>OU343057.1:0-4800000 GCA_910593695.2 Ocypus olens | reverse complement strand
AAATTATTTGACATTGAAAAATTGTATACCACTTAAATCTAAAGATTGCACACACCATGCAAAACCAACATGTTTCCATAAAATAAAGGTTACTTATATTTTGAGTGCGAGTAGAGAGCATAAGGCCACGTAAAAATTAAGTTATGGCTGGATGCAAAACATTAATTCAAATTTAGAAACTGCTATTTGTTTAACACGTTCGCTGCCACCGACGCGCTAGTGCGTTTAACTTTATACTTGCGTATATGCAATCCAAATTGTAGTGGCAGCGAACGTGTTAATAAAATTATGGTTATATAATATACAAAAGTTAATTTTATTCAAAAATTTCATCCTAAATCGAGGCACAATATATTCAAGAATTTAAGGTAATATAAAAATGGATGTTAATGCATGAATCAATTGTATGTATTTGTAACTTTGGTTTCCGCCCAATAACTACATTCTTTAATTGTTTGCCTACAAAGTGTAAATAAGTACATACAATAACCATTAAATAATGATTAATTGGAAATTGATTGTGTTGAACAACATGTTTTATATTGACTCATTATAATTCCGTAAGTACTAGAAGTTTCTACAGCCAATTGACATTTCTGTTTTTTATTTAATTTTTAGTATTAAAAAATGGTGACGTGACCGTCATGAAAATACTTTCCCGTACTTCGTAACAAAGAAAGTAAAAAACGCTGACTCAATTAATGAAATATATAGTTAACAACAATGGTAATTAAAATTATTATGACATGGATCATTAATGATAAATAATTTCTGCAATTTTTGATAAAAACTCCTCTACTTTCTAAAACACATCACTTATTTTCAACGTTCAACAAGCGACCAATTATAATAGTAAATATTAATTAGTTTCCCCGTCAACAACAACTACAGACCGGTTTTGACCTACTTAATCTCATCAGCACAGTAAGGTACTGTTTCACAATATTAATGTTATATTTAATAAAAAATAATCAAATATGGATGAAAACACGATTTATTAATAGCAATTGTAGTTTTGGTCAAGTGATTATTTTCAAATTAAAAGTAGATTAAACAAAACCAAAAACACACAATTTATACTGCTTCGAACAAAGGCGGGTCTACCAGGTCAGTCTGGTCACTAATCAAAGAAATTCTGAGATTACGCTTTGCTTCATTTATTTTGATCCCGTTTTTAGCAAAATAGACTACCTGGAGTAGTATTATAAAATATGGATTTTCAGCTCAATAATAAGTAAAAATAAACATTTGACTATATTAAAAAAAAGGAAATTAATTATTTATGCTATACATTACATTCCTGTAATAGAATCTACATACAGGTACTAAAACGATATTGATTACTGGCTTACATGCTACTGTAAATGAGGGAAAATCCTAATTTTTAATTCTAAATGGGTCACATTACAAAAGTTTTTTTTATAAAAAAATTAATATTGAATACGTTGCTCGATTAGGACATTAGTAAGCATTAAAGTGTAAAGACATCTAACTCGGCTTAATATTTTGTTTTCATTATACTCGGAGAGGTTGAAGTTGAGAGTTGAAATCTGAATTGGTACAATCATTTCATGATAGGTGGCGCTTGAGTTGTTTCAAGAAATTAGTGTATTTCATAGTCTTCAATAAACAGAATTAAAACACAAACTTTCTTTCTCTGAATGGCATTGCAATGCATGCCAGGTACTCGCTAGTATTAGCACTAGCGGCAGTTCGTCTGTTAAAAGTGCTTCAATGATCAGAATTAAAACACAAACGTCTTCTTTCTTCGAATAAAATTGCTACGCATGTCGGGTACTTGTTAGTATTAGTACTAGTACCATGGCAGTTCGTCTGTCAAAAGCACTTCAACAAACGGAATTAAAACACGAACACTTTCTTTCTTTGAATGGCATTGCGAGGTACTTGCTATTAGTACTAGTACTAGCGGCAGTTCGTCTGTCAAAAGCTCTTCAATAAACAGAAACACTTTCTTTCTTTGAACGGCATTGCAATGCATGCCAGGTACTCGCTAGTATTAGTACTAGTTCTAGCGCAAGTTCATCTGTCAAAAGCACTTCATTAAACAAATTAAAACACAAACACTTTCTTTCTTTGAATCAAATTGCAACGCATGCCGGGTACTCGCTAGTATTAGTACCAATACTAGCGGCAGTTCATCTGTCAAAAGCACTTCAATAAACAAAATTAAAACACAAACACTTTCTTTTTTTGAATGTCATTGCAACGCATGCCGGGTACTCGCTAGTATTCAATAAAAGAAAGGAAAAAAAAAACTTCAGATGATTAATTATTATACATAAACCATGAGTCAATGTGACTCATGATTTTTTGTCCATTGCATTCCAGTTTGCTTTCACAATTTCCTCGCGACGTTTTGATCCAATTAGCAAGTTACTATTTGGTAAGTTTCATCTAAATTATATTCAATCCGGTGCCATATTATTACATAGCAGAAGCTGTTAACTTCGTACTTAAAAGTTTACTCTTTCTGTAAATTAGATTGTTACATCACTCTTTATCACCAAGATGAGGTGTAAAAGAGGATATTGTGGGCCGTTAATGTTTCACTTTTAAAAAAGCTGTAAATAAAACACTCACTCGGTTTATTACCAATGAAATTTGTAATTAAAAATTATGGACTCCTTCAATTTACTATTTTTAATGAAGAGGGCGGTTGCAACAGTTTGTAATTAAAAAAAATCACTGCTTTAACCACAATTAATAATAATTATTGTGGCTAAAACAGAGTGAATTCGTAAATGACGTATTTAGGCTATATTTCGTCCTTATTAAATAGTGAATTCAGTTTGTAATTTTTAAATTAATTTGTTGACCACTTAAACTACACACACCGGCAAAATTAAAGGAATCGATACAATATTGAATTTTATTGATTAAATTTTTTTTTACTGCCTAGATCTAGACTGTGTCGCATTTCCTACAACCATATGACTTGCAATTACATGTTAACATCTCTTTAAGTTGTATTGTATTGTGTTAAGTGTTGCCTTACAACTTAAAGTTCATATTTTTTAATAAGTTATCGTTTGAATTTGTAATAATAATAATATGTGTAATTTTTCTTATTTATTACATGTTTAAACAAGTCAAAGTGTATATTCTTCTATTGCAAAAACACCACCTTTTGTTTTATTTTTGTAAGAGGCTTAACAATAGCACATAGCTTTGCAAAAGGAACTGCAATTAATTAGTTTAACTTGGCTGTACGAGTTGCACGGAGAAAAAAATATTGAATTTATCTGCCGGTGTGTGTATTAGTCTGCGATACTTACAAATCGCCAAAATTTACCGCCTTTGGCATATTCCTATATCTGTCGTCAGATTGGGTTTAGTACAACATTCAGGCAATAGATTCCACCACATTGGTGTTTCTAACTTTTACAAAACATAGTAAAAAGGAATTGAATATGACAAACACTAAACATGGTGAATTTCGTTGATAAAATCTAACACCAGGTGCAAACTGCTCCGCGATACTATTTTATATGCAGTTGAATATTGTGATATAATGAGACCCTAACTCCAGACTTTCCAAATAAATAATAAGTCCGGACAAAAGTTTATGTGTGAATTAAGAGTATTTACCTGTTTAACATTATAACCTGCTTTCGCACTAGTTTCAATAAACATAACATTGAGCTCTTTCGCTTTCCTCTCGCCCTCTTCCGTGCTCACTTGCCGTTTATCAGATAAATCGGTTTTATTACCGACTAACATGATGATCACATCGGTGCCGCGCTCCGTTCTAACGTCGTCGATCCATTTAGAAGTTTGATGGAATGAATTTGCATCTGGAAGATAAATTCAAAACTTGAGCAACATTTCCAAGAAATAAATACAATAGTAGTTGTAATTTATATTATCAGCAAAATTGTTAAAATAGTTTTCTCACTTTGTTAACCCATTACTTCCCATTGTACCCAAGCGAGTAACAAACATTGCAGGCTTTAGTGACAATTATTGGCAATATTACTTACTCTAGAGAAATTATTTGTAACAACACATTCCGTTTCAATGGTATAATAGTGATTGTATTTGGTTTTATGATATTGAGTTATAGAAGACATCTGAGAATATGAAATTGTTTTGGGTTAATTTTCAAATAATTTTTTTCAAGTTACTTCCCATTGTATTCGAGCAACTAACAATTATTACAAGTTTAGTGACAATTACTGGCAATATTACTTACTTTAGAGAAGTTATTTGTAAAAATGTTCTGATTTAATGGTATAACAGTGATTCTATTTGGTTTTACGATTGAGTTATAGAAGACATCTGAATTTGAATTTTTTTGGGTTAATTTTCAAATAAATTTTTTCAAGTTCAAGTTTCAAGTGCTTGTACATAAAAAAAGATCTTGACAAATATTACAGCATGAACATTTCCTTTGTATAATCCAATATCAGGCATCTGAAAAAGTGATTTTTTTTTAAATCTTCGTAGATTTACAGGTTGAATATTCATATATTCAGGATAAATTTCGTGTTTCTTAAAACAAAATACTATTTCCTTAACATAAGCTTGAGTACAATGTGAAGTAATGAGTTACCTTATGATACGAATAGAATAAAGAATAATAATACAGACTTACTAGTTATATCATAAACAACGACAGCGACAGTTGAGTCACGGATATAAGAGGGTATGAGAGACCGAAATCTTTCTTGACCGGCAGTGTCCCAGAGCTGGAGTCTCACCGTTCTATCCTCGAGATACATGGTCTTCGATAAGAAATCGATTCCTATTGTAGCCTGAAAAATAATCATCATTTTGGAATGTATACGACACCACACCAAGGGTCCAACTAACCTGGTAAGTATTATCGAAGCTGTCATACATGAATCTGGTAATCAGTGAGGTTTTTCCCACTGGAAGATAAAGTTAGGATGAACAAAATCTTGGAAAGAGTAAATGTAATATTAAAAATATTCTTGAATGGTTTCTACCCGAATGACCTTGGCCGTCGATGCACTTTAAACCCAAACTACATTAATTGTTTCCAGTGGCAGATCAATAAAAATATTTCCCAATTATATCGTCACCAACAGAGAAATTGAAATGTTATTATATCTGCACCATATTAATACTTTAGGATAAAATAGAACAGATAGGCTGAAAGACTGCGGGTCGATAGCCATTGAACAGAAAAAAAAAGTTTATACTGTCTTATCATCCTTTTATTCATATGCTATATTGTACTTATGTTTTTATTTCTGTAAATAAAGATGTTGTATATATAGAACACGATTACAAATCGAGTCAACGGAGGGCAGAATGACCTATGGTCTATAGCCCATTCATAGAAATGCTTTCTTTGTTTTCCATGTACCGTCATTAATATGTTGTATTGTAATTTGTAAAACCATTTTTGTAAACAAAGATTTGTTATATATATAGAACAGAGGGAGGCCGCATAAAAAAAAACAAAAGAATCAGTGGTGATTCAATAATATTACACACTAATTGTAGTAGACATATGTAGGTTTGACTGCATACAATAAGTAATACAAAAAATTACAATAACAACTAAAAATAGATTGTTTATAATATTTTATTAATGAAATAATCAACGGTAATAAAATGTGCTGCTATGTAACCTAGTAAATAAAAAAAACGCAGGAGTTGAATTGAAACTTAACCTAATTTATTTAAACATACTGCATTTTAAATAGTCTGCACGGTTACATTATTTAAATTAGTTGAATTCAAGTACCAAATGTTGCGCAATGTTTCACCACATGCGAATCATATCCAAGATAGACCGCTTAGTCACTTTGCCCTAGTGCCCTAATAATAAATCAATATTCTGAAAGACCAAACGAAATGTGTTCAGTAGCATAAAATTGATCCACCGAGGTAAATACATTAAATATTCCGTCCTTTGTTAGAAATATAATTTGTTCACATGAAGGTGATTAATAGTTACCAGAAATTTAAGTTCGATCGAATGCAATGCTTGTATGACAAGAACTGTTTTTTTAATCAGAAAATAATGTTATGCAAATTAAGCCTAGTGGCCTAAATGAGGATCAATGAATGATACTTTCTCAAAAATAGCCGGTATCCTCTTGAAGGCCTCAAAATGGATATTTCCATTGAAATTTGGAATTACAAAAAAATCACGAAAATAATACTTTCTCAAAAATGGTAAGAATCGTCTCGGAGACCTCAAAATCGATCAACAAAAGATGTGCAGTTCTTTCTAATCTTCAGAATTTATATAGAAATTGTAATATTTTATGTAATGTAATTTAATTTATTTTAGAAAAAAAAAAACTTTAAAATTTTACCAAAAGCTTTCCAGTTCTTCGGATTATCAAAAAAGCTTAGGTTTAAAGTCTCTTTGAAAATCCCTATTAGTTTTTGACATACAGTCCCCACAGACATTTATTGGGTACCACAAATTTCGAATAAAATTTCGAATTACAAAAAAATCTCGAAAATTGTAGGAAAATGGATATTTTCATTGAAATTTCGAATTACAAAAAATCACGAAAATAATACTTTCTCAAAAATAGTCGGAATCGTCTTGAGGGCCTAAAAATGGATATTCCATTGAAATTTTGAATCACAAAAAAAACACGAAAATAATATTTTCTCGAAAATGATCGGAATCGTTTTGGGGACCTCAAAATCGATATTTCCAAGGAAATTTGGAATTACAAAAAAAATCACGAAAATAATACTTTCTCGAAAATGGTCGAAATCGTCTTGGTGACCTCTAATGAAATTTCGAATTACACAAAAATCCGAAAATAATACTTTCTCAAAAATGGTCGGAATCGTCTTGGGAATCTCAAAATGGAAATTTCTAATGAAATTTCGAATTAAAAAAAGAATACTTTCTTGAAAATTGTTGAAATCGTCTTGGGGACCATTGAAATGTCAAATTACAAAAAAGACAATACTCTCTCGTACCTGGAGCAGAGAAATTATAAAACCTGAATTTTATAAAAAATGGGTTTAACATTGGCTACTATTAATCAATAATAACAATTATTATTATGGCTTTTTAAGGTGTGGCATAGGTCAGGGTTGCACAAATTAGGGAGTGTGACCTAAATTTAAATTATACTTGCCAAATAATTTTTATAATACATTTCAAATTGCATTTGGTTTATATGAATTAATTTTGTAATTGAATACTTTAATGCAATTTTTAATATAAAACCATTTTAATCCCCCCAAACAAATCTTGCCAACTAAAAAGGGGGTGCGATTTTGTATATAAGCAAAAATAAGAGGGTGCAAGGTTTAAAAGTTTGGGCATGCTTTATATAGGTCACGGATATACATGAATATAAGTAATATGGGGTTGAAATTTCTTGAAGTAAAGATACGCCCACAGTTGTAGGACGATCACTTCCAAAGTTCCTCTTAAAATTATATCTAGAATATCGTCAGCGCCATCTATCATTTTTTTATTCCAATAAGTACGTTCGGTGATTGTTTATTGTTTATTGACATTTGACAGGAAGCGAAAAATAATCTCTCTGTGTTTTTAAATCTTACAAGAGAACGGTCGGGGGTGTCCCTCACCGATTGCGATGCACCTTGTATATGTTGTAGAGCATCAAAAAGTAAGACCCGTATTTTTTTTACGTGCTTATCTCGAGGTTTAGGGGATGAAACCACGCCTTGAAGAAAATGGCCTAGGTTAAAAATTTTTGATTTTTTAAAAACTTAGTACATCTTTGCAAAGTGCATAAAATACTGTCAAACGTTTTTCATATACCTTGTATTTTAGAAGATAGGTGCTAAAATGAAAAAAAGCCATTTTCTTCAAGAGGTGGTTTCACACCCTAAACCTCGAGAGCACATAAAAAAAAATACGTCGCAATTGGTGAGGGATGCCCCCGGTCGTTCCCTTGTTAGTTACTTGATTTAGAGAAACATAAACTCGCACAAACGTGGATTAAGGGAGTTGTCTAGTGTAATAACATTTTTAAAGTTAAAACTTTGTTTCAGACATCCTTGAACTAAAAATGCCAATTTTTGAGTGTACTTTTGATATTTGTATTTTTTTTTTATTTGAAACATAAATAAAGTAAACTTCTACTTGAACTCAAAAAAAAATTTAAACATTTTGAATTATCACATATCACAAATATAAGTAAATATTAACCCAACTGGCAATATTAAAAACGAAAAAAGGAAATATCTCAATGATATTAACCAAAAACATAGTTAAAAACCGACTAGTTTTTCCTTATTTTAAAATTCTTCTCGACTGCAAAATTAGTCAAAGAATTTTAAACTGTTTACTATTCTTTATAATTTTTTGAATCCTCAATGCAATAATTATTCGTCCCCTAATTTACCACAATACACGAGTGTCTAATAAATAAAATAAAAATTGCTTACTTGATTGTAGAAAAAATATATAATAATTTCAAAAAAATTAAATCTGCAACATGAGAAATATTACAAAATATAATTTTTAAATTTTCTAAAATATCGGGTCAACATGATTATTATTCATGCTTGAGGGATGTTTGCTACTGCTAAAAATCATTAACTCGCAAAAATTTACTATGGCCTAGTGCCCTAAAAATGCAGCCTATGCACGCTTGGACGAATTTTAAAACCTTTACACTATTGAATAAATAATCAGTATGATTCAAACCCTTCCCCTTATTCCTCGAATTAGTAAAATTTACGAGCCTGAGATGAATTAATAATCTTTATAGAACCTTTAAAACGTTTTTAAAACCCTTCCCATCCTTTATATGTAGTATGTATGTGTGAATATATGTGTGTGTGTGAGAGCACATATAATCAATAAAAATATAAATAATTACTAGATCAGTAAAATGAACGACTGCACATTTAATACTAACCAACACTGATAACACGAGGTGGAATTTAAATGCGGCGTGTAATGATTTGAAATTACAATTATGAACGGGAGTGGAATTTTTGATAAGGAATGGGGGCCCCGACAATTGTATCAACGATTATAACTTTAACCCCCTTGCCACATAACCTAAAATACTGGTGGTTCGTGCCACCTACACACGGGAAATGACTTTCTAAAAAGGTAACAAGTCGGTGATCGACACGAAGGGTTTGAGCAGGTCGGGTTTTAAACTGTTGATGGGTTTTTCTGTGAGCAGGTATCATTTATTGATCTGGCTACGCCTGGTATAAAATAATATAGGGTTAACACCTTGCACTGACAAGAATGAAATGTTGATGTTACCTACCACTTTGTTCTCCTAAGAAAACTAATTTGAATTTCCTCAGCGGGTTCCCAAAGTCTCCCGACGTGGACATGGTGGTTTAAAACTTAACAAAACAATTATTGACCCTGCAAATATATCTATTTCACAGTAAAATATCACAGGAAAAAAACACGTACAAACAGAAAGTGACAGCAGACGAGACGCCACGGCAGCTAATACTGTGCGCACGCGCTAGCCGACCGATCACTGAGGAGGGATTGCCAAAATACAAAATTTACAGCTCGCACCAACCGTTACGGCGAAATAATTAAACTTCGGAAACTTTAAATTCACACGGGAAACAATGGAGCAATCTCTTTAAGCGCAAAAAACCATAAAACAAATGCTAATGTGCACATTCTCACACTAACGCGGACTCGCGGCAAAATTTAAATCTTAAAATTTTTCGAAATCAACCCAAAATTCGACTTGCACGACCGGTGAGACCTCGCACGGTGGTGTAGTTATTAACATTGATTATTAAGCTTGATATAATTGATAAATATATAATGATTAAATCCGCCCATAGCAATTGGACTAATCAATACTCGTAAAATCGATTCGAGCCCCGGCAAATAATCGCTGGGTACATCAGCTCAAGTTAAAAAAAAATCCCAACATGCCTATCCCAGAAATAAAGTAGGAGATTAGTACGAGGAAATATTATCCTGGGATTAGTGTCTGGAAAGCACGCGATATTTAGGAGAGCCCGGAGAGTTTTCCTCGAATGGCGGTAAAATTCAATTTTCCAGTTATGGGAGAGAAAAAATTGTTTTAAAACATAAACTCGATTATTTCTGGTACGTTGATCATTTTTAAGAATGGTAATATGAATTTTGGCTTGGCTTTGTCGAGGCTTTTCTATAGAATCTGCTGTCTTCCCACGCAAATGACGACAGGAAGACTGCAGCATCAATGTTCCGGTCTCTTGTCAGTAAGAAAATTGATGGTACGTATTTTGATAAGGTTAACCCCTTTTTGATTGCAAAATCCCTTTAACCCCTTGAGTCCCAAGTTGAGTTTTTTGTCCGGACACGCGCTATTGCGCTGTTTGGCGTTTTTTGACCATGTGCTTCCAACAACCCCTTGGACCCAAAGGGTTACGGAGAAGTTTTAAATAAAGGAAGATGTTTGAGTGAAATGCAAAAGGCTATTTAGCGTAAAAAATGTTCATTGAGATGGTACACTAAACTACAACAAAGGAGAAGCGTACAGAAAAGATTTTTTGAATTGAACAGATGGATTCTGGAAGGCAGTGGCGGCTAGTGGAACATGTTGATGGTAGAGCCACTTATACATATACCCCCACCCTCCTTTTTTGAAGAAAGAAAGAACGATTTATCTTCCTAGACCGAAAAGTGTTTTAAGAAAAAAATAAAAATTCTTGCTGAGCTTGAAATTACGGTAGTGCCATGGATAATGAACATTATGGAAAATTTGGAAATTTTTACAGAATTTTTACAGACACTCCATGTTCTGCTCTTGATAATTCTAATTGATAACCATGCACTTCATGTTATTGTATCGTTGTGGAAATTGTGAAAAACAGATGGCAAGTTGTGAAAAATTCGAACGTCTGCTTATTTTAATTTCCTGATTGGGCACCCTTTGCATGTATTTTTGGCTACTCATAAACGAATTTAGCCTCCGATTAAGTGGTTCATATCGCATAATTATTTATGCTTCCACTGTCATTTTCTGAGTATCACACATTCAGGTATGCATGAAATATTTTTCATGTTTGAAACGCTACATTGTTTTGATAAAGTTTTCGAGATATTTGTGTTGTAAATAGGTATGCCTTGAAGTTTTTAAATGCGTGGGTAAAATGTTGTTTGTTTGGATTGTAAAATAATAAAACCAGAGGAGAGGATAGGAATTAAAAGAACATACAATTTGATCGTGTTTTTCCTTGCTTGGCATAGCTCTGATCGGGTTTATTAAAATTCCAATCAGGATGGTTCATCTCGTATTACTAGCAGTACACATTTTATCCAGGTTTATGTTAAACACGATGACAATAAAATCGCGTAGATCGACGAGATACGGGGATATGGGGACATTATTATGCAACAGGAAACCGTTATGCAACTACCGTTTTGCATACAACGATTTAATGCAAATGCGCCGCAAAATGGCAATAAGTATGCAGAACAAATAGGGTTTAATCAAAACAGAAATATAATTAGAAAATTGAATTAAATAAAAAAAAAATATATATAACGCTGTATCAATATTTGCGCAAATTGCATGAGCGTGCAAACCAAGCATTAGACAAGTCAATTAACACAATAAAAAATACATTGTTACAGAAGACACGGGATTCTACTATGCCTTTATAAACTAATCAAGTAACCGTTAGGGTAGAACAATAATTAGGGCGACATATATCGCCGATATATATGAATAATTTTAAAACGTTGTAACATTTTCGACGATAGATGTCTCCCTAATTGTTTTTCTATTGTAACGGTTACTTGATTGGTTTATAAGGGCAATCAAAACTCGTTATTTTTCCAAATTCCCCTGCGATTGACCACGGTCAAATATTCATGTCCAGACAATGGAAATTGCCAAAATCCGAATTTTTTAAGTTCAAAATCATCAAAATTAAGTTTTTAATTTTTTGATAAATTTTTAAATTTTCCAAAATGTAGCGAATTTTGTGTTTTTTTTGGTATTAAAAACTTTGTTGTATATGTTGTAGAGCACAAAAAAAGAAGAGACCCGCATTTTTTTATGTACTTATCTCCAGGTTTAGGGGGTGAAACCAACTCTTGAAGAAAATGGCTTTTTTTCATTCGCAGCATATATATTCTAAAATATGAAAAAATGTTTTATTTAAAAGTTTTATAGTATTTTATGCTTTTTTAAAAAATCAACATTTTTAATCTAGGCCGATTTTTTCAAGGGGTGGTTTCACCCCCTAAACCTTGAGATAAGCACATAAAAAATAGGGTTCTTTTTCTTTTTCATGCTCTACAACATATACAAGGTGCGTCGCAATCGGCGAGGGACGCCTCATTATATTAAGGTTTAATAACATTTGGTTATAATTTCGAAAGACATAATCTTGATCAAATTTTTAGGCGATTTGAACAATCTCTGCAGGCTGGTATTCAAAATGCATTCGCCCCCACAATACGGATGTTCACATAAACACCCAATTTAGACGTCGATCGCCCACCAGGGGGCGAGATCGTGTAAGTCAACCATAAGCTATGATTCGAATTCGAATTTTGACGTACTAAATATAAAACTGCATCTCGGCATTATTACTTATCGTCATTTAGTCTGCAAGCGCAATTGATAAATACTTCAATACCATCATAAAATGCAAGATATTGCATCTTCCAGCGTGTATTAAATTTTATCTCTTGACCTTTAGAGCAGCGATGCGAGGATAATAAAAGCCGCATCTGCAAATGCTTGGCAGTTATTACAACGGGGCCATCTGATTTGAATTTATTGATATCCGCTTACTTACTCCGATAGAACTCGTATAAAATTTACAATTGAAAGCGCCTACAAAATCCGAACGTAAATAGTATTTTCGTCGATAAAACTGGCATAAAATGCAAGTTGCAACAAAATGTTCAATACGGACAGTAAGCTAATCAGAATTCAGAATGTGTTCTTGCTTTTATTTCTAGAATCGCCAGCTAAATAATGTAACAGTGTATTAAGTTGCATAAGGAAGGTTTTTATCACACGAAATAATAATAATAATACTTTATTCGTGTCATTACAAAAGTTTCCATAGGTCAAAAAATACTGGAGAATGTGTTCATAAATGAACTATTTTTTTTGACAGCAAATACACTTTACTTTACAATGATCATAGTAGTGGGTGTCTATTAAAATTTGAACATAGTGGTGTTAAAAATACCGAAACAATTAACAAACTGGGCGCAATTTTTCCTCGTTTATTCAACAAGTTAAAATTATACATTTCCTTAGCTCTGAAATCATTTGTTTACCCATAAATACGAGAATAACTATCAATGATTAACATAAATACATTGCTGATAACTCACGCCGTGCCGCAATCGAAGGAAGTGCGCAATCAGCATGTGATGACCTGAAATGGGCGCGTAGGCAACGCAAAAAAACTAAAAATAACGGATTTACGTACAGATTGGTTCCACTTAAAACATTATCGTAAAGGAACAACACCGCAATTATAGAAATAGATTGTTATGTTGGTGTTTTACAAAATACTACACCTACGCATGTTTCAAAAAATGAAAATTATTTCATTTTACGTAATGTCTTGTAAAGTGTAGTCAAAAACGGTGTTATTATAACTTGTGGTTGTTGTAATTACTTTTACATACATTCCTAAAATAAGTACAAGTACAACATTAAACTTTTCGGTTTAAGCAAAAATTGTGTATTCAATTACAACTTGAATGTCAATGTAGAAAGAACAAAATTTACGCAACAGCCTGAATGTTCTCTATAGTTCTTTCAGATAATTGAATAGGGGTGAGTTTGACGTTCGTTACTACCGTATTTTTTGTCTGAAACAAAAGTATGTATTCGAAAGTCAAAGGGTTCACATTGCCTACAATCAAAAATTTTGACCGCCTGTATGTAAAAAATAAGACATTACTTCGAAAGCCAATCTTTTGAAAACAAATTCTTCTTCTTCTTCTTCTTCTTCTTCGAGAGAGACGATACATTTATTGAGACACTTTTACAAATGACCTCAACAAGCAATTGACCAGAGGTCTTACAGGCTCAGATTCTTCCATTTTAAATCATTTTTATTGTAGAAACAAATCGTGATGAAGCAATTTCATTTAATATTTGTACCACTTGCCTTTTATCTATCCCATATTCAAATATCTAATTCAACAATAACAGAGAGATTCATTGACGAGTGATTATTTATTAATATCAGGTGATTCATCATGACGGATCAAATGTTGCTCTCAATTGTAGATAAAGGGCAACGTTGCGCCATTTTCGGTAAATATTTGCTCGTTGATAAGAACGATCTAAATCTACATAAGCAACATACCGATACAGGTGTGCTGTTCTAAAATATTTGCTTGTTAGATTCTATCAATACGAAATTATTTTGATAATTAACTTTTTTTGGGGGCGACAGAGGTCTAGTAACTCTAGTAACTAGACTAGATTTTTACAAAATTACTCTTTAACCAAACGCGAGTCATTTTTATTTCAAAATTTTTAAAAGTTGTTTAAAATATTTAAAAAAATGCCATTCACGATTCTATAAAAATCTGAAAGCATTTTTGATAGTCACAGTTTAACCAAACGCGTTAGTGCGGGTCCCATCCGGGCGGTAATTTTTCTAAAAAAAAAAAACGAAGATCGTGCTTGTTTTTTAGTCGTGCCAGTTCATTCAAATAAAAAAAATATGTTTGGTAATGACATTTTTTTTTTTTTTTTTAAGGTAGGACGATTGACGGAAATTTGGGTTGGGGAATTATGGATGATATGGGACATTGGCTTAGACATCGTAGGTCATTCAGCCACAACCGATTTTTTATAATATTTGATTCATATTAAATGAAAATAGACATCCACAAACATCCATGCCCTCGCCGGGATTCGAACCCAGGACCCTCTGCATGGTAATGACATTATTTCAATGAATTTCTTGAAGATTCATGAATAGAATCAAATATAACAATTTGGTAAAAGATGAATTTTAATTCCTGACCGGATCCAAGGTCGACTTTGCGAAAATATGATCAAACCAAATTTACCCTGCATTATCAACTGTTGTAAATGAGCACACTGGGTTGCATATATTCATTCCTAAAACCCAATCCACTTGATTGAATTTTGATTTTAAGTGTCCTGGATCTAAAATTCCGATTTTTCACTTACGAATTTAAAAAATGAAAATCTGTTTTTACAGTTATTTATAAAATTATTATACCGAGGGCATACAAGAGTTATATTTTTTGTTTGAGCAAATGTCAATTTGAAACCCGTTTGCAAAGAAAACTCGAAAATGTAAAAAATCAGAAAAATGAAGTTTTTTTTTTAGAGCAGCCATTTTTTTGAGCCACACAAACACGATTCGTACATTTTTCCCGTAAACTTTAAATAGTTTAACAGCCACGGCTTATAAGTTTTTTAACTGCCTCTATGAGGCCACTAACAAAAACTTGAGTAACGCTACTTTAACGTATTCGACGTTTAAAATTTCAATGCTACCAACTTTTAGAAGTTAAAAACACCAGAGCTGTTACAACACTCTAATATCTAGGTGCTCTAAGTGGATTCTAAAATAATGTCACAGGATTTTAAGTTTAAAATTATAATGCTACCAACTTTTAAAAGCACCAAAGCATTTACAACACTCTAATATCTGGGTGCACTAAGCGGATTCTATAAACGATTTCACAGGATTTTAACTTTAAAATGTCAATGCTACCAACTTTCAGAAGTTGAAAGCACCAAAGCTAATATCTGGGTGCTCTAAGCGGCTTCCATAAATGATGACACAGGATTTTAAGTTTGAAATTTCAATGCTACCAACTTTTACAAGTTGAAAGCACAAAAACTAATATCTGGGTGCTCTAAGTGGCTTCCATAAATGATTTTCGTTAAGACCCGGCGCTACCCGACCGAAAATTTAAACGTATACAAACCAACTCCTTTCCGAATAGTATTTTTCGCTTACCCTACGCAACGTAGCCTGTGCTGCGTTCAATCTAAGGGCGGCTTAACTCCGCCCAAATATGTCCGCACGACTTATTTTAAGCCAAGCCGCTTGGTGGCGCCGTATGCTGGGTCCAAATTTCGAAGTTACATTTTATTAGATATATCAATTAATACCCAAAAATAAGCAAAACGTTACTAATATAATAAATTAAAAATAATAAATACCAGAACATACCGTTTAGATTTTCTCAATGTTATTATTTTTTCTAAATTATCTTTGTTATTATTATGAATTCGTTAGAAATCTTCACGGTAAGCCTTAGACAATTGGAGATAATGGAGAACTAATGCAGAGATTTTTTAAAAATATCAAATAGTTTAGGAGATATCGAAAAAAATTATTTAATGGGTGTAGCACCTCCCCTTAAATCTTAACCACTTAATTTTAAGATAAAAGACTGTCACAATTCCCCCCCCCCCCCCTTAAAAACCAGTGACATTATTTATAAAAGCTGCCGCAATAACTTTAATATATACTTAAACCCTTTTATCGACCTTAAACGAACCAATAACAATAATCATTAATAAGTTAATGACAATTAGATTTTCCCGTTTAATCGGTGATTTCATACCGGTCATTATTTGGCGTAATTGAGCGATGGTTATTTTACGACGTTTTAATCAATAAATAAACAATTTTCTCGGCGCGGGAACCTGTTTGCCATTAGGGCTGCCCGTAAAGGGTCGTGTTAAAATTGATGAATTCTGATGAGGCCTGGTGGTGTGATTCACGCGGAAATTTATGGGCTTGACCCCATAACTCCTTATTATCCGTCATAATATTGTTATGTTGTTCCATATTCGATGTTCGTAAGTCCAGGGGTTGAAATATAGCGGCAGGATATTAAATCTGAGTGCAGGAATTAAAATCCATTATTTAATGCAAATAGAGGTGTTTGTGGCGTTATTAATTATGATTGTAATATACAAGTCGGGATAGAATGTATTCTGCAATATTAAAACGGACACCGAGTAGATGATGAATAAAAAACAACCTTTTATCTACAACTGTCGAACTATTGGCATATTTAACTCGCATATAATGGCTATAAAACACTCGAAAAAAAAAAATAATTTTATTCTCGTGTTTTATATGCTCGTAAAATAAACTACATACTATTATTTTCATAAAACAGTTCGGCTTGGAAGATATTGTTTAAAGAACCCCTCACAAATAAAATGGAAATTGGCTTTCGGTGAAATTGACCAAAGTTTTGATATGTTGTTCCTTTCGGTGTCCAGATCAAAAGTCTCGAAGGGCACAAAGCTCGAAAATCTTCCCTGCGAGCAGTACCCAGGTTAGAGACCGGTAATCCCCGATTTTCGCTGATTTTAACTCTCCTTACTAGTTACATGTAAACAATACAAATAAATCTATTGTATGAAGTGGCGCCCCCTCGGACGATGTATTTTGATTAGGAGTTTTACTTGAAGTATAACAAACACCTATATTGAAATGCACTTTTCAATGAGGAGTAAAGTTGCCTCCGCCCCTTTAACCCACGCTACGTCACTGCTTGTATGTAACTTGCATTAGATTATGAACGAGAATTTTATGTGGGCCGTGATATCGGAGGTGAGCGCGCGCATTTATTGATCAAAGAGCTAGCGAGACGATAATGAATTCAAGTTCCAAAAGAAACTTTGATCAAAAGATATTCTTTAGCGTTTTATGCTGCAATATTAACTATTCGAGTTATTCGAGTCGAGGAACTGCCAAAAGTTGATTATTGAAGTTGGAGCAGTTCGAGAGTCGACAGGAAAAGTTAGCTTGTTTCGAAATCCTGTCACCTTTGATAAGCGAGATTAAATAACTTAATGCAACTGAGTCACCCGTAATCACTTATTGGTTTGCTATTTTATTTAATGCGAAGTGAGTATTTGAGAGTAAATCAGGGTGATTAGTTACGTAATAAAGATTATTCAACAGAAAACAAATCGTGGTTTTGAAGTTACAAATCCACGGCAAGAATACAACTACTGCTACTAATTGTAGTTAAGTTTGAATTTCAGTTACTCGCTTATCGATTGCGAAAAGTATTTTGCTGACTTGTTCATATTTTATCACGTTATCACGTTCTAATTAGAGATTAAATCAAGGTCTAGTTAATACTTTCTCTGTACGAAATAATTAATTCTTCATAAGAACATTTTTATAATTATTTACTAAATTTGGAGTACCTACAAGCTTTATAACTTGATTCTAAAAGGATGTCTTCTTCTTCTCTTGCATAGTTAAGGCCACCAAGTCATCGGCGCCCCTGTGCCTATATTGCCTTATAGATAATCTGGCCCTGGTTAAGGACCTTGGTTTCTAGGTCCTGTCGTCACAGAGATTATGACTTGAAGAAAATGAAGATGAGGATTAACGGCATTTAGGTGGCTAGTTATATGAACCTGAAGCGTAAAGAACACATTTTGATTAGCTTGCAAAGAATGATGTTTTTCTTCCTTCAAACTAAACACTCTTTTTAACATTTTAGCAATGTAAATTTAGCCTCATTTTCAATCTATTTTACAAAACCTTAGTGTTTCCCAACCATTGCTGGAGCACCATAGGTTGCAAAGTTGCAAAGAAAAGCGATTCATTGTTGCCATAACTGCCTCTAACAAATCTCGTATCCTTAAGTGGATACAGCGCCACCAATTCTTGTTTTATTTAAATAGGCATTAATACCCTTGATAAAAATTGCCAATTGGCCGGTATCTGTTATATATGTGCTTTCAAAATGACACTTACTACGCAAAAACTTGTTAGGCATATTTAAGTAATCATCATTTCACGCTGTAATTACTGCACGTACACTTTTTGTTAGTAGGGTAATAAATTTTTTAAAAGTTGGCGAGCCAGCGCGCCAAATATCCCAACACCGTTTGACCTTGAGCAATGTCACAGTGCGCGAAGTTGTCTTGTGATCTTTCCCTCCATTTTCCCGGTGTGTACATGCAAAGTGATGTAATCGATGACATCATGAATCATCGAACGCATGCACAGATGGCGTCATTCGAGCCGATTTCCGTTGGGCGCTCGGCCGGCGAACAATTGCGGCCTCAAATGAATTCAGACCGGCAAGCCGGCGACAATTGGCCGCACCGAGCGCCGCATTTCAACAGCAAACGTCCCGCGTGAAGTTGGCTCCGCAATTAGACGTGAACGCGATTATGTATTCCGACGAGAATCCCTTTAGTTGTAAACAGAAAGTCCCCAAAACTTATCGTATCCGATTCCAATATCACAAGTGAGAAAATACGGACGGACACGGCCCAATTAATTTCACCAATTCGAAACGTCACTAATTCGGAAAAATTACGACCCGCTCGGCGGCCCGCACCCGTACAAACCCTGTGATCAATGTTGCTAGTGCGAAAAATATAAATGTGTTTGAGGAATTAAGAGGAATCACCGAAAAATTCTATTTATATGTTGACTATATGTGTCATTGTTTATTTTAACGTGTAAATTATTTACCACAAGCACCCCCGGTGCACCCTGAAACGTAAGTAACCACTGCTCTGCACATTTTGATCTAATTAAGCACGGAAATGGCAAATCCATTAACACAACTTCATTTTGCATTGATAATTAATTATCAATTAACCTTAAAGTCGAGTGTGTACACAGCAATGAAACGCAAATACGCAAATATTAACATAAAACCGAAATCATTATCGGCGACCATGTGCTGAAAACAACCACTTCAGTTCAGTCATGTTTTCCTCCAAAAATAATGTTTCCTGCGAAATTTTTAAGGCAACCACTTCCTGTGGTAACCACAACCAAACTGCACGTATGAAATTTAGTTTAATTACTTTCTGTGGGTTGTAGTTTTGATTTCACACCGGTAGTAAATTTGATATTAAAATATTTGCAAAGCTAACCCTAATGTTTTTTTTTTATAATTTACATTCTTACGCCCTTGAAAATTGTATTTATTTTTATAAACATGTACTGAAAAAATGGGTTTATTTAAACTACTACTTTTATTCAGCTTAATGTATGATTCAATTTATGTCGTATTTAGCCAAAATAATTGGTTTATTTATTGTAGTGGAAGACGAAACTCTTTCAATGTTCCCCTGATCTAGCCCCAGATGCCGTTAGTCGTGTTATTCTTACTTATGATCATGAATTTAGTCCACGTAGATATCAAAAGCTTGAAAGGCTAGAGATAGAGAACTTGATATTTATACACAAAGTATGCATTAGGAAAATACCTAAATATTTTGACCAATGCAGAAGTTCATGCATACAACACAAGAGATAGAGGAAACATTTTTCTGGATCACAAGAAAATAAAAGCGGGATAAAACACGCTTTTCTTCAAAGCAGCTAAAGAATGTATCATCTACCGGTAGATCTAAAGGAACAAGAAAATATAAATAACTCGAAATAAAACACTTAAAACTTTGTATATTTGATATATGTGACTATAGTCAAAAATACCATGGTAAAACAAAGTTTTAAGTGTTTTATTTTGAAATTATATCAAGATGCACCACCAAGTAAATGCTGTCAATATTCAAGAATTAAAATGAATCTGTTAGGTTATTTGAAGGATCAAGTAGTGTGAGGACTGTATATATGTGTGCGTGTACGTATATTTTATAGCAAATGAGTTATTTGATCAAAAAATAAGTATTATTATTGATACAGATTAATATAAATTATATATACTGTTATTTTATACATGTAATCTATCTAGCAAAGTGCTAAATAAAGTTATTATTCTTATTATTATTACATCTAGTCCATATTTGTGACTGGTGGTTATTAAGCTATTTATTATACTTTATAAGTCCTCTATGTTGTCGGCCATGATCATGGTATCATCTTCGTATCTGATGCTGCTTTACGTTTAAAGAATTTCTTCTTGTGCATTTTCTGAGTCTTCTTGAAATATTATTCAGAATAGATGTTGAATAGCACACATCTCCGCTTAGGAAAACACACCAGTTCTAACAACTCTTGCACATGGTTTACCAACATAATAATCACGTCCGTACATGTAAGTAGCTAGGCTTGTGAGCAAACATGAATATTATATTGTTACATCAAGAATATATAACCCTAGATAACTTACTCTGTAACTAATCATTCGACTCACAGACAACCAATTAAAATCAAGTATATTTTTAAATGTTCTTAAATTATTTTGAACAAATTGGCTTAACTTGAGAGAGGAATTATAATACTTCAATGAAAATATAAAAAAGTGTGTTTGCACTCCAGGCAGATGGTAAAAATGAGCTCTCCATAATTGCCTTCACAAAACTATCAAGTCGGTAGTCTTTTAGACGAATGTTCAGTTATCTAAGGTCAAAATAGTACTTTTTTTTGTTAAAATGGCTCTAATGCGGCAAATTGTGAAAGAAAACTTCATTGTTTTGTTTTTCAAAAATATATACAAACCCAATCATATTAGTCAAAAACTACATTACAAAATTGGTCAAAATCACTAGTCTATTAGACAAATGTTTAGTTATCTAAGGTCAAAGTAGTACTTCTATGACACTTTTTATTGTTAAAATGGCAAATGTGGCAAATTGTGAAAGAAAACTTCATTGTTTTGTTTTTCAAATATATATATATACAATCACAATCAAAAACTACATTACAAAACTGTTCTGAAAAAGAAATTGAAACATGCAGGCTAGAGCTTGTATTCATAAATTTCCATTGTAACACAAAATAGTGTTGTGTTATTTTTAAATCACATCTGTTTTTTTTTTAAGAACGGAGAGATTAGTTATCTGGATGCTTTAATACACGAGCACGTCTGGTTATTGTATGCGAAAACGAAAATAAACACATCCTAGAATAACCCGCCGTAAACAGTTTTTAATTTCACTCGGCGGCCAACCTGGATTTGTTTTTAATTAATGTCCGCATTTTTCAAACAATATTTGCCCAGGGATTCAGTAGTGGCCTTCGGGGCAACGTAAATATTTGATAAGAGGCCCGGTGTTGTGCTCTGCTCACAAATCGTACGTTTCAAGCGTCTGGAAAATTTACTTTTAAATCTGCGTTTACGATTACTTAATTGCACTGACGAATCGGGGATTACGTTGTAAAACACCTGTTTCGTTTATCAAACACACTGTTTGTTGAAATTCATATACAAATTATGAATTACTTGAGTCATTGTGTTGTAGTAGTAGTAGTGCGATCAGGTTTAATCTAATCTTCATTCATATTATTTATTTTTGGATAAAAACATGTTTAACTAACATATACTATTATGTTTAATAATTTGTGACTATAGTTTTGACTCTAAGCAGAATCTCTCAATTTGAAACCAATTTTTTTTTGTCTATTACATTTATTTAAAGCATCTCCAAAAAGTGAGGTTTGCTCAAATTTATCCAAAAATTTTGTTCTTGAACTGGTGCATCAACAGCTAAGATCATTCGTGTACATAGAGTCAAAACTATGGTTAAATTTTCCAATTTCTTCTTGAAATTCATGAATTTGTTTTTTTTTTAATTGCTCCATTTTCTTGGTATTTATTTAACCTATTAACTGCGGAATTTAATTTAAAAAACTCCCGGGGTGCGGAATTAAAATCAAGCAATGATGAGTATACACGTCGAACGTAAGGCAAATGGTCCTTAAGAAAAACGAGAAAGGATTATATTTTTATTTGATAAAAAATTAACAATTCATTTCTGAAAAGGTTGTTGTTATAACTTAATCTGTTAGTTGTGTTTGACGAGTATACACGTCGAACGCACTTAACTGGTTAAAATTAATTTAACTTTTAAGGGTACAAATTGAATCTTCAACTTTTCCATTGCTGCATTCTCAGTCAGAATCATGGGTGCTTTTTCTTCCGACAAAAAAAAGGATTTTAAATCATCAAATAATGTTCTAGTTCGTTCTATAGATGATAATTAAGACAACCGAGAATGAAACAACACTAGTTGTCATTGTATTCCTTAATAATGAACACTAAACTAAACAATGCTGTACGTGAAAAAATAGTCAATGCCCAGTACATTATATCAAATGAGTTTATTCTAAATCTTTAATATTCAGCCATTGTTGGTCACACTGTTTGTGAAGAGTCGAGTAAAGTTTAGTTGTTATTCTTGGCGGAATTTTAGGAGATGATTTTCCAATCCACTCTTAGCTTTTATTGTAATAAGGTTTTTCAACAAGTCGAGTTAAGCCTAAAAAATACATCCAAGAATTATAGGAGATGCAATTTTTCTGTTTTTTTCTTTCAGGTCATACTGGAGGGTGCCAAAGTTCCACTCCACAGCCCGGAAGAAGGCCAGCCGACCAGTACAGGGTTGGCTCCCTCAAGTCCCGACATGGATGACACGAGTAGTAAACGGCAGGCTACTAGGTAAACCTTCACGTCTGAAGTTGAGATTATACATGGTTTTTGATCAAAACTTGATTCAAAATGTTGAGACAACCTCACTTCATGCAGATATATTAAATAAATGTAATAAAGACGAAAAATAGCCTGAATATATGAATATTCAACCTGTTCATGTTATTTGTTTGTAGTCTTAATAAGACTTAATTTTGTAGAGTCACAAACAGGTTGAATATTCATGTATTTGGGCTGTTTTTCATCTTTATTACATTTATTCAAAATCAACAAGATTTCTATGCCGTGCTACATTGAAATAAGTTTGTGAACTAGGCAAATGTATGGCACTGTATGCAATTGCAAATTGGAGTAATTTTGAGTAAAGTTTAACTGGTGCTATATTTAAAATATTAGCAGCTAGAAATTGGCTGTTTACAAAATTTTCTATTTGGAAATATGTTCCGGTAGCACTCTACAGTGAGGCATCATTTGTTAAGTAATGCTAACAAAAGCTGGGTATCTTGTCATCTCTTTCCATATCATATTTCTTGAAAAGAAATAACATTATTGCATATACTTCAATTGTACAAGTCAATGGAGCATTAAAAAACGTACGTTATGTTATAGTACTGCAGTATAGGCGCCATCTAGCGTGTAATATATTTTGAGTAAAATTTTGTAATACGTACAATGTTTGCATTAAAAAACAAATCTTTAAATGCTAATACCGATGAACGTATGTAAACAATCATCCCGATTGTATTGCCTATATGCAACCAAACTTACGTATATATTTTCGAATTTTGCAAGAGTTACTTCTTCATATGTTTATCGACAAAGAGTCAGTCCGAGCTCTCGTTGGAATTACTATATGTACGCAATGAAACATTCTGTAATGTTATAAAAACTACAATTAACAAATCATCTACCGAAACAACTATTTTCTTGGCTACCACGAAAGTAGTTGTTTCAGTAGATGATTTATAAAAACTACAATTAACAAATCATCTACTGAAACGACTACTTTCCTGGCTACCACGAAAGTAGTTGTTTCGGTAGATGATTTGTTAATCGTAGCCTCTTAGAGACTCTTAAATTGTAGACGAAAAGTATC
The DNA here is from genome assembly GCA_910593695.2 of Ocypus olens. Classification (NCBI taxonomy): domain Eukaryota; kingdom Metazoa; phylum Arthropoda; class Insecta; order Coleoptera; family Staphylinidae; genus Ocypus; species Ocypus olens. The sequence goes on along the minus strand of OU343057.1, from coordinate 4,775,608 downwards.
ATATTTCTCATTTTATTGTATTTTTCTAGAAGAAAAATAATTTTATTGAAAAACTTTCCCATTTAATTTTTTTTATTCACAATTAATCAGGAAATAAATAGCGTAGTATAGTTTTATTCATGCACAAACTGTTACATACGTCAAAAAGTAGTCTACACTTGTAGTATTGAAGCAATCTGTGTCAATATCTGTGGTTATAACAACACAAACAATACATACAAAAATGCGGGGTGACTCATGGTACGGCCGAGGTAGTGGAGATACTGATAGGTAGGGTATTACCACCTCTGCTACCTCGGCCGTATCATGAGTCACCCCGCGAGCCGTCACTGCAAAAATGATCTCTATATATTGTTGATGAATTTCGAGTTTGCTAAAAAAAAATCATTTGTAACATTACTTCATCAAAACTAATACCCCAAAAAATACTTTACAGGGTGTTCAAAAAAAGTTCACCGAATGGAAAGATAACGGTGTATCTGGGGAAGAGGGACTTCGTCGACCACATATCACATGTCGACCCTATCGGTAATCCAGCGAACTGTAATTCGTCGAACCGGACTTAATTGCGTTGATTTCAGACGGGGTGGTTTTAATAGATACCGATTACGTAAAGGACAGGCGGGTCTTCGGACATGTGCTGGCGGCGTTCAGGTACGGCAGAGAGGACTTGGATGTATTAGGACTGACCTTTAGAAAAGACTTGTACCTGGCTTCGGAACAAATTTTTCCTCAGGACGGCACAGCCAATAAGAGGCCGCTAACGAGACTACAAGTAAGAATTCAATTTCAGTTCGTTCACCCCGGGTGTTGTGTTTCTTTATCTGGAATTAGAGCCCTTTAGTAATGGATTGCTAACGTAATACGGCGTGTAATCTGATCGTACTTATTTACACGTTTTCCGTACTTTATGTCGCAATTCACACAAAAAGAAATGTTAGACTGTAAAAAAAAACGTTCGTAACGATTGTTTTTCTTATTAAACAATTTGAAAAACACACTAAAAGCCCGTGAAGTTTGTATCGCGACATTGTTCACGTTCGTTTCGTAGTAAGTGTGTGGTTTGTATGGTTTGATCAATGGATCTTTGCGTGTGCGTCATTACTGAAGACCGAGTTTTCTCGCCTTGGACGACACACGTACACACATGATTGCGCTTAATTCAACTTACCGTAGAGAGAGTAAACGCATGAAAATGTTCAGCTATCTATGAAGATCCATTGATCAAACTATACCAACCACACTTACATTTACTACAAAACGAACGTGAACAATGTCGCGGGCGTTTTTCAAATTAATAAGAGATACAAACTTTGCGGGCATTTTTACGGGCTTTTAGTGTTGTATACTCATAGTTTCGCCTGCTTTAAATGAAGTATGAGTCAAGTTTATAACATCGTTTTACGCATTTTAATCCCACGAACTTGTAAAAGTAAATTCCACCGAAGCGTAATCGTAATAACAATTAGCGATTATTATAAACGCAAACTATATAGACCATTCTATGTTTATTGCAAGGTTTTATGGGTATTAAACGTATACGCCACGTATCGTAAAAGCTCAGCAATACTAGATAAACAGAACAACAATGTCAGGAAGTGTAACTCGTTCGTAAATCGCACGCTTTACCCGCGGCGAGAGGATTGATTAGAAAATGGACGTCAAAGCCGATTTCTATCGCACGGAATTATCTATGTACCTGTTGCACTGAATGTTTTTTGATCCCGGCGAAAACACGTTTCCTGCGGGATTCGGGGGAGCTAATTCCCACGTAATATGTTGATGACAGTTTATTAGACCTGAATCTATTTTCCGTTTCAATGTCAAGAACAGCGTACGTCATCTTCGTTTCCGCGAAGACAGCCGTGTATTTATGTGTGCTAAAGTAGTCCCTCATTCCGCAAATTGATGGAGATGACATGGAAGCGTATTTACAGGCGCCAGTGCATCATCTCATTAGTTTCATGAGGTGGATGATTACCCCAGAACTCGTGTCCTAGTTAGTTGGATTGATCGTCTGAAATGCTCGTGGCCGAGCGAATTTGTATTAATTTTCAATGGTCGCTAATTTTAACGATTCTTAAAATCTCCTGTTTACTTAGAAAAACACGATGTTGCAGGTAGTCAGTACTTACTTCAATGATTTTAGTAATGGACACAAACATTTTGACGATTCTTTAAATTATCTTTGTAGATCGATTCCTCATTACTTAGAAAAACACGATGTTGCCGGTAGTCAAATCTGGTGGATGAGTACTTACTTCAATGATTTTAGTAATGGCCACAAAAATGGAAGATGACTTCTCAAGTCGACGCTTAACTGTATGCTTTAATGTCAAATAACGTATCACGCACAGAGATTTAAAGATCTGTTTTGAAGGGTTTTGTCATGAAGTTGAATACTAGAAGTACAGTTTCTGCAAATTTATGATTGAATTAGTGCGAAACCGTGTTATACGAAGCTTTCTGCAATTTTTCTTGCCCGTGCTGCAGTGTTACCTGTATATGTTTTATTGTCCTGTTTCGGCCTATCAAGCTTCATCAGTTCAGTTCAAAGCTCTAGGTCGCGCTCCTCTATTAGAGTATGTAGTGTAGCGCGAGCGGTTGCCATGCAAACGCGTTAACATTCCTTTATAAAGCTTCACGAGCTGCGTCCCGGTTAGAGGAATGGTTTTGTCATAAAGTTAAATAGTAGAAATACAGTTTCTGCAAATTTATTATTGTGTTAGTGTGAAACCGTGTTGTACGAAGGTTTCTGCGATTTTTCTTGCCCGTACTGCAGGTTTACCTGTATGTGTTTTATTGTCCTGTTTCGGCCTATCAAGCCTCATCAGTACAGTACAAAGCTCTAGCTTTAACCCGCGCTCCTCTATTAGTATGTAGTGTAGCGCGAGCGGTTGTCATGGAAACGCGTTAGCATTCCTTTATGAAGATTCACGAGCCGCGCCCCTGTTTGGGGTTTAAACGAAAACTAATCTTTAAGGGTGAGAAAATTATGTTAAAGATTATAGATAAGGGCACTAATAACAGATGAAGGCATTTTTTGTAATGAAATTGTATTGAGTTTTTTCCCAAATAAATAACATTTTTAGGAGAGGCTTATCAAAAAATTGGGACCAAATGCATTTCCATTTTACTTCGAATTACCGCCACACTGTCCGGCTTCCGTGACACTGCAACCGGCGCCAGGTGATACAGGGAAGCCGTGCGGCGTCGACTACGAATTAAAAGCCTTCGTTGGCGAAACTCAAGAGGACAAGCCGCATAAACGAAACTCAGTGAGGTCTGTAGCAGCCTTCGAGATGTAACACGGTCCTGGCTAAACGAATCAGTTACAGGTTAGCTATAAGGAAGATAATGTACGCGCCGAGTAAACAAGGAGAACAGCCGTCCGTAGAAGTCAGCAAAGAGTTCATGATGAGTCCTAACAAATTACACTTAGAAGCATCACTAGACAAAGAATTGTACCACCACGGTGAAAACATCGCGGTCAACGTCCACATAGCGAATAATTCGAATAGGACCGTGAAAAAAATCAAAGTTTCTGTACGCCAGTTCGCGGACATCTGTTTGTTTTCCACCGCGCAGTACAAGTGCACGGTCGCAGAAACGGAGAGCGAGTAAGTATACTACACCCTACAAATTTTTTTAAATTAAATATTCGCGCATGTTTACTGGTGAATTCGTAGTTTTTACATGATGTAACCTGAAATTTTTTATCATACATATTAAAGTATACAGTATGAGCATTTGCTTATGTAATTTGTAGTATGGGAGAGTGAAACGCTAAGCAAATCCGCGCGGATCCACACTTTGTGGGCCAAATTCACGCACGTCACTAGAGCGTCAGCGCTTGGATATGTATCCATCATAAAAAAAAATTACGTAACCCGCAAATACTCATTGTATAATTCAATATTGATTAACCACGCAACAATTACTGCCAAAACTGCTACGTTACGTACAAACCACGAGTTCATCGAAAGGCTAAGAACACGAAAGGGGGAGTCAAGAGCTGCGCGAAGCGCTGCGCAATGCTGCGAATTAACGTTAAGTGTGCGTCACATTTACTCAACAATCCTTATGTGTAAGCTATGAACGTACGCTAGCTTTCCCATGATAAATCACCCTTTTATGACCAGGGCCTCAATTCTACTCGCGATGCTTTTTGTCATCGGTGGTTTTTCTCACCGTTTTCGGCCGAGTACCATATTCTATTCGATCGCGACTCACCGATATGACACGTAAAAGCACCGATGACAAAAACCACCAGGGCACTGATTCTACTCCCGGTGGTTTTTGTCATCGGTGCTTTTTCGCGTGAGTAGAATACGGCACACGGCCGAAAACGCGTCATATCGGTGACAAAAACCACCGGTGACAAGAGTCACGGGTAAGCAGAATCGATCCCCAGGAGTAAAATCAGTTCCCAGTGTCAGTGTGCAGCGATTTTAAGCGCAACCCTTTTCATTTACAAACTATTTTATCGCGCTGTTAATATTTTTTTATAACGTGCAGCGTGTGCCACACATATTTGAAATAGAGTAGATACCATGAAGGGGCACCTGGATAACGTACTTTGCTATCAGTTCTGTTTGCTTTCCCAAGCATTCCGTAATTGCGAACGACGCCCTCAGACATCCAACCACTAAAACCTTTAATCGATAACTACCGTGTTGATTATTTTTCCACAAACAAAAAGTGTTTGCACCGAGTTAACGAATGTACATTTCGGTAGAATAAAACAAAGTCATCAGTGCCCTGTTCTGAGTATTAATGAATACACGGGACACAAAAGAGTTGCGCTTAAGGCCATAAAACCCAATTCGTCGCACGTCGATACAAAACTTGACTCGCCACGCCAAATGTGTTTTTAGCCTACGTTTGTTTATTATTTACCGCGTTTTGTCGCCCGTTCGATTTTCTATGGTTTGTTTATTTCTTATTTCCGCTCGTGTGTGCCTTCTGTTCATTCATGGAGCGCGGACGTAATGACGGTCCAATTGCGTGTCGCGTTTAACGACGGCACTTATAATAATAAAGCTTCCTTAATACACGCCATCTTCGATGTATTTGGTTATAATTTGGCATAATTACTAAACCATGAGTTATTATTGCTAGTTAGTTACTTTGCGTGTGCAATTATAAGAAATTTACAAGAGACAAAAATTCAGATCCTCTCCACGTGTTCATGAATTTTAGATGTGTCATACAGATGGTATCTCTGGTCAAGAATCCGATGAGATCTATTAGAACGGGGGTCGGGACAAGCCGTCGGGACAAGCCGCCATCTTGTTTTTACGGGGTTGAATATATCGTTTTCGGTTGATTTTTCGTTAAAAAAAAGCTATTGTCAAATTTTCTATATTTACAAATTTACGCCATCATGATTAGTTCAGGAGTTATAGGCAAAAAAAACAAAAATATGGCTGATTTCACCCCCTAAACATGTTTTTTAGCCGAAACAAAAAAATACGTATCGAATATTTTGCCCCCCTCCACCAAATTTCATTAAAATCGGAGTGGAACACTTTATTAGTTTCCTTCTAAGTAAAGAGGACATGTATCTCCTAATCATAATAATATAACTCAGACGTTGCATTTAAGAGATAAACAACAAATGAATGAATAAGTAAAGTTATAAAGCGTAGTTAGGAAGGCTCTTAGCAACACCTCAAAATTAAATTCACCCTGTAATTTCTTGTCTTGGGAAACGATTTCAACCAAAATGATAACTTGTATTATTCAAAGTTTTTTTTTTTAATAATCTACATAAACATTTCATTGAGGGCAGGGTATAATCCATTAGTGCAAATGATTTTAACATAGATGGCGCCTAAATCGGCGTTTTAGAATTGTGTCTCGCTTTCGACAGCGAAACTCTGAACGCGCCGATTGACTCGTGCAGGCAATATACATACAAGAGGGAATGTATGTGTATAGGGAAATCACAAAACTAATCAAAACAGATCAAATTTCGTCGAATCCAATTTCACGTAATAATGTTCATTGGAATATTCTTTTTCTCAAATAACTAACATATTTACCTCTTAAATTTCTTGATTTTTTTACCCAACAATAAAAGTATACATTATACATATTTTTTTTTTTTTTGTTTTTTTTTGGCATAGGTTTGACCATTCAGCCAGTACATATAATTATCTCGACAAATACGCATCGTACAAAAAAAAATCTTCCGAACAAAAGTTGAATTGTTGTGAATTTTTTTATTGCGGATTCGGATTCTACACTAAAAATAATATTATTTTTGTTTATTCGTGATATGAATGAAAAAAAAAATCACAACAGTTTCACAACAGTGCCATCTATCGCGAATTCAAAAAAATATTTCGGATAAAACCTACATAACTTTTAGTGTAGAATCCGAATCCGCAATAAAAATAGGGATTTCAATTTAAGAAGACTGGGGGGGTGGGGGTGAAAAAAATTTCATGGAATCGGAAACTTTTGTTCGAAACATGTTTTTATACGATGCATATTTGTCGAGATATTCCAATGGATGAATTAAAATCGACCACCCGGTATAAACAACTTACAGTTGATGAAATTCAATTATGAAATAAATAATTTATTTGTCCATTTAAAATAATAATTTTCGCGTTAATTAAATTAATTTTAAAAATCCATCGAGGGGAATATCTTGGTAAAGGACATAGATTTAAATTTATCATAGTAAATGATCACATTTTGCACTTGGAGCGGCGTTGAAACCGTAATTTTAATACAAATTTTACATTACTACACCCTGCTGCTGGTAATGCACGTGGGCGCACAGTAAGCTCCTTACAGAAACACAATCGGATGTACATAAACAGAGGGCACAAAACGGGATCGGATAACAAATAAGCAGACTAATCCTTAAAAAAAAATTGAAAATATGTTCCAACGCATAGTCTAAAATAGCACTCCGATACTCGCGCGACGCATACTTACCGCGGGTTTATACACTATTTAAAGCCAGAAAAACTTTCCGTAGATCCTACAAAGTGTGTCTTTAGTTAAATATTCGCAAAGTAAATTGAATAGACGAGGCCGACAGTTCTTGCGACTCCAGCACAAGTTAAAGTAGAACAAACGGTTTGGAGTTTCATTACTTTTAAGGTTTCGTATTCATCGTACGATTTTTTATTAGCGACTGCAGTTTCAATATTAATAAATCCTGCTGTTAACAGGGAATTTTAAAAAGATTATGGATGCACTGCAGTGACGGTTCGCGGGATTTTTCAGTCACAGTTTAAGTAGCAATCACAGTTTAAGTAGCAGTCACAGTTTAAATAGCAGTGATTTTAAATAGCAGTGATTTTAAGTAGCAGTGATTGTAACTAGCAGTGAAATTCGCCTATTAATAACAGCAGTGACCTATGATTTTCCAATACCCGTGAAAAATCACAGGTACATGATATATCACCCATCCCTACTATGTGGTAGTCCATATAAAGTCTGGCCGCGCTATGAAGGCATCTGAGGAGCTATCTGTAACCTTTTAAAAACCACTGATGTATAAATAGAAGTGGATAGTGCACCAATAGCTAGCAAGTAAAGTGTAAACATCTGTGAATGTAAAGTAACAAAATATCCAATCACTTCTGATGAGGGCGGTCCTTCCGACCCTTTGTTCACCTCAGACGCCTTCATAGCGCGGCGAGCGTATATTAATAAATCGTGCTGTTAACAGTGAATTTTAAAAATATGATGGTTGCGGCTGTTCCTACGTGATCCATTTTCACGTAATTTGAAATAAAACGACGTTTTATTTACGTCGGAAGTTGTTTCAGAAACTTTAATTTATATTTCAAGATGTATTACAAAGTAAACGCCTCCAGTGTCAATCAATTAATTTATAATGTTTGCGAACGATGTGGATATACTGTATTGCTCCTTTTATGGCCACACAAGATCCGATTAGTCGATGCTATTACTCGCACTGACCATCATCAAACGTGTTCCCACGTCAACGCACTAAAAGTACGTTTAATTTCGGAAGACGGCTGGGTTCAATGAAAAAATATCGACCTGTTACTCCAGCCATAGTTTACGGTGCACTTAACCGATTTGCATCATATCAAAGAATGTACAATATCGTCTTATCGCAAGTTCAAATATTACAAAAAGTCTTACAGAAAAAAAAAACGATAAATAGTATATTACAGTACAGTGATGAAAGTACGAATTTCGCTCACGAATAAGAGTAAGTAGTGAAGCACTAGCGGCATCTCTACGAAGATCCATGAGCCGCCGCTGCAGTTTCTATTATCGATTAAAATGACTGTTGAGTGAGTTAAACTAAAACCTTAGGATTGAAATTCACGAATAAATAGAATCCGGACAAATATTCTTTGCTCTGTAAAGACTCACGTGAGTAAACATCGCGCGAGTAATGGAGTTTTTAGGAGATAAGGTGCGCCAAAATTGTAAATATAGGAAACCAAATGTGGATGCATAACTCATTTATTTTGAATTTAGTTTTGGTCAGTCTACTGTGCTCGTCCGTGTATGTTCTTGAAATGTTCTCCTCATACGTGTTTGTAAATATACCCCGAACCCAGAATTATTTACAACAGAGTGATACATTTAAAATGACGACCGTCGAATAACCAAAAGTTCTCCAACATTTTCATTTTTTTAGGTATTAAGAATCTTCTGATAATAATGCGCCGGAAACATTACAAAATTTCAATTTCATGTCTTTTAAGGCCCATTTGAGGATGGGCATATTTTAGTTTTCCAATTTTGAATTTAACACGTTCACTGCCCGTGTCGGATAAACTTATTGCCAGTCAAGCCGACGCTTGCTTGCAAGGTTTAATGTCAAAGAACGTATCACGCACAGGGTGTGTGGTCGGCCCCCCGCGTTAAACCAATACCACGCAAATTGTGAATGTGTTAAATTACTAATTTCTGGACAAATCGCGTTCAAATATTTTTTTCTTCATTATCTACAACGCGAAGCAAAATATTTAAAACAGGCCCGATTCATGAGGTTGCATAGGTTCTACGGCTATGCCACTCGCGTTTTTTTGTACGGCCGAGGTAGCAGAGGTGGTAATACAGATAGACATGCTGTCTCTGCAACCGACCCTACCTATCTACATTACCACCTCTACTACCCCGGCCGTACAAAAAAAACACGAACCATCACTGGCTAAAATTAAAATATTTACTTGTGAAAGTTAGGTAAATATCAGACTTCATCTTAAATGCCGCGCGTGGGTATCTAAATCTAAACACTAGAAAGTAATGATCTTTTCGAAAAATGTACCAAAACTGCAGCTTGTTTGCTTTGCTCGAAACAACCAAATTTCGGTTTCTGTTCTAATGAATAAAACTTTAAAAATGTTATTATTTATAAATATCGTCAATTATTGCCACTCAAAGACTCTTTTTAAATACGTACATTTGTTTTAACACACGTTAACCTCTTCACGCCCAGGTTGCCACATGTGGCAACAAGCAAAAAAAGGAAAATAAAAACATTGTACAAAAAAATTTAGCGCCATCTATGGAATATTTTTTTCATATTTTTTTGCATAAATGGGTAAGTTTGTGACAGTGAAATAATATTTCGTAGAAAAAGGTAACAACAACAAAGAAGTAATTTTTCATTAACTATGGGATTAAATCAAAGCAGCATGGGCGCGAAGTGGTTAAAAACACAATAAGTAATATTAAAAAATGCAACAGGAAATTCATCACCTGGCGATATTCACCCCATATTTCGCATAATAAAGAGCGAATTACGCACTTTTAATAGTAGCAAACAGGAGTATTTTATTTGTGAAACCTACACCTACACTTTTCCCTGTGACAACAATTGAAGCTTCAGGCGAACGTAACAAAGCTTATATAAAAGAAAAATTATATAAGATGCAGATGCATTAACGTTGCTATGCAGAAGCACAGATGGCGCAATCAACATACCCCACCGCGTACAGTAGTTTTACGTTTTGCCGTGATATGTATACGAAATGCAAAAAAAGAGGGCCATTAAAACTGATCAAAGGAAGCCCTAAAACTCGATCCCAAACTTCTATAACAAGCAAACTGGGAAAATAGATGGAAATTTAACAGATATGTGCACGTTCGCACATCAACGAATTTGTTACTGAAATAATTCACCTGAAACAACAGATAACGTTTCTGTGATAGAAACTCTTCTTTATTAAAGACGGAACAATATTCAGCAGTAAATCTATTCAATTTTTCCAAAATGATTTTTAACAAATATCTGAGGGATATAATGGGTTAAATATACATTTTTGAAAGCGATGACCTTTTTTCGTGACAGACTTTTAGTAGTAGTAATGATCTTTATTCAGACTACAATTTACATTTATAGTGACTATACATAACATACATAACAAAAGTGGTGTTAGTCCGTCTGGGCTATCAACCTGCGGTCTTTCCGCCCACAGACTTTAAATTTCTTACAAAGAGTCAAGAGTCGATTCATTGCAGCCGAATCTTGTCTCATTTCAGTCGACTTTTGACTCATTGCAGTCGACTCTTGACTCATTACAGTCGACTCTTGACTCATTGCAGTCGACTCTTGACACTTTGCAAGAATAAAAAGTCTGTCTAGAAAAAAGTGAGAAAAAAAAGTTCCTCACTTCCAAAAATGTATATTTTAAATTTTGGAAGTTTTTTTAAATATTCTTTCCCTATCAGAACACCTGCAGACCAGTTTCGGCCTTTCAGGTCTCATCAGTGTAGTTAGTTGCTGATGGGGAAACGAAAATGACTATTGGAATATAAATATTCCAAACACTGTTAAAGGTGGAAATGCCAAAGTGGCGGAATCTATTGCCTGAACCAAAGACAGATATAAGAATATGCCAACGGCGGCAGATATAACAATCTTTTGCAAAATGAAAACCTTACACGCATTCGTTCTACTCCGCCAAAATATCTCAGCTAGAGTACAATAAATTACCTATTAATTAGTAATATAACGCTTATTTCATCCCAGTACTGTAAATGTTTAGATATTTTGTTAAAGGGAAAAAAATAGTTTTGGTTTAATTTAAATTCCTGGAAATATTCAAAACTCAATTGTTTCCATTTATTTACCATTTGTCCATAATGAATACATTCAACCTTGTGTGTAGCGGAGTTCAAGGAGCTCGAACTAATTCAATGTCTTTTAATAAATTCACACGTCCTTGAACTTCAGTATGCACATTCCATCATTGTAAAATAGAGCGTAGTAATTAAACACACATAATTATCGTACACACTCACATCTTGTTGGATCAACATTCTATAAATAATCAACATTAAATATATGTAAGGCTAGTTTAAGCCATTAGCGCCCAGATTATTATTTTTTTAAATTCTCAATTTTTTGTTAGCGTTTTAGGAAAAATAGGCTTAATTCTGCCAAGAAATGGCAATTTTTCCAGTTTTAGTGTTCTGTATGATATTCTTGGGCATTTAAAGACTCTTTTGTTAAGGATTTATAAAAAAAGTTATGCTTATGTTTACATGCTACAAAATAGTTGATACAACGACCAACATCATGCTTTTGGCACATTGTTCTTCCAAAAGATTTGCATCCTGTTCCAGCACATTTGCGCCTGACAAAATGATCCATATATGTAATCAAATCGAACATCAGGCAGCAAGTTCTTTGTAATGTTAAATTACTTACGCCCATGAAATGTCCATTGTTTCAGGGACAACAAAAATCACCTGATAAAAAACAAAGATACACCACCGCGGAAATGTTTCCAATAACACTGTCTGTGACAGAAAGCCAAAACCGACTCTCTGCGGAGCACAATCACGCGCTTACATGACTATCTTACTTGAACTATCGTTAGGGTGCACTGTAGAGGGTAAAGCTAATTTGCGATACCATATGGTATCCGTGGGCGTTAATGCACTAAGAAATCAAGGAGGAGAATCAAATCGTATGTAAAGTTCAAATACATTGTAGCCTTCGCAAGACTCATCATATTTTTCATTAGTAGGGAGTACAATTGAAAACTGCAGCTAAAATTTTTTCGGTTTATATTTTCCCTTTTTCACAATCCAGTCCCACAGTACATTGCCTTATTAAAATGAATACACCGTAATGATTAACCATATAATCCTAGCAACACACTTTTCTGTAAAAGAACAAAAATGTTCCCAACCGGAAAGCGTATACTATCCGTCATCCATCATAATAACCATTTTAATGAACAAATATTATCTCTGCAAACATCCTCAAATCCACCCTTCGTGAATTCATAAACTCATTTCATCTACAAACATTTGAAACTTAATTAATTATTCACGTAAAAAGATGTATAAATAAAGGGCCGAAAGACTGGATCGACGGCCATTTAATAGGAAACAAAACTCTGTCCACTATAACAACTGTAGTTAAAATGTAAACAGGTTTATTCACATTTTAGTTTAACGTGAAAAGTCGTTAAGTTTATTTTGCATACAAAATTTTATATGGAATTTAAAAAGAAGCAACAAACAATTGATAATTGTGTTTGGTAATAATTCTGTTGTTCAAAACAAATGTACGTATCTTGAAAATGTCATGAAAAACTTAAATGCCTTGAATTAGTAGATAAAGAAAATATTTGCAAATAATGAGGTCTCGGGGAAATTATTCATTGCAACAATAGCTGTAAATATTCATGTTGTTTTATTGCATAATATTTGAAATTATATTCTTTCTTTGATTTATATTTTTTCAAAGTTAGAAAATGTAAAATATCTTTAGGGAATTGTGGTTTGAATTAAAGTAAAATTTCCTTACTTGATTGAAGGTAAATAAAATATAATCATTTTAAAACTTGTCTAAAAAGAAAATGTTTTAAATTTGTACTACATTTCAATCCTTTCTAACTTCACCTCTAATCATTCAAAACAAGGCATAACAAAACTGCAGTTCTAAATAAAAATAGGGCTAAAAAAGGTCAAATAATGTAATTGAAGTAAATAACCTCACTTGTTACAGATGCCTTAAATAAATGTAATAAATTCAGGTGTTCATCCTATTTTTGTCTTTATTACGTAATTGAAGTAAATTGTCTCAAATAGTTCAACATTTTTTGCCGATGATATTTGAAGTAAATTATCTCAAAATCATGTTTGTAAATAAAATGAAATTCAACACTGCAGGTTTTAGAGATACAATATTTTTTAAACTTTCTGCAACGCATTTAATCATTTGCATTGTACATTTTGTCTATTGTACAACTTCATTTCATATCAGTGCAGTCATTTCGCACATGGAAAAGTTTTAACAGGATTATTTCACCGGAGTTATATGTATACATCCACACAGATAGTGTTTTTAAACAACATTGTTTTCATCCGTTTCGACTACCTCGTCTGGCCCCTGAATTGCGCCAGATGACCACATTTATTAGATACGTTTCTAATATCCACTCAATTACTGTACTGTTTGCGTAGTGTTTAAAATAGACAGGCTAGGATATTAAAGTACTTAGATTAATGTGTTTATTACTAGTTCTATCAACACATTAACATAATATATACACGAGGTAATCATTTGATGAATGAATAGTTTTCTTAGAATAGAGAATTTAATTTAAAAAAAAATAGCTGATGGCTTGCTAAAGAACAAACAATGAATATTAGAGATGCACGAATACTTCTAATCTAGTTTGAATGTTACTAGATAACTATAAGAAAAAAAAACTTTATGACTTAGTTTAGTAATCTAGGTTTAAGTGAATTAGTTAAGTCTGGTTTATAATGGTGAAAATTGTTAATCATACAATCATCCTTTGTTTGAGTTTTCATACTTGCAAATTATACAGGGTGATTTAGCAGTGAAAATTGTTTGCAATGTTAATCATACAAAATCATCCTTTGTTTAAGTTTTTTATACTTGCAGATTATACAGGGTAATAGGGTGAAAACTTTTTTCATTGTTAATCATACAAAATCATCCTTTGTTTGAGTTTTTCATGCATGGAAATTATACAGTGGTAATGGGAGGTTATTATTGTACAATATGTTCAATTCATAGAAAATACAAAGAAACAGCTGCATAAAGTTTCCATCAGAGATAAAAACACTAGACACATCCATCTTTTTCACTTGGGTGGGGCAGGGTGTTGCTGGAGCTTCTAAGTGATGGATATTTTCAAGTCTGGTGTTTTGATTTCTTTCCATTAAATGATCTTTAATGCCTAACCTACTCTTTTTGGGTTGGCTGCTTTGAATAACAAATAAGAATTAATTATTGATTTTTTTCCATCAAATGATCTTTAATAAGGGCCTAACTAATTCCTTTTGAGTCATCAAAATTGGATCCTTTGAATAACAAACAAGAGTTGACTCTTGAAACATTCAGTATTGCATAGAAGACAAGAATAACTTGCTCTTTTTTGGTCAAGGCTTTCTACACCAGTTTAGTTCAATCATTTCAGCTTTCTGTCAAAATTTGTTTTTGGCGCAAAATCGCTTTTATACGATCTTCCGCTAATCCAATTCCCGTTTTGTTTGGGATGAAAATTCACGGGATATTGATCTATTCATAACGATTGATACAGAACTATTATCACCAAATTAAATTTTGTACCAACTCATATTTTCTGCATTTTTGAATTTACATTGCATGAAAGTTATTTTTTTGCCCCCTTCAATTATTCAACCAATTTAGCATGGCCTTGTGCATTTCGGCTTCATGAATAATGATTTTGAACTTGTTTCGCAGCATTTTAAGTTTAATTTATGGTAATATTGGTGTTTACAGTAAATCCTTGATGATATCGGATTCGAGATTTAGGAGTTGGTACATGCTTAAGCAATAGTGTGCTTATCACGTTGGTATTGGCCGAATGAATGTTGCCAGAAAGAGCACGTAATTCTAACTTGGGTACTAAAAAGAACATAAATATTTACTCATTTGCATTTTGGAGTTTTCTGATTTATGTGTAAGTGGCACGGATCGGGAATTTTCTTATCGAATACACATGATTTTCTTTGCATTCTAAAATCGTCAAGATCTTGGAAAATACGAATGCACTTTGTTGATATCACACACGTTTTTTTTTTGCGACTATAGTTTCGAACCTTTTGTTGAAAAGTTCCTGGATCTAAAATGTATCACAAAGTAATGGTTTCCACCATCAACCAAATTTTTGAAGTATTATTGAAATGCGTTATGCGCGCATATCAAGCAATGATGAAAAGAGAGAAGTCTAAACGCCTAATATAACGTCAAAAGACGCAAAGAAACTAGTCGCGATTTATCATGTCATGAACAAAAGAAGTCTTGGTGTAATTAAAATGATGATCATGTTTATATATCATAAATAACAATAAACAAACAAATGATGACACTGTATTAAACAATTTTTCAATTGGAAGTAATTAACACTCAATAGTAATAGCAGATTTTCAATGAGAAGAAGAAATCACGTCATGGTGTTCAGAAGTAGTCGCAAATCCAAAAAGAAACAATATCCTAATGCCACCTTAACGGAGTGAGCTTAAAAGACCGAAATAAAGCATCATCAGTTAGAGAAGTATAAGACAAAACTGACGAAAAACTAAATTAAGGTTTCGCGAAAAAATGGCGTCAAGAGAGGCAGCGCCAACCGAATTTCGGCACAATTTAGAACTAATGATAATACACGAAAAATGAAGTCAGAAGGGGTGGGGGAAACGGGATAAGAATGTAAAAGCGAAAGAAATGCATTACTTGAAAAATAATGTAACAGACAGAGTTATATACAACTCATAACTTGTGATTCGGACGCGGCGTGATATAACACTATTTTGTATTTGGTTTTGAAGCAAGAAGAAGGGATGTAGTTCCAGGGGGATCCTATTTTATTTCCCCAACGTGGCAGTTAACATGTTGACATTGCTTATTCATGGACGTTTTGAAGGTTGCCTAATAATCGGCGCCTGATTATATTTTACGAAAAGCTTGATCAATGCATCTTTCTAGAGCCTTATAGATTTAGCATTTTAGGTGGGGGCTTATTGTTTTAATTTAAATTATATTATTGGTCATAAGGATTTACTGTAATTCCAAAACTTGCTTTAAAATTTTATTTATTTAATTTATCATATTTGTGTATAGATAAGACCTTCTTCCAGTCAAAATGAATTGAATGACCATTATGAATTAGTCTTAAGTGTTATTCCTAGTTGTGAGCTTTAATTGTTTAATGCAATAGCGAGCAACGGAAAGATAGCATAATTAAGAATAGTATAACTATGTACGAGGACAGATTGTATAATAAGTAGGTGAATATTACAGAGCAGGTTGTCCGGTATCGCCAGGATTTACAATGTCGAAAGTATTCTCGGTTCGTCCTTTATTAGCAAATAATAAAGATAAAAGGGGCTTAGCGCTGGATGGCCAACTGAAACATGAAGACACAAATTTAGCCTCGTCGACTATGTGAGTTGACCAGTAGGAATCGGACCGATTCGCATTTATGTATACCTATAAAAAAAGCAGGTGTTGGTGTTCTTAATTGCATGTTGAAGTTATGGACCAGGTGATGGGGACTCTAGAGGCGAGAGCGATTGTTTCCTGTTTATTTTATTTTCTGAGCTTTGTTATTAATTTATTTTGTGTTTTTTTTTGTTTGGTATTTACTAAAGTGTGTGTGTTGATTGGGCAGAGAAGGCTGCCCCATCGGTCCTGGCTTCACTCTGAGCAAAGTGTTTACTTTGACCCCTCTCCTGGCCAATAATAAGGATAAGTGGGGCCTTGCATTGGATGGACAACTTAAGCACGAAGATACTAATTTAGCATCAAGCACTTTGTAAGTTAGAATTTTTGTATTGTAATTCGCCTCAATATCTATTAGTATAGGAAAAGTGGCTTAAAAATCGCAAAAAAAGAAGCTTGCACACGTAAAAATTCAAACAATTTGATTTTTGAAAGTTGTAGACAAATGTTTTCTAGTCAAATTTAAGTTAATAACATAGCTGTACTGAATGCAATAGTAGTTTACGTTTCCCCATCAGCAAGTAACTACACTGATGAGACCTGATGGGGAAACAATGTTTAATGTTTAAAAAATGCCATTTTTAAACATCATAATTGCGTATCATATATGCTATTAAATTAAGTCAAGGAATTTATATAATTTTAGATACTATGATTATAAAATGATCTTCAACATACATTATGCCGAAGAAAAATTTAACTAATACATAGATCGATAAATTTATTCCTTGTCAGAATTAAGAGATAAACAGAAATATATTTTTTTTAACATTACATTCATAAATTTAACAGGTAATTAATAGATATTTCAGTTGGAAATTGGAATTGATTCACAAGTAGATAGACAGAGTTCTGGTATAAATGCCAAAACAAAAAAAAAATCCGAATTAATGAGCTAATAATGGTTATCAGTTTACACACTAAAACATATGACAAAAGGTGATTGCAATAATGTCAACAGATCACCATCACCTTTTATCTAATTTCTAATACACTGTAGTAAAAAACTAATAATTAATAAACTACAATATTCAATTATTAAATTGTTTCAATATTTTCATGTGCAGAAAATATGTAATTTGGTGCATTTTTCCTACACTATTTTGCAAATTCAATGTGCTTCAATGTGCTTTGATCACGATTATATACGATCACACGAGTGTCACGAGGAATGCATGGGGAGCTAGCTGATAAATTACGACTGATTTATACACATTATAAATTTAGAAAAACGAGGCATGGATAATGTCAAATTTCACAATGTGCTTGGCTATCTTATCCTTATTTAATTGCCATGTGTATGTTTGCTGTTAATTTTTATTTATTTGTTTATTTATCATACACAGATTCATATGCACCAGTGGAATGTTTTTTAACAAGATTATAGCTTTACACAACTTTAAAATCAATATTAGCTATTCACTGTATGTATGTTTTGCTATTAGAATTTTTGCGTTTGATTAAATCAGTACTCCGATTATAACAGAATTTTCCTTTAGAGTCGCTGATCCGTCACAACGTGAAAATCTGGGCATTATAGTCCAGTACAAAGTTAAAGTTAAATTATGTCTAGGTCCCCTGGGAAGGTATGTACATAAATATTTGCAACTATTCGTCACTAACGTGTCTAATTACAGTGATCTAGCAGCAGAGTTACCGTTTATCCTAATGCATCCAAAGCCCGAGGAAGAGATAATCCCTTCAAATTCAGATTCTTCGCGTAGGGCCAGTAAAGAGATGGTGGCAAATGTTTCGGACGACGCAAATCTTATTCAACTTGACTCGTAAGTACATTATTTATTTTTAACAGGATAGAATTAAACTGAATTATGATGTAAAAGTTTTGATTGCATTTGGGGTCATGGCATTACATACCAGAAGCTAGAAAACAACAACAATAAAGTAAAATCATCTTTCTTGGTAGCAATGATGTGGTTTCTATGGGAAACAATTAACCACTTTGCGCCCATTCTGCTTTGATTGGGTTATACCATAATCCCAGGTTTATTGAAAAATTACTTTTTTGTTGTTGTTACGGTTTTCTATGAAATATTATCCCACTGTCATAAACTTATTTATGCAAAAAAATATGAAAAATATTCCATAGATATAAATATAGTGGTATAAAAAAGTTAAAGTGTTTTATTCCAATCTACAATCAAGATGTACCACGAAGTAAACGCCGCCAACATTAAACATTTATTCCATAGATGGCGCTAATGTGGTAAATTGTTTTTTTTGCTTGTCGACCTGGGCGCGAACAGGTTAATAAAATGACACATGGAGTGATAAAACTGAATTTTGTCTTATCTAATGCCTAGGATATTGTTTTATAATTTATTGCTGGAATAAACAATCACAATTTACACAATATGATTGAACCCAAATGCCTTTACAGATAGTACAATTGTATAATTACATCACTAGACACAGTATTATAATAGTAGAATCATATTTGATAAAAAGTAAATAATTATTGTTGTCAGGAACATTATTCTGTGGACTACAACCATCCTCACGGTTATTATAAATAGAGAACAGCTTTGCTTTAAATCACAAATTAATACTATATATAACTCATCTAGCATTTGGTTGCCAACAGTCGATTAAATCAATTGAAAGCGAAGTGAAGAAATGGTTTTTGATGGCTTTTTCTTCGAAAGTAATTGGTTATCTAACGAATACTATTATTTACAGCGAAGAGAATAACGTCCATGATTATGATGATGACATAATATTCGAAGATTTCGCTCGACTGAGGCTGAAGAAAGGCGGTGAGACCGATGCATGAAGTAAATGTACACAAAATATTTGTACCCTAAAAAAATATCGGTTGGAGATAGGTGTGATCCCTATTGTTGTGCCCTAGTCAAAGATTTAAATGCCGAGATGCAACCATAATTATGTATGAATAGTGCGAAAAGTCTACTTATGAAAAAGCATACGTATGTATATATACGCATGTATATGTATATACGTGCACACATATATATGTGTATTAATGTATTTATATGTATGTGCGCATGCGACCTTCATTTTATAAATAAATATATAAATTAAAATGAACAATATATAGATATAAACAATATTGGATTGATATTGTTGTATTTTTGCTGTCAATTTATCTTAACTGTGAAACAGATTGTATTTTGTTCATTTCTAATAGTCCGACACACATACATATACATATAAACATATATACATATATTTTCCTATATTTATTCAATTTTTTATATACTTATACATATAATGCACAGTTTTATTAAGCGTACTAATTTTTATATTGGAATTAACTTTAAATGCATTTTAGTATTTTTTTTTATATATACTGTACATTTTGTTTAATTACAAATTACTTTGGAGCATTTTATTACCTGTAAAGAAATGTTTTTAATGGTTATATGTAATATTTGTAAATTCCATGTGTATGTCTTATATTTATGCACACTACTAAAATGTTCGTGTTTCGTTGAATGAAATTTTTATATGTAGAACCTTCTTAACGACTATTTTGCTACAATTTTTGTATACAGAATAACGTTTATTTTCCTTTAAAAATACCATTTTGCTGAATAATACGACGACTAAACAATATGGGTTCTATTTTATTTTTGTATGTTTAAGTTATATTTTATTATGTAAGATAATTCCTGCCTTGTGATAAATATATTTTCGTAAATGTGTTTGTTTTAGAACTACACGGATATAAATGTAATTTAAGCGGAGGTGTAGTCGAGAACTGTTTTCTTGAGGCGGATGATACCCTGTCGAAAATAAAGCTCAGAGTAATTACTTAAATCTAACATGGGGGCATTTGTAGTTTTTCCATTGGCTACATCACTGCTTTTACATGTTTAATTATAGTGATGATATGTTACCCCAAATCAATGTTTCCTTAATTTTTATTTTCCTGCCACTGTGTTTTTCTTCCCAAAAGACAGTTCAAGTATCAGCCGCGCACATTAAAGGGAAAGAACATTATCCCTAATCTATGATTTCAAAAAGTATTATGTGACCTGCACTCATTTTCCCTTGATGTTTCGATAATTTGGCGGTCACTTGTTTCTAACACTAATTTTACTAGTTGTAAATGACACATTAGCTAACCCCAAATAGAACAGCATCCCTTATTTATGTACTAGTCCTATGTTATTCATTGATCAACGCAAAGATCAACAATCGATTAGTAAACAGACAACGTCCATAGAAGGAACGCTTAATCATATATTTTCTAGCGATTTTCGATGTTAAAGAAACAATAAGTGCAAATATTCTCTGTATAGGTACAATTGCCCCTCAGTTGGTTTATACTTTCTTTACAATTTATACTGACTGCATTAATATATTTTTAATGTATTTTATAGAAAAAAAATATTTGTAAAAAAAGTTATAGATTTTAAATTATATTTATTAATTCAGAACATGGTATCTAAGTTTATGTATGATAATGTGTATACACCTAATAAATCAACGTAAAAATATTTCATTTGCTTCTTAACCCACGTATTTACTACATTTCGGAGCAAAAGCTTTAAGTTATACCATGTAGCACGGTTCATTTATGTGAAGAGGTATTGAAAACACATTTAAAAAAAATATATACCCATTTCTACAATTACTAATTTCAAGCAGTTTTTCTCGAGAAAAAATAAACAAAATAAAGTAAAAATATCAACATGATATCTGTGGTTAGGTATACATAGGAATTAAATTTTGAACATTCAATATACACAGTGGGTCAAAACAAAAGTACAAATTGGAAATATTAATATTTTCAATAATAATTAACGCATTAAATATTGCTTTAAAAAAAAAATGTTTATACTACTTCGTCTTATTTATAAAAATTAGGATTTTCACTGTTATGTTAATTATTTAAAAATATTAATAACTCGCGAAGATGTATGAGAATACAAAACTACTTGTATCGTTTTTTTTCACCCACTATGATTATATAAAAATAAAAAATCGCCCACCAGATCATTCAATGCACTTACCTTTAAATCTCCTGTACTTGCGTTAAAGATGTAGTTTAGAAGATCTCGTGAAGACATCCTATCTTCCTTCAAGAGTGAACGGAACGAAGGAACACTAAAATGATTCCTTTCGATATTGAATCATGGAAACGGCACCAACACTCCCGCACTGCAGTTATGCCAAAAGATCGCGCACTGTTTAAACGAAAATAAGAATTTTCCGCGACCAAAAAAGTCCTTCAATCGCGACGACAGGAATTCGTGCACTCATCGAAGTTTTATCATTTGAAAGCGCTCCGATTTATAATGGGTTTCGGCAATTTTGGTAAATTATTGCGACGGTAAGTTAAGTTTCAATGGTGCGATTAAGATTTTAACAGAAGACTAGAACTATTATTGATAGCACAGACGAACTAACATTTGTTTATAATGAAATGTATTGTGTAGAATGTGTAAATGTCTGTAGTAAAGGTGTTAATAATGTCTATAAACAGTACTATTGTGAGAAATTTTCCAGCAGAGGTCATCTTGTAGACTATATTATTCTAATGTAGATGGCCATTTTGGTGGAATTTTAGTGTGATGTGTTAAAAATATTTTATTTACACTACAATACGGGTTTGTTTCTGTTACCTACTAACGATTCATATAAAATGTAACTGAACCTTACTAGACAGAAACTTAAGACAATATACCATTTACATTTAAGTTATCACAATTTAAAGTTGTAATTAATCATTAAATATTGTTTCCCCATCAAAACACCTGCGTTCCTTACCACCAACTATTTTTTTTAATAGAAATAAAAATCTTTTACTAACGCAGTTTTAGTAGGACAGGAAAGTGTAACTAGATAAACAAGGTTGTAAACGAGATAAATAAAAAGGGATTTGCCTGTAATGTAATCATGTAAATATGCTAAATAAAGGTTTATCTATCTATTAAAGCAATTTAATAAAAACGAAATATAGCATGAATTCTTTTATTTAAAAAAAAGTTGTTTTTACAATTTAACTCTTTGCTGCACGAGATTTGACACATTTTAGAGGGCCTAAGTGCACTTTTCTCAGTCTAAAAATGAGGTGGGGATATATGGTTCATATTTCGCTTCGTTCATACAGATTGGTAAGTGGTATATTTTGTGGACTGATGTGTCACAACTTGCTTGAATTTGGTGGTTCAAATTATAATCCCATATGTAACAAAGAGTTAATAGTGAACGAAATAAGCAAAATAAAACTGCAGAATTAAGCCAGTGGATCACAACATAGTTTTACAGTACATAACCTTTTCGATATTAACTGCACAAGAAAAAAAATCCCTTCCAAACAAAGATTCGGTTTTGTTGTTCAGTTGAAAGAATGGGTGAATTTGTTTTTAAATGCAACCTAGTGTACAACGTCACTAGCGCTTCGACGGGAGTTGTTGGAAGTGAAAGCGGCTTCAGAACAACCCGGGAACGGTAACGAAAATATAACAAGCTTCTCGTTCCCGTTATCGGAAATTAGTTATTAGTTGTGTGTGTCAAGATGTGAATCATATTTTACTTTTGGTTCCCTTTCTTGTCACCATTCCCAGGTTGTTGTGCAACCGCCTTTAAACTGATTCATCTTAATGTTTCATGTGATATTTGTCTACTTTTAGGTTGATATACAGGGTGTAGATGAGCAAAACGGAACATAGGATTTTCAATGTTAATTTCTTTATATTTGAATATTATCTTCCCTGGTCATTTTAGAGAAAACATGTAAATACATTTTTTGTAGAGTAAAAATTTCTGCATGCAGTCATGCTATTATTAATTTTTTTGCATATTTAAAAACTCGAAAAAATAATAAAATAAAAATGATCATTTTCACGAAAATAATGGTTGCCATGAAATAAAAAAAAAGATGCGCTGTTGATCTATTGGTTTCTGTCAAATTGATTGAATACTTCAGCAGAGGTGGTAATACAGATAAGTGCGGTCACGCAGACAGCCCTATGCAACCGACCCTACCTATCTGTATTGCCACCCTTGCTACCTCGGCCGTACTAGAAAAAAAAACTTGCTTCACCCACAGCGAATTTGAATGCGCTGGATATTTTCTTGAAACACTCCTCACCAGTATAACAGTTGTGTACACTGAATGTCTTTTTCTTTTTTACTGATTTCAGACGCTACAAGATAACTGTTCCTTCATATTTTACAATTTGCCGCTTTATAATTAACACCTTGTATATTGGGTTGCCTATTACAACTATTATTAGGAACAACTTTAATTTTATTGTCACTTTTAATATTTGATTTTTCAAAATGTCTCATCCTACCCTAATCATTATACAAATGAAAACAAAGATAGGTTTTTGAAGTTTTATTATAAGGGTTCCCTTTTCCTAATCTCAATAGTTTTCTTGTATTCGGCGATTATCATATCAGGAATAATTATTGTAATCTGATAAAGATAATTGGATTCTACTTAAGAATACGTTACTAAAAACAGGGTGTGCCATTTGAAAAAAACTTTATAAGTTGGGTTTTTCTACCGCATTTTTTTATCACCCTGTATATTATTTTGTATGAAATCATGGTTGGCTCTATAGTTCGAACCTTCAAGCAAATAATTAAAATGATTTTAATCGTTCAACGTCAATCACTGGGGCAAAAATAAAATTTCACTCAGACCTTGCATTTCAACAAATCTTCAAATATTTCGAAAACGGCAAACAATAGGTATAGGGAGTATTGAAGTAACTCACCTTTATTTGCTCCATATAATTCAAAAATGACAAAAATACAGGGTGTTCCATTAAAAAAAAACATAAGTTTGGTCAGTAACTTTGTTATGAGACACCCTGTATAAATTTAAATATTTTTAGGGCGTGCAGCTCACTATTATACACAACTTTTGTATTAAACATTTTTCGAAATTTTGAAAAATAAGCTCGTGATTGACCGTTCCCAGAGCTCTAAAACACCCTGTATATTTGCTGATGACCTCAAGTTATTTAGAACTGTTGACTCGTTTCATGACGCGAGTCTCTTACAAGCTGATTTAAATCATTTGGACAACTGGTGCAAAGATAATGAACTTTTTTTCAACACTGCTAAATGCTTTTTGCCAGAAAACTAGTGCCTCTGAAAATTTAATTTACTATTGATAAAGTACCCCTAGCAACCGGAAGAATAACGATAACGCTAGAACGGATCAGGGCATAGCCTTCCTGGTAGTTGAATTCCTGAAAAACTACTAGCAGTAGGGTATTAGTTAGTGATGGGCATAATCGAATGATTTCAATAATCGAATGATTACTATTCGAATTAAACTGAAAATCGATTATTCATTCGAATGATTATTCGAGTGATCATTCAAATGATCTGAAAATCGATTATTCATTCGAATGATTATTCGAGTGATCATTCGAATGATCTGAAAATCGATTATTTATTCGAATGATCATTTGAATGATTATTGGAGTGATCATTCGAATGATCTAAAAATCGATTATTTATTCGAATGATCATTCGAATGATTATTGCAGTGATCATTCGAATGATCTAAAAATCGATTATTTATTCGAATGATCATTCGAATGATTATTGCAGTGATCATTCGAATGATCTGAAAATCGATTATTTATTCAAATGATCATCCGAATAAAAGTTCGAGTAATAATTCGAATTATAATGGTATATGGATAATATTATCTAATGGTATAGACATATCTGAATGATCAGTCACATTATCGTGACTTAAATACTAAAAACAGAACTTCGGTTATTTCGTTAAAATCGTTCAATAAACCTGTGTTCTAATTTCAGCAATATATCATAATAAAATTATAATATACTACTAGAATATATTGTAAATAATATTAGAGTACTTCGCCTTAATGTTTCGTGGGAAAGATTACCGCCCGGTTTAATGTATCGAATTATTGCATCTCGAGTTTTTCATTACCAAAATAAACAACGTCTTCTAAGTGCCATGCGTCTCTCTGCATTTGTTTTTGTCAACTTTCATGAATTTATTTTCTAATCTTTCAATGCCAATCGAATGATCATTCGAGTATAGATAATTCGGTCATTCGAATGATCATTTGCGTAACTCGAATACCGATCATTCAAATGATCATTCGAGTTAAAAAATAGGTTCTCGAGATAATCGATTAATTTGATAATCGAATTAATCGATTATCGTCATTCGAATGATCCCATCACTAGTATTAGTACAAAAGACTTAAGTAGGTCGCATTGCTGTATGGCTGTCCGTAGTAGAGATGGGTAACTCATGAGTGAGTCGATTCATCGAAATGAGTCGAGTAGTCAAGTGACTCATGGTTGAAATTAGTGAAAATGAGCCATGAATTTTTTTCTTACAGAATCATGTGTCGACTCATGACTCGACTACAAAAAAGAGTCCGTAGCCAATCGACCCCGTCTAATTTAATAATAAATATATACTAATACCACCAAATTGAAAAAGACTGATGTTTTAAATTACCTACTAGTTCATTTTCAACAGAAAGTTACAATAAGCATCTCTATATATAACATTACTGGAAAATATTGGAAATAATTGAGGATACGACGATATTTCTAAATACAATAGGAAGTTTGAAACAACTGCAATAAATATACGGTTACACCCGAATGGATATTTGATTGCATCAAGGCATGATTGCAGGGGAATAAATCCAACAATGTTGTTGAAAGTAGGATTCCTATTCGTTTACTATTTCATTTCGCATTCACAAGTGGACGACGATCAATAAGTGAAACAAAATTGTTTCAAGAGCGTTATCCCCGTGCCCTCCGCGGTACGTTCGCTTGTAGAATCCAATTTTAAAATTTATAAACTGCCCCACTTACTTCCTCTCGAGGGGTTCATTATGAAATGGCAACGTTTGTCTAAATGGATTTAAATTATTTTTCAGTTTTTCCGAGCCTAATTAAATCCCTCGGCTCGTGGCCGATTTTTTTTTGTTGGTGGCATCCGCACGATTCAGCAATTTTCATATAATCCACAATATCAGGTAATATCGGCACGGAGCTGATTCGACGAGTGCACCGAAATGCATTTCATAAATATCTCCTCGGTTCGAAATTCGGAGCGGAAGTGCGCTTTATTAAAAGGGTTTGATTAAATTTTCTTGTATTCGTAAATAACGTGATATTGAAATAATTCAGTTATAAAAATAAAAGTGTTCATTCGCCAAGTTCATAGAGCGAATTTAATAAAATTATTCATATAAAGGAGCTAAGGAAAGTAAAGTGGAAAGTTTATGTCTGAAAATAACACAATGCTCTTAGTCTACTTACGATACTAAACGAGACATAAGTACTACTATGTGAAAGCAAAGATTCCTATCATAGTAGCGTCGGTATTGATTTTACCCTGTATCACTGACGTCAATAGGGTATACTATTGAAACTTACTTGTGAAGTTAGACTTTTCACTAATTAAAATATATAATGATGATATTTATACGCAAGTTCTCCAGCGGAAGAAAAAAGTAAATAAAATGAAATAAGAGAATTTAATGAGTGTTAGCGGCGGCGGCGTCAGCGTCAGCGGCGTATTTGTAAGCCGACAGCACAGCATATTGCTCAACTTCAAAAACGAGGTGCGATCCTTATCATTGCTTAGGGCTCTTCGTTTGATTAGACTTGCGCGAATCCGTTCAATGTTTGTAAAAGAGATGTATTCATTTAAATAAAAGCGAAGTGTCAAAGAGGAAATTAGATTGGGCCTTCCTTTAAATAACTTCTCAATGGGAACTTAGTTAAATTAATTAACTCGGCAACTCGCGGAACATCCCTCTTGTACATACAATACAGTATATTCCTGGAAACATCGCCGTCGCCGGGATTGATTTTCGCGTTTTCGGAATATTTTTTGATTTGTAAAAAGGGCGCAACGCTTTTTCGTCTCCATTCGAATCGATTACGTGCGCACAAAAGGCAGTGTGTAGATTCGTTTAGATTATATTTTAAATAGGGCGTGTGTTGAATTGTAATGGCAAGTGGCACTGTCTGGCCCTTCATGTTGCAGTTACAGTCTATCGCGTTTTTGCACTGTAATTAATTAGTTATTTCGTTAAATTAACCATGTTTGGATCAAGATATTTACGAGAGCGGAACATGCTTATTCCCCAACATACGTATCTAGAATGTAGTCGTTCAATAAATTTGAATTCCACAAAAATGGTCGATTAAGAGCAGTTATGAAGGTCTAATAATCCGGAACCGGTCTGCAGTTTGTCGGTACATTATTACCGAGCACTCGAGACATGTGTTAAAGTGAGAAAGTATTCGGAGAACGCGAGCCAATTGAATTTAAGATGGTCACTGCGCAACGCGTCTCGAGTGCTAGGTATAACTCTACTCGGTTTTGATATTAAAAAAAAATTACTTACAAGAACTTATTCAACAACTCGTACACAGCTTACCGGGACTATAAACTATTTAACCCTCTTTATACCTGAGCGGTAGGTAATGAGAAAAATCGATTTTTCAAACTTTGAACGGTTAGCAACTACCGTTAATTTGTTGGGAATGTATATTGATGATTCGTTGAATTGGCACTCACTTGTAGAACATATGTCTTCAACAACAGTGTCTTTGACAACAATGTCTTCGACAACAGTGTCTTCGATAACAGTGTCTTCGACAACAGTGCCTTCAACAAAAGTGTCTTCGACAACAGTGTCTTCGATAACAGTGTCTTCGACAACAGTGTTTTCGACAAAAGTGTCTTCGACAACAGTGTCTTCGACAACAGTATCTTCGACAACACTGTCTTCAACAAAAGTGTCTTCGATACATTAAAAAGTATCTAAGTAAAGAAACCTTAAAGGTGATTCATTACGCTAGTTTTGAGTATATTCAATTTTTTGTATGCCAAAGATTAGCCCTCAGAATATTAACTAAAACTAGGCAACCCAATAAACATCTGCACAGTCCTTGCAACGTCTGCACTAAAACAATCGAATAATTATCATCGAGTTCCGATCAAAATTCCTTTCTAAAAAAAAATTGCAAAACAATACATCTTTCACCTCAGGAATTTCCTTTGCTGTCCACGCAATTTAAGACCAAACATCCTAACATTACCATACGGCAACCCGTAATCTCAGGAATTCAAAGATATATTGTTGTTTTATGAATTTCCTTTGCTGTCCACGCAATTCAAGACCAAACATCCTAACATTACCATACGACAACTCGTAATCTTAGGAATTCAAAGATATATTGTTGTTTTATGCATTTTGACCTTTTGGAGCATTTTTTTCGATGAATTAAATCTTCTACAATCGTTCAAAACGTTGAATGCATTATTAATTTTCACACTTCAAGTTCGAATTGTTGCCGTTCTGTTTCCACCCAAAACATGGCAATTGTTTTTAGAGGAATTTAAAGATACGTTGTTGCTTTATGGATTTTGAGCTTTTGGAGCAAAGGAGAATGTTAAAAAAAACGTTTTTTTTACCTAACGCCGCAACGGGAAAAACCTACTATGTATCCGTAACGCCAATGGATGATGAAAACATAGGTTAGACCGCGGAAAAGTCTGGGGAAAACTTTTGAGGTTCCATCAAAGATCAAAAATTCCTGATGGATTATATCGATTTTCTCTGAAACTATCACTGATACAAAAAAATGTTTCAGATAAAAGTTGAACGGTTTGGAAGAGAACGTACGGTATTGACATAATGACCTTAGCTTGACCTTGTGACATCTACGTAAGGTCAGGTGAAATTCGAAGTGCGCGCTTTATCTCAAAAACGAATGCAGGAATTAACATGAAACTTTGAACATAAGTCTTGTTTGATAATCCCAAGAAAAGAAAAGCTTTTGGTAAAATGTTTTACCTTAACAGTTTTTTGTTTCTTCACGATAATTTTTTTAATATAAAAAATATTGCAAAAATATATTAACGAATATTAAAGACAACAAAGAAATGAACATCTTTTGCCTAAAAACATTTTTCAGAAAAATAAAATAAAATTTCGAAAAAAAAATTATTTTATGAAAAATCTTTTCAAACAAACTTTGTTACCTTTAATATTTGTTAACATATTTTTGTAATATGTGTCATATTTAAAAAATTATCGTGAAGAAACAAAAAACGGTTAAGATAAACACCCACATCCGGTGTACGAAATTTTGCCAAAAGTTTTTCATTTCTTGGGATTATCAAATAACACTTATGTTCAAAGTTTCATGTTAAGTCCTGGATTAGTTTTTGAGATACAGCGCGCACTTTGAATTTCACCTTACCTTAAGTAGGTTTTACAAGGTCAAATCAAGGTCACCATGTCACTACATTATGTTCCCCTCCAAACCGTTAAACTTTTATCTGAAATATTTTTTTGTATCATAGAAAATCGATAATCCATCCTAAATTTTTGATCTTTGACAGAACCTCAAAAGTTTTCCCCAGACTTTTCCGCGGTCTAACTTATGTTTCCATTATCCATGGGCATTACCGATGTAATTTTTGTAACCATGACGCATTCACTTGTACGGAATATATGTATCTTGTCACCGTGAATAAAGATTACTTATTATTATATTATTATTATTATTATTATATTAAATAGGTTTTTCCCGTTGCGGCGTTAGCTAAAAAAACGGGTTTTTTTTTTAACATTCTTTGTTTATTAATGATTGTTTTACAATTTTTCAAATCGTTGAATGCATTTTCCACTTTAACACTTCAAGTTTGAATTGTTGCCGTTCTGTTTCCAGCCAAAACATGTCAATTGTTTTTACAGCAATTCGAAGATGCATTGTTACTTTATGGATTTTTAGCTTTTGTATTAAATTTATTGATTGGTTATTGTTTTACAATTTTTCATTTCGTTGAATACATTTTTCGTTTCCACACTTCAAATTAGGATTGTTGCCATTTTGTTTTCACCCAGGATATGGCAATTGTTTTTATAGAAAATCAGAAATGGATTATTGATTTACGGATTTTGAACTTTTGGGGCAAATTTTTTGATTAATTCTTCTTTTACAAGTGTTCAAATCGTTGAAAGCATTATTAATTTTCACACTTCAAGTTTGAATTATTGCCGTTTTGTTTCCACCCAAAACATAGCAGTTGTTTTTATGGGAATTTAAAGTTGTATCGTTATTTTATAAATTGTGAGCTTTTGGAGCATTTTTTTTGATGAATTATTGTTTTACAATTTTTCAAATCGTTGAATGCATTTTTCGTTTTCACACTTCAAGTTAGGGTTGTTGCCATTTTGTTGTCACCTAGGATAAGGCAATTATTTTTACAGGAAATCAGAAATGCATTGTTGATTTATGAATTTTGAGCTTTTGGATTAAATATTTTGACTAATTATTATTTCACGGTTTTTCAAATCGCTGAATGCATTTTTCGCTTCCACACTTCAAGTTAGGATTTTTTTCACCTAAGATATGGCAATTGTTTTTATAGGAAATCAGAAATGTATATTAGGTTTATGGATTTTAAGCTTTTGGATAAATTTTTTTATGGAAACTTAAATACCACAATTAATGTTCTGTGTGACTATTTAATCCACACCTATTTTCAACTCGACCGATATCCAATTGGAATAATTACCAGGAAAAGCGTTTATTCCTTTTTTCGAGGTGCGAAAATCAAAAGGTGGGGTGGAAAGCGGAGGGCTGCCTTTCAAATTGCTCCCCTGCGCAGAAGGATGGCCTAAGTTTATTATCATACCGAATGACTTCGCGTACTAGATGTAAATGCAGAAATAACGACGAGTTCGCATCAAAAGTTCCGACATCCAAAGTACTTCGCTCTTCAATCCCCATGCATATACAAAAGAATTCAAATTTTTTCAAGCGAAATCCGACACGCCATTGATGTCGGCGCTTATGTGAATTTATTAAAACATTAAGATTTGCGGGCGGGGGCGCATTTAATCACTAGTTACGTGTGCGATCAAAGTAAATATTTATGTAAAATAATTCAACTCCGAACCCCCCTCGATTATTAACTTAATAAGATTTCACTTAATTCATATTAATGCACATCTTCTGGCACGCTTTAATAGTCCCTATTAAAATCGCGCCAGACAAAGTGAGGACTCCAAACAAAAGATCAAAGTAAATCAATATCAGCCACATATCGTAATTATAATATTTCTGCTAACGACCTAGTTAGAAATTTACGTCGTTATAATATAGGCTTGAAAGTATATAAAAAAATCAAATGAATTTGTTCATGATTATTTATTTTTAACTCGTGCAGTGAATCTTCTACTGTGGCTTATTACCGCGTACTATGGTTTATTCACTTTACTGTGATTTATTCACCTTTTACTTCTGTGGCTTTTAAACCGACCGTTGTGGTTTATTTACTCTTCTGTGTTAGTAAAATATATAGAAAAACGAATTAATTTGTTCATGATTATTTATTTTTAACTCGTGCATTGAATTTTCTTCTGTGGTTTATTCACCGTCTACTGTGGTTTATACCCCACCCTTTCCACTGTCGTATATTCTCACCATACTACGGTTTATTCACTTTACTGTGATTTATTCACCTTTTACTTCTGTGGCTTTAAACCGCCCATTGTGATTTATTTACTTCACTGTGGCAG
Source organism: Ocypus olens (assembly GCA_910593695.2). Classification (NCBI taxonomy): domain Eukaryota; kingdom Metazoa; phylum Arthropoda; class Insecta; order Coleoptera; family Staphylinidae; genus Ocypus; species Ocypus olens. The sequence goes on along the minus strand of OU343057.1, from coordinate 4,743,574 downwards.
TAAAGTATATAAAAAATCAAATGAATTTGTTCATGATTATTTATTTTCAACACGTGCAGTGAATCATCTACTGTGGCTTATTACCGCCTACTATGATTTATTCACCGTCTACTATGGTTAATACTTCACCCCTTCCACTGTCGTGTATTCTCATCGTACTATGGTTTATTCACTTTGCTGTGATTTATTCACCTTTTACTTCTGTGGCTTTTAAACCGCCCCCTGTGGTGGTTTATTTACTCTACTGTGGTTTATTTAGGTTGCTGTGGTGTATTGATTCATAATGAAAAATCTACGTCTGTGAAATGATTTAAAATCTGTTGTTCCGGATTTGAACCTAGGCCGTCGCGTTAAGCATTACGCCCTAGTTGCTTGTTTAATTACATCTGTCGAATACAAATAATATTACAAGGTATGTTTGCAATCAGCAAACAGTAGAATAAATAGCGTTTGGTTATGAAAAATTGATTTACTCTTGAAAATGTATCCTAAAGGTTTTGACTACATTTCTTGGTGTAACTTTCAATGATTATAAAAATGTAAAAAAATTAATTAACAAAATTGTATCAAGAGCTAGAAATCTATAAACAAAGAATGCATTATTGGTTTTCTGAAAGAATTTTTTTTTCATCTTTTTGCAAAAATTCCGGAAAAACGTTAATTTTAACGTTTCTTTTGTTTTACATCTAGCATGTACACAAATTCATTTTGGGAATTTCGGGAAAGCAAATCTAGACAAAAGTTCGCATTTTGATTTAAGATTACGACAAAACAAATCATCATTTATTTTTGGTATCTTCTTTTGTTTTCTATTTAAATTCATTATTTTCGAAATAATTCGTAGATGCTTTACCCAATAAACTGACGAGGCTTGAAGCGCTTGAAATTTTTACAAAAAATGGCTTATTATAGCTTAAAAGGCTTTAACTTTTATAATGTCTCCGATTGATAGATTAATCAGAGAGGAGTTAAAACAAGTATAATTTGTTTTTAAAACACGTTTTGCCACAGAATTATATTAACTGGCGCAGTCGGTAGGATTTTTAGGAAACAGTTATAAATAGGGCTGTGCAAAATAATCGATTAATCGATAAATATACGGTCAATCGATTATTTGGTTGTTAGATTATTACTCGAAAATAATCAATGGATCGATAATTTGATTAATCGATTATTCGATAATTTGATTAATCGATTATTCGATAATTTGATTAATCGAACATTTGATTATTTAATAATCGATCATTTGTTTAATGGATTATTTAATTATTCGAAGAATCTTTTACTTTTTAAATAGGAACAATTTTTTAATGCGTATATTTTCTATTTATAAATTAATGTTCTATTCATGTGCCATCTTTAATAGGTAAAATATGCAATTTTTGACTTGAACCCTGACATTTTAGACTGGTGAAATATGCCTTTTTAACATGTAAAATATGCCATTTTTACTGTTAAAGTATGCTATTTTTAACAGGTAAAATATGCCAATTCCCTTTGGTAAAACATGCCATTTTTGACTGGACGAATATTCCATTTTGAACAGGTGAAATATATCCCTTTTTCACTTTTACAATCTGCCACTTTTGGCCTGTGGAATATGCCACTTTTGACTATTAAACAATGCCAGTTTTGACCATTTTTGGCTTGTAAAATGTGTCATTTTAGCTATACAAATATGTCACTTTTGACTTTTAAAATATAGTATAAAATACGCCATTTTTGACTGGTACAATATGCCAATTTGACTATTAAAATATGCTACCTATTTTTGACTGGTAAAATATGCCATTTTTGACTGTTAAAATAAGCCAGTTTTGACTGGTTAAATATGATATTTTTGACGGTTAACATATGCCGTATTTGACTGGCAAATCTGCCAGCTTTGACAGTTAAAATATGCCAGTTTTGACTGGTAAAATTTGCCATTTTGACTATTAAAATATGCCATCTATTTTTGACTGGTAAAATATGCCCTTTTGATTGGTAAAATATGCCATATTTGACAGTGCCAGTTTTAATACTTAAAAGATGTCAGTTTCGACAGTTAAAATATGCCGTTTTTGACTGTTCAAATATGCCAGCTTTGACAGTTTAAATATGTCAGTTTTGACAGTTAAAATATACCAGTTTTGACAGTTAAATTATGCCAGTTTTGACAGTTGAAAATGCCAGCTTTGACAGTTTAAATATGCCAGTTTTGACATTTAAAATATACCAGTTTTGACAGTTAAAATATGCCAGTTTTGGCAGTTAAAATATGCCAGTTTTGACAGTTAAAATATGCCAGTATAGAGAGTTAAAATATGCCCTTTTGACTATTAAAATATGTTATCTATTTTTGACAGTTAAAATATGCCGTTTTTGACCGTTAAAATTTGCCAGTTTTGACTGGTTAAATATGATATTTTTGACTGTTAACATATGCCATATTTGACTGGTAAATGTGCCAGTTTTAATAGTTAAAATATTCCAGCTCTGACAGTTAAAATATGCCAGTTTGTACAGTTAAAATATGCCCTTTTGACTATTAAAATATGTTATCTATTTTTGACAGTTAAAATATGCCGTTTTTGACCGTTAAAATTTGCCAGTTTTGACTGGTTAAATATGATATTTTTGACTGTTAACATATGCCATATTTGACTGGTAAATGTGCCAGTTTTAACAGTTAAAATATTCCAGCTCTGACAGTTAAAATATGCCAGTTTGTACAGTTAAAATATGCCCTTTTGACTATTAAAATATGTTATCTATTTTTGACAGTTAAAATATGCCGTTTTTGACCGTTAAAATTTGCCAGTTTTGACTGGTTAAATATGATATTTTTGACTGTTAACATATGCCATATTTGACTGGTAAATGTGCCAGTTTTAACAGTTAAAATATTCCAGCTCTGACAGTTAAAATATGCCAGTTTGTACAGTTAAAATATGCCCTTTTGACTATTAAAATATGTTATCTATTTTTGACAGTTAAAATATGCCGTTTTTGACCGTTAAAATTTGCCAGTTTTGACTGGTTAAATATGATATTTTTGACTGTTAACATATGCCATATTTGACTGGTAAATGTGCCAGTTTTAACAGTTAAAATATTCCAGCTCTGACAGTTAAAATATGCCAGTTTTGACAGTTAAAATATGCCCGTTTTGACAGTTAAAATATTCCAGTTTAACAGTTAAAATATGCCAGTTTAGACAGTTAAAATATGCCCTTTTGACTATTAAAATATGCTATCTATTTTCGACAGTTAAAATATGCCGTTTTTGACTGTTAAAATTTGCCAGTTTTGACTGGTTAAATATGATATTTTTGACTGTTAACATATGCCACATTTGACTGGTAAATGTGCCAGTTTTAACAGTTGAAATATTCCAGCTCTGACAATTAAAATATGCCAGTTTTGACAGTTAAAATATTCCAGTTTTGTCTGTTAAAATATGCCAGTTTTGACAGTTAAAATATGCCAGTATAGATAGTTAAAATATGCCCTTTTGACTATTAAAATATGCTATCTATTTTTGACAGTTAAAATTTGCCAGTTTTGACTGGTTAAATATGATATTTTTGACTGTTAACATATGCCATATTTGACTCGTAAATATGCCAGTTTTGACAGTTAAAATATGCCAGTATAGATAGTTAAAATATGCCCTTTTGACTATTAAAATATGCTATCTATTTTTGACAGTTAAAATTTGCCAGTTTTGACTGGTTAAATATGATATTTTTGACTGTTAACATATGCCATATTTGACTCGTAAATGTGCCAGTTTTAACAGTTGAAATATTCCAGCTCTGACAGTTAAAATATGCCCGTTTTGACAGTTAAAATATGCCAGTATAGACAGTTCAAATATGCCCGTTTGACTATTAAAATATGCTATCTATTTTTGACTGGTAAAACATGCCATTTTTGACTGTGAAAATATGCCTGTTTTGACTACTTTAATATTATATTTTTGACTAACATTTATCATATTTGACTAGTGAATTGGCCAGTTTTGACAGTTAAAATATGCCATTTTGACTATTAACCGTTTTAGTGCCGACAATTTTTTTGTGGGTATACCGTAAATTGCCAAAGAAAAATGTGCAGTTTTAATGATTTTATGTTAGGAAAAACATAAGAAGCGCCATAGCGCTCGCGGCACTTTTGACAGGTGTATGCAGCGACGCGGTGGCGCTATAACGGTTAAAGTAAGTATTTTTGACTGGTAAAATCTGCCATTTTTGGGTGTTAAAATTAGTGATGGGATCATTCGAATGACGATAATCGATTCATTCAATTATCAAAATAATCGATTATCTCAAGAACCTATTTTTTAATTCGAATGATCATTTGAATGATCGGTACTCGAATGATCATCTGAATGATTATACCCGAATATATATTATTCAAAACTTTACTAAGCGTATTAATAGGATATCTTTCCCACCAAACATTACGGCGAAGCACTCTGATATCGAATTATTAGTCGAACTTTAATTCGAATGATCATTTGAATAAATAATTTTCATATCATTCGAATGATCACTCGAATAATCATTCGAATAAATAATCGATTTTCAAATCATTCGAATGATTATTTGAATTATCACTCGAATTATCATTCGAATGATCATTCGAATTAATAATCGATTTTTAGATTAATTCGAATGGTAATAATTCGTTTATTGAAATCATGCGATTATGCCCATCACTAGTTAAAATTTGCCATATTTGGCTGGTAAATATGTCAGTTTAAAAAGTTAAAATGTGCCAGTTTTGACAGTTAAAATACGCCAGTTTTAACTTGTAAAATATGCCATTATGACTATTAAAATATGTTATCCATTTTTGACTGGTAAAATATGCTATTTTTGACTGTTAAAATATGCCAGCTTTGCCTGGTTAAATATGATATTTTTTATTGTTAACATATGCCATATTTGACTGGTAAATCTGCCAGTTTTGACAGTTAAAATGTGCCAGTTTTGACTAGTAAAATATGCCATTTTGATTATTAAAATATGCCATTTTTTACTGGTAAAATATATCATTTTCATTTTTTAAATATGCCATTATAACTAGAGCTTAATATTCGGTAGTTTGATTATTACTCGGAAAATAATCAATTAACCGGTAATTTGATTAATCGATTATTTCGATTTATCGATTATTAAAAATAATCAATATTCGATTATTAATTTCCATAATCGAACACCCCTGGTTATAGAAAGTATAACGGTGTTACGTTTTTTCTTTATGTTATCCGAAAGTGTCCATCAAGACGGACAAGACACTCCAAAACTTAAGAAACGAGTTCAGACAGTCCATCTTCGACGAATATAAGGGTTGAATGAGATAATTAAAAAAATTAGCATCTAAAATACAATTTTATAACAAAATACGTGGTAGTATTAACATTCAAACAAACAGGATTAGTACAATCTGTTTCATTGTACAAATCGATACGACAGGATGCTTTCTGCAAATTAAATTTACGATTAATTGGCCCACTCGAGACAGTTACTGGTTAATTGAGGTAATTTTGGGCTAATTAAATAACTGTCTGGTCGCCGGCGACCACTCGTTTCCCTCCGTCCTAGACCGAATCCCGGCCCTTCCCCGTTAATATATTTTTTGTCATCCGATATTGATGTGAAAAACCTTCAATTCCTCTTTTTCGTGTAATGGCGGCGTCCAATTATATCGGCGGTGCCTGCAAAGGTTTCACAAGTATACTTGACACGGCATATGGCGTACATGCAGCAAATGTCTAGAGACGTCGTTATCCTAAACTGTCAACTGGCTCTTGCTGTGTGATCTAATTTTATACAGAAACGTACTCTCGCCCTCACATTGTAATTTAAATTGATTTGTTTTTCATTGTTATTTAATTTAAAACGAAATATATAATAATAATAGACTTTACTATAAAGCCAATTATCTATTGCAATAACTACTTACATAGATAACTTATGTGCTACAAATAGTTTCCTATCAAAATAACACAAGTTTCTCAAATTATAAATGAAAACGTGTAATTTAAATACTAATCAAGTCATTGGTTATCTGTATACGCGTTTCGAGATTTATCTTAACCACTTCACGCCCATTTGATTGGGCTATAGGATAATCCTAAAAAAATACGTTTTTCTTATTGTTACCTTTTTCTACGACATATTATTCCACTGTCACAAATTTACTCATTTATGCAAAGAAATATGAAAAAAATATTCCATAGATGGCGCTAAAGGTGTAATTTTCTTTTCGTAAAATATTTTTGTTTGTCGCCACATGTGGCGACCTGGGCGTGAAGAGGTTAAAGCTCAGATTAACTACTTACATGGCGGACATTGAATTACACAATAGATAACTTGTGTTACAAATAGTTTCGTATCAAACATTTTTTCATATTATAAATGAAAACGTCTAATTTAAACACTAATCAAGTCATTGGCTCTCTGTAGACGCGTTTCGAGATTTACCTTAAAGTACAGCTTTACCTCCTAATACATTAGTTATTAGTTATATTAGTAAATATGAAGTAAATTCGTAAATCTACAATACCTGTGTTATTTTAGTAACACCATCTATTAGTTACTTTTTTTACAAATCAATATCTAACGAAAAATGATTGTCGACTCGAAGGATGACCATAATTTCCCATTTATGAATAAATCCGGTATAAATGTAGATGGGCGTTTCGGTGCAATTCAAAACAAGTTCTTCTATTTTGTGCGTAACAAGCAAATAAAAAAGGTAACCAGAAGCATGTTGCAACTTTAACACAATGTACCCAAAACGTCCGGTTTAACCTGGACCGCCTGAAAGTACTTAATAGGAGATTAACGAAAGTGAAATCCGTGAATGTGGGCCCTATTGAATGCAATTTCTCCTCGGCTGCCGAATGTTGCGGAATTTTAAGCTGCCGACGAGAGGATTGAAGTTTTACGACGTACAAGAATCTTCATTATTGAGAAATAGATGAACAGATCCATCGGATCGTCATACCACAGTATAGTTCCTAGGCAGTAGTCAAGCAAATTAGAGTTTTCAGATTTTCTTTGCGCACGTTACTGCGCAGCCATTTAAACCCAGCCATGTAAATTACAAACCCTGTTTTTGATCTTTTCATAAGCTATTAAAGATGAAAATCAATAGATAAAATAGGTATACAGGTATACTTACTTTTATAACATTAGAAAATACCCTTACTATTAATAATAAAACAACAAATACAATTTTAAGCAAATTCGATTTTTTGTTTTTTTTTGTTTTCGGCGTTATGCCTGGCTTTGGTGCTATGACCATTAGCCATCATCTATAAATTCGATATTAATAACCTATGAAATTAATGTAATGGACTTTAAATAAGGGCCATAAAATACCTTAATCGCCACTGGTCATTTGATTTTATTTTATGGTGTAGATTGTGTAATGTTTGGTAATTTTAAATGTTTATATTCTATTGAAGTTTTTGTTAAAGTATGGCTAATTATAAGTGAGTATAAAAATAATATTTTTTATTAATCAAAGGACCGCAAGTTCGATAGCTTATAGAGAAGAATTAACTACTATTTTAATGTTGGTGGGTATTAATTACTAGAATTGGAAACAAATTGTAATATAAATAGCAATTTGTATATGACTCAAAATTTTCTGAAGTTTCTGAAGATAAATTGACAGTGGATTTCACAAAGGTGGTAATAATAATAATAATAGATTTATTTCCTAACAGACACTACATCTAATTACAGGGAAATGTTATCAAAAAATATAAGCAAGTACATATATATAAAGTACAAATAAAATTAAAAATAATTACATTAGAGATTAATCATAACATAACTGAAATTAATATGATTGTCAAAACGTAGCAGAAATAATAATAAATATATCTCTGGCTTACATTGACATAACACTGGTATTATATTTTCGGCTGTGTAAACGATCTTTCAAATGGTAAACTGAATGCTCAAGCTGAGGTTAGGTATTATTAGCGATTATATTACAAATATTTTAATTGATATTTATTAACAAATTCTTTCTATTTCGATGTATTTTTACCTTAAATCCTCTTCACGATTCAAAAATATATTCGGTGACGGACAGACTAAGAACGTTTACACAGTTGAGAATATATTATCGGCTTACGAAAAACCTGGCTTAAATAAATGTTTGAGAAATCCACCGTGAGAGTTTTAAATTGTTTGACCTTGAACTGTCTTTTTATGTTATTATTTTATCTTTATTAACAGACTAATTACATATCACATAGTCAAATTAGCCTGTTAAAAGGTATTTCTGCCTACTGTCAATTTTTTTGGCAGTGAAGTGTTGCTATTTTATATTACTATCATTATTGATATGAAGTACGAACAGTGGCGGCTCGTGGAACATGTTGATGGTAGAGCCACTTATACAATATACCCGCCTTCCCCTTTTTTGAAGAAAGAAAGAACGATTTATCTTCCCAGACCAAAGTAATTGGCGAAAATGTGTTTTAAGAAATAATTAAAAAATATTGCTGAGCTTGAAATTACTTGGCTCTATACAACGAGCCGCCCCTGGTTATAACCCATTAAAAAATTATAGGAATTTAAGAAGTTGCTTATATTCTTAAAATATTATTATTTTTGAGTTGTATAGAATTATTATTATTTACCATTTTTTATATATTTTAGAAAATGCTCAATTTTGAACGCAATTAAAAAATACATGTTTAACAACGAACAGTTATAACCCATTAAAAAATCGTTGGAATTTAAGAAGTTGATTATATTCTCAAAATATAATAATTTGGGAGTTGTATGAAATTATTTCAGAATTTTTAAACAATTTCTACTATTTTTTATTGATTTTAGAAAATGCTTAATTTTAAACGCAATTGCCAGACACTTGAAATTGTCTAAAGCCACTGAACAATACTTTATTTCACTTTCGGTGAAAGCAAGAAATACAAGAAAATCAAAACTTACGAAAAAGGAAAAACCTTTAGAGGCGTTTTGGCGGTTAAGATGTAACCTAGATGATGATTCTTTGCTTCCCTCGCGGATTGTTGGAGCGGAAAACACAAACACCAACACACACAAATCCTGAAGATGTATCACAACACAACGGGCACTAAAACTTTTGAAAAATCAAACTTCCGAAACCAGAACAAACGTCTTCCGCGGCCGCGATCAACAAACTGAATTGATATCAACAGGTGAGCCGTGGATTGGTGATAAGAATTTAATGTCGTCCCGAGCGGAGAAAAAAAAAACGAATATTTTGATAATCTTCAATCGCCCGGGGCAGATTAAAAACTAGTCGAACTTTTAACACGGAGGTCGAGATAAGATGGACATTAGAAACACTGCTAATTATTTAGTTCACGAGGATCTTAAGAAGTTGATTATATTCTTAAAATATAATAATTATTATTATTTCAGAATTTTTAAACAATTTCTACTATTTTTAATTTATTTTAGAAAATGCTCAATTTTGAACGCAAATAAGAAAATGCATGTTTATCTACGAAGAGTTATTACCCATTAAAAAATTGTTGAAATTTAAGAAGTTGGTTATATTCTTAAAATATAATAATGTAGGAGTTGAGTGAAATTATTTCAGAATTTTTAAACAATTTCAACTATTTTTTATTTGCTCAATTTTGAACGCAATTAAAGAAATGCATGTTTAACTACGAACAGTTATAAGATATTAAAACATTGTTGGAGTTTCAGAAGTTGATTGTATTCTCAAAATATAATAATGTGGGAGATGTGTAGAATTATTTCAGAATTTTTAAACAATTTCTACTGTTTTTTTATTTATTTTAGAAAATGCTCAATTTTGAACGCAATTAAAAAATGCATGTTTAACAACGAACAGTTATAACCACTGGCGTCTCGTGGAACGTGTTGATGGTAGAGCCACTTATACAACATACCCCACCCCCTTCCTTTTTTGAAGTACGATTTAACATCCTAGACAAAAGTAACTGGCGAAAAAGTGTTTTAAGAATTAAATAAAAATTCTTGCTGAGCTTGAAACTGCAGGTAGTGCCATGGCTCCTTGGCTCTATACAACGAGCCGCCCCTGAGTACGAATACGTCAATTATTTTTCTTAACCGTTTCCTCTTATACCTTTAAAAGGGTTTTAAGGATCAAAACTATTAATTATATTAAAGATTCAGATTAATAAGAGCAGAAAAATTATTTGTTTTATGTATGTATAAACGCAGTGTTTAATATTATAATATTTGATGGTTAGGTGTGAGAGGATAGAGTAAATTATAGTGTGCTTAGCGGTAGGGCATGAATTGTCGAAGGTTGATTAAATAGGTAGGGACGCGAGGTGAACAATGCGGGAACACCGTGAGGCCGGATGATATGGATAGGTAAGTAGCAAATAGAATTACTGGAAATGACCAAAGGTAAAGTATATAGACCGGCGTTTGGTGTAAGCAGATAGCAAAGAGCAGAAAGCAGAGAGAGCATTGTAAGAGAGATTGTAGTTCGGCATAGGCAGTGGCAGCGCCAGGTGAAGAAGTGGCATCCAGCGGGGCAAGCGCACAGTCAAAGAGGACGGAAAGCGGGAAGCGAAAAGCGAGAAGCGAGCAGCTGCAGGGCTCCCTGGGGGAATTGTGCTCCTCCCTTTAGCAGCTAACTGCTGAAACGGGCCGCCGATACGCTCCTCTTATTGGCCGAGGCCCTCGCTGTCCTAAATGGGCACATCACATGATTGGCGCATCCTCGCGTTCAAGCCATGTTGCCCTGTGACATCGGAACGATCCCAGACAATTACGGAAATACTCTGCTCACCTCCAGGCAAGGCTCCTCTTCCGTTACCAAATCCGTTGGTAATTTGCGCTTTTGCTGAAACTAAAGGGATACTAGAGGGGGTTGCTCGCAGGCCAAAGTTCATCAAACCATCGCCAGCTCCGCGGATGCTCCATCTCCGGATACAGTTGGCCCTTTAAGCAAACACCTATGAACTCTTCTCACCACACTTCACACCTCTGACGCATCATATACAACTTACAAGGAACTTTACAAAAAAGACAATGTTTTTATGTGCTCTGTGCTGTGCTGTGAAATACAAATAACATCGCCAGTTTCTGTTCGCGAATCACTTATTTCGTAGGTAAGTTTCAAAATTTGCATTTCTAATTTTAATTACTTAAACAATACACATAATTATTATAATAATACAATTGTCTAATTTTAGACGTGTGATAAATGTTTCGCGTCCGTCGCGGGAAGCATTACTTAGGACAATACTGATATAGCCCTGAAGATGCCTCCTAAGACGGTTGCCAAACATACATGGTCCGTCGGCGCCAAAAACTGATTTTTTTAAACTGCAAAAACGGAAAAAACACCAAAAACACACATTCTTTAAACCGAAAAAACTTTTACGTTCATTTATAAACAATAATAAGTACCTTTGATTTTTTGCCATTTTTGGTACCAAAAAAGTAAACAGTTACCCTCGTATTTATAATCATTTTAATTGCTAAGACTAGAACTAGTTTTTTGGACTATTTTATTGGCTGGGTTATACCAAATTATCTATTAACCTAGTGGTCCTCACCACCGTGTGAATTATTTAATCCGAATGAATAGGTACAGAAAATAACTGAAAAAAAGGTTTGCCAATTTTGTGAAACATGTTAAAACGTAGTAAATTATGAATACAGTTTACTAAACCTAATTTTGTTTATTAATATTTTATTACAAATAAAACCGCACCATTAATTTATTCTCCTATGCATTAATCAGGTGATGATAAATTAAATCCTTGTTGTTAATAAAAGTAAATACAGGAATAAACTTCAAATACCAGCGGCGGCTCGTGGATTTTCGTAGAAGAAGCTAAGACGGAGATGCCGCTCGTGCTGCACCACGTACTCCTATAAAGGAAGAAAATATTTCGCTCCTATTTTGGGCAAATTTTCTTCACATCCACGAGCCGCCGCTGTCAAATGCTTACACCAAAGAAGACTATTATCTCAAAAAATGCATTTTTGTGCATAGCCGTTAACGTTGCGAATAGGGACCTTCTTTTTCTTCAAAATAAGTCTAAAGAAACACACATATATGTTGCAACCAGTGACGGTTCGCGGGTTTTTTTCTGGTACGGTGGTAATACAGATAGGTGCGGTCACTGCAACTGACCCTACCTATCTGTATTACCACCTCTTGTTCCTCGGCCGTACCAGAAAAAACTCCGCGAACCGTCACTGGTTGCAACATCCAGAATAATTTACTTCATCAAAATTGTGAAAGTCTGCTCTAAAAAATTTCAAGCGTAATGTGAGCGTCAATTTTCTGATAAGAAACCAAGTACGGGAGATTCAAAAAGGCTTAGTTTGAAATTTTTAAAGACCCAGTCTTATCCTAATCGCTCTAAGCTGGCCACAAGGACTTGAATCCGAGGCCAAAAAAAAATTAGTTTTGCGCTAGCAGACAAAAAATTAATAGGATTTGCAACCATCCTCTTCATTCTTTTTACCAATTAAACGGAAAGACAAAAATCTTTATTTAGACTATTAAAATACATACATATACATATACAATATGAGGTGGTTAGTCCGTGTGCTATAATTAAAGAAAATTTATGAAAATTGCAAATTTTGCGAATTTTTGTAAGCTTCTAAATAAAGTAACACGAAGTAGCATTTCACACGCATTATCTGACATTTTCCTTAAAGAAATATTGCAAATCGCTTCGTTCCCAGTTATTATTGGAGAAAACAGTTTATTTGCAAGAAATGAAGAAATAAAATTTGTAAATTTTATAAATGTTTTTATTACTTACATGAGCTTTCCTTCCCGACAGCATTACCTGAAAACAAAAAAAATATGTTAGTTTATGAGTTTCTTTCGTGCTAAAAAACATTAAATTTTGAATTTCTGGAAAAAATACGATTTTCGGTAAAAATTCATTTTCTTCTAAAACGAGTTTAAAAAAATCATGTGTCTAAGAACGAAAAATATGTTGTTAGGTAACGAGTTTCTTTTGTCCTAAGAAATATTGAATTTTGAATTTCTGGAAAAAATACGATTTTCGGTAAAAATTAATTTTCTTCTTAAACGAGTTACAATTGAAGAAACAAAAAATCTTATGTATAAAAACGAAAAATATGTTGTTAGTTAACGAGTTTCTTTCGTCCTAAAAAATATTGAATTTTGAATTTCTGGAAAAAATACGATTTTTGGTAAAAATTAATTTTCTTCTAAAACAAGCTACAATTGAAGAAACAAAAAAACTTATGTCTAAAAACGAAAAATATGTTGTTAGTTGACGAGTTTCTTTCGTCCTAAGAAATATTGAATTTTGAATTTCTGGAAAAAATATGATTTTCGGTAAAAATTCATTTTCTTCTAAAACGAGTTACAATTGACGAAACAAAAAATCTTATGTCTAAAAACAAAAAACATGTTGTTAGTTAACGAGTTTCTTTCCTCCTAAAAAATATTGAATTTTGAATTTCTGGAAAAAATAAGATTTTCGGTAAAAATTAATTTTCTTCTAAAACGAGTTACAATTGAAGAAGCAAAAAATCTTATGTCAAAAAACGAAAAATATGTTGTTAGTTAACGAGTTTCTTTCGTCCTAAAAAATATTGAATTTTGAATTTCTGGAAAAAATACGATTTTCGGTAAAAAATAATTTTCTGCTATAACGAGTTACAATTGAAGAAACAAAAAATCTTATGTCTAAAAACGAAAAATATTTTGTTAGTTAACGAGTTTCTTTCGTCCTAAAAAATATTGAATTTTGAATTTCTGGAAAAAATATGATTTTCGGTATAAATTAATTTTCTTCGAAAACGAGTTACAATTGTAGAATAAAAAAATCTTATGTCTAAAAACGAAAAATATGTTGTTAGTTAACGAGTTTCTTTCGTCCTAAAAAATATTGAATTTTGAATTTCTGGAAAAAATATGATTTTCGGTAAAAATTAATTTTCTTCTAAAACGAGTTACAATTGAAGAAACAAAAAATCTTATGTCAAAAAACGAAAAACATGTTGTTAGTTAACGAGTTTCTTTCGTCCTAAGAAATATTGAATTTTGAATTTCTGGAAAAAATATGATTTTCGGTATAAATTAATTTTCTTCGAAAACGAGTTACAATTGTAGAATAAAAAAATCTTATGTCTAAAAATGAAAAATATGTTGTTAGTTAACGAGTTTCTTTCGTCCTAAAAAATATTGAATTTTGAATTTCTGGAAAAAATATGATTTTCGGTAAAAATTAATTTTCTTCTAAAACGAGTTACAATTGAAGAAACAAAAAATCTTATGTCAAAAAACGAAAAATATGTTGTTAGTTAACGAGTTTCTTTCGTCCTAAGAAATATTGAATTTTGAATTTCTGGAAAAATATGATTTTCGGTAAAAATTAATTTTCTTCTAAAACGAATTACAATTGAAGAAACAAAAAATCGTATGTCTAAAAACGAAAAATATGTTGTTAGTTAACGAGTTCATTTCGTCCTAAAAAATATTGAATTTTGAATTTCTGGAAAAAATACGATTTTCGGTAAAAATTCATTTACTTCTAAAACGAGTTACAATTGAAGAAACAAAAAGTCTTGGGTCTAAAAACGAAAAATATGTTGGTAGTTAACGAGTTTCTTTCGTCCTAAGAAATATTGAATTTTGAATTTCTGGAAAAAATACGATTTTCGATAAAAATTAATTTTCTTCTAAAACAAGTTACAATTGAAGAATAAAAAAATCTTGTGCCTAAAAACGAAAAATATGTTGTTAGGTAACGAGTTTTTTTCGCCCTAAGAAATATTAAATTTTGAATTTGTGGAAAAAATATGATTTTCGGTAAAAATTCATTTTCTTCTAAAACGAGTTACAATTGAAGAAACAAAAAATCTTGTCTAAAAACGAAATATATGTTGTTAGTTAACGAGTTTCTTTCGTCCTAAGAAATATTGAAGTTTGAATTTCTGGAAAAAATACGATTTTCGGTAAAAATTAATTTTGTTTTAAAACGAGTTACAATTGAAGAAAAAAAAATCTTACGTTTAACAGTTGACTTGTGAAAGACTCCAATGCAGTTGTTGTCACGAATAAATATTCTATTCTATTCTTATTTATTTTTATATGTGAAAATAGTGTGCAAGATTTTAGAAAAGTTTGTGTAACAGTTTTTGACCGATTTGTTTCTTCAGTTTGGGAAAAAATATAATAATCTGGCGGAGCCAAGTCTGAGGTGTAAGAAGGGTGTAGTAACTCCACAAAACCGCAGTTGTTGATTTCTTCTTAAGCCTTATGTACACGGAAAGTGTGCAGCAATTATTATTTTTTTGGCAACTTTATCAGTGAATTTCACAAAGGTGACTGGTATTAGTTTCTTCTGTGCTAAAAAAAAAATTGCATTTTGAATTTCTGGAAAAAATACGATTTTCGGTGAAAATTAATTTTCTTCTAAAACGAGTTATAATTGAAGAAAAAAAAAATGCTTACGTTTAAAAACGAAAAATATGTTGTTAGTTGATGAGTTCCTTTCATGATAAAAAAACGTTGAATTTTGAATTTCTGGAAAAAATACGATTTTCGGTAAAAATTAATTTTCGTACAAAACGAGTTATAATTGAAGAAAAAAATCTTACGTTTAAAATCGAAAAATATGTTGTTAGTTGATAAGTTTCTTTCGTACCGAAAAACATTAAATTTTGAATTTCTGGAAAAATAGGATTTTCGGTAGAAATGAATTTTCTTCTAAAACGAGTTATAATTGAAAAAAAAATCTTACGTTTCAAAACGAAAAATATGTTGTTAGTCGATAAGTTCCTTTCATGATAAAAAGAACATTGAATTTTGAATATCTTGAAAAAATACGATTTTCGGTAAAAATACATTTTCTTCTAAAACGAGTTACAATTGAAGAAACAAAAAATCTTATGCCTAAAAACGAGAAATATGTTGTTAGTTAATGAGTTTCTTTCGTCCTAAGAAATATTGAATTTTGAATTTCTGGAAAAAATACGATTTTCGGTAAAAATTAATTTCCTTCTAAAACGAGTTATAATTGAAGAAAAAAAATGCTTACGTTTAAAAACGAAAAATATGTTGTTAGTTTATGAGTTGCTTTTGTGCTAAAAAACACTGAATTTTGAATTTCTGCTAAAAAAATACGATTTCGGTAAAAAATAATTTTCTTGTAAAATGAGTTATAATTGAAGAAAAAGAAAATTCTTACGTTCAAGGACGAGAATTTTATATGTAAAAATAGTGTGCCAGATTTTAGAAAAGTTGGTGCAATAATTTTTGA
Source organism: Ocypus olens (assembly GCA_910593695.2). Taxonomy (NCBI): domain Eukaryota; kingdom Metazoa; phylum Arthropoda; class Insecta; order Coleoptera; family Staphylinidae; genus Ocypus; species Ocypus olens. Next base: position 4,727,295 of record OU343057.1, on the reverse strand, counting down.
CCGACTTCAGTGAAAAATGTAATAATCCGGAGGAGCTAAATCTGAGGTGTAAGAGGGCAGTCGTAACTTCACAAAAACGCTGTTTTTGATTTCTTCTTAAGCCTTATGTACATGGCAATTGACGTGCAGCAATAAAGTTTTTTTGGGCAACTTTAGCAGTGAATTTTACAAAGGTGGTAATAAATATATCTCTGACTTAAATTGACATATCACTGGTATTATATTTTTGGCTATGTAAACGATCTTTCTAATAGTAAACGGAGGTTAGTTTCTGCGATTACATAACAAATATTTTAATTGATACTTACTCCTTCACAATGTTTATTAACAATTTATTTTCTATTTTGGTGTATTTTTTACACTAAATGCTCCATTTCTAATTTAAACAGTAATGATTAAAAAAATGTATTCGGTGACTGACAGTGGCAGTCAATGGCGCATAAAGAAAATATAATACCGGCATACGAAAAACCTGGCCTAAATAAATGTTTGTGAAATCCACCGTAAAAGGCCAATTTTGGTTTATCGCAAATTTTTAATTATTTTAATTTGTAGACATCTAAAATTAAATTTTGAGATTCAGACGATCATTTTAAAGTTTTCGCTGAAAATACCAGTCCAAATATTGACATTGAATTTTTGAGGGTCATGTGATGGCTGTGCATTGTATTTATACTTTGCGTAACCAGATGGAACAGGATCTGTGACATTTCGTACTCAAAATGACCTCCCCAAAAATTGTTCAAGTGTGTACTCATTATAAATCACCCTGTATAATAATATCTACAATAACAAGTAATTCTCTCTTGTAAGTGTAAAAAAACAAATTAGGAATTTTCCATAATTAGACTCTAAAATAAGTTTTCTTTTATTAGTACAGCTACTATGGAATGAACTAGCAATAATATTCGCAAAATTATAATTGTTGTATTGATTTGCCCATTGGATTAAATTTGTATCAGCCTTTAGTTATTTAAGTTGAATTAACCGATTGATTTTGATATTACAATCCTTTGATTTTCATTCATTGAAAAGGTTGTCGGTGTTACTTTGCAAAATAAGCAGAAAATTCCTCTGTTAGGGGAGGCAATAGCTTTCCGACGGTGGCTAACGTGGCATTCAAAATTGGGCTTTAGTGGATGCGACGGCAATCTGTTGAAAGCTCACCGACGCTTCCTTTAGCTTAGCTATATTTAAAGCTTTAGGAATTAGGTATTGACAAACACTTATAACCCTTTATCTATGTAAATTGTATGAAATAAAGATTTGTTATTTACTAATTAATAGAACAAAATTTGGTCAACGTGAAGATATCAGAGGTCCTAAATAAAAGATTTGAGATGGTAAACCTAAAATCGAATAATTCGTTAAGAAGAAGATAGAAAAGTGCAAAGAAAAATCAATTTCGAAAGAATTTATGAGATACAAAATATACAATCCAGGAATTTAGAGAAGGGTTATTCAAGGGATTTATAAGGTGAAAAATAAAATACGAATATATTCGTTATGAAGTTTCCAGAAAACTTTAATAATGCTTAAGATTTTATTTTATAATAGCACACTAAAATGTGACCAAGGTAGTTACGTCAACTACAGATTTAGATTATCTACTAATAAGTAGATTACAGCATTATGAAGATTACTTTTTTTGTGAACAACATGAATCCAAATTAAGAAAAATATTTACACCGATTTCGAAATTGCAAGTGCCTACAGAGTGGCAGCGGCATTTGTTTATTTCTTACTTTCGACTGTTTTTAGTGCGCATACGGCTCAACGAATCAAGTTGCAACCATGATAAGTTTTCATGAGGATGACGTAAACTACAAATTCCCAAAATTTTAGCCAAATCCACCAAAACCCATTTTCCATAAGGTTTGTTCGGGGTCCTTTATTAGCACTCATTGAGTGAACCAAAAATCTAATTCAGTATTTCGTCCATTTTTCCGGCATTATAAAGCGTACGTTGATGTATCAAAATTTTGAACAGACCATTAATATACTGTTAGTACTCCAATTTTGGTATAATTAATGTTACTCATAAATAAACCGTATTTTTATAACCTTTACAAATCGCACGTTGCCGTGTGAGCAGCTTTAATATTCTGTTCCGAGAATGAAAGCTTTTTTGGAGCCGGTGCGATAAGGGCGAGGAGAGGCTCCGCGTTATAAATGACCGCATTGCACTTGAATCAAACTGCAATTAATTCTTGTTTCATAAAAATAAGGGCGCTGGGCTTGACAAGGAGATTAATTAACAGAAGAGGGCATTTATCACTGGCCATTCTAATTGATATCGATTGCGATTTTGATTTAGAGGAAACGCTCCGGCCAGAGAGAAGGGTTTTGTGTGAGACCCACATTTACTCAAACCGACAAATATTTCAAACCTCCGACCCTTGATCCAGATTTTGTGTTGAAGTATAACGCATTTTTAAGCTGGAGATAAAAAGTAACAAAAGTATATGGGGCTAATATATATACAAAAGTTAGTGCGAATCAGCGGCGGCTCGTGAATGTTTGGTGAGAAATTTGACTTAAACAGCAGCGAAATATTTGCTTCCTCTACAAGAGTTTGTAGTACAGCAAGAGCGATATCACTGTCTTAGCCTCTTCTACAAGAGTATGTAGTACAGAACGAGCGGTATCACTGTCTTGGCCTCTTCTACGAAGATCCACGATCCGCAGCTGGTGCGAATGACCTTAGTTGTACGGTTTTAGGAGTGGATAATTCAATATTCAGCATTGATAATCCGATAATTACCTTAAGGATCGGATATTTGGTAAAGAAGAAGATTTTGGTCAATAGCAGGATTTTAAGAATTTTGAAATGGATGGATTGAAGCAGCGTTTTTTAAAGTGTGGGGCTGCAAATTGGCTGAAACGAGTGCAAGGTGACAATAAATGTGAATCCTGCAATTTGCCACGTCCATGCACCTCACCTCTACCTTTAGCACATTGGCTGCCAACAAGTTTTTTAGTAAAATGTCAAAAACCTTTTTCTTTGTTTTTAAGTTTTATTTTATAAAATGAGTAAGAATATGCTTATTTAATTCATTTTGATGCATTTTTTAGCTAAATAGTAAGTTTCAAGTAGGTACTCACTATCAGTCATCGGTGACTGACGTCGCCCCACCGGAATCACCGATGACCGACAAAGCGGTCAACGTGTTAAAAGAGCTAGAGCTAACTGGGTTAAGCTTCTAAAGGTTTGTTGGAGAAGACAACATTACATTTTAAGTATTTGAGTGTGAACATGCCAAGACTTAACATGATGTCAGTTAGTCTACGCGGCTGCTCGTGGATTTCGGTAGGGAGCGCTAAGACAAAGATGTCGCTCGTGCTGCACTACTTACTCTTATAGAGTAAGCAAATATTTCGGTCAAATTTTCTTCCGTTGCTGCCGAACATTCACGAGCCGCCGCTGTTAGTCTATGACCTATAACATAACTTCAAGGTGACCTCACTTCTATATCCCTGACCACCGCTAACAAAATTACCGGACGATAACCACCTAATGTTTTTAATTCCCTTAATGAATTACCCTTAAATATGAAGATATAAATAACCACCCCACGCATGATTAATAATACGCGGAGCTTCCTGCGTTAAATCATCGCGTAACGCAGTGGGAAATGATAAATAGCCGTTAAATTAAATACATATTTTCACACCGCCTCGATAACATCGGATCGCCCTCGTATATTTTCCGCGCCGGATCGGAATTATCATATTAAATCAAGTCGCCACGCAATGTGCACATATATGTTTAGATAATGAACGCGATTGCCACAAATTAATTACTCACTTAAACGTAACTGAAAATTTTTACGGTTAATTTCGGTGCATATGTGAATTTGTCAGAGGGGGCCGTTTCATTGATCGCAATTTGTAGATGCCGAGTTATATGGGGTTAACATGAACGTGGAAATTGTTTTTTTTTTGGTTTTTGTGGGGGGTCGGTTGGTGCGTTAATTGGATGTAAACACCAGGCTAGATTTGAATATTTGGGCGTATCATTAGTTTTGAAATAAGTATTCAATTTGATCTAATTCAAGACATCAATTTAGAGAATATCATTCAATCAGAAAAATATTATTCTAGCTTAATCTAACTTAATCTGTTGAGCCATCAGAAATTCAAGGTTGCCGGTAAACCACAAGATCTTCAACAAACGGGCAAAATTGGCCCAAAAAGTTCCAGTAACAATTAGCAAAGGAAATGTTAATAAGATGAAAGGCAAAAACTAGGAGATGAAAAAACTGTTGTTCAAGATATGGAAGAAACACAACCTGAGGAGAAAATTGTTGCCCATAGTGCCTTAGTAGAAGATACCCTTCAGATAAATCCATTCCATAGTTCTGAAAAAATCCATAAAATAAATCCAAAAATTAAAGCAAGAATTCGGCTTTAAAAAATTGGCCCAAAAGATTCCAGTAAATATGAATATGATGAAAGACAAAAAAAGAAACTGCTGCCCAAGATATGAAAGAAAAACAACACGAAGAGAAAATGTTTGCCCTTATAGAAGATACCCTTCAAATAAATCCATTCCGTAGTTCTAATAAAAATCATAAAATAAATCCAAAAATTAAAGCAAGAATGCGACTTTAAACAATTGGCTCGAAAGATTCCAATAACAATAAGTAAAGCAAATGTGAATATGATGAAAGACAAAAAAAAAGACTGCTGCCCAAGATATAAAAGAAAAACAACACGAGGAGAAAATGTTTGCTCTTATAGAAGATACCCTTCAAATAAATCCATTCCGTAGTCTGAAAAAAATCATAAAATACATCCAAAAATTAAAGCGAGAATTCGACTTAAAAAAATTGGCCCGAAAGGTTCCAGTAACAATTAGTAAAGCAAATGTAAATATGATGAAAGACAAAGAAAAAAAACTGCTGTCTAAGATATGGAAGAAAAACAATATGAGAAAATTGTAGCCTATAGTGCCTTAATAGAAGATACCCTTCTACTACTATGATGTAAAGCAAAAATAAGGAGGCAAAGAAAAGAAACTGCTGCTCAAGATGTAGAAGAAAAGTAATACGAAGAGGAAATTGTTGCCTATAGTGCCTTAGTAGAAGATATCCTTCGGGCAAATCATTTGTTTGAAAGAATGAATAAACTTAAAGCGAGAATTCGTCTTTTAAAAATGGCTTTGGCATAAGGAAAAGTCTGAAATTAAGGATTCAAATTTAAAATGATAACATTTTGCGAAGGTATTCTTTAAAATCATAAAAAGTTGAAGCAATCTCGTCTCTGAACTAAAGGTGGGCGAAATGACTCGTTTTTGTGAGTTGACTCATGACTCTATTGATTGAAAAAAGTAAAACGAATATCTGAGAAAAAGGGTCGTCACTTCGAAAACTTTTCAATTTACCCTGAAATCATAATCGAGGCATAATTACGAAGAGTCGACTCTATCAATTTTTTTTATATTGGCCCAAGGGGCAAGACTAAGTGTGTATATGTTAATAATTATATACAATTGCTCGTTTAATTACAAACATGTCGTGACTGAATGGCATACGCCTAAGTCAAAAAAAATTATATTTTACAAAATTAAGGTCCTCATTCAAGTTGCACGACTTAAAATAAATAAGTCAGGAAACTTGTCACCTGACTCCTCGCCTTATTTCTTAGAGTCGACTCTTTGAATCGACTCACTTACGAGTTACCCAACTTTACTTTAAATTCAAATTTTTTAGTTAACAAAAATTTCCTTGATAAGCAAATATACCCAAAACTTGAAGGCTTTAAAAAATTACTTTGGTACAAGGAAAACACTAGTTAGGCCCAAAAATTTTGGTTAAAACTTGACATGTCAAGATTTTCTGAAGATATTCTATAAAATCATAGTTATTTTTAAAAATATATTTTTTCAAACTTAATATACCTAAAACTTGAAGGCTTTAAAAAATTACTTTGGTACAAGGAAAACACTAGTTAGGCCCAAAAATTTTGATGAAAACTTGACATGTCAAGATTTTCTGAAGGTATTTTATAAAATCATGGTTATTTTTAAAAATATATTTTCTCAAACTTAATATACCCAAAACTTGAAGGCTTTAAAAAATTACTTTGGTACAAGGAAAACACTAGTTAGGCCAAAAAATTTTGATTAAAACTTGTCATGTCAAGATTTTCTGAAGGTATTCTATAAAATCATAGTTATTTTTAAAAATATATTTTTTCAAACTTAATATACCCAAAACTTAAAGGCTTTAAAAAATTACTTTGGTACAAGGAAAACACTAGTTAGGCCAAAAAAATTTGATTAAAACTTGTCATGTCAAGATTTTCTGAAGGTATTCTATAAAATCATAGTTATTTTTAAAAATATATTTTCTCAAACTTAATATACCCAAAACTTGAAGGCTTTAAAAAAATACTTTGGTACAAGGAAAACACTAGTTAGGCCCAAAAATTTTGATGAAAACTTGACTTGTCAAGATTTTCTGAAGCTATTCTATAAAATCATAGTTATTTTTTAAAACATATTTTCGCAAACTTCCCAGACTACAACGATTTTCTACTCAACTTAAAAAAAAACTTCTTGTGCATAAATCCCTTACTGATGAGTAATATACTGAGGGTCTTCTTGAACGCCAGTAATAAGGAAATAACATATACCCAAAATTTTAAGCGAGAATTTGGCTTTAAGAAATGACTTCGGCATTCAATGTGAAAGGGATTTTTTAAAATCATAGAAACTGAAAGCAATCGCCATTAAACTAATCTGCCTCATTGTTACTTCAAAGGTTCGCCCCTTTAATGTGAAGCGTTATTTACTCTGCTCCTAAGGGCGTGCGTGTAGTGTCCGACGCCTGTGCAGAACTTTAGTTTGGTGGGCGATCTATATTCCAGTTTAAAGCGCAAAATAATGTTCCTTTAAAAAAATTCGATAAAGAGATGTTAACATGATGATAAAAGACAAAATAGAGGAGACAAGACCAGAAAATACATCTCTTCAGTCCTCCATGTGTTGGCAAAGTCACCTTTAAAGAGGATCGATTGAGGCCGGTGCAGTTTGGAAGTAATAAGATAACGGTTATAACAGTTACAGTTACTACAAAATAACTAGTTATTTAAATTGTTATTTAGTAACAGTTATTTAAAGTATCCTCAGTTAAATAAAATAAGCTTATAAAGTTTATATATCGGCATTAATCTATGCCTGTTATGGATTTAAGAATTCAGTTAACATGATAACATAAAATAACCGTCGAGGAAAATCACCGTTAGTGCGATTTTTCAATAACGGTTACTGTTATTATTTTACAGTAACGGTTACAAAATAGCAGTTAGTGAAAATAACGCTCATCACTACAATTTGGAGGTCAGAGGCGCGCGCCTCGTTATTATGACTATATTTGCGGGCAAATAATTTTTGAACTGATTCGTATATAATTGGATCAAAAGTGTGATCGTGGTTCCGACAGGGATCGAACCTGGAACCTTCAGGTTGCTAGGCTGCACATGCACTCTCTCTCTAAATCCAATCATTTTATATTTAGTAGGATATTATGAGATTTAGTTTACAGCGTGTAGCGCAAATTTGTTGAAATGGCGGCGCGGCGATCGACATTTTCATTTCGAGCAGTGGAGTGCATCTGAAATGGCGCACTGAAATATGAATTAAGTAATTAAATCCCGGTGTACTTCTTTTGTTCCCCGGTTATGCAGGGCAAACAAAATGCACATATTTATATTAGGAACAATGGCCATAAGTGTATGTATATGTACATAAGTAAAACAAATATTGATTGATTCATAATACCTTTAAGTGGTCGGTGCATTGGGGTTAGTATGGCCCTTCTGGCTGCTTTATTTCTCCACCCTGGAGTACCTTTGAAAGGCCGATTGCGATTTTTTTACATGGAAAACAGGCGATTCTTCGCCGGCAAAACAAAAACCTCACTTAAAACAACAACAAAGCCGCCACAAGGACAAAGAAACGTCGCCGATTGTTTCCCCCAAGGAACATAAATTCACCCACCAAATTGAACAGTTAAAATATGTATACAAATATTACATAAGATTAATAATAATAATAAGTTAATAATTGTATGAACGTATCTTAATAAATAACTTAAATTAAACTTTAATTTTTTGTCCCCCCTTCTTTTGTATATAAAAATAGATATACTCTGGCTGTGCTATGAAGGCGTCTATGCTGATTAACAAAGGGTCGGAAGAAGTGATTGGATGTTTTGTTACTTTACACTTTACTTGCTAGCTATTGATGCACTATCGGCTTTTATTCATAAATCAGTGGCATTTAAAAGGTTACAGATAACTTTGTAAAAACATATGCATGCAACCCAGTGACGGTTCGCGGGTATTTTTCTGGTACGGCCGAGGTAGCAATAGGGATAGGTAGGGTCGGTTGCATAAACGGTTGGCTGCGTAACTGCACCTATCTGTATTACCTCCTCTTGGTCCTCGGCCGTACTAGAAAAAAACCCCAGAACCGTCACTGATGCAACCCAATATCTCATGTTCGCTTATTAAGACGCAAATGAGGGCGGTCTAAGTTAAGCCTTCATAGCGCGACCAGACTTTATACGATATATTTTGAAAGGTGTTTATTTTAAACAGTTCGTCATGGCAATTGCAATTCTTCGCATTATTTCTGAATTGCCTGGTCAGTCCAGAGATTACCTACAAAATTGTTTCAAAAGCTTAATATAGCCCGAACCGGGATAATACGGCATGTGAGCAAAGTATCTCCCTCCTTACTCGCCTAGAATTCATTGGTGCGAGGTTTATCGGCTAACAATAATTTGTACATGTGTGACGACCTCATTGACGCCGACTATCCCACCGCTTCAGTCTTCGATCTCGCTTTATAATTACCAGACATGCCACTTTAAGTCACGTTTGCCTATACTTACATAAACCCAGAAATAAGTACAAAATGTAAAAAAAAAATTTTAATTTTTTTTTTAAGGAAGGATGATTGACAGGAATTCGGGTTAAGGAAGCGCGGATGATTTGGGAATTGACGTAGCCAACTAGGGCATTCTGCCACAACCGATAATTGATATAATAATCATTCATAATGATGAAACGGACACGCACTAAACATCTATGGACCCGCACGGCCATTTTTCGTTCTGAAAAAGTGACCTCGCAGATGCAGTGGCAGTTTCAAAGGGAGGGGTAATCGGGAAATTACCCCCCCCCCCCCAAAGAATTTTTCGCTTAACAATTTTTATTGTAAAAAATTACCGATATACCCAATTCCAAACAAATAATATAACCGGTAAATTTTTCCAACGCTTTAAAACGTTGGAAAAGGATAGGGAGATTTCACGGAACAGGTATATGAAAGCGAAAGCACCAGTTTATTTATCTTTTTTTAATTACCCCCCCTAGACTAGTTGGCTGGAAACGCGCGGATGGGATTCGAACCCACGACCACGAGGCCCGTAAGCAGGAGCTCTACTCACTGGGCCACCGCGGCCCCTTACAAAATGTAATCAGCTAAATATCTTCTGACCAGCCTAATTGAACACAATTCACATTGCATGCTAGAACAGTTCGCCGTTCGACTATTAAGTATGTAAATAACGCAAATTGGACGCATTATTCACTCCGCGGGAGGATTAGGGGTCGCGTTTTACAAATCATAAAATCGAAAATCGAAAAAACTATTAAAAAGGGGGGCAATTACGAGTGTGACTTTATATGTTTACAAACTGTATAAATTCACTGGGGCACGGTGTGTAAACGCTTCGCTCTCCCCTTTCGGAAAATACTTATATATTATAATCTACCCATAAATCATTCATTCCCACCTATTTAAATTAATTATTTAATAACAAGGCTAATATTTACTAAGCGAGGGGTTGTGCCGCTCGAATTGGAATTTTAATTTTTTAGTAAAGCGGAAATGTTGCATTTTGTACTATTTCCTGGCGTACGCAGATAACAAGAAATTATTTTAATATATACATGCTACGTTTTCAAATAGTGAAAATGAAGTAAAAATGTTGATGTGGCCATCATAACACTGTTTTCTGTTATTTTTCATAGGAGGGGAGATTATTACAACCCTTCTATAAAAACATTTTTTTCAGGGTCATACGTTTCTAATATTAATAATAATAATAATTTATTTACGGGTGACACCTTTTACTTAAAAAAAAAATAATCACAAAATACAATAATACAAAACTAAAAATAAATTATTATCACAAACAAGAATGGACATACATCAGTCGTATTTTAGTTATTCCAGCGACATCTCCGAGATAATCGAGTTACCTTTAGCTAAATATGCAACATAACTTTTGATGAAGGGCACCTGTGTTCCTCAATTGATTTCTTTGAAAAAACTTTTTTTTCGGATTCAAATAAAACGAATAACTTTGTTGGTATCACTTTATTAACTTAGAGTAACTATAGTTTCGACAATTTCAGCTTGTCATTTTCAAACTATGAATATTTTTTTTCGGCCTTAATTATTCACCATTAGTCATTATCCAATATTTTAATACACGTACAAATTATAAATGAAATTAATAATGACAGACGAACACAACAACCACGGACCCGAGCAGATGTTTCTCTACCCGAAAAATGTTTCGCCCGGGCGGGGAATCAAACCCACTCGACTCGTGATGCAGCAGGTGGATACACGCACTCTTGTCTACTACGCCCCGAAAAAAAAACTGATTGTTTACAATTTGTTAATTTTTCATTCTCTACAAATTTGATATTTAACTACATCTTTATTAGCAGCCACAATACTACATATAATTAACAGGCACATGAAAAGGTGATGTGTACGTTTGTTAATCTGAGAAATGGCTATCGAGATTTTTCTATCCGGGGATTTTTCAAACGCAGATTTTCGAATTTTGCACGTTTCCAAAAAAAAAATAACTCCTCCAGAACCGCCGGAGCTGGACGATTCCGGTATGTCTTAAAATAATCTTAAAGAAAATATCTAAAATTGATCGAGCCACTTTTTTGAATTTTTGCCCCGTTTTCGAGATATGATTTTTTAAAAACCGGGTAAAAAAAATAATTTTTTCTTTTCAAGTAGAAAAGCTGAAACCTTCAGGGATGGCAGAAGGGATAACTGGCTTTCATTGGGAATTTTTTTGAAAATTTTTGGAAGCACCCCTACGCGCCAACCAACGCCACCAACCCAGGGGGTGGTTCGGTTTTCTTCTTTTAAGGACGCATTTTTTCTTTTCAAGTCGAAAAGCTGAAACTTTCAGGGATGACAAGATATTTTTTCAAAATTTTTGGAACTAACCCTACGCTCCATTTGCACCCTCTACGTTCGTTTTTCTTCTTTTAGGGCCGTTTTTTTTAAATTTTAAGTCGAAAAACTGAAACTTGCAGGGATGGCAGAAGATATTTTTTCAAACTTTTTGAAACCACCCCTACGCACCATTTGCACCCCCTGGGTTCGTTTTTCTTTTTTTAAGGACGAATTTCTTTCTTTTAAAGTCGAAAAGCTGAAACTTTCAGGAATGGCAGAAGATATTTTATCAAAATTTTTGGAACCACGAACCTTGGGTTCGTTTTCCTTCTTTTAAGGACAATTTCTTATCTTTTCAAGTCGGAAAGCCGAAATTTTCAGAAATCGCAGAGGATAAAACTGGCTTAAAAAAATCAATGAAATAAAGATAAAAATAAAAAACAAAACATTTAAAATAAAAAATGTAAAATAAAAAATAAAAATGAAAAATAAAAAATTAAAAATTAAAAATAAAATATAAAAAATTAAAAATTAAAAGTGAAAAATGAAAATAAAAAATAAAAAATAAAAAATAAAAAATAAAAAACGAAAAATTAAAATTAATTTAGAAAAAAAATTTTTTTCATTGATGGCGCAGCGCAGCGGAGTCGTTGATCTTTACCATGTACTTTGCCTAATTCAAGCGGCCAAAATGTGATTTGAATGGGCCACGCTGTGCCGTCGTCCGTTACCAATTTAATTGCTTAATTTTAATGGGCCCCGCACGGACGTTCGGTACCAGTTACTTTTCTTACATTTTTACATTTCACAATTTTACATAAAGAACACAATTTCACATACATCAAATTTTAGCCTAGGAAAAACTAGTTTAATTTTCTAAACAAACTTTATCTTGAAGACAATTTTCGACGTAAAACGAATAAAAGGAATGTCTATAATAAAATCGATAAAATTGGGTATTTTTCAGATAATTTATAACTCCAGGGAGAAAACTGTCCCAATTCAATCCCCAAACAAACAAAACAAAAATTTTTAGTTGCTGTGACGACCAATCGGCTAAGTTACCTGTGAGGAGTATAGGTTGTTATTCTATGTAACTCATTTCGCAGCGAATAAAAATTGAACTAGCGTGGTCGTGTAGATTTAATTCCTATCCCGGGCGGAAGATTTTTTAGGGATCGAGAAATATTCGCTCGGGTCCGTGGTTGTTGTATATGTCTTACATGATTCATTTGTTCATTTAATTTCATTTATTCATACAAATATAGAAACTTTAAAAATAACAGCCGTGTGTGACTGAAGTCAAAAAAAAAATTGAATAAATTTTTTTTTATAAAATTATAAAATTGTAATTGTTTTGTATTTTTTTTAAAGGAAAGTAATTGTAGTCTACAGCGCAGTATAGCTAGAGTTTTGGCTTGTGGTATGATAATGATGGATAATAAATCAGTAAGTTTATTATGCGCGAGTAAGAGCTATGATAGTATAGCGTGTTTAAAATCAGGAATAAAATAAGGGTAAGGGTGGTTATACGGACATACGGACAGCTAGGTGCACACCTAACTGCTGTCTGTGTGTAGGAAGATAAATGTCCACCCACAGCCCAATACGATGGTCATCTTGCGATACGCTGCCTTGAATGGTCATGCATATTTTATCAAAGTTTTACTGCTCGCCTTTGCGTGCTTCGCCTTTCTTTCCCTTTTATATACACTTACTGCACTACTCCACACGGCACACAGGCTTTAATACATACATACAAACAGACAATCGCGTCCTTTACACGTCCACCGCACCAAACAACTTCTTGAGACCGGCTAAGGGGATCATACTAGTGATACTAATGATAATGCTGTAAAACTATGTATCTGAAACTAAGGCATCTTCAGAATTTAAAGATTTTTCTATACATCCTTGCAGTGGCGGCTCGTGGAACATGTTGATGGTAGAGCCACTTATACAATATACCCCACCCCCTGGAGAAACAAAGAACCATTATCGTCCTAGACCAATCGAACATTTTGGCCAAAAGATTAAAAATTTGGAACAAAACAGCCGAAGATCTAAAATATTGGCCAAAAAATCAAAAATCCTGGTTTAAAAATAAAAATGCAGACCAAAAAATTAAAAATACAAGCAAAAGAAAATTAATTTACCATTTTCAGCCCCAAAAATAACTCTTTTAAGCTTAGAATAAGTTCAACGAGAAATTCGAAAATAACAGCAAATATAACATTTTTAAAAAATTCGCATAATAAAATCAATAATTCAAGTTGAGAAAATCTAAAATATGGGACAAAAATAAAAAATTAAGACCAAAAATCTAAAATTCGTACCCAAAAATCAAAGTGGTAGACCAAAAAATCAAAAACAAACGAATCGAAAATTTAAGTCGAAATAAATAAAATCAAGATCAAAAATTGAAACCAACATAATCGAAAATACAAAATATAGGCCTGAAATGGTGAAAATTTAAACGTAACATCGAAAACGAGCGTAATGTTAAAAATTGCAGACAAAAAAACGAAAATTTCTTCAAACCAATCGAATATTTTGGTTAAAATAAAAAAAAACAAAAAATCAAAAATACAGAAATCTAAAATATGGGCCAAAGAATCAAGAATCCTAATCTAAAAGCAAAATAACTTGCCACTTTCAGCCGCCAAAAATTAATATCTGACCAGAAATTCGAAAAGAATAGCAAAAAATTTAAAAAAAACGCACAATAAAATCAATAATTCAAGTTAAAAAATCTAAAATATACGATACAAAATTGAGACCAAAAATCAAAAATTCTGACCTTAAAATAGAAATAGTGGACCAAGGAAAGAAAAATTGTAATAGACAAATAAAAAAAAATTAGGGCAAAAGTTTAAAAAAAAATCCACAATGTTGGTCAAAAACTCGAAAACTCGGCCCTAAAGATAATAAATGCATACTAAACGAAAAATCAATAATGGGGGCCAAAAAATCGAAAATTTTAACAATAAAATCGAAAAGTTAGGTCAAAATAAAGAAAAATTTAAGTTAAAAGATTTAAACAAATACTAAAAATCTGTAATGTTGGCCATAAAGTCGAAAATTTAGACATCGAAAACTCGGGCCTAAAGACAATAAATGCAGACTAAAAAATCGAAAATTTAAAGAAAGAAAACTCGAAAATACCGGAAAAAATAAAAGAAATCTCGCATATAAATCAAAATACAGGTTATAGATATTTTAACCAAAATCAAATCAAAAATTTGGAACTAGAATTAAAAATTCGGACTGAAAAATAAAAAATGCGAACCAAAAAATCAAAATTTTTAACAATCAAATCGAAAATTTATGTCAAAATAAAGAATATTTAGTGCAAAAGATCAAAAATTTAGACAAAAAAAATCTAAAATACAGGTCAAAAATCTAATAAATAAAAATTCTGCTCGAAAAATCAAACATACGGACCAAAAAATCAAATTTTTTAACAATTAAATCGAAAATTTATGTCAAAATAAATAATATTTAGGTCAACAGATCAAAAATTTAGACCCAAAAGAATTGAAAATACAGGTAAAAAATCTAAAAATTAAAAATTCGGCGGGAAAATTAAAAATGCGGGCCAAAAAGTCGAAAATGTAAACAATTAAATCGCAAATTTTGGTCAAAATAAAGGATATTTAGGCCAAAAGTTAAAATATTTTGACCAAAAATATCGAAAATACTGTTCAAAAATCATTTAAAAACTAAAAACTCGTCGGGAAAAATAAAAAATGCCGACCAAATAGTCGAAAATTTTAACAATGAAATCGAAAATAAAGAAAATTTAGACAAAAAAAATCGAAAATACAGTCTTAATAATGAAAAATGCAGAATATCCTAGTAAGAAAATGGCTTAAATTAGTCTCAAAAATCACTCTATTGTTGAAAATAATTTTCCAATTTTTTTTTAATAGGAATTTTTTTTTATTTTCTCTATTTTCTCTAATCGTTAAAAAAAAGTTAAACTAATTTGAAAAAGAATTCAAATAAAACCATAAACTTTGTAGGGATCACCATATTGTTTCACCTTTTGTGCCGGCAGTTTTGGCAACTTTAGATTTAGTAGATACATTTTGAATAATTCAAATAAAACAATTTACTTGGTTAGTATGACTCTCAGTAGCGGCTCGTGTTGATGGTACTTTTACAATATATAATATAATTTTTATATAAGAAAGAAAGAACGATTCATCTTCATAGTCCAAGATTAGTTTGAGTTGTAAAGTAAAGGTTCATAATTTCAAACAAGCTGAAAATATGATTCGATTTATGGTGCGTTTACATTTTGTCCCATTCTTCGTCCACGTAACCTCACCATCAAACAAAAAGAATTTTAAGATTTAATTAAAAATTCTTGCTGAGCTCAAAACTAGAGGCAGTGTCATGGCTCCTTGGCTCTATATGACGAGCCGCCCATGCATCCTTCATCGAACGGGTACAGATCGTGCCGACTTAAAAGTTATTCTAATTTCATATAAATTCAAATTACATAAATTCCTAGTAATACAGGAATACGAATGACTAGCTGTAAATGCGCTTTAAGCCTAAAACTCATTCATTTAATACAGGACATAGATTTTTAGTAATAGGGGCACTTTGAAAAAAAAATTGCATTAAGGTTGGTTTACACGCTCATGCAATTTGTGCAAGCAAAAGTATGCAAGTGAACTGAACATGGGTTGGTGTTTACACGTTCAGTTTAACTTGCACAATTTGTCGACAGAATCTGTAAAACGATGTTGTTGGTTTCTTATACTAAAAGAAATGGAAAATATTGAGGAAAACATATTTCTTTCTCTGGCTGCGGTTTGTTTTATTAAATAAAGGTAAAATCGAAAAAAAAAAAGATAGAAAATGCACCAATGCATTTTCTAGCACTACAGATTTTATTGAAGCCAAATTTTTGGACTTGGACCTCATGCCTACGTTTACATGCAGCGATATACTTGTGTAACTTAGCTTGTACAAGCGAATTGGCATAAATTGCATGAGCGTGTAAACATACCTTTAGTCTAGGAAGTGTTTTTTTTTTTAATAATTTATTAGTTTTATAGTCTGTAAGACATATTTCTATAAATTTTATGAGCGTGTAAACATACCTTTAGTCTAGGAAGTGTTTGTTTTAAAGCGTGTAAACATACCTTTAGTCTATGAAGTGTTTTTTTAATAAGTTATTAGTTTTATAGCCTGTAAGACTCATTTCTATAGATTTTATGTTTCGTTTTTTATTTTTTTTGTCATACATTTAGCTTAAAGCCGAAGATATTTTGTATGTATGTGTATACACTAATTATCATGACTTATGTGTACACTTGATAATAAATGTCACAGAAACAAGGGTCGGTTAATATAATGACTAAATTAAGACCGGTCGGCTAAATCATTTTAACACATCAAATAAAGCGCACCCACCCTTGTTTCTTTTCGAATCCGACCCCGGTGTATGTGGTAACTTTATAATGGGGATCATTCCACACCCCCAATGTTTTCCGCCTAATTTTATGGACTGTTTTCGAACATTCGAACATACGCAGGCAACACCTCGCGTGATGCACATATGCTCCCCCTTACAAACAAATTTTATTAATTGTGGGAAACCGATTTATTTATTCTAATTGCCCGCACGCCAACTACATAATTTACTTTTACTTAAATTAAAATAATTATAATTATTATTTGTAAAATAAAATTTGTAAGGAAAGAGTTGTCTAACGAAGACATTTTTGTAATTTTGTATAAATTGAAATCACAGATTTATTTCAATTCGTCTAATTAAGGATTTGATCCGTGCAAGCAAAAATCTTCAAAACAGTTTTTGAATTATATTAATTTGTAGAGCTCTATTGGCCGGAATCAATCAAAAACGATTGCGATAATATTTGCCTAATAACAATATTATTTCGGTAAATAATTGGTTTAATAATGATGTTTAAACCTATCCAGACCAATCACTCGAAATGAATTGGAATTTAATATGACGTATATGAAATGATCCGTACACCTATGGGCATTCTATTGAAGTATATGCATCATTCAGGTCAATAGAGGCCGTGACGCCGACCGGGGGTGGTTTCAAATTGAATTATTCTAGCCACTGCCCGGCCCTACCCACCAAATAACACCATAGAAATCCAATAACCCCAACAAAAAACAACTTGATTAGATAATAATGAAATCATATAATTTGTAAACTAAAATAAACTGGAAAATGGAATAATATAAAACATTGTGAATTTTTCAATTCGGTTTAATTATGGATTAAGGCATCGTAACGTTCGCCATCATGCTTCTTATTAATTTTTTTTTGGATCCATTCTGCCAGAGGTATCATTTAACTGTTTGTATTGATTTCTGAATATTTATTTATATATAATCATTATTAATTATATAATGAATGGGGGGGGGGGGGGCATACACTGGACGACATCCATGGACCCGAACGGCCACTGCTTCATTCCGAAAAAGTGACCATCCGGATAGAATTCGAACCCACGACCACGAGGCCCGTGAGCAGGAGCTCTACTCACTAGACCACCGCGGCCTCTATTAATTTTTAAACCTAAATAAAATAATATAGGCTGAAAGACCTCTGGTGGATAGCCAGTTAATAACTGTGATTTTTAAATGTGTCTTAAAATGTATAAATTACTATTAATAAAGATATTTGTACATATAAAATAATATAATTTAAAATGAAATATATTCATAAATCTGTATGATGGCTGAAAGATCAAAAGCTTTTTGTAACTCGATAAAAAAATTACTATCTATCTGTAATTTGAGTATATTAAAAGTCTTGCTTAGAGGATATAAAGTAATATATCTACCGCAACAACTAGAGGCGTTTTGCGCAGTGACCATCTTAAATCCACACGCCTCGAGTGCTCGGTAATACTGTACATTCCTAACTAATACCACAACGAACATTGAATTTCACTATTACAAATAATAAAAAAAAAAATATTCGATACGCATCAAAACAGTCAGACATTCATTTTTTGTGACTTAGAAATTAGGAACAAATATCAAAATGACCGAAGTGTTACATTAGAAATCTCTAATGGGAATTGAAGTTATGGCTCGTTGAGATGTGAAATTAAGTGAATTCCACCCTGGCAAAGTGAATACAAGTTAACTGGTTAGTTCGGAATTCGATTAAGGGGGTGCACATAGCGTGCGCTATAAGCTGTCTACCTTATCGTGACTGAATTGAACACTCATCGCAAGTACCTGACGTAACTGAGCTTAAACACGGAACCGTACCATCTATATGACTAATTATACAGAGTGTTACCTTTAAATTTACCCATTCTAATCAACGACCACTTCACCTCGCCGCACCCCAACTAATTAAGTTTTTTACAAAATACAAACATATCAGGTTAATTGGGTGTGATTTTTGTGGTTTTTCAAACTGTGAGTTCCGGACGTTAATGCTTTATAAAAGAATCGTAATTCGGGCGACAACAAAGGGACTTTCTGTCGGAACCCTAAACGCGGGGCAGATGTAAAAAGTGCGAGTTGATTTGACGTAAATAACAAAGTCGAGCGAACGTGATTATGACATATGCTTGTAAATTGAAGAAAACCACAGGGGAACCGAATCCCGCGGTACACTGAATAATTATGGCCCAATGCAGACTAGGGCAGTGTCAACAGACAGGAGTATTGTTAAATAAACGACAGGACTACTTTCATTGAAATAAGAATGCCGGAATGGGGATGATTATTAACTGCGGGGACGAAGGGGAAAACAAAACGGAAAGATCGAGGGAATTTCCTGCCGAATGCTCAATAAAAATCGCGAGGAAATGATATAGAGGCACGAGTTGCTGTTTCTGACAACGTTTCGACTTCAAAACCAACTGGTGCGCACTATTCAGTCGCTAAATTACGGTCTCCCGCGTTTTCTTTCACGCCGCCGTCGCGACAAATGAAAACAAAAATTCACTGCTTGTGCATCTTTTATTTGCACGACTACTCATTTCAACCGCAGCCCTCCTGCACGCCACTGTGCAAATATATAATTACTACATTTCGTTCGTACAAATATTTAAAGAACTAATCGTTATAGGAATATATAGTTCTTCCAATAAACATAATAAATAAAATAAAATAGAAACAACCTTACTTATTGTTACGAACAGGTTGAATATTTATATATTCAGGCTATATTTCGTTTTTTGAATTTATTCAATAAACATAAGTTACCTTGCATTAAAACTAGATACGTTACGTATAATATTTACTAAAATTGATACCGATACATTTATAGTGCATTCAAAGTGGATGTGCCCCACGTTGGGCGCCAAATTGGATAAGCATAATTCTTACTAAAATTAATACCGATACATTTATAGTGCACTTAAAATGGATATCCCGCGTTGGGAGACAACTTACATAAACATAATCCTTCCTAAAATTGATACCGATGCATTTACAAAAATGACCTCATTTTGTTACACAAAATTTTTTCAGGAAGTATAAACAGTAATGATATTGTTAGTTCTTTAATTTTTTATGTTAATCGCGCTACAGTCACGAAATTTATTCATTCAGTGGTTCAATCTGTGAAATATGTATGTATAACTGGGCTTGATACTTCAGATGGTTCTATCACCACTCTTAACCTCTTCACTCCCAGGTTCGCCACATTCGGCGACAAGCAAAAAATATATATTTTACAAATTAAAAAAAAAATTACCGCTTTAGCGCAACTATGGAAAATTTTTTCATATTTTTTTGTAAAAATGAGTTTATGACAGTGGAATAATATTTCGTAGAAAACCGTAACAACAAATTTTTCAATAAACCCTGGATTATGCTATAATCCAATCAAAGTAGCATGGGCGCGAACTGGTTAAGAATCAATTATCCAGTTTCTCAAAGAAAATAGTTAAGATACTTAAGCAAAATATATTATTGTCAAGCAGCGTTTGTATTAAGAAATACAAAGCAAAAATATATATTTTACAAATTAAAAAAAAAAATTACCGCTTTAGCGCAACTATGGAAAATTTTTTCATATTTTTTTGCAAAAATGAGTTTATGACAGTGGAATAATATTTCGTAGAAAACCGTAACAACAACAAATTTTTCAATAAACCCTGGATTATGCTATAATCCAATCAAAGTAGCATGGGCGCGAAGTGGTTAAGAATCAATTATCCAGTTTCTCAAAGAAAATAGTTAGGACCTTAAGCAAAATATATTATTGTCAAGCAGCGTTTGTATTAAGAAATGGTGAAGGTGCCGGGATATGTATTTATGGAATGCTGTGAAAGTTCGATTAGTAATGAAATTCCTACATCTGTATGCCTACAAAGTTTGATTAAGTATTTCCAATTTAAAGAAAAAAACGCCGTACAATTGTGTTGTATAACTTCTAGTGTAATTATGATTTTATAAAAAGAAAATCATCATGGGCGACTCAAATAATGGTAATTAGCAGCAATGGGGTTACACAGTTTAAATAATATAAGAAGAATTGCCAACTAAGAAAAAAACGCCGCACATTCAGCAGTGGTGGCTCGTGGAACACTTTTTTGAAGAAAGAAATAACGATTTATCTTCCCAGAACAAAGTAACTGGCAAAAAAACTCGAGAGCTTGAAATTACAGGTAGGGCCAGGCTCCTTAGCTATATAATGAGCCGCACTGACCATGAACATTATGGAAAATTTGAAAAAAAGTCGATTTTTGAAATCGAAAAAAAATAACTTTTTTTAATCAACATCGTAGTCCTTCATGTAGTACCTTTCTTTTCATCCCAAGAACGAGATAAGCGTTAAAAAATTTCATCTAAAAAAAATTGCAAAAAAGTTGACAAGTCACCATGAACATTATGGAAAATTTGATTTTTTCAGAATTTGAGCGGTCGTAGCGGCTAAACGAAAACTTCAAATTGAACGCGGTTTTAAAATCTGTGCTCCTTGCATGTAAATTAGTCAGATTCAATTAAAATTGGTGATTTTTAATTTTTGACGAAAACTTGAAAAAATACACAGGTAAACCCCTGTAACTTTTCTCAAAAAATGCAACTTTTTTAATAATAATCGTAGACGATTGAAGTACACCTTCATTTTGATCAGAAAAACGAGAGAAATTGATTGGCGTTGAAAAAAGTCAGCTATCTTCAATTGGAAAAAAATTAGCGTGTCACCATGAACTAAATTTTCAAAAAAGTCGATTTTTTCAGACTTTGATCGGCCGTAGCGGCTAAACGAAAACTCCAAATTGAACGCGGCTTTAAAATCTGTGCTCCTTGCATGTAAATTAGTCAGATTCAATTAAAATTGGTGATTTTTAATTTTTGACGAAAACTTGAAAAAATACACAGGTATTTTAACCCCTGGAACTTTTCTCAAAAAATGCAACTTTTTTAATAATCATTGTAGACCATTGAAGTACACCTTCATTTTCATCAGAAAAACGAGAGAAATTGATTGGCGGTAAAAAAGTCAGCTATCTTCAATAGCAAAAAAGTTAGCGTGTCACGATGAACTTATTATATGAATTTTCAAAAAAGTCGATTTTTTTAGACTTTGAACGGTCGTAGCGGCTAAACGAAGAATCCAAATCGAACGCGGTTTTCAAATCTGTGCTCCTTGGGTGCAAATTAGTCGGATTCGATTAAAATAGGCGATTTTTAATTTTTGACGAAAACTTGAAAAACTACCCAAGGGTCCCCCCTTATTACTTTTGCCCAAAAAATGCATTTAAAATGATTTGTTGAAGAAACCACTGGTTCGATTCGGTGTTTCCATACGTCACCAGAAAGATCCCTTCAAGACGCTTCAGAAAATGTACTTGTCCAACCACAAATGTTTATTTGAAGCCCGTGGCGCGTCAGCAAAGAAAACTCGAAAATGGAAAAAATCGAAAAAATCAACTTTTTTAATAATCATCGTAGACCTTTATGTAATGCCTATTTTTCATCACAAGAATGAGATAAATCGATTGGCGTTAAAAAAATTCATCTAGAAAAATTCGCAAAAAAGTTGGCAAGTCACCATTAACATTAAGGAAAATTTGATTTTTTCAGACTTTAATCGGCCGTAGCGACTAAACGAAGAATCCAAATCGAACGCGGTTTTCAAATCTGTGCTCCTTGGGTGCAAATTAGTCGGATTCGATTAAAATAGGCGATTTTTAATTTTTGACGAAAACTTGAAAAACTACCCAAGGGTCCCCCCTTCTTACTTTTGCCCAAAAATTGTGTTTAAAATGATTTCTTGAAGAAACCGGTGGTTCGATTCGGGGTTTCTATACGCAACCAGAAAGATCCCTTCAAGACGCTTCAGAAAATGTACTTGTCCAACCATAAATGTATATTTGAGGCCCGTGACGCGTCAGCAAAGAAAACTCGAAAATTGAAAAAATCGAAAAAATCAACTTTTTTAATAATCATCGTAGACCTTTATGTAATACCTTTTTTTTCATCACAAGAACGAAATAAATCAATTGGCGTTAAAAAATTTCATCTAGAAAAAATTGCAAAAAAGTTGGCAAGTCACCATGAACATTATGGAAAATTTGATTTTTTTCAGATTTTGAGCGGCCGTAGCGGCTAAACGAAGAATCCAAATCGAACGCGGTTTTCAAATCTGTGCTCCTTGGGTGCAAATTAGTTGGATTCGATTAAAATAAGCGATTTTTAATTTTTGACGAAAACTTGAAAAACTACCCAAGGTAGTTTAAATTGCATTTAAAACGATTTCTTGAAGAAACTGTTGGTTCGATTCGGGGTTTCTATACGTCACTGGAAAGATCCCTTCAAGACGCTTCAGAACATGCACTTTACCAACCACAAATGTCAATTTAAAGCCCGTGGTGCGGCAACAAAGAAAACTCGAAAATGGAAAAAATCGAAAAAATTAACTTTTTTAATAATCATCATAGACCTTCATGTAACACCTTTTTTTTCATTACAAGAACGAGCTTAATCGTTTGGCTTTAAAAAATTTCATCTAGAAAAAATTGCAAAGAAGTTGGATAGTCACCGTGA
The DNA here is from genome assembly GCA_910593695.2 of Ocypus olens. NCBI lineage: Eukaryota > Metazoa > Arthropoda > Insecta > Coleoptera > Staphylinidae > Ocypus > Ocypus olens. The sequence goes on along the minus strand of OU343057.1, from coordinate 4,704,044 downwards.
ACATTATGGAAAATTTGGAAAAAAAGTCGATTTTTTCAGACTTTCAACGGTCGTAACGGCTAAACGAAGAATACAAAAAAGTTGGCACATTTTTTGCTTATAAATGTCTCAAAAACTCATTGACTCTGGAAATAACAGAAAATTGGCAAATTTTAAATATTAATCAATTTTCTGAACCCCAAATCAATAAATTAGAAAAATATCACAAAGTTCCTTATTATACCATCAAGTTATATGATGCTACGTCAACATTTTAAATTGAAAGTCTCGTTGACATCCAGCAAAGTTTCTCATCTGTGATATAAAAATACGAAAATAAGATAAAACGCTAAAATTTCATTAACGATTATAACAAATAAATTTGAGATAACCTCACTTGTTGTAGAGGCAATATATAAATTTAATAACGATTATATCGATTGGTATAGGCGAACGTGACGAAAAGTGACATCTCTGGTAATTGTAAAGGGAGATGGAAGACTGAAGCGGTGGGCGGAGCAATCTCAAGCAAAGTAAGAAGACACTTCGCTCACATGTTATATTATCCCGATTCGGACTATACATAAAAAATCTCCAGAAAACTGATAGTTTTTTTTTTAAGTTGATATTAAAAGGAAGAATGGTTGACGGGAATTTGGGTTGAGGAAGTGCGGATGATTTGGGAATTGGCGTAAGCAACTAGGATATTCGGCCACTAACGATATATATAGTTGAAAATTTTCATTTTAATAATGAATGGGACCGAACGGCCACTTGTTCAGTATGAAAAAGTGACCACCCGGATGGGATTCGAACCCACGACCACGAGGCCCGTGAGCAGGAGCTCTACTCACTAGGCCACCGCGGCCCCAGAAAACTGAGAAAACCTTTTTTGTTCATAATGTTAACAAAAAAATCTGAATACATAACGTGTATACTCAGTAATTTTTGTTTACATTAGGAATGAAATAAATAAATGACTGAATTAGTTTAACAATATATCATGTGTACATTCGTTTTGCATGCTGCGGGGGTGTAGGATGTTCGGTGTAGGATCGGCGGATGAGCAGATGAGAAAAAGTGTTTTTAGGGGTACATATGATTCGATGTTAAGTAGATCCCCGAATAGTTAAAAGGTAGATGCAGGGTAAATATTTGAGGGAGATAATTACTGCCGCGCCTGAGAGGCGGTACGAGCTAGTTCGGTCTCGGGGGTTCCGTCAATTGCAAAGGCCGGGGGCTGCGACTGGGGATGATCGTTCGATCCTATACTTGCGCCGCTGTGTACTGTGCACTGTGTACAGTAAACTGTGCAACATTTCAATCCCTCGCGCTATGCGACGACTAAAGGCTGCTACCCTCTCGCTTCGCCTCGTGTAATCGGCAATCCGGTAACAATATATTTATGCTGTAAACAGGGGGTTAGCCACCCTAATACGACACTTATGAATCGCCACTTATCTTTGTTTTATTTAATTACTCAAAATATATATAGAAATATTACGTTTAGTCATTTGAAGTAAAAATTATGATATTTTAATTATTTATTAACCGTACGTCGTTTTATTGTCGCCACAATACGTTTTGTCACTGTGCTCTCAAATATAAATACGAGTGCAAAGGCTTAAAATAACTACTTTCGTGTCTAATGCTACGATCAATATTGAATAGCTTTGCAGATTATTTATAATATTAATTTAATTTATTTGCAATCAAGTATAATTCATATTTGTTGATGGTTTTGTCTGTGTAATTAAGCTTGTTACTACAAAGGTCACTGAAGCATCATTCATTTAACTTCTAATGGTACTTCTAAAGTTTCTTCAAACGAACCATTTTTTACTTACATTTCTGTGGATGGAAAAATTGGAATTCAGCAGGTATAGGCAAACGTGACTTAAAATGGCATGTCCGGTAATTATAAAGCGAGATCGAAGACTCAATGCGGTGGCATAGTCTCAAGGGAAGCAAAGATAATCGCTGAAATATTAGCCGCATCAACTCTTGTAAATATTATTGTTCGCTGATAAACCTAGCACCAATGAATTATACGCGGCTAACGAGAGAGACACACAGTTGGGACTGTACATACATTTTAAATGAAATCAAATTAGACACAATTTCTATATTTTTGTAACATTGGCACTGGTGGTTTTAAATTTTATAAATTCCAACCGTTCGCATTGTCTCAAATCGAGCTGATTAACTCAGCAATCAGTGTTATGAAACGCACGGGGGTTAGGGTATTAGAAAGGGCCATTGGTGATAGCAATCTCACGTCTCGGCCATCAGCAAGTCAGCAAGCGAGGGGCGTTGCGGGGTTGAAAAGCGGCGCGAAAACCGTTTCAATAGATAGATGCAATGGGGCGTTACAAAATGCACGCTATACATAAGTCACAGCCATAGAATATTTCTATCTGCACGTCAAACATTTACATTTAGGGTCACCCCATCCTATCCCAACCTATATACCATAATTAAAATGCCGAATCCATTACGCTAAACTAATACCAAAATGTATCTTCATTCATCAACGCGGATTAATAAAAAAAAGGGACCACGCTGTCCACTCTGTACAAATTCATTAAATCGGCTAGTTTTTTTCCTCCATTAATACATATTTTTATTTGTCGTTGCAAACTGCTCATTTTGGAGCCTGGTGCAGCTCGCACGTGCGATGCAATCTTTGATAAACGCCACATCCGCGCACGTGCCCGTAACTATATGGAATCATATTTCCTACTGCACTTCCGACAATTTCGATGAAAGAAAAAAGCGGCCGCCTCTGTGCTCTGCCCAATTATTCCGCTCATTGTACTACCGCACAATACAAGTAACACACATGTACTCAGGCCCAGACGGGGTGTTAAATTTGAACAAGACTTTCAGCACAATAAATGTCATAACCTTTGACATTTTGTAAATTATAGGCTACAGTGATTTTTCTTTCTTACGGATATTATTAACATATTTGAAAAAATCTTAGTGCTGGCGTTCGCGATCACTCTTAACCATAAGCAAGTAGTAGTTACATTTGAAAGGGTTGTACAGTAACCCTTAAACCAAATGAAATTTAAAACTGGCACTGTGACCGTAATAACATTTTTTTTTACTAGGCATGAGCCATTCAGTCACGACCAGGTTATTATTTATGTATTTTCAATTTGGGATGAGTAAATGAACAAATGAATAATACGTATACACAACAACCGAATACTTCTCGATCCCCGAAAAATCTTTCGGCCGGGCTGGGATTCGAACCCACACGGCACGCGATGCAATCGGCACAAGCGCTCGCCTGTACCCACTACCAGGGGCGGCTCGTTATATAGAGCCATGGCGCCATGGCACTACCTGTAGACTCAAGCTCAGCAAGAATTTTTAACTGCTTCTTAAAAAACTTTTTAAATGTTAAACAACACCTGTAACACCGCGTGGAAGTTCCACATTAATTTCAACAGATGGTTAAAATTTTGAGAGACTATTTCTGAATAATGAGTTTTTACAAATTTCCAAAGAAAGCAAGTATTACAGGCAACAAAAATGGTTGCACTAAAAAGAAAATTTTGGGGCGCATTTTTCAAAATACAAGTAGGGATTGCACATTAAAAGAGAAATCTTACTACACAGTCAAGGAATATTCCGACGATATGACTATAACCAGATAATGTAAAATTTGTTCTATTTTGGGCTTTCGTCTATGCTTTTTTTAATAATTTTTATTTTACGCACTTTTGACAAAGTATATATTTTTATATTTTATAATTTTAATGTTTTATAATTTTAATTTATATGTATATTAACGATTCCTATACTGTACCTTATTTAGTCAAAAAGGATTAAATTAAATAAATAAATAAATAAATTTATTTTAACAGATGGTTTAAACTTTGACTGACTAATTCTGAATAATGCATCTTTACAAATTTCCAATGAAAATCATCGCAAGTTTACTAACCACAACAAAAATGGTTTCACTAAAAGGCAAATTTTGATTACCAAAAAGGCAAATTTTTCAGAAATTCACTTGAGAATTCCACATTTCTTTCGACAGATGGTTGAAATTTTAACAGACCAATTTTGAATAATGTCCCTTTATAAATTTCTTCAAAAAATAATCACAAGTTTACCACAACAAAAATGGTTGCACTAGAAAAGCAAATTTTGATAACAAAAAAAGCGGATTTTTTAGAAATTCACATGGCAATTCTACATTTATTGCTACAGATGGTTGAAATTTTGACAAACTAATTCGGAATAATGTGTCTTTACAAATTTACAAAAAAAAATAATCGCAAGTTTACCACAACATAAATGGTTGCACTAAAAAGCAAATTTTGATGACCAATAAGGCGCATTTTTCAGAAATTTGCATGGGAATTCCACATTTATTGCAACGGATGGTTGAAATTTTGACAGACTAATTTCGAATAATGTGTCTTTACAAATTTCTAAAGAAAATAATTTTCTTCTAAGTTTTCGATTTTTTTGTTAAAATTTTCGGATTTTTAGTCCACAATTTTAATTTTTAGGATCGAATTTTTGGTCAAAGTTTTTAATTATTTATGCTACATTTTAGATTTTTTGAACCTAAACGATTGCTTTTTTATTTTTTGCCGATATTTTCAAGTACTGTTTCAGATTTCTAGATTTTCTAACTTGAATTATAATTTTTTATAGGCGATTTTGTTTTAACTTTTTGGTTACTTTTTGACTACCGTTTTCGAGTTTCTGGTCGGCAACTAATTTTGAGCTAAAGAGTTAGCTGAAAATTGCAAACGAATTTTGTTTCACTTGATTATTCAATTTTTTTGGTTTGCATTTTTTATTTTTAGACCAACATTTTTGTTTATTTTTTTTGGCCTATATTGTAGATATGTCACCTGTATTTTTCATTTCTTCGTTCCAAATTTCAGAGTTTTTGCCCGAAATATTCTTTATTTTGGTTAAACTTTTTTTTTTTTTTTTTAAAAAAAGGAAAGATGATTGACAGGAGTTCGGGTTAGGGAATCGAGGATGATGGGGACTTGGCTTAGCCAGCGAGGGCATTCAGCCACAACCAATTTATATTAATAATATTCATATTTAAATGAAATGGGGACAAACACTAGACACCCAGGGACCCGTACGGCCATTTTTCGTGTTGAAAAAGTGACCGTCCGGACGGGACTCGAACCCGCACCAACGGGGTCCAGAGGCCGGACCTCTACCCTTGATTTTTGATATTTGTCAAAATTTTCGATTTTTTGTGCCTATATTTTAGTTTTTTACCTTAATTAGGAGCTAATTCTGCAAGTGATTTTTTTTTTACGATTTTTCAATTGATTTGTTTATAGTCTTAGCAAGACTTAATTTTGTTTGCAGAGTTACGAACAGGTTGAATATTCATATATTCAGGCTATATTTCGTTTCGTTTTAATGAATTTATCAAAACATTGAGTGCAAGTTCCGTTCCCTCCAGTGCATTTTTGAATCAATTCCTGTTTTCAGAATATTTTTACGAGTAATGAAAAGTACAATCTTTCTGCATAGTTTTAGTAATTTTGGAGCTAATTCTACAAGTGATTAATTTTTTACAATTTTTCAAAACATTGAGTGCAAATATCCTTCACTACATAGCAAAATTTGAGTTTATTCCCTTGTTTTCTGCAGGAGCATGTCGTTGTTTTCAGGAAATTAAAAGTAGACTATTTTTGAATAATTGAAGTTTATTTGAAGCGAAACCTTCAAGTAATAAATTTTTAAAAAATTTCAAATCATCCAGTGCAAATTTTCTTTACTACAGAGCAAATTTTGAGTTTTTTCCTATGTTTTCTGGGCCTAATCACCCCGAGTGCTGAAAACGTACTTGAATTTTCAATCTTCTTGTTTTCATTTTTTATCGTTAAGGCCGGATTTTGATATTTTGGTCCTAATTTTTAATCTTTTAGCCTTATTTTGTTTTCTAAATTAACGATTTGTTTTTTAAAATTATCGATTTTTTGGTCCGCAATTTTGATTTTTAGGATCGAAGTTTTGATTTTTTTAACCTAAATGATTGATTTTTATACGCGCCTTTTTTAAATTTTTTTGTTGATATTTTCAAGTTTTTTTTTTATGGTTTTTGATTTCTTGCCCTTGATTTTAGATTTTTAACTTGAATTTTTTATGGGCAATTTTTTTTACTTTTAGGTTACTTTTTGACTAAAATCGATTAAATTTAATTTTTCTTCAAATTTTTTTTTTTCTTTTTTTCAAGACTGAGACCATTCTGAACACTATTTGTCCATAAAATATTGTTGTGGGACTTCGAGGAACTGAGGTTTTCCAGTTTCTGGTCGGCAACTTATTTTGAGCTAAAGAGTTATTTTGGGGGCTGAAAATGGCGAATTATTTTCGTTTTCCTTGATTTTTCATTTTTTTGGCTTGAATTTTTTATTTTTAGGCCAGCATTTTTGATTTTTTGGCCTATATTTTAGATCTATGGCCTGTATTTTTTTAACCGCGAAATTTCGAAATTTGACTATATTTTCGATCTTTTGGGCGTATATTTTAGTTTTTTACTTTAATTACGAGCGTATTTTTTATTGGTCTATACTTTAACGTGTGTGATTGATTTTTACGTGCAAATTTTTGATGTTTTTTGCCAGTATTTAATTTGTATAATTTGTCATTTTTTTCATAATTTTGACGTTTCAAACGCCAGTATCATCCGATCTAATAAATTGTAAAAGTGGCTCTACCATCAACATGTTCCACAAGCCGCCACTGCCCACTACACCAGCGGGCCGCCCTTTTTAATTGTTTTTTTGGATTCCATTGAAATGATAAAGTATTATTAATTAATCAATAATGATTTATATGATGAGACACTCAGCTCGCTTTGATACATACATGAAGATAACTTCTTGTTCCCTACTTAATCAATAAACCTTAGCATTCAAACTGCCCAAACTGCCCAAAATAGGCGCATTTGAAAAATTCTGGAAAATGACGCAATGGGTCATATTTCGTGTTTTGTTCATTATTTTTTTTTTCAAGTCTAAGAGCTTATTCTAAACACTATTTGTCTATTGAAATATTTTGTGGGACTTCCGGGAACGGAGATACGCAAAATGAATTTTGTCTTACATAGTGGTTAAATCGACTGAAAACGCTTTAAAAAAAAATTCTTCAAAACATTTCTCTTAATTTTTTTTTAAAGTCTAAGAGCTCATTTTGAACACTATTTCTCTATAAAAAAAAATTGTGGGACTTCCGGGAACGGAGATACGCAAAATGACTAGTCAGAAAAACGATTAAAATTTTTTGTGTCAAAACTTTTTTCGCATACACAAAACACTTGATTTCCTGGCTGAGCTGTTCTTGTACATAAAAAATCTGTCGTTCGTGATTTCGAGATTTCTAAATCACTGCATGTGTTTTATAGTTAGAAATGGCTTCCTACATTTTCGCTAGGAATTCGTTGTTTGGGTGTCGTCGGTGCGAATGGCGCGAGTGAAGGGTCAGTTGACTAGAAGGGAACAATTGTCTGGGGTCGTGATTAGCATAAGTCCTACAGATGTTTTAAGGTGGCGATAATAGCAGGCTGTAATATGATCCCTCCAGAATCCGGCGGAAGTAGTTTCTTAAGACAGTGATCAAATATCCTGATTGTGTTGAACGCGTGGCGGACGAACAATGAGCGAAGGCGGAAGAAACGCGCAGATGCCTCTTCATTCTATTATATAAACTTTATTAAAGATCAAGAACTTGAAATCCCTTAATAATAAAGTTCCAGCCGCCCCCCGGACCAACCCCGAGTCCGGAGTCTTCGCATTTTAAATAAACACTTATGTTTTGTGTTCGAGGGGGATCCGGCCGCTTTCATGCCCTGTGTCTGTGCCAGCGTACGTACTAAATATAATCGGGGAGCAAACGCAGTTATCCAATATTTAAATTACGAAATGAACGGGAGGGTTGTTGCTGTGAAACGGAAGTTGATCGGCTAACCGATTAACCACTAAAAATGACTGTCGGATGTTAGTATTAAATTTACATGAAATTATGTTCGAACGTGTGCCTTTAGCGTGTGCTCCGCTCTTTACACCACAAATTCATTTCCATATTCATTTATTATCTTCATATCGCTAATTTTTGTCTGTAGCCATCGCACCTCACGCACTAATTGTCTATTCGGTATTATTATACAACAAAACACAGTCACAAATGGCGTGTCAAGATAGAATTTTAAAACAGAACGCTTTGGACAAAAAACAATGATTTAAAACCAAACAGAGACAAAGCACATCATACAGATCTACTTTATAATCAGCGAGACCAAAGCAAAAGAAAGAAATAAAGTATTGCTCTACAGAGGTGATGATATAGAGCAGTGTTTTTCAACCGCTCTAAACTGTTTTCGTCAATGTCCAAAACAAACGTGAAATGTTAAAATGCCGCAGCTACCTCCGAAGACTTGTAAATTAACACTTGCTTTTAAAAAAGTATAGACTCGTGAATTAATCAACGAAAACATTTCTATTTGCATAGATCAAATTGTTCGATCAACCAGTTCAAAATTGAATGGCTTGAAGAAGTTTTAAATCGCCAATCGATCAAGGAAGAAATATTTGGATGTCTTTCGACTGCATGCAGAGACAATAACACTTCTAAGTGCGAATGATTAATGTTGTCGAAGAGGCCTACAAAACCCCAAGATTTGTTAATTAATGAAATATTCCGAACAAACACATTTTGAGTAGAAGATTGCTGCGCAGTAGACGTCAAAAAACTAGAGGTGGGCGAAATGACTTTGTAAGTCGATTCTTGAAGTGACTCATAACTCTTTCGAAAAATTATAATGTATGTCTGGAGAAATGTTTGATGAGCAAAAAAAGGTCCTCACGTATTTCTCGTTTAATCGACTCACCCACAAAAAACAAAAAATTGTTCGATCAATCAGTTCAAAATTTTGAATCAAAGGTTTATTGACTTGAAGAAGTCTTTCGACTGCATGCAAAGGCTTACAAAACCCCAATATTTGTGAATTAACGAAACATTCCGAACTAACACATTTTGAGTAAACGATGGCGGCGCAGTAGACGCCAAAAAAACTAGAGATGGGCGAAATGACTTTTTGTAAGTCGATTCTTGAAGTGACTTATGATGTCTGATGAGCAAAAAAAGGTCCTCACTCATTTCTCTTCTAATCGACTCACCCATGAGTTACCCATCTCCACAAAAAACAAAAAATTGTTTGATCAATCAGTTCAAAATTTTGAATCAAAGGTTTATTGGCTTGAAGAAGTTTGAAATCGCCAATCGACCAAGGAAGAAATATCTGGATGTCTTTCGACTGCATGCAGAGACAATAACACTTCCAAGTGCGAATGACTAAAGTTGTCGAAGGCTTACAAAACCCCAAAATGACTTTTTGTAAGTCGATTCTTGAAGTGACTGAGCAAAAAAAAGGTCCTCACTCATTTCTTTTTTAATTGACTGCAGTGGCGGCTCGTGGAACATGTTGATGGTAGAGCCACTTATACAATATACCCCCCCCCTCATTTTTTTAACAAAGAAAGAACGATTTATCTTCCTAAACCAAAGTAACTAACGAAAAAGTGTTTTAAGAATTAATTAATAGTAGTAGTAGTAGTAGTGCCATGGCTCTATATAAGCCCCTGCTTTCGACAGCAAAATATACTACTTTTGATAGCTGAAAATACAATTTTTGACAATTCAAAAATGTCGATAAAAACTATTTTTATTAGGTGAAAAATACGGTTTTTGACAGCTGAAACATACCATTGTTGACACACGAAAAATACTATTTTTGATAGTAAAAAAATACTATTTTGACAGCTAAAAAATTCTAATTTTCAACAGCTCAAGAATACCATTTTTGTCAGCTGAAATATACCATTCCTGACACACGAAAAGTACTATTTTTGACAGTAAAAATACTACTTTTGACAGCAAAATATACTACTTTCGATAGTTGAAAAATACAATTTTTGACCATTCAAAAATGTCGATAAAAACTATTTTTATTAGGTAAAAAATACTATTTTTGACAGGTGAAACATACCATTGTTGACACACGAAAAATACGATGTTTGACAGTAAAAAAATACTATTTTTGATAGCTGAAAAATACAAATTTTAACAGCTGAGGAATACCATTGTTGACACACGAAAAATACGATGTTTGACAGTAAAAAAATACTATTTTTGACAGCTGAAAAATACAAATTTTCAACAGCTGAAGAATACCATTTTTGTCAGCTGAAATATACAATTCCTGACACACGAAAAATACTATTTCTGACAGTAAAAAATACTACTTCTGACAGCAAAATATACTACTTTCGATAGTTGAAAAATACAATTTTTGACAATTCAAAAATGTCGATAAAAACTATTTTTATTAGGTGAAAAATACTGTTTTTGACAACTGAAACATACCATTGTTGACACACGAAAAATACTATTTTTGATAGTAAAAAAATACTATTTTTGATAGTAAAAAAATACTATTTTTGACAGCTGAAAAATACTAATTTTTAACAGCTGAGGAATACCATTTTAGTCAGCTGAAATATACCATTCCCGACACACGAAAAATACTATTTTTGACAGTAAAAAAAAAACACTACTTTTGACAGCAATATTTTTGCGATAGTTGAAAAATACAATTTTTGACAATTCAAAAATATCGATAAAAACTATTTTTATTAGGTGAAAAGTACTGTTTTTGGCAGCTGAAAAATACGATTTATATATTATATTTTCTACAACTGTAAAATACAACCTGACACAGCTTAAAAATACTATTTTTAACAGCCGGGGATTACCATTCTTGACAGCTGAAACATACCATTATTGGCAGCTAAAAAATACCATTTTTGACAACAAAAAGTCAATTTTTGTCAACAAAATATACAGGTTTTGACAGCTGAAAAATGCCATTTTTGACAGTTAAAAAATGTCAAAAATGCTGCTTTTGATAGCTGAAAAATACGATTTATATAGGTGGGAAATACCATTGTTGGCAGCCGAAAAATATCATTTTTGATAGCTGAAAAATTACATTTTTGACAGCTGAATAATGCAATTCTTAATAGCTGAAAAAAACTGCAATAAACCATTATTAACAACTGTAACATATAATTATTGTCAGCTAAAAAATACAATTTTTGACAACACAAAAATACAAGTTTTGACAGCTGAAAAATGCCATTTTTACAGTTTAAAAAATGTAGAAAAATGCTGCTTTTGATAGCTGAAAAATAACATTTCTATAGGTTGGAAATCGCATTTTTGACAGCTGAAAAATATCATTTTTGACAGTTGAAAAATATTATTTTTGATAGTTAAATAATACACTTCTTAACAGCTGAAAACTGCCATTTTCAACAGCTGAAAATACGATTGTTGACAACTGCAACAAACCACTATTGACAACTATAACATACCATTATTGCCTGCTAAAAAATACAATCTTTGACTACAAAAAGTCAATTTTTGACAGACAAAAAAGACATTTTTGTCCATTAAAAAAAAAAAATTATAGCTGAAAAAATACATTTTGATAGGTGAGAAATACCTTTTTTGACATTAAAAAAAACATTTTTGACAACTGAAAAATATCATTTTTGACATTTGAATAATACACTTTTTAACAGCTGAAAAATACCATTTTTAACAGCTGAAAAATACCATTCTTGACAATTGCAACAAAACATTATTGACTACTGACAAACCATTATTGTTAGCTAAAAAATACTATTTGTCAGAACAGAGAGGTACAATTTTTTAAAGCTGAAAAATGCCATTTTTGACAAATAAAAAAGGTCAAACATACTTTTTTTTGATAGCTGAAAAATACCCTTTTAATGGGTGAGAAATATCGTTTTTGACAGCTGAACAATAACTTTTTGACAACTGAAAAATATATTTTTCGACAGTTGAAAAATAAATTTCTTAACAGCTGTTGACAACTGCAACACACCATTATTGTCAGCTAAAAAAATACAATTTTAGACAAGAAAAGATAGAAGACCAAAGTAACTCGTGAAAAAGTGTTTTAAGACTTAATTAAAACTTTTTGATGAGCTTGAAACTACTACAGGTAGTGCCATGGCTCCTTGGCTCTATACAACGAGCCGCCCCTGATTGACTGACTCACGAGTTACTCATCTCTATAAAAAAAAAATGAATCATTCAATACCTAATAATCATAGTGAAAAGGATGACTAAACATAATCTATATTTAAACTGCTAATTTTTCAAGCACAGTATTTAGATTTATGATTAAAGGATGTTGTATTGATTATTACATCATAAATATTGCTTCAGACGAAGGGGTTTATTAATACGCTCACTTGATTACATCATCACTTTATTGTTGTTACTTAATAGCAATGAATTTGTCCATGTAGTGTGAGGAAGATAATCAGCTGACCAATTTTCTGCTGGTGAGGAAATGACTACTTCAATCTCCGCCCGTGGACACGGTGCGGGCGAAGGGAAAAAGTTATTTAAATTATTACGCAATCTAACCGCCCACATTGTAAACAAATAAAAGTTAATTGACCGTGCGAGATCCTGAAGCAACTGTTAAAGTGGAGCTGAATTTATGTTGCATGGCACATTGATTTTTTGATGGTGGTTCAAAATGATCAGGCTAATTCACTGAAGATAACTTCAGGGGATACAGTGCAGAATACATTAAATAGGGTTTTCTAATTGATGCTCAACATATACAGTGTTAGTGCAGATTATTAGCAATAAAACAAAAACCATGGGATTACCACTTAAACTTCTAGTTTCAAGATCAAAATTCGGGGAAAGGACTGAAAAGGGCTTAACATTTCAGTTCATTAACGTTCAAAAACCATGGCTTCACCACCCTAGTTTAAAGATCAAAATTCGGAGCAAGGGCTTAAAAGGGTGTAACATTCTAGATCATTAATGTACAAAAACCACGGCATTACGACTTATACTACTAGTTTAAAGATCAAAATTCGGCGAAAGGGCTTAAAAGGGCTTAACATTCCAGATCATTAACGTTAAAAAACCATGGCTTTACCACCCTAGTTTAAAGATCAAAATTCGGGGGAAGGGCTTAAAAAGGCGTAACATTCGTTAATGTACGAAAACCATGGCATTATCACTAAAACTTCTAGTTTAAAAGTCAAAATTCGAGCGAAGGGTTTAAAAATGCTTAAAATTTCAGATCATTAACGTACAAAACCATGGCATTACACCTAAACATCTAGTTTAAAGATAAACATTACGGGGAAGGGCTTAAAACATGGCATACCGCAGGGATCACATCTAGGCCCATTATTGTTTCTCATAATATGCTAATGACTTCCCTCATATGTTTAATAATACTTGTGTTAAGGTGACACAATTCGCTGATGTACTTGCCATGGAAAATATATAATATATATAATACAGTGACGGTTCGCGGGTTTTTTTCTGATACGGCCGAGGTAGCTGAGGTGGTAATACAGATAGGTGCGGTCTCAGCAACCAACCCTACCTATCTGTATTGCCACTCCTGCTACCTCAGCCCTACCAGAAAAAAAAACCGGCGAACCGTCACTGATATAATACAATTTGACGAACTAATACTACTCTGGTTAATAGATATTTCTGTAATAATAGGAATCATGAATACAGATGAAGTTGTCGATGGGAAAAATTGATGCGCAAAAATGGGATTATACGATTGCAATTATTTGGATTACAGATTAGTAATTTGTTGTGGTGGATGTAGTAGTAATCGGGCGTAACGGATAAATGGATGGGGCCGGGGATGAAGTGACAGGGAATAAAAGTACGACATCTATAATTGTCTGAAATGATCGAGTCTGTGGTCGGCACTGGCAGGAGTAAGCTTTATATAAAAACCTTATGGCGTGACATCGACATCGACATCGTACAGGCGTCGCTAACAATGATCTCGCTCAGAACCAGATAACTCTCAGCCGTTAATTGTCTGTGATTAGCCTTGCCGCACCCTCGCCCCCCAAAAATATATACCCAGCACACACCCTAGATGTCCTATTAACCGATCGAACCATCGAACCCTCCACTTTGCTCCCATGTTCGACGGCATATAATAGGCATTGTCACTTATTATTGCGATTAAATGGGGGCGTTTCGGACTGATCTTATCCTGTGTGCGACAACACATTTTCATGTTTGCATCACACGAATGTCCGAATTAATCATGGGTAATCCGTTTCCATGATTTTCCTAAAAACATGATGTTTCAAAAATTTTGAAGATTAGCTATTATTCTGATTAAGGCAAAACAAGCTCCTAAAAAGCCCATATTTTTTTTTGAGTGAGATTCAATATTAACCCTTTGCACTCGTATTTATATTTGAAAGCACAATGGTAAAACGTATTGTGGCGACTGTAAGGCGACATACGAGTGCAAAGGGTTAATGTGTAATCTTACTACAGATGGGCGAAATGACTCTTTTTTGTGACTCGACGTGAAGAGTCGACCAAAAGGAGCGGATTCCTGAAGTTTTTAATAGAAGATAGCTGCGCAATAGGCGCCAAAAAAACTAGAGATGGACGAAATGACTCTTTTGTAAGTCCACTGAAAAGAGTTGATTCTTGAATTCATGACTCTTTTGAAAAATTATAAAGTATTTCTGATGAGCAAAAAATGGTCCTCACTTCAACAAAAAAATACTCGCGACTTCTTTCTTCAAAATCGACTCAATTATGAGTTACCCTTTTCTAATTCTTACTGCCACATTATTTTCTTAATATGTCAACGTAAATTTTCTTATTGGAATGTGACAAAGTAAAGTATGAGAATTTAATTTTTTGATCTTTTTCAAAAATATATATATTGAACTTATTTGTAAATGTACAAAATTAAGTCTTTCAAAGATTAATTGAAAAAACTACTTCCCTGGATAATGTTACGCCGAATAAATTCGTATAACGCGGCGCGTAAAGCTTTTACCTTCGACTTCAATACTTATTGTGATGAAATCGGCACTAAATCAAGTAAAATATTGATATAAACCAAATCTAGACAGAATAACAAGTTATAAAAACTTTTTTTTTACTTTCAGGATCGGAGCTGGGAAAGATGGCAACGGAGAACTCGACGAGCCTCAAGGAGACGGCGGCGCCGAAGAGTCCGTCGCCGCCATCGAGGACGCTGAATTTTTCCATAGCGAAAATCATGGAGCCGGATAATAAATTTCCCAAGAAAACGGAATCGATGAACGTGCCGAAGTTGCCCGGTCTGCCGTACCCTTCCCACTTGGAGTCGGCGTTCAAGAAGTACGTCCCCTCGGTACTGAGGTCGCAGGATATCCTGCACCAGTACCCTTTAGTGTACTACCCGAGTCAACTGATGTGCGTGGCGACCACATCGGTTTCAGTGTACAGTGTTTCTCCAGAGAATGGTACAGTGGGAAGCGGTCCCGCGGGAATGCCACCAGTCAATTCCGCAGCCCCGTTGCCGGAACACTACAATAAACCCTGCCACATGAAGCGTACAATGGGACCAGTGGCGGGCGCAGGGACGGGGACGGGGACGGGAGCAGGATCTGGGGCGGGGATCGATGGTAAGAGTGCCCTGAGCACACCAAGTAACTCCGCGAAGCAGAAAAGCTTTGAATGTGGAGAGTGCGGCAAGGTTTTCAATGCTCACTACAATCTAACACGCCATATGCCGGTTCACACCGGTGCGCGTCCTTTCGTCTGCAAGATTTGCGGCAAGGGATTCCGCCAGGCGTCAACTTTATGCCGCCACAAAATCATACACACATCCGAAAAACCACACAAATGTCACACTTGCGGAAAGGCGTTCAATAGATCATCGACGTTAAATACACACGCCCGGATCCACGCCGGATATAAGCCCTTCGTCTGCGAATACTGCGGCAAGGGCTTCCATCAGAAGGGCAATTACAAGAACCACAAGCTCACGCACAGCGGGGAAAAAGCTTATAAATGCACGGTGTGCTCGAAAGCTTTCCACCAAGTCTACAACCTCACCTTCCACATGCACACCCACAACGACAAAAAGCCATTCACCTGCCAAGTCTGCGGCAAGGGCTTCTGCCGAAACTTCGACCTCAAGAAGCACATGCGGAAACTCCACGAGAGCGGAAGCTCCAACGAACCGGAATACTTAAACAATGCCGACAGCAATACATATTCAAGAGATAGGGACCTGCACCACTTCATCAGTCCGTTCCTACTGCCGCCGCCCACATCTAGGCCCCCAGTACCTGTTTACTCCGGGAAACTATTATGACCTCTCCCCGACTGCTACTGAACCACCACCGAACGACACAAACACTATTTTTAACCGTTGTTATCGTTTCCTATACAAAAATTGCAATATTAATATGTGGACGCTTTGTGAATCTGTGTTATATAAACTATCCGGGACGTTCAGTCAGTCAGTAGTGACTTCGATCTCTTATAAATGTGCAATATTCAAATTCGGCTTCTGAAACCATGACTGGGCCCTCACATTGCTTAGAATATGTAAAATAACAAAGATCTTATAAATACCTATAATAATATTAGCTAATAAATGTTATTTATAATATGTTTTTTTAACACTTCCTATTAGTAATACTACAAATACTCTTCCTTAATTTAAGGACATTTGAAAGTAATGGAGATTGGTTTAAGGAGCCTCGCTACCTCGCGTATACGGAGGTCTCTCTTTTCTTGCTTTGCAAAAGTATTTGTACCATTCTTTCTAGAACTAAATTCTGGAGTATTAATGAAATTAGAACCTAAACAAAAACAAAAACGCAACATGAGGAACTTCCAAATATGATTTAAAATGTGTTTTCTGGTAAGATTAATAAATTCCGAGAGAACAGAGGCCTGCGTTTTGAAAAAAAAATACCCGGAATGATCGCCACCAAGCGGCGAGATTATAAAACCCTCATGGGACGGAGCCGTGCTTTCGGCTCCTTAGCCACAATCGATGGTTTTCAATTGTTATAATCATTATTTGTAATGAATAGGACAAACATAACATCCGTAGATGAGGCTCGAACCCATTACGCCCGTACCGAATATAGGTGCTATAACGTACTTAATAAAAATTATGAACAAACATTTTGCAGACGTGCACAGATTGTAGTCAATTCCCGGCCCAGCAGAAAAACCTGGCAAACGGCACTGGTTTAACCAGTGGAGGGCTCAGGGGGGTGGGGGGTGATCGGGTAATTACCCCCCCTAAGAATTTTTCGCTTAACAATTTGTATTGGTAAAAATTACCGATATTCCATATACCAAACAAATAATATAACCGGCAAATTTTTCCAACGCTTTAAAACGTTGGAAAAGGATAGGGAGATTTCACGGAACAGTTTATTTATCTTTTTTTAAATTAAATAGACTAGTTGGTTGGAAACGCCCTTGGCTTTAACTTGGATTTAACACACGTTCTTCAGCTATGATGTTCATCTGCTTAAAGCACTTTACTTAAATCATGAGGTGGAACATTAATTTATTTATATATTAAATTACGCGCCCCACATTACTTTCCAACAGCTGAAATAATTATTTTAACTTTTGCACATTTTGGAGTGTAAAAGTTAAATATTGAACACTATTTCTCTTTAAAAAAATTTTGAGGGACTTTTAGGCACCGAGCTACGCAAAACGACTGTTTTCGTAAATTCTGCTTGAAATCGACTGGAAACGCCTAAAAATCGATTCTTCAATTTTTTTTTTGTTTTCTTTCAACACTATTTATCTATAATTTTTTTTTGTGGAACTTCTAGGAACCGAGATACAGATACGCAAAATGACTGTTTTCGCAAATAGTGCTTAAATCGACTGAAAACGACTAAGAAACGATTAAATTAAATTTTTCTTCAAACATTTTTTTTTGTTAATTTTTCAAGTCCAAGAGCTCATACTGACCATTGTTTGTCTATAATTTTTTTTTGCGGGACTTCTAGGAATCGAGATACGTAGAATGACTTTTTTCGTAAATAATGTTTAAATCGACTGGAAACGCCTAAAAATCGATTAAATTAAATTTTTCTTTAAACTTTTTTTTGTTTTTTTTTTCCAAGTCTAATAGCGCATTCGGAACACTATTAGTCTATAAAAAAATTTTGTTGGACTTTCGTGAACCGAGATAAGCAAAATGACTCTTCGTAAATACTGCTTAAATCGACTAGAAACGCCTAAAAAATGATTAAATTAAATTTTTCTTCGAAATTTTTGTTTGTTTTTTTTTAAGTCATTCTGAACACTGTCTAAAATTTTTTTGTGGGACTTCCAGGAACAGAGATACGCAAAATGACCTTTTTCGTAAAGTGTGCTTAAATCGACTGGAAACGCTTAAAAAACGTTTGAATTAAATTTTTCTTCAAAAATATTTGTTTTGTTTTTTTTTCAAGTCTATGAGCTCATACTGACTAATATTTGTCTATAAATTTTTTTTGCGGGTCTTCCAGGAATCGAGATACGTAGAATGACTTTTTTCGTAAATAATGTTTAAAACGACTGGAAACGTCTAAAAACGATTGAATTAAATTTATTGTTTTTTTTTTAAGTCAAAGAGCTCATACTGAACACTATTTGTCTACAATTTTTTTTTGTGGGATTTCCAGGAACAGAGATACGCAAAATGACCTTTTTCGTAAATTGTGCTTAAATCTACTGGAAACGCTTAAAAAACGATTAAATTAAATTTTTCTTCAAAAATATTTGTTTTGTTTTTTTTTTCAAGTCTAAGAGCTCATTCTGAACACTATTTGTCTATAAATTTTTTTTGTTGACTTCCAGGAACCGAGATACGCAAAATTACTTTTTTCGTAAATAGTGCTTAAATCGACGCTTAAAAATCGATTAAATTAAATTTTTCTTCAAACATTTTTTTTGTTTTTTTTTCAAGTCTAAGAGCTCATTCGGAACACTATTTGTCTATAAAAAAATGTGGGACTTTCGTGAACCGACATAAGCAAAATGACTATTTTTATAGTGCATGAATCGACCGGAAACGCCTTAAAAAAGATTAAATTTAAATTTTCTTCAACATTTTTTTTTGTTTTTTTTCAAGTCTAAAAGTTCATTCGGAACACTATTTGTCTTTAATTTGTTTTGTGAGACTTCCAGGAACAAAGATACGCAAAATGACTTTTTTTTGTAAATTGTGCTTAAATCGACTGGAAACGCTTAAAAAACGATTAATTTAAATTTTTCTTCTAAAATTTTTGTTTTGTTTTTTTCAAGTCTAAGAGCTCCTTCTGAACACTATTTGTCTATAAATAATTTTTGTGTGACTTCCAGGAACCGAGATACGCAAAATTACTAAAAATCGTGTAAATTAAATTTTTCTTCAAACATTTATTTTTGTTTTTTTTTCAAGTCTAAGAGCTCATTCGGAACACTATTCGTCTATAAAAAAAATTGTGGGATTTCCGTGAACCGAGATAAGCAAAATGACTTTTTTCGTAATCGACTGGAAACGCCTAAAAAACGATTAAATTCAATTTTTCTTAAAATTTTTTTTTTTTTAAGTCTAAAAATTTGGACAATATTTTACTTCACCCCAAAATATGCCAAAATTGAAATAATAAATGATTAATTTTTTTTTTTTTTTAGAAAATCAGGGAAAATATTTATCGACAAAGGAGTTTTTAGTGGTCCTTAATATTTGTGAAAGAGTTATTATCCCAACATTTTTCATATTTAAAAAAATATCTGATAAAAACAAAACATGTTTAAGGTAAACACCCAAAATTTTACCAAAAGTTTTTCAGTTCTTCAAATTGTTGAGGTTTCATTTAATAATATTTAGTGGTTTTTGAGATACAAACATATTTATTCCAAATATTTTTGGGGCCTCAAAATGCATATTTTCGTTGAAAAAATTTTTTCAAGATCATAATACTTTCCTTGTACCGTGAAAGTTAAAACCGTCGTTGGATAATTGTTATCGAACAAGTCATACTAAGTTCTAAAATTAGTTTTAGAAATAAATACGAGTAATATGTGATATTCATATTAATTGTGTATCATTTTAGATGGTTCTAATGTCGCCAATGAATGTTTATTTTGGGCACTTTGACAGATATCGATTTTATTAGCAAAATTTTCAGACGAATGTTGTTTTAGTTTGTAGAATTACCGGTTGCTAGCCCAAAGAAATTTTGGTGTCTAATAAAAACTTGCAACATTGCTTAGGTGAAATGTATGCGTTTTAAGTCAATTTTATACAATTTACGATAAAAAAGTTTCGACTGATTGGTATTCCTAGTCTTTAGTTAATCTGAAAAAATAAGATCGGTGATTATTAAATTAATCAGTTATCCAAAAGTGACAGTTTTGCTTATTGACGATCTTTTTTTCGAAAACTTTAATAACTCTACGTTTCAGTATACGTTTTATTGATTTCTCGTTGTACACTTAGCAAAGCATGCTTTTATCATTTTTTTTTACGTTTGAGCATCGTCTAATATTATTACGAAGACATAGAATATTAGAGTTAGCAATATCCTATTATCATTGATATCCGGAGTCAGTTCATTTCAAGCGTAAGTTTAAAAAATATTTTCTCTGGTCAGACGGACATGTATCCCAAGTCAATAAAAACATTCTTATCGTTGAATAAGTTTTTGAAAAATTAAACATGTGTTGATCTTGAGATATTCGCAAAAATCAAGTTTCTTGCGATTACAGCGCCATCTATCACGAATGGAAAAAAATGTTTCAGATAAAAGTTGTTTATTTTTTTATGTGGAAGTCGGATATGCAATAAAAAATGGGGGACTTTGGTATCATTGGATGACTCTTCCAGGCGAACAAATTTTGTTCAGAACTATTTTTGATCCGATGCGTAGTTTTCGAGATATTTCAATGTCTACAGATAAATCCGTCACCTTGTATAACCGGACGAATTACAATAGAATTTGTATATCCGGACGAATTACAATGGAATTGAAAGCTAAAATATGTAATAAATAATGCAATGATTTTTCCTTAGTGTACAGAAACAAAAATTACCGTGCAGAGAACAAATACGCCGCGTCGTCAATACAATTATCAAAAAAATTATCCATAATTACTCCCGTAATGTAAGTATTTTAAGCAAATAAACTTATCTCGCCGAAAGATCTACAACCGCAATTATGCTTTCTTTAGGCAGAAATCCCTTTATGTTCGCTGTGAATGGGCGGCAAGACGTATATCTCTCAAACAGCCGCTGCAATTGGTTAATTGTTTCTTGCGTATATTTTCGTGTGTGAAAGCGGTTGATATGAAAGTGAAGCGGCAATCGTTCCCAAAAGATGTAATCTGCTTAAAGATATTACGTGGATGTCTGTTGTGACTGGTCACTCGAGAGGAAAGAAACATCCTTAATCCTGTGTACTACAAATGTTTAGAACACGGTGTAGCCGTGGCCGTGGACCTTGCTCCTTAGCCCTTAGTCCATATCAGTACACACGACCATGTGTCCGTTCGATCAATGGTCCCTGATCCTTACATTGTGATCATTGATCCCTAATACCTACTTACGCTTTTATTGTACGCATTTGCCCAATAACTGGACATACGCAACGGTGAACATTTACCTAAAATTTAAGTAGACGTCTTTTATTAAAACCACATTTTTATTTACCGTTTTACGTTTACAAATATTTTATTTTATCCTTTCAGAATTGATAGTTATTTTTAATATGCAGACTCGAAATTTATATATTTTGAAGATTTATTCTTTAATTATTATCAGTACGATGAATTAAGCACTCAAAACTTTTCAATATTAAAGCGGCAAGAGTGCGTGCAAAACATAAAAAAATGATTTTTATCAAATAGTTATTTTTGCAGAAACAATGGGGTCCATTAGTTAATATAAACGGATTGAAAATCGGAAAAAGTTAAATCTTTTTTTTTTTATCAAAAAGGCATTTGCGTTAGTCAGCACATGTACAGCCCGACAAATTTCTCGTGAGTCAAAGCGAGGTTCGCACACGGTGGGACGGTACAACTGTTTTTTTTATAATTAATATGAAGCGTCCGACTTATTTGTAATTGATATCCATTTAATACGGTGTATTTAGAAAATTTTGCAACGTAAGTACGCGTGCATCTGGACCTTCAAGTTCACGAAAGATTTGCTAGGCTGTACTTATACATTCCATATTGCGCATTCAGAAGGAGAAGGAAAGAGAATAAAGGTGTGATTTCTCAAAATACATCCAAACAAACACGCAATGGTAAACATATTGTACTCACGACCACAAAAACGAAAAAGGGCGCAAGCACGGCGTACTACAAAGAGCTTAATAAGCATATACGGAGCATCCGAAAATACGCGTGGATTCGTTTGAACCGTACCGACCTTCACCTATTTGTTGTGGGATATTTAAATAAAAAGAAAAAAAAAACACGCATCGGCCCTTTCCTCCCTAATTGGCCGGTATTGGTTTATGAGGAACTTACGCCATCGGCGCGCAGGTATTTGGGCCCATTTAAGACTGTCAGACCGTGTTTGGGTGATGGCCCCATATTCTCGGCCCAGATGTAATCAACAATGACAGATGAATAGGTAAACCATTTACTGCGATTGCAAGGAACCCACACAGATAAACAAACCCGTTGTGCTTTTGTTTTACGTCCTACTTGAGGTACGGATTGCTCTTTCTGTGTTCAAAGAGTTGAAAATATAATTTTGAAGTAATACGCAAAAGGAAACAAATATTCAAAAGAATTTGCTTAAAAACTTGAGAACATGTTGACATTTTCCTAAAATAACTTTAAAAAAACTTAGGTTGCGCCATTGCATATTGAGTTTGTCTTTTTCTATCCATGCTTGTTTGTACCTACCATATCACGCAACATTTACGATTCTTTTCAAAATTTCCTTCACCTTCTAATTCTTAATAATGCCTTAATCCATCCGCTCTTTGCATAGTCAGGAGACTCTCTTATTTGCGGTTAGACAATATATTTTTTTTTTTTTGGCATAGTTCTGACCATTCAGCCACCATATTTGTTATCTTTGATTTTATTTCCGCAAAAAGCGGTCTAACACGTCGTATTACCGAGCACTCGAGATCAGGGGCGGCTCGTTATATAGAGCCACGGAGCCATGGCACTACCTGTAGACTCAAGCTCAGCAAGAATTTTTAACTGATTCTTAAAAAAACTTTTTAAATGTTAAACAACACCTGTAACACCGCGTGGAAGTTCCACATTAATTTTAACAGATGGTTAATATTTCTGAATAATGTGTTTTTACAAATTGCCAAAGAAAGCAATCGCAAGTTTACCACAACAAAAATGGTTGCACTAAAAAGAAAATTTTGATGACCAAAAAGGCGCATTTTTCAAAATTCACGTAGGGATTGCACATTTGTTTTAACAGATGGTTTAGACTGTGACTGACTAATTCTGAATAATGCGTCCTTACAAATTTCCAAAGAAAATAATCGCAAGTTTACCACAACGAAAATGGTGACCAATAAGACGCATTTTTCAGAAATTTGCATGGAAATTCCACATTAATTGCAACAGACGGTTAAAATTTTGACAGACTAATTTTGAATATGTCTACAAATTTTCAAAGAAAATAATTCTTGATTTTTTTGTTAAAATTTTCGATTTTTTGGTCCGCAATTTTGATTTTTAGGATAGAATTTTTGGTCAAAGTTTTGAATTTTTTATCCTAAATGATTGCTTTTTATACGCAACTTTTTTTTATTTTTTTACCGATATTTTCAAGTACAGTTTCTGATTCTTGCCCTTCATTTTAGATTTTTTAACTTGAATTATCATTTTTATTTTTTTTACTTTTTGGTTACTTTTTGACTACCGTTTTCGGGTTTCTGGTCGGCAACTAATTTTGAGCTAAAGTGTTATTTTGGGAGCTGAAAATGGCAAATTATTTTCGTTTTCCTTGATTTTTCAATTTTTTGGTTTGCATTTTTTATTTTTAGACCAGCATTTTTGATTTTTTTGGCCTATATTTTAGATCTTTGACCCGTATTTTTCATGTTTTCGTTCGGATTTTTGGCCTGCATTTTTTTAACCGCGAATTTTTTATACTTGTCGAAATTTTCGATTTTTTGTGCTTATCTTTTGGTTTGTAAGAGTTATTTTGGGGGCTGAAAATGGCAAATTATTTTCGTTTTCCTTGATTTTTCAATTTTTTGGTTTGCATTTTTTATTTTCAGACCAGCATTTTTGATTTTTTTTGCCTGTATTTTAGATCTTTGGCCCGTATTTTTCATTTCTTCGTTCCAAATTTTTTTGGCCGGAATATTCTTTATTTTGGTTAAACTTTTTGTTTTTTTTTTTGTTGAAATGTTCAGATTTTTGGTCTGCATTTTCTTAACCGCGAATTTTTGATATTTGTCTAAATTTTCGATTTTTTGTGCTTATCTTTTGGTTTGTAAGAGTTATTTTAGGGACTGAAAATGGCAAATTATTT
The DNA here is from genome assembly GCA_910593695.2 of Ocypus olens. Lineage (NCBI taxonomy): Eukaryota > Metazoa > Arthropoda > Insecta > Coleoptera > Staphylinidae > Ocypus > Ocypus olens. The sequence continues at coordinate 4,679,638 of OU343057.1, read as the reverse complement.
TCGTTTTCCTTGATTTTTCAATTTTTTGGTTTGCATTTTTTATTTTTAGACCAGCATTTTTGATTTTTTTTGGCCTGTATTTTAGATCTTTGGCCCGTATTTTTCATTTCTTCGTTCCAAATTTTAGAGTTTTTGCCCGGAATATTCTTTATTTTGGTTAAACTTTTTGTTTTTTTTTTTGTTGAAATTTTCAGATTTTTGGTCTGCTTTTTTTAACCGCGAATTTCTGATATTTGTCTAAATTTTCGATTTTTTGGTTTTTAAGAGTTATTTTGGGGGCTGAAAATGGCAAATTATTTTTGTTTTTCTTGATTTTTCAATTTTGTGGTTTGCATTTTTTATTTTTAGACCAGCATTTTTGATTTTTTTTGGTCTGCACTTTAGATTTTTGGCCCGTATTTTTCATTTCTTCGTTCCAAATTTTAGAGCTTTTGCCCTAAATATTCTTTATTTTGGTTAAACTTTTAAATTTTTTTTTTGTTGAAATTTTCGGATTTTTGTTCTGCATTTTTCTAACCGCGAATTTTCGATATTTGTGTAAATTTTCGATTTGTTTTAGTTTTTTTATCTTAATTAAGAGCTAATTCTGCAAGTGATAAATTTTTTACAATTTTTCAAAACATTGAGTACAATTTTCGTTCCCTCCAGTGCAGTTTTGGGTCCATTCCTGTTGTTTCCAGATGCAATATTGTAATCATTTTTGCAAGTAATCAAAAGCACACTCTTTCTGCATAGTTTTAGTAATTTTAGAGCTAATTCTACATGTGATTAATTTCTTACAATATTTTAAAACATTGAGTGCAATTTTCCTTCGCTACAGAGCAAATTTTGAGTTTTTTCTTATGTTTTCTGGGGCTAATCACCCCGAGTGCTGAAAATGGCAATTTTCGGACTTGAATTTTCAATCTTCTTGTTTACATTTTTTATCGTTAAGCCCGAATTTCGATAATTTTTAATCTTTTAGCCTAAATTTTTTTCTAAATTTTCGATTTGTTTGTTAAAATTTTTGATTTTTTGATCCGCAATTTTGATTTTTAGGATCAAATTTTTGAATTTTTTATCCTATTTTTTTTTTAACCTAAATATAAATACTTTTTGTATTTTTTTGTCGACATTTTCAAGTTTTTTTGACAGTTTTTGATTTCTTGCCCTTGATTTTAGATTTTCTAACTTGAATTATTATTTTTTTTACTTTTTGGTTACCTTTTGACTAAAATCAATTAAATTTAATTTTTTTCAATTTTTTTCAAGACGGAGACCATTCTGAACACTATTTGTCCATAAAATTTTGTTGTGGGACTTCCAGGAACTGAGGTTTTCGAGTTTCTGGTCGGCAACTTATTTTGAGCTAAAGGGTTATTTTGGGGGCTGAAAAAGGCGAATTATTTTCGTTTCCTTCGATTTTTCAATTTTTTGGTTTGAATTTTTAATTTTTAGACCAGCATTTTTTATTTTCTGGTCGGCAACTAATTTTGAGCTAAAGTGTTATTTTGGGAGCTGAAAATGGCAAATTATTTTCGTTTTCCTTGATTTTTCAATTTTTTGGTTTGCATTTTTTATTTTTAGACCAGCATTTTTGATTTTTTTGGCCTATATTTTAGATCTTTGGCCCGTTTTTTTCATTTCTTCGTTCCAAATTTTAGAGCTTTTGCCCTTTTGTTGAAATTTTCAGATTTTTGGTCTGCATTTTTTTTAACCGCGAATATTCGACATTTGTGTAAATTTTCGATTTATTGTGCTTATATTTTGAGTTTTTTACTTTAATTAGGAGCGTATTTTTTAATGGTCTATATTTTTAACATGATTGATTTTTATGTGCGAATTTTTGATTTCTTGTATAATTGATCATATCTATCTTTCATAATTTTGACGATTCAAATGTCAGTATCATCCGATCCAATAAATTGTAAAAGTGGCTCTACCATCAACGTGTTCCACGAGCCGCCACTGCTCGAGATGTGTGAGGGTAAAGTTTGCGCAGAGTGATAATTTAAGATAGTCACTGCGCAACACGTACAACATTTGTTATCTTAGATTTTATTTCCGCAAAAAGCGGTCTAACACGTCGCCCAGGCTATTTTCAAATTACAGTATTACCGAGCACTCGAGACGTGTGAGGGTAAAGTTTGCGCAGAGTGAGAATTTAAGATAGTCACTGCGCAACACGTACAACATTTATTATCTTTGATTTTATTTCCGCAAAAAGCGGTCCAACACGTCGCCCAAGCTATTTTCAAATTACAGTATTACCAAGCACTCGAGACGTGTCAGGGTAAAGTTTGCGCGGAGTGAGAATTTAAGATGGTCACTGCGCAACACGTACAACTCTAGAAACCGTAAAATTTCACACCTGATGATTGCTCACAAAGCGTTCCTTACGTTTTTAGGTCGTATTGGCCGGGCATTCTGAAACCCACTTCCGTGCTGTACTCTCTAATACATCGCAATAAATGATCAATCGGAAAATCGTAGTAAAAGAATCGAGCTTTAGGTGAAAATAGTTCATTCGTGTCGTTATACATAAGTAGGCACTCACGATAAGGGCATAAACTGAAATCGTTTGCGAGGCCAAAATTACAGGGCGGGGGTGTGATGGCTTAATATATCCCATATATTTGCCCTCGTTCGCCGGCATGTGCTGAAAACACGCTCTTTTGTTGTCTTCTCGATCGCTTCCATTCCCGACTGTCAATTTAATCTATATATAAGTTCCGCCTGACGATTACTCCCCCGCTAAGATCCTTTAAATTGTCAAGAACCGATTAATTTTTCAAGGGTGAGAGGAAATTTTCATAATTATCGATCACACACTACAATTGGTTCGATGGTATTATCACCTTCGATAATGGATGACAAATTCATCTCTAATAAATATACTGTTATCCATTCCATGGGCTCTGTGCACAAATCGGTTGTGGCTGATGACCAAGCACTCAATGCCAATAAAAAAAAGTTTCTGTAAATGCGACAAAAATGTTTCTTAAAGCTAATTAATTTCTACGCAAGGTCAAATGCGTTTTTAAGATATGAGCTTGAAAATGCCTATTTTTACCGTTTCCTGTAAATCTAGGACAACAATTTTGCACATGATTAATAATTATACGTTTCAGAAAATCAACTAGCGATGTACGCTTATTGTTTTTGAAGTTATGATAGAAATCCTTATTAGTTTAGAATTCTCTATTGACGGAGAAACAATACATTTATTGAAACGCTTTTATAGAGGTCTTTCAGCCTAGTTTCTCTATTGATTTTATAGACTTCTAGTATTTCTCGTTACTTTAGAAAATTGATGTACTGCTTCTAGCGTCTCATATTTTGTTGTTGCAAATATCGGAGATATAAAAGATTTACAAGGATTAAATATCTCGTAGGGGGTAAGCGTTTGCTAAATTTATTTCACCCCCTATTTCCGCCACGTTTATGATGGCATTATAAAGGATGTAAGCGGGAAGAGATAATACCAATTTGTGATGATGCCGTGTCGTTTCCAGATCACTTATGAATGCCGAAGGTGTCGGACCGTGTAAAGGGCGATGAGCAATTAATGAACTCCTAGGAAACCCCTTCATCTCTCTCTGACCCCCCTATAAACGCATCGCCCAGACCTAATCCATACCCTCGCAATAGCTGGATTTATTTTAATTAGCCATACTACTTCCATTCAATAATTACTACGAACTGTTCGTGGATGCTGGAAACGGATGAATAGTTTCGGGTCCTTTGCGGTAACCGATTTTCAGCACCGTCAGATTCGGTTCCTTTCGAAATTTTAATCCTGTTAAATAGGTGATAATATCACTTGAGCCCTTAAGCAGCTAATATTATGTATCCTTTGCGACGCAAATATTTTACGTATTTGCAATGAGTAGCCGGTTTTAATATTTCGTCGGTGTGCAAACAGTCCTTGCAACGCAAGGAATTTGTTTAGGATCCTGGTTGAAAATACCATATGAATGAAGCTTAAGTACCCGCCGGATGTGCAGGCCGATGAATTAAGGGCCCAAGGCCTGGACCTCTTTTTTACTGCCCTCTCGATTTCGCATCAATAAACGCTGTAATAATGGTAAACGGTAACATATTTGCTCTTTCTGCAATCTCTTCTACACACATACTTGCATTCATTCATTTACCAAGGACCGACTGTGATGAAATGAGCATAGCTTCAGATTCTGCGAGGCGATGCTAAAAATTTAATGCATCCGGATAGTGCACCCTGATAACAATCAGTTTAGTAAGGGGTTTCCTGGAGATACTACTTAAAATATCGCTGTTAAATCATTACATGCCGAAGAGTTTCAGATGGTAGATTATTCTCAAGTACACACTCTTCGTAATACGGGCATGTTTAAAAAAGGGGTGTGTGCAGTGCAACCCTTATATGCACTGTGAATATTAATTAGAAATAATTAAGGAAATACACGTGATGAGTTATTTTGGTGAATTATTTTTGCCCAAAAATTGCATTTAAAATTATTTCCTGAAGAAACCACTGGTTAGATTCGAGGTTTCTATACGTCACCAGAAAGATCCCTTCAAGGCGCTTCAGAAAATGTACTTGCCCAACCGCAAATGTCTATTTGAAGCCCGTGACGCGTCAGCAAAGAAAACTCGAAAATGGAAAAAATCAACTTTTTTAATAATCATGTAATACCTTTTTTCATCACAAGAACGAGCCAAATCGATTGGCGTTAAAAAAATTCATCTAGAAAAAATTGCAAAAAAGTTGGCAAGAACATTATGGAAAATTTGATTTTTTCAGACTTTGAGCGGTCGTAGCGGCTAAACGAAGAATCTAAATCTGTGCTCCTTGGGTGCTAATTAGTCGGATTCAATTAAAATTGGCAATTTTTAATTTTTGACGTAAACTTCCTTCTTACTTTTGCCCAAAAATTGCATTTAAATTGGTTTCCTGAAGAAACCATTGGTTCGATTCCAGGTTTCTATACGTCACCAGAAAGAACCCTTCAAGACACTTCAGAAAATGTACTTGCCAAACCACAAATATCTAATTCAAAGCCGTGACGCGTCAGCAAAGAAAATTCGAAAATTGAAAAAAATCGAAAAGAATCAATTTTTTTTAATAATAATCGTAGACCTTCATGAAATACCTATTTTTTTCATCAGAAGACCGAGCTAAATAGATTGGCGTTAAAAAATTTCATCTAGAAAACATTGCAAAAAAGTTGGATAGTCACCATGAACATTATGGAAAATTTGGAAAAAGTCGATTTTTCAGACTTTGAACGGCCGCAGCGGCTAAGCGAAGAATCCAAATCGAACGTGGTTTTCAAATCTGTCCTCCTTGGGTGCTAATTAGTCGGATTGAATTAAAATTGGCAATTTTTAATTTTTGATGGAAACCAGAAAAACTACCCAAGGTAGCAAAAATTGCATTTAAACTGGTTTCCTGAAGAAACCACTGGTTCGATTCGAGGTTTCTATACGTCACCGGAAAGATCCCTTCAAGACACTTCTGAAAATGTATTTGCCAAATCACAAATATCTAATTCAAACCCGTGACGCGTCAGCAAAGAAAATTTGAAAATTGAAAAAAATCGAAAAAATCAATTTTTTTAATAATAATCGTAGACCTTTATGAAATACCTTTTTTTTCATCAGGAGACCGAGCTAAATCGATTGGCGGTAAAAAATTTCATCTGGAAACAATTCCAAAAAAGTTGGATAGTGACCATGAACATTATGAAATATTTGGCAAAAAAGTCGATTTTTTCAGACTTTGAACGGCCCTAGCGGCTAAACGAAGAATCCAAATCGAACGCGGTTTTCAAATCTGTGCTCCTTTGGTGCTAATTAGTCGGATTCAATTGAAATTGGCAATTTTCAATTTTTGACGTAAACTTGAAAAACTACCCAAGGGTCCCCCCTTCTTACTTTTGCCCAAAAATTGCATTTAAACTGGTTTCCTGAAGAAACTACTGGTTCGATTCGAGGTTTCTATACGTCATCAGAAAGATCCCTCCAAGACGCTCCAAAAAATGTACTTGCCCCACCACAAATGTCCATTAGCCCGTGACGCATCAGCAAAGCAAACTCGAAAATGGAAAAAATCGAAAAAATCTACTTTTTTGTACATTCATTTCATTTTTACTATTAAAAATAAATAAATGCACAAGCGCTATAGCTATTTATGTTAAATTCCCTTTAGTTGATTACTTATAAACGATCAAATTTGCAGCGTACTTCGAGTATTGTTCGTTGCGTAAGGCATAATACGGAGTGGACATGAAACCCATCGGAGTGTATCGTCCAATCGCGTTGGCGGGATTTGATTTGAATAATAGAGAAATTCATATGGTATTAAATATGCGCCATAGCCCGTAAGTATTAAATGGACCAGAGACGGGATCATGTGGGGTTGCAAAATGAAATATGCAATGAGACCGTCGAACCGCAGGGCAGGAGAGCACCAAAAGCGATTACGTTCGCAGCATTAGCAACGTGTTCATTATGCGAAGGTGTTGGCCTGTGCAACATTCTGGGACCTTCACAGGTGTCACCCCAAACTTCAATCACCCCCGACGCTCACCCAAAAGCACCGAAATTCATCCCATCATATTAAATTGTTAAAGGCTTCTAACTTACTGCTTACTAGACCCGATACTCGGTAATAATAGAGACGTGAATGAATGCGCCGAGGATTCCAAGTACTTATTAAAAAGAAATGACCTCAAAATTATGTTTACATAAAAGTTATCAATTAGATCACAAAATCAAAATTTAATTTTCTGTACAAAAGTTTCTACTAATTCCTTCAACTTCTTCAGTGGATAAGGTTGGTCACACTCAATCGAAATTGTGACCGAGTCTACGAGTCTTCTTTGCGACATCGTTGAGCGCAATTATAAGCTCTCTTACACATTGGCGATTATGTGGTGCGACTTAGTAATCGCGAAAGTACGTGATTCAGTAGAGCTACACAGCCCTCTTCCATATTTGCGACTTTGTAGTGCGACTTAGTAGCACTACTTAATCGCGGTTCCGTAGATTTGCCAGGTTTCACCATTACCGATGAATCGTCGCTGAAAGTCGAAAATGTGTAAGCGGGCGAATAATCGCGGAGTATCGCTGCTGCACACTCCATCGCGCGGGCAAATCGCTAATTGTACAGCGAATAGGGAATTACTTACAAATAACGTATGCTGCTGTCACGCGGCTAAGTCGCTGTTGAAAGTCGCCAACGTTTCAAAAAGCTTCAATTTTGAGTAGCTACCTTCACCACTTATCAAGCCCTACTTTGTAGTGCGACTTAGTCGCTCGCGAAAGTACGCGATTCAATAGCGTTAGTAAATTTCACCATTACCGGCGAATCGTCGCTGCTGCAAACTCGATGGCGCGGGCAAATTGCTAATGTGTAGAGCGGATAGGAAATTACTTACAAATAGCGTACGCTGCTGTCGCGCGGTTGAGTCGCTTTGATGAAAGTCGCAAATGTGTAAACCACCTAATACTGGAGGTATTAGAACTATTCTTAAGGCAACGAAAATATTATTTTCCTGAGTAATATTATGGAAAAAAATAACGAAAATCATGAAATGATGAAATCATCAAATGACCAACTAATTTTTTTTTCAGAAAAATAATTACTTTAAAAGCTTTTTCCCGTCATTAAGAACCGTCATGAATTTTTTCAAATTTTTCTGAGAACCAACATTTTTTGCATGCATTTACTGTATCAGTAAATTATTTCTATAAAAAAGAAAATATTTTATCTGATTTTATCTTTTAGTAATAATAATAATAATAATAATAATGCTTTATTCATGTTTTGACGGTTTATAAATAGTATATTTTGCTGTAGTCAAATTTTATAAAAATCATTATAGGCAACTTGCCACGCATACTGTTCTAATGCTGAAATTATTTATGTAAATACATCTATTCATCTGTTCAAGTGCATTTCTACTTTTGACGGTTTTTAAATGGTATTTTGCAGTACTTATAATTTATATAAAATCGTTGTAGGCAACTCATCGTGTATTTCTAATCGAAAGATATCGTTATAGGCAACTCATCATGTTTTTCTAATCGAAAGATAATCGTTATAGGCAACTTATCATGTTTGAAATTATTTATGCATCTATTTTAAAACCATATTAACTTAATCAGATATTGTTATTAAATTAATAAGAACAATAATATTTTAATTCATTTAACTATCAATTTTAAAACCATATCAACTTAATCGGATATTGTTATTAAATAAATAAGGACACTCCGTTTCATGCAGATGGTGCCCTCTAACCGAGATTCGACAAACTTTGGGAAAATTCAATACTGTAAATTAACTCGCAGTTCCCTACATTCACAAGAACCGTGGAGTTTTAAAATGATCGTAATTATAAAAATATTGATTTGGCCATAATGTTGCTTTCTCCGATAGAATGAGTATAGGGTTTGCATTGATTAATTTTCTTTTTCAAGAACTAGTAATACAGGGTTATCCAAAAAGATGTTCGGCGAGGAGGCTACGGAAGAAAATTTGATCAACTCAGCAGCACAATATTTTCTTCCACCATAAGAGTAAGTAGTGATGTCTTATAAGGAGGGGATCAGATGTGTGACTCACCGATTCGATCCATCTTTGGCACACGTGTAGGTCATGACTAGGAGTGTAACAGGTGCACTATTCAGCCGTTTTCGAGAAAAAAATTGATTGATTCTAAAATTAAAATATTTAAATACACATGGATTTATAAAAACTATAAAAAGAAAATGAATGAACCCAACTTCAACAATGGGGTTCGATCCTTCAACCTTCCGACTACGAATCGGAGGTTTTATCGATGCGCCAAAAGGTCGGTATATAACATACGACTGAATAACAAATTAAAAAAACATTTTTTCTCGAAAACGGCTGAATAGTGCGCCCTATTACTTGCACCTGTTACTCTCCTAGTTATGACCTACACGTGCGGCAAAGATGGATGAAATCGGTGAGTCACACATCTGATCCTCTCCTTGTTAGCCTCCTCTAAGAAGATCCACGAGCCGCCGCTGTTTACCACTTGTATGGCATTACATAATTTTCTGTTGTAGACGAAATATGGCCACCCGACTTACTTTGGAAGAGAGAAGGAAGGTAGCAACTTGGATGGAAGTGTTTGGGTCACCCTCGGTAGTAATAAATGGTTTCAGAAGGATCATCCAAGTCGTTTAGCTATCCGTCGACTGCATGTGCTGAAAGTTACCATATCTGGTTAGTTTCAGCAAGATGGTGCACCACCGCATTATTCCTTAACGGTTAATTACCCGATTACCCCCCCCCCTCCTCCCTTAAAACCGCCACTAACGCTGGATTGGAGGGGATGCTAGACCTTTGGCTTGGCGAGCGCGGTTATAGTTTGATCAATGGATCTTTGTGTGTGCGTCATTACCAAAGACTGAGTTTTCTCGCCTTGGACGGCATACGTACAGAGAGAGTAAACGCATGAAAATGTTGTCGTAACTGGTGTGACGTGCACGCATAGATCGATTGATAAAAGTACACCAGTGTAGACTCCATGTGATTTCTGGCTATTTCTGGGGAACGGCAAAAAATCGCGTGTACGCTACAAAACCTGCAAGGCCGACCATGAGTTATGCCACCAGCCGCCACAACACCATGGTTTTTATAAATTATAGTTGTTTATACGACTTCCGCCGATCTCTTTGATTTGTGCTGCTCTCTTACGGCACCAAGCGCTACTATTTGGTGGTATGCAGTATTTAAACAATGGAATTCAATGTGTTGCGAATTTCAATAGTTTGTGTCAAGTGAAGATGGGTGAAGTAGTCGCAGAGTCAATTGCCTCTGTGGAATTTAAGCCATGAAAAATTGTTAGGGTAAATTGAAACATTTTTGTGTGAGGACCTTTTCTCACTTGACTTGACTCCAGTGACGGTTCGCAGGGTTTTTTCTGGTACGGCCGAGGAACAAGAGGTGGTAATACAGATAGGTGAGGCCACGCAGCCAGCCGTCTCTGCAACTGACCCTACCTATCTATATTACCACCTCTTGTTTCTCGGCCGTACCAGAAAAAACCCTGTAAACCGTCACTGCTTGACTCCTTTTCAGTTACAAAAAAGAGTCATTTCGCCCATATCTAGTGTCAATTACTGAGAAAAGAATTTTGTTCTTGCCCAAATGTTTCCTTTTTTTTATTTTAGCTCTATATATAAGTCTAGTAGTGACGATTAACGGGGTGACTCATGGCACAGCCGAGGTAGCAGAGGTGGTAAAACAGATGAATGCGGTTACGCCACCAGCCGTCTCTGCAACCGACCCTACCTATCTGTATTGTCACCTCTGCTACCTCGGCCATGCCATGAGTCACCCCGCGAGTCGTCACTACAAATCATAATGTAAATTATATAGTAAAAAAATAAATTAATCATAGATATGATGAATCCATGCACTGACGCCAGATAACTTATTGGCTAATAAAATCTAGCAGACGGAATGAAATACTCGAGAAGTTGATCTTTGATTCTGTTGGAGAAGAAAATTCTCTTTGTAGAGTAATAAAATAATAACTAGTGTAACAAAAATTTAGTATGGCGCTGGAGAGCTTTTTCTTGTATATTGGGTTGCATAGGTTATAACTAGATTATAAATTTAAATTTCTATTACTGTTTAATTTTGTGTAAAAGTGTAAAAGGGTAAACAAGTGACCAACAGATAAACAGGTTTAAGTGTTAGAATTAAAATAAGATCAGTTCTTAGAGTTTTCTTATATTTCGTATACAAAGGGATCAATAATTATTGGCAAAAAACTTGCTTTTCGAAAATATTAGTATAAATCAATACTCCAATTGCAAATCTGTGCCCACCCTATTTATTTGATGGTCCTAACTAGTGATGGGATCATTCGAATGACGATAATCGATTAATTCGATTATCAAAATAATCGATTATCTCGAGAACCTATTTTTTTAATCGAATGATCATTCGAATGACCGGTACTCGAATGATCATTCGAATGATCGGTACTCGAATGATCATTCGAATTATCTATACTCGAGTGATCATTCGATTGGCGTTGAAAGGTTAGAAAAAAAATTAATAAAAGTTGAAAAAAAAATAAACGAGAGACGCACGGCACTTAGAAAACGTTGTTTATTTTGGTAAGGAAAAACTCGAGACGCAATAATTCGATACATTAAACCGAGCAGTAATCTTTCCCACGAAACATTAAGACGAAGTACTCTGATATTATTTACAATCTATTCTATATTATAATTTTATTATGACAAATTGCTGAAATTAGAACACAAGTGTTTATTGAACAATTTTAACGAAATAACTGGAGTTCTGGTTTTAGTATTTAAGTCACAATAATTTGACTGATCATTCATATATGTCTATACCACTTGAAATATAAAAATACTTGATTTACGATCATTCGAATAATAATTCGAATTATTACTCGAACTTTTATTCGGATGATCATTTGAATAAATAATCGATTTTCAGATCATTCGAATGATATACTTCAATAATCATTCGAATGATCATTCCAATAAATAATCGATTTTCAGATCATTCGAATGATCTGAAAATCGATTATACGTACTTCGCCGTAATGTTTCGTGGGAAAGATATCCTATTAATACACTAAGTAAAGTTTCAAATGATATATATATATATATATATATATATATATATATATATATATATATATATATATATATTTGAGTACAAATTGGTACAATGACATTCGAATGGTCATTCAGATTATCCCAATAGCTAGTTTTCGAATTGTTCATTCGAGTACCGATCACTCAAATAAATCATTCGAATGATCATTCGAATGATCACTCGAATACAGATCATTCGAATAATCATTCGAATTAAAAAATAGGTTCTCGAGATAATCGATTATTTTGATAATCGAATTAATCGATTATCGTCATTCGAATGATCCCATTACTACCTTTGACCTACAACCACGAGTGCTCCTCGTGTTTAAATGTTCGGGCCAAACACAACGACCACGAGCATATCTCGTGGTGCGCCGCTTGGGCCAATCACATCGAGCACGAGCACAACTCGTGGGGAGCCGCTTGGGCCAATCAAATCGAGTACGAGCTCAACTCCTGGCGTAGTGCTTGCGTTAGTAGTGCTGCACAATGAATGTATTTTCTTGCCAAACAGAATTTTTTGAAGTCCATATTTTACGTGGAACTGAAGTTTTTAGTATTTAAGTCACGATAATTTGACTGATCATTCAGATATGTCTATACCACTTGAAATATAAAAATACTTGATTCACGATCATTCGAATAATAATTCGAATTATTACTCGAACTTTTATTCGGATGATCATTTGAATAAATAATCGATTTTCAGATCATTCGAATGATATACTTCAATAATCATTCGAATGATCATTCCAATAAATAATCGATTTTCAGATCATTCGAATGATCACTCGACTGATCATTCGATTGAATAATCGATTTTCAAATTCGAATAGTAATCTTTTGATTATTGAAATCATTCGATTATGTCCATCACTAGTCCTAACTACATTTTCATCTGATAGTATTAGTATAGGCCTCCAAATATCTGGTGTCACATTGCGCAAATAAAAATACAGAATTATAGCGTTCTCCGAAAACTTTTTCACTTTGCCAAACTTTACTCGATATTTGGAGGCCTATACATCGATTTATGTGGTTTATCAGCCGAAATTTCTTTTATGGATAAACAATTCTCTAAGCGAAAAATGCTCAGGGTGGTAATTACCCGTCCCCCCCCCGCCCCTGTGATTAAGATGTAAACGCAGGTATGATGTCTTAATTTAATAGCTGGACCAAGAAAGTTTTATCGGGTGGTATAGTTTGATCAACGGATCTTTGCGTGTGCGTCATTGTCAAAAAACGGAGGACATACATAAGCACATTATTGCGTCTAATTTAATTTATCATAGAGGAAGTGAGCGCTTGAAAATATTATCGAAACTAGGTTCCGTAGTCTATGACGTGCACGCAAAGATCCAGTGATCGAAGTTAACCTGCGTTACATCAGCATGTGGATTTCTTTAATGTATTCGTGCAAACACGAATATAAATGAATATATTTACGCCTAAACAAAAGAATATCGGGATTAATTGCAACCAACGAATGAACATTTCTACTCTTACGAACAGCGGCGGCTCGTGGATGTTCGGCGGAGGTGCAACGGATGAAAATTTGAGCGAAACAGCAACGAAATATTTGCTTCCTTTATAAGAGTAAGTAGTGCAGCACGAGCGACATCTTTGTCTTACACGGGCCATACACGATAAAACTTACGTGCGCCGCATGCGGCGCTGCGCATGTATCATGCAGCATGGTGGCAAGTTACATCAGACCATACAATCTGTCGCTTGAGATATCAATCGATTTCGGTTTATTGGATCGTAAAGTGTTTGTTTGATTATGGCATCTTTAGACGTATTGACTAGTGAGCAATGTATTGCAATTGGTGTCGCCCTTAGATTAGTAATCACTATCGTATCAGCGATACGGTCTCAAAGATACATGCGTCAGTTCAAACCAAGCCATTCACGATGATGCTAATGTAGCGCCGCACGCGGCGCAACAAATCTCATCGTGTATGACCCGTTTTACGAAATTGCTTACGAAATTTAAAAATTCTCTTCGTCAAAACAAAGTGAATTTGAAGTAGAAATGTCAAAACCACAGTTTTTTAATCAAGGGTAATTGTTAATTATGGTTGACTCCACCATCATCTTGTTTTGCTTTCTTGCCTGCGTTTCTTTGATTGACCTATATTTCATGTGGGTAATAATTGGAGCCATTACATCTAATTTTATGAATCGTAAACTAGCCGTAACAATGTAAGTACTTTTGAAGAAAACACTGAAGCTGCGCAATAGAAACGGCAGTATGCACAATTTTGCCAGGAAATCGATGTAATTTTGCGGCGGCGGCGTGGTGGAATAATGATTAAATGTTGATACTGGTAAATTGCATCGCGCAATGCATTGATTCACATCTAAATGATTCAGACCGCGGGTACACAGCCGGAATGGGAAAACTGACAAAGAACGGAGGTAATCTGCATCAAACGAAATAAAGTATGGATGTTTCTAAATGTAAGCCTTTAAGTGTTTTACATTCAAATCCATATTTTAAAGTAAAATATTGATTTGTAATATGAGTTTGTCTTTTTTCAAAATTTTATCTGCAGCCTCTTCGCCGAACTTCCGAGCAACTGCTGAGTGTGTCTTGTTCTAAATTTGGGAAAAACCTTAACCAACCATGAATCCACCTCCCCCAGACCTGGGAAAGTACTGGGCGGGCTCCGCGGGCTAATAAAACACCATCAACTAGCTCACTTAAAAAGTAACAAAATATTTGTAAACAAAAGGCGGAAACAGACTGCTACACGTCACGTGAGCTCATGCGCTATTACGCAACCTTACGCCACGAGTGCGTCTTATGCCAATGTTGGGAAAAACCTTAACCAACCATGGTTTGCCTTCCCCAGACCTGGGAAAAATACTGGGTGGGCTCCGCGGGCTAAGAAAACACCATCAACTAGCTCACTTAAAAAGTAACAAAATATTTGTAAATAAAAGGCAGAAACAGACTGCTATCACGTCACGTGAGCTCATGTGCTATTACGCAACCTCACGCCACGAGTGTGTCTTATTCCAATGTTGGGAAAAACCCTAAGATCACGGTATTCAGATGTGACGAGCGACTATGAGAAGTCACATTAAAGAGAGAACAAAACTGGAGGCGGGCTCGGAAACATCACGTATCTACCCTTTCCATTTTTTTGCTATATACGATGCGTAGCTCACACTAAGGCGAGAACTATAATCACGTCCCCTTGAATATATTATCGTTATCAACGTCCACCTGATTGGAGAGAAGGGGATGAGCGCTACTCGTGAGGAATGCGTTGAACTAAACTTCGTCGCGCGCATACAACTTTTACGCAATTTTAAGAAATTTAACTTCTTATTGAAGTTGAGTAATTGGCAATCAATAATGATGAGTTTTAGTATGGTCACTTTAAATTGAATTATCTATGCATCAAACTCAAAATAAGTTACTATAAAACAATTTTACGCTAATTAATGAGAAAAAAATAAGAATTTGTTTTTTTTTACAATAACACATAGTTCAAGACATAAACAATTTAATTTAATTTATAATTTTTGGTTTCTTAACTGTTTACAAGATCAACTTTAGGAGAACAATATGAAGTTTCAAGAAGCGTACGAATTCCCTGCCCTTAACTAACCATGGATATGCCTCCCTCAGATCTGGGAAAAGTACTGGGCGGGCTTAAAATACACTTCAGCGAAATTAACACCATGAACTAGCTCACTTAAAAAGTAACAAAATATTTGTAAATAAAAGGCAGAAACAGACACGTCGCGGGCGAAAAATGCGCGTTGTTCACCATAGTTGTTGTATGTACCAGACACACACTGATATCATGTCACGCATATCACGTCACGTCACCAACCTAAGACGTGATAACACGGTTTTGTTTCGTGTTTGACAAACGTGACGTCATATTTCTCCTTTCCGCTCTGAAAATACATACGAAAACCATCTTTTTGTAATCCCGGAACTAACCGATGAAATTCGTTTAACTGTTCTCTATTTTCATTTATTACATGAACTCATGTTCGGGACGTTCTTTTCTCTGAATTTAAAGCATCGTACGCAGCCACAGCCTCAATGTATTCTTCCCAATCCGAAGAACTACTATGATTTAAATATCTACTACTATCTCACCTACTACTACTATACTATCCACCAAACTATCTATACTATCTCACTACTACTATCTCACCAAATAGCGATTAAATTTTTTTTTTCTTAAAAAAATGTTTCTTATTCTTTTCCAAGTCTAATAGCTCATCTGAACACTGCCAATTTTTTGTGGGACTTCCGGGAACGGAGACACGCAAAATGAATTACGTAAGCAGCCACAGCCTGCGGTACCGTCGCTGACTCATGAAGGAGTGGATTAGTCGTACTCAGGGGCGGCTCGTTATACAGAGCCAAGGAGCCGTGGCACTACATGTAGTTTTAAGCTCAGCAAGAATTTTTAATTAATTCTAAAAATTATTTTTGTTTTCCATATGTATCTTACGTGGTCGAAAATTGAGTGCATGTCTGGGACAAAATGTAAACGCACGATAAATCGAAAGTACGCATAAATCATATTTTCAACTTGCTGTTTGAAATTGTGAATCTTTACTTTACAACTAAAAATATTCTTGGACTATGAAGATTAATTGTTCGTTCTTTCTTCAAAAAAGGAGGGCCTCCCCATATTGTAAAAGTATCATCAACATGTTCCACGAGCCGCTACTGAGAGTCATACTAACCAAGTGAATTGTTTTATTTGAATTATTCAAAATGTTAAATAAAAAAAATAAATCTAAAGTTGTCGAAACTGCCGGCACTAAAGGTGAAACAATATGGTGATCCCAACAAAGTTAAAGATTTTATTTGAATTCTCTTTCAATTTAGTTCCACTTTTTTAGACAATTACAGCAAAAATAAAAAATAAATTCCTATTAAAAAAATTGGAAAATTATTTTGAACAATAGAGTCATTTTTAGACTAATTGAAACCATTTTCTTACTAGAATATTCTATATTTTTTTATTATTAAGCCTGTATTTTCGATTTTTTTGGCTAAATTTTTGATCATTTGGTCTAAATATTTTTCGACTATTTGGTCCGCATTTTTTATTTATCCCGACGAATTTTTAGTTTTTAAATTTTCGATATTCTTGGTCAACATTTTAAACTTTTAGTCTAAATATCCTTTATGATTTAATTGTTTAAATTTTTGACTTTTGGTCCGCGTTTTTGATCTTCCCACCGAATTTTTAATTTTTAGATTTTACTTTTTTTATATTTTCGATTTTTTTGATCTTTTAACCTAAATATTCTATATTGTGACATAAATTTTCGATTTAATTGTTTAAATTTTTGATTTTTTGGTCCGCATTTTTGATTG
Source organism: Ocypus olens (assembly GCA_910593695.2). Classification (NCBI taxonomy): domain Eukaryota; kingdom Metazoa; phylum Arthropoda; class Insecta; order Coleoptera; family Staphylinidae; genus Ocypus; species Ocypus olens. The sequence continues at coordinate 4,662,630 of OU343057.1, read as the reverse complement.
TTCGGGCCGAATTTTTAATTCTAGTTCCAAATTTTTTATTTGATTTTTGTTAAAATATCTATAACTTGAATTATTGATTTCTATGCGAGATATATTTTTATTCTTTTACTCTTTCGAGTTTGGTTTGTTGAAATTTTCGATTTTTTAGTCTGCATTTATTGTAATGTAATGTAATTTTTATTTATGTTAAGAACTTATACAAAGTTGTACACAAGTCAATGTTGGTAAAATAATAAATATAGTTATAATATAAAATGTAAGATATTTAAGTACGCATACAATATACAAAATTATTATTATTATTATATTATCTTTAAGTCCGAGTTTTTATTGTACTCTCTAAATTTTCGACTTTATGGCCAACATTACAGATATTTATTATTTTTTTAAATCTTTTGACTTAAATTTTTCTTCATTTTGACTCAACTTTTCGATTTTATTGTCAAAATTTTCGATTTTTTTGCCCCCATTTTTGATTTTTCGTTTAGTCTGCATTTATTATCTTTAGGGCCGAGTTTTGGATGTTTTGTCAAGTTTTCGACTTTTTGACCAACATTGTGGATCTTTTGCCCAATTTTTTTTTAATTTTTTTGTTTGTCTATTAAAATTTTTCTTTCCTTCGTCCACTGCTTTTATTTTTAAGCCAGAATTTTAGATTTTTGGTCTCAATTTTTCATCGTATATTTTAGATTTTTAGTATATTTTTTATTCTATATTTTACATTTTTAACTTGGATTATTGATTTTATTTCGTGTTTTTTTTTTATTTTTTGTTATTATTTTCGAATTTCTGGTCAGAAACTAATTTTTTGCGGCTGAAAGTGGCAAATTATTTTGCTTCTACCTAAGTTTTCGATTTTTTGTCTACGTTTTTTATTTTTAGATCAGGATTCTTGATTCTTTGGCCCATATTTTCGATTTTTTTGTTCCAATTTTTTTTATTTTTCTTTATTTTAACCAAAATATTCAATTTGTTTGTAGAAATTTTCGATTTTTTTTTGTCTGCAAATTTTATCTTTACGCTCGTTTTTGATCAAAATTTTCACCGTTTTAGGCTATACATATTGTAGATCTTTTATTTTTTGGTATAAATATTCTTTATTTTGACGAAAAAATTCGATTGGTTTGTAGAAATTTTGGATTTTTTGTCTGAATTTTTTATCTTTTCGCCCGAGTTTTCGATGTTTTGTCTAAATTTTCACCTTTTTAGGCCCTATTGTGGATTTTTACTTTTTTGGCCTATATTTTGTATTTTAGATTATTTTGGTTTCAATTTTAGGTCTTTCTGTCGAAATTTTCTTTATTATTTTTAATTCGTTTGTTAAAAATTTTGATTTTTTGGTCTACCGTTTTGATTTTTGGGTACGAATTTTAGATTTTTAGTCTTAATTTTTCATTTTTTGTCCCATATTTTAGATTTTCTTGCGATTTTTTAAATTTTTATTTTTGCTAATATTTTCGAATTTCTCGCTGGAACTTATTTTAAGCTAAAAAGAGTTATTTTTGGGGCTTAAAATGGCAAATTAGTTTTCTTTGGCTTCTATTTATGTCTAGCGTAGTTGTCGCAATTTTAAATATTAAATTGTAATTTTAATTTTTGTATTTTTATATTTTCTTTTATATTTTATATTCTTATTAATACTTAAAGGTACAGGGTGAATCCCGTAAATATATTATTATTATTTTCAATTTTTTAGTCTGCATTTTTATTTTTAAACCAGGATTTTTGATTTTTTGGCCGATATTTTAGATTGTTTTGTTCAAAATTTTTGATTTTTTTGGCCAAAATATTCGATTGGTCAAGGAAGATAAATGGTTCTTTGTTTCTTCAAAAAAGGAGGGGGTATTGTATAAGTGGCTCTACCATCAACATGTTCCACGAACCGCCACTGGTCGTACTAAGTACTTAGGGTACTCGAGAACGATCATTTTGTTTCTTTTCCCAGTCCGAAGAGCTACTATCACTTTCCTAAACTTTGGAAGAACGGATCGATTTTGTAAATCCAAGGCATTTACTGATGCGGGAGAGATGGTTGGTGATCCTGTAAATATTGTTTACTTTGTGTACACACTTATTTTTAAAGTTCCCTCCCACCATAAGTGTTTATTAAGATTTTAAAATTCACGTTTTCTTTACATTTTCAACATGTTTGATTATTAATTAATTAAAGTACAGACTCAAAATTTTTGAAGGTCAACTTTGAAAAAAAATGTGCCGTGACTGAATGGCGAAAGTAAAGACTCAAAATGTTCCCACTAATTCTTAAAAAAAAAAAACTACAATAGTATACCCTTTATCTTCTCAAGCACAGGCGCATTTGAAAAGTTTTACCGTAATGGCCAGATATCCATTATACGGCGCTGATACGTATTGCACTCGATAAGTGCGTATTATTTGCTCAAGCGCTCGAGCGCAGTAGAATGCATTGCCAGTTGCATACGTGTCACCCAAGATTCGTTTTCAGGGGTCCTAACCGCAGCTCTGAATTTGAGCGAGCCGGCGCTGAAATTTTCTAAATCAATATCACGAACGCCGGTGGCGCCATCCCCGACGTCCCGAGACCTTCTTTCCGGACCACGAGCTTAGTCGGTAGATACCTCTGGTGTGAAGATGCCGAACAAAATTTGAATGTTTTGAGAGGTTGCGAGGATTGCGTCTGGTCTAATTGGACGGAGTGAGGCAGAGATAGAGGGCCAGAGAGTAATGTTTCCGCATTTTGGCCAGATGCGTCGCAAAGAGAACAGACGCCCATTCGTACAAGGTCGGATAGAGCGGACGCAGACCTGTTAAAACGAAAATTTGCTTAAATGCTGACAGAAACACGCGGCACAAATAAACCAAAAAGTGAGGGGAAACACTGACAGAGACAATAGACACAGTTTTAATTGTTTATAACAATATGTTATTTACAATTAAGGAAGACTTGGCATGGACCTGTGTATTGCACATATATTTTAGGTAAGTCGGCCCTTTTTGTTTATACACTGAAAGACTCTTTGTTATTGTTTGTTCCTCGTATTTTTCACGTTGCGGCATTTCCCTGCACGCACCGTGTATATACAGAGAAATGCAGGGGTTGTTTCTAATCGATATTACCCATCACGCGGGCACGTTATGTTAATTTATTTGGCCCTATTTACAAAATAAAAAAATTAAAATAAAAAAAAAATACCGAAGATTCATAACCGTCGGTAAGTCTTCAAAACATGACAACACGAGGAGCGATCATTTTATTCCAAACATCACACAATTCCCCCCAATTATCAACAATTTAAAGATTAAATTGTTTAAACCGTCTTACAACAAGCGACCCATGGTACTGTCATAGTCGACTTCCTCAATTGTCGTTTGACCAACCGTACGTGCGAATTTGTTTACATTTTCAATTTCGTCTATTGCTGTGACATTGACACAATTCAGTGCGACTTTAATATTAATCGATATTATAATATCGGCGATATACAATCAGCCAGCTTATCAATTAATAAATTGGTAGAATGAAATTTTACATTTGGTCATTTTAAACCATTTCAATAGTTTCTTATGTTGTGAAAAAAATGTAATGTGGTAAAGGCACAAAATGATAATAACCAATGAAAACAAGGTTAATCGAGGAGAGTTGTGTGTTCGAGTACAATAGGTAAATCGTGCGAAAACGTGCGGTTTGCTAAGTTGATTACATTGTTTAAAGACAGTGGCGTATCCACAGGGGTAATGCGGCTTTAGTTAACCCGATAGCTCTGTTTGGGCAGAAAAACCTAAGGTCGATAGCCCAGAGAGGTACATACTAATACCCTATTGTAAATTATTTGTATTTTTCTGTATCAACAATGTGTTTTCAATTTTTGATTTTATTTCTTTGGTTTCTAAAAACGTACTAATTTTAAAATCCGAAATCTTTGCAAATTTGCAAAAATATGCGAAATTAGAGCACAGTGAAGTGATGTCATTCCCGCGTTTTTTTTTTAATGCTTGAAGTAGATACATTTTTGGTGCTATTGTGCCTTTTCGTTTAATTCTTTCATGTTCATGTTTAAAGTCAATGTTTTTAAAAATTCAAGTGTTCAAAAAGCTAAACATATTTTTAAAGATCAACTCACGGAGTGAATAAAACGTTAATTCGCGCGTTTCGTTGTTTTTCAAATGTTTTCACCCGAAATCATTTTTTTCAAGAAAAAGATGATATTTTCTTAGGTCTGAATGAATAAATATTTAATTGTTTTCAATTGAAAAGCTTTCGGTAAAATTTTGAAAACCAAAAGTGGGTTTTTACATTTTTTTTTTTTAATATGAGAATATAATAATAATAATAATAATAATAAACTTTATTCTTCCTTTATGCTACAAATAAGAAAATTAATAAACATAAATACGAATTTAAAATCACAAAAGGAGAACCCTAAGGCGGGACAAAAATATAACAAATTCGTTGTTATTTTTTAATTTTTTTTAATGTTTGCAACAATTCACATGTTCGAAAAGCTAAACCCATTTTTAAAGATCGATTCACGGAGTGGGTTTTGATTGTTTTTCAAATGTTTCACCCGAAATCAAATTTTTCAAGAAAAAGAGGATTTTAAGTTCGGACGAATGAATATTTAATTGCTTTAGTATTTTCGTATTCGTAGTTCATATTATTAAGAATAGTAAACTTGACAACCTAAACAGCGGATAAGCTTTCGGTAAAATTTTAAAAACCCAAAAGTGGGTTTTTACATTTTTTTTAAATATGAAAATATCACAAAAATATAACAAATTCGTTTAATTTAATTTTTTTCAATGTTTTCAAAAATTCGAAAAGCTATACCCATTTTTAAAGATCGATTCGAGTAGTGAGTTTTGATTGTTTTTCAAAAGTTTTCACCCGAAATCAAATTTTTCAAGAAAAAGAGGATGTTAAGTTCGAATTAATGAATATTTCATTGCTTTAGTATTTTCGTATTCGTAGTTCATCTTATTAAGAATGGTAAACTTGACAACCTAAAGAACGGAAAAGCTTTCGGTAAAATTTTTAAACCAAAAGTGGGGTTTTCCAATTTTTTTTTAAATATGAACATATCACAAAAATATGACAAAGAATTGTACGAAATTGTTAATTATGAAATCATCAAATTTACATTGACAAAATTTGTAGACAATCCCAAAATGATTCAAATAAAAACGAATAACTTTGTTGGTATCACTTTATAATAACTTTGTTGGTATCACTTTATAACTTTGTTGGTATCACTTTATAATAAAGTGATACCAACAAAGTTATTCGTTTTTATTTGAATTATTCAAAATGTATCACGAAGTGAAAGCCTCCACAATTACTTATTTAATCCCAAAATGAACATTTTTTTCAAAATTTCTCTAGTTTTTGAAATAAAATCTATAAATCAATGACGGCTCGCGGAGTCACTCATGTAGCAGAGGTGGCAATACCGGCCGTACCACGGGTCACCCCGCGAGCCGTCACTGCTATAAATTATGTGCATATTTGAAACAAAACTCCTGTTTGGTTTTATGTTATTATATTCAGATTCCTGGCACGTGAATAGTATTTACCGTAATCTGATTTGCGAATGGTTGCACTAAACTGAAACTGAATATAATAACGTGAAACCAAACAAGAGTTTTATTTCAAACATACCTACAAATGTGATTTTGTTTCATCACGTGTGTAGCACAAATAGTGTTCTTTTAAAAATCTATAAATATGAAGAATATCCTGGAGAAATTTTTTTTTTGTAGTAGTTAACTAGTTTTTCCAAGTTTAAACTACTTTGAAAGTTTCAACTCTCTGATATAAATAGAAAAAAATAAATCACTAAAAGAAGAAAAATGAAAAACCGGGTGACGCGCTCTGGAAGGGTAGGGGGTGCTGGAAAATTTTTGAGAAAAATAGAGATGAAGGCTCGTCTTACCCCGCACCCCCCTGAAAGTTTAAACTCTCTGATATAAATAGAAAAAAAAGAAATCACTGAAAGAAGAAAAACGAAAAACCGGGTGACGCGCTCTGGAAGGGTAGGGGGTGTTGGAAAACTTTGAAAAAATAGAGAAGAAGGCTCGTCTTACCCCGAACCCCCACTAAAAGTTTAAACTCTCCGATATGAATAGAAAAAAATACGTCTTGGAAAGAAATATAAAGGATAAAGAAAAATGTTCGGGGTGGGCCGAATAGAGCGCTCTGGAGGGGCAGGGGGTGGTCGGAAGGTTCTGAAAAAAATAGGGATCACGGGCCGTCTCACCCCCCGCCTACCCTGCAAGTTTCATCTCTTCGATTTCCATAGAAAAAAATACGTCCCCAAAAGTATGCCAGAAAATAGAAAAGGGGGCGTGGCCTGATTGGGGTAAAAATTCAAAAATCGGGCACCGAGAGTCTCTTTGAAATGGATTTTAATTTGTGAAAAAGACGGCCGTCACCGTCTCCCTCCGCCGCCAACCGACTTCTCCTCCGGCGCGTTTTGATGTCTTTTTTTCGATTTTCAAAAATTCGCCCAGAGGGCTCTGCTGGCTTTAGAGGGGCGGGAGTAGTCGGGATCGACTTGATCGGCAATTGTCTATCGGAAACCGTCAAAAAATCTCGAGCGTACTTTAAAACGTACTTGCACGGAGTGTGGCCTACCCTTCGGAGGCGGGGCTTGAGATCCAAAATTTAATTTTTAATTTAGCGCCCTCTATAGGGTGTCAAAATTTCAAGTCTTGTACTTTTCTCACAACTGGTTTCCCTTCAAAAGTCAATTAGTATATACTCTGGCCGCGCTATGAAGGCGTCTGAGGAGCTTAACGGAGGGTCGGAAGGGGTTCTTAAAAGGTTACAGATAACTTTGGAGATAAATGTGCATGCAACACAATATCTCGTGTTCGCTTATTGAGAACCTCAGGCATTTGAGAAGCGTAAAGCATCCGCTCAACAGGCACATGAGGGTTGTCCTCAAATGCCTTCATAGCGCGGCCAGACTTTATATAGAAAACTAAAGGTAGAAACGCCAAAGTGGCGGAATCTATTGCCTAAATGCTGTACTAAACCAAATCCGGGTGGCTTCAACACCGACAAGATATGGACATTACCAGCGGCGGCAAATATAACAATAATAATGTGGACATTAAATATTGTTCCCCAATCAGAACACCTACAGACCGGTTTCGACCTTTCAGGTCTCATCAGTGTAGTTAGTTGCTGTTTGGGAAACGGAGATTACTATTGGTATATAAGTATTCCAAACACCGTTAAAGGTTAACAAAATAAAATTTCTCGCGTCAGATTAAAAATGGCCGCTGTTGAATTTTTTTATTTAAATCGGAGGTGGTTTTCTTTGAATAACTCCTCGAGGGTTGGAGATATCGAAAATCCGTAAGAGATATAAAATGTAGAGGGGAGGTAGTTCTACAAAACTCTATGAAATTCAGAGTCGTGGCCGTAAGGGGAAGCGCGCCCTTTTTTCCGGAAGCGTCCAAAATGCGATTTTGTAGAAAAACGCTTGAGGGGTAGCAACAAAATTTTTACGGGAACGTGCGACAGCAAACGTTGTGTCCCGATGCATTGGGAATTTTTTGGGCCATATTTGAATCCTCCAACTCAAAAATTCTGGGAGGAGATAGGTTTGGCAGCGAAAAATCGATTTTCAAAAATTCACCCCCGAGTCTAGGGGCGAGTTAGAAAATAGCAGTTTTCACGGGCCCCTTGAGGAGCCCGAGGCCCATCAGGAAAAAAATAAAATTTATCGTTTTTTTTTTGGTTTGGTTGGCTACCCTTTTTTTAAGGGGTGGTTCTAGAGGGTTGAAATTTTAATGGTATATTTCTTGAATTATTTGTGATTTTTCATGAAAATTGCAAATCGCCATCTATAAGCATTCTCGAAAAATCTCAAAAAAACGTGACTTTGGCTTCACGCGTTTAGTATTATATTAATTAATTAATTAGACGTTAGATTTCTATGTACTTACTTATACCGAAAGTGAAATGCAGTCATGTCGACGAACATTCGCAACACCTCTGGGCTAGTTTTTGAGCTCTTTTTCTAATTGCTACCTTTTGGCGAATATTATGATTTGATGTATCGTTTGCAGAAGCTCTTATGATCGAAAAAAATCTGTCTGGTGACTCATAACATGCTCTTGTTGATTTCGCGGTGAATTCCATGTGTAAATGCGTCGAGGGGAATTGTGGAGCATGTGTTGCTTATTATGAGTTTTTTTTTGACAGACATCAACGAGTCCCCTAGTGCGTCCGTCACCCTATTCAAAATAGGATGTATCAAGTTATCGATCCGAAAGAATAAAACTGTACCCAAAAATAAACAGTAGAGTATTAAAATAACTAAACTAAAAATACTAGTTTTGTTTCTTAATTAATCATCAGTTGTGAATTAACTTCTATAATAAAAAACACAATTTTTTATTGTTGACTATAGTTTCGGCAACTCAACTTGCCATTATCAAAACCAGTGACGGTTCGCGGGGTTTTTTCTGGTACGGCCGAGGAACAAGAGGTGGTAATACAGATAGGTAGGGTCAGTTGCAGAGACGGCTGGCTGCGTGACCGCACCTATCTGTATTACCACCTCTTGTTCCTCGGCCGTACCAGAAAAAACCCCGCGAATCCTCACTGATCAAAACATAAAAACTCTTTGAAACCGTATATGCGTTAAGCTATGTCACTGTCACCTTTGTGTACTTGGTTGCATACAATTTCAATTATATGCCATGCGTCGGAGTGATTATTTTATGATTGAACAAAGGCGTTAATAATAGTATGTTCAGTGTTAAAATAAAAGGGGCTGAATGGGTAATGCCCAAGTCAAAAACAATTTTTTTTTTCATGCCTAGGTACCCCTTATATTATTACTACATCACTTCCACCTCGGTCACTTAAAAATCTCTTGTAATTTTCGAAATTGAGACTTGTCACGCCATAAACGCATTAAAAATACATTCACAACATTTTTATATTTTAATAAAGACAATCGTTAGAACTGTTCCGAGACAGTATTTTTAGGTAATTATGCAACAGTGGGTCTTGTTTGTATGTATCGTGTAACTAAAACAGATTACTAGTTTGCTCGGTGCACATCTCGCGAGAACAAGATTAACAACTTGGATTTAAGTTCCTAAGTCAGCATTGTGAGTAAATAATTGAATTTATCTTATTTCCCTGGAAGAAGTTGGCATACTCGACATGTTCACGCGGAGTTCGTTAAGATGACTCAAGCAAATTTAAATTAAATCTCTTGCATGGTGTACAGTGTGTCTCAGAATTGACGCCCGTGCGTCAAATGCATACTTCGTATTTTGCATTTGTTTTTGCCTCCTAAATCATATGACTTATAAATAATGACTTTAACACAATTAAATTATCTGCGCAAAAAATTTGCGATTAAACGTATTATTTTCATTTTTAGCAATAACTCGATAACCAAGGAATATCGACAAATTTTGCTTTCTGAATGACATCCCAAACGCACGGGCGTCAATTTTGAGACACCCTTCACACAGTACTTAGATTTATTAAACTCATAATAGATTTTGAGATTGAGATCTTGTCTCTGGATCTTCACCAAGGGTGTGGAGCCGGGAGAGGTAGGGTCCGTGAAAATTTGAGAAATCGGAGCTGGAGTCGGATCAGTCGGAGTCGTTACATTTTTGTCACGACTCCACCCACACCCCTGGGCTTCACGATAGTAACTTAAATTTAAATACTTTTTAATTAATTATTTTTGGTCAATCGTATATCCACCTCAGATTATCTATTAAAAAAAAAACCTTAATTATATCCGTGGATTTAGATCCAGTAACAAAGGTAATTAAGATGAACCTGAACCGCAGAAAAAAATAATTTGCTGCGGTAACAAACCTGAGCCAAAAACAACAATATTTATCTGTTTTGTTTTCGTTTCATTCTGAAGGTTCGGGTGGCTCCCATTATTGGCACTTTACCCTTAAACGCTCCTTCTCAAATAACTTATTCCACTACGACGTCGCACGATACATAATATACCAGCACTTCGCCTCTCCTTTATATATTTGACATTTCATTTATAACTCACATTTTAATATTTGTTCCATTTTTTACACTCCTTCCCCCTGACATTTGAAGATTTCTCATCGTCAGAAAAGCGTATTTCGTGCTGCTATAATATTTAAACGGAACATTTAGTACGTGCTTTGAAATATGTCGAATGCTTAATGATGTTATAACTAAAACGAGGATTTTGCTATTATGCTGAATATCATATTATAATGGCGGATCAAACTAACTTTGTGTATACATAAATTATGACTTGTGGAGTTATAGGTTATGCTTAATTTTTGTTTATATTTTTTGTGCTTACTTGCTTATTTTTTATTATTGTGCATAATTTATTTTTTAAGGCTGAATTAACCAGAGGTCTAATTGCCTGTTGAGGTCATTTTGTTTATATTTGAATTACTTTGTAATTTAATTTAAAGTTAAACTTTACTTTCAAAGGATACATTTTACAAAAGAAAAAACAGAAACCTAAAGCATTAATTTAAAAAAAAACATACCTTACCAATGGGCAGATTTTCGTTTTGTAATTATATCAATTTTTTTTCACATTTTTTTGTTCAACTTCTGTTCAACAGCAACTTAAAATATTAATTTTAAAAAATTCATAACTTGTGAAAAAAATGACACATTTTCAAAAATTAAAGTTACTTTTAAAAGTAGATGTTTCGTGATTAAATGAAAAAAATTGATTTCTTAGTTAAAATGTTCAACAACTTTAAATATTAATTAAAACGCTTTCAAAAGTGAAAACACCGAAAAAATTAATAGCCGTTCTGTGATTATATTAAAATATTCGAGGTACTCAATTTTTGTTTTGTTAAGTGGCAAAAAATCATAAAAGTGACAAATTTTCAGAAATTAAAGTTATGTCTTGTGATGAAATTATTTTTTTTTCGTCTTCACTTTAAATACTAATTTAAAAAAATTCAACTCACGCAAAAATTAACACCTTTCAAAAAATCGAAGTTAAATCTAAAGGCAGATGTTTTGAGAATATAGTAACATTTTTGAGAAAATCTATTATATCAGTATTTACTTTTTTAGATTTTTGTGTCAAGTGTTCACCAACTTAAAACATTAATTTTCAATAATTCATAACTTTCGGAAAAATTGAAATATTTTCAAAAATTAAAGTTAGTTTTAAAGGTAGGTGTGTTTTGTGATTATATCAATTTTTTTCAGATTTTTTTGTTTCTTTAAATATTCGACAACTTAAAAAAATCATTTTTAAAAATTTAAAACCAACGCAGAAAGTGACACATTTTCAAAAATCTAAGTTTCTGTTAAATGTGGATGTCTTGTGAATATATTAATTTTTTGCAATTCCATACATACATCAACATCTTTATTCAGACACTTACATATATAGTATACACAGTAACGTTTTATTTATATACAAGTTTGTTAGTATGTCTCTGTCTGGGCTATCGACCTTAGGTCTTTCTGCCCTTGCAATTCCATTATATCAGTATTTATTTTCTTTCGATTTTTTTTCGACAACATTAATTTTCAAAAATTCATAACTCACGGAGAAATTGGCTGATTTTCAAAAATTAAAGTTTTAAAAGTAAATTTTTTGCAAAGGTATTCAAATTTCAAAATTCATAATTGGCGTTTTTTTGCAATGGTATTCAAATTTTTGGGGGACTCCATTACATCAGTAGGTATTTATATTTTTAGATTTTTTTGTTCAAGTTTTCAACACGCTCTGGTTATAACAAGCTCAACGAAGAATCGTAGATATCAATACTAGTCCGAACACCTTCACATGGGAATATGCAGTGCATTTAATATTAATCGAATATCTATCATTGTTTCCCGTCAAATATAGACCGATCGATAGCAATTTCGCCCAGAGTACAGTGCGGTCTGTAAGTTTGAAATATTGTCAATTTGTTCCTTTTATATTCCTCTCAGAATTCGCTACCGATTTAAGTATTATAATAAGAAAGAAATACTGTCTTGGTACGAAACATATTGTACACAAAGATCGTAAAAATTAACAAAATGAACTAAACGAAAACTCCAAATTAAAAGCGGTTTACAAATATGAGCTCCTCGTACGTCAATTAGTAGGATTAGAGATTTTTAATTTTTGATGAAATCGTGAAAAAAGACATGACTAACCCCCTTGGAAATTTTGTTAAAAAATGCAACTTTCTTAAAAATCATCGTAGACTATGAATTATACCTTTTTTTTCATCAGAAAAACGAGAGAAATTGATTGCCGTTAAAAAAATTCAGCTATCTTCAATAGCAAAAAAATTAGTCAGTCACCATGAACATTTTTGAAAATTTTAGAAAATAATTGATTTTTCAGACTTTGATCGGCCGTAGCGGCTAAACGAAAACTCCAAATTGAACGCGGTTTGCAAATCTGAGCTCCTCGTACGTCAATTAGTCGAATTAGAGATTTTTAATTTTTGATGAAAACACGAAAAAAGACATGACTAACCCCCTTGGAAATTTTGTTAAAAAATGCAACTTTCTTAAAAATCATCGTAGATTATGAATTATACCTTTTTTTTCATCAGAAAGACGAGAGAAATTGATTGCCGTTAAAAAATTTCAGCTATCTTCAATAGCAAAAAAATTAGTCAGTCACCATGAACATTTTTGAAAATTTTAGAAAATAATTGATTTTTCAGACTTTGGTCGGCCGTAGCGGCTAAACGAAAACTCCAAATTGAACGCGGTTTGCAAATCTGAGCTCCTCGTACGTCAATTAGTCGGATTAGAGATTTTTAATTTTTGATGAAAACACGAAAAAAGACATGACTAACCCCCTTGGAAATTTTGTTAAAAAATGCAACTTTCTTAAAAATCATCGTAGATTATGAATTATACCTTTTTTTTCATCAGAAAGACGAGAGAAATTGATTGCCGTTAAAAAATTTCAGCTATCTTCAATAGCAAAAAAAATAGTCAGTCACCATGAACATTTTAGAAAATTTACAAAAATAATTGATTTTTCAGACTTTGATCGGCCGTAGCGGCTAAACGAAAACTCCGAATTGAACGCGGTTTGCAAATCTGTGCTCCTCGTGTGCTAATTAGTCGGATTCAATAGAAATTGGTGATTTTTAATTTTTGACGAAAATCTGAAAATCTACCCAAGGGTACCCCCTTCTTACTTTTTCTCAAAAATTGGCTTTGAATTAATTTTCTGAAGAAGTCACTGGTTTGATTCCGGGTTTCTATACATCACTGGAAAGATCCCTTCAAGACGCCTCGGAAAATGTACTTTCGCAAAAACAAATGTAAACTTGAAGCCCGTGACGCGTCAGCAAAGAAAACTCGAAAATGAAAAAAATCGAAAAAATCAACTTTTTTAATAATTATCGTAGAACATTGAAGTATACCTTTTTTCATCAGAAAGACGAGAGAAATTGATTGCCGTTAAAAAATTTCAGCTATCTTCAATAGCAAAAAAATTAGTCAGTCACCATGAACATTTTAGAAAATTTAGAAAAAAAAAATGATTTTTCAGATTTTGATCGGCCGTAGCGGCTAAACGAAAACTCGAAATTGAACGCGGTTTGCAAATATGAGCTCCTCGAACGTCAATTAGTCGGATTAGAGATTTTTAATTTTTGATGAAATCGTGAAAAAAGACATGACTAACCCCCTTGGAAATTTTGTTAAAAAATGCAACTTTCTTAAAAATCATCGTAGACTATGAATTATACCTTTTTTTTTCATCAGAAAGGCGAGAGAAATTGATTCCCGTTAAAAAAATTCAGCTATCTTCAATAGCAAAAAAATTAGTCAGTCACCATGAACATTTTTGAAAATTTTAGAAAATAATTGATTTTTCAGACTTTGATCGGCCGTAGCGGCTAAACGAAAACTCCAAATTGAACGCGGTTTGCAAATCTGAGCTCCTCGTACGTCAATTAGTCGGATTAGAGATTTTTAATTTTTGATGAAAACACGAAAAAAGACATGACATGGAAATTTTGTTAAAAAATGCAACTTTCTTAAAAATCATCGTAGACTATGAATTATACCTTTTTTTTCATCAGAAAGACGAGAGAAATTGATTGCCGTTAAAAAATTTCAGCTATCTTCAATAGCAAAAAAAATAGTCAGTCACCATGAACATTTTAAAAAATTTAGAAAAAAAAATTGATTTTTCAGACTTTGATCGGTCGTAGCGGCTAAACGAAAACTCCAAATTGAACGCGGTTTGCAAATCTGTGCTCCTCGTGTGCTAATTAGTCGGATTCAATAGAAATTGGTGATTTTTAATTTTTGACGAAAATCTGAAAATCTACCCAAGGGTACCCCCTTCTTACTTTTTCTCAAAAATTGGCTTAGAATTTATTTTCTGAAGAAACCACTGGTTTGATTCCGGGTTTCTATACATTGCTGGAAAGATCTCTTCAAGACGCCTCGGAAAATGTACTTTCGCAAAAACAAATGTCAACTTGAAGCCCGTGATGCGTCAGCAAAGAAAACTCGAAAATGAAAAAAATCGAAAAAATCAACTTTTTTAATAATTATCGTAGACCCTTGAAGTATACCTTCTTTTTCATCAGAAAGACGAGAGGAATTGATTGCCATTAAAAAATTTCAGCTATCTTCAATAGCAAAAAAAATAGTCAGTCACCATGAACATTTTAGAAAATTTAGAAAAAAAAAGATTTTTCAGACTTTGAACGGCCGTAACGGCTAAACGAAAACTCCGAATTGAACGCGGTTTGCAAATCTGTGCTCCTCGTGTGCTAATTAGTCGGATTCAATAGAAATTGGTGATTTTTAATTTTTGACGAAAATCTGAAAATCTACCCAAGGGTACCCCCTTCTTACTTTTTCTCAAAAATTGGCTTTGAATTAATTTTCTGAAGAAACCACTGGTTCGATTCCGGGTTTCTATACATCACTGGAAAGATCCCTTCAAGACGCCTCGGAAAATGTACTTTCGCAAAAACAAATGTCAACTTGAAGCCTGTGACGCGTCAGCAAAGAAAACTCGAAAATGAAAAAAATCGAAAAAATCAACTTTTTTAATAATTATCGTAGAACATTGAAGTATACCTTTTTTTCATCAGAAAGACGAGAGAAATTGATTGCCGTTAAAAAATTTCAGCTATCTTCAATAGCAAAAAAATTAGCTAGTCACCATGAACTTTTCGATTTTTTCAGACTTTGATCGTATTCCAAGACGTATTAAGAAGTAAACACCTCAATTAATCGATTCATTTTATAAGCCGTGCAGTTATGAAATTTAAACCGCAATTTCCGACGTATCCATGAAGTTTTAAAAAGGATTAATTTTACAGCTTCGGGATGAGCTAAAAATAAAATACTTGTAAGCGGGCGTTCGAGGTATCCCCGCAAAACCGAGCCGCCTCAATAATCCCCAGTACAATCCCCCCAATAAGCTTTTATAGGAACGTTGTAACACCCCCCCGTGGATCATGTATGTGGTCCTTGGCGAGGTTCATAAAAAATCGACACGATTACGGTCCGACCCAAAACCCTCGTAAACAGAATATTCTTGCTTAAACATGTCACCTTCCATGTATTTAATTCCACTCACGAGTATATCAGCGACAAGGGTTGTGTCACATAAAATCACCGGAGCGTTTGCTAGGAAATTTCACACTTCAGACAAGATTTATAATATGTATATCATTAATACATCATAATTTGCAGCACAGAATCAGACATTTTTTAACAAATTCCAGTTCAGAGTGCTGATATTTTGTTTACAAGCAAGGCGCGACAATTCTTATTTGGTATGTCGAAAATGTTATTTCTAAGCAAATTTAGAAATTTTGAGGCAAATTCCGCGGACTATATTTTTTTTAGAATTTTTGTAATCAGGTGGTGCACACTTCACTCACTCAAATTCGAGTTCAGAGTGATGCTATTTTGTTTACTGTGAAAAATATGTGTTTCTAAGCAATTTTAGAATTGTTGAAGCAAATTCCGCAGGCGATAATTTTATCAGGTGGTGCACATTTCACGGACTTAAATTTTTCAAATAGCAACGTACACCGTTTATTTTTCTCTACATCAATAAAAATTAATAAAGTTTGCAAAACAAAAATTGGCATTCCTGCGCCGCGGGGGTCACCGGTGACCACCACCAAGATAAATGCTTCACACATGATTAGACGCGTTAACTTGTCCGTTGTAAATATTTCACCCTAATTAGCATTCTGCGCCGCGGGGGTCACCGGTGACCACCACCAAAATAAATGCTGCACACATGATTAGACGCTTTAACTTATATTTTGTAAATATTTCACCCCCAAAATTAGCGTGGCTTGCAACGTTATGCTATTTATTACACGCAAATTTCTTTTTGGCATTGGCCAGGAAAGTAGTTATTTCAAGAGGTTCATATAAAACAATTATTGCTACTAGATTTGTCGAGCTTAGAGCAATTCAAAAACTATATATTCATTTTTGTCGTAAATGTACCTGCAAATTAAATGATTACAATCACGTTGTTGAAATTTGTTTTTAAATAGATTGTGCAAGCGCATGATAAAGAAACGATTTCAACATACTGTAACACCTAATAACCCAATTACCCATTTCACATAACATCTTGATAACTGGAAAAGATTATATTCATTTTTCACGTAACCGACTTAATTTCCTGATGCCGTGGCAGTTGGCTATCGAGCGGAATCCGGTGCCAAAATCGCGGATGAAAAGGCGAGGCGATGCCAAGAATCCGTACTTCTCACTACGCCAAGGATTCCGGAATTGTCCCGAAATTGCCGAATCGGAATTGATCCGTCATTTTTTCGACTTTCCGATGGGTTATGTTACCGCAGGCTCGATCTGCGAAGCGGAACTGTTTAAACAGTTTTGCGCCTCGGTAATCCTGCGAGCTTACGTTCCGATTTATCAATTAAATACGAGCTTATGCTCAATGCAAACAATCGGATTACGAGCAAATACGACAAAATGATTGAAACCGGACTGCCCACGCAATGGTTAAATTAACATTCAATACTAGCATCAGAGGCCTGCATGGGCCGGGCTTTGGCCCGGCCCGGAAAGCCCGACCCGGCCCGACGTCGGGCCTTGCCGGGCCGGGCCCTATTTTTCAAACTCCGGGCCGGGCCGGGCCGGGCCGGGCCGGGCTTTTCGATGGATAATTTAAACCGGGCCGGGCCGGGCCGGGCTTGGATAAATTTAATGTTATTATATTTTGGAAAGCAACAACTAAGTGAATTGAAAAAAAAAATGTTATTAACACGAATTCAATGTATTTTAAGAATTTTAAGGAATACATGGGTCCAGTAATTTTATTTATTTTATTCAACATTTTTCGGTTACGGGCCGAGCCGGGCCGGGCTTTGAATATTCAGCTCCGGGCCGGGCCGGGCTGGGCCCGCAGCACATTTTTGTTTCATCGGGCCGGGCCGGGCCGGGTTTTAAATTTTCACTGTCGGGCCGGGCCGGGCCGGGCTTTCGAAAACTCGCTTCTGCAGGGCTCTGACTAGCATCATTTGCGTTTACTGATTGTTGATCTATGCTCGACCAAATAATGTCATAATGTTCATGAAACGTAATAATTCAATTTACTGGTTAAAAGTTTCCAGAACTTTTCGAAAAACACTGTTTTTGGTGTTTAAGCTTCAATCACCAATTCGTTGTATTTACCTTTGTAAAGGGAATGTATTAAATATAGGCGTCCGCAATAACGAAAAAGGATTCTGTGGGGAATTACCAAATTGCCTATTGAACAATTTGCGGCCCTTTCCTGTCGACGGGAAATCTAGGGTATCTTCGGATGGTGAATTGCGTGAATCATGATGGATCTCCCGCATTTCAGAAACTTCCCACCCCACAGGAATTTGATTTCGGATTGTCTCCACACATTAACGATTACTAACGTTGCCACCTCATCCCCCACCCCCGTACAAGCCCGATTATCGATTTCGTGATGAAAATTTGATTCCCAGTAATAGAAACGTTGTGCCCACTGCAACAAGTCGTAACTAATAGAAATATTAAGGCTGTTGGTACTCGACTCTAACTGATTGTGGCGTGATCATTAATATTTTACACAGGGTTACATAAAGGATGAAGAATTATATTTTTTTTAATGAGTGTATTTTCAAGATTAAATAAAATTTAAATAATCGCTGAAAATCTAAAATATTTTACTATAGAAGCACAGATTGATTCTTTAGTAATAAAATCCATTAAGCTAAATTAGTTTCACCTGAAAAATAAGGACGCAATTGCGTATGAGCTGGACCCTACCGCGAGATATTTTAGTTGGTGTAAATTGACGCTATTTTTCTGCGATAGGATTTAAATTTTGATTTTTTTTATTACTCCGAGCTACAGTTTAATATTCAACGGAGCAAGCCAAACTTTCGGTTATTCAAAAATAGCTTCATTTAGACGAGTATTATGCGAAACGACTAATTGGGTTATTAGGTGTAGTAAGTCGTTCGTTATTGCAAATAATTGAATTGCATTCCACCCGCAAAAATATTCATAACACCGCCCGGGAATTGCTCCGCGTAATTAATTCAGGGCTCCTCGTCCAACTTCAAAATCTCGTTAAATATTAGATTGAGGTTGGCATCAATTAAACATTGCCGTAATGTCCCCATAATGGAGAGTTGTCATAAATTCGGTCTTGTGTGGTGTATAATTAACTAAATGTATAGTTAAATATTATCGCAAGGGCGCAACGTCGAATCGTTATTTAATTACATATCGCATTTTCGCCCTCCAAGTCGATATTCTCTAATTATCCTTTTTTTGGTTTTATTATTGATTATCACGTCGTAACGTGAATTTTTAACAGACATTTAAAATCCAGGTATAAAAATTATACCGGGTGACCCAGCCCCATAACTCATTTGCTATTTGAGATATAGACTTCTAGTTTTTTTGAACCGGTACCCACACTTATTCTACATATTTTAAAAATATGTATGCTTTTGTACAGGGTGTCTCAGTATACTTAACAGAACAAAGTTATGTTTTTTTTAAATGGGACACCCTATATTTTATACTTTATTTTCAACCTTCTTGAGAAGCTGATAAAAATAGTATAAAATGCCAAGGGTCTATTATAGACGGTTGGTTAGTTATGGGCAAATTTGTGGCAAAAACATGTACACATTGAAAAAATTGCAGAAGCGCGTCATTTTTTATACACTAAAGAATGTTTCACATCATGACGAATGATACAAATCGGCTTTGGTTCTTTTTTGTTCATACTGCTATACAGGGTGTCAACATACGCAAAACAATGGATAACTATTTTTTTTCAAATGGAACACCCTATATATCTTGACACCAATGCATGGCATTTTTGATAAGCTTTCCAATAATGTACAATTTGTATAACGGAATATTAAGGATTCTTGAGATTTATTCATAAAAATATTTTTCTTTTGTCACCTCCTGTTCATTTTTGGATTTTCAGCCAAAACTATCCATTTTCTGAAGAAAAAAAAATGACCAAAGTTCTAGAGCGAAAAATTTTCGATCGATATCGGTCTTTCGACTTTTCCTATAATGCGTGCATTGCCCGCCAGAGTGCGCAAAATAGTGACCGTATATGCGATTTAGCGTTTTTTTCAAATTGTTTATTAATTAATTGCACTATACTTTATTTTCCACGCCCTCTAGCGGAAAAACCGGCAATTGTAGTATAATGCAAATGACCTACATCGATTGAAAATGTTCCGCTCTACAATTCTTTTTGCTCTAAATGCATAGTTTTCGCTAAAAATTCAAAAACGCGAAATTTAATACAAACATTTTCAATTTGCATTTTTAGCGAAAACTATGCATTTTGGGCAAAAATTGCTTGTATTAAGAGTTGTAGAGCGGAACATTTTCGATATTGGGCATTTGAATTTCCCTATAATTTCCCGTTTTTTCCGCTAGAGGGTCCGGAAAATAAAGTATAGTGCAATTTATTAATCAAAAATTTGAAAAGAAAACGCTAAAATGCACATACGGTCACGATTTTGCGCGCTCTGGCGGGCAATTCACGCATTATCTGAAAAGTCGAAAAACCTATATTTTTCGTTCCACAACTTTGGTCTCTTATAATTTTTCCAGAAAATGCATAGTTTTGGCTGTAAATCCAAAAATCAACAGAAGGTGGCGAAAGAAATATGTTTTTATTGATAAATCTCAAGAATCCTTAATATTTTGTTATACAAACTGTATACCATTAGAAAGCTTATTAAAAATGCCAGAGATTGGTGGCAACGTATATAGGGTGTTCTATTTGAAAAAAAAAAGTTATCCATTGTTTTGCGTATGTTGACACCCTGTATAGCAGTATGAACAAAAAAAAAAACAAAGCCGATGTGTATTATTCTTCATGACGTGGAAAATGTTCTAGTGTATAAAAAATGATGCCATCTTTGCTAGGAACGCTTCTGCAATTTTTTCAATGTGTACATGTTTTTACCACAAATTTGCCCATAACTAACCAACCGTCCATAATAGACTCATGGTATCTTATACTATTTTTATTACCTTCTCAAGAGGGTTGAAAATAAAGTATAAAATATAGGGTGTTCTATTTAAAAAAAAAACATAACCTTGTTCTGTAGTGTCTATTGGGACATCCTGTACAAAAACATACATATTTTTAAAATATGTAGAATAAGTGTGGGTACCAGTTCAAGAAAACTAGAAGTCGATATCTCAAATAGCAAATAAGTTATGGGGCTTTTACAGAACCCTGGGTCACCCGGTATATTGTATGCGTACATTTTATATTATAAATAATTATTTTACCAATATTGACTTATGTACAACTTTGTATAAGTCCTTAACATAAAAAAAAATATCTATCTATCTAACGGGCGCAACTTGGGTTGTGTAAAATAATCGATTAATCGATAACTAATCGATCAACGGATTGTTTGATTTTTACTCGAAAAATAATCAAATGAATCGATTATTTAATAATGTAATAAATCGATTAATCCGATCATTCGATTATTCGATCATTTCATTATAATTATAAATGATTATTGCAAAACTCATTCGATTATATCGATTATTGAAAATAATCAATAATTCGATTATTCAACACCCCTACTATCCTTTTCAAAAAGCGAGGCATGTCACTTTCGGATGCTGTATGTGGTTTAAATTTCAAAACAATCGACCCCATCGACTTCAAAATATTTAACTTCAAAGTGACACGCCTCGC
Source organism: Ocypus olens (assembly GCA_910593695.2). Taxonomy (NCBI): domain Eukaryota; kingdom Metazoa; phylum Arthropoda; class Insecta; order Coleoptera; family Staphylinidae; genus Ocypus; species Ocypus olens. The sequence continues at coordinate 4,641,439 of OU343057.1, read as the reverse complement.
TTTTTGAAAAGGATAGTAGTCGCAACCATCATTTTTATTAAGTAACATTGTTGATGGTCAAAGCGATTTTATATCGGAGATGGCACGAACTAGACACAAACTTGTATGAAGGGCAAGGAACTGGTCTTAGGGATGCAGAATAATACAGTCCCTAACAAAATGGCTGGTAGGTTTTAAAAATATCAGCAGTTTGACTCCCGGAGTTGATTATTTTTGCTGATGCAACTCACCTAAAAGAGTCATTTAGCCGTCCTTTTAGTTGATATACCTTATTCAATTCATTCTAATTTCTTCTCTTTTCCTGCAACAGGCTATCAACCGAAAGCTTCCTACTTTTATTCGTACATTATTATGTATTCATAAAGTTGATGAGATGAAAGAATGCACGATATTTGTATTTTACGAAACAAATGGATTACTATGATCCGCAAAATTTGTATTATATTTACTAGTAGATTGTACTTGAAAGCACTCTTAAAATATGCAAGTCGCGTAAAGAAGAAACAACCATGACATGTGATAGTTACGAGGATGTCTCTCTTTCGCCACATATTTCAGAACGGTATCAGCGTTACATATTTAAAATAGGGCCATAAAGTAGTCGCTACCTCTCTGGAAACACCTCGTGGAAATTTATGATTGAGCCGAGACTCAACTTTTGATTTAAACATTTTTCATTTCCGGGACGAAAGAAGTGAAATATTTACGGCATTATAAAAGATTCAAAATTGCATTTAAAGTTTCCGAGTTTTCTATTTGCTAATGTACTCCCGGACCAGGGCGTCCAACTTCGGAATTAAGGGGGAGCGACCCTCTTTTCTTCTAGCAAGTCCTCCAAAGAGATGTCGGGAGTTATCATTTTGTTGCGTTATTCAATTCCGTCCCCCCCGCCAGAGGAAAGGACATAATTTTCTTTAAGGAAATAGTTTTAGTATCACTCCGCCAGGGCGTGCCCTGAATAGAGAAGGGCCGCTCCTGCTACGCATATGCTGCTGATGATCTTGCGGGAGATTATTACGATGGAGCGGACGGGGTCGGGAATTCCAATGATTCTTTCTAAAATATTAAATAAAAAATCTATTTTGGTGTTCCTTCCCGCATTTTAAACTCGCGCGTAGGAATCTTGCCAAAAACATGACGGTTTTTTTTATGATATTACTTTCACCACGCAGAGAATATCAATGGGCTCTTGGGACTTCCGAAAATACTCGTGTCAAATGTATCAAGGAGGCACCAGATGCTGGTGATGCATAGCTTTATACGATGAGGAATCGTGGGATTGCTTTTCAATATTTTTCGTGCTTATAAAGGTCACAAATTCGATTAAAAATTAAACCTAAATATTAACTGCCAAGCTATTTTTTTATAAAATGGTCATACATTGTTTTTTTTGTTTTAAGTTATAATTTGTTTAGATATATAGAAATAATATATATTTCATGGTTTTTTATTTGTATAAAAATTTATTTTATAAAAAAAATTTGAAAAAAAATCACGATCACAATACTTCATAACGGAAAAAGTAAAAATATTTTCAGGCCAATCTGCAGTAATGTGCAGTAACGCCACACCGGTCAGTCTGTAATGTAAAATGTAAAAGTGTGAAAGCGTGACCGGCGGCGCAGAATGATAGTTCTAAACTCAGTTTGCTGTACCGGTCACCGGTGACCCCCACGGCCCCGTTGGTATAACTAGGTGTCAGTCACCGGTAACCCCCATGGCGGTTAATGTGTTAACAATGCAATCAAATTAATTTTAATGTAGAGCTACACATTATTTCAGTAATGGGCAAGATCCAATATTTCAAGTTCTTAATCAAATCGAGTTGCTCGAGCTCGCAGTGTTCAATCGTATAAGTCAGACGATCTGCTCGATTAATTATTGGTATAAAATATTTGTTATTATTTAAAAACCAATTTAGTTAAGATATTTGTATTTTCTAATGTAAAACAAAAAAACTGATTGTATCTTTGTTTGTCCCGTATGCGTTCCTATTCCATTCATCCAATTGCGATGAAACTTCGGTGAATTTCTGAATTGGTACAACCATTTAACAATAGGTGGCGCGCAAGTCGTTTCAATGAATGAGTGTATTTCATATAGTTTAACGGTAATTCATCTGTCTAACAGAATTAAAACGCACTCACTTTCGCTCTTTAAGTGGCATTGCAACACACTAGTACCACTAGTGAGTTATAAAAAGTTAAATAGAAGCAAAATGAAATATTTTATTAATGTAAATGAAATAATGAAATAATTAGTAATCAAGTCTATAAGTTTTTTTTTTTAAACATTAATGTTCTGTATGAGAAATAGACTGTAGTACTTCCTGATATCTATTTTTATTTTATTTACTATAAATAGATATCAGGAAGTACTACAGTCTATTTCTCATTTTAAATCACCTGATAAACATGGATTACCTACTACAAGCAAAATGAATGTTCTGGTTCACGTTCGTGAACTACTTCGAACAGCCTCAAGTCTATAAGTTAAAAACATAACGGGATTTTTTTTGGTACGATAGGTGCGTTCACGCAGCCAGCCGTCTCTGCAACCGGCCCTACCTATCTGCATTGCTACCTCTGCTACCTCGGCCGTACAAAAAAAAACCCGCAAACCGTCATTGGTAATAATTTATTTACCTTTAGAATCAGCATGAACACATATATCTCCATTGTTGTTAAAAATAAATAACAAACCGTAGTTATTTATAGACACCGACTAAAATAGCTTCATCATATCATACCAAAAATAAAAGTTCCATAAATCTTTAATCAATGCAGCAATAGCAAATCACGAAGCGGCGGAGATGGCAAAAACGTCGATAACATCGGAAAATGCGACGGCAAAAGTGCGTTATTGGATTGCGGTCATTACCTGTCACCTGAATCACTTTGCCGCTGAAGATATAATAACCAGAGAATTTTCCGAGCTTTCCAGCTTTTTTTCCTTCGCTGTAGCGCAGTTCGTGACCGAGGCCACGATATGGAATCACGAAAGCATTGATCCGTCTTGCATTATTCAAGAGAAGTAATGACCCAGACCATTACAGCAACATATTAATCATTTGTTTTGCGAACGATGAGGAAACGGATGACACAGAGTACAAGTGGGGAATAAAAATTGAATTTTTTGGGAGTAAATGTACTTTGATTTTTTTGCAGTGAATTTTCAAGCTCGCGACACCTGGTTTGGTCTTTCAAACAAAGACTGAAAGCTTACAAATCGATTTAGTTGATTTGAATGATTTTTCAGAAGAACTAATACTTTTCATCTAAATTTAATTTAGTCTTTCTTTTAGCCAATCTTTATTTTTAAGATAAACGGTACAAGCTATGATCCAATTAATGTTTTCAACGTTAACTTATAATTAGTTGTTTAAATAATTTGTTTATTGCAAATACACGTTTTATTTGTATAAAACTTTGATTGGTGTAAACAACATAAATATTTAATTTGGAACAATTTCTGTATTATTTGTGTTTATGCGAAAATTGCTATAAGCTACTTCAACTTTGTGGATTCTCCGTACAAAGTACGGGAAAGTATTGTGATCATGAAAATTTTCCAAATTTTTTTTTACAGAAATATCCATTTTGAGAAACGATTTTGACAATTTTTGGAAAAACATATTTTGTGTCTATGTGTGTGTGTCAGTGTATTTGCTGTATTTCAAACACAGGAATTAAAATGACAATCCGAAGTACTGAAAAGCTTTTGGTATTTTTTTTTTCGAAAAAATTCGAAATATGATAAATATTACAAAAATCTTTAGACAAAGAACTGCACATCATTAGTTAATAAATGTATTTCATAAATTCTTTGGTTTTCGAGAAAAAAATAAAAATTTGGTCTATAATTATGAAGTGACAATTAACAAAAATGTAGAAAATTAATTATCCAAAATATGAACAAAATTCCTTTCATGCCATCAAATCGGAAAAAAGTTAAACGGTGGCTACATCAACATTTTTCTTTTTAATTAATGTAATTATATATCAAATGGTTTTTCCATTAATATTATATTTAATATTGTAGATGGTATACAGGGTGTATTTGAAATAACGAACAGGTAAGTAAGGCACATACACAAAATATTTGTGAACCCATTTCCGTCAAAATTTATTCGAAAAAAAAATTTTGAATTTTCCTAATTTTTCGAGGTTTCATTTTAAAAACCGATGCTTTTCTCATTTAATTATGTCTGCATGGAATGTGTGTTTGTTTATTTAAATTGCGAGATACGATTTCTTGCCTCCGAAATTTGAAGTGTTATCGCAACGTTTTTTTTTTGTAAAAGATAAACAGTCCTCAAGTTCATTGACGCTTAAAGAGCACTCAGATATTTCCTACGCGCTTGTTGTAATTCGATATCTAAATCCGATGCTGTTTAAAAATTAGGTCACATTACCACTGCCCCCAAACATGTTGCGTATTTTCACTCATTAACTTTAATAATTAATTGCGGGCTTTTTGTTACAGTTATAAACAAAATAATTGCGAATATTGTTTAAAAATAATATAATCTCTTTGTGGTTACGAGCCTGTTCGTTATTTCAAATACACCCTGTATATGAAAATTCAAATATAATAGAATTAATATTTTCTTTCCTTGATCCTAGCTATTGTTACACGAGGTTTTTACACCTAAGTTTTTTTTTAAACTAAACAAATGTCCAGTTTTCTGTTCGGAGTCAGACTCAGACCTTGGAAATTAGGATCCAGAAGATCCAGAAGGAGCTGCTCAGACCACTCGTAATTGTAATATTAAATTCTCAATTATTTTAACAATTGGTAAAACATTATAAATTCTAAAGTCCACATCACAAAACAATTGTGTATTTGTAGTGATACGATAAGAATTATCAAACCATATTTATTGCGCAACAGTTATAGACCATAAAACAGTTAATATATTGCACGAAAAGATGTCAATATTGTGCGATATGAGTGCTACCAGGAAAATATGTTTTCTTTATCTTCGTAAAAACTGTTATCATTGTATGTGGATGAATGTGGTACAAAAAATCAGGACATTTTTCAAAAACACCGAATTATGTCAAATACGTGTTTAACACATTCACTGCCGGCCTTGGTGTAACGCAGGGGCCGACCACGCAACTGGTGCGTGGTACGTTCTTTGTTATTAAAGCTTACGGGCAAGCGTCGGCTTATTTGACACAAAAAAAAATTATACCAATTGTCAGTTAATGGAACATATGTAATATTAATAAATACATATGACATATCTCTTTGTTTAAGTTATATACTTGAGTCACAAATTCAGCGTTTAGTAATTACTTAAGTTCCTGTATGTGAAATTGTGTTCTTTATGTGAAATAGTGAAATATAAAATTAAAATTTTTTTTTTTGCTAAAATGCTAAATGCTAAATTTCGCTTCCCCCTTCCGTATACAACGTCATCTCTCGAAAACTACAAATCGGATCAAAAAACTTTATGGGGATCTTTGATACGGATTAAATCGGTGACTGTTTGCCGTCGTCAGATTTTAAATTTTCGAGAAAAAAAAAATCGCAAAATTCTTCGAAAAATTCCCGCAAAACATTCAAAAATCGGCCGTAGATCGTAAACGGTGCGCCCCACGAAAAATATAGCTCTTACCTTTTCGACGCAAAATGCAATTGCAAATTTCTAGCGTGAGATCAAAAATGGCCGCTGTAGAATTTTTTTATTGAAATCAGGGGTGGTTTTCTTTGAATAACTCCTCGGGAGTTGGAGATATCAAAAATTCGTAAGAGACATAAAATGTAGATGGGAGTTAGTTCTACAAAACTCTTTGAAATTCGGAGTCGTGGCCGTAAGGGGAAGCGCGCCCTTTTTTCCGGAAGCGTCCGAAATGTGATTTTTTAGAAAAATGCTTGAGGGGTTGCAACGGATTTTTTTACAGGGACGTGCGATAGCAAACGTTGTATCCCGATGCAGTGGGGATTTTTTTAGCCATATTTGAATCCTCCAACTCAAAAATCTTGGGAGGAGATGGGATTGGCGCGAAGCTCTGCATCGCGAAAAATCGATTTTCAAAAATTCACCCCCGAGTCTAGGGGTGAGTTGGAAAATCGCGGATTTCACGGGCCTCTAGAGGACGTTTCCGGCTTTCGGGAAAAAAAAATTAATATTTATCATTTTTTTGTTTTTTGAGGGGTTGGCAACCCTTTTTTCTAGAGGGTTGAAAGTTTAATGGTATATTTCTTGAATTATTTGTGATTTTTCATAGAAATTTCAAATCGCCATCTATAAGCGTTTTGAAAATATTGTAAAAAAACGTGATTTTGGGGCTTACGCGTTTAGTATATATTAAATTAAATTAAATTAAATTAAATATTAATTAATAATTAATTATACATTATTATTATTATGCATGGTTTTCCATAAAACGACCGTGTCGTATGCGGTGCCCCACCCTACATAAGAACAAAAAAAATGAAAAATGTTTCTCGTGGAGATCGTGTGGAAACGCTCTCCTTCACAATTCATTTAATAAGGTTATTCGATCTAACTAGTGCTGTAACTTGGCAAAGATACAAGAAAGTTACACAAGAATATTGGTTTTAGCAAGATGGCGCTATAAGTCATGGAGAAAGGTTTTCAAAGATTTCCGATGGAAATCCCTCAGTATGTCTTTTAATTTTTTTATAGCGCTATAAGTCACGGGTTTCCAAAGGTTTTTAATGGAAATCCCTCGGTATGCCTTTTCTGGTTATTTGATGAATTCAGTGAGATTACTTAATTTGTAACTTCGCGAAAATATATAATTATTTTTTAGGCGTGAAAGTAAAGAATTAAAGGTTTAAGCAAGAAAGAGCTACGCGCCCTAGAGAACGATCTTACTATTGGAATATAAGTATTCCAAACACCGTTAAAGGTTAAATAGTAATCTCCGTTTCCTCATCAGCAACTAACTACACTGATGAGACCTGAAACCGGTCTGTAGGTGTTCTGATGGAGGAACAATATTTAATGTTCACATTAATATTGTTATATTTGCCGCCGCTGGCAATGTCCATATCTTGTCGGTGTTAAAGCCACCCGGATTTGGTTCAGTACAGCATTCAGGCAATAGATTCCGCCACTTTGGCGTTTCTACCGTAAAAACTTTATCTTCAGCGATTAATTGCACGAGCTGGTAATTCGGTACGACCAGTAAAATCATTAGTGCTAGAACGTAAACACAATAGAAATTTTTCCGACTTGAAGTTGAAATAATCGGCGAGTGTTTATTGGTTCTAGCAAGCCTGCGTTACAAGTATTAGAGAAAGATTAATGATCCTGTGGGAAAGAATACTCCCTTCCACGTGATTATTTGTTGTAGCTAGTAATATCGGTAGTACTTTAACTTGGCAAAGATGTAAGAACTTTCTGTAGATCTGTAAACTCTCGATAAACTTCTTGCACACATAAATAAATTTGTGAGTGCAATTTCTAAATACTGCAATGCCACAACTCGCCGTCGCTGCATTACTACATTATCAAAATACAAATTCTTCCTTTATCGAAATGTACTTCAAATAATTTCAAGGCCAATAGCTCGCATCAATCCAACTATCGTTCGTGTGGGTGGCATCAAATCGCGAACTATCACTTTTACTACCTGTGAACGAATATCAACGTATTGTTTTTAGATAACGTGCTTATCTTCTTTTTCTGTGTCATACGTTTAACTATTGTCTTAATCTCAAATGCAATTGCAGTTATGTAATAAGTCATTATAATTGTAGAAAAAGGAGTGTTCATGACTATGGTTTTGATAACAACATATTTTAAAACGTGATACTAAACAAGTTATTCCAAAATTAAATTGGTTTAGTGCGTAAGTGCGCGACCATAACGGGACGAGTGTGTTAGATTCTCCGCCCGGGCGGAAGATTTTTCTGACCGAGAAATATCCGCGTGGCCGTTGTATTTGTCCTACATTATTCATTCCGAAGTTATTTAATATAGACACCTAGAATGGCTAAATCGCCTACGCTAATAAACTCACAGAAAATTAGTGAAATTATTTTAATAAACGGCGGCCCGTTAGTGTAGTGGGTACAGGCGAACGCTTGTGCCGGTTGCACCACGTGCCGTGTGGGTTAGAATCCCAGCCCGGCCGAAAGATTTTTCGGGGATCGAGAAGTATTCGCTCGGGTCCATGGTTGTTGTGTATACGTCCGACATTATTCATTTATTCATCCTAAAATTAAATTAAAATATATAATTAAATATTCGATGGTTCCATATGACTTAATACTTGATTGGCTGTAGACAAGATTCTTATGCAAGGCTCAAATGGGCCAAAAAGAAAGAAAAATTCGATGTGACTGAATGGCACACGCCTAAGTAAAAAAATAAATAATTCTGATAACTAACAGTAATGAATTGGTTGCGTACTTATTGCGACTGAAAAATCAATTAAGGAGGAGCATCAGTTACGAGAGATTAAAGTTCCTAGAGAACTGCCATATTTCGACCGAATTCTTGAGCGAATATTAAAACTATGCAAATAAATAACGTGCTTTTAATAATCCCGCCTGTAAATACCACGCGGGAGGGAGATAACTCCAACAGGCTATGGAACTTGTGGTTCTGCGACATGAAATATTTCATTAAAATTAATACCGTAATGCAAGAATCGATAAATTGTACGGAATGAGTTTAATTGGAATTTTCTCGTAAAATCCTACAATAAATTATCCTTTATAAGTAAAAGTGATGCATTTGCAGATTTATTCAAGTATCAATTTGCTACAATGTGTGTTCCTAGCTGTTGTCTTCATTGCATTTTTCTGGAAGGGCTCCGCCTCGTACTTTCAGTTTAATCCAAGTTGTTGCGGATGAGATGAATATAAAATTTAACGATACAAACTATTGCCATTAAGCAGGAAAGTAGTTCCAATAAGTGATTTGTTTTATCGGCTTAAGGGCCCCGCACACGGACAATTGTTCAACGACTAAACTATTTAGTTGAGTTGGATACATGTTACGATTCTCCACCAACTAAACTATTTAGTCGAGGAGAAATCGTGTGGCGTGCGCACACAGTACGACGCCGACACAACTCAATTTAGACAGTTTAGTAGAGTATTATTAATTTATGTAATAAAAATGTTGCTTAAATATTATTAAACATGCTCAAATAAGCTAAAATATGATTACATATGCTCGATGTAACTAAAATATACACGAGAGGGCTTAGATATGCAAAATATGAAAAATTTAATCATCACCATTTCATTGCATTTTACTAGATGCGGATAGATCCAAAGGGATATTGTCAGCATATCAATATTTAAGAATATGCATTTATATATCTTATCGTGGGCTTTTTACGATCGATGACCAACTAAACTATCGATCGTGTGCGCACTCCCATTGGAACTGTGGAACTATGTCAGTTGTACGATTATTTAATCATAAGGGCTCACCAACAGCTTTTGACTAAAAAATCGGGCTGGACGATAGTTGGTGTATGTGCGCAGTTGCATTTATGGTAATGCTATTATAGACCTCGACTAAACTATCGCTCAACTAATAATTGGCCGTGTGCGGGCCCGCTTAGGAAGACTTTGGAAAAAGTTTAATTTTGTAACATGATGCCGACGTCAAAAACATATTATTATAATAATCATGAATGGAATCGTTGGAAGCACATGGTCGAAAAACTTGCGAACACAAAAAATACCAACAGTGCTGTTTAGGTCTTAAAATCCTTAAGAATTCATGCAATGTTGACATATTTTCCGGACTAATGTCTTCCTCGATTTTGAAAATATTCATAATAGTTACTATTTTGTGTGATTTAAAGGGTTAAGGAAGGGTCAACATCTATACATTATTTTTGTAAAACACTGCACATCTTTAATAAAATACAACTCCAGTTCGGAGCAAACACCCCGTATAGTTATTCTACGCCTGTGAGTAGTATTAAACATTTTTGCAAGCAATGCTCGATACTAAATAACTTGAATTTGAACATTAAATATTGTTCCCCCAGCAGAACACCTACAGACCGGTTTCGACCTTTCAGGTCTCATCAGTGTAGTTAGTTTCTGATGGAGAAACGGAGATTACTATTGGAATATAAGTATTCCAGCTGAATTTGTCAATTTGCTTTACACTTCATAATTTAGCTCTTCATATTTTTCCTTTAAATGTCACAATTTTGATTGATTAATCTAATTTTTATCTTATTTTATTTTCCAAGAGAAAATTATAATTTATCTTAATTTCGTTATAATTAGCGAAGATAATCTAAAAATAACAATTGTTATAATTTTGATTGTATTTGCATTAATTTTTATCAATCACCACATGCTGCGTGGTCATGTGATAAAATACTTACATTCATGCGTAGCTCTAATCCATCACGAAAATTCAGTAAACAAACACGGGTATATCATTTTTAATTCATAAATAGAAAGATAACATTTTGCGTGGGCGGACTAGTGGAAGGGGTTTGAGCGTCTAATCAGTGATTTGCAGCGAATAGTACCTACCGTGCATTACCTTGTGACGCTGTTTTCATCAAACACAGTTGGAGACGGGTAGTGTTGTGGTTTACCGATTTAGAAGTGACGCTATAAACTGTAAGTAATTGTTTCCTTTTACATCTTATTTTGACAACGTGAGTTCCATTTTTTAATTTTCCAAAATGCGTTATCAAACGCTATTGTAAGACAACCTTTATCCATAAATGTATCCCTGTTGATATTTCATCACTCATTATATTAGCCAAGTACAAATACAAAACTGATGTGACTGAAGGGCACTTGTCAAAGTAAAAAAAAAAATGTTAGGTTGATAGATTAACACATAGCATCAACCAAATACACTTTACATCTCCAAATATAATTATTTAACACTGCCCAAAGAAATTACCAAAAAATGTTTTGACCAACCGGCACCTCCACCTTAACAGTAGCACTAGTAATAGAAGGTTGGTATTAATTTCTCATGGAAAATATTTCCAAATAGATGGGTAACCCATGAGTGAGTCGAATAAAAGAATCGACTCTTGAAAATGGTCAAGTGACTCCAGTGAAAATTAGTGACTGATTGTGAGCCATACCATTCGTTCAGGTGAGGACTTTTTGTTTCAGTGAGAAATTGTGACTCCAGTGAAAATTAGTATCTCATTGTTTTCGATTATTAGAACATTTTTAAAACAATTTTGCATACAGGAGAACATTCTTTAGAATTTTGTAAAATACTCTACGAAAGTTTTTACGGTATGCCTGCGCGCATGTAATACCTGGTTTTTGCAAGATGGTGCACCTATGTATTTTATACCTGAGAGACGTAGATTTTTTTATTGGCTTTGGCTTATAAGCCATTCAGCCACTAACGGTTATAATATTATAACAGGATAAACGGGGGAAAAGATGAATCATTATAATGGGGAGAGCGTTACAGGTTTATACCAGATGTTTCCAGATAGCGAACCAGTAATTGAAAGATGTTAATGTCATGTTTACTTAATAAATAGTTTATTAAATATTAATGGGATATTCTAATTAATCCTTGTTTCGTTGTTTAATAATAATGACTTCATTGTTTGGGCATTCGAAAAAAAATGATTTGTCACCATAAGAGACGTAGATGTAAATTAAATTAATGTTTCTGTGTTATTTATTTTTTTTTTATCTTATCCGGAATATATTTTTGTAAATAAATTAGAAACAACCTTACTTGTTGCAGAAAGCATTAAATAAATTCAATACAACGAAATGTTATATTTCGTTGTATTGAATTTATATTTTTGTAATTTTGCCTGCTGATGGTAGTAATATACAGTATGTTTTTTTTATCGTGGGCCATAGGATTTTACATGCTAAAAATTATACCTTGTGTATATTTTAACATATAATTTTAAAGTAAATTATAGTTAGTAATAAATCAATTACTTTTCCACATGATGCACTTAATTAGATTAACTTAAACATGTTTTATAACATTAAAAACTGAAATTAATTCACTAATCAATCTGACATTTCAGAAATTCAAGGTACTTTGATTATTTTCGCTCAGTTATTTATTTCAAATAATTTCATTTTTTAATGGAATAAAACATGTTTAAATTATTCTGACTAAGCGCATCATGTAGAAAAATAATTGATTTATTACTAACTAAAATTTCCTTCAAAATTTTATGATAAAATATACATTAACACAAGGTATAATTTTTAGCATGTAAAATCCTATGGCCCACGATAAAAAAAAATACCCTGTATATCACAAAAAAATAAGTCCTTATTTATCCTTCACAATTACGACTAAACAACATGAATAATATTTTTTGCTGAATCGAAAATTTTCCTGATCAGAATCCTTACTGGATCAAAAATTAAATGTTTAGGCGGTGATAATCAGAAGACACATCATCATCTAATCGCTATTTACAACTTTTGCGCGAGCATTAATTCATTTGTTTCCAAACCAGGCAAATCCTGAACTACTCTCGGGTGAGATTTGGTATCAGCAAGATGGAGCTCCGCCGCATTGTGGAGTTAACGAGCATCAACACGTAAATGAAATATTTCCAGAGATGGGTAGGTCGAAGAGGACATATTGAATAGCCACCGCGATTTAAAATCAGTTGAGCATAAGATCAAAGGTCAGTCGTTAGAAGAACTGGAAGATCGTTCAAGAAATATCACAGCATGGTATACAAAATTCCTTAATCGAGTAGGATAGTGTCAGAAGGTTCCACTTTGAACATTTATTATGAATATTCTTCAATATTTTGTAATACCGAATTTTATTTTCATTAAATGATTATAATTTAATACTCTTTATTTTATTATTTCACTTTTACCAACTATTACCGTTCGTCAAAAAACTCTCCAAGCATAAAAATTCAAATAAGACTTTTTAAGTTATAAACAAGCTATTGTTTAAATATATTTTCAATATACAGGGCGTTCTTCTTTTTTTTTAAAGAAGGATGATTGACGGAAATTTGGGTTGGGGAATTATGGATGATATGGGACATTGGCTTAGACAGCGTAGGTCATTCAGCCACAACCGATTATTTATAATATATTATTCATATTAAATGTAAATAGACATCCACAAACACCCATGCCCTCGCCGGGATTCGAACCCAGGACCCTCCACATTAGTTCTGGCGCGCTAACGCACGCGACTAGTGGGCCGGCGGGTGTTCATTTTATTGCGGAAATTTGGCAAAAATTTTCAAATAGAACACCCTGTATATTTTTACATTTTTTTAATTCCAAGATTGATTTTTTGAATTTTTTGTAGGAATATTTTTTTTTATAAAATAATACAGATTCCTCATCTTCCCACATACATACAAATTTATTTGAACCAAACAGATAATAAAAATAACGAAATAAAAATTATTTGTAACTTAAAAAAATTGTTTACGAATATTTTTCCTACATAAATACTTCAATACACATAATCCTTGAATTATTTTGCATAATTAAAGCGCAAGGTAAACATAACACGACTAAATTATTTGAGCCAACCCATAATAGCATAACCACAAAAATTTCATGAAATGTGAAAACGGTTTTAAATAAATGAGGAAGTATTTTCTATGTTTTTCTACTCTAGAAAAAAGTTTTATCAATTCCTGCAATTTTATGAATTTACTAGCATTCTTGAATATTCTCTAAAGGTGTGATTCCTACGACCGAAAAATGTCTAATGAGGAAAATTTTGCTATTTATCCCCGAAACATAGTGAAGAGCAAAAGAGCAAAAAAAGGCCACAAAAATTTCATGAAATGTAAAAACGGTATTTTCCATGTTTTTCTATTCTAGAATTTTTTTTTATTAATTCCTGGAATGTTATCAATTTACTAGCATTCTTGAATATTCTCTAAAGGTGATTCCTACGACGGAAAAATGTCTAATGAGGAAAATTTTGCTATTTACCCCCCAAAAACATAGTGAAGAGCAAAAGAGCAAAAAAATACTCATTTCTAAATATTCGATGTACCCCGTACTTCTCAAATTTCATGACTCAAAATGAGTCGGGAGTCATTTTACTCGTGACTCCTGATCCAAATTTTTTGTACCTCATCAATTTGCATATCTCGTTGCGGTAGTAGAAGATGATTAGATTATTCAATCGGATTCATCACTCGATGATATATTTGGGGATTCCTTAAAACTTTTCAAATGCAAAGTATTGAATGAATATGAGACAATCTCACTTGTTGCAGAAGCAAGACGAAAATAGCCCGAATATATGAATATTCAACCGTTATTGTTTCAATAAATTATTTTTTTGTAGACGTAATTTTACAGTGTCACGAACAGGTTGAATATTCATATATTCAGGCTATTTTCGTCTTTATTAAATGTATGCAAAGTATTGAGTCTAAATCTATTATTATTATTATTTCTAAGAGGCGACTCTTTTAATCGACTCACTCATGATTTAATTTTTGTCTACTTGATATTCCGTTTTGAATGCTGGCAATTGAATAAAATAATGTAACGTAAAGAAAACGCAATATCCTAAAATTTTCTTTCGGCACATTTTTTAATTTAAAAAAAAGCGGATACTACTAAGTACTATGTTAATACCTAATATTTCATCTAGATTAGCATTTCTGAAAATTTTCATATACTGATCCGTGTTTTTTCTCTTTTCATTTTGACCCAGTTAAGTTTAACTATACAAAAGTAAACATTAAATATTGTTCCCCCATCAGAACACCTACAGACAGGTTTCGACCTTTCAGGTCTCATCAGTGTAGTTAGTTGCTGATGGGGAAACGGAGATTACTATTGGAATATAAGTATTCCAAACACCATTAAAGGTAGAAACGCCAAAGTGGCGAAATCTTTGGCGTTTCTACCTTTATAGAAAAGCATATATTTCGTTAAGTGCAAATCCATAATCGAAACAATATACACGTTTAGTGAACGTATTTCACTTAATCTAACGTACGTGAGCTGTTAACCTATTTGTTTACTAAATCGCAACATCTAAGTCTCTCAGGTATAAAATACTTAAGGTGTGGTTCCTACAACGCGTCCGTCGCTGAGTGACGAACGCAGATGACGCTCGCGATTCTCTGTTACAATGATATATTTATGGAGCTGATGCGTCT
The DNA here is from genome assembly GCA_910593695.2 of Ocypus olens. NCBI lineage: Eukaryota > Metazoa > Arthropoda > Insecta > Coleoptera > Staphylinidae > Ocypus > Ocypus olens. Next base: position 4,626,344 of record OU343057.1, on the reverse strand, counting down.
GTAGCGTCCAGAGACGCTACCAACCATCAATCGCTTCGAGAGTAGTCGAGACGCGGACGCTCAACGACGGACGCGTCATAGGAATCACACCTTTAGATGCACCATCTTGCAAAAACCAGACACTATATGTGCGCAGGCATACCAAAACGACTTCGAAACGAAACGAAATCGATTTAAAAATGTCCTAATAATCACACGAAATATAATCCAAGCAGAATTTCTCCTGTACAATATTAACCAAATTAGCACTAATGCCGCGTAACATTTAACATTGTCGTAAAACCACCCGCAAATGATACGAATTAAAAGCGAGAACTCCCGCATATTTATTTCATTGCAGTTTGTATTTAATTAAGTGGATTGTATCATTATTTGCAAGTGGATGCAAACTCAGACGTATTTTTCTATAAACGCGGTTATTAGCAGACATTAAACTTTATAATTGTGTTGGGGAGTTCGGATTATCACGTAACAATATTTACTTCTAGTTCTTAGTAACTCGTAATCCGCCGAGCTTACAACTTTCTGTAAACGGAAGTTAATCCGAAGATAAAGCAACAAATCAAATTGGAATTCACCGGGAAATGAAAATCTCATATTTACAGATTTAGTGTCGCAGATAGGCCTGGAGCCGGTGAGTAATTTTCAGGTCGTGACAAATTCCTGCGACCTAATGAAAGAGTGGCTTACCCAAGTGAAATATAATAGGATTTATAGAAAGGGTCCTTTTATCTACAAATTCGCACGGTTCTGCTATTTTACCCTTTCTAATCCCGGCCACTGGTCAGTCTTAAATTTATTGTCGCTAATATTACGATACAACAAAGAGTGCAGTTCATGAAGCTTATTTACGGCGGCCAGATTTTAAATTGCTTTATACGTAAACTTTGAGCCGTTAAAGTTTTAATTTTCCAGCTGGAAACAATGTGCTCTCGGCTCCCAGCGAAAGCTCAAATTCAATTCCCGAAAAGCTCTGCGGGAGGTAATAATAGTAATAGTATTCGCGTGAATCGATATTCATGGACGCGTTTATATAACGGTAATCATAAGCTTTACTTGGTGTACAATTTTACAATGTAAACTGGCACACGATTTTTTTTTTAAACAAGGGATATTGATTTTGATATTAATAGTCATTTTAACCACGCCATTACAAATACCAACAGGATGATTATATTGTTTTTTTTTACTGGACTTCAATTCTAATAATGTCATGAAAACAAAGAAATATTATTTCCTGTGTACACATTCATCTCTTCATACCAGATACTACACCTCTCTGTTCTGCTACTCACCAATATCTTACATACCTCAATCTCGCTTTCACACAAATACCCTCATGTCCCTGCCATCCTAAACCTTATCCAATCCCTACGATCTTTACAGAACACACGTCTTGTGTACTCTTTTCCCATTTATATTTTCCTGCCCTTTCTGCTTTAAACATACTTATCTATCTATTTCTTTTTACATTGCTAACTTGTAGATTGAGTAAATTATTTTTAGTTCCTACAAAAACCAATATCAATACAATTTCGCTCCTTTCTTGAAAAAAAAAAACGAATAAAAATCAATTGATTTTCGTCTATATATATATATATATATTGCTTCCATTATCCATACAATTTATCGACACGATAAATACACTCATAAAAAATGTCTATTAGCTATACTTAATGGTAATAATTATTCCACCGATCAATTGATTTATCCGTGCCGTCAGCTTTTTACTTATCTTTATCTGATTGTGTAACGCACTAATTACATTCGAAGGGAATCGTGAATGGGGTTGATTAGAAAATGGGTGAGCCTTGTGAACACGAACTTTGTACTTTGTACACAAGGGACTCCTCTAATTACAATCTGACAACGGAATGAGTATTTTTTATGCAATTTTAAGCCAATTCTCTTTCATGTGCTAATTACCAGTAATTTTAATACTGAAGATGAGATTTGTTTGATCTTATTAGGATAGGTATTGCTAATAATGTTGTTTACAAAATAACCTTTCACTTCCACTGATAAACTTTGTTATCAAGGTTTAAACTATTTTCCCATTTATAAAGGCCAATTCTTGTTGAGCCTCAAACTACAGGTGTTGCCATGGCTTTTTGACTCTATATAACGAGCCGCCCCTGACCATTAACATCATAGAAAATTTGGAAAAAACGCGTCAACAAAGAAAACGCAAAAACAGAAAAAATCGAAAAAATCTACTTTTTTAATAATCATCGTAGACCTTCACGCAATGCCTTGTTTTCATCAGAAGAACGAGCTAAATCGATTGGCTTTAAAATATTTCATCTAGAAAAAATAGCAAAAAAATTCTGGACACTATTTGATTATAAAAATTATTTGTGAGACAGAAACTGAGAAAAGCAAAATTTTTTTTGACGTAAATCGTTCGTACAACTGCTGGAAACGCCGAAAACGATTAAATTAAATTTTTCTTCAAAAATTTATTTTTGTATTTTTTCAAGTCTAGAATCCCATTCTGAATACTATTTGGTTATAAAAATTATTTGTGAGACTTACAGAAACTGAGACAAGCAAAATTTCTTTTGACGTAAATCGTTCGTACAACTGCTGGAAACGCCGAAAAACGATTAAATTTAATTTTTCTTCAAAAATTTATTTTTGTATTTTTTTAAGTCTAGAATCCCATTCTGAACACTATTTGGTTGGCAAGTCACCATGATTAATGTTAATAATAACATTATGCAAAATTTGGAAAAAAAGTCGATTTTTTTAGACTTTGAACGGTCGTAGCGGCTAAACGAAGCAACCAATTCAAACGCGGTTTTCAAATATGTGCTCCTTGGGTGCAAATTAGTCGGATTTAATTAAAATAAGGGATTTTTAATTTTTGACGAAAACTTGTAAAACTACCCTTCTTACTTTTGCCCAAAAACTGCATTTAAAATGATTTCCTGAAGAAACCACTGGTTCGATTCGGGGTTTGTATACGTCATTGGAAAGATCCCTTCACGCTTCAGAAAATGTACTTGCCCAACCAGAAATGTCTATTTGAACCCCGCGACGCGTCAACAAAGAAAACGCGAAAATGGAAAAAATCGAAAAAATCTACTTTTTTAATAATCACCGTAGACTTTCTTGCAATGCCTTATTTTCATCAGAAGAACGAGCTAAATCGATTGGCGTTGAAATATTTCATCTAGAAAAAATGGCAAAAAAGTTGGCAAGTCACCATGAACATTATGCAAAATAATTTTTCGATTTTTTCAGACTTTGAACGGTCGTAGCTGCTAAACGAAGAAACCAAATCGAACGCGGTTTTCAAATCTGTGCTCCTTGGGTGCAAATTAGTCGGATTTAATTAAAATCGGCGATTTTTAATTTTTGACGAAAACTTGAAAAACTACCCAAGGGTCCCCCCTTCTTACTTTTGCCCAAAAATCGCATTTAAAATGATTTCCTGAAGAAACCACTGGTTCGATTCGGGGTTTCTATGCGTCACTGGAAAGATCCCTTCAAGACGCTTCAGAAAATGTACTTACCCAACCACAAATGTTTATTTTAAGCCCGTGACGCGTCAGCAAAGAAAACGCGAAAACGGAAAAAATCAACTTTTTTAATAACACTAGCCAACAAAATTGGACTTTTTCTCTGTCCTTGGGACTAGACCGAAATTTTTCGATTGCTTGGGTGTAACAAAGTACCGAAATTGCGATGAAACCCCCGAGACTTTGGTTTTGAGGTTAGGATTCGCAAAAAACCTCTTTTTTTACTTTTTTCACTATAACTTTGGAACAACGCAAGACAATTTGAATTTGAAAATACTGCTTGTATGCTTATAAACAGGGCTACATTTGGTATATAAATGACCTTTTTTTAATAACACTAGCCAACAAAATTGGACTTTTTCTCTGTCCTTGGGACTAGACCGAAATTTTTCGATTGCTTGGGTGTAACAAAGTACCGAAATTGCGATGAAACCCCCGAGACTTTGGTTTTGAGGTTAGGATTCGCAAAAAACCTCTTTTTTTACTTTTTTCACTATAACTTTGGAACAACGCAAGACAATTTGAATCTGAAAATACTGCTTGAAAGCTTATAAACAGGGCTACATTTGGTATATAAATGACCTTGGTAGCGTAATCAAAACCCTAATTAAAAAAAAAATTCCGTAAAAAACCGCAAAAATCGCGTATTTTGAAACATTTTGCGATTTCAATCGATTATAAAAAAAACGACGCTAGATAGCTCAGATCAGTTTCGCTGACCTGAAAGCTTATTAAATGGGCTACAATTCCTGTATGGCACACCCCTGTGACTTAATGAGAAGTCTTCGAAATAATGGGTTTTGTTTGAAAAAATCGTGAAATTTGCAATTTTTTCGGCCTTTCTCCCCTTTAAATATAAAATTCGCATATATGTCGTATGCATTTGAATGCCTATTAAAAGGGCTACAATTTCTACATGGCACACCTCTGTTACGTGATCAGAAGTTTTGTAAACATTAATTTGTGTTTGAAAAAAATCACGAAAACTGCATTTTTTCGAATTTATTTTTCATTATTCATCAATATTTTTGAATAACATTTACACAGCATTTAGAAATCAGTCTAAAAAATATAAAAATGCATACGACAGATTTTAAATGCGTTGTGGAATTTTATATTTAAAGGGGAGAAAGGCCGAAAACATTGCAAATTTCGCGACCCATTATTTCGAAGACTTCTCATTAAGTCACAGAGGTGTGCCATACAGAAATTGTAGCCCATTTAATAAGCTTTCAGGTCAGCGAAACTGATCTGAGATATCTAGCGTCGTTTTTTTTTTTAATAATCGATTGAAATCGCAAAAATGTTTCAAAATACGCGATTTTTACGGATTTTTTTTTTATTAGGGTTTAGATTACGCTACCTAGGTCATTTATATACCAAATGTAGCCCTGTTTATAAGCTTTCAAGCAGTATTTTCAGATTCAAATTAACTTGCGTTGTTCCAAAGTTATAGTGAAAAAAGAAAAAAAAGAGGTTTTTTGCGAATTCTAACCTCAAAACCAAAGTCTCGGGGGTTTCATCGCGATTTCGGTACTTTGTTACACCCAAGCAATCGAAAAATTCCGGTCTAGTCCCAAGGACAAAATGGCTGTTGGTTAGTGTAATCATCGTAGACCTTCATGTAATAACTTTTTTTCATCAGAAGAACGAGCTAAATCGATTTGCGTTACAGAATTTTATGTAGAAAAAAATGCAAAAAAATTCACCACTGTGAGTGGCGGCACGTGGAACATATTGGTGGTAGAGCTACTTATACAATATACCCCCACCCTTTTTTCTGAAGAAAGAAAGAACGATTTATCTTCCTAGGCCAAAGTAACTGGCGAAAAAATGTTTTAAGAATTAATTAAAAATTCTTGCTGAGCTTGAAACTACACCATGACTCCTTAGCCCTATATAACGAGCCGCCCCTGGCAAGAAGCAATACTCCTAACATATGCTTCTGAACTGAAAACCTAATCAAGATACATTACCACTAACTCCATTTGTAAAGCAATTTTCACAACGAAACCAAACACTGATATTCTCGTTGTCTCACCGTGCAAATACGCGCAATATCCAGAGCAGGCTGCACAATAATTTATAATCGAATACGACCGGAGTAACTTGATATAAATGTAAATGATGGCGCAAGTGTTGATGCAGAAACGTGACATCTCTAATTTATGGCTCTCCCCGGCCTTGTCTAATTTACTTACTTCCTAGCGCCAGCTCGGAACGAGATCATTTTTATATGCAAATATCCGCATGAAATCCAATACTGTCTTGACTTGTCTTCTAGTGTCGACAAAATTGTGAAAAAATTAAGTAAATGCAAGCGACATATTTTTCAATCGGATACACCCGATAGCTTCAGAGCTGTCCAAAAATTATTGTTCTTGTAAATGTAAGAAGTAAAAGCATAATTTAAAATGTGCCTTTCAAGACACCCCATTTTCTATAGTTGATCCTACAGCCGGATGCTGTAGGCTAGTTTCCGTTGGAGCGGATAAAGAAATGAGCTCATTCAAATAACAATTTCCATGTATATAATTGTCAAATTATATAATTGGCGAGAATGGTATCCAATTTAATTGTTACGGCCTGTTTTAGTGCAAGGATAGTGGTTTAAACGGTTAGGCCTTTGTTTTCCAAACTTTAAACACAATCGAAATAAAAAAAAACAATGCGTAAGCTTAAAGTTACTATTAAAATACGAACTGGTTTACGTTTACAAGAGTTTATTGTTGTAGAAGGGAGCGTAGCAAGGAAAAATGTTTTTTTAAGTAATAATTTTTTTAAATTAGCTTTATTCGAATAGAATTATAATTGAATTGGGAAGCCACGCAGTTCATCTTGGGCCGTGCCATGAGTCACCCCGCGAGCCTTCACTGGTTAATTCACAGGATTATGTGATGTTTTCCCTCTGTTAACGTTATCCAGATTTCTTGTTGATAATAATTTATTAAGAATAACGACTTGCCCTTATCGCAGTAATTACCATAAATATATTGTGTTAGCACATTGCACAAGCTCGTTATATCGCGATTCGGATAATTACGAGGAACTAGGATGCGGCGTGTTCGGGAGATAAGTCATTTTACAGGAAGCTTTTATCTGCAGAGTTTAAAGCCTCAGTAGGAATCATAACGTGCCGCCGTGGCTTCGTCCATAAAACAGTCCTTTATTTTACTATTTTCTTTGTAACTTTTGTGGTGACATAGATAAAGGCCGGGCATCTTCCGAATCGATACCGAGCGCCATATGGCACCTTTTCATTTATTTTCGGAACGACCCACGCGAACACAAGCAAAGTTAAAAATAATACAATAACTAATTAACACAGCCGTAAACAAAGTAGCGATTAACAAAGTGATTTATAGTGCGTGCATAAAATAAAAATGAAGACAACTGGCATTTACGGACAACAATGAGAACACTCGAGCCTATTAAATGTTATTACCGCCCATGTGCTTCATGGAAAGATTGCTTCAAGAAAGGACACATCCAGCTCATTCAGAATTGCATCCGATGTCGACCTTCAGCACTGAAATAAACGTAAGTCGGATCGCGTAACTCAGAAATAGTACTATATAAATAGGTGTAATTAACTTAAGCTAAGCGCCATTTCAGATTGCTTGATTGGTGAACGTCCAAAGCAATTTCCACGCGGAAAGAAAACCTGCGAAATAAATGAGCCGCGGAGTGCGGCCAGACCTTCCCACTTAACTCCTTGTAATGTAAATAGAGCTTAATATCAACAACTAGCTTGCATCTAATTATTAATCTTCACAATTAATAACACTTAAGGTGATGAGTACAAGTCATTAAACCATGATTTAGAATGCTTCTAAATTTAATACTGGGATAAAATTAGAACACCGATTTTTATTTCGTGATGAGATTGTTTTAATAGAAGTCGTCTGTCTTCAGTTCCTTTCGTATTATTCGGGGTGCAATCGTACTCATCTCCCACAGGGGCTGCTCGTTATGTAGAGCCATGGTGCCATGGCACTACCTCTAATTTCATGCTCGGCAAGAATTTCGTGTTTCTCAAAACACTTAAATGTCTGTGAAAATTTAATGAATAATGCATTTGTTCCCCAACGCAAACTGAGCCAACTTATTTCTGGTAGAGCATTTCATTAGAATGTAGACAGCGGCGGGGAGGTGCGTGGTTTGGGAAGGGGCGCGTTCTGAATCTGCAATTTGAGTCAACTCATTTCTGGCTCATCTCGTGCGCGCGTTAGTCATATTTCCGCACCGCACACGATGAATAAACTTAGTTCATTGCCGAATAAGCCTTTTTACTCATGTCTATTGAGAAAATTTGCAGGCAAGTCATGTACTCATTAAATACATGCCAATTGAGAAAAAAACGGAAATTCGACTTTCAATTGTTTTTTGATTTTTTTTAAGAATAACTCTTGAACACATTACCAGATTTTGAAAACTCTTGGTGCAATGTATTGCTGTCATCTGATAGATGCAGAGAAACCAAAAAATAAATTCGACGTCCAATTGTTTATTTTTTATTTTTCAAAGATAACTCTTGAACGAACGGGCAGATTTCGAAAATTCTTCCAACAAAGTGATGTTCTCATCGAATAGATGCAAATAAAAACAAAAACTAAATTCGACGTTCAACTGTTTTTTGATTTTTCAAGGATAACTCTTGAACGAACGGGCAGATTTCGAAAATTCTTCCAACAAAGTGATGTTCTCACCGAATAAATGCAGATAAAAACAAAAAATAAGTTCGACGGTCAATTGTTTTTTGGATTTTTCAAGGATAACTCTTGAACAAACGCGCAGATTTCGAAAATTCTACCAACAAAGTGATGTTCTCTTCGAATAGATGCAAATAAAAACAACAAATAAGTTAGACGGTCAATTGTTTTTTTGATTTTTCAAGAATAACTCTTGAACAAACGCGCAGATTTCGAAAATTCTACCAACAAAGTGATGTTCTCATCGAATAGATGCAGATAAAAACAACAAATAAGTTAGACGGTAAATTGTTTTTTTTTTATTTTTCAAGGATAACTCTTGAACAAACGCGCAGATTTCAAAAATGCTTCCAACAAAGTTATGTTCTCATCGAATAGATGCAAATAATAACAAAAAATAAATTCGACGTCCAACTGTTTTTTGATTTTTCAAGGATAACTCTTGAACGAATGGGCAGATTTCGAAAATTCTTCCAACAAAGTATTGCTCTCATCGAATAAATGCAGATAAAAACAAAAAATAAGTTCGAGGGTCAACTGTTTTTTTTTATTTTTCAAGAATAACTCTTGAACAAACGCGCAGATTTCGAAAATTCTTCCAACAAAGTGATGTTCTCATCGAATAGATGCAAATAAACACAAAAAATAAATTCGACGATCAACTGTTTTTTTTTTATTTTTCAAGGATAACTCTTGAACGAACGCGCAGATTTCGAAAATTCTTCCAACAAAGTGTTCTCATCGAATAATTGTTTGAAAGGATGACCACATTTTAAAAATTCTACCCGTCGAATAGAAGATTAAATGCGTTCTTTTTTGTGGATAACTCGTGAAACGATAATCTGATTTTGAAAATTCTTCCGGAAAAGTATTGTACTCACTGAATTGATGTAGATAAGATAAAACATTAAATTCATCGTTCAATTGTTTTGCGGTTTTGAAAAGATTACTATTGAACAAAATGGCAGATGTTAAAAATTCTTCGTTGTACTCATCGAATAAATGTAGGTGGGACCATTATTTCGTTTTCGGTTGTTCTTTGAGGATAACTCTTGAACAGATGACCAAATTTGGCAACTTCCGGCAACGAGATTTAATCATCAAATAAATGCAAACAAGATCCAACTTTTTTGACGATAAAAATCGAACGAAAGGACAGATTTTGAAAATTCTTTCGGAACAGTGTTATACTCGTTGAACAGATAAGATCAAAAAATAAAATATTTTCTTATATTGCTGAGGATAAATCTTAAACGAACAGAGTTCAATTTTTTTTTGGCAAAGAAGATGTAGGCTAAAAAATTAAGTTTATCGTTAAATCAATTTCTGGTGTTTTACAGATAACTGTTGACCTAAAATTCTTTCGGCAGTCTTATATTCATCCGAAAGATGTAGATAGAGCCAAAAAATTAAATTTGTTGTTCAATTATTTTGCGGGATTCAGAGGATAACTCTTCAACGGATGACCAACTCAGGCAAATTCTTCCAGCAAAGTGTTGTACTCATCGAATAAATGCAGATAAGCCCAAAAAATTAAATTGGTTCTTTAATTGTTTTCTGGTTTTTGAGGATAACTCTTAATAATAATAGACGTTTATCCAACAGGAAACATGTCCCAATTACAAGACAACATACAATCATACATACAATATACAAAATAATACAATACAATTACAAATATAAATACAATACTAAGATAACGTTCTCTACAAAATATCTTATGACTGTTCCTTAAGTTGAGAACAAAATTGAATTTAAAGAGTCATAAAATATATCACATTCGTGTGACAGTTTGTTAAAAGTACGGGAAATAATGTGCAATAGAGATTTTAGTCCATAATTGGTTCGATGAGCAACTCTTGAAAGGATGACCAAATTTGGCAAATTCTTCCAGCAAATTGTTGAACTCATCGAAATGATGCAAGAAAGACCAAAAAAATAAATTTGCCGTTTAATTGTTTTCTGGTCTTTGAGGATAACTCTTAAACGGGTAAACAGATATTGAAAAATCTTCCAGCAAAGTATTGCACTCACCGTGTAGACGTATAAAATATTAAAATAAATTAATTGGTCAATTGTTTTGTGATTTGAGAAGATAACTCTTGAACAAAATGGCCGACTTTAAAAATTATTGTATTAATCGAATAAATGTACAGGACCAAAAAATCATTTGTCGTCATCTGTTACACGGTTTTTTTTCATAATCATATAGGTATTTATGTATATTTTAAGTCGTACATGTTTCCTATAAATCCCATTAAAAAAAATATGCTTTTTTCAATTTTACGTGAAAATGCTCATACCTATACAAAAATCAGAATATACATTTTGTAGGTAAGAAAAAAACAATTTTTTTAAATTTTGTTTGAAAAAAAAAATATTGAAAATTGACAACGGTTTAAAATTATTTAATTAATTTTTTTAGTGCTTCTGCAACAAGTAAAGGTTTTTAATGATCGATTTTCTTTCCTCAAAAAGGAGACGGGGGGGGGGGATATATTGTATGCTAAGTAGCTCTACCATCAAAATTTTTCACGAGCCGCCACTGATCTCCCCTACGAAAATCCACGACCCGCCGCTGATCTCCAGGGAACATACTTGAACAAACTCTACAATAAGTATAAAAGTATCGGAATATTAAAGAAACAAATGTAACTAATTCTGTCTGAGTGGTCACTTCCCAACTCCCCACGTATATTCCGGTTGCCTGTAGTCACTATTGACGCAGAAATAAATGTAAATATTCCCCAGCATTCGAGCATTATAAATTCTAAAGCTCCGCCGTTCACTGCCCGGGACAGAAGGGCATTAAATTCGGCAATACCCTCCCCCCCCCCCCCCTTTCCGCGATTCGATCTGCAATTGTCCCAGAATCAATTCAAAAACGTATGATCCGCTCAAGAAGATCTGAATTTCAAATTTCGCGTTTCCAATTCCGCTAAAACCGACCGAAACACACATCGGAAAAGAGGAAACAAAACAATCTGGCGCATCGTACAATCCGTGCTGTAAAAGTTTATTTTTATACGCGCTTTCAGCGTAATTGCTCGTAATGCTCCTTTCATACACTGTGATTTAACTCGTGCACCAATTCAGATTAATGCCTGGCCATTGTAATTTCAGCCATCGGCGCGCTGAATTATCGTTAATTAAGAATCGGTTTATTCGTCTGGTTTATTACGGAGCAAATTGCTTTATGGCCGTAGTACTTGCCCTTTTCATTCTAATTGGTGCTTAATACTAAATTTAATCAAGTCTTGTAGGTGTGATAGTGCTGGTGATTTTGCTCGAGAGCCTTGGATACTTTTTCTTATAAAATTTATGTTACATTACATTACACAATTTTAAACAAATTTTTAAAAACCATCTATTTTTCGGCTTTCTGACTAGGCATGACCCCTCAAGGCCATTTTAATGTTTTAACGAAAATAGCTCCGTGTCAACGTAATGAGGATTTTTTAAATCATTTTTACGTAAAATTTGAAGTTTTTTGTTTAAAAATGCGGCTGTAAAATGGGAAAAACTATAGCTTTTTTTTCACTAATATCAAGTCAATGGACAGATAAGAGAAGTAAGATGGATATTTCTGTAACTTACAATCGAGTATTTTTGCGCCACATCCCAAAAAAAAATTGTTTAGGTCTTTCAGTCTTTTAAAACGCCCCTTTGAAAATAGTGCTAATTTTAAGGCCTAAATTACAAGGGAAGTTCCCGAAGTGGCAATCGCGAAATGGCAAGTGATATGGTCCGGCGTTTAAAAGCTGAAAACCGCATTTTATCTTTTATTTCATGCTGATAGATAATGATAGAACAAGATTGATATAAAGTGTAATGCAATTCTTAGTACGAAAATGCATTAGTTACCTTCAGCTTTCCCCAGCGCTAGTCTATATCGTTGGAAAGGTAGACTTCATGTGTAAAATAATTATCTTGAACTAATCCAATTATTTCAGTTTTCTATTTTTTTTATTTTTAACATTTAATCATAGAACATTTTTGCTAAAAGAAAAGAGACAATTTAATACTACCTCTGTTCCATAATAAGTGAGCCATTTGAGTTTTCTTTCAAACTTATTGACCCCTAGTTATTTTTTTAATTTCTATTTTGATATTCTTAATATACACCAAATTTCATGTTCCATCGTATAATACCCGCAATTCTCGTACATTTTGTCATAAACGCCCACGCACCTCTCATTTTGCCCATTCGCCACTTCTAAATATGCTATCAGCCTATCATCATGTGCAATATGATATTGACATATTTATGTCAAACTATAGTAAATTTATAAAATCTTTAAAATCATGTATATATATATAGTATAAATTAGGTATGAAATTATGTATATGTGTGCATGTATGCATATTTGTATATTTGTAAATGTTGTATAGACGAAATCTAGATTATTTTATTTTGTATTTTAGTTATACTCTGTATTATGTTTTATGTGTGATATTTCCCCTTATATTGGGATTGTCCTGTTGGGAAATAAATAAATAAATAAATGTGCCATGGACGTCAAAATATTTGACAGAAAATCTTAAAAAATTTGAAAAAAATATTAAAAGTTGCTCAAAAAAATATTAATAAAACTAGTCTACTCCACAAATGTTCTAACTTTACGAATATTCAAGAAATTTCACCCCAACTTAATTTTGAAACGAGTTCTGATTTTTTTAAATTTGGAAAATTACAATTTCGCATGAAAAACTTAAAAAATTTGAAAAAAATGTTAAAAGTCGCTCAAAAAATTATTAATAAAACTAGGCTACTCCGCAAATATTCTAACTTTACGAATATTCAAGAAATTTCACCCCAACTTAATTTTGAAACGAGTTCTGATTTTTTTAAATTTGGAAAATTACAATTTCGCATGAAAAACTTAAAAAATTTGAAAAAAATATTAAAATTCACTCAAAAAATTATTAATAAAACTAGGCCACTACACAAATGTTCTAACTTTAAGAATATTCAAGAAATTACACCCCAACTTAATTTTGAAACGAGTTCTGATTTTTTTAAATTTGGAAAATTGCAATTTCGCATGAAAAACTTAAAAAAATTGAAAAAAATATTAAAATTCGCTCAAAAAATTATTAATAAAACTAGGCCACTACACAAATGTTCTAACTTTAAGAATATTCAAAAAATTTCACCCCAACTTAATTTTGAAACGAGTTCTGATTTTTTAAATTTGGAAAATTACAATTTCGCATGAAAAACTTAAAAAATTTGAAAAAAATATTAAAAGTCGCTCAAAAAAATATTAATAAAACTAGGCTACTCCACAAATGTTCTAACTTTACGAATATTCAAGAAATTTCACCCCAACTTAATTTTGAAACGAGTTCTGATTTTTTTAAATTTGGAAAATTTCAATTTCGCATGAAAAACTTAAAAAATTGAAAAAACATTAAAAGTCGCTCAAAAAATTATTAATAAAACTAGGCCACTACACAAATGTATTAACTTCAAGAATATTCAAGAAATTTTACCCCAACTTAATTTTGAAACTAGTTCTGATTTTTTTAAATTTGGAAAATTACAATTTTGCATGAAAAATTTAAAAAATTTGAAAAAAATATTAAAAGTCGCTCAAAAAAATATTAATAAAACTAGGCTACTCCACAAATGTTCTAACTTTAAGAATATTCAAGAAATTTCCTCCTAACTTAATTTTGAAACGAGTTCTGATTTTTTTAAATTTGGAAAATTGTAATTTCGCATGAAAAACTTAAAAAATTTGAAAAAAATATTAAAATTCGCTCAAAAAATTATTAACAAAACTAGGCCACTACACAAATGTTCTAACTTTAAGAATATTCAAGAAATTTCACCCCAACTTAATTTTGAAACGAGTTCTGATTTTTTTTAAATTTGGAAAATTAGAATTTCGCATGACAAACTTAAAAAATTTGAAAAAAATATCAAAAGTCGCTCAAAAAATTATTAATAAAACGAAGCCACTACACAAATGTTCTAACTTTAAGAATATTCAAGAAATTACACCCCAACTTAATTTTGAAACGAGTTCTGATTTTTTTAAATTTGGAAAATTACAATTTCGCATGACAAACTTAAAAAATTTGAAAAAAATATTAAAAGTCGCTCATTTTCAAAAGCAACAATTAACATTCGGTTTTTTAAGCGAAAGTGTTCTAACGCCAAAAGTTTCCAACGATGAGAAGACCAAATTTAATCAACGAAAAACAAAGAGGTACTATTCAGTGTTTACTGAAACATCAGAAAAATGGACGGCTGAAAAAGGGAGCGCGGTGATTTTGATTTTTACTGAAACATCAGAAAAATGGACGGCTGAAAAAGCGCGGTGATTTTGACAATTGAAAAATTCGGAACATCAACAGCCACTATAAAAAGAATATGAAAATAAGGTATTGATTCTGTTTGTGGTTTGGATGAGAATATGCTTATGAATGTTGATTCTAAAAAATAAAGGAAAGTCGGGTCGGAAAAAATTGACAGAACAGAAAAAATTGCCAACATTCGATTACTTGATCACAAAAGAAGAGGGACATTGCGGTTGCTATCAGTTGCAGTTGAAATTCCGCTGGTTTTACTTCCGGTGGAACCGGGGAGAACTGATTCAACAGTGCGATGAGGATTTTTTCAAATTTTTAATACAACGGCAACCCCGTAAACGTTTAACGTAGACACCCTGTATAGTACGTAGAAATGAAAACGGCTCACTTATTTTGTAAAAAATATACATCGGTAATGGCTCAATCACTATGGAAAAAATATATAACGGTAATGGCTCACATATTATGGAAAAAATAAAAATCGATAATGGCTCACTTATTATGGAACAGAGGTAGTACTAATTTTAACAATAGAAATGATTTTCTAAAATCTTTTAACTCTCATAAAAAAAATAAAATTATGTTATCGCAGACATTATACACATGTGAGCCTGGCTTAGGAATCTTGTCTACAGCCAATCAGGTATCTAGTAAAGCTACGCGCACACCTGTCGGGATCGGACGGACGGCACGCATCGGATGAAATTGCTTAATACAGTTGTAAACGAGTCAACGCACATTTATCGGTACGGCATGGAATGGATAAATGTTAAGCAATTTTATCCGATGCGTGCCGTCCGTCCGATTCCGACAAGTGTGCGCGTAGCTTTATACGAAACTAAATAAATTTGAGACTATCTCACTTGTTGCAGATGCATTAAATAAATGTAAGAAAGACGATTCAGGCTATTTTTCGTCTAAATTTAAAAAATACATACCAACTAATAGTAAACCCTATTATCATTGCGCATAAATGAATGAAACATTTCGTGTCCGAAAATGAATTATAAATGGACACATCAATTATATCGAAACATTGCACGAATCTGCGAATGAAACGTAATAATCCTCATCAATTTCCATCCATTATGTAAACTTGCGCGTTCGATTATTCGTGAGCGAATGTATTTCCAGCTGGAAATTTAAGGTTTAATTCGGCGCTCTCGATCTGATCGATTGATCCACCTGTCAATAATGGGAATTCAATACAGCGGAACTGTCTGGAAAATGAATTTTCGGCAGCGCTGTCGGGATTAATAAGGGCCGAAGTGGTGTTTTTCGATCGATGCTCTGTCGTATCCCTGTTGCAATCGAGATTACGGCCATTAAGTTATTAAAATGAATGATGGACGTTACATCTGCGACTAAATCTACTGTGATCATTCTGACATTTCGCAAATTGTTTCACTACGTTTAAATGAATAATTACGTCCAACGTGAAGGATTTTAAAGTAAATATTTTACATGTTATGCATACATAACTTGGAGGAATCAAACGTTTGAAATTACTTTCGTGTAATCTCATTAGCTAAATTTATTTGTTTCTTGGTACGTTTTTTTGTCGTACGCGTCCTTTTTCCGTACGTATATTTATCGCATGCGACCTTTTTTACACGTCCTTCTGCTGTGCGTCTATTTGTCGCATGCGACCTTTTTTATACGTCCTTTTGTCTTGCGTCTATTTGTCGCATGCGACCTTTTTTACACGTCCTTTTGTGTTGCGTCTATTTGCCGCATGCGACCTTTTTACACGTCCTTTTGTCTTGCGTCTATTTGTCGCATGCGACCTTTCCCGCGTGCTTCGCGTATATTCACGGCAATAAATGCGGAATCTATAGGCGAGCATTAAATTAAATAACAATTCTACACACGTGCATTAATTAAGCCCGGATTTTTTTATCTTCACAAACATGCAAACCAGCATCTTATCTTATTTGTTTGTTCGCAATTACAAATATTTTAATATAACAATTAATTTTTTTTAAGGTCGGGTTTTTTTGTAAAAAGGAAGGCCAAACCGACGTTACCACGAGCCGTATTGATTTAATAATTAGAACGTGTATAATTTGTATTGACACCCACAAAAACGTTTACATTATTACCATTTGAGCATACAACACAATAGCCGGCATTGTGTTTCATGTTGAAATATTTTCATCGTGATTATTGATTCGTAAACGTGTTGGATGATTTTGCTTTAAAACGAAATTGCACGTCCGCCGATAGTCATTTCCGAATGGGGCACCGATGTACGTCAGCGTTGTCGCAGAATCCAGCGTGATAAATTAATCGGAAGAATGGGAGCGAGGGATAAGGCCTTGGATAGTAATAATAATAATTCTTACTACTCCCTTACCTGAGAGATTAGTTGTCTTCGTGTTGGGAATTACAACGCAGGCGTAGGAAGAATTAATACCCTGTAACTTAACTGTCTCTTTAGGCATAGAAAGCAGAGGTAATGTGATATTATTGAGCGTTTCAGAAATTTCATAAAAATTGTCTCTTTTTGGCTACTGAAAACAGTAATGTGGACCAACACATCTATTGAAGATAACTCTGTTGTAACCACATCTGGTGTAATCTATTGAAGATAACTCTGTTGTAACCAAATCTGGTGTAATATTTCGCATCTCCGAAATTTCCTAAAAATCATCTCTTTTGGCTCTAAAACAAAACCCACTAAAAACAGTTATGTGTACCAACACATCTATTGAAGATAACTCTGTTGTAGCCAAATCTGGTGTAATATTGCGCATCTCAGAAATTTTCTAAAAATGGTCTCTTTTGGCTCTAAAACAGTTATATGAGGATATCGCGTTGTACCAACATATCTATAGAAGATAACTCTGTTGTAACCAAATATGGTGTAATATTGCGCGTCTCCAAAATTTCCTAAAAATTGTCTCTTTTTGACCCGGGAAAAACAGTTATGTGAGGATAACGCGTTGTATCAACACATCTGTTGTAACCAAATCTGGTGCAATATACATTACATCAAACTTAAGATCACACCGGTATTGCCTACTTCCAAAAATAAATTCGTGATCAAAGTAATAACTAAGTGGGGCACTTTTAAAGAGAACATCATAAAGCTATACATACTGCAGTGGCGGCTAAGAATTGATTAAAAATTCTTGCTGAGCTTGAAACTACCGGTAATGCCATGGCTCCTTGGCTCTATACAATGAGCCGCCCCTGATATACTGAATTTTAACAAACATGGATTTGTCTCATTTTTGGCGTCAATGGTTTCCAGACTGTTCTCTACGGTATGATGAGCGCTGTAAAGAAGCGCTTCCGATATTTATACGACGAGTAAGCGCGGGAAAGACGAGTACGCCACCAAGCGGCAATGCGCGGAATTATGGTGGCGACAGGAACACCAAGCGGCACGGCGTGGAACTACCTTATTGAAGGAAATTATAATCTGCTATGATACCTTCTTAAAACCCAAACACCTAAAAATGCTTGGAGAGAAGGGAGAAGAAGGGTAGGACTTCGGACAGAAGGCTATTTAGTCGCCTCTTACGACAAGCGAGCACACTGAGGGACAAGTCTATGCCCGTCACCCCAGAACGAATGAGCGCTGCATTTTTTTTTTGTTCATCGCGAAGTGAGAATCTTCTAAAAACTCCCGCGGGGTGGGGGTAATATCGGATTCACCTTGAAGAAGCGCTTTCCGACTAAAATATTCCATCATTTGCCGTAGGCTGTTCCAGACTGTTCTCTGCGGTGTGATAAGCGCTTTAAAGAAGCGCTTCCGATATTCATACGAGTAAGCGCGGGAAAGAAGCGTACGCCACCAAGCGGCACTGCACGGAATTATGGTGGCGACAGGAACACCAAATATTCCAATCCTTCAAGTCCATCATTTGCCGTAGGTTGCTCCAGACTGTTCTCTGCGGTGTGATGAGCGCTGTAAAGAAGCGCTTCCGATATTCATACGAGTAAGCACGGGAAAGACGCGTACGCCACCAAGCGGCACTGCGCGGAATTATGGTGGCGACAGGAACACCAAGCGGCACAGCGTGGAACTAAGGTGGCGAGAGGAACACCAATTTGCTATTTGCACACTGAACAATACGAAAAAATATGATAAAATGTAAATAAAGTATGTGCGACAGACATTTAAATTAGTTATATCGACTTTTTTTAGCTTAGCAAGTAGTTTTACAAGGTTGCATCACTGAGCATTGGCCAAATGAGAGAGGGGAAGATTTTAGAGAGAGAACGCGGCCATCTAGGCACACCATGTAATCTTTGCACCATGCTCCAGACTGTTCTCTGCGGTGTGATGAGCGCTGTAAAGAAGCGCTTCCGATATTCATACGAGTAAGCGCGGGAAAGACGCGTACGCCACCAAGCGGCACTGCGCGGAATTATGGTGGCGACAGGAACACCAAATATTCCAATCCTTCAAGTCCATCATTTGCCGTAGGCTGCTCCAGACTGTTCTCTGCGGTGTGATGAGCGCTGTAAAGAAGCGCTTGCGATATTCATACGAGTAAGCGCGGGAAAGACGCGTACGCCACCAAGCGGTACTGCGCGGAATTATGGTAGCGACAGGAACACCAAGCGGCACACCGTGGAACTAAGGAACACCAAGCGGCATAGCACGGAACTAGGTTGGCGATCGGAACGCCATGTGGCATAGCACGGAACTAGGGTGGCGACTGGAACACGAACGGCACAGCGCAGAACTAGACCATTGGTTGTTCTACACTGCCCTCTGCGGTGTGATGAGCGCTGTATAGTACAATCGCGCAGAGGTGACGTGACTCATGCTTTTTCGATCTAATAATCGCGACTGGATAAATATCTATACCCGTTCGCATGCTTAAAAAAACGAAATGAAATACGAAACGTGTGTCGATATGTAAATTCAAGGTCTAAGTGCAACGTATGTGATTTCTCATTCTATCTATTCTAACCTCAAAATTCACGTGCTTGTATCTGGTTTAGTTAAAAGCAGAATTGATTGTATCTATTTCATTCATAAAAAGGTTAAATTTAATGACAAATTTCCAGTTCTCTTTGCCGATTGCCGAAAAATGCACTCACAAAGTTTCGTCGGGAATATTTAAAGGACCCCTCACAAATCAAATGGAAATTGGCTTTCGGTGAAATTGACCAAATTTTGGATATGTTGTTCCTTTCTGTGTTCATATCAAAAGTCTCCACGGGCACAAAGCTCGAAAATCTTTCCTGCGAGCAGTACCCAGCTCCGAAGGTTAGAGACCGGTAATCCCTAACTTTGAAATCTTAAATGGGAACTCCTATTTTTTATTGCAGATTTGTATTCTATGCTAAAAAATATTAGGTTTTTATCCGAAAAAATTTTTTCGATGAGCGACAGATGGCGCTGTATTCGGCAAAAACATTTATTGAATTATATTTATTTCTCGCATCAAATGATAGATTACGACATTTTTACGTAGTCATCTCTTAAATAAGGCGTTGATTGAAGTCATTCGTAATTTTATGTCAGAAATAAGCATAACAAAAATAATTCTTTGTAAAAAAAATCGTAGAGACGAATAAAAATCAATTTGATTATCAAATTCCATTCTATTCTTTTCTATTGTGCTAATGTATGAATGTTTGTAACGACAAACAGGTTTTTTTTTTTATATTAAATTACTATAATTAAAAAAAAAAAATTCCTAATCGAAGAAAATGTTTCGAATAAAAGCCTAATATGTTTTAGAGTAAAAGCCAAATCTGCAATAAAAAATAGGGGTACCTATTTAAGATTTCAAAGTTACCCTCCACCCCACCCCAGGGGGGAGGGGTGGTGGTTTAAATTTCACACCACATGATAGAGCTCAAAAAAAAATTTAGACGTATTTTTTTGTATGTCAATACGATTTGTATTTCGCGAGATATTTGGGGTGTACGGGTGGTCTGAAACACCCGGTAACCTTCGGAGCTGGTTACTGCTCGCAGGGAAGATTTTCGAGCTTTGTGCCCGTGGAGACTTTTGATCTGGACACCGAAAGGAACAACATATCCAAAGTTTGGTCAATTTCACCGAAAGCCAATTTCCATTTGATTTGTGAGGGGTCCTTTCCCGCCTAGACTGAATAGAATTATTTTACGGACATACGTTTACTAGAAACTTAGTTCAGGCAACATGGAGCGATGAGTCACTGTCACCTCTGCGCGATTGTACTATAAAGAAGCGCGCCCGATATTTATACGAGTAAGCGCGGGAAGGACGCGTACGCCACCAAGCGGCACTGCGCTGAATTAGGGTGGAGACAGGAACACCAAGCGGCACAACGTGGAACTAGGGTGGCGTCAGGAACACCAATTCGCGTTCGCGCCAAAATATTCACTGCACGGCTACCTTACTTACCTGAATTTTCGAAAAATTTTGTAAGTAAGGAGAAGTAGCAGGTTTTTATTTTCCAGTTCTGAAAAATCATAACTTTAAGTCTGAAAGCACGTAAATATTTAAAAATGTAAAATTACAATGTTGAGTAGTGGATTTTCTTCTAGCCTGACAAAAATTGATTAGCAAATTATGGTCAGTTGCATGTTTCATTGAATAAGTGCCCGTGCATACATGACGACGTTAAATAAGCTAGACGGAGATCTTCAACAACGGGAATAATATATAATTAATTCTCCCGCACGATCGCCGCTGATAAATAAAATAGTTTAAAACTGTACTCACACAAATTTTATAATTTTTTAAAATATTATTGCTTGATGGCAACTCTTGCATACTATGACATACCGTTTAAGGGCAACCTTTTACCGGGTAAGCGTTTTACTGTATTAGGTAGCATATAAAGTCAGTAAAACTGGAATCAATTTTTTTTGTGAAAATGCTCGAACACGTCGATTTTCTTTGATAAAAATACACATTTTTGCATGTGACTCGATTTTCAGTAGCCATTTATTTTTGAGTAATGACGTCAGCCATTTTGTGTTTAAACGACAACCCCCTATTTTTGTGCTTGATTTTGAGAGATCTTTTCATTGTCGAATTGGCAGTATAAAAATATTGCTATCTTACATAAGAAAGTTTTTGAATAAATGACAATTACAAGGTGGATGACACAATTGCAGTTACTATCGGTAAAATTCTTTTAAGATGGCTTATAAACCCACCATATCACCCGAACATGACAGGAGCTCCATCTACTACCACCGAAATAATGTTTGTAAATGGAATCGATTTTTCCTCACTCAGGACATTAAATATTGATTCGCCTTTAGTGTCCGTCTTCAAAGTTTTCGCGAATAGCAGCTCTTCATGGATTTCTTCGTCCATAACACATCGAACATATGACAATAATAATGCTTCATTACCAGACTCATTCAGGTGAAAAAAAAAATGAGTTGTTTGCAGGTAATTGCACAAGAACATATAGCTCCTAAAAAATTTTAGCCAAAAAATCTGAAAGCTTCAAAATGCTTTTTTTTAAGTCTCAATATGACCATTTTCACCGAAACATTTTTTTGAGTAGTGTATTATCTGCCTACATTGATAGGTAAAGCCAAGCCAACATTTTTGTCCTTTACTATCGAAACCAGATAAATTTTCGTGGACCCTCACTTACAACTTGTGAACCCCTATTTTTTTCACGCCAACGTCTCCCGTGGAACCCTGGGGGTCCACCTAGACCACTTTGGGAATCACTGCACTAGACGAACCCGTATATAAATAGACCATAAAGAGAATAATACCTGAAGAGATGCTTTTGGATCTTTAGCACGCAATTTTATTATACCTATAATTCACTCAACATTATGATGGTGACCTAATCCAATTTCGCATGGACACGTGCCAAAAAAATGTTATATACACTAAATTTTATTGAAGACATATAGTTACAGATGGTTAATTGTAGTTATTCCTTTGTTGCAGGCAGAAGTAGTCAAGATGAGGCTTCCCATAAAAATGTACCAAATGTACCTAATAATAATATTCGTTGTGTCTGTGATATTGTATCAATACAATCAAACAAATGCGTGGATCGTGGCGGACAACGGTGGCGACGAGATATCACAAATGTACGGCAGCGACAAGCTCAAATTCAACGACACAGATATCACCGTAGACAAAACGCATAAATTATCCGTAAGTAGAGCTCGTCCTACTTTCCTTTGTATATCGTAGGGCGTAATTTTGGTACATTATTTATAGCAGATAAATATAGATACGGACGCAGATTTGCCACCATTATACATAATAACTCCGACGTACAGGAGACCTGAGCAAGTAGCCGAATTAACTAGATTAGCTCACACTTTAATGCTGGTGCCGAATGTCCACTGGCTTGTGATCGAGGACGCCGACAGAAAAACTCGGCTCGTCTCAGAGCTTCTTATGAAGACCGGACTTCCCTTTTATCACCTATTAGGTAAAGAAAGACTATAAACAGGGGCTTTTTACAAATAACCAGACTGCGGTAATTGCAGCGCCGATGCCGGAACAGTACAAGAAGAAAAAGAAGGGCCCGAAGCCCAGAGGGGTCTCCAATCGCAATAAGGGCCTCGAGTGGATCAGGAAGTACGCGCACACAGGAGTCTTTTATTTTGCAGACGATGACAATACTTATGATTTGGATATTTTCGAAGAGGTAGGATAAAACTCGAAAACCACTTTACTCTCGTGCGGCTTGGCTCCTGTCCAAGACCACACAAAAAACATTCTAAATATCGATTGCCGAACAGCAGCCAGTTCAGGACAAAAAAACTTGAAAACATATATGCGGACGTTTCAATTAAGGCTACAGTATAAAAGGACGCTCCGTTCCGGAAACCTTCCGTGCAACGACCGTGAAATACGGAATATAATATGAAATCTTTTATCCATTTAACTACCTTATATTACGGTCCATTTATACAGAATCTGCTTCAGGTCCGTTTCGTATCACGCCCATGACAAACAAAACATTCATTAAAAGATTTCAGAAAATTATAAAAAAACTTATTATAAATAATAATCGAAATTAAACCTGAATATATGGGTATTCATTCTGTTCGTAATTATACAATTGCAATTTGCCAATTTTACCCAATTTTGTTAAAGCGTTAAATAAAAAAATAAATTCTACCCACAAAATGCACGGGTCATGGCGAGTGTCTATTCGCGCATTTATTGCCGTGGAGTCGAGAGAAAGGTTACACAGATCTTGGCCTTTATATGAAACTGAAAATGTTTTGTGTATTTGAGCGTAAATCTTCTTCCATTAATGATGAATACACGAAGAAGACAAGTAATGTTCTACTTTTTATTTTGATTTTATCTTCTCTGTCCAATAGTAAACTCCAAGAAAAATAAAACGGTTTGACATGGACCGAATGATGTCAAGCACATCACTGACACTTTGATCGCACCGGACACAACACTAGACTGTACGAATATAATCCATGGAACGTCCGGACACGAAAGGACCCAGAACAAATCGTGTATAAATGGAGGTTAATACTGCACTTCCGTAACCAACAAATAAAACTCTTACGTAAATCATGTCGATTAGTAGGTGTATTTTATAGCTCGCATTGAGGTGATACACTAAAAATGTACATACAAAAATATTACAAACCACGATGGTTGGGTTATGCTTAACATATGGATTATTGTTTTGCTTGAATTTGTTTAAGATCCTTATAAACATTGGATCCAAACAAAAAGTTGTTAACATCATTTACTAATGTTAATTGAATTTATTGTCTCTGTAATGCAAAAAAATGTAAAAAAAAACATTTTTTTGGTTTTACATTAATAGTTTGCTTATCACTAAAAATTGTAAATTGGAATAAATCACTTTAACTTAATGCCACCAACATTAAACATCTAAAAATTGTGATAATATCCAGTAAGCATTTTTTGTATTTATCAAAGATAACTTAATAACGGTCAAACCTATGCCAAAAAACAAAAAAACAAAAAAACTTAATAACGTGGTATAGCCTATAAAACCGAATAACTGAGCAGTAAAATCTCTCATTAGAGTTGGATTGGCTTGAAAATGTGTGGTAAACTCCATCTAAGGCAAAATTTAACCTCTTTAATAACCGCAGATATTAAAAAAAAAAAAAAAAAACTTCAAGGTCATAAATATTAGAAATCTAGGAATCTAGGTAAATAAATAAACATTAAAAAATAACTTGTTTTCGTTACAACTAATATTGTAAAAAGTTAGTCGTTTAGATCTCTGGCATCGATTTATTTGAATGCAAAAATTATTTAACATTCAAATTATCGACCAATTGTATATAATATTGATAAGCATAAAGGTATGTATCTCTGGAAAATTTATATGATGAGCTGGAGTGTAAATAATTAATGTCATGCAGATTTTAAGCAATGAAATAATTTACACTAAAATCTTCACATCTTCGAAAAAATACAATTTTTTTCATTATTTTTTCCATATTCTCGAAGTAATCCTCGACAACGTACCATTGAGTTAATCCGCCATTTCTACAGCACCTTATATATGTGAATATGCAATATATGCAAAAATATGCATAAAATCCTCTCTCTAGTTATCAGTAATAAAGGCATGAAATAAGTTTTCAATTTTTTTTTAAATTCCTTCTCGGCACCTCATAAAGGTATAAGGATAAGATGGAACAGATGAAAAATCAAAAAATGGGTTATCATTAGTTTTTCCGGAGGTTTGAAAACTGTGCACCTTCGATTAGATTTCATCTATTTTTTCCGAAAAACCCTCAATGAATTTTAATCAAATTTTAAGGAAACATTCCAGACATGTGTATCTTTAAAACAACTAAAAAATCCGAAAATGGGTTTTCATTAGTTTTTTCGGAATCTCCATTGCTATTTCGCAATTTGAAAAATGTACTCCTTCGATTAGATTTCTTAAATTTTTCCGAAAATCCCTCGATGAATTTTAATAAAATTTTAACTGAACATTCCAAACATATGTATCTTTAAAACAAATGAAAAATAAAAAATGGGTCTTCAGTAGTTTTTCCGGAATTTCCATTGGTATTTTACAATTTGAAAGTTGTGCACCTTCGATTAGATTTCTTCAATTTTTCCCGAAAATCACTCGATGAATTCTAATAAAATTTTAAGGGAACATTCCAGACATGTATATCTTTAAAACAAATGAAAAATCCGAAAACGGGTTATCATTAATTTTTCCGGAATTTTCATTAGTGTTTTGCAATTTAAAAAATGTGCTCCTTCGATTAGATTTCTTCAATTTTTCCCAAAAATTCCTCGATGAATTTTAATAAAATTTTAAGGGAACATTCCAGACAAACAAATGAAAAATCAAAAAATGGGTCTTCATTAGTTTTTCCGGAATTTCCATTGGTATTTTACAATTTGAAAAATGTGCACCTTCGATTATATTTCTTCAATTTTCCCGAAAATCCCTCGATGAATTTTAATAAAATTTTAAGCGAACATTCCAGACATGTGTATCTTTAAAACAACTGAAAAATCCGAAAATGGGTTATCATTAGTTTTTCCGGAATTTCCAATGGTATTTCGCAATTTGAAAAATGTGCATCTTCGATTAGATTTCTTCAATTTTCCCGAAAATCCCTCGATGAATTTTAATAAAATTTTAACTGAACATTCCAGACATTTGTATCTTTAAAACAAATGAAAAATCCGAAAATGGGTTATCATTAGTTTTTCCGGAATTTCCATTGGTATTTCGCAGTTTGAAAAATGTGCACCTTCGGTTTGATTTCTTCAATTTTCCCGAAAATCCCTCGATGAATTTTAATCAAATTTTAAGGAAACATTCCAGACATGTGTATCTTTAAAACAACTGAAAAATCCGAAAATGGGTTATCATTAGTTTTTCCGGAATTTCCATTGGTATTTCGCAATTTGAAAAATGTGCACCTTCGATTAGATTTCTTCAATTTTTCCCGAAAATCCGTCCATGAATTCTAATGAAATTTTAAGGGAACATTCCAGACATGTATATCTTTAAAACAAATGAAAAATCCGAACACGGGTTATCATTAGTTTTTCCGGAATTTTCATTGGTGTTTCGCCGTTTGAAAAATATGCATCTTCGATTAGATTTCTTTAATTTTTTCTGAAAATCCCTCGATGAATTCTAATAAAATTTTAAGGGAACATTCCAGATATGTGTATCTTCAAAACAAATGAAAAACCAAAAAATAGGTCTTCATTACTTTTTCCGGAATTTCCATTGGTATTTTGCAATTTGAAAAATGTGCTCCTTCGATAAGATTTCTTCAATTTTTCCCGAAAACCCCTCGATGAATTTTAATAAAGACATGTATATCTTTAAGACAAATGAAAAATCCAAAAATGGGTTATCATTAGTTTTTTCGGAATTTCCATTGGTATTTAGCAGTTTGAAAAATGTGCACCTTCGGTTTGATTTCTTCAATTTTTCCTGAAAATCCCTCGATGAATTCTAATAAAATTTTAAGTAAACATTCGAGACATGTGTATCTTTAAAGCAAATGCAAAATCCGAAAACAGGTTATCATTAGTTTTTCCGAAATTTTCATTGGTATTTTACAATTTGAAAAATGTGCTCCTTCGATTAGATTTCTTCAATTTTTTCCGAAAATCCCTCGATGAATTTCAATAAAATTTTAACTGAATATTCCAGACATATGTATCTCTATAACAAATGAAAAATAAAAAAATGGGTCTTCATTAGTTTTTCCGCAATTTCCATTGGTATTTTGCAATTTGAAAAATGTGCTCCTTCGATTATTTCTTCAATTTTTCCCGAAAATCCCTCGATGAAGTTTAATAAAATTTTAAGGGAACATTCCAGACATGTATATCTTTAAAACAAACGGAAAAAATCATTAATTTGCGGAATTTCCATTGGTATTTCGCAGTTTCAAAAATGTGCATTTTCGGTTAGATTTCTTCAATTTTTCCCGAAAATCCCTCGATAAATTTTAATAAAATTTTAAGGGAACATTCCAGACATGTATATCTTTAAAACAAACGAAAAAATCATTAATTTGCGGAATTTCCATTGGTATTTCGCAGTTTCAAAAATGTGCATTTTCGGTTAGATTTCTTCAATTTTTCCCGAAAATCCCTCGATAAATTTTAATAAAATTTTAAGGGAACATTCCAGACATGTATATCTTTAAAACAAATGAAAAATCCGACAACGGGTTATGATTAGTTTTTCCGAAATTTCCATTGGTATTTCGCAGTTTGAAAAATGAGCACCTTCGATTAGATTTCTTCAATTTTTTCCGAAAATCCTCGATTAATTTTCCATTAAAAATAAAAATATTAAACTGTCTAATAAATTAGTGCGGATTTTTGCGATTTAAAAATTTCATTATTATAACCATTTTTATTTCAAATAAACTAATCTGTTATCACCTTCAGACAGTTGATTTTTAAGTTTTTTTTAATAACTGAATTAATTTGATATATTTTTGTTTATTATAACAGAATTCAAGGTGTTATATATTAGATAAATTCGAAATGAAATAAAACGACCACGGACCCGAGCGGATATTTCTCGATCGGAAAAATGTTGCGCTCGTGATGCAGCAGACAGATGTTCGCACTTTACCCACTACACCACCGAGCCGCCCTGATACATTTTTGAGCTGTTATATTTGTTTGAATAAATATTAAGAATTTCTTGATCATACTGAATGTTTTATTTTTTAAACGGTTATGTCCATTTATACACGATCTGTTCCGGATCTATTTAATTCGTTTAAGGGTTTCGTTATTAATTTCCCACAGCTCACATGCTAGGCTAGAAGAATACCAGTGGTGAATATTTTTATTAATTAAATTCTACACGTTCGTCGTTAGTGGCTGAATGGTCAAACCTATGCCAAAACACACAAAAAAAAACAAACAAATTCTACACCTATTTTAATGATTTTAACAACATGTTCTGTATGTGCAAGTCCACATTCTGGAATAATCATTCCTTCCACAAACATACATTGCTTGATGACAATTGTAAACCTTTGAAAAGATACGGAAAAAGCAAACGGAAATTTGGGTTTGGAATATTCCCTCAACGTAAGGGATACCCGCACTCGAAAAATAAGAACACGTGTGTCATAAAAAATACTATTTTTCGATATTCGTTAAAGCAATGATAATAATACGGGTACCATTGTAGAAGGGCCGGAATCAGGTGGGCACTAGAGATGGGTAATTCAATGAGTCGACTAGTGTTGAAACGAGTGACTCAAAATGAGTCATAAATGTTTTTTTTTTGCTCTTCAACACTGTAAGTGGAAAAGAGTCGACTTTACTCATCACTTTTTTCCTGACATAGTTTATCACTTCTTCCAAAGAGTCAAGAGTGGACTATTTCAGTCGACTCATAAAAAAGAGTCCTTTCGCCCATCTCTAGTAGACGCTTCAGCACTAGTAATTAGCAGGGAGGCTCCTTATAGCTCAAATTAAAAAAACAGGATAATTCAGGAAAAATGTGGAGTTTTGGTAAATGGTATTCTTAATAAATAATTTTCGCGTTTTTTTTTATACATTCGGCAGCAAACAAGTAAACAATGTATTACGCTGGAGGATACTGAACGCCGCACAGACGGTATCCTATAGGATTAACGCTCTATTCTGTTGTTGGGAAAACGTAATTTGCTATTTAAATATATTTACGTCATAACAGTATGTTACCCTGAAATGTATGGACTATATTTGCAAAAAAATATTTTCTTCATTAATAAAAAAGTTAATTATCAGAAAAAGTATAGCAATTAAAGATTATATTTTTAGCAATATGTAATTGTCATAGTATTTCATAGGTCCATGTATATTTTCAAGAATATTGAGAGAAAAATATAGGAGAAATACAGCGATTCCCCCATATCGCCGAAAAATCGGCACAAAGGAAACTGCATTTCTCCTATATTTGTCTCTCAATATTCTTGAAAATATACATGAACCTGCGAAATATTATAACAATTACCTATTGCAAAAATATAGGCTACAATTGGTATACTTTTTCTGATAATTAACATAAACCTAAGGAGAAATTTTTTTTTTTGCAAATATAGTTCATACATTTATGACGTAAATAAATTAAAAAAGCAAATGACTAAAAATTACGTTTTCCCAATAACAGAATAGAGCGTAGGCAGTAAATACAATTCGCTAGTGTGTTGTATTTATTTTTCATAGTTACGATACGGAACGGGTCCGGAACGGATCATGGCTATTATGGCTTGTTCTTTACTCGTACACCCTACTATACAAGGTTTTATTTGTTGAATACGTTTTTGTGGTGTTAAGTGTTTCCCCATCAATACGGTTTTAGATTACTAATCGAGGCTTACAATTATTCTATATGTTGCAGATGAGATACACCAAGAAGGTATCGATGTTTCCCGTAGGTCTGATTACAAAGTTAGGCGTTAGTTCGCCAGTAGTTAAGAATGGCGAATTCGTCGGATTTTACGACGGCTGGATGGCCGGCCGGAAATTCCCCGTCGACATGGCCGGATTCGCCGTGTCCGTTAAATTTTTATTAGAACGTCCTCACGCCATTATGCCTTTTAAGCCCGGCTTCGAAGAAGATGGCTTCCTGAAAAGCCTGCAACCTTTCGAGCCCAAAGAGATCGAACTTCTAGCGGCGAATTGTACAAAAGTAAGTTTATTTATACACCATTTGCGCCCTCGCCACTATCTAGGGCATCGATTCACAAACAACAATAACGCCGAGATAACGCAATTCTATTAACCCCCTGCCCCAAGTGCGAAATGATGCCGACGCTCCATTTCAAAAATTCAAATTATCCTCCTGCTCCTTCCAAGTGCACTCACAATTTATAAATGTAATTGCTTTCTGGTATTAGCATTTAATTTTGAAAAAGGAAACTTTTGCTTAGTTGACAAACTTAATTATATTGTACACCCAGCAAATTTTTTTATTCACAACCACTATAATGATATGCATATTTTTAACCTTCAAAAAGTTGGGAAATTAGAGATTCCCTGTAAAGAGTATCTCTTGGTCGGCAAAAAATTTAATTATGAAAAAGGAAACTTTTGCTTAGTTGACAAACTTAATTATATTGTACACCCAGCTAGCAATTTTTTATTCACAACCACTATAATGATATGCATATTTTTAACCTCCAAAAAGTTTGGAAATTAGAGATTATCTCTTGGTCGGCAAAAAATTTTGCGAACCTCTTTTTTGAAGTACAGAAATTGTCAATTGTCAATGTTATTTTTAATTAATTATTTTGCTTTATCATGCAGATGCACATCCACTACGAATGTACCTAGTTTGTATTTTTTTGTCTATTGTGGCTTATGTGGAAATAAATTGTTAAATTGAACTGAATTGATGGTGCATATTTATTCACCTGTTCGTGGAAGCGATATGAAAAAAAAATTGAGGATTTGAGTGTACAATAGATGCTGCAACAATCGCTTCACTTCGGGGACAGGTGAAGAGTTCAACAAGATCTGCATGATGAAGCAACAATATTTAAATATTTCAACCTTTTTTAATTCATGTCTTATCACACAACTTATTTCAACTATAAATACACTATTTTTAAATTCTATAAAATTAGTACGAAAATGTAAACACAGGATATATGTATTTCTGCTTGATAAGATACTGTTTATCATTACGTGGAAATGTCGACATTGAAGGCAATTAAACAATTACTAAATTATGGTTATTAGGTAATACCTCCAACAACGATTAATTATCTTCACATGTCTTTATTTGGACAGGTGTAATTACAGATATTGACTCTTGTTTAACTTCGAGTATGTCTCAAACTAAATACTAAATTATTGTATTAAGAACGGCGAGGTATTGCTTAAGTTAATAATCTATTAAATCAAGCTGTTTAATTATAAAGATTACCTTACGATACACTCGGCGTCAAAAAAAAGCGCCACTCGCGAAAAAACTCGATTTTTCAAACCGTCGTAACTTGGTTCAATTTGGTCGAAAATCGATGAATCTTTCAGTTTGGGAAAGATTCAAGTTTTATCTTTAAGAATGTGTAGTTGATTTTGACCCCAAGTCCAACCCACCCCCCGTAACAACGCGATGGAAAAAATTATCCAACTTTGACAAGCTGTACCGTGCGCAAAAAAAATCGGCGGAAAATTTCACCACAATGGCAGAAAAATTTAATCAATTTCCTTCAAATGCCTTAAAAATTCGAGTCGTTTCGATGATTTGGAGCAAAGTTATGAATTTTTGAAAAAAAAATGACATTTTTCACTTGTCTTTTGTTTGAAATTTCAATTAAAATGAACAAATTGAACAAAATGTATTGATAATTTCTCAAGAAAAATAAAAAATTAACAAGTAATTTCCACGACGGGACACATACCATACGCCCCGTAATGCAATGAACGTGTTAATATTAAATAAATAGAACGTTACCACAAAATAAACTCACTTGTAAATTATTATTAAAAAAGTTTCCCCTAGTTTCAAACCGTTGCCTATAAAACCCACATTAACATTAGCTTACGAAATGCTTTCGTTCAAATGTATCTCACGTGATAAACGCACAATCACGTTATAATGTAAAGATTTTCATTGCACGCGACGGAAAATGATCTTTCATTTACAAACAGGCGGATTAAAAACTTTGTGCCAAATCGCCGTAGGAACTTCGTTTTTTGAGTCCTGCACAGGTAATTGAACACATTTAAATGCCCTTTTGGTGGATCGAGTCGACACATTTTTTCCAACTCGGTACACGTTGCCAAAGTTGGACGTTTTTTGGCCCAAAAACGTGTTTTTTTGTTCGGGGGTTGAAGGGTTCGAAAAGGGATCATTCCAATCTGAGTTTACCCCCTTAAAGTAGAGCCAAAATGGGATTTTTTTCCAGAAAGAATCATCCAATTTGGTTGAAAAGTCACTGAGTTATGTGCGAAAAACCTCAAAATGCACTTTTTTCAAAGACCCATAACTTGGTGCCAAATCGTCGTAGGAACTTCGTTCTTTGAGTCATGCATAGGGAATTGATCAAATTTTAATGCCTTTATGGTGGATCGAGTCGACAAAATTTTTCCAACTCCGTACACATCGTCAAAGTTGGAGATGGTTTCCTGAAAAACATTTTTTTCGCAGGGGTGCTAGATCGTCGCGGAAGGGGTTACACTTAAGTTCGCACGCATGACATTAAAGAAGACACTTCAAAGTTTTTCGCCCTCAAAGATTCATCAAAATCGATTGAAAATACGCTGATTTATGGCGGTTTTAAAATGGTCGAAATTTCACGAATTTGAAGCGTTTCATTTTTTTCCACCAGATAGAAGTTCAAAGCATAATCTTAGATTTAAATATGAGTTCAATTGAAGCAGGGTCGTATTTTCGCAATTTTACTTTCTCCGTACAAAGTGCAGGAAAGTATTGTGATCATGAAAAAAAAAACATTTTTTGCGGAAATATCCGTTTTGAGATTCCCAGAAACGATTCCAACAATTTTTGTAAACATTTTTGTTAGTGGTTGTATGTGTGCCTGTATCTCAAACTAAATATTTTAGTTTTCCTGAAAAAAAAAATGAGTTTTTGCATGAACCGTTTTTCTTTGAATATGAAAAATATTTTTGAGTAAATAATCAACTAAACGATTATTTCATTACTCGATTAATAAAATAATCGATTAATTGGATAATAAAATTTTCGATTAATTTATTAGTTTTAGAATAATAATTAAACAATCAATTAATTGTAAATAAATAAAAATTAATAAAATAATCGATTAATTGGATAATAAAATTTTCGATTAATTTATTAGTTTTAGAGTAATAATTAAACAATCAATTAATTGTAAATAAATAAATACTTACTTGTTGCAGAAAGCATTAAATAGATTCAAAATTAATCTATTTAATCAATTAATTGGTTAATAAAATGTTCAATTAGTTGATTATTTAATTAATAGATAAATAAAATAACAGTTTAATCACATTATCAATTAATTGATTATTCAAATTTTCGATCAATTGATTATTTATTGAGTAATAATTAAACAAACGATTAATCGACGAATCTATTATTTATCGATGAATCGATTGTTTCGGAATATTATTTCAATTTTTTTGTGTAAATTGTAAGCTGAACAAATTCGACTGAATTAGTAAATTGTAAAAATCGATTATTCGATTGTTTGATTATACGACTAATCGATTGTTTGATTATATTATTAATCGATTAACCTACGCCAAACAAATATCAATACCCCCTCCTATAGCCGTTCATAATTTATATGAAAATACCCGTTCGTGTTTTCTTTCAGTAAACAAAATTATATTTAACAAAAAAATTGTAAGCAAAGATTCAATTGATAGCTCGATGAATAATTGAAACGGCTTATCCACGTTATTCTAGTAAACAAACTAATTTGATGAATAGCTAAATGATTGTGTCACGTAATACTTTGACCATTATATATAAATCATCTTTATTAAAGAATTCATACATTTAGTATATGATATAAACAAATCTTGCTTAGCTATAATAATTAAATGTGTAAAGATTCTTTATTGGCTATCGACCCGGGGTCTTTCAGCCTTTGACCATTATTTTAACTGGTTTTAAGATTTTAACTTTAAATTCTGTAACGATTGCCTTAAATAGGCTGTACATCCACATCTTCTAATGCGGTATAATCAATAAGATAGATTATGGCGACATCTATTGTGTAAAACCTTGCGAATCATATAAGGGGCGGATTTAGAGTTCTCGTGAGTGAGGAAGGGGCACAAAGTTTGAAAAAAAAAAAAACATGTTATCCAGAGGAGGGGCGGCTCGTTATGCAGAGCCAAGGAGCCATGGCACTACCTGTAGTTTCAAGCTCAGTAAGAATTTTTAATTCATTCTTAAAACACTTTTTCGCCAGTTACTTTGGCCTGGGATCGTTTATTTTTTATTCAGAGAAGGAGGGGGGGGGGCTATATTTCATAAGTGGCGCTACCATCAACATGTTCCACGAGCTGCCATTGAAATTAAGTTCAGTTTTTGAAAATCCACGAGTTGAGAATAAAACGCGTGGACTAAATTTTATAAAAAAAAAAAATTCGATTTGCAAATCATCGTTTTATCAAACTAAATAGAGTATTTGAAAATTCACCGATTATTTTGGGAGTTGTAAATTTTTGAAAATTGTAGTTTTCGAATTGTGTAATACTCGAGCAAAAAAAGAAAAAAAAAATATAAAACGTGTCAACTAAATTCTACAAAAATTAAATTGGATTTGCAAATCATCGTTTTATCAAACTAAGTAGAGTTTTTGAAAATCCGCCAATTATTTCGCGAGTTGTAAATTTTTGAAAATTGTAGTTTTCGAATTGTGTAATACTCGAGCAAAAAAAATATAAAACCTGACGACTAAATTGTACAACAATTAAACTAGATTTGCAAATCATTGTTTTATCAAATTAAGTGCAGTTTTTGAAAATCCACCAATTATTTCGTGAGTTGTGAATTTTTGAAAATTTTAGTTTTCGAATTGTGTAATACTCGAGCAAAAAATTTAAAAAAATATAAAACGTGTCAACTAAATTCTACAAAAATTAAATTGGATCAGCAAATAATCGTTTTATCAAACTAAATAGAGTTTTTAAAAATCCGCTAATTATTTCGAGAGTTGTGAATTTTTGAAAATTTTAGTTTTTGAATTGTGTAATACTCGAGCAAAAAATTTAAAAAAAATATATAAAACGTGTCAACTAAATTCTACAAAAATTAAACTAGATTTGCAAATCATTGCTTTATCAAAGTAAGTGCAGTTTTTGAAAATCCACCAATTATTTCCAGAGTTGTGAGTTTTTGAAAATTTCAGTTTTCTAATTGTGTAATGCTCGAGCAAAAAATTAAAAAAAATATATATAAAACGTGTCAACTAAATTCTACAAAAATTTAATTGGATTTGCAAATCATCGTTTCATCAAACCGACTAGAGTTTTTAAAGATCCGTTAATTATTTCAAGAGTTGTGAATTTTTGAAAATTTTAGTTTTCGAATTGTGTACTACTCGAGTGAAAAATTTTAAAACAATATATAAAAGGTGTCGAAGAAGTTCTACAAAAATTAAATTAAATTTGCAAATCATCGTTTTATCAAATTAAATAGAGTTTTTGAAAATTCGCCAGTTATTTCGCGAGTTGTGGATTTTTCAAAATTTTAATATTCGAATTATGTAATCCTCGAACAAAAAATTTTAAAAAAATATTTAAAACGTGTCGTCTAAATTCTACAAAAATTAAATTAGATTTGCAAATCATTGTTTTGTCAAATTAAGTGAAGTTTTTGAAAATCCACCAATTACTCCGCAAGTTGTGAATTTTTGAAAAGTTTAGTTTTCGAATTGTGTAATACTCGAGTAAAAAAAAATATAAAACGTGTCGATTAAATTCTACAAAAACTACATTAGATTTGAAAATCATAGTTTTATCAAATTAAGCAGGGACAGCTCGTTATATAGAGCCAAGGAGCCATGGCTCAGCAAGAATTTTAATTAATTCTTAAAGCTCAGCAAGAATTTTTAAAACACTTTCGCCAGTTACTTTGGCCAAGGAAGATAAACCGTTCTTTCTTTCTTAAAAAGGGGGGGGGTTATGTTGTATAAGTGGCTCTACCATCAGCATGTTTCACGAGCCGCCACTGTTCCAGAGGCAGTAATTTTTTGTAAAGAACATGTTATCTTGATGCAGTCAGTTTTTGCAACGAACATGTTATCTTGAGGCAGTTAGTTTTTGTAAAAATCTATCGCCTATCGTAGGGATTGAACCAGTAACGGTTCGCGGGGTTTTTTCTGGTACGGCCGAGGAACAAGAGGTGGTAATACAGATGGGTGCGGTCACGCAGCCAGTCGTCTCTGCAACTGACCCTACCTATTTGTATTACCACCTCTTGTTCCTCGGCCGTACCAGAAAAAACCCCCGCGAACCGTCACTGGATTGAACCCACTTCTTGCGAACTCGTGTTACCATTTTGGCTGCGGAGCATTCCTGGAGCTTGATTTAGTGGTTTGGTCGCAAAGGTGTTAATGAAGAACATCGTTTTTAAACAAAAATATATTTCATACCTTTCACCTTCACCAAAATGTTTTGAGAGTCTCCCTCTTGTTCTTTACAATTTCGGTGTTAAAATCAAACCTTCAGGCATTATTATACAACAGATTAATACTAATCTACTATACTATACATAATATACACCTCGCCCACTCATCGTTTGACACAAAACGTTCTGAGTTCCTTCACTGGCCTAAATGTGAACCCTCGTGTTGCAACCGGTGGCAGTCCGGGTATTAGGTAACATTAAACGCTATTACAAATTTAATCCCGGGAACGAACCCGGAACATATCGTGTGCACAAATAGATCCGCCGTTAATGCGTAATTGACAAGACAATATCGATCAAGATAAAGTCTCCTGTTCGTAATCCTGCGCAAATGTATTGGAATTTCAAGGGTAGAACTGGGAAATAATCAGCAAATGTAGTCAAAAGTGTTCCTGTTATTCCTGCAACAGTTTCACACAGAAGGTCAGCACTGCTGTGTTAATTCTCCGTCCGTCCTTTTAAACTAATGAAGCTTGCAATATTGAATACAACCTTTTTCTATTATTTGTATATAAAGGGTGAATAATAACAAACATAAAACAACTGCGACCCAAAAATAATTGAGGCGCACATTTAAGTAATGAAGTGATTATTCAGGCCTTTGTGACAAACCCACAATTATTCGATTAATTTAATGGGCCCACATCAATCATTCTGTCCCCTTGCATTTCTGGCAGTGAAAATTTAGTAAAAGTTAGTATTTATAATGAATTAATGATTATTCGAAATAAGGTGCATGAATAATTTAAGTCTGTTCACTGTTTTTAAGATGTACTTATTGATTTTTAATATTTTTCAGATATTAGTATGGCATACACAAACAAAGAAAAATGAACCTTCCTTGCCGGTAGACATATCTAAATTTAATAATACAAATATACTAAAGCTAAAGGAAATTTTAGTATAGCAGTCAAGCTGTCGTTTTTTATTGGTGCTTTTGATACAGTTTTAGTAGTGATAAGGAACATGCGTACATACATGGGTGGTGCATGGTAGGTGGATACATCGGTGTATGTATGCTTGTAAATATTCGAGTCGAGTGACACAACTATAATTCAAATCTGAGTTAAAATAGCTAGATTGTTTTTCACTTGGCACTACGTAAAAGTATATAAAAGCACAGTGAATTTTCTCACTGGGGCAACTTAGCAATATCTAAAATTTCTTTTTTCAAGTCAAGAGGGCTGTGCCGTTTAATTTTTAAGTATTTTTTATTGTTTCCACTTTCTTTAATCGCAATAAAACCGTTAAGTGTTATTAGTTTCTCCTTATTCCTGCGATCGAACGCTTAGAGAAAGGGAGATTGCCAAAAACTAAGACATTTTTTTTTATTTCGTCACATAAACGTGCCTGAGATGATGGAACTTGCCGAATCTCCCCGTCGACCGTACTTAAAGTCTCCAACATTCCCGAAATCTTCTTTATGTTACATTGTTATTTCCACGTCCGACTCCACAAATTTTGTAATTCCGACTTGAAAGTAACGTTAGCTTTCTTACGATACATTTTAAAAGTTGTATTTACATATTTATTTAGGTACATTTTTAAGCTGTAGACTATTGAAATGCGCAAAATAACAATGATGATATTAAAGGACTTGTACTTACATGATATATAAACTTGTTATTTTTCTTAATAAATGAATATTTCGAAAGTATTTCTTTATTTTATTTAACCCTCACACCTACGTCATCTCAGGTATAGATTGATCAATGGATCTTTTCATGTGCGTCATTCCCGGAGACTTAGTTTTCTCGTCTTGGACGACATACGTACACAAATGACTGCGTCTAATTTAACTTATCGTAGAGAGAGTAAACGCATGAAAATCTTGTCGGAACTAGGTTTGGCTATCCATGGCGTGCACGCAAAGATCCATTGATCAAAGTATAGCAGTGACGGTTCGCGGGTTTTTTTCTGGTACGGCCGAGAAGCAAGAGGTGGTAATACAGATAGGTGCGGTCACGCAGCCAGCCGTCTCTGCAACTGATCCTACCTTGTTACCTCGGCCGTACCAGAAAAAACCCCGCGAACCGTCACTGAAGTATAGTAAGAATTTATTACATTTTTCAATGCATCTACAACAAGTGGGGTTGTCTCAAATTTATTTCAGGTTGTATTTTCCGGCGTACATGCTTTTCGAAACGGATGGAAAATGGAGGTAAGTTAATGCATCAGCTATTCCTCGAGCATCTTCGTGCAAAATTGGATATCGGGAGTACAAAGCAGACCGGTGATACCATTTGAATATGTAAGGACCTAGTTAAGGTGAACCGACAGGACCTCTTCTAACCCAATTTGCAAGCGTGTGAATACCACGAAATATGCATGCGACATCAAAAACTTTGAGTAAACAAGATACGCTAGCAAAATTTATGCTTTTCATGTTTCGTGTTAATATTTCACAAAGCAGAACGTAGACTGCAATTTTGATGCCGTTGAATTACTAATCATTTTTTTTTTTGTAAATTTAATCGGTAAGAATTCAAAGAATCTACAGAAAATTAAAATGTAAGCATTCCTCCTCGAATAGAGAAAGTTGCTAGCATTTATTTTAATATCACGTAAACAATATGATTATGAATTTAATAAGGACGAAAATAACCTGAATATACAGGGTTTTTATTTTAACTCTGGACATAAGATCAAAAAATAAAATAATCATTAATATGTAGGCAACCATACTTACTCAGATTTATTTGATTGTCAAACCTTTGTTAATAAAAATGTATTACACAACCGAAGAAAGAATACAAATAATTAATTGGTATAAAAGCGTTAACAGCACTCGTTGTGTTAGCGATTTGTTTTCGGTTGCATACCCGAGCACACAACCCATCCATCGGAACAATTTTTAATATTATCTATAATTTTGACAATACTGGTTGCGTGAAAAATTTTCGTAGTAAAAGTGCTAAAACAAGTCATATTTTAGGAGATGAAACTCAACATTTCAGCGGCGGCTCGTGGATTTCCGTAGGTGAGGCAAAGACAAAGATGCCGCTCGTGCTGCACTACTTACTCTAATAGAGGAAGCAAATAGTCCGTTGCTTTATCGATCAAATTTTCTTTCATTGCCTCACCGCCAAACATCCACGAGCCGCCGCTGCTACATTTTATGTTACGTAGAACAGAACCTCATATCATCTTGCAGCACAGTTTCAAATAAGTTCAGCTCCGTTTATAAAAATTTAAAATAATTTAAATACAATGCTTACAAGTTTTCAAATCATCGGCAATTATCGAATTAAGACAAATGCAAACGAATGGAATTCTGTGAAACCGTATTGAATTTAATTAATCTAACTCAATTCGTAATGCAATGTCACTGTCACCTTTGTATATTTGGTTGCAGACAACTTCAATTAAATGCCATGCATTGATGTGATTATTTTACGATTGAACATAGGCGTTAATAATAGTATGTTCAGTGTTAAAATAAAAGCCCTGTATGAATATTCAACCTGTTCGTGTGTATGGTTTTAAATTATAAAAAAACACCTTTAATAAATAATTTCGCCAATTGTTGTTATTAAATAAACGAAACAAAATCATTTATTTCAAACAGAAAATTACTTTAAAAAACGTTCCTACACCAAATTCGTTTATTGAATATAAACACCTCACATTAGGCAATTTGCAATCACCGGCGTACATTGGAAAACTTATAAAACATACTCTGATATCAAGGGCGGCTTCACAACAACCCAGCAATGACGGTTCGCAGGGTTTTTTCTGGTACGGCCGAGGAACAAGAGGTGGTAATACAGATAGGTGCGGTCACGCAGCCAGCCGTCTCTGCAACTGACCCTACCTATCTGTATCATCACCTCTTGTGCATCGGCCGTACCAGAAAAAACCCCGCGAACCGTCACTGCAACCCAGGAACGGTAACGAGAACATTATCTTGTATATTGGTATATTTTAGTTCCCGGGTTGATGTGAAGCCACCTTTAAGCAGCCAAGACAATGGGCGCTTCATCAGAATTTTCAACTGTTCAACTGTTTATTTTTTTACGCTGAATGTTGGTACAAAAGATGTAATCTTTGTGCCATGGTACTTGATGAACGCTCCGGCCATTTTGATTGCAGTGCTTTGCAAAAGCAAAAAAATATGCACATAAATTGAAATAAAATAACACAAAATCAGGAATTCTTTAATGTTCTTACTTCCTGTGATTTGATAAACCAGTGTTTCTCAACCTTTTTGACCCAAACGCCCACTTTCTCAAGTCCGTTTCTCAATTCGCCACTTTAATTTTTAACACCTTAAAATTACATGATAATCAGCGGCGGCTCGTGGATTTCCGTAGGGTAGGCAGAGACAAAGATGCCGCTCGCGCTGAACTACTTACTCCAATAGAGGAAGCAAATATTCCGTTGCTTTTTCGGTCAAATTTTCTTCCGTTGCCACGCCGCCGAATATCCACGAGCCGCCGTTGATAGGGAGCACCTTCTAATGATCTTCTAAATATGTTTTTGCAAAACAAACAACTTTTTCCTTAGACAAAATAAGCGCTCATTGTTTGTTAAAAAGTTATTCCCAAAAAAAGTTTTACCTGTTTTTTCATCTTCGAAAATATTTATTTTTGAGAAAAATGTTTCAAACAAAAACTGAAGCTCCTAACCCAACGGACACTTCAATGGATGATGTACGCCCCACCCCGGAATTGGGTTAGCCTCACACCCATGCTGCGTGTTGGGTTATGTTAGGTTTGGTTAGGTTGGGTTCAGTTATGTTAGGCTAGATTGGGTTAGGTTGGATTAGGTTTCAGCCAATTTGTAGATAAATTGGTCAAATCATTGTAGTCTTACAAGTAATAAAAACGAAAAATAGCCTTAATATATGAATATTCAGCCTGTTCGTGACTGCAACATTAAGTCTTACTAAGACTACAAATCTGCAATAAGTGAGGTTGCCTCAAGTTAATTTATTGCAGTATTAATTTCGGGTTCGAGTGGTCACTTTTTTTACAAAAAATTACCATGAGGGTCTGTGGATGTCTTTGTTTGTTACTAAATTACCGTAAAAAAAAACTGTTATAAAATCTGAGAAATAAAACAATATTTCACAAAAACCACAAATTACTGCATAATTATTTATTATCACCACAAAGACAGGAATTACATGAAAAAGTATAAAACATGAAACCATGACCAATACCCCAACGAGAACTCAGGTTAGTATGAATGGATAAAAATCAGTTAACATAACCGTGAATTAATTATGACTTGTGCTAATAATAAAGCCCATCCCGTGTGAAATTAACGAGCGTGAAATTTACGAGGTCAAGTATTAAAGAAGCGGACACAGTTTCAATGTAATTTTTATTAATCATTAGTGATATTAATTGATTTTTCTTCTGTAAACACTACTTCACACAGGAGATGGTTAAATAATAACAAAAACACGTACTATAATAAATTTTACAGTAATCGTAACAATTATTCGAACAAAAACATTTTGTACGATTTTCATAATATCATTTGTATGTGTGAACTCGTTTGAACTTCAATTCCTTGTCTGACTGGTCAACGTAATATCTAAAGGTAGCAATTATCTGTAAACGACTACGGAAAATAAAATAGTGTGGGTGCCGATAGAACAACAATCGAGCTATCAGGATTTGCACCAGGTTTTTGATTGAAGCAAAGTGAACGATTGTATCCAGAGTTTCAAGTTGTTGTTCTATTGCCTTACTAGTTTACTCGCTTATTTATCTAACAACATTTTTTTTGGTATCTACAGTCTATTACATTTAAAGCTTATTCACAAGTCGGTTTCGAATTTCATCTTTGCTTTTTAAGGTCTAAACTTAATGATTACAATATGTTTGATACTGTATTGCGTTTTATGCACCATCTTTACAATTATCAATAAATAGAACAGAACTCGAAC
This sequence comes from Ocypus olens, assembly GCA_910593695.2. Taxonomy (NCBI): domain Eukaryota; kingdom Metazoa; phylum Arthropoda; class Insecta; order Coleoptera; family Staphylinidae; genus Ocypus; species Ocypus olens. Next base: position 4,583,830 of record OU343057.1, on the reverse strand, counting down.
AACTTACCGCGCAATCAAGTCCGGCCGGTAGGGTTGATTGGGGGGAAGGTTGCTCGAGTTTTGTATTTGTTTTCAAGGAATCCTCCGTATGCTTTAGGTAATTATTTTATTACATCATTTCTCGTAAAACTCCTTAAACAATTTCTACTCTTATTTTCAGGAACTAAACTATATATCGTTTACTTAAATCACCGAAGGCGTATATGATTCAAATAACATACCTAGTATTCGATGTTCTCTCTAAATTTGATTATTATAGTGTGCACTATGTTTTTAAAGTTGAAATTTGCGCGGCAAGCACGGGGATATTCAATTATTGCGCGGCACGCACTCTAGAGAGAACATTGCTAGTATTGAATAAAGAGTTTTTCAACGTTCTACCTTATATTTAATCTAATCATAGAGGTGTATGTTAAGATGTCACTATGAATTTACTAGATTGATTTTGGAGCATGTAAACACATACACGGATATGAACACAGAGGAAACGCACATTCGTGACATGCTCGCATACAAAAATCATGCACTCAATGATTTTTTTTTTAATAGCACCCTTACATATACCATTATACCGGGTTTGGCATAAGTTGCGAAATTGGTAATTATGGACATATGTTGTTGTTTTCAAGTTGGATGATCATGAATTCATTTCTAATATATCATATGACTTGGAGATTATGAGAAAAAATATATACAAATTTCAAATTCAGTTTAGAAATAATAACAAACCATCTGCCCATAATTAATAAATTTCTGAATGAATATTCAACCCGGTTAACATAAGTGTACACTTTCAATTATTAATATGTTGTATTTTCAGAAAATATTTCATTTTATTTACATGAAATCCGTATTAATAATACCTAAAAATTGGTGTGAAAGTGTTTGTTTGTAATGAAACAATACATTACGGAATTAAAGTTACCCGTGATAATTTGTGCATTTGTCCGAATTGCTCATTTTGTAAATAGATTAATTGTACTCGACGTGATATTTGCACAATTCGGAATAATATAATTGATCGAACAGAAAAACAGAATGAATTCCACGATTCTTTTCATCTCAATAAACATCATGTTGTACATAATTTATTGGCAGTGTTAGACCTGTGACAAAAATTTTTATCACCAAAACGGAAAGGTTTCCGTTTTAGATCCCGTGTTGAAATGAAAGGTGAGTTTTGGGTGTACTTTTCAGTTTTTCGGCCCATAACATGAATTAACTCTTATACCTTAAGATATCACATTTCTAATAAATACAAAATATTATACAGATTGTTTTACACAATAAATGGAGACAGACAGGTGACAATGGTTGCGTTTCGCCTTTTATACAATAATGATAGTATCTACGCACTTATCTCTCACAACCAGTTAAAGACTCTAACATAAGAAACAAATCATCCGCTAAGATAAAACGTAAGTATTCAGGTGGTCAATAAATCATGAGGATACCTCTTAAGTTCCTAAAGGTCATGCACCAAGTAGTTACGTTTTTTTTTTGCTTTCTGACTTTCTGCTAATTAATATGGCACATTGAATAATATTAAGCAATACGATCTTTTGTGTGTTACATGAATAGCAATAATTTGTATTTTGTATTGTCCAGAAGTGAACGAATCTTATGACAAAACTCGACTAGGTGATAGTTTCTTTTCGTGCAGTAAACGAGACTATTGAACGAATTCCCTTTACCGATGTCTAAAAATATAACCATACATATATACATAAAACAAGTTGGTGGAAACATTGAGAGAGATGTTAAGGAAGCTTACCAAAAATAAGCGCCATCTACTTCAAACAGAAAAACTAACGTTAAGTGCCATGTATTGCAAAGGTTCAAAATTATAATAATTCGTGCATAGGCCCATAGGTTAATATCATCGAAGCGAGTATGTGACTAGAGATTGAATCACTATTTCGCGGGTCTTCCTTATGTACAACCGAATTCGCCTTGGGGAATGTTAATTACATAAATACACACCTTGTGTTACACCAATAATACTACACACTGAAAGATTGAGGAGCTCGTGTTCGAAATCTATAATTCGATTACAAATTTACGGGAAGGACACAGACACACAAGTGGATATGTTGTGGTGAGTACTGATACGGGAACATCATTGTTTTGTGGTATCACGATATAATGGTTTAAATCACTGGCGGATCCCCCCTTGAGCCTAGATTTTTCTAATCTGTAGTGAACTTTACAAAAATGTCAGTTTGTTTCAGCAGCGGCTCGTGGATTTCCGTAGGTAAGCGAAGCAAAGATGCCACTCGTGCTGCACTATTTATTCTAATAGAGGAAGCAAATATTCCGTTGCTTTTCCGGTCAAATTTTCTTCCATTGCCTCACCGCCGAACATTCACGAGCCGCCGCTGCAACATTTTATGTTACGTAGAACAGAACCTCATATCATCTTGCAACACAGTTTCAAATAAGTTCAGCCACGAGCCGTCGCTGGTTTGTTACCCCCTTTAAAATTTTTCTAATCTGTAGTGAACTTTACGAAAATGTCAGTAGTAGTATTGTGTAATTCAAGCACTTTTGAATATTTGTTTCCCCCTTTAAAAACCTTCTGGATCCACCACTGATTTAAATATTGCCCCTTTGCAGTCAACATCAAATTTCACAACCTTCAGTCCTATATTCAGATATGTAGTGAGCAAATTCAAGCGGCCATTAAAATATTTGGACTGCAAAGAGTAATATCATCATGTGTACAGCTAATTTTGCATGTTATTTTAAGTACTTCGTCGCTGTCATAAAATAAATTACAAATAATAAGCTTTCGATTCTGTGGCTTAAATTTAATTTGAAAATGACTTTTATTCTTTGATTGCGATAGAAGCTTAACTAGAGATGCCTGAGTTATTAACATTTTTACTACTCATATTTTTCTGCTGTGGGAAATACACAAGGTATTATCTTTTTATGTGCAATTTTCAGAAATTTTATTAACACTGTTTTAATGATAAGTTGGCCGGTGCATTGTATATTATTTACTTTCACTGAAATTTACTTAAATAACCCCAAATAATTACTACTTCTATTAAAATTAGTATTTTGTAATATTAACCTAAAAAAATATTTTTATTAATGTAGTATTTGGTTTGAATAAAGAGAATTCTTTTCTTTCAACAATACATATAGGATTATTATATTTATTACTATGCTTCAGTTATATAGTAGCTTACCGCCCTGAGCTGGCCACATGGACTTGAATACGAGGCCACAAAAAAATATCTCCCATTAGAGGGCACTAATTGTTTTCACTCGTTACTTAAAATCTCATAACTGCAGCTGTTTCACAAATCCCAGTTTAAATTTTGTTCTAGTGGCCAAATATTCTATTGTTATACGTGGAGGTCGTGGAGTCATCTGGCGGAGGAATGCGAGGGGGTGAAGGAGGAATAGGCGGGAGGAAAAAGGTATAAAAGAGTAATGGAATGGATGATTGACGATGGGGCAGGGGTAAGGATTCTGGAGAGATTGGGGTAATAGTATAATAAGATAAGGAATTGTTAATTGTAATGTTTATGCCAATAAAGTTTTTTTTTTATTCTGTGCTTAACACTTTGAAGAACTAAAAATGGGGACCTCGAAGGACATGACTTTTTTCTAATGCTTCAGAATTATATATAACGTGAAGTTGTAGGTAACTTATGTGGCGCCTAAATCTCAACAAGGGGTGAGTTACAATGGCAGTCAACTTGTTAAACACCTTATTGTAGCAAAATTTGATGAACCCTTATTCGTATTTAAAGAAGCACATCCAAAACTACATTATTATAATTCTATTTGCTTTGTTTGCAGAAATATCGTAATAAAGCACTGATATTATATTTTCATTTTTACCTTATGAGCATTCTTGCTGTATACAAGGGCTATTCAGAAAGTTTGTGACGTCTTGAAAATATGTTAATTTCAATTACAACTTTTTGGATTTATTTCCAAACGTAAAGATCATGAAGAAATGAATTGGCAGTGAACAATTTTCCTCAATTCCGTTATAATCATTAGAGTCATAGGTTCGAACTACAAAAAAAACATCACTGCTTTGAAGCACCATTTGATTAAGAGTGTTAAGAGCCATCAAGAATATTCCGAGCAACCCTCATACACATTACTTGACTTTGTGCTATAAATTGTAAGGCTGCATTAAGTAATACATTTTTATTTACACCCAAAGAAAAGTAAAATCACCTGAAAATAACCAATGCATTTTGCAATTAGTACCACACCGACTACATAAACAGTAAAATTCCCCAAGACAAGCGTGGCGCATGCTTTGGCTTAGGCAATACCGCTCCGGTCACATACTCACCAGCGGTTAATATATATCTAGTTATATCTAAACTTATGTACTAATGTTATGATTACAATGTTAATCAAATTAAATGAGTTTCGACAAAAATTTACTTACGCTCACCTTTTTCTTTGACCCGTTTAAGAATTCTTTGTACATTTCAGATCGTAAATATCTAGAGTAACTATCGCTTTTCATTAATTGATACACATGAGCCTAAAAACACCAAAAAATTAAATTAATTGGATTATTCATAATTATTTTTTTAACTAAAATATTTGTGTTTATTGTGTCTTCCATGTCAATAAGTAGACTCTTCCATTATATCTAATAAATTTGCACAAAAACATTTTCTTATTGGCTCCCTTCAAAAATAAATCCCGAGTGCGCTACTGGTGAGCTTTTAGTAAAACTTGTCTTGTGTATATCTTTGAATTTTTTTTTAAGTTCTAAATATATTTGGAACATTTAGTATGTACTCACAATTTAATTATTTATTACTATGCCGATAATTATAGCTGGATTTAAAGGTAATTCTTAACTCAAGTGACTTATATGTACATACAAATATTCAGTATATACATTTGTTAGGTTGAATTTAAGATTGTAATAATATAAGAAAAATTGCTTTAAAAAAAAAAGACAATACAGCACGGCAAAACATAACTTGCAGTTGCGCAAAATTATGGGTGGTACCTCTGATAGATTTCGTGAAGAGTTCGTGCGCCTTGTACATTAATTTTCAAAAGTGCCATAATTTTCCGAATTAATTTTATTATAGTATCTGCTATTTTACTAGCCGACAAATATTAGCAAACAATTGGGAATAAAACCCATTTCACATTGTTTATTGCAGACTGTACTCGGATGGCAGTACACCTCTCTCTCTCATTTGATATTCGCTTCATGTCTGGCCAAGTTAGATTTGCCGGCCTGTATTTTGTTTTATAATAATTACAAATGTTAAGTTAGGCTTATCAAAGTTTTGTAACCTTTTGTAAAGATATATACATTTATAATTAATGAATGATGAAGAGGAATTGTATTCGTTAAGCTCTGCTTAATTGGCCATCGATTGCAAGATCAGCATTGTTTTATGTGTATTTGTGTTTGTCTAGCTGAACCTGTGATATTTTCTTGTGTTGAAAAAGCTGTATTCAAAAATACTTACAGCTGCACAATCGAAACTCCATCGGTCAGGGTTTTCCATATTCCTCTTAGTCATTTCATAGGACCTAGAATCAACGTTAATAGGGCAACTGGCATCAGAAGCTAAAAACTCTGCCCATATCTCCTGGACCTTATCCTGCACCGCGCTTTGAGGTAACGTTTTTAATATCTGAACGGCTTCCCAAAACCTACAGAGAAAGAGTTAACCCTTGCGCAAACGAATAACGAGAAAAATATTACTTGAGATTCTCTCCACTAAATTCTTTATCTAGAAACTTAACAAAATGTTCGCGTCCAATAGGATCCTGTAATAATTCCTGCAAACTAAAGGCCCATCTTTTAACACGACGAGCTGATATGTCTTTAGCTAGTTTCTCCTGCTCCCAAAACTCCGGACTGTCCGATATCCAGGGATTCGGGTATTCTGGCGCCACGAAAAAACTATCGTACTCTAAATACTGATCAAAGTAAGCTATACAGGCGTCCGCCACCTTGGACACCTTAATATTCCTCCTATCTAACCGCGACCGCATCAACTCAATCTGCTTCTTCAGATTCTCTATCGTTTTGTTATTCTCCTCGGACGTCGACGGAGATATTTTCGGTCCGATCTGCATGTTTTTAACGCCGTGTATCGGCTTGTTCATTTGGCACGCCTTCTTAATATCAATTTCGGTGGTGTTAACACAGCCGGGCTAGTAATTGAGAGAAGGTATAGCATCTAAATAAAAAGGGTTGTTCATTTTACCATAGGCCGATGGACGTCCCAGAATGCGCGCTCCTGGCTGTCCAGCACCTTCCTCTCCAGCTTATCCCTTTTTTTATCGACTTTGCTCTGCGCCTCCGCCTGCATAAAAATGAACTCCCATTTCCTCGAAAACATCTTCTGCAGCCTGGCCAGGTTTTCCGCTTCGTAATCGGCCAACTCTAATCGCGTCTTGTTCTGCATTGTTCTCTTGCATAAATATACCGCTGGAATTGTTTCAATGTTAATTACACCTGCACATATTACTAAACATGTACATTTTGTTTGTAATTAAACTTTAATATGCGAAGTAGACAAAATTACACGGTGCAGAATCAGTATCTAAAAGATCTTCTTTTTTTCTAAGACGAACTCGGTGTCGAAAACCAAAGTTGTAGCCAAAAACTCATTAGTTTCCATTTTCGATTTTTATCTTCTTAAGACAAGAGATGTTCTTCAGGCAATTTTTTATACACGTAAAAGCAGAATTGTTGTAATTTAATAATATCAATATTCTAAATGGCGCGAGCAATATTTTTCTATTTTATTTGAACAGTTACTAGAGATAATGTATTTATTATGCAATTTACATCATTTTGTTACCTTAATTAATAAAGAAGATACAATACAAAGTTGTGTCTCTCTAAATAAAAATCATAGTTGGCTTTGACCATATATAAAATTATCATTGGTAAAGCAATAAAGACATGAAATTAATTTTAACGACATAACCAATAAAGCGTCCGGATTGTCAATGTCAAACTAGCCGATCGACCAATTAGAACAGTGTAGCGGTTAGAATACGCAGTGTTGTCAAGTCTAATCACCTTTAGTTAAGAACATGGTGCTACTCCTATTAATTCACCAGCGCCATTTTTAACTCTCACCACTTAATCAATATCCTGGTTACAGACGTTCTAGAGCAATGGTCGGCAAAGTATGGCAAGTGCATAGTTCAAAATTGTGCTTTAATTCAGAAACTCTAAATTCCTTTCAAAATGGCTTCGAAGCAAAAAAAATTATGTTACGGTTGCAGCAGGTGCCCGTTTTTGTTTCTCGCGTATTACCAAAGTGAATACACAATGAGTAAGAAAATATCAGAATTCGTTGTAGGGTTTTTGAGAAAATGAACAAAATCTAGTGGAACGTTTGGGTTTTTCAATGCAGAGATTTTGATGAAAAATTTGGGAAAAAACTAGTGATAACATGTTTTTGGATTTTTCTTTTGTTTTATAGCTACGTATGTCTGGAATATTTCCTTGGAAATTTATTAAAATTCAGCAACGGGTTTGAGAAAATTAAGAAAATCCGTATTTTGCAATGCAGCAATTTAGATGAAAAATTCTGGAAAAACTAGTGGTGCCATCTTTTGGGTTTTTCTTTTGTTTTATAGTTACATGTGTTTGGAAGATTGCCTGAATTTTTTTTAAATTCGAAAAAATGAAAAAAAATCAACAATTTTGATAAAAGAATTCTGGAAAAACTAGTGATAAAGTCTTTTTATGTGTTTCCTTTATATTTATAGCTATAAATGTCTGGAATGTTTCCTAAAAAAATTATTTAAATTCGTTGCAGGATTTTTGAGAAAATGAAGAAAATCTAGTAGAGTGCTCGTATTTAGTGATAACGTCTTTTTAGATTTTTTCCTGTTTTATAGTTTTCTTCTTTTCCCTATCCATATTTGCTCCAATATTTCTTACTTTCTCTTGTTGAATAAACACCAAAAATCCATGGACCCGAGCAGCAATTTCTCACCAGAAAATATGGCTGAGATTGCTACGTATACTTTTTACATTTGTTTAAACACAAAACCTCGCCTGCTAAGGCAGAAGTGGAAGGCTACAGCGGTTGACAACACATAAGTACATCATCAGCCTGTATAGTGTTAATATGGTAAACAAATTCATACGAAAACTTAAAAATTGCATCAAATTGTCGCTGAAACCCTCATTTCCTCCCAAAATTCAAACTGTTTCTACAGATAGTCATATTGACATAATTAACGCCTGCCTATGCACACAAATAACAACATGAGATCAACAGCCCTTTTACAGCTGGCTATTTTTATAGTCAATAAAAATTGTCTGGTACTTTACCATAATCGGTGTTTTCCGGTTCCCAGCAGTTAGACGGCCAAAAGTAGGGTGTTTGGAATCTGTAAAACGTGTTATCATTCTTAACAGTGAGCATGTGATCGTCAATAGGAAAAAAATATCCATGGGCAGCCATCAGATGAGCTAAGTGCAGGGCCTCCGACTGGTCCTCAACATCCAAATTCTTCATCATCCACATAATCAGGTCTGAGCCGGTGAACACTGAGGGGATCTTGGACATAAAGCTTTTCACAGTCCGCACAGGTACTCCAGTCGTTTCGTCCTGCATCTTCTCCACGATTTTCTCCATCTAATTATTTAATTGTAGCACCATAAAGTTACAAGTCACAAATAGTAGGATTTTTCTTACTTTTTTATAAAGAAGATGGTTGGGAGATTCTTCAGTGACATTGACCGGCTGGTACGGTACGACAGCCGTTTCGTCATTACTGCTACCAGCGCATCCTCCAATACTACTTTCAGGCTTGCGCTTAGCAGTAACCTTATCAGAATTCATGGTGACCATATCAAAAGGCCTGGAAGAGCGGAGCCCTCCCTTCTCTGGAAAAACACTCGGTTATACCATCCGCAGCACAACCAATTATCAATCCTTAATGACGTTAACCACGTACATACTTGTTGCACATACTAATTAATCATGTTTGCAGGACTAATTAACTCCAATACACACTCTCTTGTAAGTATGTATTTCTGAGTGAAAACATCCGAGGATATCCCATGCTTGTTACAAGAACATCAACAGGGGATTGCAGGAAGTGTTGGCACTTGCACCTTTGCTGGGTTTCATGTGGAACTGATAAATAAATAAATAACTCACTCCATTAAATTTGTTGTATTGGCAATGAGATTGGTGATTGTATGTAAAGCTTCCGCATTTTCCAAGTGATTTGCCCACAAACCGCTTCACGTGCCGTCAAAAACGTACTGCATTTTTCGTATTTATAACAACATTATGTTATTTTCGAGTGCCTTCTCGTATTTTCCTCATACATTTATCGATACTTAAGTACTGCCTGAAGTTGGCCGCGGAGTTCTGTCATTATGCTCAGAGGCGTAATTAGAAAATGTAATCTTCAGCAAAGATTTGATTTGTCGCAAACGTATATAATAAAAATATTAATTTAATGCATCAAATTTAACACTAAATAAAACTGCGGGGTATTTTGTTGTATTAAAGTAGCGTACACAATTTGTTTTTGGCAAGGGCTGATTATAATTAGGTCCGGCTCTGGTAGAAACAACTTGAAAACAAACGATGTACTTCACGATGTTCATGGGCAACGGACCGAAGATCTAATTAATAGATCTAATTGGAGTTATTGGAAAAAGAAGTGAAAAGTAAATACAACAGTAGAGTATACCTTTACGTATTTATATTAGTATTAGAATTATAATAACGTGTGATACAGAATAAGTTTCTTCCAAAAGGGGTTGTGTCAATTTCCTTAGTAACAAATGAATTTGTGATATTGGTATTTCCGATATTTTGTTCAAAAGTGTCGAACTCCAGAATATCAAATAGTACGGTGGGTCGAAAGTGGAAAAGTTTTATACGAAAAGTTAATCAATGTAAGTTTTGCCTTTTTACTAAACTCTCTATTAAAGGCGACGCATCAATTTAAACCCTGTACGCCCTTAAAACATTCCTTTACGTCCAGCATAAAATACTACCTAACTATCCTGGCCGACCAAACGAAACATCACGTAAGGGGCCTAAATCTATAATGTACAAAATATATAAATTATTGTTCGAGCTATTTAGCTTCGAGCAAAACAAAATAAAATGTATAAACCATCGCAATTATATCCTGATCGATCCAAACACCAAGTCACCAGACAATGATAGGCAAGAAGGGTTTAAGCATCTCTTCGAAACTGAAGTTGATCTATATACTGTAATGTATTATTGTAATAGTTAGTGTTGTAACCTAGGCAATTGAATATACATGTAGCAGGGAAGTCCTTGCTCCAGTCTGTGTTTAGATGACTAGGAGTCACCAGACACCAATAAAAAGACAATAATAGGCAAGAAGGGCTTAACCGTCTCTTCGGTTTTGATCTATAATATTGTAATGTATTATTGTAATAGTTAGTGTTGTAACATAGGCAACCGAATATACATGTAGCAGGGAAGTTCTTACTCCAACCTTTGTTTAGATCTTTAATCTAACCTACCACTGAGAGATTTAAATTACCAAGGCTCAAAGACTCTCCGGTTGAGTTAATGTGTCTCAATAAATGCATTCTCTCTCTCCATCTCTCTATAATACCTGTTCACATAAAATAGAAAAATATTGCTCATGCCACTAATATCGATATAATTGAATTCTGTTTTTACGTGTATAAAAACATTTTCTATTCGCTTATTCAAACAAACTTTGCAAATCATTTGGATTCCAATAAAATGCTTACTATTATTATTCAAACGAATATCTAAATCTAGTAACTTGCGGGAACGACCATTAGATCCAAGGATTAGAGCTTCGAATCGTTCCATGACTAGGCACACGGTTTCGTACTGTTATGTTGGCAGCAGTACCAAAAAAACCGTAACGTTGTGGATAGTGGTGTATTTTTGTAATTTATTAAGTCTCAGTGAAAATACACGAAAATACCGGAGCATCCCGTTCTTCTTGAATACTTACACCGTAATCTGAAGTGTACGCAACTGCAAACATGGGGGACGGAGATAAAGTCGCCATAAAAGTCGACTCGAAAACCGACGAGGAAAAATCTGATTTGGTGAGTGGAAGACCCGCAATAAATAGTCGTAATTCATCCCCAATTGCTTAGAATTTGTTTGGGTATAAAGAGCAGGTTATTCCTTTGTAATTTCTTAAATTTTCGGTTCTTGCTGATTCACCAATGATAACATGAAGTCATAAGAAAAGAATGTGTCTTAATAATTTCCGAATATTTGATCGTAGATTAGATTAAATACCCAATGACTGTGTTTCGAATTTTCATTTAAGAATGTGATGTTTGTTGATTTAAAGTAAGGTTATGATCAACATGATTTGCTGAATTTGAATCATCATTTAATTTACCAAACGCTTGCAGCTATTAAAAAAATTACAAATTGTTGTTCATTGTTTTGTGGTTCACTTAAATTCCTGTTTCTTTATTCAAATTAAAACTTGAGGTAAAGTTTTGCGGACGGTCTTCTCTAGTGCCATTTTTTAACTGCAGAGGGCAGCATCAACGATGCCGAGAAAGATTAGTGGGATTTAAACAACTGGTAACTTCGATCATTAACTGCAGTATAAATCTTATCTAAAGACATTTTTTATCCATACTACCAATAAATTGAAAGGAATTGGACTTAATATTCGTCATGAAAAATCATCTGCAATTAGAAAAAGATATAAGCTACCGCCCACAGTGAGCCTGGATAGTTTGGAAATCAAAACGAAAACGTCAAATATGAGGTGGGAAACAGACATCAAATATATGATAAGCAAGGCTGAAAGAGGATTTAACTTTCTTAAATCTATCTAAGCATTCTTCTACTATATAAAGCATATATCCGATCGATAATTGACTATGGGAGCATATTTTATGGTGCAGCATCAAAAACCTTCACCTTGAACCTTCAGAAGGTGGATGTCCTCCAACATAAATGTTTGCGGAAATGCCTATCCCTAATGAATTCTACACCAGTGGATGTCATTTTGTCACACACCCTGTCTGTAAGAAGGAATCTACTAGCATCAAAATTTATACTAAATTGTAAGTCCCGCCAGCCAGTTCTCTATGACAAAAAGCTTGTGAGCAGGAAACAAGTAATATAGTATCTAAATATAAGTGCCCAACTAGTCACATACATAAATACGCTAATCAAAAGAACTATGCAGAATGGACAACAGCTTACCAGTCTAATAATAAAGGTCTGTATAGTTGACCGAAAGATATCAGGCGTTTATGGCCTTTTACGGTATTTAACTTTCACTAATTTTTATGAAGGACCGACCGCTAACTTTCATCCCCAGTCCCCAATAAATGGTCCGCAACAGATCCCAGAACTATGCAGAATGGACAACCGCTTACCAGTCTAGTAATAAAGGTCTGTATAGTTGACCGAAAGAAATAAGGCGTTTATGGCCTTTTACGGTATTTCACTTTCACTAATTTTTATGAAGGACTGACCGCTAACTTTCATCCCCAGTCCCCAATAAATGGTCCGCAACGGATCCCAGGCCCGGTTTCGGTATTTTTTATTAAGGGGTCGTTTTAACTCCGGGTGCTGCCGTGCGCATGAAATCCATACACCATATAATAATAGCTAATGCGGTTTAGTCTAGAATGAAATAAAACTAGTCTGTGTGTGTGTAAAGTGAAGTCGTCATGATGGGTCTCTTGACGTGAAACTCCCGTTATTCTTATGCTGGTGACTGGTAGATTGGCAATATGGCCAATATAAAAAAAAAAGACATTTTTTTTACTATAGAGGGCAGCATCGGCAATGTCAAGAAAGATTAGTGGCAATCAAATGAAGGATTTAAATAACTGTTAACTAATGATCTGCACAATCAATGCAGTAAAAAAAAATTCCAAAGCTAAGGTTGTACCTAAACCTTATTTGTTATTTTATTGTACACTTAAACATGATTTAGCCCTTTGGACTGGAGCGGCGCCCAGCCGATTTGAGCGGCGCTGCTACGGCGCCCGGATGCTGTGATGCATCCTAACCCCACCTAACCCAACTTTGCTCAACCCTACCTAACCTAACCCAATGATTTTAAAGTACCTGTAACTCAAGATGAGTTGCTGGTTCGCCTCGAGTGCAAAGGGTTAATCAACTTCATGTTTCCTAAATGAAGCCTTTCTGTTACGAATGGGATTATAAGTTATAAGAATAATAATGAGATTTCCTTTTTTTTTCTAGTCAGAAGAAGATAAGCTGTTACAAGAAGAGCTGAATCTATGTGTTGAACGCTTGCTGGTATGTATTTTTAAATGTTGGAGATATTTTGGGTTGCAACATAACTATACTGGATATTCACATGTTTTTTTCAAAGAATTCAGAGGTAAAGGGCAATAGTATTACTTTCGGTTCTACCGTCTCATAAACATCTTTTTTAATGAAAGATTAATCTTGTAGATTAAATAATTTTTAATCATGAATACCAGTGACTCATGGTACGGCTGAGGTAGCAGAGGTGGTAATACAGACCGACCCTACTTATCTGCATTGCTACCTCGGCCGTACCATCAGTAACTGATGAACACAATATACAGTAGCACCTCAGATCTTCCTTACAGGTGGCAGATTTTCCGTGCAATATCTTAACATTGATCTCCCGTATTTTTAACAATAAACTAAGTTGAGATTATATTTATTGTTTTGTTTTACTTCAGGAAAATGACGAACGTCAATACATCCCCGCACTTAAGGTCCTCGGTAATCAGATCCGGGCGTCCACCACGTCGATGACATCGGTGCCCAAGCCGCTGAAGTTCATGCGGACGCATTACGCGACTATGAAGTTGATTTACGATAAGCTCAATCAGGCCGAGATCATGAGAGAGTGTGCCGACGTTATTTCTGTTCTTGCTATGACAATGGGAGAGGGACGGGATTGTTTAAAGTACCGTCTACTCTCCGACTTGAATAGTATTGGAGAGTGGGGACATGAATACGTTAGGTTAGTTAAATTATTTTTTACACTTTATAAGGAAACATTTCAGCTTGGAAAATACCCTTTCACTGCTGCATACGATTTCAAAGCTCTGCAAAATATGCAGATGCGTATGACTGGATCCTACACATAAGAGTGCAATATGTTTTGCGTAATTATTTGGTTAACCACGTTGAAGAAAAGAAATGAACCACTTTTTACTAATTAAGTACCGACTATAACAGAACTATAGATAATTCATGTGGCACCCAAATTACAAGGCGTGGGAATTTTTTTACTTTTCTGGTGTGACTGGATTCTTTAATTGAACTCGTTTTCAGATAAGGAGTGATTAGTAACATGTATATACATACATCTTTATTCAGACTAATTTATACATAGTGGTTTGCGTTTACAATTATGTAATTGATTTGGTTAGTCTTGCCGTAGTAACATGGATTATTCTGTTTTCAGGCATTTAGCTGGAGAAATTGCGCAAGAATGGGGTGATATGTCATGTGATGCAGATGGCGAGGCCGATCTGAAGGAGAAACTCATCTTATTAACCAGGCAGATTGTCCCGTACAACATGAGTCACAACGCTGAAGCCGAGGCGTGTGATCTTCTCATGGAAATCGAAAGACTCGATCTGCTCGAGGAATATGTGGATGAGAATATCTACAATAGGGTCTGCCTCTACTTAACAAGGTGAATTCAAACAACACAACGAAGCTAAGGCTACTCTATCACTTGATCGTTTTAATCACTGACATAGTTTATGATTTCAATGCTCTATGTTTATTATGGTAAACTGCAGTTGAAGATGTCATGTCATTTGCAGTTTTCTTGATACTAGACAATTTCAAAACACTCATTTAGGCCCTATAGTTACTTAAATAATTTACGAAATACAGTTAAACCTCAATCTAACAGGTCAAACATTTTCCAAATTTCAATCTGAAGAATTGTCAATAAATGTTATTAGATCATGGTCATGGTCATAATAATAACTTTGTTTTTCCACACATTGTTTCTTCCACATTATCTTTACCACCATCTTCATCTTCCCAATGAATAACCTCATCTCATTTTTATTCATAGTGTGAATCACCTTCAACAATCTATCTAACAATAAACGACTACTCCTTTTTTGTTTCAGTTGTGTACCATACGTAGCAGACCCAGAAAACACAACACTCCTCCACACATCTCTAAAACTGTTTAGGAAATTCAAACAATATCCACAAGCCCTAAGGTTAGCGATGCAGCTTAACGTCAACTCACTTATTGAAGAAATATTCGTTTCCTGTCCCGACACCGCGATGCAGAAACAGCTCGCCTTCATGCTCGGCCGCCAGCAAATCTACATTGAAATCCACGAAAGCACGCCGGAATACGATGACTTGATCGAAATCATGGCCAACTGTCACTTGAATAATCACTTCTTGAATTTAGCCAGAGAAGTAAGTAAAAAGTTGTCCATCTCTAGATAAGAGAGATAATACATTTATTGAGACACTTTTACAAATGACCTCAACAGGCAATTGACTAGAAGAAGTCTTTCAGCCTCTCTTGATAATTTTATTAGATATTATCTAATAAAAGATAAATCAAAACTAACACTTGGTTTGTTGTTTATTTACTCGACTAGTTTAAATAAACAACAAATTTGTGTTAATTTTGATTTACCTTTTATTATTTTCAGAATGTTTCACCAAGTAAAAAAGTTATTCAAGAAATATATATTATCTGTTACAAAGAATTTTTCATTATGAATTTCATTTTTTTAGCTTGATATTATGGAACCGAAAACACCCGAAGATGTCTACAAGTCCCATTTAGAGAACACAAGGCCCCAATTCGGCGGCGGCCAAGTAGATTCAGCACGTCAAAATCTGGCTGCTAGTTTCGTCAATGGCTTCGTTAACGCTGCTTTTGGGCAAGACAAACTCCTCATGGAGGACGGTAACAAGTGGCTCTTCAAAAACAAGGAGCATGGAATGTTGAGTGCCACCGCTTCATTAGGTCTTGTAAGTAAAATTGATTTTAAGAATTTTCATATTTAGTTTAATATTTGGTAAGGATTTACTTTAGGGTAAATCGAGAATTTTTTGTAGACATAGTTTTTTGAGCCGAGTCCAAAAATGTATGTCGTAACTTACGGAAACATACGGGGAGAGAAATTATGCTCCCTTAGTATCTTCACGCCCAGGTCGCCACATGTGGCGACAAGCAAAAAAATAATTTACCAATAAAAAAAAAATTACTGCTTTAGCGCCATCTATGGAATATTTTTCATATTTTTTTGCATAAATGAGTTAATGACGAATAATATTTCGTAAACAACAAAAACTTGATTTTTCAATAAACCCAGGATTATGCTATAACCCAATTAAAGCAGCATGGGCGTGAAGTGGTTAAAGACAACTCCCTCAAAATCTGATTTTCTGTGTATTTTTTTCTAGGTACTCCTTTGGGATGTCGACGGTGGCCTAACCCCCATCGACAAATACCTTTACTCATCTGAAGACCACATAAAATCCGGGGCTTTACTGGCTTGCGGTATCGTCAACTGTGGCGTGAGAAACGAGTGTGACCCAGCTTTAGCCCTTCTGTCTGATTATGTCTTGCACAACACCAACATCATGCGTTTGGGCGCCATTGTTGGATTGGGTCTGGCTTACGTTGGATCCAACAGGGAAGCCGTGCTCAGCCTCCTCACTCCCGTCTTTACGGACGCTAAATCTAACATGGAAGTCGTTGGAATGGCCGGGTTGGCTTGCGGTATGATTGCTGTCGGATCTGGAAATCCTGAAGTCACCGGGACCATTATTCAAACGCTTTTGGAAAGGCCAGAATCCGATCTTAAGGATACTTACGCAAGGTAAATTGATTTCTTTGTTACAATGCCGACATCTCATCTAAACAACATGATCGTAAGTACATTTTTTTTGTTATTACCATTGGTTTAATTAATTTATGTTGCCAATACTAGTCACTAACAATAAATGCTTCCCTAAACACAAAATAACAAGCGTACGACAAAAATCGACTCATGTTTGAGCTAAGATCACAGGCGCACACAAAAAAATACTGGTTATCATGTTGACATGTCAGATGTTAATAACCACTTCGCGCCCATGCTGCTTTGGGTTATAACGTATGTTCATAAAAAATCTCAAGAGTGCCATGATTTTTTATTTTTAAAATTTTAAACTTAATATATATATATATTATATCAGACTCCCTTCTACCCAATGGGTGTAGGGTAATTTAAATTTAAGTTGGCACATATATTAGGAATTGAAATACAAAACGTCAGATCTTTCTAAAAGTCACAATTATTCTGTGGTCACAATGATTTACAGCAACCAGAAAAAAACGTATTTAGTTGAAAGTTATTTCCAAAATGAGACTAAAGTGGACGGAAATTGAGTATAGTGGACATGTCACTTGTTTAACCGCAACTAGCATTTCATGCGTGTGATCTTAGTGCAGATTGAGATTTCCAACACCAACTTTGTCGTCGATTTTTGTTGTTCGCTATTTTTGCTGTGGTATTTGTTTGATTAGCATTTAAAAAAGGAATCGTGGTTTGCCAAAAGTGCTACATATTTCCAAAATTTCTGAATTTTTAACTTTTTCCATAGATTCTTACCACTGGGCTTGGGTTTATGCTATTTAGGTCGTCAAGAAGAAGTGGAAGCAGTGGTTGCAACCCTTGAAGTAATCCCCGAGCCCTTCAAATCGATGGCAATCACCATGGTTGAAGTGTGCGCGTACGCAGGCACCGGAAACGTCTTGAAAGTGCAACAGCTTCTGCACATCTGTTCAGAACATTACGAGACAGACAAGGAGGAGTCTAGGAACGAGAAGAACAAAGAAAAATCCAAGGAGAAGGAAGAGAAAGAGAAGGACCTATCTTCCAGGCAAGCGGTCGCCGTACTGGGCATTGCTTTAATCTCGATGGGAGAAGATATCGGGAGCGAGATGGCTTTCCGTACATTTGGACATCTGTTGCGGTACTGCGAGCCGTCGATCAGACGCGCCGTTCCCTTGGCGCTGGGTTTGATTTCGGTATCTAACCCGAAACTCAGTATTTTGGACACCTTGAGCAAGTTCTCGCATGACAGTGACTCTGAGGTGGCTCATAATGCTATCTTTGCTATGGGGTTAGTTGGAGCAGGAACTAATAATGCCAGGTAAAGTATTTTATCCAAAATCGGGTGTAATAAGCGAATTTGAGGGATGTAATGTTGTTCATTATCCTCTAGTGAGAGAATAACTTGGATTCTCAGAATACATAGATCTTTCGTAGGATTTTTCAAATATTTCAAATTGATGCCATGTACATCAAAATTTCTTGTCAAAATGTTATAAACATTATTTCAATATTTAATTTTGGATAAAATGTTATATTGTACTCATGTGGAATAACTCATTAGTCCCTTGAGAAAATTACTAATAAACTTTTTCTTGCGGGACTAATTACGTACATTTCACATTCGTATAACAAATAACTATTATTTTAACACATAGACGGCCGGGTTGGAGAATAAATTAAGACCCTGGGGCCCCATCACTTTAGATGCTTCATAACGTGACAGCTTGAATCGCAGAAGGTGAGAGTTATATTTCACTCACATACCAGTTAATGAGTTTGCCAGTGACGGCTCACGGGGTGACTTATGGTACAGCCAAGGTGGAAGAGGTGGGATCGGTTGCAGAGATCTGTATTACCACCTCTGCTACTTCGGCTGTACCATGAGTTAACCTGTGAGCCATCACTGTGATTTTTTAATTGATAAAATTTGCTAAAGCCATCTATTTTTAGTAGTTTGTTTTTTACAGGAAGACTAGTGACTATAGGAATGTTTTGTTTATTTTAGGTTAGCAGCTATGTTACGTCAGTTAGCGCAATTCCACGCGAAGGACCCCAATAACTTGTTCATGGTGAGAATAGCTCAAGGTTTGACTCACTTAGGAAAGGGTACCCTGTCTCTGAGTCCTTATCACAGTGACAGACAGCTCCTCAGCCCTGTTGCCGTCGCTGGACTGATGGCCACTTTAGTAGGATTTTTAGATGTTAAAAACAGTAAGACAAATAATGCCGTTTATTAGAAATGCGTCTAATTTGTTTTTTTTTGTAGTAATTTTGGGTAGATCACATTACCTTCTATATACTCTAGCTGCTGCGATGCAACCCCGTATGTTAGTCACTTTCGATGAGGATTTGAATCCGTTGCCGGTTCCAGTGAGAGTTGGTTTGGTAAGTTAAAAATTTAGTAAATATTGTTTCTCCATCAGAAGACCCACAGACCGGTTTTGACCTTTCAGGTCTCATCGGTGTAGTTAGTTGCTGATGGGGAAACGGAAATTACTATTGGAATATAAGTATCTGTCGGTGGTTAGGCCACTCGGATTGGGTTCAGTACAACATTCAGGCAATAGATTCCGCCACTTTGGCATTTCTGCCTTTAAAAATGTAGTGCTCATTACATGTTAGCAGAAAAAGTAGCAGTAAAAAAATTGTCCAAAACAAAGTTTCAAGTGGTTGTCATGGAGACACTTTCACACTGTTTTTTACTTTATTTTGACTATTCGGACATTATCAAACAATTGTTTGATAATGTCCTTACTAGTCATAATAAAGTGAAAAATTTGTGATACCAGCAAAGTGTTTTAATTCAACCTCCCTAGTACAAATTCACAAATTTAAAAGTATTAAAAGTTGTATTGCAATTTCAATAATATTTTTACAATATTTGATTGTATTCCTCAGATATTCATCTCTATTCAACTGTTGCTGATATTTTATATTTTTTTTTTTAGGCTGTTGATGTTGTGGGACAGGCTGGTAAACCGAAGACGATCACCGGTTTCCAAACCCACACGACGCCCGTATTGTTGGCTTTCGGTGAGAGGGCGGAATTAGCGACGGAAGAATATATCAGCCTCACGCCCATCATGGAAGGTTTCGTGATCCTCCGAAAGAATCCAGATTTCAACCCTTAGTGAACATAAATGCTACATGTGGTACCCAACCCGAACATGTAAATTTCTATGCAAACCGTAAACCCTATTAAATAATAAACTGATTTTTTTTTAATGACTCGTGAACGTTTACCATTAGTTCGTACCTAGTGTTGGTTTTTAGGCAAAATAATACCTAAACATTTTTTATTATTTTGTTTAGGTTCCGCAATAATGACATTCATGCGACCTTTTATTGCCGTTGGAGATAAAATAATCTATACAAATAAATGTATTAACAAGTTTTAGTAAGCCCTGCAGTGGTGCTTGTAGAAGCACGAGTGCTAATAACATGGAAACGAAACTAATTTCCGTGTAAATTCAAGAATTAATAGTGAACTTCCGGCAAAAGGAAAATTGGTGAAAAGTACAATGTAAGTGAAGCAGCGGTCAGAAAGGTCTACGAAAAATTTGTAGAGCTGGCCACAGTAGCCGGATCGGTTGTGGACGGAAGAGGAAGGCAAATTCAGTCGAGGATTGTACGATTATCCGGGAAACGAAGAAAAGTCCAACTATTACTAGTCGTATAATTAGTTAAAATTCAACATAGTTGTTTCAGTAAGTTATTTGTTTGTAGTCTTTGTAAGACGTAATGTTGCAGAGTCACGAACAGGCTGAATATTCATATATTCAGGCTATTTTTCGTCTTTATTACTTGTATTCAATAAATCTGCAATAAGTAAGGTTGTCTCAAGTTAATTTATTATTCAAATCGTCAGTCAAACATGCTATAATCCCGTCAGTTATTCACAAGTTGTTCACGTTCACGTAAGTTTATTTACCCTTTAACATTATATTTTTACATTAAATTCAAAAGTAAAGCTGCACTAATGAGAGATAAATCTCGAAAAGCATTTTACTTTTATTACATTGTTATTCAATTATTATACAATTATACATTACTCTTTTTTTTTTGTTAATGAGAGGTTTTACCGGTGGCCGACATGAGTGCAACATGATATTCAAACACGTGAAGAGACCTTCAACCTCTCCACCCAGCTCTGCGTTGCGATGGATTGACGGATCATTGCCAATCCACCTCAAAACAGAACAAGAGATTCTCCCTTCCGTGTTGGAACCCCGAGTGTGCCCTGCACACACAGGCCATATCATAATAATTTCACTTACCTTAACCCTCTGGTGCTCAATCTCTATGATGGCCTACTTCAATCCAGTCGAACAGCTTGAAGATCCTGACACCAGCCCATGACCCGTCAATTCGGAATCTGCAGATCGCCTGGCATGACCCTCGAGTGTCTCTTGAAGGACCGTACGCGACACGGGATTTACTGGTATGCGCTTACTTATCCGCTTACCCAGGGTGGGGTTGTTGGTTTATTTAAAATTATTTGAAGTCGTAGTTTAAGAAATTATTTAACATTTTTTAATCATAGAAGTTGAAACTTCAGAATGATTTGAAGATGTAAACAAAGATTAGGGACTGAAAGTGTCCGGTCTGGAATTTGTTTTTAGCATTCAGAGCTTGAAACATTTTTAAGGTATTTTATCGATTTGATTCTAGTTATATTGGATTGGATTGTAGCTAGTTTACTTAATCCATTTGATACAGAATGGCGCAATGTATTTATTTTTTACGTGAGAGAATGCTAGAAATAAACGTTGAGAAGAAGGAATAAAAATGTAAGCTGCCACAGTTAAAAAAAAACAAATAATATTTGAGTGAGTATAGAACCATTTAATTGGGGTCTTAATGTAAGGATGTTGGGGGTTGTACTTCCAACTGTATATATATATATAATTTTATATTATTTCTGTACTCGTTTCGGCTTTAATAAAATGCAGCAGAAAACTTCGTATCAAAGTTGGTGTAGGATATTGCGTTTGAAGTGTAAGGTATTTGATGTTGGTAGTTATTTAGGCTTGGCAATAGAATTTTCATTAGTGTATTGCTGTGGAATTTGCTGTGATAGAAATGATTGTATCAATTGGTAAACGACAGTTATATCAGCCTTGGGTGCTGGAAATCTTACAAAATTACATGGGGGTAGGCGCGCACCCAGAAATTTGCCTTGGAGGGGGCTCGCATGTAATAACTTGCACACAAACATTTGTGTAAACTGAAAACCATCATCATCATCAACATATCGATAAAATACTTTACTTGCAACAGCGCTAGGTCAAACTCACGTGGAAAAATTAAAAGAGGAACCTCGTGTTCACCCAGAATTTTCAAGGAAATCATCCTCCCCGGGTCTCCGGACTCAGCATCGCCACCAGTACACGGTTTTAAGTTTAACGGGGTCGACACTAACACTACATGTTTACCGGGTACGAAAGCGGTTATGTCGAAACACCAACTGCACCCCCGTGTTTTACACCGAATTTACGCGTTTAGTTTGAGCAAAACGTCGGCCCTGCTGTAATTCACCACCGATTTTAATTGTAACGCGGATTTAGTAAGGGTATCGCGAGTTTCCTTCTGGAACGAAACAACCGAATGTCGGTGGCAAAAACTTCGCGCTGTTGCCGCGCAAGCGTGTTCCAACTCGCAGCGCGATGTGACAGGGCCGGACTTAAATTAAATTACACCATGAAAATGTTTATTACACACATCCTCACCGACAGGACGTTTTATTTATATGTACGTACGATAACCTCAAAATGTACATATATTTAAACAAAACGTTCCGTCAATGAGGATGTTTGTAATAAAAATTATCGCGGTATAATTTCATTTTAGTCCGGCCATATCACAACTACGCACCGAATTTGACCGCGCTTGCGCATCAACAGCGCGTCGCTTTGCCACCGACTTTTGGTTGTTTCCTTCGAGAAGAAAACTTGCGCTACCCTTACTAAATCCGCGTTGCACTTAAAATCGGTGGTGAATTACAACAGGGCCGACGTTCTGCTCAAACGGAACGCGTAAATTCAGTGTAAAACTCGAGGGTGTAGGTGGTGTTTCAACATAACCGCTTTCGTACCCGGTGAACGCGTCGACTCCGTTAAACCATGGAAGCGATGCCAGAAAGTCCGCAGACCCGAGGTGGATGATTTCCTTGAAAATTCAGAGTGAGTACGACGTTTTTCTTTTAATTTTTCCACGTTAGTTTAACCAGCGCTGTTGCAAATAAGGATTTATTTTATCGATATGTTGGTGTAAATCTTGAAAATACCACCACCACCATTCAGGCGGTGGCTATGGGCTTGAGCCCCCTCCAAGTTATTTATATACCGAGTGGTTACCGTTTTCAGATTTTTTTTAAATTGTAAAACCATTGCCAAGTTGTACTTGTATTCAACGCCATATTCACGGATTTCTAGTTTATACAAATGTCTGTGTGTATTATATGCGTGAGCTCCCCCCAAGCCAAATTTCTGGGTCTGGTAGTCGCATTAACCAAGTTTGATTGATATTAATTATACAGGGTGTCAAACATTCCAAACTTTAAAGCACTTTATTTTTCTTATTTTAAATTGGAGTCCCTGTAAATTTTTATGTCATTCCATGCGGAATTAAAAAACATTTTTCCTAATAACAACCCTATTGAAATTCCTAACGCATTAAAAGTTATTTGCATAAAAATCGTTTTATCAACTATTCCAGTAGCCATTTTATTGAATAAAAATCGAAGGTGGCTTTGAAAAACAATTTATTGATTTTAAAATTTAATAAAGTGACAAGAGACTATTTAGTAATGTAAAAGTTTAAAGCATTGTTAGCTTAAGCTCTTTATACTCAAGAATTATATTTTGTCATGGAAAAAAATAATTCTTGAGTATAAAGAGCTTAAGTTAACAATGCTTTAAACTTTTACATTACTAAAGTCAAAATAGTCTCTTGTCACTTTGCTGTAGACTCAAGGGTCCAATCTCTTTTTATTCTTTTCTATTCTATTCTATTACGTGCAATTATTTCCTAATCATATCAATAAACTACCATAAAAATCATTCAAGCTCTGAATGCAAAAAATACAAATCCCAGACCAGACTTTCAGTCTCTAATCTTCATTTACAACTTCAATTCATATGGTAATCCCCAGTTTCACCATCCTATTAAAAAATCTTAAATCATTTCTAAAACTCTACCTCAAATCCAACTTCTACGAGGTAACACTGTTGAAGTTTGCATTGAAAATTCGTTACTTCAGCTAATTTTAAACGAACCAACAATCCTACCTCGGGTAGACGGAGGGGTAAGCATATTCCATGAAACCCCTTGTCGCGTGTGCGCCAGGCGATCCGCAGATTCCGAACTGAAGAGGGTCACAGGCTGGTGTCAGAATCATCAAGGCGGTTCGACCGGATTAAGTTGGTCATCATAGAGTTTGACCACCAGAGGGTTACGGTAAGTGGAATTAATATGATATAGCCGGTGTCTGCAGGGCGCAATCGGGTTTCGAACACGGAAAGGAGATTCTTTCGATCTTGGCCCTGTCTTGTAGTGGATTGGCAATGATCCGTCGACCCATCGCAACGAAGGGCTTTGTGGAGAGGTCGCAGGTCTCTTCACGTGTTTGAATGTCGTGTTGCGCTCATGTTGGCCACCGGCGAAACTTCTCATTAAGAAAAAAGGGTAATGGAATCGTTGCGGTTTTGAAATTATAATTTTGTATTATAATTGAATTGTGTACCAATGTACACAAAACCTCCAATTCCTCATGAATCTTATGGAAATTTAATTTGAATTATAATTGAATAATAAAACTTTCTTTACAAATTATTTATTTACATTAATGTACACAAAACCTCCAATTCCTCATGATTGCACTGTGTTTGTTTAATTTGATTTAACTGAAATTGGTGCACGTTTAATTTACTCCAATTTATTATTGCAACTGCTGAAAGAAAAAGCAATTTCTATTCTAGGTTATGTTTATATTTTTACTCGAACATGGGCAGTGTCGCCAGGAGGAATTTTTAATTTTCCCCAAATGGCCTTTGTGTACTTGGTTGCATATAATTTTGAATTTATTGCCTTGTGTTGATGTGATTATTTTACGATTGAACATAGGCGTTAATAACAGTATGTTCCGTTTTGAAATAAAAGCTCTGTATATACAAATATCTTTATTAGTGGTAATTTATACATTTTAAGATACATTCAAAATATATTGGCCTATCTCTATTATCAACTGGCTATTGACCAGAGATCAGGTGTATTATTAAAGGTGAAAAGATTTTAAATGCTGAGCATTTAATACAAGAAATACTGATGTAAATGAACCTGCTAAGATGTTTGGACTTGACTTGTAGAAATGGTATCCATAATGAAATGACCTTTGTGTACTTGGTTGCGTATAAATTTGAATTGATTGCCATGCGTTGATGTGATTATTTTACGATTGAACATGGACGTTAATAATAGTATGTTCAGTGTTAAAATAAAAGCTCTGTATATACAAATATATTTATTAATGGTAATTTATACATTTTAAGATACATTCAAAATATATTGGCCTATCTCTATTATTAACTGGCTATTGACCAGAGGTCAGGTGTATTATTAAAGGTGAAAAGATTTCAAATGCTGAGCATTTAAAACAAGAAATACTGATGTAAATGAACCTGCTAAGATGTTTGGACTTGACTTGTAGAAATGGTATCCATAATTAAATGTAGCTGTAAATCAGGTTTATCTGGAACCTGTGACTATATTTCATTATTTCGAATGACATCCGAAGACAACAATTTGTATTAAATTTGTACATTGTTCGCAATACATGCAAAAAAATCACAAAATTACAAACAGCAGCAATACAAAACCATGTAAAATGTAAATAATAGTTGCATAGCACTCATATCTATTTTGCCATTTAATTTAGTATTTTCTATCCCTTCTACCTATGCCCTCAGGGGGGCACCAGTAGGTTCGTTAAATTGTTAATAGATGGCCCGGTAGTGAAATGCCTACTTTATGTTTGTGAATACTTGTTTACTTGAACTAATGACTTTCACCACCAGGGTGCGTCTAACTCTCTTTCGATAAAGTTCGACTGTTTTGGCGCTGAACGCAATCATCATTTGGCAGTTCAGCTATCGTCCGGTAGATAGCGCGGCAACAGCGGAAATTACGAATGTGCAATATCTAATTTTTTGAAAGCTTATAACTCGTAACTCTGATTTTGATAATTGAAACGTTAAATCACTGACAAACTTTTAATACTTAAACCTGTTTAAATAAATCGCGGAGTAAATGGTCATCTTGCGCCTAGTGTTACCCAAAAATGTAAACGCGCCGCTGCCCTTAGGAATTTAAATGTTTATTCTTAGATGATTATTTATTAACAACATCATGGTTACAACAGGTACGCTTTGTGCATGTTTGTTCATGCTGTCGCACACAATGAAGATAATTCTCTCTAACGCATGTTTAGGTTAACAACTGGTATATTGGGTGGCCTACTACAACTACCAATAATTAGCAATATCGCAAAACCGTGCTGCGCAGTAAAAAGGTGAGTCATTTACATACAGCTATACACAGCGACGGGGAATTTTACTATAATTATATATTATTCACTTTATTTTTTGTAGCCTAAAGGTGGGCATACACGATAAGGCTTGCCGGCAGCCGCACCTTGCGACACATTTAATTATTAAGGTCTCAAAGGCTTTCAAAGACTACTTTTCAAATTTGTAACGATGAAATACTTTAAAATTGTGTTTTGAAGTTGCTATGATAAAAAAAAAAACAAATGCAGGTCTAAAACAATAAACTTGAACATCCTTGTAAGGGAAGGTCATTATTTCATATTTCTGTGTACAACCCTCCCCTTATCTTCATACTGTAGCAATAAAAAAAAACAAACAGCATCTTTGGCTCAAAACTTAAAAAAAACACATTTTTACTCAAAATCAGTAGCGGCTCGTGGAACATTTTAATGATAGAGCCACTTAGCAATACAATATATCCCACCGCCTCCTTTTTGAAGAATGAAAAAAAACGATAATTGAAATTAAAAATCTTTACTTGTTAATAAATTTCTTTAAATTAAATAAAGAAAAGTAGCTTGTATATACCGGGTGTCTATTTAAAAACGAGCAATGACCTAAAAAAGATATAAAAAATGGTGATGGTGCCATCATGTTACTTTCTCCGATTTGACGGTCATTTATATTTACGCTTTCATGGTTTATTTTCAATTGAAATCATATTTTAAATGTACATCGAGCGTTGTGTAAACTCGGATGAAACTGACGTTTAAAACGTCAAAATTAAAAAAATAATAATAAATTTTTTTCTCGAATAAAAACAATTTTATGAAAAATGTTTTCAAGCAAAAGATGTTCATTTCTTTGTTGTCTTCAAAGTTTGTTGAAATGTTTTTGTGATATTTTTCATATTTAAGAAAATATTGGCAAAAAACAAAAAACTGTTAAGGTAAACGCCCACTTCCGGTGTACGAAATTTTACCAAAAGCTTTTCAGTTCTTTAGATTATCAAATAAGACGGATGTTCAAAGTTTCATATGAATTGCTCTATTAGTTTTTGAGATACAGCACGCACAGACAGACACACACACAGACACACACACACACACAGAGACAACTTTTTTTTTCAGAAATTGTTGAAATGGCATCTAGGGACCCCAAAACGGATATTTCCGTAAAAAAAATTTTGAAAAAAAATCACGATCACAATACTTTCTCGTACTTCGTAACGGAGAAAGTAAAAATGTCTCAAAGCCGTTTCTAATGTATGTGGGGGAAATGGCAACAGAAATGACCTTCACTAAAGGCTGTAGCCACCCCAACTCAATTTTTTTTAAAGGCAACACGCCCTTTGTGATACCTCACTGGAAAGCTCTTGAAAATTGCTATTTAACAGCACTAAACAAAATACTTCTTATTAGTCTAATTTTTGAGAAATACGCAAAATAATTTTTATAATTATTTATTCATATTTCTCGTCCTAAATATCAAATTAAACCATTTTTTAATGAGTACTGAAATAATTTTCAAAATCTGTCCTTTCGTTCAAGAGTTATCCTCAAAAAAAAAACAGAAAACAATTGAACACTTTGCTAAAATAATTTGCCAAATTTGGACATCCGTTGAAAAGATATTAAAAAAAAAAAAAATTGAAGATGAATTATTTTTTTAGTCCTGTTTACATTCACCGATGAGTGAATACTTTTTAGGAAGAGTTTTTAAAACCGGCTATTTTCAAAAGTTTTCTCAAAACCACGAAACAATTGAACAACGGATTTATTTTTTTTATCTTATCTATATCTGTTCGGTGAGTACAAAACTGAAAAAAGAAATTAATACTAAAATACTAATAATAATTTTACATAATTTACTCAATTGTTGATAAATATATAACAAATATCAAAATAACGTAAAAATATTAGTTATTCCAATTTTTGGTCGCACCAAACATTTCAAATGACGAAACAGTATTTTTAGAATTAATAAAAAATTCTAGCTGAGCTTGAAATTGGATGGCTCCTTGGCTCTACATAACGAGCCATGACTGCTCAAAATGCATACATGAATTATTGTTTTGCCATCAACGACAATTGCAGAGTTTCAATCTGATTTATCTCGTCAACAAAGGATATTCGTTGACGGGGAAACGAAACCCTTACTAGAATTCTAAATCAAAACTATACATTTATTTAATTTAATTTTTTTGAGCCTGGGATACATGTCCATGTGGGCAGCTCAAGTAATTTAATATATTTCAAAATATTTCCTGAATAACTTTCTCACTTATCACTTGGTGAAACATTTTGAAAATAATAAAAGATAACAAACCAAGTGTTAATTTTTTATTTATCTTTTATTATTATCAAAATAATTCAAATCACACACGAGTGTAATGAACGATGCTATTTTGTGTACTTGAATAATCTTGGGGATTTTTGTAATTCATTAACAGGATTAAATCCATGACTGAATTCTGTTTGCGCTGAAATAAAAGAACCGTATAAATTTATATGTACTCTTGGGAGCGGCGGTAATTATTTAATCCAATAGAAACGTAATTTGCAAAAATTTATTGCAATGCGGTGGCGGTGCACAAATCTAAAAAGTGTATAACAAGGGTTCGGCATTAGGGGAGGACTTTGATTGTGACGTTGCGAGTTCAGTTGCTTTGCTGACCCTTGTTTGTACAGCTAGTTCGTAGCCACTAATCTAATTACGTCCAATCAGCAGGAGAACAGCTAGTAATTGTTACTGACAGGCTAAGTTTGATTCAATATCATCTCGAAGCCAAAATATAGAAGAACCGTCAGTTCCGGTTACCAATTACATACATTTGTCTCCAAATGTGGGACGGACGTGTAATTAATAAAATACGCCCTAAGAACAACGGCATTTCGGTTATAAATAAAGTTTTATTTGTTTTTACATAATCCATAGATTTATTTACATCGTTATATTATCTTAATCCTTCTCATAAATATAAATATAGTAACATTAATACATTAAATGTCTTGCAAATACTCGTTTTAATAAATAAAATGCCCTGAAAATGATTTGCCACGATTTAATCCGGCTGAACATCAATTCATTCCCGTCCGGATAATTGATGTTCCTTCCGATGTAGGACATGATTGATACACTTCATTCAATAACGTTATACCCACAAGCATAAATCCTAATTGTTTGCTTATAATTATAAACTAACACAACATTTGTATTATTTATAATTTCACTGGATTTTAGATTTGTTTCATAGGAATTTTCAAGAATTAAACTGCATGGATTTTATGTGCTGCCGAATTATCCCGGAATAATTTGTGAGGTGTTTACATCTTGAGTAAAATTTTGAAATTTTATTAAACTGTAGTTTCAAATATAAACTAGTAAAGTTTGTGCAAGCGGGGTGACTCATGGTACGGCAGAGGTAGCAATACAGATAGGTAGCGTCGGTTGCAGAGATCTGTAGTACCACCTCTGCTACTTCAGCAGTACCATGAGTCACTGTTTAATATCATTTTTGTCATTAAGGGGTTATTCTACTGTAAAATATAAAAAAAAATCGAAAAAAAAATTGTTTAGAATAATATGCAAAAGATTCCAGGTAGATATTCGAAGTATTTTTTGAGATATAGCGTTTATAGCGAAGGAAGAATTGGACCGAACCGGCACGTTTCTCGAAACTAAGTTTTTTGAAACGGTGTACACGATATCTCAGGCTGTCATTGATGAATCAACTTGAAATATGGTACACATGTTTAGAGAACTACAAGTTTTTTTTCTCAGGATGTTTTGTTTTGCAATATATATTAATAATAATAACTTGTATTATTGCTCCGAGAATTACGAAAAAGTTCCGGAATTTTTTTCTCGTAACTTAAGACGAAAAAAAAGAAAAAGCTCCGTCACTCCATAGCTAATGCCATGTAGTTAATAAGGATATTTTTGTATTTTGTTTCAGACCAACCATATTCGCGTAATCATGTACACCGACCGAAAGTCCCAAAACTGCTGGTTACAGTAGGATAACCCATAAAATCCACAATCATTTTAACCCTGAAAATCACTACAATATCATTCACTTACAATTATAAGCAAATCGTATTAAATACACGACGTAAATTAAAGTATTTTTGCATAGTATCACTATAGTAGTTTGAAATTTCGCCCGGCCTCAAAAAATTATGTCGTCTTTTCCCTGGGGGCCAAGCCCAGAGCCTCTGCGTGCTTCCTGGCCTTGAGCCTCAAGTCCGCGATGCTGGAGTTTTTGTGCGCTGCCGCCAAAGCCGCGAATCCGAGGGGATACTGGGGGTGGCAGAGGATGCTGGCGGCCGAGCCGCTCCCCACAGAAACTGCAGCGGCGGCATACTATAAAACCAAGAAAATAAATGTGTCAACAAAGTAAAAATATGACTTCATTTTAAAGAATTCAATATTTCAACTGCAAGTTTTTATTGCTCACCTGATGCGCTGCTGAAATAAAAGCAGAATCGAAGGCTGAGAATGGCGTCCCTGGCTGCGGGAAAGGGCCTAGGGTCAAGCGGTCGTAAGCCGATAAAGATACTGCTCCTGTAGGCAGGGTCAACCCCCGTAGGGCAGGGACGCTCATGTACGGCACAACTCTGCACGGTTCTAAAGGTGTGCTCGATGGTGGGCTGTGGTTGTTTAACATCATTCCTGGAAATAAAAAATAAAACGATTGTTATACATTTGATTTATAATTTACAGAGATTATGTATAATATTGAAGATCTTCCTCAACAAATTTTAATAAAATTCGTAACTGACCTTACTTATTTGTATTGCCACCTCTGCTACTTCGGCCGTACAAAAAAAAAACCTCGCGAGCCGTCACTGATACAGACACATCCTATAATGCCTTCCATCCCACATACATGACCATACAGGGCGTTTCAGAGCTCTGGGAACGGTCACTCACATGTTTATTTTTCAAAATTTCGAAAAATGTTTTATACAAAAGTCGTGTATAATAGTAAGCTGCACGCCCTAAAAATATTTAAATTTATACAGGATGTCTCATAACAAAGTTACAGACCAAACTTATGTTTTTTTAAATGGAACACCCCGTATTTTTTGTCATTTTTGAATTATATGGAGCAAATAAAGGTGAGTTATTTCAATACTCCCTATACCTATTGTTTGCCGTTTTCGAAATATTTGAAGATTTGTTGAAATGCATGGTCTGGGTGAAATTTTATTTTTGCCCCAGTGATTGACGTTGAACGATTAAAATCATTTCTATTATTTGGTTGAAGGTTCGAACTATAGAGCCAACCGTGATTTCATACAAAAAATTATACAGGGTGATAAAAAAAATACGGTAGAAAAACCGAACTTATAAAGTTAAATAACTTCGTTTTTTCAAATGGCACACCCTGTATTTAGTAACGTATTCTTAAGTAGAATCCAATTATCTTTCAGATTGTATAAGGGTTCCCCGTTCCTAATCTCAATAGTTTTCTTGTATTCGGCGATTATCATATCAGGAATAATTATTATAATCTGAAAGATAATTGGTTAAAAAAAACATAAGTTTGGTCTGTAACTTTGTTATGAGACACCCTGTATAAATTTAAATATTTTTAGGGCATGCAGCTCACTATTATACACAACTTTTGTATAAAACATTTTTCGAAATTTTTAAAAATAAGCACGTGATTGACTGTTCCCAGAGCTCTGAAACACCCTGTATCAGTGACGGTTCGCGGGGTTTTTTCTGGTACGGTCAAGGAACAAGAGGTGGTAATACAGATAGGTGCGGTCATGCAGCCAGCCGTCTCTGCAACTGACCCTACCTATCTTGTTCCTCGGCCGTACCAGAAAAAAACCCGCGAACCGTCACTGCCCTGTATAATTAATATTATCAAGTTCCTCTATCAAAAACAATATTTTCCCTCGGAGATGGAAATTAGGAATAATAATCTGCTTTCCAAACGTGACCAACCTTCGTCCTACCGTCCTACCGTCCTATCGCATTTCTACCCGTTCTAGGAAAAATATACGAAAACCTCTTCAAAAACAGAATCCCATCCCTCATTTCTAACCGCATTCCTAAATATCAATTTGGATTTCTTCCCACTCAAATCTACAAACAACTCACCTTGAAGGTAAAGCTTCTGCAGCCCTATTTGTGGATGTCTGGCTTCCAATCGCAACTCCAGATTCCCCATCATCATAACAACAACTGCTTTCATGATATTTTAATTTCTCAAACTGCCATTAATTACCTGGCCATAATCATGAATCAAAAACTCAATTTTAAAAAACATGAAGATATTTAAAAAAAAAAACTATTAAGAGTATGGAAGTTTTGTTGGTAATTGCAATGTTCGCAAGTTTTGCAAATGAAGTGGCACAGGGTGTGGCGCCGTGAGGAATGATTTAGCGTGGGGTTTTTGAGTAGGTGTACGTTGATGATATAATAATTTAATGGGGGGCCATATATTTAAGCGATGCACGTTGGGTTTGCAGTGTTAACCCCTGTTTTGCAAATGTAATTTGGTCAAAAGGAGTGTGTATGCGGACAGACAGGCTACGCTGGGTATATAGGGTATGTACAGGGCGGGAGGGTGCAGTGTTGATGTGAGTGTACGGCACTAAGTGTAATTTAGTGCCCCCTGGAGCCCGCATAGACTTGGACCAGTCATCTTGTAGTCCGTATATTTGAATGAGTGAGCCCCGTAAAATTGCTCTCGTGGGGAATTATTTGATTTGATTGAAAACTTTTTTCGTAACCAGTATTTTTTTAGCGCACTCTTGTATATAAACTCGATTATTCACCGCAGATTTGTGAGTGGGGGACAGGGCGCATGATATATTCATAGCAGTTAAAATTATGAGGGTCGAGTCGAGGTTTAAAGATCATTTCTGTAACAAATTACTGGCTCTTCTAAATAGTTTAATGCCCTAACTTGAATTTATGATTCTACAATTTTACTTACTCGCCCGCTTAATGCTTCCAGCATTTACATTCGGATACGTTCCACTTCGCAAATTCAATTCTCCACCGCAAGTGCTCCGACCAGCATACAGCATATTTATTTCATCTGTTAAACACAACGTTCTCAACGTTCTCTCCGCCATTTCCTTATTACAAATTAAATATTCACGCAGATGCACTGCCGTTCCGCACTTATACAAATGCTCCACAACCCGAGCGAATCAGTCATGTCTTACCTTTCTGTATCTGGCTCTCGTGTTTCCTACACTTCGCACGCCTGTTTTGAAACCACACCTGAAACAAGGGAAATATTACATTTTTCCTTTTGAACATCAGAAATCCATTAAAAATGGATCCGTTATACAATAGCATACTTTGATCAATGCACGTCATAGATAGTTGAACCTAGCTCAGACAACATTTTCATGCGTAATCTGCGTAATCACGTGTGTGTCGTCCAAGGCGAGAAAACCCAGTCTTCGGTAATGACGCACACGCAAAGATCCATTGATCAAACCATATATTGTACAACGAGCATGGAATGACACACATTTCTCGCGTGCATGAAGTGAGCCAACACTCTTACTGTATCATAAAAATTACAATTCCACGAGTCAAAATATAATTGGGAATGGAATAATAGTAGCCCCCAGAGTATTAACTACATTTACGTAGCGTCAATACGTATCCTAAATATCGGCGGAAACAGGTTTAGTAATTATAATTATTTTAATAAATAAATAAATGAAGCCAATCACTCTAACGTAATAAACAGAAATTATTATACACACAGTAATTAAAATTCGTCAATAATTCGTAGGCTAACTAGCACGGGTGTATTTGTTTCAGCTTCACGTGCAAAATTGTTAATACGTATTAATATAAAATCAAGTTTGAGTTTATTTTTATCTGCATTCGCTGCGCGAAGTTAAAAGAAAAAAAAACACCCGGGACGTTTTTATGGGGCATATTTCATAATCCTTAAACGTGCAAATCATAATAAAAGCTATAAAGAAATATGTGAATGACCATTAGACCCTAACATAAAATTCAATTATCATATTAGATCGGCAAAAAGTGATGCATCTAGGGATGACCGATGGGGCAGGATTGCTCTTATTTTCAGTATTCCCTCGGAATCGATATACCGCATGCACACATTTGACAGAAGGATTTTGAATCTAATGCAAACTATGGAGCACCACCTGAAGGTAACGCAGACACATTGCATGTAAACGGATTTAATGCTTGCGGTATATCGGGGTCGTAAATACGCGCATTGATTTGAACCGAGGGGATGATTAGTAATACACACCCATTGTCTCCGTCCCCTACTCGAATGTTTTTCTTGGGACATCGGTTCCACGCGATTTACTCAAGCTATTGCCGCTATTAGCAGATAATTTCCTAATGAATACGTATGATGTGCAGGGAATGGAAGTCGCATCAATTAATGTCCCTGCTGATCGATTGCCCGGATTGAGAGAACATTCGTTCTGACCATCCACTTACTTAACTAATAAAATAAGTACCTATTTACGTTAAACTTTTATCCCCCCTTTTTTTGTGCACGCTTTCAATTGTGTCTCCCCGTAATTCCCAATTGTTTTCAGACGGTTACGACTCCTTGCCATTGCCATGCATCCTAACAGTGATTGATGATGTGGTAACTAATTTCTTTATTGCTGGGTTGGATCGCGTCACTTGAAACTAAATTGAATTGGTAAGAGGAAACGGAGAATCGATAACACAACGATATATTCTTATGTGCGAGTATACAAGGTGTAAAAAATGAAATCCCGTATACAGCATCTAAGTTAAAATTTGCTAAAAAATTGGCTTTGAAATGATTTCCTCAAGAAACCACTCGTTCAATTTGGTTTTTATACATCACCGGAAAGACCCCCTCAAGGCGCTTCAGAAAATGTACTTTTACAAGAACAAATGTCAATTTGAAGCCCATGACACGTCAGCAAATAAAACTCGAAAATGGAAAAAATCGAAAGAATCAACTCTCAATAATTATCGTAGACAGACCCTTATGTTGTAGACCATTGATGTATACCTTTTTTATCAGAAAGTCGAGAGAAATTGATTGCCGTTAAAAAATTTCACCCATCTTCAATAGCAAAAAAATTAGTCAGTCACCATGAGAATTTTAGAAAATTAAAAAAAATAATTGATTTTTCAAACTTTGATCGGCCGTAGCGGCTAAACGAAAACTCCAAATTGAACGCAGTTTGCAAATCTGAGCTCCTCGTACGTCAATTAGTCGGATTAGAGATTTTTAATTTTTGATGAAAACGTGAAAATATACACGAGTAAACCCCTTGGAACTTTTGTTAAAAAATGCAACTTTCTTAATGATCATCGTAGACTATTGAAGTATGCCTTCTTTTTCATCAGAAAAACGAGAGAAATTGATTGCCGTTAAAAAATCTCAGCTATCTTCTATAGCAAAAAAAATAGCTAGTCACCATGAACATTTTAGAAAATTTACAAAAATAATTAATTTTTCAGACTTTGATCGGCCGTAGCGGCTAAACGAAAACTCCAAATTGAACGCGGTTTGCAAATCTGTGCTCCTCGTACGTCAATTAGTCGGAATCAATTAAAATTGGCGATTTTTAATTTTTGACGAAAACCTGAAAATCTACCCAAGGGTACCCCCTTCTAACTTTTTCTCAAAAATTGGCTTTGGAATAATTTCCTGAAGAAACCACTGGTTCGATTCTGGGTTTCTACACACCACTGTAAAGATCCCTTCAAGACGCTTCGGAAAATGTACTTTCGCAAGAACAAATGTCAAATTAAGGGCCGTGACGCGTCAGCAAAGAAAACTCGAAAATGGAAAAAATCGAAAAAATCAACTTTTTTAATAATCATCGTAGACTATTGAATTTAACTTTTTTTTCATCAGAAAGGCGAGAGAAATTGATTGCCGTTAAAAAAAATCACCTATCTTCAATAGCAAACAAATTAGTCAGTCACCATGAACATTTTAGAAAATTTACAAAAATAATTGATTTTTCAGACTTTGATGGGCCGTAGCGGCCAAACGAAAACTCCAAATTGAACGCGGTTTGCAAATCTGAGGTCCTCGTACGTCAATTAGTCGGATTAGAGATTTTTAATTTTTGACGAAAACCTGAAAAAAGACACAAGCAAACCCCTTGAACTTTTGTTAAAAAATGCAACTTTCTTAATAATCATCGTAGACTATTGAAGTATACCTTCTTTTTCATCAGAAAGACGAGAGAAATTGATTGCCGTTAAAAAATTTCACCTATCTTCAATAGCAAAAAAATTAGTCAGTCACCATGAGGATTTTGGAAAATTTAAGAAAATAATTGATTTTTCAGACTTTGATCGGCCGTAGCGGCCAAACGAAAACTCCAAATTGAACGCGGTTTGCAAATCTGTGCTCCTCGTACGTCAATTAGTCGGAATAAATTAAAACTGGCGATTTTTAATTTTTGACGAAAACCTGAAAATCTACCCAAGGGTACCCCCTTCTAACTTTTTCTCAAAAATTGGCTTTGGAATAATTTCCTGAAGAAACCACTGATTCGATTCCGGGTTTCTACACACCACTGGAAAGATCCCTTCAAGACGCTTCGGAAAATGTACTTTCGCAAGAACAAATGTCAAATTAAGGGCCGTGACGCGTCAGCAAAGAAAACTCGAAAATGGAAAAAATCGAAAAAATCAACAGAAATTGATTGCCGTTAACAAATTTCAGCTATCTTCAATAGCAAAAAAATTAGCTAGTCACCATGAACATTTTAGAAAATTAAAAATATAATTGATTTTTCAGACTTTGATCGGCCGTATCGGCTAAACGAAAACTCCAAATTGAACGCGGTTTGCAAATCTGTGCTCCTCGTACGGCAATTAGTCGAAATCAATTAAAATTGGCGATTTTTAATTTTTGACGAAAACCTGAAAATATACCCAAGGGTACCCCCTTCTAACTTTTTTTCAAAAATTGGCTTTGGAATAATTTCCTGAGGAAACCACTGGTTCGATTCCGGGTTTCTACACACCACTGGAAAGATCCCTTCAAGACGCTTCAGAAAATGTACTTTCGCAAGAACAAATGTCAAATTAAGGGCCGTGATGCGTCAGCAAAGAAAACTCGAAAATGGAAAAAATCGAAAAAATCAACTTTTTTAATAATCATCGTAGACTATTGAAGTATACATTTTTTTCATCAGAAAGACGAGAGAAATTGATTGCCGTTAAAAAATTTCAGCTATCTTCAATAGCAAAAAAATTAGTCAGTCACCATGAGGATTTTGGGAAATTTAAGAAAATAATTGATTTTTCAGACTTTGATCGGCCGTAGCGGCTAAACGAAAACTCCAAATTGAACGCGGTTTGCAAATCTGAGCTCCTCATACATCAATTAGTCGGATTAGAGATTTTTAATTTTTGACGAAAACGTGAAAAAAAGACATGAGTAAACCCCTTGGAAATTTGTTAAACAATGCAACTTTCTTAATAATCATCGTAGACTATCGAAGTATACCTTCTTTTTCATCAGAAAGCCGAGAGAAATTGATTGCCGTTAAAAAATTTCAGCTATCTCCAATAGCAAGAAAATTAGTCAGTCACCATGAGCATTTTAGAAAATTAAAAAAAATAATTAATTTTTCAGAATTTGATCGGCCGTAGCGGCTAAACGAAAACTCCAAATTGAACGCGGTTTGCAAATCTGTGCTCCTCGTACGTCAATTAGTCGGAATCAATTAAAATTGGCGATTTTTAATTTTTGACGAAAACCTGAAATTCTACCCAAGGGTACCCCCTTCTAACTTTTTCTCAAAAATTGGCTTTGGAATAATTTCCTGAAGAAACCACTGGTTCGATTCTGGGTTTCTACACACCACTGGAAAGATCCCTTCAAGACGCTTCGGAAAATGTACTTTCGCAAGAACAAATGTCAAATTAAGGGCCGTGACGCGTCAGCAAAGAAAACTCGAAAATGGAAAAAATCGAAAAAATCAACTTTTTTAATAATCATCGTAGACTATTGAATTTAACTTTTTTTTCATCAGAAAGGCGAGAGAAATTGATTGCCGTTAAAAAAATTCACCTATCTTCAATAGCAAACAAATTAGTCAGTCACCATGAACATTTTAGAAAATTTACAAAAATAATTGATTTTTCAGACTTTGATGGGCCGTAGCGGCCAAACGAAAACTCCAAATTGAACGCGGTTTGCAAATCTGAGCTCCTCGTACGCCAATTAGTAGGATTAGAGATTTTTAATTTTTGACGAAAACACGAAAAAAAGACATGAGTAAACCCCTTGGAAATTTGTTAAAAAATGCAACTTTCTTAATAATCATCGTAGACTATTAAAGTATACCTTTTCTTCATCAAAAAGACGAGAGAAATTGATTGCCGTTAAAAAATGTCACCTATCTTCAATAGCAAAAACATTAGTCAGTCACCATGAACATTTTAGAAAATTTACAAAAATAATTGATTTTTCAGACTTTGATGGGCCGTAGCGGCCAAACGAAAACTCCAAATTGAACGCGGTTTGCAAATCTGAGCTCCTCGTACGTCAATTAGTCGGATTAGAGATTTTTAATTTTTGACGAAAACACGAAAAAAAGACATGAGTAAACCCCTTGGAAATTTGTTAAAAAATGCAACTTTCTTAATAATCATCGTAGACTATTAAAGTATACTTTTTTTTCATCAGAAAGACGAGAGAAATCGATTGCCGCTAAAAAATTTCAGCTAACTTCAATAGCAAAAAAAATAGTCAGTCACCATGAACATTTTAGAAAATTAAATAAATTAATTGATTTTTCAGACTTTGATCGGCCGTGGCGGCCAAACGAAAACTCCAAATTGAACGCGGTTTGCAAATCTGAGCTCCTCGTACGTCAATTAGTCGGATTAGAGAGTTTTAATTTTTGACGAAAACATGAAAAAATACACGAGTAAACCCCTTGGAACTTTTGTTAAAAAATGCAACTTTCTTAATAATCATCGTAGACTATTAAAGTATACTTTTTTTTCATCAGAAAGATGAGAGAAATTGATTGCCGTTAAAAAATTTCACCTATCTTCAATGGCAAACAAATTAGTGAGTCACCATGAACATTTTAGAAAATTTACAAAAATAATTGATTTTTCAGACTTTGATGGGCCGTAGCGGCTAAACGAAAACTCCAAATTGAACGCGGCTTGCAAATCTGAGCTCCTCGTACGTCAGTTAGTCGGATTAGAGAGTTTTAATTTTTGACGAAAACATGAAAAAATACACGAGTAAACCCCTTGGAACTTTTGTTAAAAAATGCAACTTTCTTAATAATCATCGTAGACTATTGAAGTATACCTTCTTTTTCATCAGA
This sequence comes from Ocypus olens, assembly GCA_910593695.2. Taxonomy (NCBI): domain Eukaryota; kingdom Metazoa; phylum Arthropoda; class Insecta; order Coleoptera; family Staphylinidae; genus Ocypus; species Ocypus olens. Next base: position 4,544,114 of record OU343057.1, on the reverse strand, counting down.
AAAACGAGAGAAATTGATTGCCGTTAAAAAATTTCACCTATCTTCAATAGCAAAAAAATTTGTCAGTCACCATGAACATTTTAGAAAATTTAAAAAAATTATTGATTTTTCAGACTTTGAACGGCCGTAGCCGCTAAACGAAAACTCCAAATTGAACGCGGCTTTCAAATCTGCGCTCCTTGTGTGTTAATTAGTCGGATTCAATTAAAATTGGCGAATTAAAATTTTTGACGAAAACCTGAAAAACTACCCAAGGGTCCCCCCTTCTTACTTTTGCTCAAAAATTAGCTTTGAAATAATTTCCTGAAGAAACTGCTGGTTCGATTTGGGATTTCTACACATCACTGGAAATATCCCTTCAAGACGCCTCAGAAAATGTACTTTCGCAAGATCAAATGTCAATTTGAAGCCCGTGAGGCGTCAGCAAAGAAAACTCGAAAATGAAAAAAATCGAAAAAATCAACTCTTTTAATAATCATCGTAGACCCTTATGTAATACCTTTTTCTTCATCAGAAGAACGATCCAAATCGATTGGTGTCAAAATTTCATCTAGGAAAAAATGCAAAAAAAATGTTGACTTTGAACGGCCGTAGCGGCTAAACGAAGAATCCAAATCGAACGCGGATTTCAAATCTGTGTTTCTTGGGTGCAAGTTAGTCGGATTAAATTAAATTAAAAAATTGGCGATTTTTAATTTTTAGCGAAAACGTGAAATTCGATAGAAGGGGACCCAATTCCTGTCTAAAATTTAATATAAATTCATATTTATAATGACAATGACAACCATTAAAAACCTAAACGAAATATACATAATTGAATAAACCCTTGTAAAAGATCTAACTTTGATCTCGTATTAGGGAATAAAGGGTGTAAATCCGCTCCTTCCATTTGCGCACCTAATGGAAATGTTTGTATGGCAATTATTGTAATCAAGGTGTTGAAATATTGGAGATTTCTATTAAATTAAATGGATCTTAATGAAATTAGTTCAGACCGAATGACTCACCTGCACCCTAGCTTCGCTAAGACCGAGCCGTTGACTTAGCTCCTCTCTCATGAACGCGTCTGGGTAGTGAGTCTCGTCGAATAATCTTTCGAGTTCATTAAGCTGCTCCAACGTGAAATTCGTCCTAGACCGCCTCTGCTTCGTGGTCGATTTCACCGAGATATTCAGGGATGATGAGCTGTGCCTCAGCTGATTGTCGTCGATCGTCCGGTCCTGTTCCTCATTCAAAATAACTAAAACACAACAACGAAAACATCATTCACTGAAGACGGGATGATCGGAATGGATGAGTTCGCGATTATCTCGGGCCTAAAGATTGATTATCCAAGATATTAATCGCGTGACATCCTGGGCCATTGTAATGCAATCACTTATCCAGGATATGCGTTCCTGTTGCAAATGGATGGATTAAGAATAAACGCCTGCGACGACACACTGTAAATCGCGAGCCATATGTGAGGGTGTATTCAATTTGTAGAGCATTCGTATTATTCTCCCCTTATATTTAAATCAAATTTGGATCCAGACATTTGCATTTGATTAGTGCGAATTAGAGAGCTCGGTCACATTAATTTGATTAAAAATATGTACACATTCGGTACAGGCAATGACGTTTTCCGGGTGAGTGATATTTATTTGAATTTCTAGGGTGACAATCGTTTCTTATAATAATACAGACATTGGAAAATATACATTTATGTTTTATAAATTCTTAAGTGAAAAATCGGAGTTTTAGATATATGCATGGTATCCAGGACTCTTAATGGAGAAAAGCTTTTACAGAAATTTTTGTGTGAAAATTGCAAAAACTTCATTTGTCTGGACTAAAAGTCTAAAGAGATAGTTTAATGGAGAAAAGCTTTTACAGAAATTTTTGTGTGAAAATTGCAAAAACTTCATTTGTCTGGACTAAAAGTCTAAAGAGATAGTTTAATGGAGAAAAGCTTTTACAGAAATTTTTGTGTGAAAATTGCAAAAACTTCATATGTCGAGACTAAAGAGATAGTTATAGTTTTCTAAATGGACGTGATTTTCGTGAACATAGTCACTAAAACCAAAAAAATGATCATATGTTGGTGGAAGAACTACGGTCAGCAGCCTTTGCATAGTCAATAATGTCAATGTATTATAATAATAAATGTTAGCCTTATATTTATTAATATTTTGTTTTCAATAAATATCGTTGATTATGTAAAAGATACTCAAATTGAACCTTTTAAATATAATCAAACACTTTTACTTTCTAGTTATAGTAGCTGCACATAGATGGCGTTTATCTATTCCAATCTACGCACATGCCATGTCGCGTCCTGTTATACTGTTCTGTGTAACATGAATTGTATTTTGTTTTTAAGGAAGGATGATTGATAGGAATTCGGGAATCGGTAATGATTGTTAGTAGTATTAATATTAAAGTATAGTATTATTTTTAGTTCTAGTAGATGCTCATAGATGGCGCTTATCCATTCCAATTTATCGCTTCCTGTTAATCAGTCACATTACTTACTATTCTGTATAACATGAATTATATTTTTTTTTAAGGAAGGATAATTGATAGGAATTCGGGAATCACTAATTATTGTTAGTAGTATTAGTATCAAAGTATAGTATTAGTAATTTTGATATTGTATGACTGGCAAATATACAATGGCAGAACGAATATATTTGTGTTGTCTGAAAAGTGTTAATCAGCAAAGGGACAAGTGTTACAAAATCGATGTGGCAGCAATCGATGCTAATGCAATGACGGCCTTAACCATGAGAGAGGCCCGAGCCTGTGACGGATTAAATAGTCCCCCTCTTTATTTGCACAGTAATAAAATAAAAGTTATTCTAACAAAATAGAAAACAAAATGTAAATCGGATTCGGCTGCCGGCCGGCTCGCACCGAATCCGATAAAAATATAAAACGCCCATTTTAGCAATTTAAATCATCCTCTCGAAGGGGAGAGGGGCAGGGCGCCCCTGATTCTCCGCAAAACGCCGAGTCCCGGCGCCGCCGCCAATCCTCGCCGCCGCCGCTGCGCGATTTTTGCAGAACTGCGTACTCTACAAACACACATCAACTCAAACGAACTGCAAATAAAACAAATCAAACTCGCAATCTTGTTATGGCGACGTACTACAATTCGTTCGTCCCCATGATGCCGACTAATTATGTTTATGTTTTTCGCCAACAAACACAGACCATCTTGGTCTTCGTTAGATTGTTAGAAAACATAGTTAACCCTTTGGAGTTGATTTATTTTTCCTACTTGGATACTAATATCAAGAAATGATCATTTTATCATTATCTCAAGCAAAATCAACTGAGCTTTAAAAAAAAATGCTTGAAGACAATCATCTTACTGAATTGATGCGTGTAAGCAAACTATAGGCGCATAAAAGTAATACCGATAATAAATAGATATGAAACGACCATCATAATATAATGACAACAAATCAGTCAAACAGTATCATGTCATAAAAGTCTTCGAAATTGCTTAATATATTCCGAGCCCGAAAGTTCGGGAAAATAAAGATAATTTAGTGTTATTTCGTCTTGATGTGAAGAATAATCGTACGGTATAAAAACATTTTCGGGGTGGAATTTGCGCGAGGGTAAAAATGTTAATTTGATAATGTGCTGGTGGGGAGCTGTTAAAAGAGTTAACGTAAACGGGAGAGTGAGTAAGATAGGAGATTGAACGTTCCCGGGGGATGAATTAGCGTAGACAACATCGTATTTAATAGTAGTCCCACCCCTTAAGCCGTGAGGTAATAAAGATACAGGAGAGTAGCGCTTAGATTAATTTAATTCCATTACTTTAATGAGGATACAAAATAGGCCGGCAAGACTAAATAAAGTGGAAAGCTGCGCTTTTATTCGACCCCACGGATGTTTGTGCACCGTGAAAGCTCCAGTGTTGGTAGCAGTGAAATTTCTGGGGGTGATGGTGTTAGGATTGGAGGTATAGCTACTAGTTGAGCGGCGGTGTCAGATCTGCGCCGATAGCATTTTAACTGTGGGCGCGAGTAATTGCTTCAATCGATAAAACGTTTTGCACTGATTGGTAGTGCGGAATGTGAATGCACTCAACTTTTATACCCCACAACTTAAATTGTTTCCTTTAATTTATTATCCTACTCAATTACCATTCAGCTGACACTCCGGGACAAATTTGTTTTGTATATGTATTATGCTTATCCACTTAAATCTAATTGATCGAATTAATTACCGGCGAATACTTAATTTACTAAAATTTACATTTTCACTCCATAATCCCATTACGGCTTCGCCGGGTACCATCCCAGCGATCGATTCATTTATCTCATTTTACGCTCATTCCTGAAATTACCTCCAAGTGCAGCTCCGTTCCAGAAAATCAAAATTGCATTATCGATTTTTTATAATAAGTGTTTCAATTATTTACGCAAAATGATCTGCAGGATTTTTTTTTAGAAAACACATCGAGTATATGAATTATATTTTACTTACGACAAGTAATAGATGCTTGTAAATGATTGGTATATATAGTGCATTGCTCACGCCTTTCATTCCAGTGTTGATTATCTGTGCGGGAATGATCAACCGATCATTCCCGCACTGTTGCGCGTGACCAATGGCTAGTTCTGAACGTACATTTGGAGCCAAATAAATTCTGGCACATCTCAAGCGCGCGGCGACGACACCCGATGTGCACTTGTTAGTACTATTTCCGCGCCATAGACGATGAATAAAATTGGTTCATTACTAAATAAGCCTTTTAGCTCATAAGCAATCGAGGAAAAAGTGCAAATTATAGAATTATTATATTGTATGCTAAGTGGCTCTACCATCAAAATGTTCCACCAGCCACCACTGCTCGCAAGAAATGTGTTACGTTATACACTATACCATTTTTTTTTTTAATGTGAAAGATTCTCTTCCCAAAAAAATCAAAACTGTATTTTCATTTATCGTTTGAAATTTTGTTTGTATGTACAATGTAAGTTGTAATTGTAATGCTCAATAATAAATCAGCGAGTATCAAAACAACCGTGTTTTTATCACATAAAGTTTATTAATTTAGTTAATTAGTAAACTCCCAAAAAGTTTATATTTGAATATAAAATCTGCACGTAATTGAATTGCGCTTGATTTTTTATGTAAAACATGTTGGAGTAATTTGAATGCGCGACTTAAAATGAACTCCGAACGCTGTGGGGTGTATTCGGCGTCGCCTCTGATTTTGCCCCCATGGCGTAAAATAACATCAGCCACCCTCAAACGGCCTCCTATAAATATAAATATAAACATAATTTGATTTTTTTTTGGTGATTCTATTCACCTATATAGCGAATGAAATATTTTGCTTTGACGGCGAGTGAGTTATTGCCACGCGCGCCCCACCAGAGGGACCAAATTCGAAACGGCATTTCACGGCTCCTCCTTATTTTATTAAAAACCGTGAAATTGAACTAATAAAATTTTTAATCGGAAATTATGGTGCCAACTGTTCAAATCTGGGGTAATGTTGTGGTGATAACGGGAAATCTTGAGGAACACCTTGTGTTGAAGGTTGGGGTTGTGATTGGCGTATTTTGATTTTAATTTTAGGGTTCTGTATAAATATATTTAATAGCAGTGGTAATAACGAGAAACCTTGAGGAACACCTTGTTTAAAAGTGAAAGGTTCGGACAGTGATTAACTTATTTTGATTTTGATTTTAGGGTTCTGTATAAATATATTTAATAGGAGTGGTGATCAGGGGCGGCTCGTTATATAGAGCCAAGGAGCCATGGCACTACCTGTAGTTTCAAGCTCAGCAAGAATTTTTAATTAATTCTGCCGTCGCAAAAGGTGATCCCAATTAAGTTAATGGTTTTATTTGAATTCTTTTTCAATTTTTTTTTTTTCATTTTTGAACAATTAAAGCGAAAATAAAAAAAATGTTTTGCTATTAAAAAAAGTTTCGAAAAAAAGTGATTTAAACCATTTTCTTACTAGAATGTTCCGCATTTTTTATTATTAAGCCAGTATTTTCGATTTTTTTGTCTAAATTTTTGATCACTTGGCCTAAATATTCTATATTTTGACCTAAATTTTCGATTTATTTGTTTAAATTTTGACTATTTGGTCCGAATTTTTTATATTTCCCGACGAATTTTTAAATTTTTGATCTGTATTTTTCATATTTTTGGTCACAATATTTTATCTGTTCTAGATATGAATTTTTAAATTTTAAATTTTTGATCTGTATTTTCGATATTTTTGGTCACAATATTTTATCTTTTGTCCTAAATATCCTTCATTTTCACCTAAATTTGCGATTTAATTGTTTAAATTTTCGACTTTTTGGCCCGAATTTTTTATTTTTCCCGACGAATTTTTAATTTCTAAATTTTCGACCTGTATTTCCGATATTTTTGGTCAAAATATTTTCGGTTTCTTTTTGGTATAAATTTTTGATCTCTAAATATTCTTAATTTTGACCTAAATTTTCGATTTAATTGTTAAAAAAATTTATACTTTGATCCGCATTTTTGATTTTTCGGGCCGAAATTTTAATTCTAGTTCCAAATTTTTGATTTGATTTTGTTAAAATATTTATAACCTGAATTATTGATTTATATGCGAGATTTTTTTTTTCTTTCCGGAATTTTCGAGTTTTGTTTGTTGAAATTTTCAATTTTTTAGCCTGCATTTATTATCTTTATTACCGAATTTTCTATACAATGTCTAAATTTTCGACTTGCTGGGCAACATTACAAATTTTTATTATTATTTTTCTTTATTTTTCATTTCAATTTATTTCATTTGTTTAATCCTACCTCACTTTTCGATTTTATTGTCAAAATTTTCGATTTTTTTATCCGCATTTTTGATTTTTCGTTTAGTCTGCATTTATTATCTTTAGGCCCGAGTTTTCGATGTTTTGTCTAAATTTTCGACTTTTTGGCCAACATTGTAGATTTTTCTTTTCTTTTATCTTCTGCCCTAAAGTTTTCTTTATTTGTCTGTTAAAATTTTTCTTTGCTTGGTCCACCATTTTTATTCTTATGCCAGAATTTTAGATATTTGGTCTAAATTTTGTATCGGATATTTTAGATTTTTAGTCTATTTTTTTATCCAATATTTTAGATTTCTTAACTTGGATTATTGATTTCATTTCATGAGTTTTTTATTTTTTGGCTATTATTTTCAAATTTCTGATCAGAAACTTAATTTTGGCAAATTATTTTGCTTCTACCCAAGTTTTCAATTTTTTGTCTGCGTTTTTTATTTTTAGATCAGAATTCTTGATTCTTTGGCCCATATTTTAGATTTTTTTGTTCCAATTCTTTTTATTTTTCTTTATTTTGACCAAAATATTCGATTGGTTTGTAGAAATTTTCGATTTTTTTTTGGCTGCAATTTTTATCTTTACGCCCGTTTTCGATGTTTTGTCTAAATGGCCACTTTTTTAGGCCCTACTTTTTTGGCCTATATTTTGTATTTTCGATTGTTTTGGTTTCAATTTTAGGTCTTTTGGCCGAAATTTTCTTTATTTCGACTTAAATTTTCGATTCATTTGTTCATTTTTTGGTCCACCACTTTGATTTTTGGGTACAAATTTTAGATTTTTGGTCTTAATTTTTTATTTTTTGTCCCATATTTTAGATTTTCTTAACTTGGATTATCGATTTTATTGTGTGAATTTTTTTTTTATTTTTATTTTTGCTATTATTTTCGAATTTCTCGAACTTATTTCAAGTTAAAAAGAGTTATATTTGGGGCTGAAAATGGCAAATTATTTTTCTTTTGCTTCAATTTTTTGGTCTGCATTTTTATTTGTAAACCAGAATTTTTGATTTATTTGGCCGACATTTTAGATCTTAGGCTGTTTTGTTCAAAATTTTTGATTTTTTGGCCAAAATATTCGATTGGTCTATGAAGATAACTGGTTCTTTGTTTCTTCAAAAAGGGGGGGGGATGTATTGTATAAGTGGCTCTACCATCAACATGTTCCACGAACCACCACTGGTGGTGATAACGGGAAACCTTGAGGAACACATTGTTTAGGAGTGAAGGGTTGGGATAGTGATTGGCGTATTTTGATTTTGATTTTAGGGTTCTGTATAAATATATTTCATAGGAGTGGTGATAACGGGATACTTTGAGGAACACATTGTTTAGGAGTGAATGGTTGGGATAGTGATTGGCATATTTTGATTTTGATTTTAGGATTCAATTCAATTCAATTCAATTCAATTCAATTTATTACACGTAAGCCACCATACACAAAAAATACATTAGCTAAACAGATATACATAATTTGTAGTGGATGTGAAGTGTCAGTGAAAATAAACAAATCAATAAATAAATAAATAAATAAAATATAACCCTAGTCTAGTTATTAAATTTAAAATTGCTAATTATAAGTAATAATTTAATAATAAAAATAGTCAAATATATTTAAAACTTAAGATTAAAACTATACAAATAAATTTGTATAAATATATTCAATAGGAGTGGTGATAACGGGAAACCTTAAGGAACGCCTTGTTTAGGAGTGAATGGTTGGGATAGTGATTGGCGTATTTTGATTTTGATTTTAGTGTTCTGTCAAAGAGGAATTTTTGCATAAGGATTATGAAATGTTTGGGAATGTTGGGGAGTTTGCATTTATACAGCAAACCTCGATGCCATTAAAAAGATATAAAATGTGGCAATTGAATAAAATATTCACCTTCTAGCATCTATTAATTACATTTAAACGTCGATATAATCCCACTTAACGTTATATTTTTAGGTGCGCACTTCGAAAATGATTACGTAATCCGAGGATTAACGGGCGGGGAATCCCGGTCGGCCCTCTCTTTTTTTAATCAGTAACCAGGAGCGTGATAAAAAAATATTGCGCCCCAAGGCATTGTGTCGAGGTGTTCGGGGCGTATGCCGCGGGGACGACAATTAACTTAATTATTTCGCTAATTGTGGACGGGAAACATCCGAAATTAAGAAACTCCATGTAAGGAAATGTAATTAATTAGCGAGCGGGGGATAAAAACTCTTTTAAGTAATTACAAAGGCGTAAAAATATTTAGCCGGCAAAGGGGTGAGGCGGGGACTTTATTTGTTCTCCTGAGTTTTGTAATTGCGTACATTTAAATATTTGTTCTTTTAGAAAGAATATTTTGAAGTTTGTCAGTTTACATACAATATAGTAGTGACGGTTCACGGGTTTTTTTCTGGTACGGCCGAGGTAATAAGGGTGGCAATACAGATAGGTAGGGTCAGTTGCAGAGACTGCTGGCTGCGTGACCGCACCTATCTGTATTACCACCTCTGCTACCTCGGCCGTACCAGAAAAAACGCCGCGAACCGTCACTGCAATGTAGAGAAATTTTGATGAATTAAATAAACAAAGAAAACATCTAGAAACGCGTATATGGATGGCGAATGACTAAACTTTATAAAATAAAACACTTTATTTGTTATTAAATCCTGCGATATTAAAAAAGAAATCGTCTAGAATTTTTTTATTAAAACACCTTATTTGTTATATAATCCTGCAATATTACCAAAGCAAGCGTTTAGAAATGCGTATATCGATGGCCAATGACTCAATTTGTGTATTTTGCTATTTAAACTTAAAAATTAAAACACCTTATTTGTTATTAAATCCTGTGATATTAACAAAGAAATTATTATTAACTAGAAACGCGTATATAGATGTCAATGTGTATTTTTCCATTTAATACATACAAATGACATTTTAATTATTAAATCAAAAATCTTGAACCAAACACATTTTATTATTAGAAATTTTGGATGAAAGTTTCTGGTACTAAAATATATTTAAACTATAAATAATCCTGTGTGTGATTGCGTTGGTTTAATCAAAAAGGGGCGATGCTTTTGGACACCGGAGCGAAACCGTAAATAAGTCTGTCCGCAATTTGATTTTGGATTTAATTATCGCGAGTGTGCTGTTGAAAAATGCCGACAAATTTACTTTCACGGGAACGCTGAAAACAAAGTTAACTTTCTGAACTTTGAGCAGTTCCGGCGTGGGGAGAATCGATCGGACGCGATGCCGTCCGACGGGAAAAGCTCCACCGAAAGCTCGATATATTCTCTGCAACTTGACCAAAGTATCATTTCAAGTTTCGAGATTTATTATCACGAAACACACTTCACTCTCGTTTGATACATAAAACGATTTTTATGTCCGTTGTAAATAATGTCCAAGCGTCATTAATTCCTAACGAATTAACTTAACTTGTTTATTGGATTAATTTTGTAATCAACAATATACTGGAAATATTGTTTAAAATAATAAATTATTTTTTATATTATAAATAGTAGGCGACAGTGTTGTAGCTTGACTCAAATTTTATGTCACATTGCTTATAATGTAAATGTGTTTTTATTTATTTTAAGGCATTTTATTGTTTATATTGTATTTTTTTGGTTTATATAAATCATCATCAAGTGATTTGCATTTTTCTTCGTAATTATGCTTCGGCTTTCTAGAACTCATAAAATCACATAAATTTAACGAAAACGACATCATTTTTTTCTTGGTTTCTTTGTTTGCAATATCCGCTCTAAAACGAAACATTCAGTTCCGGGCTACAAATTAAAATAGTAAATAGTTATTTTACGTATGAGAACTTTAGATATCGTCAAATAGATGTCGCTATTATCGTCTGTTCTGGCCAATATAGATATGGATTTTGAAACGATTCGTATGACAACTCTAGATATCGTCAAATTGATGGATCACCGTTATCGTCTGTTCTTGCCAACATAAATATAGATTTTGAAACTATTCGTATGAGAACTCTAGATATCGTCAAATAGATCGATCGCCTGTTCTTGCCAACATAGATATAAATTTTGAAACGATTCGTATGACAACTCTAGATATCGTCAAATAGATTGATCACCATTATTGCCTGTTCTTGCCAACATAGATATAGATTTTGAAACGATTCGTATGAGAACTCTAGGTATCGTCAAATAGATCGATCGCCCGTTCTTGCCAACATAGATATAAATTTTGAAACGATTCGTATGAGAACTCTAGATATCGTCAAATAGATCGATCGCCTGTTCTTGCCAACATAGATATAAATTTTGAAACGATTCGTATGACAACTCTAGATATCGTCAAATAGATTGATCACCATTATTGCCTGTTCTTGCCAACATAGATATAGATTTTGAAACGATTCGTATGAGAACTCTAGGTATCGTCAAATAGATCGATCGCCCGTTCTTGCCAACATAGATATAAATTTTGAAACGATTCGTATGAGAACTCTAGATTTCGTCAAATAGATCGATCGCCCGTTCTTGCCAACATAGATATAGATTTTGAAACGATTCAGCATCTTTATAGCTACAGTTCGTTTTCCCAACACCTCAACTGCATCTTATAATCCAATTGACAATTGTAGAAGTAAAAACTAAAGAGCAAATCCTAAAATACTGTTATCCTCTTAATCGGAAACCAGATCCATTGAATCCTTTCTTTTTCAATACAGAATTTGATTGGGTTTTAAAGAAATAATCAAATATTTCCAATTACATAACATAAATACGGTATAAATTAAGTTTTAAGAAAGTGAACGTTAGTAGTCATAAAGTTTACAACTGGATTTATGAGTCATTCAAGAAACTAAAATTATTACGTCAAATCACTCTCAATTGCCAACCTAACGCAATTTAGTGCCATAGAGATTGGTGCACAAATCATCTTTATTGAGCGCATAAACTTTACGTGGCGCTATTGTTGCAATTCGAGATTCATCTGCGTAGTTATGTGCAATAAAGATCACTTTTTACGTGATTTAAAGCTAGTTTTGGTGTATTGCAGCTACAATTACATCAATTTCATTCTCATTCTTCAATCTTCCTGATCGAGTTGGGTAGTCTACTAGGCAACCAGTCGCACATGTAATTGGTCTGCAAACTACGATTTCACAACGAAACTGATTTAAATAAGCTGGCTTTTTAAGACTTTTATAAAAGTTAAAACTGTATTCTATTTGGGAACTTCAATATTAACTTCGAATGTTATTATTTTATTAATAAAATAAATTATTAATCTAAAAAACGTTATTTATCCATATTAGGAGTGAATTTATTATTTATGTTTTAACACATATTTTAATTGCAGGTTTTATTTTTAAGTTTTATTTTTTAAGTTATGCAATGTCTAAATTTTTGTTTGTTTGTAAAAGGATATCCGTTAAATATACATTATTATTATTATTATTATCTTGTACAATTTACAAGATTCCCTAAATTGTTAGATTAGTGTTACTGTTTTAATGCTCTGCCAACAATTGTGAGATGTCTACCGGAAAATACTATCTATTCAATTTTGAAGATTTTGATTTTGATGATTCGGATTTTGAAGATTTTGACTTTGATTTTGAAGACTTTGATTTTGATGATTCCGATTTTGAAAATTCTGATTTTGATTTTGATAATTCTGATTTTAAAAATTTTGATTTTGATTTTGAGGATTTTTAATGAGGCACACCCTGTACGGACACACACAGTGTTACTGTTTTAATGCTCTGCCAACAATTGTGAGATGTCTACAGGAAAATACTTTTAAATATATTAAACATTGTGGCGATCATCATCAAGGGCGTTTCCAGCCAACTAGTCTAGGGGGGGGTGGGGTAATTTAAAAAAAAGATAAAAATAGTAACGTATTCTTAATTAATTAATTAATTATCTTTCAGATTGTATAAGGGTTCCCTGTTCCTAATCTCAATGGTTTTCTTGTATTGGGCGATTATCATATTAGGAATAATTATTATAATCTGAAAGATAATTGGATTCTACATGAGAATACGTTACTAAATACAGGGTGTGCCATTTGAAAAAACGAAGTTATTCAACTTTATAAGTTGGGTTTTTCTACCGCATTTTTTTTATCACCCTGTATAATTTTTTGCATGAAATCATGGTTGGCTCTATAGTTCGAACCTTCAAGCAAATAATTAAAATGATTTTAATCGTTCAACGTCAATCACTGGGGCAAAAATTAAATTTCACCCAGACCTTGCATTTCAACAAATCTTCAAATATTTCGAAAACGGCAAACAATAGGTATAGGGAGTATTGAAGTAACTCACCTTTATTTGCTCCATATAATTCAAAAATGACAAAATATACAGGGTGTTCCATTTAAAAAAAAACATAAGTTTGGTCTGTAACTTTGTTATGAGACACCCTGTATAAATTTAAATATTTTTAGGGCGTGCAGCTCACTATTATACACAACTTTTGTATAAAACATTTTTCGAAATTTTGAAAAATAAGCACATGATTAACCGTTTCCAGAGCTCTGAAGCACCCTGTATATTAACAATATTTGCGTTATTATTAGTAACAGAAATTGCTATAATTATCGTTTAAATTTTTATATAAATCAATCCAAAATACTAGGATTGAAAGAGATCTGGTTAATTGACTGTTAAGGTCATTTGTAAAAGTGTCTCAATAAATGTATTCTCTCTCTCTCTCTCTCTCTCAATCCAAAGTGTTTTTACTCAAATGTGAAATGCAACTTGAATTTTTTTAAATCATATTTTATTGTTAAGTAACGTGATGTATAATACATTGCACAAAATAATAGCATTAATACGGAATCTCGCAAAATAGTAACAATTATGAATATTTTCAAAATCGGGACAGACCTTAGTCCGGAAAATATGAATTTCTTAATAATCGCTTGAAATCGTAAATTAAGGCTAACAATTACTAACTAGTGCGGAAAATGCATCTCGGGGACGCTTAAAATAGGCAAATTGCAAAAAATTGGTACATATACAACAAACATTACTTATAATGTAAAATAAATAAATGGATACGTTTTAATATTTACTATTAGTTATCGTGTGTATAGTTATTTGAATGATCTAAGAATAATTAATAATTGTGTACCGGCGCATCCACCATTTATTCATCTTATATATTTCTAATCTTTAATGTAAGCCACCCGGATTTGGTTCAGTACAGCACTCAGGTACAGGCACTCTACCTTTAACGTAATTATTAAAATCATTTTAATGTATTTTTTTTGTAACTCTCCATTAATTTAATTATTAATTATTCGGAATTAATAGTTTCTACAACGTTCATTTCATTTGCTCCTTTTATTACAAATTCACTCGTCGCCATTTCAAAGTTAAAATCAGTGACACACAGCTTATCTGTAAGGGGGTAGTTTTATCCTGTTAAGGGTCGTCGCAGTACCTGCTATCTGGATTTAGCCCCAACTTGATTATACAACTAATTTGCTAATTCGATTACGCAGTTTATCTTTAGGGAATAGTTTTAATTCCATCAGAACTTATCCGAAAAGCGGGGATGTTTAAAAGTGGTTAAAACTTTATACAGTTTGCACTTAATCCAACGAAATTGCACCAATTTATTTACAAATAACATCAGGGTAATTATTAAGAATGTTTACAAAACTCTAATAGTAGCAACACTTTTTTACATTTTAATTAATTACTGTCTATCTGGTAGTTGTAAAATTAGTTAAGGGTTTATTGTTGTTTTAAATAACATTATTTAACGCTAAATTAACTGAAGGAGTCGATCAGTGATAAATTGCCATTACAATTTACACCTTGTTATTACTTAACCCTTTCGCTACAGCACATTATTTTCAAAAGCTTAACTGGTGCTGCAGAATTGGAACTTGCATATAAATGCATCCGGCTCTTAGCGTATATATCCGGGTCCCGTATACAAGAGTGCGAATTTTTTTGCGTAATTATTCGGGTTAAATTCACAGCGTACCGTCACTGTTATAAACAACATAAATATTTTCTTTTTGACCCGTTCGAATAATGAAGCGTTTTTGGCTATATTTTATAAGTATTTCTGATGATACGTAATTTAATGTTAAAAAATGTGTATTTTCAACATTAAATAAATGCTGAAAATCTAAAATGTTTTACTATAGAGACACAGATTGATTCTTTAGTTTTTTTAGCTTTATTTATTTATTTACAGAATTTTATACATTATTGTAAGATGATGCATTATAAAATTATAGTAAAAGGGCTATCGACCTGGTGGTCTTTCTGCGGATTACATTTTATTTGTATTTGCATCGCTGTAAAACTTTCTTGCATCTAAGTGTAAAAAATGTACTAATAATTTCGGTCTACATAGCACTAAAATATCTGTATGAAGTTAGTAATAGCGGCTATATTGATCTCGCCCTTTTTGGCAGCTAGTCTTGGCAACCACCCCTATGAATATGAATATAAATATTGGCGCTGCATATCTCGAGAGGGATGCTAGAAATGTGGAAATAATTTACAGCGATGTGTTTAATTGAAATTAACGATAATACGCTAGCCAAGAATAAATTTAACTGTAACTATCATTCATATTGCCACAGTAATTGGAATGAGATGGCTGATTTTTAAAATAATTAATATACTTGATGCGTACTATAAGATTTTTTTCAATGCGGTTTAAAACTTTAGCCGCCACAATGTTAAGAAATAATGTCCCCCTGGGCCAAGTCGCTTTTTCAGCTAATATTACTAGTAATTGTGAAATAAAATCAGGCATTACTCGGAAATAGTGCTTTTTTTTTATTTTTGCATATTTTTTGATGAGACACGCCTTGCATGTCTCATGGGCTGAATGTCATCAGTAGAGGTCGCGTGACACGCAATACAGTTGTGAATGAATTTTCCTTAGTTATACGTTTTATAATACATCTACGATAATAAAGCAACGTTTCTGTACTTTTTCCGAGGTAATAATAATTGATAAAGATACAATATAATAATTTACTCATTTATATGACACCTCCATGAAATTTCTATAAAAATAATCATATTTATCGGAGGTCAAATACACATTTTGGCCATCCAATTTTGGAATACTAACTCTGCAATGGCTAGTAACACACGTATGTCGCGCGTCTAGATATACTGTAGTACGTGGTAGCCCCGGGGGGCCATACGCACGGAAATCTGAGACACTGACTAATAATCAAACTGTCGATTAATCAAGTAATCGATTATTTGTCGATTAATCGATTATTTTGCACATCCCTACTTGCGACATCAAAATGTAATATTTAGCACTAGAGAGTGCCTCCAGGCGACACGCCATCCGAATATACTAAACTAGCGTGACACCGCGTTGATGTCACGCCATCCGGAGGGCCGGCGAAAGTAAAACTGAGTGAGACTCCGCGTTGATGTCACGCCGTCCGGAGGGCCGGTGAAAGTGGCACACCCCGTAGATAGGCACCGTGCCTAGCGTGTTAAATATAAAACTTGAAGAAAAAAAAACATTCCATAAGATCCAAAAAATAAGTCTTTTTAAAAGTATCGCATTTTTTGAAAATGTTGCCAATAGAAATGGGCAAATCTGCTACTTTTGAATCACGTTGCTACTTGTGATTGCTACTTTTTAATACCTGTGATTTTAAACTGTGACTGTGATCACGGCTGGTAAACATATGTTATGTATGTCACCTTGTATTGTCTTCTTACAATTACGTTTTAAGCAACACTCACAGTTTAAGTAGCAATCACAGTTTAAGTAGCAGTCACAGTTTAAATAGCAGCGATTTTAAGTAGCAATCACTTTTTAAGTAGCAGTGATTTTAAGTAGCAATCACATTTTAAGTAGCAGTGATTGTAAGTAGCAGTGAAATGTGCCTATTAGTAACAGTAGCGACCTGTAATTTTTCAATACCAGTGAAAAATCACAGGTACGTGAAATATCGCCCATCCCTAGTAGCCAACTTTAAAAAAAGCTGAAAGACTTCTGGTCAATCATTTGTAAAAGTATCTCAAAAAATGTATTATCTCTCTCTTTTTTTTAATTTTGACTATCAAACGCGCATGTTTTTGATGTATTTTTTGTAGTAAAAAGGTGATCATTATACACCGGCAAATAGGTTGTTCTCATTCATTCATTCATTCATTCAAATGTAATATTAACAAAGAAAGTGTTTTATTTATAGTTCTATAGTTATTTCATTCAATTATTTCTCTTAATCTTAGCATTTGTAAACGGGTCTAAAAATTGTGAAATTTATTCATCCTATCTCGATTATTTTATAATTTTAAGAATGGTAAATCTTAGAATGTACAACTAAAAAAGAAAAAAAAAAAAACACGCATAACCTGTTATATTCAAAAATTAGTATTTTTATGAATTCAAAATTTCGGACAATATTTCCAGCAATTTCATTCTAACTCTATTTTATGAATACTAGCTGTATTTAGTTGTATATTTGTTTACTAAATTATTTTTTCCTGCTGGGCCTTTCTGTTGGAAAATAATTTATAAATTAAATAAAAATTCGTTCATGGTTCTGAAACTAAATCTGAAGAACGCTGGAAGATCTCCGAGGTTTGATGGAGAAACGGAATTCGACTATGCCGTTATAAACCAATCAAGTAACCGTTAGGATAGAAAAATAATTAGGGCGACATCTATCGCCGATATACATATAGGGTGTTTCTAAATTGATGCGAAAGATTTTAAAGGGTGATTTTTCTGCAAAAATTAACGGAGGTCTTTCATATATTTTCGTTCAAAACCCCTTCCTCTCCAAGTTACAGCCCTCTAAAGTTAAGGGAAAAAAATGTTTTTATTTCATGTATCCAGTATGGAAGAATTTAGAAGAATGAAATTTGGCAGATAACTGTTCCTAATAAAATGGCACCTTTTAACGATTTTTGTAACCCTAAAATGTTTTTTTCCTAAAAAAATTTTTTGGTCATTTGATGATTTTCGCCATTTTTTCCATAGGAAAAACATGCATACAAAAAATGTTGGGTCTCATAAAATTTGAAAAAATTCATGTCGTTTCTTAATGACGGGAAAATACGTGTAAAGTAATTATTTTTCCGAAAAAAGGTCTTTCATATATTTTTGTTCAAAACCCCTTCCTCTCCAAGTTACAGCCCTCAAACTTTAAGGGAAAAAATGTTTTTATTTCATGTATCCACTATAGAATAATTTAGAAGAATGAAATTTGGCAGATAACTGTTCCTAATAAAATGGCACCTTTTAGCGATTTTTGTAACCCTAAAATGTTATTACAAGGTGATGAAAAAATCAACTAATATAATAGCTTGCATCAGAATTATTTAATGCGTCTACATTTTTCTATTTCAAAATTTGATTCAAATGGAGGGATTCAATCCACAACTTTTTATCTGTTGACATTTTCTCCTAAAATTATTAGTTTGATCACGAAAAAATAAAATAATGCTCCCATTTAACATAAATTCATAGATTGGTTATTATTTGTTAAAATCGTCAAGAAGTACTATTTTGTTAGGAATAGTTTTCTGCCAAATTTCATTCTTCTAAATTCTTCCATAGTGGATATATGAAATAAACACATTTTTTTCTTTAATTTTAGAGGGCTGTAACTTGGGCAGAAAGGAGTTTTGAACAAAAAATTATATGAAAGACCTCCATTCATTTTTGATGAAAAATCACCCTTCAAAATCTTTCGCATCAATTTAGAAACACCCTGTATATATAAATAATTTCAGAATGTTGTAACATTTTCGACGATAGATGTCGCCCTAATTGTTTTTCTATCCTAACGGTTACTTGTCGGTTTATAAGGGGCCAAAATTCGAAGAATTTGATTAATGATGTGTTTAAAAAAAATACAAGAAATATTTGTCGTCCCAAAAAAAAAAAGTTGACTTGTGTGTTAGAATTTAGAGAATTTAGTGTGATTTAAAAAACTATTAAGAAACACTCATGTCAAATCAATGAGAATTGATCAAATCTTAAATTTTGCAGTAAAAAAAAAATCGCGTTTTGATTAAAAAAAAATAATGCTGAGGTATTGAACATGATTAAATTAATCCTATATCCGTTGCAGTGACGGTTCGCGGGGTTTTTTCTGGTACGGCCGAGGAACAAGAGGTGGTAATACAGATAGGTGCGGTCACGCAGCCAGCCGTCTCTGCAACTGACCCTACCTATCTGTATTGCCACCTCTTGTTCCTCGGCCGTACCAGAAAAAAACCCGCGAACCGTCACTGCAACGGATATAGGATTAATTATAGGATATGTCACCTTGTATTGTCTTCTTACAATTACGTTTTAACCGACACTCACAGTTTAAGTAGCAATCACAGTTTAAGTAGCAGTCACAGTTTAAATAGCAGCGATTTTAAGTAGCAATCACCTTTTAAGTAGCAGTGATTTTAAGTAGCAATCACATTTTAAGTAGCAGTGATTTTAAGTAGCAGTGATTGTAAGTAGTAGTGATTTTAAGTAGCAGTGAAATGTGCCTATTAGTAACAGCAGCGACCTGTGATTTTTCAATACCAGTGAAAAATCACAGTAGCGAACCGTCACTGATCCGTTGATAACAGTCCCTCGGGGAAGAATAGTGCACAGAATATCTAAGAATAAATAACTTAGCATTATTATCAATCATGATGATGGTTGCGACCGTTACTACGTAGTAAACACTGAATGAAACACTATGTTTTAAAATCACAATAATTTTGGTTTTAAAACATATGCTATCGCACGTTCTAAAATCCGTAGATTTTATGGATTGTTTTTTTTTCTTTAAATTCTTTTGTTCACGAAAATGTTATAATGTGCGCATTATTTAATTCTATGGGCAGCATTAATGGGGTACATTTAACACTCAATTTCTTAAACACGCGTGTTTAATACGCTTATTAAACACGCACACGTATTTTCGTGTTTAATATGGTTATTAAACACGCTAATTCACGCTTTAATTTACAGAACGCGATTTATGATAATATTTTGTTTACCCTGTTTAATACTGATTTTAATTTTTTTTTTCAATTGTTATTGTAATTAGAACTATAATTTCGATTTTAATTTTGATTTTGTTTTTTTTTTATTTTGATTTTAATTTTCGTGAACAAAGTATAGTGTAAAACTCGCATATAATGGCTATTAATCACTCAAACGATCTGCTCCACTCGTCTACGGCTCGTTCCGCAAACGTCGTTCTCGTGATTAATAGCCATCATTATATGCTCGTTGTATGTACAATATACTATTTCAGAATGCTTCCTGTCTCTAAATTTTACAATGAATATTAATGTTGGTGGTCTAACCACAATAAACTGTTTATTGTTTTGTGTGTCGTTTCTGGTGTCGGCTACTACCGATTAAAAAAAATATTTTTCCTCAAAAACTAAAGTATGATTTATGAATGAAGCACAAGGAAACGTAGGAAGGTAGGAATATTTGCTGATGAGGGTAAACTGCTTATATTTCTTCAACTCGCCTACGGCTCGTTCCGCAAACATCGTTCTCATGATTAATAGCCATCATTATATGCTCGTTGTACAATATACTATTTTAGAATGCTTCCTCTAAATTTTACAATGAATATTAATGTTGGTGGTCTAACCACAATAAACTGTTTATTGTTTTGTGTGTCGTTTCTGGCGTCGGCTACTACCGATTAAAAAAAATATTTTTCCTCAAAAACTAAAATATGACTTATGAATGAAGCACAGGGGAACGTAGGAAGGTAGGAATATTTGCTGATGAGGGTAAACTGCTTATATTTCTTCAACTGTATGGTAAATTAAGAATGAAAAGAATATTTTCATCACCTTTAAATTTTGTAATAAATGATCATGATAACTTTTTGTTAAGCGGGAATGAAAACGTGTATCATTTGTTTTTTGTATTCAATTTCCATATCGCTTAACCACAATAAAACTGCTCAAATTTCGGAAACTGAGACTTTTAATTTCCGAAATATAAGCAGTTTTTGTGCCCATTCGTTGTGGACATTAAAAAAAAACAATGATTACGTTTTCATTCTCGCGTAACAAACATTTCCGTTAAAAGGAAATAAAATAAGCAATTTAAGAAAATAAATTCTTTGTTGAATTTAGTTCTTGCTTATCACGTGGTGAAACTTTTTTTTAATATTAAGTGCCTCATTTTAACTTCAGTTGAATTGATTGCAAAAATAACATTACAATGGTATGCCAGAAATGAATGAAATACAGTATTAGAACTTACACATTTTCTTCTCACTGTCATTAATAACATTTTCTCGCGACTGTTGGCTTTTATTAGAAATTTGGTCGTCGCTGTGTTTCTCCATTTCGGGGCAAGACTTGGAGTCCTCCAAGTCGATCGGCGAGGAGGAGGTCGAGCGGTAACTGTTTTTCGGCGACGGCGTTTTCACATCACTGATATCAAACCACTTGACTTTAGACCCGTTGGTGAGTTTATCGTTTTTCTGGAGGCTTTCGAAAGCGCGCGTTTGGTTCAGAACGAGGCTCGAACTATAAATCACATTGTTTTGACTGTTGAGTGTGAGGTCGATGCCGTAGGTGGCCGTGGTCTTCGGTGTGTCCGAAATGAGCCAGTTTTTCGCGACGGGCTTGAGTTTTTCCTCTTCGACGGCGGGCTTGGTGTCCATCTGCGAGTCATCCTCACTCTTGATGGTGCCTTCCAAAATCGGCGCGCTCTCGGACATGTTCTGGTCACTCACTAAACTGTTATTGTTTTCGAACGATTTCGACACAAACTGTGTTAATTTTTCCATGTTAATTAGAGAATCTCGTCCGTATACTGAGGGAGTTTATCCCGAAACTGCAATCACTATATAAAATGTTTAGATGCCATGCCAATCTGTACAAGTGTATAAGAGTAACTATGGCGACCGTCGACGTCGTTTGCCTCGATTGGGTCGGCGTCGACGGAAACCACCCCCGCGAAGCGCCGACGCCGGGATCTTATTGGTCCATTTCAAGTAACAGGGTGGGCATTTATCATTAGTAAGGGGTGCATACGTTGTGAAACATTTTATTTATAGCTACGAGATAATTCAACAGCTTACTCGTAAGTGGCTAACATTTTTTACCACTTGTTTTTTTTGCGCTATGTCGTAATTATGCAGATTTACGGTAATGTTATGCGGTCATATAAAATACCATCCGTAAATTATAAAGTTATGATGAATATAATGCCCGGCTTCTCCTAACTTGTAACTTACAAATGATCGTGATTTGCATCTTCTCTCTATAAACACAACATTTCTATTCCTATTGCGAGCGTTTATGCCTTTGTTTTCAACCCTCCAGCTCCTATCGCCATTATTAAATCATTACACCATCCACCAGATCCCATCATTATAAATTTCACCTGACACCTCACCCTCACTACACTTAACTATTCATTTGCTGCCCGTATATTTACTGCAATCAAAAACATATTTTCGTCCGATATCCTTCTTTTGTGGAAGCTATAAATTCCCGCGCATTGCATTTATTAATCGACTCCATATATTTCGCAGAACTCTCATTTTGAAACAGAATACATCCGTTATTTGTGGCTTTCGTGCTAAAACCAAATTATTCAATGTATCACCAAAACTCATTATCAATTATCTTGCAAAATGAAATAGGTCGATGGCTAGTTAAGATTTTCACGAGAAGTACAGGTGCTTTTGAAAAGCAAAAAATACAAAAAACTTGATTGTAAGAAGTGCATTTTTTCAGGCTTCAGTCATTAAACGCTGCTCACTATTAAAAAAAACCCTTCACGAAGAATTCGCTAAACTTTAAACGTCAACACGTTTAAGCGCAAATATCCGTTTAAACGAGGAAAACGCGTTTAAACGCAAATATCCGTTTAAACTCATACACGTGTGAATATTCGTTTAAACGTTTAAAAACCGCTTACTAACTAAGAATATCCGTATAAACGTGTATCCGTGTATTAACGAGCCCTAAAACATTGTATGGAAGATGCGTCAACAGTTTTCGACCCAAGAGTAACTGGCAAGTCTAAGGCGGGGTGCAATTGCTTCGCCTCCTTGAGGGTAGATATTTTTAATCTTTAGTGAACTTCACAAAAATGTGAGTGGTGGCATTTCAAAAATAAATGTTTATTTTGTGTTGTTCAATTTTTCATTAAATTTTTTTGAATTTTTGTTTCTAGAAAACAAGGGTGGACACCCCCTGCAATTACACATTTTAAATGAATGTATATTTTCAGATCTCATAAATTTACTATATTTTGTACACATTTGATGTAAAATTTAAAAATGTTATGTAACCAAGATATCAACTTACCTTCGTTAGTGGCTGAATGGTCAAACCTATGCCAAAAAACAAAAAAAAACTTACCTTAATAAAGATAAAGATTTTGTTAGTAGGGAAGTCAAACAATGAATCAATTTATCGAGAAATTACAATCGATGCTTTCAAGCAATGCAATGATCTGAAAAAGGAATTCATAAATTAGGAGACGAAAAAATTATATCCAAATCAAATTACTTGTCGGAGACTCACACTCAAACCCCTAACGACCAATCCCTGTTTTATTGCAAATTACTAAAGTGGTCTAACATCGAATGATCCCGAACCCATTAAATGCATGCAGATACAATTGTCTAGGTTTTAATTGTCCTGCCCTACTTCGGAGTTTATGTTTTAATAGAAGTTAAATTATAGCACTTTTTTTTTAATTTCTTGCTAAAAATATAAATGCACTCTATTTGCACTTCCTTGATTAAACGCAATAAATTAATGTTGAACATCATCTCTAATGACTGAAATTATGAGATGAAGCTTTTTTAATGGTAGAAATAAGCTTATTGGCGATGCAATCAGTTAAAATTTCATATAAGAATTTTGTATTTAAATTACAAAACGTAAAGGTAGAAAGGGTGCGAATCAGCGGCGGCTAGTGTAACTAGTGTAAGTAATGATTTTTTCGAAAAGAAAAAAATTTTCATTTGATGATTTTCGCCATTTTTGCCATAAGAAAACCATGCATACAAAAAATGTTGGGTCTCAGAAAAATTTGAAAAAATTCATGACGTTTCTTAATGGCGGGAAAAAGCGTGTAAAGTAATTATTTTTCCGAAAAAAGTATTTGGTCATTTGATGATTTTCGCCATTTTTTCCAAGAAAAAAATGCAGGCAAAAAATGTTGGGTCTCAGAACAATTTGAAAAAATTCATGACGTTTCTTAATGACGGGAAAAGGAGTGTAAAGTAATTATTTTTGCGAAAAAAATTTTTTTAGTCATTTGATGATTTTCGCCATTTTTCCATAGTACTACTCAAGAAAAAAATGCAGGCAAAAAATGTTGGGTCTCAGAAAAATTTGAAAAAATTCATGACGTTTCTTAATGAGGGGAAAAAGCGTGTAAAGTAATTATTTTTCAGAAAAAACATTTTTGGTCGTTTGATGATTTTCGCCATTTTTTCCATAGGAAAAAAATGCATACAAAAAATGTTGGGTCTCAGAAAAATTTGAAAAAATTCATGACAGTTCTTAATGACGGGAAAAAGCGTGTAGTGTAATTATTTTTCCGAAAAAAGTTTTTGGTCATTTGATGATTTTCGCCATTTTTTCCATAAGAAAAACATGCATACCAAAAATGTTGGGTTTCAGAAAAATTTGAAAAAATTCATGACGTTTCTTAATGACGGGAAAAAGAGTGTAAAGTAATTATTTTTCCGAAAAAAATTTTTTGGTTATTTGATGATTTTCGCCATTTTTTTCCATAAGAAAAATATGCATACCAAAAATGTTGGGTCTGAGAAAAATTTGAAAAAATTCATGACGTTTCTTAATGACGGGAAAAAGAGTGTAAAGTAATTATTTTTGCGAAAACAAATTTTTTAGTCATTTCATTATTTTCGCCATTTTTTCCATAGTATTATTCAAGAAAAAAATGCAGGCAAAAATGTTGGGTCTCAAAAAAATTTGAAAAAATTCATGACGTTTCTTAATGACGGGAAAAAGCGTGTAAAGTAATTATTTTTCCGAAAAAAAATTTTTTGGTCATTTGATGATTTTCGCCATTTTTTCCATAAGAAAAACATGCATACCAAAAATGTTGGGTCTCAGAAAAATTAAAAAAATACATGACGTTTCTTAATGGCGGGAAAAAGAGTGTAAAGTAATTATTTTTCCGAAAAAAAATTTTTTGGTCATTTGATGATTTTCGCCATTTTTTCCATAGGAAAACATGCATACAAAAAATGTTGAGTCTCAGAAAAAATTGAAAAAATTCATGACGTTTCTTAATGATGGGAAAAAGCGTGTAAAGAAACTATTTTTTCGAAAAAAAATGTTTTGGTGATTTGATGATTTTCGCCATTTTCCATAGTATTACTCAGGAAAAAAAGCATGTAAAAAATGTTGGGTCTCAGAATAAATTAAAAAAATTCATGAGGATTCTTAATGACGAAAAAAATCGTGTAAAGTGATTATTTTTCCGAAAAAAAATTTTTTGGTCATTTGATGATTTTCGCCATTTTTTCCATAGGAAAACATGCATACAAAAAATGTTGAGTCTCAGAAAAAATTGAAAAAATTCATGACGTTTCTTAATGATGGGAAAAAGCGTGTAAAGGAACTATTTTTTCGAAAAACATTTTTTTGGTGATTTGATGATTTTCGCCATTTTACTCAAGAAAAAAAGCATGTAAAAAATGTTGGGTCTCAGAATAAATTAAAATAATTCATGACTATTCTTAATGACGGGAAAAATCGTGTGATTATTTTTCCGAAAACAAAATTTTTGGTCATTTAATGATATTCCCCATTTTTGGGAAAAACTTGCATTCAAAAAATGTTGGGTCTCAGAAAATTTTGAAAAAATTCATGACGTTTCTTAATGACGGGAAAAGGAGTGTAAAGTAATTATTTTTCCGAAAAAAACTGTTTTGGTCATTTGATGATTTTCGCCATTTTCCATAGTATTACTCAAGAAAAAGAAGCATGTAAAAACTGTTGGGTCTTAGAATAAATTTAAAAAATTCATGACGGTTCTTAATGACGGGAAAAAGTGTGTAAAGTAATTATTTTTCAGAAAAAAATATTTTTGGTCATTTGATGATTTTCGCCATTTTTTCCATAGGAAAAACATTCATACAAAAAATGTTGAGTCTCAGAAAAATTTGAAAAAATTCATGACGTTTCTTAATGACGGAAAAAAGAGTGCAAAGTAATTATTTTTCCGAAAAAACATTTTTTGGTCATTCGATGATTTTCGCCATTTTTTGGGCCTCAGAATAAATTGAAAAAATTCATGATGATTCTTAATGACGGGAAAAATCTGGTAGTGATTATTTTTCAAAAAAAAATTTTTTGGTCATATTTCGTAAATTACTTGATTTAAAAAATATTACAATTAACACAACATAAAATATTTATAAACACGAGCTTCGAATTTTGGATTATGTATGATTGAT
The DNA here is from genome assembly GCA_910593695.2 of Ocypus olens. NCBI lineage: Eukaryota > Metazoa > Arthropoda > Insecta > Coleoptera > Staphylinidae > Ocypus > Ocypus olens. The sequence continues at coordinate 4,517,883 of OU343057.1, read as the reverse complement.
TACAGTTAGCAATCTGTAACCAAGATTTTTTTAGTATACTCAAATTAGACTCAGGAATATATTTCGTTATAAATTATTTTATAATTTTTTTTACAAATTATCTACTTTATCATTCAATATTCGTCATGATTCTAGCCAGGAAAGTAGTTGTTTCGATAGATGATTTGTTAATTGTAGTCTCTTAGAGACTCTAGAAGACGAAAAGTATCGTTTTCTCATTTCAAATTATTTTATATTAATACTTAGAAAATAATGTAGATATTTTCATTAAACAATTTTATCAAAGAAAACTAAAGTGCAACTTGTGCAAGGAGTAAGGAGGAATGGCCCGGAGTTGAATAAGATGATTTAATTAGCTAAGTGTGGAACGTGTTTAAAGTCGTAATTAATAAAGATTTAATTATAATAATGGGCGTGCAAACATCCTCGGAGTGCGCGAACGGAACATAAGACGAGATTAACATAATTTTTGGACGTTTGAGTCTTTCAAGTTTGGTAATTTATCCCGCGTTCCTTCGTTAACTTAACCCCTTCATCAAATCTGTTGCTAAGCAGCGGCCCTTTTAAATGGAAATTACTTAACTACCTCTCCTAGTTAATATTTCAACTTGGATGTTTATTTGAGATCTTTAATCAAAACCGTTACTTATAATTACACACCAACAAACTTACCAATTTACCTCACCCCCGCAGGGGCGGATTTATCGTTCACATTAATACACCATTTTATTGTTTCATTTCGCATCCACCTACAATTTAACAAACCTCAAATCAGTTCTCAGTTACAATTTACTATTACTGTAGTTCGGCCAAAGTGAAACATCTAAATTAAGTATGGGCAAAATATACAAATAAATATTTTTTTATAGTAATAATCATATAATCCGGCCAGGGCGGCTATATATGAGAGACAGATTATTACTTTTAATAATTTTATGAGAGAGAGATAATACAGTAGAACGTCAATTATCCGAACGTCGATCAACCAAACGACAGCTCAACCGAACGACAGCTCAACCGAACTACTACGCCCGCACGTGCTCGCGCATGCCTATCACCTTCAGCGCTACAATCCTTTCACACTTGTCTCAACCTGTCACTTCCAGGTTGCCATTACCCGATAAACTAAATTTTGCCGATTGAAAGTAAACTCTCTGTTATTATATTATAAATAAATATGTTTTTTATTTACCTGTACATAAATATATATTTGCGAATTAGTACAGTTCGATTATCCGAAAAATATAAATCCTGGATAAGCCACTGCTAGCAATATACATTCGACTATATCCCATTTTGTTACAATATAAATAATTTTAAAAATCAAAAAATCATATTTTTGTTTGTCGTAAATTGCAAACAGAAAAAAATAAATTTCGCTGCGGACAGGATTCGAACCTGTGCGGGCAGAACCCAATGGATTTCAAGTCCATCTCCTTAACCACTCGGACACCGCAGCTGATACGAGAGTGTTAAAAATCGTTGCCCTTATTGTGTTTTTTTTTTAATAATCATCGTAGACCATTAAAGTATGCCTTCTTTTTCATCAGAAGAACGAGCTAAATCAATTGGCGTTAAAAAATGTCAGCTATCTTATATAGGAAAAAAGTTGGCAAGTCACTATGAACATTACGGAAAATTAAAAAAAAAAGTCGATTTTTCAGACTTTGAACGGCCGTAGCGGCTAAACGAGGAATCCAAATCGAACGCGGTTTGCAAATCTGTGCTCCTTGGGTGCAAATTAGTCGGATTCCATTAAAACTGGCGATTTTAAATTTTTGACGAAAACCTGGAAAACTACCCAAGGGTCCCCCCTTCTTACTTTTGCTCAAAAATTGCATTTAAAATGATTTCCTGAAGAAACCACTGGTTTGATTCGGAGTTTCTATACGCCACTGTAAAGATCTCATCAAGACCCTTCAGAAAATATACTTCCGCAAAAACAGATGTCAATTTTAAGCTCGTGACGCGTTCGCAAAGAAAACTTGAAAATGGAAAAAATCGAAAAAATCAACTTCTTTAATAATCATCGTAGACCATTAAAGTATGCCTTCTTTTCCATCAGAAGAACAAGAAAAATCGATTGGCATTATAAAATGTCAGCTATCTTACAAAGCAAAAAAGTTGGCAAGTCACTATGAACATTATGGAAAATTTAAAAAAAAGTAGATTTTTTCAAACTTTAAACGGCCGTAGCGGCTAAACGAAGAATCCAAATCGAATGCGGTTTGCAAATCTGTGCTCCTTGGGTACAAATTAGTCGGATTCCATTAAAACTGGCGATTTTAAATTTTTGACGAAAACCTGGAAAACTACCCAAGGGTCCCCCCTTCTTACTTTTGCTCAAAAATTGCATTTAAAATGATTTCCTGAAGAAACCACTGGTTTGATTCGGAGTTTCTATACGCCACTGTAAAGATCTCATCAAGACCCTTCAGAAAATGTACTTCCGCAAAAACAGATGTCAATTTTAAGCCCGTGACGCGTTCGCAAAGAAAACTCGAAAATGGAAAAAATCGAAAAAATCAACTTCTTTAATAATCATCGTAGACCATTAAAGTATGCCGTCTTTTTCATCAGAAGAACGAGCTAAATCGATTGGCGTTAAAAAATTTCAGCTTTCTTAAATAGCAAAAAAGTTGGCTAGTCACTATGAACATTATGGAAAATTTTGAAAATAGTCGATTTTTTCAGACTTTAAACGGCCGTAGCGGCTAAACGAAGAATCCAAATCGAACGCGGTTTGCAAATCTGTGCTCCTTGGGTGCACATTAGTCGGATTCAATTAAAACTGGCGATTTTAAATTTTTGACGAAAACCTCAAAAACTACCCAAGGGGGTAGGGTAATTGCATTTAAAATGATTTCCTGAAGAAACCACTGGTTTGATTCGGAGTTTCTATACGCCACTGTAAAGATCTCGTCAAGACCCTTCAGAAAATGTACTTCCGCAAAAACAGATGTCAATTTTAAGCCCGTGACGCGTTCGCAAAGAAAACTTGAAAATGGAAAAAATCGAAAAAGTCAACTTTTTTAATAATCATTGTAGAGCATAAAAGTGTACACTATTTTTCATCAGAAGGACGAGAAAAATCGATTGGCGTTATAAAATTTAAGCTAGCTTAAATAGCAACAAAGTTAGTAGTTTGGTAGACTCCTTGTCCATAGTGAAGGATTAAGATGGGCGATATTTCACGTACCTGCCATTTTATACTGATATTAAAATATCACAGATTTCACTGTGACTGTTACTTAAACTGTTATTGCTACTTCAAACGTGATTGCTACTAAAAATCACAATTGTCAGACAAACTGTGACTGCTACTTAAACCGTGATTGGCGTGATGGCCACTCTAACCCCATTATTAACAATTGGTGGCGGGCAGAACCATCCTTCACCACCAATGACCATCGGGTTTTAATTTTGAGGTATTAAAATTTTTAAACCGTGATTGGCGCGATGGCCACTCTAACCCCATTATTAACAATTGGTGGCGGGCAGAACCATCCTTCACCACCAATGACCATCGGGTTTCAATTTTGAGGTATTAAAATTTTTAGAAACGCAGCGTTTTTGTAGTTTGAAAAGTGTTTTTGACATGAGGAACAACGTTCCCGAATCTGTAAGTTTATTTTTGAACGAATTTTATTTCTATTGTTTTGTAAACTGTTTCGATACATCGAGTTATACTGGCTTAATGTATCAAAATTAGGGAGGTACAAGTTTGCCTTACTTTTTTTTTAATATTTGTTCAATTTTTTTAAATCTTTCTGGAAAGTTTGTGTTACTTAAATAAAAAACAAAGTAAAATTTCAAATTTCCAGAACACACACCTTATAATTATTTACAAATAATTAAAATTAACACGTCAAATAATTAAAATTAAGCAGTAGTACTAACACCAAATGTATCAAAAATTAAAAATTGTAAGATGTTCACAATGTATGGTTAAACGGGCTGAAAGACATTAGTCAATTGCTCTTTAAAACCCTGTATAAAACCAGGTTTTAATAAAGGTTTAGTAACTAACTATTTTGTGCTCTGTTTTTTGAACAATACACTGAAATGAAACACTTGAATTTCGTGAAATTCGACCATTTTCAAACCGCCATAACTCGGCGTATTTTCAATTTATTGAATGAATCTTTGAGGGCGAAAAACTTTGAAGTGTCTTCTTTAAAGTCATGCATACGAACTTAAGCGTAACCTCTTCAGCCCCCTCTAGCACTCTTGCGAAAAAAATGTTTTTTCAGGAAACCATGTCCAACTTTGACAATGTGTACGGAGTTGGAAAAAAATGTGTACTCGATGCACCCTAAAGCCATTAAAATTTGATTCCCCATGCAGGACTCAAAGAACGAAGTTTCTACGACGATTTGGCACCAAGTTATGGGTGTTGAAAAAAACGTGCATTTCTAAGGTTCAAAATGGGATATTCGTGATTTCGCGCAAACAATAATTTTGGTGCATACCATGCAAAGAAAATTTCATTCGCAAAAAGAAAAACAATTTCGTTGAAAAACTTCGGACTTATGAGTCAAAAAACCACAAAATGCATTTTTTTCAAACACCCATAACTTTGTGCCAAATCGTCGCAGGAACTTCGTTTTTTGAGTCCTACACAGGTAGTTGAACACATTTCAATGCCCTTTTGGTAGATCGAGTCGACACATTTTTTACATAAACTAATTATCAATATCTTAAAATTTTGGTCAGCGAGGTGATTGGACGTTACGAACTGAAAAATAGGAGTTTGTAATATTGATCTAAATAAACTTTTTAGAGATCAGCACCATGCAAATTACAAAACATTTCACTACTGACACGGCTCGCGGTCTAATGGTACGGCCGAGATTGCAGATAGGTACGTCACTGCTGCATTGCCACCTTTATTACTTCTGCCGTACCATGAGTCACACCATGACCCGTCACTGCTGACACTAACTCGATGGGGGCCATCACATTTGTTTCCACAGCTTTAAACATATCCACCTGCCATATGATTACGGCATCCCTTCATCGCAAGCCTTGCCCAAGTTTTGAGGGAACTACGAGAGCTTTCGTTTGTGCTATTAGATGGCACTGTGCAGCATCTAGATTTACTTTGAGTAAATTACTTTAAAACACATTGTAGAGGAAGGTAACTAAAAATGCAGGTTTATCTTGCTAAATTTATTTACACCATGTACAAAAATATAATTCAATTAACACAGAGAATATTGTTACGGGAAAAAAAATTGAATAAATAACAGCTTACATTACATAAAATAAACACGAAATTATACCCTATTAAGTGAGAATTCAACAACAGCGTTTAGAAATTATACTAACAAAGGAATTAATTAATACACAATTTGGTAAATTTTGACTGCGATTGTTATAAATATATTAAAGAAAATAATAAAACTAACACACAAGCGGGATTTTACGAAGCGAAAAATGAATACGCCAGAGCGAGGAAGTCGTAGACCCACCTAAACTAAAGAAAGAATAAGAAAACAGAATCTGCTGGAATTTGTTTTTATTGGCATTTGCATTAATCATTGTCGATGCGAAAAAATATATGTGTATAATTATTTAAGAAAATAATACAAATTTGTGGTCTACAAAACATATTACAAATATAACTAAAACGAATTATTTAAAGTTTAAAAAAAATTAATACACTCGCCATGCGTTCTCTGTAAAAACAACAATAATAATAATAATAGCTTGATCAATGAAATTAATTAACGATTAAGTACATACGAGTATTTTTTTTCATTTTAGGATCAAGTCGCATTTTATTAAAAAATCCAGCGTCTCTCTTTATGCCACTTTTTACTCAGAATGACTATGAACAGAACATTTTCGGTTTTACATAAAAAGGAACTAATTGAGAGAAAATTGATTATAATTGACATGAATATTTTGATTGTGCGTTCCTTATGCCAAGGCACGGTTTGATTGATCAGCAATTGAAAATATTCATGATAATTACTAAAAAAGGTAAGTAAAAAGTACGAATAAATAAGAAAAACAATAACCTAAAAGTAAAGAAAGGAATGCGAGGTACCGCAAAAGGAATGGATCTTGGAGTGTAGAAGGAATTGAAGACTTCTGCACCAGTAACTCACAAAAAACATCCACACAACAATTATCCAAAGAAAAAAAAATATTGCAACTAGTATAAGATAAATAACAACGGTATTAAAACTATTCAATCACTTACATAACAAAAATATATCTATAGCTTCCAATATCAAAAATAAAAAATGATAAGCACAAATTATTTAGAAAAAAATACTATGAATTGTGATTGAACATTTTTAAAAACAAATTCAGATAGTTTAAAAACAAAACAAGAACATTGAAATAGAAATCTCACTTGAAGTCATTAATAATTTTTTTTACAATTATTTCCTACTCAGGTTTAACTATAATTTAAATACTACTGGTAAAAAATTATCTAATGGTTCATGTTTGTAAGGAGACTGAATATATTTAAGTCTTTTTTACGTTATTATACACATCGTATCACAAAAAATGTTTAAAAGTTTATCACATAATGAAATATTAGCTAAACACACTCATACAAGTTAGGCCACTGTGATCGAAGGGGGATCGTAAGGGAGAGGTTCTAGGACTAAGGGGCCAGAAGTCCTCTTTAAAGGTAGGATCGGTAATTGTTTCTTTACAATTGTATGTTCTACAAGTTCACAAAACAAAAATACCCACAAGACATCTGAGAGCTGAAAGCTCGTACAACTACGTTTATGATATAAAATAGAAATTAAAGAAATTATTCTACCAAGCATTTTTTTTTGTTACATCTAAAAACTGCCTCCTTTTTCTTGACGATTTCTTTTCCTGAATGTATTTGAAAAACAACGATTGTATTTGTACTGACGCAAATATGTTTCTTATATACATAATGCTCATAGCATGCCATTCATAACGTTAACACATAAACATTGAAAATTTCTCTACAGTTTTAAAACCCATTTTGTTAAAAAATATATTAAACCTATACTCAGTCTTTTAATTTTTTTGTCCACGTATCGATAAAAGTTGAATGAATAAAACCTTTTTAGTACAGAGTATAGGTTACGTAAATTAACCCACCCGTAGCTCATTTTGAAATCGATGGAAATGAATAAGAAATGTACCACACGATAAGCCACAGTTTTTCCCACCCTGGAATAGTGTTGCTAAAATTCCCCTAAATTCCTGAAAACAAACGCAAGGATGTCTACATCGAGAGTGTTGTTTCGCCGGAATTCTACCTGTTTTTAGACAGTTCATATTCCATAGAGTGTGGACAGTCTTTCGCTAAGCTGTGGCGGGAATTGATCACTGAAACGTTTCCAATTGTCTTCGCCCACTTGTGTTTTGAAACCGTGTAAAATCTGCACACAAAAATTTACACATATAATCATATATTCGCATGGTTAGTTCTCTTACGCAAATACCTCAATAAAAAGAAAAGATTAATAAACAATACAAAAAAAAATCAAACAATTCAATTTCTACACTAATACATTTCCACCAACAATCATGCAATAAAAAATCATTTCTCTTGATGTTACATAATTAACAAATCATTTACACTAATATTTACAATCCTACTACTACCCCTCCACTTGAGTTATTTCATTAGGAAAGTGTGAGTGCCATGATTCTGATTCATAGGCAGTTTTATCATTTAAAAGTAAGTTTTCATGCATAGAACCAGTGACGGTTTGCGAACTTTCATTGAGGAGGCTTAGACGAGAAATGTTAACCGTTCAGGATGTACTACTTACTCCTGGGTCACTATTTTCTTTTAAAGCCTCCTCTGCTGAACTTTCCCACTACGCAATTTTTTATTAATTATTCAATCCACTAAAAATATATGTTTCAAGGCCAAAAGACTGCAGGTCGCTAGCCAAATTGGCTTTCACTAATAACACATAATGTATTGTATTATAAAACTACTGTCCATAACGTGGTATCATTGGATGATCCTCTTCCAGGCAAACAAATTTTATTCAGAACTTTTTTCGATCCGAGATATTTCAATATCTTCAGATAAATTGGCCATTATATTGATAAAATGATGCAAAACACGCTCTACTGAGTATTTTCAAAAGTAGTGATGTGTATTATACTGTTATACTTTGCGTGCACGTCACAGATAGCTGAACATAGTTCCGACAACATTTTCATGCATTTACTCTCTCTACCATAAGTTTAATTAGGCGCAATCATGTGTGTACGTATGTTGTCCAAGGCGAGAAAACTCGGTCTTCGATAATGACGCACACGCAAAGATCCATTGATCAAACCATAGCTACATTATCCGCAACAAATTGAAAAACATGAAATTTTGAGTTATGCCACTATTGCAGAGGACCGACGATATATAGAAGATTGTATAACGAGTGATGATTAAAAAAAATAACGGTAGGAGATAATATAGACAGCCCACTCAGACCTACATTCAGTGCATCTTGAGCCTTTCCATCATAAATTCCATTCTTTGAAAAAAAGTACTGCCATTTTGTGACACAAGCAAAAATAAGTTACATGCACATGCATATCATTCGTATTATTCCTTTGTTTGGTTTAACAAATAAATTTGATACAATTTAAGAAAACCCAGTACCTTAACGAAAACGTCCTTCAGATCTTCTTTGGGTGTTATCCAAGAAGCGACGGCATCACAGAAGAATATGAAGTCGGCGACAACTCCGCCGGGATTCACCGTAATCATTTGACACATACCGCGGAATGCGCTGTCCTTCTCCTCATTATCCCGGATGTTACGCAGTGACGTGCACCTGTAAATGCATGAATGAGGAGAGGGCATGGCAGCGCTAGAGTGGTTATATAATATTATCGTTATTATAATTTGGACTCCAATTGATTAATACAAAATTTTGAATCGAATTAGGCACATGTCTCTACAAAAACAGCAATCTCCAGTTAACACTTAAGTACTCGCATGGTGAACATATGAACATTTACATATACTCCATTGCGCGAGTGTTTAAGGGTTAATAAAAGCATCTACGGTCTACTGGATTGTTAAAGGTCCACCTTGTCTCGAAGGTGAATTGAAGATTGCTATTTACGAGTAAGAACAAGAATAAACAGATAAATAGGAGGAAGCAAAAAAATTTGGCTAAATCAAAAACACTTCCTCGAGTGTACATTAATGTGTAAAATCAAATTATATGATATAATAACTAAAGTATATGTAATAAAATAAGAATAAAATAGAGGGTTTACACACCACTGGCGGACAAACTGATGTAACACAGGCGCGACATCATGTGGGCAGACATAACCAAGGCGACCGATTGTTATGGCTATAGTGAACCACCGAGAACAAAAACAAACAAAAAACCCAACTCAATTACAAAGAAATCATGAAGATCATTAAATAATCAAATTATAATATAAAACTTATAACAAGGGCCAAGTTTCTCAAGCACTCTGGTCAACATTTCAGAGTGCGGCAAGAACATTGAACCTTTCCAACATTGATAAAAAAGGAACCATAAATTAATTAAATAAGCCAATATACAGATTACATAAAGTAATTTTATAATTAATAATATATGAGATGAGTAAACAATAATATCGCCTTGTATAGATTTTGCCCTAAATCAATTGTCTGTTAGTTGCAGCTAAGCTGGTGGAAAAACAGGTATTCAAACTAAAACGGAACCCAAACAAATAAATAAAAACTGTGGAATAATTTCGTTCCATTTTTATCAACTCGTGCACTAGAAATTATTATCGTATTAAAAATCCAAGTAGAGCTGCAATCAAATAAAACTGTAATTTTTACATTTATAAAAAAAGCACAAATAAACATCTATTCTGTATAGGATGGACAATTAGTTCTGTAATCTGTAAAGTTATAGCATCGTTTATTTTTTAACAAACCACTCATTAGTTCGCATGCACCGCGATTTCTGGCTACATACCTGTGTTCTCCAGAAGTGTTTTAGGTGTGTTCGGCCTATTTATTATTTCAATAAGTTGTCCTAAAACTATGGGTATATACGGCCTAGTATCTTCACCTAAAAGAAACGACACAATTATCCCGTTTATTTACTTACCTGCACATTAATCTACCATGTTTTATAGTGATGAACCGGGTAATAGAAATTGTTAGGTACTGGTTAAAAATTATTTAAGCTTGCACCTAGCAACATTTTAAAGCTTTTAAAGAGCATACCAAGGTAAAAAAAAATTCTCAACCAATTTTTCCTACCAATCTTTTCTGACTACGAAGTAAAACGACCGTGCTTACACCCCCTTCCTCCTAATATCTACATACCTAGCAATGCATAAAAAGCCTTTTGTAGAATCTCATATTTTTCCACAAGTAAACAACTGGAAAAGTGTTATAATTAATATATTGTCCTATTTAAACAAAGTAACTTATAGAAAAAACAGAAAATGCAACAAACAAAAATAATTTCTATTACAGGGTCTCTTTTGATGCCACTAAGATTGCATTTTACAAATTGATACCTATATATTATTCAAATATAAACATGGGATTTTAATATTGGGGAAGACCAAATCTCCTCGTTGTCAGTGACAAGATGTTTTCCCCATTTTATGGCTCTCAAAATTTCTAATTTTTCTTCTTGTTTAAAATCCACAATCACTTAGTTGCCAACTCAATACTTATACAACTGCGACTGTAACTTGTAGTTTACACAGTATAATGGTACGCCTCGATCCAACAGATATGAAACTACATTGTTACCAGCATTAATTTGTGTGAAATTGCTGGGCCAATAGTTTCTGTAAAAGATACAGCACTACATGTGTGAAGCAAACCCCCTCAGCTCACCAACAGCTTTTGTAAAATTTACAAAATTAACAACCAAACAAAAGTGTTTTTCATCTTGTAAAATAAAATATTACAATAATTTGATCAGTTTCCATACATCTGTTACCTCAATTTTCCTATGCAGTACCAACCACAGGGTTGTGGCATTTTCCGATGAGTTTTCAGGATACCCGGTCCATCACTAACACTCACTATACCATGCAAATTTATACGTACCTAATTTAATACTAATTTCTCCTATTGCCCACGTCGCATTATTGCAAACTGAAATAAATTCCGGGTTAAGATTCTGTCCTAAAATTGGTAAAAAGTCCGATATGCACGGCCTAACGTGTTGGAAACACGCTTTCGTTAAATCCCCTAGTAGTGCGAACGACGACTGCCTAACCTCAGCCATCGGATCTTGCATGCAGTGATGCAAAAGTTCCATAATATTACTATTCACAACCAACTTCTCAATATGGCCGTTTAGCCCCTCGGCTAAACCAGATAACAAGTCCAAAGCGACGATCATAAAGTCCTTGTCTGGAGGTTCGAACGCGTCAGGATTCTGCGTGTTCGCCATGTGCTGGTACAAAGTTTGTTGCACTAGGGACACGCACCTCCTGTAGACCGGTTCACAATAAGGCAGGAAGCCTGACTGTAAAGCGGTTGCAACACTCGACAAACACTCCAACAAAGGAAATAAGTCCTTATCCTCGTCCTTTAGTATGTTCCACTTATGAATCAAAGGCGGCATCAGCATGTTGATGAACGCCGGCTTGTTCAAGTGGTGCCCGACTGAATCCGCTAACGTTCCTATGGCATCGTAGAGAATCAGTAAATTCTTGTGTTGGTACTTCGTGAAGGCGAACACCAGAGTTTCCAGGATGAAACCCAGGTAGGGCACCAGTTCTGTGCACGCTTCTTCTTCGAGCGTCGCGAATGCAGAACAGGCCGCCTCCTGTACTCGTTTGTTGCTGTCTAGTATGCGTTTCAGGAGCTCTGTCATCAATGGCTTTAAGTAGAGATCGTGGGGCTGAGACACAACCCAATGTGAATACCTCGATAATGTCCAACATGTGATTGCTCTAACTAGTGCTTTCCTATCGTTTAAACTATTTATTAAGTAAGGTATTAATTCCGGTAAATGATTCAGCATTCCAGACATGCAACCTTCCGCAATAGCACCTGAAAAATAGATTACCACGTGTAACACTTGCATGTTTTTTCATTAATAAATTCAAGGACACATTAAATAAGAATGTTTATGACTGTTGAAATATTCAATCTTGAAAGTTCAGCAACTTTCGGAATTTAAATTTAAAAAACTGACCTAATGTAATTTTGACCCTAACTTATCTATCAACTATTCAAAATGGAGTGAAATTCAATCAATTGCAAAATACTCTACCAGATGCCGTAAAAATGTCAATTTCTACAATTTTGGAATGAAATCAACGCCTCAAAACAATTTTGGCATTAGCTCCCATAAGTCAGTATTTACCTAAAGCTAAAATCCCGGACTCCTTAATGTCCCAATCCTGATGAAAAAGCGTTTCTTTGAGAATAGGTATCAGAATTGGCAGCAAGTCCTCTTTAAACACGTTAGCTAGAACGTCCAACGCGGCGGCACTGCACTTCCTCAGGTTCCAATCTGACAGTGAACCGTCGTCGTCGCCGTCGTCATAATCGTCCTCGTCGTCCTCCGTCTCCACGGTCCCATTTTCCGTTGTCGAATTGCAATTTGTGTTTGTCGCTTTGATTGTGTGTGTTTTTGACTTGTGGAACCTGGGCCGGATGTCCTCTTCCTTGTCAGGTACAGCCTCGTCTTCTTCGACGTCACCCTTAACAACGATAAATTTACAGAAATTTCACTTTAATTGAAGTAAGTAAAGTTACCTTGAGCAATATAATATCGATTTCTGAATATTTCATGCCTCTGACTAAGATCGGTACGAGTCTATTTAAATGGGTGCAGAGGACATCTTTGCAGATTGGTTGCTCGGCTAAGGAGAGCCAAAATTCGCAAGCTTCCAGTGCTACGGCTTCGTCTGAATCTTGGGTCCTAACCAACATGTACTCGATTATCTCCCTCATGTGAGGAACCAGTCTGTCCATCCTGACTTCTAGCAGCATTACTAAAGCTCTGCAGACGTTCTTCCTGACTTCTGGATCATCGTCTGTTGCAACATGAAATAAATTCTGGAAAAAATAATTGTTGTATGTATTACTGATTTTTTGTAATGAACTGACTGTATTTTGTCATGGCGCCCTCAGTCGAAATATGTGTACAACAAAGTGTTGCACATGAACAACGTATAAAGTATTTGCTTTACAACGTAACTCAAACTCTGCCTTACAGGAACAGGAGCCCTTCATGGCACCCCTGTTCACTTTGGGAACCACTGGTATATACATTAGAAATAATGGTAGAAGTATTGAACACGTACCGTTAGAAACGAATCAATGTGTAGCATCAACGCTTGCGAACGCTGAATGATAAATTGGTTAACACAGCCTATGGCGTAAGAGCGTATCTTTGGACTTGAATGGCTAAAAAACTGCAGGAATTTGGGGATGAGTATGTCTAGGGGCCGGTTGGTGGTGTCCGCGTCCAGCGTCTCCGCGGAGTCCTCGCATATTTTCTGCAGGGCGCCGAAAGCGCCCTCGCAGACGTTGTAGTCCTGGGAGTCGAGCATGCCGCATAGCGCGGGCAGCAGCTCCGGCCATGTGTTCAGCTCCCCCTTGCTGGCTATCGTCGTGATCAGGATGCCGACTGTCGCTCGTATCAGCGGCGAAGGGTCGCCAACCGCTTGCAGGCACTCTTGTTTTATGAAGGTTGTCACTGTGGGCACTAGGTTAGAGTAGTGGTTTTTGACATTGTTCTTCAGGATGAGACCACTTAGTGATCGTGTCGGTTCGTCTTCTTGTACCATTTTCGTTAGTACAAACATAAGGTAGCTGTTGAAGTCTGGATATTTGTTTAATTGTTCCAGTTTCTAAAGATGCAAGTTAAGGAATAATTCACATAATGCTATAATCGTATCAGAAGGTGACTGCTCGTGGATCTTCGGCGAGGAGGCTACGGAAGAAATTTTGACCAAAATAGCAACGGAATATTTGCTTCCTTTATAAGAATAAGTAGTTCAGCACGAGCGGCATCTTTGTCTTAGCCTCCTCTACAAAAAATCCACTAGCCGCTTTTTTAAGAAAAACATCAAATATTGTTTCCCCATCAGAACACCTACAGACCGGTTTCGACCTTTCAGGTCTCATCAGTGTAGTTAGTTGCTTATGGGGAAACGGAAATTACATTTGGAATATAAGTATTCCAAACAGCATTAACGCTAGAAATGCTAAAGTGGCGGAATCTATTGCCTGAATGCTGTACTGAATGTTATCCCTGGTGGCTCTTATGTAGCAATTGGAACAAGAAAGTTTCGAAAATTATAAATGAAACAATTTTGTACATATACTTAAACTGCAATGAATACAGCCATTAAAAGCTTAATTATCAATTACAGATATGAATATGATGATTACAGATAGTCCAGTTAATATTTGTAAACACTGTAATTAGTTGCTATTAATATCATTTATAGATAATTTAATTATCTAATCAATAACTCCTCTAATGAATTAATTATTATTCTATGAATTATCTGCTTGTAGTAGTATTCGTGGCAATTGTAATGCATATCACACATATCTATTTAACACGTGCACTGCCACCGACGCGCTTGTGCGTCCGACTTTATATTTGCGTAAATGCAATCCCAATTGCGGTGGCAGCGAACGTGTTAAGACTAGGTATCTTGAGGTGTGATGGTTTAATTAAAATATAATCTTTGTTTGAGATATAACAAATATACCGGGTGTACCGTTTAACCCAACAAATCAAAATAACTGGAAAAATACGCATCGTACAAAAAAACGTTCCCAGACCAATATTATAATATTTTCGAAGGTGAAATCATACTGTTCTAAATTTACCCCTGAGGGTGGGGCAACTTTGAAATTTCAAATATGAACCCCATTTTTTTCTTGCAAAATCGCATTCTACGGAAAAAATACATTAGTTTTTATTGAAACATTAAACAACAGATGGCGCTGTAATAGCAAAAAAGCCATGTCACTGCCTAATGTTGAAGGCATGAAACAAAATAAAACAAAATTGAGGTCAGCGGCTAATGATCTTAGCAGTCGATGCCGCCAAGCAGAAAAAAAAAATAGCAAAAATTAAATTTAACATAAATAAAAAGTTAGTGGCATCTCGTCTCTCTCCATCGGAGTTGTTAATTAAATTAAATGCTTAAAATGATGTCCTTGAACTTCAATACACTGGTTGACTCGAGCTAACAATTCCTATACACATCTGATAAGTGTAATTACGTTTTCGCAACTTTTAAGTAATCCCACAAGTAAAAACTGGGAAGGTAAGGTCTGGCGACCTGGCTGACCAGTTCACCCGTCCTGATTTACCAATCCTGATCGTCGCATGCTACTAACGAATAATGTGCTAGACAACCATCATGTTGTGTGTTTCTCACACTTCTAAACTTACTTCTGCTAGCAACATTGGTAGTACTTCTTCAAAAATGTTTCGGTACGTTCTACCATTCAGATTGCCTTCAATAAAAAATGGTCCGATAAGTTAATCACCAATTCTACTACACCAAACAATAACCGTACAAAGACGCTGATGAGTGACTTCACGAATCCACTGTGGGTTTTCTACAGGAATTCGTAGCTCGAGTTAACGAGTGCACTGACGTTCAAGGGCATCGTTTTGAACATTTAATTTAACAAGCCTGATGGAGAAAGGCGAGATGCCACTAACTTTTTTTAAATGTTAAATTTAATTTTTGCTATTACAGCACCATCTGTTACGAAATATAATATTTCAATAAACACTTTTACTTTTTTCCGTAGAATCCAATTCTGCAATGAAAAATAGCGATTCCTACTTGAAATTTCAAAGTTGGAGGTGGAGCAGTGGGCTAAATTTAGAACAGGACGAAATATTAACGTTTTTTTTTTTTCATACAATGATTATTTTTGATTTATCAGATTAAATGGTACACCCAGTATCCTTATATTAGAGAAAGGTCAACAGCAGAAGAAAACACTTCTGGCTGAATAATAACAATGGTTTGAGCTTGTATTCAGTGAGCAAAATAAAAAAATTAAAATAGCTATGTTCATTGTTGCTTTAAAACATTTAAGCGCCCTTGGCTGAAAATATCAGGTGCTTCATGTCTGTCGAAAAAAAACAGGTGCTGCTGCAGTCCATTATTCTAATGGTTAATGTGGACCTAGCTATGTTAATACTAAATAAAGATTCACAATATTATTATTGATATATCGACATCAGTTACTAGTAGAGATAAGTAACTCATGAGTGAGTCAATGCAAAGAGTCGACTAGTAAAGTGACTTGTGTTGAAATCTGTGACTCAAAACTCAAAATACAAGGTTTGATAAATTTCTGATATGCAAATGTTGGTAATAAGGATCACTGTATTTTTTTTATTTCAAAATATGTATTGATTGAATAATTGAGGCGCTGATTTCATAAACAGCATTTGTCTAAAAATGATGTTTTGAGAAAATCGAAAAACCGTTACAACTTCTATTTTCACAATTATTTTTATTACTTATCATAGATAACTGATAATATTAAGTGACGAATCATTTAGTCCATTTACTTGTATTAAAAAAAAACAAAGGCATGAACAATGTTGCAATAAACATTAAAATTAATAGAATTTGTAACTTTGTATGTGTGTGGTTTTTAAATGAACTAAGTCCACCGATTTCTACAATTTTGGACATATGCTGTTTATGTAATCAATGCCTCAATTATAATTTTCTTAACTAATCTCGATCAAAACTTGAATCTGAGTAGAGTTTAACCCTTGCAAGCATTTGTGGTATAAAGAAGAAATGTTTCAAGTGTGGACTTAAAATTAAGTATTTTCACAAATGAAACATTGCGCTACAAGAATGTGAAAATACTTCGTTTTCTTTTATTTACTGGTGAATACTGCTGATTCACAATAAGTGGACAAGTTATTTTTAGAAATGGTCAACATATTTTACAAAAAGGATTATAACTCAGGTATTTATGGATATTCGAGATAACATACCAAGGTCCAAATCTGTTTTGAAATCAAGTGCACATATAAATGCAATATTCTGTACAACATAAACAATTATTTTTGTGACTTAAGTTTCCATAACACAACTTACCCAGAAGTGAATTCATGCTCGACGGTAGCTTCTATTAAGAAAAATTTACCGTTGAGGTCCGTGGATGTTTAATGGTTGTAGCAATTCATTAATTTGAAATGTGTGGTGGCAGAATGGCCTTGTAGCTGATGCCAATTTTGCTAATCATTAACCAGCAATTCTTTCCACTATAATCATTCATCTTTCCCCACTTTTATTCTTCTACAGTATAATTGTCACTGGCTGAATGGCTTAGAAGTCAAAGCCAAAAAAAACAGCAATTCCTTTTAAATTAAAGGAAAAAAAAATATAGAGGAAGACAAGTTAAATTAAGATCAATGTGAGATAAAAAATATTTAAAATTGACCAACACAAATGATCAGAAATTTGAATTGCTGGAAATTATTCACAAAGGAATTTCGTTATCATATAAACTGAATTATGTTTCATTGTGTTATTAAAATGCATAAACCATTATCAGAATTAATCAGACTTTTAATCAGTGAAAACAGGTATTTTTAAAGCGGTGACATGCAGATAATCTCTGCACATTTTTCTATCAGCGGTGACATGCAGATAGTCTCTGCATATTTTTCTATCAGTAAACGCCCAAATTAATAATCTAGCAATATATGTTAATACCAGTGACGGCTCACAGGGTGACTCATGGTACAGCCGAGGTGCCAATACAGATAGGTAGGTATTAGCACCTCTGCTATCTCAGTCGTACCATGAGTCACCCCGCAAGCCATCACTGATTAATACCTTATGTAATAGCAAGAATTTTCAGCTCAAAAATGTTGCAGTTTGACTAAAATATAAATAACTTTATTCTTTGAAATATTTGGCACACAGAATTAAAAAACAGTATGAAAAAAAATTGTTCTTTCTTGTTGTAAATCCAGTTAAAAACTTATTAATCATTCGGAAGCTGAATGAAACCATTGAATCGGTGCATCATCTTGTGGCATGTTGGCAACAACAGTCTTCCACGAGTTGGCAGACCACAATTATTTGAATAGTCATAAATATTGGACAGCATTGATGAAAACACTAAAGATTGTGATGTCCCGATGTCACTTCAAAGGTTTCTAGGGAATGAATTGCACTTGTTTCCATACAAAATGCAATTGGTGAAGGCACTGAAACAGAGAGAGAGTCGCTTGTGCAGTTCACATCCAAGATTTAGCTAGTGAACAAAATGGATTCATTCATAAGCTGATGGAGCTCTTTTTCATCTAACTAGATCATCATGAATTGCATAAAACATACAGTATGGTGAGATGTTACCTTACAAAGAATCATCGGCTCATATTTCTACGAAAACGAGGAAGATATCGCACTAACCGTAAATGAAGAATATCGGGAGGTGATCGAGCACTTTTTGAGACTAGCTGTTGAGGGCAATCTAGAGCCGTAGTTCCAGCAAGATGGGGCCATTACGCGAACATTGCCGAAGAAAATATGACATTTTTGGCAAACTCTTAATAAACCGCTTTTAATTGGCTTTCACATTCACTAGATTTAAGATTAACAGGTATGCGGCTCACGTCTAGTATATATATATCGCCATTTATTTTAAGGCTTCTTCAGGGCTCTATTATTGTAACAACAAAACGTGGTATTAGTTACATAACCTAACAAAATGATATTGTACTTACTAAATAGTGAGTTTTAGTAAAACTGGCAACCTTTATAAAAGTTACATTGATGAAAACATTACGATGATAACAGATGAAAATATTGAAAATAAACATAACATATAGTATTTATTAAACTGGAACAATTTTAATTGGAGTTAGTTAGAAAAATGTTATTTATTTATTTCTTATTTAATACAAAGGATTCGTTATAAAGATGAATTGGAGCAAGAAATCAACATCTAAAAATAATACTCCTCTATCGATTTGATCCTGGGAATAACAGATATAAATCAAAACATCTGCACCTTGCACAATTGTGGATGTTCTGATAAATTGATCAATTTTAACCAATCTATTAAACATAATTATGTAGTGAAGAAATATTTGAGTTTAAGACAGTCAAGGTCATTCCCGCTACCGGTATTAAAATTGAGAAAGATCAGATTGAAATAAATAATTATTCAAATATCACAGCTAAGTATTTATAAACATCACAGGTAAACAAATTATAAAATAAATGATATATGGTGCAGATGTTCGTAACATGTAAAATGTGCTAATAACTGTACAAAAGGATGTGTATAGGGAACCTTGAAAATACTACTCTTAATAATATTAACTACCAATAGATAAATATTAAAACAATCAATGACAGTTATGTGGTAACAATGCTCTAAAATCACTAGAAAAGCTTAATCTACAGTCGTGTTTCCAACCAAAATAAAATTTTTGGCTTATCTGACTGCGTATAACAGGCTATTTACATATAACAATGATCATTAGTTAAGCTGTAGAAAAAATTTTCAATACTTTTGTGGAAACTGCAAAAATAAGATTAATTTACATCGGATGTAGATATGGGTAAGCCATGAATGTTTGTAACTGTTTTGGTTAGCGTGTTTTTTTGCTCTTCAACATGTTTGTAAATGGGGAAGGAATATTTATTGATGTTTTCTCGTAAAACTGGCGATATTTTATTACTTATTCCATTTTTCTGAAGAGTTGACTTTGCCATGAGTTGACACAAAAAAAAAGATTGGATTTCTAAATTCAATAATGTTTAATAAAACTAATGTTTTTGGGATCCACTATATTTAATATTAAACCTTACATGTTTTACCACAGTGTGGCTTCATCGGGCAATGAATAATGACAAATTAATTTAAGAGCGCTCTTCGATTAAATTGTCCTGATGAAGCCATTGTGTAGGAAAACATGTAAATTTAAATACAACTAGTTATTATTTTACGGCACCAGTTTTTTTCAACAGATACACTAAAGCAGCCTCATGTATTTAATACACAAATATCTTTATAAAAGAATTGTTACATAACAAACATAAATATAGATAATACTCTTCATCAGCTATTGACCCAGAGGAGTTTCAGCTAATGATCATTTGTTGTTTGTTGTTGTTTTTGAGTTTTTATGAAAGCAAAAAAATAAATAATATGAATAGATGTAGAATTTTGTACTATATACAAGAAATGTATATACATGTTTGTCCTAAAATAATTAGGGAAGATGATATTCCTATTTCAGATGGGCGAAATTACTCCTTTTTTTATGAGTCGACTTGTGGAAAAAGAGTCGACATAAATGATTCGACTCTTGACTCTGCAAGAAGAAAAATGTCTCCAAAAGAGTGATCAGCAAAAAAAAAGGTTTTCACCTACAGAAATTAATATTTCAACTCACCAACACTTCATGATTCATTTTCATTTTAACATGAGTGTCTTCACTGGTCGACTCATTCCAACGAGTTGATTCAAAGAGTCTAATCTCTAATTCCAATGTAGACATTAACATTGAAAATTCTGGCGTGGAAACAAAAATTTATTGATTTAAAAATTAAATACTCAAATTATCAATAACAGAATTTTTTACTGTTTGTGTATCAATCATTCAAACAATTAAACACTGATATTTTGTGTATTTCAGAAATCTTCCGAATGCTTTTTGGCAATCTAATCACAAACATCGTTTTCAGATAAAAATTTTATGAAATCTAATTTTAGAAATCCATATTAATAAATGAAGTTTATATATAACATCTTTATTACAGACATATTTTGAGACAGAAAAATACAATAAGGTGTTAGTATGTACCTGCCCTTAGGTCTTTCTGCCCCAAATGAACTAGTTATGAGTTTACAAATAATCACATACATACAAATAATTTTTAAAAAAATTCTTAATTTAGATGTGATAACATATGCACTATAAATCTCTGTAAATATTAAGTAATAAAACCGTTCCTGGTTTATCAAGATTTTCTCAATAATACACGTTGGCACGCCACCCATTATTACAAATATGTTTTTGGCACGTGAGCATAAAAAGATTTAACTGTTTAGCTCTGGAGACGTTTACTTCGTTGCAAACCTTGACAATTATATGAGATAAAACACTTTCTGAACCACTTTTTCTTTATTAATAGTGAACACAAGTTCATTTTCGAACTATAAATATTTGTCCACAAACAATTGCCAATAGAAGCAGAAACAATGGTGTCGGAGGTGTTTATCTGGAATAATCTGTATACACACTCTTTCCGTACAAAGTTACCGAAGGGGTGTATTCGCTGAAGTGGCAAGCTTGGTAATACAAGCATAGTCTCCACAAAATCACGGTTTGGATAATCCAATGAATATAAATGTTCCAAGTATGTGAAGAAAATGTGCGTTTCGGTGAAAGTTCTTGATTCACGACATTATTAAAAAAATTACTTTTGTTTGAAGTGTGTAGCATGTCAATTTTAATTAATATACAGGATGTCCCAGACCACCCGTACCAGGCTTTTTTTGAGAAAACGGCTAGTTGTAGAGATTTGGGGCAAAAAAAATAATTAACGGTTGATTCTTTTTGTGTTGTTAATTTAGACCTTTCCTAATGGTAAGGTTAACTTTTTTTTTCGATTCACTTCTTTTCTCAGATATGAATTTTTAAAATCTATTGCTAACTTCACACCCGTGATATTGTTATTCCCAAACGATTGGCATCCTTAAGAATTTGACAAGAACTCCAGATTTTTAAATGGCACGATAAGAAAATAATTTGAACACATCTGATATTTTTAACTATCATTAGAAATGCAAACTTTTAAAATAAGTCAGGCATGAAAAATTGAAATTTAATAAATTTAATCAGTTATTATTCGATTCTTTAATGTGGCTTTTATAATAATTTTTTTTGTCCCAACTCTACGACTAGCCATTTTCTAAAAAAAAAAGCCTGATACGGGTAGTCATGGGCACCCTGTATATTGATGATTTCTTGTTATATTAAAATATCCATCAGACTCAAATAATTTTACGCTTCTATGACCCCATTTTTGTTAATTAGCACAAATTCGCCATAATACAGTTAGTGTTAAAAATAACGGTGTAATTTAATACTCGAATAAACCTGTTCTGATATTTATTTATCAGTTTTACAATTAGCAAAAAATTCACGATCACGTGGTTGCTACTTATAATTTATTAACTGTAATGTGAAAATACAACAAAAACAAGAAACAAGATGATTTGGGCTAATGCGTAGTAGTAAAATAGCCCAACAGTAAAAAAACAATCATTTCATGGGCCCTATTTAATCATCCATGCACGATCAAATTTCATTGAGATAAGAAAAAACCTCCACCAATAATCCATAACGATTGCGACCACAATGAAACATCGACACAATAACCTTACACCCTAATTTACAGACGAACTTGAAAACAGATTGAGGTTTAAAGTAACCATGTGCCTAACGAAAACAATAATTTCACACTCCATATGATTAATCCGTACAGAATCATGTTAAATGAGGTTTAAGAAAAACCTGTGATTGCTTAATCTGCGATATAAAAATGAGTGAAAAAGAACAATACCGATCAATAATTATGCCATTAAGGCATTGATAAAGGAACAGCTCATGTTTATGTGTGAAGTGTGTGGTTAACAAAGGCTCGCTGTGAGCAGGAACAATGAAATTGCCATCAGATTTACAAGCAGCTTGATAAGAGATTGATTGGAAAATCGAATCTGTTTATAAACAGAGATAATAAGGATGGGTTTGACATGCGAGCTCGATATTTTATGTAATTTGCGGGTTTCGCGCGCGGGTTAACGTACTTACGTGCCGTTCCGGGGGCCACGAGGGTGTCGGTGGAGCGGCCGGTCGTGCCGGCGCCCCCTAAATGTATGCAGGGTGAAAAGGATACTTGCTGTACTGCTCTTTGAGTGGCAGTGTCCGGTGACTGTGATTCCTTGAGCAAGGTTAATATTTCTCGCAATCCATCTTGCTGCGGCGTCCACTCCATTTTCATTTCGTACAAGAACTTATTCACTACGACCTATCGCCAGTTTGCCGTTATGAAACCTTAACCAAGCGAAGGAACACTTGCAACGATCACCAAACTAACCATGGAACGGTACAATTAATTCTGCTCGGGAGGGAGCAAGACACAATACAGCGGAAGTCATTCCCTCCTTTTTCAATGGCTCGATATCCTGTGCGCAGTCAAAGAATTTTGCAAACCACCATAAACGCACGTAATAAACGCGTTTAATCCCCGATATTAATAATATAATTTACAACTAGTCGTAATAATATGGTATATTCTGACAGTTGCATGGAGAAAGTTCGGTTTGAAAAATTGGATTTAAATTTCGTACGTATTTGACTAGAGCAGTCCGTTATCTCTATCATAGAGTTATAGTATAGCTGGAGGCTAAACTTATTAAAGTTTAATTGCTTAACAAATGTATTATAAAACGTGTTTGAATAGTTTAATTTATTTAAAACTTGGCTGTGTTTTAAGTTTAATAAATAAATATTATTTGCGTATTTATTATTGTTTTGTACCATAGAGGTAAAATGCATTAATATTATTATTTAAACACCTGTCTTTAATTTTAATATAATTCTCGATTAAATATTTTTAAGCCCGGTATTATCAACTTTTTTTTAATAGGCATTTAGTTACACGATGTTTAGGACAAAGGTAAATTGTCATGGATATTATGAATATGAGTTTTAAGTAAATGTTATTTTAAGATCTGTTGGCAAATAATTGCATACGAACTTTTGGTAAATTTTATATTTGCAGGTTGGCAAAACTGAATTTTAACCTTTAAAAGCTGTCAATCCGCTTAATAATTTAATGAAATGAATTTTTGAAAAATGTATAGTTTATAATTTTTAGGAAAAAGCACATAACTTGTTTTTTTTTTGTTTCAGCTTTACTAGCCTTGGAGACTATCAAAAAACGAAAAAATCTAATGAATAATGAAAAATCAGAAAAATCGAATCCACAAGACTTGGGGTCGTGCAGGCAGACGCTCGCCCTCTACCCTCTACACCACAAACACGAATTCACATTTAAAAATTACGCGCGCCCACTGCTACCAACAGAACACCGTCCCGGACTTGAAACAAAAGGTTCCTACGTGCGAGTTTAATTACTCCATGGCGTCATTATGCTGATAACAGCTTGCTGATAATGCTTAATATTAGTCCATTGTTTAGCATTCTTTAATTGCTTCAACAGTTCAGCATCTTTTAACTCGCATTTCTTTAAAATTTCATACCACATAAACATAGCGTATTTATGAATGAAAAATACTCCAAAAATACATTTCTAAAGTGTGCATCTTGCGCCGGAGAATTGTTTATTTAATTCACATAAATTTCAACCGATTTTTTTCAAGTTTCCAAATTTCGATGTCGAGCATGTT
This sequence comes from Ocypus olens, assembly GCA_910593695.2. Classification (NCBI taxonomy): domain Eukaryota; kingdom Metazoa; phylum Arthropoda; class Insecta; order Coleoptera; family Staphylinidae; genus Ocypus; species Ocypus olens. Next base: position 4,493,468 of record OU343057.1, on the reverse strand, counting down.
AGGTGCGAAAGAGGGAGGTTAAACTGATATAACACGTTCACGCTCTGCATCCAAATTCAGGACGGTGTTTATCTGCCATTGTTTGTTATGATGTTTACCACATTAGGGAAGATGTTGAAAATGGACTTGCAGAGTTTTCTGGTTGTATAATTGTTCAGTGGCCGTACGGCGTGTGTGAAACCAGTGATAAAAAGACAGTGCAATCACTCATTAGCATAACTTAGTGGACTTTTACAGCACAGTTAATTAAGAGGAAAATTATTTGTGAAAAAATGTGTGTTGCAGTTGGAAGTTAAAATGTACAGATTCAGTGCTTTAGTGCAAGCCAGTTTATAGACATGAGTCATATGTCACCGTTCCGGCTGAACGTACCAAACCTGGGTACCGATATTTCGAGCGGTGTGTCAAATCCTAAGAAACGGAGGAAGAATAATGGCCAAAACAACATACAGACACCCCCCAATGTGCAGGACTTGCTACCACCACCATTATCGGGATACGGGGACACCATAGTCGCTTCCAATCCATTCGACGACTGCCCCAGCAGCATGGGCATGAGCATGGTGCGGAATCCGAATCCGATGGGGATGGGATCGAATATGTCCATGGCGATGAGCAACATGAACATGTGCAGACCGATGGGTGAGCATTACTGAGATTTTTATCATTTACAAATACGGCAATACATTTCTTATATTTATGTTGTTATTCACAACCCCGTTACTGAATCGTTAACTTTGTTATATTAAAAATGCAATTCCTTACTTATTTTGGAATACATTTCAGTCACGATTGGGGTTATTTTTATAAATGAACTTGAGACAACCTCACTTATTACAGATTTATTGAATAAAAGTAATAACGACAAAAATAGCCTGAATATATGAATATTTAGGCTGTTGGTGACTCTGCAACATTAAGTCTTACTGAGACTTCAATAAGTTATTTGTTTGTAGTTTTAGTAAGACTTAATGTTGCAGAGTCACGAACAGGCTGAATAATTTATTTTTATGTATATACACAACCGTTACATATTTACAAACAATCATTCACTTGCGAAGTCTAGGTCATAGGGAACAAATAAATAAACTTTAAAACAAAACACAGACTCAATAAAAGCATTTGCGTTTTATAGTGCTCTTCGACAACTAGAGTATATTTTTGTGATTAGATGGCATTATAAGCAGAGGTTTATGATGTATCAGAATATAGTACACGTATTTTTAAGAAAACAAGTGCTAGAAGTTATCCATATAATTCTTAAGTGATGACCTTTTTTTCATCGCTTCCGAAAAATAATTTGTAATTCAAATTGTGTAGTTTGTAACAAATTTATAACAACATTACAGTGTAGTCTTGATAACGTGAATTAATTAATGAGAAGCCTGTTTACGTTTTCAAGGAGTTCACAAAACTAGATAGGTATATAAAGGTGTAAGGTGTAGAATTGGTTCACACCCCATAAGGATTTCCATGTTAAATTCTTTATGTTCAAATCAGGGTTCGGATCACGATATTTATATATATATATATATATATATATATATATATCAATATTTATAAACCCCGATATATATCATGGATATTTATGAAACGCAGAAAACCGCAAAATCAGCCTTCGCTGGGTATTCCCCCGTGTCTCGAATATTACCAATTGCAGCAATTGGGGGGACGTACAAAGGACCCATTGAGGCCTACGTGCAGCGGACCTCTCTGCCCTTCCATTGGAATAATCCAGATCCAGAAACATTTTCTATAATATAAACATAAACATTTTCATGTTTGTATTTACATTATTTCACATTTATCCCTCTTTCGAAAAGAGACCAGAGTTTAGAAGAGTCACAAACGTTAAAGTGTGTTAGTTATTACATAATAGACGTGGGCAAAATGAGTATACCTAAATTACATAATGAGTCAACATTTTTCTTTATTTTTCGTGAAAAGTTACTTTTTAGTTCTTTAATTTTCCAGAAACAATTCGCATTCTGTTAACGTATATATACATTTTCGCTAGTTGATTTCCTAACGCCACAGCAAAAGGGCTAATTATGTATGTACTGCTTCAAATATATTGTACATGTTCATGTTTTGGAATAATTTACTATTTGGCTGTTCACATTTTGGAGTATGACAAATTTAAACTGGCCATTCACGTTTTGTGACGTTCACATTATAGAGACTACACTGTATGTTCATTAAAAAAAAACCTCAAGTGTGCCATGATTTTTTATTTTTTTAAATTTAATTTGGTAACACATATTGAGGTTATGTTACTTATGTTGTGTTCCTACTGATAAATTCATTTGCTGTGACAAACAACGCAGAGAAGTCGTAGGTTCATCTTCCAAAATTTCTTGGGTTGTGTTAATAGCATCCTAAGTACGTTTGACTGGTTTACCACTTCCTAGTTTACGGAGACATAACAGATCCTGATAAGGTATTTCTAAATTCATCATAAATAATGGGAACGTTGGGAAATTCTTCCTGAAACTCAGCCAAAGGTGCGTCGAATGAATACACTCAATTTCCGTCCACTTTAGTCCCATTTCGGAAATAACTTCCAACTAGTAACGTTTTTTGCTTGTTGCTGAAACCATTGTGACCACGGAACAATTGTGACTTTTAGAAAGATCTGACGTTTTGTACGTCAATTTCTAACATGTGGATCAACTTAAATTTTTAAAAATAAAAAATCGTGGCACACTTGAGGTTTTTTTTTTAATGAACATACGATACTACTCTTAAGTCCGGTGCATATTGTTTGTTTTGCAGGAAATATTTTTTAGTCTGATATTCCACTGAGCACAAAAACTTTAATTCCTTGTACTTGCTATTCAAGGTCATACAGATACTGTTATTACATCGTCATTGAAAATCCAACTTTTGTATGAAACATAGGAGTCATAAAAAATGTTGGTTAAATTTTGTTCCCTTCTGCTTCTCCTGCAAGTGCCTATCCCTTCCGGATGTTGGCTGTCATATTGGTGATTTTTTCTCGTGGAGACCCACCCCTTGGGTTTTTCGGCCATTAGATTCTTCTTCTTCTCCCGATGCTTCTTGTAAAAGTTCAAAGAAGTAGCAAAATTGGTTTTCCGCAATTTTAAGTTGCAAAATTGGTTTTCCGCAATTTTGTATACCTTCCCAAAGGGTGCCAATAAAAATCCTTTTCTACTACGTTTCTAAAATCCCAAGATGTTTATTCTGAAAGTTTAGTTGATTAACTTTGTCTTTGCAATTTTTGTCAAAATTTATGATTGTCCTTTTGATTTTCTGTTATTCTTCTGCCAAATCCATAATCCCATCACTGTAGAACTTCTGTGATTTCTATGTAGAAAAAAAAATGGTTTTCATAGGCCTCATAGACATCTGTAGAAACCAAAACAAATGGCAGTCTGAGGTTGCTACTTGGTGGAAACATTAAAACTTCCTAGGCAAATTTTTGCGGGGTTGTTTAAGGCATGGGGTCTGACTCTTTCCGTTAACAGTTCCAACCGATTTCCTTGAACTGCTTGTTCCAATCTTGTTGATTGCTTCGATCGCGATAAACAGATGAGCATATCGTCCGCATTCCCGTTTAACTGTGTGTAAAAATTTATCATTTTATTTTAAAAACTATCTTTGTCAAATCTTTTGAAACCAGTGGAACAACAATAATACTAACTAAACTTCGCAACGAAACAACCTATCGAACAGCTGACAATAATGTGATGGAGGATCCAGGCATTCTCTTTCCACATTTCGGGCGTTTTTTGCGAATTTTAAAAATTTTTCTTGGGGTCCAGGAGTTCTCTTTGCACATTTTGGACCTCTTTTTGCGAATTTTTTCTTGGGATCCAGGAGTTTTCTCCACATTTTGAGCCACTTTTTGCGAATTTTTTCTCGGAGTCTTTGTGAAACATATTGATTAACGTCTGACCTTGTGGTACCCATTCCATGTGAACTACACCCCGTATATCGAAGAAAACAATCAACATCGCCCTGAATTTGGACTTGCTTATCCTCGCTTTTTTGACTCTTGGAGAGTTTGGAGTCTTCCACTGGCATGAATTGCCGCTTGGTTTCAAGGTCACATTGAAAAATCCATGTTTCGTAACAAGTAATAACTCTTGACAAGAAGTCCGAGTCCTTTTTGATGCATTCTAAGGTGTCAGAACAAATGTCTTTACGATGCATTTTCTGTTCCGCCGTTAGGAGTCTGGGCACAAGTTTAGCACACACTTTCCTCATGTTTAGTTCCTCATGCAAAATTTGTTTCACAGTTTCTTTATTAATGTTCACATATTCAGTAATGGCCCTAATACGTAATCGACGGTCTTTTCGAATCATCTCGGTCACTGTTTGAAATCACAGGCCGCCCGGGGCGCTGGTCTTCTTCAACATTCTCCCTCCCCTTCTGAAAATGTTTGTACCACTCAAAAACTCTGGCACGGAATAGGCAATCATCCCCGTAAACCGTCTGCAAAGTTTCATAGCTTTCCATCGCGGACTTCCCGAGTTTTAACAAAAACTCTTTGCTCAATTTTTTCGGCACGAGCAGTTTTTCACCTTCGTTATTTGACGATTACAACGAGACTGTTTGTTGCAGCTGCTTGAAATTTTTACCCAAGGTCAAGGGATATATATAGATCTAAACCAGGCCCCTTTCATTCTTCTCGCTTCGCAGGTGTTCGTTACAAATACAGTCTTGGAACTTAATTGTCACACCTCGTATGTACAGATCCAAAATTCTTAAACAAAGTACCATGTGTGCTTATGCCATATATATATATACATCTTTATTTTACTTTGATATTGGTAAATAATACACGATAATACTTTCAAAAACTTATTGTCTAAGTTCGCGACAATTGTTTCGCCATACTGTGGCTTCTTTAGGCGAAGAAACAACGGTCGTAAACTTAGACAATAAATATTTGTATATTATATATAAGTATTATCGTGTATTATTTACCAATATCAAAATGAACGTGGACTTTCAACAACTATCAGCCACAACTATTCAATTATCTTTATTTCAGTAACTTTTACATAGTTTAGTATTTCATTTACTTGTTTTGTTAGTAAGTCACTGTCTGGACTAGACCTTTCTGCCGTGCTTATACCATTTACTCACAATATTAACTTATTATTTATTTGTTTCCTACTTGATACCTAAAACCAAAACAAACATGTTTAGCAACAAAAATCTGATATCATAGCAGCTTGTGCTGTAGGCTTCAAAAATATTGAACTTCGTAATATTGACAAGATTAGTCTTACCGAAGCTACAAATCACTTATTGAAGGAATTATTCTCCCGTCTTATGTTTATTTCAGTGCTTTATTGCTTTAGCTTGATCTTTGCTTTTGCTATAACAATATGGAACCACAAGGTAAGGTTTGTAATTTTGATTTCTCTTTTATTTTCACAATTGCGATACATTTTTCATCATTGGTGTTGGTGGATTTAATTTGTACTTTCAGTTGTTTAGCATAAAACGTATATAATTTACTATCTTCGACACTTGTATACAGGTTGCGGTGTCTCAGATTGAGCAGGACTTTCTTATAATTAATGATGAAGATTTTTTTTGAATGGGCAAAGTTGGGCTTCCCCAATTTCCGAAAAATAATAAATTTTGTTTCAATGTTATTAAGAATTTTTTTTTAAATTCCAAAAATCTCATCGATTAGGTAAGATTGAAAAAAATGTTTCACATGAAAGACTGAAGAAATAAACTTCAAATAAAAGAATAAGAAATATTGATGTGGACAGTTTTTTTTCCAAATTAAAATTTAGTTTTCATAAATAGTTCATTTTAATATTCGCTACAATGATTGTTAATGCAAATTTGATGTAACTCTTATCATTTCATAATTATAGACAAAAAAATATTTTTGTTCTCAAACCAAATGACTTTTATATCGTCGGTTTTGTTGAATAGTGTCACATCTCAAAAATTAATTGATTTTGAGGCATTTGTTAAAATGGACTCGAAGAAACGTAGTCTCTAGAGTCCTTTTTAACAATACATTTATTGTGACACTTTTACAAGTGACACCTCAACAGGCAATTGGCCAGAGGTCTTTCAGCCTTCAAAATCAATGAATTTTTGAGATTTGACACTATTCGAGGAAATCAACGCTATGAAACATTTTTATATGCTTTCTAGTTAGGATTTCAATAAATGGCGTTTTTTTTATTAACTTCAAAACTTAAAATTTTCTCAGTGGAATCTGACTAAGTACATAAAACTGCACAACTTTGCCTATTTTACAAAATCTCTATCATTAATTATAGTAAAGTTATCCATACTGTCGTACTCGATTTGTCACACCCTGTGTACAAAATTTATGGTAGTGTTTCAGCTTGCTTTTATATTATGGACAAATCTTCATTTTCATTCCAATATCACTTTTGCTTTATACATGTCAATTCGTTTTTGTTTGAAGGGAACATATTTTTAATGTCATTAATGCGCATTTTTTATAAAATTTGTTTGTGTTTTGCTTATTTTGGATAACATGTGTCATCAGGGGTTATTATTGCCTCAAAATTAAGACTTCTTTTGCTTCCAAAATATTTGATTTGTACCAAGCACTCGAGACGTGTTGCGCAGTGACCATCTTAATGTGATTTTATCTAAATTACTCTTTTACTAAGCTTTGTATTATAAGAAATATATGTGAAATTTGAAGGTAAGCAAATTAGGGTGTATATGTTATTTGTACAGGGTGTCCCAAAAGTAAACCATCATACTTACTGATAGAATTTTTTTTTACTTACTGATAGGAAATGTCGATCTGAAAAGAAAAATTACTTTTGATTTATGAATGATGTATATTCACTCCAAATTTGTAAAATATTTACACGATTACTACTAAGCTTCTAATGTCTTTGTGATTCTGCTCACGAAAAAATCCACGAACTCTGTTGCGAATGCGCCCTCTTTCTATTACTCCGCACTCCTCGCATATTATACTGCATATTACTACATATTATCTGTAATATATTTATTTACACGGTGTATAGGAATTCCACTGACAAATTGAATAGAGTGAATTTGTGGTCAGTTTTGCTTCATTTAAATGATTATTTTGTTTTCACGTTGCTATACAAATACCACTAGATTAATTTGTCAATTGTGACATTGTTTCTGTTGGGCGCAGCAGATGTACAATCATTACAACTATTTTGGGGTTGCAAAATTGACCACGCAAACCTAACGAAAAATATGATTAATTTATTCTGGCTTTATTTAGCTGGCCATATGGACTTGATTCCGAGGCCAAAAAAAAAACATGTGGTCAGTCGAATTTGCATACCCTCTTATAAAGGTAGCATTTTCAAATTCTGTAATTGTTGTTGTTCAGAAGTTAACTATGATGTACTGTTAATTCCTTTAAAATGGGCTATTCCATTATAGCCCAGTGAATGGAGGGGTTTTACCCTATAAAAAGTCAGGTGGTTCTAAATTTTAGATGGCAGTATGATGTCTGTTTATAAAGGTTAATGCATTGATAAATTGGGTGCGATCTCGTTTCTTAACACATTACGGTTCGGCTTAATTGCGCGTGAACTTATGCCCGTAACCAGTAAATTTAAAGTTTTCAACGTTTGAGGGTGTTGTATAACCACGTACAAAAATGGCACAACTTTTGTAATAATAAATAATTTATTATAAAATTTTAAATATGTTGGCCGTCCATTCAATTGCAGGCAATAATTTTCACTGTTATTCCGAGATGCCGTGTGAACATATTTATATATCTCCGGCATTTTAACTGCAGTACAAAAAAACATATTTATATGTCTCCGGACAGTAATGTGTTAAGATCCACACACTAAAACTATATGGATAACAATGACGGCTCGCGGAGTGACTCATGGTAGCAGAGGTGGTAATACACATAGGTGCCGTCTCTGCAACCGACACTACCTATCTGTATTGCCACCTTGGCCATATCATGAGTAACTCCGCGAGCTATCACTGATGGAGTATTCTGCTATAAATCTCCAAAACAAGTTTCTATTTACAAAACAATAACAAAACGCCGATACAGGCAACCGAGGAAGCACTAACTTGGTACATTTTTATGAAGTGAGGGGGTGCCAACTAATGTTCTGCGCACACAACCGTGGGACACTATTGGCATACCCCTGATAACGATGCAATATTTATTATTGGTCGCCATTACTGATAACTGCGGATAGGTTCCCGCTTTAAAATTCTGCAACATAACTTTCTATTCTATATTACTGAAACTGAAGTCAGTGATGGGGACCAATGGTTAACATTTGATGTAATAATTGTTTTTGCTTTACCAAATACAGGTTCTAAGAATGACTTGTCACTGTTGGCTAACACACTAACCCTTTCTTTCTCTTTTCTTTTGTAGATGGTGCTCTGTAAAGGAGTGCCTCAATCATGAGAAGTTTGAGAAAGAAGGAGCATTCAAAAGATTCAGGAAGGCATGATTTTGAAAGAGAGCCATTATCTTAACCAATAGCCATATCAGGCTGGGATTTTAATTTTTTTGTGCATGCTTTGTACGTTTTTTTTGTATTCAGTTTTTATATTTTTTTGTATTTTTTTTTAATATTAATTATATGTTTTAGTTGTTTTTTTTTTATTTTTTTGTTAATCATTTTTTTTAAGAAGGGGATTTATTTGTGCGCATGCAGGCGCAATTAGTGAAGCCGCAGTAAGTAGAAATGTATTGGTTAGGAAAGTAGAGAACGTAGTTAATGTTGTGGTTGCCATAGTTGGTACAGGTTTATATTTTAACACATTGACTGCCAACTACGAGATTACTCGTAGTTTCTTAATGCATTTTGCAAGGCCGTGGCAGTCAACGTGTTAATTTGGCATAATTGCAATTAGACTGATTATTATATAACACTCAAAATAACTTACGGGGGACGTCTGTTTGTTTTGGGTGAAAATTGACCAATTTTCATAAAAAAAATTTTATGGACATCTATTTTATTTAGCCCTAGCCGTGTGTGACGGTATGGCCTATGTCAAAAAAAATATTGATTTAGAGATATGAGATTTTCTGCATTTTAAAATATATTTTGAGAGGCATCAAAAACAATTTTTTATAAAATTATATTATTTATTTCAACTCCACCAGAGGGCATCGAAATCGTCTACTGAAAAACCGTGTATTGTGCAGTGGACAGGATATTTTCACCAATATTGCTGCAACAAGAAAATCAAACGGCATTGTAAAGTAGACATATATATCCTATCTGTATTCTACAACCAATTCTCCAAATTGAACCTAAAATATTTTATTTTACTTTAGAAGAGAGTAAAAGAACGTTGTAGAATACAAACAGGATATATATGTCTACTTTATAATGCCATTTTATTTTTTTTTTCAGCAATATTGGTGCAAAGATATCCTGTCCACCGCACAACACACGATTTTTCAGGAGTCAACTTCGACGGAATCTGGTGGAGTTGAAATTAATAATATAATTTTATAAAAAATTGTTTTTTATGACTGTCAATATATCTTTTCAAATGCACAAAATCTCATATCTCTAAATAAAATAGATGTCTTAAAAAAAATTATGAAAATCGGTCAATTTTCACCCAAAAAGACCAGTCAGCTAAGGTTGTAGAGGTGGTAACAAATTATTGCGGGGAATGCAACTACAAAAAAATACAAATTTTGACAATATTCAATTCACCAAGTTTTAACCACAGCTAATTATTGTAAAATATATTATATATTGTGAGAAGACAGTTATATAAATCTAAACAAATATTCATGACTTGAGTTTCGACGTGTTGCCATTATTATCAAGTGAATTATTGAATTTTTACTAAATATTTTAGGGTGAGGGAAGTTACCTGTCGCTAGTTCTTTGTGAATTTTGCAAAATTTGTATTTGAATGAATGAATGAACGGGTTTTTAAGGGGTTATATGCAAAATGCAGTTATATCCATTTCCACAATTTTTTTCACTTTTTGAGATCCTCTTAAGATCCAAACAGGGGCGGCTTGTGGAGGTTTGGCGAAGAGGCTACAGAAGAAAAATTGACCAAAATAGCAGGGAAATATGTGCTTCCTCTATAAGAGTAAGTAGTGCAGCACAAGCAGCATCTCTCTCTCTCTCTACGACAATCTACAAGCCACCGCTGGATCCAAACAATTGTTACAGTTTTCTGCAAATGGTATCAGCTGTTGTTTACTTGTCTCAGTGTATCAATATCGTATAAACTTTACTTTTAAAGTATCTCCAGCTCCTTCCCATTATAATTATTCATCTTTTCCCTCTTTTATTCTGCAAGTATTATAACTCTTAGTGGCTGAATGGCTTATAAGCCAAAGCCAATAAAAAAAGAAAGTATCTTCAAAAAAAGAGTCTAAGGAGTTTAAATTCATGCTTGGCACAGCGCCAAGACAATCAACCCACTGTCCTAGAAACTCAGCATCTAGATAATTTTCTATGTCTCTGAAATTGAGCTGGAGCCATCCTGCTAATACCACATGCATCTGCCACATTTTTGAGCAGCCCCAAAAGGTTATTTTGCAGAAATTGTAAATATCGTTCGCCATTTAAATTAATTGGGAAAAAATGGTCGATTATTTACAACAGCATTTCTAGAACTGTAATACAATGTATACCATCAGCATTTTCCACTACCCAAACATGTTTTGAAAATTAAAACTTCCGTTTGGTGTAAAGTACGATTCATCCGTTTCTAAAATATATTGTGCGAAGCTAGGATTTTCAGCAGCAATTCACAAAATGCAACTCTTTATTGAAAATGTTGCATACGCTTCACTTTCTCAAAACTGGGATATATATACTCGTTTTTTTTTATTGACCAACCAGATCTGGTAATTTTTTTTATGTTGGATATTTGGTTGGATACTCTGGTTGTATTTCTGACTGCAACATGGCCTTCATAGATCAATGTCATTACATAACAAACAGTGAAGACACCCAAATAATCAAAGAACCTAAGAAAAATAAATCCCAAATGTGCCAGAAGCCATTAACAAAATGCAACTGTTTGTTAAAATGTCGCATATGCTTCGCTTTCTCATAAAACATCGTTCACAAAACTGGGATACATATTCTCGTTTTTTTTTTAATTGGCCAACTAGATCTGGTGATTTTTTTTTATAATGTTGGATATTTGGTTGGATACTCTGTATTTCTAACTTTGGCCTTCATAATAAATTTGAGGTTATGTTTTATACATGGTTGCCATGTGCTTAATTACCCTATCGTAAAGATAAATAATCAAAGAACCTAAGAAAAATAAATCCCAAATGTGCCGGAAGCCATTAACGAAATGCAACTCTTTGTTGAAAATGTCGCACACGCTTCGCTTTCTCATAAAACATTGTTCACAAAACTGCTGGGATACATATTCTCGGTTTTTTTTCATTGACCAACCAGATCTGGTGATTTTTTTATGATGTTGGATACTCTGATTATATTTCTGACTGGCCATCAAAATAAATTTGAGGTTATGTTTTCCACATGGTTGCCATGTGCTTAATTACCCTATCATAGAGATAAATTAAGTATTGGATATTACTTTCGGCATTCTATTCTGTCAAATAATTAATCGATTGCAAGATGGCATTTATGTATCAATGTCATTACTGGTTGGCCAATAAAAAAAAACTAGTAGTACAAATATTGCAACGGACGGCCAAAAATCTACATTGTAATTATGTACTTACATCGATGCACAGCCTTAAATCGCATTTTGTCTTCATTAACTCCCATGGCAACAGTATAGTATTAATTACATTCACAAACGACACTAATTATCAATGTCAACATAGTACATGGTTAGGTTAAGAAATAGTCCCCAACCCCTGTTTGAATGGTTAGATTTGTTTTGTGTAGTGGTTATTACCAGAAATACTTAATAAAACTAACAAGGAAAGTAAATAACGAAATTAATAAAACACGATGGCCGATTGTCCTGCAACGTAGTTTTCATAGAGATTGCCTCTGATTGGTTGATGTTTTTGTTTGAAATTAGTTCACGTATTTTCCGGCGACGTTGCAAGATTGGTGGCGTTGTATTACATAATGTTTTGTAGCTTTTGGGTTGCCTATAATAATTAAAACATTTTTGCTTCCTTTATAAAGTAGTATCTGCTTTGGTATTTGTTTCTTTTATTCATCATGCAACTTTCGATACGTTGATCATAAATGATGACAGCACGTATTCTAAATTTGAAAAATTAAGGCAGCAATTTTCAAATAAAGATACATGTATTTCCTAAGTCTTTGATGCGATGATGTGTTTATTGTTAACAAAGTCGGCAATACAAAAATATATCTGTTGGGATATTGTATTGAAAGTAATAACGGTGCTCTAACACAGTGGAAAAATCAATGCTGCGCTCTAACCAATAGATGGCGCCATCTTGGTCCCCTCGCTGCTGCGTACTGATGTTTTTTTTATCCTTATATGTTCCATACTTTCAAAATAACATTTTATGAAGCAGTTTTTTTCTGGTACGGCTGAGGTACCAGAGGTGGTAATGCAGATAGGTGCGGTCACGCCGCCAGCCGTCTCTGCAACCGACTCTACCTATCTGTATTGCTACCTCGGCCGTACCAGAAAAAAACCCCGCGAACCGTCACTGATATATAGACACTTGTTTTGTTTCTTTTAGATTAAAAAAGTTATACCCCCACTACAGTTATTTTCCAAGTATTTTTATATTGCACTTAAATTTCTTGAAACCCAGGATGTCATTTGAACCAATCTTAACTAACCCAGCAGTCTTCGTGGCCTTTAGGCTATAAAAAATGTGTACGTAACTTCCGTTTAAGTCTGATATACCTTTTACCTAACATCTGACCGCACCTATTTTGACAACTTTGCATATTTGAAATTGTGCGCTGCTTTCCGCCTCACGGCCACCGTTCTCTTTAAATGCCTAGTAGTTAGGCAACACAAAATGCTTCGTATTCTTGGTCATTTATTATATTTTTTAATAGTTGGTACGACATGACTAACTGACTATAAAGTGGTAGGGGTTTACAACGACTGCGCACTTGTTAAGTCATTCAAATTTTATTTTATAGACTGCGGCACTAACTATTTAGTAGTAACAATCGAATCGCCGAGGTTGCGATATTCGAATTGCTGCCTCTTCTCGTGTAGTACCGTTTATATTTACGTGCGAACCACAACAAGCTCGTTTTTATCAGCTTAGGTATAAAATTAATTACTCCGATATTAATCTTATCAAAGTTCTTAATAGTGCGGCGCATAAAGAACTTCGTCGAGTTAAGCAAATAACCGATAACCGCAAATTGATACCAGTGAAAGTGTTGAGTTGATTTCTGTAGATATAGTGATCACCACAGGATGCCAAATAATCAACCGTCCTGTAGCAGTTCTTCCATTCCTTCAACAAAACAAGAGAATATTAAGGTTAGCATACCTTTAGAAAGTATTAACCTGAATATTTTACGATTTATAAAACGTTTAGAAGAGCGTCATCCAGGACCAGATGATGCAGATGAGAAGGATGGAGAGTTAGCATGGTTATATTTTGTGGCAGCCAATTCACTGAATAATCCTGAATCTTTGGAAACCCCCGACAGTTCTGATGATAACATCGAGACAATGAGTGCACACAATCAGCAAAAGCGTAAAAATGTTTTATGTGGCGCAGATACAAAAAGACCATGCTTGAATGCTCCACGAAGCAACTCACCCGTGGAGGAATATGATGAGTTTGAAGAAATTAGGAAATATGTACTTGCACATATTGAAGAGAAAAAAAGGAAAGCAAAGGCACTTGCATCAGTTTCCACCAAAGATCATTCTGCACCGATTGTGGAAGATGTCCACACAAGATCAAAATCAGCTACTAATCAACCTGCTGTTTTAATGGATTCTACAAGTGAAATCACAACGCTGAGGAGAGACGCATCAACATCCTCAGGTAATTCTAATTATCTAGGTCCACCCCGATCAGCTTACCCAACACCGCTATCTCCTCAAATAACCATTATAACACATCCACAACCATCTATTGATTCAACTTCTAGTTCAAACGAAACACTCTCTGATTCACAACTTCAAGCAAATTCACTAGAAGATAATCAATACATGGATCGATTGGATGTGTTTAAAACTTTACTTCAATGTGTAGACGGTCTAGTTGACCCTTTCTACGATGTGTACAGAAAAGTTGTTCAAGGTATGGTGGATCGTGAAATGGAGGTGGAGGCGAATCGTTGCCTTGGTAATGAATTCTCAAGTACGACTCGGCAACCTTGTCTAAACTTGTATGCGCGGCCTGTGCCGCCAGAACGCAGTACTTCCATGGATGAACTTCTTTCACCTTCAACTGCGGTAATTGAAGACCAGAAAGGTCAGCTTCCGACAGCATCTCTAGTCGAAGTTGCTAAAGACAAACTAGTCAAAGTTGCTTCAACGTCAGTAATTAAAGCCAAACCAGTGGTAGTTGCTTCAGCGTCAGTATTTAAAGACAAACCAGTCGAAGTAGCTTCAACGCCAGTAATTAAAGAAAAACCAGTTGAACTTCTTCCAGCTCCATCTGTACGAATTAAAAAAGAACCAGTCGAATTTACTGCAGCAATTAAAAAAGAACCCACTTCATCTGTCCGTATCAAAAAGATCAAAAAGGAGCGAATTGAACCTGTTAGAGAATTTAAAGAAGAGCGAGTGGTACTATCACAACCTTGGCAGCCATTGGAATTTCCGGTGCACGCTCAGATCATTTATGACCACCTTATTCTGCGTTTGGAAAACAAAGTTTATGCTTTGGAAAATCGCAAAGATAAACTGTCTGTTGAGCTCAGGAAGAAGATCCAGGATTGTCTGCAAGACCTGGACAAATGGAAGAACCATAAAAATTTGAATTTGTTGATGGAGCTTGTTAGGAGAGAAATTCTTTTGTAAAGGCAATATAAAATATTTTAGATTTAAATATACCACCAGCAGTTATACATAGCAACTCGGGGAAAGCCGTTATGCAGAATAATTAAATATTAAGGAAGAAGTGCATTGGATCCTAAACGGAATTGATGGATTTTTTAACTGTAAGTTTCAATATAATAATTAATGAATGGTCGATAGCTTAGCAAACTAACATCACTTTATCATATGCTTGTTAATTATATGTAGTATTGTTTCTGTTAAAAAAATGTATTATATAAGGTGTGAGCCACAGAATTTAGTTGCTGAGTTGGTCATGCCTGAGAGAGAGGAACATAGCAGTCATGTCTGAGGTTTATTTATTTTTTAAATCTAATTCAATTGAACCAATCTAGTCTCATGACGTAATAATATGCGACATACCTCATTTATCTCACAGCCAACTCTGAAACAAAATTTTTTGGCTCACACGATATAAATAATGAACATGTCAAATTTAGGAAGGTTTTGGTTACTTTAAGACTTTTCAATTAGCCTTACATCCCTCAATTATTAGTTTTCGCCACTTCAATTTAAATTTTTATGCATCGTCTTTTTGTTTTCACATTGTCTTATTATTTTCAAATGATGTAACTTTTACTTTGTATTTATAACATTTCAAGTAAATGTCATCGAACATGTATAATGAAGTATAAACGGAATATAACTTTTGTTCAAACTAAAACGATCATCAAAAGATTGAAAGTGGAATAACTTAAGTAGTAAGAAAATAATTTCCTTCATTTGACATATTATAAGTTTAAGAATTTTTAGAAATTGTTCTTATTTCAATACGGTACAACTCTGATTTTGTGTGTTATATGTAAATAAATCATAACCAGCTTATTTGTATGCTGCACCAAAAACTTTACGGACGAATTATTTATTAATTTACTGAATGATGTCAAACATTGTTAGAAATATATTTTTGGTTTTATTCTCATTGATCACGTGATAAAACATGATTGAATATTTGTATTATTAAAAAAATATATATTTTTTTTTAATAATGCAAATATTGTTAGAAAGTTAATATATTGAATTGGAGCGTCAATTTGATTGAAATTCATCTTCGGCCACTCTATTCTTTTCATAAAGTTTAAGATTTTGTAGCACAGGCCTTCTAGGTTGGCTGGTTTTGGCAATGACATCCCCAACAGCATTTTCCTTCTCTAAAGAAGTTGTACCGTGTAGGGAATAACAATTTTTTTTATTTTTTAAATTATAGCATTATTTTCGAATTGATTTCAGCTGTTAAAAGTGGAAAGAAAATGAGGACTTATTAGTGCTTCAATGTGAGTATTTTGGATCAAGATGGAGCTGTTGGTGTGTGCGCTTTTTGCTTTTTCCCCTCCTCAGAGAATGTGCAAATCAGACAGTGAGTTTCATATTAATTAGTAAAGTGTTATATTAGAATATAAGTTTGCTTTTACCAGAGATTGTTATGTTCATTTTGCCATATTTATAACGCCATATAATTTAATGTTAATGTAATATTTTTATTATTAATCATACTTAAAACTATTAATTTCTTAATAAGTTTGGCTTTCGTGATACAATTACTTAATAGTGTGACATTACTCTCTCATACTTTAAAATATTACCATAACGTACTCATCCTTGTACTTTTTAAAAATAATTTTATGATTTATTACATTATAATTGTATCTTGGATTATTTGATTTAATGGCATAACTCTGTTAGTTTAATAACTAGATATCTTTATTTTAAAATATACTATATGATCTACTTAAATATTCTAACCTACTATAACCACAGGTTAAACTCAAAGTGACAATAAGTCATGATTTTGATTCTGCCTTAAATTTCCATTTTGCATTCGTTATATACATATATACATTGTGTTTAAAATAGTTTTTCCAGTTGGCATGGGATAATTAATAACTCGCACATACTAAGTAGTGACGGCTCGCGGTTTGACTCATGGTACGGCCGAGGTAGCAGAAATGGCAATACAGATGGGTAGAGTCGGTTGCAGAGACGGCTGACGGCGTGACCGCACCTATCTGTATTACCACCTCTGCTACCTCTGCGAGCCGTCACTGGTACTAAGAGAAATACTTATTTCGATTAGAGTTGACAATATGGAATATATATATAATACACCACTCATTTTTTTTCAAACCCAAGTAAATGCCATATATTAATCATTAGCTTTTTGAAACACTTTGTATACGTTTTGATTCAGTTCGTACCTCAATTTCTTTTTTTTACCAAATTCTCAAATGATTTTCGTACTGGTAGTATTGATAAATATGGAAAATTTGAATGAATTTTTATAGATAGCCTAAACCCATACTTCAATTTGAATATAAATAATATCAATTATAGGATAATAAGCTGTTGCTTCCAGTTGAAAATTTCTGACATTGATAAAATTGTTAAATTACAGAAATTTCTGACATTTTTAAAATTGTTAAATTACAGAATTATGCCATTGGAATAGATAACTATATGTCTTAAATTTTAATTCTTATCTCATTGTTATTAAAAATTGTATCTTTTTGATGTTTAATTTCCTTTATATATGTATCTATATACTGAGTTTCATTGTATACAGCGATTGTATAAGTATAAATGATTTTTCCTTTCCTTTAATTGTATTTATGTACCAAGTTTCATTGTATACAGCGATTGTATACGTATAAATGATTTTTACTTTCCTTTAATTGTATTTATGTACCGAGTTTCATTGTATACAGCGATTGTATAAGTATAAATGATTTTTCCTTTCCTTTAATTGTATTTATGTGCCGAGTTTCATTGTATACAGCGATTGTATAAGTATAAATGATTTTTCCTTTCCTTTAATTGTATTTATGTACCGAGTTTCATTGTATACAACGATTGTATAAGTATAAATGATTTCTCCTTTCCTTTAATTGTATTTAAATACCGAGTTTCATTGTTTAGAGCGACATTTTTCTTAAATGATTTTATATTTAATTTGTTCCATTTAATAAATTATGTATTCTTATTTTTATTCTTTATTTACACATTCACACAATTTTTTTTAGGGGTTTGGTGTATTTTTACACTTCGCTATCACATTGAATTGTAAACGGAAATGAAATTTTGAGACGCCCGCTGTACCGAATAAATTTCATTTCATTCATAATTAATGTGGTGTTAAATATTCAAACAAAACTGTCTTTTTATTTAATATTAAAGATGCAGTATCACATTACTATTATCAGTAATTTAATAGGATATCTTATCTCCTTAATTTAATGCAAAGGTTTCTGATTTCTTTCAACGTGATTACCATAACACAATTGATAAGGGGAAAGAAATGAAAACAGTAAATTAACATAAACGTAGAGCCATGTAAACAAAATGGTGTAAGATTATAAACAAGCAATTCAATTTGTTTATCTTGTTAAAAAGCTTAGTGAGAGAATTATACTGATTACTGAAATTAATTTTTCTAAGAAATCTCCTGAAGTCATTGGAAATTTTTAAACAGCCGTAATCAATCAGTAAATCTCCTTATCAAGCAAATCGACTAGATTTTTTTCTACTCTTCAATATTGTTTTCATTTAATCAGGATCGCTCATAAGTTATCTTACACATACCTGTTAAATTGTCATATCAATACATTTCATAAACGTTTCATTTTAAAAGAATGAGTCCTATACCTCGTCAACTAATAAACATTCAAACTTAATCACATATGATATATTTTTGACTCACAATAATTCCTGTAGCATTTTTGTTATCAAAATAAATAACCAACATTTCTTAAACATTTCATTGATTTCTCGTTGCACACTTGGTAAAACATTTTAAGTCAGTGCTTTTAACATTTTCTTACATTTAATATGTCAATTCAAAATTCATCCGCAGTAATATATTCATCAGATAATGATACTATTATTGGCTCCTTACTGGAGGCTGGTCTGTTTCTGGTGTGTCCCAGACGCTCGCTGCTGCTCCTGGTGTTTCACAGACTCCCTCTGTCCGCGCTGTGGAGCCCAGATGGTCCTGTTTCTTTACAAACTCCTGTAGATGGGGGCCTGATTTTTCACAAACTCGCTTGGTTGAGAGTCTTGACGGTCCTGGTTCTCTCTTGGTCCCAGACGGCTCAGGTTCTTCCAAACATCTTCTGGTTGAGCGCCCAGATGGGCCAGGTTCTTTCGAGCATCCCTTGGTTGAGCGCCTAGATGGTCCAGATTCTTTCGAGGGTTTCCCGGTTGAGTGCCCAGATGGTCCTGGTTGTTCACGCACTTTCTTTGTTGGGGGCCTTGCCGGTCCTGCCATTTCATAGACTTTCTTGGATAGGGGGGATAGAATTCCCTTTCAAAGGGCCTGATTTTTCACAGACTCTCTTGATTGAAAGCCTTGACGATCCATGTTCTAGATGGATGTCTTGGTTGGTCCAGCATCTTCTGGTTGAGCGCCCGGATGGAATTACGAGATATTTAAGAGGGCACTAGGTATTGACATTTTAAGAACACTTATTGTCAAAATTGAGTTTTCAATTATTTTGCACATCCTCTAAGGATAATTAGAGATATAAATAATATTTTTATCTTATTCTTAAGAGAAATTACAGACACATTTCAAGCTGCCTTTTAAAGGTCAAAATTTTAGAAAGAATTAATTTTCTTGAAAACCAACAGAACTAGGAATCCAAAAATATAATAATACATAGGGTGTTCCATTTAAAATAACAAATTTGATGCTACTTCCGGTGGGACCGGAAGTGATAGAAAGTTGAAAATATTTCACTTGAGAACTGATTTAACCGTGTAACGAGTTTTTTCGTATTTTTAATACAACGGCAACCCTGTAAACTTTTATCGAACTGTTTAGCTTAGACACCATAATGAATTTTCTTAAAAACTAAAAGAGATAAGTGTACAAATGTTCCTACAAAATATGTTACAATTTAAACAAGGAATCCAAAAATATAATAATATACAGGGTGTTCCGTTTAAAATAACAAATTTGATGCAACTTCCGGTGGAACCGGAAGTGATAGAAATTACATCTTCAACCGTGTGATGAGGATTTTCTTAAAATTCTTAATTCAACGGCAACCCCGTAAACTTTTATCGAACGGTTTAGCATAGACACCCTGTATATTTAAATATTTTAAATGTCGTAATAACTAAAGACCCAGTTTATTATACATTTACCTTAATTTAGATAATGCAATGTAACAATCTCAAAGAATTGAAGATTTTACAGTAAATTCATTATTAGTTTTGAATTTTTTTTAAATCATCAAATCAAGCAATTTTAATAATAATAATAATTGTTTATTGGTCTTTCTCACAATTTTGTTTCTTAATAAACTTTGCGATGAAATTCCAATGATTGTTTAATCTTCCATGCTTGTCAATGTTGACATATCTTATGACTCGTTGATTAATAAACTTTTGTGATCAATTTCATATGCTTGACTAATAACAATTCTATTACACATCCACCTGTGGTATTTATGTCATTAAAATAATATAATGTTGAAATTTACATAAAATATTATTGAAAAGGCCTATACCTAAAACATTAACGGGAAAAAAATTTATATTCAACTGTTTTGTAAATCGGCCATTCCATAAATAAATGCACACTTTTTGGGGGTACATCAGGGATTTTAGCGAATTTCACATATATTATAAAGGCTATCAAGACATGGCTTTTGGTCTTTGCTAGAGGTTCAGAAAATTATTGTGTCAAAAGTTATAACAATATAAACTTTTAGTACACTTTTATTTTGAACTCAAAAATATCGTAAACCGTTACGGATACAAAGAAGTTATTGTATACTTTTTTATGCTTAAATGTTTAAAATTTGCAATAAAATGGTTTCTAAAACAAAAAAACTTTGTTTAGATAGTTTGCTTTTAATAAATAAAATATATCTCAAAAAATAATCAATTACTCATATTTTAATTTTCCTAAAAATAATACCCTGTTGTACCCTGATCCTTGCTGAGAATGTTTCTTTTTTCAAAAGTATGGGCGCTTGAAAACTTTTTGAGATTTGATTTTTTTACCCGAGCGCTGCATTGCCGTGAGGAGCTCCATTGGTGTAATGGCCTAAGAGCGCAGTGTGCACCGCTTAATAAACTGAGAGAACTTTATTTATTATATTTTTCAACTTTAAACATTTAAGCATAAAAAAGTATAGAATAACTTTTGAGTTCAAAATAAAAGTGTACTAAAAGTTTATATTGTTATAACTTTTGACACAATGATTTTCTGAACCTCTAGTAAAGACCAAAAGTCATGTCTTGATAGCCTTTATAATATATGTGAAATTCGCTAAAATTCCTGATGTACCCCCAAAAAGTGTACATTTATTTATGGAATGGCCGAAATCTACAAAATTCCATTTTGTAATTCTACAAAATTAAGTCGGACAAAGATTAATAAACAAAAACTTATTGACAACAACAACTACATCCCAAGTTAATGCCACGTCAAACATTGAAATATACAAAAGAAATTTGCTTGTTATAAATAGTACTATAACTGTATAATAATATAATATAATAAGTATTATTATTATTATTATATTATATAACTGTACCAAGCACTCGAGACGTGTTGCTCATCTTAAATTCAATTGGCTCCGGAGATTTGTTGCGTTTTCCGAATACCTTCTCACTCTGCGCGAACTTTACCCCTACATATTTTGAGTGCTCAGTAATTGCGCAAACTTTACACCTACATGTTTTGAGTGCTCGGTAATACTTTACTAGTGATTGGTTTAAGACCGTTTTTTTTTTATGTACAAGAAGTAGAGGTGTTACCAAGCACTCGAGACGTGTTGCGCAGTGACTATCTTAAATTTAATTGGCTCCAGAGATTTATTGTCGCGTTTTCCGAATACTCTCTCATTCTTTACCCCCGTCTCGAGTGCTTGGTAATACCGTAACTTTGAATTAAATTTGAAAACTTGTAACTTCTAATATTGTTATTATAATTAAATTGTTTTCCAGTTTTCTCACTTTTGTAATAGACAAAAAGTCACGACTTGAGTTTCCATAACTATTAATCGATATTGTTTTGGTAAAGATACAGCAAAGCTTGAAAGCTGTAAATTATACCAGACATGCATAATATCATATAAATTTATTAAAAAATCAAAATCAAACTGTTGAAACGGGTTTTTTTAATAAATTTATATCATTATTATGCATGTCCGGTACAATTGATAGTTTTCGAGCTTCGTTGTATCTTTACCAGAACCCAGAACAATGTTGGTTAATATTTATGGACAATATGTTTATCTGTACCCTGCTGAACAATATTTCTGTGTGCCAATGGTGAATTCAGTCATACTTACACGGATGAAACTGTGTTTTTCTTATAGTTATTCTTTCTACTAACCAAACTGTCTCACATTATATAATATCTTTTTACAATAATTATTTGTGTTTAAAACAGTAAATTATTCAATGCAGTTTAATGAAGTATAGATCTATTTATATCTGAAGGGAAAAGATATTGGCTGTGGCCAACCATGACCACACCCAATATCTTCTCCCTACATTTGACGGCGTTACTTTCCTAAATTGTTCTATTTATATCTGCGCCTTAAGTATTTTTAAGAGAAACAAGAATTTGGTTGATTTCTACTGCATTACTACTATCCCCTCTCAAAAAATTTGAAAGAAACTTGAACTTTTCATATTTTCTTTCACAGATATTTAAATTAAACTATCTTGTTATCATACTTACTGTACTTCTCAATTTGTTATCACTGTGTTTGCTAAAAATTTGTTGATTTTGAAAACAATTGATCATAATTAAAGATGGTCCATTTATGATAAATTTCATTAGTGGTATTTGTGATATCATACGAAAAATAAATATAGGAGCGAGAAACTAATTAATCTTATAAATATAGGAGTTTAAAAAATGTTAAAAACAATCCACCCACAACATTTAATTATTGATTATTATTTTATTATTTATTGAAGAAGACTGACCACAAAATACAAATTATAAATGAACTGTAATTCAATTACCATGTTTAACTTGAGCTAAAAAAAAACTAAATAAAGAACTAAAATAAAGGTGAATTAGGATAGTTTACAGATATCCAGAGATGAAAGCCTCTTCATTCTAATTGAAGACAAAATGGAAAAACTTAAATGAACTGTAATTCAATTACCATGTTTGACTTGAACTAAAATAATGGTAATTTAGGATAGTTCACAGATATCCAGGGTCTTCTTCATTAATGAGCGCCTCCTAGCCGGCTCCGCGGGCTCACCAGTATCTCCAGCCGGCTCCGCGGGCTCTCCAGTATCTCCAGCCGGTTCCGCGGGCTCACCAGTATCTCCAGCCGGCTCCGCGGGCTCACCAGCATCTCCAGATCCACTGGGCTCACCAGTATCTCCCGATCCACTGGGCTCTCCAGTATCTCCAGATCCGCTGGGCTCACCGGTATCTCCAGAACCACTGGGGCCACTGCGACTTTGACCGGCTTCCGCCTGTGGCTCTCGGCGGGCTCTCTTGGGCGGTGAGGCCCCACTGGACGTAGAGGGCCCAGCAGACGTTGAGGGCTCATCGGTATCCCCAGACTCATTGGGGCCACTGGGCGGTGAGGTCTCACCACTGCCCCCAGATTCATCGCTTTGACTTAGACCGGCTACCGCCTGTGGCATGGCTGATCCCCTCCTCTTCTTCCTAGTTCTTGAGCCGACACTGCCATCAGTAGGGGCTTCTCCTACTTCTTCAACTTCTTCTGCTACAGCGGGCAGAGAAGGTCCGCCTACTTCTTCAACTTCTGCTACATCGGGCAGAGCAGGTCCGGGGTGCTCGCCCTCTGATCCGTCATGTTGTTCTCCCATATCATATTGTTCTTCCATATCAGACATCCTGAAAGTGTGAATCTGAGTAATTATTTATTCCGAATTGATTAATTCGTTAAAAACCTACCTGCAATCGCTTTTTACGTCTTAACGCGTTTAAAATTGGATTATGACGATTGACGAGGTAACGCTTGACCTGTCGATAAAAAAAAACAAAAGTTTGTTAAAACTCTCGTATCGGGGTAGTACCAAGATCACGCCCTTGTAACGCTTGCTATTCAACTTTGTGTTGATTTTTTCTTATTTTTCCATTACTTGCCAAAAAACGATTTTAATAACGTTACTGTATTTGTGTTAAGATGTGAGGTAACTATTTATGTATAATTAACTTACTTTAATTAAAAATAACGGTTAAACTGGGAGACGGCAACGCTTGACCTGTCGATAAAAAAAACAAAAGTTTGTTAAAACTCTCGTATCGGGGTAGTACCAACATCACGCCCTTGTAACGCTTGCCAACTTTGTGTTGATTTTTTTTAAATTTTTCTATTACTTGCCAAAAAACGATTTTAAAAACGTTACTGTATTTGTGTTAAGATGTGAAGTAACTATTTATGTATAATTAACTTACTTTAATTAAAAATAACGGTTAAACTGGGAGACGGCAACGGCGGATTACGGCGATTTCACCGTAATCCGCTAGGTGTCGCCGACTCCATGTTTAAACGTTATTTTCAAATAAAATTCAAAAAATTACGGATCATGGCCCGTCCATCGCCTTACCTACCCTAAAAGGGTAATTTTCCAGTTACTCATACTAAACAATACGCATGCGCGTTTAATTATTTTTTTATTTTATTTTACTTCAGTTAATGTCGCAAATATTGGTCTGAAGTTGTTGCGTTTACTTCAGTCCATTCATTAGTATCAGTAACTGGAAGATTACCCCTAAAAGTTTCAACTCGTCGATTTTCATAGAAAAAAATACGTCCTTGAAAGTTTGCCTGAAACTAAAAAAGGGGGTGTGGCATGACTGAGACAAAAATTTAAAATTCGGGCACCGAGAGTTTTTTTTTAATTGTTTCTAAAGTCTAAAAAATATGGCCGCCACCACCCCGCTCGTCTGCTAGCAAACTTCTCCGGCGCGTTTTCTTTTTTTTTTTGTTTTTCAAAAATTCGCCCTGGGGGCAGTGCTGGTTCTAGAGGGGCAGGACCGGTCGGGATCGACTCGATCGGCGATCGTCCACAAATTGGAGAAAAAAAAATTGAGCGAACTTTTAAGTTTTTTGTGTGTGTATTGGGTTGAATATGGCAGACTGATGATTCTTAACAAAGATGAAACAGCAGTCTCTGTCTTTCGCCTCACACATTTGCAAATTTGTATCATCTGACCGAGAATCTCGTTAGCACATTATCTACAGTTATTCACATGTTCGGTCGTTAAAAATTCTATATATATATATATAATCAAAAAATGCGTGTAACACTTCATCAATTTAAAAAAATTGAAGACAAGAAGAGAGACTTTGAACTTTGAAAATGGTAATTCAAAAACCAAAATATAATTACTATTATTATTTAATAATAGTTCTAGAAAATTCCTAATGTAGCTCTCATTAAAGATAAAAAAACATGTCATGACTTAATTAGGCTTACGCCTAAGTCAAAAGAAAGAGAAAAAAAAATGTAAAATTCCGGATTTTGGCAATTTTCAATGACTCGACATGATTATCTCTCAATACTTGTTTCAAACACATTGCTCATTTTTTTTAACATATAAAATATCATTATCACAACTTGCGTTTAAACCTCAGCAATTTCTAAAAATCCAAAGCGCGAATTTTTTTACTTTCAATTTGGAAATACCGGATTTTGGCAATTTTCATTGGTTTGACATGAAAATTTCCTAATACTTTTTTCAAATACACTAAATTCGCTACATTTTGGAATTTAAATCTTTAAAATCAAATAATGTGTTCGGAAGTTAAGCATATTTTTCAAAATCAAAAACGCGGTTTTGTTGACATTGACAAAATGCATTTTGTGGTTTTTTTATTTTTTCGTTTGGAAAATGGTACAGCCCTCTCTTTGGGTGGGGGGGGTGGATAACCCTCTCAAAGAGGACACTTTTTGCTTTTGATTTCTCAAAAGATTTTGAATTGAAAATTACCTAAATTTTGACAACTCTGTCTGTGTTTCATTTTTTTCCGTCAGTGTAATTTGTTTGTTTTTATTGGACGAATGGTGGTGAGTTAGGCCTACATTTTTTCCCACCCCACAGAGATCGTTAAAGTATTATTTAAGGCATATTTTTGCAACACTACAATAATGCATTTCCAACTAAACAGTTTTTAATTTGCGATAACAAACAGAGAGCCAACGTTAAGTGGTATAATAGGAACTTGTATTTGATGCGTGAACACCTATTTTTCCTACGCGAACTTTATCGTAATTCAAATAATCCTGAGCATAAAAAAACATACACTCTATTTAAAAGAGAGTATGAGAAATCAGTACGGGAGGCCAAAGTAAAAGCCAATGACGATTTTATTAACTCATCAAATAATAAATCGAAGGCCAGATGGCAAGTTATAAATAATAACAGAAAACCTAGCTGTGATAACAATGCCGATATTTCTCCTGACTGTTTTAACAAATCTTTTATTCAGTTGATTAATAACTTAGTGGACTCCATACCAGACGTTGATGCTAGTCAATTTTCACTTTTTGGTACATGTGATACTAAATTTAAATTTAGGCAAGTATCCACAAATGAAGTCAGACAAGCCATTAATAGTATAAACAACAGCAATTGCACTGATTATTATGATGTGTCTGTAAATGTGATAAAAAGCTGTAAAGAAGCAATAATACCTGCTCTTACAGATCTCATTAATAAATGTATAGCGACTTCCACCGTTCCGGAGGCTATGAAAATAGCTGTGGTCGTACCTATACATAAAAAAGGGGATAAGACACTAGTGGATAACTATCGGCCTATATCTATTCTTTCTGTATTTTCAAAAATTTTGGAGAAAATATTACACAATCAAATTGTCCAATATATGATCTCAAATAAATTATTCAGCTCACATCAATTTGGTTTCCGGAAAAACCTGTCTACCAGTGATGCTGTATTGCATCTAACTAATCTTATCATGAAAACATTCGAGGATAGTGCCTATTCACATGTGTCATTCCTAGACCTTAGCAAGGCCTTCGACTGTGTGTCGCATAGAATATTAATACAAAAACTACACTACTATGGCTTTGACCCAACAAGCTCCGACCTAATAAAATCTTACCTCTCAAATCGTAACCAAGTCGTTAGGATTAAGAATCATATATCTGAACCTATTGGTATTGAACATGGTGTACCTCAAGGGTCCATACTTGGCCCCTTGTTGTTCCTTATCTATATCAATGACTTTGCTAAACATTTCACTGATACATCTGTCATCCTTTATGCGGATGATACTACTGTAGTGAGTACTGATACTGAGCTTGATGTAACTCTAGAAAAAAGTCAAGATGCGATCGCACTGGCCCAAAACTGGTACAGCGCTAACCGTCTGCACTTAAATGAGAGCAAGACGGTCAACGTTCTTTTTACCCTGAAACATAGTCTATGCGGCAACAGATCGTTTGCCATATTCCTAGGTATTCACATTGATTCAGCTTTAACATGGAATAACCATACGGACCACCTTGCTACCAGATTGTGCAGCTGTATTTTCCTACTTCGCAATCTGGCTTACTCAGTGTCATTAAGTGTCCTAACAACCACTTATTATGCCATGTTTCAGTCCTTACTCTCTTATTGCCTGACTTCATGGGGGCACTTTGCGGGTAGACACAGAATTTTTGGTCTACAACGAAAAGCTTTGAGGATCATAGCTAGAACCAGTTTTAGATCTGAAACGAAACCTTTATTCTTACAGCTCCGAATAATGACCTTGCCTTGTTTGTTTATATACCAATGCCTATTATATGTAAAACGTAATCAACATCTCTACGTAACGAACAACTCAATTCACAGCCACAGTACTCGTCAGCTAAATGATATCCACATTGAAAGAACACGATTAAACAAGTGCCAAGCGGGCTCGAATTACTGGGGGCCAAAATTCTTTAACGTTCTGCCACCAATTGTGAGGTGTCTACCCGAAAAGCCTTTTAAAACCCATATTAAATTATTTTTACTCAGCAAAGCTTACTTTGACTGGGAAGATTTTTTAAAAGACTTTAATTAATTTTTTAATACTTATTTGCCTTCTCTCGTTGCGGCACTGATTCTTATGAATCGAACATGTATGTTCTTCTTTCTTTTTTTCTAATAATAATAGTCTTATATCTCATGTATGTTAATACTTTATTGTCCTGACTTGTGTAACATCTTTTTGTATGAATAGCACCAATAAAATTGATTGATTGATTGAGTAAGCCTTTTTTGACTTAAAATAAAGTTTTTTGTTAATGTGGTTCTAAGGTACAAAATGGGATATACATGATTTTGAGCAAACAATAATGTGTATACCTCAAAGAACATACAAAGAAAACAATTTCGTCGAAAAACTTCGGACTTATATGTCAAGAAACCACAAAATACATTTTTTTCAAACACCCATAACTTGTCCCAAATCGTCGCAGGAACTTCGTTTTTTGAGTCCTGCACAGGTAATTAAACACATTTCCATGCCCTTTTGGTGGATCGAGTCGACACATTTTTTTCAACTCAGTACACCTTGCCAAAGTTGGACTTTTTTTGCCCAAAAACGTGTTCTTTTTGTTCAGTGGTTGATTCCAATCTGAGTTTACCCCCTTAAAGTAGAGCCAAAATGGGATTTTTTCCTGAAAGAATAATCCAGTTTGGTTGAAAAGTTGCTGAGTTATGTGCGAAAAACCTCAAAATGCACTTTTTCCAAACACCCATAACTTGGTGCCAAATCGTCGTAGGAACTTCGTTCTTTGAGTCCTGCATAGGGATTTGATTAAATTTTAATACCTTTATGGTGGATCGAGTTGACAAAATTTTTCCAACTCTGTACACATCGTCAAAGTTGGACATGGTTTCCTGAAAAATCAGTTTTTTTTATCACAGGGGTGCTAGAGGGGGCGGTAGGAGTTACGTTTAAGTTCACATGCATGACTTTAAAGAAGACACTTCAAAGTTTTTCGCCCTCAAAGGTTTATCAAAATCGATTGAAAATTTTTTTTCCACCAGTGTACTTACATGGCTGAAACTGTGTTTTTCTGCTAGGTATTTCTTCTACTAACCAAACTGTCTCACATTATTTAAAATTTGTTTGCCATAATTATTTGTATTTAACCTGTTAACTTCGTAATTTAATTTAAAAACTCCACAGGGTGCGGAATTAAAATCAAACAATGACGAGTATACACTTCGAACGCAAGGCAATTGATCCTATTATAAATTTTACGGAAAACGAGAGATTATATTACTATATGAAAAAATTTACAATTGATTTCTGAAAAGGTTATTATTATAACAATCTGTTAGTTGTATTTGACGTGTAAACACGTCGAACACACTTAACTGGTTAAAACAGTAAATTTTTCAATGTAGTTTAATGGAGTATAGATCTATTTATTCCGTGCCTTAACCCTTAACTGGTCTGGCGTAGTCTGAGAGACTATGCGATTTAAAGAGTTATTTCTTATTCGTTACTGGTATCGCCCAGAAACCTACCCTTCTATCTAATCCCCCATCTATCAGAGCATGATAGATAAAAACAAATTTGGCATGATTGCGATATTCACTTATGAGTTGTAACGGAATCAATTTCAGTCGTAGTCCCCCAGACTACACCGGACCGTCTGTGTAACTTTCATGCGTGTGGTAGATTTTTAAAAAATTGGCCGGGCCACCAAAACGAGTGCGCTTTGGAGGTCCCAACTCTGAAGAAGATGATGTAAATGAGTTAACTGACATTGACAAACAGTATAAATATGGAAAAATTATGTGTAGATGGTGTACGTAGCGTAGGAAGTTAGCCCGAAAACACAATATCACAAAGAAAATTCCCATTCTGAACCATTACCAACTTGGATTGTGCTTTTCAATAATAACATCTTACAATATATTATGAAGTACACCAACAGTAAGCTAAATACAATTCGTGAGAAGTATTCTACTCAAGCCAGACATCACAAAGGAGATATTATAAGCATTACTAAAGAGGAAATTTGGCTCATGCTGGAATGCCATATTTTTGCTACATTTTTAATTTTCGTTTAATACCTTAGGAACATAATTAATAATAAAAATTAAAATTGTTAAATTTTTATAATAATTTATAGCACTTATGAAAATAGTTTTTTTTTATTAAAATTTTTGGAATGAAATATAATTTAGGTGATTACTTTTTATGCTCTATTTGAATTACGTTTTTTTTTCATATACTAGTTTCATAATGTATAAAGTATCCCATATTGAATAAAATATTAATTTTTTTTGCATATTTCTATTTTGGTCCATCAAACTAAGTAGTCTCCGAGACTATGGCTGACCTTAAGGGCAACAAAAAGGCACCGGACCAGTTAAGGGTTAAGTATTTTTAAGAGAAACGAGAGATTTGATTGATTTCAACTGCATTACTACTATCCCCTCTTAAAAATCTTTGAAAGAAACTGCTATCGACTTTTCGTAATTTCTTTCACAGATATTTAAATTAAACTATCTTGTTATCATATTTATTGTACTTGTAAATTTGTTATCACTGTGTTTGCTAAAAATTGGTTGATTTTAAAAACAATTAATCATAATTCAAGATGGTCCATTTATGATAAATTTCAGTAGTGGTATTTGTGATATCATACGAAAACTAAATATAGGAGCGAGAAACTAATTAATCTTATAAATATAGGATTCAATAAAACGAAATGTAGCCTGAATATATGAATATTCAACCTGTTCATAACTCTGCAAGCAAAATTAAGTCTTACTAAGACTATAAACAAATAACTTATTGAAACAACTACTTCCCTGGCTAGTGCCACGCCGGATATTGAATGATACAAAAGAAATTTGCATGTTATTACTACTAGCGAAATAACATTGGTTTAAGATTGTTTATTTCTACCCACAGGACTAACTTGAAAATTAAACTAAATTGAATTTGAAAACTTTAAACTATAAAACTGAGCCCATTTATTATTTAACATTCAATTTAAATGCGAAGCTGCATTGATGAGAGATAAATCTCGAAACGCGATTGCAGATGGCTTTTTACTTAATTTTTACATATTTATAGTTTAAAGATTTACGAACAGGTTGAATATTCATATATTCAGGCTACATTTCGTTTTATTGAATTTATTTAATGCTTTTTGCAACAAGTAAGTTTGTTTCTAATTTGTTTAAATAAAGGAGTTTAAAAAATGTTAAAAACAATCCACCCACAGCATTTAATTGTTTACTTATTTATTGAAGAAGACTGAATACAAAATACAAAAATATAAATGAACTGTAATTCAATTACCATGTTTAACTTGAGCTGAAAAACCTAAAATAAAGGTGAATTAGGATAGTTTACAGATATCCAGAGATGAAAGCCTCTTCATTCTAATTGAAGACAAAATATAAAAACTTAAATGAACTGTAATTCAATTACCATGTTTAACTTGAGCTAAAAAAAAAACTAAATAAAGATCTAAAATAATGGTAATTTAGGATAGTTCACAGATATCCAGAGTCGCAAGCCTCTCCAATAATGAGCGCCTAGCCGGCTCTGCGGGCTCACCGGTAGCTCCAGATCCACTGGGCTCACCAGTATCTCCCGATCCACTGGGCTCTCCAGTATCTCCCGATCCACTGGGCTCTCCAGTATCTCCAGATCCACTGGGCTCACCAGTATCTCCAGATGCACTGGGCTCACCAGTATCTCCAGAACCACTGGGCGGTGAGGTCTCACTGCCTACCTCAGATTCTTCACCGCTACTAGGACCGGCTGCCGCCTGTGGCTCTCGGCGGGCTATCTTGGGCGGTGAGGCCCCAGTAGACGTTGAGGGCTCACTGGTATCTCCAGATCCACTGGGCGCTGAGGTCTTTCTGGCAGCCCCAGATACTGCGCTGCGACTTGGACCAGCTACCGCCTGTGGCTTTCCGCTAGGTCTCTTGGGCGATGAGGGCTCTCTGGTATCGCCAGATCCACGGGGCCCACTGGTTGGTGAGGTCTCTATATTAGCCCTGGATCCTGCGCTGCGACTTGGACCAGCTACCGCCTGTGGCTTTCCGCGAGGTCTCTTGTGCGATGAGGGCTCTCTGGTATCGCCAGATCCACGGGACCCACTGGTTGGTGAGGTCTCTGTATTAGCCCTGAATCCTCCGCTGTGACTTGGACCGGCTACCGCATGTGGCTTTCCACGAGCTCTCTTGGGCGGTCGGGGCCCATCAGATGTAGAGGGCCCTGCGGACGTTGAGGGCTGACTGGTATCCCCAGATCCACTGGGGCCACTGGGCGTTGAGGTCTTCCTTTTAATTCCAGATCCCCCGCTGTGACTTGGACCGACTACCGCCTTTGGCTTTCCGTTACCTCTCTTGGGCGATGGGGCCCCAGCGGACGATGAGGGCTCAGCAGACGCCGCCTTTGGCTTTCCGTTACCTCTCTTGGACGATGGGGCTCCAGCGGACGATGAGGACCCAGCAGACGCCGCCTTTGGCTTTCCGTTACCTCTCTTGGACGATGGGGCTCCAGCGGACGATGAGGACCCAGCAGACGCCGCCTTCGGCTTTCCGTTACCTCTCTTGGACGATGGGGCTCCAGCAGACGATGAGGGCCCAGCAGACGCCACCTTTGGCTTTCCGTTACCTCTCTTGGACGATGGGGCTCCAGCGGACGATGAGGGCCCAGCAGACGCCGCCTTTGGCTTTCCGTTACCTCTCTTGGACGATGGGGCTCCAGCGGACGATGAGGGCCCAGCAGACGCCACCTTTGGCTTTCCGTTACCTCTCTTGGACGATGGGGCTCCAGCGGACGATGAGGGCCCAGCAGACGCCGCCTTTGGCTTTCCGTTACCTCTCTTGGACGATGGGGCTCCAGCGGACGATGAGGGCCCAGCAGACGCCGCCTTTGGCTTTCCGTTACCTCTCTTGGACGATGGGGCCCCAGTGGACAATGAGGGCCCAGCAGACGTTGAGGGCTCAACGGACGATGAGGGCTCACGGGTATCCCCTGATCCACTGGGCGGTGAGGTTTCATTTTTAACCTCGGATGCTGCGCTAGGACTTGGATCGGCTGCCGCCTCTGGCATGGCTTCCCCTCCCTTCTTCCTCCTTGTTCTTGAGCTTACGCTTCCATCAGTAGGGGCTCCTACTTCTCCTACTTCCTCTACTTCTTCTGCTACAGTGGGCGGAGAAGGTTCGGGGGACTGGCCCTCGGGTTCGTCACTTCGTCCTTCCATGTCAGACATCCTGAAAGTGTAAATCTGAGTAATTATTTATTCCGAGTTGATTTTTTTTTTGCCTCGGGAACGTAACTCATATGGCCAGCTCAAGGCGGCTGCTATATTGCATATACAAATTGGTGAATAAGTGAACAAATGAATACACAACCACCATGGACCCGATGCCCGAAAAATCTTTCGGCTTCGAAGCCCCACGGCACGCGGTGCAACCGGCACAAACGCTCGCCTGTACCCACTACACCAACGGCCCTACCGAATTGATTAATTCGTTAAAAACCTACCTTAAACTGCTTTTTTATCACCCGGATTTCTAATCGACACCGGCTGCTATATTGCATATACAAATTGGTGAATAAATGAACAATGACACGTCAAATAAATAAATGAACAATGACAGACGTATACACAACCACCATGGACCCGATGCTCGAAAAATCTTTCGGCTGGATTGGGATTCGAAGCCCCACGTGCCGCGATGCAACCGGCACAAGCGCTCGACTGTACCCACTACCCCAACGGCCCTACCGAATTGATTAATTCGCTAAAAACCTACCTTAAACTGCTTTTTTATCACCCGGATTTCTAATCGACACCGGCTGCTATATTGCATATACAAATTGGTGAATAAATGAACAAATGACGACGTCAAATGAATAAATGAACAATGGCGGACGTATACACAACCACCGTGGACCCGACGCCCGAAAAATCTTTCGGCTGGATTGGGATTCGAAGCCCCACGTGCCGCGATGCAACCGGCACAAGCGCTCGCCTGTACCCACTACCCCAACGGCCCTACCGAATTGATTAATTCGCTAAAAACCTACCTTAAACTGCTTTTTTATCACCCGGATTTCTTATCGACACCACCCTATGAAATCGACGCCACCTTATGAAATTGTTTTCAACAGTTTAACCTATTGGTAACAAGTTTGAATAAACGCGGGAATTTTGAAATTACATGTTTAGATATTTATATACAATTTTGGTCAAGCAGTTATATTTGTTATGCTTCGTCCAACTGATTATTGAAGTATGGGCCGTTAACTATTATATTTATCACCGGGATTTCTAATCGACACCGGCTGCTATATTGCATATACAAATTGGTGAATAAATGAACAAATGACAGACGTCAAATGAATAAATGAACAATGGCGGACGTATACACAACCACCATGGACCCGACGCTCGAAAAATCTTTCGGCTGGGTTGGAATTCGAAGCCCCACGTGCCGCGATGCAACCGGCACAAGCGCTCGCCTGTACCCACTACACCAACAGCCCTACCGAATTGATTAATTCATTAAAAACCTACCTTAAACTGCTTTTTTATCACCCGGATTTCTTATCGACACCACCCTATGAAATCGACGCCACCTTATGAAATTGTTTTCAACGGTTTAACCTATCGGTAACAAGTTTGAATAAACGCGGGAATTTTGAAATTACATGTTTAGATATTTATATACAATTTTGGTCAAGCAGTTATATTTGTTATGCTTCGTCCAACTGATTATTGAAGTATGGCCCGTTAACTATTATATGCAGCGGCGGCTCGTGATCTTCGTAGAGGTCAGGACAGAGACTTACTCCTATAGAGTAAGCATATATTGTGCTGCTGTTTTGGTTAAATTCTCTGCAGCTGCCTCTTCACCGAACTTTCACGAGCCGCCGCTGGTATCTAGAGCTGAGATACATAAGCATTTATTATCCAAGAAACCAGGCAATATTTTAAAGGGCTAAAAGGCCCCGCATTGTTGCCAAGAACGATGTGATCAAGCGGCAACGCTGCGGGGTAGTACCAACATAACGCCCTTCTAACGCTTGCTATTCAACTTTGTGTTGATTTTTTTTTATTTTTCCATTACTCGCCAAAAAACGATTTTAAAAACGTTACTGTATTTGTGTTAACTATTTATTTAACTTACTTGATTTAAAAATAACGATTAAACGTGGAGACGGCGACACCTAGCGGATTATTTAAATTGGTGAATTCGCAGTTGTGTCAGTACATGTGATTATTTGCATTTAATTTAACTTATTAGCCTAACTCGACAAGTGTACACGAATGTAATGACAGGAAAATAAATTATTATTCCATTATTACTGCATGTATAACCGTTATTTTCTTTTTTTTTTTCAAATATTTAAAAGAATTTCAAAAAGTAGCGTCCCTTTCACAAAATAGCGTCGCTTTGAGAAATTCTGGCGATAAAAAGCTGTTTAAGGTAGGTTTTTAATGAATTCATCAATTCAAATTGTATAATAACATAGATTCAGGATGTCTGAAATGGAAGAAAGATATGAAACTCGTGCAGCGGTTAGAAGGAGGCACCAAAGGATTTTGGGGCCAGAGGGCCAGTACCCAAGTCTCTGCCGACTATACCAGAAGAAGTAGGAGAAGTACAAGCCCCTACTGATGGAAGTGTCGGCTCAAGAACAAGGAGGAAGAGGAAAGGGTGACACATGCCACAGGCGGTAGCCGGTCCAAGTCACAGAGGAGGATCTGAGGTTAGCAGTGAAACCTCACCGCCAGTGGATCTGGGGATACTAGTGAGCCCTCAACGTCCGGTGGGCCCTCAACGTCCGCTGGGCCTTCAACGTCCGCTGGGCCTTCAACGTCTAGTGGGCCAAGGGTCAGCGCTGACAAGTCAACCATTAATGAGTAAGTGTAAAAGATGTAACAAACCGATACGAGAACGGCATTCATCTATGGAATTCTGTGAACTCCTCTAAAAAATGTTACCATTGATGTTAAACATGTTAATTGGATTATAATTCATTTATGCTTTTGTATTTTGTATTGGGTTTTCTTCAATAAATAAATAAACAATTAAATGTTGTGGGTGGAATTTTTTTTTAACTTGATGTAAAATCCTATATAAAGACAAAAATAGCCTGCATATATGGATATTCAACCTGATCCGGCACGACACTAGCCAGGAAAGTAGTTGTTTCAATAAGTTATTTGTTTGTAGTCCTAATAACACTTAATTTTGCAGTCACGATCAGTTTAAATATTCATATATTCAGGCTATTTTTGTCTTTATTGAATTTATTTAATGCATCTGCAACAAGTGAGGTTGTCTCAAAGTTATTTATCTTATATTTAGTTTTCGTTTTGATAACACAAATACCAGCAATGAAATTTATTATAAATGAACCATTTTATAAATTAAATTAAGACGAAATGTAGTCATAACTCTGCAAATTAAGACTAATAACAAATAACCTATTGAAACAACTACTTCCTTTATTTCATTTATTTAATGCTTCTGCAACATGTAAGGGTTTTCAATTTTAACAACCATTTTACATGTTTGTTAATTACGATTAATTGTTTTAAAAATCAATTAACGTTTATGAAACAGTGTTGACAAATTTACAAATACGGTAAGTATGAGAACGTTTAAACAATATTTAAATATCTGTGAATCAAAATTTCCTAAGTTGATACTAGTTGCTTTCAAAGCTTTTTGAGTGTTTAGTAATGCAATCAAAATCAACCAAATTTCTCATTTCTCTTTCAAGCGCTTAAGGCATTTATTCATTATACTGTAAATTCACTATGTTTTTAAACTGACATCATTATTGTAAACAAAATATTATATGTGAGACAGTTATATAAATCTGGGTTGCCAATCTCGGTAAATAGAAGGATTACCAAGAAGAAGAACAAAGTTTCATCATCTATGCATCGATGGCGTTGAATATATTTTTTTCAATATCCACTTATTCTTTTTAAATTGTTTGCATAGGGCATTTTTTTGTCAACATTACAGAATCTTTTTTATAAACCGCTTCAGAAAATTTTTGAGACATTTCGGCTTGAAAATAAAGGGTCAAGAAAAATAGTATTGGATAATGACTTTTTTTTATTATTTACGAGATCTAAAAATGATTTTAATAAAAGTTCTTTGGCATTTTGGGCAAATTTTTTGGATATAGCATTTTTTTGTCAATATGACAGAACCATTTTTTAATAGGGTTGCATCAGACATTTTGGCTTGTAAATAAAGGGTAAAGAAAGTATTGAATAATGACTATATTTTTTTGATTATTTACCAGATCTAAAAATGATTTTAATTAAAGTTCTTTGGCATTTAATAATGCATCTATTGATAATGTTGATTAATCGTTGGTGCTTATTATTTTGTTGTTAAGACCACAAACTTCTTTTTATTTTAAAATCAGCAAATAAACTAATACTTATTGAAAATTTAAATTTTTAACAAACCTTTCATGCTTCAACAAGAGTACCAAATAAATTTAAATATGCATTTATAGCAATGGTTTTCCCTAACCCTTTAATGACCATAA
Organism: Ocypus olens; assembly: GCA_910593695.2. Lineage (NCBI taxonomy): Eukaryota > Metazoa > Arthropoda > Insecta > Coleoptera > Staphylinidae > Ocypus > Ocypus olens. The sequence continues at coordinate 4,455,992 of OU343057.1, read as the reverse complement.
GCCACTATAGTGGCTCAAATTTAATTTTTTTAGTTACCTATTTTATCATTAATTTTATAGTCGATTGTTAAGTATTAAAGTAAATACACATTTTTAATTTTCAAAAAATATTATTCTTGAATTTGTACGCAACAATTGTTTCACAAGTCTGTGGCTTCTTCAGGCGGAAATTAAAAAAAAATAACTTTAATTCTTAACAAGTGATATGAATTTTCAACGAATAACAGCTTCATCAATTAATATATCTTAATATAGTCAAAATAAATAATTAGTGTAATTTCAGGTCTGTTTTTCTATTTTTTATTAGCTCTTCTTATTTTGTTTAGTTTTTATATTATTCATAGAAAGAAACATATTGTTTGCCGAGTGATAAGTTCAGCAGTGCTCAGTTACTAGACCAGAAAAACTCTTTGGTCGTTAAAGGGTTAAATGGCAGTTGTAGTGATGTGTTCTTCCAAACAGCTTTCAATAATAATAATAATAATAATACATTTATTAAAGGGACATGGCCCTTGAAAAATACAAAATAACTAAAATGTACATTTCTATGAAGTAAAGTAATCGTTATCTAAAAATATATAACATTATTTGGCTATATGCACCAGATCGAGTGTGAACAAGTAAGACTTAAAAGCTACTTAGTTTTTAGAATATAAATTAAATCCCTTAAACACTTGTAGTTGACTAATTTCGATGCTCTTGTAAGCGGTTCATGAAGTCCATAGTTGGTACGGTGATGTGGAATATTAAATGCAGCCATACTACACGTAGTTGGTCCGACTTTCACATAAAGGTTTTGTATGATACCTTAAAAATTTCCAAATCAATTAAAAAATAAAGCATTTTAAATTTTCCATGAAATCAACCTACGTTCCCCAATTAAAATCAGAACGGCAACACTCCAAACTTGAAAATGATAAAAAATTAACCCCTTCAGAAATCAGTTTCAAAATTAGGAATTAATTTCGAAATTTTCAAATCTATAAAGAAATACAGCATTTTTGATTTTCTATAAAAAAAAACAATTAACGTGCCCCAAATAGAAATAAAACAGCAACATTTCAATGTTGAAGAAATCGAAAAATGCAGTCAACGAATAAAAAAATTATGAAAAAATTTAATATTTGTTATGTAGGAAGCTTCTAATATTTCATAAAAGTTTTTAAAATAAAATAAATTCTTTAAATTTTAACGAATAAATCATCATAATCAAAAACACATTCAATACAAATGTTAAAAAACCAAAAACACGATTTTGTTGACTGGAAAATTTTAAATTTTGGTAATTTTAGTTAAATTGACATAAATATTACTTTTTTTTTTTTAACACATTACATTCTCTACATTTTAGCATATAAATCAGCATAATCAAGAAACGCGTACAACACCTCAGCAATTTTTAAAAATTAGACCCCAATTTTTTTGCTTTTGAAACTTCCAATTTTGACCATTTTACTTGACTCGACATGAATATTTCTTAGTACTTATTGAAAACACACTTAATTTGTTATTTTTCATCATTCAAATAAAAAGGCGTGCTCAACAACTCGGCAAATTTTAGAAATTCAAAGTTGCGATTTTCTTGCTTTTGTACGTGGAAAACTTGCGATATTGTCAATTTGCGCTGATTTAAGATATTTTTAATACACGTGTTAAATATGATAAATACCTCAAGGTTCTCATTAAAATTTGAAATTTCATTTAGAATATTATTTTTATGTTGTGTTAAAATTATACTAAATAATAAGTACAATGTTATTTTAGATCGTTCCTTTCATTTTTTTTTGTTAATGTCTCACACATTATTTGAGGGATTATCATGTAATTTTAAGCTATTCAAAATGAACCCTGTTACAATGTTACAATGTTTCAACAATATGTCCAAATAAGACATAAAATGGTATAATCTCAAGAATTTCACAAAGAAAAAAAGATTTCATCTTTTGATCTTATTTACTCCACCTGTTGAAGAACATAAAATAAACAACTGATCGTCAATTTTTTGGTCTTATTTACATCTATCTACTCATGAGTACAAAACATTTCTTGAATTAAATTTTTAAAGTCTTCTCTTTGGTTTACAAATCATCCTCAAAAGTTCAAAAAGTTTTCCGTTTTCGCCTTATTTACTTGTATAGAATAATTTAATACGTTTACGTGAGAATTATCCATATTTGGAAAAACATTTAACAGTTATTTATAAAAAACAATATGAAGTATTTTCTTTATATTAAATAAATTAAATAAAGACGAAAAGTAGCCTGAATGTATAAATATTCAACTCATTCATAATTCTGCAATTCATTTTTTAATGTCTATTTATATATTTGTGACAGAATTTTCAAAATTCGTTAATTTAGCAAAATTCACCAAACAATTGAACCACGATTTTTTAAAATACAATTTATACCTAGTGGCTAAGACAGAGCCAATAGAATTAAGGAAAATCATTCCATCCATTTAAGAATTTAAAAAAATTAAAGAAACAACAATTTCAATCTCATTAATGAGTAAAACTCTTTTGAAAATGGTAATGCGTTCAAGAGTAATTCTCAAAAAAACAAATTTAATTTTTTTGGTTGTATCGGGCTAACTGATTTTCTATCGGATCACTGCACCTATGTATGACTGAGTCGGTCATAAATTTGGCGCACGCATATTTATTGCATCGTAGAATGGGGATGGTGAGGTCGTTTGAACAGAGAAGAATCCCAGGCTGCGTCAGACTTTAACGGTGACTTGTTGCCAGTGGCGTACACATTTCTCTGAAAGGTAAACCTTTTTAGAGAATTTGGTTGAAAATAACGACCAAGAAAAGGTATCAACTGTCAGGTCTTTCTGTTAACAAATTTTGGGTGTTTAAAAATGATTGGAACTCTTTATCACCCCTTTAAAAGTGCCAGTGATAAAATAATGAACAAAATTTTACCCACTTCTCAAAAAGGTTCGCCATCAATGCTCTAGAGATTGTTTTGGGAAACTGACTTTAATGGTGGCTTTAACGCTTATGCAATTTGTGAAAACTGATTTGTGGATGCAAAACTGTGCAAATCAACTGAACGTGTGTTTTTGTTTATGCGTTCAGTTTACCTTGCACATTTTGCCGACAGAATCTCCAAAAAAGTGTTGGTTTTTGGGTTAAAAAATGAAAAATATTGACGACAAAATATTTCTTTCTTTGGCTGCGGTTTCTGTTATTAAAATCAAAGCATAAAGATGGAATATGCACCAGCCTCATGCAAATTTTCAAGCACATCAGATTTTATTCAAGCCAACCTCATGCATACGTTTAGACGCAATGATTTACTTGCGCAAATTAACTTGCACAAGCCATTTGGCACAAATTGCTTGAGCGTGTAAACGTACCTTTACTGTCATAGATACTTCAAATACTTAAATGTTCTTGATTTCACTTAAGGGTTATTTAAAGGTTACTTACCATACTTCTAAATTTATCCAAAAAAACAAAGCAAAAATAAAGAATTATTGGTTAACCCTTTAACGACCATGAGCCACTATAATGGCTTTCATATTTTTGCATCCGTTACCTGTTTATCATTAATTTTATGGTCAAAATAAATAATTAGTATAATTTCAAGTCTGTTGTTTGCGGAGTGATAAGTTCAGCATTGCTTAGTTACTACACTTTGGTCATTAAAGGGTTTATAAGTGATACTCTCTCTGTTATCAAAAGGACAGTATAAATAAAGTTAAAAACAAAAGTTCGCCCACAACATTTAATTGTAATTCTGTAACATTTACAGTCTCGTATATGAAACCCGTTCTACTATTTATATTTAGTTACACTTTTACACTTCCTCATTAATATTTGCCTAGCTGGTGCTGGCTCTTTGCGAGTTTTCTTGGCCGGTGGGGCCCCACTGCTATCCCCAGATCCTCTGACGTGACTTGGACCGGCTTCCACTGCTGCCATGGCTAACGCTCTCCTCTTCCTTGTTCTTGAGCTGACACTGTCTTCATTAGGGTCTGGTAGTACTTCTTCTGGTATTGTCGGCAGAGCAGGTCCAGGGTACTGGCCGTATATCCCCAAAATCCTCTGGTACCTTCTTGTAACCTCTACATGAGTTTCATATTCTTCTTCTATATCAGACATCCTAAAAGTGTAAATCCTAGTTATTAATCATTCTGAATTGATTAATTTGTTAAAAACCTACCTTAAATAGCTTTTTATCACCTGAATTCCTCAAAACGACGTTACTTTGTGAAATTGTTTTAAACAATTGAAAAATAGAAAAATTGACATGTTTAACGGTAATTTTAAATTAAATTCATTTATATAAATATTTACATCTTAACTCTCTTAAAATTGGATTTTGAGTACTGGAAATGTAAAACTTAACCTATCGGTAACGAAGTTTGAATAAATGCGGGAATTTTGAAATTGCTGGCCTGTACCAGTTATTACAATCGGACTTGTGGGACTTCTGCCTCTTAAAACTATTTCTACCACGATGTACCTATTTCGACCAAAAGGTGTCCTTTGACACCTATGCGCTTGAATGCAACTAACTGTGGTAATTAATTAAGTAAATTATTTATTAAGTAAAAAGTACACATTGAATAAAAAAAAAAAAAAACGGCTACATACTTCCATAGATAATGTTATTGTGAAGCTACTGTCAAAATTTGAAATCGATCCATATGACGTAATTAATTTAAGTAATCTGTCCTCCCAGTTTGAAAAAAGTGGATTCGAGGAAAACGTGTTTAAAGTTTTACAAGCACATAAATCCTTGCAGCATTCGCGCACTTTGGTGGACTCCTGAGGAACCCTAAAGAATTTTCTCACTATAGGACCAACTGGATATTGTTTATAAGATCCTAAAATATTGTTTAAGCAAAAAAAAGTTTAAGTGTAAAATTATTTAAAATAGGACAATGTTGTAAAATCGTTAAGGTGTTAAAAGACACCTCATGGTAGAAATAGGTATACCGTATGTATATTTAGATTCATTCAAGTCAGCATTAATTTAGAAGAAAATATTAAACTTACAAAATAATTTCAAGTTAAATTTTTAAAAGGTGTCTTTCGATACCTTTGTTGGAAATAGTGTTAATAGCTGGGGATGAAAATGTAAATTGAGACCCCTGTGTAAATTCTTCTGAGATTTTGTCCTCGAACTCCCATAGCTTATCTACTGATAAAAATGTATTTTAACTTTCCGAATCTGATATTCTCTAGTTTTCCAATCAAAATTATATGACAAACACAATCAGTTAACAACCTTTAACAATCCTCAACTATAATGATTGGCCTAGTGTTTTTAATGATAAATTAGAATATCAAAATAACTATTCGATAGTTTTATTAGATGAGCTGTATTATTAATATTGCCAAACTATAATATGTACGTAACTTAGAAATAAAAAAAAATCTTTCCTAGATCGGTTGATGAGCCTTGGAAAACTAACTTACCTTTCATAAATACTTCAAATATTTAAATGTTGTCGATTTAACTAGGGTTATTAAAAGGTCATCTTACTTTCCGTACTTGTAAATTTGTCATCTTAAAAATCAAAGTAAAAATAAAAAAATAATAGTTAATAAGTGGGACTTTCTTTATTATCAAAACGAAAATTACATATAGGAGTATAAATAAAGTTGAAAAAAAACATTTAATTGTAATTCATTTGACATGTTTAACATCGACTCTGACATTTATCAGATGCATTTACAGAGTCTCGTAGATGAAGCCCCGTAGATTCTACTATCCGCTAGTTGCATTGGGCGGTGAGGGATCACTTTTATCCCCAGATCCTCTGGACTCACTGCTATACCCAGATTCTTTGGCCCCACTGAGCGGTGAGGGCTCACTGTTATCCCCAGATTCTCCGGCCCCACGGGGCATTGAGGGCTCACTGCTAGCCCCAGATCCTCTGGGCCCGCTGGGCGGTAAGGACTCATTGCTAGCCCCAGATCCTTTGGTCCCACTGGGCGGTGAGGGCTCACTGCTAACCTCAAATCCTCTGGTCCCACTGGGCGGTGATGGCTCACTGCTAACCCCAGATCCTCCGGTCCCACTGGGCGGTGCTGGCTCGCTGCTAGCCCCAGATCCTCCGGGCCCATGGGGTTGTGAGGGCTCACTGCTATCCCCAGATCCTCCTGGCCCACTGGGCAGTGAGGGCTCAGCACTAGATCCGCCGGGCCCACAGGATGGTGAGGGCTCACTGCTATCTCCAGATCCGCTGGGCCCACTGTCCTCACTGCTAGCCCTAGATCGTCTTCTGCGACTTGGACGGGCTAGTACCTGTAGCATGGCTAACCTCCTCATCCTTAATCTTGAGTTAATATTTTCATCATTGGGGTCTCGTATTTCTTCTCTTATAGCAGGCAGAGAAGGTCCAGGGTACTGGCCGTCCCTCCCCAAAATCCTCTGATAGACTCTTCCAAACGCTGCACGAGCTTTATAACGTTTTTCTTGTTCAGACATCCTGAAATTGAAAATCCTGGTTATCGTCTATTCTGAATTAATAAATAGCGTACCTTAAACAGTTTTTTAACACCCGAATTTCTTAAAGCGATGCTACTTTGTTATTCAACAATTTAAAAATAAAAGAACAACAATCAATTTTTATGCAAACCGCTAGGTGTCGCTGACGCCATGTTTGGAGGTCACCATAAATTAAATTTAGTTGTATAAATGGTTACGTTATACCATCCACGAATATATTTACTCTTTCAAAATTGTCTTTCAATGTGTAAAGAAAAATTAAAATTTAACATGTTGTTAAAGGTGCGGGAATTATAAAAAAACATGTTATATTAGAAAAGAATGATTCATACAACAGTCGAATTATGACATAATCGTCTGTAATAGTTGGATAGCCAAATATAACAAATACATTATTTAAAATAAAGTAGTATAAATATTTTAATTTAACGTTTATTATCGATTATATCCAAATTCCCGCGCTTATTCGAACTTCGTCATCATAGGTTAAATTTTAACTATCTTTTTTTTTGTAAGTCTAAATATATTTGTGGTAAAATGTGGTGTAATTATTCATACACCCTAAATATATTTATGGCAAAATGTGGTGTAATTATTCATATAACTGAATTTAACTACAAATAATATCTAAACATGACTCAGCGACATCTAACGGATTGCGGCGAATATAACCTTTTTTTTTAATTGTTTGAAACAATTTCAAAACGCAGCGTTCTTTTCACAAAGTAGCGTCACTTTGAGGAGTTCGGGTAATAAAAAGCTATTTAAGGTAAGTTATAGAACAAATTAATGAATCTGGGATAGATTATAACAGATTATCATGTTAAGGATTTTTGAAATAGAAGAAAGATATGAAACTCGTGCAGCAGTTAGAAGGAGCTACCAGAGGATTTTGGGGCCGGAGGGCCAGTACCGTGGACCTCCTCTTGCCACTATTAGAGAAGAACCGGTCCCTAAGGATGAAAGCGTCAGCTCAAGAACGAGGAAGAGGACTGGGTTAACCATGCCGCAGATGGACACCGCTTCGAAGCGTCGCAAGAAGGCTGAGGCTAGCAGTGGGGCCCCGGCACCTGAGAGAGCCCGCGGAGAGCCAAGACCTTCAAGGGAATCATTGATGAGGCAGTGTAAATGTAAGAGACCAGTAGTAGATCAGCCCCGTTCTAGAAGTTACTGTAAAATCAGCTAAGAAGTAAGCGAGTTAAACATGTTAATCGAATTACAATTAATTATTTTTTTGAAGTTTATTTAATGTTAATTGAATTACAATTAATTATTTCTTTGAAATAATACATTTAGTTTTTGTATCATTAACCAACACTTATGTTTATTAATCAACTAGTTGTACCGCTTTTGTGATAAATTTAATAAAGGTGAAAATGCATTTGCAACAAATGAGGTTATCTCAAATTTATTTAAAAATCAACTAATGTTTATGACGACAAATTTACAAGTAAGGTAAGTAAGATTCTCATTAAATAATCCTCATTAAATCAATATTTTATTTGCAATACAATCTATAGTGGACATTAAGCGAGTGAGTTAAAAAGGGGTGTCCTGGGCATTTAACGGCTAGCACCCAATGTTATCAAATAATTTCTGAATATATGAATGTTCAGCCTGTTCGTTACTGTGCAGCATTAAGTCTTACTAAGACAACAAACAAATAATTTATTGAAACAACCACTTTTTCATACAATCTGTCAAGGAGTATTTAGTTTGATGATGGTGGTCATGTTGAGAAGTTTCAAATATATTTACTTTTATAGTAGTTCACATCACATGAAGTTTTTAAATTTCCTCTTTAGTAGAGGGCACTTGTTGGTCTTTTTATAGAGCCGTAAGTACCAGGGTGCGTTAGTTATTAGCCGTAGCACTTTATTTTCAAAACATAGTATATCCTAACAAAGACAGCATCATTTTTTTCTACACTATCGGTATCCTCTTCATTTTCGGTGACATGATCGACTTCATTTTCAATAGCTTCGTTGTTTCCATCAAACTCTGCCCATAAAGCTACAAGTTTCCACTGCTCCTTCTTCAAAAGACATTATTCTACAAAAACATAAGAAAAGAAATGCATTTAGACAAAAAAATGGAATAAAATGTAGTACTATACATATTTTTATAATACTTACATAACTGGTAAGGTGGGGTTCGATGCACCCCAGGCAAGTTTTAATGCGTGTATCACATACAGCGCCTCTATTATTACTGCAATAAGATATGCATGCGATAATATCTAGCTACAGAGAGGGAGGGCTCCATTGACAGCCAATCTGAGGAGTGGCAATAGCATATATATAAGGTGGGGTCTGTCACACCCCACCTATCCGCCGGGTTAAGGAATCTAAATTTTTTATACTGTTTAATATCCCAAATATCATGGAAAAACAATTATCAAAGAGCGGATCCATTCATCTCTTAAGCAATTTGGAGAAGTGAGAAGAGGGTGAAGATTAGGTTGATTTGGATTACATCAATTGACTACGGAAGAAACTGGTATTGTCTCATGAAACAAAGTTTTCTTTTACAGATACTTAAAATTCTAAAATATATTATTTATATTATTGGCTTTGTTGATTTAACTAAGATTGTTTAAAGTTAATCATCATAACCTTTAATAAACATCAAAAATGATGGTAGAAACTAAATATAGGGGTTTAAATAAACTTCCAGAAAATATCCACTCACAGTATTTAATTGTAATTCAGTTGTGTTTAACATTGGCCGTGGTATATATCAGAGGATAGTACAGGTTCTCCTGGCTGGAGCTGGAGCCCGAGCTTCTACTGGTCTTTTACATGTTCGACAGCATTTTGTTGGTTGACCAGATGGCCCTGGCTCTTGGCGGCTTCTCTTGGGGGGTGAGGGCCCAGCGCTCTCCCCCGGTGGGTTCTCGCTGCTCTCGGCTCTTCTGCGGCGGCTTAAAACTACCTCCACTTTGGGCATGATTAACCCCCTCCTCTTCTTTTTTGTGCTGTATTGTTCTGGGATGGTGTAAAGAGAAGGCCCACGGTACTGGCCCTCCGGCCCCAAAATCCTCTGGTAGCTCCTCCTAAGCGGTGCACAAGTTTCATATCTTTCCGTTTCAGACATCCTGAAAGTGAAAATCTCAGTTACTATTGATTGTAAATGAATTAATTCATCAAATAACCTACTCTAAACAGCTTTTTATTACCCGAATTTCTACTCTGTGAAATTTATGAAATTGTCTTAAACAAATGAAAATGTCATATACAATTTAAAAAAAAACTGCAATCCGCTAGGCGCGCTGTCATCGTTTTTGAGGTTATTTTTAATTCAATACAGTTATATAAATAATAATGTTATATCTTACTAGGAAAATATTTAGGATTTCAAAATCGGCTTTTGGTGAGTAAAAGAAAGTTAAAATTTAATTTAATTTAACAAAGTTCGAATAAGCGCGTGAATTTTGAAAATGTATCTTCTTCCATTGGCTACAATCCTGGGTGGGTCTTGGCCGCTCTATCTTGCGATATTTATATACTATTTTATTTTAAATAGTAATTGTATTTAATATGTTTGTTTATCTGATTTATGGTCCATTTAGTTATAATTGATTTTCTCTAGCAAACATAGACTATATTCAAAACTTAATTATTAATCATAGAGGGCAGGCATAAGGTTTATTGTAAAATTCATTTTTATCCAACAAACAAGAGAGAGACAATACATCTATTGAGACCAGTGGCGGCTTGTGGAACATGTCGATAGTAGAGCCACTTATACAATATAACCCCCCCCTCTTTTTTTTTAAGAAAGAAAGAACGATTTATCTTCCTAGACCAAAGTAATTGGCGAAAAAGTGTTTTAAGAGTTAATTAAAAATTCTTCCTGAGCTTGAAACTACAGGTAGTGCCATGGTTCCTTGGCTCTATATAACGAGCCGCCCCCGATTGAGACACTTTTACAAATGACCTCAACAGGCAATTGATCAGAGGTCTTTCAGCCTCAACTTAAATTTTATGAAACCATTTTAATCAAAAGTGTCTTCAATTTAAGTATGGGATGTATTGACATGTAATAGGAATAGTCAAATATGTATGTCCCCCATTGTCATTAAATTAGTAACAGAAGTAATCATTCAACCCTTGACTAGACCCGTTAATCCATCTATCAATAATGAGATAATTACTTTCCAGACTTAAAATTTCAAAATTTGTCGCCATACTTAAAGGTGATGGAAATAATTATCGACCAGTATCAAGTATGTATACTGATTATAGCCAAGATACTTGAAATTTTTAGACTAATAACATTCTTTCAAATAAATGCTTTGGTTGACAGTTGACGCCAAGTTCCTGACACAAAGTAATGGCTTCCACCATCAACCATATCATTGACAGTGTTTTACTCTGATGGATCTTTGGTTGCATATCATACTATATCCTGATTGAAAAAGTGCACGGCTGCAATTTTACCATCAAGTTATCAGACTAGAAAAACAGATAGTTACGTTTGGGCATGAAATATGAAGTCTAGTAACGGCATTAGTTCTGCTCTAAATGGTTTTGGGCACTCCATTACCATCATCTCCCCAGGAACATAAGTTTGCTTCTGCACGCACTTCTGCAGCCGAACTATTGAAACTTAAACCGAGATAAAATAGAGGGCCTATTTGCTTTTATGTAAGGAATCTTTGAAACCGTAGATATTTAAAATATTTAAAGATGACGAGTAAACAAATTACAACTTCGATATAAAGAAAACACTTACACGGTAATCATTATCAAACTGAGTTTGATAATGATTACCGTGTAATTGAAACTAGTCACGTAAAGTAAAATAAAAGTGGTATAAAAAAGTTAAGTGTTTTCTTTATATCAAAATTGAAAATGTACCACGAAGTGAACGCCTCCAAGATTCAAGGAGAAATTACAACTTGACGTGTTCATGTGCAGATTATTAAACGAGTTTTGAACCATGATTTTGTAAATAATATTTAACTAAAGTAGAAAATCAACTTTATTATTATTATTATTAAACAAATTATAAATAGCACATATTAATAAACAAATTATTCATAAGAAGAAAAATCTAGTATCACATTTTCTAAAGATCACAAGTTTAGAACAGAAAAATTCTTAAAACTAAAAAGAAACTAATAAAATCAAAACGGCCTTAAAAATAAAAAAAACTCTTAAAATATTAAAACAAACCCTTAAAAATAATTCAAAACCCTTACAATATTAAAACAAACCCTTAAAAATAATTCAAACAATTTTAAGAAACAACTACAAAACTAACAATAGCGTACCAATAAAGATAACTCTAGTCCTTCACACAACTTCATCCACGTTCGTTCTTGTCTTGATCGTTATCTTTATTACAACCTCGTCCCCCTTCACTTTCCTTTTCAGTCAACACATCGTTTTCACTATCCACATTTATATTAGTTACCTGAGCAATTCCTTTCTCAATTTTGTCTCTAAGTTGCTGCCATGTCGGTTGTACGGACACGTAATCCATAATTTTTTCGAGATATTTCTGGTAAGCGTCAGTTTGGACATGACTCTCCATCTCTTCGCACACTTTGGAAAGTATCCGCCTATACTTGGTATTCATGAAAATATATCCACTCTCGTTGCTGCTGTAGTCAATCATCAATTTGTAACCGTCTGTTTCTGGCTCGTTTTCATTAGGATTAGTAGCAACGTCGGCCAACTTCCTTTTGACAGTTTGTTTACACTGTTTTGTGGTTCTGTCTAAAGTAATCTTAGTACTTGTTGAAGGACCCATTATTATTGAATCCTCCGTGATTCTTGATCCTGCTGTAATTTTTGTTTCTCCTGCGAATTCAGATTCTTCCACAATTTTGATTCCCTCTACATTTGTGATTTCAGAACCTCCTGTATTATTTAAGTCTCCTGTGATTCCTAATCCTCCTGGGGCTATGATCATCGATTCTTCTGGATTCATTGACTCTCCTTGAACTCTTGATCCTTCTGTAATTGTTGTCTCGCTTTCAATTATTGATGAATCTACTAAGATTGTCAACTCTCCTACATTTGTTGACACTCCTGCGATTCCAGATCCTCCCGGGATTATTTCATCTGTGATTCCTGACACTCCTGTAATTGTTTGTCCGCACTGTTGCATCTGTTGACACCCGCGTGTGATTGTCATCTCTTCCGGCATTGCTGTCTTTGCTTGGATTGTTGTCTCTTCTGTGATTGCTGATTCTGCTTGGATTGTAGTCTCTCCTGGGATTGTTGAATATCCTGTAATTTCCGCCACTCCTGAGATTCCCGATTCTCCTACAATTGTTAACTCACTTGAGATTGTTGCTTCTGTTGACACTCCAAGGATTGTCGAGTCCCTCGTGATTTCTGATCCTCCTAGAAATGTTATCTTTCCTGTGATTCCACTTGAGGTTTTTGACATTGTTGTATTTACTGACACTGCAGGGATTGTCAACTCTCCTGAGATTACTGGCCCTCCCAGGATTTTTTCTTCTGGAATTGCTGGCTCTCCTGTCATTCTCACCTCTCTAGAGATTCCTCGAATTGCCTCTCTTATAATTCCCAATCCTACCGTAGTTGTCAACTCTTGTGCTATATTTGTCGACACTCCTGTGATTCCTGCAATCGTTGACACTGCTGCGTTTGTTGATCCTCCTGGAACTGTTGATGCTTCTACAATTCCCGATCCTCTTGGAGTTGCCGACGCTCCCGTGACTCCAGATCCTCCCGACGCTCTAGTAGCTGCAGATAGCAACAGCTTACTCCTCTTGATGTTACTGTCATCGTCGGACTCAGACGTTGATGAAGATTTTACATCTGTCCTATCGAATGTTGTCTTACAAGTCTTAGTCGGATGGAAGCTGCGTTTCATACTACTCCTGCTCGCTTCGTCATCAGCTTCTTCACCAGAATCTCTGGTCTCGAAATCAAACGAATGTATTTGATATATCGGTAGTGCATCGTCCGAGCCATCCGAACCGCCATAGTTAATAGGGCTCTTTGCACGTCGGCGTATGTCGCACTTTCGTTTCATCGCCCCTATTCTTAATTCTAACCTTCTTATCCGCCGTTTGAACTTTTTCTGTTCCTCAGTTTCGAGGATATCTAGACGCTTCTTGGATGGCAGCTCTAATTTGCGTGCACGCGCGTTGAACACATAACTAAGCACTTCCTGTTTCTTAGTACTTTTCTCCTCATTGTCAGATAACAACTCCATACCAGGAACAGCACTCTTCGCTACGGGAACAACACTACCTTCGCCTTCCAGATTCTTAAGATGAGCGCCACTGGTTGCAGGAGGTGGCAGCTTCTCATGAAGATCAACAACTTCTTTGCGTTCTCTCTTTTTGGTATGGACCACCCAGTTTTCACCTTTCAGGCTCTTGGTATTGTGCCACACCTTCTCAATAGAATCTTTCCTTCTTTTGTGTTTCCTCTTCTTGGTAAGACTACCTGCGTCTTGAGCATTACTAGCACCAAGTGACATTTTCTTATCAGAACCACCACGTCTCTTGTGTCTTCTCTTCTTCATAGGAACTACACCACCTTCGCCTTTCAAATGTCTACGATGAATATTTTTCGCATCAAGTTTCTTATCAGGGCCCCCATATTTTTTGCGTTTTCTCTTCTTGTCATTAGAATTACTACCTTCTTTGCGTGTCTTTTTCTTGGTAGAAACTGCACCACCTTCGCCTTTCAGATTTTTAGAATGAACATTTCTGGCATCAAGTGGCAGTTTCTTATTAGAACCACTACCTTTTCGGCGTTTTTTCTTCTTAACAATACCCTCGCCTTCCAGATCATTGCAATGAGTATCCGTGGCATTGGGTGACAGCTTCTTATCAGAATCGCCACCTTCTTTGCGTATCCTTTTATTGGTAGATACTACACCACCTTTGGTGTCCAGATTCTTAGGATCGACATCACTCTCATTAGTTAGCAGCTTCTCATTAGAATCGCCACCTTCTTTGCATATCTTATTATTGGTAGAAAATACAATGCCTTCGTCCTCCTGATTCTTGGCATTACTGGGGTCTGGTGACAGCTTTTCATTAGAATCGCCATCTGCTTCGTGTCTAGAAACTACACTATCTTTGCCTCTCGGATTTTTAGAATAAACTTGTCTGGCATCAAATGGCAGTTTCTTGTCAGGACTACTACCACCTTTCTTGTGTTTTTTGTTGGTAGAACCTACACTACCGTCGCTTTCCAGATACCTGGGATAATCAGAATCAATACCTTGGTGTGACCTCTTCTTTGTAGGAATCGTACTACCTTCGTCCTTCACATTCTTCATATTAACATTACTGATATTAGGTGTCGGCTCCTCATCAGAATCACCACTTTCTTTATGTGTTCCCTTCTTATCACTACCTCTGCCTTCCGGATATTCGGAATCGACATCACTTGCATTAATTGGCAGCTTGTTATCAGAATCATCTTCTTCGTGTGTCGTCGTCTTGGTAGGAACTGCACTGCCTTCGTCCTCCATATTCTTAGTATTAGGTATCAGCTTCTTTTCAGAATCACCACTTTCTTTGCGTATCTCCTTCTGAGTACTACCTTTGCCTTCCGGATTCTCTGAATCAACGTCACTGGCATTAATTGGTGACTTGTTATCAGAATCACCATCTTCTTTGTGTGTCGTCTTCTTAGTAGGAACTGCACTACCTTCGTTCTCCACATTCTTAGTGTTAGGTGTCGGCTTCTCATCAGAATCACCACTTTCTTTGTATGTCTCCTTCTTAGTACTACCTTTGCCTTCCGGATTCTCGGAATCAAAGTCACAGGCATTAATTGGTGGCTTGCTATCAGAATCAGCACCTTCTTCGTGTGTTGTCTTCTTGGTACGAACTGCACTACCTTCGTCCTCCACATTTTTGGTATTAACATCACTCATGCTAGGTGTCGGCTTTTCATCAGAATCACCACTTGCTTTGTGTGTTCCCTTCTTATCACTACCTCTGCCTCCCGGATATTCGGAATCGACATCACTTGCATTAATTGGCAGCTTGTTATCAGAATCATCTTCTTCGTGTGTCGTCGTCTTGGTAGGAACTGCACTGCCTTCGCCCTCCATATTCTTAGTATTAGGTGTCGGCTTCTTTTCAGAATCACCACTTTCTTTGCGTATCTCCTTCTGAGTACTACCTTTGCCTTCCGGATTCTCGGAATCAACGTCACTGGCATTAATTGGTGGCTTGTTATCAGAATCACCATCTTCTTTGTGTGTCGTCTTCTTAGTAGGAACTGCACTACCTTCGTTCTCCACATTCTTAGTGTTAGGTGTCGGCTTCTCATCAGAATCACCACTTTCTTTGTATGTCTCCTTCTTAGTACTACCTTTGCCTTCCGGATTCTCGGAATCAAAGTCACGGGCATTAATTGGTGGCTTGCTATCAGAATCAGCACCTTCTTCGTGTGTCGTCTTCTTGGTAGGAACTGCACTACCTCCGTCCTCCACATTTTTGGTAACAACATCACTCGCACTAGGTGTCGGCTTTTCATCAGAATCACCACTTTCTTTGCGTGTCTCCTTCTTAGTACTATCTTTGCCTTCCGGATTTTCGGAATCAACATCACTGTCATTAATTGGCGGCTTGTTATCAGAATCACCACGTTCTTTGTGTATCATCTTCTTGGTAAGAACTACATTACCTTCGCCTTCTAGATTTTCAGAATGAATATCACAAGCATTAGTTAGTAGCTTTTCATCAGAATCATTGCCTTCCGTAGTAGGAACTTCATTGCCTTCGGCTCCCAGGTTTGTGGGATGAACATCACTGGCATTAAGTGGCAGCATCTCGTTAGAATCATTACTTTCTTTGCGCTCTCTTATTGTAATAGGAACTACACTGCCTTCAGCTTCCAGATTTGTGGGATGAACATCATTAATGGTAGGAACTGCAGTACCTTTGTCTTCCAGATTTTTAAGATGGGTGTCACTGGCATATGATGGTAGCTTCTCATCGGAATCATCACCTTTGATCTGCTTTGCGACAAATTCATCACTCCCAGGGAGTTCTTCTTCCTCATTCGAAATTTTGCTTTGTAGGTTCTGAGCAAGGGCTATATCACCAGATTGGTCGTTTAGCTCTATTTTCTGCTCCTCAGCACTGTCTTTAATATTACCCAATTCTGCCTCTTCACTATTGTTCGCAGTAAGAATATTATCGGAAACAGAATTACTATCTCCCAATACTTCCTGGCTCTCATCATTGTATTCAAAATCATTTTCCTTATCAGAAACGGTGTCATTTCCAGTAGGGCAAGGTTCATTGTTCTTGACAATTTCTTTGGAATCCGGATTCTTAATATAAATGGGGCATCTCATCACTACTCTTTCGGGACCATCACTGAAGGGGGATGGCAGATCCTTATCTGCTAGAGGAGGTTGGTTGTCGGCGCTATTGTCAGAATTGTCACTCCACGAGTCCTGCTCCTCATCTGCTACAGGGCGTTGGTGGTCAACAGTATCGCCCGAATTGTCACTCCTCACGTTCTGCTCCTCATCTGCAACAGGAGATAGATTAACACGACCATGTTTACAATTTTCATTCAATACATACTCATCACTACTCTCATCAGAACTTTCAGATTCAGCACAAAACATAGGATTAAAATCAACAGTGGATGTAACCTCGTTAACTTGGATCTGGGGGGATGTAGGAATAGTGCGAACAGCGTCACCAAAATTTGGAACATTATTTTGATTGTCTATATCGTTGTATACAATAGCATCTGCTTCCATGTCTTGAATTTGTCTTTGAATCTGCTGTATCACGACTCGAATAGCGTTATTACGAAATTGATAATAATCTGCCAAATCGTCGTCCTCTGCGTTAGGTGCATCCACCATTTGCTGTTGTATATTCTCAGCATTGGGAATCTCAAGAGGAACGTTGTTGATCTCTGCTCCCTGCACGTTACCAGGGCCAACTTCATTAGCATTATCCAAGTTAGCAGCGTAATTCGGATTTGCTAAATTGTTTATCACGTTCATAATAGCATTTGCTTGTTGAAATTGTCTTTCAGCCTGCTGCCTTGCTTGTTGAACGATATTAAAATCATTTTCGAACCTATTGTCAATATTGTTATCTGGCGCATTGTTGGCACCATGTATATTCTCGGCATTGTGGATCTCAGGAGGAACATTATTAATGTCTTCAGGGTCTTCTTCTTCTTCATCAACATATTCTTCCTCTTCTTCTTCTTCATCAACATATTCTTCCTCTTCTTCTTCATCATTATGTCCTACCACCACTAGTTCAATAAAATCTTCATCCTCTACCTCTTGGACGTTATCAGTGTCTTCTTCATTAACATGTTCTACCTCTGCTTCTTGCTCGTTGTCAGGATCTTCTTCTTCATCAACCTGTTCTTCCTCTATTACTTGCACGTTAGCCGGGTCGTTATCATCACTTATGTAATCATCAATGTAAGTTGGATTGTTCCTGTTGTTCACAACAGCATTTTCTTCCATTACTTGAACACGACTCTCAGCAGCATTATCAGTATTGTTGTCTGTGTTAAGTTGCTGTCTAACATTGTCGACACAATGTTGCTCTTGTAAATTCTCAGCGTTTGGGTTCCTTAGAGGAACTTTTTCTGCTTTCTGCATGCTAGCAGGGCAATTTTCTTCCTGTACTTCTTGCACGTTAGCAAAGTCTTCTTCATCAATATGTTCTTCCTCTACTTCTTGCTCATTATCAAGGTCTTCTTCTTCAACATATTCTTCCTCTACTTCTTGCACATTAGGAGGATCGTCATCATCACTTATGTAGATGTAATCGGCATCACTAAATTTATCAATGTAATTCGGATTGTTCCTTTCGTTCACAACAGCATTTGCTTGCATTCCTCGAACGTGATTCTCAATAATGTTATTAGCAGGGCAATTTTCTTCTTCTTCTTCTTCTTCTTCTTCAACTTCTTCTTCTTCTTCTTCAACTTGTTCTTCTTCTTCTTCAACTTGTTCTTCGTCAACATACTCTTCATAAATAATTTCTTCTTCATCCTCATTATAAACAAAACTTTCTTCGTCAATTATCTGAGTCACATTACTGTCATCACCAACAACAGAATTATCCTCTAGATCTTGCTTCTCATTCACAGCGGTATATTCAGTGTTTTTCTTCTTATCCACCACGCAGTTTTCTCCAAATCCCCACGTTTTATTCACTACGGCATCTCTCTTACTTTCATACACTATGGCGTTAGTGGCATTTGCTTTGCTTGCAGTAACATTATTATCCTGTACTAGTTCATATTCCGGAACATCAACGGGGTCATCAGAGATAATATCCTCATCGTCATCATGATCATCGTCATCATGACCATCGTCATCATGATCATCGTCATCATGATCATCGTCGTCATGATCATCGTCATCATGATCATCGTCATCATCCTCATCGTCATCATCCTCAATTAAAATAACATCCGATGCTTCCTGCGTCTCAGGAACAGGCTGTTTACATTTCCTCACAGCTTTATTCTCCATTCTTTGCTTACCACCGGCTACACCATTTTCGTCTGATCTTTTATTGGTGGCATTATTCCTTCCTGTCTTCTTGGCAACAACGTTGGTATCAGCTTCTTGCCTTTCTGTATCAATAGAATTAACCCACTTGATAAGATATAAAGGTAATAAATTCGCAATTACCTTGTATGTATTCCTTTGTAAGTGCAGCATCCTCGACTGGTTCATCGTCAATGATTATAATGGAATCTTCCAAGCTTGCGGACATCTTGACTAATTCAGGATATAACCTAAAAATCGAACACAATAAAGTATGTGAGTGAATTTCTTCGGTTAAAATTAATTTGAATAAAAGCATCTGCTATTTTTGGTAATGTAAATATCTGCTTCTTTGTTAAGGAAGAAAGAAGATTAATTATTATTATTGATGTAATATTAAACATTGCCTTTCTGGCTCTAATTCCTTTGTAGAAACCGTGTTCTATGTATACATTTTGCGATGTACAGGTGGTAGTAAGCCGCAATATTATAGGAAGGACTTGATTTCAGGCGGAACGCACCGGAACAGCGTTCCCGTACTTCTTTTGAGCCAACAGATGCTTTATTACTTTGTTTTGATTTTTAGATGAACCAACTTTTTTTTTATTAAAGGAAGCAGAAAACTCAATATTTTTGAAAAAAGTGCACTTATAAGTCCCATCAGGAAATAAATAGTGTGGATGTTAGCGTATGCGGATAACATGGTGTTAATGGCAAGAGAGCATGAAGGGATGAAAGACATGTTGAAAAGAGCGGAGAGGTTCATGGAGGGGGATGAGTGTGAATGTGGAGAAAACGAAGTGGGTAATGTTCAGAAATAAAGGGAGGGAGGGGAAGGTGAAAGATTTGGAGTGCAAGGGGGTGGTTATTTTGAGGGTTGAAGGTTTAAAGTATTTAGGGTTTATGTTCAAAGGGACGGGAGGGTATGAGGAGTGTGTGAGGTGAATGCAGAGTAAAGCTAGGAAGGTGTGGGGGAAGTGGATGATGAACAATGTGAGAGTGGCGTGTAAAATATGGGATGCGTGTGTGAGATCGGTGCTAATGTATGGAGTGGAAGTGTGGGGGACGAGAGGGTATGAGTGCATGGAGAGGGAGCAGATGTGGTTCTGAAGCGCATGTTGAGGGTGGAAAGATCCATGACCAGCTACATTGTGCTTCAAGAGATGAATAGAGAGAGGTTAGAGTGCGAGGCAATGAGATGAGAGTGTGGGAATTGGAGGAAGAGAGATTGGTGAAGGCTGTATGGGTGGAGAGCGTGTGTGGTGGTGATGGGAGGTGGAGGAGTGAGAGGAGGAAAACGTATCGGAGGCGAAAGTAATGGAATGGTTAGGGAATGGGGTGAAGGTGGATGGGTGGGTGAAGGGGAAAGGGAAGGAGGTGGAAGGGCAGGAGAGGCAAGGGTGTATAGAGAGAAGTGAATATAATGATGGGTATGGGATATGGCAGGTGTATGGAAGAGTACCGGGATACTTGATAGAGAGGGGATGGAGTAGGGAGGATAGGGTGATTGTGGCAAGGGCAAGATGTGGATCGGATGAGAGAGGAAGGAAGGTATGTATGGGGGAAGAGTATGGAAGGTGTGTATTGTGTGAGAATGGGAAGGATACGTGGGGCCACTTGGCGGAAGAATGGATGGGACTAGAAGGGTTATAGAGTGGATGAGGGAGGATGGGGCAGGGGTAAGGATGTTGAAGAAGCTGGGGAGGGAGAGGGGAAACAGAAGAGGGGGTTGGGGAGGGAGGGAGAGCGAAACAGAAGGGGAGGTTGGGATGGGAGGGAGAGGGAAACAGAAGAGGGGGTTGGGGTGGGAGGGAGAGGGGTAATAGTATAGTGTTTTGATTTGAGTTGCTTTTTGGAGATTGTAAATAGTTTTTCTAGATATGTCAAGGTCTTTTTTTTAGTTTGATTATAAATTTTAACATCTTTTTAAAACAATCACAGGTTGATTTTAATAATCAGATTATGCTCTAAAACTGTGCAAGTCTTCATTACTTAAATTTATTAGTTTTACATTAAGCCTTCTGTACTGATTGAATCTTTTGGCGAACCAGAGTTATTGCCTTCACCCTTAAGAAAACATCGGTACCAGTGAAGCTTATAAATGTTATGGGCTGCGAACGTGTTAATGAAAAATACTGACTAGATTCCTTTTTCACTGTTTATAATTCAGTTCAGGTATTGAGGATAGACACTTGGTGTTCGAATTGTGTATTTCACAAAAATAAATAAATCTGTGAAGAATTTGTATTTTCATCAAATATTTAAATATTTCTTGAATCACTTTCTCACTTATCACTTGGTGAAACATTTTGAAAATAATAAAAGATAAATCAAAAATTAACACTTGGTTTGTTTCACAAATTTAAATATGTTCGGATGTGTGCTTGTAAATTTTATTACATTGTTAAGAAATTGTCTAGCATATGGACCAGACCGTTACAATAGTCAAGATTCAAGCATCGAATTTTAAGGACAAACTAATTGTGTTTAACCCTTCCGCTGCGGTGTTGAGAAAACACTGGCGTGCATGTGGTGCGGTGTTAGATAGGCCTGGAACGTATATGTACGTCAACAGCAATAGCGTCTAGCAGAATAGGAAAACTTATATATAGTTAACAGTGTGCGAATTGTTTGTGGAAAAGTAAAGAACTACAAAATAACTTTTCACGAAAAATAAGGAAATATGTTGACGTATTATGTAATTTAGATACCCTTAATTTCTATATAAAATTGCAAAGGTATAAATGCACAAAATTTAAAAAAATAGTTTTATTGTAAAAATAAAGTTTACTGATATTTCTTCCTAGAAACAGCTACAAAATAAGAACTAGAAAAACAGAAATATTTCATAAACAAAAAACACATATGTAAACAGAGCTACATTTTCCAATGGTATTGCCTTATTGCGTCTAACGAGACACTGACAAAAGAGGGAGCCACGATCCCCACTTTGTTTCACAAAACGCTTTTATGACTTTTCTGAGCTAGTTAAATCCTCATATAAAAATTCTTACAGAATGAATTTGGCGAAACGCATATGTATGTATACGCATATGTATGTATACTAAAGGAAAGATGGTAGTTAGAGTTCTAAAGAGGGAATCGTCGAAAGCGTTGTCTCAAAAACGCAATATGTGATACATCGTTCGAAAGTACTCGATGAATACTGACCGATGCTAAAGTTTTAGCTGCTATGGGCTATGAATAAAAATATATTTATAATGTAAAGGAATGTAATGAA
This sequence comes from Ocypus olens, assembly GCA_910593695.2. Classification (NCBI taxonomy): domain Eukaryota; kingdom Metazoa; phylum Arthropoda; class Insecta; order Coleoptera; family Staphylinidae; genus Ocypus; species Ocypus olens. Next base: position 4,433,774 of record OU343057.1, on the reverse strand, counting down.
AATCTGTCAATCAATATATGTGTGTGTGTCTACATTACAATTTATCAAAAAAGGCCAAAAATATGAAGAGTTTTAATTAATGTTTGATCTAAACAAAAGTAGTTTTCGCAATGAATTTTGATGAATACTGTAAGAAGGAATGCTGTAATGAATGCTGAATAAATATATTTTTATTAGGCCGAAAGAACCCAGGTCGCTAGCCAAATTGGCGTCCACTTTCAGATAATGTATTGTTTGATAAAATTAATGTACACTTCTGTGCAATAAAATTAAGCACACAAAATATGTTATAGTTTAAAGCGGACTTCCTGGTTACGAAAATATGTAAATTTCCTTAATGTCGCGTCATTTAGACAACAATTCAAAACTAAAATAGAAAATGGGTTTTAGTCTTAGTCTTAGTTTTGGCTTTTTAATAAAGGTGTTATTTTCAAGATATGGTATTTTATCATTTATTGAAAATGTTGCAGACCCGAATTATACAACTAGAATATTGTAAAACTGTGCTTCATTTTATTGCACAGAAGTGTACATCAATGTAAATTTTTGCCAAATAAATGTGTCTATGTATATTTTTATTTATAGCCCACAGCAGCTAAAATTTTAGCACTAGTCACTTCTAACTTTGTTATACCTAGTTATTCGCTCGCCATTCTCAAAAATAAACTTTGTGTTCGAGAAGGATTAGCGAATAGTCGAAACTAAAGTATTACCGAGTATTCGAAATGTCTGGGGGTAAAGTTTTGCGAGTGAGAAAGTAATCGAAGAACACGACCTAATCGCCAGAGCCAATTGAATTTAACGCAACACTACTCGAGTGCTTGGTACAACTCTACTCACAAATTATAAATAAAATGGTATAACAAAGTTTTTTATTCCAAATTACAACCAAGATGTACCATGATGTAAACAGTTCCAACATTAATTTTAACCCTTTGCTCGTACGTCACCTTATACTCGCCACAATACGTTTTATCATTGTGTTCTCAAAGGGTTAAATTAATTTATCGATAAATTAGAAACAACCTTACTTGTTGCAGTAAGGATTAAATAAATTCAATAAAACGAAATGTAGCCTGAATATATGAATATTCAACCTGTTCGTAACTCTGCAAAATTAAGTCTTATTAGGACTACTAACAAATTGTTGTTTCAATAAGTTATTTGTTAGTAGTCCTAATAAGACTTAATTTTGCAGAGTTACGAACAGGTTGAATATTCATATATTCAGGCTACATTTCGTTTTATTGAATTTATTTAATTTATCGAGCCTGAAATACTTGCGTGGAATGTGTGGTTATTTCAAAGGATCTACTGTGTCGTTAATTGCATAGCCCCAATGGTGAGCAGAAGAAAGGTTATATTTGAGAAAATGATCTATTAGACAAAATTGCATATTAGAACATCAAGGCTCAATTGCACTAATCATTCACTCAATTAAAACGATAAGCTCAATTGCACAAGTCATAAAAATATCGATTAAAACTACCCAATCAACACCTACTTGTAAGGAATAAGCAGTCCAACGCTTACATTAACAACTTACAAAGAGATTATGCATAATGAAAGAAATGATTTCATTAAAAATAAAAATTTCCACTAAAACTCACGACTGTTCGCAAAATGGCGACGCCCTTTGCAGAAAAAGGGCGCCAATTTTTTATGCCAGAGCAGAAGAAAGGTTATATTTGAGAAAACTATCTATTTGAGGCAAAATTACATATTAGAACATCAAGGGGGCAATTTTGCTTAAAAGTAAGCTCAATTGCACCAATCATTAGAATCTCAATTAAAACAATAAGCTCAATTGCACAAGTCATTAATATCGATTAAAACTGCCCAACCAACACTACTTGCAGAAAAATAAGCAGTCTAAGAGCTTACATTAAGAACTTAAAAAGAGATTATGTATGATGAAACAAATGATTGCATTAGTTAAATAACAATTGCAAAGCGATTTACTTACAGAAATAAAAATGTCCACCCTTTGTCCGGACCACGGTAACCATATAAAAAAAGGGTTCGCGCATGCGCAGTCGACTAAAAAGCGCGGAAAAGTCGAATCTGCGCAACGGCCAAACGTTTCAAATTTTTATTTTAGCAACAATTTTCATAATTAGATGTTTTGGCTTTTTACAACTTGCCAGATTCAGATTTACCAATGTGAACGCAGGTTATGCAAAGGAAGAAGGTTTGGGTTGGCGCACAACCAATTTTTGCAAAAATCGATATCTTGCGCAGTAAAAGCGCGGGAAAGTCAAATCTGCGTAAATTTTTATTATACCTATTCTTTAAGTGTGATATGCAGTGTTTCGACATTAACAATTGTGATAATTCTCAACGCACGTGTTTCGTTTACCACATATATTATGGAATTTCACCAAGTAACAGCCTCATCAATCCAATAATTACATTACTAAACACAGTACCAAAAATCTTAAGAATATTTCTAAATAGCCACAAAGCCTTTGGAATTTAGTACTTGTATTAATTTAACCCCACCCTCTCCCCCCCTTCATTAAATTTTGCATTTCCGAAAAATCTGAATACACTGTAGCAAAGAGAATAAAATGCTCCACAACTTTTATACGCATTTTTTCATTTGACTTGCACTTTAGGAGAAATTTGCTAAAAAAAAAAGAACTGTCCTTTTTCTTTGAAGAGTGGTTTCACCCCCTCAGCCTGGAATTCCACAACAACAGAAAATGGTTTTGTGCTAAAGATGAACTAATGAAACAAAACGCTTGCATCGGAAGCTTGAGCAGAAATATCCAAAATAGAAGGACAATGAAATGTCAACTTTAAGGCCGACAATTGGTCATGTTCTAAGAAAAGCCACTTCTTCTTAAGGTTTGAGAAGCCAGTGTGGTTTATAAGACATCACCAAATTCGGTAAAATCAGGAGTAAACTAGAAAATCTAAGATAATTAAGTTTTTGTTGTCCAAATATTAAAGGATTGTATAGTAAGAGGAAGAAGGGAAATAGAGCGATTGTCAAAAAAGTCAGTAGTCCTCAACTATGTAAATACCAAAATCAAAGTAGCTACAGTATTACCGAGCACTCGAGACATGCAGAGTGAGAGAGCGGTTTTCAAAAAAATCATTAGTCCTCAACTGTGGAAATACCAAAATCAAAGTAGCTACAGTATTACCGAGCACTCGAGACTTGCAGAGTGAGAGAGCGATTGTCAAAAAAATCATTAGTCCTCAACTGTGGAAATACCAAAATCATAGTAGCTACAGTATTACCGAGCACTCGAGACATGCAGAGTGAGAGACCGGTTGTCAAAAAAATGATTAGTCCTCAACTGTCGAAATACCAAAATCAAAGTAGCGACAGTATTAAGACATGCAGAGTAAGAAAGTATTTGGAGAATGCGACAACAAATCTCCCAAGCCATTTGAATTTAAGACGTTCACTGCACAACAAGCCTCGAATGCTTGGTACAACTCTACACTATGCTATAAATTTGAATTATTTTAAAAACTTGAATGTTTGTCACTAATTTGCAATATTTGGCAATTAAGTTGAACTCTCTGTTATTCTCGATTAAATTAAAGGTAGAAGAGCCGCAATGCCTATTATTATTATCAAAACTTGATATTATTTTAGTAAACCAATTTTGCTTTTATGCAATGAGTGAGATATTTTTAAAATAAACACCAATTATGATATAAAATACATTATTGCGCAACTCAAAGCTTGATACACTTATCAGTGTAAGAATGTAACTCTATGCTCTGTAATTCTATGCTTGTGATTCATTGCCATAACAAAACAGTATGAATGTTTGCTGTAATGAAAATATTAAATAAACACGAATGAATATGACGAATTAAAACATTTTTCTTGTATTTTTTGTCATACTGTTTTGCCTACCTGATGAATCGCAAGAATTCCGGAGTGTGTTTTATAAGATTTTATAAACAAATTATCTTTATCGACAGCCTATTTACATGATTACATGTTTTATAAGACTGTCACATGGGCATCGACATAAGGTCTTTTGGCCCAAAAAAAAATATTTCTTTATAAATAAAACTTTTAGTTTGATAATGTTCAGTACGTGATCGAAACTATAGTCACTATTAATAAATCGTGTGATATTAACAAAGAAAGTTTTTATTTATAATTCAAAATGTATTACGAAGTAAACGCCTCCAATGTCAATAATCAAAATAAATATTTCTGTTGTATACTCTTTTGGTAATCCGTTGCTTACTGTTTTGTTAACAATGGTTTTATTGAATTTACAAAATAAAGCCTCGATAAAACACACTTTGAACTTCTGATGTATCGTTCAAGATACTCCTGCTTTTTTTGACAATTTTAATGTAGTTTGCGGGAAATATTATTTAAATTTGTTTCATTTCATATTCACTGATCTGTTGATATTTTTTCTAATGTGTAAATGAGTGAACTCGCCCCTCGAAAATCAGCCATATTTAGGTTTTTTGCTATAACTTCTGAACAAATCTTTTTTTTTTTCTATTGTTTTTTTGACTTAGACTTTCGCCATTCAGTCACGACACCTGAACAAATCTTGATAGTGTAATTTTGTAAATGTAGAAAATACCAAAGCCTATCCGCTGATGTAAAATCATGATTTTTTCAGAAGTTGTAGCTGAAAAACAAAAATATGGCTGATTTTTGAGGGGCAAGTCCACTCCGTAAAAATGTATTTTAGCCGAAAAAAAAAAAAAATTTGCAGAGTCACGAATAGGTTGAATATTCATATATTCAGACTATTTTCTTCTTTATTGAATTTATGAAAAAAATATTTATCGAATATTTTACCGCTTTTTACAAAACTACCAAATTTAATTAACATCGGAGGGGAATACTTGGGTTAGTGTCCTTGTCAGTTCTTTTACCGGAAAATGATTACATTTTTTAAGCCTAATTTCCAGAATTCAGGCAAAGAATCATTTGTAAAACTTTCAACACAAATCATGATTAATATAAGAACTCACGTACAAGTGTTAAAGCAATTAAAAAAATTACTCAAAATCAAACATTAGCTACATGTATATTAACCGGTCACCCGCAGTCGCAGTGTGAAAAAACAAGGTAATTTTTATTACTTCTTTTTGAAGCCTGGTTTAAATATTTTTTTTATTCCTTTTTTATTCGATTAGTACATATTTCAAGTTATTACAATATTTTTTACATCACACAATAATTCTTCGAATGGCCAACAAAAAAAAGACCTCTTGCGGTGCCAATCGCCATTTTGGACTGGATCATCTCAGATCAAAAAAAACCGACGGGAATATTTAGTAAATTGCATTGATGTGTGCTGCTTTTTGAAACATTTAAATTTATAACAAAAGGCAGGCAGTCAAACAAAAAAATATTTTCTTGGCAAGAAAAACGTTCGTTTTTTGGTTGTATAAAAAAATTAATTAACAGAACGAAAAAGCAACGATCCAGCACATCAATGCAATTTACTAAAGATTCCCATCGTTTTTTTTTTATCTGAGATGATCCAGCCCAAAATGGGGATTGGCACCACACGAGGTCTTTTTTTTTGTTGGCTTTTGGCGGAATTACTTCAAACTTGTTTGTTTATGACTATTTTGTGATGTAAAAAATATTAAATAAATTCGAAACCACCTTACTTGTTGCAGAAAGCATTAAATAGATTCAATAAAACGAAACGAAAAATAGCCTAAATATATGAATATTCAACCTGTTCGTAACTCTGCAAACAAAATTAAGTCTTACTAAGACTATAAACAAATAACTTATTGAAACAACTACTTCCCTGGCTAGTGCCACGCCGGATATTGAAATTTCTTTTGTATCATTCAATATGCATATTTTTTCACATCTTAGGTATAGTATAATTTTCTGGGGTGGACGCATTGATGCAAAAAAGCTGTTTGAATTTTATATAAATTAAAATACAGTGCCAGCTATAGAGGTATTTTTGAAGCAAACGATTGGAATATATATTTACGATTGTGCAAAATTTGTTTGGAGCAATGGTGGTATTTTTGAAAAATCTTTACTTTGGAGTACACATAATATTCGTCATGAACATCAGTACGTTCTGCAACGGCTTCGATTAAATGCGCATGGAAAAGGAGCTTATTATTCTTGCGTAAAAATAGTAAACTATCTTCCAAAATCAATCGAGTAGGAAAACGGCACTATTTCAATTACTCTGTTCATTAGAACCTTATACGATGTCAGATTTTTATATTAATAATACGAGTAGAAGTTAACACGTTCGCTGCCACTACAATTGGGATTGCACATACGAAAGTATAAAGTTGGACGCACTGGCGCGTCGGTGGCAGCGAACGTGTTAAGATCATTTGTATTACAGTATGTATTTCCTTCAATTGTGTATTATTTATATCTGTATTTCGTTCTTTTTTGTGACAATTTTTTCATGTATATATGAGTTTTGGTTTTTTATTATTATCAATAATAAAAATTAAATAAAAATAATCTATTCACAAATTATAAATGTTTTTAGAGAAAATAATTAATTTTAAAAATGGTATGAAAAATTCAAGTCACCAATATATAGAAAAATACATTTCGTTTATTATTATTATTATTGATAAAAATAAAATAAAAAATAATATTTTTTTTAGAGGAAATAATTAAATTTAAAAATGATATGAAAAATTCAACTCACCAATTAATGCTTCTCGAACTATAATTAAACTCTCACCAAGACTTTATGAACAAGAGTTGCTACTTCAGTAGTGGTTTGAACACTAACGAACTCAGGCATACACAACTCAAATGTAGTAAATGCATTTCAAGCTAGGGGGCGTGAGCAGCAAATTTTTCAAACCATCCAATCACAAACAAGAAAATTTAAAATGGAGCGGGTAAAAACATATATACTATGACCATTTATAGAAAGGTTTAAACAAATGATAATAATAATAATTAAAGTAATAGCAATAATAATAATACGAATAATCCGAACTGTTGATGAGCCTTAATCCCAATAATAATAATGATAAAATAAAATTAATATAAAAAACTGGCTTCTTACTTTTGCCCAAATATTGCATTTAAAATGATTTCCTGAAGAAACCACCGGTTCGATTCGGAGTTTCTATACGTCACCTGAAAGATCCCTTCAAGACCCTTTGGAAAATGTACTTGCCCAACCACAAATGTCTATTTGAAGCCCGTGACGCGTCAACAAAGAAAACGCGAAAATGGAAAAAATTTAAAAAATCAACTTTTTTAATAATCAGCGTAGACCTTCATGTAATTTTTTTTTTCATCAGTAGAACGAGCTAAATCGATTGGCGTTAAAAAAATTCATCTAAAAAAAAATTGCAAAGAAGTTGAACATGAACAGTGGCGGCTCGTGCAATATGTTGATAGTAGAGCCACTTATACAATATAATATTTTTTATATAAAGAAAGAACGATTAATCTTCCTAGACCAAAGTAACTGGTGAAGAAGTGTTTTAAGAATTAATTATAAACTCTTGCTGAACTTGAAATTACAGGTAGTGCTGTGACTCCTCTATATAACAAGCCGCCCCTGCTGAAGAGTAACCTATCTCTACCACAGTAGGGGTAGAATTCGGCAGAACCTTATTAGGTGTTAAACCGTCCATACAAAAATACAACGGTTCCCAACCTTTTTGACTTGCGGAGCCCTTTTTAGAATCAATTTCTGTGTCGGAGCGTCTTATCTCTTATAAATAAATGGTGTTCAGAATTAATGCTACGGGAAAAGGAAACATAAAATAATTTTAAAACATTTAATGCGACATCTGTGGTTGTATTTTTTCACACAGTTTTCTTATATTCAGTTCAATTGATGATAATTACAGGTGAATATCTGGTTCTGCATTTGAACGGTTTCTATATTTTGTTTTGGTAGCTGTATAGGCGGAGGTTGTTAAGAAAGGCACCAATAAATTTATTTATTTATCTCAACACTTGATTATCCGAAAGAGTTTCGGTCCACAATAGCTTGGATTATTTGAATTCTTCTGCAGTTGTCATGTGTTGATGTCTAAAATACCATTGCTTTTGTTTAAACTTCTTTAAATTGATAATGAATCATGAGGGAATAAACATTTCTTCGGAATCTGATAATAAATTTTAAATAAACAGAATATGTATCATTATTTATGTTTTTCACACCTTCGAATCATATTGATAGTGCAAAAGAAAACAGAGATTAAAATTGTAATAATCGTTATTGTGATTCGCCAACTATGCATTGTTGATGTAAATGGAAATTAGTATTTACAAAAAAATTGTGTATCTGAGCAGCAATATAGATTAGATTGAAACAATGTGTTTTGCTAAACAGGTCATGATTTTATTTTAATTCAAGCAACAATAATTTTTGTGCTATGAGCTTCCCTACACCATCCTATGCGCCTCTGAAGATTTACTCGTCTGCCAGCCCTGTTTTGTCTATACAGTTCAAGAGCTTTTTCCAACGGATTTTTATTCTTGCAACAATCATTTTTGTTCTTTGAGCTTCCCCTCACCTTCCTATTGTGTGCCTCTGAAGATTTACTCCTCTGCCAGCCCCTTTTTATCTATAAAGTCCAAGAGCTTTTTCCAAGGGATTGTTTGAAGCTTGATGTTGGTTAAGCAAATCTTATCGAATAGCAGTAAGTGTTGCATTTTAAACGCCTTGCATTCGTTGAAGAGTTGCTTCGCCCTCCAAGCATCCACTGTCTGTACATATGTTTGTTCAAATCACAGTTTCCAAGTCTTTGCACCTATACAATAGTTTGCTTAAAATAAGATGATCTCCGAAAAACTTTCAGCAAGCTGCTTGTGGAAAGTCGCGGACTATTTTCTTGCTCTCACCATGCGTTCCCTTACTTCTTATTTTACCAATACACCACTGGTGGGGGGTAGAAGTTTCTACTACGTGGAGATTCTAGTGTCTTTTATTCCCGTTCCCATTTAAGACCATTTGTCCCCAAGCTATTCTGCTATCACCAAAAATCTTCTTTTGGTATCCCCGTTGTACAATGTATTTTCTTAGTAGGTGCTATCTTAACAATAGTTTTGCACACCCAATAAATGTGATTTACTTCAAATGTATTTAAAGTTTATAATTCTTCCTTAGACAATGATTCAGTGTTATTTGTATATACACATAAACAATACAGTGTGACTGCATCGATGACACCTTTCATATCTAGATGTTGTCATTATATGATTCAGTGATATTATTTGTTTATATAGCAGTTTGTATAGCTTTTTCATGCTAAATGAATTTCATATTATTATCACTTCTACATGATCTTTATTCCTCGATATTTTTACATACCAAATTGTATATTCAAATAGCATAAATTTTTTTTAAAGGGGCTTTCGACCAGCCATATTATTATACTAAATTGTGAGTTACAGCTATTTACTTAAGACTGCTTTGCTTAGAAAACATTACAGACACAAAATTTCTATCAATTAAATAAAGAGCACATTCTTTAATTTGGTATTAATAAAAGACTTGGTTTGTTTCGCATTTCAGAAATCATGCCCTATTTCATAAATACTGCATATTAAAAAATATTTGATTGAATTGAACAAAACATCAGACTTATTAAGTTTCAATTAAGAACCTGACCATTTCAGAACTAACCTCAACCATCAATAAATCCCTCTCTTATGAAAAACACAACTAGAAACCTTATGGAAGTTTTTAATTATTAATAAATACATCTATACTTTAGGTACTAATTATTAAAGTATTCTACACTTGTGGCAACATGTTTTACTCCTGCTTTCCTCTACTTCTACATTATCTGCGGTGGCTGAAGTGTCTAAGACCGTATCTGCTGGCGGCCGTATATTCTGACCTATTCATGAACCAAATGGTTAATGGTTAATTCCGGGCGTTAGTTTTTAGGTTACTCACTCACCGTCAAGCTTTGCCTTTATTGGTATTGGTCTTACAACCTTAACATTAGCGGCAGCGCACGGTTCTGGTTCAACAGGCTTGAAAAGAGTTGTATCTTCCAAATGTTTTCTCTCATCAATGATGGCCGTGATCATGTTAACTTCCAAATCTGACATCAGATCTTCGATTTTATCATCCATCGTAAATCGGGCGCTAATTACCGGAGATTTTGTAGGGGTGCGACCTGTCAAAAATTTGAAACAATTGCGCAGCGAATTAGAGGCCATTGTTTACAGCGCTCTCTACTTACATTTAATTTGAATTTGATGTAATAAACTAATCTATGATATTACCAAGTTTTAATCAACACAACTTATTATTTCTCATATATTCGAGATAAGTGTTTTGCTCTTGCAATGGTTGTCAGTGTTTAAGAATTTTGGGAAATTGCGGGAGGATGTATAATATAAATCAGCTTTAAATTATAAGACCACAACAACAATTGTTTTAAGTGTAAAATTTATTCAAATGTCCATAAATCTACAAAAATAAGTCTTACAAAGACTAAAAACAATTCCTTCCCTAGTTAATGCCATGCCAAATATTGAATTTCACAAAATTTTCATGTTATAAATAGTGCTACCATTGATATAACATTGGTTTAAGTTCGTTTTTTTCTATACACGGTCTAACTTGATTTATTAAATTTGAAAACTTGAAATTACTTTTTTATACACTGGTGAAAAAAAAAATGAAACACTTGAAATTCGTGAAATTTCGACCATTTTCAAACCGCCATAACTCGACGTATTTTCAATTTATTGAATTAATCTTTGAGGGCGAAAAACTTTGAAGTGTCTTCTTTAAAGTCATGCATGCGAACTTAAGCGTACCCCTTCCACCCCTCTACCACCCTTGTGAAGGACACTTCAAAGTTTTTCGCCCTCAAAGTTTCATCAAAATCGATTGAAAATACGCCGAGTTATGACGGTTTGAAAATGGTAGAAATTTTACGAATTTCAAGTGTTTAATTTTTTTTCCCCAGTATATATACTTTGCTAAATTGTTCATACAAAAATATTTATCTTTAGCTCTTTTATAAATTAAGTTTCAATGAATTGTATTACTACTACCATTAATAATTAAAAGTACAATTTACTTTATGTTCGTTTTTATACCAAACATCAAACATAAACAAGCTTAGGTACATCAAGCTGTGTAATTATAGTATATTTTGAGTGTACAGATAAATTTTGGGTGTGAATGACCTTAAATTCCAATGCGCCTTAAACACAAAAATTATCACAGGTTTTTTGCTTCTTATATCAAAAAGTATCACCGTCAACAGTACAAAACCTTCAAATTTTTTACGATTACTGCAGTCTTGTAGATAAATCACCCCGGAATTTTCTAAGGAAAAAGAAGGTTTCAGACTGGTTGCATTGTTGAAAGAATTCACTGTATTTTTTCTGTGGTGGTCATGCAAGGTATTTAATTTTTCCAATCAGATGAAGATAATTTGATTGAATTATCAGACCCTCACCTTTTTAAACTGAATGTAATGAATACATGTAACATAGTGTAATTTATGTTTATTTATGAATAGCAAATATTTTTCACAAAGCTGAAACCACATCAATTCTAATCTGGCACCCTCACTTATCCAAACCTTCAACTTGTGATGAAACAAATTCACTTACCTCCATCGTTGCTCAGTCTTCTTGGTATCGGCCTTGTTACAGTCACAGCATTGCAACCACTTACAGCCAGTTCGATCGGCCTAAAGAGCAAGTCATCTAGAAAGTTTTTACCTTCGATTTTGGTAGTAATCAGCTCGACCTCCAAATCAGCCATCAAATAATCTAAAATTTCTCGGTTCATGATTCAACATCAACTCTGCGTTAATTAACAATGCACAATGTGTACGGATCATGAAGATATTTCACTCGCCAGCTCAAACCACTCCGTGATAAGAATATTACTCATTTTGCGAAATTTCTATTATTAAGCACAATAGGTGTTTGATAAGGATTTTATTGATTCGGCATTTGTTAAACACAAACGATCTTACGATTGGTGTAATAAATTTGTTTATTGGCATGAATGAGATTATTATTTTTAAACCTTTTGTTAGTAATATACATTAGAAAACGTTATTAGTGAAAATACAGTGTGCTAAAGCTGAAGAACAAAATTATTACATATTGGTTATGTGCAATATTTAACTGAAGAATTTTTAAGCAAAAAATCTAAATTGAATACATTTTTGGAAATGAACGATGGAGAGTAATATGAAGTAGCAACTGTAGTACAAAAATAGGTTTCTCTTTTTCATCAAACTGCATTTATTTGAGTGTAATTGCTATTTCTTATTACTATACTAATTATTTTAAACCCTTGAGAATGGAATGTGTATTAGTTAACAGTGCCATATTAAACAGATTTGTAGATTAATGGAATTTAAAAATTAATAATAATGGTGCATTAAGATAATTCTTAGGACCTGTTTCCATGCTTATGCAATTTGCGCAAGTAAATCTTTGCATGTAAATGAATGCATGTGGTTTGTGCAAGTCAAAAGTTTTGGCTTGAATAAAATCTGACGCGCTAAAAAATTTGCATGAGGCTGGTGCATATTCCATCTTTCTGCTTCGATTTTACATTTTTTTTAATAACACAAAGTACAGCCACAGAAAGAAGTATAACACTGTTTTGGAGATTCTGTCGGCAAATTGTGCAAGGTAAACTGAACATATAAACACCAACACATCAATCAGTTTGCACAAATTGCATGAGCATTATACTTCTAAGAAACCACTACCTCTATCAAAATAGTATTTATAAGGAACAACAACCAAATAAATTGAAATTCAGACCAATTAAAAAACCTAAATATATAAATTAATATAGATACAGCATCCAAAGACATACAACACAACATAAAATTCTTCAACAGCGAGTATTAACAAATAAAAGTGCAGAGTGATTAATTTATACTTCCTCACGTATCTGTCCGGACTCCTGTTTCCCTTCCGACTCTGATTGAGCTGCTTCCAGTGACTCATCATCATCACTTTCCTCTTCTACATCATCGGCAAAACTGGGCACATCATCGAAATCTTCTTCTTCGAATTCCAACATCTCGTCTTCCTGTATGGTCTCCAGGCTGGGAACGGCAACTTCAAATCTTGACATTTCCACCGGCGGAAGAATGTACTCCACAATGGGCTTCACCTGGTCGAGAAAATGCCAGATACTTGGGGGTCGTACAATCGGTACGAAGGTGTAACGCTCCTTTAGCTTCTTGCAGAAACCGAAGTACGAGTATCCACCAACCTCTGTATCCAGGTTATCAATGAACTCGTATTCACACATCTTGCGCAAGGTTGTTTTCTGATAATTGCAACGGCGTGCTACAGGTACAGAATGCTGGCTTGGATTGAATGAAATTAGAACATGTACATATGTAGCTATTTATTTCCACAATAAGTCAGTCGAACTCTGATAAGAAATCAAGTATAATTACTCGCATGATCAGCATAGGGTGAAATTTAAAACAATAAACTTTAGTTTTAATGGTGAAAAGTGATGCATCCTTGATAATTTATTTTTTATAGAGGAAAGCACGGACTTTAATGTGTATGATTCAATGAGTTATATCTTGCATCTTATCAGTGGTAATAATATTTATTGCAATATAGTATTTTACTTCCAGCTTGAATAAAATTGCCGTTTTACTGCTTCAGATTACAAATCAATTTTTTTATTAAGCAATTCATTTCTGTGATTTTAGTGTGATTGTCTTAACAGGGAAAGTATATACAAGAGCAAAGTGGCTTTATAAGGTTTTCGATTATTTGAACAACTAGAGTAACATGGGCAATCTTCTGGAGTAACAAGTTCGATTACGTACATAAAATATCACTACTTAAGCACCTGGATTTGAATTGCTTGATTATGTAGAGACAAAAATATCACAAAAGAAGTTTCAGGAGGTGAATTGCCCATTAGACTAGGCTTGATTATAAAGGGTTAGTTACTGGAACACAATATCGTTGAAATATATTTTTAATATATAGCATGTTAATTTTATTATTGAAATTTCGTAACCTTTCCTTCTTTAAATAGAACACCCTGTATATTTTTACATATTTTAATTCTTGCAGAGTCACAAACAGGTTGAATATTCACATATTCAGGCTAATATTTCGTCTTTATTAAATTTATTTAATGCTTCTGCAACAAGTGAGGTTGTCTCAAATTTATTTATTAATTCTAAGAATTTTTCGTAGCAAAATTTACAAATCCAAATTTTGATGGTTCATCTATAAATAATTTCCACTTTTTTAGTTGCAATCAGCGACTTTTCCGCAGAAACAGCATCAGCAGGTTGTATATTTTGAAGGTCAATGCCAATGCGAGAATGAATTCGTTGTTATCGAAACCGCAAAGCTCTACAAAGCATCGAGAGGCATCAGCAGATTGCAAATTTTGAAGGTCAGCGCCATCGCGAGTTCGCCATCAGCGAAATCGTAAAGTTCGATAAAGCTTCCAGTGCAGTGGAAAGGCGGTTGCTTATCACCTAAACAATGACCCCCTAAGCGATTGTAAACTAGTAAATAATAATCTTACTCGAACATATAATGCATTTTTATTATCTTACCACGGTTGCGCAGAAGAGAACCGAATTTTATTGCTAGGTCTGGATTTTTTTATTCTTTGCTCAATATTTAAGATTTTGCACTTTTTTGGCCAATATCTTAGATTTTTGACCTGTATTTTGTGAAAAATGTTTTGCCTAAATTTTCTATATGTTTGTTAAAATTTCCGAATTCTTTATTATTGGCGTTATATTTTAGATTTTTTTAACCTGCATTATTGACTTTTATGAGCGATTTTTTTATTTTTTGGCGGTATTTTCCAGTTTTTTTGATCCAAGTTTTTGATTTTTTACCCTTTATTTTAGATTTTGTAATCTAAATGTTGTTTTTTATCCGTTAATTATGCCCCATTATTTTTGAGCTTTGGGTCGGAAACCCATTTTGGACTAGAGATATTTTTGAGGCTATAAATGCCAAATTATTTTTCTTTCGCTTGAATTTAATTTTTTTTTTATTTCGAGACGACGATTTTTGATTTTTTTTGCCTTTTTTGAAGAGTCGACTCTTTTCAGTCAACTTTTCACCATGAGTAGACTCACAAAAGAGAGTCATTTAACCCACCTCCACTGTGGATATGTTTTCTGATGGTGAGAAAGTGGGATGCGAGATGAGGCGTTCATCTGTGTGAGATACTACTGGTCTGCCAGTCGCCATCAGTCATGATTGAATTCAATAACTCATCAATTTCAATCACTTGAAAATATTCAACGTCTGTCAACTAACATATTTTGTATAATTTAAAATTATATCATTCTTAAAACATTCACGAAAACATCCAGATGATGCCATAAAAACACATTGTAAAAAACTTTTTATGAATAAACCATAACTGAAAAAAGTTAATATTGAACTGTGAATGTAGTTTCTAAAGTAGGGGGGAGAATAGCAAAAACACCATCTGGAATCTATGCTTCAAAAAACTTCAAAAAAATTTAGAAATGCAATGTTGAAGTAATCAGGAACTTGCAGTGACAACTTTTTAAATAAAACATTTGTTTTGTTAAAGTATTTTACAAGTAATAAAATTTTCACTTTATCTCTAATTCCACTCGGCATGCACTGGCGTCGCTGTTAGTTGCGCGAACCGTGCTCGTCAGATTGAGCTTTCGCACCGCTCATTCCGCGAGTCCAGTTTGTGCTCACCACTACACGGACGCGTAACCAAAGAGTCCCGCGGCGACGACACAGTGAACCACCTTTGTTGAATCTGCTAACAGTGAAAGGTTATTAATATTGAGAAAGAATCAGCTATGGAAACTTCATACGAGGAAGACGAGTTCGAAGAGATGGAACCTAGGGAAGGGTATGTGCCTCCAGAAGGTCGTCCCCCTACACCCGAAGAAGCGGCGCCTAGTGGAGGAAAGGTACCCCTAAAAGTTCATCCCTTTGCACTTGAAGAAGCAGGACCTAGTGGATCTTTGGAAGATCCTCCTTCACCCGAAGAAGCAGGATCTACTAGTGGATCTTCAGAAGATCCTCCTTCACCCGAAGACGCAGGATCTACTAGTGGATCTTCAGAAGATCCTCCTTCACCCGAAGAAGCAGGATCTAGTGAATCTTCAGATGATCCTACTTCACCCGAACAAGCGGAACCTAATGAAGGAAACGACCCCCAGGATTCTGCGCATGCAGTCGTAGAAGAAGAACCAGGACCAAGTACCGGAATAGTGCTCCGAGAAAATTGCTATTGTGGCCAGGGTCGTATTTTGCGCCTAGTGGAATTACTGTGTGCAAAATGTAGGAAGTGGTACCACCAAACGTGCATCACCTGCGACACAGGTAAAGTCGTTCCTTTTATCACGAATTACGTGTTCCTGTGCAAAAATTGCTCACCGGCCAAGCTGGAGAGTTTCAGGAAGGTATCAACGCAAACTTCCCGAATGTGCATTACTGCCATTGCAAACCTGCAACAAAAGAGCGTAAGAGCTGGCACCAATAAACTCTTCTTCAGCAGGGACAAAGAGATCATTCCATACATTATGAAGAACTGGGAGTCCTTAACAACTGCTCCTAAGCGTTTAACTGCGACACTTCGTTCAACTATTCAAAAGGTGCTGACGAAGGAATTGTATCGTCTATTCACTTTTCAATGGATTCCTAATGATAAGTGTTACGGCTTGTTCTGCAACGATCTAACTAATATCAAACCAGATTATGAAGATATGATTGCAAGAGGAATTCTAAAGATTTCAGAAATGGGAATTCAGCCTACCACAATGATTGGAAGTACGAGCAGCAGGAAGAGGAAGCCAGAGGAGGAGCCTGACGTGTGCACACCTGCGTTGCCAATCCGTGGGTTTCCATTAGTTCATCCGTTTAATAGAGAAGGGTACAGGTATGTTCTAGCGGAGCCTGATCCACAAGCGCCCTATTTAAAAATAATACAAGAATCTCCTAATTATACTGGAAAGCCTATTCCTGGTTGGATGTATAGAGCAATGATGCCCAAAACGGTTCTACTAGCTCTTCATGATAGATCGGCAGATATAACAGTTTCTGAGGATCGTTTGAAGGTAACAGGATTTAAAGGATATTGCACAATCCGAGCCACGCACTCTGTATCGAAGGGTATTTGGTATTGGGAAGCAACAGTTGAAGACATGCCAGAGAGAACTGCCACTAGATTGGGTTGGGGCCAAGACTACGTCAGGCTGGAAACTCCATTGGGAAGCGATAAATTTGGTTACTCATGGAGATCGAAAAGAGGAACGAAATTCCATGGAGCAATTGGGTTAAAATTCACCGGTGGATACGGGAAAGGCGACACTTTGGGATTCCTGATTATCCTACCTGAATCTTCTATAACACCTACTACTGAAAGCTATAAGAATAAACCGCTCATTAAATTCAAGACTGATTTGTATTACGAATTAAAGGACAACTTTGCTGAACGATTGGAACAACTGGAGACGCTAGAAGGAAGCAAGATTATTTGTTTTAAAAATGGTGTACAACAAGGAGTCGCTTATGAAAACATATATGGTGGAAGGTATTATCCGACAATATCTCTATACAAGAATGTGACGGTGTCAGTCAATTTTGGGCCTAACTTTAAGCACGCCCCAGTGTCAATAGAATACGATTATAAAGGAATGTGCGATTGTGTAAATGAAGCCATTAATGAGCAAACGAGGGCTGATACGCAATTTATAACAGAAAATAGAGAGCGTTTAACCGTGGATAGTATTGTCTTTCATCACTAAGGCTCATAAATACATATATAAAATATAATATAAAAATATATCATAATGTAATCATTTTTACGAATTATTAATGTAATGGAACAACGATTGAAATTAGTTTCTAGTTTGATGTTTTTTTAAGTTTAAATGTTTAATTTGTCTCAATACAATATATAGTTATATATTTATAAAAAAAAATGTTTGTTTTCAATGTATCTATTTACTTTAGCAATAAAATAAACTATAGT
Organism: Ocypus olens; assembly: GCA_910593695.2. Classification (NCBI taxonomy): domain Eukaryota; kingdom Metazoa; phylum Arthropoda; class Insecta; order Coleoptera; family Staphylinidae; genus Ocypus; species Ocypus olens. The sequence continues at coordinate 4,415,820 of OU343057.1, read as the reverse complement.
ATACAATACAATTCATTTTCCATTCACAATTAGGTATGATGAACTAAAGAATTGTGATTTAAATAACAATTCAAGTAAAGAAGCGAATTTTTACTCATTTTTAAAATGGTAAGTATTAACTCAAGTTTCATTTCAACATCTAAGTTCGCGACAATTGTTTCGCCACGCTGTAGCTTCTTCAATATTTGAAAGTATTATCATGTATTATTTAGCAATGTCTAAGTGAACATGGACTTTCAACAACTATCAGCCACAACTATTCAATTATTAAAACAATTAATAACAAGTAAAGTTAAAATATTTTAATGATTGTCAAACAGTTTACAATAGTTTGAAATATAAGATTAATAAAATATTTGCTTATTCAGGTTTATCCTTCTTCTCTTTCTTCGGGGGAGGTCCTTCATCGTCATCAAGTTCAATGACTTCGTCGTTACTAAAAAAATTAAATGAAATAAAAATATGCAATTGATTTTGCCAATCATATATCTTACTGAGGCCAGAAAATAGTAACAAATAACTTTATAACAATTATATTTGATTGAGAAATTGACAAAAATTTACATTATTCATATTTAACGTTGCGTTAGCATGGAAGTAATTGTTTTAATTATTTATTTTTATATTTGTCTTAAAAAATCATGAAAGTTTCGAAAGTATTTAATTAAAAATTATTTTAAACACATGTGGACTTACCACATACTTCCCAAATCCAAAGCTTTCACATTGGTAAGGTGCTTGACTCTACCAGTCATGTGGTACTTGTAAAACTCATTAAACATTGTATCCACCAAAGACCTGGGCTGTTTTGGAGGTTCAGCTTTTGGTCCATCGTTGGTTGAAACTGAAACTGCTGCACCGGAATCTTCAGGGGCGGAGTCTTCAGAGTCCGAAATTTCAATAACAGTCTGAACGGGGGGCTCTTCCTCTTCGATGATGACTATTTCCGTGTCATTCTCTTCCGTTGGAGAAGCATCCTCTGTTTTAGTAACTGGAGTATCAGAAATTTCGTATTCCTCTTTTATATCTACCTCAGTGTGAAGGTCAAGGGGTTCCGTTTTAATGTTTCCGTCTAAATTGTCATCTGGGTTTGCTTCCAATTTTACGACCTTGACCCCTGGATCATGCTCAATTTCTGTACCAACCTTTGGCACATTTATGTCAGAGTCCTCCGTTTTGATCTTCAGTGTTTCACAACTTTCTAATTGTACAGTTGTGGCCCTCGAAACATGCTCATTTTCTGTACCAGTGTCCGAGTCCTCCGTTTTGATCATCAGTTTTTCACAACTTTCTAATTGTACAGTTGTGGCCCCTGAATCATGCTCATTTTCTGTACCAGAGTCCTCCGTTTTGATCATCAGTTTTTCACAACTTTCTAATTGTACAGTTGTGGCCGCCGAATCATGCTCATTTTCTGTACCAGTGTCAGAGCCCTCCGTTTTGATCATCAGTTTTTCACAACTTTCTAATTGTACAGTTGTGACCCCCGAATCATGCTCATTTTCTGTACCAGTGTCAGAGTCCTCCGTTTTGATCATCAGTTTTTCACAACTTTCTAATTTTACAGTTGTGGCCCCTGAATCATGCTCATTTTCTGTACCAGTGTCAGAGTCCTCCGTTTTGATCAACAGTTTTTCACCACTTTCTAATTTTACAGTTTTGGCCCCTGAATCATGCTCATTTTCTGTACCAATCTTTGGCACATTCATGTCGGAGTCCTCCTCTGGCATTGTCTCCGTTTTGATCATCGGGTTTTCACAGATTTCGCGATCTTTCCCTGACATGATGCTATCAAGATGTTAACGATTGCAATGATTGTTTATGCAGTTGACAATCGCATGCGCAGTGCTGCCAATCTTGTAGAAAAAGGCGCGAAAGCAATCTCTTCTACAAAATGAATTTGTTTAAACAAATCAAATAATATGATCAATTTAACAATGCCATTAATTTTTTCTTTGATGTTTACATATTGCCTGTTCATATTATTAATAGTGTTACAGGGTACCAACTTTTGTGCCAATTAACAGTTGATGGTGTAAATATTTAAAATTCCCGCCTTTTACAAGATTACTAAGCAAATTTAATATTAAAACGAATATTAAAAGTTTTAGACTTTTTAGATTACTATTGGTAATACAGAGGTTATATAATTCGCACCATGACGAAGAAATTTTTCTTTGCATGCAGTGAATAAGTTGTTTAACCTTTAAATTGTTCTCATAATGAATAATTCGTTCCTTATCGTTGCGAAATATTTTAAGAGCTTTTATATAATATTTTATAATCAGCACATTTTTGTGCAACTATAGCGATAATTTATCAAGGAATTTAATTGGCTATTTCTTGGTTACTTTTTGCCGTTGCATTAAAACTGCACCAATGATGTTTGTATCTAATTAGAAAAGATTAACCAAAGTCATTGTGTGTTTAAGTTTAAACACATACCGGCTGCTTGAATAATAAGAACAAATGATATATTATGTTAATATTGTTGCCGTCATAAAAAAAAGGAAGGATGGTTTGAAAGAATTCGGGTTGAGGAAGCGCTGATGATTTGGGAAATTGGCGTAACCAACCAGGGCATTTTGTCAGAACCGATTTATTTGTAATCATTTATTAGATGGTCATCATCTAATTTGATGATATAAAAGGGAGTTTGTGACATCGTTCACATTCTGTCGCAACCAATTTATTATATGGTCATCATCTAATTTGATGATATAAAAGGGATGTTTGTGACATCGTTCGTAGGAGTAGTGGTATTTGTTAGACAACACGTTTAACTGACCATAGATCACAAGATCCTTCAGCATTGTAAGTTTGTGTGTGAGTTAGTGGTGGGTAATCGTATCTCAATGACGAACGGTACTAGTCACCCATCCATATCAGACCATGGCCAGCGTTGCTTGACTCTAGCGATTGTTAGCACAACATTTGTGAAAAACTAAAGAAAATGCTGCCAGTTCTGGTGTGGGATATTTTCCAAAAAAACTTTTCAGTTTATAAACTTCAGTTTAAAGTTTCCTGTGAAAAATCCAATTAGTGCCTGCAAAAGTAATTTAAAGGGAGAAAGCAAAAAAACCATAGCCGAAAATCAACTCCCGCAGATGTAATGCCTCACCCATTGCAGGCGCTAATTTCAATTGAAAGTGAAAAACCAAAGCTTCATAAATACATACAATACGACAGGGACATCCTAAACAAAGAACTGAGATGAATTAACACGAAAATAAACCTAGGTAAAACTAAGGCCATGATAGAAATAAAATTAAAATTTGATTAAAACAAAATTCCTTGACTCCTTCTAAAAAAATGAAATAAAATGAGAAATACGATACTTTTTGTCTTCTACAATTTACGAGTCTTTAAAAGACTACAATTGGTACTAGTCAGGAAAGCAGTCGTTTCGGTAGATAATTTGTTAATTGTAGTTTCTTAGAGACTCTTAAATTGCAGAAGACGAAAAGTATCGCATTTCTCATGATAGAAATAATTACTCCGATTTAAAAAAGCCATCTTTTCTTTCGTAGTCTTCTCTGTGGAACTTTCACGAGCCGCCCCTGGATCATTGAATGTTATGTATTAAATAGAAACAAAAAGTAGTCTGAGTATATAAATATTCTACCTGCAGGAGTTACAAACAGGTCGAGTGTTTATATACTCAGTCTATTTTTTGTGTTTATTTAATCTTTCTGCTGTAAAGGTTTTCGTTTTGAATGTGGAGTTCTATTTCTAAACACAACAAATTACTAGCATTTAATAGGCCTGAAAAGTTGTATGTAATATCTTTATTGAACTTTTACATAAGTTTTTACATGTAAGTATATAATGAATTGGTTAAAAATATATGAGTTGGTTATTATTACTTGATTGAAATATTACAGCAAACATATTTTTTGTCGTCAAATTAATGTAAATATATATAACATGGGCCGACACCTCCATTAAAAATTAATTATTAACTACAATACATGTGAACTTCTTTTAAAGTTAGAATCTATTTGTTGATCCTGAAGTTTGATTCTCATCTTCACTGTCTGAAATTTCGCAAACATCCCTCAGTCGGAGTGCGGAGAGGTAGTCGTGCTTTACCCTGCTAAAAATAGAAATTATTATTATCATTATTATTAAAATCATCGATTGGTGAATAATTCTACTCAATTTGACTACAACATTTGAAACAAAAGATGTCGCTGTAAGTTATAATAGTACAAAATACAGCCTGATGCAGGAATATTTAAATTGCTCAAAAATCTACAGACTAAAAATGCAGAAAAACTTCCCTGAATAATGGCACACCAAATATTGCATTATACAAAAGAAATTATTTAAATGCAACAAAGACGAAATACAGCCTGAACATTTATTTAATGCATCTGCAGTAAGTGAGGTGGTCTAAAATTTATTGAAATTATTGTTGTAAATAGTACTCATATTGGTTTGCGAACAGGTTATATTTAGGCTGTATTTCATATTTATTAAATATTGAATGCATCTGCAATCCAATTTAAATTTATAATAATTATTATTTATAACCAGTTTAACTTCAAATATATTTGATTTGAACTTACTTATCCAGTGTATTCATATTTTTCGATTTGTCTTGAGTGCGGACCTTCCTGCGTAGTAGTGGGACTCTACAACTAAAACAAATAAAATCAATTAGTGCACTTTTAAAAAATTAAAACATAATTACATAGATTATATAGCTATTGTACTTTTGATGAAACCTTTATGAAAAAGCAAGAATTGTGAGTGAAATTAATTTGTACATGAACTCTAGATGCTATTTATTTTTTAAAAGGATACAACCGTTACTACATGCATTTTTCAGTATTTTTAAATTTTTGTGATAAGCCAGATAAGTTCAAATTACAAAATTTCATGCGGGTGCAAAATCAACACCAGTTTGATTGAAATAAAATCAACAACACACAACATCGCAATATATTTAAAAATGATTTTTTTGAAAGGGGTTTTTGGTTGAATCCCTCAAAATTCACAAACACAAGCATAATCCGGACAACTCCATAATTAACGAACAAACCAACCTTACGTTCTCGCCTTTGTTCAACAAAGATGTTCTCTGTATTTACATTACTTAAAAAAAATAAAAACATTTTCTTTGTTAACATCACACGATTTATTTATCAAACTAAACTAAACTAAAAGTTTGATAATGATCAGCACTTGTTCGAAACAATAGTCGCTATAAATAAATCATGTGAGCAACATTAAAGCAATGTAACTTACTTCCTAAGTGTATCCTCGAACTCTTCGTCACTGTCCGAAGCATCGACAGTCTTCTCACGTTGGGATGAAGAGAAGTGCTTCTTCGTCGCCTTATTACCAATGGATCTACAAAATTTATGTCCAAAAATACCGTTAACAGAATGAGTATTGTTTTTAACTTACTTCTCCACACATTTAATTTGATTCAATTGGTATTTAAAATTTGTAGGATCATCCTTGTCTTGCGAGATTAGGCAACTGGAACAAATTAAATAAAGTAGTATATTAAAATAAGTTAATTTACTCTAATTATATATAAAATTGTTATATGCCCGGCGCATCCACCAATTTTAAATTTTGAAATGTAACGATACTGGTGTTATTGTACTATCTTTAACATAATAAAACATGCGGTTTCTTCCTCACATCGGCAAAGCCAATTGTTTTGTAGGTATTTAAACTTTTCCGTTCGTATCGACACATTGGAGCTCGAAGCTCTTCCACAGTCTATTTTTTACGATAATCAAGTCAAGCAAAGACCTACCTAATTGTTTAATTTACACGTTTTCCCCCAAAAAGCTTATTCCGCAGTGAATTCATTTTATTCATCATACATGGCACGGAAATACAACTAACAAGTCACATGAGATGAACAGGCGTTTGGCTCCAAATGCATCAAGTGTCTTCTTTGTCTCCTAGGGTTTCATTACTTGGGTATTTGTAGATTCAAATGTCAACAAAAGTTAAATATGAATGTAGCAGCGGCGACTCGTGAATGTTTAACAGAGAGGGCTACGAAACAAAACTAAGCCTCCTCTATGACAGTTCACAAACCACCACTAGAATGTAGAACTTACCGCTTGTGCTGCGGACCACTGGTGGAAGGCTGATTTGGTCCATCAGTCGGTTGTTGTTTCCTTAAAAAGAATTGATTGTTGAATAACTGAGAATAGTATAGTTTTTTTTTTTGAGGTTGTAAATAGTTTGGAATATGCCAATAAAGGTCTTTCTTTTTACCAAGGAGGTTGAATTAAAACCGTTTGCTGGTATCGCAAATTGTTTGATAATGTCCTCATAGGACGAAACTAGTCATAATAAAGTGAAAAATTTGTGATACCAGCAAAGTGTTTTAATTTAACCTCCTTAGTAACTAAAACAGAAAATATGATAGATACACAATTATACCAACTTTACACATTTTACAAAAAAATACTGAGAGGTAATAGATTATATTACAATGTAATTGTAAAAAAAATTAACTTATATGAATGTAATATAATAAATCAATGACTCAAGCAAAGTGTGTGCAGTTGTAGATTGTGCAATATGAAGTGATAAGTAGGAAATATATGATAAAATTAACTTTGAAAAATCTTAATATGAATGTTAACATAATATAATAAACTTACTGTGTTTGTTCCGCACTGCTGATTGATGACTGAGTGTTTAAGCCATCAAGGAGTGATTCCATCCTTAGAAAGAAGAGAACAGCACAATAAATACAATTAAAAATAAAACATGCTGCTGTAGATTGTGTAATGTGATGTGATAAGGCGGTAAAACAATAGGTGCACTATTATACAATAATCAACTAATAAAAATAAGATAAACTTACTCCTTGCGTCGTAAAGCACTCATTGCAACTGAAAAATTTGCTGTCCTTTCCCATTCTGTTTGACAGTGTCTTTTTGTTTTATTAATAATCTCAGTTGGTTACCCTTTTTTTTTCGATGCGCACGCGTGTCCCAGTAGATGCCGCTATTCTGGAGACACATTCAAACGGTGGTAATACCCATCGCCACGTAGGATTCTAGCAGTGTGTTGCCTGCTTTCCTTCAGTTCACATTTAACCATGTTATCCAAGTTTGCGAAAGAAAAGAGATACCCCCCTGCGTTTTATCGTCGCCTCTTGCGACATTTCCCGCCTGAATTTACCCGATTAATGGAATTTGAGGGTCGATCGGCCCCTCGCGACGTTGGCTCTGAGCAACCGTACAGGATGGAACAGCTAACCCAACAATTACAAAACTTATGCGGCACGTCGGAACGTCATGAAATCCAAAAGTTGGAACCGGAAGAACCAAAGCCGGGAACTTTACAGCAGCGAAATCCGGATGATGAACTTGCAGGCCCATCATCTGAGGTTAAAGTGTCTGGTAAAAGAGCAAGGGGACGGAGGAACCAGAAGAGAAAAAGAGAATTGGCTCGCAAACTCGCTCAAATGCAACAAATGGGAGTTGTTCCTACGGGGTTTGAATCTGATTCATGTGAGGATCTTGAGAAATGCCTCAAGCAACTGAGGCTCGATGCGGCAGCTGAGAACGTAAACGTCGACAGGGTTCATAAGCGCAGAAGGAGGAAGCATAATAAGAAGAGCAGGAACAAGCGTAGGCTTCAGTCCAACCCTAGGAGTGTAGCGAGTCGAGATAAGCATGAGTATTATCGTAAGTGCTTGATTAATGTCAATATACAGAACACTATATATTTGAAATGTATTTGCCGGTAATTTTATTGTTTTTCCATGATTCATTTTTACGTTTAATTAAATCAAGTTATCCAATTTGCAGGTAGTCAGCCGATGCCGGGCATGGGAGGTCATCACCATCAGGGCATGATGATGAATGGGCCTAGGGGAAATGGCCCGCCAATGAATGGACCGCCGATGAACGGGCCAATGGGCAATCCTATGGGACCGCACATGATGACCAGTCCTAATGGGCCCATGCATGGCCCGATTCCTGGTAAGATTTGCATATTTTACTCACACCCACAAACACCACACTTAAATACAGTATTTTTTCAAACGCATAAAAGTTGGAATTTGATGCAGATACAATCAGTTCTGACACAAATACTTATATATTACTCACTTGAGTGCAGTGGCGGCTCTTGAATATTTGAAGAGGGTACGGAAGAAAACAGTGGCCCAATACTAGCATCCCAAGCTTTTGTTATGGAAACACATTGTCTTAGCCTCCAGTTCACGAACCACCACTGCTTAACTGTCGTTATTGTTTTATGAGAAAATGCAACACATTGCATCTTTTATACGTACAATTTGATGGAACCTTCTTATAGTAGAATCAATATTTCAATGTTTTCGTCTTCTCCAAAGATACTCTTCTAAATGTACAACCTTCTTTATCTTTATTCTATAAACAAGACAATCTGCAGTTAACGTTTTTCAAAAGTATTTGTAAATCCTCCTTGACTTCAATAAATTTAATAAAAACAAGGTGTAGCTTGAAAATATAAATATTCACTCTGTTTTATTATTTACATTTTGGTAGTTCACATTATTAAGAATAGTAATATGAGATGGATATAATAATAAATAATAAAAAGACAGTCTGAATGTTCAAAATTCTTCTTCCCTATTTTTGACTCTTGTTCCATCCAGTTCAGCATCCATCTGTTAATCGTAAGATTTTAACTTTTTATTACTCATCTGATTTGACTTTGAGTTATTATTGCTGCATGCATCTATCATCTGTTAAGCGTAAGATTTTAACTTCTTATTACTCATCTGATTCGGCTTTGAGCTATTAATGCAGCATCCATCATCTGTTTAGCCTAGGAGTTGAACTTGTTTTTATTTAACCGATAGCCTTTCCTTGATTTGACTTTGAGTCGTTTATGTTAGATTTTAACATGATCTTACTCATTTGAATTTGAAAGTTTTATAGGATTTAATTCATCATTGGGCTTTTTTGATGATAACTTTTATTATTAGATTCAACAAGAGAAATCAACGGATATTCTTTTCGTTTCATTTGTTGCTTGTGCCTAATTGTAATTGGCCTGTTATTTGTCCTTTAAATTCAAACTACTATGATTTTATTGTAATAGATTTCTTCATGAAGTACCTTAGCTGTCGATGCACCTTAAAACCAAAAAATTCAATAGATTTCTTTAATCGTCTCTTAGGGATATTATCTTTCAAGCATGCTTAAAGATCAATAGAGCATGTTGCATGTCTTTTGCATCTCCTTATTAATGTATTATTAAGTAGTAATTGCTATTCAATGCAAGCACTAAGTGTGTGAAGCCGCTGGAATCGCGATTATTCGCGCCTGCACACTGGCAATGGATTAGGATTTAGCCACGATGATAACTACACTTTAAAAATATATAATCAAGCTTTAATCCTATCAATAAAAGATGGTTTTGATAATTGGGTGTGTATTATAAAAATAAAATTAAGCTTGGTATATGAACTGTAAAACATCTACCAAAACAAGAGAGTTTAACAAACTCTGATTACATGCTCTAAAACAGTGTTTCCCAAACTTCCGATTGTGGACCACTTGAACAAAGCCATTATGCCACGTAGAAGTGTAAAATTTTGGGGGCTTCACATTTATTGTCAGCCCTGTACTGATTCCAGGCAGAAAAAAGTTTTTTTATCAAGTTTAATAACCGTCACGTAATATATAAGAATATTTATTTCTCCCGTTAGCATAAACACTAAATACTTAATGCTTTCTTGAGGAAAATTTTTACCAAGTGTCACCGAACACCCTGTAGATTGAAATAAATAGCGCTTCAGAGTGACTTGGGCGATCCTCTGTAGTAACAAGCCCACACACTTCACACAAAATCACATGGTTGAAGGACCACGAGGTCAATATTCCATTGAACAAATTCCATCACTAGTAATTATTTTATCAACAGGAAGAATGCTTGATGGGATTGCGTGTTTAGGTGAGTGAATGAAAAAATGGAATTGGTGTAGGTCTTAAATATTAATAATATATTCATAAGGTCAAAGCTGGAGTGTTGTTCTGTAACATGGTCTCGAATTTATTTACACTGACTCCACCAGACAATATGTACAACGAAAGTTTTTATGTTTTAAGGTCCATCGAACGCAAGAATGGAGCTACAATAGAAGAAGACCGGCGGATTTGTGCAACTAATATTTTTATGTGGAAGGAATTTTTACTTTTTATTATCTCAGCTTGACAGATCGGAATCAAATCCCACATGTAGACGTTTTAAAGAGTAGTTTTTCAATTCAAAATGTATGCTAGTTTTTTCTTTTATTTATAGAAATTATCAAATTTAAATTTACTAGCTGTGTGTATTCATTTAATTTTTTTTACTATCTTAACCGATCAATCATAATTAGCTAAATGTGTTCATTTTATTTTTGCGTCTTTGTACTAATTGTCACTCTCTATGTAAAGTATATTTTAGCTGCTGAGAAATAAACTTTTTTCAATATTAATGTGAAGTTGTGACTGAATGGTGACCGGAGGTTCCAGAGCTGTGCATTTATAATTAATTCATTTGAATTTATTGAAATTTGTCAAGTAACTTAATTTTATCAAAAATTGATGTCTCGGGAGTCTCCAAATTTTTTTGACACTAGGGTAGGGTGACCAGATCGACACAACAGAAAATTCGGACGCAGATGTGAATTATTTTTTGTTTGATGTTTGATGAGCATGAAGTGACAACTTAAAAAAAATGTAATTGTGTTGAAAAAATTTCCATTGACTGTAGCATAACAATCGCGTAAAGACTTTGGGTATGTGTGGAAGATCATCTAAGAGGAACACTGTCCTATTTAAGTGCTATCCAAATTTAATATGAATAATCTGTATACATACAAATTATCTAAAAAAATATCTAAATAGATTTTGATATTTTTTTTGGCTAGGGCTTTGATCAAAGGTAATAATTGCACATACGAATATTTAAGAATTGGGACAGATAATATCCTCAAGAGGACATCGTAGGGACTTCGTATAACAAGAATAAGTTACATACTGACTATTCTACTGCACGCGGAGTTCAACTTCAAGAACTTCCACTTCTCAAACCAAAATCAGAGACAAATTGCAGCGTTTGGTCATTCTACCCTAGGGCCACACTGAATATTTAAAGAATGCGGGCAGACCATTAGTTAAAAAAAAAAACTATCCATTTTGCATCCGCTGCAATCATTCAAATAAATTAATTTTGCCAAAAACTTATTACTTATTCATATTGTTTAAGTTTAATTAGAAAATCTGAATACAGTGCCCACAGCGACACTTTCCATTGAAATTTCGAATTCGAAAAAGGAAAAGAAGTTTAACACGCTTTGCGTTCTTAAGCCATGGAAGCATCAATCATTAGGGTGCTCATGGGTCAAAGTTTGGAGGCTGCTGCCTTTTTATGCCATTCTTTTTTTACGACACCCAAAGTCATAGAACATAGAACTTACAGATGCAGTCCTTCATATCGTCACATCAAGACATCGATGTTCCAATTTTTAGATCAGGTGGGCTAAGTGTCTTAAGTGAAAACATTGTAACATTGGCGCCACTGCTCGTAATAGATATCCTAATGAATACTATTTCCACTACTGCTACTAATGAAACAATTTGCTGTTCATATTTTGGGCACCATTGCTACTTTTGATTGTATATTTGCCAATGAAAAAGACAAAAAAGTAGATTAAAAAATATGAGTAGCCTTAGTAAACAAAGTAAGCTAAGCCCTCTTGGTACTTGTCAGGCAGAACAAGGCAACTCCAAGCTTGGGTACGCCCAAGTGAAGTTGAGGTCACCACTACTGACGGTTATAATATATAGCCTTCTTCTCATCATTCTGCTGCAGGTTGTGCAAGCCAAGCCCTATTGGCACTGGTCAGGCAGAACAAAGCAACATCAAGCTGGGTAGGTCCAAGTGGAGTTGAGGTCACCGCTACTGAAGATTATAATACAGATAAGGATTACTAAGGGCTAAAATAAGACAAATTCAAAATGTCTTGTTCCTCGTGTTCCAGATCTTGATTGTTATTTGACTTGTTTTTAGGTTTTGTAAAACTTCTCAACTAATTGAAGGATGGATTTCACGACTGTTGTGATTTGTTGCTAACACCTTCAATTATCAACAGTTTTGACATAGATCTGAAGATATAGTTTTTCACATTTCCATACTGACCGCCTTAATTCTTGAATGATCATGGTGGTGATCATCTCCACTAGTATCCAAATCGTAGTTTATCACAAAAACATGTTTTATTCTTGAAGATCTTGATTGCATTTTGCTACATTTTTAGGTTTTGTAAAACTACTAAAGTTTATCAAAATAAAATAACTTAAAATGTCTCGTTCTTCGCATTCCAGATCTTAATTGATACTTGACATGTTTTTAGGCTTTGTATAACTTTATCTTCTGCACAAATGTAACATAAATGTGAAGATGTCTACCCACATTGCCAAACTGATCACCTTAATTTTTGGGTCAAGGTGGTGAAGGGTAATAGGGGCAACCAAATCACCATTTATCAATAAAGATTTCTTCTTCCTTGTAGCTCTTGATTGCAATTTGCACTGTTTTTAAGTTTTGTAAAACTTTTAAATAATTTTTCAAAACTTGCTGAGTAATTACGGCCAAATTCAGTTGTGTTCAAAGACCTACAGGTATTTGTTTGATGTTAGAGTAAAATATGTTCCTTATTTCTTCTTTCTATTGGTTACTCTGACAATGAAAAAAAGTTTTTCAAGAAATCATTTTTGCCTTCAATTCGAAGAACAATTTAATTCCGCTTGCATTTGCGATATTCTAATTACACAGATATGTTTTTATCATGAGTGAATCATGTAAGGTAGTTTTGATTATTAAATGTGTGTGTAGAGTCTCACATTTAATCATGCCGTGAATGTTATCAAGAAAGAAACAATAACATTTATGTCGTCCGGCGTTTCAAATAATATTGATAATATGAAATAGGAAACAATGCCATTTGTGAGTCATATTATGTTTTGTTAAAAAACACGCCATCGAATCATATTGATATAATTTCGCCCAGTTATGAAATCTCTCATATTTTCATTAAAAATATTAATTATTAAATACAAATCGATACAAACAAAAATTATAGATAATATCAGAAGTATAAGTTTTTTTTCGAAATCCCATTACTTGAATTTTAAAATATAAGAAAAATCCCGTTACAAACTCTGAAAATTTTTCGAAATTCATGGAAAACAAAACCATTTTAAGACATACAACCTCAATAAATGTTGGGTTTAAAATAACTCCTTTCATTCCTAGTCTCCTCATACAAATCGTGAAAATTCTGAGACCCAACATTTTTTACATATTTTTCTACTATGGAAAAATTTCGAAAATCATGAAATGACCAAAAAAATTTTTTTCAGTAAAATAATTACTATCCACTCCTTTTCCCCCCATTAAGAACCGTCATGAATTTTTTCAAATTTTTCTGAGGCCCAACATTTTTTGCATTCATTTTTTCCTGAGTAATACTATGAAAAAAGGGCAATGTCCAAAAAAATTTATTTCGGAAAAATAATTACTCTACCCGCTTTTTACCGTACCGTTAGAGAGTGACGACATCGTCGCGAAACTGTTTTCGAAAATTTTGTTGAAAAAATCTGATACAAAATGTTTGTGTATACGCAGAGGTGTTTCGTAACTACGGTGATGTAACTGCTGGAAATGATAATTCATCTGATTGTAAGCTTTAAATCTAAAAAATCTTTCTGCGATTTCTAGCAGAGTATAACTTTATAGTTTATACATTTTGCAAACTGTTTGTTGGTTTGGCTTTTACCATTCATGGTCAATGATTATAATATAACAAAACTAAATTACTATGTAATACTGGATTCTCAAACTTTGATACCAGACGTGTATAAGGTAGTTCATGTTCATTGGATACTAAAATTGATGTCTTTATAGAGTTTCTTTAGCACTTTAACGGCAATTCTTAAAGGTTTTTGTCCAACCTTCACATGCCTCTAATTTCACATTCAAGAAGGTGCACAAAATCTCTTGGCTTGTTTGATATTCCAGTACCTTCATTTGCTGTCAAATTCATGAAAAGGGTAGAAATACAATCAGTGGTGCTGGTCTCTCATTTCCTGTTCTAGAAGGTGACCAAATCACTTGATTCGCATGGCACTTCAATACCTTCATTTGCAATCAAATTCTTATTGTTGATGCACAAAATCCTTCTGTTTGATAGACTCACTTGCTGCTAATCTAAAGACATGCTGTGTCTGTTAACTTGGAGATCCATCGGGTGCCAGTTTTGGTTCTAAATGGTTTTTTAAATTTAATTCTCTCAGTTGGTGAGCATTTAAACATTCGCCACTTGAGGAAGAGTAGCAATTATCATTAGGGCAAACATTTAGTTGTCTGCATTTTTAAGTACTTACGTTTTAACCCCAAACATCATATCAAGCAAAATTTAAATCCCTTACTTGATAGTAGATAAATTAAATAATGATATCTATAACACGAGTTAAAAAATTTGATGTTTTCTGTTGTGTAGATTTTTTAGTTGTATGATGGTTACGACCATTTTCAGGTAATTTGAATTGTCTATAATACAGATGAAACATTGTGTTTGTGTGTATTATTCAATAAATAGTGGTATAAAACATCGAAAGTTGTTTCATTTCAAATTACCTGAATTTCTGTGTAATTTACAGGAAACATTCCTAATGTATCTATTATACAAAAATCTACAGACCAATGAGTTTTCTGGCATGGCTTTCTTTGTATTAAATAAGTTTGGTGATATTGGGCTAAAACACCGATTATTCTAAAGGGGTGTCGATTTATTGTGTTCTTATTTTTACTTAGGTCCAATTCCGAGCCCAATCAACAACATAGGCCCATCTCCCATGTCTGGACCAATGCAGGGAAACGGACCCATAAATGGCCCGATGATGAGTCCGATGGGCCCCATGAATAATGGCGGCCCAATGGGGCCCATGAGCAGCCCTCTAAACGGACCCATGAACGGGCCAATTAATGGACCAGGCCCAATGAACGGAATGTCGTCTCCCATGAATGGCCCCATGAGCAACCAAATAAATGGGATGGGAGGCGGCATGAACAGCCCGATGGGTGGACCATCCCAGTGCCCCATGAATCATGTATCTTCAAATTCAGGTAAAATATTCTGTTCTGTATGAACACTTTTATTAATTGTAAAGGTTAAATAAGTACTTGTAAACAACTGAAACCGGTAGCATTATATATCACAAAAAAATTAAGGCAGTACTTATTTAACCTTAACAATTACGACTACCTTAATCGACTAAACAACATAAACTATTAAAAATAATAACAGTAGATAACTATAGATAGAAACTTAACGCACTATTATTACTTGCGGCAGAAAGTGGAAAATTTTGATTCAGTGAAGGCTGTGAAGGCCAAAAAAGATCTTCCGTCTGTACCTCATGACAATCAAGACAATTTTTTGTGCATTGTAAATTAAATCTCCGTGCTTCATTTGAAGAGCATCAGTGACTAAAACTGAAGGTTGCTTGTTCAAATCCAGCTTGTTGCGAGACTCATTCTTAATTTATAATTCATTGTTAAATGCCAATTGCTAAAAATATTTTAAAACGCTACATTATATGTGTGAAAGAATTTTGAAATTTTTATTGTACTGATGAGGGCACAAAGCAATCTACAGTTGTTAGTCATGGGTGAATAACTATTGCTTGTTACAAATTAATATTTCTAAAAATTATTTTTTTGTTACTTCGTTGATAATTCAAATCAGTCCTGATTCACATGAAAATATTTGTGTTATTATTCTTTAAATTCACGATTCATCATACCATCATCTGTTTATTTGAAATGGTGTTGACATTCCTGAAATGCGAAACGCTATGATTCGTGGTATCAATAGTTGCAATTACATTTTATAGGAGGAATGAATAACAACTTTATGATGCCGATGAATAATATATACCAGAAACCATTACCAGTGAGTGCTGGAAAAGTGTATCCAGCAGACCAACCGATGGTATGTATTAGTTTATTATTTACTAACCATATTCATAATATGATCTGTTAGCATCTATCTCTCTAAGTTTATTTTCTCGCATCTTTTACCAACGATTGTATCATTATGTAACATGACTCAATCATACCATTAGCAAATAACAACTTGAAGGAACATAAAAAGAACGAGACACACATTGGCCAATATCAACAATCTTTCCATGCAGGAATATAGGATCATTACCTTAAAGAAGTTAAATAACTTGAAATAATGACCTCTATGTATATTACTTAAACGAAAACTTTAGATCCTCTGATTCTGCTTTTGAAACTAATACAGGTTTATTTTTCCAGGTATTTAACTCGCAGAATCCTAACGCACCCCCTATATACCCGTGCGGAGTCTGCCACAAGGAAGTGCACGATAACGATCAGGCGATCCTCTGCGAGAGCGGGTGCAATTTCTGGTTCCACAGGGGCTGCACCGGGCTCACCGAAGCCGCGTTCCAACTGCTGACTGCTGAAGTTTACGCCGAATGGGTGTGCGACAAATGCCTCGCCTCGAAAAACATCCCGTTGGTAAAATTCAAGCCATAAACATATAGTTTCTAGAATTGGTACTCGAATATGTGTCAATTGTTAGTCTATAGCCTGATTTACACTTTAATTTAGCACAAATATTAAAGCGGCATTACCACTACTAAAATTCTAGGTATAATTGTACCACCTCATATAAATATAAATATCCCATACAAACTTCATACTTTTTTACCACTAAAATTATGGTTATATAATATTATTCTTAAATGAATATGTACTGATATAAAATTTGTTTTTGTTATACTGTACAGAAATGTAAATAGATTAGAGTTTACAACATAAGGGAAATAATGTAAAACAGGCTTAATATGACACTTTACAATTCTAAAGACTGAATCTACTATAGATTTTTGAGATTTACTTTATAATTTAATCGGCGCATTTTGATAACAACTCAGATGTATACTTTACTGGAATTAGTATTTGTTCAAGTTTCTTACTCGTACAACATCCGCGCACAAAGAGTAATATCACGATTAAGGTAATTGTTTGCATTATTCGAAAGGTCAAAATGTACAAACTTAATGATAATGTAAATATATTAGAGGTATTAATAATAGAATGGCTTAAAGAAAAACTATTAGGGGCTAGAACATATAGGTTTATAATGCCTTCACTGCCATGGTACTTGTACAGTTTCTAAATCAGCATTAACAACTTCAGGAGAAACAAGAAGAGGAATATTAACGGTTTTTGTTTTATTAAATTACATTAAGTTTTTGAATTTTTGGTTTTCAAGCGTGAAATTATCAGTTTTCGGAGCACACCTGAAATCAGGCCATATCACAAAAACAATCGGTCAATTAAACGCTTTGGATGATCTTTTATGTGTAATGTATATTGTAGTTGTAAATCGAGTAGTTTTTACCTTTTAATACAACAGTTGAAAAGTTTACCGACTAGAGATTCTCCCTGTATATACTTAACGCGTGCTATATTTTCATACGTAACAACCGGATTATTATAATTAGTGATTGTGTTCTCTTGTCTTTTGTAGTAATTAAGGTCTAGGGCTCGCATCGTTGAGTATGTAAATAAAGTATTTTAATACCATTAAAGTGTGTAAAGAGATACGGAATTTTATTTACAGCTCAGAGCACGTTGTAAAATATTGTGATACTACGACACTTGCCTGGACGGATTCGTATGTTCCGGCTTTAATTCTTTTTCGGTCAAAATTTATTTTTATTACGGAGAGATCACTATTTTCAAACCTGTTTGTAATTAATATATTAATAGGGTTGTGATAAACAGTTAATTATAAGCCATGTAATATTGTTTTGTAGAGGAAAGTAGACGAAATTATATAATCTGGAAGATTGTTGAAAGGTAATTTAAGTTTCTTCAGTTCACGCCTTCATTTTTATTAGTAGAGTATGATGTAACTTATTTCAATAAATAGAATTAATACATTAACATTTTTAATTGTTTTTGTAATCATTGTAGTATTATTTCTATTTACTTTGCTTTGTTGTTAGGAAAAAAGAAAATATAAATAATTATTAATTGGAAGCCCTTGACCCACTCTCTATCATGCGCATAAACTGGAGGTGTGTGAATGCGTGGAATATAATCTACAAGAAAGTTAAGCAATAGAGTGGTCGCTCAATCCCTTGGATAAAATATAAGCTATGATAGGCCTGGGTGAGGTAGTGATCACGATGCTGAAGGTGATCAACTGAGCAGTGGCAGCTCATGGATCTTCGTAGAGGAGGCTAAGACAGAGATGCCGCTCGTGCTGTACTGCTCCTCTATAGGAGTAAGTAGTAAAAAGCAAATATTCCACTGTGGTTACGATAAAATTTTCTTCCGTAGCCTCCTCGTCGAACATCCATGAGCCGTCGCTGGTACGAGGTAGCAGAGGTAGTAATACAGATAGGTGAGGTCTACCTATCTGTATTGCTACCTCGGCCGTACCAAAAAAACCCCGCGAACCGTCACTGGCTGGTACTGAGTTTTATATCGCAATCTTCTCCATTCTGCGGCTATGGGATGGTGGGTGGTAGGTGCTGCAACATCAGTGGTGTGGTCTTGCTAACATCATGTCCGACCGACGACCGACAAATAATACTTATTTTGGTAAATTCTGGCAATGAAATTCGCCTGTAAAAAGTAGCGTCATATGTTAAAAATATGAGTTTAATACCCGCTTTATGTTGTTTTTTGGGTAAGTATGGTTGCATATATGAAGCCTCTACTATAGCCTGTTCATACAAATACTAATATTTACGTAACCTCATCAGGTCGTTATAGTTATTTAAAAAAAAACATATTTCGGGTATTTTCGTAATTTTTTAGACATTTTAATATCCCATTTTGATGCCATCTAGTGTAAACAGTTGAACGGAGTCCACCGTCTGCCATCTATGAGTTGCTGGCGGAACTCTTAGGCAATGATTTGGCCATTCACGGTAACATCGCTGCTGCCGTACGTATAATGGGTTGCCTGCATTCATAGCTTTATGTTGTTTTTCGGTAAGTATAGTTGCCTACATTAAACCACTATTAGAGCCTGTTTCATACGAATACTAGTATTTACGTAATCTCATCAAGTCGTTATAGTAATTTTAAAACAGAACACATGAATTGATAATTTTAAAAACATGTTTCCGGTATTTTCTTAATTTTTGTAGACATTTTAATACTTGTTTTGACGCCATCTAGTGTTAACGGTGGAACGGAGTCCACCATCTGCCATCTATGAGTTGCTAGCGGAACTCCTAGTGCAATGATTTGGCTATTTTCGGTACACAGCGCTGCTGTCGTACGTATAATATGTTGCCTGCATTCATACTTTAAATTGCATTTTGTTTTATCCATAAGATTATATTTTTTTAATACTGACTTGATGTTGAGTGTATCTATCCACGAAGTTTCTTCAAACGTTATAATCCTTACACAAATAATGCATTAATGATTTTCTATGAAAAGAATTATATCCTCGACAACAATCCAAAATTAGACTGAGGAAACGAAAAATTAATAAAACGTAGTGATATACCGTGAGATCAAAAAGTCGAAAATAGTTGGCAACCCTTAAAACATAACCTAACTAACAGAGGTTCAAAGGCGTCAACAAGAGTGGGGATTTTGACATGGAAAACCCTGTAATTTAAATAAAACAGGTAGATTATGAATCCTAAATGTATTATTAATAGTGATAATCAGTTTTAGAAATAACTGCAAATGTTTAGAATGTGCCGATGTGCGGGTAAGTTGATTTTTAACCTTAAATGTCTCATATCGTAAGATTCGAACTCCAAGTCTTTATATGGAGTTAACACTTTTAGAAAACAGTCCGTTTTGATACAAAGCCATTGAAAGTTGCTGATTTGATCGACGAAATCTTTTAGAAAAAAATTGATATTTGCGGTTTGCTAATGCTAATCATCGGATTATTATTTCTGTTACGCCAAAATCTTCATCGCATTTTATGTACGAATGCCCTCAAACTAGAAACTTATGGTCGGTTGCCAGTGTCAATGTCGGCGAGTTTGACAATATACATCCAAAATCTATTGAAATGCTGATTTTTGTTTTGCCCCTACTGGTATCGCTGAAAGCGTTACTGTGGGGAAAACTGTGTAGCATATTTGAGAAAATATGAACTTACTTCTTGATATCCTCTTGAAACTTCAACAATATAGCATGTTTACCAAGTGAATTCACTTGGTTTGTTTCTCGATCATGTCCAGCCAGGTTGTATGTCTTGCATAGTATAGTTTGATTAACGGATCTTTGCGAATGCGTCATTGCCGAAAATGGAGTATTTATACGACATACGTTAGCACATTATTGCGTCTTATTTAACTTATCGTAGAGGGAGTGAGCGCATGAAAATATCTAAACTAGGTTCAGCAACCTATGATGTGCACGCAAATATCCATTTATAGAAGTATACCACTCTATAGCAAGGCAATACTGGCGTAGGCTGTGATTGTGTAGATCAACACAAATCGCTTATAGAAGGGTTATCTTTTGCTTTCTTCTTGGCAGATCTAGTTTGTTCTGCACATCTTAAATGAAGTTGCTTTCTTGTCTTGCTTTTCTCTATTACCTTTATGCTTGCTCGATGTTTTACTTGAATTTCAAAACAACGAAAAGCGTGTGATCATTTATGGAAGCCGCTTCATTTTCCAAATGTCTAAAGCATTCTATAAAATTCAGGTTAGATAGCAGATTCTACTGTAGTAACTAATTGATAAACT
Organism: Ocypus olens; assembly: GCA_910593695.2. Taxonomy (NCBI): domain Eukaryota; kingdom Metazoa; phylum Arthropoda; class Insecta; order Coleoptera; family Staphylinidae; genus Ocypus; species Ocypus olens. The sequence goes on along the minus strand of OU343057.1, from coordinate 4,395,010 downwards.
GAATTTCTTAAACTCGCTTTTGGTTGTTGTTTATTTTCTTTCGAAAACTACAAATATGAAGGCGGCTCCTGTTTTAATCGGTAGATATTTCCATAGCTTATTAAAATTCAAACTGAGGGTGTATAAGTTAAATAAATCAACGCAAGAAAATACAAATGTTGACTGTATTAAAAGAGATTTGTAATGGGGTTTGTTGTTGTATCGAAATGAAAATTGACGGGCTCGATCCACTCTCAACTTCTTGACACGTCCTGGGGAAAGTCTCGGTACAAATTGTGAAATGTCAACACGGGAGTCTTTTCATTGTGAGCAATTTATTGGAATTGAAAAAGTATGTATTTTTAAAAAGGTCTCTGGGGCCTCGAAGGGTGCAGCATAAGATTACCTCAAATAAACGAATAAACGGACCGTTCCAGGCAAGGGCCGCCATTCAGCCCTCACTGTAAATATTTCGTGGTGGGCCGACGCACATAAATCCTACATGGGTTACTACTCACGAAAATAGCAACTTTTTATGTTATAAATTCGAAAATTATCCAACTCCGCACCACCCCTACCCATCAATATCGGGGAATATTATAAATATATTTTATGCCTGATAAAATTTTACATTATCAGATATTTATTTCCTACTGTCGCTATTAATATTATTCATTTTTTGACGAATTACTCAACAATTATTTATATATCATATTGTAGTATATTTATAACTAATGATTTGTTTTATGGTCTTGGTATTTATCTTTTGTGTCACATTATAAAAAAAAACCGTGTTGTTATTTTGTTGAATGCAAATTTTATTTATGTTAATAATGAATAGAATCCATGTATAACCAGAGAAAGTATTAATTAATTGAATAAAATTTACGTCAAATTTGATTTACCGCGTACATATGGTTTGACCCCAGTTTTTTTCTTTATTATTTATTAAAGCCGAGCGGGCTTTAAGTAAAAGCAACGCATCAACCCTTTTCCCTTGATAAGCTTGATTACAGCATGCGGGTTTTTAGAATAAACGATCGCATTAAGAAACCTACAATTGCCCGAGCAACTGTAAGCGACATCTGGACGATTTATTTTTATTATGCAAATCAATTTGCCGCCGCCCAAAATCGGAATCAAAATTCGAGTGGCAGTCATCAAATATTCACCGGACCTTAATAGGCCGGCGCACACTTGGCCGGATTTAAAAAGGGTTACGGCGGCCCATTAAATGATTGATTAATATTTCTCTCTGTTACATACGAAAACAAAGTGCGGTTAAGGTTTAATATGGCTGTAATTAAATATTCTATAAGAGAGATCCCGACAGCGCTCACTACTTAACAAGTTATTAACCGCGGGTCCTTAAAATCGTATTAATTATTCATGTTTTAAAAGCGATTTCCATAAAAGTATCTTCTTCAAGTTCCGATCCAGTGGCAATGCGCTTGTGGATTCGGAAAGGTTGCGCAGAAATCCAAATTGAACGCGGTTTTCAGATCGGTGCCCTCTGGGTGCAAATTAGTCGGATTCAATTAAAATTGGCGATTTTTTATTTTTGACGAAAAGTTGAAAAACTATCCTCCTTACTTTTGCCCAAAAATTGCATTAAGACGCGTCAGAAAATGTATTTCCCAACCACAAATGTCTATTTGAAGCCTGTGACGCGTCAGCAAAAGAAACTCGAAAATTGAAAAAATCGAAAAAATCTACTTTTTTTATAATCATCGTAGACCTTCATGTAATACCTTTTTTCATCAGAAGAACGAGCTGAATCGATTGGCTTAAAAAAATTTCATCTAGAAAAAATTGCAAAAAAGTCACCATGAACAGTGGCCAAAGTAACTGGCGAAAAAGTGTTAAGATTTAATTAAAATAAAGCATGAACAACCATGATACCATCAAATCGGAGAAAGTAACATCACCATTTTTTTTTAATTCTGAAAGTGACTAATCATTTATATTTTACTAACAATTCAAATGTAACTATAAATAGTTTAGTTTTCTTAACAAATGTAGGACACACTGTTTTTCAATTATACTTTGAATTTATAAATATATATTGTATGATAGGTGGCTCTACCACTCAAAAAGTTCATAAGCCGCCACTGATCTTCATTAGAAATATTGCATACCTGTTAAAATTTTATTAAAACTAGCTGGCGTCGGCGTCGGTAGAATTGTGACAAAGTATGAAATTGTGCAATTAGTATTCGGACTTAAATTTCAATAATAAAGTCGAGTAGTTGATACTAGCTCTAAGTCTTGTCTTTTGTGTTTGTTTTAGAGATATTTATTAATTTATCTTACAAGTTTAAATTTTACATGCCTTTCATATGAATTGTTTTTTTGGCGTTTTATGGCATTTTTTAACAATAATTGTTACTAGTATTAATTATCAGTAAATTAATTGCTCCATTTCTTTATGCATATTAAATATAATCACGTGTTCAATGGGAAGTTGAGGCAAGGTTTTTTTTTCGGTATAAAAATAAAGACGTCGCAGTGGAACTTATATAAATTAGGGAAAGTTCAAAACGATCTCTTGGAAACATCACGGCCATAAATAAAATTAAAAGAGGAAACAATAACAGGGTGCTTTTTAAAAAGAAGCAAGGAAGCCAGGAACTGGATAATTTATAGTGTAGAAAAGTCGTTACACAGCAAATATCTAATGGCGGGATGGGGGCACGTTTGATTCATTTTTCCGAAATTAAATTATAATTCCGGCGTTGCCATTTCACGGTCTGGTCGCCCGAAAAAGTTGCGGTCTTCCCCGTTGCGATTATTCTTTTAATTATCGATCTCTTTCGAAAGGTGAGCGAAATACCATTAAGGGCCAGCACGGCTGGGACCATTTACTTTTGTGCGGCGACAAATTTCTTTTTTGGGTAAACACCGGCGAAGAAAGGAAAACCATTAATATCTGAAGCTGTAACAACATTTTGTGTCATTAGTTCCCGTGCGAAATCCGTTAAATTCCACCGCGAAATTTCGACGTTTGTGTCGCCTTCAGGAATGATTCGGACTTATGGTGTGTAATAATTAAGACAAATGATCAAGGATCGGCGCCAAGCTTTATTTAACTCTCCATACATGAACATTATAAAATTGAGCCAGCTCAAGACGGTTTATTAATGTCAATTAAAGGTCAATTTCATATTAGAGATTGAACCAACACACCAAATACATGTGGATTGCGTCATTCTACAAGTTTCGTTCAGATTTATTTAATGGGAATTTATTGCTCTGTTTAAATTTCCTTTGCGTCAATTAATGGTAGCCGGCAGCATACAATAAACAATTTTCACTGTTTACTTATAATTTTGCATCCATTGTTAGTTTATAATTATTTATAAGATAATGATGATATTTAACTTAGTTTGTATTAACATACTGCTGCAAGTAGTCGCTTTAGATAAGGAAGATTGCAATCACATGTGTTGAGGGCATGAAAGACGAGTGAAGGAGAAAGTTGAAACAAGAAAAACAAGTACAGTACGTATTGGTATATAGATAAAGATACATTGTAAAACCCGAAAAGTTTTCGTAATTTTTACAAAACTAAGATCACATCCGTATTAGTAGTGATTTTAGCCTTGGCATTCAACACTTGAAAATAAATAACAAAGTCAATCCTATTAGGAACTGTTAGTAAAATGCAGTTTGTTGGTATCACAATTCATGATTAAATATTTAGCTTCCAGCATTAATCAATCTTATCAATTAATAATTTTAAGAATTCCCCAAAGTGGCTTCAGGTCAAATGGTGAGTTAAACAGCAAATCATAAAATATTACGTTCGCAATCAATTTTCGGACATGGTATTAAGTTCATTATTAGTTGTAATTAGTGGATAATATTTTCGTTCGGTCGGATAAAAAGTGGTATGATTGATTAAGTCTTCCTTGAAGGATCGCTTTGTGTACTCCCAGGTAGAACTCTGGTGTGAAGTATGAATAGATGGTAGAGCTGGAGGTACACTGTCAGGGTGTGTATAACATAAAGATCGTTCTGACCCAACTGACCGATACAAATATAAACCATTAATCTCCTCAAGTAATTAGTTCGCATCGTGTTCATAATGAAACGTACTTTATACGTTAGGAAATGTGCTACAATTTCTCTCTACTTAAACCTTAATAAGATTTATAAATGATCCGTTAAAATTAAAAATTCTGTTCGAAAATATATCATCAGGAAATGTAATAAATAATTACTTCTTGTGGCCATGATTCAACTTTCTCCAAATTTGATGGTATAAAAGAGATTTTTTTCTTCTTTTAAAAAGTGAGTAAATTAATTTTGACATTCTCCGCAATTTTTGATAATTTATATTTGATCTAACTATTAACATTTCTTGTAGAGGATGGTTGCGGCCGTTATTACGTGATAATCGATAATTACGTGTACGCCAAGATGCACTCCTTCGAACGACCTTCTGGTATCAACGTAGTTCTCCTCCACGATCTTTTCTACCACGTCTTCTGTCGGTGGAGGATTCTCAAGGATGTTTACCAGCAGGGTTTTCCCTGTATTTGAAGATGTTTCTGTTTCAACTTGGTAGGTTTGAACAGTATTCTCCAACAGGTTTAACACAAGCGCATTCTCAAGGATGTTCACCATCATAATTTTCCGGTACAGGTCTTTGCCTTCGATGACCTTCAAAGGTATTTCTGTTTGGCCTTAATAGATTTGAACAATATTCTCCAACAACAGGTTTGTACGCATTCTTAGGGATGTTTACAATCATGGATTTCCGGTACAGGTTTTTGACTTCGATGACCTTTAAAGGTGGTGGATTCTCAGGGATGTTTACCAGCAGGGTTTTCCGGTACAGGTATTTGAAGATGTTTCTGTTTCGACTTAGTAGGTTTGAACAGTATTCTCCAACAGGTTTAGCACAAGCGCATTCTCAAGGATGTTCACCATCATGATTTTCCGGTACAGGTCTTTGACTTCGATGACCTTCAAAGGTATTTCTGTTTGGCCTTAATAGATTTGAACAATATTCTCCAACAACAGGTTTGTACGCATTCTTAGGGATGTTCACCATCATGATTTTCTGGTACAGGTCTTTGCCTTCGATGACCTTCAAAGGTATTTCTGTTTGGCCTTGATAGATTTGAACAATATTCTTCAACAACAGGTTTTGTACGCATTCTTAGGGATGTCCATAATCATGGATTTCCGGTACAGGTTTTTGACTTCGATGACCTTTAAAGAAATTTCTGTTTCTTACTCATTGTAGGGATGTTTACCATCATGGTTTTCCAGTACAGGTTTTTGACCTGGATAGTATGCCGGCCCACTAGCCACGTGCGTTAGCGCGGTAGAACTAATGCGGAGGGTCCTGGGTTCGAATCCCGGCGAGGGCATGGGTGTTTGTGGATGTCTATTTTCATTTAATATGAATAATGTATTATAAATCATCGGTTGTGGCTGAATGACCTACGCTGTCTAAGCCAATGTCCCATATCATCCATAATTCCGTCAATCATACTTCCTTTTTTTAAAAAAAAAACCTGGATAGTATATCTGTTTCGCCTTGGTAGGTTTAAGCAAAGTTCTTCAACCAGGTTTAGGTGGCTTCATTCATGTGCTTAATTTCAACGTAACCCAGCTATACAACGTTGATTTTAAAACAAGGATGCTTGACTCTGTTGATTGATGTTTGCTTTTTTCCGTTCGAGATTTTTATTCCACGCGAATGACAGCGTAATCGATCCAATCGTCCAAATCTTCACCCGTTTTATTGCATTTCACCAAAGGTACTTACTGCTTGATTCTCCCAAAGAAGTTCTTTTGTAGATGGATTGGGTGGTATCATCGTTTTTACTTTCGGTTTTTCCATCCGTTCTGTTTGTTAAAATTTTCTCTTGTCCGTGACGATGAAGGTTCCTGGAACGTCCCACCCCTTAGGTTCTGGCAAAGCCGAGCTAGGGCGACTGAAATCGTATTCTTGGTTTCCGGTACTTGAGCGGGCTTGATACTTGTTCTAGTTGCTCAGGAACTTACGTGATTTAAAGGGCTGAATTTTCAACGTTTTTACTTTCGATTTTTCCATCCGTTCTGCTTCTTAAAATTTTCTCTTGTCCGTGACGATGAAGGTTCCTGGAACGTCCAACCCTTTAGGTTCTGGCAAAGCCAAAGCTAGGGCGACTGAAATCTTATTCTTGGTTTTCGATTCTTGAGCGGGCTTGATACTTGTTCGAGTTGCTCAGGAACTTACGTGATCTGAAGGGCTGAATTTTCCTTCTCATAGTGGTGGATCGATTACTCGGTTGTCAATGTTTTTCTTGAACGACCTTTCTTTATTGAACCTCCTTTTTGGAGAATCGAATCTATCATTTCTGCCTCTAGAGAAAGAATCATCTCTTTAAAAAATTTCTTCAAAACGGTCATCTCTGTTTTGATTAAACCTGTCGAATTAATCACCTAAAATCAAAAGCTTATTATGCTAAACCAAAGCTACTTCTGAAATTTGGAAGTACTAAAGAATAATAGCTAATATTTGATGCATTTTTAGGTCGTTATTCGAATATTATCATTAAAATTAGTGGATAAGCATGATGTCTCTTGAAACGAAATCGATATTTTAGAAGGGAGGTGCAATGTGACAGATGCACAAAACAGTAAAGCCACTATTAAAAAGGGTGTAAATCGTGAAAAGTACACATTTTAAGTCGGCCAGAAATAAAAGAAAATCCATTATAACCACGATGAATGTTAAATGTCCTAGAAATATCTATACTCTTTCCGCCACTTGGGAGCGTTATCTCTTTACAATAGTTCTCCACTTTCTGTAAATATCAACGACGCTTTATATATATATATATATATATATATATAAATAAAATAAAGGTACCCTCCCCCCTGACAGCGTCCTCTTTATCTGTTGAAATTTTCATTTTTTAAGGGACATGTGTATTCAATATTCCATCTGAGATGGTTTTTCAATTGTAAACAAGACAAAAATGAGAACTGTCAATCACGGTGTGTATGGTCTTTGTGTCGGGGGGTTAGAGGTTACGCAGATAAAAAGTTCATTTCCTTTTTTAAACAGCGCGTTATTAAATGCCTCGAACTTTAAAATGTACGCCAAGAAATAAATTCACGCTGAGATACACGTTTGCACATTTGGAAATGTCAATTGTAATAAAGGACGTCATTACCGGAAAATATACACATTAAAGTAAACACGCTGCTGGTTTGTGCATTCGTCTGCATACACGGACCAGCGATTGCAAGAATCAAGGGGGCTGTAATTAGGCGGTCGTATTATTCTATATTTAATTAATAGGGTGACCGGAAATATGCGCAAAGAAAAGAAGCACATCGGTAAAAAAAGCCCATCGAAAAGCCTACCAAGCGAGTACAAATGGAATACGAAATGTTTTTTTCAAATATGTATTATCGCTTCTCTTGAAATGTTTGGCGTCTATTGGTTTTATAGTTTTTTTGTTTTGTTTTCGCGTTGGCTTTATTTCACGTAGGAATTTTGTCTGTCTGCTTCTTTTCAATGAGTTTTTTTTCTTTGGGCTTCTTATCCAAAACGTGTCTTTTTACTATAACTAAAAAGTCATCAATACAAAAGAGGTAATAACGTTTGTAAATCAAATATTTGACTGATATACTTTGATCAATGGATCTTTGCGTGCACGTCACAGACGAATCTAGTTCCGACATGACTTTCATGCGTTCAGTCCCTCTACGATAAGTTAAGTTAGACGCAATTACGTGTTTCGTATGTCGACCAAGGCGAGAACACTCAGTTTTCGGTAATGACGCACACTCAAAGATCCGTTGACCAAACTATATATGCTTCTATTGCACCACACTTCCAAATCCACAATTAATAACTCACATGTTTCAATGAACTATGATTTTTACAGATAACGTGAAGTTACAAACTCCTAATTTTATGAATACGTACGAATTACATACATTTTTCAATTGTTCGTACGTTCATGTCCCAGCTTGATTTTGAGTAGCCGCAGGTGCACCCACTGTAAAGAAAACGGTGCAATTAAACTCGTCTTACAACGTACGCATGTTCCGGTCTAGCAAATCTGTTTGGCTTCAGTAAAACAATCATTACCGGTATCACGTTTGGAATTTTGGAACACCAATTTGGCGTTGACCTAAAGGTTCTCGCGGCTTTCTGAAGTTCGCCGAGAAACGCCAACACACCTTCAGCATTGTGATCTTTAATATTTAGAGGAACTTTAACGGTGTTTTTTTTTTTGGCCTGGGATGCATGTCCATGTGGCCAGCTCTAGATTAACGGTGTTTGGAATACTTTTATTCCAATATTCTCCAATAATCTCCGTTTCCCCATCAGCAACTAACTACACTGATGAGACCTGAAAGGTCGAAACCGGTCTGTAAGTGTTCTGATGGGGGAACAGTATTTAATGTTCACATTATTATTGTTATATTTGCCGCCGCTGGCAATGTCCATATCTTGTCGGATATGGTTCAGTACAGCATTGAGGCAATAGATTCCGCCACTTTGGCGTTTCTACCTTTAGAGGAACTGTTTTATAATGAACTTTAAAAGGTTTTAAGAAGAGTATGCGTTCCTAATTACTTGGTGCCAAATAGTCGTAGGAACTTCGTTCTTTGAGTCCTGCATAGGGAATTGATCAAATTTTAAGGCCTTTATTTTTCGAACTCCGTAGACATCGTCAAAGTTCCAGAAAAAAACAGGGGTGCTAGAGGGGGACGCATGCATGACTTTAAAGAAGACACTTCAAAGTTTTTCGTCCTCAAAGATTCATCACAATCAGGGGCAGCTCGTTATGTAGAGCCAAGGAGCCATGGCACTACCTCTAATTTCAAACGAAACAAGATTTTTTTAATTAATTTTAAAAACACTGATTTGTCATTTTAAATGTTAAAACAATGCCTGCGAAAGTTTCATGAGACGAGAAAAATGGCAATGCATTTATTTGAGAATATATCTCTTGAAGAAATTAACAGATTTGAAAAATTCTTCCAGAATTGTGTTTTGTGTTGTTATCTTGAAAACCAGTGATGGGGTATTTTGAGTTTTTTAGAGGATTATTAAGATTAATGTATTTTGAGTAAATCTGAAAAGTTTCAAGTGTGTTACAGTTGTTTTTGTATTTTTTTTCATTCCGAAGAAGTGAAACTTAAAAAATCATAAGGGCTCTTCTCGGTCGGTTATCTTAAAAACTTGTGATGGGGTATTATGGGTTTTTTAGAGGCGTATTATGGTTAATGTATTTTAAGTAAATTTAGAAAGTTTCAAGTATTTTAAAGTTGTTTTTATATTTTTTTCGCCTCAACAAAAAATGATAATTTTTCATAAATTTACACGAAAAATCGCAAAAGCAATAGACGGAATGTATTTGAATTTTGCACGAAATCACTCTTGAATTAATATTGAAGTTTCAAGTGGATGGCAATTGTTTTTATGTTTTTTTCGCGTCGGCGAATTTATTGTAATTTTTTCTAAATTTTATCTCCATTCACATTGAAATATTCTAAAATTTAGAAACAATGCATTTCTAATTTTTACGGAAGTGTAGAATCACATGTGTTTTCAGTTGTTTTAGAAAGTTTCAAGTCGATGGAAATTGTTTTTATATTTCTTTCGCGTCGACGAATTTACTGCAATTTTTTGTTAAATTTCGTCTCTGTTCACATTGAAATATTCTAAAATTTAGAAACAATGCATTTCTAATCTTTACGGAAATATAGAATCACATGTGTTGTCAGTTGTTTTGCAAAGTTTCAAGTCGATGGCAATTGTTTTTATATTTTTTTCGCGTCGACGAATTTGTTGCATTTTTTTTTTAATTTCATCTCCATTCACATTGAAATATTCTAAAATTTAGAAACAATGCATTTCTAATTTTTACGGAAATGTAGAATCACATGTGTTGTCAGTTGTTTTGGAAAGTTTCAAGTCGATGGCAATTGTTTTTATATTTTTTTCGTGTCGACGAATTTATTGCAATTTTTTGTTAAATTTCGTCTCTGTTCACATTGAAATATTCTAAAATTCAGAAACAATGCATTTCTAATTTTTACGGAAATGTAGAATCACATGTGTTGTCAGTTGTTTTGGAAAGTTTCAAGTCGATGGCAATTTTTTTTATATTTTTTTCGCGTCGACGAACTTGTTGCATTTTTTTTTTAATTTCATCTCCATTCACATTGAAATATTCTAAAATTTAGAAACAATGCATTTCTAATTTTTACGGAAATGTAGAATTACATGTGTTGTCAGTTGTTTTGGAAAGTTTCAAGTCGATGGCAATTTTTTTTATATTTTTTTCGCGTCGACGAACTTGTTGCATTTTTTTTTTAATTTCATCTCCATTCACATTGAAATATTCTAAAATTTAGAAACAATGCATTTCTAATTTTTACGGAAATGTAGAATCACATGTGTTGTCAGTTGTTTTGCAAAGTTTCAAGTCGATGGCAATTGTTTTTATATTTTTTTCGCGTCGACGAATTTGTTGCATTTTTTTTTTAATTTCATCTCCATTCACATTGAAATATTCTAAAATTTAGAAACAATGCATTTCTAATTTTTACGGAAATGTAGAATCACATGTGTTGTCAGTTGTTTTGGAAAGTTTCAAGTCGATGGCAATTGTTTTTATATTTTTTTCGTGTCGACGAATTTACTGCAATTTTTTGTTAAATTTCGTCTCTGTTCACATTGAAATATTCTAAAATTCAGAAACAATGCATTTCTAATTTTTACGGAAATGTAGAATCACATGTGTTGTCAGTTGTTTTGGAAAGTTTCAAGTCGATGGCAATTTTTTTTATATTTTTTTCGCGTCGACGAACTTGTTGCATTTTTTTTTTAATTTCATCTCCATTCACATTGAAATATTCTAAAATTTAGAAACAATGCATTTCTAATTTTTACGGAAATGTAGAATTACATGTGTTGTCAGTTGTTTTGGAAAGTTTCAAGTCGATGGCAATTGTTTTTATATTTTTTTCGCGTCGACGAATTTACTGCAATTTTTTGTTAAATTTCGTCTCTGTTCACATTGAAATATTCTAAAATTTAGAAACAATGCATTTCTAATTTTCACGGAAATGTAGAATCACATGTGTTGTCAGTTAATTTTGCAATTGTTTTTTTTTCTCAAAAAGTATTTTATATGCTAAGTGGCTCTACCATCAAAATGTTCCACGAGCCGCCACTGATCACAATCAATTAAAAATACGCCGAGTTATGGCGGTTTGAAAATGGTCGGAATTTCACGAATTTCAAGTGTTTCATTTTTTTTCCACCAGTGTATAACGATAGTAAAAAAAATAATAAGAAAAATCTTAATGGCTGAGAATTTATTTCATTGCATGATTCAGTGCATTCAATATCGGAATTTTTGGTTCACAGTGCGAAATATAAAACAAAAATGTTTTTGCAAAATTTGTACAAAGCGATAGTTTTGTTTGAAGAAATTGTTGTATAACTTTATTTAAAACGTTATGTTGTATCATTTCGCGATTATTGACAAGTGAAGAAGATAATTTATATAAAATTATTTCAAAATTATTAGAAATTATTTTTATATTATTAATTATTAGAAATTAATGTTATTATTTTTTACCTTGATGTTAATTTATTATTACAGTTATGTTTCGTCTTGGGTTTTCGAGGTAAACATTTTGAAGTCACATAAAAGTTCAAATCCCTAACCGTTTAGGGTTTTGGGGTTGCAAAAATCGAAAACTCTTTGATTTTTGGGAAAAAATTTAAAATAAAACAATATTAACAAAAACTGTAGAGGGTGCCAAAATGAGCAACTTATAAGGAATAACTTTTTTCGAATTCCCACTAGTTTTTTTAAAAACGTCTATAAACTTGCAAAATAGAAAAATCGTTTTTGGATCATAAAATTGGAAATTTTTTAAGTCTACCTTTTGATCTACTGATGGTTATAGGATAGGTCTTACCAACTACCCATCAGTTCAATTTATATTTAAACAAAAAAAGACGTATTCAAGATTAAATTAAAATTATGTTAATTTATTCAATCAGAAACCAAAAATGTGTTTTGTAGCTTAAATTAAAAAAAAAATACATTGGCGGGTTAATGAACCAAAAAGAGGGTTTCGCTGGTGCACGGAAGTTATAAAAAACATTGAAATACATTTTATTTGCTTCTTTTAATTGTAAATATTAATCTTTTCTACTCATCATGATGACCACCATGAAAAGTTTCCTATGAAAAATCCCAAGTTATGTACGAATTCATCTTCATCCAAATTTTTTGAGGCTGTTCGAAGTAGTCCACGAACGTGAACCAGAACATTAATGTTGAAAAAAAATATATTTTCTACAATTGTGTAGACAATCCTCATCATCTCATCTTCTTCAATTAAATTCCGTAAATATTTTTGAGCAAGAGAAAATCATAACGTCCTTCCATAAAAAAAACTGTCTGTCACAAGTCGTTTGATAAATAATTAAAAAATTAATTAATGGAAGCTCCTCATATATCACGCGTTCCAAAAATAGACAGCCGCGACCATCGCAATACCTATTTATGGAACATATAGGGGTGGTGTGATTGGTTTAATTATAAATAGATAATATTGAATTAGTTTAGAACAAGTATAGCATTTAATTAATAATATGATGTAATATATTCGTTTCATGTATTTAATGGGTGATGAAAAAAATTACGACTATTGAAACCAGATAATTCGATGGTTTTATTTATAGAGTTAAAAAAAGTAAAGAGTGACTTTTTAAATTTCTTCGATTCTTAGATTTGTGATGAAAAAAATTACGACTATTGAAACCAGATTCAATGGTTTTATTTATAGAGTTAAAAAAGTGACTTTCAATTTTTTTGATTCTTAGATTTAGTAAATGATAGTATTGGAAGGCGGCGTTTAATATTTTAGTGGCGTAACTTGTAGTTATGAAGTTTGTAATTTTCTGTTTTTTTGCTAGTGGTATTTTAATGCACGAAATTAATTTCTTTATATTTAATGTAATTAATGCTTTTTTTTGGCCGATACTTTTTCTTTATAAATCAAAAGTTTTTAATTTCTGCGTACATATGTAACTGTATACAATAAGTATAAATAATTGTTGTTGTTATTGACATTGATGTAGACATTTTAAAAATAATTATTGTCGTATTATAAAATTATTGTTATTATGATAATAGGCACGTATTATATAGTTCGTGTGAATACTGAAGTTGATTGTGTACACACTTTATTCAAATGTGCAAGTAATGTGAAGTATATGTTTTGAATATATTTGCGTTATATTGATCTGAGCGAGAGGGTTTTTTACACGTATAGGTGTAGGGTTGTAGGGTGAATAGTAATTTAGTCCTTTCTCACAAGTAATATCGCCTGATCAAATTGTCCTCGCAAATCAATCGGTGGTCAAAAGGGGGGAGAATCTTGTGACATGAGAGTGGGCGTTTGCTATTGACACTTTTCCGCTGACCAATCGGAGCAGGTCAGCAAGTCGTCATGGTAACGATCTTTTGTCTAAGAATTCCAAAGTTACTCCTGGATTCCTATAAAATTGCCTCTTCGAGGTGGTGGATGGGGCTGGGGCTGGAAAAAAGCGCGGATAAAGAGCAAAGATTAATAGTCCCGGATCCCCGATTCCGGATCCTTGGATACCAGATTACAGGAACTAACTCCTTAACATCGCGCTTACATCTTTTAACAAATACCTTTTACATAAAACTATACTATCTATCACCGGGGACGATTCAATGCCCTAAAACGGTTCGCATTGTACTTAAACTCTTACAGGACCACTCATTTGTCCGCCACTCCACACACAATGAACCAAACGAATTACTTTTCGAGTGTAAAAACGAACAAGATAATGTTCAAAACTTCATCTCGCAGATTCCAGATTTCCATTGTTCACTTATTTCATCAGGGATATGTCACTCTCGCGCGCTCTTTATGCGGAATACGTCTAAAAATACCATCATGTACTCCACAGCTTTTACCTACGTATTATTTCAATTCATACCGGGAACAGTCAAGTTCAATTTATGCCGGAGTAAGGATGGCATCATTTTAATCCACAATTAAAACTTAAAATTGTAAAATATAAAATACATTTATTGTATGATATTGTTTCAAAAATGTACTATACGTATGATATTGAATTTTAAATGTTTTGATATATTTATATGAAATTTAAAAATGAAGTCCTAAATAAAGTCAGTAAATATTTGAAATGTCGTGTCTCACAGGAACGCGTTTCCATTGGTCGGTCATACATGACGTCACCTATCTACTTGACGCTCTGTTTACACTAGAGATGGGTAACTCATGAGTGAGTAGAGTCGAGTAGACTTATAGTTGAAATAAGTGACTCAAAATGAGTAATAAATGTTAGCTTGTTAAAATGTAAAATTTTGTACATCATTTTTTTCCAGACATACTCTTTACTTCTTGCAAAGATTCAACTATTTTTCACGAGTCGACTCACAAAAGAGAGTAATTTCGCCCACCTCTAGTTTGCACCGTTACACCGATAATAATATTTCTGGATGCAAAAATGATTGAGCCTTCGTTTGTTAAGGCTGATTCATGAAATGTTAATAAAGATGGCAGAGGCGACGCAGGAATGGTTATAAATTAAAAAAATGGTTTAAATGGCCAGCTTAAAGTATATTAAAGTATTTACATTTGTTGAAATTGTTACAATGCCGAGCTTTCAGAAAATAAACAATTCCTCAATCTGAAAAGTAAAAGTTAAAAAGTCAGTTTTGAGTCAAAAATGATACCAAGATTTTTGTTTCTTTTCGAATATTTTTTAAATAAAAAAAGCATTTCAATAAAAAAATTTCATAAAATGATTATTTTCGAAAAAAAAGTTTTTGTCATTTTAACCGTTATAGTGCCGAGCAAGCGCCACCGCGTCGCTGCATACTCCTGTCTAAAGTGCCGCGAGCGTTATGGCGCTTCTTATGTTTTTCCTCAACATAAAACATGAAATCATTAAAACTACACATTTTTCTTTGGCAATTTACGGTATACCCACAAAAAATTGTCGGCACTAAAACGGTTAAGTCTGTACTAAGAAATGATAATGATTACATCAAAATATTAATGATACCTTGTAAATGTACGCGTCAGCAAAGAAAACTCGAAAATTGAAAAAATCAACTCTTTTAACAATCACCGTAGACCCTTATGTAATACCCTTTTCTCCATCAGAAGAACGAGATAAATCATTTGGTGTTAAAAAATTTCATCTAGGAAAAAATGCAAAAAAATTGGCAAGTCATCATGAACCAATTTTGAAAAAAGTCGATTTTTTCAGACTTTGAACGGCCGTAGCGGCTAAACGAAGAATCCAAATCGTACGCGGTTTTCAAATCTGTGCTCCTTGGGTGCAAGTTAGTCGGATTTAATTAAAATTGGCGATTTTTAATTTTTGACGAAAACTTGAAAAACTACCCAGAAGAAACCACCGGTTCAATTCAGGGTTTCTACACATCACTGGAAAGATCCCTTCAAGATGCTTCAGAAAATGTACTTTCGCAAGAACAAATGTCAATTTGAACTCCGTAACGCGTCAGCAAAGAAAACTCGAAAATGGAAAAAATCGAAAAAATCAACTTTTTTAATAATCATCGTAGACCTTCAGGTAATTTTTTTCATCAAAAGAACGAGCTAAATCGATTGGCGTTAAAAAATTTCATCTAGAAAAAATTGCAAAAAAGTTGGCATTAGCAAAAATTTAGAAAAAAGTCGATTTTTCTAGATTTTGAACAGCCGTAGCGGCTAAACGAAGAATCCAAATCGAACGCGGATTTTCTGTGCTCCTCGGGTGCAAATTAGTCGGATTCGATTAAAATTGGTGATTTTTAATTTTTGATGAAAAACTGAAAAACCATAAAAATATGTAAAAAATGTTGGTGAAAAAATTCATGACGGTTCTCAATGGCGGTGAAAAGCTTGTAAAGTAATTATTTTTCCCATTTTTTGGTCATTTGAGGATTTGAACATTTCATGATTTTCGCCATTTTTTTACTCAGGAAAGAAATGCATGCAAAAAATGTTGAGTCTCAGAAAAATTTGAAAAAATTCATGAAGGTTCTTAATGACGGGGAGAAGCGTGTAAAGTAATTATTTTTCCGAAATTTTTTTTTTGGTGATTTGATGATTTTCGCCATTTTTCCATAGTATTACTCAAGAAAAAAATGCATGCAACAAATGTTGAGACTCAAAAAAATTTGAAAAAATTCAAGACGGTTCTAAATGACGCCGTAAAGCACGTAAAGTAATTAAAAAAAAAACGTGAAAATCGATACTTTTGCTCAGATATTGGCTTTGAAATGATTTCCTGAAGAAACCGCTGGTTTTATTCGGGGTTTCTATACATCACTGGAAAGATCCCTTCAAGGCGCTTCAGAAAATGTACTTTCGCAAGAAGAAATGTCAAATTGAAGTCCGTGACGCGTCAGCAAAGAAAACTCTAAAATGGAAAAAATCGAAAAAGTCAACTTTTTTAATAATCATCATAGACCTTCATGTAATACCTTTTTTCTTCAGAAGAACGAGCTAAATCGATTGGAATTAAACAAATTCAGCTATCTTAAATACCAAAAAAGTTGGCAATGTCACCATGAACATTATGGAAAATTTGGATTTTTCAGTCTTTGAACGGAGGTAGCGGCTAAACGAATAATCCAAAACGAACGCGGTTTTCAAACTTGTGCTCTTTTGGTGCAAATTAGTCGCATTCAATTTAAATTGGCGATATTTAATTATTGACGAAAACTTGAAACAGCCTTCTTCTACTTTTTCCCAAAAATTGCATTTAAAATGATTTCCTGAAGAAACCACTGGTTCGATTTAGGGCTTCTATATGTCACCGGAAAGACCCCTTCAATGCGCTTTAGAAAATGTATTTGCCTAACCATAAATGTCAGTTTGAAGCCCGTGGCGCGTCAGCAAAAAAAACTCGAAAATGGAAAAAATCGAAAAAATCACCTTTTTTTCTGGCATAGGTTTGACCATTCAGCCACTAACGATGAGAACAGCTGTTTTAATAATCATGTAATACCTTTTTTTCATCAGAAGAACAAGCTAAATCAATTGGCGTTAAAAAATGTATCTGGAAAAATTGCAAAAAAAATTGGCAAGTCACTATAACACTCTTCATTTTATTAATGTTTCAGAAAAAAAAATATAATTCTTGTACTCATGTTATTTTCTAAGTAATGAAGTGATTAATCATAATTGAGGTTTTGAAATAAAAAACTACACTTAATTGCTGTGTGGTGCGTTTTTAAAATTAAAACCGCCAGTGCAGTTTGGTAACACTATAATTATCTTAATGTGTTGTATCACGGGCAGTTCGGCCTGTAAGAAATATTAAGCGCGGGCGGGGGTTGGGGGTGATTACGAAAACCGTCCCAGGTGCTACTCAGTAATCCTAATGATGAGCACTTAGCAACTCGAGCCATCTGCAGCGAACTCACTTTTAAGTGCAAAGTTTGTAAATAATAAACACTTTGGCATTCGTAATTATCGTAAAATATTCTCCTACATAGTTTAATTAATCTCTTTTCCTGACGGCGCCGCGCCGGATTAACGGCTCAAGGAATTATTCACAAATATTTCTGAGCCGCCCTCATTAACAACACGAATTTTCTCCCCCCTCAAAACCCGAGACATATGTCGCTAGTGCCGTTTTATATTTAAAGTCGTATCAATTGTCTTCGGTATTTTAAATGAAAAGAGGAACGGATTCTGTGCTTGAAAAGGCGCCATCTGGTGGAAGGGTGGTTAATATTCTGATTATGTGAAGTTTAAATTTTTGGTGTGGCTATCATTTTTCATGTTTATTATACATATAAACGTTTAATAAACGTATTTCACCTAATCTTGTATTTGTTGATTGAGTGGTAATGTGAAGTTGTGAGCTTGGCTGACTTGACTTGGAATGACGCAGGAATCTAGTTGGCAATTAAGAGTTTGTTTAATCACACGAAAAAAGATTCGGAATGACACCGAACACTTAAATCTGTACGAAATGTACAATGGCATTGCGAATTTAAAAATAGCTAATTGCCGTCCTGTCACGCTACGCACATTTTACCGTCGTATAAATTAGCCAATGAAAGAATTCGTGCGGCCAATAAAACGGATATTGACACCGAGTTAGCATTTTTGAAATGAAATCAAGGAGAACGTCGCAATATTTCACGTTCTATTGTTGGACGAAAATGTGTTCCAGTTTGATTATTTTCATTAGTGTGCCAATTTGGTGTCGATTAGTGTAAATAGATCTCGTGCAAAGTGTCGCCGTGTATCATCAATTAAATGTCTAATTGTAATCTTACATCATCTGTTGGAAACTGTGTCCTAAGTTATTGAAGCGGCACTAATACAAATTAATTTGTAATTCATGGTTAAGGATGTACTCAAGGCTGAGTTTAATGGATCAAATTTATCCGATAAATGTTACTTCTGTCCTGATATCTGTTTTAGGATGATATCTCGGATAAATTAATTGCACGGATAGGTTTTGGGGCAAGGTTACTTCGAATTCGAATTACTTTGAAACTATCATTAATACGTGTATAGGCTTGAATGCCAAGTATTTATTGGCGTAAACAATCAATCACATCAATTATAAGTATACATACATTTCTTTTTCTTCCTTTAATAAATTTAACCACTCTCCTTGCCCATAATCTGTATTTCACATGCGCCTAAGCATCTAACATTATAACTTCCAATGCTTCCGCCACTGTTACTCTTTTTCACACTTCTTCTTCTTTTCTTCTCGTTCTTCACTTCCACACCGACACCTTGCCAACAATATATTTCCCTTCTCGTGCCCGTTTTACGCAAATATTAAGGTTTTCGGCTTTTGGCTACTCTTTCATGTTTTGGATCGTACCTACCATTTCATATGCTGTTCAGTCTTTCACAGTCATCTCAAGTAGATAAAACAATATTCATTACATTTTGTAATGTGAACGATCGATACAGATTATAACAGAAATTTGATCCTGAAGGTCGATATCGTGGACAACATCCATATATTAAAACGCTAACAATCTTAGGTGTTTACATGTGGTTACGGTTGATGAAGTGTAACAGAAGTTAACAGCCTGAGAACAAAACCACCATCGCCGACCCTTTGACTGCGTCTTCACGCTTTCCTGGCATTAGTCGCAAGCTGTCCCCACGCGCTGGCCATAAGTCTCGGATTGCTTCCTCCACGAGACGCTACGCAAGATTCAAATTTCGCGTAAAATCTCGGGAACCGATAAAACAGTCCGTGCGCGACTCCGGAGCATGGGAACGGCCGTTTCGACTTCATCCAAATCAATGCCTAAGTGGAATTCGCGATAAGCGGCAAGCATTATTATCGCGTGAACAGGTGACCGCCATAAATTGCGTCTCTCACCTGTTTGCTTAGTAAGTAATTGTATATCATGCATGTTACGCGACATGCCAGAGATCAATAATAACAATCAAACAGTTTGTTAAGTTTTTATGAGTAGGTGGTATGTAAAGTGGTTAAGTGCAAAGTTCTTGGGTAATGATACAGCCTGGAGAATTTTTATGCGGTAAATAATACGCAGCAATTTTTTTTTGGGGTTTTGTTCGCTTCGAAACTACTTTTAATTTAAACATTACTTGAATTATCACCATGAAATGTATTTAGATATTCTGCAATATTCAAGGTCGAAAATGATTGTGATGTAGAACGAACGGAATTGCACAATACGTAGTTCGGATGATTTTTTCCGTTTTTTTTTTTGGCAGTACGGCCTTAACAAACAAACAGTACTAGTAATTAAACAAAGTGGTACATACTCTGGTCTTAATACGTTGGCTTCAAAAATGTAAAGAATCAATAATTTTTCTCTATTTTGGATTATTGTTGCGATTCAAGCCTCAGAAACTGGCGCTCAATTTTTTCTAAAATTTGACCTTACCTTTGGCAACTTTTGTTGTTTAGGCACTTCTAGGATGAACAATATTCAAGATCCACAAACTAGTGTCTGCTTTTTTAAATCATTTTTTCAATCATTTAATATTACCTTTGATAGCGTGTGTTGGAAATTCGATTTTCAAGAAGAACAAGAGTCAAGGTTCAGAAATTTTTGTAGCGGTGTTTCTACTATTTGGCATTACCTTTGGCAACGTGATTGAAAATATTCGATTCAATCCTTAATACACTTCCAAGATGAACAAGATTCAAAAACTAGTGCCTAATTTTTTTTCTGTAATTTGATATTACCTTTGACAACTTGCGCTGGAAATTCTATTTCATCTTTAAGACACTTTCAAGAAGAGCAAAAGTCAATGTTTAGAAACTAGTACCTGCATTTTTGTAAAAGTTTACCTATAAGGCGTCATCATCTGTGGCAACGTGAGATGAAAATTCGATTCAATCCCTAAGATACTTTGAAGATGAACAAGATTCAAGATTCAAAAGCTAGCGGTTTTTCGGTAATTTGACATTACCTTTGGCAACTCGTGTTGGAAATTATATTTCATCTTTAAGACACGATGAAGAAGAGCAAGAGTCATGGTTCAAAAACTAATGTCTGAATTTTTGTAGCGGTGTTTCTATGATTTGGCATTACCTTTGGCAACGTGATTGTACATTCGATTCAATCCTTAATACACTTCCAAGATGAACAAGATTAAAAAACTAGTGCCTAATTTTTTTCTGTAATTTGATATTACCTTTGACAACTTATTTTTATTTAATTTGTTTATTCTGAAGAGTGTTTAATTTTAATTTTATTTAAATCAATTTTAGTTTTATTTAATTTTATTGAAGTTAATTTTACTTTTATTTAATTTGTTTATTCTGAAGAGTGTTTAATTTTAATTTTATTTAAATCAGTTTTAGTTTATTTAATTTGTTTGTTCTGAAGATTGTTTTAATTTAAATTTATTTAAATCGATTTTGGTTTCATTCAATTTGTTTATTCTGGAAATTGTTTATTTTTTTTTTTTTTATATTGTATTATTATTTATTATTTTATATAATTAATTAACGATTAATTTATGATACTTTATGTAAATGGGATTACCCGTCAATAAAGTTATTATTATTATTATTATTATTATTATTATTATTAACTTGTGCTGGAAATTCTATTTCATCTTTAAGACACTTTCAAGAAGAGCAAAAGTCAAGGTTTAGAAACTAGTACCTGCATTTTTGTAAAAGTTTACCTATAAGGCGTCATCATCTGTGGCAACGTGAGCTGAAAATTCGATTCAATCCCTAAGATACTTTGAAGATGAACAAGATTCAAGATTCAAAAGCTGCGGTTTTTCGGTAATTTGACATTACCTTTGGCAACTCGTGTTGGAAATTCTATTTCATCTTTAAGATACGTTTAAGAAGAGCAAGAGTCATTGTTCAAAAATTAGTGCCTGAATTTTTGTAGCGGTTTAACTATAAGTTCGCATTACCTTTGGCAACGTGTGCTAGAAATTTGATCCAATCATTAAGATACTTCCAAGATGAACAAGATTCAATTACTAGTGCCTAAATTTTTGTAGCAGCTTTTCTATAATTTGACATTACCTTTGGCAACTTGTGTTGGAAATTCTATTTAGTCTTCAAGACACTTTCAAGAAGAGGAAACTTTGAAGATGAACAAGATTCAAGATTCAAAAGCTAGCGGTTTTTCTGTAATTTGACATTACCTTTGGCAACTCGTGTTGGAAATTCTATTTCATCTTTAAGACACGTTTAAGAGTGTGCTAGAAATTTGATTCAATCATTAAGACACTTCCAAGATGAACAAGATTCAAATACTAGTGCCTAAATTTTTGTAGCGGTTTTTCTATAATTTGACATTACCTTTGGCAACTTGTGTTGGAAATTTTATTTAATCTTTAAAACACTTTCAAGAAGAGCAAACTTTGAAGATGAACAAGATTTAAGATTCAAAAGTTACCTTTTTTTCGGTAATTTGGCATTACCTTTGGCAACTCGTGTTGGAAATTCTATTTCATCTTTAAGACACGATGAAGAAGAGCAAGAGTCATGGTTCAAAAATTAGTGCCTGAATTTTTGTAGCGGTTTAACTATAAGTTCTCATTACCTTTGGTAACGTGTGCTAGAAATTTGATTTAATCATTAAGACACTTCCAAGATGAACAAGATTCAAACACTAGTGCCTAAATTTTTGTAGCGGTTTTTCTATAATTTGACATTACCTTTACCAACTTGTGTTGGAAATTTGATTTAATCTTTAAGACACTTTTAAGAAGAGCAACCTTTGAAGATGAACAAGATTCAAAAGTTACCTTTTTTTCGGTAATTTATCATTACCTTTGGCAACTCGTGTTGGAAATTCTATTTCATCTTTAAGACACGTTTAAGAAGAGCAAGAGTCATTGTTCAAAAATTAGTGCCTGAATTTTTGTAGCGGTTTACCTATAAGTTCGCATTACCTTTGGCAACGTGTGCTAGAAATTTGATTCAATAATTAAGACACTTCCAAGATGAACAAGATTCAAACACTAGTGCCTAAATTTTTGTAGCGGCTTTTCTATAATTTGACATTACTTTTGGCAACTTGTGTTGGAAATTCTATTTAATCTTTAAGACACTTCCAAGAAGAGCAAAAGCCAAGGTTCAGAAACTATCGCCTGAATTTTTGTAGCATTACCTTTAACAACGTGTGTTAGAAATTCGATTCAATCCTTAGAACACTTCCAAGATGAACAAGATTCAAGAACTAGTGCCTAAATATTTGCAGTAATTTGACATTACCTTTGGCAAATTTGATTCAATCTTGAAGACACTTCAAAGTTGAGCAAGATTCAAGATTCAGAAATTAACTTGGGCAACGTGTGTTAGCAATTCAATTCAATCCCTAAGATACTTCCAAGTTGAACAAGATTCAAGATTCAAAAACTAGTGCCTACATTTTTGTAGCGGTTTTTCGGCAATCTTTAGGACACTTCCAAGATGAACAAGATTCAAGATTCAGAAACTAGTGCCTGAATTTTTGTAGCGGTTTATCCATAAGTTGGCAATACCTTTAGCAACGTGTGTTAGAAATTCGATTCAATCCTTAGAACACTTTCAAGATGAACAAGATTCAAGAACTAGTGCGTAAATATTTGCAGTAATTTGGCATTACCTTTGGCAAATTTGATTCAATCTTTAAGACACTTCAAAGTTGACCAAGATTCAAGATTCAGAAATTAACTTAGGCAACGGGTGTTAGCAATTCAATTCAATTCTTAAGATACTTCCAAGATGAACAAGATTCAAGATTCAGAAACTAGTGAATTGTTGTAGTGGTTTTTCTATAATTTGGCAATAATTTTGGAAACGTGTTAGAAATCCCAACTGTAAGACACTAGTTTCTCTTTTGTCTCCTTACCAAAAAGGCTAGCAACAGTAGTACTTGTTGATTTTTTGTAGATGGCAGCAGCGATGGCTCGTGGATTTTCGTAGAGGACAATTAGTTCTCGGAATGAGTAGACTTGAATTTTTTTTTTAATCGTTATTTATGCATTTCGAGTCGAATTAAGCACTATTTTCAACAAGTGTAATTTTGCGTATCCGTTCCCAGAAGTCACGCAAAGAAATTTTGCAGACAAATAGTTCTCAGAATGTGTGGAAAATTAAATTACTTACAGGTGATATTATTATGAATGAAGGGTGAACATAGAAATGAAACAAACTGGTTTATAAATATTACAGTCAATTTATTTTCTATTATTGTATTATGTACAAATATATTACTTACAAATATATTGTATTTGCCCGAAACAACTAAAAACGAAAAACATTTTGAATCTGCGTTGACTTGGCACTGGCCTAACGTGATAAAATAAGTTACTTTAATATGGCTCTTTGCTTCCAATGAATTCGTTAAATCGTTAAAATAACTCTAAATCTGCTACTATCCGTAATATGTATTATATATAGATTTTTCTCTCTCTCGAACAGGACTTCAAAAAATTTCGAAAACGATAAAAATATAATAAAATTAAATGTACACATAAAATATCCAACACATACACGTTTACATACATTTATTTAATATAATCAGAAATAAATATAATTATTTTAAGGATAAAAAGAGCGTAAGTGCTTCGCCGTACGAGCTTTTCGAAAAGGGAGAAAGGGGTAGGTTGTGTGGGGGGGGGGGAGATCCGCTCGTGTTTTCCTTCAATTTCCACAAATGGTAAGTACTGGAATTTTTGACTACTTTTGTCTTTATAAATATAAAGGATATAATTAGGGAAAAACTATAACAATATAACAACAACAATAACTACTAATAAACAAATTGAACACTGGCATTTGATAATTACAAAATAAAAAACAACAAAAAAACGTATCGTTTATATAGTGTCAGTTTTACTGCTATCTTCAAACATTACATGAACGATTCTCGAAATTCTTTTATTCGTATATACAGGGTTCCCACTTGACGTCCACAACACTGGTATTTTTTTAAATCGTAAGAAATAAAAATAAGAAATAGTTCAAAGTATTAATCGAATTATTTTTGCGCAGATAATAATAATAATAAATACATCGTTATTTAAGACCACAAAAAACAAATAAAACAAATCTTTCTCCTGGAAACATAGAGAACGACCCCTCAAACCATCTTCTTTACTCCACAACAAACGCTTCCCTTAGAAAATCGTCTGTTTTATCTCGCAGAGAAATTTGCAAGAGACCCCTCTAACTTCCACTTCCTTTCTCAATTCTAATCCAAATGTTGCCCGAAAATTGAAGCATTGGAATTATAAATAATAAAGTGTTTAAATTTGAAATATTATATTTAAAAATATGAAAACGTTTCGTAAAATCTGATTAAGAAACATTATTAATACAAAAAGAAATTGCTGTGGGTGACAATATTTTGCCAGGATCCGGTAAATAACCAATATATAATTTTGGAAAACTGTTTAATTGTAGAAAAACTATTATTTTGTAAGTTTTTTTGCATTTGTAATGATTTTAGTTCTCGTCTTTATTTACTTGAAAAAAACGTTGCATATGTAATCTTAAAAGCGAAAAACCTGCCGATTCAAAAAAAAAAACTCAAATTAAAAAAAGTGTTGTATATCATTGCGCTTACACGTGATGATGTAGGAGAAGTTCAATGTTTAATTTTATTAGAAACACTTTTCGCTAAAAATAAAAAAGAAGTGATAAATTTTACGATAGTTTTCCCTCTAGTGTATAAAATAATACGTTGATCTTTGTTAGACTATGACGCCATCTTCTTTGCCCGGGCATAGGTGTTGTGATTGTTACATCGATTATGGATGTATATGCATCAAATATTAAAGTTTTGTTGTTAGTAGAATGATCAAAATCTTGTCCAAAAAATTCCAATAACATCCATATCTTCTTAAAATTATCTCAAGAAATCTAAATGTAGTATTCCCATTCATCGATCGATTCATTCAACATTTCACCGCGAATTGAGATAAATAATGATCATTACTAGTATTTTAGAACGGATATATATATATATATATATATAGCAGGGCAGAATAGAAGAAATTAAATATTTAAATTTTCAATTTTCAAAACGAAAAGTGGCAAAAAAATATGAAAACAATTGCCACAAATCTGAAACTTTCCAAAATCACTCAAAATCAATTCCACTTCACGATTCTCATAAAATTTCATGACACCCTATCACTAGATTTCGAGATAATCGCACGAGAACATGGTTTATTGCAATTGTAAAATTGGGAATTTTCTCAATTGGCAAAAAAATATGAAAACAATTGCCACAAATCTGAAACTTTCCAAAATTACTCAAAATCAATTTTACTTCACGATTCTCATAAAATTTTATGATATCCCATCACTAGATTTCGAGATAATCGCACGAGAACATGGTTTATTGCAATTCTAAAATTGGGAATTTTCTCAATTGGCAAAAAAATATGAAAACAATTGCCACAAATCTGAAACTTTCCAAAATCACTCAAAATCAATTCCACTTCACGATTCTCATAAAATTTCATGACACCCTATCACTAGATTTCGAGATAATCGCACGAGAACATGGTTTATTGCAATTGTAAAATTGGGAATTTTCTCAATTGGCAAAAAAATATGAAAACAATTGCCACAAATCTGAAACTTTCCAAAATTACTCAAAATCAATTTTACTTCACGATTCTCATAAAATTTTATGATATCCCATCACTAGATTTCGAGATAATCGCACGAGAACATGGTTTATTGCAATTCTAAAAATGGGAATTTTCTCGAGTGGCAAAAAAATATGAAAACAATTGCTACAAATCTGAAACTTTCCAAAATCACTCAAAATCAATTCCACTTCACGATTCTCATAAAATTTCATGACACCCTATCACTAGATTTCGAGATAATCGCACGAGAACATGGTTTATTGCAATTGTAAAATTGGGAATTTTCTCAATTGGCAAAAAAATATGAAAACAATTGCCACAAATCTGAAACTTTCCAAAATCACTCAAAATCAATTCCACTTCACGATTCTCATAAAATTTCATGGCACCCTATCACTAGATTTCCAGATAATCGCACAAGAACATGGTTTATTGCAATTCTAAAATTGGGAATTTTCTCAATTGGCAAAAAAATATGAAAACAATTGCTACAAATCTGAAACTTTCCAAAATTACTCAAAATCAATTTTACTTCACGATTCTCATAAAATTTTATGATATCCCATCACTAGATTTCGAGATAATCGCACGAGAAGATGGTTTATTGCAATTCTAAAATTGGGAGTTTTCTCAAGTGGTAAAAAAATATGAAAATAAACTGAGTACGTATGGTTGCCTACCTATTAATGCGTTGGTGTGCTTATTTTATGGTTGAACATAGGCATTAACAATTATATGTTTAGAGTTAAAATAAAAGCACTGTATAAGCACAGAATAAAGCACAAAAAAAACACATAGTAAGTGTTTTATTCTATGTTTACGTTTACAGAGCAGATTAGTAATTTCCAATTTTTTTTCATTTATAGGTCCTGAATGATTACGTTATTACGTTATTAAAAGTAATTTTAATTTTTCAAGCCTTAACCTTTTTAAACAAATTTCAAATTTCCAATTTTTATTGTCTAACCTTATTTTAATTTTTCAAGCCTTAACCTTTTCAAACAAATTTTAAATTTCCAACTTTTATTGTCGAACCTAATTTTAATTTTTAAAAGTTAACCTTTACAAACAAATGAACAGATTTTAAAATTCCATTTTTTTTTCTATTTTACTTCGAAAACCAGTGTTGATTTTTTTTCAAATAGGGCCTTACCTTACCCAAAAACTCTATTGATCTCTCACCATTTTCAAAACACCAACGGTGAACAATTAAAGTGGGATACCCTGTATACATGTCGTGTCATTTCGAAAATCACTATACATTTAGAGTGTTTTCATTGTTTTATTTACAAAATTTACAGTCTAGATATATTATTCATTTCTAATACATAGATGCATTTCAATTTTCTTTATTTAACTATATTTATATTTATATATAACTAAAAAACTTCGTTTGCACATCGCATATTTTCATATATAAAAAGGAACACGTATGTTTTTTTTTTATTAATTACATTTGGGACTGCTACAAAATAGTACTTCATAGTGTTTTTAATTTTTTGCTTCGTGATATCGGGTCTACATATTTAATGATATGCAGGTTTCCTTTTGAGATATTGTTTTTCGTGAATTTTTGGTTTTCGAATCCATTTTCTAACTTCTTCTCAGCGACCAACTAGATTCGTTGTGTCCGGATTTGTTGTGTGAGAATGGTCGTTAAAAAATGTTATTTTTAGATTATACCCTTAATGCGTAAAAGGAGATTGACTAGGATGCCTAGTACAGTTTCAAGTATCACATGTACGGCCAGGAGAAAGAACTGCCAGACAGAAGCATATCCCTGATAAGTGTTTCAATTGGGGTTTTACCGACCAGTCTTACGAAAAACAGTTGCTCGATTACTGCCGAACTGACCGTCCTCAGGCTTGGTAGCCTTAGTAACAACTTGCCGAATCTGGTTGGTTGGTTGGGGTACTGCGACCTGCAGTATTCTTCGAGGGCACACTGGGACTTCTCCTGTATGGACTCTATATGCGCCACGTCGCTCAATCCGCAAGCGTCTGAAACAAAAAAAAAGGATAATCAAAATGAATCGAACGACATTTTATAGCAGCACATAAAGTTTGTATAGCAGTCATGAAAATCCTTTATATTAGCAAGTTTTAATTAGTCCTATTGTAATTAAAAATTGATGAACACGAATTTGCATAACCGACCATGTTTTATTAATTATCTAACTTTTAAGTTAGTCGTAAATTTTCTTGAGCGAATCCATGCCGATTCCTTTTCTACTTAGTTTTATTATCTATTCAACTCAGGGAGGCTCCTACTTATTTTATGAATATTTTAATTGAATCCACCCTCCACTTAGGCACACACGCACACCCTTCCACAATCGGGAAATTAAGTCTCATTTTTCTACGAATTACACCCCCGCGGTAATTCATTTGCATTTCCGGGACGACACTATAGATGGCGCCGCATTTTATTAATCATATCAAAGCGTGCACTTTATTGCATAATTCAACACCACGGATATTCCGCAAGTAATGGGATAATAATATTTATTATTCTGTGCTGGATTCCAATTAATCTTAGATATGCGTACTTTATGACTGCAAATCAACCAACCAGAAAATACATCACTTGTAATTGCACATGTCAATAACTTTAAATTATTGTTATCGTCTTTGTACTGCTTTTACATAACAATACATTTAATAAAATTATTATTATTAATCTAAAATGTTGCACCAATTTCCCTATTGGTTGTTTCATAACTTGCGAATATACGAGACAAAAGTACTCTGAAACCGGTCGAGACGAGAAAATAATTAATGTTTATTACTTAATAAATAAAACTAACGTAGTGTAACAATTTCAAATTAAACTTCTTCTTTATAGCAGTTTCTACAATTTTTGTTGATATAAGTTTGATTAACATCATTTTATAATTATAGACCAAAATTGTGAACATTTATTTATTTTGACTTTTTTCGCGAAAAAAAGGACCAGAAAAATTTGGATCGTGACCATTTTGTTCTAAGCTATAAAATGAAGTAAATTACATGACAATATCCTAGAGATAGGTAACTCATGAGTGAATCAACCCTGAGAAGTGAGAGTCGCGGAGTCGAAGGATTCTTTTGGAAATTTGATGGTCTTTTTGTCATGAATATGAATAATTTTTGTCAGTATATTTTCAAGGCAAATTGGAATTTGCTTTTTTTTCGTAGTTTCGTGTTTTCAATTAAAAATTAGTCGACTATTTTTAATTATTTTAGATTTTCACTTCATGATGAGTCGACTCTTTGTGTCGAAATGTGTTGTAGACCTGTTTTTTGCTCTCACTTTGTAGAGGAAAATTGAAAAATTTGCAGGTTTTTTTGTCATAAACAAATTTTTGGAAGTAAGGACCATTTTTTGCTGTTTTCCAGTATGTTTTCAGGATAAATTGAAATTTGCCTTTTTGTAGCTCTTTCACTTCAAAATGACTCTTTTTAATCGTTTTAGCTCTTCACTTCATGATAAGAAAAAAAATGAGGAGCTTTTTTTGCTGTTTTTCAGTATATTTTCAAGGCAAATTGGAATTTGTTTTTTTCATAGCTGTTTTCAAGTAAAAATTAGTCAACTATTTTTAATTATTTTAGATTTTCACTTCATGATGAGTCGACTCTTTGTAAGAAAATGTGTTGTGGACCTGTTTTATGCTCTCACTTTGTTTTCAAGGTAAATTAAAAAAATTGCAGGTTTTTTTGTCATAAACAAATTTTTGGAAGTAAGCACCATTTTTTTGCTGTTTTCCAGTATGTTTTCAGGATAAATTGGAATTTGTCTTTTTGTAGCTCTTTTCTTTTCAAAATGACTCTTTTTAATCATTTTAGCTCGACTGTTTGTAAAGGAACGTGTTTCCCAAAATTGTAGGTAAGGACCTATTTTTTGCTGATTTCGGGGAAAATTGAAAAATTAAATCCTTTGGAAATTTGCAGCTCTTTTTGAGTTATGAAAATTTTTTGAAAGTAAAGACCTTTTTTGCTGTTTCCCAGAAGGTTTTCTGTGCAATGTTTTTGTAACTCTTTTCACTTCAAAATGAGTCGACTTTTTTTTTAAGTGAAGAGCTAAAATACTCTTCATTTTATGATGAGACAACTCTTGCAAATAAACGTGTTTCCCTAAATTGTAGGAGGTGAGGACTTTTCTTGCTCTCACTATGTTTTTGGGGTAAATTGGAAAATTAACTCCTTTGGAAATTTGCAAGTCTTTCTGAGTCATGAATACATTTCTGGAAGTAAGGACTGTTTTCGGGGCAAATTGTAAAATTAAATTCTTTGGAAATTTGCAGCTCTTTTTCAGTTATAAATTTTTTTTCAAAGTAAGGACCTTTTTTGTTGTTTTCTGTGCAATTTTTTTTGTAATTCTTTTCCCTTCAAAATGAGTCGACTTTTTTTTAAGTGAAGAGCTAAAATACTCTTCACTTCATGATGAGGCAACTCTTTGCAAAAAACGTGTTTCCCTAAATTGTAGGAGGTGAGGACTTTTTTTTTGCTTTCACTATATTTTTGGGGTAAATTGGAAAATTTACACCTTTGGAAATTTGCAAGTCTTTTTGAGTCATGAACAAATTTTTGGAAGTAAGGACCCTTTTTTGCTCAACATTTTTTGGGAAAAAATTACTTCTACTTCCCTGGCTAATTCCACGCTGTATTTTGAAGCGATTCTCAACTTTTTTTCATTAGCGTATCATATCCCAAGCTTGTACCCTTCATTAAAAAAATATATTAAGTAACCGTGTTTCCTTGAGGACGTTTTGTTGCTCTCACTATGTTTTCGGGGTAAATTTGAAAATGAAATCCTTTGGAAATTTGCAGACCTTTTCGAGTCGCGAAATTTTTTTTGTAAGTAAGGACCTTTGTTTGCTGTTTTTCAGTATGTTTTCAGGGGAAATTATTTTAGTAGCTCTTTTCACTTCAAAATGAGTCGATTCTTTGTAAAGAAACGTGTTTCACAAAATTGAAGGTGAGGACCTTTTTTTGTTCTCACTATATTTTCTAGGTAAATTTGAAAATGAAATTCTTTGGAAATTTGCAGGTCTTTTTGAGTTACGACATTTTTTTGGAAATGAGGATCTTTTTTTGCTGTTTTCCAGTATGTTTTCAGGGTAATTTTTTTTTGTAGCTCTTCAAAATAAGTCGACTATTATTAATTATTTTAGCTCTTCACTTTATGAAGAGTCGACTCTTTGTAAAGAAACGTGTTTTACAAAATTGTAGGAGATGAGGACCTTTTTTTTGTTCTCACAATATTTTCTGGGTAAATTTGAAAATGAAATTCTTTGGAAATTTGCAGGTCTTTTTGAGTTTCAAACATTTTTTTGCTGTTTTCCAGTATGTTTTCAGGGTAATTTTTTTTGTAGCTCTTACTTCAAAATAAGTCGACTGTTATTAATTATTTTAGCTCTTCACTTTATGGTGGTCGACTCTTTGTAAAGAAACGTGTTTCACAAAATTGTAGTAGGCGCGGACCTTTTTTTTTGCTCTCACTATATTTTCTGAGTAAATTTGAAAATGAAAGTCTTTTTGAGTTTCAAACATTTTTTTGGAAGTGAGGACCTTCTTTTGCTGTTTTCCAGTATGTTTTCGGAGCAATTTTTTTTGTAGCTCTTTCCATTTCAAAATAACTCGACTCTTTATTATTGTAGCTCATCACTTCATGACGAGTTGACTCTTTGTAAAGAAACGTGTTTCCCAAAATTGTAGGAGGTAAGGACCATTTTTCGCTCTCACTACAATTTCCGGGTAAATTGTAAAATCAACTCCTTTGGAAATTTGCAAGTAATGAAAAACAATTTTTGACAAAAGATACCGTTGTTTACTATCTTCATCATTGATATAAAGATTTTTATAATATTTATCATATTACAAATTTTTGGAAAAGCAAAAAAACCGTTGAACTTTTACCAAAAGCTTTTCTGTTCTTCGGATTGTCAAATAAAGCTTATATTAAATTCAATTCTTATATTAATTTTTTAGATACGACGCCCAAGCAGACACAAACAATTACAAAAATTATCGCAACTTCTCTATGGACCTCAAAAATCCATAGAGACGTTGCGATATTTTTTTTTAAATTATTTTACAGTTTCTACTTTCTCGGTGAAAATTTCCCAAAAATGTTTTCACCAGAAATTCTGGTGAAAACATTTCCCACAAATTTTTGGGAAATTTTCAGGGAGAAAGTAGAAACTGTAAAATAATTTCAATACTTCTTTCTTGATTATTATACTCCTAGTAAGCATGTTATAATTTCCCATCAATGATAACTGTAAACTGGTTTCTGATCAGTTGATCTGGCACTAGATGGCGTTAATTTTTTCTGATACTTTCAAAATGTACAAATTCAAATTTCAACACATAATCCCTCCAATCCAATCACAACCTCCTCATTATCTAGAATTGCGCGTCCAATTTGGTAAACAGATCGACCCATTGTTATAAACATCAGAATGCAATCTCTGACACTAGATGGCGTTAATTTTTTTCGATACTTTCAAGATTTACAAATCCAAATTTCAACACATAATCCTTCCAAAATCCAATCACAACCTCCTCATTATCTAGAATTACGCGTCCAATTTGATAAACAGATCGACCCATTATTATAAACATCAGACACTAGATGGCGTTAATTTTTTTCGATACTTTCAAGATTTACAAATTCAAATTTCAACACATAATCGCTCCAAAATCCAATCACCACCTCCTCATTATTTAGAATTACGCGTCCAATTTGCTAAACAGATGGACCCATTGTTATAAACATGCCGCTTATTGACAAAACGTGATTGCGCAACAATTCCCAAACAAAAGATTGGCCGCGAATACTCTTTTACTTCTGCACTTGATATTGCGATCATTTCACAACATCGAACTCAAAAGGCAGTTTTAGTAAAACACGTACATTTTCACATGTGAGATGTCGAATCTTGACGTGAAAGACAGAACGCTCTACCCGCCGTGCAGTCATCGCAGTTTTGTTGTTGTAATGAAGAATGACAATTGGGATTATTATTGACGGCTGAATGGCTTGAAACCGATATACTGTTTTCTTGCTCGGAGTAATCCCAGTGCTGTTACTCTCCGCAGAATGCACACCGTAAATTTATTATCAAGTAGAAACGATGAATAGAGTTTAAGCACAATCCTGGCTATAAGTACCTCGACGCCGGCATAAAGCGCTGAGAATTAGGCCACGCCTACTGTGCTATTTTTAAATGCGGTAGTGCGAATTAGAGATGTATTATTGTTGATCAAAATATAATCATGTGACATCGATCCAGCGCAAAGAATCGTGACTTGGGGAACTAATTGCACACGTTACTTATAAAACACACATCCTGAAACGAATTAATGAGGGAGACGACCCGATAATAGAAATTACTTAACACTTTCTCGCCGCAGTAAAACGCATCTTGAAAATGAAAGTCCATTCATGGCGCACGTAAACAATGAGAAAAGGTTGAGGACATTTACGCACACATAAAAATCACATCATTTATGTTATTACACAATCTTACTGACATATTAAAATAAGTATATGTGGTATTATGAATCTGTATTTAGAAAAAGAAAAGCGTACGGTCAAATACACGTTGTTTAAGAAAAAATATTATCTTTAAAAAAAAAATCCCTGCAGAAGCATTAGGCATTATGTAAATAATATGCGATTTGTTTTTAAGTGAATGATAAAAATAATTGCTTCAAGACTACACTAAATATTGGCAATAAAGTGATAGATGAGTCAACAGTCTGTAATGTAACATTGCAGTAAACAATTAATTTGTCATTGCAGGAGAAGGTTGTTAGTAAGAATGCGAAGGAGTGAAAATAGATAATTAAATTGGTTCGACTACCGTTTTCCAGGGATTTAAATTCGGATATTCTAGATCATAAATTGAAATTTGTAGAATTGTAACTAAACAATCACAATCATGTGTTACATTTGACCGTAGCATAATAAAATGTTTGTTATTAGTAATAAACTTAATTTTAACTGAAAAACCTGTCCGCTAATGGAATCCATTACAAAAAGTGGTACAATATATTTTTTTACAATAAGCTTGTCATGGGGTATCGCGATTAAATCCTGGAACAAATTATTTTGATATATTATCATTGTCTTATAGTGACAGGCACATCTCCCGCGTCAAAGGAACAATACTTTACATGCAGATATATTAGTTCATTATTACGCCGGCAGGGGGCTAATGTTATGTAATCATGTGGAACGCGACGAACTTCATTACGGTGGAAATGAGAAAAAAAGAAATGAAGATCGAGAAGGAGAAGAGAGACGAAGGCGAGGTTCGCCGGGGTGCATCGGATTCGGATTCACACACCGGCATGACCTAGATCAAAACAGGCAATTGCCTTAAGTGGAGCAACTAGGTTGTTGTGTTTTCCACATCAACTAAATCCACGGGGACTTGAGATGGTGTGTAATTAGTCAATTGAAGCCTAATTGCCGTGTGTGAGTGTGTACACCACCGCACATTAATGTTCCGTGCCTATTCTCAAGTTCTCAACTGACGCATCTCGTTGATCCTACACAGTAACAATTAAAGACAAGTGTTACTTACTTACAATTCCACTTGTAATTAGTAATATAGCGAACCGCCGTTGAAAAACGCCATCTGGGCGACAGATAATTACACAATGAAAACAACTTGTGCAACAACGCACGCATTCATTATCGATTTTTGATTAACTGATCGTTGACATAATTATGATGTTATTATTATAATTATTCCAGACGTCACGCTTTACCCAACAGCTTAGGCAACACTGATAAGAGATAACTTTTACACAAATATGCTCTTGATTAAAGCACAATTACACCATCTAATGCTTGTACAACTATTGCCAATTGCCTAAAGAAATCGATTTTCTAATATACATGCGATTTTTGACTAAATGAATATTTGCAAAAAAATTGCATTCAAAATGATTTCCTGAAGAAACCACTGGTTTGATTTGGGGTTTCTATACGTCACTGGAAATATAACTTCAAGACCCTTCAGACAATGTACTTGGGCAAGAACAAATGTCGATTTGAAGCCCGTGGCGCGTTGGCAAAAAAAACTCGAAAATGGAAAAATTCGAAAAAATCAACTTTTTTAATAATCATCGTAGGCCATTAAAGCATACCTTCTTTTTCATCAGAAGAACGAGCTAAATCGATTGGTGTTAGAAAATATCAGCTATCTTAAATAGCAAAAAAGTTGGCAAGTCACCATGTACATTATGGAAAATTTTGAAAAAAGCCGATTTTTGCATACTTTGAACGGCCGTAGCGGCTAAACGAAGAATCCAAATCGAACGCGGTTTTCAAATCTGTGCTCCTTGGGTGCAAATTAGTCGGATTCAATTAAAATTGGCGATTTTTAATTTTTGATGAAAACCTGAAAAACTACCCAAGGGTCCCCCCTTCTTACTTTTGTTCAAAAACTGGCTTTGAAATGATTTCCTGAAGAAACCACTGGTTCGATTCGGGGTTTCTATACATCACTAGAAAGATCCCCTCAAGGCGCTTCAGAAAATGTACTCTCGCAGAAACAAATGTCGATTTGAAGCCCGTGACGCGTCAGCAAATAAAACTCGAAAATGGAAAAAAATCGAAAAAATCAACTTCTTTAATAATCATCGTAGACCATTAAAATATACCTTTTTTTATTAGAAGAACGAGCTAAATCGATTGGCGTTAAAAAATTTAAGCTATCTTAAATAGCAAAAAAGTTGAACATTATGGAAAATTTTGAAAAAAGTCGATTTTTTCATACTTTGAGCGGTCGCAGCGGCTAAACGTAGAATCCAAATAAATGCGGTTTTCAAATCTCTGCTCCCTCGGTCCATATTAGTCGAATTCAATTAAAATAGTCGATTTTTAATTTTTGATGAAAAACTGAAAAACCATGAAAATATGTAAAAAATGTTGATGAAAAAATTCATGACGGTTCTCAATGGAGGGGAAAAGCTTGTAAAGTAATTATTTTTCCAAAAAAATTTTTTTGGTCATTTGATGATTTTCACCATTTTTTCCATAGTATTACTCAGGAAAGAAATGCTTGCAAAAAATGTTGTGTCTCAGAAAAATTTGAAAAAATTCATGACAGTTCTTAATGACCGGGAAAAGCTTGTAAAGTAATTATTTTTCCGAAAATTTTTTTTTGGTGAGATGATGATTTTCGCCATTTTTCCAGGAAAAAAATGCATGCAAAAAATGTTGAGTCTCAGAAAAATTTGAAAAAATTCAAGACGGTTCTTAATAACAAGGAAAAGCGTGTAAAGTAATTATTTTTCCGAAAAATTTTTTTTTGGTGAGATGATGATTTTTGCCATTTTTCCATAGTATTACTCAGGAAAAAAATGCATGCAAAAAATGTTGGGCTTTAGAAAAATTTGAAAAAATTCATGTCGGTTCTTAATGACGGGGAAAAGCGTGTAAAGTAATTATTTTTCCGAAAAAAATTTTTTTGGTGAGATGATGATTTTCGCCATTTTTCCATAGTATTACTCAGGAAAAAATGCATGCAAAAAATGTTGAGTCTCAGAAAAATTTGAAAAAATTCAAGACGGTTCTTAATGACAGGGAAAAGCGTGTAAAGTAATTATTTTTCCGAAAAATTTTTTTTTGGTGAGATGATGATTTTCACCATTTTTCCATAGTATTACTCAGGAAAAAAATGCATGCAAAAAATGTTGGGCTTCAGAAAAATTTGAAAAAATTCGTGACGGTTCTTAATGACGAGGAAAAGCGTGTAAAGTAATTATTTTTCCGAAAAATTTTTTTTTGGTGAGATGATGATTTTCGCCATTTTTCCATAGTATTACTCAGGAAAAAAATGCATGCAAAAAATGTTAAGTCTCAGAAAAATTTGAAAAAATTCGTGACGGTTCTTAATGACGAGGAAAAGCGTGTAAAGTAATTATTTTTTTTTTTTTTGGTGAGATGATGATTTTCGCCATTTTTCCAGGAAAAAAATGCATGCAAAAAATGTTGAGTCTCAGAAAAATTTGAAAAAATTCAAGACGGTTCTTAATGACAAGGAAAAGCGTGTAAAGTAATTATTTTTCCGAAAAATTTTTTTTTTGTGAAATGATGATTTTCGCAATTTTTCCATAGAAAACTCGAGAAGAAAATGCATGCAAAAAATGTTGAGTCTCGAAAAAATTCAAGACCATTCTTAATGACGCCGAAAAGCGTGTGAAGTAATTATTTTTCCGAATATATATTTTTTTTTGGTCGTTTGACGATTTCATCATTTCATGATTTTCGACATTTTTTCCATAGTCAGGTAAATGTAAAAAATATTGGGTCTCAGAATTTTCACGATTTGTAGGAGACTAGGAATGAAAAGAGGTATTTTACTCGTAAAATTTTACAATTTGTAAAGAGAAGAGGGATTTGTGCAGAAAATTTTAGAATTATTGAGATTTTTGTGGTTCTGAACCGGTCAAAGTTCCGGTACAAACTCCGGGTAATAAGTCCGGGTAAAGGGGCCGCGGTGGTCTAGTGAGTAGAGCTCCAGCTCACGGGCCTCGTGGTCGTGGGTTCGAATCCCATCCGTGCGGTCACTTTTTCGGAACGAAGAAGTGGCCGTGCGGGTGTATATCCCCCCAATCATTATATAATATATATATATATATATATATATATATATATATATATATATATATAATAAATAATTAGAAATCAATATATATATATATATATATATATATATATATACAGTAAATTGAAAACTCTGGCGGAATGGACCAGTTTCCTATGAAAAAAGAAGTCCGGGTAAAAAGTCCGAATACAAAGTCCGGGTTTAAGTTCGATGACAATTGTTTTTTTAAGTTTTTTAACGAACAAACGTGGAGCGTGCGGCTCGAAGCGTGATGCGTGGATTGAGAAGCGTGGAGCGTGGAGCGTAGAGCGTGGAACGTAGTACAAAGTCTTCGTAAAAGTCAGAGTAAAAAGTCCAAATTTAAATTCTTTATTAATGCATTAACATATATGTTTTTACATACGTCAAATATTAAAAAAGTGCGGGTAAAAAGTCCGGGTTGTTAAACAATAATGGAAAGATGTGTGTTGTTTAAACTTTCTTTGATAATAGACGACGATATTCTGCATTGTCTGATATACCACAAGTTGATTTCCACCACGGGGAAGAGAAAAAAAATCATTATTATAAAAACACACACCCACACATATACGCAGACACAAAAAAATTCCAGAAATTGTTGAAATGGCATCTAGGGATCCCAAAACAGATATTTCCGTAAAAAAAATTGAAAAAATTTTCACGATCACAATACTTGTACTTCGTACCGGAGAAAGTAAAGGAGATATCTGGATGCAATATTTTTAAATTAAATCACTAAATTAAAATACGTTCATAGGAAATACAGAAACAGGTAATATTATGTACATCATTGAAGCGTGTAGACAAATTTATAGGAGGAACATTCTGGTAGACAACTAGAAAATTAGAGGAGAGGTATCATGGCGCGGCATCTACGCGGTGCCTTACTTGGTGTCACTTTCACCAACCGTCCGGACGGCGTGACATCAACGTGGTGTCACGCTGGTTTAGTGTATCCGGGTGGCGTGTCGCCTGGAGTCACATCTAATGCTAAATACATGGCATACGATATGCAGTCGACCATTTGAAGCTCTTGGGCCCGCATTTTCTTTTTTGTCATGCATAGAACGGAACAAATTTGGACTAAAGTTGCACTCCATGCCCGGACTTAACGTGTTAATGAGTCGAAATCAAAATGAGATTTTTTTATGACTGGTCGTGTATCAATTTATATAATTTTGTAGGTGTTAGGGAAGGTAGATAAACGTTACTGCGCCAAGTTGCAATTTGTCAATTAACTTTCTTCAAGATAATAGATGATTAGGTGCATTCCTAGTGCAGTAATTATGATAGATAAACGCATGAAATTGACGGTTGTACGGTCGATGGTGGTATGACATTTGAGTCGTTTCGTAAAAGGATAAGTGCGCTTCTAATTTAGGTATGTAAGCATGGCATTACTGAACGGCGAGCGTCGTATAATTAAGACAGCTCCGAAGCAGCCGTTTGTTTTTTTTTATTGAAGAATTATCATCTTAATAGATCATTTAATTGTATAAATAAAGAATCATCAGAAGCATCTCGTGTTACGCGCGCGGGCTCCTAAATGGGAATAATTAAAGTTATTGTGGACGCGGGCAGAGGAGAAGGCCTCAAAGGGTTTGTTTTGAAACAATCTCGAAAGTAATCTTGAGCCATAACGCAATATTCTTTATGGTTTTGGGGATAGTAATAGGGATAGGGTGGAGGGTAAGTAAGGCCGGAGGTAATTATTTATTCCGAGTCGATGCGGCAAGGCGCATTATTGATATAGCAACAATATGGGCTTAAAATATGCAAACGGCGACTTAATACTGCATTGTATACATGTATAATTGCGTTAACACTGGCCTCACCTTCGACCTCATAATGTAAGTGCTACGTGACGTCATTGCTATTTGCATAATGCCCGAAGTGCGCACTTAATTAAGCCGCATTCGATTTTTCCCGAAAACCGCAGACGTATTTGGGATTACCTGGACCCGTCCACAGTGTGCGGAAATCATCTGTTCTCTAATTAACATCAAATCTCAACCGCTGGTAATTGCAAGTCGAACCCTCTACCAAGAGTTGACATCAATCACTCACCCCGTTCGCCGATTTTTTCCAATTCCATCCGGAAATAGCAATTCAGGCACGCTCTTAATTACGACGTTGTTTTATATATAGTGGTTAAGATGTCGAACACAAATTACTCCGAAGAATGCCAGTCACTATTTTTACACTTCGCGGGCTGCAAGAATGCGATTCGTCCGAAGCGAAAAATGCGTTTATGGGATGATTCCATGTTCGGATTCCGCAATTAGCAATTCCCCCTGTGCCCGACATTTACAGATTAGCATTAAATTTATCAGGTGCGAGATACTGCCTCCCTCTGTACGGACGCACACAATACCATTTACCGAAACTCAATATCGGACGGCGGTAATCTTCCCTTTTTCGAAATCTGCCTTATACATATAGTTAATTAGCATATTTACTAGTAGTAGCATATTAGCATATTATTCTTCAGTTTTGTACTGTAATTATCTTCTTAATTAACCCTTTGGGTCTCAGGGCTCGTTGGAAGCACATGGCCGAAAAAAGCCAAACAGCGCACGATTACGAAGAGGCCCGACAAAAAATCTCGCGCTGCTCAAAGGGTTAATAATTGTTTCTATTCCAAGATTACAGATTGTGCGTACGTCGGTCAATTAAATTTCCAAAAACATGCTGTTTGCGTCTAACAATCACACCAGAAGAATTGATTTTTTCTGGTATTTCATTACTTTATATCTGTCCAACAATCAATAATCTGAAACTCAAGTATTAGCATTTTTGGTCATTTATAAAACTGTAGCAGATGAGTACATATTTCTACTTTCTACTCCCCAATTCCGAATGGTTTCGCTCGCGAGGCGCGTCGTTAGTCATCTTGTCAATGATTTTTAAATGCTTTGTATTGAACGGAATGTCGTGATGCACACAAAATCCCACCGGCATTTTTCAGACACAATTTCGATTGAATATAGGTCGGTGAACAGATCGGTTTCGAGTGCAAATAGAAAAATTACGACTTACGCGATGGCAAGACGGAGTTGTGAAAGTTCACAGGTTTATTGTTAAACACTGCAACAATTATTTCTCCGCGCAGTGGATACAGGAAGATGAAAATGAAAATGTTGCAAGACCTCTGTGGAACTCAACAATTTGTAATAATCCGATGAAATTCAAAAACTACTTTTTTTTTAATAACTTTCAAAATTTTGAAGTTTTGAAATGACCCCGCACAAATCTTATGGAAATTGAATTTCGGTCAAATGACTTGAAATTTTTAGAAGAGTTTCTTCAAGTCATGCCGAGAAAAAGTCCTAATAGGCACAAAGTTCCTAGATGTTTTGGAGCCGAGATGTAAGCAATGGAAAGTCGAAAAACGCGTTTTTTATGTCTTTTCGACTTTAAAAGAAAAAAATCCGTCCTTGAAAGAAGAAAAACGAACCCAGGGGTGCAAATGGAGCGTAGGGGTAGTTCAAAAAATTTTGACAAAATATCTTCTGCCATCCCTGAAAGTTTCAGTTTTCCGACTTAAAAGAAAAAAAATCGTCCCTAAAAGAAGAAAAACGAACCCAGGGGGTTCAAATAGAGCGTAGGGGTAGTTCAAAAAATTTTGACAAAATATCTTCTGCCATCCCTGAAAGTTTCAGTTTTCCGACTTAAAAGAAAAAAAATCGTCCCTAAAAGAAGAAAAACGAACCCAGGGGGTGCAAATGGAGCGTAGGGATGGTTCCAAAAATTTTGAAATAGTTTCTGCTGCCATCCCCGAAAATTTCAGCTTTTCGACTTTAAAAGAAAAAAATACGTCTTTAAAAGAAGAGCAACGAACCTAGAGGGTGCAAATGGCGCATAGGGGTGGTTCCAAAAATTTTGAAAAAATTCTCAATGAAAGCCAGTCATCCCTTCTGTCATCCCTGAAAATTTCAGCTTTTCGACTTGATAAGAAAAAAATACGTCCTTAAAAGAAGAAAACCGAACCACCCCCTGGGTTGGTGGCGCTGGCGGCGCGTAGGGGGGGTCCAAAATTTTTGAAAATATCACAATGAAAGCCAGTTATCCCTTATGCCATCCCTGAAGGTTTCAGCTAAAAAAATTACCCGGTTTTAAAAAAATCATATCTCGGAAACGGGGCAAAAATTAAAAAAAGTGGCTCGATCAATTTTAGATATTTTCTTTAAGATTATTTTAAGACATACTGGGATCGTTCAGCTCCAGCGGTTATGGAGGAGATATTTTTTTTTTTTGAAACGTGCAAAAATCGAAAATTTGCGTTTGAAAGATCACCCCCTGGGGTGGGGGTGAAGCGAAACGACGGGACCGGTTCTAAAAGCTTGCCTGGTTATCTGGGCGTCGATCTGCGCGCAAAAACTAATCAAATTTTACCGAATAAGGCCCCGATAAGGGGTGAGGTTTAAGCCTACCCCCCCGTTTTAAGGGTGAGTTTCGGGAGACGCGTTTTTCAAAATCCTCGTCATATTTTTGGGCGATTTTTTTGTGCCGGTCGGCCGCCGCCCCTTTATAGCGGTTTTTTCTGGGCTGTCAAACATTTCTAACTCAATTAGTATATATAAAATAATATTCAGTATTATAGTTATAATACCTAATATTTAGTACTTAAACAAAGAAACATTTTTTATGTTTTAATTTTTTTATAAACATTCATTTAAGATATTAAAATGTGCAATAATGTCAAAGAAAAGAAAAAAATAAACGTAAAAACGCCAAAGTGGCGGAATCTATTGCCTAAATTCTGTACTGAACCAAATCCGGGTGGCTTTAACACCGACAAGATATGGACATTGCCAGTGGCGGCAAATATAACAATATTAATGTGAACATTCAATATTGTTCCCCCATCAGAACACCTACAGACCGGTTTCGACCTTTCAGGTCTCATCAGTGTAGTTAGTTGCTGATGGAGAAACGAAGATTACTATCAGAATATAAGTATTCCAAAAACCGTTAAAGGTAGAAACGCCAAAGTGGCGTAATCTATTGCCTGAATGCTGTACTGAACCAAAGCAACTAACTACTAACTGATGGGGGAACAATATTTAATGTTTCCAAAAAATAAACGTTTTTAAAAGCCTATTTTTTGTTATTAGGTATGAAATGATTTAAAAAATAGGTTTTTTTATAGAAAATACGTTAGCATTTATTGAGTTATACGTTTTTTTTTTTAGTAAAAATGTTCAAATTCCGCAAAACCAATTATAGGTGTTTGAGACATAAAAAACGCGTTTTTCAACTTTCCATCGCTTACATCTCGTCTCCAAAGCATCTAGGAACTTTGTGCCTATTAGGACTTTTTCTCGGCATGACTTGAAGAAACTCTTCTGAAAATTTCAAGTCATTTGACCGAAATTCAATTTCCATAAGATTTGTGCGGGGTCCTTGTGGAAATTAAACGCTTGATTACTTTCATTATTCTATTTCCAGTTTCCTGAATCGACACAACACGCTTAAGATTCTTTGCTTTCCTAATTGCATATTTCGCATCCTTTGTATATCGAATAGCTGTAAAGTAGATTAAATTATGAATGAATTGAAATTATGTAACGCGGCTATGCAGGAGATTAGTAGGTTATCTGATAAGCTGTTAAGCTGTCAATGGATCAGATTGGCTGAGAAATGTCGATGGGTAAACAATGAGTATCTGGTGAGCCCTTGGTCACGTCCGAGCTCTTGTGCCGCGGAGGAAAGGCCCTCGACCTCTCCTCATCTCCTCCACGAAAGTGCCGTTGTTCGCGCGTCCATCGATTATATGACCCGATATATTTGCTAATCGAGTTATCATAACCTTAATCAAGCACCGTGTATACGTAACAAGTAACCGGTGACTGGAGTGACTGGACGACAGGGAAAAGGCGTATCGCCGAATTCACGATGACTAGAATTCCATTGTACTTCTAGCTATTAGCTACGATTTATTGCAATCGTAACACACACCGCTGTACGGAATCCAACTTTCCCGTCTCTGGATTGTCTAGCAGTGGATGTACCTTATACCCTATACCCTAAACCCCAACCGATCCCGAACGCTGACTCCCGATTCTCGAGCGGGGGTGGAAAAACAGTATTAATTCTTTTTTAATTGTCTCCTAGCAGGGCGCGTTTCCTTCCGAAAAAACGTCGCGGGATTATGAAAATCGTGAAATAATTGGGGCGCCCGGCAAAAACTAGATAAACTCTAGCCAGAAGGACGTCGACAAATCTTTCGAAAAATCAGATCACAAAAAGCGGGCTACTTTGTTATGCACCCCTGAACAAACCGCAGCACTATTTCATTGTGATTTATTTGCACTTTGCTAAGAGAATCGAAAAAACGGCGCTGAATCAATCAGCCATTATTTTAGATGTTGGACCTGCAGAAGATATAAGGCCGGGGTTAAACTATAGGTCAGTGTCACTTCAAGATGTGGAGTACTATGACTCCCCTCGTCACACGTAGTCGCTCCAGTCGACGGACGAGTAGCGAGTGGAAACCGCACTTCAGCTCCTGTCCAAATGGACACATTCTTCTTCATCAGCGGCGTTCACCGTTGGCGTTCATTCCGCGCTATAAATTTCGGTCCAACGATAAATATTCAATACCCACGGCGCGCGGAATCACTGCCACCACTAAAAACGGGGCTAAATAAATAAATAATGGTCGCGCTTTGTGATCCGTAATGAATATTGATTTTTGGATTTATCCAGCTTCTTCGCCTGTGCGTTTTATCTAGTCGCAAGGCTGGGGGTTGAGGGAGGTGCGGCGGTTTTGTTGTAACAGCACACAGCAAATCTCTGGCTTTTAATTTTTAGGGATGTCGCCCTAAGCAGTGCGTTACGGAAGGGTGAATAATGTGTCGTACAGTCGCCCATCCATACATTCCACTAATCGGTTACCACAGAATTATGTCAAATATTAATTGTAACACAGTGGTGGATGTAGAGTAAATTATTCTAGATTCTTAATTATTGCGTTATTGAAGGTATCGAACGCGAACCACCAGGAATCCCGATTGCATCAGGGAATGTGCAATGTCAG
This sequence comes from Ocypus olens, assembly GCA_910593695.2. Classification (NCBI taxonomy): domain Eukaryota; kingdom Metazoa; phylum Arthropoda; class Insecta; order Coleoptera; family Staphylinidae; genus Ocypus; species Ocypus olens. The sequence continues at coordinate 4,350,209 of OU343057.1, read as the reverse complement.
ATGCCTTGCATTCTAGTGTCATTATCACTTATCGATACACCATTCGGACTGACAGCGCCTATTTGTCATAACATTACTGCGCAAACATTAAATTTTAATAATATCGACAAATTTGATGAACGTCCCCATCGGCCCCGACGGACGAGCCATTTAAATAATCGAATCGAACGCGTGCTGTTCCGCGGAACTGTTTGCCGATGATCACATTACTTTTTCGATACATTAATACGTCGGGTAATTGAATATTTAACCTTTGACAGCGCGTGGCCGAAGAAGAAGCAGCGAAGCAACAGCACCAGGTATACCTATATACCACTAGGAAGTTCCTCCGACTTGAAAAAGAACACGGGTCAAGCAGGTTTCAGACCGAGGTGAAGCTATGAACTGCATGCCTTAACATGCATATGTTGTGAGGTTGTGAACGGACGTCGTTTTAAACGTTTAAACCGCATGCACACACAGGCACACACAGCCGTTCACGTTACATTCGGTTTATCTACACAAAAAGGAAACAACGCTTTTTTGCGCCAGCTCCGCTCCTCCCGAATCAAGTTTTATAATGCCAATGTGTCAGTAATACACTAGGAAATGTGCATCGCCTATCGCGAATTGGCCTCGGGGGTGCGTTCGCCCCTAGATATGGCTTTACTCCTGACACCATCACTTATTATACAAATGATGAAAATAAGAAAAACAGGAAATTTATTATGTCATATTCCAAACTTACTTATTATATTTTCAACCTCATGGGCAACATGGATTTTTAGAAAGGGCGTAAAAAAATGTAAACATTAGTGAACATTGTAAAATTGGGGACAAAAAAAATTCAAAATCTTCCTCAATTTTTTACATGAGAATAAAAATTAAAATAATTGTCTGAAGAGAAGATTGTAAAGAATTTTGGAATTTTTGCTAACGACCACGTGCAGGGGTGGCTGGTTATATAGAGCCAAGGAGCCATGGCACTACCTTTAATTTCGCTCAGCAAGAATTGTTTCAATTCTGAAACTGCATTTTTTTTTATTGCCTTTAAACTGTATATATTGATTTCTGAATTTATATACATAATCATAGGGCAGAAAGACCTAAGGTCGATAGCCCAGACAGAGACATACTAACAAACTTGTATATAAATAAAACGTTACTGTGTATACTATATATGTAAGTGTCTGAATAAAGATGTTGATGTATGTATGTATACATAATCATTATATTATATAATTAATGGGTGGGACATACACTAAAGACAGCCATGGACCCGCACGGCCACTTCTTCGTTCTGAAAAAGTGACCGCACGGATGGGATTCGAACCCACGACCACGAAACCCGTGAGCAGAGAAACTGCATACTTATTATATTTTCAACCTCATGGGCAACATGGATTTTTAGAAAGGGCGTAAAAAAATGTAAACATTTGTGAACATTGTAAAATTGGGGACAAAAAAAATTCAAAATCTTCCTCAATTTTTTACATGACAATAAAAATTAAAATAATTGTCTGAAGAGAAGATTGTAAAGAATTTTAGAAATTTTTGCTATCGATCACGTGCAGGGGTGGCAGGTTATATAGAGCCAAGGAGCCATGGCACTACCTCTAATTTCGCTCAGCAAGAATTGTTTCAATTCTGAAACTGCATTTTTTTTATTGGCTTTAAACTTGTATATATTGATTTCTGAATTTATAGACATAATCATTATATTATGTAATGAATAGGTGGGACATACACTAAAGACATCCATGGACCCGCACGGCCACTTCTTCGTTCCAAAAAAGTGACCGCACGGATGGGATTCGAACTCGAGCTGAGAAATTGCATTTGGAGCCAAATAATTTCTGGCTCCCCTCATGCGCGCGACGACACGACGTGTACTTGTTAATCGTATTTCCGCGCCATCCACGATGAATAAAATCAGTTCGTTACCGAATAAGCATTTTTGCTAATGTAGTATAGAGGAAAAAGTGCAAATTAAGTAGGCCTCTGCCTAAAACAGATTCTGGAAACAGCTTCCAGCTGTAGTGCGTCGATTTCAAATATTCATAAATATGAACGAGAAACTTATATACTAACGCAATTAAATTCTTAATTTTGCAGAGTTACGAACAGATTGAATATTTATATATGCAGACTACTTTCGTCTTTATGTAATTTATTGAATGCTTCTGCAACAAATAAATATTTTCACTTTCAATTATCGTTTTTAATTTCCTCAAAAAGGAGTTGTGATAGTGGCTCTACCATCAAAATGTTCCACGAGCCGCCACTGGCCACGTGGAAATATGGAATATGTGTGAATAACTGGAATTGTTAGAAAATCGCGTTCATTATTCCAAAGCATCATTAATTACACCTGGAGAATGGTTTCGATCGTTTATCAACTCTTGACGGTACCTGTCGAATCTCAAAAATAGCACATTCTGACCCCTCAGCCGTACAACACTTGATAATGACCTGCAAAGGTTGAAACTTTAGTTATGTCAGTATTGTTTATGATACAAATCAAGCATTCATCGAAAAAATTGCACTTTCGTATTTCTTTGTCATACAACACTACGAAAAGGGTATAGCCGAATAAGATGGTCAAAAGTGCCCCCAAATCGCGATGACTGGATGAAAGATTATTAAAAATGCCGTTGATTGCTCGAAATTTCAACCTCCTAAAGCAATTCGTTGATATGACTGAAAACGTGAATTTTACGTTTTATTTTTTTTTCTCGTTTTCTTTGGCACGAATCAAGCTGAAACCACGTCTACCCAAAACAAAACAAAAATTACTTCTCGTAGTATTTTTTTTCAATTTTTTTGGCGTCAAATTCAAATAGAAAAATGAAGTAAAAGTTTTAAAAATCATTTTTGCAGTGAAGGTATTCGAGGACTGTCTCAGTTGTTTTTCTGTAAATGTGTTTTACCAAATTCTATAACATACTTTTTTTTTCAAAATTTTAAACAGTGTGGAAGATAGTTAAAATAATTAAAAACCACTTTTACCACCTTAAAAATTTGAATTTCGCGCCAAAATTGTGATAAAAAAGTTATTTAATTAAAGAGATACACTTCACAAAAATAACTTTTTATACGTTTTATTTTTTTTCTCGTTTTCTATGGCACGAATCAAGCTGAAACCACGTCTACCCAAAACAAAACAAAAATTACTTCACGTAGTATTTTTTTTTAAATTTTTTTAGCGTCAAATTCAAATAGAAAAATGAAGTAAAAGTTTTCAAAATCATTTTTGCAGTGAAGGTATTCGAGGACTGTCTCAGTTGTTTTTCTGTAAATGTGTTTTACCAAATTCTATAACATACTTTATTTTCAAAATTTTAAACAGTGTGGAAGATAGTTAAAATAATTCAAAACCACTTTTACCACCTTAAAAATTTGAATTTCGCGCCAAAATTGTGATAAAAAAAGTTATTTAATTAAAGAGATACACTTCACAAAAATAACTTTTTATACGTTTTATTTTTTTTCTCGTTTTCTATGGCACGAGTCAAGCTGAAACCACGTCTACCCAAAACAAAACAAAAATTACTTCTCGTAGTATTTTTTTTTCAATTTTTTTGGCGTCAAATTCAAATAGAAAAATGAAGTAAAAGTTTTCAAAATTCATTTTTGCAGTGAAGGTATTCGAGGACTGTCTCAGTTGTTTTTCTGTAAATGTGTTTTACCAAATTCTATAACATACTTTTTTTTCAAAATTTTAAACAGTGTAGGTTTGTGTGGCCAGCGTTTATAACATACTCAATCGGCAAATAAATTTCAGCCTCCTAAAAACGTTCTAGGAAACAATACACTAAGCAACATGCAGAGCACGTGCTTTTACCACCTTAAAAATTTGAATTTCGCGCCAAAATTGTGATAAAAAAGTTATTTTTGTGAAATGATTATTTTTTTTTAAATTAGAGAGATAACTTTTTATATCACAATTTTGGCACGAAATTCAAATTTTTAAGGTGGTAAAAGTGGTTTTTAATTATTTTAACTATCTTCCACACTGTTTAAAATCCTGAAAAAATGTATGTTATCGAATTTAGTAAAACACATTTACAGAAAAAAACTGAGACAGTCCTGGAATACCTTCACAGCAAAAATTAATTTTGAAAATTTTAACTTCATTTTTCTATTTGAATTTGGCGCCAACAAAATTGAAAAAAAAATACTGCGAGATGTATTTTTTTTTTGTTTTGGGTAGACTTGATTCGCGCCATAGAAAAGGAGAAAAAAATAAAACGTAAAATTCACGTTTTCGGTCATATCTCGACAACAAATTGCTTCAGGAGGCTGAAATTTCGAGCAATCAACGGCATTTTTAATTATCTTTCATCCAGTCATCGCGATTATTGATTTGCTTTGAGGGCACTTTTGACAATCTTATTCGCCTATACCCTTTAGTTGTGTCAGTATTGTTTATACTATAAATCAAACATTCATCAAAAAATTTGCATGTCCCTAATTCTTTTGTTCTTCAACACTTGATAATGACCTGCAAAGGTCAAAACTATAGTTGTGACAGTATTATGTATAGTAAAGATTAAACGTTGTGTTTGTGTGTATCATCTAATAAATAATGGTACAACCGCATAGTAACGGTCGCAACCATCATCTTGATATAATCGGTCGTAGGACCACGTGCAATAGCTGAATTCTTTTCTGTTATACATTCACGTTTAAGTTAATGAGCATCATATAAAAAGCTTATTCCTTAAGTCCCTTTAATCAGCGATTAAACTCAATTTGAATATCGCTCCATCTGCCGATTCTCTTTCAACATCAATGGAAGTATCTGCGTTTGTGTACGAAACTATACAATATATAAAATTAATTTTTATGTACCGAAACCACTAGATGGGGACGCTGGCTGCAGACGCTGTATCGCACCCCTAAAAAGTGGCTTCCCTCAATATTAGTCATGCTGTGACATATTGCATAGTCAAATTATGATTAGCCTCGAGGGGTAAGCGGATCTTCGTCACCTTATTACACTATTTTATTGCGTTTGTGCGTAATAATAGAAAATCGCGTGATTTCCCCATTTGCGAGAAAACCGAGGGATGTGTGCTTTGGGCCAGCCGCCGAATCCCATATTCAAATAAGTGTTTACCTTTTGACCATCGCTAAGCAAGCAATTCGTTAGCTATGATAAACCGGAATTATAATACGGATATATCTCCCTCGCACGCCATTGTTTACCTTAAAAATTTCCCAAAACACAGTCGCATTAATACCGAGATCGCCGTCACGAGTTACAACACCCCGAATAGAGTGCTACGCTATTACACGGCCTCCAAATAAGCAATAGAACTAGATTCGCACGCCCGCGAACCCTTTCCAGTCAAAGGTCAGAACCCAAAGATAAGGTTTCAATTTAATTTATATATACCGCCCGGCTTATTCGACGCTATCAAAACCGGCCGAAATTTCGTTTCATTACCACGGATATTGTTTATTCAGCAATAATCGCCGATCTCGAAAACTATTATTAATACCCTTACGTTCTTTATTTAATTTATAGATTGCCATCTATCCATTAAAGCTTTCCGCCGCTCTCGGAAAAATCTCCGCTTGCACGATACACACATTTCCCCATTAATCTTGCGAAATGTAAATACTCACGCCCTGATAATAACGGATTTATTTATCTATTAGAAACGGCCTTAGATAACATCGTCATAATTTCATTGCGGCGTTCATTAAATTATAGTTTGCACCAATGTGCATTATGTTAGAAAGTCGATACATTTAAATAAAAAACAGTATATTCAAAGCTATTACCGTGGTCTGCACTACACTAGCAGTAGGTCATAATTGAGAAAAATTGATCCAGGCGATTTTTTTAATCGAGATATGCAAGAATTACATCCAACAAATTTGGATTCAGTATCAAACATCAAGAATTAAGGTTTAATAATATCCCCACGGGTTATGCACATAATCAAACCATTGGATTTTTATTTTTGTATGTTTAATTATTTTAGGCAACAACAGCATCAATGCAGACAACAAAATTCTAATCGTTTTAATTGTGCGCGTTCAGTTCGGCACAAACTGCGCTAAGAATTGTAACAAGGCACAAGTATACGTTTTATTTAGTAAAATTGAATATGTACAACCATCAAGTGCATTTATCACCGATAGTTAACATTTTACGTTAAATTTTGTTATTGTTATGATTTACTCTTGTGCGATTTGAAAATGTCACTAAAATCGTCTATTAGGATGAAGATGATTCATTCTACAGGATAGAAATTAACACTCAATAAGGCTTTCCGTTTTGATTGAATCTCCGTGGAATCCGATTTGCCGCACGAATTAACAGAATTCACGACTGAAATGTCTAATACGGGGTTATGCGGGGAAATATCTATGTCAGCGCCATTTATTCTGATCCAGATCTGGTATACACAATTGCGTTAATCCGCATTCTGAACCGTTCTTGTGCCCGTGTGAGCAGCCAGCGTGGAACGTAGTAAGACTACTTGGCCGTTTCACCGCCTCACCAGCAGCAACAGCATTCGGGGGAAAAAAATCGCGGTGACCTATGCAAAGGTCAAATTTTAGTATATATTAGGGGATAAGTTGTCCCTCTTGTGCGATAAATTCTAACAATTAACCCCGGGTGACCTTTCGGCCTCAAAGGTAAAAAGTCAGTAGTAAGCAGATATTTAAAAAGGGCAAATAAGTAATATATGCGTTAAATTTGGCGGAATGAATCACTCTCGCTTTTTCGTTTTTGGATGGGGCTGACGCGATGAGATTTATAGCGCCAAAACGTACCTAAATTGTGTTATACTTAATAGGGTTTTACGTTGGAATCACGCCCCTCGAGTCACCCCGTAATAAATACCTAAATACGGCAGCAAATTTCTTACAGAATGCCCCACAAACAGCTGTTACTCAATTCAACTTAAACCATTTAATCCAAATGGGCCCTAAACGATCGCACAGAAAAATGGACAATGACTTGTAGAGACCAAAGCAAACAATTTTAAGAGGCGTGTGCACCCCGTCAGGGCATAATACTTCCTTGGGTGATATATTCGTCTCGAAGATCGGTACAATGTTGCGAAAATTATACTCGTTGTTATTTTTTTCGCTCTCGCTTTCCATTTCCATCGAGACGAAACCACGTTATCTCAGCGTGTGTCCACCCCAGCACACTCTGCTCGACACAATGGAATTATATATACTATACACTCACTACAATTGGAATGTGATGCGGATGGTAAAAAGCTACATCCGAAAAGGGGGTGCATGCTTGCCAACTAATAAACAGACCAACCGCCGCATATCATATCGCGACGTGCGAATCTGATAACTTGTCAATGGGGCTTCCCCGCTTTTTGAGGATTATAAGGCTCCCCTCCACTCGCCATAATATAATATCATATTGTCCTCGAGCCTATTTGTACCTTTTAACACTACATATCCATTATATGTTATTACAAATCCCCTAGGTAACCCGTATTCATATCTTACGCATCTACAAAAGAGCAATGATTTATAAAGTTTGCGCTTTACAATTCACCTTCATCGTTTTTTTGCGCTTACTATCTTCAAGCGATCCAATCATCTGGGGTCCAGATGCTCAGTGTTTTCGAGTTTTATACTTTCTTTGTTCGGCAAAGTATTGCATACATACATACCTTTGTTTCGCGCACAGTGAGAGCATATTGTAAGGTTATACAAATTCACCTGACAATGTTTTGAGTTGAAGAAGATATTCCAAGATATTCTTGCGATTTGGCAAAAAACAATGAGAGAAGTTAATAAAGGAGGATGTTCAAAACTGGCTATTTTTGGTCCGCTTTTGGAACATTTCTTAATCATTGAAAACTGTTCTTGAGGTGTTTTAGAAACTGAAAAAATCATTATTTATCCACCAGGTCCGGAAAATTGAAGGTGACCTTCACATGACTTTTCAAGGTCATGCTAACAGAACTACGCACCCATGCTGCTTTGATTTAATCCCAGGTTTGATGAAAAATTACTTCTTTGTTGTTGTTAACTTTTTCTACGAAATATGATTTCACTGTCACAAACTTTCCCATTTATGCAAAAAAATATGAAAAAATATTCCATAGATAGCGCTAAAGAAGTAATTTTTTTGTACAATGTTTTTGTTTTCATTTTTTGCTTGTTGCCACATGTGGCGAACCTGGGCGTGAAGAGGTTAAGCGTCAGTTAACGCTCTATAACTTATGTATGGACCTTTGTTTGGAAAACGCGTATTCTTCGAAGTAGCATCATTTTTCAAGGTCATACGTACAACTACGTAAAGCGCACTTTACGCCCTATAACTTAAGTATGGAACTTTTTTTTGAAAACGCTTATTCTACAATATAGCATGAAGTTTCACTTGACTTTTCAAGATCATACTTACAACCATGTAAAGAGGCAGTTAACGCTCTATAACTTTTGTATGGAACTTTTTCGAAAACGGTTATTCTTCGAAATAGCTTGAAATTTCACATGACTTTTCAAGGTCATACTTGCAACTACGTAAAGCCCACTTCACCCTCTATAATTTTTGTATGGAACTTTTTTTCGAAAACTCGTATTCTTCGAAATAGTATCAAGTATTCATAAAATAAAAGGTCATAAAAAATAGTCGTAGAACAAATGCTCAAATTTTTCTCGGAATCATTTTGGAAATAACCAAAAAAGATAGTAAACAATAGCGGTAGAACAAATGCCCAAATTTTTCTCGGAATGATTTTGGAAGTAACCAAAAAAGATATCTTGAAGAGGAACGACAAGTCTTATTTACTGTAATTCACATTACAAGGGTAATTGAAGGGAAAGAACATTTTGGTCAAAGTATCTCAGGACACTAATGGCTATGAAGAATCATGATATTATCTTATAATTTGTTGAATAGTATATAATAATAATTGACGACGCAATAATTTTTATAGTTTAGAAATTTGTTCAATGATTTTTCATCTCAATAAAATCGGCGGTGGATTAGAAGATTTTTAATAAGACGCATTAATAGCATCCGCGTGCGCTGGATGAAATGTTTGTAGAAATTTTGGCGAACCGCTATTATTATCCGAACGGCATTGGAAAGTATTGGATGTGAAAGTTAATATTAGTTTCACTTGACTTTTCAAGGTCATAGTTACAACTGTGTAAAGAGGCAGTTAACGCTCTATAACTTTTATATGGAACTTTATCGAAAAAACAGTTATTCTTCGAAATAGCATGAAACTTCACTTTACTTTTCAAGGTCATACTTACAACTACGTAAAGCCCACTTCACCCTCTATAATTTTTGTATGGAACTTTTTTTCGAAAACTCGTATTCTTCGAAATAGTATCAAATGTTCATAAAATAAAAGGCTTATTCTTCGAAATAGCATGAAGTTTCACTTGACTTTTCAAGGTCATAGTTACAACTATGTAAAAAGGCAGTTAACGCTCTATAACTTTTGTATGGAACTTTTTCGAAAACGGTTATTCTTCGAAATAGCATGAAACTTCACATGACTTTTCAAGGTCATACTTACAACTACGTAAAGCCCACTTCACCCTCTGTAATTTTTGTATGGAACTTTTTTTCGAAAACTCGTATTCTTTGAAATAGTATCAAATATTCACAAAATAACAAACTTCTTTCTCCATCCTATACATTTTCTACATAGTTTCCAACACTGAGATTGATTGCATTTCCCAATCTTTTACAATGTTCTTCATATGGTGTCAACAACTACCAAAAAAAAGGGCAATTTTTATAATTCTCCCAAGACTTTATTAATTATTTTTCCATGTTCTAAAACTTTCCAAGAACAGTTTTCAATGATTAACCGCGATCGCGCTGTTGAGATTTTTTTGTTGGGCCTCTTCGCAATCGATAAAGACAAGCGATGACATGAAACTTCATATGACTTTTCAAGGTTATACTTATAACTACGTAAGGCGCCAGTTAACGCTCTATAACTTTTGTATGGAACTTTTTTTCGAAAACGCTTATTCTTCGAAATAGCATTCGCGCTGTTGAGATTTTTTTGTTGGGCCTCTTCGCAATCGATAAAGACAAGCAATGACATGAAACTTCATATGACTTTTCAAGGTTATACTTATAACTACGTAAGGCGCCAGTTAACGCTCTATAACTTTTGTATGGAACTTTTTTCAAAAACGCTATTCTTCGAAATAGCATGAAGTTTCACTTGACTTTTCAAGGTCATACTTACAACCATGTAAAGAGGCAGTTAACGCTCTATAACTTTTGTATGGAACTTTTTCGAAAACGGTTATTCTTCGAAATAGCATAAAACTTCACATGACTTTTCAAGGTCATACTTACAACTACGATTTTTTTATCGGGCCTCTTCGCAATCGATATTTTTGACCGTGTGCTTCCAACGATCCCTGGAACTTCATATGACTTTTCAAGGTTATACTTATAACTACGTAAGGCGCCAGTTAACGCTCTATAACTTTTGTATGGAAGTTTTTTTCGAAAACGCTTATTCTTCGAAATAGCATGAAGAAGTTTCAGTTGACTTTTCAAGGTCATACTTACAACTATATAAAGAGGCAGTTAACGCTCTATAACTTTTGTATGGAACTTTTTCGAAAACGGTTATTCTTCGAAATAGCATAAAACTTCACATGACTTTTCAAGGTCATACTTACAACTACGATTTTTTTATTGGGCCTCTTCGCAATCGATATTTTTGACCATGTGCTTCCTACGATCCCTTTGCATCCTTTACATGTTCGGGCATGGTTAACAAAATTCAAGAAAATTAGTCATCTACTCTATCTACTGATGATTTTCTTGACCATGGTGCTGAAGATACATATCTCCACCATGATCAACAAAATTCACGGAAATAATTATTTATCTGTTGATCGGTTGACATTCTCAAAAGTTGTCCGGATTGTTTTTCGAAGCGTATTTCTGTACATTCTTGAAGTGATGACTTTTATCTTCGAATTATGCAACTGTACATTGTTGAAGTGATGAATTTTATATTCGAATTATGCAACTGTTATTGTTCCAAAAAGAATCTGTTTGCAGACGTTTATCGAGTTGAAAGGTCATAATTTGGAAATAAGGAGTTCTTCGCTGCAATGTATTATCTGATCTTTGCAAAGTATATTCATGAAAGCTGGCTAAGATTATAACTAAAAAAATGGCCGTGGAACAAATGCCCAAATTTTTCTCGGAATGACTTTGGAAATAACCAAAAAAGATAGCAAAAAACAGCCGTAGAAGAAATGCCCAAATTTTGGAAATAACAAAAAAGATAAAAAAACTGCCGTAGAACAAATGCCCAAATTTTTCTCGCAATGATTTTGGAAATTACCAAAAAATATAGTAAAAAAACTAAAATTTTCGCGGAATGATTTTGGAAATAATCAAAAAGATAGTAAAAAATAGCCGTAGAACAAATGCCCAAACTGTTGTGGTTCCAAAAAGAATCTGTTTCCAGACGTTTATTGAGTTGAAAGGTCATAATTTGGAAATAAGTTGTTTTCCGCTGCAATGTATTATCTGATCTTTGTAAAATATATGCATGAAAGCTGGCTAAGATTATAACTAAAAAAATGGCCGTAGAAGAAACGCCCAAATTTTTCTCGGAATGATTTTGGAAATAACCAAAAAAGATAGCAAAAAACAGCCGTAGAAGAAATGCCCAAATTTTGGAAATAACAAAAAAGATAAAAAAATTGCCGTAGAACAAATGCCCAAATTTTTCTCGCAATGATTTTGGAAATAACCAAAAAAGATAGTAAAAAAACTAAAATTTTTCGCGGAATGATTTTGGAAATAATCAAAAAAGATAGTAAAAAATAGCCGTAGAACAAATGCCCAAATTGTTGTGGTTCCAAAAAGAATCTGTTTCCAGACGTTTTCTGAGTTGAAAGGTCATAATTTGGAAATAAGGAGTTTTCCGCTGCAATGTATTATCTGATCTTTGCAAAGTATATTCATGAAAGCTTTTTTTTTCTCTGAAAGATTTTGGAAATACCCAAAAAAGATAGTAAAAAATTGCCGTAGAACAAATGCCCAAATTTTTCTCGCAATGATTTTGGAAATAACCAAGAAAGATAGTAAAAGAATAGTCGTAGAACAAATGCTCAAATTTTTCGAGGAATGATTTTGGAAATAATCAAAAAAAGATAGTAAATAACAGCCGTAGAAGAAATGCCCCAATTTTGGAAATAACAAAACAGATAAAAAAATTGCCGTAGAACAAATGCCCAAATTTTTCTAGCAATGATTTTGGAAATAACCAAAAAAGATAGCAAAAATAGCCGTAGAACAAATACCCAAATTTTTCTCTGAATGATTTTGGAAATAACCAAAAACGATGGTAAAAAGTAGCCGTAGAACAAATGCCTAAATTTTTCTTGGAATGATTTAGGAAATATACAAAAAAGATAGTAAAAAATAGCCGTAGAACAAATGCCCAAATTTTTCTCGGAATGATTTTGGAAATAACCAAAAACGATAGTAAAAAAATAGCGGTAGAATAAATGCCCTAATTTTTCTCGGAATAATTTTGGAAATAACCAAGAAAGATAGTAAAAAATTGCCGTAGAACAAATGCCCACATTTCTCTGGCAACGATTTTGGAAGTAACCAAAAAGATATCTTGAAGAGGAACTGTAATTACTGTAATTACTGTAATTCACATTACAAGGGTAATTGAAGGGAAAGAACATTTTGGCCAAAGCATCTCAGGACACCATTAGCTATTAAGAATCATGATATTATCTTAAAATTTGTTGTATATAATAATTTATTGACGACACAATAATTTTTATAGTTTAGAAATTTGTTTAATGATTTTTCATCGCAATAAAATCGGCGGTGGATTAGAAGATTTTTAATTTTAATAAGACGCATCAATAGCATCCGCGTGCGCTGGATGAAATGTTTGTAGAAATTTTGGCGAACCGCTATTATTATCCGAACGGCATTGGAAAGTATTGGATGTGAAAGTTAATATTAGGAATAATGAAGATCGCTTTCCGGATTTTTCGCCGAAGATGCGGCTTTCATAATTCAACGCCGTTTGGAAGAAGTGTGTTTGCACTTTCATCGCTTCGATTTATTAAAACAATAATCGGAAGCCATTATATTAACATCTACACAAGATATACGAGTAATTTGTGGGTACGTAAAAATGCAGAATGTTTAGGTAGTTATTGCGGTAATAAACGGCGAATTGCCCAAGCAAGCAAATTATGCAGTTAAGTGAAGTTTTACGGTGCACTAATTTTGCAGCCCTGATTTATTTCTGATATCAAGCTTGTGCAATAATTACGTGTTATTAGTTCGAGACTTGGATGCGTACGAAATGAGTTTTATTAGCAAGGCATGAAGCCGATCCATTGTGCGAATGTTGCTCTTATCACCCTTTGGCGTGTGAAGATAAAGTCATCTCGGTGAATAAGGCCTGTTTGTGCGTGTGTTCACTTGTTTTCTTCGCGTTCCGTTGTGGTGGAATTAAATGGGAAATTGGAGGGGTGGCAGGGTGGCGATGAAAAATATCCGGGATGAGTTTTGTGTGTGGAATGAAATTTGTATGATGTGAGTGCGACTTCGTGTGTGTGAACCTGTGAGCAGGTTGGGTTACGAAAGGTCGTGACTTGACTGGTCACGACGAGCGCTTAGGGTATAGCCCCAGGGTATTTCTATAGTAAAACCCATGCCTCGCGCATGGCATACTTATAAAGCTAAAACTATGTTCTACATATAATGCAGCGTATTCAACCGGACGCGAATCATGGTAATAATGATGGCAAGTCCCTTCGCGGGGGTCACCCGGCGAGGGTGGTGGTACGGTGGTTCCGTTTGAATAATTGAAAATCACGGTTATTGGTGCCATGCTTCACTTACTCACATGAAACACCTGTTTCACCTTTGACCTCTCGTTCTACCGTTGCCCTTGGGCGCCGATCCGACATATGTCCACATGAAAAGGCACGGGTTTTACGGAAACAATTCACTGTACAGATGTTCCGATATCGCGTGTAAGATATAATTGAAAAAACTTCTATTATCGTTTTCATTATAACTTTGACATATAAAAGGCCGTGCATTTTTCATACCGACCGCCGGCTTTTTGTTTGTATTTCACGCCGGCGCCATCTTTTTCTACAACGGCCAATTTCTCAATTAGCTTCATCATTTTATACTGTTATATTTATTGCGCAGATCACGACAGCATGAACACAAGCCTGCCTCCGTACCATCGTGCTTTATGCTCTTCATTCTCGCCACAATCTGGCCTCTCGATCCACAAGCAAAATCGAAGATATTTTCATCCTACCGCTAACATTCCTACAGTACTCAAATGATGAATATATAAAATCTATATCTACACGCAAATACGCGGATCACATAAGCCATTAAATAATTTTTATGTGTTCCACGCTTTATCACCCCCCCAGAACATCACAATTAAACATTAATAGCGCGACAATATTAACCCTCATGTCAACCGAGCATCAATGACTACATCCTCCGCCGAAATTATCTTGAGATAGCTTTCCGAGTCAACAATGGCCTCGGGCGGTACAAGACGAGCACTGTCCGGCATTATTCACCTACTCCCGATACTAACCACAATTCCTCCCCTATCTTCCGAGATGTATTATAATCTGTCTGTCCGGCACAGACAATGCACCCCCGCCCTGCCGGAGCGCATTTATAGCACCCCGCTTTTTCCGAGAGCAAAAAACCGTAATTACAGGGTGTATTTAAGTACCTGTGGCCGGTGGCTGCGTGATTTACAGGTTCCCGTCGAGTAACAAGAATTGGGTAACTGTTGCTGTTAATCTAAGACTGCACCGAAAAAAGGGAGCCGCCGTGTTTCCTGCCACCTACAAATCGGACCACAATGTATCCCTTAATCCCCGGCCCGTCCGCTCCGGAGATTTATTAATTTGTATTGATATCGCAAATCTGCGGTATTAGGGATGATTTGTTGGGCTAGTCACATTTGTACCAAATTTTCATAAACTTCCTTACCGTGTAATTTATTAAGGGCATATATCAGAGCTTTATACTCCCTTTTCAAGTGATAAATTAGTTATCACAATAAATCTGTTTTTAAAACTTCACCCTTAAGTTAATTTATTCATGTGGGAGCTAGAAATGCAAATCGTAATGCAAAATATTTTCAAAAGCTTCAGTGAGCCCGTGAAGGAAAATAAAATAACGAAGCTAGCTATTCAAAGAATTCGAATTATTAGGTAAAACTTTTAAAATTAGTATCCTTAATCAATTTAATAAATGGGCTTTTGAGTTCTTACAAAATATTGTCAAAATCTTCTAGGGGTTTTCTTACAGCTCTTAAAATAACGAGGCTAGCTGTTCAAAGAATTCGAATTACTGGGACAAGCTTTTAGCTAAATGGGTCTTTGAGCTCTTACAAAATATTCTCAAAATCTTCAAGGGTTTTGTTCTTTGAGCTCTCATAGCTCTTAAAATAACGAGGCTAGCTGTTCAAAGAATTCGGATTACTAGGAAAAGCTTTTAGGGTCTTTGAGCTCTTACAAAATATTCTCAAAATCTTCAAGGGTTTTTGTTCTTTGAGCCCTTATAGCTCTTAAAATAACGATACTAGCTGTTTAAAGAATTCGAATTACTAGGAAAAGCTTTTAGAACTAGTATCCTTAATCCATGTAATAAATGGGTCTTTGAGTTCTTACAAAATATTCTCAAAATCTTCAAAGGTTTTTGTTCTTGGAGCCCTTATAGCTCTTAAAATAACGAGGCTAGCTGTTCAAAGAATTCGAATTACTAGGAAAACTAGTATCCTTAATCAATTTAATAAATGGGTCTTTGATCTCTTACAAAATATTCTCAAAATCTTCAAGGGTTTTTGTTCTTTGAGCCCTTATAGCTCTTAAAATAACGAGGCTAGCTGTTCAAAGAATTCGAATTACTAGGAAAAGCTTTTAGAACTAGTATCCTTAACAAATGTAATAAATGGGTCTTTGAGTTCTTACAAAATATTCTCAAAATCTTCAAGGGTTTTTGTTCTTTGAGCCCTTATAGCTCTTAAAATAACGAGGTTAACTGTTCAAAGAATTCGAATTACTAGGAAAAGCTTTTAAAACTAGTATCCTTAATCAATGTAATAAATGGGCCTTTGAGTTCTTACAAAATATTCTCAAAATCTTCAAAGGGTTTTGTTCTTTGAGCTCTTATAGGTAAAACAATTAACGAGGGTAGTCGTTAAAAAAATTATTTCGAACTTTTATGAAAAACTGGACCAAAATTTATCTGGTAAAATAGAATAAAACGTTCTTCAAAATATGGATGATACATGGAAGGGAAAAAATATCAAAATTGCCTTACCAAATTAATAAATACATCTTTGGGTAGTAAAATTAAACAAAACCTTCTGAAATTACCGAAGACAACTGGTAAAGTAGTCGGAATCGGAATGAAAAAAAAGTGACAAAATCTTCTATGGGCACTGGAACAATTCAGTTCTTGTAGCAAAATTAAACAAAACCTTCGTTATCTTCTAGGGGACACTAGAACAGCAACTGTATAAACAGAGGTTTTAGAGCTTGTAGAAAAATTGAACAAAACCATCTTTCAAAATATTAAGAATTATCTGGATCGTGAGAAAACTGTAAAAATTTGGAACAGTAATTGAATAAACAGAGGTTTTAGAGCTTGTTGAAAAATTGAAGAAAACCTTCTTTAAAAAAATTAAGAAGTATCTGAATCGTGAGAAAAAGGCAAACATTTGAAGGGATGTGCTTGTAGCAAAATGAAAAGAAAAAACTTTTGCAAAATACTAAATTGCAAGAAAATGATCAAAATCTTCTAGAACATATAGAATATGAATTTCATCTTCAATTTAAGGCAAAAATTGATACAGCTTTTCTGGTTGTAGCAAATCTGAACATTCTTTCAAAATATTAAGAATTATCTGAATCGTGAGAAAACGGTAAAAATTTGGAACAGTAATTGAATAAACAGAGGTTTTAGAGCTTGTTGAAAAATTGAAGAAAACCTTCTTTCAAAAAATTAAGAAGTATCTGAATCGTGAGAAAAAGGTAAACATTTGAAGGGATGTGCTTGTAGCAAAATGAAAAGAAGAAACTTTTGCAAAATACTAAATTGCAAGAAAATGATCAAAATCTTCTAGAACATATAGAATACGAATTCCATATTCAATTTAAGGCAAAAGTTCAAATTGATACAGCTTTTCTGGTTGTAGCAAATCTGAACATTCTTTTTAAAATATTAAGAATTATCTGAATCGTGAGAAAACGGTAAAAATTTGGACGGCTAGCAGAGGTAAAAATACAGATAGGTAGGGTCGGTTGCAGAGACAGTTGACTGATCTGTATTACCACCTCTGAGGTTTTAGAGCTTGTAGAAAATTTGAAGAAAACCTTCTTTCAAAAAATTAAGAAGTATCTGAATCGTGAGAAAAAGGTAAACATTTGAAGGGATGTGCTTGTAGCAAAATAAAAAGAAAAAACTTTTGCAAAATTCTTAATTGCAGGAAAATGATCAAAATCTTCTAGAACATATAGAATATGAATTTCATCTTCAATTTAAGGCAACAGTTCAAATTGACACAGCTTTTCTGGTTGTAGCAAATCTGAACAAATATTGAGAATTGTCCAAATCATAAGAAAATGGTCATAATTTAAAGGGATACCGAAACACATCAATTCGTTGAATCTTTATAGCACAATACAAAAAAAAAACATTTTCAATTTTTTTTCTTCCTCATCAGAAATTTTTGGCGTTACTAACCTGGCACACACTGTATCGGCTTGTCTATGCATAACCGTCTACACTTCAGCTAAAGTCACACAACTTAGATCTTGCTAACTATTCATAACGAAGATGAGCAGTCATAGATTAACAGTTACTGTCAGTGACGGCTCGCGCGGTGACTGATGGAACGGCCGCGGTAGCAGAGGTGGTAATACAGATCAGTCAACCGACTGTATTTATACTTCTGCTACCTCGACCATACCATGAGTCGCCCCGCGAGCCGTCATGGGTTAATGTATATATTTTTTACGTAGCTATCATTAAAACTTTTGTACTTTTTGAATCAGTTACTTTTTTTTTTTTGGGATTTAATGATAAAAAAAAGGAAGGATGGTTGATGGAATTTCGGGTTAAGGAGAGTGAATGATATTAGAGAAATTGGCGTAAGCTACTTGGCTATTCTGCCACAACCGATTCTTTGTAATAAATTCATATATTGATATGAAAGGACAACCACTGGACATCCATGGACCCGTACGGCCATTTTTTATTCATAAAAAGTGACCGCACGGATGGGATTCGAACCCACGACCACGATACCCAGAAGCAGGAGCGCTACCCACTAGGCCACCGCGCCCCCCTGGTTACTTTTTTGATTCCACAAATTTAAACTTCAGCTTCAGATTAAATTTGTTACATTTGGGATTTCCGAAAGATTGTAAACGTAGTATTCCATCGCCAGGCGTTGTTTGTCTAAGTTTGGTTATCGAGATATTTGGCCTTTTGATAACCCTTTGGAGATTCGACGTGTGCATTACAGTTATATTTAGATTAATTATTCCTGCGTTATCTCCGTTCTACACTGTTATTTAAAATAATCAGCAAAATATAGTACGTAGCAAAATGTAGTAAAAATTGTCACGTGCACGAATTTTTTTTTCCAAAATAGCAAACCTTTGCAAAAATCTTTTTCCAAACCAAAGTTTTCAAAACGAAAATTTTAGGAAATAAAAAAGGAGTTTTAGAAGCTTTATCTATAGTAGAAGAATTTTTTTCAAAGATTCATGGGGCTTGAGTAAAGAAGCTTTATCTATCGTAGAAGATTTTTTTTTCAAAGATTCATGAGGCTTTAGTAAAGAAGTTTTATCTATCGTAGAAGAAATTTTTTCAAAGCTTCATGAAGCTTTTCTATTTCTTTTTTCCACATTTTTTTTTCCTGAGTGGACCGATGAAGCTTTAAAAAATTTCAATACTTCGGAATCAGAAGAAAAATTTGCGAACCTTTTTCAAATTTCTTCCTCCATATAATTTTGGAAATTAATGAATACCTATTGCAAGGATGGAACACATCACAATTTTTTCGGAGATTCATGAGGCTTGAGCAAAGAAACTTTATCCATCGCAGAAGAATTTTTTTCCAAGATTCCTGAGGCTTGAGTAAAGAAGCTTTATCTATCGTACAAGAAATTTTTTCAAAGCTTCATGAAGCTTTTTTACTTCTTTTTTCCACAAAAACTTTTTTCTTGAGTAAGCGGATGAAGCTTTAAATTTTTTTTCGGAATCGGAAGAAAAATTGGCAAACCTTTTTCAAATTTCTTCTTCCATATAATTTTGGAAATTAATGAATACCTATTGCAAGGATGGAACACATCACAATTTTTTCAGAGATTCATGAGGCTTGAGTAACGAAGCTTTATCTATCGTAGAAGAATTTTTTTCAAATATTCCTGAGGCTTGAGTAAAGAAGCTTTATCTATCGTACAAGAATTTTTTTCAAAGGTTCATGAAGCTTTTCTACTTTTTATTTCCACAAAAACTTGAAAGCTTGAAATTTTTTTAATACTTCTGAATCGGAAGAAAAATTGGTGAACCTTTTTCAAATTTCTTCCTCGATATAATTTTGGAAATTAATGAACACCTATTGCAAATTCAATGAATGAACGTCAAAAATTATTTATTAATGCGTTTCGGCAAAATTAGTATCCGAATAAATTACCGGATGAGTCATTGAGCGGCTGGAAATGATAAATATGTTTACGTCTTGTTGTTACAAAATGATTCGCGCCGGTATTCTGGCGGTCGTTGATAATTAAGAGATTGGCAGCGGATCCTCTCATTGTCGGCGCAGAAAGTGAAATTCTTGGTGTGAAATTTCGAGACGGCCGGGTTTAATTGAAATCAGAAAACGCACGCATTGTGCGATAGTTGACATTGACGCGAGGGGTTTCAGGTTTAATGGAAATAGTTGTATGGCAAACTTACCTGTTGTGAATAAAACGATGGCTTTCAGACAGGAATATTCAGCGGAGTCCACGTGCAGCGCTTTTAACTTTTCCACTTGTTCCTAAAACAATACGGAATGAGCTTTAGAATTTGGATGTTAACATCTGTATTCATCACGTTTTCATCCACACTACATCACATCATTCACGCCAAATCGGTTTTGTTCTGATATTATGGCCGCCGGGGAGGGCGAGGAGTGGCTCTTATGCTATTAATGTTACATTATTCGGGCGGTTAAATAATCCGCGGGACTTTATTTTGTGTGATTCCTTGTAAAAACTTTCCGAATTTTAAACACAAGCTGTTGTTCATCTCCAACAAGTCACTTCATTAACCCAGATAGAAATGTAGGATGGAAATTTCCTACTAAAATTATATCAGGAATATTGTCAGCGCCATCTATCATTTTTTATTCGTATTTATAAGTACGTTCGGTAATTGGAATTGGAATGACGGTCAACAAGATAATCCATTACGGAAGAAGGATGTGTCAAGACATTTGAAAGTCGCAGTTACCCTTTGTAGCACAAAGGAGTTTTTTACCAAAATTGTCCAGTAGGTTTCTTATACTTTCAAAAGGGGTTAAAGGGTCTAAGGCTAAAGATAATATTATGGGACATGTACTACTGGTTAGCCCTTAATTAAATGACGTTCACCAAGATAATCCATTACGGAAGAAGGATGTCTCAAGACATTTGAAAGTCGCAGTTACCCTTTGTAGCACAAAGGAGTTTTTTTATCAAATTTTTACCAAAATTATCCAGTAGGTTTCTAAGGTATGCTTTCAAAAGAGGTTAAAGGGTCTAAAGCTAAAGATGATGTTATGGGACATGTACTACTGGTTAGCCCTTGAATGAATGACGTTCACCAAGATAATCCATTACGGAAGAAGGATGTCTCGAGACATTTGAAAGTCGCAGTTACCCTTTGTGGCACAAAGGAGTTTTTTACCAAAATGATCCACTGGGTTTTTAAGGTATGGCTTCAAAAGAGATTGTGGGATCTAAAACTAAAGATAATATTATGGGACATGTACTACTGGATAGCCCTTCAACAAGATAATCCATTGCGGGAGAAGGATATCTCGAGAAATTGGATGTTCGTAGAGCTACTAGTTATTAGTGGGCATTTCCAGCATCCACGGTAGGTGGTAGGGACCAGGTTGACTACCACTGGTTTAGTACTACCTATGGATTCAAAGGTGGTATCAGGGGAAGTAATCGATTAAATCAAAGATTAATTACTCTCCGAAAGATGTCTTCTATAAATCCTGGTCACGAGGAAGTATGTTTCAATGGGAGTCATAGGGGTAACCCCCTGTGACGGTTCGCGGGTTTTTTTCTGGTACGGCCGAGGAACAAGAGTGGTAATACAGATAGGTGCGGTCACGCAGCCAGCCGTCTCTGCAACTGATCCTACCCCCAGGGGCGGCTCGTTATATAGAGCCACGGAGCCATGGCACTACCTGTAGTATCAAGCTGAGCAAAATTTTTTAACTGATTCTTAAAAAAAAAACACCTGTAACACCGCGTGGAAGTTCCACATTAATTTCAACAGATGGTTAAAATTTTGACAAACTATTTCTGAATAATGTGTCTTTACGAATTTACAAAGAAAATAATCGCAAGTGCACCACAATAAAAATGTTTGCACTGAAAAGCAAATTTTGATGACCAAGAAATTTGTATGGGAATTCCACATTTATTGCAACAGATGGTTGAAATTTTGATACACTAATTTTGAATAATGTGTCTTTACGAATTTCCAAAGAAAATTATCGCAAGTTTACCACGACAAAAATGGTTGCACTAGAAACAAATTTTGATGACCAAAAAAAAACGCATTTTCCAGAAATTCATATGCAAATTCTACATTTATTGCAACAGATGGTTGAAATTTTGAGAGACTAATTTTGAATAATGTGTCTTTGCGAATTTCCAAAGAAAATTATCGCAAGTTTACCACAACAAAAATGGTTGCACTAAAAAGCAAATTTTGATGACCAAAAAAGCGCATTTTTTTCAGAAATTCAAATGCAAATTCTACATTTATTGCAACAGATGGTTGAAATTTTGAGAGACTAATTTTGAATAATGTGTACAAATTTAAAAAAAAAATATTTTCGAATTTTTGGTCCGCAATTTTGATTTTTAAGATCGAATTTTTGGTCAAAGTTTTTAATTTTTAATCCTATATCTTAGATTTTTTTAACCTAAATGATTGCTTTTCATACGCAACTTTTTTATTTTTTTGCCGATAAGTACAGTTTCTGATTTCTTGTCCTTCATTTTAGATTTTTTAACTTGAATGATTCTTTTTTATGGGCGATTTTTTTTACTTTTTGGTTACTTTTTGACTACCGTTTTCGAGTTTCTGGTCGGCAACTTATTTTGAGCTAAAGAGAGAGATTTTTCGTTTTCCTTGATTTTTCAATTATTTTGTTTATATTTAGACCAGCATTTTTTATTTTTCTGGCCTATATTTTAGATATTTAACCTGTATTTTTCATTTCTTCGTTCCAAATTTTAGAGTTTTTGTCCGAAATATTCTTTATTTTGGTTAAACTTTTTGATTGTTGAAATTTTAGGATTTTTGGCCTGCATTTTTTTTTAACTGCGAATTTTTGATATTTGTGTAAATTTTCAAAATTTTGTGCTTATCTTTCAGTTTTTAACCTTAATTAAGAGCTAATAGTGATTAAATTTTTTACAATTTTTCAAAATTTTCGGATCTGTATTTTTTTTAACTGCAAATTTTTGATATTTGTGTAAATTTTCAAAATTTTGTGCTTATCTTTCAGTTTTTAACCTTAATTAAGAGCTAATAGTGATTAATTTTTTTACAATTTTTCAAAATTTTCGGATTTTTTGTCTGCATTTTTTTTAACTGCGAATTTTTGATATTTGTGTAAATTTTCAAATTTTTGTGCTTATCTTTCAGTTTTTAACCTTATTTAAGAGCTAATAGTGATTATTTTTTTTACAAAATTGTAAAAAAAATTGCAAATTTCATTCACTACAGAGCAAATTTTAAGTTTTGTCCTTTGGTTTCTGGGGCTAATCACCCCTAGTGCTGAAAATGGCAATTTTTGTACTTGAATTTTCAATCTTCTTGTTTTAATTTTTTATTGTTAAGCCCGGATTTTGATATTCTGGTCTGAATTTTTGATCTTTTAGCGTAAATTTTCTATTTGTTTGTTAAAATTTTCGATTTTTTTGGTCCGCAATTTTCAGGATCGAATGTTTTGATCGAAGTCTTTAATTTTTTATCCTATATTTTAGATTTTTTTAACCTAAATTACTGATATGATTAATTAATTTCTCACTTAACCCGTGGTGAAACATAATTATATATTTGATTAATTAAAACACTTGGTTTTGTTTCACTGATTTTATTTTTCTCTCCGACTAGTTTGAATGACCTAAGGTCGAAACTAGTCGGAGAGAAAAATAAAATCAGTGAAACAAAACCAAGTGTTTTAATTAATCAAATAAATTATTGATATTCTTAATTTTTATACGCGACTTTTTTTATTTTTTTGCCGATATTAAAGTTTTTTTGATGGTTTTTTATTTCTCACCCTTCATTTTAGATTTTTTAGCTTGAATTATTATTTTTTATGGGCGGTTTTTTTTTACTTTTAGGTTTCGATTAAATTTAATTTTTCTTCGAAATTTTTTTTTGTTGTTTTTCTAGTCTGAATCCATTCTGAACACTATTTGTCTATAAAATTTTGTTGTGGGACTTCCAGGAATTGAGGTTTTCGAGTTTCTGGTCGCCAACTTATTTTGAGCTAAGGAGTTATTTTGGGGGCCGAAAATGGCAAATTATTTTTGTTTTCCTTGATTTTTCAATATTTTGGTTTGGATTTTTTATTTTTAGAACAGCGTTTTTTAATTTTTTGCCTATATTTTAGTTCTTTGGCCAGTTTTTTCATTTCTTGGTTTCAAATTTTTAGAGTTTTCTTAACGTGATTGATTTTCTTGTGCAAATTTTGGATTTTTTGGCCGGTATTTAATTAGTATAATTTGTCATTTCCATGTTTCATAATTTTGACGTTTCAAACGCCAGTATCATACGATACAATAAATTGTAAAAGTGGCTCTACCAACAACGTATTCTACCTCTCTGTATTGCCACCCTTGTTACCTCGGCCGTACCAGAAAAGAACCCCGCCAAACGTCACTGGTCATCACTCACCAAAGATGTCTCCTAAAAATCCTGGCCACGAGTAAGAATATTTCAGAAAAGACGAATCCAAATATTCAAAAGTTTTCAAACCCAAATTTATCGAATCACCGACCATTAAAAGATTTTTACTCGCAGCAAAATTTCTAATGCAGGTAGGCCCTTGCATAAGATTCCGATGAATGGAAGTATACATCACCCACTGCTCCAGGTATCCCTACATCTGGATAAATCCAGCTGCGCCTATTACTTAAATAAACAGGTACGGCGCATGTATTAATGAGCTAACTTGGTGTACAGGATTGAGTCATTCAGCTACGCTTCAATCTCCCTCGAGACATTCGGGGAATAAATGATCTTACCTGGAATATCCTAATGTGATCCATGAACTGCACAACTCTATCAGCGCACATGGGTGAGGCATGGAGGCCAGCGGCGGCGATTAAGGGGGCAACGTGCAGGGGCATCGAGCACTGGCTCGCGTTCAGCACGAACAGTTCTGACCAGACCAATCGCAATAACGCCACCTGAAACCATCCATAAAAGTTTACGACCGCATTTGAAGTTAGCTGAAGTTAATTACCTGGTCGGTCACTTGGAGGTCTGGGAAGAAGGGGATGTTCCTGGCCCATTCCACCGCGGAGAACAGCAGCCTCGCCGCCAGCTCGCAAATGTTATCAATGCCCATGATGTTGTTCGCCTGTATGCACTGGCCATACCTGCTGGTAGGGTACGGTTCCGCCCTCAACAGCAGCGAAATGTAACTACTTAAGTAAGTGTGATTACTAAGCGATGTCGTTACAGAATCCGTCGAATTCAGGAATTGATTGGACAGTCCGGGCAAGGATGGCTGCGAAGGTGGAACTCGCCCCCTCTGGACGGCTGAAAGCAAGACAAAGACTCCAATTAGTCAATTTCAGATGTAATCTGCAGCAAATCGAGGAAAGTGTCGGAATCCCTTTCGGCTCGCTCGGCGCATAAGTCCCACAATTCTTTGCGCCGCTCACGTGTCAAATACGAATTTTAAGCACGGACATGTTTACGACGGACGCGAAAGTAGCCTGTAATACAGCTTGAAGTGTGTCAAAACATAAAACTGCATTCCTCTGCTCTAGACATTTATAATTTGCAGTGAGAACCTGTTTTTCAATTTGATTTCATGTCTTTTTAACTGCAAATTATCTCTGGATTAGCAGTAAAACACGAAAACTTTTTTTGTCTTCCTCCGCCAAAATTGACAACTCGCCGGTTGTAATTACAATCGTAATTGTAATTAACATGGCGCGGGTACTAATTAATAACAGTAATTAATAAGGTTTAACAGGTCAGTATCCGTGATGGAGCGCCGCGTTTACGATATAGTAAATATTCCTCGGGTTCGTAACGTACCATCCGAGGAGGTATAATATACTATCAATCAAAGTTATGCCTGTCTAAGATCATTTATATGAACTCTGACGTTTGAATTAACATTGATTGCCGAGATTGGTGTTCGACTTTTTCAATTTTTCATACCGTTACATTATTGTTCTGTCATTTTTCTTTAAAAACGATTAATTGTGAATGACGGCCCGCATTAAAGCTCTGTTTTGTTTTAATTGTACGTTCACTATTCTAAATTACTCAATATTTTATTTGACAAATCAAATACGGAATTTGATTGTTTTAGAAAATAATTTCATTCAAAAGTTTTAAGAGGTTTGAACGGCTTCGATCGATGCCCATTTCTTTGATGTATTAGCTGTCTGTGTATAAAAATTTGACATGCTACCCTTTACAGAGAGAGAGAGAAACACTTTTACAAATGATCTCAGAGGTCTTTCAGCCTATCCTCTACAGATTTTCTTAAGTATAAATTAATCTGTCTGAGGCCGTCCTATTTATTTGGACGCCTTTGGATGCGACGTCCCTGCAAGTCACTAAAAATGGAATACATATTTTATCATGAACGTAAAAAAAAATTATTTTATCTCAGTATCGCAGCGTAATTTAAAGTTAATCTGAAGAGCGGTGGGTGCTCCTTTTCCTACCCTACAACATGTTAATTACAACATTTCCTCCTTTCTTCCGTTTACTTTCAATCTTCACATCTAGAAAATCCTTGTTTTCGGTACGTTACGTTGTATTATAGGATAGGACTCACCCACCGCTTACGCTAGATTATGTGATAGTTGTCTCTACCCTACCCTCCAAACAGTTGATTACAAATTCTTCAATTTTCAAGAGCAGCAAAGTCAACATTTTTTCTTCATTTATTTTTTTATTTTCTGGATCGTCACCAGACTCATTTCCTTTCATTTAAGCATAGTATCGCAGCGTAATTTAAAGTTAATCTGAAGAGAACTGGGGGGGGGGTCCTATCCTACCCTACAACAAGTTTATTATAAAGCAGATTCACAACAAAATCAACATTTGCTCCTTTCTTTCGTTTACTCTCAGGAAATCCTTGTTTTCGATATGATACGTTATATTATAGGATAGGACCCACCCACCGCTTACACTAGATTATGTGGTAGTTGTCCCTATCCTACTCTCCAAACAGTTGATTACAAATTCTTCAATTTTCAAGAGCAGCAAAGTCAAAATTTTTTCTTCATTTTTTTTTTATTTTCTGGATCGTCGCCAGACTCATTTCCTTTCATTTAAGCGAAGTATCGCAGCGTAATTTAAAGTTAATCTGAAGAGAACTAGGGGAGGGGGGGGGGGGGGGCTATCCTACCCTATAATAAGTTTATTATAAAGCAGATTCACGACAAAATCAACATTTGCTCCTTTCTTTCGTTTACTCTCAGGAAATCCTTGTTTTCGGTACGATACGTTGTATTATAGGATAGGACCCACCCACCGCTTACACTAGATTATGTGGTAGTTGTCCCTATCCTACCCTCCAAATACATAGTTGATTACAAATTCTTCAATTTTCAAGAGCACTAAAATCAACATTTTTTTCTTCATTTATTTATTTTGGACCTTCACCAGGGAAACCAATCTTTTCGATTCATCTGATAGAATTGTAGGCTAGGACCCACCCACCATCTTACAGTTTACTTAAACTTCAATTACAATCGTTGTTTTTGGTGGATCTTATCAATTCATATTTTGTAGTAAATGAACAATAAAATTTCGTTTAACCTAAATAGAGCTGAGTTTGAGTCAAAGTTGACACGAAGTGCGACGGGTGTACCCTATCCCGCCCTTCAATTAATTGATAAATTATAAAACAGAGTTTTTCAAAATTATGATTAACATAAATCGAGAAAAAGGGATGATTTCTCAGTATAACTGCTTCCACTAGCAGGGGCGGCTCGTGATATACATCCAAGGAGCCATGGCACTACCTGTAGTTTTAAGTTCAGCAAGAATTTTTAATTAATTGAGGAACTCAACTAATCCAATTTTGGTCCAAAATGAGCTTGGTATCGATTCTTACTGTTCAAACATAGATAAATCCGAATATGTGTGAATTACCTTTCAAAACGCAACAAATCATATTTAAAAATACGGCTAAACATTCATTTTTTTTAAGCAACAAATAGACTTCCTGAACGGTTTTCGCGGTTTCTGAACAAATTATAAAAGTGGATTTGTTGAGTTTTGCAGTTCAACTCCTCAATTCTTCAAACAGCTTTTTGAAAGTTACTTTGGTCTAGGAAGATTGCCACTGAAATTAAGTACAGTTTTTGAAAATCCACGAGTTGTGAATTTTTGAAATTTTAATTTTCGAATTGTGTAATACTCGAGCAAAAAAATGAAAGAAAATATCAAACATGTTGACGAAATTCTACAAAAATTAAATTAGATTTGCATATCATCGTTTTATCAAATTAAGTGCAGTTTTTAAATATCCACCGATTATTTCGTGAATTTTTGAAAATTTTAGATTTCGAATTGGGTAATACTCGAGTGAAAAATTGAAAAAAAATATAAAACGTGTCTACTAAATTCTAGAAAAATTAAATTAGATTTGCATATCATCGTTTTATCAAATTAAGTGCAGTTTTTAAATATCCACCGATTATTTCGTGAGTTGTGAATTTTTGAAAATTTTAGTTTTCGAATTGTGTAATACTCGAGTGAAAAATTGAAAAAAAATATAAAACGTGTCTACTAAATTCTAGAAAAATTAAATTAGATTTGCGAATCATCGTTTTATCAAACTAAATAGAGTTTTTGAAAATACTCCGATTATTTCGAAAGTTGTGAATTTTTGAAAATTTTAGTTTTCGAATTGTGTAATACTCGAGTGAAAAATTGAAAAAAAAATATATGAAACATGTTTACAAAATTCAAAATTAGATTTGCAAATAATCGTTTTATCAAATTAAGTGAAGTTTTTAAAAATCCACCGATTATTTCGTGAGTTGTGAATTTTTGAAAATTTTAGATTTCGAATTGGGTAATACTCGAGTGAAAAATTGAAAAAAAAATATAAAACGTGTCTACTAAATTCTAGAAAAATTAAATTAGATTTGCGAATCATCGTTTTATCAAACTAAATAGAGTTTTTGAAAATCCTCCGGTTATTTCGAAAGTTGTGAATTTTTGAAAATTTTAGTTTTCGAATTGTGTAATACTCGAGTGAAAAATTGAAAAAAAATATAAAACGTATCTACTAAATTCTAGACAAATTAAATTAGATTTGCGAATCATCGTTTTATCAAACTAAATAGAGTTTTTGAAAATCCTCCGATTATTTCGAAAGTTGTGAATTTTTGAAAATTTTAGTTTTCGAATTGTGTAATACTCGAGTGAAAAATTGAAAAACAAATATATGAAACATGTTTACAAAATTCAAAATTAGATTTGCAAATAATCGTTTTATCAAATTAAGTGCAGTTTTTAAAAATCCACCGATTATTTCGTGAGTTGTGAATTTTTGAAAATTTTAGATTTCGAATTGGGTAATACTCGAGTGAAAAATTGAAAAAAAAAATATAAAACGTGTCTACTAAATTCTAGAAAAATTAAATTAGATTTGCGAATCATCGTTTTATCAAACTAAATAGAGTTTTTGAAAATCCTCCGATTATTTCGAAAGTTGTGAATTTTTGAAAATTTTAGTTTTCGAATTGTGTAATACTCGAGTGAAAAATTGAAAAAAAAAATATATGAAACATGTTTACAAAATTCAAAATTAGATTTGCAAATAATCGTTTTATCAAATTAGGTGCAGTTATTTCGCGAGTTGTGAATTTTAAAAAAAAATTAGTTTTAGAATTATGTAATGCTCGAGCAAAAAAATAATATAAAACGTGTCGACTAAATTCTACAAAAATTAAATTAGATTTGCAAATCATCGTTTTATTAAACTAAATGAAGTTTTTGAAAATCCACCAATTATTTCGTGAGTATTGAATTTTTGAAAATGTTAATTTTCGAGTTGTGTAATACTCTGGCAAAAAAATAAAAGAAAATATAATACGTATCTACTAAATTCTGCAAAAATTTAATTAGACTTGCAAATCATCGTTTCATCAAACTAAATAGAGTTTTTGAAAATCCACCAATTATTTCGTGAGTATTGAATTTTTGAAAATTTTAGTTTTTGAATTGTGTTAAAAATTTAAAAAATGTATAAAACGTGTCTACTAAATTCTACAAAAATTAAATCAGATTTGCAAATCATCGTTTTATCAAACTAAATGAAGTTTTTGAAAATCCACCAATTATTTCGTGAGTATTGAATTTTTGAAACTTTTGGTTTTCGAATTGTGTTAAAAATTTAAAAAATGTATAAAACGTGTCTACTAAATTCTACAAAAATTAAATCAGATTTGCAAATCATCGTTTTATCAAACTAAATGAAGTTTTTGAAAATCCACCAATTATTTCGTGAGTATTGAATTTTTGAAAATGTTAATTTTCGAGTTGTGTAATACTCTAGCAAAAAAAGAAAAGAAAATATAAAACGTGTCGACGAAATTCTACAAAAATTTAATTAGATTTGCAAATCATCGTTTTATCAAACTAAATGGAAATATTGAAAATTCACCAATTATTTCGCGAATTGTGAATTTTTGAGAATTTTAGATCTCGAATTGTGTAATACTCGAGTTAAAAATTAAAAAAAATGAATAAAACGTGTCTACTAAATTCTACAAAAATTAAATTAGATTTGAAAATCATCGTTTCATCAAACTAAATAGAGTTTTTGAAAATCCACCAATTATTCCGTGAGTTTTGAATTTTTGAAAATTTTAGTTTTCGAATTGTGTAATACTCAGGCAAAAAATTTAAAAAAAACAATAAAACGTGTCGACGAATTTCTACAAAAATGAAATTAGATTTGCAAATCATCGTTTTATCAAACTAAATGGAGATTTTCAAAATTCACCAATTATTTCGGGAATTGTGAATTTTTGAAAATTTTATATCTCGAATTGTGAAATACTCGAGTTAAAAATTAAAAAAATGTATAAAACGTGTCTACTAAATTCTATAAAAATTAAATTAGATTTGCAAATCATCGTTTTACCAAACTAAATAGAGTTTTTGAAAATCCACAGATTATTTCGAAAGTTGTGAATTTTTGAAAATTTTAGTTTTCAAATTGTGAAATACTCGCGTGAAAAATGAAACAAAAACATATTTAAAACGTGTTGACTAAATTCTACAAAAATTAAATTAGATTTGCAAATCATCGTTTTATCAACTTAAGCAGGGGCAGCTCATTATATAGAGCCAAAGAACTTGTAATTAATTGTTAAAACACTTTTTCGCCAGTTTTGGTCTGAGAAGATAAATCGTTCTTTCTTTCTTCAAAAATGAGGGGGGGGGGTATATTTATAAGTGGCTCTACCGTCAACATGTTCCACGAGCCGCCACTGTCCACTAGCAATCAATAAAAATAAGTATTGCATCACATGGCAAATATTAGTTAGGGTACGCAAAAAATTACCGATCTGTAATCACCACCACCAGTTAGAATTTTAAGTAAGGTCAAGTATCAAACGAGGGACCACTTAAATATTCATGATTGTAGATGTAGTAGATCTAATTATAATGGGGATACCGATATCTGAGATGTTATTCATCACGGTGATAACTAATGACAGCGTCTGGAGCATTGTGGGTCGCCGCAATTATGAATGGTCCTAATCTAAATAGTTTCCTGATCTCGTTATGAATCGGGCCATTTTTGTTTGAGGCTATCACGAGCGGTAATGGTAGATGAAAGGGAATCGAATCGGGATTTAACGCTCGAGATCGCTGTTAAAAAAAGGTGATATTTTAAAGATCGCCGACATGACACTTGAACACGCGTCGCCTGTGTACGTGTGTGTGTGTGTGCGGTTGGGCCGTTGTTGCCAGCATCCCTTTTATTTTAATCTCAGGTAGATCGGCCAGACTAGTTGTCTGGGGCAGAACAATGGGGCACAAGCCTAATAACATCAATCGGATCTAAACAAACAGCTAGGTGAGGAGGAAAAAACGACAATGGCGGTGGTTATCATTTTTATCGGTACGTCCAGATTACACGGCAAGACACGGAGTTTTGATTCGGATGAAGTGCGATGGTAATAACAAAACGGATCGGATATGCTCATATACCTGCGTTATGCCGTATGTGTGTATGAGGTTGAAGGGAAGAGGCGAAACCCGTTTTGGCCCGAGGGTTGCGAACTAATGACACCTTGCGAGGGTAAGATAGGATGACCAGTGTCCAGTAAACATTATGTAAATCAGGTAGGGCAACTTTAAGGGATTTATTCAAATGGCCAAGAGGGCCCTTTCATGCGTCGTGGGAAAAGACGATAAAACCTTCCTCCAAAAATTTCCGAATATTTATGCAATTATTATTGGCAAATCTCATTTGTTATGCTGAACCGAGATTTACCCCCAGTGCACACACATCCATCAAACTAACGGCTGTTTCCATTTAGAACAAATACTATCGACTAAAATAACTCGCAATACAGATGCAAGATGTAATGCCCATACAAAACCAAAATCATATGTATCGCATATATTTCGAATCTGAATCTAGGGTGACCCAAACCACTTGGGAATAGAATGGATCTCTAATGATGCCATCAAATACAGTTTTTTTGGATTTGATAATAACTAGTTGATAAGTAGTGACAATGGTCATCTTTCAATTAAAATCATTAAAACGTTAGGTAAACATTATGACCACTTTCAAAGTCTAGTCGATAATCCGAAGATTTCGTTGAAGTATTTTCGATTTGAAAATGCAATTGAAATTGAAGAATTTTCAAAATCAGTTTATCCTAAAAAAATATCAATTGAACGCCGCATTTATTTTTCTATTCGACGGGTAGAACACTGCTGAATGGATTGGTCATCCTTTCAAACAACCGAATGACGAATTTATTTTTTGATTTTTCTGCATCTATTCGATGAGAACAATACTTTTCAAAATTTGCTCGTTTGTTCAAGAGTTATCCTTAAAAAAATTAAAAAAACAATTGAACGTCAAACAATGTTTTTAGAATTAATAAAAAAATCTGGCTGAGCTTGAAATTAGAGGTAGTGACATGGGTTCTTGGCTCTACATAACGAGCCGCCCCTGGCCACGGTTGACACTAACTTTAGAGTAGCTCCTATGAAGTAATTATTTCGCAAACTTTAGGTTTTTGATTTTTTCAGTGTTAATTTTTTTATAATCTACTGTTAGTGATTTTGCTAGTTCATAAATTTCACGTGTTCTTAATCATCATTTTTGCGAAGCAACAAAGTTTGAAATTTTTGGTTGGTCAGATTTTTTTAGAGCTTCAGTTCGAATTTTTCTAATTGTGAAGGAGCTTAAATAGTTAACAGCCATTTGTTCCTTAAAGCAACAAATTCACAAGCTTTAGAATCTTTCGCTTTTTCAAGATTTTTGCTGGTAATTTACATTTTAAGTTTTCATTTTACATTTAGTTACCAAATTTGTTTCATCTAGAAGCACTAAACAAGTGTCTTTATTAAAGTGTTTTCGAGTTTCAAGTTTTAAAATTTAATTTAAAATATTTTCAAGTTAGTTCGTAGTACATAGAAAAAACGTTTTATCAACAGTATTACTGTTTATCAAATGCAAATTTTATTTTTATAATTCAATATACGGATTTAACTTTCAACTCTTTCAACGAATTTCTAAAATATATTCTTAAACTCGACAGAGTTTTGCTTGTTGAAATGAAGTTGATACGAAGGGTGGTAGGTGGGCCCTATCCTACAATCCAATATGTTGCTCCCGCGCCAAGTTTTCCTTCTATAAATAAGTTTGTTAAGAAAACTTAAGACCTTTAAAGTTTTTCTTGTTCTTATGTATTGATTTCTATTTGTAAACGCTCGTTTATAATCCATGAATTGGAGGGTGGGATAGGGCCCACCCACCACCCCTTGTTCCACCCCTTATTTACGCAAAGAAATGGCGTTTCGTATTATTTTTAAATTTTCAACTTCTCCAGCGAATTGTTGTAGAAAATTCTTAAACTCGACAGAGTTTTGCTTGTTGAAATGAAGTTGATACGAAGGGTGGTGGTTGGGCCCTATCCTACAATCCAATGTGTTGCTCCCGCACCAAATTTTCCTTCTAGAAATAAGTTTGTTAAGAAAACTTAAGACCTTTAAAGTTTGTCTTTTTCTAAAAATTGATTTCTTTTTGTGAACTCTTGTTTATGATCCATGAACTGGAGGGTGGGATAGTGATCCATGAACTGGAGGGTGGGATAGGGCCTACCCACCACCCCTTATTTACGCAAAGAAATGGCGTTTTGTATTATTTTTAAATTTTCAACTTCTCTAACAAATTGTTGAAGAAAATTCTTAAACTTGACAGAGTGTTAAAATAAAGTTGATACGAAGGGTGGTGGTTGGGCCGTATCCTACAATCCAAAATGTTGCTCCTGCGCCAAATTTTCCTTCTAGAAATAAGTCTGTTAAGAAAACTTAAGACCTTTAAAGTTTGTCTTTTTCTAAAAATTGATTTCTATTTGTGAACTTTCGTTTATGATCCATGAACTGGAGGGTGGGATAGGGACCACCCACCACCCCTTGTTCCACCCCTTATTTACGCAAGGAAATGACGTTTTGTATTATTTTTAAATTTTCAACTTCTCTAACAAATTGTTGAAGAAAATTCTTAAACTTGACAGTGTTAAAATAAAGTTGAAACGAAGGGTGGTGGTTGGGCCCTATCCTACAATCCAAAATGTTGCTCCTGCGCCAAAATTTCCTTCTAGAAATAAGTTTGTTAAGAAAACTTGAGACCTTTAAAGTTTGTCTTTTTCTAAAAATTCATTGCTATTTGTGAACTCTCGTTTATGATCCATGAACTGAAAGGTGGGATAGGACCCACCCACCACCCCTTGTTCCACCCCTTATTTACGCAAGGAAATGACGTTTTGTATTATTTTTAAATTTTCAACTTCTCCAACGAATTGTTGAAAAAAATTCTTAAACTCGACAGAGTTTTGCTTGTTGAAATTAAGTTGATACGAAGGGTGGTGGTCGGGCCCTATCCTACAATCCAATGTGTTGCTCCCGCGCCAAGTTTTCCTTCCATAAATAAGTTTGTTAAGAAAACTTAAGACCTTTAAAGTTTTTTTTTTCGTTCTTATGTATTTATTTCCATTTGTAAACTCTCGTTTATGACCTATGAATTTGAGGGTGGAATAGGGCCCGCCCACCGCCCCTTATTCCACCCCTTATTTAGGCAAGGAAATGACGTTTTGTATTATTTTTAAATTTTCAACTTCTCCAACGAATTGTTGAAAAAAATTCTTAAACTCAACAGAGTTTTGCTTGTTGTAATAAAGTTGATACGAAGGGTGTTGGGTGGGCCCTATCCTACAATCCAATCTGTTGCTCCCACGCCAAGTTTTCCTGCTATATACATAAGTTTGTTAAGAAAACTTAAGACCTTTAGAGTTCTTCTTGTTTTTATATATTGATTTATATTTGTAAACCCTCGTTTATGATCCATGAATTGGAGGGTGGGATAGGACCCACCCACCACCCCTTGTTCCACCCCTTATTTACGCAAGGAAATGACGTTTTGTATTATTTTCAAATTTTTAACTTCTCCAACGAATTGTTGAAGAAAATTCTTAAACTCGACAGAGTTTTGCTTGTTGAAATAAAGTTGATACGAAGGGTGGTGGATGGGGCCTATCCTTCAATCCAATGTGTTGCTCCCGCGCCAAGTTTTCCTTCCATAAATAAGTTTGTTAAGAAAACTTAAGAAGTTTAAAGTTTTTTTTTGTTCTCACGTATTTATTTCTATTTGTAAACTCTAGTTTATAATCTATGAATTAGAGGGTGGGATAGGGCCAACCCATCACCTCTTGTTCCACCCCTTATTTAGGCAAGGAAATTACGTTTTGTATTATTTTTAAATTTTCAACTTCTTCAACGAATTGTTGAAGAAAATTCTTAAACTCGACAGAGTTTTGCTTGTTGAAACAAAGTTGATACGAAGGGTGATGGGTGGGCCCCATTCTACAATCCAATCTCTTGCTCCCGCGCAAAGTTTTCCTGCTATATAAATAAGTTTGCTAAGAAAACTTAAGACCTTTAGAGTTTTTCTTGTTTTTATATATTGATTTATATTTGTAAACCCTCGTTTATGATCCATGAATTAAAGGGTGAGATAGGGCCCACCCACCACCCCTTTGTTCCACCCCTTACTTAAGCAAGGAAATGACGTTTTGTATTATTTTTAAATTTTCAACTTCTCCAATGAATTTTTGAGGAAAATTCTTAAACTCGACAGAGTTTTGCTTGTTGAAATAAAGTTGATACGAAGGGTGGTGGGTGGGCCCTATCCTATAATCTAATCTGTTGCTCCCACGCCAAGTTTTCCTGCTATATAAATAAGTTTGTTAAGAAAACTTAAGACCTTTAGAATTTTTCTTGTTTTTATGTATTGATTTCTATTTGTAAACTCTCGTTTATGGTCCATAAATTGGAGGGTGGGATAGAGACCACCCGCCACCCCTTATTCTACCTCTTATTTACGCAAAGGAATGGCGTTTTGTATTATTTATAAATTTTCAACTTCTCCAATGAATTGTTAAGAAAATTCTTCTAAACTCGACAGAGTTTTGCTTGTTGAAATAAAGTTGATACGAAGGGTGGTGGGTACGCCCTATCCTACAATCCAATCTGTTGCTCCCGCGCCAAGTTTTCCTTCTGTAAATAAGTTTTTTAAGAAAACTTAGGACCTTTAGAATTTTTCTTGTTTTCATGTATTGATTTTTATTTGTAAACTCTCGTTTATGGTCCATAAATTGGAGGGTGGGATAGGCCCCACCCGCCACCCCTTGCCTACGTTAGAAAATCGCGTTTCGTATTATTTTTAAACGTTCAACTACCCCAACGAATTTCTAAACAAAATTCTGAAACTCGACAGAGTTTTGCTTGTTAAAATAAAGTTGATACGAAGGGGGGTGGGTGGGCCCTATCCTACAATCCAACCGGTTGAATAATGCCCAAGGTTTCTACAAATGAATTAATTTATCAAAACAAACAAATATAAAGACAAAAAATGTAATGCTTTCTGCAACAAGTAAGGTTGTTTCTAATTTAAATATAAAGACAATGTTTGTATTGCATCCATTTTCTATCACCTGTAAAACCGCCCACCACCCTCCGAATTATCCATCATTTAAGTACAAACCCTGTTTTCCGTGGTTGTTAAATTTCCACCATCAGAAATGAATTTACAAAGAATTTTCGAGGAAAAACGTAATGCTATTTAAAGTTAAAGTGAATGTAAAGGATGGTGGGTGGGCCATATCCTACAATGCAACCAGCTGAATATTTACAAAAGAAGTAATTTATCAAAACATTTTTTTTTTAATTCAGAGTTTCATACATTTTTAATCATTGCAAAATCTTTGTTTATGTTTTACTGTTTGAAGGGTGGGATAGGGTCCACCCACTACCCCCCGTATCAATTATAATTGAACTACAAACATTATTTCCGTGATCGTTAAACTTTTGCCATTAGAGATGAATTTACAAAGAAATTTCTTTGAATAATACAGTTTTATAGTAAAAGTTAAACTGGATACGTAGGGTGGTGGGTGGGCACTATCCTACAATCCAATCTGTTGAATACAGCCAAGGGATTCTATAAATGAAATAATTTATCAAGACAATCTTTCCGTGTTTCATCCATTTTCTATCACTTGTAAAACCTTCACTTATATTTTACTGTTTGTAGGGTGGGATAGGGTTTGTTATATTAAGCAAATGTTTTATGACTAAAGCAAATTGGGCGTGTTTCATTTACTATACGGTAGTTGTTCTTTCTTGATAATTATAATTACAATGTGTTTGTATTACATTAAACATTAAGGACGGGAAGCAATTCGGGACGTCATAACATAATTTCCTTGAAATAGTACATTAGTTTTGCTGGGAAAACTACCAAGAAGCAACATGTCAACCACGCCACACACTACATTAATTTAATTACGGTGCCGATTCGGAGAATGACTTCCATAATGCCCCATGTGTCTCCGTGGCTGACGATATTTCATACAGTAATTGCATCTTGGTGACTTCTCCAAAACTTACGAGGAAACCCATTAACCGTCGTCCACTAATTTATACGAGAAAGCGCGAATCGAAAATCATACCGAATGTGTATTAAGTGCACCGCGTTTTGGGTCACGGGTCACGGGTCAAGAATCAGTGGAAAAAACACTCTAATCAATTTTTACATCCCGAATAAAAGTGAAAGCCGTGTTAAATCAGTTTTTTTTGAAGTATTTACGGCGCTCGGGGTACTGAACAATGGAAGAATATTATTCCCAAGGTTGCGTGGAATTATTTGATCCAGTCATTTGCCGCTTGATTTTAATAAATTAACTCTTGAAATTTATGGGGAGAGATGGTACGAGGTTATACAGTATACGATTAGGCTTTCGTGCATTTGTGTAAGATGACTTTAACATGTAAAGCGACGCTGGATTGTCTATTTTGCAAAGGAATCTATTCGAAATTAAATTCTTCGAAAACAAATTTTTCGAAAGGCAAAAAAACATTATTCTATACAAGTTGAATTACATTTTAAGCTTAGATAAAAAATTCCGTTTACTGCTAATTTTTTTTTACTAAAAGATCGTTTAAGTGTCGACGAACTATTGACTACATAATTTTGTGAAAATACACAACTGGGCCAGAATAAGTATTGTTTCAAGATTTTCTCAATTTGTTATTAACTAAATGTAAACTTACAAGGAAACTAACCCAAGTGTTCGTCTCCGATTTGAATGAAATTTGGTGGATTTGTAGAGGGGGCCAGAAGTTATAGCCAAAAAACAAAAATTTGGCTGATTTTTCAAATTTCATTCACTTGGGTTAGTTTATATTTAGTTAATAACAAATTGCGAAAATCTTCTAATACTAGTATTACTGGTAGATTCGCTGAGTCAACGATGCATGACTTGTTCGCTCACCTACAACAATGCTAGTGGTTAAACTTCTTGAGAGATATTTCGCATTTAAAGTTCCGTTGCAGTTGCGTTACAAATGAAAATTGGTGTATGTTTTTTCATAAATGACCATTCCGAATTACCATAATATTACGAAAAGATTAACACGTTAAGAAAGTTCGCGTTATTTTTTTTTTTAATTTGATTTATTTTATAGTTACATAGGTGTTGAGGTGAGATAAGTTATAGCCGCGCTCGTTTGTTTTGATTATAAAATGATTGGCCCGTGGCGATCTTCTTCTCGATTTTTTTATTTTTTTGTTGTGGAATATTTAGGACCTGACTTTCGCTGGCGATCGTGCGGTAGATGGATATCCGCGTGTGTAAGTGTGCTACCTCAGACAGATATTTTTAGGGAAACCTACACTAGAATGACTTCATTCTTCATGGTATTTGATTATGGCCCCATCTCGCTATACGCTTGGTCTTGGTTCGAGGTCAGGGTCAGCAAAGGTCATTTCCCACGATAGCCACGCTCAGCATAGCAACTCAGTACAGAATTATAATACGAGTTCCATGCATAAACATTAAAAAAAAAACTTTTACATTCCAAAAACTCGTCCGACTTACCGAAACTTACGCGTTATTTCTGACCTCTTTCGCTACTTTCTTGCGGCCCTCGGACATTTTTCGATTCCGCGCGGGTCGCGGGTCAACGCGGAATTCCAAAACACTCGGGCCATCACCCCTTGCAATCACACTCAAGGTCAACGTTTGTTTACACTCGTTTAATAACTTGGTCACCCGCAAATATCTATTTGTAGTATTATTTTACATTACTAATTATATATTGCGGATTTCACCAACGTAAGAAAAACTTTTTAAAACTGTCAACAATGTTGAGCTGCTTGCAAATAAATATTTAATAATGATTCTTAGGTATTAAAATAGAGATTTATATTTATAAGGTTTTGAGTACTTTTCTCGAAGCCCCTGATTGGGACGGGTGGGGGGTTATTTCGTTGTTACCAGTGATGGTTCGCGGGGTTTTTTCTGGTACGGCCGAGGAACAAGAGGTGGTAATACAGATAGGTAGGGTCAGTTGCAGAGACGGCTGGCTGCGTGACCGCACCTCTCTGTATTACCACTTCTTGTTCCTCGGCCGTACCAGAAAAAACCTCGCGAACCGTCACTGGTTGTTACACAGATCTGCTACGTTACTCAGTTCCAAAAATGTCTTCAATTCAGTTCACAAAATTTGAAAATTTTTGGTGGCGTAAAATCCAAAACAATAATTTAGCTTCAAATCACCAAACCAATTTTCCCATCAACCTCAACCCTTTGCGGCCGAAATAATTTCCTTTTATTTAAGAAGAAAAAAACTGTATCATACTTAATTATATTTTTTGGATGACATTTATATAAATGTGTATCAAGTCTGTTTTTATCAGCGATGCATCTAATGCAAGGGTTCCCATTTTTTTTAAATTTTGCACCAGCGGCGACTCGTGGATCTTCGTAAAGGAGGCTAAGACAGAGATGCCACTCCTGATGCACTGCTTACTCCTATAGAGGAAACAAATATTTCGCTGCTGTTTTGAAATTTTCTGTCGTAGCCTCCTCGCCGAACATCCACGAGCTGCCGCTGTTTTGTACCACATTAACGGGGTAAGTGCCTCGCGCCAGAGTAAGATCAGAATAGTCTAATAGAAAATGATAATCGCTATTATCTCGGGCCCGAAATTTTACAGAGTAAGTAAATTTGTTTGTGCATGCCTCCAGGGTTGGCGTTCATTACAGCTGCGAAAATGAAGCAAATTCGTGTTTGCAGAGGTGCAGCTCTTACGTTTTTGCGACTTTATTTGATGACCAACGACAATTTTATTAAGTACATATTGTTTTCAAAGGTATAAACTATTTTTCTGTAGCATTACATTTTTAATTCTTTGCAGAGAAGAGCTCCAGATATCCATCCAGTATTGGTTAATTTTCAGGATAAATAATACAGTTTGTCTGATGATTTAAAAAAAATCAAATTCTATAGAATAATAGTTTAACCCTTTATCTCTAAATGTACAAAATATCATTTCTTCATATTAGAAATTAACTTCAGATTTACGTATATGCTGACCATCAAAAATGCATTGATTTTCGATGCGGCACTTACCCAGTGGCGACTCGTGGAACATGTTGATGGTAGAGCCACTTATACAATATACCCCCCCCCCCTCCTTTTTTTGAAGAAAGAAAGAACGATTTATCTTTCAAGACCAAAGTAACTGGCGAAAAGTGTTTTAAGAATTAATTAAAAATTCTTGGTGAGCTTCAAACTACAGGCAGTGCCATGGCTGGTTATAACATACAAAAAAATTATTAGAATTGAAGAAGTTGCTTGTATTCTTAAAATATAATAATTAAGGAGTTAATATTAAATAATTTTTAATATTTTTTATTTATTTTAGAAAATGCTCAATTTTGAACGCAATTAAAAAAATACTTGTTTAACAACGAACAGTTATAACCCATTAAAAAATTGTTGGAATGTAAGAAGTTGATTATATTCTTAAAATATAATAATTTAGGAGTTGTGTAGAATTATTTCAGAATTTTTAAACTATCTCCACTATTTTTTATTTATTTTAGAAAATGCTCAATTTTGAACGCAATTAAAAAATACTTGTTTAACAACGAACAGTTATAACCCATTAAAAAGTTGTTGGAATTTAAGAAGTTGATTATATTCTTAAAATATAATAATTTAAGAGTTGTGTAGAATTATTTCAGAATTTTTAAACTATTTCTACTATTTTGTATTTATTTTAGAAAATGCTCAATTTTGAACGCAATTAAAAATGCTTGTTTAACAACGAACAGTTATAACCCATTAAAAAATTGTTGGAATTTAAGAAGTTGATTATATTCTTAAAATATAATAATTTAGGAGTTGTGTAGAATTATTTCAGAATTTTTAAGCTATTTCTACTATTTTTTATTTATTTTAGAAAATGCTCAATTTTGAACGCAATTAAAAATGCTTGTTTAACAACGAACAGTTATAACCCATTAAAAAATTGTTGGAATTTAAGAAGTTGATTATATTCTTAAAATATAATAATTTAGGAGTTGTGTAGAATTATTTCAGAATTTTTAAGCTATTTCTACTATTTTTTATTTATTTTAGAAAATGCTCAATTTTGAACGCAATTAAAAATGCTTGTTTAACAACGAACAGTTATAACCCATTAAAAAATTGTTGGAATTTAAGAAGTTGATTATATTCTTAAAATATGATAATTTAGGAGTTGTGTACAATTATTTCAGAATTTTTAAACTATCTCTACTATTTTTTATTTATTTTAGAAAATGCTCAATTTTGAACGCAATTAAAAGTGCTTGTTTAACAACGAACAGTTATAACCCATTAAAAATTGTTGGAATTTAAGAAGTTGATTATATTCTTAAAATATAATAATTTAGGAGTTGTGTAGAATTATTTCAGAATTTTTAAACTATCTCTACTATTTTTTATTTATTTTAGAAAATGCTCAATTTTGAACGCAATTAAAAAAATGCTTGTTTAACAACGAACAGCTATAATCCATTAAAAAATTGTTGTAATTTAAGAAGTTGATTATATTCTTAAAATATAATAATTTAGGAGTTGTGTAGAATTATTTCAAAATGTTTAAACTATTTCTACTATTTTTTATTTATTTTAGAAAATGCTCAATTTTGAACGCAATTAAAAAGAAATGCTTGTTTAACAACGAAGAGTTATAACCCATTAAAAAATTGTTGGAATGTAAGAAGTTGATTATATTCTTAAAATATAATAATTTAGGAGTTGTGTACAATTATTTCAGAATTTTTAAACTATTTCTACTATTTTTTATTTATTTTAGAAAATGCTCAATTTTGAACGCAATTAAAAATGCTTGTTTAACAACGAACAGTTATAACCCATTAAAAAATTGTTGGAATTTAAGAAGTTGATTATATTCTTAAAATATAATAATTTGGGAGTTGTGTAGAATTATTTCAAAATTTTTAAACTATTTCTACTATTTTTTATTTATTTTAGAAAATGCTCAATTTTGAACGCAATTAAAAGTGCTTGTTTAACAACGAACAGTTATAACCCATTCAAAAATTGTTGGAATTTAAGAAGTTGATTATATTCTTAAAATATAATAATTTAGGAGTTGTGTAGAATTATTTCAGAATTTTTAAGCTATCTCTACTATTTTTTATTTATTTTAGAAAATGCTCAATTTTGAACGCAATTAAAAAAATGCTTGTTTAACAACGAACAGTTATAACCCATTAAAAAATTGTTGGAATTTAAGAAGTTGATTATATTCTTAAAATATGATAATTTAGGAGTTGTGTACAATTATTTCAGAATTTTTAAGCTATCTCTACTATTTTTTATTTATTTTAGAAAATGCTCAATTTTGAACGCAATTAAAAGTGCTTGTTTAACAACGAACAGTTATAACCCATTAAAAATTGTTGGAATTTAAGAAGTTGATTATATTCTTAAAATATAATAATTTAGGAGTTGTGTAGAATTATTTCAGAATTTTTAAACTATCTCTACTATTTTTTATTTATTTTAGAAAATGCTCAATTTTGAACGCAATTAAAAAAATGCTTGTTTAACAACGAACAGCTATAATCCATTAAAAAATTGTTGTAATTTAAGAAGTTGATTATATTCTTAAAATATAATAATTTAGGAGTTGTGTAGAATTATTTCAAAATGTTTAAACTATTTCTACTATTTTTTATTTATTTTAGAAAATGCTCAATTTTGAACGCAATTAAAAAAAAATGCTTGTTTAACAACGAAGAGTTATAACCCATTAAAAAATTGTTGGAATGTAAGAAGTTGATTATATTCTTAAAATATAATAATTTAGGAGTTGTGTACAATTATTTCAGAATTTTTAAACTATTTCTACTATTTTTTATTTATTTTAGAAAATGCTCAATTTTGAACGCAATTAAAAATGCTTGTTTAACAACGAACAGTTATAACCCATTAAAAAATTGTTGGAATTTAAGAAGTTGATTATATTCTTAAAATATAATAATTTGGGAGTTGTGTAGAATTATTTCAAAATTTTTAAACTATTTCTACTATTTTTTATTTATTTTAGAAAATGCTCAATTTTGAACGCAATTAAAAGTGCTTGTTTAACAACGAACAGTTATAACCCATTCAAAAATTGTTGGAATTTAAGAAGTTGATTATATTCTTAAAATATAATAATTTAGGAGTTGTGTAGAATTATTTCAGAATTTTTAAGCTATCTCTACTATTTTTTATTTATTTTAGAAAATGCTCAATTTTGAACGCAATTAAAAAAATGCTTGTTTAACAACGAACAGTTATAACCCATTAAAAAATTGTTAGGATTTAAGAAGTTGATTAAATTCTTAAAATATAATAATTTAGGAGTTATGTAGAATTATTTCAAAATTTTTAAACTATTTCTACTATTTTTTATTTATTTTAGAAAATGCTCAATTTTGAACGCAATTAAAAATGCTTGTTTAACAACGAACAGTTATAACCCATTAAAAAATTGTTGGAACTTAAGAAGTTGATTATATTCTTAAAATATAATAATTTAGGAGTTGTGTAGAATTATTTCAGAATTTTTAAACTATTTCTACTATTTTTTATTTATTTTAGAAAATGCTCAATTTTGAACGCAATTAAAAAAATGCTTGTTTAACAACGAACAGTTATAACCCATTAAAAAATTGTTAGGATTTAAGAAGTTGATTATATTTTTAAAATATAATAATTTGGGAGTTGTGTAGAATGATTTCAGAATTTTTAAACTATTTCTACTATTTTTTATTTATTTTAGAAAATGCTCAATTTTGAACGCAATTAAAAATGCTTGTTTAACAACGAACAGTTATAACCCATTAAAAAATTGTTAGGATTTAAGAAGTTGATTATATTCTTAAAATATAATAATTTAGG
This sequence comes from Ocypus olens, assembly GCA_910593695.2. Taxonomy (NCBI): domain Eukaryota; kingdom Metazoa; phylum Arthropoda; class Insecta; order Coleoptera; family Staphylinidae; genus Ocypus; species Ocypus olens. The sequence continues at coordinate 4,305,628 of OU343057.1, read as the reverse complement.
AGTTGTGTAGAAGTATTGCAGAATTTTTAAACTATTTCTACTATTTTTTATTTATTTTAGAAAATGCTCAATTTTGAACGCAATTAAAAAAATGCTTGTTTAACAACGAACAGTTATAACCCATTAAAAAATTGTTGGAACTTAAGAAGTTGATTATATTCTTAAAATATAATAATTTAGAAGTTGTGTAGAATTATTTCAGAATTTTTAAACTATTTCTACTATTTTTTATTTATTTTAGAAAATGCTCAATTTTGAACGCAATTAAAAATGCTTGTTTAACAACGAACAGTAATAACCCATTAAAAAATTGTTGGAATTTAAGAAGTTGATTATATTCTTAAAATATAATAATTTAGGAGTTGTGTAGAATTATTTCAAAATTTTTAAACTATTTCTACTATTTTTTATTTATTTTAGAAAATGCTCAATTTTGAACCCAATTAAAAATGCTTGTTTAACAACGAACAGTTAAAACCCATTAAAAAGTTGTTGGAATTTAAGAAGTTGATTATATTCTTAAAATATAATAATTTAAGAGTTGTGTAGAATTATTGCAGAATTTTTAAACTATTTCTACTATTTTTTATTTATTTTAGAAAATGCTCAATTTTGAACGCAATTAAAAAAATGCTTGTTTAACAACGAACAGTTATAACCCATTAAAAAATTGTTAGGATTTAAGAAGTTGATTATATTTTTGAAATATAATAATTTGGGAGTTGTGTAGAATGATTTCAGAATTTTTAAACTATTTCTACTGTTTTTTATTTATTTTAGAAAATGCTCAATTTTGAACGCAATTAAAAATGCTTGTTTAACAACGAACAGTTATAACCCATTAAAAAATTGTTGGAACTTAAGAAGTTGATTATATTCTTAAAATATAATAATTTAGGAGTTGTGTAGAATTATTTCAGAATTTTTAAACTATTTCTACTATTTTTTATTTATTTTAGAAAATGCTCAATCTTGAACGCAATTAAAAAAATGCTTGTTTAACAACGAACAGTTATAACCCATTAAAAAATTGTTAGGATTTAAGAAGTTGATTATATTTTTAAAATATAATAATTTGGGAGTTGTGTAGAATGATTTCAGAATTTTTAAACTATTTCTACTATTTTTTATTTATTTTAGAAAATGCTCAATTTTGAACGCAATTAAAAAATGCATGTTTAACTACGAACAGTTATAACCAGTGGCGGCTCGTGGAGCATGTTGATGGTATAGCCACCTATACAATATACCCTACCTCCCTCCTTTTTTGAAGAAAGAAAGAACGATTTATCTTCCTGCACCAAAGTAATTGGCGAAAAAGTGTTATAAGAATTATTTAAAAATTCTTGCTGAGCTTGAAACTACAGGTAGTGCCATGGCTCCGTGGCTCTATATAACGAGCCGCCCCTGCACTTACCCCCTTAATAGGAAGCAACAGGAGCAGATTTATGATTTTGGTATGATCTTAGAAGGATTGTGATGACCAAATTTTTCTACTTGTAAAGACAGTGTTTGTAGTTGAGATTACATTGAGCACGAGTGTGATGAAAGGGTCTTACCCCGCAATCCAATCAACCGAGCCAAAAAATAATGTTTTCGCAAGTAGAAGAGCAAAAATAGAAAAAGGTATTGTTAACAATTTGTGCTATTTCTAAAAATCATGTTTTATGTCAAACAGGTTGAGGGTAGGATAGAGCCCACCCACTGCCCTTCATATCAATTTTAGCTTACATGAGCCAGGTTAATCGAAATTGCATTGTTCATTTATTAAAAAAACATAGATTGATAAGAAGCACTATAAATAATGTTTTGTAATTTAAGTTTAACCGAACTCGAGAGTGGTGGGTGGGCTCTAAGAGTGGTGGGTGGATATTATCCTACAATCCACAGGTAGTAATTTTCCAGGTAGACATCCGGAAAGTCATTGAAATAGAAAATGTTGACTTTGCTCTGCTCTTAAAAATTGGACAGTTTGTAGAACTCTGTTTTATGATTTTTTTTTTGATTGCGCACCTCTAGAAATATATACTTACTTCATTAAGCAATAAGTAGCTTTAATTACTTTCCTTTTGATTACGTCTGTTTATTCATTCGTTTTAAAAACTTGAAGTTGGCCGTGCACCGATAATTCAATTCAGTGTCAGTGACTTCAATGATGGGTCAGGAGAGAAACTTTATCACGCAAATGGATTCGATCAATAACGCTCACGTCAATTCCCGTCTATCATTCGTTTATTAGAAAAAATAAAATGCCGCTTTAATATTACATATTTAAGCATGCACAAAATATAATAGTTGTTAGTTCAACCATCTAACGCAGTCTAACTCAACCGGTTATCGGCTTGCTGGTCGTTCAATGCGGGTTTCTGTCTATCTGCGCTGTTATTTCACCCTAAGAAAGTTTAAAATCTACTTCGGCAATAAAGATATCTTTCAAAATCAAGAACAAAAATAACGGGTTGCCATTTAAAAACGCCATTACTCAAAAACAAATGACTAATTCACACAAAACTATTTTATTACCAGACAGTCATTTATGGATAAACTCGACTATACATAGTTAAGTGTTTCCATTCTTCGATTAAAATTAATAATAGATTTATTTTAGCCTTTCACTTCGAAATTCTGGACACCTTAATGGGATTATTGTTACACACTAGTATAATACCAATAATTATAATAGATGAGACGAGCAATTAAAACTGTTAGTGGCATTTCTGGGACCACACGATGCCCAGAAACGTTACTTACGTTTAATAACTCATCCGGGCACATTAAATCTCTCGTAATAAACCATAACACGTTAACATTCACACTTCAACTTCAACCTTACTTTGCATCTGTACATGTACGGGTATTTATACAGTACTAACAAAAACAGTAACACATAGCACTTACTATTGTTACGCAAAAAAATAATAGATCGTGAAAAACGCCTTCAAAGTGAGTTGATAGATTATGCATTATAAAAGATTAATTTGTAAAGTGCTAACTTATTTTGTAAGAGCTTTGAAAATGTGTAATTAAAAAAAAATACACTGTTCGGTTTACATCAAATTTTAGGAATTTTCTAAAGAATTTTGCAGCAAAATATTTTGTAAAAGCTTTGAAAATGCAGAATTAAAAAAAAAATACTCTGCTCGGTTTACATCAAATTTTAGGAATTTTCTAAAGAATTTTGCAGCAAAATATTTTGTAAAAGCTTTGAAAATGCGGAATTAAAAAAAAATACTCTGCTCGGTTTACAGCAAATTTTAGGAATTTTCTAAAAAAATTTGCAGCAAAATTCTTTATTTCTTTGGCAAATTGGGTTACCGCTCAACTTCACATTAAACTCTCTCTAAATCTTGGGAAGAAGAGTTTCCAGATTATTATAGAACCTTGCAGCAAATAGGTTTTCCTATTTCCCAACAACATTTTTCAAATCATTGCATTAGAATTCAAGGACCTCTGTATATATTTTCCTTTGTCTTCTTTGGTCTGTTTTTGACTTTGCCGAGAATTGCCAAACTGTCAATAATAATCTTATCCGAATATATTTATGTGACGATAAATTTATTAATATGTCATTCCTGGAAGATATGTGGGTGTGAAGTTCTACGCCAGGATAAATACATCCAAAATACAACCGAAGACAATCAATGTAAATTCACTGAATCATCCAAAGAAATTAAAAAAAAATAGAAGAGCATTTTATAGCGAAAGAAGTTGAAATTAAGTTCATCGAAGTATCTAATGAGTTTAGAAAATTATAAGAGCATTTTATAGCCGAAGAAGTTGAAAGTAAATTGATCGAAGCATTTAAGGAGTTTAAAAAATTTGAAGAGTGTTTTATATCTGAAGAAGTTGAAAATAAATTGATCGAAACATCTAACGAGTTTAGAAAATTTGAAGAGCATTTTATAGCTGAAGAAGTTGAAAGTTAATTGATCGAAGCATTTAAGGAGTTTCAAAAATTTGAAGAGCATTTTATAGCTGAAGAAGTTGGAAATAAATTGATCGAAGCCTCCAAGGAAATTTGAAGAGCATTTTATGGCTGAAGAACTTGAAAGTAAGTTTAAAGAAGAATCTAAGGAATTTAGAAAATTACAAGAGCATTTTATAACTTAAGAAGTTAAAAGTAAATTCATCGAAGCATCTAATAAGTTTAGAAATGGCTGAAGAAGTTGAAAGTACGTTCAAAGAAGCAAAGAAGCATCTAAGGAATTTAGAAAATTTGAAGAGCATTTTATGGCTGAAGAAATTGAAAGTAAGTTCAGCGAAGCATCTAAGGAGTTTAGAAAATTAGAAGAGCATTATTTAGTTGAAGAAGTTGAAAGTAAATTGATCGAAGCATTTAAAGAGTTTAGAAAATTTAAAGAGCATTTTATAGCTGAAGTAGTTGAAAATAAATTGATCTTTAGAAAATTTGAAGAGCATTTTATAGCCGAAGAAGTTGAAAATCAATTAATCGAAGCATCTAACGAGTTTACAAAATTTGAAGAGCGTTTTATAGCTAAAGAAGTTGAAAATAAATTGATCGAAGCATCTAAGGAGTTTCGAAAATTTGAAGAGCATTTTATGGCTGAAGAACTTGAAAGTAAGTTTAAAGAAGTATCTAAGGAATTTAGAAAATTACAAGAGCATTTTATAACTTAAGAAGTTAAAAGTAAATTCATCGAAGCATCTAATAAGTTTAGAAAATTAGAAGAGCATTTTATAGCTGAAGAAGTTGAAAATAAATTGATCTTTACAAAATTTGAAGAGCATTTTATAGCCGAAGAAGTTGAAAATCAATTAATCGAATCATCTAAGGAGTTTAGAAAATTTGAAGAGCGTTTTATAGCTGAAGAAGTTGAAAATAAATTGATCGAAGCATCTAGTTTAGAAAATTAGAAGAACATTTTATAGCTGAAGAAGTTGAAAATAAATTGATCTTTAGAAAATTTGAAGAGCATTTTATAGCCGAAGAAGTTGAAAATCAATTAATCGAAGCATCTAAGGAGTTTAGAAAATTTGAAGAGCGTTTTATAGCCGAAAAAATTGAAAATTAATCGAAGCATCTAAGGAGTTTAGAAAATTTGAAGAGCATTTTATGGCTCAAGAACTTGAAAGTAAGTTTGAAGAAGTATCTAAGGAGTTTAGAAAATTAGAAGTTGAAAATAAATTGATCTTTAGAAAATTTGAAGAGCGTTTTATAGCCGAAGAAGTCGAAAATCAATTAATCGAAGCATCTAAGGAGTTTAGAAAATTTGAAGAGCATTTTATGGCTGAAGAACTTGAAAGTAAGTTTAAAGAAGTATCTAAGGAGTTCAGAAAATTAGAAGTTGAAAATAAATTGATCTTTAGAAAATTTGAAGAGCATTTTATAGCTGAAGAAGTTGAAAAGAAATTGATCAAAGCATCTAAGGATTTTAGAAAATTTGAAGAGCATTTTATGGCTGAAGAACTTGAAAGTAAGTTTAAAGAAGTATCTAAGGAATTTAGAAAATTACAAGAGCATTTTATAACTTAAGAAGTTAAAAGTAAATTCATCAAAGCACCTAAAAAGTTTAGAAAATTAGAAGAGCATTTTATAGCTGAAGAAGTTGAAAATAAATTGATCTTTAGAAAATTTGAAGAGCATTTTATAGCCGAAGAAGTTGAAAATCAATTAATCGAATCATCTAAGGAGTTTAGAAAATTTGAAGAGCGTTTTATAGCTGAAGAAATTGAAAATAAATTGATCGAAGCATCTAAGGAGTTTAGAAAATTTGAAGAGCATTTTATAGCTGAAGAAGTTGAAAATAAATTGATCTTTAGAAAACTTGAAGAGCATTTTATGGCTAAAGAACTTGAAAGTAAGTTTAAAGAAGTATCTAAGGAGTTTAGAAACTTAGAAGAGCATTTTATAACTTAAGAAGTTGAAAGTAAATTCATTGAAGCATCTAAATTTCAAGGATTTGTCTAAAGAAATGTGGAATTTATAGAGCAATTTGTGGAGAAAGTACATTTTTGGGCGGCAAAACTTGCATCCCAGCGCAGTCATTGTTGTTACTGTAAAGTTCGAATAATTTTTCGTAGCCAATTTGAGAGGAACGCCGTTCAGGAATAATCTTTTTAATTTTCAAGGATTTGTCTAAAGAAAGGTGGAATTTATAGAGCAATTTGTGGAGAAAGTACATTTTTGGGCGTCAAAATTTGCATCCTAGCGCAGTCATTATTGTTACTATAAAGTTCAAATAATTTTTCGTAGCCAATTTGACAGGAACGCCGTTCAGGATTAATCTTTTTAAATTTCAAGGATTTGTCTAGAGAAATGTGGAATTTATAGAGCAATTTCTAAATAAAGTGCATTTTTGGTCATCAAAAACTACAAAGTTCGGATAATTTCCTTTAGCCAATTTGAAAATAATATCTTTCAAGATTAATCTGCCCAGTTTTCATGAATTTGTCTAAAGAAATGTAGAATTTACAGAAGACTGCATTTTTGGTCATCAATAATTTTTGTTACTGTAAAGGTCGGATAAAACAGATAAAAAATTAGAGGAGTATTTTATGGCTGAAGAAGTTGCAAGTAAGTTCAACGAAGCATCTAAGGAGTTTAGAGAATTAGAAGAGCATTCTTTAGCTGAAGAAATTGAAAGTAAATTCATCGAAGAATCTGAGTTTAGAAAATTTGAAGAACATTTTATAGCTGAAGAAGTTGAAAGGTGCAGTTTCGACAACTTAGCTTGCCATAATCAAAACTAAAGCATACATGTATAACGAAGTAGAAGCTTCCTACATAATGAATATTAAAAACTATTTCGTTGTGTAAAAATGATTAGCAGTTGATCGAAACTAAATTCGTTATTAATCAATCGTTGCGACTATACAGAATACATTATGGAAGGACACTATGACTATGACTATGACTATGACCATGACTATGACTATGACTATGACTATGACTATGACTATGACTATGACTATGGCTATGGCTATGACTATGACTATGACTATGACCATGACCATGACTATGACTATGACACGTCGTAAAGATACTATAATTTTAGATCAATTCAGCGCACACCAACAAATTACGATTACGAGTACAACGTGACCGAAAAAATCAAGCAAATTCACCGCCGAAAATAATAAAATATAGATTACTCCTTAAACCGCCATTCCCATTGTCGGCGGGTTTCTGTTTACTAGATATTCACACGGATAGGTGTAAAATTTATACAACCCATTAACGTAAAAGCCAAAACCGAAAAGTACGTGACCAGCGGTACGACAGAAAGTGGCACACGGGCAATAAAAATGTTTGTTAATGGCCATTAATGGCGGCCGCGGTCATGATTTTCAATTAAAAATAATAATAATTGAAGCAGTATCTCCCGAAATTTATTACACACAAACGCAAGCGAACGGTACCGTTAGGTACGAATCAGCGATATCAAATCGTAATATCACGAAGGAAATATTAATAACGGAGGTGTATAATTTCGGAGAAACAAAAAAAACACAACGTTTCCTTCAGTTTTTTTTAATGGTATTAGGAAATATTGCCTGCATAATGAAAGGTATAAATGTAACGAAAAGTTTCGCATTTTTTAATTAAGATTGCGTAATAAAAGTTCAAAGCGAAAATAGCTAACAGATTTAAAGAATTGTTTGTTATTTGTTTTTGTGTGAGAAGAGTATCAAATAAAGTCTGGCCGCGCTATGATGGCATACGAGGTGCTATCTGTAAACTTTTAAGAACCACTCATTTATAAATAGAAGCCGATAGTGCACCAATAGTTAGCAAGTAAAATTTAAACATCTGTGAGTGTAAAGTAAGAAAATATCCAATCACTTCTGATGAGGGCGGCCCTTCCGACCAACGAAGGGTCACCTCAGATGCCTTCATAGCGCGGCCAGAGTATATGTAAATATTTTATAAGTAACTATCGTTGAAATGTCCATTATAATACCCAAATCTAAGTAGTGCTCTCGCTCGAAGATACAATAGGTGGCCCTACTAAATAAACCCAAAGGTACAAGAAAAACTCATATTGTTCAAAGTATCGATTTTTGAAGAGAGGATTTGATTTATTTTTATTTGATTCAGGTTAACCAATTTTGCCTCGAAAGTCTTTGAATGCTGTGATAGAAACGGGCCGGAAGACCTTTAGTAGATAAGGTCTTTCGGTTTGTCTATAACTCTACAAGCGAATTTTTGCGGATGATTTTGATCAAAGTATCAATTTTTGAAAAGAGAATTTTATCCCCAAAGCCTTTGATGACGCTGATAAAAATGGGCCGAAAGACCTTCAATAACCTGAAGGTCTTTCGACCCGTCTCTATTACTCTACAAGCGAAAATTGCTCACACATGATTAATTAGCAATTTTTGCAGATGATATTGTTCAAAGTATCGATTTTTGAAGAGAGAATTTGATTCCACTTTCAATTTCTTTATTTTTATTTGATTCTTGTTAACGAATTTTCTCCCCAAAGTCTTTAATGACGCTGATAGAAATAGGCCGAACGACCTTCGATAGTCTGGAGGTCTTTCGGCCCGTCTCTATTACTCTACAAGCGAACATTGCTCACACATGATTAATTCGCAATTTTTGCAGATGATATTGTTCAAAGTATCGATTTTTAAAGAGAGAATTTGATTCCACTTTCAATTTCTTTATTTTTATTTGATTCCGGTTAACGAATTTTGTCCCCAAAATCTTTGAATACGCTGATAGAAACTGGCCGAAAGACCTTCGATAATCCAAAGGTCTTTCGGCCCGTCTCTATTACTCTACAAGCGAAAATTGCTCACACATGATTAAGATGATATTGTTCAAAGTATCGATTTTTGAAAATGATGAAAAAAGTGGAATCAATTTCTTTTTCAAAAATCGGTAAAGTCTTTGATGACACTGATAGAAATGGGCCGAAAGACCTTCGATAATCTGAAGGTCCTTCGACCCGTCTCTATTACTCTACAGCGAAAACTGCTCACTCATGATTAATTAGCGATTTTTGCAGATGATATTGTTCAAAGTATCGATTTTTGAAGAGAGAATTTTATTCCACTTTCAATTTCTTTATTTTTATTTGATTCCGGTCAACGAATTTTGTCCCCAAAATCTTTGAATACGCTGATAGAAACTGGCCGAAAGACCTTCGATAATCCAAAGGTCTTTCGGCCCGTCTCTATTACTCTACAAGCGAAAATTGCTCACACATGATTAAGATGATATTGTTCAAAGTATCGATTTTTGAAAATGATGAAAAACGTGGAATCAATTTCTTTTTCAAAAATCCTTACTATGGTCAACATTGTAGGCTTATAATATACAAGTCATATAACTTACAAAATAAATTGCTATATCCAATTATTTTTAATTGTGACAAACTTGTTAATGGCTGCTTAGATTACTTTTTGATTTTTGATCTCTATTTGTTGTTGGATTATTGACTAATGAAAAAGAGATGTGTATTAATGCAAAATTAAATTTTACTCCTTCACGTTCTTTAAATTACCATAAACTATAAATACGTTCCATCATTTATATTCTTCATAAATCTTTTTATCAAAAATACATTTGTTCGAAAATGTGAGTACTGTCTGAGTAATTAGTGCGCAATAAGAGTAACTTACACCGGAGTTTTATGTTTATTATGATGGAATCTCTCGTAATGTAATCGTAAAAATATAATTTGGAGCACTAGAAACATCTAGTTATCGTGTATACCGGCCATGAAATGCAAATAATGGACTCGGGATGCTTGTGAATGATACGATGAGCAAGATATGTGTGTACGTAACAAGTGAAAATAAAACGGAAATTATCCCAGAACTCCTGGAACTCACTTTGCGACTTTTTTCAAAAAAATATTTTTGATAGTTCCGGATAGTTCTGATTGGTGTTTTCTGTGGTTCTTTGTGAGTTCTATCCATAGTTGTTATGAAATATTTATATTGGACCAATATTAAGTGAGTAATATAAATTTGAATATTTCGAATTTCCCACTTTGAAAATTTTGATCTCTAGAAATTCAACAGAACTCTTTTTTAAAAGTATCAGGCACTATAGTACTAACCCAAACACATCTTAAAACTAGTTCAGAACTATTCGATAACAATGTTGGGATGCGGTGTCAAGTTGGCACCCCATTTTTCAAAAAATTCCTGACAGCCCAACTTTACAGAACTTTTTTTTTAAGTTGATAGTACTTCTAGATACATCAAAAGGTATTGAGAACTCTATTCAGAACTATCAGAACTCTTCATTGGGGTGCCAACTTGACACACTCGTTAAAGTTGCAGTCAGAAAATTATGGCTAGTGATTTAGGATTTAGATATTCAAATCTACTAATTAGTATTATATTTAGGACTACACTAGAGTGAACCAAATTAAATCAGGAGTTCGAAAAATCTCAAAATTTAATTTTTGTAAGGAGGCACAGCAATTAATTTTAATTGCAGATAGAATGGCAACGTTTACGTTTTGCGTGCTTTCATCATGTTTTCAAGGCTAACGGGTTGAAATCATTCTGCGAAAGCGTCTTAATTGTGAGATGGGGAAATTCTCAACATTTGTTACATATGAGGAAACGTTGAGCACTTCTAGATAAAGTATGTTCATTAAAAAAAAACCTCAATTGAGGTTATGTTACTTGCCGATAAATTAATTTGCTGTGATAAAACGACGCAGAGAAAACGTAGGTTCACCTTCACCTACAATTAAAAAACTACAATTAATTTCAAAAAGAGTCATGTCAGTTTAGGGTGCTGTATTTTAAAAACAAAAAATCATTTAAAAAAATTGGTACAGATCTACAGTGAGGAGTGAGAGTAAGTACGTTAACAGAAATTGTTTTGATATTTTCATTATTTTTTGACACGTTTGAGCCATACAGTCACGCAGGGCTAGGATTAATAATAGATATTAATTCTAAATGAAATCAATAAATGAACAAATGAATAATGGAAGACGTATACAACACCCACGGACCCGAGCGAATATTTCTCGATTCCGAAAAATATTTCGCCCGGGCGGGGAATCGAACCCTAAAAATCGAATTTTTACTTTTGTTAGGATAGAAACACCATTAAAGCGACACCTACTGTATAAAATGTTCCAATCAATTTTGTATTAATACTTTATCTACATTAAATATTTATACATGTTCAATCTGTATTTAATACAGCGTAATAAATTAATAAACAATATTATTATTATTATAGATATTTGAGTTAATTGACCGTTTTACTTCTGGATGTTACTTTTCCAATAAAAAATTTGCATCAGTAAAAAAAATGATCATGACAATTTTATGCGTTTTTTAAACGATCCGAGGTCTTAGGGTTTAAAGCATTTGTTTCAATTTGTTGTTTAAATTCATCTTGAATTTAGTACTGTATAAATTCTTTGGTGTACTTTTATAACCCAGCTGGTTACATGTAGAAAGTAAAAAATAACCGAAATATGGAACACCGATAAAATACAAACTTAAAACTAGAATTTTTATGTCAAGCAATGCAAATTTAATAATTAGTAAAAGGGCTGAATCACAAAATTAAATTTGACGATATGACGGACTAGTCTAAAACTTTAAAGTAATACGTGTATGAAGGTGAGATGAAATTGAATAATAGAAGAGTTTCTAATGTAAGCATAAACGGCGATTGATGGTGTGTTTTTAGTTTTTATGACGAACAGATTCTCTATGGTGATTAATATTGGGAAAATCGTGAAATGTGTGTGGGACTGAATATATTTATATTATAATTATTTATGATTAAATAACTTACATAGATACTTCTGATTATGATTGATTACTGAAAATAAATCATACATGGATTATTACGAGGCGTAGTATGTAATTTGATGTAGCATGCACATATTTATTTTTTTCATATATATATATATATAAGGTACAAGAGTTGTTTAGTCGTGCGATTATTAAGTGAGAAATGCGCGAATCAAATGTTATTTGGATGTAACGCGATTTTCGCGTGTGAAAAAAAATTCTAGGCATAATGTCGTATCGGTGTTGTTGTTCGAGGATTGGCGGGATTCCCGGTTCGGAAAGTGCTGGTGATAATGGGAAATTGAATTAGTCATCAACGACCAATTTGCATTGATTTCGATTTGTAAACAATCGCAGGGTTTGCGGAATTCAAGCCGACACCCAAGATGGCGGAAAAATTTATACATCTGATATGTTCTAATGTGAAAGAAAACACGTTTACGATCAAACTATAAAGTTTTTTTTTCTTTAATTACGTACCACTATTTATTGTTAGTGACGATCGCAACCATTATGATACAATGTTTTACTAATTACTACATAAAAAGAGCTTTATTTGTAAGTCGATCATCTTGCAAAAACAAGTCACACGGGTCATTGGAAAAACATGGTCGAAAAACGCGCAATAACACTTGTCCTCATCGAGGCCCGACCGGTGCGATAGCGCTCGTCTTATTTTGCGTCAAAGTGTGGAGGTGCGCCGTCTTGCTGAAACCATATTGTATTATATGATTATATGGAAGGTCAAGATCATTTTCGTTTGGAACAAGGTCATTTTACAAAAACTCTAAATATCTAGTGTTCACTCTTGATTCTCATTTACTCGAAAAATGTCTTATGTAAGATGGCAATATTTTTATACTGCCAGTTCGACAATGAAAAGATCTCTCAAAATCAAGAATAAAAATATGGGGTTGCCATTTAAAAGCAAAATGGCGGACGTCATAGCTCAAAAACAAATGACGTTTGAAAATCGACTTTCATGCAAAAATGTGTATTTTTATAAAATAAATTTTTTTTCCCCAAAAATATTTTATTTCTGTTTTACTGAATATATTCCATACTTTAGGCGCGTACAGTATATAAGTTCAGGATTTAGTAACACAAAAAGAATAATTTAAACTCATATGTAATTAACATTTAAATCTACACCGTATTTGCAAAGATAAAGAAGGAAATATTTAGTTCCTTATTCTTCGGAAATAATTAGAATGCACTGATAGAGCCAGACAGTTTTGGTAATTAATAATGATGTCTTGATTAGACTTTCCTATTTTACGCTTCCTGTGTGCATATGAAAATTCGCGTTTTATTTCCTGATGATTTCCGCTAATAAAAGTAATGATTGTATTCAATATACCAGTTATAAAAAATATAGCCCCCCCCCCACACTCCCTTGCTAAGCTTGAAATTACAGGTTTGGCTCTGCATAACGAGCCGCCCCTGCTTAATTTGATAAAACGATGATTTGCAAATCTAATTTAATTTTTGTAGAATTTAGCCGACACGTTTTATATTTTTTTAATTTTTTTTTGCTCGAGTATTACATAATTCGAAAATTAAAATTTTCAAAAATTCACAACTGGCGAAATAATCGGTGGATTTTCAAAACCTCCATTCCATCTGATAAAACCATGATTTGTAAATGTAATTTAATTTTTGTAGAATTTACTCGACACGTTTTATATTTTTTTTAAATTTTTTTCTCGAGCATTACACAATTGTAAAACTAAAATTTTTAAAAATTCACAATTCGCGAAATAATTGGTAGATTTTCAAAAACTCCATTCCATCTGATAAAACCATGATTTGCAAATCTAATTTAATTTTTGTAGATATCAGTCGACACGCTTTATATATTTTTTTAATTTTTCACTCGAGCATTACACAAGTGTAAAACTAAAATTTTCAAAAATTCACAACTCGCGAAATAATCGGTGGATTTTCAAAAACTCCATTCCATCTGATAAAACCATGATTTGTAAATCTAATTTAATTTTTGTAGAATTTAGTCGACACGTTTTATATTTTTTTTTAATTTTTTTCTCGAGCATTACACAATTGTAAAACTAAAATTTTCAAAAATTCACAACTCGCGAAATAATCGGTGGATTTTCAAAAACTCCATTCCATCTGATAAAACCACGATTTGCAAATCTGATTTAATTTTTGTAGAATTTAGACGACACGTTTTATATATTTTTTTTAATTTCTCGAGCATTACACAATTGTAAAACTAAAATTTTCAAAAATTCACAACTCGCGAAATAATCGGTGGATTTTCAAAAACTCCATTCCATCTGATAAAACCATGATTTGTAAATCTAATTTAATTTTTGTAGAATTTAGTCGACAAGTTTTATATTTTTTTTAAATTTTTTTCTCGAGCATTACACAATTGTAAAACTAAAATTTTTAAAATTTCACAACTCGCGAAATAATCGGTGGATTTTCAAAAACTCCATCCCATCTGATAAAACCATGATTTGTAAATCTAATTTAATTTTTGTAGAATTTAGCCGACACGTTTTATATTTTTTTATTTTTTTTTTGCTCGAGTATTACTTAATTCGAAAACTAAAATTTTCAAAAATTCACAACTCGCGAAATAATTGGTAGATTTTCAAAAACTCCATTCCATCTGATAAAACCATGATTTGCAAATCTAATTTAATTTTTGTAGAATTTAGTCGACACGTTTTATATTTTTTTTTAATTTTTCACTCAATCATTACACAAATGTTAAATTAAATTTTCAAAAATTCACAACTCGCGAAATAATTGGTAGATTTTCAAAAACTCCATTCCATCTGATAAAACCATGATTTGCAAATCTAATTTAATTTTTGTAGATATTAGTCTACACGCTTTATATATTTTTTTAATTTTTCACTCGAGCATTACACAATTGTAAAACTAAAATTTTCAAAAATTCACAACTCGCGAAATAATCGGTGGATTTTCAAAAACTCCATTCCATCTGATAAAACCATGATTTGTAAATCTAATTTAATTTTTGTAGAATTTAGTCGACACGCTTTATATATTTTTTTAATTTTTTTGCTGGAGTATTACACAATTCGAGAACTAAAATTTTCAAAAATTCACAACTCGCGAAATAATCCGTGGATTTTCAAAAACTCCATTCCATTTGATAAAACCATGATTTGTAAATCTAATTTAATTTTTGTAGAATTTAGTTGATACGTTTTATATATTTTTTTTATTTTTTTGCCGGAGTATTACACAATTCGAGAACTAAAATTTTCAAAAATTCACAACTCGCGAAATAATAGGTGGATTTTCGAAAACTCTATTTAGTTTGATAAAACGATGATTTGCAAATCTAATTTAATTTTTGTAGAAATTCTGCGACACGTTTTATATATTTTTTTTATTTTTTTGCTCGAGTATTACCCAATTTGAAAACTAAAATTTTCAAAAATTCAATACTCACGAAATAATTGGTGCATTTTCAAAAACTCTATTTAGTTTGATAAAACGATGATTTGCAAATCTAATAATAATAATAATCTTCCTAGACCAAAGTAACTGGCGAAAAAGCGTTTTAAGAATTAATTAAAAATTTTTGCTGAGCTTGAAACTACAAGTAGTGCTCCTTGGCTCTATATCACGAGCCGCCCCTGCAATATACTAACACAACTTAGTTCAAATTAAAGTCATCTATCGATCTCGTGGTGTAATTTAATAATAATATTCAGTGTCTAAATGTGAGAAATATACGAATACAGGTCTGGTGATTTGAACTTTACATGTATGAATAGCCATCTGGCAGGGGCCTTTTTGTTATCGTCGGAGGTCATTGGATCGATAATTATAAGATATATTATGATGCAAAGTGTTGAACCCCGGTGGTTACGCTACTGGAACGCGTCCTTTATCTTTCTGTGTGGCTATGATGTGACGTTAGTATGGGTATGTGAAGGCCAGCCGGGAAGACACATGAGTAGATTTTGTTGGTATGATATGGAAATATGCAGTCTTATATGTATGGCGGGGCCCGTACTTCTATTGTACTCTATTCTTGTACATGATTGATCGGTTTAATATACAAATACTTGACCGTAAGGTCCAACAAAGGCCCTTTCCGAGACCAAAAGGATCGTTTACCGCTTGCATACATTAACGACTTGCTAAGATTAATGGTATATTGGTGGTCAGTATATGGGAAAACGGCCTAAACACAATACCGGGCACAGATCATATTTCCAGTTTGTTCATACTGCGACTATTTATTATAAACACACTTCCATTTTTTCGTAGGGCGAAACCGCACAGACGTATCAGGCCATGCATACGGGATTTCTAATACTTTCGCTGTGCTTCGCACCCCCGATCAGCGGATCGGCGGATCAGCGGATTCTGATCGTTCGGATTAATCACGCGAATACACATCCATGACGGAACAATCAATTCACCATCGATATCCCGCTAAGTGACTTATGAAGCGCACGCAAAAGAACTAACTACACTAACTATCCTAGTACCGTACGCCGGCTTTGCATTCGGCGCAAAAACGCCGAGGAAACGCAGTCTTGTTATAACTACTACAGGGGTCACCGCATATATATGCGTTATCTCGCCCGGTCTCCCTTGCAGGTATGTACGCAAGGCACGCACGCCAAATTACTAAATCTCCAGCTTGCCTTCATTTCAATTCCACACCGACCGCTCCTATTAAACGCCGCTTATTGATGATTCAATTCCCTGATTTGACTTCTAGACTAATTGCAATCTTCAGATTACCTTAAAACTAGTAAATTAATAATAAATTATTAGTTATCACGTCTCTACAAAGATATTAGCAAAAATGGCTTTGGATTTCGTGGTTTTTGTTAAGGAAAACAATTGTTCCGCCATTCGGCCATGACAAAGTTATTAATTTAAATTGATAGGTGTAATAATTACAACAACCTTCAGCATTCATGGACCGACCAGTAATTTTCTCTAAGAAAAACTGGGATTCAAATCTGCGAAATATTAGTTTTCTATTAATATTCATTTAACATATGATTTTATTATTTTAGCGTAGATAATAAATTTACTTTTTCGACTAATGCAGCAAGCGATGACACAAGATTTTTTTTTTGGCATAGGAAGCTGGTCCATTTAACCACTATATGTATTGATTTCTAATATTTATTTATATATAATTATTATTTATTATATTATATATAACGAATGGGAGGACATACACTGAACATCCATGAACCCGAACGGCCACTTCTTCATTCCGAAAAAGTGACCGCCCGGATGGGATTCGAACCCACGACCACGAGGCCCGTAAGCAGGAGCTCTACTCACTAGGCCACTACGGCCCCAACACAAGATTTGTAATTAAAACACTTGTTATTGTTCATATGAAATAATGCTACTTACTGCTTATTATTGATGAAAAGATGATTCATTAATTAATGAAGGAATATTGGGATTATTTTTGGATTGCGGGGGGTACGGATGGGATTTATTACACGAAGGATTTGAGTCATTTTAGAGGGATTATGAAGAGCATCCTTCGGATCTTCGTAAGTACTCTAAAGGCTGATCGTTCGCATACTTGTGTTTTTCAAAATAGGGGAACGAGGATTATGAAATAGAATATCTGAATATAGTTGAGTAAGGGCTAACAAATCATGTTATCCACGTGTAAGATTGTTTTAGTGCAAATGCTTCGATTTTGATCGTGTCATGCCCCTATTCTTGACTTTCGCTTGAAGATTCTGGGTATGGATTTTAAAGCTTAATTTTAAGGTTTTTGCGATTGCCATATTTATATTGAATGGCGAATTATGAAGGTGATGGAAAGAATTAACTTTGAGAGAGACAATACATTTATTGAGATACTTTTACAAATGACCTCAACAGGCAACTGATTTATTGATATTCGCCAAAATTGTATGTTTTCGATCAGCTCCTACAGCAGGCATGAGCAAGCTAAGGCCCGTGGGCCACATCTAGCCTAGTGGTTGCGAATGCTATCAATTACTATTTAAAAAAAATAGCATTGCTATTGTGAACTATAAAGATTGTATACACATTGAACTTTGTATATTAACCCGCTTGTTATTTTGTAATCATAATGTGCCAGTCTGTGAAAGAGTTTGGCCACACCCCTAGAGATGAGCCTTCACTACCGTAGAGTTTTTATTATAATTATAAACAAGATGTCCAAGAATTAAGCCAAAATACCACAACCGAGAATGTGTCTCTTAGATCATCTCGTTCAGCACATTAAATGACATTTTTGCATCTTTAGTTAATTACTGTCTTCCATGGAAATATCATCTAACAAATTACAGGTAAAGTTCGCCAGAATTAAGAAGCAAAGTTGTACTGAAAGACACATTTTAGCTAAAGACATCAGAATTTGGAAAGCTTTGGAAAGCGTCAAATTTAAATATTGGGCTTTAGAAAACACTTTCAGAAGGTATTCTATATCATAATATTAAGGTACGAATTAGCAATATTATTTTGTATAAATTATGCTTCTTCTAACATTAAGATGATCATTAAAGTAAACTCGAACTGTAACTAAAGGAATGAAATTCTAAAAATCCAAATTACAAGATTACTGGATGTATTATTTTGAAGATATTTTATATATAAGAATGCCAAAGTTGTAAATAACTAAACATCAGGTTTGGAAGTTTAGACTTTAGATAAGATAACCTGAAATTATTCTCTGTTATTATATTAAAACAGAAATTAATAGTTTTGGTCTATAAAAAACATCTTCCATAGTTGTGCTTTGTTATAATAAAGTAAAATTTTCCAATTTTGTTGAACTCTTTGAAGGTCCAGAAATTCCCACATTTCTAGATCCAAGTGGGGCCAGACAAAAAAGAAAAAAAGTTTCAATTTTTTTGGTAAAATGCATTTGTAACAATAAAAATGGGCAGCCCGTTGGTGTAGTGGGTAGAGGCCAGCATCGCGGCCGTGTGGGTTCGATTCCCATCCCGGGCGGAAGATTTTTCAGGGATCGAGAAATATTCGCTCGGGTCCGTGGTTGACGTATATGTCTGATATTATTAATTTCTTCATTTATTCCATTATTCATACAAATATATAATACAAAATTACAGCCGTGTGTGACTGAATGGCTCAGCCTAAGTCAAGGAAAAAAAAATCTATATTAAAAAAATAAAATCTATGCATAGTTTTAATGAATTTGATGATTAGAAGGTGATTTATTATGTGTACCTCCGCCCCACATAGATAGAATTTTAGAAATATAATAAAATAATAGACATTTTTTAATAATCCTTTTTTTTATTAATTTGCATGAAAATCTTGGAAGCAGGTTTTGTTCTTGTTTAGGCATAACGGCACTTGACAAATCCATTCCGAACGAACTTGTTTTGATTTTGTGCTACAAACAGCACACATCTTTCTAGTACACCGTAGTGAGAGAATGCTGTTTATTTAGTGTTTTTACGCAGTAATAAATAAATTCTACCTTGTGTTAATCTTTGATATTTTTAACACACAAATTATCTACTGTATCATTCAATATTCGTCGTGGTATAGTTGTTTCGGCAGATGATTTGTTAATTGCAGTCTCTTAGAGACTCTTCAATTGTAGAAGACAAAAAGTATCGTATGTCTCATTTTATTGAATTTTTCTACAAGAAGTCAGGGAATTTTTATTTTACTTTATCTTATCTATAAAAATTAGGCTTTTAACTGTTATATCAATTATTTAAAAATATTAATAACTCATGAAGATATGACAGTACAAAACTATTTGTACCGTTTTTTTTTACCCACTATGTTTTTCAAACACGCATAACTTTGTGCCAAATCGCCGTAGGAACTTCGTTATTTGAGTTCTGCGGAGGTAATTGAACACATTTCAATGCCCTTTTGGTGGATCGAGTCGACACATTTTTTCCAACTCGGTACACGTTGCGAAAGTTGGACGTTTTTTTGCCCAAAAACGTGTTTTTTTTTGTTCGGGGGTTGAAGGATTCGAAAAGGGATCATTCCAATCTGAGTTTACTCCCTTAAAGTAGAGCCAAAATGGGATTTTTTCCTGAAGGAATCATCACATTTGGTTGAAAAGTCAAAACCTCAAAATATACTTTTTTATCAAACACCCATAACTTGATGCCAAATCGTCGTAAAAATTTCGTTCTTTGAATCCTGCATAGGGAATTGATCAAATTTTAATGCCTTTATGGTGGATCGAGTCGACAACATTTTTCCAACTCCGTAGACATCGTCAAAGTTGGACATGGTTTCCAGAAAAAAAACTTTTGATTCAAAAACTATGAATCCTGCATAGGGAATTGATCAAATTTTAATGCCTTTATGGTGGATCGAGTCGACAAAATTTTTCCAACTCCGTAGACATCGTCAAAGTTAGACATGGTTTCCAGAAAAAAAACTTTTTTTTTTGCACAGGGGCGCTAGAGGGGGCAGAAGGGGTTACGCTTAATTTCGCACGCATGACTTTAAAGAAGACACTTCAATGTTTTTCGCCCTCAAAGATTCATCAAAATCGATTGAAAATACGCCGAGTTATGGCGGTTTGAAAATGGCGAAATTTCAAGTGTTTTATTTTTTTTCCTTCAGTATATCTCCCCTAGAGGGAGAGATAGAAGTCTGTTATTTTATTAATATAGAGAGAGACAATACATTTATTGAGACACTTTTACAAATGACCTCAACAGGCAATTGACCAGAGGTCTTTCAGCCTTTCTTTATTAATATATTTAATAAGGTTTAGAAAAGGTGTGGAAGTTTTATGCTATTAAAGAATACGCGTTTTCGAAAAAAAAAATCATACAAAAGTTATAGAACGGTAACTGGCTAGTTGTATTAGTATGACCTTGAATAGTGTTGTGAAGGTCACCTTCAATTTTCTCGGATCTAGTGGATCATATTTAAATTTATATTTTCTTGTCCTTTTAGCTACTTCTTGCAGTATGCTCATATGTATATATGTATATATTTGTATTTTTCTCAAGACTCATATTTTGCGCAATTATGCTAAAAAAATTTGTATATATGTCAATTCCTGATTTTTTTTTTGTAATTTACATTTTCAATTAATTTCTGCTCACTGTACTATTTTGATGATTTTTTTAAATGGATTTGTACTAATGGGCATGTCCCGTAATAAACTATTATTATTATTATTAATAATAATGATTTTTTCCAGGTTCTAACAAATCCCAAGAATAATTTCCGATGATTGAGAAAGGTTTCGAAAGTGGGCCTCTTTCAGTTCATCTACAAAGATCTTATGTATGCAAATGTTTCTATCAATGTAAACCTCATTAATGGAAATATAAGATCTTTTTAGATGAACCGAAAAATTCCGAAACATCATGATCTGTAGACTGTTGAATTAGCTCTTTCCAGATGAATCTGAAACCATCATCTTCCCCAAACAGTCGACATCTGCTGTGGTTGAACTTGAAAATTACAAAGTGTCTGTTCCAAATAGTGTTTACACCGAATTTGAAAAGGACTGTGACATTGATGTGACCTTTCTCATGGCTAATGAATACATGCGAAAGATTTTTTTAGAATTTGACAACAAATTATAAATCCAAACCAGACGTGAAAAATATCTCCCCTAGAGGGAGAGATAGAAGTTTGTTATTTTATTAATATATTAATAAGGTTTAGAAAAGGTGTAGAAGTTTCATGCTATTAAAGAATGCGCGTTTTCGAAAAAAAAATATAATACAAAAGTTAGAACGGTAACTGGCGCTTTACGTAGTTGTATTAGTATGACCTTGAATAGTGTTGTGAAGGTCACCTTCAATTTCCTCGAATCTAGTGGATAAATAATGATTTTTTCCAGGTTCTAAAAGATCCCAAGAATAGTTTCCGATGATTGAGAAAGGTTTCGAAAGTGGGCCTCTTTCAGTTCATCTACAAAGATCTTATGTATGCAAATGTTTCTATCAATGTGAACCTCATTAACCACAGCCTTGCGAACTGCATTAAACAACTACGAGTATTCTCGTAGTTGGCAGTCAACGTGTTAATGGAAATATAAGGTCTTTTTAGATGAACCGGAAAATTCCTACACATCATGATCTGTAGGCTGTTGAATTAGCTCTTTCAAGATGAATCTGAAACCATCATCTTCCCCAAACAGTCCACATCAGCTGCTGTGGTTGAACTTTGAAAATTACAAAGTGTCTTCTGATGCTGTTCTAAATAGCAGTGGCGGCTGGTGGAACATGTTGATGGTAGAGCCACTTAACATATGCCTTCAATTCGAGGGAAAAAAAAGATTGAAACAATTTCGCAGGCAATGTTTTAACATTTAAAATGACGAATCTGTGTTTTTAGAATTATTTAAAATCCTAGCTGAGCTTGAAATTAGAGGTAGTGCCATGGCTCCTTGGCTCTACATAACGAGCCGCCCCTGCTAAATAGTGTTAGAGTATTTACGCCGACTTTGAAAAGGATTGTGACATTGATGTGAGCTTTCTCATGGCTAATGAATACGTGCGAAAGATTTTTTTAGAATTTGACAACAAATTATAAATCCAAACCACACGCAAAAATGTTTGCCCATTTCTAATTAATACTAGAGCGAAATATTGTAGAAACACAATATAAACAATTGCTGCTGAAATTTTGACATTGTTGAATTTGAGCTGGAGAATTTTTTTTTTTGCTTGAGTTCCATGAACGACATGGATGATCTCATGCTTAACCCTTTGGGTCCCAGGGGTCGTTGGAAGCACTTGATCGAAATTGATTCCAGAGGCCAACAAAAAATCACAACAGCGCGATCGCGCTGCTTGCGACTCAAAGGGTTAAAAAAGACTATTAATAAAGATCCCTAGAAGTAGCAGCTTTAATACCAAATATAGAGACCGTTCATTGTTTGAATATTTAAAAATTTTATGTTTCAGCACTCTCAGTTCTTACTAGTTGAAAAGTTAGCCGAGCACTGACGATCTACCAATTGAGTTAATGCTCGTCTGATGAAGAATGCCTAATCAAAGTACCCAATGTGTGGGGAGATGAATCGACATTCATTATCAGACGAACATTAGTAGCTAGTGGGCAGAAGATTGCTAATTAAAATCCAGCTTGTGCGCAAATTTTTGAAAGTTATTTAAATATAAGGAGGAGAAATATTTTTTTTTTGGCACATGTGAGCCTTGCATAAGAAGCTTGTCATCAGCCAATCAGATGAGAAACAAAATTTAATTGTATAGATGAGTGTAAAACTCAGCCTTGAGAGTAGTTGCTTGTTGAGGCTGCTAACCCAGATACTCTTGAGACTAATGAGCGAGTTAAAAACGTTAAAGTTGAAGTGCTTTTTAATTTAAAATTTGATTACGTTGATAGGCTCCAACCATCATTTTATTTTTTAGTAAAGTTGCTATGCCATGTTACTATTTTTAGTTTGTAAGTGCAGATCAAATTAAGCAGTTGTGCAGAAGTTATTTAAATACATTTTCCAATGTTTAGTGATACATATCCGTAGCAATGAGGTGTGAACTATTTAAACATTGTTGCCATTTCGCGCCTAATCACTATAATCATCAACAGGCGTAATGATGATTTATGCAAAGCCATAAATTAAGCCGTCGGTGTCAATTAATGAAGTGCGACGAGGAATTAAAGAAATGACGGCCGATCACACATAAAACGCGATCGTCCACGTGATTTATCTGCGCGTTGATCACTAGGCCTATAACTACACTATAATACGTGCGCTTTGCCGCGGTCACCAGCAGGGTCTAAAAATGGTAGGCCAGGCTGGAAACCTGGTAGGTCTATGAGTAAATTCGCGGGTTCGACCGCGGACTGGTTCTATAGATCACTGTTTTGACTTTTTTTTTCTCGAACGGGGCAGGATGTGATGGTAGAGCGTGATACCTTATCTTGACAATTAGGATTGTTCTCACGTTATTGCCCAGACAATGCGAATATATCAGCGGGAATCTTAACGTGGTTATAATGCCGGGACGATTAAACCGCGTAGATTTATAATAATTTTAGCGAGATTAGGCCTTACCTTCTCTCCTCATCCCCATCTTCATGCATTTCTTTAACCTACAGTACTGGCACTGGTTCCTATGGTGTTGGTCGATGGGGCAGTTCCGGCTACCCCTACATGAGTAGGTCAGGTTCCGCCGGACGCTCCTCTTAAAAAACGACTTGCACCCTGAAAAGAGAAAACAGGAAAAATGGATTAGCACTCGTGACAAATAGGCCGGAAGCGGTGCACTCCGGGGAGTGGCATTGTCATAAAAATGTAATGAGATATTATATAAGTAATCCGGAGAAATCTTACAATCGTCATTCGGAAACCTTTCCCATCGCGGGCTTATGATTCGTTATCAGTAAGAAGTCAAAATAATAATAAGGATTCTAATAAGATTATGTGTGTTATTTATAGATCTACAGTTTCACCTAAATATTTTTTGCTTACAAAAATTGTTACTGTATATATACACTGTATATTAATAATTTTCACTATTTCGAAGGAGTGGAAAATGTAATTAAATATCAGTGACGGTTCGCGGCGTTTTTTTCTGGTGGGCCGAGGTAGCAGAGGTGGTAATACAGAGGTGCGGTTATGCAGCCAGCCCTCTCTGCATATCTGTATTACCACCCTTGTTACCTCGGCCGTACCATAAAAAAACCCGCGAAACGTCACTGATAAATATATACCAAAATAAATTGTGTTTTATTTATCGCTAAAAATTTAACGATTCATTACATTTTTAGTAAAAGTCGAAATACTTCGAGTCTTTAGCATTCTACAGCACATGTACCATCAATAATTTCTTCAGTCTCGGTGAACTGGATGCGGATAGACTCCGGTCGGTCTAACACTAGAGTGACTCTGAACACCACCGTTATCCACTCCACTTTTATTCCCAAGTGCGAAAACGGAGGTAATGAATTCACGGACATCAATTAAAACCGGCTTCTTAACAATATATATGTTGTTAATGTTGGTCACGGCGTGGAACATTTTAATTATAATTATACATGATTTTTTCAGGTTGAGCGATGCTCCGCTGACCATAGCTGTCCGGTCTACACCTGGACTTTTCAAAAGGTGCCATTGCCAACTTTGCACCCCTAAAAACCGTGTAATTGCGGAACGACAGCTTCCGAATGCACCGGTAATATGGTTGTCAACTAGGGGATTATAATTACGACTGACAATACTATTGGGGATATTTGGTGATTTTCGATTGTTAAGGGAATTCCTTTTCTTAAAAATATAACTATATACAGTGTGAGATTAGAGTATGGAAAAAAATTAACCCGACCGTTTTTTTTTTTTATTTAAAAAATACACATTAATATGTGTTTTTTTTAAATTTAAAAAATACACATTAATATGTGTTTTTTTTTAAATTTAAAAAATACACATTAATATGTGTTTTTTTTTTAATTTAAAAAATACACATTAATGTGTTTTTTTTTAATTTAAAAAATACACATTAATATGTGTTTTTTTTTTAATTATGACGCCATCGCAAAAAAATAGTGATGTGGCCATCATGTTACTTTCTCCGATTTGATGAAATGTTACCAAAAGCTTACCAAATAAAGCTTATGTTTAAAGTTTCATTTGAAAATTATTAGTAGTTTTTTCAAAAATGGTCGAGTATTTTCGATTTCAATATTTTCTAGAATTTCGTGAGCAGAAAGTAAAAATCATAAGAGTTGGCCATTTTTTTGGCATTAAAAAGTTTTACCAAAAATCTAAAATATTAATTTAAGCTCTCCCAGCACCCAAAATTGACTACAAAAATCATTATTGTTTTCTTTTTATAATCAGCTTAAGCCTGGTCTTTGTATTAATTAACCATTGGCCACTCTTTTGATTTAAAAAACTAAAAAAGAACAAAAATTAAATCATTAGACGCAAAAAATCAAATTCCTTAAACATAAATCCCGCAGACTATATTTTCTGGATAAATATCAAAGCAAATTAATTTTATCTTGAAATAATCCCTATATTTAAATTAAAACCCGTTAAAACGTTAAAAAAAATACAAAATTAAATCTTTGAATTAATATCATTTCAATATTGTAAATTTGATAGGTGTTTATCATGTACCATGATCTCCAACAAAATTTAATAAATAAATTAAAAAAATAACCTAAATTTAATACAAAAACCTTGAAAATGCAGTCCGAAAAAATCAAAAATTTATGTTGCAAAATCTAAAATTCTAGGACAAAAATCAAATACTTGGACCAAAAAACTAGAAAATACTGGCAAAAAATAACTACCACCAATTGAAGTTCAAAAATTTAAATATACGCCAATCAAAAATTCGCTCATAAAAATCAATAATTAAGGTAAAAAAACTAAAATATAAGTAAAAAAAAATCGAAAATTTTAACCAATTAATTTTAATCCAAAGCTCTGTCCTAAAGATAAAAAAGCGAAAATTTCAATAAACAAATCCAAAATTTTGTCGAAAATCAAAAATATTTCGACCAAAAAAATAAAAAATTTGGAAAAATACAGGTAGAAGTAAAGTAATCTATTCGTGCCAAAACTATACGGTTTAAAATATGGGCAAAAAATGAACAAAAAAAATTTAAAATCCTAGTAAAACCAAAATAATTTGCCATTTTAAACTACGAAAATAACTCCATGGCTTAAAATAAGTTTCCAACCAGAAAAAATAATAGCCAAAATCTAATACAAAATACAAATAAAAACAAATCAATTCAATTCGGCGGTGAGGCAGCGGAAAAAAATTTGACCGAAACAACAACAGAATATTTGCTTCCTCTATAAGAGTAGGTAATGCAGTGCAAACGGCATCTTTGTTTTTGCCTCCCCTACGGAAATTCACGAGCCGCCGCTGAATTCAGGTTAAAAAATCTATAATAAAAGGCAATAACAGACAAAAAACCTTGAAATACCGACAAAAGTTCAGGCATACAAATCAATAACTCTAAAATTGCTATAAAACTAAAAATTTAGACCAATAATTCGAAAAGTTAGACCAGCATAAAGAATATTAGGCCCAAAAATTCCAAAATTTTGAACGAAAAACAGAATTACAGGCCAAAGATAAAATATCAAAAATCAAAAATCAATAAGAAATGCAGACCAAAAATTTAGAAATTCAAGAAAAAATAATTTGCCATTTTCATCTCCAAAATAACTCTAGCTCGAAGTAAGTTTTGGACCAGAAACTCAAAAACAATAGCAAAAAAAATACTAACGCAATAGAATTATTAATTCAAGTTAAAAATGCAGAATCAAAAATTTAGACCAAAAATCGAAAATTTGGGGCTAAA
Organism: Ocypus olens; assembly: GCA_910593695.2. Lineage (NCBI taxonomy): Eukaryota > Metazoa > Arthropoda > Insecta > Coleoptera > Staphylinidae > Ocypus > Ocypus olens. The sequence continues at coordinate 4,278,592 of OU343057.1, read as the reverse complement.
AATCAAAAATGCAAATTAAAAAATCGAAAATTTTATCAAACAAATCGAAAATTTCAGCTAAAACAAAAAAAAAGGATAGAAATCCCGAAGCAACATTATTTGAACATCTCATAGCTTTGAGAGAAAGTGTAGATCAGTAATGCCATCATACATAGCAAATATGTATGTGCTCTTTTTTTTTTTTGTTCCAAACTCATTGTTCGTTTACATAATTAATAATATTCCATTATACTGTGTAATTCTTGGCTGAAGGACTCCGGTCGATAGCCATTGTATTTATTATTTATTATTATTCATTTAGGATAGAAAATCAAAAATTAGATCAAAAAAATAAAGAATTTGGTCAAAAATCTGAAACGTAGGCCAGAAATAAAAAATGCAGATTGAAAAATCGAAAATTGTAATAAACAAATCAACAATCGAAAATTTAGAGAAAAAAATGAAAACTGATGCCTAGAAATAAGAATGTAGACCAAAAAATTAAAAATTTTAACAAACAAATCGAAAATTTTGGCCAAAAAGAATATTTAGGTCAAAAAAATCAAGAATTTGAAGATCGAAAAAACAGGCTATAGATTTAAAAAATAGGCGAAAAAAATCAAAAATCCTGGTCTAGAATTTAAAAGTGCAGATTAAAAAATTGAAAATTCAAGTAAAAGAATTGATCAAATTTTAATGCCTTAATGGTGGATCGAGTCGACAATTTTTTTCACACAGGGGTTACGCTTAAGTTCGCATGCATGGCTTTAAAGAAGACCCTTCAAAGTTTTTCGCCCTCAAAGATTCATCAAAATCGATTGAAAATACGTCGAGTTATGGCGGTTTGAAAATGATGTTTCATTTTTTTCCACCAGTATATTTAAGTGCGTAAAAAAATTCCAGTAATTGGATACGTATATGTACCCTTAAATATCCAACAAATTAATCGGTATACACGTGTCCCTTTTAGTGTGTCTCCCTTGAACGCCGCCCATTAGTCATTAAGATTTCAAGTTTTCCCACCACGTTTCGAGATTTTTATAGTTTTATGACCGAAAATGTTTTTATAAAGCGTCATTTTTCTTCACGATTCCCTAAAGGGCTGTCAAATTCTATGCGAGGGTCTTTCTTTCCTGTTTTTTATCACTGTCGAGTTTTGATGTGATTTTTATTGGGAGCCTTATTTACGGATTCCCTTCGTCCCGATCTTATCGCGGCTCCTTGTATAATTATAATTGTAATTAAAATAATTAGGACTTCATAGTTCAGTTCATTCACTCGCCGGGTCGTCCGTGGGTTCACATGTTCATGTTCATGTACTACATGTTCATGCCGGCTACGCTGTTACAACCTGCGCTCTCCCAGAAAAAAAAAACGCACTCGCCACTGATGATTCGCTTTTTGCCGGAATTTATTAAAACTGATTGTGCGAAGTTTTATAAATTTCGCCGACATTTGCATACCCTCGTGAATATGCATTAGCTTTTTGCTCTTAAACTTATACCTGATTTTTGGGGAAATATTTTGTTAGGATAAATATTTTGCATTTTCGCACCCTCCCTTCATTTTAAATTGATTACTCCTGTTAATAAAGCTAAATAAGTTTCGGCGAGGATCATTTCGAATTACGTGAATATACAACAGGGTTTTTATAAATATTAATATGCAAACATCTAAAAACCGAGAAACGTGCGTGGGTTTTAGTTTCATCACTGCGCGGTCGTTGCGGTTTGACATTGTTCAGATTTTACGGCCGGTTTAATAGAACTTGTGGCATTGTTTTATTCGGCGGTGGAAGAATTCGAGGCTTCTGAGGGCTTTGTTGTTCTGGTAACAGATACTTAAGACGAAACAATACCAGAGCAATGGCATTATTGGTTCCTGGAAAAATTGCTAAACTGCAGGCGAATACTGTAATTTCGTTTACTCTCACCTGTTACACCTTGCAGTTATTAATTTGTCACAAGCATGGACGATAACTACATTTATTTACAATTAATGCGATACGAATTAACGCATAAAAATTAAGCGGGCGCTACTGACTTGCCTCACGGTATCGATCGGCAATTGTTAAATTCGATCGCTAGATGACTCATCAACCGCACGCATCGTTAAGATGTAAACAACAAAGTGTGCGCGTCGCGTCGGTTCGTCTCTGTTAATCCAAATCTCGATTGTTTTATGTGACAAATTATTAATTGTGAGTGTAGTTAATCAACAGTGTGGTGTAACAAGTGAAACAAACCATTTATAAACAGTGAGGTGTTAAGAAGCAAGAAGAAGGAGCGTATTGAATGCGGGGAGGGCAATTGAAGGTTAGTAGATATTGTAATGTTGAATAATTTCGATTATTTGGGGGCTGGTAGAAAGGATCAGTTGAATTTGTAAATCACAAATGTGTACCGAAAGACTGTGCAGTTAAAATAATACCATATTTAACCCTTTACCGACCCAATATTTTTTTCCCGCGTAATGATCAGTGCCTAACTGGAATGCTAGCAAATACCAAACATTTTATAACGTGAAATAATATAAGAACTCAGGATTAAAAGAGCCAATAGAAAATAAAAAAAACGGAAGTTAAGTTTTATTAAGTACATTAAAAAATAGAACCAGAAATAGTGCAAAAAGGTATACATGATCAAGTTCCTATAGAATTGTAGTCTGCAGAGATGGGCAAAACTGCTACTTTTGAATCACGTTGCTACCTGTGATTGCTACTTTCTAATATTAGTGATTTTTAACAAAAACATCGCAGAAAAAAATATAAACAAAGGCAGGAAACATTCTATAAAAAATCATCTTCACTGGCCGAAGTATCACTTATTCAAAATCAATTTGATTTTTGTAAATTCAGCAATTTTCAATAGAGAGATGGATTTTTAAAAAAATTTGTTTTAATTTTTTCAACACCTGAACAAAAGCATCGCAGAAAAAATATAGAAAACGCAGGAAAAATTTCATAAAAAATCATCCTCACTGGCCGAAGTATCGTTTATTAAAAATCAATTTGGTTTTTGTAAATTTAACAATTTTCAATAGAGATATGTATTTTTGAAAAATTTTGTTTTAATTTTTTGAGCATCTGAACAAAAACATCGCAGAAAAAAATATAAAAAACGCAAGAAAAATTCCATAAAAAATCTTCTTCAGTGGCCAAAGTATCGCTTATTCAAAATCAATTTGGTTTTTGTAAATTAAACAATTTTCAATAGAGATATGGATTTTTGAAAATTTTTGTTTTAATTTTGTGAACACCTGAACAAAAACATCGCAGAAAAAATATAAAAAACGCTAGGAAAATTCCATAAACAATCATCCTCCTGACTGGCCGAAGTATCGTTTATTAAAAATCAATTTGGTTTTTGTAAATTTAACAATTTTCAATAGAGATATAGATTTTTGAAAATTTTTGATTTAATTTTTTGAACACCTGAACAAAAACACCGCAGAAAAAAATATAAATAACGCTAGAAAAAATCCAAAAAAAATCATGCTCACTGGCCGAAGTATCGCTTATTAAAAATCAATTTGGTTTTTGTAGATTCAACAATTTTCAATAGAGATATAGATTTTTGAAAATTTCTGTATGAATTTTTTGAGCATCTGAATAAAAACATCGCAGAAAAAAATATAAAAAACGCAAGAAAAATTCCATAAAAAATCTTCCTCAGTGGCCAAAGTATCGCTTATTAAAAATCAATTTGGTTTTTGTAAATACAACAATTTACAATAGAGATATGGATTTTTGAAAATTTTTGTTTTAATTTTTTGAGCACCTGAACAAAACATCGCAGAAAAAAATATAAAAAAACGGAGGAAAAATTCAATGAAAAATCATACTCAGTGGCCGAAGTATCGCTTATTAAAAATCAATTTGGTTTTTGTAAATTCAACAATTTTCAATAGAGATATGGATTTTTGAAAATTTTTGTTTTAATTTTTTGAGCACCTGAACAAAAACATCGCAGAAAAAAATATAAAAAACGAAGGAAAAGTTCCATGAAAAATTATGCTCACTGGCCGAAGTATCGCTTATTCAAAATCAATTTGGTTCTTATAAATTCAGTAATTTTCAATCGAGATATGGATTTTTGAAAATTTTTGTTTTAATTTTTTGAGCATCTGAACAAAAACATCGCAGAAAAAAATATAAAAGACGCAGGGAAAATTCCTTAAAATTAATCCTCAATGGTCGAAGTATCGCTTATTAAAAATCAATTAGGTTTTCGTAATTTCAACAATTTTCAATAGAGATATAGATTTTTGAAAATTTTTGTTTTCATTTTTTGAGCACCTGAACAAAACATCGCAGAAAAAATGTAAAAAACGCAGGAAAAATTCTACAAAAAAATCATCCTCAATGGTCTAAGTATCGCTTATTCAGAATCAATTTGGTTTTTGTAAATTCAACAATTTTCAATAGAGATATGGATTTTTGAAAATTTTTGATTTAATTTTTTGAGCACTTGAACAAAAACATCGCAGAAAAAAATATAAAAAACGCTAGAAAAATTCCATAAAAAATCTTCCTCAGTGGCCGAAGTATCGCTTATTCAAAATCAATTTGGTTTTCGTAAATTCAACAATTTTCAATAGAGATATGGATTTTTGAAAATGTTTGTTTTAATTTTTTGAGCACCAGTTTGGCGAATTGTTTGGAATTTCAAAATTGGTTTCGTGGTATTATTTCAAAATATATGTTTAGATATTCGCACTGAATCTTAAATTAAAATGAATTTTGAGTCATTTTGGGTTTACCATTTGTAGCAATTGTTTTTATATATTTGTTTTTTAGTTGATGAAAATCGTAATTTGAACATGAACGTAGAGTAAATGGGAGTATACAGTATTGAATATAAAATAATATTTAGAAATGCTATTCTCTATTGTCTTCTTACAGTCACGTTTTAAGTAACAGATGCAGTTTAAGTAGCAATCACTGTTTAGGTAACAGTTGTGATTTTAAGTCACAGTTTAAATAGCAGTGATTTTAAGTAGTTGCGATTTTAAGTAGCAGTGATTGTAAGTAGCGGTGATTTTAAGTAGCTGTGATTTTAAGTAGCAGTGATTGTAAGTAGCGGTGATTTTGAGTAGCAGTCATTTTAAGTAGCAGTTAAATTCGCCTATTAGTAACAGTAACGACCTGTGATTTTTCAATACTAGTGAAAAATCACAGGTACGTGAAATATCGTCCATTCCTAGTAGTCAGCCTACAATGATGGAAATCATGTTCACAATTTTGTAAAGAAAATAAGAATATTTGCACCACTTGGCCGTAGATAGGTTATCACTACGTTCGTCCTTTAGTTACACTTGACTAAAGGACTAACGTAGTGATAACTTATCTACGGCCAAGTGGTGCAAATATTCTTAATTTCTTTACAAAATTGAAAAAAAAATTGTAAAGCTTGTTTTTTCAATTCTAATTTGAAGATTCAAACGGTGGTACGTTCTTGGCTAAAAAAACAACATATCGACAGCCAGTTGTTCTGATATAATATGCGCAATCGTGAACACATTTTAACTAAAAAAAGCACGTGGTCGATAACCGAGGTGATTCCGACAAATAATAAACAATGCGTGTCAGAATTAGGCAGCTGGTAAATGGCGGTAACATCGTTCAATTCTTGATCCAAGTAAAGTAGTTGCCGTTACATTGTGCCAAAATTACTGAGGAAGCTAATTTTAGATTTTTCCGAAGAAACATTTTCGACCGGCGCGGGCTGCAGTGTCGGCGCCCATGAAATACATTTTGCATGTTTCAAAGAAAGTACCTCCGTGCCAAATAACTGGCCAGACTAAAATTAACTTTTGAAAGTTGCGCTATGGCCTTTGAACTTTTATCGTAGCGACTGTTTCTCAAGCTTTTATTTATTGTGCTATGGCCTTTTAAAATATTTCATAGCGTATTTTGTAATAAAAAAAGAATAAAGAAATCATAAATTATTGATTGAAGCTCAACGTTTTCTATGAAGATATGTACTGATTTTTTTAATATAGAACTTCTTCATCTACAATTTGAGTCTTACAAATATTACAAAATTATGTGATCTGAGCCTGTATAAGACCTTTAAGGCCGTTTATTTTGAAAGTTGTGTGTACTTTTTTGTTCGTTTTGGGACAAGTAAGGGTTGATGGTTGAATCGATTGAAAGATTTGGTAATTATTATTAAGGGTTGGTTGGTTTCACAATTTTATACTATTTATTCCGACTAGTTTCAATTTTTAGATCATTATCTAGGAATGGTATAAAATTGTGAAACCAACCCTTAATATTAAAAATGTTTCCCCACGTGATGAACGAGAATCAAATTCAACAAATATTAGTAATTACTGCTTATATAAAAAAAAAATGTTGATGTGGTCATCTTATTGATGGAAAGGATTTTTTACGATATTTTGCAAATGTATAGATTATTTTTCGAAAACAAGAACTTAATCCTATTGATATTTTCTATAATTTTAGTTTATATAAGTTTGATATAACTCATCATTTTATAATTATATACCAAATCAATATTTTCTCGTACTTTGTAAGGAGAAAATAAAAAGTGAAAAAAATGTTATATTTATATTTTCTCGATAATTTAAATTATTTATGATATTCATTTGTTTATAAAAGATGTGCAGTTTTTTTATGTTTAAAATTTTTATAAAGATTTTTGTAATATTTTTCCCAAGATTTTTTTGAAAAGAACAAGGTAAACATCTACTTCCGGTTTTCAGACGCTTATGTTCAAAATTTTATTTCAACATTTGTATTGGTTTTTAAGATAAAGCTCCCACAGACAGACACACAGACAGACATACAGACAGAAATAAAGCAGATAGACACACAAATAGACAGACAGACAGAAATAAAGCAGACAAACACACAAACAGACAGAGTGATACACAAACAGACAGACAGACACACATGCAGACAGACAGACACACAAATAGACAGACAGACACACAAATAGACAGACAGACACACAACAGACAGACAGACACACAACAGACACACAGACATACAGGCAGACAGGCAGACAGAAATAAAGCAGACAAACACACAAACAGACAGACAGACACACAGCAGACAGACAAAAAAATTGAAAACAAATAAATAATAGAAATTTTGATCAAAATGAGGTAATTCTGAATCGAAATGCTCTTCCATAAGAGCTATAATGGCTTGTGACTAGAGATGGGAGAAATTACTCTTTTTGTGAGTCGACTTGTAAAAATAGTCGACTCATGAATCGACTCTTGAGTCAGGAAAAAAAGTAACGAGGAAGGAAAAAGGTCTTCACTTGCACATTTCAACACTGCTGTTAACCTTAAAAAAATAAAGAGACCTATCTCACTTGTGGCAGTTCAAAAAATCAGAACGGTCTTTCGTTATTATATTGCCAAGCAACGGGAATTAACTTCGTAGCGCACTAACAGTTTTTATTTTTCTTGAATCTTGGAGGCGTCACTTCGTGGTACATTTTCGATATAAAGAAAATACTTAACTTTTTTACACCACTTTTATTTAACTTTACGGAGTTTTGATTTTTAACTCGAAAATGAAAGATTTTTTTTGTATATGGATTCCCCTCATCATTACTTAGCAATTCAAAAACACCCTGTATATTGGGTATTACGTATTTTGCATAAACGCTTGCAATAGTTTAGCTGTATGACTACAGTAGGTAACACAGCGCGATTGAAATTAAGTTAAGCAGCAATTGGAAAGTTTGGCAGGTAATCAGAATGGGCTATAGGATAATCCTGAAAATTACTTTTTTCTTGTTACCTTTTTCTACGACAAATTATTCCACTGTCACAAATTTACTCATTTATGCAAAGAAATATGAAAAAAATATTCCATAGATGGCGCTAAAGGTGTAATTTTTTTTTGTAAAATAATTTTGTTTTCATTTTTTTTGTTTGGCGACCTGGGCGTGTAGAGGTTAACGGTGAAATTCGCGATGTGTGTACTAGAGATGAGTAACTTATGACCGAGTCGGTTGAAAAAGTTGGCTCATCGAAATGAGTCGAGTAGTCAAGTGACTCATGGTTGAAATCACTGACTCAAAATTAATGAAATTTTTAGTCAGCGTGTTGAAATGTAAAATTTTGTAGGTGAGGACCTTTTTTTGGCTCATTAGGTATTTTGCATAAACCTTTGCAATAGTTTAGTTGTATGATTACGGAAGGACAGCGCACTTGAAATGAAGTTAAGCATCAATTGGAAAGTTTAACTGGTAATTTGTGACTACAATAGATAAAAATTCACGCTATCTGTACTTGAGATAGGTAATTCATGAGTGAGTCGGTTCAAAAAGTTGACTCATCGAAATGAGTCGAGTAGTCAAGTGACTCATGGTTGAAATCACTGACTCAAAATGAATGAAATATTTAGTCAGCGTGTTGAAATGTAAAATTTTGTAGGTCCTTTTTTTAGCTCATTAGGTATTTTGCATAAACCTTTGCAATAGTTTAGTTGTGTGATTACGGAAGGACAGCGCACTTGAAATTAAGTTAAGCATCAATTGAAAAGTTTAACTGGTAATCTGTGACTACAATAGATAAAAATTCACGCTATATGTACTTGAGATAGGTAATTCATGGGTGAGTCGGTTCAAAAAGTTGACTCATCGAAATAAGTCGAGTAGAAGTGACTCACGGTTGAAATCACTGTCTCAAAATGATTGAATGAATGCTCGTGAAATTTTTAGTCAGCTTGTTGAAAGGTAAAATTTTGTTGGGAAGGACATACTTTTTATTTTTCGTAAAAAGAGTTTAAAATTGTCGGTTATATTATTTCACTCGTGAAAAAGGATCGACTGCATTATTTTTCATTTAGTCAGCTTGTTGAAAGGTAAAATTTTGTTTTTTCCAGACATACTTTTTAATTTTTGGAAAAAGAATTTAAAATTGTCGGTTATATTATTTCACTCGTGAAAAAGAATCGACTGCATTATTTTTCACGAGTAACAAAAAGCCATTTCGCGCACCTCTAATATCCACTAAAATGATAATAAAATCGACAATTTTAAACTGAATTGGAAAAAAGTTTTAACAACACAAATTAATTGTAAAAATATTTACACTGACTCAAAATGAATAAATGAATGCTCGTGAAATTTTTAGTCAGCTTGTTGAAATGTAAAATTTTGTTTTTTCCAGATATACTTTTTAATTTTTGCAATAAGAGTTTAAAATTGTCGGTTATATTATTTCACTCGTGAAAAAGGATCGACTGCATTATTTTTCATTTAGTCAGCTTGTTTAAAGGTAAAATTTTGTTTTTTCCAGACATACTTTTTAATTTTTGCAAAAAGAGTTTGAAATTGTCGGTTATATTATTTCACTCGTGAAAAAGAATCGACTGCATTATTTTTCACGAGTAACAAAAAGCCATTTCGCACCTCTAATATCTACTAAAATGATAACATAATCGACAATTTTAAACTGAATTTGAAAAAAGTTTTAACAACTCAAATTAATTGTAAAAATATTTACACACACACACACCATAACTTGTGAATAAAATAAATATTGCTTTTTTCTACACCGATAAAAATGTTTATACTGGTAAATGGAATTCACAATATGTTTGATAAAATAATGTAATTGATGAATTTAGGAATTATTTATTAACGAATTTAAAACAGAATTTTTACTTTTGATAAATTTGGACGTTTTTTTAATATTTTAAAACAAAAATATTTTTTGCTGTTTGTTTGCAAAAGTTTAGCTAGTAATGTATGTCTACTCGGAAAAAATGGCAAATGCAATTTACAATATGCATGATAAAATAATAATGTAATTAATGAATTGAGAAATTATTTATTAACGATTTTTACTTTACTTTAATTGTGACTGATGATAATTTGAGCGTTTTAATATTTTAACACAAAAATATATTTTTTAGTTTGTTTGCAAAACTTTAGCTAGTAATGTACGTCTGCACTAGAATAGGAATCGATACACGGCACACTTGACAACAAATCCAAAAGTTTAGCTAGTAATGTAAGACTACACTAAAATGGGACCGGGAACACGGCACACTTGAAATTATGTTAAGTTAAGCTAAGTAATCTACGAGTACACTAAACTGGGACTCGGTAATACGGCACACTTGGATTGGAAAGTGTGACTACAATAGAATTTGTTAGCGGATAGAAATTGAATAGTTTTACCCAATCTGTGAAACAGCGCACTTAATAGTTAACGACGGCGGAATTTTACGCGTTTAAAATTTTATGAATTGCGAGTTTATACAATCTGCGTGTGAATTATTATGTGTTGATACTTTGTACTCTGCGTAATCGGATCACGGTGGCCAAAGGTGTATCAAAGGGGTCATTGTGAGCGATAAGGTGGATGGTAATAGTGTTTATATTTACCTTCGCATGTGAACTGTCCGTAGTGTTTTCCTGAACTTTTGTCACCACAAACAACACACTCAATGTTTTGGTTTTTATCACTATTGACACTGTTTTGGGAGTTCTGCGACGGCGTTTGCCGGTTGTTGATGAGTGATATGTCTGGATTGTCCAGCGTAATGGGATTTAGGTTCGTGGGTAATGGGTTAAGATTGGTGGTGGGCAGGGGGTTAAGACCGGTGGTAAGCGTGTTCAGGCTGGTCGGTATGGGGTTCACTAACGGCGACTCTCGCCACGAGGTAGCCACTAGAGCCATATTATCGCGCGCCTTATGACACTTGTTATCACGAGAAAAATCACTGTACCACTGATTGTCAACTAACGGGGCATATTCGCGTAAAAACACGGGGGTGAAATGGCACGCTGCGTCTCGATTCACAATTACGACGTGGATATCAGTAGGTGAAAATATCGGAAAATTTGGCACAGTTTTTGAGTATTTCGTAAGTTAGAGCGATTCGAAACGAGCACGTATCAGAGCACTCGAGGTGATAGGTCATCCCCTCGGCACTCTCTAGCCTCTACTAGTGACCTTTCGGTCTCGGGCCCGACACTGACTTGGCCTGGGCGGGCCGGGGAGGTCCCCGGTTCACAGCCGGGTCACTATAGGCCAATGGGCGTATCTGAACAGAGCTGGAGGGGGAAGCGAACTCACGTACAGTACTCACGAATCTATCATCCTGTGCGCCACTGCATATTTTCGGGTGTCGCTAGTTGATTACCACGTGCTCGATTCAACGATTCAGCCACGGCCGGAGCCACAGCCTCGCACAAACATTTTGCACCTAAAACTTGTAGCCGTGCACTAAAACTCTTCTCTCCGTATTGCATTGTTAAGTCAGCATCCATACACTTCCTCCTACACTTCGGTCAGTGTTCTTCACGCGCGCAATTATTCTCCTCCACTCCACCACCGTTACCCCTATCATCATCATCGCCATCACCGTCACTACTCGGTAATAATAGTGAAGCGTGCACAACTGTCGTCAGCTCTCGGGTTTTTTTATGTTATTTTCAATCAGTAAGGATTTAGTCCGCGCGGATAAAATAAGTGACGAGACTCGTATATTTTCGCGTATTTACCGAGGTGTGAGCGTCGGCAAATGTATATAATTGCAATAAAGACATGGTACATTTGCTGGATATGCTCTGCACGAGCAACCGCCGGTCATTATATTCGGTCCATGAAGAGATAACCCTTATAATAATTATAGCATTTCAATGACAAAAGGATTAGAGGTGAACGTGTGTGCAGGTCGCAGGTGTAACAAAAGCCTTTTTTCTCACTCCATTCAATGTATTCAATGCCCTCTGCACTTTCGGATGAGATGATTAACCCTCTCCACCACCATTTAGCATCCCCCGACGAGATACATCCACCTGATTATGTTTACCGATTCTTCACCCTTTCCACCGCACCACGCATCAGGTGTTTTGCCCCCGTTTTATTGTATAATCAACTTTGCCGCAATAAGACTAACGAGGGTTACTCCATAACATCCCATTCACACACACGACGAGCTCATTTTTTATCGCCTCTAATTACGCACCCGTTCCCGTTTTCGTTTTCACTTCCACTTTTTTGACAGCTCAGGTGCGTGCGTGCAATTAAAACTTAATAAAACCGAGTGCATGCCATTAATCCGCCTCTTCCGCGAGGATTATTATAATTTCATTTATGCAACATTCATCACGAACCAAAATAATTCATCGTTTCCCCCTCTTGCAATTATCGCGTCTCTTACCGAATCATCTGCTCGAGTCAAATCCTGCGTAATTATTTTGCACTTTTAACTAATCATCCACCGTTAACAAATTAACAATAATTACTTTAATAACGACTCATCCTAAAACCCATAGTGCAGTGATACCGTTACCCGATGGTGATTCTATTGCAGCAGTGACGACGTAACAGTGATTCGCCGATTAGTTACATGCATCACCTACAGTGCGACTACTGTGTGTTTTTCTTTAAATAAATAACCCCTATAATCTTTTAATATTCTATGCGCTAAAATCAGTGATTAATTGATACCTTTCAGTGACGGTTCGCGGGGTTTTTTTCTGGTACGGCCGAGGAACAAGAGGTGGTAATACAGATAGGTGCGTTCTCTGCAACTGCCCCTACCTATCTGTATTACCACCTCTTGTTCCTCGGCCGTACCAGAAAAAAACCCGCGAACCGTCACTGATACCTTTATAAAACCACCATCCATTTATTCGGTTTAGAATCACTTCCTTCACTTGCTTTATTACATTGCGACCATAAAACTGTTCTTCAGAAATCGAAGGAATAAATGGATTAATTGATTGTACGGGTTACGTGAAGTTGTTAAATAATTTAAAAAAATTAATCAAATCTTTATTTAATTTAATGTATTAAAACGTTAAGCCCGGCGTGACATCTACGCGGTATCTTACTTACACCGGCACCCGGACGGCGTGACATCGACGCGGTGTCACGCTAGTTTATTATATTCGGATGGCGTGTCGCCTCTATAGTGCTAAATATATGGCTATCGACCACGCGGTCCGTTACTCATAATAAAGCTAAAAAAAAGTTTTACGCCTAATTCCTCGATTTAATATTTTTACAATTGATCGTTGAACGCAATTCCAGTTAAAGTGTGAATTGTTAGAATTTTCGATTGCTTTGTAGGAAAATCAGAAATGCATTATTTTGATGGGGATTTTGAGCATCTGAAGCAAATTGATTATTTTTTTACAATTTTCCAAATTTTCGAATGCAATCTTCGATCTCACACTTCAAGTGTGAATTGTTGAAATTTTCGATTCGGAAATTCATTATTTTGCTACGGATTTTGTGCTTCAGAAGCAAATTGATTATTTTTTTACAATTTTCTAAATCTTTGAATGCAATATTCGATCTCCCAGTTCAAGTGTGAATTGTTAGAATTTTTTATTGCTTTGTGGGAAAATCAGAAATGCATTATTTTGCTTCGGATTTTGTGCTTCTGGAGCAAATTGATTATTTTTTTACAATTCTCCAAATCTTTGAACGCAATTTTTAATCTCCCAGTTCAAGTGTGAATTGTTAGAATTTTTATTGCTTTGTAGGAAAATCAGAAATGCATTATTTTGCTACGGATTTTGTGCTTCTGGAGCAAATTGATTATTTTTTTACAATTTTCGAAACCTTTGAATCCAATTTTCGATCTCCCAATTCAAGTGTGAATTGTTGGAGTTTTGTTTCGATTGCTTTGTAGGAAAATCAGAGCAGGATTTTAAGCATCTGAAGCAAATTGATGATTTTTTTATAATTTTCCAAATTTTTTAGTGCAATTTTTGATCTCTAAGTTCGATTCTTTTGTAGGAAAATCGGAAATTCATTATTGTTCTACAGATTTGATGCTTCCGAAGCAAATTGATTAATTTTTTACAATTTTCAAAATCTTTGAATCCAATTTTCAATCTCCCAGTTCAAGTGTGAATTGTTAGAATTTTGTTTCGATTGCTTTGTAGGAAAATCAGAACAGGATTTTGAGCATCTGAAGCAAATTGATGAATTTTTTACAATTTTCCAAATTTTTGAGTGCAAGTGTGAATTGTTAGAATTTTTTATTGCTTTGTGGGAAAAACAGAAATGCATTTTTTTTGCTACGGATTTTGTGCTTTTGGAGCAAATTGATTAATTTTTTACAATTTTCGAAATCTTTGAATCCAATTTTCGATCTCCCAATTCAAGTGTGAATTGTTGGAATTTTGTTTCGATTGCTTTGTAGGAAAATCAGAAGAGGATTTTAAGCATCTGAAGCAAATTGATGAATTTTTTACAATGTTCCAAATTTTTGAACGCAATTTTAGATCACCAAGTTTAAGTGTGAATTGTTGGAATTTTCGATTGCTTTGAAGGAAAATCAGAAATGCATTATTTTGCTACGAATTTTATGCTTCTGACGCATGTTGATTCATTTTTTACAATTTTCCAAATCGTTGAACGCAATTTTGGATTTCCCAGTTCAAGTGAATTTTGGTTTTACCTTAGATATAGCAATTGTTTTGATGGAAAGTGTGAATTGTTGGAATTTTCGATTGCTTTGTAGGAAAATCAGAAATAATTATTTTGCGACGGATTTTGTGCCTCTGAAGAAAATTGATTATTTTTTTACAATTTTCGAAATCGTTGAATGCAATTTTCGATCTCCCAGTTCAAGTGTGAATTGTTGGCATTTTCGATTGCTTTGTAGGAAAATCAGAAATAATTATTTTGCGACGGATTTTGTGCCTCTGAAGAAAATTGATTAATTTTTTACAATTTTCGAAATCGTTGAATGCAATTTTTGATCTCCCAGTTCAAGTGTGAATTGTTGGAATTTAACTTTGTGAGAAAATCAGAAATACATTATTTTTGCAATGAATGAACTTCTGATGCGAATTGATTAATTTTCTTGCAATTTTCGAAATAGTTGAATCGCAATTTTCGATCTCCCCATTCAACCGTGAATTGTTGGAATTTTGCTTTGTAGGAAAATCAGAAATGGATTTTCTGCTTCTGAAGCACTAGATTTTAAATGAAACGTCCTGTTTGTAATGTGAGTAGGGGTGTGCAAAACAATTGATTAATCGATAAATAATCGATTAATCGATGATTTGCTTATGACTAAAATAATAATCTATTATTTAACCATTTGATTAATCGATTATTCGATCATTTGATTATTGCAAATTGATCAACTTTTTACAATTTTCCAAATATTTGAACGCAGTTTTTAATCTCCCAGCTCAAGTGTGAATTGTTGGAGTTTTGCGTAGTAGGAAAATTGAAAATGCATTATTTTTGCAATGGATTTTGAGCTTCTGGAGCAAATTGATTAATTTTTTACAATGTTTGATATTTGAATGCAATTTTGGATATCCCAGTTAAGTAATTTTTTTTTCACCTTAAATGTAGCAATTGTATTAATGGAAAATCAGAAATGTATTATTTTTTCTGGATCTTGAGGTCTTGAAGCAAATTCCTGGGTAAATTAATTTATTAAATCAGAAACTGATTCGTTATGGATTTTGAGCATTTAGAGCAAATTATTCGATTGAATGGCAGAAAGACCGCTGGTCGATAGGCTTTGAAATTTAAAAAAATGCTATTTGTATATATTATGTCTATATTAATGCAAAGTATGGAATATATTCACTAAAACTGCAATAAAATATTTTTGGAAAAAATCCCGATTTTCTTTGATAAAAATACACATTTTTGCATGAAAGTTTGTTTTTGAGTAATGACGTCATCCATTTTGTTTTTTTAAAGGGCAACCCCCTATTTTTGTTCTTAATTTTTAGAGATCTTTTCATTGTATAAAAATATTGCTATCTTACATAAGAAATTTTTCGAGTTTACTGAAGATTATTTATTATCAAAATCTTAGTTGAGCTTTATTTATTTATTCCAATAGTCTAACATTTCGGATTTTCGCACGCTTACAGAAATACAATTAATCACGGTTTCAATTATAATTACGGTTGTGACCACTTAAAAAAAAAAAAACTGGTCGAATGCAACCCTTTCGTATTCATCGTTCACATGTGTATTTTTTTGGGTGTTGTAGGGCGTGCCAGTTTGACTCGACAGAATTTGTACCTGAAAAGGAGGCGATGAAAACATTTGCGATATTAAATTTCAGACCTAATTCACTCAATGGAAGGGCCTCGGTTTTTTACACCGAGGAAATTCATAGCGCACACATGAGATCTTCAAAAAAATATTACGTAACAATTGTAATAGATGATTTGATATTACTCTTTGCTAGTTTAAAATTTAAAGCTGTGAAAACTCCGTAAAATCTTTAGACATTAGTCAAATTTTGGAGCGCGCCATTATGTATCCTGGGTGCAGAAATTTCCAAAATCTAAAATATCGTCCACGAAGTGGCAATACCGCCATTTGGACCAAAATTGGTATTTTAGTATATAATCTTTTCCCAGAGAGCTATAGATCAGTTTTCCTGTCAAATTTGGTAAATATGAGATAGGCCGCTTCACCGACAATATATTAAACGTAAAGATACATATATTTTGGTTGGAATAACGTGCATTAAAAAAAAAAATTGGGCTGGTTATAGCCGGCAAATCTTCTACAGTTTTTATTAGACTGATACCACCTCTCCATAACTGGTGTTTATGGTGTCGGATGATACATCTAAGTTATAAATCATATAAATTATAGTTATCTTTATTACAACGCATTACTGACATATTTTCTTTTGATAAGATGCGAGCGCCTGAAGAAACCGATTGGATTGTGTGTCAGTGGCACGTCAAAATGTAAAGTGTAAAAATTATGCAAAATCGGGAAATTGTAATTTAACGTTGTTAAATCAGTGATAGAAAGCGATGTTTATGGAGTCTGCCGCTATTTCGGATGCATACTTTGGAGATGATTGCTTTGATCGACTGTTATTTATCGCAATACACATTGACATCTGACCTTTTCTTTGTGATATAAATAGGTTGCTTTCCATGCGCTGATAATTGTCACAACCAGAGAGTTTTAAGAAGGCTTCAAGGATGTTTCGGTGCGTCATTGGGATTCTGGCGATTTTTTTGATTAAAGCCCTTCGAATGGAATTTGACAAGTTTTAAGTAGCACGTGATGATTGTCTTGTCCACACCACAAGATGATTTACTGTGGTGCATCCTTGTGCTACTTTACACCCAACAGGCATTCTTCATTCACGGTCGTCTATGATGTACATGTGCATATAAAAATTATCATAATTACATGACTAAACGTTATTTTAGATTAGGAATACAATTAACGTTTTGATAGCATACATAGTTTTTCGATAATCAATAATAATAATAATCTTTGTGGCAGTTCCAACTGATAATGTTATGAAAGGTTAACCTTTATAAAAAATTTGGTATCAGGGGGGGGGGGGGGGTGATACGGGCTTGAACAATTTATGAGATGTTTGCCTTTTTTTTTAGAAAATCGCGATGTTAAATATCGGCTTCAAGTCCACGGCAATCGTTTTCATATATTTTTTTCAGCCACCAAAATTATTTGAATTTTGCAACAAAAATTACGTGGCATTGGTAGGGGTACAACATTTACAAAACATTGCGTTCTGCTTACATAGATTTGGTAGTGGTACAAAATCTTAATCTAGAATGAATTTCGGGTCAATTTTGGAAGATTTCGGCCGATTTTTCTTTAAAAATATCATTGACTATATCAAAAGCAATTTAATTTCGAATGCGAAAAAATTCACGGAAACAATACTTTCCCGTGTTTTGTACGCAGAAAGTATAAGCCACTGTGTTGCAGTATTTTTACTTTCTCCGTTTGCGCACGAGAAATTATTGTGAATACGAAAAATCCATTTTGAGATCCCCAGAGGCGATGCAAAAAACGATTATTTCTTCTTGTTTAAATTTTTAAGCAGAATCTAGTTTGACGAAATTTACAAAGAATCAAACATGTGGCAATTGTTTTTATAATTTTTTTAACCATCAGAAAGTGAGCAATTTCATTTTGACTTTAAGCTGTTCTGGTGTGATTATCGTAAAACTTAGCAAAGGGATATTTTCAGGTCTTGTTCAAAATTTTCAGGAGAATCTAGTTTGGGCAAATTTACAAAGATTCAAACCTGTGGCAGTTGTTTTTATAAATGTTTTTTAACCATAAGAAAGAGAGCAATTTCAGCGTGACTTTAAGCTGTTCTGGTGTGATTATCTTGAAACTTAGCCGAGGGATATTTTTAGGTTTTGCTTAAAATTTTCAGCAGAATCTAGTTTGAGGAAATTTCCAAAGAATCAAACCTGTGGCAATTGTTTTTATAATTTTTTTAATCGTTAGAAAGTGAGCAATTTCAACTTTGACGTTAAGCAAAACAAGATTTTGTAGTTTAAATCTTTAAGTGGAACGAAGGGCGAGTGGGTGGGTCCTGTCACACCTCAAATTTATGGATGATAAACAAGAGTGGGTCCTGTCCCACCCTCCAATTTGCGGATGATAAATAAAAGTTTACATGCCGAAATTAATTAATAACACAAGAGTAAGAAAGACATTTAAGACTATGTTTTGTGTTTCACTTATTTATTGGTGGAAATGTAGGCGCGTGAGCAACAGGTTTGATTGTGGGATAGGGACCACCCACCACCCACAGTATCGCGATATTCAGTTTTTTTTAAATTTTGACATGGATTGATATGTTTTTTTTAAATTTTAACATGGGTTGTTATATATCGCTGAAAAGAGAAAGAAAAGATCTATTGAGCCGTGTGAAAATAAAATATGGCGGCCATTTGCAATAAGAATGCTGGTATTGATATCTCGGAAATCGCCATCTTGAATTTTATTTTTACTCGTTATTTATGTTTGCGCAATTGAACCAAGTTTTTTTTTTGTTGTTTTTGACGTCGACTGCGAGGTCATCTGCCACCACCGTTTGTGTTAATATATCATAATTGAACCAAGTAACTTTCATTTTTAATTTGTTTTCTGCATCTTTAACAATTACTGAGATATTTGACTTTTTTACAAACCAAAAATGAAAAAATATTTCAATAATTTTTTTTTCCAAAATTTCATTTTGTGAAAAATATTTTCAAACAAAAGACGTTTATTTTTTCGTTGTCGTTAATGTCTGTTTAAAGATTTTTATAATATTTTTCATATTTACAAAAATATTGTAAAAAACCAAAAAAAATGGTTTCGGTGTTTAGGTTAGGTTGGGTTAGGAGCTTCAGTTTTTGTCTGAAACATTTTGATCTTAAATCAATATTCTCGAAGATACAGTGAAAAAAAAACAGGTAAAACTTTTTTTGTTAATAACTTTTTAGCAAACAATGAACGCCAATTTTGCCTAGGGAAAAGTTGTTTGTCTTGTAAAAACGCGTCGAATGAGTCTATTTAGAAGTCATGCTCCCCATAAGTAAATAATTACCCTTCGGATTGTTAAATAAGACTTGTGTTCAAAGTTTCATGTTATTTGCGGTATTAGTTTTTTTTTAGTTTTTGAGGTACACACAGCTAGACACAGTCACAGACAGACACATTTTATTTCCAGAAATCGCTGAAATCGCCTCTAGGGGCCTCAAAACCGAATATTTCAGTTGAAAAGAAATTTAAAAAATCACGATCTCAGTACTTTCCCTGTACTCTTTAACGGAGAAAGTAAAAATACTCGGGGGATAGCCAATAAAGAATCAGTACAGTCAATTAATTATCATTAGTCAAGTAAGTATTATATTTAACCAAATGTATGAATTCGTGAACAAATTTTATTATATGATTTATTAATTTCTCACAGTACCCGTGGTAAAACATTTATGTATTATTCTGATTGATTTGCGTCACCAATGGCGGGTTCATTGGTGACGCAAATCTAATGGTGACGCCGGTCTCACGCACCGGGGTTTTCAACTGAAGATTTTTCATGTTTTTTTTTTAAATTTATGCTCTTTGACAATAAAACAAAGATATTTAATCAATTTCAGCTCTGCAATGCGGCAGCTACTCGAAATTGCAACAAAAAACCATAACGGAGAATAAAGTTATTCGACACACCCGGTCTCACGGACCAGTTGGCCACCATTGGCGGGTTAAAACTGTTTTGTTTTAATGTTTTTTATTATTTTTCTCTCCGACTAGTTCCGACCATTCGTCATATCTCCTTGAGAATAACCGATGGTCGAAACTATTCGGAGAGAAAAATAATTAAAAACAGTGAAACAAAACCAAGAAGTTTATTGTATGTATGAAAAATAATACAAATTCGGATTATTCTATCCGCTGCGGTTATCAGTTGTTTACAAATTCTTCGCCTCTTATCAGGTGCAAAAAAAACTGCGACCTGACCGTGCCCGTCCCGTCTGTGCATTTGATGCGGATTGGAATTTTAATTTTTCCCGTGAGTGCGGAAGAGATAAGAGATACCTTATTTGATTTAGTTGGTTTCTAGATTCCGAAGAGTGCGTGTGCTTATTATCAGTCCTATTTTTAAGCGCAGTTTGTGACGATAAAACGTTGTTGTAGTGTGTGCTGTGTGTGCAGTATTATGTACAAACAATTTAAGGAGGAAACTGAGGTTAGTCACAATTATCTTGAATAATTTGCGTGATTATACTGGCTGTCGGTTTTACATTTAATTAAGGTATATCTATTTATTCTTGTGGTGCGTATACTATCTACAAGTTAGTCATCTACACCCGGTTTTATAAGAGAGTGTTAAATGTTAGCACAATTGTACAGCAAATCACGTTTTTTAGTAAACTGAATTGAAGGCAGTAAGACCCATGGTTTATTGTACACTCAACAATTTAAAAATTGGTCTGAATAAATTGACTATATTTTAACAATAACTAGTTATTGTAAAAAATGTTATATAACGTGAGAAAATAGTAACATAAATCTAAACATAGTAAATAAACCAAGTAAATTTATTGTACACTCAACAATTTAAAAAATGATCTGAATAAATTCACTGTTTTACCCACAACTAGTTATTGTTAAAAATTTTATACAACGTGAGAAAACAGTAACATAAATCTAAACAAATCTCAAGTTTCGACGTGTTCGATAGTGACGTCATAAAAAGATGTTACAATAGTTGAAATTGCTCGTTACGCATCGAACGAATTCCGAGAATGACCGATCGATCAATTTAAGACGTGAATATCAAAAAGTCGGCATCGCCAGTGTTTTATGTGAATAACTGTAAGTGTGGCGTGATGCCAAAAAGATCACCGACCCCTGTGTGTGTGAATTCAAAATCTTGCCCATTGAAAAATTTACCCTAAAATCTTGAATATTCGGATCGGCCATTGTCGTTGGTATTATTTCCGTAAAGGATTTCGGAACTGACCGATTTCTTCATGCAAAAATTTGGATGAAATCGAAATTTACATTTCAATGTGTTTGGGGTAGATTATTGCGGTCATTCCGTTTTAAAAGTCAACAGATGTCCCTCCGGCCTCGGCTATCGATCTAGGGATCCCCTAGATCGAACCCACCAAAAGGAAATGCTAATTTTCTGGATGCTTAATAAATTATTTTGAGCAAACTGACCGACGGTTCCCAGGATCCAGTTGATTTTAAGTTAGAAAAATCCCCTACGCGATATATCGTAATTTTTGGGCTTATGGCGAATACCTTTTCTTTTGCTGCCAATATTAACCACACTCTGATGATTTATTTTAAAAACAGTAGAAACGCCAAAGTGGCGGAATCTATTGCCTGAATGCTGTACTGATGGGGGAACAATATTTAATGTTTTAAAAATATTTTATGCTGTTCTTTGTTTATTCTGTTTAATTTTATTATTATTTATTATTAATTAATGATTCATTTATGTTACTTTATGTAAATGGGGTATCCCGTCAATAGTTATTATTATTAATTATTCGAGTGTAACTCTCGCATGCGTAAGAATTTAGAATTTCTTACAATAAAAATTCAATTTTAATAATAATAATAAAAAGTTTATCCGTGTGCATAACAGTTTTACACATGTCAAGAAAAATATTTTTTTAATGTGAAGTTTTATGCTTGAATAAATTGTTTACGTGACAGATGGACATATCAGTAGGAGGAATGACTAAACTCGAAAAAAGAGAAAGGGTCACCCGATACCTTTACAAATCACCGAAACGGACGATTAATGATTAACGCCTTTCTTCAAGGGTTTCGAGTAGAAGGAAAAAAATTAATTATAGATGCAAATATTTGTGTAATGAAGGGTTAGGCATGTGTGTTTTATAAATCACAATGATTTCTCATTGAGCGGATATATACCTGTTTTAGGCGATTAACGAAAAACGGTTTCTTGTCTGGTCATCGCGTAGATGGGCAAGGGTCATAGGTGTAGGGCTACCGTGAGGGGCTAAACCCCATGAAAGGTTGAAGGCCAGCGATATGCAAAGAGAACAGGTCAGTTACGGTGGTCGGTGTAAATTTCAGAAGTCGACCTCCGGCGTTCCCACGGTCAGGTCTAACTGTCCATGTGTGCGCGGCGTCAACCAAAATTCTGACCATTTGCCCTAAAATATTACCAGATTTATTCGAAAGATATGTAAACTAAGGACCGCTTTACATAAACGTAAAATGTGAAATTGTTAAATGCGCAAAGGTTCCGATACATTCTTATAAAGAAGGGGGTTTGTTTAAAATTTACATCGTTTATGAGCACAAAATATTTTGGAAATATTAAACTATCAAAAAATGAAAGTTAATGTTAAGGGGTTATCCTACTGTAACCAGCGTCCAAACAGGCTAAGTTTTGTTACTTTATTTCGGGAAAACTACAATTTTTATATTTTTGTATATTTATGTATGAGTGTGTGTAAAACTACTCATCACGAAATAATGAAATTGTCACACGTTATTCTTTTTCGCGTCAACTAATGTTCACCGTACTCAATCGGTCGGTGTACATGATTACGCAAATATGGTTGGTCTGAAACAAAATATAAAAACATTCTCATTAACTACATGGCATTAGCTATGACGTGACGGAGCTTTTTTTTCGTCTTAAGTTACGAGGAAAAAATTCCGGAACTTTTTCGCAGTTGTCGAAGCAATAATACAAGTTATTATTATTAATATATATTGTAAAACAAAACGTACTGAAAAATCGTCCGTCACGCCCAAACTTGTAGTCCTCTGAACATGTGTACCATATTTCAAGTCGATTCATCAATCACAGCCTGAGATATCGTGTACACCGTTTTGAAAAACATAGTTTCGAGAAAAACGGGTTCAAAGTTTGTGCCTGTTCGGTAGTCAAACTATGCGTACAATTCTCCTTTCGTTACACTAACATTATAATTCAAAAAATACTTCGAATATCTACCTGGAACACTTAAAATAATTTTTTAAAGAAAAACATTTTTCTTCAATTTTTTAACATGTTACAGTAGGATAACCCCATGTCTCAAAATAAAGCTCATATCTCGTCTGAATGATTTTTTTTTGGTTTGGCGTTAATTATTCAGCTACTTATTCAGGTAGCAAAATTAGTACAAGGTGTTACAGAATCTTAAAGTTCTCTAAATGAATTGTCATTTACCTGATGTGGTGAAACAATTATTATAGAGCAATAAAAACATTTTGAAACTTTACAATTTTCGATATATCACTAAAACAATTAACATATTACAGCTGGACTCAAAACTCAAAACTTGGACGAAGATAAAAAAATTTGCATTCGGTGAAGAATTGTAAGAAATTAATCTCTACTGGATTTGGGTTCAAAATTTCAAGTCATCCAGAACAGGGGCGGCTCGTTTTATAGCTACAGAACCATGGCACTACCTGTAGACTCGAGCTTAGCAAGAATTTTTAACTGATTCCTAAAAAACTTTTAAATGTTAAACAACACCTGTAACTCCGCATGGAAATTCCACATTAATTTCAACAGATGGTCTAAAATTTTAATAATTTTCAATAATGTGTCTTTACAAATTTCCAAAGAAAATAATCGCAAGTTTACCACAACAAAAATAAGTTGCACTAGAGAGTAAATAAAACCAAGAAAGCGCATTTTTCAGAAATTTGCATGGGAATTTTGACAGACTCATTTTGAATAATGTGTCTTTACAAATTTCCAAACAAAATAATTTTCTTCTAAATTTTCGATTTTTTTCTTAAAATTTTCGATTTTTTGGTCCGCAATTTTGATTTTTAGGATAGAATTTTTGGTCGAAGTTTTTAATTTTTTATCCTGTATTTTAGACTTTTTTAACCTTAATTATTGATTTTTATACGCAACTTTTTTATTTTTTCGTCGATATTGTCAAGTTTTTTTGACAGTTTTTGATTTCTTGCCCTTCATTTTAGCTTTTTAACTTGAATTATTATTTTTTATGGGCGATTTATTTTACTTTTTGGTTACTTTTTGACTAAAATCGATTAAATTTAATTTTTCTTCAAACATTTTTTTGTTTTTTTTTCGAGTTTGTAGTCAGCCATTTATTTTGAGCTAAAGAGTTATTTTGGGGGCTGAAAATGGCAAATTATTTTTGTTTTCCTTGATTTTTCAATTTTTTGGTTTGCATTTTTTATTTTTTTGGCCTATATTTTAGACTTTTTTAACCTAAATTATTGATTTTTATACGCAACTTTTTTATTTTTTCGTCGATATTTTCAAGTTTTTTTAACAGTTTTTGATTTCTTGCCCTTCATTTTAGGTTTTTTAACTTGAATGATTATTTTTTATGGGCGATTTTTTTTTACTTTTTGGTTACTTTTTGACTAAAATCGATTAAATTTAATTTTTCTTCAAACATTTTTTTTTTTTCGAGCTTATAATCAGCAACTTATTTTGAGCTAAAGAGTTATTTTGAGGGCTGAAAATGGCAAATTATTTTTGTTTTCCTTGATTTTTCAATTTTTTGGTTTGCATTTTTTTTTTTGGACCAGTATTTTTTATTTTTTTGGCCTATATTTTAGATATTTGACCTGTATTTTTTATTTCTCCGTTCCAAATTTTAGAGTTTTTGCCCTAAATATTCTTTATTTTTGTTAAACTTTTTGATTTTTTTTGTTGAAATTTTCGGATTTTTGGTCTGCATTTTCGATAATTGTGTAAAGTTTCGATTTTTTGTGTTTATATTTTAGTGTTTTACCTTAACTAAGAGCTAATTCTGCAAGTGATGAATTTCTTACAATTTTTCAAAACATTGATTGCAATTTTCGTTCCCTCCAGTGCAGTTTTGAGTCAATTCATGTTGTTTTGGGGGGCAATATTGCAATTATTTTTACAAGTAATCAAAAAAGCACTCTTTTCCGCGTAGTTTTAGTAATTTTGGAGCTAATTCTACAAGTAATTATTTTTTTACAATTTTTCAAAACATTGAGTGCAAATTTCCTCCACTACATGCAAATTTTGAGTTTATTCCTTTGTTTTCTGCAGGAGCATGCCGTTGTTTTTGCAGGAAATCAAAAGTACACTATTTTTGAATAATTGAAGTTTATTTGAAGCGAATCCTTGGGGTAATACATATTTTACAATTTTTTAAATCGTCGAGTGCAAATTTCCTTCGCCACAAAGCAAATTTTGAGTTTTTTCCTTTGTTTTCTGGGGCTAATCACCCCGAGTGCTGAAAATGGCAATTTTAGTACTTGAATTTTCAATCTTCTTGTTTTCGTTTTTTATTGTTAAGGCGGGATTTTGATATTTTGCTCTAAATTTTCCTCTAAATTTTCGATTTGTTTGTTAAAATTTTTGATTTTTTGGTCTGCAATTTTGATTTTTAGGATCGAATTTTTGGTCGATTTTAGGATTTTTTTAACCTAAATGATTGATTTTTATACGCGACTTTTTTAAATTTTCTTAAAGTACAGTTTTTGATTTCTTCCCCTTCATTTTAGATTTTTTAACTTGAATTATTATTTTTTTTCTACTTTTTGACTGCCGTTTTCGAGTTACTGGTCGGCAACATATTTTGGGGGCTGAAAATGGCAAATAATTTTTGATTTCCTTGATTTTTCAATTTTTTCGTTCGCATTTTTTATTTTTAGACCTGCATTTTTGTTTTTTCTGGGCCTATATCTTAGATCTTTGACCTGTATTTTTCATTTCTTCGTTCCAAATTTTAGAGTTTTTTTGCCTTAAATATTTTTTATTTTGGTTAAACTTTTTATTTTTTTTTTGGTGAAATTTTCGGATCATATCTCTTCTGAATCAAAATTTCAAAACCCATTTTTGACATGCCTTAAAACAATTGATATATCACTGCTGGAAACAAAATTTGAAGTAATGAAAATTGTATTCGGTGATAAGAAAAATTGCAAAAATTCATTTCTGCTGGAATTAGCTTCAAAATTTCAAAATTTATCCACAATGACATACAGGTGAAATAATTGACATATCAGAGTTGGAAAAGCAATGACAACATTCAAACCATAAATTACATTCAGCGATTTAAAAAATAGTAAGAAATGAATCTCCAATATTTCAAAAGCCATCCAGAATGATTTTTTCCACTGTCGATGATTTTGAGAGAGAAAGAAAGTATACGTGGTGTACACTAAGCAATTAATTGATAATGTTCTTGATGTACTGTAAATACAGAAATAATCATATAAATCTGAAATCCCATCGAATTTGCGTCACTTTGTGTACTTTAAATCTGCATCCATGGGGGTGCAGATTTAGCGTTTAGCGGAACGCGCGCAGGGCGGAATAGAGATGGAAAGAAACTGATTTAGTTGCCGAGTTTGAGATGAACCATTGTTTCGTTTCCTCTCCGGCTCTTGATGAAAATATCGTCACACAAAAGACCAGATAAGCCCCAAAGAAAAGGATATTTTCCATAGAAAAGGTACGGACTTTCATCCATATTTCTCTCTCGAATACTTAATTAACTTCAATATTACTCGCAGACGACTTGAGTTCCATCAGATTTCACACCCGACACTTTTTATTACTTCCACTCGGCACGCAATATGTTTAACAAAACGACTCTAAAATTTAATATCCTCGCCGCGATTCATTTATTCTATTATCGTCGTTTGATTCGCTACAATAATATTACTTACTTGAAGGCAGCGCTTCAGCTTGCTTAAATATTTAGAAATTAGAGGAGACTAGTTGTTTTTTCTTAGACTCGAGTGTTCGAGGAAGGAAATTTGTCTTACAATTCTGCTGGAATTATGATTCCTAGTCCTCAGATGCATTCTGGGATAGCGAAGACATCCACGGGTGCGTTATGGTATTAGAAGATATCCACAGGTCTATTCTGGAATAGAGGTGGGCAAAATTATTCTTTTTGGTGAATTGCCTCCGCAAAAAGTTGCCTATCATCATGAGTTACCCACCTCTATTCTGGAACGTTGAAGACATTCTGGAATGTCGAAAACACTGACCTCCTGAGAAACTCGAAATTATAGGGCGCAGCAGAGGAATTGGGTGTTTTTTTAACGGATAATACTAAAAACTGGAGTCTACCTGCGCATAATATATTCATAACGGGCCTTTGTTGTAATGGTTGACAAAAAATCTTAAATTTTTACAAGTTGTGAGAAAAATGTCATTTTTTTTTTAATTCATAACTTTGCTCCAAATCATCGAAACGACTCGAATTTTTAAGCCATTTGAAGGAAATTGATTAAATTTTTCTGCCATTGTGGTAAAATATCCCGCCGATTTTTTTTTTGCGCATGGTACAGCTTGGACAATTTTTGACATAAAAAACATGTTTTTCCATCGCGTTGTTACGGGGTGGATTGGACTTGGGGTCAAAACCAACTACACATTCTTAAAGATAAAACTTGAATCTTTCCCAAACTGAAAGATTCATCGATTTTCGACCAAATTAAACCAAGTTACGACGGTTTGAAAAATCGAGTTTTTTCGCGATTTTTCGAGTGGCGCTTTTTTTGACGCCGAGATTTACGTCAAGATTGCAAGTGTTGTTGGCTTCGAATAAAATAAAAAAATTTAATCAAAAGATTCTTAGGCGTGTATATTTATAACATGTTTGGCAAGCGAGGCCAATTGACCTTTTAGTGCAACTGGCTCCGGCTCAAAAATTAGTAGGAACTATGCGATACACTAAAAGGCTTCGAAGCATTAATTGTGTAGCACGCAACGCTGGCTCGAAACATTCTCAAAAGGTTTTAAATAAAACGAAGCCGGCTAAAATTATCTTCGGTGTAAACACTGCCAAAAGTTTTGATAATCAACTCATTTGTTACGGTTTTATACCATAAACAGGAATGGTTTGAATTAATCTGCATCTTTGGTTGGTAAATCTAGAAAATTCTTACAAGTTTTTTTTTGGTCTTTGCAAGGCTTAATTTTGTAGATTTACGAACAAGTTAAATATTAATATATTTCGAGTCCCAAGCAATGCAATCGCGCTCTTGAAATTTTCTGTCGGGCTTCTTCGCAATCGATAAAGACAAGCGCTATTGTGTTTTTCGACCATGTGCCTTCAACGACCACTCGAAAATTTATTGAACAATCAATTGATATTCTTGCTGCCATAGGCTTTTTTCTATCTACACTAATAATTTGTATTAAGATTATAAAACATATTATTTTATAATCCTTGTAAGACTAGAAAATATTTTTTTTTTCACTCCGAAGAAGTGAAACTTAAAAAATTTTAAGGGCGGTCGGTTATCTTGAAAACTTGTGATGGGGTATTATGGGTTTTTTAGATGCTTATTATGATTAATGTATTATTGAGTAAATTTGGAGAGTTTCAAGTGTGTTGCACTTTTTTTTTTCATTCGGAAGAAGTGAAACTTAAAATCTTGAAAACAAGTGATGGGGATTTTTGAGTTTTTTTGAGGATTCTTAAGATTAGTGTATTTTGAGTAAATTTCGAAATTTTCAAGTGTGTTGCAGATGTTTTTATAATTTTTTTCACTCGTGCAAATTAAAAAAAAATCTGAAGCGCTGTTCTCGGTCGGTTATCTTGAAAACCTGTGATGGAGTTTCTTGAGTTTTTGGAAGATTATTAAGATTATTGTATTTTAAGTAAATTTAGAAAGTTTCAAGTATTTTACAGCTGTTTTCATATTTTTTTCGCGTCAACAAAAAATGATTATAATTTTTCATAAATTTACACGAAAAATCGCAAATGCAATCGACGGAATGTATTGGAATTTTCTACCAAATCACTCTTGAATTAATATTGAGTGGTTTTGTAAAGTTTCAAGTGGATGGCAATTGTTTTTTATGTTTTTTTCGCGTCGACGAATTTATTGCATTTTTTAAAATATTTTTTCTGCGTTCACATTGAAATATTCTAAAATTTAGAAACAATGCATTTCTAATTTTTACGGAAATGTAGAAGTACATGTGTTGTCAGTTGTTTTAAAAAGTTTCAAGTTGATGGCAATTGTTTTTATATTTTTTTCGCGTCGACGAATTTACTGCATTTTTTTTTTAATTTCATCTCCGTTCACATTGAAATATTCTAAAATTTAGAAACAATGTATTTCTAATTTTTACGGAAATGTAGAATCACATGTGTTGTCAGTTGTTTTGGAAAGTTTCAAGTAGATGGCAATTGTTTTTATTTTTTTTGCGTCGACGAATTTACTGTATTTTTTTTTAATTTCATCTCCGTTCACATTAAAATATTCTAAAATTTAGAAACAATCCATTTCTAACTTTTACGGAAATGTAGAATCACATGTCTTGTCAGTTGTTTTGGAAAGTTTTAAGTCGATGGCAATTGTTTTTATATTTTTTTCGCGTCGACGAATTTGTTACATTTTTTTTTAAATTTCATCTCCGTTCACATTGAAATATTCTAAAATTTAGAAACAATGCATTTCTAATTTTTACGGAAATGTAGAATCACATGTGTTGTCAGTTGTTTTGGAAAGTTTCAAGTCGATGGCAATTGTTTTTATATTTTTTTCGCGCCGACGAATTTACTGCATTTTTTTAAAATTTTATCTGCGTTCACATTTAAATATTCTAAAATTTAAAAACATTGCATTTCTAATTTTTACGGTAATTTAGAATCACATGTGTTGACACTTGTTTTGGAAAGTTTCAAGTCGATGGCAATTGTTTTTATATTTTTTTCGCGTCGATGAATTTAGTGCATTTTTTTTTAAATTTCATCTCCGTTCACATTGAAATATTCTAAAATTTAGAAACAATGAATTTGTAATTTTTACGGAAATGTAGAATCGCATGTGTTGTCAGTTGTTTTGGAAAGTTTCAAGTCGATGGCAATTGTTTTTATATTTTTTTTGCGTCGACGAATTTGTTGCAATTTTTTTTAAATTTTATCTCCGTTCACATTGAAATATTCTAATTTTTACGGAAATGTAGAATCACATGTGTTGACAGTTGTTTTGGAAAGTTTTAAGTGGATGGCAATTGTTTTTATATTTTTTTCGCGTCGACGAATTTTCTGCATTTTTTTTTATTTCATCTCCGTTCAAATTGAAATATTCTAAAATTTAGAAGCAATGCATTTCTAATTTTTACGGAAATGTAGAATCACATGTCTTGTCAGTTGTTTTGGAAAGTTTTAAGTCGATGGCAATTGTTTTTATATTTTTTTCGCGTCGACGAATTTGTTGCATTTTTTTTTAATTTCATCTCCGTTCACATTGAAATATTCTAAAATTTAGAAACAATGCATTTCTAATTTTTACGGAAATGTAGAATCACATGTATTGTCAGTTGTTTTGGAAAGTTTCAAGTCGATGGCAATTGTTTTTATATTTTTTTTTTCGCATCGACGAATTTACTGCATTTTTTTTAATTTCATCTCCGAAAAAAATATCGTTCAAGCAAGGCGATTGAGTGATGTGTTAGTAGAAGCATGTGATATTACTAGGGAAATTAATGCTACTGTTACTAGGAATCGTCGGCATTGTTATTCGCACTAGATCGTTAAAATCATTACAAGTTTTTATTTCATCAGTTGTAACATTCAGTGACAACTAAAATTACCTGTATAAACGGTAACTCCTGCATATTCATAAGGGTAATGAACAGATGCGATTATGCATAAGCATGACACCATATAGTGAAAGTGCGATAGAAGATATTATGTTCCTAGCATTTTTTTATGATAAGGAAATAATATCTACGAGCATTAGAAAGTAATGTAATATATGCGATAATTCTTAATTTGAATATCGGCACGTAAAGCCAAAGCGTAGGATTTGCATAAGTTTATTCATCATGTAATTGTTTTTATCGTGTGTAGGGACGTGAAATATGGCGTGTAAAGTGTCAAATGGGAAAGTCTTATTGATATCCCGAACCTGATGCGACGTGGCAAGATTAAAGGCGCCGAGTGGGGATGAAACCCCATAGTTACGTAACGACCGATGTGTACAAACCTGGTCTACCCTAAATTTAATTAGATAAATAGTTGAAATTCCACGGCCAATGGTCATTTATAATCGGCCCTGCGCCGACTAGATGATACAATTTCAAATTGTATTCATCCGAAATACCTACAATGCTTTTATTATTGTACAACTGAATCATATGCCCGATGCCCGATGTTAAACAGTATTAATCAATGCCGGCCCAAAAATATTTTGCGCATAAATAACCGGTTTTGCATAATTTTGCACACAATCAGATTTCCATGCATGCGCCGTTTCATTTAAGTCATAGAAAAATACAAAACGCCATTACTGTTTAATTGTTATTGTGACTCGTCAATTTTTGTTCGCACGATTCATTTCTATTGTAGACATGAACATAAATCGTCACTTGTTGTTTGGAATTAATAGAATGACAATGAATTGTACGTTAACTAAGGTTTATTTTCAGAACGCTAAGTTGCTAGCTTAATATATAAAGGGTTGTACTTGACGCAACGAAAAAATAGGCGAAGTTTTCGCAACTTTTCTGTTAACGAGCGGCGCGATAGCTTCAAAAAATGCAAATCGGCGCGATAGCGCTTGTAACTGTAGTTAGGTTAGCTGTCTGTACTGTCAGATGTCGTTTGAAATCTGCGGCGGCTCGTGGATTTCCGACGGGGAGGCAAAGACTAAGATGCCGCTACTTACTCTTATAGAAGAAGCAAATATTCCGCTTTTTCGGTCAAATTTTCTTCCACTGCTTCACCGCCGAACATCCACGAGCCGCCGCTGTTCGGAATGTACTGGACTTTTTCGACACGAAATCTCATCAGCGCAATCATGCCGCTTGGGCCTCAAAGGGTTAATTTTTTTTTTCTAAATCCATCTTTACTTCTTATCTACTTGAAGGATCTAAAATTAATACTTTGTTAGAGCTATAATCAGTAGGTATTGTTCATCCTCCTCTTTACCAACCTTATAATTTTAAATTCTGGCAAATGTATTTGCTTACATTTTTTTCTTCAAAATCTTCATTTATGATACATGAAAACGATTTTCGGTTAAATTATCAATATTAACTCTGTTGCAACAACCATCGCGATCATATCTGCATAATTAAAGATTTAAGGTGTAATATATAACAGGTATCATTAGGTAAGTATTTGTGGTGAATAATTAATTAGCGCAAAGTTTAGTATCATCGAAATTTATGCGGTAATAGTTTAAATCGATGTACCCCTTAATTACAGCACTCCTTATTCGGGGTAATAATTTTAATCTGGTGGTAAGCAACAAGCTAAGAGATTGGTGGCACTTCAACGCAGTAATTACACAGCTATTGATTCATCCCCCAGACTAGCGGTGGTCTACGCTACCCCGTAATAAAACCCGATGGGATTTTCCGCCCAACACTTTTCACCAAATTTGCCACCCCTTTTCATTTATATCGCAGCGCCGAGGTTAAAGCTCAGACATTTATAACTAATATCCAGTAAGTAATGAAAGCTCTAGATAATGGCTTATGTAATACTTAATTAATTAAAATAATATTACCGTGTGTTTCAAATAGAAATTTAACATGCTCTCCTGATTATTTCAGCGAAAAAGTACAAGAATATAAAAATTTATCGCAGAGGAGAAAATGTGAACATTAAATGGA
The DNA here is from genome assembly GCA_910593695.2 of Ocypus olens. Taxonomy (NCBI): domain Eukaryota; kingdom Metazoa; phylum Arthropoda; class Insecta; order Coleoptera; family Staphylinidae; genus Ocypus; species Ocypus olens. Next base: position 4,245,768 of record OU343057.1, on the reverse strand, counting down.
GTTAAATAATTTAAACAAAACGAGTTTACCCCTTTAAAGTAGAGCCAAAATGGGATTTTTTCCTGAAAGAAGAGTCGCTGAGTTATGTGCGATAAAACTCAAAATGCACTTTTTTTTCAAACAACCATAACTTGGGGCCAAATCGTCGTAGGAACTTCGTTCTTTGAGTCCTGCATAGGGAATTGATCAAATTTTAATGCCTTTATGGTGGATCGAGTCGACAATTTTTTTCCAACTCCGTACACATCGTCAAAATTGGACATGGTTTCCTAAAAAAAAAATTTTTTTTCACAGGTGTGCTAGAGGGGGCGGAAGGGGTTAAGCTTAAGTTCGCATGCATGACTTTGAAGAAGATACTTTAAAGTTGTTCGCCCTCAAAGATTCATCAAAATCGATTTGAAAATACGCCGAGTTATGGCGATTTGAAAATGGTGTTTCATTTTTTTACGCCTGGCCTTGGTTCTATGACCATTAGTCATCATCAATATTTTAATAGATAAATAAGTTATAAATTAAATGAATAAATGAACAAATAAATAATGAAAGACGTATACAACAACCACGGACCCGAACGAATAATTCTCGAAATCGAAAAATCTGGTGCGACTTTTTTTTGGTCTGGGATTTACATTCGTGGCCAGCTCTAGGCTACTATTTTTGATCACATATTTAAATTATTCATGGATTTTCAAACTTTCATCAACTATCAAAATTTTGGATTTTTTTTTCGATTGTCAAAAATCATTTAAAACACGCATATCAAATCTATGTAATCCTAATCCCAAGAGCTAAAATAAATGCACTAACAGCCATTACTCAAATGCACCTGCATGATATTGCGTAACAAAATGCAAACGGAATAAACAATTTACCGCGAAGAAACAATTTGCTATGTTTATTTTGCTTAATTGGGTATAGTTAATCATACTTGAAAATTTCCCGCTTGATTATCCACCCTATTGTTTGTAATATTAGATCCACTACGATGGATAGAAGCTAGTAGCCGACCATAAAGGAATTGAGGAGGTCAAGAGCCTCCAACACCTCATGAGATTTTGAATCTTCCAAACAAATTAATTTACAGTAGTATTTCGTTATCATCATGGCGAAATATATTTGTGCCTGACACAAAAAATGCATATTAAAAAAAAATTGCTCTCTAAAATTATAATTACAAATGTTGCGAAGAATAAGCGCAGAATATTCAAAAATTCTAGCCGGCGCTGTACCATTTAACATAAAGGTTTTTTGAACAGAATTAGGTTCTAACTAGCTTTTCAAGCTAATGTTGACGTATGTGAAATAGTGAAATATAAAACTGAAAAAATATCTTCTGCCATCCCTGAAAATTTCAACTTTTTGACTTTAAAAGAAAAAATACGTCCATAAAAGAGGAAAAACGAACCCAGCGGGTGCAAATGGCGCGTAGGGATGGTTCCAAAAAATTTTGAAAAAATTCGCAATGAAAGCCAGTTATCCCTTCTGCCATGCCTGAAAGTTTCAGCTTTTCGACTTAAACAAAAAAAAAATACGTCCTTAAAAGAAGAAAACCGAACCCATGGGTGCAAATGGCGCGATGGGGTGGTTCCAAAAACTTTGAAAAAATTCCCAATGAAAACCAGTTATCCCTTCTGCCATGCCTGAAAGTTTCAGCTTTTCGACTTAAACAAAAAAAAATACGTCCTTAAAAGAAGAAAACCGAACCCATGGGTGCAAATGGCGCGATGGGGTGGTTCCAAAAATTTTGAAAAAATTCCCAATGAAAGCCAGTCATCCCTTCTACCATCCCTGAAAGTTTCAGCTTTTCTACTTGAAAAGAAAAAAATACGTCCTTAAAAGAAGAAAAACGAACCCAGGGGTGTAAATGGCGCGAAGGGATAGTTCCAAAAATTTGGAAAAAAATCCCAATGAAAGCCATTTGTATCCTCTGCAATCTTTGAAAATTTCAGTTTTCCGATTTTAAAAGAAAAAAATACGTCCTCGGAAGAAGTAAAATCACATATTTTGAGCCCTAGCTCCGAAACGGGGTGATAAAATTTCTTCAAATTTGGCATGGGGCATCGAAATTACGATCAAATATAATGTTGACAACAATAATTCCTACAAAACTCATGCGTGATACGGAGGGTGTCCGCGCTTCGTAAATTTTTTTTTCTACCCGATTTTAAAAAAATCATATCTCGGAAACGGGGCAAAAATTCAAAAAAGTGGCCCGATCAATTCTAGATATTTTCTTTAAGATTATTTTAAGATATACCGGAATCGTCCAGCTCCGGTGGTTATGGAGTTTTTTTTTTGAAAAGTGCAAAAATCGAAAATCTGCGTTTGAAAAATCCCCCCCCCCCCCCGCGGGCAGTGGTGAAATGAAACGACGGGACCGGTTGTAAAAGCATCAATCTGCGCGCAAAAACTAACAAAATTTTACCGAATAAGGGCCCTATAAGGGGTGAGGTTTACCCCCCCCCCTTTTTTTAAGGGCGAGTTTCCGGGGACGCGATTTTCAAAATCCTCCTCATATTTTTTGGCAAATTTTTCTGGGCAAAATTTTCATACAGAAATAACAAATAACCGTCAAAAATGGCAATTTCGAATTGTCAAAAATTTTGCATTTTTGTTTTGCCACCGCAAACGGCACATAAAGAAATATGCAGCTATCAAAAATTGTGGATTTTTACCGTCAAAAACGGCATTTTTTGATATTAAAAAAAGAAAATGACAATTTCGAATTGTCAAAAATTCTGCATTTCTGCCACCACAAACGGCACACAAAGAAATTTGCAGCGGTCAAAAATTGAAGATTTTTACTATCAAAAACGGCATTTTTAATATTAAAAAGAAAAATTAAGTGTTAAAAATGGCAATTTTGAATGATCAAAAATTCTGCATTTCTGCCACGACAAACGGCACGATTCAACGGTAAATAAAGAAATTTGCAGCTGCCAAAAATTATGTTTTTTTTACTATCAAAGACGGCATTTTTTGATATTAAAAAAGAAGTAAATTTCAACTGCTAAAAATGACAATTTCGAACTGTCAAAAATCGCACTACTATCACAAATGGCGCGTTAGCAGTAAAAAGGAAATTTTCAGTTGCTGAAAATAACTATTTAGTACTGTCAAAAATTGCTCATTACTGAAGCCGGCAAGTTTCAACAATAAATAGAAAATTTCCAAATGCCAAAAATGTTTAACTGTCAAAATTTGAGCATTTCTACTATCATTATCGGCATTTTTCAATATTAAAATAGGGAAATTTCCAACGGCCAAAAGTAACAATTACAAATTGTCAAAAATTGTGCTGTCAGAAATGGCATTTTTCAATAGAAAAAAGATAAATTTTTAACCATCAAAATGACAATTTCGAATTGTCAAAAATTCGGCATTTCTGCCAGCACAAACGGCACGATCCAGCGGCAAATAAGAAAATTAGCAGCTGCCGGAAATTGTGGAATTTTACTATCAAAGAAAGACAGAAAATTTCAACTGCTAAAAATGACAATTTCGAACTGTCAAAAATCGCTCATATCTACCATCACAAATGGCACGTTGGCAATGAAAAGGAAATTTCAATTGCCAAAAATAACTATTCAGGACTGTCAAAAATTACTCATTACTGAAAACGGTTTCATATCAACAATAAAAAGAAAAATTCCAAATGCCAAAATTTTGTAATTGTCAAAATTTGAGAATTTGGCATATTTCAATATTATTAAAGGGAAATTTCCAATGGTCAAAAGTAACAATTACAAAGTGTCAAAAATTCTACATTTCTGCCAACACAAATGGTAAATAAAGAAATTAGTAGCAATTAGTAACAAAATTGTGGATTTCTACAATCAAAAATGGCATTTTTTGATATTAAAAGAAAAAAGAAAATTTCAACTGCTAAAAATGACAACTGTCAAAAATCGCACATTTATATCAAAAAGAAAATTTTCAACTGCCAAAAATAACAATTTACAACTGTCAAAAATTCTTAATTTCTACTAAAATGTACAGTAATAATACAGCGAGATCGAATAAAAAATTAGTCAAAGCAGGTCATGAACAAAAAGCCGCCGAATGTCTTTTCTTAGTTCCTAAATTTGAAAATATCAATATACGCCAGCTTGACACTTGCCAATAAGTTTAGGAATTTTGGCTCATGGCCAACTTTGACTAACTTTTATTGGATCGCACTGTATTATACGCGTTGGGTAGAACCGTGTCCGCTCTTCGTTGTACGTTAACTTTTTTCGGATTCATGGAAGCACTTTTTGTTATAATTTTTAATTTAAATTTAATAAATTTATTTTCCAGGAGGGGGCAGCTGCCTTCCTCTATAATGACGGCTTTTCTTCTTTTTGTATGTTTCATGTTTGTGTTCAGAATTTTTGCAGCGGTTATTGGGACACCGTGTAACATGTTTTCTTCTAATAACGACATGTTTGTACATTTTGACAAAATGATCGCTATAATTATTTGCAAGATGTCAGTAGACGAAGCCCAGTTTTCACTATCAAAAATCAAAATGTTGGTTACTTACATCAATAATAATATAAATCCTTTGTTGCATTGTAAAAGATATTTCCTGTCCAACAACCAAAAGGTTGATAGAAAAACATCTGTTAAATAATAAATTATACATTTTGCATAACGGTGTTATATTGTTGTTAAAAGATATACAGTAGGAATAATCTCACATCATCAATAATGTTGGTGAGCAAATATCAGTTTCATTTGAGACACATTACCAAGATGATATATCATGGCTGGAACATGGATGCCTTTGAAATATCACCGACAATTACAGTTATTTTTGAAAACAATTACCTTTACTTTATTTTATTCTGTTTTATTATTGCCATAATGTGTATGATGATATATAATTTACAGGGTCGCCGCGTTAAATGTAGCTGAACCCTGTGCCTGTAATAGTCGATAATCTTTGCACTTAGTAGTAATCTATTTAAGCGCAAAGCCGCCACTTACGTCCTGTCATTTTTATTGCCGGAAAACAGAAACCAGACTTTGCCCGTATCGCCATTGCAATATTCCGTTTGGGCATTTCGTTCATTTCGTAAATTATTAAGGCCGCGTATAGATAATGTTAATTTATAACTGGGCGGCGCGCGTTTTGGTTTTGAGTCGGCAGATGTGCAGCAGGAAAAAAGCCGAATCTTATCAATGATATAGGTACACCCCCGATTAGGATATATAACGATGTTATCGGAGCTAGTGATTTGCAAGGGTGAGGACCCTTATTGCATTGTTCTCACTTTTGAATCTGGGGTGGTCTAGTGCTGATAATTTAAAGGCCGTATTTAACATGCGCCCACACTATCATCCCCGCAGAATTACAGAACCAATTTACCGAAGCCCAGCCAAAATCAATAAATAACTATTTCGAAATGGAACTATGTGTGCACGGATGACGACTTTTATTCACAATTCGCGTTTTGCACTGAATTCGGTTGCCGTCTTCGCGACGCACAGTGTAATACGACCTCACCAAAGGGTAACTAATATGGTTTTTGCGGTCCCTTCACCACTATTCAAATAGATAAGGGTTGATTCAAAGCTCCTTCTAATTATATTATATCAGTAGGGTCATATATCAAATTCGGAATTAAGTGCATACAAATACCTCTAATTCCGGTCTTAGATTTTTAGAGGAAGGTGGAATTCGTAATGAGGGGATGCATTTGGGATAAGGTTCATCCATAAAAAAATTATTATTATTTCGCAAATAAAAAATTAGTTTTAAAATTACCTTAAGGGTCAGAATCGATCAAACTCGGTTTGCATTTTTTTCGAATTAAAATGATTACAATTGTCTGATTAAATAATGAAAATCCAGCGGGGCAGCAGAAGTTTCAGCCATGTTTTCAGCAAGTTTACAGTGCCGAGTTTAATTTACAGAATGTCCGTTAGGGACGCAGATGTGCTGTTGTCAACGTTAAGAGTTCCTCATTGGTCATCCTGACAATGGCAATTCACTAACCGCGCCGTAATCATCATTTAGCAATGGCAATGGCAATGCTGCGGTTAATACGTGCATGCAGATAAGCCATCGGGCATTACAGCCATGACGACGTAACGTCATTTTTTTGTTGCCCGCTAATTGCACCAACCTCCGCTAGGGCGCAGTAACGCTTACTATTCATAATTAGCGCAATTGAAACGAACCGCATTCGATTTTCGGGGGGTGGCTTTTAATTAAAATGTTATTCCTTTTTTTCGAGGACAATAAAGTTTATTAAAAAAAATAAAAGAAATTATCTGAGGGAAAATCTTTTTGAGCGACCCTCTCGATAGGATTGTGGTGCGCCGCACTCTCACACTCACACACATACATGACTCTTTTTCAAACGATTTCCCCTTGCTCAATGACCGTTGTGTAGCCACAAAGAGTATTCTATGATTATTAAAATATGACGTCAGTGGTTAATTATCAGGAATAGAACACCTGCTACCCTTTCCAAATATCACTGATTAACTTTTTCATGTGCTATCAACCCCTCTCGTGCAGAGTACATGTATTTCACAAATATTAATTGCACTACACACTGCTATTTATATACGTATTACTGTTTTGCGGTTTAATCATCATACGCATCGGACGAAATAATGGAAACGCCATGGAGTCACAACAATTTCTTCGTATCTGTTGGGTAAATTACCTTCACCGAATTTTATATGCATGAGTACAATCGTATTTGTTTCCTAAATAGTTGGGTTGATGACAAGCAAAGTTGGGCAAAATCACGTATCAGTAGTAGCACTCGATGCCCGGAGATTTGTTGTCGCGTTCTACGAATACTTTCTCACTCCGCGCAAACTTTACCCCCATACGCCTCGAGTGCTTAGTAATACTGTACATTAGTGTTTCTCAACGTGAGCGATTTCGCTCCCTAGTGGGAGCGTTTAAATCTGACAATCCGTATTTCGGGGGCGATGGTCATTTTGTGGGGGCGAATGCATTTTGAATATCCGCCTGCAGAGAAAAATTTGATCAAGATTATACCTCTCAAATTTAGAACCAAATATTATTAAACTTTGCTAAAATCAAAAAATGGTGATGTGGCCAGTGTTGCCAGGAGTGATTTTTAATTTTCTCCAAATATTTCATAAAAACCCCCCAAAATTATCCCGATCCCCCCTCAATTATTTGGTAACACTGAGATTAGATAAGATTTCAGAATTTGCACAAAAAAAAAGTTTTACAACTCCATTTTTCCGAAAATATGTAGGTAGTACAAAAAAGCTATTTAAAAAATTAGAAAAATATTTATTCGTGCTGTGGTATCCTCCAAATAATGAAAACAATTCTTAAATTTTTCGGAAAGCCTCGCTAATTTACTACTTCAAATCGTTCGCATTTTTATTCATAATTTCCAAACAGTTCCAGTTATACCGGGTGATCAGTTTCATTCCGGGCCAAAGTATTATATTTAACACTTACTAAAAAAAAAACGAAATTGGCTGCAGAAACTATTCTTTTGATTTAAAAATCAAAAATCGAATCGAAATATTTGAAAATTAAGTCATTCCTTAAACACAAATCGCGCCGGTATTTTTTAGCTAAATTTCATAGCACATTAGTTTTATCTTAAAACAATCACTATAATTAAATTAAAAACTCTAAAACAAAAAATTTCAAATGAAATAAACAACCTAAAATTAATACAAAAACCAACTACAGGCCAAAAATATCAAAAATTCTGTCTGCATAATCTAAAAAATCAAAAACTCGAAAATATCCGCCAAAAATTCGCTCATAAAAATCAACAATTCATTTAAATCTAAAGTAAAGACCAATCAAAAATTCGCTCATTAAAATTAATTATTAAGGTAACAGAACTAAAAACGTTGATGAAAAATTGAAAAATTGAGTTATGATTTTTTGAAAATTCATATTTATAGTTATTGATGACTTGAACCAAAGAAATCTAAAAAAGTAAATACTGCTATAATAGAATTCCTTAAAAATTATAAAATCAAAACATCCATCTTTAAAACCAACTGTAATTTTTGAAAATCTGCCAATTTTTAAGTGAGTTGTGAATTTTCGAAAATCTAAAGAAAATAAATACCTACGATGAAATTCCTTCAAAATTTTAATATATTCACAGGATATCTACTTTTAACTTAAACTTTGATTGTTGTAAATGTGTTAATTTTGGCATGAGTTATAAATTTTTAAAAATGAATTTTTTAAGTTGTCAAATATTTCAACAACGAAATAATTAAATTAAATACTCTAAAACAAAAAATTTCAAATTAAATAAATAACCTAAGTACAGGCCAAAAATATCAAACATTCTGTCTCCATAATCTAAATTATAGGGCAAAAAAATCAAAAACTCGAAAATATCCGCCAAAAATTCGCTCATAAAAGCAACAATTCATTTAAATCTAAAGTAAAGACCAAAAAAAAAATTCGCTCATTAAAATTAATGATTAAGGTAACAGAACTAAAAACGTTGATGAAAAAATGAAAAATTGAGTTATGGATTTTTGAAAATTCATATTTATAGTTCTTGACGACTTGAACCAAAGAAATCTAAAAAAGTAAATACCGCTATGATAAAATTCCTTAAAAATTATAAAAATCAAAACATCAATCTTTAAAACCAACTGCAATTTTTGAAAATCAGCCAATTTTTAAGTGAGTTGTGAATTTTCGAGTTTTGTCGAACAATTCACCAAAAAAATCTAAAGAAAATAAATACCTACGATGGAATTGCTTCAAAATCTTAATATATTCACAAGATATCTACTTTTAACTTTAAAAATGTGTTAATTTCTGCATGAGTTATAAATTTTTTAAAAATGAATTTTTTAAGTTGTCAAATATTTAAACAACGAAAAATAGAAAAAAAAATATAATACTGATATGATTAACTCCCTTAAAAACGCTAATGCAATTATGATTCATTTATCAATAATTTTCAAAAATGAGCCGATTTTTGCGGGAGTTATGAATTTTTTAAAATTAATATTTTAAGTTGTCGAACACTTAAACAAAACAAAAGTCGTAAAAAATTGAGTTCCTCAAATATTTTAATACAGCCACAGAACGACTACCTTTAAAACTAACTTTGACCTTTGAAAATGTGTTCATTTTTGCTTGAGTTATGAATTTTTTAAAATTATTTTTTTAAGTTGTCGAATATTTGAAAAAATAGAAAAAAATTGAATACTGATATTATTGAATTCCTTAAAAACTCTAATGCAATCATTATATATTTAGCTTTAAAATTAACTTTAATTTTTGAAAACGAGTCTATTTTTGAGTGATTTTTTTTTAATTATTTTTTTAAATTGCCGAATAATCGAACAAAGAAAAATAGAAAAAAAAATATAATACTGATATGATTAACTTCCTTAAAAACGCTAATGCAATTGTGATTCATTTATTAATAATTTTTTTAAATGAGCCAATTTTTGCGGGAGTTATGCATTTTTGAAAATTAATATTTTAATTTGTCGAACACTTAAACAAAACAAAAATCGTAAAAAAATTGAGTTCCTCAAATATTTTAATACAGCCACAGAATGACTACCTTTAAAACTAACTTTGACCTTTGAACATGTGTTCATTTTTGCTTGAGTTATGAATTTTTGAAAATTATTTTGTTAAGTTGTCGAATATTTGAACAAAGAAAAAATGGAAAAAAAATAATACTGATATGATTTAATTCCTTAAAAACTCTAATGCAATCATTATATATTAAGCTTTAAAATTAACTTTGATTTTTGAAAATGAGTCAATTTTTGAGTGACATGAATTTTTTTTAATTATTTTTTTAAATTGCCGAATATTTGAACAAAGAAAAAAAGAAGAAAATATAATACTGATATGATTGGCTTCCTTAAAAACGCTAATGCAATTATGATTCATTTATCAATCATTTTTAAAAATGAGCCAATTTTTGCGGGAGTTATGAATTTTTGAAAATTAATATTTTAAGTTGTCGAACACTTAAACAAAAATCGTAAAAAAAAATGAGTTCCTCAAATATTTTAATAACGCCACAGAACGACTACCTTTAAAACTAACATTGTGCTCATTTTTGCTTGAGTTATGAATTTTTGTAAATTATTTTTTTTTAAGTTGTCGAATATTTGAACATAGAAAAAGTAGGAAAAAAATTAATACTGATATGATTGAATTTCTTAAACACGCTAATGCAATCATTATATATTTACCTTTAAAATTAATTTTTGAGTGAGATGATTTTTTTTTAATTATTTTTTTAAATTGCCGAATATTTGAACAAAGAAAAATAGAAAAATACATTAATAATACATTTATCTTTAAAAATGACTATGATTTTTGAATATGAGTCAATTTTTGCGTGAGTTGTGAATTTTTTAAAATTAATATTTTAAGTTGTCAAACACTTAAACAAAACAAAAATTTGAGTTCTTCAATTTTTTTATACATCTACAGAACGACCTTTAAAACTAACTTTGATTTTTGAAAATGTGTTCATTTTTTTGTGTTATCTTTTAAATAAAAAATATAAAAAATAAAATTTGATGTAATAAAATTTAGATACATAATATATTCACAAAACATCTGCTTTTAGAATTAACCAGGATTTTTTAAATGTGTCAATTTTTGCGAGAGTAATGAATTTTTGAAAATTGTTTTTACAAATTGTCGAATATTTAAAAATGATGAATTCCTTAAAAACATAATACAATCATAACACATTTATCTTTAAAATTAACTATGATTTTTGAAAATGAGTCAACTTTGCGTGAGTTGTGAATTTTTGAAAATTAATATTTTATGTTTTCGAACGCGTAAATAAAACAAAATTGAGCTCCTCAAATATTTTAATATATTCACAGAACGATTCCCTTTAAAACTAACTTTGAGTTTATTTTTGGATTTATGAATTTTTGAAAATTAAATATTTAACGTCTCAAAAAATAAAAATTGGTATGATATAATTTCACAAAAAATTAAGTATATTCACAAAACATCTGCCTTTAGAATTAACTTCGATTTTTGGAATGTGTCTTTGCCTGAATTATGAATTTTGAAAAATTAATATTTAAAAACTTAGTTTAAAACTAACTTTAATTTTTGAAAATGCGTCACTTTTTATGATTTTTTTACGTTTCTGCTTTTTTTTTCTTATACCTTTTGAAAATAAAAATTAAATTTAAATTAAATTACACTAGTTTTTTCAACAATCCAAAATAATTCCGCAGCCGCGAAAATTATTCCGTAATTCGGATAATAGCGGATTTTCCACTGACCTGGTAAAATTATTTGTGTTATTAAAAAAATCCATAGACATTGCAAAAGCAACCAGAAATCTCGTTTAAAGATTAATAATTAGCATCCTCCAAATATAGTGCCGATAGGCAAATATTTATAATAGCTGCAGTTGCAATTTTAATATTAGTGACCTTTATATTAGTACAAAAATTCTTAAAAGATTAAAGGTTAAATAAAACGACATAAAGGTTTGAAAAACATAAAAAATCCGAACCAAGAAGTTAAAGGTGAACACACACGCCCAATTACACAACGATCAGCAACAACAATAGTAAACCTTGTCTAGCGTACACACCAAGGAATGATTAAGCACAATCCCATAGTTCACGTCTTCATGTCTTTGGAAGTGTTGATGTGATGCAGTATTAAGGATGCATCCCTCGGGATTTTTTATGGCCAGAGCGGGCTCAGAAGGGCCGCCGTCCGTGGAGCACCACTGGAACCGATATTTTCATTTCGAAAACACCCATAAATCACGCTTTATCTCCCTTCTTTTTTTCGCCGTTTTTAAGATAACGTATCTGTAGAGAAAAATTGACAGGGGCCGGGAGGTCACGTTGATAATTCGAAACGACTAACATAAACACGATGTGATCTCTGTGCATGGATGTGTGCGGTGGAATATTTTCTGAATAGTCAATTTTGTAAAATATTCCTCGAATGGTAAAAGTTTATTATTGCATATTTATAGATTAGTAAAGCTAATAAAAATGATTGATATACGATAGCTTAGTGATTAATTGTAATAAGGGTGTGAAATTAATCCGCAGTTCAATGCTCGTAAAATTAAAGAAATCAGCACTGCATACAAATTGAATAATGTACTGCGTGATCCAAAAAAACAATTATTGTAGTAGTGTAATTCGAGTATGTGAAAAAGCATGGATAATTTGAAGTTGGCTCCTAATAGCATAAAGCATAAAAATTAAACAGGTGCCAGATGTCAAACGTTTCATTTTAAAAATGTTTAGTCAAGACCATAAATTAGTTATAGTTGCACGTGACGTGTTCCGAACGCGAAACCGTCACAAATTTCGCCCCCATAAATCATTTGGGCCGGAGCGTGGGTGGCGCAAAAAATGTGCAGTGCCGTCGACTTATAATTGCGGGTAAAATCCGAAAAAGGGGAAATAAGTGTGGCTTAATCAAATTCCCCGGTTCGTTTATGGGATAATCCCGAGGATCGGGAGGGATCCTGTCGGGATTTTCATTAATTAGGCGTATAGATGGCGCCGCGGAGTTATTATCATACATAAGTGATCGCGTTAAGTAATTAGAGCGGACGGACGCGGATGACAACTGACAACTAGAAAATCGCATGATATATCACGCGAAACCCAATAACTATAATAAAGTTACGGAGATAAACTATGACAGACAAATGAATTAAAAAGCAATAGAGTACATGGCCAATTCTTATGGGGCTGCACATCAGGGGAAAGTTTGCGAGGGACGCCTGCCACTGTATCGAAGTGGTAAACCAATGTCCCTTGACATCGCATCCTCCCTGGATACCAGAAATTGGTGATTTGTCATCTAGGTGTATATATATATATATATATATATATATATATATATATATATATATATATATATATATATATATATATAAGATAAGTGATACGTCAACGTAGAAAATATAATACACCGAAGGAATAGGCTCAAGTTTTTTACAACCCCTCAATTATCATATCGTATTTATATTCCGCTTTTTGTAAAGTAAAACTGCCCATATGTCACACGAAATACATATTTATTCGTTATTTATCCACCCTTACACATTACAGCAACAATCCTCCTGCAAGAATACTTAAATTAATATAAATATAATCGGTGGATTTCACAAACATTTATTTAAGCCAGGTTTTTCGTAAGCCGGTATTATATTTTCAGTTGTGTAAACGTTCTTTATGCGCCATTGTCTGTCACTGTGTCACCAAATAAAATACATTTTTTTAATTAGAAATGGAGAAATAAGGTAAACATACATCGAAATAGAAAATAATTTGTTAATAAACTTTGCGAAAAGTTTTAATTAGCATTCCATTCATATCAATTACGATATCCATTCGATTTTTTAAGGTTTCCAACGTTAGAATAATTAGCCTTCAGATTGAATCGGACACGGGATAACGATCAACGTGCAGAAATAGAAACGGGTTAAAGCGGAGATTTGGTACACAGCCGCATCAGGCATCAGGGCAGTAAAGCACATAACCCGAACGTATTCTGCAAGAATAGTCTAGATCTAAAGATCGTAAAATATACCAACTTATTGTTCAGATGCAAAGTTGTACAATGTAGACAAAGAGTCGCGAAGAGTGGAGAGTGGAGAGACGACCTCTGGAAAAGAGTATAATGAAGTGTATTTAGATTTCCTCGTCAAGATTGTGAGCATCATCTACTAAGAAACATTACGGCTCACACAAAGGTGCACTTAATATACTCGGGAAGAAATGGAAACAACAGATAAACATTTACTCTACAAGGCGAGTTGGGGATCTCCGCGTTTTGTAATAATAACTCAATTATTATCTGGGCCCATAAACACCGGGGAATGTTCAAAATTATTTTTAATAACTTTATTATCCAATGAATTTTATCGTCGCAGATAATCAAACATTTTTTTTTACGGAACGTTTGAAATATGGCATAATCAAATGCGAAATGATCCACAATTCGAGGCGCTGTGGATTCGGCGTAGCTTTTGTTAACGAAAATGTGCCGTTCGGTCTATGGATGTTTAGTGGTTATACATTTCATTAAATTGAAATTTATTTTCAAACTTCGGTGGTAGCAGAACAGCGCAAATTTCCCTATTTCTAGTTAGTCCTGTGGGTAGAAATAAACGATCCTTAACCAATGTTATTTATCTAGTAGTACTAGTAATAACATGCAAAACTCCAAATTGAACGCGGTTTGCAAATCTGAGCTCCTCGTACGTCAATTAGTCGGATTCGAGATTTTTAATTTTTGACGAAAACACGAAAAAAAGACATGAGTAAACCCCTTGGAAATTTGTTAAAAAATGCAACTTTCTTAAAAATCATCGTAGACTATTAAAGTATACTTTTTTTTCATCAGAAAGACGAGAGAAATTGATTGCCGTTAAAAAATTTCAGCTATCTTCAATAGCAAAAAAATTAGTCAGTCACCATGAACATTTTAGAAAATTTACAAAAATAATTGATTTTTCAGACTTTGATCGGCCGTAGCGGCCAAACGAAAACTCCAAATTAAACGCGGTTTGCAAATCTGAACTCCTCGTACGTCAATTAGTCGGTTTAGAGATTTTTAATTTTTGACGAAAACGCGAAAAAAAGACACGAGTAAACCCCTTGGAAATTTGTTAAAAAATGCAACTTTCTTAAAAATCATCGTAGACTATTAAAGTATACTTTTTTTTCATCAGAAAGACGAGAGAAATTGATTGCCGTTAAAAAATTTCAGGTATCTTTAATAGCAAAAAAATTAGTCAGTCACCATGAACATTTTAGAAAATTTACAAAAATAATTGATTTTTCAGACTTTGATCGGCCGTAGCGGCCAAACGAAAACTCCAAATTGAACGCGGTTTGCAAATCTGAGCTCCTCGTACGTCAATTAGTCGGATTAGAGATTTTTAATTTTTGACGAAAACACGAAAAAAAGACACTCTTGGAAATTTGTTAAAAAATGCAACTTTCTTAATAATCATCGTAGACTATTAAAGTATACTTTTTTTTCATCAGAAAGACGAGAGAAATTGATTGCCGTTAAAAAATTTCAGGTATCTTTAATAGCAAAAAAATTAGTCAGTCACCATGAACATTTTAGAAAATTTACAAAAATAATTGATTTTTCAGACTTTCATCGGCCGTAGCGGCCAAACGAAAACTCCGAATTGAACGCGGTTTGCAAATCTGAGCTCCTCGTACGTCAATTAGTCGGATTAGAGATTTTTAATTTTTGACGAAAACACGAAAAAAAGACATGAGTAAACCCCTTGGAAATTTGTTAAAAAATGCAACTTTCTTAATAATCATCGTAGACTATTAAAGTATACTTTTTTTTCATCAGAAAGGCGAGAGAAATTGATTGCCGTTAAAAAATTTCAGCTATCTTCAATAGCAAAAAAATTAGTCAGTCACCATGAACATTTTAGAAAATTTACAAAAATAATTGATTTTTCAGACTTTCATCGGCCGTAGCGGCCAAACGAAAACTCCGAATTGAACGCGGTTTGCAAATCTGAGCTCCTCGTACGTCAATTAGTCGGATTAGAGATTTTTAATTTTTGACGAAAACACGAAAAAAAGACATGAGTAAACCCCTTGGAAATTTGTTAAAAAATGCAACTTTCTTAATAATCATCGTAGACTATTAAAGTATACTTTTTTTTCATCAGAAAGGCGAGAGAAATTGATTGCCGTTAAAAAATTTCAGCTATCTTCAATAGCAAAAAAATTAGTCAGTCACCATGAACATTTTAGAAAATTTACAAAAATAATTGATTTTTCAGACTTTGATCGGCCGTAGCGGCCAAACGAAAACTCCAAATTGAACGCGGTTTGCAAATCTGACCTCCTCGTACGTCAATTAGTCGGATTAGAGATTTTTGATTTTTGACGAAAACACGAAAAAAAGACATGAGTAAACCCCTTGGAAATTTGTTAAAAAATGCAACTTTCTTAATAATCATCGTAGACTATTGAAGTTGACTTATTTTTCATCAGAAAGACGAGAGAAATCGATTGCCGCTAAAAAATTTCAGCTAACTTCAATAGCAAAAAAATTAGTCAGTCACCATGAACATTTTAGAAAATTTACAAAAATAATTGATTTTTCAGACTTCGATCGGCCGTAGCGGCCAAACGAAAACTCCAAATTGAACGCGGTTTGCAAATCTGAGCTCCTCGTACGTCAATTAGTCGGATTAGAGATTTTTAATTTTTGACGAAAACATGAAAAAAAGACATGAGTAAACCCCTTGGAAATTTGTTAAAAAATGCAACTTTCTTAATAATCATCGTAGACTATTGAAGTTGACTTTTTTTCATCAGAAAGACGAGAGAAATCGATTGCCGCTAAAAAAATTCAGCTAACTTCAATAGCAAAAGCATTAGTCTGTCACCATGAACATTTTAGAAAATTTAAAATTATCACTTGCATTATAAAAATGGGCAAACGTGTAGATAAGTTTTGCGATTTTAAAAATCCACATCATAATGCTGTTTAGGATTGATATTGAAGCTCTCCGTTAGTTTCACAAGAAATTAGAAGTAGGAAAACACAAAATAGTCGAAAGAGTCAATCTGAGAGATAAATGAAAACCCAATTTCCTGTATTTTACGTTAATGAAACATTTTAACTCACGAAAGAAATTGCATGAAATCTTCCAGAAATGGTGTTCATTAAACTCAAGCTGAATGGTTGTTGAACTTAGGCTACGATTTCGAAGCGCAAATTATGTCGATAGACTTTTATAATTACATATTTGTGTAAATTGAAATGATAATCTTTTAGTTTATATTATCTGATGAAACGAGTATATGAAACAGGTGCATAAAGCCCCCGACGATCTGTGCGATCGGGGGAACGATATTATGCAAATGTCACCAAAAATTCGACGAAAAAGCGGAATACAGGCTTTAATCGAATTATCATAAATTTTTACTACGATACCCGAGATTAGTTTTACATACGTTTAAACAATAAACGCAGCTAAATGTCCCACAGATTTATAAAGCGTGAGATAGATTTAACAGTGCGATAAAAGCATCCGATTAGCAATTAATGTTGTTCCTCCACCATTTTTTTTACCAGCCGTGTCCATTTAAGGGTCAAACAATAGTCGCAGCAGTAAAAGCAATAAAAGAGCAACTGGTCTAAAAGTCTAGACCGGTGGCCTAGCTATAAATTTTCTCGAGCAACGTACACAACAACATGTTCTGAAATTATCGTCACGTACACGCATTTTACGACTTCGAAGAACAAAGAATTATGTAAGATATCACTCGTATACCTTTTATCATTGCTGTAACAATTATAACATTTTATAAATCACCGCGCCCGTGACACTAAACCCATCTCGCCACCTTATTTTACATATTAAATAGCCCATCTCATATTCGGTTTCGTAGGGTTGAAATTCAGAAATTCCGGCTATAAAGCAAACATACTCCACAATTAAATGTTCAAATTGTTAGATAAGTCTACGGTGGCGTTACGTACTGGGTAAGAGCAATTTTAATGCAAATTTCCAGGCGACTACAGAAAAGGTACACAGCGTTCTGTTCGTTTTAAAGATAGGTTATGTTGTAACTTTAGCAGATGTTATCTGCGCGGTAAGACATATTGCCAGTAGATAACAGCACAATAGCATGTTATCTTCTGCATGTATATGTGGCCGCATAACTTTCCCAAAGGCTGCGTACGAATTTTATCTTCACGGTCGTCCTCACGATTTTACTATTGTTTTAACATCTCTACATTTTTACATTCGAAATTATTAATCATTCATTCATTATTTATAAACCTAATATTTATGATTAGATAAAATTATTTCTCATCAATTAATGTTTTATCCGATATTCACTCAAAAACGGTTTAATTACTGGGCCAAATATCTCCTTTGTATTTTACGATACATCGAGTCTGATCAATGCACCAATTATCTTGCGTGAATTTACACCCACAATTTTTGTATTAGTAATCGCCAAAGTTTAATCCGGTTGCTAATTTTGTCTGGGCCACAAATTGGTCCTTCGAACCGGATTAAATAACCAAGAAAACTGCACCGAATAGAATATTACATGAAATTGAAAATAGTTGGGAAATCAAACAAACCATTTTTATTCTGACAGAATATCGGTGGTATAAAAAAAGTAATTACTTAAATATGACTTTCCTCATTCATCATCTATGAAGGAATAATCCGACGATACCATCAATTTCTTATGAAACAAATACTTGCAAAACTACATGTACAATCATAATTATTATAAAATACATAAAGTAATAAATAACCAGCATTAACTACCCCTCAGCAGTTTAACTTCAGCAGTAATTTTCAGTTTTTCAGCGGCCCGGTAACGACGCAGATAATTACTGACCTCTTAGGAAACCGGCAAAGAACTTTTGTTTCGGGTCTGTTACACCGCGGACGAAATTATATCAAATGATTTATATATGAAATTTTACAGTGTGTACCTAATTAAACAAGACCGTCTTGTCTCTCCCCATTATTAATTAACTAAGATAATTTATACCCAGATAGTGTACACATTGTGCGCCGCGAATCTTGAGAGGAATAGATAAGATGATGTATTCGTGCCGGGAATTACACAAAAATTTCACTACCCACCGGCAATTCCGCCTTTTTTTCGAGATAACCTAATTAAGCAGCAAATTATCTACATTTGGAGCACCGATCCTGAAATAATATATGGCCCAATAAACGCCACTTCGAAATGCGATTCGTTTCATTTCATGGTTTATTGTAACGCGCTTTATGACTCGAAACGAAGAGGTCAAGTGTAAGTTAAAACTTCCTAAGATCGTGTGACCAAGATATACTATAAAATTAACTTTAATTTTACATGGGCATAAAGTCACGACTATATTACTCGAATGTATAGTACGACCTAACGGATGACAGATGTAAAGGGTGCTCTAACAGCAGCGTCGGATTAGAATTAGGTTGGCAGAACTCTTCTTATAAATTCTGCCATCTATTATTATTCTGAATAACAACAGAACATCATGTTTTATTTACCAATACTTATTACAAGAATGATGAGTGTTACGGAAGCTTCATGCGGTCCTTGGCAGTGATAATGAACCTCCTTTTGATGATCAAAAAGTTCGACTGCAAACATTAAGATTTTTCGAAGTCTCTTCACAGCAGACAGTGTTATTGTATGTCCAACAAAATTCGCTCACAACATTGATATTTCAAGAAGCTGCTTGCAGTGCATTCGCGAGAAGAATCACTAATAGGGCTGGAATTTTTCTTCGAAGATTTCCATTTTGGAAGGTTCGATGCTTTAAAGATTCTAAGACTCTTAGAAAATCTTCGAAAATTGAAGTTTCGGAGATTCAAGGATTCGAAGACTCATAGAAAATCTTCGAAGATTGAAGTTTCGAAGTTTCAAAGACTCGAAGACTCATGGAAAGTCTTCGAAGATTGAAGTTTCGAAGTTTCAAAGATTCGAAGACTCATGAAAAATCTTCGAAGATTGAAGTTTTGAAGTTTCAAAGATTCGAAGACTCATAGAAAATCTTCGAAGATTGAAGTTTCGAAGGTTCGAAGATTCGAAGACTCATAGAAAATCTTTGAAAATTCGAAGACTCATAGAAAATCTTCGAAGATTCGAAGACTCATAAAAAATCTTCGAAGATTGAAGTTTCCAAGATTCGAAGACTCATGGAAAATCTTCAAAGATTGAAATTTCGAAGTTTCAAAGGTTCATGAAATATCTTCGAAGGTTGAAGTTTTGAAGTTTCAAAGATTCGAAGACTCATAGAAAATCTTCGAAGATTGAAGTTTCGAAGGTTCGAAGATTCGAAGACTCATAGAAAATCTTTGAAGATTCGAACTCATAGAAAATCTTCGAAGATTGAAGTTTCGAAGATTCGAAGATTGGAAGCTTCGAATTTTATAAGTTTTTAATTATCGAAATTTCGAAGTTTCGTTTGTAAAGGGAAATGTTAAAAAAAAACTCATTTTTTTACCTAACGCCACAACGGGAAAAACCTCTTTAATATGTTTCCATAACGCCTATGGATGATGAAAACGTAGGTTAAACCGCGGAAAAGTCTGTGGAAAACCTTTGAGGTTCTATCAAAGATTTTTATTTATTATTATTTTTGACAGTTAAAAATGGCCATCGTTGGCAATTAAAAATGTTTATTTTTTACGGTTAAAAATAGTCATTTTTAGCAGTTACAAATGGTCATCTTTGGTAATTAAAAAGTGTCGTTTGTGACAAATAGAAATTGTAGTTTTTTACAGTTTAAAATTATTAATTATCAGAAATTAATTTTTTTAGAAATTGCATTTTTTGCCAATTAAAATGGTCATCGTTAGCAGTTGAAAATTTTTATTTTTGACATTTGGAAATTGTAGTTTTTGGCAGTTGAAAATTGTCATTAATTTGGCAATTTAAAATTGAAGCTTTTGGTTGCTGAAAATTATCAATCTTCGCATTTCAAAATTGTAGTTTTTGGAGGTTGAAAATTCTCATTATTCGTAGCTAAAAATTATTATTTTTGGCAGTTAAAAAAAATCATTTTTAACAGTTGAAAACTGTAGTGTTTGGCAGTTGAAGATTGTCATTTTTGCCAGTTAAAAATTGTGGTTTTTGCAGTTTAAAATTGTTATTTTTGGCAGTAGAAAATCGTCATTTTCGGTAGTTGAAAATTTACTTTTTTTGTCTTCTGAACATTGTCTATTTGGCAGTTTAAAACTGTAGTTTTTGCAGTTAGAAATTCTCTATTTGGTAGCTACAAATCATTATTTCTGGTCATCGTTGGCAATTAAAAATTACAATTTTCAGCTGCCAAAATTGATCATTTTCAACTGTCAAAAATACAGTTTTAAACTGCCAAAAATTGAGAAAAATTTTCAGAAGCCAAAAAAGTAAATTTTCAAGTACCAAAAATGACGATTTTCAACTGTCAAAAACTCAAAAGTGAGATTTTTTAATGTCAATTTTATAGTTTTTTTTTTGCATGATGAAAATTTTGGAATTTTAAAATTGTAATTTTTGATCATCGTTAGTAGTTAAAAATTGCATTTTCTGCCAGTTAAAATGGTCACCGTTAGCAGTTGAAATTTTTTATTTTTGACAGTTGGGAATTGTAGTTTTTGGAGGTTGAAAATTGTCATTATTGGTAGCTAAAAATTATTATTTATGTCAGTTGAAAAAGATCACCATTGGCAGTTAAAAAAAATAATTTTTGACAGTTGAAAACTATTTCTTTTAACTGCCAACAGTGATCTTTTTCAACTGCCATAAATAATAATTTTTAGCTACCAATAATGACAATTTTCAACCTACAAAAACTACAATTTCCAACTGTCAAAAATAAAAATTTTCAACTTCTAACAATGACCATTTTAACTGGCAGAAAATGCAATTTTTAACTACCAACGATTATCATTTGCAACTGCCGAAAATGACAATTTTAAAATTCCAAAATTTTCAACATGCAAAAACTTCAATTTTCAACTGTCAAAAACTATAAAATTGACATTAAAAAATCTCACTTTTGACAGTTTTTGACAGTTGAAAATCGTCATTTTTGGTACTTGAAAATTTACTTTTTTGGCTTCTGAAAATTTTCCTCAATTTTTCGCAGTTTAAAACTGTAGTGTTTGGCAGTTGAAAATGATCAATTTTGGTTGAAAACTGTAGTTTTTGGCAGTTAAAGATTGTCATTTTTGCCAGTTGAAAATTATCATTTTTGGCAGTTGCAGATGGTCATTGTAAGCAGATAAAAAATGCAATTTTTGACAGTAAAAATTCTTAGCAGTGAAAAATCTTAATTTTTGACAGTTGGAAATTGTAGTATTTTCCAGTTGAAAATAGATTTAAAAATTGTTTTAGATACAAGGGGAACATACAGTAGTGACATAGTGACCTTGGTTTGACCTTGCGAAATCTACTAAAGTCGGGTGAAAATCAAAGTGTGCTCTGTATCTCAAAAACTAATACAGGAATTAACATGAAACTTTGAACATAGGTTTTCTTTTGCCAAGATCTTTAATATAATTTGATGGATTTGTGGAGGGGACCAAAATATATATTAAAAAAACATGTTTAGGGGTGAACTCGCCCCTCGAAAATAAGCCATATTTTTGTTTTTTTTTGTTATAATTTTTGAACAAATCTTCTAACAGAATTTCAAAGCCTATCCTAGTTTCACCTTATTATTGCATTTTCAAGAGAAATGAGAAAATAGAATACTTAAACACAAAACTCATTATTTAACAAAACGAGAAACATGGCTTTCTGGCTTTCTTCAAGTTAGGAAAAATAAGTGATTGAGGAATTGAATTATACATTTTGAAAATGTTATATGTAAATTATTTTTTGAAGAAATTTTTGGGGTTGAGATTTTTCCTCTGGCCAGCAAAGTGTGTATATCTGTAGTGTATTTTTTGCATAGCATTATAGTATATTTATTTTAGGGAGTGAGAATTGAGATGTTTCACTGCACCCCATATTAATAACCCCACTGAGCTCATCATATATTCAAAAGTTCAGCGCGCGTTTATGCCATCAGTCAAAGAAGAAGGGGCATTGAATTATTGTTCTCACGTCTAATATTTTCACTGTGCACACATTCAAACAGCATACGCAAATTAGATGTATTCGTTTTAAATTAAATTAAAACGTGTAGGTCTATCCATCTCAGTAATTCAATAAAAATCATGATTAATCTGCTGTAGTATAAATTTTGTTTTGAAAAGTTGTGAAATTATTTCAAAATCTAGTAGTTTTCGCATACATTGCGAGTAATTTTGAAAAGTTTCAAGTCGATGGCAATTTTTGTAATGAGGTAGATAAGGGAACTTCCATAAATTATGTCGCGGGTTTAAGGGAGGCGATCGTCACTGTTTTCCTAAAACTAAATTCTTGTAAAAAACCATGTGACATTATTTATGGAAGCTGCCTAAACAGATTTATACAAATATAGATTACAATGAGTGTTCGTATCGCACTAAAAAGGCTTTCTGTCTCTGCTTTTGCAATAATTTTTATGAATTACGAAAATGATTTTGATTTAATTTACGCTCTTATGAAATTCTCGCAACATTTAAGGTTCGGCACTTTGGACACGTGTCACCGATGCGATTCGGCATTTTGGGCCAATTCGGCACTTTGGGCAGGCTCCGTTTTTTTATAAAATCATCTTCGGCCTTCTAAACAATTTTGCTCTCGTATAGGTTTGGAGTTTATCCTACTATTTTGGTTTTCTTCTGCTGAATTTAACTAAATCAACTATTATACTACTGACGATACCTGTAATTACTAATACTTTCAATATCATTATGACTGTTTCACCTGCTGATAAAAAAATAACTGTTGTTGATTACATTAACTTGATAATAAATATTTGCACGAGAGCTTAATTATATTTTTTCGGCGGGGGGAGCAGGATCTTAACAATCTTAAGGATGGTGTTTAACAATACTGTGGTAATTGAAAAGTGTTACAGCCCCGGGCGCAGCCCTCTTGTTTTAATATAAAGGTTGGTTGGTATTCCCCCGTTGCGGTGTGAAAGATAACTAAGTAATTAATCATTGAATTTAGACGGTATTTGCCGTAGTAAGCGATGCAACTTAATTTGTAAGATAAATACCTATATTAATTAGATTCCGTCAACAAGCAAGATCGAATAATTACTTAGATACAGGACAGTTTTCATTCTTAATACTTTATCGCCGAAAAGCAGCACTTCATTTGCATAAATATCCAATAAAGATACTTCATTTAGAAAACCGCCACTCTGCCAGACGATTTTACAATCGTTCCTAATTTATTCACTCGCTCCGAAAATTGTTATTCAACCATCTATATTATAATTATTTGTAATCAAGCTTTTAAAAATCGATTAATTATGACTAATTTTATACTAATTGATGATTTACGAGAATTTATGACTGACCAATTGAAAACCTTTACCCACAGTAAATTATCTGTAAGCGCGAAATACACCAGCGGCGACTCGTGGATGTACGAGGGGCGTACGAAAGAAATATCATTTTTTCAAATCTATAGTTTAACTTAAATATTTTCTAATGCAAGATATATACGTGTATTCCAGTGGCATCAGTGATGGTTCGCGGGGTTTTTTCTGGTACGGCCGAGGTAACAAGGGTGGCAATACAGACAGGTAGGGTCAGTTGTAGCGACGGCTGGCTGCGTGACCGCACCTACTGTATTACCACCTCTTGTTCCTCGGCCGTACCAGAAAAAACCCCGCGAACCGTCACTGAGTGGCATACTTCTTTCGTAGAGGAGCCGAAGACAGAGATGCTGCTCGTGCTGGACTACTTTTATAGAGGAAGATAAAAGTAGTGCAGCACGAGCAGCATATCTGTCTTCGGCTCCTCTATGAAGATCCACGAGCCGCCACTGGAATACACGTATATGTCTTGCATTAGAAAATATTTAAGTTGTAAAACTGTAGATTTGAAAAAATATCATCAACTCAACTCAAAAATTTCCAAATTGACACAAAATATATTTCAAGTTATGATTCTGTTTCTATTCCATATTTCACCAGGAAAAAATATACAGAGGGTTCCCTTTAACCCTTTAAGGCCCAAAGTTGCATTTAACAGAAAAAATTTAAATTTTAAAAATGATTTATTCATTTTTTTATCAAAGGAAGCAGAATACTTTTTTTTTTGGGAGGAATTTTTGAAAAAAATGTTCTTATAAGTCCCATCAGGAAATAAATATGAAACAGTAGTGGTGGAATTACATTAAAATTACTAAATAATGGAAAAAATAACACTTAAGGGATAAGCCTCCTACGCATTATAAAATTGTTCAATTTGAGGTATAAAATGACAAAAGTGTGAAAATTAGGAAAGTTTTGATAGTGAGCGGCTAAATGAGAATAAAACTTTTTTTTTAAGTTTTCCACCCTCTCTGTCACGAAAACTCTGTATCCACCCAACCTACAACTATGAATATAGCGGGGTGAGGGGGAAATTCTAAATTTTGTCATGTGCATAAAAGTAGCGCTTGCCAGTGAAATAATGTATGAGTTGTAAGCCAAAGAGGTAGTTGTAATTTGAATTTAATATGCGTTTTGTTGTAATTAAATCCGGAAGCAATGAAGCGTTGCAAATGCGATGAATAGCATGAAATATTGATTATTGATGATGACAATAACGGGCAATAGTCGGGGAAAAAACTACAGTTTTCTGTATTGTATTAGGCTCGCGGTCATTGTTATTTTAATTGACACATGATACGGTTGTTAACGCGTGTACGGACTGCGGTTTGAAGCATCTGCCCGGGCAAAGATCAGGTTACTGAGTTGGGATGCTGCTGCTCTGATGCCTCTGATGCCTATGATGCCCTGAACCCTACCAGATCAATGACAGATAAAACATACACCTATTGTACTCATCATGTTCATTCAATTCATAGTTCTATTAGATGCAAGCCTCCCTCCGGCCACAAAACAAAACCCCACACTTTTATTTATATATATATATATATATATATATATATATATATATATATATATATATATCCACCAAACAAAAAGAGGAGATTGCGTTACGCCGCTGTCGCAGGAGCTTGTTATTGTTTTTTGGCCACAATGGGGTGCCTTTTAAAATTCCATGTTAATTAGCTCCCATTTATATCAATATTCTACATGATCACGATGTCAATCAATTAAGTAACATTTTTAGTATCCTAAATCCCAAATCAAACATATTCAATACCGTGACACTGCTTTGTATTAGTCTGGATTAATTCAATGGTATTTAATTACAATAATTAGGAGGAATACGAGAACTTTATGACTGTGCACAGTTACAGCATGATCAGATAAGCAAGAACGGACGAGCTCTGTACATAGAAAACTTAACTACCGTCAAAGGCAATCAACAATAAGCTGTTTTATCTCTATCTCAAGCATTATTCGGTTATTAGGATGAACGGTACCATATAAATAAGTCAAATAAATATTTTAATATATATATATATATATATATATATATATATATATATATATAGTAAAAATATCGAAGAAAAATCCTCGTATCAGGGAATCCGACCAAAAGGGGTGGTTAATAAATCATCTATTTATCATAAAACCGAGCTTTCGCCAATGTTTATTAGCTTCTTCAGGGATAACGATGGAAGATGTGAAAAATAAACCATTGAACATACGGGATTAATAAAATGGCTCGATGCAATAATAGTTAAACATATTAAAACTTGTTAAAAACGCTGATGTCACAAGATTAAAATTTACAAACTTTACAAACACACATCGCCGGACATGTTGGTTCGAGGCAATGTAGTACGACCGTTACTTCCCCTTACTATATATATAAATTGTATGTCTGAGTACAAAAATCCCGAAAGCTTTCCGTAGGTAGATTTATACACATTATTTAAATTTGCGTTTATATTTTTATTTAAAAATTTGAGTACGTCATAAAGTTTTATTGTTGACAAAATTCATGAGATGAGGCATCCCCGCGGTTCATGTAAATATTATTATCCGAAATAATATTCAATGGTCGAGAGTTCGACTCCTGAATTGAACGTGGCGGTCTGATCGTATGACCCTGCGTAAATCCCTCCGCATGAAAATATTATTCAAGTTTCCCCTTTGGACGCGACATTTATAGATATAATTTTCCGGTTTTGTACGTTCCGTGCGACGTGATCGTATGGTAATTGAGTCTTTCAATAAAACTAAAATATAATGCCGGGGCGATTTTTATTTATGCGAGAAGGATTTCCCATTTTCCCTGCGATTCCCTCCTCGAGCATGAGCATACGTTCCACTGAATTCAGGAGACTTAAAGGACATAAATTCCACCATTTGTGATAAATCGTCCTGGACCGACTACTGAACTGACCAGGATTTTGTCAACGTCCAGGATTAGCCTAGGAATAAAAGACCTTCCATTATCTATTCTCTCTCCCTTACACAAATATTTCCCTTCTGCTCGGGTTATTAGCTAGCTGGAGGGAAAAATAAATGCCCTACGCGCTTTTCGTTTCTGTTTTAAATAATCAACAAGTTACTTACTTACTTACTTCCTGACGGACGGTAAAAGTTTCGATTATTTCATTTATTTGTAAGTAGTCTCGCGGTGAATAAATAAAAAATGGGCCATCTGATATCCCCGGAACGACAGCACATTTTTCGGTGAATGTAAAAATATGTAAATATTATTCCTAACTCCAAGAGGGTAAGAGTAGAACGCTTACATATTCTATGGATCTTTTTACTGTCAACTGTAATATAATTTCAAGGACATTTACTTCGAAAATCGAGGACTCCCCGAATTTTAGGTAATAACTTTATATTTGCCACTCTTACGAGGATATTTCCGCCGGTGTGGCTTTCGCGGGAGTTTATTCAAATAGCTAAACGCAAAAACTTTTAAGTTATCTTTTGGTTCCGACGTTTTATTCCCATTACCATGGCATGCGCTGGCGACTTCCCGTCGCAATTTACAAACCAAAAGCAACGACCATTATGTAATATGAAGTTATTTAGCATACACAGAATCAGTGACGATTCGTGGAACATGTTAATGGTAGAGCCACTTTTACAATTTATTGGATCGGATGATCGCGTTTGAAACGTCAAAATTATGAAAGATGGAAATGACAAATTATACAAATTAAATACCTGAAAAAAAATCAAAAATTTGCACATGAAAATCAATCACGTTAAAAATCTAATGTATAGACCAATAAAAAATACGCTCTTAATTAAGATAAAAAACTAAAAATATAAGCACAAAAAATCGAAAATTTACACAAATATCGAAAATTCGCGGTTAAAAAAAAATACAAACGAAAAATCCGAAAATTTCAACAATAGTTTAACCAAAAAAATACAAACTCTAAAATTTGGAACGAAGAAATGAAAAAACAGGTCAAAGATCTAAAATACAGGCCAAAAAAAATCAAAAATGCTGGTCTAAAAATAAAAAATGCAAACCAAAAAAATTGAAAAATCAAAGAAAACGAAAATAATTTGTCATTTTCAGCCCCCAAAATAACTCCTAAAAACCAAAAGATAAGCGAAAATTTAGACAAATATCAAAAATTCAGACCAAAAATTTCAACAAAAAAAAATCAAAAAGTTTAACCAAAATAAAGAATATTCCGGGCAAAAACTCTAAAATTTGGAACGAAGAAATGAAAAATACAGGTCAAATATCTAAAATGTGGGCCAAAAAAATAAAAATGCTGGTTTAAAAATAAGAAATGCAAACCAAAAAAATTGAAAAATCAAGGAAAACGAAAATAGTTGGCTATTTTCAGCCCCCAAAATAACTCTAACAAACTAAAAGATAAGGACAAAAAATCGAAAATTTAGACAAATATCAAAAATTCGCGGATAAAAAATTGCAGACCAAAAATCCGAAAATTTCAACAAAAAAAAATCAAAAAGTTTACCCAAAATAGAAATAAAAAATACAGGTCAAATATCTACTATATAGGCCAAAAAAATCAAAAATGCTGGTCCAAAAAAAATGCAAACCAAAACATTGAAAAAATCAAGAAAAACGAAAATAATTTGCCATTTTCAGCTCCCAAAATAACTTAGCTCAAAATTAGTTGCCGACCAGAAACTCGAAAATGGGAGTCAAAAAGTAACCAAAAAGTAAAAAAAAACCGGCCGTAAAAATAATAATTCAAGTTAAAAAATCTAAAATGAAGGGCAAGAAATTACAAACTGTACTGAAAATATCGGCAAAAAAATAAAAAAAGTCGCGTATAAAAATCATTTTTTAGATGATAATAATTAAAAATTTCGACCAAAAATTCGATCTTAAAAATCAAAATTGCGGACAAAAAATTCGAAAATTTTAACAAAAAAATCGAAAATTTAGAAGCAAATTATTTTCTTTGGAAATTTGTAGACACATTATTCAAAATGAGTCTGTCAAAATTTCAACCATGCGTTAATAATGCGTTTTTTTGGTCATCAAAATTTGCTTTTCTAGTGCAATCATTTTTGCTGTAGTAAACTTGCAATGGTTTTGTAAAGACGCATTTTTCAGAATTAGTCTGTCGAAGTTTCAACCATCTGTCTAAAGAAATGTGGAATTTCTCAAGTGAATTTCTGAAAAAATTGCCTTTTTGGTGATCGAAATTTGACTTTTAGTGAAACCATTTTTGTTGTGGTAAACTTGCGATGATTTTCTTCGGAAATTTGTAAAGACGCATTATTCAGAATTAGTCAGTCAAAGTTCAAACCATCTGGTGCAGTAAATGTAGAATTTACATGCGAATTTCTGAAAAATGCGTTTTTTTGTCATCAAAATTTGCCTTTTAATGCAACCATTTTTGTTGTGGTGAACTTGCTATTATTTTCTTTGTAAATTTGTAAAGACACATGATTCCGAATTAGTTTGTCAAAATTTCAACCATCTGTAGCAATAAATGTAGAATTGCCATTTGAATTTCTAAAAAATCTACTTTTTTGATATCAAAATTTGTTTTTCTAGTGCAACCATTTTTGTTGTGGTAAACTTGTGATTAGTTTTTGTAGAAATTTGTAAAGAGACATTATTCAAAATTGGTCTGTCAAAATTTCAACCATCTGTTGAAAGAAATGTGGAATTCTCAAGTGAATTTCTGAAAAATTTGCCTTTTTGGTGATCGAAATTTGCCTTTTAGTGAAACCATTTTTGTTGTGGTAAACTTGCCATTGCTTTCTTTGCAAATTTGTAAAAACACATTATTCAAAAATGGTCTGTCAAAATGTTAACCATCTGTTGAAATTAATGTGGAACTTCCACGCGGTGTTACAGGTGTTGCTTAACATTTAAAAAGTTTTTTTTAAGAATCAGTTAAAAATTCTTGCAGAATTCTACAGGTGGTGCCATGGCTCCGTGGCTCTTTATAACGAGCCGCCCCTGCACAGAATGTACTCTGTTAATCACCATGGTGCAGGTGTAGCCGTAGATAGAATAATAGAACTAATTCTTTGTTTAGTTTCGTATTAATAGTTTCATGAGTGAATTGTTAGTCAGTATTGTATTAGTAATGGTTTGAGCCACGTCTCTGTAATCAATAAAATAGACTTATTTTAAAAACGTATTTATTTAATTGGCGCAGTTGGTAGGATTCTAGAAGCAGCTAAAAATGTGTTTTCGTGTTAACGAATTTATCTTTTCGTCTCCGAACATAGAGAATTATCGCCAATGCAAAGTCCTCTTCAAGCATTAACTATGCTGCTTGTTAGTTACTTTTTTTATTTTTGTTACGTTTTTCTACGAAATATTATTCCACTGCCACAAACTTACTTATTTATGCAAAAAACACGAAAAATATGCCACAGATGGCGCTTTTTTGTAAAACGTTTTTAAAACGTGGCTTGTCGCCACATGTGGCGACCTGGGCGTGAAAAGCTTAAGACACCCAGAGTAACAAGTCTTCAGAGCGACCGAATTTAAGATCGCTATCAGTTTTGCGTCCGCTATAAATATCAACCTTGAAGGAGTTTCTACTTAACTTCTTTTATGCATAAAGTAGTACCGCAATTACGCGCAGTTAGAGTTTTATATTTCCTGGCGGTATTAAACGCGGGATTCGGTATTAATTTGGCGAAGAGGGTATAGATCTGAAAGTGATCATGATCACGGGTGGCGGGGGTTCCCGTAATTACAGGGAGGCTAGTAAGGTCACTTAATTCCCGCAAACCCTTAGGGACAACGGCTGATTGAATGGTATCCGGATCCCTGCTACCCTCCCCATGGCCCTCGTGCAGAAATCTGCCACTCCATAAAGTCATACATGACAATTATCGTTACCAATCAGTTTTAACATTCGGATAGTTCCACGGAAGGAGAATTAAACCCGACGGCGCGTTTAATGAATTCGATTTGTACGATTTCGGCGATAAATTCAGCAGGCGAACTTT
This sequence comes from Ocypus olens, assembly GCA_910593695.2. Classification (NCBI taxonomy): domain Eukaryota; kingdom Metazoa; phylum Arthropoda; class Insecta; order Coleoptera; family Staphylinidae; genus Ocypus; species Ocypus olens. The sequence goes on along the minus strand of OU343057.1, from coordinate 4,214,846 downwards.
TCCGTATAAATGGCTTTTATTTTATTGATGCAATTTCCTCAGCAGTTTCTTGTTACTTTATTTCCATAGAAAGATAGCAATATATAGATTTTAAAAATGTGTTTAATTTAACGAAGCTTATTCTAATTATTAGTAACAAACGCAGAAGCTATTATTAAATCTTAGGGAATACTAAATTAACTTGAGACAACTTCACTTATTGTAGATTTATTGAATAAAAGTAATAAAGACGAAAAATAGCCGTAATATATGAATATTCTACCTTGTGTTTGTTTATAGTCTTAGTAGACTTAATGTTGCAGAGTCACGAACAGGCTGAATATTCATATATTCAGGCTATTTTTCGTCTTTATTACTTTTTTAGGGAGTACTACTGTCAGGACATGTGCTGTGATGATGTTTTAAGCTATTAGACATTTTGCAGTGTGATTCTGTGTGTATAAATAGATCTCCATATAATCACCATACTCGCGTTTTTGAATGAAAAGTAATTCCGCCACATCTCGGACACTATAGGTCGTATCAAAAAAAGAAAAATTTCAACGAATTCTGTTAAGTCAGGTGCAGTACGCACGTGAAGTACTTTTTGCAAATTGTTGCATTTCAAACATAATCAGACACAAATGTGACATGCAAATTGAAGCTCAACTTTTAAAGGAATTTTTGGCAATTTAAAATATATGTTTTCAGCGCTTTGATCGGGAGTGGTAGGCCTTACTTAAAAAACAACAGGTGCGGTATTATCATTTCTGCATGTATACAAACAATGTCCGTAAATCAGATTAAGTACTCAACCCGAAAGGATTAATAAAGTCAACTTAAATCAAAACAATTTCGTTTCGTAATAAATCATTGGCGGTGTTCAGTAACCCATATCAAGCAAACCATATAGTAGTACTGCTATCGGTTAAGAATTAAATGGTAGCATATTTACATAAGGCGGCCGGTATCGCAGTGTGCTTCTGGCGCAGTGGCCCGGGTTCAAATGTTAACCATTAACCATTAATAAGAAACGCGAATGGCCTTAAGTAAAAAGAGCGTTTCGACAAGTGGGGCCTACTTAAATATAATTACGAACGACCTCCGCCTTTCCACATTCCTGCAATGAAGCTGTGACTATGACTACTGATACCGCGCTTATCTCGCGCATCTGTTTGGCGATGACCTATCATCGGCGATGAGATACGTGCTCATTTTAATAATGCACGGACCGATCGTGGAATCCGAAACTGACTTTATCTTTACTGCCTATCGGATGAAAGTAATGTGAAATGGCAAATGCATAATAGGAAAATTCACTGTACCTTTGAAGTTGCCAACGTTTATTTTAATATTCATGGTTAGATTGAGGTACGTGATCGGCAAATCAAATTATGGTAATGTTTATACTTCATATGTTGCAAAATGTCATAACAGAGAGACTAATTTGTAAATTAGGTACCTTCTGCATAAGCTTAGATCAGTGACGGTTCACGGGTTTTTTTCTAGTAACAGAGATGGTAATACAGATAGGTGAGGTCTACCAGTGACGGTTCGCGGGTTTTTTTCTGGTACAGCCGAGGAACAAGAGGTGGTAATACAGATAAGTGCGGTCACGCAGCCAGCCATCTCTGCAACTGACCCTACCTATCTGTATTACCACCTCTTGTTCCCCGGCCGTACCAGAAAAAAAACCCGCGAACCGTCACTGAGGTCTACCTATCTGTATTGCTACCTCGACCGTACCAGAAAAACCCAGCGAACTATCACTGTCTTAGATACAGAGACTTGCACTAAAGTTTTGATACCATTGCCTATAACTTACTCATTATCAACCTTCAAATCCTCTTAAATTAAGACTATTTTTTAAGAATGAGTCGACTCTTTGCAAATAAAGATGGTTTACAGTAGGTGAAATATAAAATTTTGCTCATCACTTTTTTCATACTTTTTACTTCTTCCCAGTCATGAGTCTCACAAAAAAAGAGTCATTTCGACCACCTCTAATTTTCTTTTTTTGAGACTCATGAGTCTTACAAAAAAGAGCCATTTCCCTCACCTTCAATCCGGACCAATAAAACATTTTAATTACTATTCTCAATAGTATTTCCAAATATTATATTGAATTAGCCATAGTATTTTGTAAGTATAAATGACCTAAATCGTATCGAATAAAACAACTTTGTATCCATATCAATTAACTAATTAAGCCTTTTTAGAAAGTATCTATTTAATTAGGGCCCGGCCATAAGATAATTATAAAAGAGGCAATATTGCAATTAACATTATTTTAAGAGTGTCGCCATTAATTTCGTAAATGCGGGTTCAAAGGTCGCAATATATAATTGTAACGCAGCTGCGTTAAAGATAAGAAGGTCGCGGGGTTACGGCGCTTACGATATTTTCCAGCATTCGCATCTTTCAGCAATTGCAAAACTATGGCATGCTGCCCACAAATCAAACTTAGGTAAACTATATTGAAATTTGCGGGGAATCCAAAACGAATTTCTGCGTACGTGTATCGAATCCGAAGTGCGCCCTCGCGAAACTTGGCACATATATCATGGAGCGGGAAAATTTGAGGAAAATATCTTTCACTTTCAGCGGCGTGCGTGAAGAGGGTTGGCGGAAGTTTTTATAGAAGGAAAGATAAGTAAACAGACTCGAGTGTGTCGTGGTAATGATAGATGCGTGCTACGTGAACACCTGCCATTAATCGGCTATTAACATACGCTTACATTAGACACGCCATAGATTACGCGATAGGGAGAACATTTAGTTAATGCTGAAATTTCACATACGTTTTACTTATAGTTATGTTATTACGTCCGCGATGCGACGAGCATTTTAAGTCGGATAAAAAATATGTTCCGCCTCTGGCCTCCACTGTTCTTTCTGCCTCTGTCCTTCCATACAGAGAATTGCATTCAAAAATGTTCACATATGTAAGACGCGCTCTGAATATTACATAAGGGCGCTAAATTCGCGGTACTCTATTCAATGAAGCTAGTTGAATGTAACGCATTTGGTGAGCGATATGTTCGGTTTCGGGGACAAAGGTTTTTTCGCATTTGCTTATTTATAGTAACCCTCCTTGTTTCGGGCATTCGTTATGTAAAAATATACACCCCCGGATTCAATCCCGAAAAAACGCCACTGACAATAAATCAATTACAAACGCAACCCACGCCGCCACTTGTAATACCCAGTAATCTATCCACACATACTCGAAAAAAAAACAACACCGCTTTCTTCGGCTCCGGGACGAATTTATTTACGGCTAAAAAATAACAATTCAGTTACAATCACTTATTATTCTTACGGCGTACAGCTTGCAAAAATAAGGTGACTTACTCTACAGAGTAGCTGTACACACATACTAGATCAAGGAATGATACAACAAAAATTTTCTCAGTTTCCCTGGTTATGAACTTTTATTAAATAAAATATTGTTTCTCCGGCATCCCAACTGTGGACTGGTTTCGACCTACTTTAGTCTCATCAGAACAGTAGGGTCTTCGAATTTCACCATTAATTATAAATCACAACCAAAGTCGGATGAAAAGTCTGTTGCTCGGGTTTCGAAAACATAGTAATTCGAAAAACACATACTATTTGGACCTGTTTACACGCTCGAGCAATTTGCGCCAATTGGCTTGTACAAACTAATTTGTGCGAGTAAATCGTTGTGTGTAATTCTGGTTATGTTTATTATATACATATATACCGTATTATTAATTTGTGGTTATTACATTGTACTGTACTATTTTTTGACACTATTTCGTTAATTTGTATTGCAAATTTGTATACTAATTTTTGAAAATAAAGACTTAAATAATATTAATAATAAATAACATCTAAAATGTAAAATATGAATTTCTCGTATTAACAACAAAATACGACGAGTTGTTAAACTATTTGCGGATCAAGAATGTAATTCGTAAGAAGATAATATGTCCGAATTGTTCAAATGTTCTAGAATTACAAAGTGGGCAGCCATTAAAATTCCATTATACGAAAAGTTATTACAAAAAACCAAACAAAATAACCTAACCTAACTTAACCCAACCTAACCTTACTTAACCTAACCTAACTAAACCTAACCTAACCCAACCTAATCTAACCCAACCTAATCTAACCTAATCTAACCTAACCTATCCTAATCTAACCTAACCCAACCTAATCTAACCTAACCCAACCTAATCTAACCTAACCCAACCTAATCTAACCTAACCCAACCTAATCTAACCTAACCCAACCTAATCTAACCTAACCCAACTTAATCTAACCTAACTCAACCTAATCTAACCTAACCTAATCTAACCTTACCCAACCTAACCTAACCCAACCCAACCTAACCCAACCCAATCTAACCTAACCAAGCCTAACCTAACCTAACCCAACCTAACCTAACCTAACCTAACCCAATCTAACCTAACCCATCCTAACCTAACCTAACCCAACCTAACCTAACGTAACATCCAAGTTTGCAGCTACCGTTTTGTGTTAACGTTAAAATAGTATACAACCTTTTCTGTAGAGCTTTTCGGGAGCTTCCGTTTTTGTCTGAAACATTTTTCTCTAAAATCAATATTTTCCAAGATGCAGTGAAAAACAGGTAAAACTTTTTTTGTTAATAACTTTTTTAACAGTGAGCGCCGATTTTGCCTAAAGACAAAGTTGTTTGTCTTTCAAAAACACGTCGAATGAGCCTATTTAGAAGGTCATTAGAAGGTGCTTCTCATAATATGCAATTTTTGACAGTTGAAATACGCCAGTTTTTACTGGTAAAATATGCCATTTTTACTGGTAGATATGCCAGTTTTGACAGTTAAAATATGCCAATTTTGACAAGTAAAATATGCCATTTTGACTATTGAATTATGCTATCTATTTTTGACTGGCAAAATATGCCATTTTTGACAGTTAAAATATGCCAGTTTTGACAGTTAAAATATGCCAATTTTGACTAGTAAAATATGCCATTTTAACTATTGAAATATGCTATCTATTTTTTACTGGTAAAATATGTCATTTTTGACAGTTAAAATATGCCAGTTCTGACAATTAAAATATGTCAGTTTTGACTAGTACAATATGCCATGTTGACTATTAAAATATGCTATTTTTGACTTGTAAAATATGCCATTTGAGCTATACAAATATCACTTTTGACTTTTAAAATGTCCCTTTTTAATTTATATATATTGGACAAATATACCAATTTTGACCGTTAAACTGTCACAGTTTGGACTGGTTAAATATATGTTATTTTTGACTGTTAACACATGCCTTCTTTGACTGGTAAACATGCCAGTTTTGACAGTTAAAATATGCCAGTTTTGACTGGTAAAATATGCCATTTTGACTATTAGAATATGCTATTTATTTTTGACTGGTAAAATATGCCATTTTTGACATTTAAAATATGCCAATTTTGACAGTTAAAATATGCCAGTTTTGACTAGTAAAATATGCCATTTTGACTATTGAAATATGCTAACTATTTTTGACTGGTAAAATATGCCATTTTTGACAGATAAAATATGCCAGTTTTGACAATTAAAATATGTCGGTTTTGACAGGTACAATATGCCATGTTGACTATTAAAATATGCTATTTTTGACTTGTAAAATATGCCATTTGAGCTATACAAATATCACTTTTGACTTTTAAAATGTCAATTTTTAATATATATAATATGCCATATTTGACAAATATGCCAATTTTGACAGTTAATATACCACAATTTGGACTAGTTAAATATATGCTTTTTTTGATTATTAACACATGCCTTCTTTGACTGGTAAATATGCCAATTTTGACAGTTAAAATATGCCAGTTTTGATAGTTAAAATATGCCAGTTTTGACTGGTAAAATATGCCATTTTGACTATTAAAATATGCTATTTATTTTTGACTGACAAAATATGCCATTTTTGACAGTTAAAATATGCCAGTTTTGACTGGTACAATATGCCATTTTGACATTAAAATATGCTATTTTTGACTCGTAAAATATGCCATTTTAGCTATACAAATATGTCACTTTTTATTTTTAAAATATTCCTTTTTAATTTATAAAATATGCCGTATTTGACAGATCAAATATGCCAGTTTTGACAGTTAAACTACAACAGTTTGGACTGGTTATATATATGCTATTTTTGACTGTTAATACATGCCTTCTTTGATAAATATGCCAGTTTTGACAGTTAAAATGTGTCAGTTTTGACAGTTAAAATGTGTCAGTTTTGACAGTTAAAATGTGTCAGTTTTGACAGTTAAAATGTGTCAGTTTTGACAGTTAAAATGTGTCAGTTTTGACAGTTAAAATATGATAGTTTTGACTGGTAAAATATGCCATTTTGACTATTAAAATATGCTATTAATTTTTGACTGGTAAAATATGCCATATTTAACTGGTAAATATGCTAGTTTTGACAGTTGAAATATACCAGTTTTGACAGAAAAAATATACCAGTTTTGACTGTGAAAATATGCCAGTTTTGGAAGTTAAAATATACCAGCTGTGACTGGTAAAATATACCATTTTGACTATTAAAATATGCTATCTTTTTCTGACTGCTAAAATATGCCATTTTGACTATTAAAATATGCTATCTATTTTTGATTGGTAAAATATGCGATTTTTGGCTATTAAAATATACCATATTTGACTGATAGATATGCCAGTTTTGACAGTTAAAATATGTTATTTTTGACAGTTAAAATATGCCAGTTATAACTGGTAAAATGTGCCATTTTGACTAATAAAATATGCTATCTATTTTTGACTAGTAAAATATGTCATTTTTGACAGTTAAAATATGCCAGTTTTGACAGTAAAAAATGCCAGTTTTGACTGGTACAATATACCATTTTGACTATTAAAATATGCTATTTTTGACTTTTAAAATATGCCATTTTAGCTATACAAATATCACTTTTAACTTTAAAAATAATTTTTTTTTAAAATAACCCTTTTTAACTTATAAAATATGCCATGTCTGACAAAAAAATATGCCAGTTTTGACAGTTAAACTATCCTAGTAACTGATTAAATATATGCTATTTTTGACTGTTAACACGTGTCTTATTTTACTGGTAAATATGCTAGTTTTAACAGTTAAAATGTGCCAGTGTTGACAGTTAAAATATGCCAATTTTGACAGTTCAAATATGCCAGTTTTGACTAGTAAAATATGCAATTTTGACTATTAAAATATGCTATCTATTTTTCACTGATAAAATATGCCATTTTTGACTGTTAAAATATGCTATATTTCACTGGTAAATATGCCATTTTTGACAGTTAAAATATGCCAGTTTTGACAGTTAGAATGTGCCAGTTTTTACTGGTACAATATGCCATTTTGACTATAAAAATATGATATCTATTTTTTGCTAGTAAAATATGCCATTTTTGATAGTTAAAATATGCCAGTTTTGACAGTTAAAATATACCATTTTAATTTTTAAATATACCATTATAACTAGAGCTGTGCAAAATAATCGAATAATCGATAAATAATCTATTAATCGGTTGCTTGATTATTACTCAAAAAAATAATCAATTTACCGGTAATTTGATTAATCGATTAATCGATAATTTGATTAACCGATTAATCGACCATTTGATTAATCGATTATTTTAATTTATCGATATAATCGATTTTTAAAAATAATCAATATTCGATTATTCATTTCCATAATAAAACACCCCTACTCATAACTCTTTGAGTCTATTTCGAATCACCAAGACCAAGCAGCATTATTTAATTTTCACCATCAATAGTTTCAAGACGATAGAAAAACCCAGACGGACTAACCTCCCTGTTTGTTGCGTGATGCAATAATGTCTGAATAAAGACTTGCTGTATGTATGCAAAATGTCACATTGTCAGAAATAAAGAAACATGTATGCATTCGGCAACAATAAAGATTTATGTTTTTTGGGTAGAAAAACGTTACGTTACGTTTATTTTTTTTAATTTACAATATGGCGTCGTTACAAATGTCATCGCCATAAATCCGGGAACGCGCGTGCAGAAACGTAATGTGTTGCGAGAGAGAGTTGTGTTTTTTTTTTATAGTGTTGAAATTTAAATGTTAAGTGGTGAAAAACTGTTGAGCATCACTGTGTCGCAGAACATTTAACAGAGCGTATGAGTAATTGTTACGGTATGACGCGTACGCACTCACGTACGCGCTCACTCGCACTCGGTGCTGCTAATATATGCCCCGCACACACGCATGCTCGCGATTACACACATTCAGATCACATCTAGCATAAATGTTAATACGGTAATCCGACATTTAAAAGCGAACTCTTGAATGGAGAGGGTGTTACATAAGAGCCAATGTTCCATTATAATATTGGTTGGCGATATTATATTAAGCTCTTACGTTTAACGGTACGCTTGCTTGTTGATTCGGATACATTGATTGTTTGCCTTCTAATATTACTCTCACTCCCCCATTTGCGGTTTATTAAAGGCATTACCTTTCACTAAATCTCATCCCCTTAATCATTCCACGTTAAAAAGGACGAACAATCGCGCACACCCGAACATTTCCACGGAATTAAAATATTAACTGTTCGCCTAACACAATAGACGCCATCAACGTTATTGTGTGATCTTGTAAACTAATACGTTATTAATTAAATTCCGAGGGGGTTTCAAGGTAACGTTTCCGATACACGGTTTACCATCCTTGTTGGAGGCATGTTGAAAAATTAGACTACAATTAATAACCTTCTAATTAGGTGGTTTTACGAAGACTAGATATAAGACACGAGTAATTTTAATCCTGAAAGGGTTGTTTGTTATACATTGAATGCCAAAATCTCACAGAATATACAGGGTCGCTGATTTATCTGAAGATATTGAAAAGAAGACTCGAAAAGTACGCAAAAAAGTTTTGAATCAAATTTGTTGCCTGCTCTTTGTGGGATAACTTTGAAATCTTAAATGGGAACCCCCATTGTTTATTGCAGATTCGGATTTCCCATAAAAAATAAGTAACTTTTATCTGAAACATTTTTTAAATAATTAAAATGTTTAAAATATTAACCACTTCGCGCCCATGTAGCTTTGATTGGGCTATAGGATAATCCTGAAAAATCACTTTTTTCTTATTGTTACCTTTTGTCGTAGAAACGACATATTATTCCATTATTCCACTGTCACAAATTTACTCATTTATGCTTAGAAAGATGAAAAAAATATTCCATAGATGGCGCTAAAGGTGTAATTTTTTTTTGTAAAATATTTTTGTTTTCATTTTTTTGTTTGTCGCCACATGTGGCGACCTGGGCGTGAGGAGGTTAAAGAGCAAAAAAATACATTTCAACACGAAAACAAAAATTTGATTAATTTTGAGTCACTTAACTACTCATTTCGATAAGTCGAGTGTTTAAATCAACTCACTCATAAGTTACACCCGCAAACACTTGCAGAGTCGACTCCTTCCCCTTAAAATTTCTAAAATGTTGAAGAGCAAAAAAATTACATTTCAACACGAAAACGAAAATTTGACTTATTTGGAGTCACTTGACTACTCATTTCGATTAATCGAGTTTTTGAATCGACTCACTCATGAGTTACACCTGCGTATACATTGCTGTTAAAAAATCAACTTGCACTCCTACTGTTATAATATTTACCATTTAATAATTACTTTCCAGCAAACATTTTGTGTGCCGCTGATGATTTAGTGTCGATCCTTGAGAACTCAAAACGGCGTACTAATACCACTCCAGCGCGCTACTCTGCTGAAACACTATATGTCCTGATATATAACCCATTCGCAAAGGCGTGGCGAAATAGGGGTTATCATTCCGCACGGTAAAACATAAAAGTTGAATTTCATTACACAACACCGCACAAATTAATGCAAAATTTAAAAACACCGCGTGTTTTGTTCTTTAGAATATGCGGCGGCCATCTTTTCCTGGTTCCAGTTTAGGTATGCATCTAATATCGGCTTAATACAGAGCATGCAGACCCGATTGATTGTGAATGATGGGGAGATGAAAGCGCAACGATACGCCACTGTCTCGCACAATGTACGGCCGCATTATGCTCATAACTGCTATAATACGTATTGTTCTTTGCAGCAATACACTCTTTCTTGTTTAGAATTATCTACTGGATGGAATCACGCCTCTATAAAAGCCCCAATGTGATATTAAGAATCACGTTCGAATTGTATATCGTCTGCCCTTGTAATAAATACATTGGCAAGAAATGCATTATAGCTGCATGCATTATTTAATGCATTACATCGCATCGTTTCACTTCTCTTTCAGCAGCGCTCGCGCTAATTGATTACAGTTGCGACATTACGGACCCATTTTTCAGGGTGACGTTTCGAATATCGCCCATTTTTATAGCGGCCCCATAAATTTTGGTTAACTATATGTTTTCATAACTCTATAAATTAGTGTGGAACTCAGCTGAGCACGAAAAGAGTAGCTCCAATTTATACATTGTTTTTAAAACACGTAAACATCGATTACCATAAACTTGCGCGAAATGTCTATGTTATGACAGGTAATAACTGGTTTGGTGACACGAGGCTTTTGAAGAAATTGTGGGGTTTCGTGTTTTGAGTAATAAATCGAGTTATTCCTGGCGACTCAATTACTTTTGAACTTGGCCGATCAATTTGAAAAATCTGTTTTGTTAGGATCGGCAAATGTTTGCTCGGAAGGGTTGGGCGCGGATTAATTCATCGGGTTGATTGAATGCGACGCGCTGGATTTCTTGATGAAAATGGTGGTTTTGTAGTTTGCTTTGATCTCGTTGCGCGCGTATTTATTTGCGTAGGTAAGTGTTGAATAATCTTATGACGCCGCCTAGACAGTTGCTGATGCTGAGTGTGTACACATATTAATTAATGCAACTGTTAACTGTTAGTAGTTAACGGTTACACGTTACAAGTTGTAAATTGTAAACAAACAAATAGTGTAGGAACACAATGTCAATTATAAACCCTTTAGAAGCACAAACAATATACAGTGCAGAGAATGTCAGGCGCGGTTGTTACCAATTAGAAGCCGTTATTTGCACATCTTCATCAAAATCATGGCGACGGAGACGGAGACGGGGACTAAGGGCTGAGTTATTAAGATGTAAACCAAGGAGATGGCTCTCTAACTAAAGGTTCTCTTCTCCTCCGCTCCGAGGTTGTGAGGGATAGGGATAATTTACAATATGAGAGTAGATGTCCGAGGGGAGACAATCCCCGTATCGTGTGGCCCATTAATTACCTTAGTAATCACTCCGCTGCTCCAATTAGCACAGCCTCACCGACCGCGTCTCATACGTCACTTCCTCCACAAAAAACTTTCCTAATTATTTGATCAGGGTTACTAATGAACTAAATTTATTTCCCGCTGATAGAACTACAATTCAATTATGCAAATAGAAAATTTTCTCTAATTGGAAATCTTAACTCAAGGTAAACACGGGAAATCAAACATCAGATGTTCATTAACTTCCACTCGGAACATAAAACGCCAATACTCGCCCTTGCATTGGGGCGTATTTGAAAAAGTCGCACGTATGGCCTGGAGTGGGGTCGTTTACTTTTCTCAAGTTTCACTCCAACTTACTTCTTTACACGTTAATATCAATTTCCTCAATTTTGCACACGTTATGCGTGCGTATACTCAATACACCTCGTCAAGCTAGATATAACCATACCATGTTTTGAGAGAAAAAATTAATTTCCAAATCATGTAAATTGTTCAGGAATGTTGTGGTTCATTAAAACCGGAGATCCGTCACGGATGAGTAACAGCCTGCCGAAATCTTTGGATGTCTCGAGCATGTCGCCTGCAAGGAAGTTGGGGTTAGGGGTTGGGAATTCCCAGACTTCCCAGATAGGGTACCACCACTTTCCGGGAAGGAAGCGTGATCTCTGAGGTTACCTAGCACACTTGCACGCTTACGCACACCTGAAAGTAATCGCTCATATTTTTAGAACTCTTACAAGTCTTGCGGGTATGTGGCTGTGTGCACTCTTGGCATTTCCTCACTAAATGGTTTCGTATGCACGTGGTACACCGACGATCGTAATTCCGAATCCGATCATGTGCGAAGCTGATATCCAATTACTTTAATCCAACGTTGTTTATTGCCAGTGCAAATGTTAATTGAACATTCTGTACTACATAAAAACAATAACCGTTCAACCTTAACCATCCCATTCATGATTATTTTAATAACATTATATTTTGTAATAATCATCGTGGATGATTAAACCTTTTTTTTAAATCAGAAGAATGAGGTAAATCGATTGGCGGTTAATAATTTCAGCTATCTTAAATAACAAAAAAGTTGGCAAGTCAGTTTGAAAATTTTAGAAAATTTAGAAAAAAGTTAGACTTTGAACGGCCGTGGCGGCCATACGAAAACTCCAAATTGAACGCGGTGCTTTGCAAATCTGAGCTCCTCGTACGTCAATTAGTCGGATTAGAAATTTTTAATTTTTGACGAAAACGTGAAAAAAAGACATGAGTAAACCCCTTGGAAATTTGTTAAAAAATGCAACTTTCTTAATAATCATCGTAGACTATTGAAGTTGACTTTTTTTTCATCAGAAAGACGAGAGAAATCGATTGCCGCTAAAAAATTTCAGCTAACTTCAATAGCAAAAAAATTAGTCAGTCACCACGAACATTTTAGAAAATTAAATAAATTAATTGATTTTTCAGACTTTGATCGGCCGTGGCGGCCAAACGAAAGCTCCAAATTGAACGCGGTTTGCAAATCTGAGCTCCTCGTACGTCAATTAGTCGGATTAGAGATTTTTAATTTTTGACGAAAACGTGAAAAAAAAAAGACATGAGTAAACCCCTTGGAAATTTGTTAAAAAATGCAACTTTTTTAATAATCATCGTAGACTATTGAAGTTGACTTTTTTTTCATCAGAAAGACGAGAGAAATCGATTGCCGCTAAAAAAATTCAGCTAACTTCAATAGCAAAAAAATTAGTCAGTCACCATGAACATTTTAGAAAATTAAATAAATTAATTGATTTTTCAGACTTTGATCGGCCGTGGCGGCCAAACGAAAACTCCAAATTGAACGCGGTTTGCAAATCTGAGCTCCTCGTACGTCAATTAGTCGGATTGGAGATTTTTAATTTTTGACGAAAACGTGAAAAAAAGACATAAGTAAACCCCTTGGAAATTTGTTAAAAAATGCAACTTTCTTAATAATCATCGTAAACTATTGAAGTTGACGTTTTTTTCATCAGAAAGACGAGAGAAATCGATTGCCGCTAAAAAATTTCAGCTAACTTCAATAGCAAAAAAATTAGTCAGTCACCATGAACATTTTAGAAAATTAAATAAATTAATTGATTTTTCAGACTTTGATCGGCCGTGGCGGCCAAACGAAAACTCCAAATTGAACGCGGTTTGCAAATCTGAGCTCCTCGTACGTCAATTACTCGGATTAGAGATTTTTAATTTTTGACGAAAACGTGAAAAAAAGACATGAGTAAACCCCTTGGAAATTTGTTAAAAAATGCAACTTTCTTAATAATCATCGTAGACTATTGAAGTTGACTTTTTTTTCATCAAAAAGACGAGAGAAATCAATTGCCGCTAAAAAATTTCAGCTAACTTCAATAGCAAAAAAATTAGTCAGTCACCATGAACATTTTAGAAAATTAAATAAATTAATTGATTTTTCAGACTTTGATCGGCCGTGGCGGCCAAACGAAAACTCCAAATTGAACGCGGTTTGCAAATCTGAGCTCCTCGTACGTCAATTACTCGGATTAGAGATTTTTAATTTTTGACGAAAACGTGAAAAAAAGACATGAGTAAACCCCTTGGAAATCTGTTAAAAAATGCAACTTTCTTAATAATCATCGTAGACTATTGAAGTTGACTTTTTTTTCATCAGAAAGACGAGAGAAATCGAATGCCGCTAAAAAATTTCAGCTAACTTCAATAGCAAAAAAATTAGTCAGTCACCATGAACATTTCAGAAAATTAAATAAATTAATTGATTTTTCATACTTTGATCGGCCGTGGCGGCCAAACGAAAACTCCAAATTGAACGCGGTTTGCAAATCTGAGCTCCTCGTGTGCTAATTAGTCGGATTCAATAGAAATTGGTGATTTTTAATTTTTGACGAAAACCTGAAAATCTACCCAAGGGTACCCCCTTCTTACTTTTTCTCAAAAATTGACTTTGAATTAATTTTCTGAAGAAACCACTGGTTCGATTTCGGGTTTCTATACATCACTGGAAAGATCCCTTCAAGGCGCCTCGGAAAATGTACTTTCGCAAAAACAAATGTCAACTTGAAGCCCGTGACGCGTCAGCAAAGAAAACTCGAAAATGAAAAAAATCGAAAAAATCAACTTTTTTAATAATTATCGTAGACCATTGAAGTATGCCTTCTTTTTCATCAGAAAGACGAGATAAATTGATTGCCGTTAAAAAATTTCAGCCAACTTCAATAGCAAAAAAATTAGTCAGTCACCATGAACATTTTAGAAAATTAAATAAATTAATTCATATTTCAGACTTTGATCGGCCGTGGCGGCCAAACGAAAGCTCCAAATTGAACGCGGTTTGCAAATCTGAGCTCCTCGTACGTCAATTAGTCGGATTAGAGATTTTTAATTTTTGACGAAAACGTGAAAAAAAAGACATGAGTAAACCCCTTGGAAATTTGTTAAAAAATGCAACTTTTTTAATAATCATCGTAGACTATTGAAGTTGACTTTTTTTTCATCAGAAAGACGACAGAAATCGATTGCCGCTAAAAAAATTCAGCTAACTTCAATAGCAAAAAAATTAGTCAGTCACCATGAACATTTTAGAAAATTAAATAAATTAATTGATTTTTCAGACTTTGATCGGCCGTGGCGGCCAAACGAAAACTCCAAATTGAACGCGGTTTGCAAATCTGAGCTCCTCGTACGTCAATTAGTCGGATTGGAGATTTTTAATTTTTGACGAAAACGTGAAAAAAAGACATAAGTAAACCCCTTGGAAATTTGTTAAAAAATGCAACTTTCTTAATAATCATCGTAAACTATTGAAGTTGACGTTTTTTTCATCAGAAAGACGAGAGAAATCGATTGCCGCTAAAAAATTTCAGCTAACTTCAATAGCAAAAAAATTAGTCAGTCACCATGAACATTTTAGAAAATTAAATAAATTAATTTATTTTTCATACTTTGATCGGCCGTGGCGGCCAAACGAAAACTCCAAATTGAACGCGGTTTGCAAATCTGAGCTCCTCGTACGTCAATTAGTCGGATTAGAGATTTTTAATTTTTGACGAAAACACCAAAAAAAAGGCATGAGTAAACCCCTTGGAAATTTGTTAAAAAATGCAACTTTCTTAATAATCATCGTAGACTATTGAAGTTGACTTTTTTTTCATCAGAAAGACGAGAGAAATCGATTGCCGCTAAAAAATTTCAGCTAACTTCAATAGCAAAAAAATTAGTCAGTCACCATGAACATTTTAGAAAATTAAATAAATTAATTGATTTTTCAGACTTTGATCGGCCGTGGCGGCCAAACGAAAACTCCAAATTGAACGCGGTTTGCAAATCTGAGCTCCTCGTGTGCTAATTAGTCGGATTCAATAGAAATTGGTGATTTTTAATTTTTGACGAAAACCTGAAAATCTACCCAAGGGTACCCCCTTCTTACTTTTTCTCAAAAATTGACTTTGAATTAATTTTCTGAAGAAACCACTGGTTCGATTCCGGGTTTCTATACATCACTGGAAAGATCCCTTCAAGACGCCTCGGAAAATGTACTTTCGCAAAAACAAATGTCAACTTGAAGCCCGTGACGCGTCAGCAAATAAAACTCGAAAATGAAAAAAATCGAAAAAATCAACTTTTTTAATAATTATCGTAGACCATTGAAGTATGCCTTCTTTTTCATCAGAAAGACGAGAGAAATCGATTGCCGCTAAAAAAAATCTGCTATCTTCAATAGCAAAAAAATTAGTCAGTCACCATGAACATTTTAAAAAATTAAATAATTTAATTGATTTTTCAGACTTTGATCGGCCGTGGCGGCCAAACGAAAACTCCAAATTGAATGCGGTTTGCAAATCTGAGCTCCTCGTACGTCAATTAGTCGGATTAGAGATTTTTAATTTTTGACGAAAACACGAAAAAAAGACATGAGTAAACCCCTTGGAAATTTGTTAAAAAATGCAACTTTCTTAATAATCATCGTAGACTATTGAAGTTGACTTTTTTTTCATCAGAAAGACGAGAGAAATCGATTGCCGCTAAAAAATTTCAGCTAACTTCAATAGCAAAAAAATTAGTCAGTCACCATGAACATTTTAGAAAATTAAATAAATTAATTGATTTTTCAGACTTTGATCGGCCGTGGCGGCCAAACGAAAACTCCAAATTGAACGCGGTTTGCAAATCTGAGCTCCTCGTGTGCTAATTAGTCGGATTCAATAGAAATTGGTGATTTTTAATTTTTGACGAAAACCTGAAAATCTACCCAAGGGTACCCCCTTCTTACTTTTTCTCAAAAATTGACTTTGAATTAATTTTCTGAAGAAACCACTGGTTCGATTCCGGGTTTCTATACATCACTGGAAAGATCCCTTCAAGACGCCTCGGAAAATGTACTTTCGCAAAAACAAATGTCAACTTGAAGCCCGTGACGCGTCAGCAAATAAAACTCGAAAATGAAAAAAATCGAAAAAATCAACTTTTTTAATAATTATCGTAGACCATTGAAGTATGCCTTCTTTTTCATCAGAAAGACGAGAGAAATCGATTGCCGCTAAAAAAAATCTGCTATCTTCAATAGCAAAAAAATTAGTCAGTCACCATGAACATTTTAAAAAATTAAATAATTTAATTGATTTTTCAGACTTTGATCGGCCGTGGCGGCCAAACGAAAACTCCAAATTGAATGCGGTTTGCAAATCTGAGCTCCTCGTACGTCAATTAGTCGGATTAGAGATTTTTAATTTTTGACGAAAACACGAAAAAAACATGAGTAAACCCCTTGGAAATTTGTTAAAAAATGCAACTTTCTTAATAATCATCGTAGACTATTGAAGTTGACTTGTTTTTCATCAGAAAGACGAGAGAAATCGATTGCCGCTAAAAAAATTCAGCTAACTTCAATAGCAAAAAAATTAGTCAGTCACCATGAACATTTTAGAAAATTAAATAAATTAATTGATTTTTCACACTTTGATCGGCCGTGGCGGCCAAACGAAAACTCCAAATTGAACGCGGTTTGCAAATCTGAGCTCCTCGTACGCCAATTAGTCGGATTAGAGATTTTTCATTTTTGACGAAAACACGAAAAAAAAAAACGAGTAAACCCCTTGGAAATTTATTAAAAAATGCAACTTTCTTAATAATCATCGTAGACTATTGAAGTTGACTTTTTTTTCATCAGAAAGACGAGAGAAATCGATTGCCGCTAAAAAATTTCAGCTAACTTCAATAGCAAAAAAATTAGTCAGTCACCATGAACATTTTAGAAAATTAAATAAATTAATTGATTTTTCAGACTTTGATCGCCCGTGGCGGCCAAACGAAAACTCCAAATTGAACGCGGTTTGCAAATGTGAGCTCCTCGTACGTCAATTAGTCGGATTAGAGATTTTTTATTTTTGACGAAAACACGAAAAAAAGACATGAGTAAACCCCTTGGAAATTTGTTAAAAAATGCAACTTTCTTAATAATCATCGTAGACTATTGAAGTTGACTTTTTTTCATCAGAAAGACGAGAGAAATCGATTGCCGCTAAACAATTTCAGCTAACTTCAATAGCAAAAAAATTAGTCAGTCACCATGAACATTTTAGAAAATTAAATAAATTAATTGATTTTTCACACTTTGATCGGCCGTGGCGGCCAAACGAAAACTCCAAATTGAACGCGGTTTGCAAATCTGAGCTCCTCGTACGTGAATTACTCGGATTAGAGATTTTTTATTTTTGACGAAAACACGAAAAAAAGACATGAGTAAACCCCTTGGAAATTTGTTAAAAAATGCAACTTTCTTAATAATCATCGTAGACTATTGAAGTTGACTTTTTTTCATCAGAAAGACGAGAGAAATCGATTGCCGCTAAACAATTTCAGCTAACTTCAATAGCAAAAAAATTAGCTGGTCACCATGAACATTTTAGAAAATTTAAAAAAAAAATTGATTTTTCAGACTTTGATCGGCCGTACCGGCTAAACGAAAACTCTAAATTGAACGCGGTTTGCAAATCAGAGCTCCTCGTACGTCAATTAGTCGGATTCAGTTAAAATTGGTGATTTTTAATTTTTGACGAAACCCTGAAAATCCACCCAAGGGTCCCCCCTTCTTACTTTTGCTCAAAAATTGGCTTTGAAATCATTTTCCGAAGAAACCACTGGTTCGATTCCGGGTTTCTACACATCACTGGAAAGATCCCTTCAAGACGCTTCGGAAAATATGCTTTCGCAAGAGCAAACGTCAATTTGAAGGCCGTGACGCGTCAGCAAACTCGAAAATGGAAAAAATCAACTTTTTTAATAATCATCGTAGACCACTAAAGTATACCTTCTTTTTCATCAGAAGAACGAGCTAAATCGATTGACGTTAAAAAATTTCAACCATCTTAAATAGCAAAAAAGTTGGCAAGTCACCATGAACATTATGAAAATTTTTGAAAAATTACGATGTTTTCAGACTTTAAACGGCCGTAGCGACTAAACGAAGAATCCAATTAAAACGCGGTTTGCAAATCTGCGCTCCTTGGGTGCAAATTAGTCGGATTCAATTAAAACTGGCGATTTTTAATTTTTGAGGAAAACGTGAAAAACCACACAAGGGTCCCCCCTTCTTACTTTTGCTCAAAAATTGCATTTGAAATTATTTTCTGAAAAAACCACTGGTTCGATTCAGGGTTTCTATACGTCACCGTAAAGATCTCATCAGGACCCATCAGAAAATGTACTTGCGCAAGAACAAATGTCAATTTGAAGCCCGTGACGCGTTCGCAAAGAAAACTCGGAAATGGAAAAAATCGAAAAAATCAACTTTTTTAATAATCATCGTAGACCATTAAAGTAAAAAGCTAAATCGATTGGCGTTAAAAAGTTTCAACCATCTTAAATAGGAAAAAAGTTAGCAAGTCGGTTTGGAAATTTTAGAAAATTTAGAAAACGATTTGTTTGAGATTTTGAACGGCCGTTTAATACCAAATGTTTGATTAATGATTTCTAGCTCTGTGAAGATTTGAGTTATAATTAGTTTTGAAATGGGTTTTAAAATCCCTTTCTAGGAAGTCAATCAATCGTGTTCCCTGTATCCAGCGACTCCCTCTTTATTTGTACCGTATGTTTATTTTATAAATACACCGAACAAAGCCGGCAAACAATTGAAATTTCTGCTAAATTAAAAAAAAAACGTACGTCTTACATCTGGCACCCGACTGGGGCGTCGTGAAAACTGAAAAAACGGCGTCGAGATGGCTTTTCGTGGGCCTTTGACGGACGCCGTGTTGGGGTGTCGCGCTTTAAAAATAGTCAACTCGCTGAAAAACTGCGGAATTAAGTTTCTACAAATCGGTGGGGATAAATAAGCTATTTTAACGCGGAAGACGTGCTTTTATCACGAGAAATCTCGTCTGGTGTGCGTCTTAATTATTCGAGATTTCGAATAAAATTAGAAATCAGAAAATTTCAGCTCCTTTATATATAGTGTTGATGTGGGAAAGGGAAAATGTTGCGGAGACAATTAAGCTAAGACGTGATTTCCGGTTCTGTGTGGTCCGGCTGAACTTGATTAATCCAATTATAATGAATTAGTCTACATATTAATAAATTGAGCGGGACTCGTTTCAATCCGAAATAAAACAATTTATTTCCGGTGCATTTTAATTTATCGCCGTAATAACATCTTTGACGCGATCCTCGGTGTCGCATTTCGGTATTCTTATCGCGTGCGGAAGAAAATCCAGTCACAATCTGTCACGGAATATCTTTATAAATTTTATATGAAAATTGTCGACTAGAGCGATACATTTACGGTGTGATAAGCATGTAACATATGCACCCGGACTAGATCGACGTTTCAAATTGAATTTTTCGAATACTACCCTAAAAACGGCTTTATTTATAGACGATACGAACAAAGACACGACACATTTTTACAACGTACCGAGCCGGAGGGTCGACGGATTATTGCGGATTATCATAATTTTGAAAGTCAAATTTTGGGAATTGCTCGTCAATTCCGTGCGTCATTAAAATTGTGGATGTTTCTTCTGCTAACAATTTTATGTTATGTATGATAGAATTATCACAGCACGTTTAATTGCTCTTTGTAACAACGATGTGGAGAGGAAGAGTTCTTTAATTAGTAATTGTAGGCTGTACTCAACTATTTATTTCCTTTGAAACTGATTTTAAAATCACATCGAATATGCGGTTTGTAAATGTGCTTATGCATTGTGATAATGAATAAATTTATAAATAACAGCATTGAATAAAAATGTAATTGTTTGTTGTCTTTATAAAAGCGCCCTCTACGGCTAAGGTGGCTTTGCTTGGGTCACTACCTGCTCACCAGTGACGGTTCGCGGGTTTTTTTTTCTAGTACGGCCGAGGTAGCAGAGGTGGTAATACAGATAGGTGCGGTCTCTGCAACCGATTGCCACCTCTGCAACCTCGGCCGTACCATAAAAAAAACCCGCGAACCATCACTGCTGCTCGCCCACAAGGGCTAACTTTAAATACCGAAATTTGGATTACAAACGAAGCAACTTCTACGTAAATATTGTTAGTTCATCATATATATTCTTTCCCTACTTTCACGCCATATTTGTTAATTAATTTAAAATAAGAATAGATTCTCAAATTTGTTTCACTTAGCAATTAATTTCTTTTTTTCGAAATAATCTAATTACTGTGCGGTGTGTACGTTTTTTCTTGGCGCAAATAAGGGAGGAAATAAAAATTATAATGTCCAATTAAAATGGAAATTGCAAATGATAAAGACCACGCACAACCCCTAAATCTATGTGCGGGCCAAGCAGACACTAAATTTCCCTCCTTATGACTTTCTAATTGCTCTAATTTCTTACACTGGCGGATGATTATTTTTTTAATTGTCTCAGACGCTGCGCAGGCCGAAAGTAATCAATTTGACGAACCCCAAACTCTACCTGTTATAAAAAGTAGGCATTCGCCACA
The DNA here is from genome assembly GCA_910593695.2 of Ocypus olens. Taxonomy (NCBI): domain Eukaryota; kingdom Metazoa; phylum Arthropoda; class Insecta; order Coleoptera; family Staphylinidae; genus Ocypus; species Ocypus olens. The sequence continues at coordinate 4,193,649 of OU343057.1, read as the reverse complement.
ATTTTAAAATTACAGTACGTTTTTATGTTAATATAAAATTGACAACTTTTAACTAGAAGCAAGTAAATTAAAATTATACTTCTTGTTGAAAGAAACACTGTTTTTCTATTTTCTATTCGCTCTTATATTATTCGTAGAAAGAAAGTGATAAGTTCAGCAGTGCTCAGTTACTACGCCAGAAAACCTTTTGGCCGTTAAAGGGTTAATAAGTACGCGTTTATTTTAAACATCAGTCACAGATAAAATAATTTGGGCGATTATTTATTACAAATTAATAATTAGTTAATGACAACGGAATGTACGTTATTTGCAAGCCGTGACACTGCGGTCTAATATAAACATAAACACATGTTGAGCAGTAATTTCACATCCCTTAGTAAGTGGTCGGATGGCGGTGCACCGCAGCCACCGCTACACAACTCACCCCCACGGGGAAACCCCAATTCCCCGGAAGCGAAATATGCTCAGAGCTGTCTAGTTCGTTTCCTATAAGATTAAGATTCCCACAGATCCCCACAACTATGCAAAAACACCGAGTCGCTTCTATGCACGTCCGTAAATACATTTTTCGGGGGCGAAATTTCCACATTTCCTGGTTCTCACGGCTCTCTTCCTCAATCACATCATAACACCATACGCTCGCCACGTTATGGTGTTATGACAGCCATTAGATTAAACCGCATAAATCACGGCGAGCACCCAATAAAATGCTCGTTTGTCCGCCGCAAACAAACGCGATCGTTTTCGATCGGTAAACTCGAAATCTATATCAACGGTAAATCTATTAATCACCGGTATGCTTAAAGTCCGCACTTGGTCGCCTCCATTGTCTGCTACAGCTCACGAGATAATCCTGATTGTGATTGATACCTTTAATTCATCAAAGGTGGAGCAATCAATACCGTTCAAGTAGTTTTTTTTTTTGAGAGTTCAGAACAATGCTATGCTACAAATAACAACATTAATAATAATGTAACGAGAGCAATTTCTAAACGAGGCGTAATTTTATATAAATTGCACGTCCATTGCTTAATCGTGAAGTTAACTTTCAATTTTACGTCCGGGCATACTTAAAAAATTAGGTTAATATACTCGTACATAGAATTGTACCAAGCACTAGAGACGTGTTGCCAGTAACATCCTAAATTCTATTGGTTCGCGTTCTCCGAATACTTTCTCACTCTGCGTCTCGAGTGCTCGGTAATACTGTACCTGGTTTATGGTTTATTGGGTAAAATACTAGATATATTTTATTGGCAAGACTAAATAACTTATTGAAAACCAATAATATAACAATAAAATTCAGAAGATTGTTTGTTGTGTACCCCAACCTATAGCAGTAATAAGGTAACAATAAGAATCGGCCACGAAGTCAAAAAACGAGTAATGCGAGACAAAAATATTAAAAACCATTTTCGAGCTGTTTAAACATCTAAGAGCTGAGCTAGACATTAGACTATTTAAAAACCAATTAAAAATGAGTAAATTAGTAAAAGAAATCAGCAAAATAATTTGCAATACCCGGCAATTTTGGTCAAAATATGAGCAATGAAAAAATACAATAACTTTTTTAACGTCAGGAATAGCTTTCGTTGTATAACTTTAAATAATAAAACTAATTTTTGTAAATAATTTTCTCTTTTATTCGATTTTCTAACTAAAAATGTAAACTTTTTTTTTTTTCTAAAGAGCACAATATTTTTTCCACAAACTCTCTTACCTTCAAATTTTGAGTACTTTCTAATGTTTTATCCAATACATAGTGCTAGATAGTATTTTTCATTTGATTTCGGATTTATCAAAATATGTCTTTGAAGAAAAATTTAATTCAATCGTTTTAGGTGTTTCCAGTCGATTTAAGCACTATTTACGAAAAAAATCATTTTGCGTATCTCGGTTCCTGGAAGTCCCATAAAAATATTTTACAGACAAATAGTGTTCAGAATGAGCTCTTAGACTTGAGAAAAAACAAAAAAAAATTTTATTCAATCGTTTTTTATGCGTTTCCAGTCGATTTAAGCACTATTTACGAAAAAAGTCATTTTGCGTATCTCGGTTCCTGGAAGTCCCATAAAAATATTTTATAGACAAATAGTGTTCAAAATGAGCTCTTAGACTTGAAAAAGAACAAAAAAAAATTTTAAAGAAAAATTTAATTCAATCGTTTTTTAGGCGTTTCCAGTCGATTTAAGCACTATTTACGAAAAAAGTCATTTTGCGTATCTCGGTTCCTGGAAGTCCTATAAAATGTTTTTTTATAGACAAATAGTGTTCAAAATGAGCTTGGACGTGAAAAATTGAAAAAAAAAGTTGATGAAAAATTCCGTATTTCCGTTCCTGGAAGTCATACAAAATTTTTTGGTAGACAAATAATGTTCAGAATGCGCTCTTACACTTAAAAAAATAGAAAAACAATTCTGAAGCTAAATTGAATTTAATCGTTTTTTATGCGTTTTCAGTCGATTTAAACACTATTTACGAAAAAAGTTATTTAACGTATCTCCGTTCCTGGAAGTCCCACAAAAATGTTTTATAGACAAATATTGTTCAGAATGAGCTCTTAGAATTGAAAAAAAACAAAAAGAAAATTTTGAAGAAAAATTTAATTTAATCGTTTTTTAGGCGTTTCCAGCCGATTTAAGCACTATTTACGAAAAACGTCATTTTGCATATCTCGGTTCCTGGAAGTCCTATAAAATGTTTTTTATAGACAAATATTGTTCAGAATGAGCTCTTAGATATGAAAAATTGAAAAAAAAATGTTGATGAAAATTCCGTATCTCCATTTCTGGAAGTCAAATAAAAATTTTTTGTAGACAAATAAAATCGTTTTTTATGCGTTTTCAGTCGATTTAAGCACTATTTACGAAAAAAGTTATTTTACGTATCTCGGTTCCTGGAAGTCCCACAAAAATGTTTTATAGACAAATATTGCTCAGAATGAGGACTTGAAAAAAAAAACAAAAAAAATTGAAGAAAAATTTTATTTAATCGATTTTTAGGCGTTAAATAAAAATATAAAACAAATATAAATAACATATCCGAATGCGCGTTATAACCGTTTTCACTGTACTTCAAATTAACTACTGTTCAATTTCCGTAAATATTTGACACAAACTGTACTTTTGCACTTTTTCTAACAGATGGCGCCACTATTTGCGTTTAAATAAATTCACATAGTGTAAATCAGACTTTTGCGCGGCGGTTCTATAACTCCATCTGTTTAAGAAATAGAGTATAGCTCTTGAATAATTAAAATTTTAACTCGGTTTTAGAGTCAAATTTTTGCTTATTTTGGAAAATTGATATTTTCAACCATTCATTTATACGTGCAAATTAGAGATGGGCGAAATGACTCTTTTTTGTGAGTAGACTCATCGTGAAAAATCCACTCAAAATAGTCGATTATTGAAGTAAAAGTATGTCTGGAAAAAAGTGATGAGTAAAAAAAGGGCCTCACTTCAAATGTATCCCGAAGACGTACTGAACAGCAAAACATATAAAACAAATATAAATAATATATCCGAATGCGCGTTATAACCGTTTTCACTGTATTTCAAATTAACTACTGTTAAATTTCCGTAGCAATTTGACACTTGTTCTAACAGAGGGCGCCACTATTTGCGTTTAAATAAATTCACATAATGTAAATTAGACTTTTGCGCGGCGTTTTTACAACTCCATCTGTTTAAGAAATAGAGTATAGTTCTTGAATAATTAAAATTTTAACTCGGTTTTACAGTGAAATTTTTGCTTAGTTTCGAAAATTGATATTTTCAACCATTCCTTTATGCGTACAAGAGATGGGCGAAATGACTCATCGCGAAGAGTCGATTATTGAAGTAAAAGTATGTCTGGAAAAAAGCGATGAGCAAAATTTACCCCGAAGACAGCAAAAAATATAAAATAGGCTCACCTCAAATTTCATGACTCACGATGAGTCTGTTGACTGATTTCTAAGAGTCGACTCTTTTAATTGACTCACTCATAAGTTACCTATCTCTAGTACCAATGTTTTAAATCGCTAAAAATAAATTTTATATTTTCCGGTCATAAAATCAAAGCAAAAGAAAGTTGAATGTTAGTTCCATTAACATCAAATTTTTTCTGTGTAAAAATCATAATATTCCTTAATAGATTTGTCTTAGTGTGTGTGTGTGTGTGTGAGAGAGAGAGAGAGAGAGACATAAATTTTATTATTAAAAACATTAAATTACATGAATGTTGGAAGAATTTAATTCTTCTGGATTTTATTGCTGAGGCCTATTTAGTTTTCTGTTTGCATTCCATAGAAAACAATCAGAAGTTTCGCTAGATTTTTTTTTTAATTCTGCGTTTAACAACGGTGTTTAATTTGTTTGTATTTTTATCCCTAATTTCATACTACTAGCGTTATCCAGTCAAAGAACTTGTAACTGCAGATTTAATTTTTTATTTTTCACGTATGTATTTTCATTTGTATTAGTTATTTCTAATTATTGTAAAGTGAAGGTAAATAAACTATCCCTGTTCACTTTTTATCTGCGTTTTATCCGCTTGCAAACTTGTACCTAGCTTTTTATCCACTTGCAAAGTCTTATCTACACTTTGTCAAGAATAAAAAATGAAAACTTGTCACTTGTTGTAGGAGCATTGAATAAATTAATAAGGACGAAAGTAGCCTGAATATATAAAAAAAAAATTTTGATAACTACGCTTTGGACTTTTTAGAAAACTGAATAAGAAAGAATAACTTACTGAGATATAAAATAAACGGAGTTATCAAGGTGAGCATTACTTGTAGCTAATTGTTAATAAATGTATTGACTTTTACATTCACTTTAGCAGAGGTCGGGATGTGTCTAACTGGCTATTGAGCTCGAGGACCTCCGTGTACGTATTCAATTCAACTTCTGGCCTGAGATAATGTTGCTTGACTCACTGAAATCATCATTTAATTATTATCGCCATTAATAAATCGTGTGGTATTAACAAAGAATGTATTTTAATTTATACTCCATGAAGTAAACGCTTCAGTATCAATCAGTTAATATTTTCATTTTGAAGATTATGATTATCGAGAACTATTTAATTGGATAAGATTTATTTGCTATACAAAAATAACAATCTGCGAAGTTTATTTCTAAACCATTTATCAACTTTTCACATCAGGCACATTTTGTCATATTCGAGCGACTCGGATGAGATATATCAGCGTCGAGGATGTTAAGTGGGACACCCTGTACAATCGGTATTAAGCTCGTCGGGCGGTGGCGTCGGCGGCGGGCGAATGTGGTGTGCTTCAAAAAGCACCGTCTTGGAGCTTTAGAGCAATTCCTGCTTTGAGCGGCTGCGAGGGTGTGGCTTAAGGCGGGGCCTTTTACATCACAAATCCTTTGAGTGATCCGCACGAGTGAAGTAATTATCCTGGCGGCAAAGGATCCCTGATACCAATCGTCAACATTCGCCGTCAACTATAAATTCATAATTGAAAATCGGGATTTTATTATGCTCCACAAAAGAATCGACTACTTTCGTGGATATTAAAAATTTCATATATCCCTCGGCGTTTCGGGATTACACCATTAATTATACCTTCCCTTTTCTCTTATATTCACTCTGCTGGATTCTCTGTTAATCAATAATTACAAATATCCATACTAATAACTTGGTTGGTTTCACAATTTTTTGCTATTTATTCCGACTAGTTTCGATTTTTACATCATTATCTAGGAATGTAAAAATCGAAACTAGTCGGAATAAATAGTAAAATAATGTGAAACCAACCAAGTGCCTCATTTCAACAACCTTTAATATTAAAAATATTTCACCACGTGATAAACGAGAAATAAATTCAACATCCGACATTAAACTTTAAGATTCTATAGCACCGTGTACTAATTTTGCCATCACTGAATACACAACCGTTAGTGGCTGAATGGTTAACGCCAAAGCCAAAAAAAAACCTTCAACTATCTCACCAATCGATCGCATTTGTCTCCGTCTTCAAAATCGAAAATGAACGCTCTGTAAAATCTTAACAAACAACTGGAGTATGAACGCAATTGTCCGTAACCATTTGAAGTGTGCGATGTGCTTAATAAATGTGGACTCAATGTGTAATTAAAATATTATAATAAAGGCAGATGTTCGCTACGATTAAGGCAGTAATGTCCTTCTTTTTATGCGACAAGCATGATGACCGCAGTGTTTAATTGAGGGCTCTATTTTTAGAACGGGTTTAATTATGAAATGCACATATAAGAATGAATGGATTAATTAGTGCATACAAACAATGTATTCTTAAGTATACAAAGCAACACACAGTTGTACGACAGTACGCTCAAATTTTAAAATAACTTTCATACACAAAAAAATAAGCAAAGAGAGTTTTTTTCATAACCGAAGAAAATACAGGATTTAAAAAACAATTGTAGGCGAATTATTTTTTTTGGCCTTCTGCTTTTATTCGATGGACATACCTCAGTTATCCTCAAACAACAAAAAAGCAATTAAAGACGAATTAAATTTTTGGTTCTATTTACATTTATCCGGTGAGTAGTTTATTGACTCGAAAAAATATAAAAACAATTGCTATCCACTTGAAACTTCACAAAGAGTGATTTGGTAGAAAATTACAATATATTCCATGAATTGTTTTTGCGATTTTTCCTGTAAAATAAAAAATTATAATATTTTTTTGTTGAGACGAAAAAAATATAAAAACAATTGCTACCCACTTGAAACTTTACAAAATCACTCAATATTAATTCAAGAATGATTTGGTAGAAAATTACAATATATTCGATGAATTGTTTTTACGATTTTTCTCGTAAATTTATGAAAAATTATAATATTTTTTTGTAGACGCGAAAAAAATATAAAAACAATTGCTACCCACTTGAAACTTTACAAAATCACTCTATATTAATTCAAGAGAGATTTGGTAGAAAATTACAATATATTCCATGAATTGTTTTTGCGATTTTTCCTGTAAATTTATAAAAAATTATAATATTTTTTTGTTGACGCGAAAAAAAAATATAAAAACAATTGCTATCCACTTGAAACTTCTCAAAATCACTCAATATTAATTCAAGAGTGATTTGGTGAAAATGTACAATAAATTCCGTTAATAGTGTTTGCGATTTTTCATGCACACACCATGTAAATTTATGAAAAATTGTAATTGTTTTGTTGATGCGAAAAAAATATAAAAACAATTGCCATCCACTTGAAACTTCACAAAGAGTGATTTGGTAGAAAATTACAATATATTCCATGAATTGTTTTTGCGATTTTTCCCGTAAATTTATGAAAAATTATAATATTTTTTGTTGATGCGAAAAAAATATAAAAACAATTGCTACCCACTTGAATCTTCACAAAATCACTCAATATTAATTCAAGAACGATTTGGTAGAAAATTACAATATATTCCATGAATTGTTTCTGACATTTTTCCTGTAAATTTATAAAAAAATATAATATTTTTTTGTTGACGCGAAAAAAATATAAAAACAATTGCTACCCACTTGAAACTTTACAAAATCACTCAATATTAATTCAAGAGCGATGTGGTAGAAAATTACAACATAGTCCATGAATTGTTTTTGCGATTTTTCCTGTAAATTTATAAAAAAATGTATTTTTTTTTTGTTGTCGCGAAAAATATATAAAAACAATTGCTACCCACTTAAAACTTTACAAAATCACTCAATATTAATTCAAGAGTGATTTAGTAGAAAATTACAATATATTCCATGAATTGTTTTTTGCGATTTTTCCTGTAAATTTATAAAAAATTATAATATTTTTTTGTTGACGCGAAAAAAATATGAAAACAATTGCCATCCACTTGAAACTTCCCAAAGAGTGATTTGGTAGAAAATTACAATATATTCCATGAATTGTTTTTGCGATTTTTCCTGTGAATTTATAAAAAATTATAATATTTTTTTGTTGACGCGAAAAAAAATATAAAAACAATTGCTACCCACTTGAAACTTTACAAAATCACTCAATATTAATTCAAGAGCGATGTGGTAGAAAATTACAATATAGTCCATGAATTGTTTTTGCGATTTTTCCTGTAAATTTATAAAAAAATGTAATTTTTTTTTGTTGTCGCGAAAAATATATAAAAACAATTGCTACCCACTTAAAACTTTACAAAATCACTCAATATTAATTTAAGAGCGATTTGGTAGAAAATTACAATATATTCCATGAATTGTTTCTGCCATTTTTCCTGTAGATTTATAAAAAATTATAAAAATTTTTTGTTGACGCGAAAAAAATATAAAAACAATTGCTACCCACTTAAAACTTTACAAAATCACTCAATATTAATTCAAGAGCGATTTGGTCGAAAATTACAATATATTCCATGAATTGTTTTTGCCATTTTTCCTATAAATTTATAAAAAATTATAATATTTTTTTGTTGACGCGAAAAAAATATAAAAACAATTGCTACCCACTTAAAACTTTACAAAATCACTCAATATTAATTCAAGAGCGATTAGGTAGAAAATTACAATATATTCTATGAATTGTTTTTGCGATTTTTCCTGTAAATTTATTAAAAAAATTATCTTTTTTTGTTGACGCGAAAAAAATATAAAAAACAATTGCTATCCACTTGAAACTTTACAAAATCACTCAATATTAATTCAAGAGTGATTTTGTGGAAAATTCCAATACATTCGGTCGATTGCTTTTGCGATTTTTCATGTAAATTTATGAAAAATTATAATCATTTTATGTAAAAACAGCTGTAAAATATTTGAAACTTTCTAAATTTACTTAAAATACAATAATCTTAATAATCCTCCAAAAACTCAAAATACCCCATCACTGGTTTTCAAAATAACCGACCGATAACAGCGTTTATATATTTTTTTAAGTTTCACTTCTTCCGAGTGACAAAAAAATATATAAAAACACTTGAATACAATACACTTGAAACTTTTCAAATTTACTCAAAATACATTAATCTTAATAAACCTCCAAAAAAATTTAAAAAAAACCCTACGCTGGTTTTCAAAATAAACGACCGATAACGGCGCTTAATTTGTTTTTAAGTTTCACTTTTTCCGAGTGAAAAAAAATATAAAAACAGCTGCAACACACTTGAAACTTTCTAAATTTACTTAAAATACATTTATCTTAATAAACCTCAAACTCAAGATTTTTCAAATCTGCTATTTTGTTCAAGAGTTATCTTCTCAAATAAATCCATTGCGATTTTTCTCTTCTCTTGAAACTTTCGCAGACATCTGAAGACATTTAAAATGACGAATCAGTGTTTTTAGAATTCATAAAAAAATCTTGCTTCATTTGGAATTAGCCTTTAGCGCGTGGAATAAGTATCACCCTATATATTCGCGCGGGCACTGATTTATTTTTAAAACGGGATAATTGAAAGATTCATTGCCGCGTGAAAATCCCTGTTCTCCGAAATGTTTACAGTTTATATCAAATTATGGCTGAGCCCCCTCAGTTTTGTTACTCTGCGCGTTCTATTTTAGTAAACGTCGCCAGATTAAAGACGGAAAATAATGCGCCTTCATCTCCTTAACGGAATAATCCAATAATATATTCACAGCAGTTGCACTCCTACACGCAACAGTGAATACTCCGGCGCCATCTATTTATCGGTAAATCTTCTTTAACGCCCACACGCTTACAAAAAATCTGCAGCGCTCAAGTTATGATTACCCAGCGCATCCACCATTTCGAAGGCTGAAATATTGAATTAACTTACAAGTAGATGCAGATTCAGATGACATCGGTAAGAAATACTGTATTTATAGAGTTAATCATGAAGGCAACAGTATAAAAAAAATGGTATTATTCACTCAAATAAATTACCAATGCAAAAAAAATGAACTTCTATAATTGAAGTGAATTATGAAACAAACGATAACCCATGATAGCTCATGGTAGTTATGATTCTGTGAAGTAACGCTCGCATGCCGCAAAAAAAATGGAACAGTAAAAATTAATCAAAATACGGTAGAATTCAGAAATAATTGAAAAATCTGTGCCATAACCTTGACTGATAATGACGCGTTTATACGTATGGAAATGGAATCTGTAAGTAATATCCGTGGAGTTTTCGTCGCACAAACGTTTGGCATATTCCATTTTCGTATCTGATGGGATTCGGGCAGATTATATATTTATAAATATATAAACCGGGGGCTGGTGCGTGCGCGTTCGGGTACACGCACCCCAACGCCACCACCGTGTACGTATATTTTCATCCTTACCGTATTGGTTTTATATCAGAGACAATTTCGCCGAACCGATGAGCATGATTGACGGTTTTACACATGAGATTTAAGTATGATATTCAAGTGTCCGTAGATAAAGACAGGAAGACGGGATATTTATATTTCCATTCCATTCCGTTCCACGTTCCATTCGGGAGACACATGGGTGCTTTTTTTAAGTAGTCACATTCCTAGTATAAAAAGAATATGCGCGCGGTGGAATCTCATTTTTGAGAGCTATTTCATAAAGTAAATGACTCGAAACGAATATAGTTAGAGTAAATGTATTTTTCTGTTTTTGGGGAATATTTCATAGTAATGTGGTCACAAAGATGTCATTATTTTATATTCTATACACTATAAAACTGAGGGGGCGGCACAGTTTGTTGCTTTCAAATCCGATATTATGCACTTTTGAATATGTCCCATACCCTCCGGTTTTCCTCTGCCATTATTTTATTCTGTACAGGAACGTTTCGTTCAGTCCAACTTATATGATTTAAAATGAAATTCATATATATTTTTTTTAACTTGATGAACTACAACTAATTGATTTATTGTTTAATATCCAATGATAAGAGATAAAGCTCAAAACGCGTGTATAGATGGCAATGAAAACATTAAATATTGTTTCCCTATCACCTACGAACCGATTTCGACCTTTCAGGTCTCATCAGCGCAACGGAAATTACTATTAAAGTTCTTTAAGGTAGAAACGCCAAAGTGGCGGAATCTATTACCTGGATACTGTACTAAACATTTTATTATTCGGTTGTTAATAAACAATGTTTTCTTTTTCGGCTTATTTCTGCCACTGACGCCGTAAAATTTCTAACGCGGCATAAGTGAATCGATGACGGGAAGTAATTCATTCGCTTGCATGCATAAACTGCATTTTATAAGTAATAAAGTTAGAATTGAAGTTTTACGTTCGCAATCTTGATATTTACACTGTGGAGTTTTACGAGGCCGCGGTGATTTAGAAAATTCGAAATCGACGTCTACCGCACACATGGCCGATAAAAATCTGCGTCACCCCCTTGAAAATTTAAAATTACGTAATTATATGTTATAACGGGGGATTACATAATTTTTATGGTGTGCCGAGGAAGTCCGATGGAACTGGGGCGTCGGCCCAACCATGTGCATCAAATGTCAAAAATCATGGGCATTGAATGTCTCGCCGCCCTCGCACTTATAAAGACTGATTCTCTTCCCCTAAATTACTTGTGGCCACTAACAAACCCTCCACACCGCAACCCCCTAATACTATATTACAACCCTAAACCGAAGTACCCCAATGCAGATCGGCTCTTTCAAACTTTATCATTACGATTTCTCAATCAACACTTCTCTTGATTAAATTAATAATTACACGCGCTTTGTTGAGAACTATTTACATTACAAGGGCCGACACTTTTTTGGCGGATTCGTTCCAAATACTTGGGCAACAATTTCTAAGTTATGGGAGTTTGCGGGGTCGGTGTGTGTGGTCAGAAAAAGTTGAGCTTAATGCGAGGGTGAGTGAGGGACTCATAAAAATATACCCCGTGCTCCCTACAGAAACTAAAGAAATCAATCCGCTGTTTTATAGCCCTACTACCGTAACGACACAATGGATCGGACTGAAAAGCCGAAAGGAAGGATAGTACGCTTCATTAAAAAGCTTTGCTGTTTTAATATATCGGACTTCTTTTCCTTACTTTTATTGAAATATTCATAACGAAAACATTATTCTTACATTAAAACATATTGTGTACTAGAGATGGGAGAAATCACTCTTTTTTCAGGTGAGGTATTCAAAATGTTTTAACTGTATTGATAGGTACGGCCTTTAACAATGCTACCATGATAAAATATTTCTAAAATGTCTGCTCGGTATGTCCAAAAAATAAAATTTTGTTCATGTTTTTCACCATGAACATTTTTCAACAAACTTTGATCGGCCGTAGCGGCTAAACGAAAGCTCCAAATTGAACGCGGTTTGCAAATCTGAGCTCCTCGTACGTCAATTAGGCGGATTAGAGATTTTTAATTTTTGATGAAATCGTGAAAAAAGACATGACTAACCCCCTTGGAAATTTTGTTAAAAAATGCGACTTTCTTAAAAATCATCGTAGACTATGAATTATACCTTTTTTTTCATCAGAAAGACGAGAGAAATTGATTGCCGTTAAAAAATTTCAGCTATCTTCAATAGCAAAAAAATTAGTCAATCACCATGAACATTTTTGAAAATTTTAGAAAATAATTGATTTTTCAGACTTTGATCGGCCGTAGCGGCCAAACGAAAACTCCAAATTGAACGCGGTTTGCAAATCTGAGCTCCTCGTACGTCAGTTAGTCGGATTAGAGATTTTTAATTTTTGATGAAAACACAAAAAAAGAAAAGACATGACCCCTTGGAAATTTTGTTAAAAAATGCAACTTTCTTAAAAATCATCGTAGACTATGAATTATACCTTTTTTTTCATCAGAAAGACGAGAGAAATTGATTGCCGTTAAAAATTTTCAGCTATTTTCAGTAGCAAAAAAATTAGTCAGTCACCATGAACATTTTAGAAAATTTAGAAAAAAAATTGATTTTTCAGATTTTGATCGGCCGTAGCGGCTAAACGAAAACTCCAAATTGAACGCGGTTTGCAAATCTGAGCTCCTCGTGTGCTAATTAGTCGGATTCAATAGAAATTGGTGATTTTTAATTTTTGTCGAAAACCTGAAAATCTACCCAAGGGTACCCCCTTCTTACTTTTTCTCAAAAATAATTGATTTTTCAGACTTTGATCGGCCGTAGCGGCTAAACGAAAACTCCAAATTGAACGCAGTTTGCAAATCTGAGCTCCTCGTACGTCAATTAGGCGGATTAGAGATTTTTAATTTTTGATGAAATCGTGAAAAAAGACATGACTAACCCCCTTGGAAATTTTGTTAAAAAATGCAACTTTCTTAAAAATCATCGTAGACTATGAATTATACCTTTTTTTTCATCAGAAAGACGAGAGAAATTGATTGCCGTTAAAAAATTTCAGCTATTTTCAATAGCAAAAAAATTAGTCAGTCACCATGAACATTTTAGAAAATTTAGAAAAAAAATTGATTTTTCAGATTTTGATCGGCCGTAGCGGCTAAACGAAAACTCCAAATTGAACGCGGTTTGCAAATCTGTGCTCCTCGTGTGCTAATTAGTCGGATTCAATATAAATTGGTGATTTTTAATTTTTGACGAAAACCTGAAAATCTACCCAAGGGTACCCCCTTCTTACTTTTTCTCAAAAATTGGCTTTGAATTAATTTTCTGAAGAAACCACTGGTTCGATTCCGGGTTTCTATACATCACTGAAAAGATCCCTTCAAGACGCCTCGGAAAATGTACTTTCGCAAGAACAAATGTCAATTTGAAGCCTGTGACGTGTCAGCAAAGAAAACTCGAAAATGAAAAAATCGAAAAAATCAACTTTTTTAATAATTATCGTAGACCATTGAAGTATACCTTCTTTTTCATCAGAAAGACGAGAGAAATTGATTGCCGTTAAAAAATTTCAGCTATCTTCAATAGCAAAAAAATTAGTCAGTCACCATGAACATTTTTGAAAATTTTAGAAAATAATTGATTTTTCAGACTTTGATCGGCCCTAGCAGCTAAACGAAAACTCCAAATTGAACGCGGTTTGCAAATCTGAGCTCCTCGTACGTCAATTAGTCGGATTAGAGATTTTTAATTTTTGATGAAAACACGAAAAAAGACATGACTAACCCCCTTGGAAATTTTGTTAAAAAATGCAACTTTCTTAAAAATCATCGTAGACTATGAATTATACCTTTTTTTTCATCAGAAAGACGAGAGAAATTGATTGCCGTTAAAAAATTTCAGCTATCTTCAATAGCAAAAAAATTAGTCAGTCACCATGAACATTTTTGAAAATTTTAGAAAATAATTGATTTTTCAGACTTTGATCGGCCGTAGCAGCTAAACGAAAACTCCAAATTGAACGCGGTTTGCAAATCTGAGCTCCTCGTACGTCAATTAGTCGGATTAGAGATTTTTAATTTTTGATGAAAACACGAAAAAAGACATGACTAACCCCCTTGGAAATTTTGTTAAAAAATGCAACTTTCTTAAAAATCATCGTAGACTATGAATTATACCTTTTTTTTCATCAGAAAGACGAGAGAAATTGATTGCCGTTAAAAAATTTCAGCTATCTTCAATAGCAAAAAAATTAGTCAGTCACCATGAACATTTTTGAAAATTTTAGAAAAAAATTGATTTTTCAGACTTTGATCGGCCGTAGCAGCTAAACGAAAACTCCAAATTGAACGCGGTTTGCAAATCTGTGCTCCTCGTGTGCTAATTAGTCGGATTCAATAGAAATTGGTGATTTTTAATTTTTGTCGAAAACCTGAAAATCTACCCAAGGGTACCCCCTTCTTACTTTTTCTCAAAAATTGGCTTTGAATTAATTTTTTGAAGAAACCACTGGTTCGATTCCGGGTTTCTATACATCACTGGAAAGATCCCTTCAAGACGCCTCGGAAAATGTACTTTCGCAAGAACAAATGTCAATTTGAAGCCTGTGGCGCGTCAGCAAAAAAAATTCGAAAATGGAAAAAATCGAAAAAAATCAACTTTTTTCAAAATTATCGTAACCATTGAAGTATAGCTTTTTCTTTCATCAGAAAGACGAGAGAAATTGATTCGCGTTATAAAAATTCAGCAATCTGAAAATTTTCAAAAAAGTCGTTTTTTCAGACTTTTAACCGCCGTAGCGGCTAAACGAAATATCCAAATCGAATGCGGTTTTCAAATATGTGTTTAAATGCATTGCGATTTTTCTCTATTCATCAAAGTTATACAGGCGTTGTTTATCATTTAAACTGGCGAAAAAGTTGAAAATTCTTGCTGAGCTTGAAACTACGTCGTGCATAAAAAAATCTAGCCATCGTGTGTATCCAGACGAAATAAAACAGTAATTAATACAGAATACACATTTAATGTATCCAGTCGTCGTCTAAATTGAAAGACAAATAAAATTAATGACGCCGTCTGAATTTATGATTCATAAACGAGATAGCTGCGCCGATGAGGCCGAATGAAAGTAGTTGTTAAGTATAACATACGGTTTAATTAGATTCCTCCAAGTATGCACTAAGTACATATATAAATTTGAATTAAACGGTTTAATTGTCGCACAGGCCGGCCCCTTCGGCGACTTTCCACCAGAGGTCATGCACTTAAGAATCTAATAAATGTAGAATATGGATTGTGATGAGTGTGCCGCGATATCATTTACTTGAGAGTAATTTACCAACATCGTGTCGCGTTTTAGAACTCATCCGGTATTTATCCTAAATTATTCGAGTCGAGAGTGGTGTTCATCCAACTATAGATGCCATTCTGGAGTATTTTAGTTGAATGTATCATCTAAGATCAGTAGTCTTCAAACCTTGAGATTCCGCGTAACCTGAGTGATTTTTTCAAGAAGGAAAAACATCAATTGCCTGTTGTGTTCCTTGTAGGTAATGTTGCAAATGCAAAATCGAAATAATTTAATAACGCACCGTGAGAAATAAAGATATCACATTGAGTAATTCTAGATCATAGTTAATGAGACGTACAGATACTTAAACACGGGTTTTTGAATACATGCACCGAAGGCAAAGCTTCGATGGAGTTCATATCAAAAGCGGAGCTTTCAATAGAAAAGCTCGTTTGATCTTAATATATGACAAAGTTGGCCAGACGAGCCGTGCTTTTTCCCACCGGGTGTACCGCGCACCGTGCGTGGTGTACGCCTGGGCCGCTCGGAATATTGTATTTCATATTCATATTAATAACGGGTGCACTGATTACCGTAACAAAACAGGAGTATACATCCACTGAACAAACGCAAGTATTGAATAAGATGGACAGGCGAGGTCCACCCTAAAAACTATACAGCGCTATCAGTCACTCGTAATATTTTATCTGGCTGTCAACCGTTCCATAAAACACTATAGATAAAGTGGAGCACTCTCCCCGGGGACTTGGTATTTTTTTACATCATCCTGATAATGATATTGATGAATATAGCTATAAATTTATAAGTACAGCATCTTATAAAAATGCATCGCTTATCACTGATATATTCCACGTATAATCATTGTTTTTAAAAATGATGTAGTATATCACATCCTTTACTCAGGGTAATGTATTACGCGGCCTGCAGACTACCATACGTGTACGTCATCCTTATTCTAATTACTGGCTACGGTAATTGATTCGGGTCCTGGATCCAGGATCCTGGGGGAGGGAGGACCGGGATGGATCGGTCCCTCGGGATGAGATGACATCGTTATCAAAACGTCGACGTCGGCTACATATTTGTTCAGTTCACTTTAACTTGGGACCCGTGCACGCCACGGCCACTTTGAAATTTTCTCAACGCTAATTACGTCATGAAAAATAAAAAGCAAACACGCATGCGGACCCTCGGCGATTTCTGCCTCTTGCGGAATGGTAAGGAGAAGCTTTTTGATAAAATACTCGTCACGTTCGCTTGTGTCTGCGGTGTCACTTGCTAGTCCATTCAGTAAATTAAATCGGACAAAGTAAAAAGCTCTCTAAAGCAATAAAGCCCGATCACTGTAAGTGGAAGCTTTCACCGCATCACTTTCACACATCGCTACAAAACTACGTTATAAACAATAATGAAGCTTTTAGAATAACTAGAGTTGAATTAATTACTTTTAATAAATCACCTGAAACGATTTGATGTAGTGATTGAATTTGTTTAGAAACCTATACCCCACGTGTAATTTTGTGTGGCTTATTTCTTCTTTTTTGTATAAAAAACGTGTCTACTGAATCAATTATTTACTTCATAATAATAATAATAATAATCTTTATTAATATCCCCGGGTACACAAGTCAAAATACATTATCAGTTAAAATTCAACAAATATTCATTTATAAAGTGCCTTAGAAATTAACATAGATTTAACCTTCTTCTTAAAACTAGCTTAATGTTAAGTCTTCATAACCAATCGGTTCATATAAACTTTATATAAACATTATAACACTGGGCCCAGCAAGGAATGACATCTCGCCGTGTCAACTACAGGTGAGCAAAATGACTCTTTTTGTGAGCTGCCTCAATGAAGAGAGTCGAGTCTGGGAGTCAGCTGATGACTCAAATTGAGCTCCAAATTTACTCCGCGACTCGTTGGCTCTTTGAGTCGACTAACTCATGAGTTACCCACCTCTAGCTTCCATGAAATCAATTTTAGTGTTGAACAATGCTGGTCATATCTTCTAACAGCTTTCGACAAATTTAAGTGTAACTGGCGACATTTTCAAGAACTTTTTATTTTCATAAAAATTAAATACTTTTTCATTCTTCGTGCACACATGTTGATTTTGTTTATTGATCCAAAACACAATTCAAGCAAAATATCAAGACCGTTTTTTTTCTATTGGAAAAAAAAATCGAAAATATTCGAATTGCAAAAATGACGCGGTTTTTAAAATCATGTAAATTCACATGCAAATGAAGAAGGTTACTAATACAAAACTGCGGCAAGATCAGAGGAAGCGTGTTTGAAATATTTTGTACGAAAACATGCAGTTTAAAAAAAATCGATAATTCACGTCAATTCTCTATAACTTCGAATTTCGTTTCAAAATTTTAACAGTGTATTTTCTAGTAATTTTCCACTGAAATGTATCAAACATATTGACTCAACGGTGTATCGGAAATAGTTGAAATTTTGAAATTTGCGTTACGTAATGGCCCCTATGTTCTAGTTTTTGATTTTGTGCCCTCCATTTTTGACCTTTTGGCCTAAATTTTCTTTATTGTGGTCTACATTTTTGATCTTTTGGCCCAATTTTTTTTTAATTTGGACTAAATTTCCGATTTTCATGTTCTAGTTTTTGATTTTGTGCCCTCCATTTTTGACCTTATGGCCTAAATTGTCTTTATTGTGGTCTACAATTTTGATCTTTTGGCCCATTTTTTTTTAATTTGGACTAAATTTCCGATTTTCATGTTCTAGTTTATGATTTTGTGCCCTGCATTTTTGACCTTTTGGCCTAAATTTTCTTTATTGTGGTCTTCATTTTTGATCTTTTGGCCCAATTTTTTTTAATTTGGACTAAATTTCCGATTTTCATGTTCTAGTTTTTGATTTTGTGCCCTCCATTTTTACCTTTTGGCCTAAATTTTCTTTATTATGGTCTAGATTTTTGATCTTTTGCTCCAATTTATTTTTTATTTTGGACTAAGTTTCCGATTTTTTTTGTTGTAATTTTCGATTTTTTTTCCCTATATTTTAGAGATTTTTAACTTCTTCTTTATTGTTTTCATGGGCAAATTTGTTATACTTTTTGACCACTATTTTCTGTAACTTATTTTCAGCTAAATAGCTATTTAGGGGGCTAAAAATCTCAAATTATTTTTCTCTTGCTTGATTTTTCAACTTTTTCGTCTGCATTTTTAATTTTTGGACCAGGATTTTTGATTTTTTTGCCATTATTTTAGATCTTTAGCCTGTATCTTCGATTTCTCTTTGTTTCAATTTTTAGGATTTTTGGCCAAATTTTTCGAGTTTCTGGTCGGAAACTTATTTTGACCTGAATGGTGATTTTTCAGGCTGAAAATGGCAAATTTATTTTCTTTGGTTGATTTTTCAAGTTTTTGGTCTACATTTTTAATTTTTAGACCAGTAATTTTGATTTTTTGCTCTCTTGCGTCTCTTCGATTTCTTTGTGCCAATTTTTAGAGTTTTTGGCAAAAATTTTCCAGTTTTTGGTCGGCAACTTATTTTGATATGAAAAGTGAGGATCTCACAATGGCAAATTATTTTTCTTTTGTTTGACTTTTCAACTTTTTGGTCTGCATTTTTAATTTTTAGTTCTCAAATTTTGGTCTAAAATTTTGATTATTTTGACCTGTATTTTCGATTTCTTTGTTATAATTTTTAGAGTTTTTGCCCAAAATGTTTGAGTTTCTGGTCAGCATCTTATTTTAAGCTAAATTGTGATTTGGGGCTCAAAATGGCAAATTATTTTTCGTTTACTTGGTTTTTTCAAATTTTTGGCCTGCATTTTTAATTTTTAGACCATAATTTTTTATTTTTTTGGTCTATATTTTTAGAATTTTCGAGTTTCTCCTCAGCAACTTATTTTGGGCTGAATAGTGATTTTTGGGGCTGAAAATGGCAAATTATATTTCTTTTGCTTGATTTTTCAACTTGTTGGTCTGCATTTTTAATTTTTAGACCATGTTTTTTGATATTTGGCCTATATTTGAGATCTTTGGCTTGTATTTTCGATTTATTTGTGCCAAATTTTAGAGTTTTTGGCCTAAATATTCTTTATTTTGGCCAAAATTTTCGTAGATGAAATTTTTAGTTTTTTGGTTCTATTTTTTTCGCAGTTTCGATTTTGATCTAAATTTTCGATTATTTTGGCGTATATTTTAGTTTTTTTACCTTAATTGTCAATTTTAATGAGCGAATTTTTAATTGGTTTACAGGGTGTATTTGAAATAACGAACAGGCATTTAAGGGCACATACACAAAATATGGGTTCATTTCCGTCAAAATTTATTAAAAATTTTTTTTTTGAATTTTCCTAATTTTTCGAGGTTTTTTAAACATTTTGAGAACCGATGCTTTTCTCATTTAATTAGGTCTGCATGGAATGTGTGTTTGTTTATTTAGAACGCGAGATACGATTTCTTGCCTCCGAAATTTGAAGTGTTATCGCAACGTTTTTTTTTGTAAAAGATAAACAGTCTTCAAGTTCATTGACGCTTAAAGAGCACTCAGATATTTCCTACGCGCTTGTTGTAATTCGATATCTAAAGCCGATGCCGTTTAAAAATTAGGTCACGTTACCACTGCCCCCAAACATGTTGCGTATTTTCACTCATTAACTTTAATAATTAATTGCGGGCTTTTTGTTACAGTTATAAACAAAATAATTGCGAATATTGTTTAAAAAGAATATAATCTCTTTGTGGTTACGAGCCTGTTCATTATTTCAAATACACCCTGTATACCTTAGGTTTTCATGAGCATTTTTTTTATTTTTTGGCCATATTAAACTTTTAATTTTAGATTTTGGATTTGCGATTTAAGGTTTGAGATTCTGAATTTTTAAGTTTCAATTTTTAATTTTTAATTTTTAATTTTTAATTTTTAATTTTTAATTTTTAATTTTTAATTTTTAATTTTTAATTTTTAATTTTTAATTTTTAATTTTTAATTTTTAATTTTTAGTTGTTGTATTTTGGGTTTTAGTTCCTAATTTTTAAATTTTGTTTTTCAAGTTTTAACTTTTAATGTTTAATTTTTAATTTTGAGTTTGGATTTGGGATTTAAGATTTTAGATTCTGAATTTTAAATTTTTGATTTTAAAGTTTAGGTTTTGAGTTTCAAATTTTTAAATTTTGGATTTTAAATTGTACGTTTTAGATTTTAAAGTTTAGGTTTTAAGTTTTGAATTTTATTGGTCTTAATCTTTAAATATTATACGTGCATCACGTATAGTTTGTATATATATATACAAACTATACGTGATGCGTATATATATATATATATATATATAGTTTGAGTTTTGTGTGCAACTTTTGAACGAATTGGTAAAATTTGATAATTCAAAGGAAAATTATTATAATCCCTCCATGTTTATAACTCCATAGTAATCAACCGTTTACATGTAAGCGTCCTGGCCTGATGAGACTAATAAGATCGAAACTGGTCCTCGGTTATCGCGCGGGGAAACAATATTTAAAAATGTGTTTTTAGAAAACAATTTTTTTTTATACCCTGTTATGATTGTGCATATAATGGAACCAAATCGAGTAAATTGGTTAATAACGAGAGATCAATAAATATCAATTTAAAAATGGAATTGAGACGGATTAAACGAGCACCCATATACTCGGTCAAATACATGCATCGGCGATATTAAAATAATACAAATTGAAGCTCACATGTTCGTGTTGGTGTCTGTTCGAATATGAATTGTAATAATTTATAGTCGACAATATATCACGGACTGTATGAGGAATAAATCAGTTGGTTGAATTAATAGGTGCGCAGGGAAATCATTTAAGACTATAAGCCTCTACAACGTGTTCGACATTCGTAGTCTGAAATGGCCCTTAATCATCGGCTTTAAATTGTAACGGCTTGTTAGTTACCGATTTTAATCCCCCCAGTTACCCCACTTACCCCAGTTACTCCAGTTACCCCTTACACACAACTGACTGCTTAAATATGAAATCATCTACCGACACGCCGATGTATTAATTTTTTTTTTAAATTTACTCATATTTCTGGGTGGACGTTATTTTCGTATTACCTCGCAACTCAGTTTAAACAATTTCGTGATTTTTTATTTTGTTGACTAAATGTATTACAATAATGACTTTAATGCGATAAAACCCTTGTTTGAGTATTAATCAGTACATGTTTTGTATCATTTTCAATTTGGAAAACTATTTGTGAAGGCATCTGTTCGATATGGGAGAGATCGATAATCGTTTAAAAGTGTGAACGCGTTGACAGAAAAAAAATTGTGAATCAAATCGTGAAGTCCAATGGCTCGCAAATAATAAATGGCTTCATTTTTGGCCGGAGAACTTCCGAACGTAAAAATTACATATAATTTTCTGGTTTGTGTGCAATGTGCGCGCGTCCGATGGATTCCACCGATTTAATCGGGCCCAAACCGGACCGATGTGTCCCTATATTTATGCAAAAGCAAAGCAAAGCACTTTTTGTTGTGTCGTTTAATTGAAAACAGTGAATCTATTGTTTTCGATCGGGAACGGCCGAATGGCGGTTGCCGCGAAAAAGGGAAAATATTGATTTATCGGGACGAGCAGAAATTATTTTTTTTATCTATGCTTTTCGATATTCCAATTGGACGCGCGGACCGTGGAGCCGCCAGATAATGTTCCAAAAATATCGGCCGGGAAAAATAATCTCGGGGACTCGGATATTAATTATTTCGGGGAGGTCAGTCTAAGGGTGCGATATGAATTCGTAATGGCTGCGGCCTAGGACCTAAATGAATTTTAAGTGTATTGAAGACCGCAAAACACGTAACCTTTATATCGGATATTGTGCGCCACCAAAAGTGCCTGCAAGTGAGTTCTAAACTGTCATAATGTGCACATGTTACCCTTAATAGTGGCAATTAGAAATCTGTGACAACTCCAACGCGTGCCTTGCAAGATTAAACCGAAGACTTATTAATGGTTTTACTCGTTTTAATGCATCTTTCCCTTTAATTAATACATTTCGCATTTGCCCACTTTTAAACACAGTCTTATTTTCTTATTTATTTGATATTTATTGATTTCAACATAATAACATAAGGAGTCGATAGCCATTTGTCAGACTAATCATACTATCATTTGTAAGCATTAAAATTCTGTATATGTAAAATCTGCTAATAAAGTTATTCTTAGTTTTTCTAAGTAATTATTAATTTAAACCATATTTATATTGATATGTACTGTTATACCTTGTGTAACTTGTATTCACACTAATACATTATTATTATTATTATTATTATTATAGTAACATAAGGAGGGAAGACCACTGGTCGATAACCCGTTATTTAAAAAAAATCAAAATTATGACATCCAAATTATTATATTCCTAACATTAGAAATAAAATATCAGCTAAATAACCTTCTGATCTATTTGTATCTATATTGTCACTTTCAAGAATTATATTTTAAAACTCAGTGATAAAGGTAACTATAAACAGCAAATTGTATTTACAAGAACACAATAGCATTGATAAAATATTTAAAGTTTAAACTCCCCCTGCATTAAATCTCTCCGCTATCTTTTATCCCCCCCTCCCTCCGTTTACATGGGCCTTTCTTCGGATGTGACTTGTTATTTCTATAATTGAGAAAACTATTTTTCTTCCCGCCGCCCGGCGCCGCCACCAAAGCTGTCGCGGTGCTCTAATCTGGTTTTATCTCCTTGAAGGGCTTCACTTGCGCCCAACCATAATGCCGGATTGCGGATTGACGTTTCGACAGCTAGGGCTACCGTAATGTAGGGAAATGTATGCAATTCCCTGCAACTCGCACACCCCCCATTTGTAACCATGCGGGATGGGTCCGTTCCGAATAACTTTTTCTGCTCTGCGAATCGCATTCAGCCGTTTCTTTATGCGCGGCGATGGCGTGAAAACCCGATAGGGTTATAATCTATTTTCATTATTTAAGTTTTCAATTGATTTATAAGCCGCCGTAATTGGATTTCGTTTGTGGCGGATAATGAAACAAGAATGTCCAATCAGAAAGTTTCCAACTCAAAATTCGAAACGTCTTAGGCTCGGGGCTGCAAGGCACGTGACTTGGATGAATCATTTTTCAATGACCATTATTTAAAGCGTGAAAGTTTAAGTGAATTTCCAGAATAGCGGAGATTTATAAATAATAACATCAAACTTATTACTGATGAAACTAAACGACATGTGATGTGCTTAGTAAAAATTAACTCTGCGTCGTCTTATTCTTTGAAGAAGGCAAGGATAACAACTATCATTGTCGCTGTTATATTTACACTTTTGGTTGAAACGAGAATAATATACAGGATGACCGATTTATCTGAAGACATTGACGACGCATCTGATCAAAAAAGTCGACCCCTCCATTTTAAAATCATTAATGGGAACCTCCATTTTTATTGCAGATTCGAAATTCCCCGTAAAAAATAAGTAAATTTTATTTGTACATTTCTTTCGATTTGTGATAGATGGCGCTGTAATCGCAAGAAAGTTGATTTTTGTGAATATCTCGAGAAACTACTATTTCTATTGTACAATTCAATATCCGTAATTTATTTGTTTTTTTTAAATTTTTTTTTTTTAAGGAAAGATGGTTGACGGAAATTCGGGTTGAGGAAGCGCGGATGATTTGGAATTGGCGTAAGCATCTAGCTATTCGGCCACTAACGATAATTAAGTTTTTGAGATATCATTTTTAATAAAAATGACCCGCACGGCCACTTCTTCTTTCCGAAAAAGTGACCGCACGGATGGGATTCGAACCCACGACCACGAGGCCCGTGAGCAGTAGCTCTACTCACTAGGCCACCGCGGCCCCCTTGTTTTTTTTAGTCTTACTTTTGTAGATTTACTTACAAACAGGTATATTTTTTCTCTTTATTAAATGTTTAGAAAGCACATTATTGTTTAGAAACCGGTCTGTAGGTGTCCTGATGGGGAAACAATTCAGTCTACTATTCATCTTTATTAAATGTATAAAAACACATTGTACACTTGGTTAATTATTTAGAAACCGGTCTGTAGGTGTTCTGATGGGGAAATAATAAATATTGTTATATTTGCTGCCGTTGGCATATTCCTAAATCTGTCGGCGGGTTTAGTACAACATTCAGGCAATAGATTCCGCCACTTTGGCGTTCCTACCTATTATTTATATCATTGCAAATCGGCATAAAAAATATAAATAAGAGTTTACGCATTTTTCTTCAATTCCGTAAAAAAGGCATCGTCTTAAGTATTCCCAGTCACGAACAACAGTGTACAACTAGGTTAAAAGGTAACATCTGTCATAATAAATTAAGGCTCGCATCCTCACGAACAACTACGATCTGTTGACTCATCTATCACTTGATGAAACATAATTAATAATGAAGTAAATATGGGTAATAAAAATCAGTTATTATTGAAGTATTAACCAAAAGGAACTTTTCAATAAAGTGCACTTTGTTGATATCACACACTTTTTTTTTTAATTTTTGCGACTATAATTTTACAGGGTCATTATCAAAGAGACAGCGCCTGTCTGAGACACTTTCAAGGTCATTATCAAAGAGACAGCGTCTGTCTGAGACACTTTCAAGGTCATTATCAAAGAGACAGCGTCTGTCTGAGACACTTTCAAGATCATTATCAAAGAGACAGCGTCTGTCTGAGACACTTTCAAGGTCATTATCAAATAGACAGTGTGAGTGAGTGAGTTAGGGACTGTCTTATAATGACCCTGTAACAGTCAAAACTATAGTCGCAAAAATAAAAAATAAAACGTGAGTGATGCCAACAAAGTACATTTGATTAAAGTATTAACCAAAAGGAACTTTTCAAAAAATTGCACTGTGTTGATATAGTCTAGCCGTGCTACAATGGTATCGTTGGAAAATTCGAAAGTTCCAAAATGCGCTCCAAACGCTTTGAAAACACGAAAAATGCGTTCAATAAAAACTGTAAAATCAATTAATTACCTTCCAAAGGTAAAAGGTAATTTAAAAATTTTTAAAATTCAAAAATGCATAAAATGCGCTCCAAACGCTTTGAAAACACGAAAAATGCATTCAATAAAAAATGTAAAATCAATTAATTTCGTTTTAAAGCTTAAAATTTATTAAAAAGCAATGAATTTCTGATTTTCCAAAAAAAAATTCCTTTCATGTCTTGAAAGGAAACAAATCTGCAATGCTTTAAACGGAAATTATATTCAGCGATTTGTAAAAATCAAAAGTTCAAAAATGTATCAAATGCACTCCAAACGCTTTGAAAACACGAAAAATGCATTCAATAAAAACTGTAAAATCTATTGATTTCCTTCCAAAGCTTTATTAAAACGCAATGAATTTCTGATTTAAAAAAAAAGAAGGGAAACAAATTTGCAACGCTTTAAACTTGAACTGTAAATACGAAAATTATATTCAGCGATTAGAAAAATTAGTAAAACTCAAAAATGCATAAAAAACGCCTTGAAAACATGAAAAATGCATTCAATAAAAATTGTAAAATCAATTAATTTCCTTTTAACGCTTAAAATTTATTAAAAAGCAATGAATTTCTGATTTAAAAAAAATAATGGTCATATCTTGAAAGGAAATAAATCTGCAACGCTTTAAACGGAAATTATATTCAGCGATTTGTAAAATTCAAAAGTTCAAAAATGTATCAAATGCACTCCAAACGCTTTGAAAACACGAAAAATGCTTTCGGTAAAAACTGTAAAATCAATTAATTACCTTCCAAATCTTTATTAAAAAGCAATGAATTTCTGATTAAAAAAAAAAGAATTGTTATATCTTGAAGGGAAACAAATTTGCAACGCTTTAAATTTGAACTGTAAATACGAAAATTATATTCAGCGATTAGAAAAACTAGTAAAATTCAAAAATGCGCTCCAAACGCCTTGAAAACATGAAAAATGCATTCAATAAAAACTGTAAAATCAATTAATTTACTTTCAGAGCTTAAAATTTATTAAAAAGCAATGAATTTCTGATTTAAGAAAAAATAATGGTCATATCTTGAAAGGAAACATCTGCAACGCTTTAAACGGAAATTATATTCAGCGATTTGTAAAATTCAAAAGTTCAAAAATGTATGAAATGCACTCTAAATGCTTTGAAAACACGAAAAATGCATTCAATAAAAACTGCAAAATCAGTTAGTTTCCTTCCAAACGTTAACATTAATTAAAAAGCAATGAATTTCTGGTTTTCAAAAAAAAAATATCTTGAAGGGAAACGAATCTGCAACGCTTTAAACTTGAACTGTAAATACGAAAATTATATCCAGCGATTAGAAAAATTTGTAAAATTCAAAAATGCATAACATGCAGTCCAAACGCCTTGAAAACATGAAAAATGTATTCAATAAAAACTGTTAAATCAATTAATTTCCTTTCAAAGCTTAACATTTACTAAAAAGCAATGAATTTCTGATTTAAAAAAAATAATGGTCATATCTTGAAAGGAAACAAATCTGCAGCGCTTTAAACGGAAATTATATTCAGCGATTTGTAAAATTCAAAAGTTCAAAAATGTATCAAATGCACTCCAAATGCTTTGAAAACACGAAAAATGCATTCAATAGAAACTGCAAAATCAATTAGTTTCCTTCCAAAGCTTAACATTTATTAAAAAGCAATGAATTTCTGATTTTCAAAAAAAAAATGTAATTTCTTGAAGGGAAACGAATCTGAAACGCTTTAAACTTAACTGTAAATACGAAAATTATATTCAGCGATTTGAAAAATTGCATTTTGTTCATATCACACACATTTTTTTTTATTTGTGCGACTTTACTTTTACAGGGTCATTATCAAAGAGACAGCGTCTGTCTTAGACACTTTCAAGGTCATTATCAAATAGACAGTGTGAGTGATTGAGTGAGAGACTGTTTTATAATGACAAAACTATAGTCGCAAAAATAAAAAAAAACGTGAGTGATGTCAACAAAGTACATTTGATTAAAGTATTAACCAAAAAGAACTTTTCAAAAAATTGCACTGTGTTGATATAGTCCGGCCGTGCTACGGTGGCATCGTTGGAAAAATCAAAAGTTCAAAAATGCATAAAATGCGCTCCAAACGCTTTGAAAACACGAAAAACGCAAAAATCAATTAATTCTTTTGCACCACTACCAGGAATAAAGGCATGAGCATCTTCCAAACTTTTAAAAGGTTCCTTGCTCTCTTAGCAATGGTTACTCGATAATACCCAGCATATTATTTTTAAGACACCTAAATTTAGCTTCAAATTTTAGGAAAAATGATGCAATTCACAAATCATCATTTACGTTTTCCAATCCCAAGTAATCTTCCTGGCATGAAGAAAGAAATGCAATTACTGAAAGACCTATTACCTCTAATAAGTTATTTTCAGAAGCTACAAAATCTTCAAATGCGTGGTATCAAAATTGAATTAATTAATTTTTGCGTTAGGTTCGAGAATTAATTTTTACGAGTACATAACGTTATGCGATATTGAAATTAAATGAATTATAAGCCATTAGTTGATAAAGTGGTGGGTTAATAACGATTAAAGCAATAAAATCCCTCATTATCAGATCGGATCGGATAGTGTTGGAGATTTGGGTAGTAGGTTATGCGGATTTAAATAAAAGGTTTTAAATATCAGCGTTTAGCACAAAGGGAATATGCCGGAGGATCTTGTTAGCATTCAGGATATTCTCTAACTAAGCCATACACATTGCGGTCCGATAGCCTTAGCCCGATATACCAAGCCATTTGTTCGTCGACACTGATAACCGCAAGAAATCTGCATATCAGATCAGACCAATTCTACTTCACTGCGACTGCCGTATTATGTAGACCTCTCTAATAGATCTAGGGCTTTCTCTTCCCTTTTAAATCTCATTTACACTGTTTTCAGCCAGACCATGAAAAATACCTTGAGCTTCGCTGATTTCATTTATCACTCACGATCATGAGGGAAAAATAGGATGATTTAAATTATATACACACAACGTATTAAGAGGTGACGATAAAAAGGGCTTAAATTCGAATATTTATTTAGCGGACAATAAAAACCCAGTGTTGAAATGTGTCGCAATTTAACGGATATATTTAAAGATGGGATGATGCAGGGGTGCTTTGGGTATTATACCCTTGTAGCTCCTTAGTGATAATGGCTGGTGTAGTGGCATCACTCAGTGGAGCCCGCTTTAGCGCTTTAGGGAGATTGTCTATTGTGTCAGCTTAAAATTGAATCCAACTCGCGTTAAAATCGACAAATCGTTTCGTCGCATCATCGCATTTCACTTCGATTGTACAGTTCTTGACTTGAAATTAAATAAAACAAGACTGCGAGTTCGTTTACTCCATCAGACGAGTGCTGTGGGCGGGGCGGTAATCCCCTAATGTCATTAAAGCCGATCCGAGAATGCGCGATTTAATTCCACAGTTTTTAACAAAAAAAATATCGACAGACATTTTCATACATCAAAATCTAATACATAATAATAAATAAAATCTATTAAAATGCTAAAAATTGCAAACAAAATTATTAACCATAGAAACGCCATATTGTTCTAAATCCAATCACGGACAGATATAGGAATGTAGCAAATATAAACATTAATAGTAGAGGTATGAAAAATACGCCAAAATATCTTGCAGTGTGTTGTAAACAATTGTAACTACATACAGAAATTGCGAGGTTTTAAACGAATTTCAGAAAAAAGGCATGTGCACCGTGAGAAAGTAGATCAACCCTAAAAATTCCACAAAAGAACAGATTGCGCCAACGGCGAAAAAAACAAAAGCTTTCACATATCGTTACATATTTAATGTCCGTGCCTCTTTTTGTGCGGCATATACATAATAATAAATCACATACAAAGCAAAGTGGTATTCGTTACGCTTATTTCCTCCGGTTAGTTTTAATAATGTTTTAACCACCGCGTAAACGGAAGTGTTCACAAAGCCAGGCATTCTTCCATGACCGCTGTGGGGACCGTGGGGGTGTGGGGGTGCGACACTGGCGAAACGGTCTCAGATGTCCGGCTACCCCTGCCCGATTCGTGTGTGTGCACCAACACGCGAACACCTGTCTGCGCTAATTGCCATCCCCCAAATTATACCTCCCTTGATTTGTTTCTGATTGATTCCGGTCCGATGCAATCACCAGTCGTGATTAACAGGTTTCATCCGGACTTTTATTATACAAATTCAATTCCTATGCAGTTTCATTCGTATCATCGTCATCGCAATAAAAAAAAATCATAATTTTATTAATAAATTATGTTGTAGTTTAACTTTAATAAAAAATTAATAATTTTGCCTTATTGCTTTAACCATTTAATGTAAAAACTTATATTTTTATGTTTAAATAAATCATGCAATAGAGGGTTAATATAGTTATAAATATTTAAGCAATATAAATGCAGTTTTTTTTTACTTTCGAATACGCAATTTCAACGGAAATATCCATTTTGAGGTCCCCCGTCACGATTCCAACTATTTTTGAAAAATGTCTGTCTGTGGGCGCCGTATCTCAAAAACCACAAAATATTTTCAAAACTTTGAACAAGTGCTTTTGTCAGGTCCACTTCTTTATTCGCCCACTTGAATTTTGAACAGCTTAAAATTACATAATGATCTAGGTTACGTTTAGGTTAGGTATTACTAATAAGTAAACCTACCGATTTTATTAATACACTTGTAGAGCATTTTTTTTAATATAAAAAATATTTCAAACATTTTTAACAAATATTAAAGACAACAAATAAATGTAGATCATTTGTCTGAAAATATTTTTCATAAAATTACTTTTTTCCGAAAAATAAACTAAAATTTCGAAAAAAATTATTTAATGAAAAATATTTTCAAACAAAGGATTAAATATTTTTGTAATATTTTTCATATTTAAAAAATAATCGCAAAGAAACAAAAAACGGTTTTGGTAAACACCTACTTCCGATGTACGAAATTTTACCAAAAACCTTCTGTTTTTTGGGATTATCAAATAAGACTTATGTTCAAAGTTTCATGTTAGTTCCTGGATTCGTTTTTGAGATACCGCGTGCACATTGCATTTCACCTGACCTTACGTAGATGTCACAAGGTCAAACCAAGGTCACTGTGTAACTACTGTATGTTCCCCTCCAAACAGTTCAACTATTATCTAAAACATTTTTTTGTATCATTGATAGTTGAAGAGAAAATCGATATAATCCATCCTGAATTTTTGATCTTTGATAGAACCTCAAAAGTTTTCCCCAGACTTTTCCGCGGTCTAACCTATGTTTTCATCATCCATATCCTTATAATTTTTTGAAGAAAATAAAGAGAGTTTTGCATGTATAAAAATGGCTGCTCTAGAAAACAAGATTTGATGGTCAAAAATACACTTTTTCGAGAATTTGCTTTGTATATTCCACATTTCTATCGACTGAATCAGAGCCCTGCAGAAGCGGGTTTTTGAAAGCCCGGCCCGGCCCGTCCCCGAAAAATGTTGAATTAAATAAATAAAATTACTGGACCCATGTATTCCTTAAAATTCCTAAAATACATTGAATTCATGTCAATATTTTTTTTTCAATTCACTTAGTTGTTGCTTTCTAAATTATAATAAAATTAAATTTATCCAAGCCCGGCCCGGGTTAAATTATCCATCGGAAAGCCCGGCCCGGCCCGGGCCAAAGCCCAGCCCATGCAGGCCTCTGGACTGAATACCCGAAATTTGGGCAAAAATAATCTTGAATGCCGTGTTTCTATAATTACGGAAAAAATATATAAATAAATAACAAAAATTAAAAGTACATACAAAAAATTTATAACAAAAGTTTCAAGTAATTAACGCTCTTGGAAATGCTGTAATCAAATTTTGCAACAATTTGACATTCTACCAAAGACCACCATAGCGAGTTAATTTTAACTGGCAGTTCGGAAACTAAATAAAAATGTTTCTTGAGTTCCGTTGAACTTTAATATAATTTTAACAAAACATACAAATGATAATAACCATCGCCCCTCAAAAGCGGATTGTCAGAAAATCGCCCAATTTTAAATGTCGATCGCTCACCAGGGGGCGATATCGCCCACGTTGAGAATGAGAAACGCTGGGTTAACCCATTTCGATCCAGAATCTCCAAGAGGGGATCAGATCGATTTTAAGAGTCCTGGATACCATGCATATATCAAAAACTCGGATTATTCACTTACGAATTTATAAAATGCAAATCTGTTTTTATAGTTATTTCTAAAATTATTATGCCGAGGGCGTCCAAGAGCTATATTTTTTGTTTTTTTGTTAATAACAAAGTAAAAATAAAAAATAAATAAATTTAAAAAAAATAACTCTTGGTTGCCTTTTTTACCTTTACTTAGAATATATTTTTCCTGTAATCTTTTTTTTCTAAAATGTATAATAGATGGAAAATTGGCCCATCTCAGCATTAGTTTTGTACCTCATGGGTTATCAGAAGGAAATAAGAAGGAGCGCCGGCTCTTGGATTTCCTTAGGGAAAGACAAAGATGCCACTCGTGCTTACTCTAATAGAGGAAGCAAAATGTTTTTGCTTTTTCGGTCAAATTTTCTTCCGCTGCGTCACCGCCGAACATCCACGAGCCGCCGGTGATAAGAACATTTTGATAAAAATGGCACTTAATGGGAAATTTCCATCAGTAATTGTTTTTACTGTTTTCAATAGATTGAATAAATCTACATACTCAGACTGGTATCGTAAGGCCACGTTATTTAACATAATATCTCCAATCCATTTATATTCTTCAAATGCAGGAGAAGACACTAACAAACAATATAATCAACAGTTTTTCAATTCTCCCCACAAATAAAATGTATGTGAATCGTGTCTCACCCAAGAAACACAAAACGCACTTGTCTGGTATTATCAGCTGTGTTTTTTATCTCCTCCGATGGCCTATTTAAAAAAAAGAACACGTTTAAATTGTTTATTTATTTATATTAATTAGGGATTGTATAGATATAATCCAGAATATTTGAAGTTACCAATCTGTATAACGCTGCGCCATCTATTATCATACGCTGTAAGTAGTATAACACATTCGATTAAAATTTGAACTGTACACAGTTCGAACCTGTTATCGTCTGGAAATAATAGAAATGGCATAAAATCTTGTATTGAAGGTTTCTGTAAACGTCAACCAATAAAAGTAGAAAGCGAACACCGCTAAAAAATGTCTAATTATGAAAGTGAATGATTCATAGTACTCTGTAATAGTATATTACAGTACAAGCAATGAACGTACACTACGTATTCTAGATCAATGACTACAAGTGATGAAAGTACGAATTTCACTCACACGAGGACCTGTTGAAACGATACACAAGTGAGCGAAATTCGTATCATCGCGAGATTAAATAAAACGCCATACAGCCCATAAAATGTATAAAATAAAACGGGAAGAATAGATTTCTAACATGACTCAAATTAAAAATAAGTCTCAATTTAACTAATGTTGAGAGTTTATTTAATTCTGTCCTTAAAATATGCAAATAACACGATAAGAACACTTTTTGTAATACATCCACTGACAGAGTGAGTGTAAAGTACTTTCACTCACTCGTTTCCATAGCAACTGATTGAGTGGGTAAAAGTAAAGCTTTTTCGCGTATCTACGCAAGAAAATAAAAGGTTCAATGGCAGGATTAAACTATAAAACGGAAATCTTTAAATTCCCATGACAGTGAATAAAATGAACCGATAATAAAAAGAAATTCCATTAATATACTGCAATTGATTTAAGAATCTAAAACTGCATAATAAATTGCACCTCTAATACCTACCATATTGGAAATATCATTGAAGGATGTCTTTTCCATTATCTCTTTTGAAGTGTATTACATTACAGTAGTCTAATATTTATTGCTAGGAAGTTTAGATAAAGTAGGTAATACATTACAATGATTTCTTCTAACAATTTCCTCCCGCCAACAGTTGTCTATATTGGATAAAATTACTTAAAACACACCTTTGAGCGACATCTGTAGACGCTAAAGCGAAGCATTAACATTTTGAATTTGTCAACACAATATCTATTTTGAATTGTACTACATTACACAGTACAGTAGTCTAATATTTATTGCTAGGAAGTTTAGATAAAGTAGCTGATACATTACAATGATTTCTTCTAGCAATTTCCTGCCGCCAACAGATGTCTATATTGGATAAAATTACTTAAAACACACCTTTGAGCGACATCTATAGACGCTAAAGCGAAGCATTAACATTTTGAATTTGTTAACACAATATCTATTTTGAATTATATTACATTACAGTAGTATATTTATTGCTAGGAACTTTAAATAAAGTAGCTGATACATTACACTGATTTCTTCTAGCAATTTCCTCCCGCCAACAGTTCTTAAAACAACACCTTGAGTTACATCTGTAGACGCTAAAACGAAGCATTAACATTTTGAATTTATCAATACAATATCTATTTTGAATTGTATTTCATTACAACGTAGTCTAATATTTATTGCTGGGAAGTTTAGATAAAGTAGCTGATACATTACAATGATTTCTTCTAGCAATTTCCTCCCGCCAACAGATGTCTGTATTGGATAAAATTGCATAAAACACTTTGAGCGACATCTGTAGACGCTAAAGCGAAGCATTCACATTTTGAATTTGCCAACACAAGTTCTCCCAGAATTGTGATAACTTATAAATGGAAAGAGAATTAATGCCCGCGTTAAAACATGAAGGAGCAAATTACAATACTGTTCGTGATACTTCTGTACTTCATTATATCCACGCTGTTACTGCAAAGAGTCAACTTAACCTCCAAAACCATCATCGATGAGCTGTTCCATCTGCCGCAGGGGCTGGCATACTGCAACTATGACTTCTACAAGGTGGTTTCATCAACAACTTTATTATAATGGTAAAATAAATACTCTAATATAATTTATTTGCCACGGTTTCAGTGGGACCCGAAAATCACAACATTGCCAGGTTTGTACTTCGTCTCCACTCTGCTTTGTGCCCCTTTTGGAAAATGCGACGTAACCTGTTTGCGTTTTACTAATGTAATTGCTGGGAGTGTCAATTTCCTGCTTTTTATTTCACTGAGACGTATTTTTCGACCAAAAGTAAGTAATATTTTATAAACCGATTATTATTAATAAGTAATATATAGATATTATAGAATTATTGTAAATATACATAGTGGGCCAAAAAAAAACGGTACAAGTAGTTTTGTACTCTCATAAATCTTATTAAATAATATAACAGTGAAAAGCCCAATTTTTATAGATAAGATGAAGTACTACTTACAAAGTGTAAATATTTTGTTTTTCCAAGCAATATTTAATGTGTTAATTATCATTAAAAATATAAATATTTCCAGTTTATACCGTTTTTTTGGCGCACTGTGTATATACTGTTATTTTCTTTTATACATATGTAGGCTAAATAAAGTTATTGTTATTATAATTTGCATAACAAACATGCACATTAAAGGTAGAAACGCCAAAGTGGCGGAATCTATTGCCTGAATGCTGTACTGAACCAAATCCGAGTGGCTTAACCACCGACAAGATATGGATATTGCCAGCGGCGGCAAATATAACAATAATAATGTAAACATTAAATATTATTTCTCATCAGAACACCTACGTTTTTGACCTTTCAGGTCTCATCAGTGTAGTTAGTTACTGGGCAATAGATTCCGCCATTTTGGTGTTTCTACCTTTAACGGTGTTTGGAATACTTATATTCCAATAGTAATCTCTGTTTCCCCATCAGCAATTAACTACACTGATGAGACCTAACAGGTCGAAACTCGTCTGTAGGTGTTCTGATGTGATATTTAATTACATTATGCATATTATTATATGGGAATAAGAACTTAAATCTAGATGCAAGTATTTGTAGATGTATTCTTTTAAAATAGCAGTGGCTTCACTTTTTAAGCCTGTGCAAAAACTGTTTATTCTTTTATTTTAAGCGATATTAGTCGATTAAAACAGGCCTATTTATCAATTTGCAATGTCTTCTATTCTTTTGTTATGACCATTTTTAGGAAACAATATACAAAAGCATATTAACTGCTACCAACATTGCAATACTACCACCAATGTTCTTCTTCAACCAAGTATACTACACTGATGTACTCAGCGTGACCACAGTTATGAGTCTACTATATTTCGGATTAACTGGAAGATATTTCCTGGCTTCATTATTTGGTAAGAATACAATTTAATCGCTTTTACGTTTGATGTGACGAAAACTTTACAGGTTTCTTCTCGTTTGTGGTTCGACAAACAAATATAATCTATATCTTGTTTGTGATGGGACTACGAGTGCTAGGAATTGTATACAATAATTTATTCGAGAGGAAAGGGTTGGCTGATAATGAGATCAGTGTTACACAACAAGTAAGTTTCAAAAATATATTCAAAATTAAACTATACAGTACTAAAAAAGAACAAAACACAATAATATCACATGCGCAAATACCCGGATATCATATCACATTTAAAAGTTGGATCAGGTACATTTTTACAAGTAGTTTGAACTCTTAACTAAGTCAGAAAATAACAAGACTGGCAATACAGTACAAAAACAAAGCTCTTCGTTTCGTTTACAGTTCATTTATGCCATGGTCGTATCCTTCTTTTATCATGATGAAAATATTGCTAATGTGGCAGGATCATTACACTCCTCCATATTTGAAGCATTAATTCTGCAACAAAAATTCATCCAATTTAGATCAATATTTTCATATCAATGATTCTTGAAGGACATTAACATAGCAGTACTGCCCGTTAACATCTTATCAAAGAAAATACAAAAATTGACGTCATATCTTCGTTCCATGCATTTTGGGGATGTCAAACACCAATGAATTGCGATGGACAAGTAAAAACTAAATGTACTAAAATCATAAACAAAAATAAAGATAGGGCAGCTTTGATTAAGTATATCAATTACTGCTTGTAGATTGTAGGTAGCTTTTAAGTAGCGTTAAAGATGTTGGTAATATAGACGGCATGGTTCCTGGTTCTGAAAGTTGCCTTCCTCTTCTTTTTTTTGATGAGACGGCTTACCGGAGGGTGGGTTTTCTTCTCAATGTTCTTAGTCATCTAACATATTGATGTTAAATTTTGATTTTTTATATACAATAATATTGTTGTCGCATATTACCACGGGCGGCCGTTAAACTCGGATCATCAGTTCTATGTATATTCTAAATGCATGCGGGTTGATCTAACTACGTCCAACTTTATCGATTATCAATTAATTGTAATTAAAAATTTACATTGAATAAAGCATGTGACCACCAGATTAAAGTTTAACATGCAAGTTTTACTCATTGGATTTAAGATTGTGAATAATCGATAAAGCTGTTGCTATTTTCAGTGACGGTTTGCGGGCTTTTTTTCTGGTACAGCCAAGGTAGCAGATAGGTAGAACGGTTGCAGAGACGGCTGGCTGCACCTATCTGTTACCTCCTCTCGAACCGTCACTGATAGGATTGATGACATGACAAGATTTTGTAAAACTAAAAAGGCTTCTAAAAACATTTTATATCATATAGTCAACTACAATGGAAAAAGGAAGGTCATAATG
Source organism: Ocypus olens (assembly GCA_910593695.2). Lineage (NCBI taxonomy): Eukaryota > Metazoa > Arthropoda > Insecta > Coleoptera > Staphylinidae > Ocypus > Ocypus olens. The sequence continues at coordinate 4,156,521 of OU343057.1, read as the reverse complement.
ATATGGTAAAACTGGATTAAAGGTAGAGATCTACAATTTAGCTGCAACTCATTGGTAAACTATAATACCTAGGCTATGATACCAAAAAGTCAACACTAAAAAATCAAATGATGGCAACCTCATCAGATATTAAGTAGATTGGACATATTAACTGGAGAGCATTGTAATATTTACTAGGGAATTTCTTTTGAAAATGTTGCGAAATTTATCACCATCTGAGCCTCAAAAGAAGCAAAATACGATTCAAAATTCTCCACAATTGAAAAAAACAGTTTTTATATGTGTCAAATAAGTTTATGTAAGATTTTCTACATCTAGAATGAGATGCTGATTATCTTGATGTCTACTGATTCCAAGTATTATGGTTTAAGCTTCTCAAAGGTGTTTCGGTGGATGTTTACGTTGAATTGGCAAAATTTATGGACTATAAAATAAGAAAACGCATCATTGATAATTTTAAGCAGCAAACTTAAAGGTAATTGATTTAAAAGATGCATTCTATGAGCGAATAAAAATAAGCCAAGCCTTCTTTATAGCAGGATGAATGAATAAGACAAGCCAATACCAGAGTTTGACAAACCAAAAAATTTAGAACAGTAACAGCACCGAAATAATGTCTTGGTATTGTGGCTGTAAAGGGAGCATTAATGTATTATGTCACACATTTTGATTTAATTTTTACTCCATTTTTATTATTGTTACTACAATAAAACTAATGTTATACTTTTAATGATGACATGCAACTCTGACATTCGTGGTTAATGGTGATCCAATTTTATCAAATAGAAATTTAACCTTGTTTTTATTTTAATTTCAGGAGTTGCTGCGTCTAGCAAAATTCTTAATCAAGTCCCCCATGGCGGTGCTGAAGAACCAGAAAGATCTATTTAAACTAGCGCTCGAACTTGGATGCTATTTATCGGTACTGTTGACTTTTTTTACATTCGTACTACTAAACGGTAGCATCGTCGTTGGGGATAAACAAGCGCACACCGCCATCTTGCACCTGCCACAAATCCTTTACTTCTGTGTGTTTACACTAGTCTTCTCCTGGCCACACTTTGTATCCTACATTACTGAGTTTGCTAAAGTTAGCATTCGTTATTGCTACATTTCCGTACCGATGTTATGCATAATTATGCTGATAGTTCAAGCCAACACAATCGTGCATCCTTATTTATTAGCAGACAACCGGCATTACGTGTTCTACATGTGGAGGTACTTTTTTAATTCGCCGGAAATCCGACTGGCGTGGAGTCCAGTCTACTTATTCGGCTGCTATGCAGTACTGCGCGCGGCTTTCGACTCCTCGGATGTCCGGTTTTTAATCTCGTTCGTACCCACAGTGATGTTGGTGCTGTGTTTTCAAGGGCTGATCGAGTTGCGTTACTTTTTCATTCCGTACATCCTGCTAAGACTGTTTAACAAATCCACTTCTTACAGGGTTCTGGTTATTGAATTTATTTTTCATTTAGTCATCAACACGGCCACGTTTAGGATATTCTTTAATAAGGAGATTTATTGGGATGATTTTAAAGACACGCAACGTTTAATATGGTAAGTTACACGATTCTACAGTCACAATGTTTTGTGTGAAACTAAATATTCTTTTCGAGGCGATTCTACTTATTTTTTCAGTTCTATTTTTCTTGTGAATTTGGGTTAATTTCCTATAAAATATCGAAGTCATTACACATATGTAAATATATGCGAATATCTCAATTCTTCAGTTTTTGTTGCGATATTGTTCATTTATATGTATTTTTGTTTGTAAACAGTTTTATAGATAAAACTTTACTTGAAATGTTCCTATTTTATATATGTTACTGTTCTCATATTTATTTTGTTGTTTTAAAGACCAATTAAGAAAATACTTTTTAAAAATAAACAATTACTATTATGTTTTATTTCTTACCATTTTAAATAGAAATCTGTGTGAAGGTTAAAAAAAATCAATTATGTGGAGCGGCTCTTAAAAATTCGTAGGTGAGGCAAAAGGGGAGATGTTAAGGTGTCTCCAAGCTGCACTACTTACTTTTAAACAGGAAACAAACACATGATTGCTACTTTACTAAATACCATTACAATTCATTTTTCGGAATTATTCTTTAGCTCAATTTTACATCAAGTTAATGTAGAACATTAAGCAACTCGCAGGCGTTCAGTTGCGTGGTGAGGGGGATAACAAAGAAAAACACCACAGAAGATTTAATATCAATCTTCTTCATCAGATGTACAATTATTGTATTCGAAAGTTTCCTCAGGCTTCTTAACCTTGAGGGCGCGAGCAGCCACTGCGTGTGCAATGTGGAAATCACTCTGGAATAGAGGCAAAAATTAATTCAACAGAAAGCAGTTTGGTAGCAGTGCTTGCATTTGTTAGGATAATAAAAAAATCCCTAATCAGTACTGATAAAAAATGTTGCTATATGGTGTAAATCAATCTTAGATTGAAATTTTTAAAACGGAAAAGTCATGGCACACTTGAGGTTTTTTTTTAATGAACATACTATACTAAGCTACAAACAAATAACTTCTTCCCTGAGTAGTGCCACGCCGGATATTGAATGATACAAAATAAATGTGCATGTTATTACTAGTACTACTAGATAATAACGTTGGTTTAAGATCGTTTATTTCTACAACCCTAATAAATTGCTTTAAAAATAAACACTTCAAATAGTTCAGTGTTCTTTGAGAATTACATTATACCTTTCAAAACAATTGTGGTAGAACAATAAATTTTTATTATTAATGAAATGAACGAGTAATAGCTACATTGATATTTCTCAATTTCAAGTTAAACTTGCCATGGAGATGATACAGCATGAGAAACAACTCCCACTTTTTTTTTCAAGATCTAGACATGATGAAAATAACCCATTTACAACTGAAAAATGTGAAACCTTCTGTCGAATATTCTATTATTTTTTAGGTACGAATAAAGACTGATTTCTCTAATTTTTAACCTATGAAAATTGTATCACCAATTGTGACTGTGACTTCTCCACTACAATTACAATTCACTGACAAAGCTGTCAAAAATGTATTAAAGTACCAATGCTGATCAGAGGAATATAATTATGTTTTTTTTTTAAAGGAGAGTGTTGGTGTGTTAAATTAGGAAACTACAACTCTGGTCCATGGTAAAAGCAACCAGAGCAGCAAGAAATAATAAATGGTTGCTTCATATAGGGAATTAAGTCTAGCATTATTTTTAAGCAGTTTATTCACTTACCAATAGGCACGTTTGGTTTCCCGCTTCATTTCCTAAGTTCACTGCAGGAAGTTCCTAAAATAATAATTACATTTATATTTTTAATGGAGGGTAAATTCAAGCAAAGCCTTCTTAAGGTTTAAGAGGGCCTTGAGTTCGTTTGGGGGCTCCGAAAATTTTATGTTAAATTGTTGCTCAAACTTTTTTGATTCTGGGTTGCAACTCAAGATGGTATACTTTTGTGGATAATTATACTGTAATAATTATTATAACAAATAATAATGCCACGAGGGGATAAATTAGAAGTGCTGAAAATTTATTCAACATAAAACATTGAATAAACTTAAAGCACATGGTTTTCAAGAATTGAAATTGAAGATTTTAAAGAACAGTACAAAAAAACAATTTACCGGAAGTGGAGGAGGCACCGGAGGAACACCAGCAGCTGTTGATGGCTCATCTTCATTCTTTTTGTATTAAAGACATAAATCTATTAGCGAATGTCACACACCAACAAACATAGGAAGACTAATCAATGTTTCGAAATGAATAATAACAGTAAACAACTTACCAGAAATGAAGGGGGCACCGGGTGAATAACAGCAGTTGTTGTCATTTCCTATTAAAAACATATTTATTAGCAAACAAAGCTATCTATTTTAGAAATCAATCAAAATGCACTAAAACACTTTCTTTGTTAATATTATCATTCACTGTAGTTTCGATCAAGTGCTCATCATTTTCAAATTAAAATATCACAATGACATCCTTCAAATAATTTCCATTAGTGATTAGTGATCTCAATTCTTTCAAGATTCTACAATATTTTATATTATTTTGTTGTATTCTTTTTGGCAAATGTAAAAGATTCTTCAGCAATTGATCAAAATTATAATCACCATTAATAAATCGTGTGATTTTTTCAAAGAAAATGTTTTAATTGAAAACGCATACAATTTTTAAACAAAATTCATCATTTGTCATAGTTTTATTGAGAATAAATACATACCGGACATTTTGGAGATGAAGATGCATCTCTTTCATTATCGCTGCTCTAAACATAAAAATCAAATAATAACACTTAAATTATTAAATTAAAAACTAGACTTACCATGCTATCACAGTTTGGTGACAGTGGAATACCCTAAAAAATAAAATATTATATTAAAATTACCATCCTAAAGATCACGAATAATTCTTACCTTTTTCAACTCCCGTTGCTGCCGTATTAACAACAACCTATTATTCAACTCGGCCATAACAACATTTCTGGTAATAACCACATCCTTCTGTGGCTTACCCAACGGATCATCATAGTAACCACCTTGTGAAGCATTGTCAGTCTGATCAGAATCATCTGCAGAAATTTTAAAGATAAAAACCTCATCGTTTTCCAAGTCACATGGTTACCCACCAAGCATCATACACTCGTACTCTTCATCCTCCCTCTCCTCTTCTGGATCATCGCAACGGATTAACTCGACAGAAGGTCCGGCTTCCGAGTCGGAGAATACTTGAACTTCTGCAGCTGGTTCTGCTACTGCTGCGTTTACTACCTCCTTTACGAACATCGACCGCAGCGTATCTATTTGAACGCCGGACAATTTTAAATGGTCGATGACGCATTTTATGTGGTTATTTAGGCTGGTGTGGACGTCCTAAAAAAAAATTAGTTATTTAAATTAAAATGAGAAGAAATTGCAACGAAAAGCTAGAAATTGTTTAAACTGTGTAGAAAGTAGTGTCGAGCAAGATGAAGGAATAGTTCTAGATCTTCTAAAGATGGAAAGGAAGCTGGAAATTGTTTAAACGGTGTAGAAAGTGGGGTGTGAAGCAAGATGAAGAAATAGTTCTAGATGTTTTAAAGAGCGGTTGTTAAATGGGTGGAGAAATTAAGGAAAGAAAGCTACAGTTATGTGTGTTAATAATACAAAGTGTATTAAGGTGAACTCATGGTGTTAGATGAGTATTTTAAGTTTTGGTTTGCACAGTTGAATTTGCTTCATTGTTTCTTCGAGGTTTTTATAATGCCATGGCAAAAAGTTGATATCTACATATAAACAATTAATTAGCATTTAATGTGTTCTTGAAACTCGAGTGATCATTTTTTGTATAGATTTAATATTTGTTACAATAATTAGTTGTGGTTAAAACACAATTTTTCAATTCAGTTGGACATCAATTTGCAAACAAAAATCATGGTTCCCCTTCCCCTTCAGTTGAATTATGGATGCGACAATCCTCTTCATTAAATATAACTTTAAAATTTGCAATATTGTTTGTTGCTTATCTGATTACAACCATAAATGACTAATTGTAGGGTGAAATTAAAAAGCAGAATTGACCCTGCAAACCTAATAGTAAACTTGTGTATAAGTTAATTATTGCTTACCGATGTATTACACTTATTAAGTGAGACTACTAAATCATAACCAGTCTGGAAGTACAGCAAAAGGTCATCAATTTTCTTTGAACGAGCGTCTACAAAGTCAACGACAGGTCTCTCAATATCAGTTTCGAGTACTTTGTGTAGTTGCTTCAATTTCTCAAATGTAACTTTTTGCTTCAACGTTACGGTAAGTTTGAAAATCAAATCTTTAACAGTGGTACCCATTATATCATAAAAAGTGGGATTATCTTCGATTTCGGTAGAAAATTTCACCACAAGCGACCCCAAAAAGCTCGACATCATCAGGCAGAATTCACGTCGGACAGTCTGAAATAATTAAGGTGCAAGGGCACAAAACATTTACTTTTATGAATAAGGAACAAAATAAAATAAAAATTAATTACATCAACTGCAGCAGCAAAGTCGCCGTGACTCAAGTTGGCTACAAACTTATTCAGATCCACATCGCATATCTCCCTGTATGCTTGAGTGCTCACTTCGAGATTTAGGCAATTTTCCTTGGTAGCATTCTGAGCTGCAATCGCGGCAGCTTTGAAGGCTCTGTAGACTTGGCTAGTGAAAGTTTCTTCAGCAGCCATCATTAACGTGTACATGTCTTCGCTTGCTGTAGTTCTGAAAAAACAACAAGGAAAATTTGTTACATTTGTCTGCAAGTGATTCCTACAGTTTGTTATTATGCCAGGCAGGGCGGCTCGTGATATAGAGCCAAAGAGCCATGGCACTACCTCTAATTTCAAGCTTGGCTAGAATTTTTAACCGTTGAGAACGGATAACCGATTGCGGCACACATGTGGCTCTGCCATCAACATGTTTCACGAGCCGCCACTGATGCCATGAGTTTGAAAAACTAATTCTGTTCATATTTGTTATGTGGGAAGCTTCTACTTCATATGATCAATAAAACATTTGTGATTTTTTTTTATGTTTACGCAAAGGGCACAAGTAAATTGCAAGTGCATACATCCATTATTTATAATTTATATTCTTAAATTATACTTTTTCTGTTTATCAATAGATTTTTAAAATTTGTTTTTAGGGATTACTAGTGATTTGAACTTTACGTTTCTTAATAAATATATCATTTTAATCAATTGAATTATTCTTAGAAAGACTTTAATCAATTATATATTTTAAATATAATGTAAGTTGTAGATAAGTTAATCAAGGGGCCTTTATTTTCCAAGTGAAGTGCCAGAGTGCGTCCAATTCATGTTACTTTGTAGTTCAACTACTCAACTCTAGGGATAACTATATTATGTTTTGTGTATGGCGGTACAGATTCCTATAATTCTAATATTACTGACATCATTTAGTAGGCGTGTTTAATTAAAATTCCCATAACTTTGTGATTGCAACTAGTCAACTGTAGAGGACTCCACCGAGGTTGGCAAATCTGCTAAACCCTATACATTTACGACCATCAGACTCGTAAAAAAAACTAAGAGAAAATTGATTTTGTTAATTCCATCTTCCCTCGTTTATACAAAATATTGCATATGTTATGTCTGCTTCTAAACTCACTAGAGACCTGAATATATTAACATATATATTCACAAAAGCTGTTTTAATTAATCTAATAGTTGTGCTACATTTCTAATGTCAAGTGTTTTATTATACACTTCAAACCATTTGTATGCAATAATTGGATTTATTTGAACATTAATTTATTTTATATATTCTACTACAACCTGTAAAAAAAATTAGCATCACAAAATAAATTTTGAATTATTAACACTTACCTTAAACTCGTCAGATAGTCCTCGCGCTTTCTTAAATGAATTATCACAGTTTTCATGAAGCAGAAAACTTCGCCCAGTACACTAGTCATTTCATCCACCATACGGTTGTAATATTTGCCCCTGTATTGTTCGTAAACTCCTTTCGCTGCTGCGAAAGTAATGGGGATAGAGCACAATCCCGCAATGACTAGATTCCTATTGTGGACATTGGTCAAGAAACCAAGGCCTGCGAGCATTCCGTACAGCACTCTGTAATCTGCATCGTAGTCCTTGCCCCTGGCCAAAATTAACTTCCAATAGATGAGGACCACTTCCTGGTCCTCGTCGAGGAGAAGCTTGGAGGTCAGGATCTTCTTTACTGCATTATTAATAGCCTTCAAAAATGAAATAGTTGTTTTACATCGAGTTGACATTGGGAATACAGACCTTTATGCAAGCAAGCGGAGAAACGTGTTTAGGGGTAGAATTTTGTTGAGAATTGGACATAAAAAAGAAGTTAATGATGGAAATACAGTGTCAAATGTTAACGGAAAGTATTAAATGGCTCATGAAAGTTTGGACAGAAGGTTACGGATGAAAACAGTTGCTTTATAAGAGTAACGTCTCTCTCATAGCCTCCTTTACGAAAGTTCATGAACTGCTACTGCTCGGTTTGCTTTAAGAGACTGTGAAGCAAGCCAAGTATCAACTGTGTTATTTCTATGTTATATAAAGTGTTAAATGAGATCATATTTCAAGAAATGTGAATAGTAATTATGGAGCAGTGAAGTATGGATCTCGAGATCATTGGATCAACGGGAAAGAAAAATATTAGACGAATGGGAAAGAAGACTCAGTAAACAATTGAAGGAAATATATCATGGGGACTCTAAATAATTAAAGGCTGGGATAGTTCGGTCGTGTTATGTGAATGCAAAGAATATCAAAAATAATTCTAGAAAACAGTGTAGGAGGATGACTAAGACCAACTTGAAAAGAAGCGATGAAGGATATTAATCAGCAACTAGAAGCAAAAAAGCTAGAAATAGGAAAACGGTTTTTACAAATCATGAGAAATTTTACAGGGAATAGGAGTAACAGAAAATATACATTTATTTTATTATATTTTAATATTGCAATTTATATACTACTAGGTTAGACAATTTCTTCACAGAACCAATCTGCAAATAGTAGGGTTGGTTCAATAGTTTTAGTCCTTCTTGCCAATTCTTGGCTCTAGTTGCCTATGATGGTTTGCAATTGGCACTTCGGTGTTTTGTGCACACATCCAAGGAAAATGGTATACTTTGCACATGGGCGCAACTATTGGCTCCATATCTATATGTATGTGGATGGCCTATCATGCACGGCCCATTGTGTAGAGCGGCAATAAACAAATGCCGTGTCTTTAAACACCCCGCTAAAATCATCCTTTCTCGACTACTACGTGATCTTTATTCTTAGTTATTTTTACATACAGAATTGTATATATACAAATAGCATTCATTTGATTGGGAAAGACTATCGACCAGCGGTCTTTCTGCCATCTTGTTTCGGTCTTCATCTTATTTATATATGTAATGACATTAATAAAATGCAACACAAATGAAAACCCTTTCACACGAATCTAATAAGCAACGAAAGAATTGTTGCCCGTATACAAACCTGTAGACCTACACAACTCTTTTCAACAATTGAAACAGTTTTGACATAGCGTAGATGTTGCAATTCCAATTTACAAAAAGTGCAGATGGCTAAATCGCGAAACGCATTTTCCCGCCAAATATTATTGCCGTAATAATATTCCTGATGAAGACACGAATGTTAATGAAATCGTAAACGAATGTTAATGAAATCGTAAAACGAACTCGTTTCGTATCAAACAGCAGCAGCAAGATGTGTAGGTGTTATAATAAACGCAGCGCAAGAAACACCGGCAGTGCATGAAAAAGTGAGGTTACGTATTCTTCTTTTGTATATCTACGTACCTCGAATTCTCGCGGATCAGGTTTCTTGCGCTTCTTGTTCTCGGGGACCGCCTCCATTGCTCTTAATTAAAAGATAAATTGCAAACGAATGTGTGCTTTAGCAGCAAAACACGCAACATAAAACAACACGGAAATAAAAAACGCCGATCGAGACTACCACCACTGAAAAACATAAAAGATGCATCGAATTTTCGTTGATGTTGCCAACATGTATTGACGCGGGTCTTTTAAATTCATTTCAGATATTTGTGGTATAAAATGATTACATTTTAAATAAATTTGAAACTCGCTTATTGCAGATGCATTAAATAAATGCAATAAAGACGAAAAAAGTGGGTTGTAAAGCTCTTTTAGTGAGGAAGATAATGACGGTACTCACAGAAGAAGTCCTGGCTAACTCCGTGTGAAAATCTGAATATTCAACCTGTTCGTGACTGTCCAATATCAAATCTTACTAATGCCTACTTGCACCACAGCCGATTAGCTTTAATCAGTGGTTAGTACCGGTTAGTACTTCTTTAAAACAACAATTTTATTCACAAAGAGACATATTTGGGATATCTTACAAATTTATATTCCCGAATTTTAACTTAATCAGACTCGGCTTAATCGTGATTAACTTCTTAACCACGATGTAGGTGGGCCTATGACTATGTGTGATGAATCATTAATACATTACAGTGGTATAAAACATAAAAAGTTGTGTTTCATTACGGCAGCTTCCGTAAATCATGTCACGGGTCGGCGGAATTGTCATAATCTGTTTTCTTAAAACTAAATTCAAATGTGCATGGAACGAAAAACCATGTAAGCCGCCATAACATTTTAAATTATATTTGGGCCCATGATTTTCCGTCGAATTCCGGCTCCTACGAATAGAGACTAGTGGTAGAGCAGGCCCAATTCTACCTAGGGTTATAGAGCCAATGGAAGAAGAAGAAGAAATGGCCTCGCCACAGGGCTCCACAAATTTTCATGACGGCTCTGCATATCCAAATAATTTAGGATGTACTACGTGTATACTTAGTTGCCTATGTAAGAGATGATAATTTATATTAATTCACATTTTCCTTGCATTGGATGTAATAATGTTTGAGTAAACTATTATTAATTTACGTAAATTTAGTAGGCAAATATAATGACGGATTAATAATTTTGCGTCAGTTTCTACTTTAGTTTTCGTAGAGGCGTTTCCGTTTGAATACTCTATAGATAATTGAATCTAGTGCTTCACGTTTATTTCGCCTTTTTATTTTGCGTAATTAAGCGAATTTGTTTGTAATGACACTTTTGGCGGTAATATTTATAATGTAAACAACAGGTTGCCTTGGTGACAACCATATGATTCACCACGCCTTCCTTGGCGTTGAATATGAAAATCTCGCAATTTTTTTAAAGGCGACCGCAGGCGTTTTTTGCTTCCGCGGTGGTGGTCGGTGGTGCGGTAATAGCGCAAGGTGCAACTCGGGGCTGTTTGGGGTGTATTGGGGAGTTATTTTTGTATGTAAATGAGACATATCGGAAACAAGGAGCACGCATGCGCGCCTCAGAAATGACCCCCAAAGTTAATCGTATAAGAGTGAGTCTGAGTAGTTTTCTCGCAAGTTCTTGAAAAATGGAGTATCGGTAGAAAACCTATCGTGTTGTAACGAAAGTCTGTGCATTCGAGTACGTTTTAAAGTGAGTAAATGGGTCGGCTCATTGTGCGAATAGTGGAGTATTTATGAAATGAAATGTACGAAAATGACGTTGACCCGGCAGTCCGTAATGGCGTTCGATCTTGATCTGCCAACCGTAGTTTATACGAACTGAATATGACATGTTGCATACATTTTAAGAAACCCCTACACATATTCTAGACAAATTAAACAATTTTCATAAATTATACTCAAAGGTGTTCTTATGTTTAATTGAAACAAAAGAGGTGCAGCCGTGTTTTAATAATATTAGTGCAAGTTTATTATACAAATACTGTGATACTAAAAAATGTGATATTTAACATTTAAATGGTTCTGTTCAGTGTTTGGCCGAAATTATCGCTGTCTTAATGGGATGTGCATCGTTTCATTCACAACAAATATCCAGGATCGAATCTGGCATCTTTAACAAACCTAAAGGTAACCACCACATTTGACAAACATCACATCCCAACGCATAACAAAACCCAACGCGTAAGAACCAACCCCTGACAGAGCCGCAATCATTAAACCTGTTATGCAATTCCACACCAGCAAACCGTTACCGTGGTTCCATGACAACATCCTGCACCAACTTGTTCGTACTTGTCAAATCCTGTCTGGTCAGGTGCACCCACCTTTTTAGGTTAAATCCACCCGTGTCACAATGATTCATTCAAGATCAACTCCATCTGAACACCCTTCTGATAGTGACAGCTCGAAAACTGGTTTATTGGGTCAGAAACGCGCTTCATCGAGGCTCAGTTATATAAATGGATTTGACGGGTTCACAGTCGCAGGATCGGTGTTATTTCAATGAAACATTCTATTTCCTAGTTTGTGCGGTTTCTTGTTTTGCTTTCAGGCGGACAAAACAGGAAATGAAAGGAAGATATATAAACCATAACCTGACCAGTGAAACTAACTGTTGTTATGAAATTTGGGAAATTTGTAATGTTTATAAAATATTGTGTAGGGTTGGCTTGAGCAACAAGCTACTGTCTTTAATAAAAAAGCATTAAAAATTTGGCTTTATTTATTGTTAGTAATACAGTTAGTAAACAATCAATCGTGATGGAAAACTTTAAATGTTTTTAGATGAATTACAATAAAAAATTTATCTCGGTACCTGTTTAATTCACCATAAAAATCTAAAAAGCTAAAAACTATTAGAATATACATTTCATTGATGTGTAGATATACTATGAGCATGTGTAAAGTTGATTTTATTAGTAAATAAATTAGCATCAAATTATCCAACAGTTCTATATATTTAAATAAATAATCAAAAAACTATGTTCTATAATTGCAATGTCTGGTGCTCATAGCAGCAAATACTGAACAAAATTAGTATAAAAGTTAATTCAATTTGTAAACAAATTGTCCAATGATTTGATATCCTATATCGGTTGCCCATTCTCTGTTAATTGGAGTTTATCATTAGCAATAATGTTTACAGCATTAATTATTGTTTTTCCGTCACAAACACGTACTAAATGCGTGTAAGAAAGATGAAAAATAGTCTGAATATATGAATATTCAACCTGTTCATGACTCAAGTCTTATTAAGACAACAAACAAATAACTTATTGAAACTACAACTTCCCTGGCTAATGCCACGCCGGATATTGAATGAAACAAAAGAAATTTGCATGTTATTACTAGTACTACTAGATAAATAACATTGGTTTCAAATATTCAGGCTATTTTTCATCTTTATTACATTTATTTAATCTGCATGAAGTTAGGTTGTCTCAAGTTTACGTACTAAAAGGTTTTGACTGTTTTTTAGAATTGCATAAACATTATTGGCATATTTGTTACCAACACAACAATCCTTGAAGGATGGCAAGAAGAAACTTTTCCCTGTACCGTAAACACTTGTTGATCTACCAATGATCTACCAATTGTTTTCTGTTTAGTACTCTGTAACTGAGTCACAGGGTTTAATTCATTATTATCCTTAATCTCTGTATTCAACATCTTCTATTGTTACAGGTTGCTCATTAATTTTTCTATAATGATAAGAAAATATTAGATGATAGGTTAGATCTAGGGCTTCATCTAGTTCTTCTACGACTCTGGGAAAACCTGATTTTCGCCACCCTAATTGAAACTAGCTACAGTACACTGTAAGTTTGTTAATGGCACATTGACGTTGCCGAAACTATAGTCACTGAAATAATACATTTTCAAAAAAAGCAATAGTGTTTTATTTATTATGTAAAATGTATAACGAAGTAGAAGCCTCCAGTATAAACAACACTATAAGTGAAACTTTTTGTATGCAGACAGACACAAATATTAAAAAAGACATGATCGAGTCATCTCGGGGATGTCAAATTTTGAATTCTAAGAAAATCATGAAAACAATTCTTTTTCATACTTAAAAATTCGTTATTATTCAAATTAATATTGATTATAAGGCAGAAAGACCTTTGGCCGATAGCCAGTTAACAGGCTAACAATAGAATTGAAACATTTGTAAATCATTATTGTAAAAACTAACCTGTCAATAAAGATACTATTAAAAAAAATGATCGAGTCTTCTCGGGGGTGTCAAATAGAATTAAACATTTGTAAAACACTAACCTGTTAATAAAGATATGATATATATTGATTACAATAGATATTAGCTTGACAATACTGAAATTCTATTTGAGATGTAATTTTTTTTCTCGTCTTCAGCAAAATTGAATAAAAAAATTCACAAACACAGTAACAGCAACAATCGTCTGCATGATTACAACAAAAATCATTTGAGTAGTGTTATTATCTGTTTACCCTCAAAACAGTCACGTTACATGATGTAGTTGCTCTTCTAATCTTTCTTCCTTTATTTTGATCTGGCCAACCATTTGTACCACCTGTTTTACCCAACCTTACAATACGTGATGCTTTTAGTTCCGAAAAGGCACCCTAGTTGCCTGACTGAAAACAGGTTGAAAGATATAAAAATATTGGAAATATTTACTTTTTTTAATAAAAAGGTGCAACTTTCACACGCACAACTTACTATATCACAGGTATATTTATTCAAGATATCGCTTGAATAACTCTGAAGGACAAATAGTGTTATCAGATAGGTGAAAATATTGTTGTATTTACCGTAAGAGCAAAAACTTACACCGACTTTTATTTTTCATTTAAGAACACAATTCATAAAGATAATTATGTACGTTAATAGAAATGCATAGTGCAATTGTGGCTGCGATAGAAGTTCAATGTACTGTCTTACTTTTTAACAGTATGGCTGTTGTCGCTAATTAAAATTGATTGAAAAATTCACCGTGTTCTAACCTCAAATAATATGTAGAGCAACAAAATGGTTTAATTCGTTATTTAGAATGAGAAATTGGAATAAATAATACAAATTATTTTGGATATTCCTCAAAAATTAGACTAATACGAAATATTTTGTTTAGTACTGTTAAATAGCAATTTTCAAGGGGGTGTTGCCATTTAAAAAAAAATGAGTTGAGATGGCTACAGCCCCAGGGGTTGCTTAATGAAAGTCATTTTGTGGTCATACAGATTCCCCCCAGTTTTGAGAACTTTTTATGTCTTTTTTATTATTATTTTGGATATTCCTCAAAAATTAGACTAATACGAAATATTTTGTTTAGTACTGTTAAATAGCAATTTTCAAGGGGGTGTCGCCATTTAAAAAAAATGAGTTGGGATGGCTACAGCCCCAGGGGTTGCTTAATGAAAGTAATTTTTGTGGTCATACAGATTCCCCCCAGTTTTGAGAACTTTTTATGTCTTTTTTAGGTCCATACTTATAGAGCATTGCTTGTTTTTAAATAGACACTCTGTATCTTTATTAACAGAAATAATACTATATATAATTAACAGGCATATGATAAAGTGATCTTAGTTTGTTTATCTGCCAAAGGGCTATCCACCAGAGGTATTTCTGCCTTCAAATAATAAATTTTTAACTTGGAAAAGAGCAATATTTCATGTTTATTTTTATTTATTTCTAAATTTTCCAGTAGGGTTAATTCTTGAAACTCCAGTATTTCTAAATATTAATATAATTTATTGCAACATATGAATGAGGCGGCAACCAGTTCTCCAGTCTATGGGCAGGAAAAATTATTAATTCATCCCTGATCACAGCTACAGTTATCCATTGATTCTTTCAACCTTTCACATTTCTTTTAATATACGTAATTATCTTTATTGATTATTATGAAATGATATTATATTTATTACATATTAAAGTGGTAGGCGAATAGGCTATCTACCTGAGGTCATTCGGCCCAATTAATCGTTGAAACAATATGAAATGATGATGGGCGTAGAAAAGGAGAATATTTAGACTTGGAATTATTATAAAATTAAAATCTACAGGTCCTTGAGTATGTAAACAAGTTTACCTCACTGATAGAAAGTGAGGTTAGAATGCAGTCAAATGTATGACATGTTTTCCATCTTCTACATGAATGCTTGCTTAGCTAAATCTATGTTGAAAACCAATAATTAATTTGGTGAATATAAATTCTAGCAACAGTCACAGTCTCGTGATTGGGTGGGACGTGTTTTCATAAAAGATTTTGGCATCTTTTTTATTGCTGTAAAAATTTATCATCTAACATATATTTTTTGATCTAATGGATGATTTAAGTATATGTATATGTTGTATATTTACTAAATTGAATAAATTAGTTTTAAGGTAGATCTGAAGTTAATAACAGTGGTAATAGGGATGTTTTATGTGTGTGATGTTACCTGAAATTTCTAGCATCTTTTTATAGCTGCTTATATAAAATCTGGTCTCTCTTTCAACAGTTCACAAAATCTGTGCAATTTTATATCCACTTGAAATAAGTCATGAGGGCACCACCTGAGGAGACAATCACATCCCGTCATGGGAGTAGGAGGTAACCATGTAGCCGCCACCACTGAAGTACCTAATAAAACACAGCACCCTCCACAAAAAAGACAGACTTTTGTGCATCTGAAACAGAACACATAAACTCCCAAAAACTTTTTATCATTGAAATCAGTCATGAGGGTGCCAGCTTAGGAGACAATCTCACCCCGTCATGGGAGTAGGAGGTAACCATGCAGACATCATCATGGACGTACCTAATCAAATTCAGCACTCTCTATAAAAAAGGCAAAATTTGTGCATCTGCAACAGAACACATTAACTCCCAGAAACTTTTTATCATTGAAATCAGTCATGAGGTGCCACCCGAGGAGACAATCTTACCGTAACTGATGCAATATCATCATTATTATTGTTTACATCTTTGAATTTTTTTGAACTAAATAACACATGTGCACAGTTTACTGGGGAAATTGATTGACTACTGGACATTGAAAAGTGGTTTTAAAATAGTATTTTACATCTCGTAAGCACGTGATGAGATGTAAAATTGTAGTTTTGTGTACAAAACATTTGAACGTCAATATTTGTTTTGAGTTAAATTTATGAGGCAATCATTTCAAGTAGCGTAAAATGTTTACCTTCCAGCACAGTTTATTTCTACTACTGATGGCCAATTGGTCTCGCCTGTGAATAAACTTATGCAGTTAGGAACGAAGGGCAGAAAGACCTTTGTTGATAGCCCCATTAGACAACTGAATTGTATTATCCATCCAAGATAAACGAGAATGAGAGAAAATAATTTTGCACAGATAAATAAACTAATGCAGTTTGTTTTTAAAGAAAGGGACTAATGAGACAAACGAAGGGCAGAAAGACCTTGATAGACAACTGAATTGTATCCATCCAAGATGATTAACCTAGAAATGCTGTTTAGTAAATCATTTGAGAAATAAATAATGAATAGAATTTTTGGTACACTTCGACAGCCTAAGTTATTCTTTTGATAAAAAGTTGTTTATTGGCACCCGCCAACGACAGTAATCGATTGAAGAAATAATGCTTGTAGGCTGGTGGGATTTTATTACCCATTGTTGCTTTTGTTTTCTTTTAACACTTTAAAAAC
Organism: Ocypus olens; assembly: GCA_910593695.2. Lineage (NCBI taxonomy): Eukaryota > Metazoa > Arthropoda > Insecta > Coleoptera > Staphylinidae > Ocypus > Ocypus olens. Next base: position 4,139,546 of record OU343057.1, on the reverse strand, counting down.
CGTTGGTGTGGGAATCCGTCTTCTCAGGATTTATTATTATTTCTGTACCGGCCGTTGAGCCTTCTTCCTTTTTGGTTGTCTTTACTTTTGCTCGGCCTAGGTTGATTTTTCATTAATCTAATTTTGGGGACTTGTGGTTCTACATTATTAATAATTAGAGAACTAGTACGATTATCACTACTTTGAATATGATTCTCTTCAGTTTGAGCAATGTTTTGATTGCTGTACCAAATTGAGTCATATTATGTGATAATATTACGAGGAACGGAAAGATGATGAAAATCAACATCAAGGTGAAGGAAGGGGTGAAAAAATCAACACATTAGGAATAACATTAGAAGGATAGTCACATTAAGTAGACTATACTAACTCTTTATAATCACTAGTAGAACATTGTTCTTTAATTAAGATCTTAGGAGCACGCGAAATAGTTTACATGCAAACACAAATTGTATATTTAAGCGTTTGAAGTATATCGAATAATTGCTGCCGTAAATTAAATTTTATGATGTTACGATCGACAAGTTGTATTTTATAGGACCTTAATTGAAATTATTGATTTATTAAAATCACAACCGTTCCGATGGAGCAGAATTGAAGAACTCCGATGTAATTAAATTGATGCAATTATGTAATCATGGAAATTATTAATTAAACAGATTGAGACTGGCAATTCCCCAGTAATTCAGGTTGCAATCGTTTATAAAGAAATACAGCTTTAATTGGTACGATCTAACCTCAATTAGTGGAATGTATTTAAATGTGCGGTTGATTTATATTTAAAAAAAATACAAATAATTTAATGTCGACTTCTTCTTCTTAATTAATTTTTGGCCACGGCAACTAGGCCACTTATTTTTTTGTTTAGCCAGTCAATAATAGGAGACTAAAATATTATTTTGAAAAACATAGTTATTTCTCCTAAGAAGATAATTAAATATGTAAAGGCTTGAACCTCATAATATATTTTTATTGTTATTATTTATAATAAATCAGTGAATCGGTACTATTAATTTTTCTACATGTGCATTGTAAATTGTTGTTAAATCCTTTGTTGGTGTGTAGAGGGTCTAATTAAAATTTATTATTAATATGAATTTTCTTCTTCGTTAAGCATAATTTATGGCCTTGGCTAGTATGCCCTATTAACCAGTCACAGTAAATCTTTATAAATACATACCTAGGAGTATTGATATCGACGTGGTTTGACACAGACCTCCCGAGAAAATACAGGGAGAGGATGTGAGGTTAAACAAATTTTAGTTTTCGCTCAATTTCGGAATTAAAAATCCAGTTAATATGAATAACCATAATGGAATTGCGCACGCATTTTTGCGCTGACTAACAGCTGATTAGCAACAGTGTGTCAGGTTTACTTACACATTGATCCTGAATCATGTGTTAAAATATGCTATTTAAGTAATTTGTCAGGATTTTTTCTCTGTTAGTTATACGAATTACGTTTAAAAATTTTCAGCAGTTTGTAATAAAAGATTTGGTAATGCCGACATGCAAGCACATCTAAAATTCTTAATGCTTCATTTTCTTTCTTTAAAACTTTAAACTCTGTACATTAAAAGTTTTACAAACACTTGGGGTTTGTTCCACAAATTCCGTAGTAATATAATAAGGCACAATGTTCACTCTTTACTGCAACAAGTCATTTTTTAGGAATGATTTACTGAAGGAAAATATTAGTCTTACAATGAGAGCCAGTCGTGATTGATGACTTAAGGGCTTTGTTTATTTCTAAACCTTTCCTTGGTATTAAATTTGGATCTATTATCTGAATGTTATGAATATTCACCACATGTTAAATGAGAACCAAATTAAAAAAAAAAACTAAACAAAACCTATTAATAAGAATCACATCTTCAAGGATTACACAATTTGTTTTTGAGCTTTTTAATTATATTCCAAGTACATACATTTATTTATTTATGTATAGATATGCATCTACAATAGAATTAATTACACAGTTGAAAACTTAATTGAACCAAATATGTAAGTATCTGAATATGCACGTAACAAAAATACGTTACATGAATTAAACAAGATTTTAAATAGAGGGTGTACTTCCAATTATGTGGACATTACACATAATTGTAAGTACACCCTACAATAATCCTCTATTGACATACCAATTAAATTGATTTTTTACATACGAATATAACAAACGCAAGTACGGCGAATTTAATCCGGAATTACATAGCATTGGACCCAAAAAATATGATTAACACATTCATATACCAATTAAATGGATTTCTTACATATTAAGATTTTTTATATCGCCGAGGATTTATCTTCAACACAATTTTTAATATACGACAAAATAAATAAATAAATATGAAGTTTTGTAACTAATACATCAATCTCGCGGAACTTGTTCACCTTAAAAGTTTTCACAATTATGCCTTTAGAAGTAGATCTTTCTGAGAAGTTTGTTTATTGATTACGCTCTAAGAAGCTGCAACAATGGGAGCAATATAGGTTATTGGAAATGAAAGTTTTCTCATAACTCCAGCTGCCTGCTTATTCACTGAATAAAACTCTCTTCAGGTAAACATAATAATGTTGCATAAAAAATAAAACTTTTGCCATTGAAATATAATGCCCAAAGTGTGAATAAACAACTTGTGCTATTATTTAATTACAAACTATTCATGTAATAATATTGATATATTCAACTAAAAAACAAGCGAGGGTTTCCTTTTTCATTTACTCTTCGTGTAACGTATAAAATTAATGATTTTAAAGTAATCTAAAATACCCTTAAATAAATGAGTTAAGAAAACACATGTTTCCGCGTTCGACTGTCCCAGTGACATAACATTGTACATTCTACGGCTAACATTTGCATAATGACTGATAAACGTGTTGATTTAAAAACCTTGAAAAGAGTCTGTCAATGATTTTCGTGTACGTTATTATTTAAAAATTCAACACTAATTTCGCCGCTCAACCTTGCCACGGTAATCTTATCAATAGCATCGGGAGTTGCAAAGAGTGTCCATTTATTAAAACTGTGCCCTAATCAATTTTTCTATTGAGTTATCAATTTATTACTCCAATGATAATGGAATCTTATCAGGGATGCGTGGTTATCATACAATTGTTTTCAGTAGTGGATCAATTGTGTTCGTGCTGTGATGGTTGCCGGTGGTGAAAATGTGTCGGTTTTTGGATTAAAGTGTTCTTAAGGGATTATGATAAGAGGATTATGTGTAAGACTTACATAGATTGGTTGATAATTTATTTTTCTGTATAATTTGGCAACAAAGATATTGATTATGTTGTGTAGATAATACCAAGGATGATTTATAATCTTCAATTATTTCGATTTGTATATAGTAGAGGTGGGCAAAATGACTCTTTTTTGTGAGTGAAGAAGAGACGATTCTTGAAAAGGTTAAAAAGTATAAATTAACATGAGACAACCTCGCTTATTGCAGATTTATTGAATAAATGTAATAAAGACGAAAAATAGCCTGAATACATGAATATTCAGCCTGTTCATGACTTTGCAACATTAAGTCTTACTAAGACTACAAACAAATAACTTAGTAATAAAGACGAAAAATAGCCTGAATACATGAATATTCAACCTGTTCATGACTCTGCAACATTAAGTCTTACTATGACTACAAACAAATAACTTAGTAAGTCTTTATATTGCAGAGTCACGAACAGGCTGAATATCCATGTATTCCGGCTATTTTTCCTCTTTATTACATTTGTTAAAAAGTATGTCTGGAAAAAGTGATGAACAAAAAAAAGGTCCTCACTTCAAAAATTTTGGAATTTACCCTGACAACATATTATTAAATTAAACAAACCATATTTCTAATTAATAAATTAATAACCTACAATCACTAATTATTGTTTCCGGTTACTAACAAATTTGTACTGTTCTTCTAATGGGGAATATGAATTAGTAAAAATGGAAGATTGAACATAGGCAGATAGTAATAGTCTGAAACTGGTCTGCAGTTACCTTGATGAGGAGTTAATATTACCTATTATTTTTGTTTTCTACGTCTCATCTGTTCTGATTAAGATTCTGAAGGCAATATGATTCTATGAATAAATGTAATAAAGATGAAAAATAGACGTAGACATTTATTAATATGCATTTGCACCAATTTATTTATGATTCTATGAAGTTTACTTTACCACTTAATTTCTGTTTGTCTTGCATTGCAGAATTCTTGTATGCTCTTAGTAAAATCTTATATGTGCATACAAGAACTCCACAACATATATCGATGTTAGGTGTGTGGTAGGTTGCGTGCATATCTTTAATGTACAACTGTACTTCGATTAGGAGTTTGCACATCCATCTGCAGCAGCTTGGAAAGTACAACTATAGGAGAATCATCAATAGAATATCGAGAAGAGTTTATATTCAATAAGCTGTTATAAATATACATTAGGGATTTCACCAGCAATAAAATTTTATTTATTAATCACATTAGTACAACTTTTAGGCAATAGATTCCGCCACTTTGGCGTTTTTTACTTCGATTCATGAATATTGTAGGGAAACAATAATAATAATAATAATTTATTAATGTCGATTAAAAGTTACACAAGTAATTATATACATGTATATAAATATATAAACAAATATGGTTTATAGTTGTATTGGGTCTCTTAAAACTACTTTAAAATTAATTAATTGATTAATTAAATCTCTCCAATTATAGGCTTTACTACTTAGTAACATCTTCACTTTTGTTTTAAAAACCGAAAAACATTAATTACATTTCATGTAACTCTGCTGTTTTGTTCGCATTTACTATACTTTGAGTCAGTATTTGTAGGGCGTATAGTAACACAATGATTTTATTTCAATGCAATTTAAGTGTATGTAAGTATGACTAAAATTTCAGATCATTTCATCTATAAAATTAAGTTAATTTTAGATAAACTAGTTGGGGTTAAGCAGTAGAAGTATGATTGTATGGATTTTACAAAGATTTCACACACACTAGAGTATTTAAAATGTAACGAACTTAATTATACACATATTACACACAACATTACATGGGTCAAGAATCATAAGGCTGATAACTGTCACGTTATTTCATGGAATTCTTAAATTATCAACGGTTACGTTTATTACTTGAATACTATTTTCTCTACATCTTCCAGTTGTCCGTCCATTAATTTGTGCCGCATTCATGGGCAACCATTAATATTCAGATTATTGTTCGGCCTTCTCAGATTTCATTCATGGAGCTATTGCTAATCGTTAATAAAGGACAGGAAACAAAGGGGAGCCGCGTGTTTGCAAAGTACACAATTCATTAGTATAAACCTAATCTTATCATTCAGCTGGGCATAATCCGTGTTTTGTTTTGTGACGGACTTTCTAACACTTTGTATTTTTATTGCTGTGCCATGCAGTTATTAACACATTACATCCCATGATATACTTTTAGCAAAGAATTTCAAATTCTCAGATATCTGTTAAAAACCTATTTGGAAAAACTGAATAGAATGTCTGCTAAATATTGTTAATAAAGAAGAGTTTGTATCACAGATACGTTATCTAAAGTAAATAAGATCTCCACTAGGTGTCACTAAAGCCCATAAGGTTTGTTGTACTCGTTCGAGTACAATGGGAAGGAATGGGTTAATAATGATTTACAGATCAGAAAAGTATAACATTGAGTTAAATTACACTATGGTGTTACAATATAAAAGTTACAACATACAAGATACTATACAATAGAAACAATATCTTCAGTAGTAGTTGTTGCAATATGTTATTTGTTTCTAGACTTTATTTTCTAACATTTTGAAAGTATTCAGTGTTAGCAGATGCATCAAATGAATTTCATAAAGTAAGCGTTTCCATTGTTAATTACTTTCCTACCTAATACCACTAAGAATATTTGGCTAGATCCCAGACATTGTACCACACGCAAACGCGCAGGTGCGAATCTCGCGACTCCAGCGGCACTCAACCAGTTTATACACATACACACAGGATTTTGACGATTGGTACTTATGCTTAGGTTAGGGTTAAGCTAAGGTTCGTAAAAAATTTCAATCCCCAAACATCAACCCTGAGGGTAGCCACTCTCTCATTTTTTTTTCTTAAAATTTCTTTCTGGACCAGATAGTCAACAATAAGGGTTGCCACTCTCTCATTTTTTTCGTCAAATTTCTTTCTGGACCAGATAGTCTCCCGGGTCCTTTAGGGGCCCGTCCAGGAACCAAAGCTCCAACCTACCCATGGACCCCGGGTTGAATTTTTGAAAATCGATTTTTGAGGATGCAGAGGTTTGCACCAAATGCATCTCCTCGATGGATTTTTGAGATGGGAGATTAAAATATGGCTAAAAAAATTCCCAATGCATGGGAGCAGAACGGCCACGTACGCAGGCTTGGGTGCTCTTCTCCGTTCGCGAGCTGCATCCCTTTCTCTGCGGGGGTAGCGTTTTGAGTGCTTCAGCGATCGGAGGCGCGCCTCCTTTACAGACAGGACACCAATTTTCATCGAGTTTTGTTGAGTGTGTTCCTCTCTACATTTTATGTATAAACGTTTTTTCAATAGCTCGAGGAGTTATTCAAAGAAAACCACCCCTGATTTCAATAACAAAAATTCTAGAGCGGCCATTTTTAACCCCACGTAAAAAAATTAAATGGCATGCTATTCAGAATTGCATTTTGCGTCGAAAAGTTCGTTTAGGATCCATGTCCGATTTTCGATTGTTTTCTGGGGATATTTTCAAGATTTTTTCAATTTTTTTTTGAACGGCAGCATTTCGGTCGCCGAATTAATCCGTGTCAACTTTTTCGATCCGATATTTACTTTTCGAGCGAAATTTTGAAAACTGGACCTTACGTACAACAGCGCCGGAGCTTATACATTTTCCCGAGGTTCCATTTATTTTGAAAAAAACGAGCCCCGTTTGACCTCTTGTACTATAAGCTCCGTGAATAACGCTCGAGATGCAGAATATTTAAATCTGTTCAAAAATGCACTCATTTGAACTGGATACCTAGAACACACGAATTTCCGAGTCGTTTATTTCTGTTCTGCGGTTTTCGCAAGACTCATCTCGTAAAGTACGGGAAAAGTTTCGTATTTCTAAAATGAGTGTTTACTAATTGGTTTACGAATTGCGTCTTGGCACATGATTACGCCCAAAAATAACACCAATTTACAACGAAACGTCCTTTCGTTGGTAAATTTTCCAGGCCCATTCCGCACCGATTCACCTGGCTTTGGCGCTCAGCTGTGCTGTCGCGTAGATTTTTTTATGAGCTATGAGATAACCTCAAATGCGCATGCGATGGAGTTGATACAAGAAATACATTTTGAATGCAGAGGACTTTTCATACAGAAGATTAATGTATCTTTTACACCGTTAAAACAGACTCATTCCGCGCCAAATCACCTGATTTTAATCCCGAACGTGCTGCCACGTCACAGATATTACATATTACATTTCGTACGAAGAAAGTAAAAATATCTGCCAAATGGCGTTTCTTACAGGTGGCTAGTGTTTTTAGAACATTTTGGCACATTTTGACAACAGCTCTGATATTGTCGCTTGAGTCTGTTTTGGGGCATTGGCGTAGACCGTATCTTTAACGATCTAGGAGGATGGTGAAACACTTGAAGTTCGTGAATTTTCAAATCGCCATAACTCGGCGTATTTTCAATCGATTTTGATGAATCTTTGAGGGCGAAAAACTTTGAAGTGTCTTCTTTAAAGTCATGCATACTAACTTAAGCGTAACCCCTTCCGCCCCTCTGCACTTTTTTCAAACACCCATAACTTGGTGCCAAATCATCGTAGCAACTTCGTTCTTTGAGTCAAATTTTAATGCCTTTATGGTGGATTGAGTAGACACATTTTTTCCATCTCCGTACACATCGTCAAAGTTGGACATGGTTTCCTGAAAAAACATTTTTTTTCACATGGGTGCTAGAGGGGGCGGAAGGGGTTACGCTTAAGTTCGCATGCATGACTTTAAAGAAGACACTTCAAAGATTTCCGCCCTTAAAGATTCATCACAATCGATTGAAAATACGCCGAGTTATGGCGGTTTTAAAATGATCGAAATTTCACGAATTTCAATTTTTTTTTTCACCAGTGTATTATACCATTCACGGTGCTTCATTTTCGAAAAAATACGGTCCAATGATACCACTAGCAAAAAAATCTCTCTTTGTTGGACTGTTTCCCTGGTATTTATTTTTTCTTATTAGATAATCTTTTTTTCGAAATCCCATTAGTTTTTGAAAAGGAAATCGATGTTTTTTAACAAAATTTTTTAATTACCTCCAAAATCTCGTTTATACAACAAAGAACGCTACGTGACGGCCTTATCAAAAATTTTCAATTTTGATTTAACCCGTTGATGATTCGATCAGAAACAATTACTCAGAATCTGATTGTGTAAATTCTTTAGTGACCTGCGGTATAAACATAACATTTTCTTGAGCATTACTCCCCTGCTGATTCATAATCGGTTGATAGCCAGTATGTACATTCATCAACAATATTATTCACCTTGATGAATAACCAAAATCAGTCTACACTAGTCAGCCGAGTGTTGAAGCTTCAATATCCGTTTCAGTTCTTACAGAACAGTTGAACATAAAGTTGAGTGCAAGCACTTAGGTGAATATTGAATTCAATAATAGCAAAATGTGTTTGTTATTTTTGAAGAAATATTGAAAATTTATTAAAACATTTCGTACATTTTAGCTGATTTTTAAGTAAAATTTGAAAATTGGCAAGAAATCAATATTCAACCAAAGTAAATATTGTTTCCCCATCAGTACACCTACGGACCAGTTTCGACCTATCTGCAATCTTCATCGTGGCATTATGGGTAAGAAGTTGTTTCAATAAATGATTTATTCCTTTTTTTTTAAATCATAGTAACACTGGTGTTAAAGTTTGATAAATCAATCTCACCTACCACTTCAGTTTTGTATAATTTTTTTCTATGTCCAATTTATGAAGCCGCGCAAAATATTTTTAGCCTACGTTGAGTACTTTTTAAGATATTTAAGTTGAAATTAATGGAAAAGTTTTTGCCGTTCTCGTAGCGTGATATATCATGTGTCAAAAATCAATAAATTTCGGATATATTTAGAAAATTTTGAATGTAATTCCAGGAGATTTTCTAATAATTTTTCTAATCGCAGTTTTCTTCAGTTCAAGTGTCGGGTGTTGCCATTTTATTTCCAGCAAACATATGTTAAATCTTTTGGGCAGTAAATGAAATATATTTTAATTTTCTTGATTTATAAATTTTGAAGCTAATGAATGCTGTAGTTTTAACAGATTTTGAAATTTTTAAGATTCATTGTTTACAACAGCCGAATGCAATTTTCTTTAATTTAGGTTTTGAGTGTTGTTAATTTGTTTCCGCCTGTAATATCAATTGTTTTAGCAGTATGTCAAAAATCGGTTTATTTTGGAAGAATTTTTAAATTTTGAAGCTTTCTTTCCTCCAATCACAGTTTGAGCATTGATATTCTGTTTTCAGCAGTGCTATAACAATTGTTTAAAAATGATGTCAAAAATATGTTTAGTTTAAACAGATTTTGAAATTTTGAATTCCAGTAGAGATTATTTTTTTACAATTTTTATAATAGCCGAATGCAATTTTCTTTAATTTAGGTTTTGAGTGTTGTTAATTTGTTTCCGATTGTAATATTCAATTCTTTTAGCCAGGGTTCCGACGATATATATCATCGGATATATATCACGTTATATATCATGATATATATTCGATGATATACAGGGTCCTGGATTCCCAGTCTTCTATAGCTCATTTACTAATTAAGTTGGAATTGTGATATTTTGCAGAATAAATTTGCATTCTAGAAAGCATTTCAGGAAAATATTTTTGATTATACAGGGTGTCCCAAAAAAGCGTGACGTCATGATGATATTTTTTTTTTTAATTACATGCTACTCATGTAATATCATCGATATCGGTTTTGTGAGACGGCGCCAAAAAAATCCTAAAATCAACCGCAATTTCTGGCCAAATTACGAGTGCCTATTTTGAGAGCGCAAAACGAGAAAACTGCAAGTACGATTTGGCTAAAAATCTAACCACGCATTCCCCGTTCTTTTGTGAACATTTTGATGTCGATTACAAGTCATTTGGACATTTCATGATTTTCACCCATTTTTCCATACAATTAGTCAGGAAAAAAGAGGAAACATGTTGGGTCTCCGAAAAATCTGAAAAAATTCATGACGGTTCTTAATGATGAGAAAAAGTGTGCAGAGTAATTATTTTCCTTAAAAAAAATTGTTCTACCATTTTTCACCAACTGAAAATTAACATAGAACCTTATGGGAAGCGAATACCGAGACCTTGCAGATTGACGTTATCGGACACCGACTAATTCGAACGAACAAATCTTGGTTTGTTAATACGGCAGACAGTTACGAATGGAAACATAGATTCTAGAAGAATGTAGCTACAAACTCATGTAATATCATCCATATCTGTTTTGTGAGACGGCGCCAAAAAAATCCCAAAATCAACCGCAATTTCTGGCCAAATTACGAGTGCCTATTTTGAGAGCGCAAAACGAGAAAACTGCAAGTACGATTTAGCTAAAAATTTAACCACGTATTCCCCATTTTTTTGTGAACATTTTGATGTGCATTACAAGTTATTTGGCCATTTCATGATTTTCGCCAATTTTTCCATACCATTAGTCAGGAAAAAAAGAAGAAAAATTTTGAGTGTTAGAAAAATCTGGAAAAAATCATAACGGTTCTTAATGATAAGAAAAAGCGTGTAGAGTAATTATTTTCCGGAAAAAAAATTTGTTTTAAATTTTTCACCATCTGAAAATGAACATAGAACCTTATGGGAAGCGAATACCGAGACCCTGCAGATTGACGTTATCGGACACCGACTAATTCGAACAAACAAATCTTGGTTTGTGAATACAGCAGATAATCATGAATGGAAACATAGGATTCTAGAAGAATGTAGCTACAAGCTCATGTAATATTATCCATATCTGTTTTGTGAGACGGCGCCAAAAAAATTCCCAAATTCGACCCAAATTTCTGGTCAACTTACGAGGGCCCATTTTAAGAGCGCGAAACGAGAAAACTGCAAGTACGATTTGGCTAAAAATCTAACCACATATTCCCCGTTCTTTTGTGAACATTTTGATGTGCATTACAAGTCATTTGGATATTTCATGATTTTCGCCCATTTTTGCATACCATTGTCAGGAAAAAAAGAAAATTTTTGAGTCTTAGAAAAATCTGAAAAAAATCATAACGGTTCTTAATGATAAGAAAAAGCGTGTAGAGTAATTATTTTCCGGAAAAAAAAAATTATTTTAAATTTTTCACCATCTGAAAATTAATATAGAACCTTATGGGAAGCAAATACTGACACCCTGCAGATTGACGCTACCGGACACCGGCTAATTTGGACGAATAAATCTTGGTTCGTGAATATGGCAGACAGTTATGAATGGAAAGGATTCTAGAAGAATGTAGCTACAAACTCATGTAATATCATCCATATCTGTTTTGTGAGACGGCGCCAAAAAATTCCCAAATTCGGCCGAAATTTCTGGCCAACTTACGAATGCCCATTTTGAGAGCGCAAAACGAGAAAACTGCAAGTACGATTTGGCTAAAAATTTAACCAAGTATTCCCCATTCTTTTGTGAACATTTTGATGTGCATTACAAGTCATTTGGCCATTTCATGATTTTCGCCCATATTTCCATACCATCAGTCAGGAAAAAAAGAGGAAAAATTTTGAATGTTAGAAAAATCTGAAAAAATTCATAACGGTTCTTAATGATGAGAAAAGTATGTATTTTATTACTTATTTGGGTACCTTTTATGGTTGCCTACATACTCCTATAATTTTATTGGAATCGATTCAGGGATATCAGCAACAAAAACTTAAAACTAAAAAAAAATCAGTTTTGCACTATTGTTTTAAAAAATAAAATATTGCCGTGTTAATAAAATCATACTAGGCACTTATTAAACAAGGTCTGATAGTCCCGTTAACCAAGTTTGATCGATATGAATTATACAGGGTGTCCAAAATTTAGTGTCAAACATTTCAAACTTTAAAGCACTTAATTTTTCTTATTTTAAATTGGAGCCCCTGTATATTTTTATGTCATTCCATGCAGAATTAAAAACAAACATTTTACCTAATAACAACCATGTCCCAATTCCTAACGCATTAAAAGTTATTTGCAAAAAACTCGTTTAGTTAGTCGATATCAACAGTAGAACTTTTATTTTAAATCTGCATTATTGAATTTGTGTTGTTTCTTTTTTTTCAAGGCGGCGTCGACTGCTGAGGTCTTCGGCCGCCTTCAACTCCGATGGCACCGTTTTGATACAGGATTTTCGCATAACAAAAGGTAGTACTGAGTTATCAATTAAATTTGCGGTGCGAATTATTTATTGTCACAATCGTTCACAATCTTGAACTTACCGCAGTTGGTTACAGTTCAGGCCACGAGGACGATTGCGACCGTTACAACGGATTCATAGGGCATTTAAAAGATACGTAAAAGGGCCGAAGTTTGTAGGAATGCAATTGAAATAATAATTATTTTCTATTTTAAAATATTTCAATGATTTCTATATCAAATACTATATAAATTAACACGGCGTTCATTATTATTGCGCAGTATGAGATGCGCTAGAGACCGGACCTTATTTTGCATTTAGTTTTCGTGCCACTTTTTATCCATGATGCCGTTATAAACCAATCAAGTAACCGTTAGGGTAGAAAAACAATTAGGGAGACATCTATCGCCGATATATACAGGGTGGGGCACCGCATACGACACGGTCGTTTTATGGAAAACCATGCAACTTCGTGTAATTCTTCTCAAATGGATAGATGTGGGATCATTGTATGCACAATTTAAAATTATTACCAGTTATACAGGGTGTCCCATAAAAAAGATACACATCCAAGTTATGTTTTTTTTTAATGGAACACCCTGTATTTTTTGTAATTTTTGAATTCTAGGGAACAAATCAAGGTGAGTTACTTCAATATTCCCTTTACCTATCGTTTACCGTTTTCGAAATATTTAAAGATTTGTTGAAATGAAGGGTAGAGGTGAAATTTTATATTTGCCCCAGTGATTGACGTTGAACCATTACAATTAATTCTATAGGCATAAGGAATATTGAAGTAACTCACCTTTACTTGTTCCCCAGAATTCAAAAATGACAAAAAATACAGGGTGTTCCATTTAAAAACACATAACTTTGATGTGTATCTTTTTTGAGGGACACGCTGTATATCTGGTAATAATTTTAAATTGTGCATACAACTATCCTACATCTATCCATTTGAAAAAAATAACACGAAGTTACATGGTTTTCCTTAATATGACCGCGTCGTATGCGGTGCCCCACCCTGTATAAATAATTTCAGAACTTTGTAATATTTTCGACGATAGATGTCGCCCTAATTGTTTTTCTATCCTAATGGTTACTTGATTGGTTTATAAAGGCAATCAGAACTCTTTGATATTGATGCTTTGTATGCCAAAATTCAGAGAATTTGGTGTGCTTTACATTGATTAATGAAGTGTTTAAAAACAATATTAAGAAATATTCATGTCAAATCAATGAGAATTGATAAAATCTGAAATTTTCCAAGTTCGCGGTTTTGATTAAAACAAATAAATGCTGAGGTATTGAACGTGTTTTTGATTATGTTGATTTATTTGTTAAAATGTAAATAGTACATTTTATTTTAGAAGGTATTAAGAAATTTCATAACGAGTTTCCTTCAAACTCAAAGGCAACAAATTGGCGTTTTCAATTTTTTTAAATTTCCGAGGCGGGAAAAGCATTTATATGCTAAAATATGGAAAATTTAGTGTCTTTTAAGAAAGCATAAAAAAATCTTCATGCCAAAGTACGACAAAATCTGAAATTTCAACAAAATCGCGTTTTTGATTTTGAGAAATTGCTTAACTTCCAAACGCGTTATTTGATTTTGAAAATTTAAATGTCAATATATAACGAATTTAACGCTTAGGAAATATTCATGTTCAATCAATGAAAATTGCTAAAATTCGGTTTTTCAAAGTTCGCTTTTTGGATTTTTTTAAATTGCCGCATGTTTTGATTGTGATATTTTGTATGGTAAAAAGTCCATAATTTTAAAGTGTTTTAAGTGGTATTAAATATATTCATGTAGAGACAATGAAAATTGCTGAAATCCAAAATTTTCTATTCAACATAATCAAGTTTTTAATTTAGAAAAATTGTTTAATTTGCAAACTCGGTATTTTATTTTGATGATTTAAATGCCAAAATGTAGCGAATTTAGTGTGTTCAAAAAAATATCAAGAGATAACCATGTTGAATCAATGATTTTCAAGTTCTAAGTCAACAAACACTTGTTTTTAATTTTTAAAAACTGCCGCATTTTTGGATTATGATATTTTATATGATAAAAAGTAGAGCATTCAGTGTGTTTGAAATGGCACTAAAAATATTCATGTCGAGACAATGGAAATTGCCAAAATCCGAAATTTTTCAAGTTCCAAATTATTTCATTGTAATGGTTTCATTTCCAAAATGTAGCGAATTTTGTGTGTGGTAATTTATATGATTGTAAACATATAACGATTCAAACTTGCTTACCAAACTTGACCGGTATTACAAATTTGTTTTTGTCAAAATTTTGAATAAAGAATAAAAAAAAATAATAATTTTTCAAATATAACGATACAAACTTGCTTACCAAACTTGGCCGATATTACAAATTTGTTTTAATGACGAATAAATAATACGGGGCAGTAAATTACTCCATCCTGCATTAATTTTGCAAACCGTTTCCAAGATTTCCGCTCGATATTCAGTTCTAGGTATTCCGGCTATAATTTTTTGATTTGATATAGTCAATAACAATCAGCGGATATCTCGAGCCGCACTCGTACTTTATTGACCAGACCTATTCACAGCTCTTCAATTTTACAATTCGATTAGTGCTTGCATCTGGCGGCTGAAGTGTACAAAAAGGTTATTTTGCCTTTCAATTAGACCGTATGTGTGTTTGACTTATGTAACACTCACCAGACATGAATCGGTAATGTAGGGGGAGTCGCATCGGAACTTCAATTGTTTTTTTGTTTGTGCTATTGTTTCCTATTTTACTAGGAATACATGTGAGTTATCACTAAAGCAACATGATAGTTAATTTGGACATGTTGTTTTTGAATCAAAAGCGTTTGTAGCGTTATCTCTGTATGTTAGGTATTCTAAAGTTTACTCAGTTTTTTGTTCATTAGTCATATAAAATCTGGATGCGTGATCAACTCTGATCAAATGGGGAATGAAGACATTTTTTGGGAATCAAGAGAGGAAGTTTATTCAGCCGTATTGTATTGGTTCAAAAAAGTTTTTCGTTTTGTGCAATCCTGTTTCCAGACGCAAAACCAACGTTTGTTGCCAGTTGCTTACGTTTTTGTATTACTTTACCAGTGATTTGTTTTACTGGTTACTCCATCTCTAGCCTTATTTACGAAATAGCATGTATAGGCGAGTTTATCATATTTATGTCTGGAAATAAAAGAGTGAGATCGAAGACGAGCGGAGCAAATTCCCGACAGCTCAAGTACAGAACTTTTTTTTCAAGTAGATACATCAAATTTAGAACTATCAGAACTCTACATTGGAGTGCCAACTTGACACACTCAATTTTGTGTGGGTTTGTTGTTTTCTAGTGGATTTTTTCCGCGTGGCTTTTTGTGAGATTTAAGGTCAACTAAAAAAAATGTCGTGATTGAATGACGAAAATCTAAGTCAAAAAAACTTTTTCGTTTGGGCTTGTTGCCCCGTAAGCCTTTTTTCCGATGGACTTTATTCTTACCATGTCGACGAGACTGGCCCTCGCATAGGGCCGGAACATCAAAATTTCAATGTCGGCAAGGAGTTAAACCAAATAAGAGAATTATTTAACAATTTTCCGCAGTCGTACTTTTCATCAGGCGTACTGCGTTTTTGTTAAGGTTTCTCTCTGAAAACTTTTCTAGTTCTAAAACTGCGAGCCTTCATGGCAACACCACTGCTTCAAGAATCCTGTTGGATCCCGTAATAAGTGCCCAAAAATTGTTCTTCTTTCCTTTAGCATCACTATTACATTTATTCAAAATTCCAGTGTCTGCAAGGAGTTAGGCTAAATAAGAGCATTATTAAACAATTTTCCGCAATAGTACTTTTGACTTTTTTGTCAACTCCTCTCTCTGAAAACTTTTCTAGTTCTAAAACTGAGAGCCTTCAAGGCCAAATAAGACCATTATTAAACAATTTTCCGCAATCGTACTCTTGACTTTTTTGTCAACTCCTCTCTCTGAAAACTTTTCTAGTTCTAAAACTGTGAGCCTTCAAGGCCAAATAAGAGCATTATTAAACAATTTTCCGCAATCGTACTTTTGACTTTTTTGTCAACTCCTCTCTCTGAAAACTGTTCTAGTTCTAAAACTGAGAGCCTTCAAGGCAACACCACTGCTTCAATAATCCTGTTGGATTTCGTGCAATAAGTCCCAAAAATCTCTTTCTTCTTTCCTTCAGCATCACTATTTCATTTACTTTTTAGTCCCCACCTGGCAAAAAACTATGTGGAAACACTAATTCCGTTCCTGGCAATGAATCATTTGGCAGACATTCGTCAAAACGTAGTAAACGGCCGTCTGGGCTTGAATGAGCCGCGGCTCCGCTGCCAAGAATTTGAGCCAGATTTTTGATGAATTATGAATGAGGACTTCCTCCAAATCGTAAATCACGGTGCTGCGCTTTATTTCGGATCGAATACTTTTATTGATCGCATCAATTGCGCCAACCGTTCCAATTTATTCTCACGTGTCAAGGTTACACTGAATTTCCTTTTTTTCTGCCTGTCTAGCCTTGTTGAATTTTGGTAGTCATAGTTGGGTCTATTTCGGGCCTGACGGCTTAAAATAGTATGTCTGCGATTTGTTAGTGAATTAAATATTTAGTTGCGTTTGGAGTTGGAGATGAAATCGTAATTGACATTTTTCTATGAAGTTCCTTGATCTCAATTTTTTCAGTGGGAGATATTTTTGATCTAATAAACTTTATTTTTGAAAATAAATATATGCACAAACAGGGGCGGCTCGTTATATAGAGCCAAGGAGCCATGGCACTACCTCTAATTTTAAGCTCAGCAAGAATTTTTAATCAAATGTTAATACACTTTTTCGCCAGTTATTTTGCTCTAGGAAGATAAATCGTTATTTCTTTTTCAAAAAAAGAGGGAGGGGGGGGTTGGTTTATTGTATAAGTGGCTCTACCATGAACATGTTCGACGAGCCGCCACTGTGCACAAATCATAATGATAATTAGATGTTGGATCAATAATCAAAAAAAAGTGTAGAGTCGCGACAATGAAGGCAAACTACAGTATTACCACCGACAATTATACAGACATACAAATAATGTAGGAAGCTTTTACTATTAAGTAAAAGATGTCACTACTAGAACATCATTTTTAACGTATGCAGTATCAAGAAACACTTTTTTTCCAATAATTTTTTAAATATGAAAAATATTACAAAAACATTTAAACAAATAATAATTTAAACGATAATAGTTACATCAAATGTATGTTAATCATAATTGTAGAGAACAACTTATTAAGAATATAATTGGAGGGTGCGATAGGGCCCACCCACTACAAATTCGTAATTTGTATATTTCAACTTCTCCAATTAATTGCCGAAGAAGTTTCTTGAACCTAACAGGGTTTATAGGTTAAAATAAAATTGATACGGCGGGTGGTGGGTGGGCCCTATCCTACTATCCAACCTGTTGCCCATGCGCCAATATTTCCACCAATAAAGTGGATCGCAAAAACATAAAGTCTTAAATGCCTTTCTTACTCTTGTGTTATTAATAATTTCGGCATGTAAACTCTTGTTTATCACCCGTAAATTGGAGGGTGGGACTGGGCCCACCCGCCCGCCGCTAGTTATAGTTAATTTTAAAACTACAAAATCGCGTTTTGTAAACTTTCAACTTTTCTAATTATTTGCCAAAGTTCCTTTAACTCAACAGGATTTGTGGGTTAAAATAAAGTTGATACGGTGGGTGGTGGGTGGGCCCTATCCTACAATCCAACATGTTGCCCACGCGTCAATATTTCCACCAATAAATAAGTGGATCGCAAAAACATAGAATCTTAAATGCCTTTCTTACTCTTGTGTTATTAATTAATTTCAGCATGTAAACTCTTGTTTATCATCCGTAAATTGGAGGGTGGGACAGGGCCCACCCACCCGCCCCTAGTTCTACTTAAATTTAAAACTACAAAATCGCGTTTTGTAAAGTTTCAACTTTTCCAATTATTTGCCAAAGAAATTGCTTTAACCCAACAGGATTTGTGGGTTAAAATAAAGTTGATACAGTGGGTGGTGGGTGGGCCTTATCCTGCAATTCAACCTGTTGCCCAAGCTCCGATATTTCCACCAATCAAGTAAGTGAATCACAAAAACATAAAGTCTTAAATGTTTTTCTTACTCTTGTGTTATTAATTAATTTCGGCGTGTAAACTCTTGTTTATCATCCGTAAATTGGAGGGTGGGACTGGGCCCACCCGCCCGCCTCTAGTTATAGTTAATTTGAAAACTACAAAATCGCGTTTTGTAAACTTTAAACTTTTCCAATTATTTGCCAAAGAAGTTCCTTTAACCCAACAGGATTTGTGGGTTAAAATAAAGTTGTTGATACTTATGATTCATCATCTTTTGATCCGACAATCTGTCCTCGGAAACGTCTTCCCGTTTATACCAAATATTATTGCATTGAAAGTAAATTTTAGCTGAGTATACCAAAAGGCAAGTATTTTTTTTCTAATTGTAATTTGCCAAAATATTTGGCATGACGAAATTTTTCATCAAATACATAGCGTGGTCGTAAATTCTTCTTGTAGACCTCTCTAGAATGTGGTAGAGGTGCCATACCATTAGGCAAGTATTTTTTTTCTAATTGTAATTTGCCAAAATATTTGGCATGACGAAATTTTTCATCAAATACATAACATGGTCGTAAATTCTTCTTGTAGACCTCTCTAGAATGTGGTAGAGGTGCTATACCATAAGGCAAGTATTTTTTTTCTAATTGTAATTTGCCAAAATATTTGACATGACGAAATTTTTCATCAAATACACAGCATGGTTGTGAATTCTTCTTGTAGACCTCTCTAGAATCTGGTAGAGGTGCTTCAATTTTTTTTTCAAATTGTGGTATAATGCAAGGCGTTTTGATCGTTTTGGAACGCACTGTAGTCAGTTTCAAAATTTACCAAAATATTTGGCATGACGAAATTTTTGATCAAATTGCATGGTGGTAAATTCTTTTTAGACCTCTCTAGTATCTGGCAGAGGTGCTTCAAATTTTTTTAAATTGGGGTACAATGCAAGGCGTTTTGATCGTTTGGGAATGCACTGTAGTCAGTTTCAAAATTTGCCAAAATATTTGGCAAGACAAAATTTTTGATCTGCACCGCGGCCGTGTGGGTTCGATTCCCATCCCAGGCGGAAGATTTTTCGGCGACCGAGAAGTATCCGCTTGGGTCCGTGGTTGTTGTATACGTCTTACATTATTCATTTGTTCATTTACGTTCATTATTCATACAAAAACAAAAATACAAATACAGCCGTGTGTGACTGAATGGCGAAAGCCTAAGTCAAAAAAAAAAAAAAATGTTGATCAATTAGCATGGTCGTAAATTCTTTTTGCAGACCTCTCTAGAATCTGGTAGAGGTGCTTCAATTTTTTTTTCAAATTGTATAATGCAAGGCGTTTTGATCGTTTGGGAACGCACTGTAGTCGGTTTCAAAATTTGCCAAAATATTTTTCATGACGAAATTTTTGATCAAATTGCATGGTCGTAATTTTTTTTTGTAGACCGCTCTAGTATCTGGCAGAGGTCCTTCAATTTTTTTTTAAATTGGGGTACAATGCAAGGCATTTTGATCGTTTCGGAATGCACTGTAATCAATTTGCCAAAATATTTGGCATGACGAAATTTTTCATCAAATACATAGCGTGGTCGTAAATTCTTCTTGTAGACCTCTCTAGAATCTGGTAGAGGTGCTTCAATTTTTTTTTTCAAATTGTGGTATAATGCAAGGCGTTTTGATCGCTTGGGGACGCATTGTAGTCAGTTTCAAAATTTGCCAAAATTTTTGGCGTGACGAAATTTTTGATCAAATTGCATGGTCGTAAATTCTTTTTGTAGACCTCTCTAGAATCTGGTAGAGGTGCTTCAATTTTTTTTCAAATTGTGATATTATGCAAGGCGTTTTGATCGTTCGGGAACGCACTGTAGTCAGTTTCAAAATTTGCCAAAATTTTTGGCGTGACGAAATTTTTGATCAAATTTCATGGTCGTAAATTCTTTTTGTAGACCTCTCTAGTATCTGGGGCATTTTGATCGTTTGGGAATGTACTGGAGTCAGTTTGAAAATTTGTTAAAATATATGGCATGACGAAATTTTTCATCAAATAAATTCTTTTCTAGAATCCGTGCTTCAAATTTTGTCACCAGACTCCTAAGTGAAATGATCAGTTTGTTGACATCCAAAATGAAGTCGTGCTGACGACCAACTTCGTCACACTAACAAACATCACAATTCCTCATCGACTGTCAATCGCATCACTCATCCTATTATAAGAAGCACAGACTTGAACTTGGCATTTAGAGTATTGCCGGCCTATATTTAGCGGCACGGCCGCACGTTCGGCCGCCTGTCATTTTTAAGGCTTGCCGCCGGGCACGCATTCTGACGTTTGACGTCATTATCCCATCAATCGGTTTAATCCAATTACAAGTCCGAGTGCGTAATTCGTGCGACGCCTCTGTTATTTGATTTGGTAATTTGCGAGTTGGCGGAAACGTGTTGCATTATTGAACGGCGGGATCGATCCCGCCCCCGGCGGGGGGACAGGACCGGGAAGCGCCTTTATTTGATTTTTGCTCGCAGCACTGATTAAATCACGCTTGGTCGAGATAAGCGCACATTCGAAATGGAATCAAGTCGTTTATCGTTCGTATTAGGAAGCGTGAATGCGAATTGGCTTTGCGGACTTCGAATCGCTTCTGGTAAATAATTTGTTGGTGAAAATACTTCTTTGTAATCAAATTAATCCTTGGCTAACGAGCTAGTTAATATTTATAACAGTTGTACAGGAAAGTAAAATGAGCTCATTGATGAATTGAGGTTACGGCGGATGCGCCGGGAACTTAAAATTTACGTCATGCGCTCGCTGTATTTCTATCTTACGGGAATATTTTTTTTGTGCATTCGCAAATATTTAATTATCACATGGATGCAGGGGCGGCTCGTTATATAAAGCCAAGAAGCTATGGCATACCTGTAGTTTCAAGCTAAGCAAGAATTTTTAAGTATTTCTTAAAACACTTTTTCGCCAGTTTAAACGTTAAATAACGCCTGCATATAGAAAATAGAGAAAAATCGCAGTGCATTTGTTTTCCAACGCCACGGGGCACCGTTAACGGTGCGAGCTTCCATTAGGATATGGGCTACCGCGGGGAGGTGCGCGGTTAGAGGGGTGTAGTAGAGGTCGCTCACTGAACGTGCATTTAGTGCCAAATAAATTCTGGCTCATCTCGTGCGCGAATCCAGTGCGAAACTGGGGGATGGATGAATTGTACAAGTGGCTCTACTGTCAACACGTTCCACGAGCCGCCTCTACAACGATGTAAACAAATAAGTATAACTTTACCGAGCACTTAATGCGTGCGGGGATAAAATTTGCGCAGAGTGAGACGCGTTAACGAATCTCGGGAGCCAATTGAATTTAAGATTGTCTCTCTGCATGACTACTTTTAGCACCGCCCGAACGCGGTTTACGATACGCTGTCGAATAATTGTGATGTTACAGTGGTAGCTTTCTCGAAAAGTTTCATTTTGTCCACGATCAACTATCCTTATTTTTAATGTGAATTGTAGGAGATGCGTAATTGTGTTTAGGGTGGGTTATGTATACGGTGGAAGAATAATAGTAACGTGCATTTATTGGGGTTAATTGAAATTTCCCATTTACGAAGCCATACCTGCATGTTATCGATCCGCCTCGGGGGAGTGTTAATAACTTTTATTAGGATCCGTATTTGAGTGTGTCTGTGGACGTTTAGCAAACAAGGGCTGGTGTTATATATTTTGTAAACAAACAAATACCAGATGAACATTTTCCATTTCGTAATACCAGAGAGAAGCACTTTAAAGCTACGCGCACACTTATCGGAATCAGACGGAATCGGCAAAAAACACAGTTGTAAACGAGTCAATTCCGTACCGATAAATGTGCGTTAACTCGTTTACAACTGTGTTAAGCAATTTTATCCGTTGCGTGCCGTCCGTCCGATTCCGGTAAGTGTGCGCGTAGCTTAAATCGGAAATATATCCACCGAACTAATTTGCCACCCTTTATATATTGTAAGTCTTAATAAGATTTAATTTTACAGAATTACGAACAGGTTTGATATTCATAATTTATTTAAGCTAATGCAACAAGTGAGGGTTTTCAATTTTAATTAAGATTTACGGTGTTGAACCAAGATGTTGATCGTTTTTTGTTTTGTTGATTCGGACATTACGTTCACGTCATCATGGTTAAATGAAATGAAAGAGGGCATTTTTCCGATATTTTCTATTTATAGCACGGGCGGGGTGCGACGACAAAGATCCCTGGCGCGAGAGCAAGTCTCGGACAAGGGATGGACATCCGGTCGTCAAATTTTCCTAGACGACCCGTTGCTAAATTCACAACAATGTTAACGTGAAAATGATATCGGTGGATATTAGAGATGACTCAGTGAGTCAAAGAGTCGACTCGGAGAGTCAGCAGGATAAATTACATGACAAGAATAATTGTTATAATTCTTTGAAAATGAAAAAAATAGAAAAATCTACTTTTTTAATAATCGCTTTTTTCATCAAAAAAACGAGAGAAATCGATTGGCGTTAAAAAATTTCAGCTACCTTAAATAGCAAAAAAGTTGGCCAGTCAGTTTAAACATTTTGGAAAATTTAGAAAAAAGTCGACTTTGAACGGTCGTAGCGCGGCTAAACGAAGAATCCAAATTGCAAATCTGTGCTCCTTGGGTGCAAATTAGTCGGATTCAATTAAAATTGGCGATTTTTAATTTTTGACTTCTTACTTTTGCTCAAAAAAAAAGCAACTTTTTTAATAATCATCGTAGACCATTAAAGTATCTTTTTCATCAAAAGAACGAGCTAAATCGATTGGCGTTAAAAAAATTCAGCTACCTTAAATAACAAAAACGTTGGCCAGTCACCATGAACATTATGGAGAATTTAGAAAAAAGTAGAATTTTTCAGACTTTGAACGGCTGTAGCGGCTAAACGAAGAATCCAAATCGAACGCGGTTTTTAAATCTGTGCTCGTTGGGTGTTAATTAGTCGGATTCAATTAAAACTGGCGATTTTTTATTTTTGACGAAAACGTGAAAAACTACACAACTTCTCACTTTTGCCCAAAAATTGCGTTTGAAATGATTTTCTGAAGAAACCACTGGTTCGATTCGGAGTTTCTATACATCACTGTAAAGATCTCATCAAGAACCATCAGAAAATGTACTTGCGCAAAAACAAATGTCAATTTGAACTCCGTGACGCGTTCGCAAAGAAAACTCGAAAATGGAAAAAATCGAAAAAATCAACTTTTTTAATAAATACTCTAGACCATCAAAGCAGGGTTCGGAAAATATCCGATATTTATATAAATATCAATATATCGGATATATATCCGATATATATCAACTTCTTGATATTTATTCTTGGTCATTAATATTAATGTTTATATGACTTATTACTTATATAATGTGCATACTTTATTTATATTATATTTATTTATTGCAAACAAACACAGTTGCTTACAAAATAGTAAAAAAATAACATTTTAAATGTCAAAATATTTGACATCAAATTGAAAAATTTTTGAAATGAAGACTCTTTTGCTCTTCACTATGTTTTCAGGGATAAATTGAAGAATTTTCAAAGTGAGGACCTTTTTTTGAGTTTTTTTGCTCACACTTACTTTTTCATTTTTAAGACACTTCAAAAATCAACTCTTCGATAAAAAAGAGTCATTTCGCCCATCTCTAGTTTAAATTAAAGCAAATACTTACTATTCATATTGCTGCAACTGGGAATATTTGAGAAAAAGGGGAATTTTTTTGTATTGTGTGTTTCATAAATATCCATGATATATATCATCGAATATATATCATGATATATATCATATCCGATGATATATATCGTCCGAACCCTGCATCAAAGTATACCTTTTTTCATCAGAAAAACGAGAGAAATCTTAAATAGAAAGTCAGTGTGAACATTTTAGAAAATTTAGAAAAATGTCGATTTTTCAGACTTCGAAGGGCCGTAGCGGCTAAACGAAGAATCCAAATCGAACGCGGTTTTCAAATTTGTGCTCTTTGGGTGCAAATTAGTCGGATTCAATTAAAACTGGCGTTTTTTTTTAATTTCTGACGAAAATGTGCAAAACTACACCCTTCTTACTTTTGCCAAAAAATTGCATTTGAAATGATTTCGAAGGGCCGTAGCGGCTAAACGAAGAATCCAAATCGAACGCGGTTTTCAAATTTGTGCTCTTTGGGTGCAAATTAGTCGGATTCAATTAAAACTGGCGTTTTTTTTAATTTCTGACGAAAACGTGCAAAACTACACCCTTCTTACTTTTGCCAAAAAATTGCATTTGAAATGATTTCCTGAATAAAGCACTGGTTCGATTCGGAGTTTCCATACGTCACTGTAAAGATCTCATCAAGGCCCATCAGAAAATGTACTTGCGCAAGAACAATCGATTTGAAGTCGGAAAACTTGAAAATGGAAGAAATCAACTTTTTTAATAATCAAAAATAATCATTTCATTGAGTACACCACAGTATTTTCGGTACCACAATGAATGTAATTTATCTGGAATTTCGGTTTTAGGAAACACATTTCCCAGAAATTCCGTTATATGTTGTACGATTTCGAATTGCATAGATTCCAATAATTCCATTTCGTTTGGAGATAAAAGGCGTACGTTTTCAGATAATAGGTATTCCTACATTTAATTGGATGAATACGCGGAACAAATTTTGGTGCAGGGAATTCACAGTGGCACAGCTGTTTAGACACCTGCGCTTATGCGGGCCTTTCTCTTTTCTTTGTTATTCCTATAAGCAGATTGCAAAATTTGTTAATCTAGTTTAAGCTAAGTCACGGGCGGATTACTATAAAAAATGCGCTACATATTCTACACAGTCAAAAATTTAGCTAGAATCACAGTTTTTTTTACAGTAAAAATACTACTGGAGATATGGCTGAAGGACTAACATATGTATGTTGGAATAAAGTTCATGTATATTACTACTCAACTATTTTTGGCATTGAACGGTTGTTTGATCTTGAAGATTAAATGCCAGAAATAGATGACGTCGATTTAATGATTGTTATCAAAAATCATCACTGATAATTAATGTATTTTGAGTACAAGGTGATTGTGCGTTGCACGAAACGACGTAGATCTCGGCCGGCTAAAAATGGCATCATTATACTTTTTTTGTGGAAGCATTGATTTTATGCATGCCCTACTTACACGTAAACGTCCCAAACTGTCTGTACGTATTTTAGACACCGCGAATTACAGTACGGCTTCCCTTTATTTATTAAATTATCCGAATGATTAAAAACACGCTCGGCGGAAATAATCCCATTTGCACTTTTATTTGATTACCCGATGCGATGATCCCGAATTCTAATTGGGTTTTGCTTGTTTCAGATCAGTAGAATAGGAGAGCGCTTAAGATGGATCAGAAGAAGAACTCGAAGCGTCACGGTAAGTTAGATTTGATTATCCGCTGCTTCCTGTTGCCGGCAAATCGAATCCCCCTCGTGAGCGAAATTATAAACTATTTTACATACAATTAATGCTGCAGAGCAACGAAAGTATTTTTTGTACGGGTATACCTTTATATGAACGCGTACACGTGTTTAAAAGCTTAATTTGAAAATAACTATACATTGGCTAAGCTTCATTAGTTTAGAATAATCAATAGATTTATACTTTATTTAATAACTGGTAAAATATGCCATGGACAAAGAGCATTGGTTGATGTTGGAACTTAGATTATTAAAAAGCACAGTTAAACTCCAATATTGATTTATTTAAATTTGGTCAAAACTAAAACAGTATCCTGTGGATAATATTAGAACATTAATGGAATAGTTGTTGCGTTGATGATTTTATTTGGAAGTAACGTGAATTGATTTTTCTAGCATCGTTCCTTATAAATTTTAAGAACTAATCAGATACCATTTCCCAAAATACTCTTCGCTTGAGATGTGAACAAACGTCTCTTTCGTGCTTCTACAAAGCTTCGCCTATAATTCCGAATAGATGAAGGATGTTGTGGACGTTTTTTCGCTAGTTTTCTCCGAGTCGTGTACTTTTTTGCTTTCACTATCGTGTTCGAAGAAGGCAACACTGTGCTGCATGGCTTATTTGGATCACGACCTTCAGAAACGCATCGTCTTCACAAATTTCTCCCAATTGCAAAACTTGATAAATCGTCGTAGTTTCCAAAATGCACGCACTTCTGCACTGAGATTAGCACCCCCACCCTTAAGTTAGAAATATACGCGATCAACCGGCGGTACGGGCTCGATTGCGGTGCACCGCAAGAACCCATAAAAAATTCAAACATTGAGTCCTCTCAATTTGTTTCTACCTCACTGCGTGTAAGGCAACTTGTTATACTAATAGAGATTTCCTTGCTTGCACAAACGTGCACGCGTTCTCTGTTTTATGTTATTTTGAATATCCCTTGTACAAGAAAGTAAATCTGAATGAATAACTAATTAACCTTCAATCGATTGCAATGCTTTACCGTATTCAGCATTTCTTGTCGTGGGAAAAGCCAACCCGATCATTTGATAGATCTTTAATTTTAAGTTGTACAGTTTTCCAATTACCGTTAGTGTTCCAAGTCAACACTCGGCGCCAAGATAAAGTTTCAAGGCTCCGTTCGGTTTATCCGACATGACAGTTGATTTGTGCGTGATGAAATTGATCTTGAAAATCTCGCGATGCGGATGTTGGGAGTGCGCTGGAAAATTATTCATTTGCTGAATAAATTTGGCGGAAGAACTCCAAGGGCCCACTGATTTATCTCTCTATTACACTCGCTCGTAACTATCCGTGGACTTACGTTGGTAACGCTGTAATGAATTTTTTCTCCAAACTCCGAAGTCGTAAAAGTTTACACTTATGCAAAGTCCGGTTGATGTATACAGGAAATTTATGTCGCCGACGTTCATTTTACATTTTATGTAATCAGATTCAGCCGACACCGCGCCAAAGGGGATTTCTATGTGCCCGAATGGTTTTTTTTGCTAGACAACTGTAGCTATACCAATCTATTTCTGGTGTGCATTAAAATTTCAAAACTCAACTTGGCAGCGATGGTTTACCGGTCCATGAATTAAATTGCAGTGTAATTGGAATTCTACAGATTTTACGTGACTAATAAATAGTAATAATCTATGAAACACGCAAGGTAAATTTTTGTGTTCTGGCCAGAACCTTGTAAAAATTTAGCCGAGATATGAACCTTTCGCGTTTTAGAGATGTGGGTTTTGTGAAATATATTGAAGAGCAATGGAGTCGAAACATCTCGTTCTTTTATTGCATCAAATGTGAATTTTCATTTGTTTTTATTTACACTGACATAAATCACGTATTATATGGATGCAATAATTAAGCCAGAAATGGCCAAAATATTGCCTAAAGGGCAAAAATCTTAAACTGATTGAGAACACGAAAATAATTGCGCCACATTTTTTTGTACATTATTGGATACGTAAAGTTAATAACTGTATCAGCGAAAAATAAATAAGTTTTCAGACTTCACAATCATGATTATGAAGCTGTGTTTAAAAAAAAATTGCTGTCGTTCAAAATTTTTTTACCGCTTTAACGAATCAACTTATATCGATCCTTTGTAACACATAATTGTTTATTATTCTTGTTCGTTGATTTTCAGGGTCTACCTGGTGTGTCCCTGAGTGGGAATAGGGTACCCTAGGTCTTCAGAAAATGATTTCTAAAGGTAGGCAGGGTTCTAGACCGGTATATGTTGGTCCTCTTAGAATACTGTACAAATATATGTCGTCATACCATTTTCGATAAATCGAACTCCCCGAACTTTTGTTTTTCCCAAAATAGAAAGCCCAAACCGTAGCTAAACCCATTGCATGGTATTTCTTTGTTATCCGTCTCTGAATCACCATTTAGATGCATGGCAAAGGAGTCCTCACTGTTTTTTGTTGTCTCATTTACCACGTGTCCATCGTTAGGCTTGACTATCAACTGAGTCATCAGATTCAATGAAACGCACACCATTATCTTTACAGCTGATAGTGAAGAGTCATAATGTACTAGAGATTGATCTTGTTGATTTGGGCGTTACTCCAGGAATTCGTAACGTATGTGACTAATGCCCAGAAACGTGGGAAACAATTGATTCGATTAAATTCGATAAGCAATTTCTTATCATGTATTTCGTCACTCGTTAACATTCACGCTACACGCTTTTCTTTAATTCGATAAATTCTTTCGAGATCTGTCCAGCGCTGCGGCGAAGCCGAAAGGAATTAAATTAATGGGCGGCCATAAAAGTGGGAAGTACCAAATCAAGAGGACGAAAAAATGGCAAATAATTTGCCCGGAGCCATAAAACACTCGCCTGTCGTTAACCACAATTATTTGTTTCATTTCACTTTCCGCGTTGAAGCACGTCCGTTATCGTTCCCGGAATTGCTATCGATGAAGATGATACACAGAGTAAACTAAGCACGTTTGTGGTATTGCGGCTGGATGACATGAATGTTGCATTAATCGTTATCTCTTGATTTGTTTCCAACAATTATTTGTATGCAATCGGTGCAATAATAATTTGTTATAAAACTAAAACATTACAATCGGCATATTGTCCAGTCGATTTAAGCACTATTTGCGACAAAAGTCATTTTGCGTATCTCCGTTCCTGGAAGTCCCATAAAAAAAATTATTGAATAATGGCCAGACTTGGAAAAAAAAATTGTAGAATTTTTTTAAAAATTGTTATTTAGGCTTTTCCAGTCGATTTAAGCACTATTTATGACCAGTCCTTTTGCGCATATCCGCTTCTAGAAGTCCCATACAAAAATATTGACAAATTGTGTTCAGAATGAGCTCTTGGACTTAAAAAAAATGTTTGAGGAAAATTTTTTTTAAATCGTTTTTTATGCGTTTCTAGTCAATTTAAGTATTATTTACGACCCAAGTCATTTTGCGTGTCTCCGTTTTTGGAAGTCCCACAAAAAAAATTATAGACTTGAAAAAAAAATGAAAACATTTTTTGTAGAAAATTTTAATTCAATCGTTTTTTCGGCGTTTCCAGTTTTCCGATTTAAGCAATATTTACAAAAAAACTCATTTTGCGTGTTTCGGTTCCTGGAAGTCCCACAATTTTTTTTATAGACAAATAGTGTTCAGAATGAGTTCTTGGACTTGAAAAAAAAAACAAAAAAAACATTTTTGAAGAAAAATTTAATTCAATCGTTTTTTCGGCGTTTCCAGTCGATTTAAGCAATATTTACAAAAAAACTCATTTTGCGTATTTCGGTTCCTGCAAGTCCCACAATTTTTTTTTTAGACAAACAGTGTTCCGAGTGAGCCTTTGGACTTGAAAAAAAAAACAAAAAAATTTTTTGAAGAATTTAATTCAAACGTTTTTCGGCGTTTCCAGTCGATTTAAGCAATATTTACAAAAAAAACCCATTTTGCGTATTTCGGTTCCTGGAAGTCCCACATTTTTTTTTATAGACAAATAGTGTTCAGAATAAGCTCTTAGATTGAAAAAAAAACAAAAAAATTTTGAAGAAAAATTTAATTCAATCGTTTTTTCGGCGTTTCCAGTCGATTTGAGCAAGATTTACAAAAAAAACTGATTTTGCGTATTTTGGTTCCTGGAAGTCCCACATTTTTTTTTATAGACAAATGGTGTTCCTTGTAAGCTCTTAGACTTGAAAAAAAAAACAAAAAAATGTTTGAAGAAAAATTTAATTCAATCGTTTTTCGGCGTTTCCAGCGATTTAAGCAATATTTACAAAAAAAACTCATTTTACGTATTTTGGTTCCTGGAAGTCCCACCATTTTTTTTATAGACAAATAGTGTTCGGAATGAGCTCTTAGACTTGAAAAACAAACAAAGAAATATTTTGAAGAAAAATTTAATTCAATCGTTTTTTTGGCGTTTCCAGTCGGTTTAAGCAATATTTACAAAAAAAACTGATTTTGCGTATTTCGGTTCCTGGAAGTCCCACAATTTTTTTTATAGACAAATAGTGTTCAGAATGAGCTGACTAAAAAAAAACAAAAAAAAATTTTGAACAAAAATTTAATTCAATCGTTTTTTCAGCGTTTCCAGTCGATTTAAGCAATATTTACAAAAAAAGTCATTTTGTGTATTTCGGTTCCTGGAAGTTCCACAATTTTTTTTATAGACAATAGTGTTCACAGTGAGCTCTTAAACTTGAAAAAAAAAACAAAAAAAAATTTTGAAGAAAATTTTAATTCAATCGTTTTTTCGGCGTTTCCAGTCGATTTAAGTACTATTTACAAAAAGACTCATTTTGCGTATTTCGGTTCCTGGAAATCCCACAATTTTTTTTTATAGACAATAGTGTTTAGAGTGAGCTCTTAGACTTGAAAAAACAAAAAAAAAAACAGTGTAATACTTTACTGGAAGAATTTTCATTATCTATTCATCCGTTTAAGAGTTATCTTCAAAAACGACAAATTTATTTTTTTTGTATTATCTGCATCTATTCGACTTTGCTGGAAGAAACAAATTTGGTTATCTGTTCAAATGTTACCCTCTGAAAACCAAAATAAAATATTTGTTTGATCCTATCTACATCTTTCGTATGAAAGAATTTTCAAGATCTGTCCTTTCGTTCAAGAATTATCCTCAAAAAAACAGAAAACAATTGAACTACAAATTAAATTGTTTCGGTCGTATCTGCATCTGTTCGGTGAGTAGTACGCGTTGCTGGAAGAATTTGCCAAATTTGGCCATCCGTTTAAGAGTTATTCTCAAAAAAACGAAGGAATTAATTTTTTGGTCCTATCTACATTTATCCGATGAGTATAACACACTTTTTAATCTGGTCATCCGTTCCAGAATTATCCTTAATATTTGAAACCCAGGCCCGCGGTGGTGTCCATACGCCATGGTAATGGTAATGTAAAATTTGTATCTTAGAATTACCGTTTCAACGTCGTTGTACGTAGAAAATGTGACGATTTACTTTGATAAATATAAATGTATGTCTTTTTGCAAGACCTTATCCTTAATGGATTTTTAAAAGTAATTTTTAATTTTAAATGGGGACGTAATCAATTATTAATTGTCTTGGCGATCTAGGAACCACCGCTGTTCATTTTTAACATGTGAAGATTTCAAACAATTGTTTCTAATAAATATTTATCCTAAATTTGATTTTCTGTCTGGTAAAATACAAGTTTTTTTTCTATATATTTTTTGCGCGATATATTAAAAAAAAGTAATGCATAAAATTTAAAAGCCTCATTTGTCGCCGAAGCATTATTACGTGAAATTTGATCTGTTTTGATTAGTTTCGTGATTTCCCTATACGCATACATTCCCGATTGTTTTTATATCGCCCGCATGACATTAACCACGGATTGCCGAATCTTTGCCCCTCAGCAGCATCCGATTATTCGCTGTCGAAAGCGATGTTAAAAAGGATTAATAAATTTACATTAAATAAAGCTTGGCTTAAAATCTTAAATTATATATACCAGAGAATCTACAACGACCTTGAAAGGACCAGGAAACGAAAGAAAAGTACAGATTTTATAAGACTTAAATGATTAGATGGATTCATATTATTCAAACGAAGAAACGTTTAAGTGTACTGATCTGTGATTAGAATCACTTTTATTTATCTAATAGGAATACGCGCCAGCTGGCTAGAAGCGTGCGTATTGCGAACGCGGATCACGGTGTCACAAGTTGAAGTGAGCAATGCGCCACATTTATTCGCCATGTGCTGCGGCATACGAGATGGAGCACGGTGGAACGATCTGTGCGCCATGCTAACCGCACGTTTGTGCCAACTCGTGTATGAGCATGTGGTCGAACACTGCATTATTGTATCATCGATCGCCGAGCGCAACAAAATTGATTAAAAAATAGACTCTCTGGTGGTGATTAAATTAAGGTAAAGAATTCAAATGGTTGGTAAAACCGTAGCATCCTATAATAAGGTGGAAAGGCTTTACCTTGTTTTTAAGAAATATTGAATTTTCCCTCCGAATAGCAATTTCCGGCACTCATCCAGCGAATATCGGATTGTAACAATTTCAATTTCGATGGGTCAGAGATCTATTACCTCCTCGTATAATATTATTTTGCTTTTACAGCTACTCCCATCTGGCAGTGACATGACTTGACGACTTGATTTCCTGCAGACGAATTTTGTTTGTTTCAATGATTCACAAAACCCGATTCCAGTGATGTTGCAGGAACGTTTATCAAATATTTCTCCACTATTTATACTGCTTAGAAAATACCATTAATAAACCGAATGGTGGCGTTCTTATGTTTTTTTAGGGATGAATGAAACACAACTATTGAAATTAACGCAACAAAAGTTATGAAAAAAACTTTTTCTTCTATCATAAAAGTTGATAATTTACATTTTTTGGTATTTGGTTAGTTTAATTAGACTTGTTCTTTATGTATTTTTAACTCGATTCTCATTGATCACTTGATGAAACGTGATTTAATATTTAAAAAACAATTAAATTTAAGAAAAATCACTTTTCGGAATAAATAATTTAAAAAGTGATTGTTCTTAAATTTAATTGTTTTTGATGTATAGTTGTGCAAAATTATCATTTTAATTCTTCATGATACTTTTTATAAATGAGTTGCATCCATAATTATACATATTTTCTCACATTAGAAGCATTTGTAACTACAGCACATCGCATTTTGATTAATTGCCAGTAAAAAGCTGAATTTTAAAGCGACATTAATTTATGCCTGCTACACCCGGCGCTGATGTTGGAAGCGATATGCCATTAATGAATTATTTACTAGTGATTTATAGTCAATCTACACAAATAATGATTTATAAATTAAAATCATTCGAGTTAATAATGCGCAATGATAGATTTGAGCGATTGCATTAGTAACATAAGTAATACAGTTATCGCGACATCAACGCAAACGTCTTTGAATGAATTGATTAACACTGGAGGCGTTTACTTCGTGATACATTTTGAAACTTTCTTTCTTAACCCTTTGCACTCGTATTTACTAGTGACAAAACGTATTTTGGCGACTATAAGTCGACATACGAGTGCAAAGGGTTAATATCACACGATTTATTAATAGTGACTATAGTGTTTTTGAATGCTTTATCGATTTCGAGAAAGCTTTCGATAAGGTCCGACATGAAAAGCATAGACATAAACTATACAACTAAAAGCCACGTCTCGAGTAGAAGTCCAAATATCACTGGAGTTTAGTGTCACGAGAGAAGTCCGCCAGAGTTGCGTACTATCACCGCTGCTGTTTAACGCACTCTCAAAACAAAAACAACAAAATGTTATTGTTTTCTCTCCGTTTTCTCCCTTTGCACTTGGACTGGCAGCGTCCTTGGACGATCCGAGAACACTGTGGTGTACCGATACATGCCCTACTTTTAAGTGCTCCTCAGAAAAAGACTTCGCTTCTCGACTGGCCGAACTAAATCCTTCTATTCTACATGTCGCATCGTAATCGAAGTACAGATTTAGCCTCGAGTGTCTATCAGGTGGTTTCGTCGAGGGCAAATCAATAGCCATTTCCGTGCCTTTAGCGCTCTTTGGCGTCCTCAACGACCCATTCTATCAACGTGTCGAATGAGAATTGAATAATGCAACTATAATTAGACCGACCTGACCAACAATGGCGTCGATTTTTAATAACCAGATTTACCATCACAAAGCGCAATTTGGTGGACGCGAGTGACAGACGTATCGATTCTATTGGCGTCCGAGGCCCATTGTAACGCCATAAATGTATCAATGAAGCCGCGATAACGGTATTTACACAAATCGCGGAATTTACAGTTCGAGCAATTAATTAAGTCCGGCGTGTGTGGATAAGTGCAAGAAATGCACACACACTTTCATTCCGCGCTAGTCGCAATTATGTTTTACTTGCGACCACGACCCGATGACTGGCTTCTGCTCAACGTGTTCATTCCATTGATATACCAAACAAACGTTGCTTTTGGTGTTGCTTAATTGCTTAATTAAATCAGCTCCGAACGCAAATCGTGCTGGTTAATAATTTCAATTGAATTGTAAACGCGGGCAGATTGGTCTTGATGTAATTTGCCGCAACGGTATCATCTGTTCGCGAGCACAACCTTCATCTCTTAAGAGATCCCTTGCTCTTGTATCTAACCCGCCAAACCCCTAGAAGAGTACATGCCGTATGGTGATATTAATGTAGCGAGACAAGGATGTGGTCGTCTGGAGTGGACCAGCCACTTGAATGAAATATTGACGCTCAGCACAATTATACTTATTTGACTTGACTGAATCTTGTGCATGTTTGTAAAAGGGAGGGACCGTCTTATCTGAAGTGGCGACTGATTTGTGTACTTTCATTTACGGAAAATCTCAGCTCCAAGCGCGCTTCATATTATTTCCGTAGTTTGTTTTCACAAGAAATCATTATTCTCGTCCAAATTTCTTGTTTTCAAAATTGACGTATAAAATATTGCTATTTAAAAAAAAAACATAAAACTATAAGCAGTACTTTTCTCAGCCTACAAAAATGAGTTGCAGAGACTACACAAATTATGTATCGAAACTACTTTCCTGGCAAATATTGAATGATATAATTTATAATTTGCCCAAAACAAACAAAAACACTAGGAAGGATGTATTTCTTACTCACTTACTTACCCGCAAAAATCCATTGATCAAACTATACTTATGCATATATGATCAAATATTATTTACAATAGTGTGTAATAGTGCGTGACGCCTTTATCTTGCTGGTGGTCACCGGTGACCCCCGCGGCGCTGCAAGCATAACTTCGTTTTCTCGAGATTTTTTTTGTTGAGAAAAACTGCGACCGTGTAAAATTATGATTTCAATTTCGCGGTTATATCTATCAAGTGAATTGGAACTGAACTGAACTGAACGAGCTGTCTAGGGAAATTCAACTACAGCATCCCACTGGAAACCAAGGAAATGTATTCCCTGAAAGATAAGTTGATGCGAAACTCAGTTCAAACGCATGCACTGGTAGAGTCCACAACATGGAAATAATCCAAGAATCCCCACAGGAATAGATGAATATGAGAGGGTGGTTGAATACAGTGCCTTCGTATTTGATCGTCATTGATTTCATAAGCTTTATTAAGTTTTCATGTTTTGCATCTACAATAAATAATCGTTAATTGTTATTACGATACGAATGTATCAGCCATGAACGACTATTTTGATACAGCAAAAATATTTTTTTTGTGAAGCAGAGTTAGCATTCCTAAAATTACGTAAAAACTTAATTTCTGAAGGAAACCCTATTATCACAGTATATCATATAACGGTTTATATTGTGGTATTTTGTTACGTTGTATCATGTTATTATGCGGCATTATGCTACATATTGTGTACACGCCGTGCCGTGGAGCCCAATTAACTGCATAAATGTTTCGTGGTTTTCCCATTATAATAATAAACGTTATACATACGTTGGTCTCGTAATCTGTGCCAATTTCACTTTCATTAGCCCGAAATTCCCTCAAATATCCTTCACACATAGACATTTTTGTTTCTACTTACCTACTGATTGTAATGAAGTCCCCATAATTCACTACAATTTCGAAAACGTGTCTTGATGAATGAATTTCGTGCTTTTTATGGTTTTGAATTTTTAGTGTCACTGCTTTAAGAACAGCCGGCTCCATCTATTGAATACGAGTTAACACGTATTTAATACACTCATAATAAATGCAATACCACGTAGTAAGTCGTCAGACGCTATTGTTCTTTACCTTTGGGTCATCACATCAAGTAGTGCTCTTATATTTGTAGGATTCTTGGAAGTATCCTTTTTATACTGTGGTAAAAAATTTCCTGCCTTCCGAAAAAAAAAAGTTGCAATTTTTCATCAAGGTTATCAAATTCTGAACGCATAGAGCAAAAACAAGGTCTTCGATATCACCATTTCCAAAAACGAAAAAAGGTCATCTTTAACAGGAGTTGAAATTTTTCATCAAGTTTATCGAAGTTCAAATCTTGAATGCAAAGAACAAAAAAATTATTTCCATAAATAAAAAAAGATCGTTGATGACGGAAGTTGAAATTTTTCATCAAGGTTATCAAATTTTGAACGCAAAGACCTAAAAAAGGTCTTCGATATCACCATTTCCAAAAATCGAAAAAAGGTCATCTATAACAGAAGTTGAAATTTTTCATCAAGTTTATCAAAGTTCAAATCTTGAATGCAAAGAACAAAAAAAGGTCTTCGACCTCATCATTTCCAAAAACGAAAAAGGTCATCGATAACAGAAGTTGAAATTTTTCATCAAGTTTATCGAAGTTCAAATCTTGAATGCAAAGAACAAAAAAGTCTTCTACGACAAAAAAGTTCATCGATGACGGAAGTTGAAATTTTTGATCAAGGTTATCCAAAGGTCTTCGATATCACTATTTCCAAAAGCGAAAAAAGGCCATCGATGACAGAAGTTGAAATTTTTCATCAAGTTTATCAAAGTTCAAATCTTGAATGCAAAGAGCTAAAAAAAGGTCTTCGACATCACCATTTCCATAAATAAAAAAAGATCGTCGATGAAGGAAGTTGAAATATTTCATCAAGGTTATCAAATTTTGAATGCACAGAGCAAAAAAAGGTCTTCGATATCACCATTCCCAAAAACGAAAAAAGGTCATCTATAACAGAAGTTGAAATTTTTCATCAAGTTTATCGAAGTTCAAATCTTGAATGCAAAGAACAAAAAAAGGTCTTCGACGTCACCATTTCCAAAAACTAAAAAGGTCATCGATAACAGGAGTTGAAATTTTTCATCAAGTTTATCAAAGTTCAAATCTTGAATGCAAAGAACAAAAAAAGGTCTTTGACGACAAAAAAGTTCATCGATGACGGAAGTTGAAATTTTTGATCAAGGTTATCCAAGATCAAATCTTGAATGCGAAGAGCTAAAAAGGTCTTCGATATCACTATTTCCAAAAGCGAAAAAAGGCCATCGATGACAGAAGTTGAAATTTTTCATCAAGTTTATCAAAGTTCAAATCCTGAATGCAAAGAGCTAAAAAAAGGTCTTCGACATCACCATTTCCATAAATAAAAAAAGATCGTCGATGAAGGAAGTTGAAATATTTCATCAAGGTTATCAAATTTTGAATGCACAGAGCAAAAAAAGGTCTTCGATATCACCATTCCCAAAAACGAAAAAAGGTCATCTATAACAGAAGTTGAAATTTTTCATCAAGTTTATCGAAGTTCAAATCTTGAATGCAAAGAACAAAAAAAGGTCTTCGACGTCACCATTTCCAAAAACTAAAAAGGTCATCGATAACAGGAGTTGAAATTTTTCATCAAGTTTATCAAAGTTCAAATCTTGAATGCAAAGAACAAAAAAAGGTCTTTGACGACAAAAAAGTTCATCGATGACGGAAGTTGAAATTTTTGATCAAGGTTATCCAAGATCAAATCTTGAATGCGAAGAGCTAAAAAGGTCTTCGATATCACTATTTCCAAAAGCGAAAAAAAGCCATCGATGACAGAAGTTGAAATTTTTTATCAAGTTTATCAAAGTTCAAATCTTGAATGCAAAGAGCTAAAAAAAGGTCTTCGATATCACCATTTCCATAAATAAAAAAAGATCGTCGATGACGGAAGTTGAAATTTTTCATCAAGGCTATCAAATTTTGAACACAAAGAGCAAAAACAAGGTCTTCGATATCACTATTTCCAAAAACGAAAAAAGGTCATCTATAACAGAAGTTGAAATTTTTCATCAAGTTGTCGAAGTTTAAATCTTGAATGCAAAGAACAAAAAAAGGTCTTCGACGTCACCATTTCCAAAAACGAAAAAAGATCTTCGACGTTACCATTTCCAAAAACGAAAAAAGCTCATCTATAACAGAAGTTGAAATTTTTCATCAAGTTTATCGAAGTTCAAATCTTAAATGCAAAGAACAAAAAAACGAAAAAGGTCATCGATGACAGAAGTTGAAACTTTTTATCAAGGTTATCGAAGATCAAATCTTGAATGCGAAAAGCTAAAAAGGTCTTCGATATCACCATTTCCAAAAGCGAAAAAAGGCCATCGATAACAGAAGTTGAAACTATTTATCAAGGTTATCGAAGATCAAATCTCGAATGCAAAGAGTTAAAAAAGGTCTTCGACATCACCATTTCCATAAATAAAAAAAGATCGTCGATGACGGAAGTTGAAATTTTTCATCAAGGCTATCAAATTTTGAACGCAAAGAGCAAAAACAAGGTCTTCGATATCACCATTTCCAAAAACGAAAAAAGGTCATCTATAACAGAAGTTGAAATTTTTCATCAAGTTGTCGAAGTTTAAATCTTGAATGCAAAGAACAAAAAAAGGTCTTCGACGTCACCATTTCCAAAAACGAAAAAAGATCTTCGACGTTACCATTTCCAAAAACGAAAAAAGCTCATCTATAACAGAAGTTGAAATTTTTCATCAAGTTTATCGAAGTTCAAATCTTAAATGCAAAGAACAAAAAAACGAAAAAGGTCATCGATGACAGAAGTTGAAACTTTTTATCAAGGTTATCGAAGATCAAATCTTGAATGCGAAAAGCTAAAAAGGTCTTCGATATCACCATTTCCAAAAGCGAAAAAAGGCCATCGATAACAGAAGTTGAAACTATTTATCAAGGTTATCGAAGATCAAATCTCGAATGCAAAGAGTTAAAAAAGGTCTTCGACATCACCATTTCCATAAATAAAAAAAGATCGTCGATGACGGAAGTTGAAATTTTTCATCAAGGCTATAAAATTTTGAACGCAAAGAGCAAAAACAAGGTCTTCGATATCACCATTTCCAAAAACGAAAAAAGGTCATCTATAACAGAAGTTGAAATTTTTCATCAAGTTGTCGAAGTTTAAATCTTGAATGCAAAGAACAAAAAAAGGTCTTCGACGTCACCATTTCCAAAAACGAAAAAAGATCTTCGACGTTACCATTTCCAAAAACGAAAAAAGCTCATCTATAACAGAAGTTGAAATTTTTCATCAAGTTTATCGAAGTTCAAATCTTAAATGCAAAGAACAAAAAAAGGTCTTCGACGTCATGATTTCCAAAAACGAAAAAGGTCATCGATGACTGAAGTTGAAACTTTTTATCAAGGTTATCGAAGATCAAATCTTGAATGCGAGAAGCTAAAAAGGTCTTCGATATCACCATTTCCAAAAGCGAAAAAAGGCCATCGATAACAGAAGTTGAAACTATTTATCAAGGTTATCGAAGATCAAATCTCGAATGCATAGAGTTAAAAAAGGTCTTCGACATCACCATTTCCAAAAACGGAAAAAGGTCATCGTTGGCAGAAGTTGTATTTTTTTATCAAGGTTATGGAAGATCAAATCTTGAATGCAAAGAGCTAAAAAGGGTCTTCGTCATCACTATTTCCAAAAACGAAGGAAGGTCATCGATGACAGAAGTTGAAATTTTCAGCAAGGTTATCGAAGTTCAAATCTTGAATGCAAAGAACAAAAATAAGTCTTCGACGTCATCATTTCCAGAAACGAAAAAAGGTCATCGATGGCAGAAGTTGAAATGTTTGATCAAGGTTATCGAAGATCAAATTTTGAATGCGAGGAGCTAGAAAAAGAACTTCGACATCACCATTTCCAAAAACGAAAAAAGGTCATCGATGACAAAAGTTGAAATTTTGATTCAAGGTTATCGAAGATCAAATCTTGAATGCAAAGAGCTAAAAAATGTCATCGATAACAGAAGTTGCAATGTTTATTCAAAGTTATCGAAGATCAAATCTTGAATGCAAAGACCTAAAAAAAGGTCTTCGACATCACCATTTCCGGAAACGAGAAAAGATCATCGATGACAGAAGTTGAAATTTTTATTCAAGGTTATCGAAGATCGAAGCTTGAATGCACAGACCTAAAAAAAAGGCCTTCGACATCACCATTTCCAAAAACGAAAAAAGGTCATCGATGATAGAAATTGAAATTTTTATTCAAGGTTATCGAAGATCAAATCTTGAATTTAAAGACCTAAAAAAAATTCTTCGACATCACCATTTCCAAAAACGAAAAAAGGTCATCGTTGACAGAAGTCGAAATTTTTTATCAAGGTTATCGAAGATCAAATCTCGAATGCAAAGAGCTAAAAAAGGTCTTCGACATCACCATTTCCAAAAACGAAAAAAGGTCATCGATGACAGAAGTTGAAATTTTTATTCAAGGTCATCGAAGATCAAATTTTGAAAGCAAAGACCTAAAAAAAGGTCTTCAACATCACCCTTTCCAAAAACGAAAAGAAGTCATCGATGACAGAAATTGAAATTTTTGATTTAGTTTATCGAAGATCCAATCTTGAATGCAAGCTAAAAAAAGGTCTTCGACATCACCATTTCCATAAATAAAAAAAGATCGTTGGTGACGGAAGTTGAAATTTTTCGTCAAGGTTATCAAATTGTGAACGCAAAAACGAAAAAATTATTGTGACGAACCGGAGGAGGGTAAGAAAATTTTACTTTCACCCTCGATACAAAGTAGGCGGCGGGTTTACAAGGGTGACTACGCCTGCTGTAGACCATAAGTAATTAAACAATTAAGTATCGACTGTTAATTTTAAATCACTCGACTGAACAACAAGTGATCTAAACCCGACATCGCGGAGACCTCCCCAGGGAAAAGGAAATTGGAAAATGCACTTCCCGTCGTAACAGGAAGGTAAAGTTAATGGAAAATACAGGAAAATGAGATATGAAAAAATATGTGCTCGGATGGAATAATAAGGATGTGATCAGCGAGCGCCCCGGCGTGCACATTTTATATTTCGCTCTACTCGTGTGTTAGATGCGGAATCAAGGAATCAAAACGTAACTATAGAGCTATTCAGCAGAGATGGCGGTCGGGGTGTCTTGTCCGTCCGAAGTAGTGTCCGTTGCAATTTTCCACCATAGGCTAAATCGCGCGCTCCTATGAAATAACCCGTAAGTAAGAGACGCCGTAAACTATTCCTTTCTTCTTCTACCGCCGAGCTACGCAGGCCGCGTGTGTGTTTTCTGGATACGGCCGACGACGAAATCGTACGTCTTGGGAATATCCGCTCGGTTATCAGGTAGTAGAAAAAAGATACCAATATTTTTTGAATGTTCCGAACTTAGTTCGTAAACCGCCCTTACTCATGAATAGGTCTATATTCAAAAGGTTGCTGACCCCTGATTTAGAAATTTCAAAAACTTTAAAACTGGCTTCTGTGTGGTACTTCCAGTATTTGTTTTGATCTGAGTTCGCTCTGATTAAAAGTGTCGCACTGATTCACTTTTCCCAGAACGCGGCAACAGTGGCCTCCACTTTTACACGCGTTATTATTCCATTTTAACAATGAGACTTTTCGCTCCGTACGCTGCTCGTTACGCAATCGTTTTAATAATCCGCCGGCGAGCCTTGAATCGTTTCTGCTCTTTTTTACTACAAAAGAAAAAACGTTAACAGTCAATTTGCTCACACCACCTTCACCGTAACAAACTTGGATTTGATATGATCAATAGCATG
Organism: Ocypus olens; assembly: GCA_910593695.2. Taxonomy (NCBI): domain Eukaryota; kingdom Metazoa; phylum Arthropoda; class Insecta; order Coleoptera; family Staphylinidae; genus Ocypus; species Ocypus olens. The sequence goes on along the minus strand of OU343057.1, from coordinate 4,097,560 downwards.
AAAGCAGCGCAGAACATCTATTGACCTAAACGATGAAATAGATGAACTATTAAATTCGATTACTTTTTTAGCAAGCAATAATGGTAAAAATGTACACGAAGATTTCGAGCCCGTTATGTGGAGGACATTTGAGCTTAGGATTTTCTGTATTTTTGATAGAAATGTCTATCAAATAATAGTATATTGTACAACGAACATTTCTCGCGAGTACGAAGTTAGCAGCTTGAGATTAATTGTGATAATTAAAAATTGACAGCGGACAATTCGTACGCGATAGCTTTTATCATAAGCACCTGCTTAACGTTTCCCAAGATCAATAAAGTTGTCATTTTGGCTCGAAAAAGTGCGAAAAAATGATTTTCTGAGAAACAATCATTACTCAAATTACCTGTACAACTTCCTATTAGCATACTTTGTATCAACTATCCAATTATCATATGTCAAAAACGCTACAACCTTGATACACTGTACATATAAACGTGGAAAATTGCATGAGCCGCAAGTTCTGTAATTAGCCAATGCATTTATGCGACGGCACCATCTATTAATTTCAGATGTAAGTATAACATGTGTAAGCTGTGCCGGTTCCCATCGGTGCATCGTCTATTACAATTGAACTGGATTATGTAAATATTTGTTTGTGTAACAGCTCGCGTTTTCATTTTGGTGGATTGCGGAAAACCGGCGTCCATCGGCCGATTTCTAGAACGATTAGCCACGGGTCGGACGTAACCCAATTAAGGCGTTAATATTTCGGTTTAAAGGTTGGCTTAATCAATTACGTAATTGTAATGAATTGCGCCAATTAGATAATGTGACACTCGTCGGGGTAATAAGTCGCGTTGTCTGTAACCTATGGTGGGAGATCAACATTTTTGCGTAAAGATGTTCGTCCTTTAAATCAATGAATTGAAAGTGTAAAGAGAAGTTCAACCGAAACGCATTGTTGTTGGTCAAAATGTTAAGGTGGGAAAAAATGATTATTGTGTGTAAGACAATATCCGTGTTCTGGAATCTAAACATCGGTGTTTTATTACAGTCCTTTAAAGGAGTTTTGCTACGAATAGGAAACTTTTTTGCGAGTCGTCTCATGGAAAAGTGACTCATGACTCTTACAAAAAGTATGTCTGTAAAACAGTGATGAGCAAAACAAAAGGTCCTCACTTTCAAAAATTTCCCATTGAAAAACAACGGCTGGAATTCATCGTCAGATCAGTTAAATTTATGGAAAAAAACATTAGCGATGGAATGGCACGGAAATGGTTTGGAGCCGTAAGGATTTTTAAGACGAGGAACGAAGTGGGAGATCTTCTGTCATTAGCAGAAAGTTAACGGATTAACAGATGCTTTACGATTTCGTCGTTATCTGATTCAAGTTTCAAGTAGCATTCTATGAAATTGTGGCCGATCGCTTGAATTATCGAAAGTTGTGTTCACGATGGGCACCGAAAATGTTGACTGAGGTACACGATGCCAGTGCGTTGACTTTCCTTCAACGGTATAGAAGAAAATTGTCACAGGCGACGAAACATGGGTGGTTACGTTACACTAGAATCTAAGCAGCAATATATGATGTTCAACATCACCTAAAGGTGCGTTCACACTAGGCGAATGCATGCGGCCGAACATTACCGATCATGGAAAAACAGGAAGCCACAAGGCATGTTGATAAATTGGAATAGATAAGCGCCATCTGTGATTAGCGGCGTGAACTAACACCAACACATGCACACAACCGTTACGTGTGTGTGTGTGTGGTATATTATTCCGTACTACACTAAAATAAGTTAAATATTGGTTATCAAAAACACTTGGTTTTACTTGTTTTACAATTTATATTAATTAAACAAGTTTTGTGCATTCTTCTTTTGAGAATGTTCGTGTGAACAAAACTAGTTGGGCAAGTTGTATAATATTTATTCTGCTTAATATAAATAGTAAAACATAGTGATTTTGTTTACCAATATTTACCTTGTTAATAATGTTTCATTAGGTGATGTACACATACAGGGTGTTTCAGAGCTCTGGGAACTGTCAATCACGTGCTTATTTTTCAAAATTTTGAAAAATGTTTCATACAAAAGTTGTGAAGAATAGTGAGCTGCACGCCCTATAAATTTATACAGGGTGTCTCATAACAAGGTTACAGACCAAACCCCGTTAAAAAAAACTTTAAAGTTTTTCGCCCTCAAAGATTCATCAAAATCGATTGAAAATAAGCCGAGTTATGGCGGTTTGAAAATGGTCGAATTTTCACGAATTTCAAGTGTTTCATTTTTTCTACCAGTGTATTCAGAATTTAAAGTGAGTTTTATTTGGTAGATATAATATACAGGGTGTTTCAGAGCTTTGGGAACGGTCAATCACGTGGTTATTTTTCAAAATTTCGAAAAATGTTTAATACAAAAGTTGTGTATAATAGTGAGCTGCACGCCCTAAAAATATTTAAATGTATACAGGGTGTCTCATAACAAGGTTACAGACCAAACTTATGTTTTTTTTTAATGGAACATCCTGTATTTTTTGTCATTTTTGAATTATATGGACCAAATAAAGGTGAGTTACTTCAATATTCCCTATACCTATTGTTTGTTGTTTTCGAAATATTTGAAGATTAGTTGAAATGCATGGTCTGGGTGAAATTTTATTTTTGCCCCAGTGATTGACGTTGAATGATTAAAATCATTTCTATTATTTGGTTGAAGGTTCAAACTCTAGAGCCAACCATGATTTCATACAAAAAATTATACAGGGTGATAAAAAAATGCGGTAGAAAAACCGAACTTGTAAAGTTAAATAACTTCGTTTTTTCAAATGGCACACCCTGTATTTAGTAGTGTATTCTCAAGTAGAATCCAATTATCTTTCAGATTATAATAATTATTCCTGATAATCGCCGAATACAAGAAAACTATTGAGATTAGGAACAGGGAACCCTTATACAATATGAAAGATAATTGGATTCTACTTAAGAATTCGTTACTAAATACAGGGTGTGCCATTTGAAAAAAACGAAGTTATTCAACTTTATAAATTGGATTTTTCTACCGCATTTTTTTTATCACCCTGTATAATTTTTTGTATGAAATCATGGTTGGCTCTATAGTTCGAACCTTCAACCAAATAATAGAAATGATTTTAATCGTTCAACGTCAATCACTGGGGCAAAAATAAAATTTCATCCAGACCATGCATTTCAACAAATCTTCAAATATTTCGAAAACGGCAAACAATAGGTATAGGGAGTATTGAAGTAACTGACCTTTATTTGCTCCATATAATTCAAAAATGACAAAAATACAGGGTGTCCCGTTTAAAAAAACCTAAGTTTGGTCTGTAACTTTGTTATGAGACACCCTGTATAAATTTAAATATTTTTAGGGCGTGCAGCTCACTATTACACACAACTTTTGTATAAAACATTTTTCGAAATTTTGAAAAACAAGCACGTGATTGACCGTTCCCAGAGCTCTGAAACACCCTGTATATATATATATATAATAATTAGAAATCAATATATACGGTTAATTGAAAACTCTGGCGAAATGGACCAGTTTCCTATGCCAAAAAAAAATAAAAATTATCCTCGCGCATGTTACTGCGCATTGTTTTACACTGCTCAATTTATTCTGTAATAAATTAGTAATGTCTTGTGTGAGCCGTTTTTTTGCCCATCAAATTGTTTTAATAGATAAGTCGAGTTGAAATATTGAATACATGAATTTGTAAAATGTATTTAAAAAAACTTCACACTATACAGCAACCTCGCTATTACAAAAGGACGCCTTACCGCTGCGTATATATAATAGCACTGAAATTTAAAAAAAAATCTCGAGAAGCGTGCCTTATTACTTGCGCCTGTTACACTCCTAGTCATGGCCTACAGGTGTGCCAACGACGGATCAAATCGGTGACCCGTGCATCTGATCCTCCCCTTGTTAATCAAACTTCCTGTCGTTCCTCCAGGAATTGCATAGTAGAGTGCATGAGAAAAGGTAACGATCTGCTCGAAGCTTGCGTCAAAACTCTTGTCAGTGGCGTAACGAAAAAACACATCAATAGAAGTAAAATTTACTTTTTAATAAATCTTATAGACGGAGATACGTAAAAAATGGGGCATGCGAGACTTATTGCAACAATGCATCTGCACGAATTACTAGTTTACGACGTATCCGGATTTGTTGGAAATAGTGTTTAATTTGACTCGAAATTTTTTTTTTTCCTCAAGTCTAAACACACATTCTGAGAACTATTTATACATAAGATTTCTTTGTGGGACTTATGGCAACGGAGATAAGTAGGAAATGGTGCATGCGAGGCTTATTGAAACAATGCATCGGCACCAATTACCAGTCTACGACGTATCTAGATTTGTTGGAAATAGTGTTTAATTTGACTCGAAATTTTTTTTTTTTTTCTCAAGTCTAAACACACATTCTGAGAACTATTTGTACATAAAATTTCTTTGTGGGACTTATGGCAACGGAGATAAATAAGAAATGGTGCATGCGAGACTTATTGAAACAATGCATCTGCACCAATTACTAATTTACGACGTATCCAGATTTGCAGTAGAGTTGTAGGCTACTACTCATTCAAGGTCAAGTCTGACCGAACATTTAAAATGCCCGCAAATTCCGTCCATCCCTACTATACCTACCCATGAAACGGCGATGATTTCCGATGTTCTACATCGACGGCCGGCGTGGCAACACGTGAAATGTGGCCATGTGGGTCTAAAATGAGGCAAAAAGTCACCTGAAAACCCTTAAATCTAATGAGTCAAAAGTCTAAACCATCATAGCGTATTTCGGCCTTAAATTCGACTGTTTTTAACTGATTTAAGTCTTCTGGTTTATCCGCCGGAAACTTTTTTCCTTGCCCCGCCGAGGGGTAAAAATATTTTTCGGACAGGAATGACGCTTCGGCCAAATATCTGGCAAAGTTTGCGCAGAGTGAGAAGTATTCGAAAAGAACGCGATAACATACATTCTGTATCTATATTTACATTCTGTTCACTTCAGCGCTGAATAATTATTAATTTTCGACACCAGATATTCGGAGGCCTATACACCGATATCCCCTTCGTGCCGCCATGATCCACACTCAAAGCATTTTGAAGGTGTCGTGTGATGAGGAAGCATCGCGTCTCCTGTTTGACCGCGTCGATCGTCCCGATTGTTTGAACTTGCTCCAATTGAAACATAAAGTTCGTATTGTGCCTAAAACGATCGATCGATATTCGGCCCACAACCTACTAAAGTTCGGCCTCGTACCCCCGAAACCCATATCCGCCAAAACGAGGGCCCGTACCCTTGCACAGCTCTCCGTGGTTACGTAACGATTCCATATCATTCGCTCCGTGTAATTAAGCCGTAACACACTTTGCAATTATTCACACCCGATAATGGCCCGTTTAAATTTATTACACAACTCAATTGCAGCAATGAAAGAAGAGCATACAAACAAATTCAGATCCACTCATCCACGTGAGTAGATGAACAGATCCAGCCGCCGCTGGCGCTATTGTCGTCATGCCGCGGACGCAAATGGCCGTCATTGGGGGTCATTTACTCGCTGCCGCGGCTTAATTAAAGCCTCAAATATTGGCTCGATATTAATCCCAATCCAGAAACAAGCGTTTCCACGGGCGCTCGGCCTTCGGGACCGTAAAATTTTAACTGGTTTGAGCACGATCGAATTAAATTACCCTAATTAAATAAGCTAGTTAACTGCATTAGATGATTATAGTGTAATTGTTTGCGGATGTCTTTATTATGTAGAACTAAATTTTGCCAGCATCTGCAAGAATGATATTTTAAAGCGAAATACAAACAGTTGCAGTATTCCCCGTTTTAATTAAAATAATGCTCAATCCTCCGCTTTCGAGATGAATTAATTGTCTATGAGTCTGAAATATCTTTGTTTATTCAAGTCATTTGCCTCAATTCAATTAAATTACTGCTCCATTTTCTTCTTCGATTGGTATTCCAGCTCATCGTACAAAACTCCAGCTTCTCAATGTCCTGCAACTTAATACACATTAATAGTGTAGAATTGTAACAAGCACTGGAAACGTAAATTCAATTTTTTTCCGTCCTTTCGCGTTCTCCAAATACTTTCTCACCCTGCGCAAACTTTACATACTTTTGGAAGTGAGGATCGCTTTTTCCTGACATACTTCTTACTTCTTGAGTCGACTCGCAAAAAAGAGTAATTTCTACCACTGCAGTTGCACATCCCATCATTTCTTTCCTCCCGAACTATTTCCGTTATCATTTGTGAATTTTTAAATTCTGCGTTCATCACGATAAAAACTGTCAAGTTCTGCAATAAACTCTGCCCTGTCAAAACGTTTGTAAGATATGCAGTCTTTTATCTAATTTTATAATTATGCAAACAAGGTAAACCAATATGAATAAAACATTAAGCATTGTACGAGAACATATCATTACTACGAATACTCGTTTCTGCTCCTGTTAAAAATGTGCCGTGTTTTATTTTGTGCAAAAGTTTTGCGAGATAAGGCGTTCTACGACTTTCTCTAGAATAAGTAAACAAACAGGTAATCGTAGACAGAGTCGGTCCGTAATCGCCATTTTTTATGCGCAGTTTCAGTAGAGATTAGATATACCCTCATATGGTAATCTAAATATAGGATAACTTCGTCCGCTCCTGAATAATTAGGTTGATAACAAAAAGGAAATATAATTCATATTTCCCAAGCTGCTTGGCTTTTGACGGGAGCAATAGTTTGCTTCATCGTTTTTACCAGTTTGTATTGCACAAATTAAACTGAAGGAAAAGTACGCATAAACCTTAAAAGCTTTTTATTGTTGTAAGTTCATTCTAACGTACCACCCACATGTTCATATTTCCCATCTCTTGTAGCTAATATAGCAGTTTAGAACAAGAGCACGTTTTACGTCGCTGTAAATCGGCAATTTACATATCACCTGAATCCAATAAGTGGCACGTTGCCTTTGATCTTTGTTTGTTTTGAACCGTTCGCCGTTCGCGACAATGGAGCTCGCCCTTAATGTTTTAATGCAGAGAGAACATTCCTGGCGTTCCTCAGAAAACGTTTCAGATGGCCACAATAGAATTTAATAATAGTGTCTGGAGAGAGGAAACGTGCACGTCGTCTAATTGCGACCAGGTAAAAGGGAAACTGTAAACTTTTATGTATACGAGAGGAAATGACATGAAATATTTAGAGGTATATCATAATTATCCTACGAAATTAATTTATTCAGGAGTTAACTCTTAAGTTGAAGTCATTTTAAAACGTGTTTAACTGGCTTACCCTTAATAAGGACCTTCTTTTTTTATTGTTTTGCCAACGAAATTATAGGTATTCGCAAAAAAAACTCTAAAAAATCAACTTTTTTTAATAATCATCGTAGGCCATTAGGTATACCTTTTTTTCATCAGAATAACGAGCTAAAACGATTGGCGTTAAAAAATTTCAACTATCTTAAATAGCAAACAAGTTGGCAAGTCACCATGAACATTATGGAAAATTTTGAAAAAGTCGATTTTTTCAGACTTTGAACGGTCATATCGGCTAAACGAAGAATCCAAATCGAACGCGGTTTTCAAATCCGTGCTCCTTGCGATTTTAAATTTTTACTTTCGCCCAAAAATTGCATTTGAACTGATTTCCTGAAAAAAACACTGGTTCAATTCGGAGTTTCTATACGTCACTGTAAAGACCTCATCAAGAACCATCAGAAAATGTACTTGCGCAAAAACAAATGTCAAGTTGAAGTCCGTGACGCGTTCGCAAAGAAAACTCGAAAATGGAAAAAATCGGTAAAATCAACTTTTTTAATAATCATCGTAGACCATTAAAGTATACCTTTTTTTTCATAAAAATCGATTGGCGTTAAAAAATTTCAGCTATCTTAAATCGCAAAAAAGTTGGCAAGTCACCATGAACATTTTGGAAAATTTTGAAAAAAATCGATTTTTTCAGACTTTGAACGGCTGTAGCGGCTAAACGGAGAATCCAAATCAGACGCGGTTTGAAAATCTGTGCTCCTTGTGTGTAAATTAGTAGGATTCAACTAAAATTGGCGATTGTAAATTTTTGACGAAAACCTGAAAAACCACCCAAGGGTCCACCCTTCTTACTTTCGCCCAAAAATTGCATTTGAAATGATTTCCTGAAAAAACCACTGGTTCGATTCGGAGCTTCTATACGTCACTGTAAAGATCTCGTCAAAAGCATAAAATTATTGACATACTGGAAAATGATTGATATTTTTAAGCCAGAAACAAAATGGCGACATTCGCAATTTAAATTTCGAGTGAACAAAATTTGCATCTTGGATTAGAAAAATTCTAAAAGCTCAATCACTCGTGAAATTATCTTGAAAATTTCTAAAACTGCTCAGAAAAAATGCATTTATGACATACTGGAAAATTATTGATATTTTTAAGCCAGAAACAAAATGGCGACATTCGCAATTTAAATTTCGAGTGAACAAAATTTGCATCTTGGATTAGAAAAATTCCAAAAGCTCAATCACTCGTGAAATTATCTTGAAAATTTCTAAAACTGCTCAGAAATAATGCATTATTGACATACTGGAAAATGATTGATATTTTTAAGCCAGAAACAAAATGGCGACATTCGCAATTTGAATTTCGATTGGACAAAATTTGCATCTTGGGATTAGAAAAATTCTAAAAGCTCAATCACTCGTGGAATTATCTTGAAAATTTCTAAAACTGCTCAGAAATAATGCATTTTTGACATACTGGAAAATGATTGATATTCTTAGGCTAGAAATAAAATGGCGGCATTCGCAACTTGAATTTCGAGTGAACAAAATTTGCATCTTGGGATTAGAAAAATTCTAAAAGCTCAATCACTCGTGGAATTATCCTGAAAATTTCTAAAACTGCTCAGAAATAATGCATTTTTGACATACTGGAAAATGATTGATATTTTTAAGCCAGAAACAAAATGGCGACATTCGCAATTTGAATTTCGATTGGACAAAATTTGCATCTTGGGATTAGAAAAATTCTAAAAGCTCAGTCACTCGTGGAATTATCTTGAAAATTTCTAAAACTGCTCAGAAATAATGCATTTTTGACATACTGGAAAATGATTGATATTTTTAAGCTATAAACAAAATGGCGACACTCGCAACTTGAATTTCGAGTGAACAAAATTTGCATCTTGGGATTAGAAAAATTCTAAAAGCTCAATCACTCGTGGAATTATCCTGAAAATTTCTAAAACTGCTCAGAAATAATGCATTTTTGACATACTGGAAAATGATTGATATTCTTAGGCTAGAAACAAAATGGCGGCATTCGCAACTTGACTTTCGAGTGAACAAAATTTGCATCTTGGGATTAGAAAAATTCTAAAAGCTCAATCACTCGTGGAATTATCCTGAAAATTTCTAAAACTGCTCAGAAATAATGCATTTTTGACATACTGGAAAATGATTGATATTTTTAGGCTAGAAACAAAATAATCACGAAAGTTTTATCAAAAGTGAAATTGGGCATTTTTCAAGTCGTTGAAAAAAATTGATAAACAAATGCTGGAAAATCGAAATTTTTAAAATTCACTCAAAATCCGTTGAGTTTCACGTTTGAGTAAAAATGTGGCAACATCTCATCCCCGATGTTCGAAATAATCAAACGCAAACACAGTTTTATCAAAAGTGAAATTGCGCATTTTTCAAGTCGTCGAAAAAAATTGAAAAATAAATGCTGCAAACTTGAAATTTTCAAAATTTACTTAAAAATCATAGAGCTTATTGTTTTTGTCGGAATTATACCTAAAATTGGCGTTTCACACGATTTAAAATTTCTGGTTGGGATTGTAGTTACTGTTCAAAAGTTAAACCGCGAATGAATAATTCACTTTTGCCATACTACATATTGCATCCTGAATATCATTAATACATTACCGGGTCGCCAGTTACCTGGATAACTGGCAGGACTTCCGCCCCTGGGTTGTTTTCGAGAGTTCGCGGATAGTTCTCGGGCTCCGCAAATAAATCCATAAATCAGCTCCCCTTTATGTGCTGCTGTCCCTCGAAACGCACGGAAAAGAAACAATTTCACTGGGGTGCAATAGGGGGGAATTATTCCACGCGTCCGCCCACCCGTAACGGAAATCCTCGATGTAAACAAGTTTTTTTTTTGCCGCACAAAAATGTAATCTAGGGATCATCCAGTCGTTTTATATTTGGAGATGTTTGTAGTATATAATCAAAGTTTGTGGATGTACCCGGTATGCAAATATACAGCTGCCGTGTCTGTTTGGATTTATAATATTTCGGGGTTCGGCGACATGTCTTATCATTATTAAATTCTTTTGTAAACACGAGGTGACATTAAAAGTTGACGACAAGCCACTGGAAAAGATTTAATTATCCATGAATTGAGGATCGAACGAATCTACATTTTGCATAAAAAGCGGGCCCTCCTGCATCCTTTTAATCACCTTTAAACACTTCAGTCTTATTAATTTACACCCCTTTCTGGGTATATCCGGCGGCGCCACTTCATCGATCACTCGCAATGACCACTTTTTAGCAAAAAAAAAGCCGCCGTGTGCCGCGATGACTAATATTATAGGGCACCGGCCAAAATCGATACCGGCGTGTGTTTTGGATTAGCAACCCTTCGACGGGCAATGTCTCTTTCTCCCCCGAACCTGAAAAACACGAGAAAGGTGTACTTCCGTACGGCAGTTTTCTGACTCACCGAAATTATCGCAACAGTCCAATTTCACTGGATGGCCATAAATATTCATGGCGCGCTCGCCTCGTGTTTCGGTCGCTAATTGTGAATTAATGACTAATTAAACAAAGCCATAATGATGGATTTCACGGGATTTCTGTTCCTTGACTCCTTGTTGTAATCAATTCCCGTATTCGAAATGCCAGATAATAACGTGTTTATATATGGAAGTTCTTTCCGTCGATTTTGGTTTGGTGGTAATCAACAGCTTCCAATATGCAGTTATTAGAGTGTGAAACTTTTTAACTGCAAGGCTATGTTTAACAAACATCTCCGAATGGGGAATCCGTTTAAAATCTTTCCCAAATCTAGGATTTACCATTATAGCTGTAAAGGATGGTCGGAAACAGATATTGTCTTGAAAATTACTGATGGGGAAACAATATTTAATGTTTACATTATTATTGTTATATTTGCCGGCGCTGGCAACATCTTGTCGGTGGTTCAGCCACTCGGATTCTCGGATTTGGTTCAGTACAGCATTCAGGCAATAGATTCCGCCACTTTGGGTTTCTACCTTTAACGGTGTTTGGAATACTTTCCCCATCAGCAACACTGATGAGACCTGAAAGGTCGAAACCGGTCTGTATGTGTTCTGATGGGGTAACAATATTAATGTTTTTATTTGTTACCTATTTGCACAATTCAAGCATATTTTAGCGCAGTAATGCGAAGGCAAATAAAAATGGATTGCAATGTTTCGGTTAAACATACACTTAAGTGTGGAGAGGATGGTTGCGACCGTTACTACAGGGTGATACATAATTCACTGCCGACCACGGTATTGGTTTAACGCGGGGGCCGACCACGCACGAGGTGCGTGATACGTTCTTTGATATAAAACCTCACAGGCAAGCGTCTGATTGACTGGCAATCAGTTTATCTGGCAGTGAAAGTGTTAAACTGACTTAAAACTTTAACCACAGCTAATTTATTAGTTGTGAGTATAAATAAAGCATGTTTCATTTATGATTAATTAATTTCTCACTTAATCCGTGGTGAAACATATTATATAATTTGATTAATGAAAACACTTGGTTTTGTTTCACTGCTTGTTTCACTTTCAAGCAGTGAAACAAAACCAAGTGTTTTAATTAATCAAATCATGTTTCATTTATTATTTCTTTCTAATTAGTTGTGGTTTTTCAATGCAGTTTACTTACGCGTTGCATATATTCTCGAAATTTGGTACATTCCTCCGAATTCACCCTGAATGTACAATGTGTTGCGTTTAAAACGAATACTAGGGCTTGTTATGCATTACTTAAATAGTGCGTGGAAACATTCCAAACATGTTCGTTAAGCACGCTTGACAAACTAACATGAAAGTCTTAAGATTACGTTTATCTACACGAAATATTTTGCATTTGTTCATTAATTTTACTGCAAATCGAAATACACAGTATCGAAGTATCACAAAGTTGCGAGATCGATATGAGCATTCTGCGAAAATTATACAAAGCACAGAAAATATAATTAACACTTTTTCATTTTTTGCTATTGGTTCTAACGCTGGAGCCGACCACGCACCAGTTGCGTGATACATTCTTTAGCATTAAACCTGACAGGCAAGCGTCGCCCTCATAGATCTAAATAAAATAAAATCCAGATCAGCTCAGAACTGTGGAGATATACAAATATAAATTAAATAAAGATAAAAAGTAGTCTGAATATGTGCTACAGAGGATTTTCGAAAGAAAGACGAGCTTTAGCTTTTCGTGGAACTTCAGAGGACCCAATTATTTTCGTTTCTAGCAATTTATGTAGAAGTGTTTCTTCCACGTTTCAGTCCATTTTTCTAATTAGTATATAATATTAATAAAAATAAGCACTTGCTTTCTTTCAAGGAAATACATCTTCGACGCAATCCTCAGAATAGATTTTATAAATTGAGACTAGTCGGAATAATGTTTAATGTGCTTATTTTTGTAATTAGGGTTGAATATTACTTTGAAAAATGAAACGTAAAAGAATTTTATTATTACGTTTCGCCAAGATGAGAATTCAAGAAATACTTATAACTAGTTATTACGACAAAGTATTATTAAAGCAGTGAAATGCACGTCGACATCTTTCTTTTAAATTTTATTGATCAACTTTTTCCGTATATGTATTTTAATTAAGAATTGATGACGGTAATATGAAACATACAGGGTATTTCAGAGCTCTGGGTCAATCACGTGCTTATATACAATATCTTTATTTGCAGACAGTACAATATTAAACAAATATAATACATTTAAAATTTACAAAATTATTTCTGCTAAACGGCTATCGACCCGCGGTCTTTCAGCCTCACGTGCTTATTTTTCAAAATTTCGAAAAATGTTTAATAAAAAAGTTGTGTATAATAGTGAGCTGCACGCCCTAAACATATTTAAATTTATACAGGGTGTCTCATAACAAAGTTACAGACCAAACTTATGTTTTTTTAAACGGAACACCCTGTATTTTTTGTCATTTTGTAATTATATGGAGCAAATAAAGGTGAGTTACTTCAATACTCCCTATACCTATTGTTTGCCGTTTTCGAAATATTTGAAGATTTGTTGAAATGCATGGTCTGGGTGAAATTTTATTTCTGCCCCAGTGATTGACGTTGAACGATTAAAATCATTTCTATTATTTGGTTGAAGGTTCGAACTATAGAGCCAACCATGATTTCATGCAAAAAATTATACAGGGTGATAAAAAAAATGCGGTAGAAAAACCCAAATTATAAAGTTTTTCAAATGGCACACCCTGTATTTAGTAACGTATTCTTAAGTAGAATTCAATTATCTTTCAGATTGTATAAGGGTTCCCTGTTCGTAATCTCAATAGTTTTCTTGTATTCGGCGATTATCATATCAAGAATGATTATTATAATCAGAAAGATAATTGGATTCTACTTGAGAATACCTTACTAAATACAGGGTGTGCCATTTGAAAAAACGAAGTTATTTAACTTTACAAGTTCGGTTTTTCTACCGCATTTTTTTTATCACCCTGTATAATTTTTTGTATGAAATCATGGTTGGCTCTAGAGTTCGAACCTTCAACCAAATAATAGAAATGATTTTAATCATTCAACGTCAATCACTGGGGCAAAAATAAAATTTCACCCAGACCATGCATTTCAACAAATCTTCAAATATTTCGAAAACGGCAAACAAGGTATAGGGAGTATTAAAGTAACTCACCTTTATTTGGTCCATATAATTCAAAAATGACAAAAAATACAGGGTGTTCAATTTAAAAAAAACATAAGTTTGGTCTGTAACTTTGTTATGAGACACCCTGTATAAATTTAAATATTTTTAGGGCGTGCAGCTCACTATTATACACAACTTTTGTTTTAAACATTTTTCGAAATTTTGAAAAATAACCACGTGATTGCCCGTTCCCAAAGCTCTGAAACACCCTGTATATCTACCAAATAAAACTCACTTTAAATTCTGAATACACTGGTAGAAAAAAATGAAACACTAAATACAGGGTGTGCCATTTGAAAAAACGAAGTTATTCAACTTTATAAGTTGGGTTTTTCTACCGCATTTTTTTATCACCATGTATCATTTTTTGTATGAAATCATGATTGGCTCTATAGTTCGAACCTTCAAGCAAATAATTAAAATGATTTTAATCGTTCAACGTCAATTACTGGGGCAAAAATAAAATTTCACCCAGACCATGCATTTCAACAAATCTTCAAATATTTCGAAAACGGCAAACAATAGGTATAGGGAGTATTGAAGTAACTCACCTTTATTTGCTCCATATAATTCAAAAATGACAAAAAATACAGGGTGTTCCATTTAAAAAAACATAAGTTTGGTCTGTAACTTTGTTATGAGACACCCTGTATAAATTTAAATAATTTTAGGGCGTGCAGCTCACTATTATACACAACTTTTGTATTAAACATTTTTCGAAATTTTTAAAAATAACCACGTGATTGACCGTTCCCAAAGCTCTGAAACACCCTGTATATTATATCCACCAAATAAAACTCACTTTAAATTGTGAATACACTGGTCGAAAAAAACACTTGAAATTCGTGAAATTTCGACCGCCATAACTCGGCGTATTTTCAATCGATTTTGATGAATCTTTGAGGGCGAAAAACTTTAAAGTTTTTGTTAATGGGGTTCTAATGCGCAAACAATAATTTTCGTGCTTACCTCAAAGAACATGCAAGGAAAATTGCACTGACTGAAATAAGCCGACTCTTGACTCTTTGGAAGAATTAATAAAGTATGAGCAAAAAAGGTTCTCACCTACAAAAAATGTGTATTTTAACACGCTAACAAAAATTGACTCATTTCAACACGAACCAACTATTTGAATCGACGCATCCGTCTCTAATCCTTACCATAATTTTAAGAAGTCTGGATTATAGTACATTTCAGTTTTTTTCAATACTCATTAAAAATTGAAAAAAACTGCCAACGCGCACTAATTAGAGGTTCTCTTACAAAGAGAAAAATTTCGAAGAAAACTGTATTATGCTGACACCGAACGATCGCATCGATCGCGAATCGAGATATTCAATACCGCAACAGCATAAGCTTCTACAAATTCCATAACGAAGAAAAATATTCCTCCTTATTATTGGGTTCCACGTAAAGGCTCAATCCCGTATTTCCTTTTCAGCATATTTCCTTTTCAAAGCTCGTAATTATATGTCATATCAAATCCGCGTATTTGGATCCAACCTTCTTAATAAATCACATGAACTCCCGATAGTCGAGAGCGGGTCTGCGTCTGACTTCATTTGTGCGCACAAAAAAACTATTTTAATATGTATCGCAGATTGGAAGATTTCTTGGCGAATGTTGCCGTGGGATTTTCATATTTCTTTGTTGGATTTTCGATCTCGTTAAAATACGCAGATCGATCTCGCGCGCCTCGGATGCAAGTTTTAACTTTTGCGTTACTTAAAGTGTCTTCACCCCTTTATTTATTCACGGAAGCTCTATTATATACTATACAGAATTAAGATTGCATATTATCATAAATACCCTTTGGGTCCCAAGGGACGTCGAAAAACGCCAAACAGTGCAATAGCGCTTGTCTTTATCAAAGAGGCCCGAGCGGAGTCTTGTTTTGTATCAAAAGAAAATGCCAATCGGCGTAACTTAAGTTAGGTTATGTCAGTTGTCCACACCGTTCTAAATGTACTCGAATTTTTCGACAACTTAATTCCATCAAGGTTTTGTATTTGCTTAAATACCATTCCAATTAACAGTTATAGATGCTTGATTTAACTAAAACAACTTTGTGGTTGTAAACGGTGTGATGTATTCCACAGATGGAATTTCTTTATGAATTTTAAGTTCTATAATTTGATGAAAGATGCAAGTGGCCAACAATAATAATATTAAAGTAATTCGAACGTAACCGCTGATTTCGCGAAGAGAAGAATCCTTCTTAGGAACACCACCTGATCCTGCGCCCGGTGGAGGTGTGGGAGTCCCCCACTTCGTCTACCCCTTCTTGTCTCCTCCTTTTCTTACAGAAACTAGGCACGGTGGAATCGCAGTCTGGCCGCGTGTGTTCTGGTAGTGGGAACACTGTCCTTTGCGCGCGAATGCCTAGGATATGGGTACCAATCTCGTCCTGTAACTCGTGTTCGACGGGTCCGCTCCGGAAACAAAAACACCGCGTGCTCGAATGCTGGACTATAAAAGCACCTGGCAGTGTCCACTTTACCTATCAGATGGAGGTAATGCTGGTGGCCCGTGAGCAGCTGTGTTGTGATGTTTGCCTACACAATGGGGGTCAATCTCCAAGTGCACGTTCTGTGTTGTGATGTGTGCCTACACTATGGGGATCAATCAAGTGCACGTTATGCGATCGCAGCTGGTGTGCCTCCTTCATCCCTGCTGGTCCTCGAGCTGTCGCCGCGAAGATAGCTCATCGTTTATCGTGTACTGGCGCCAGATAAAGTACCTTAGCCTGGCGACGATGACCAGTACACGCCTTTAAACCTCGCTCGGTTCTCCCGTATTCCGATAGGGTACAGAACGTGAGCTGACCTTCATAATAACGGCAAAACATTTCCCTGCTTCCTTCTTGCCCTGATTACCATGGTAGAACCCAGTTCGTCACAGTCCTCGATGCCCTTCGCGGCCGCTATCTGACTGATCATGTTCGGGTTTACCTTCATAACAACGCCAAGGTATTTCCCTCTCGCGGGTAGAGCCCAGTTCGTCACAATCCTCGATTCCCTTCGCGGCCACTATCTGGTTGGTCATGTTCGGGTTTACCTTCATAATAACGCCAAGGTATTTCCCTCTCTTTGATATGGGTACATAGGTAGAGCCCAGTTCGTCACAATCCTCGATTCCCTTCGCTACCGCTATCTGTTTGATCATGTTCGGGTTTATCTTCATAATAACGCCCCTGTCTTGGATATGGGTGTTACTTTCCTTATTTTGTCGTGAACGCATGGTTTACAGACAAATCGCCTCGGGAGCGAGTTTCATCTCAGTTCCTTGATTGTCTTCGCAGCCGTACTCGGCTTCTCCGTTACTGTGCGGCTCGATATATAGAGCCAAGGAGCCATGGCACTACCTGTAGTTTCAAGCTAAGCCGAAATTTTTAACCGTTAAGAACGGAAAACGCCAAAACAGATTGCGGCACACGTTTTTACTTCCCCGAAACGCGCCTCACACTTGGATCCTTTAACAAAGATATATGCAGTGACGGTTCGCGGGTTTTTTTCTGGTACGGCCGAGGAGCTGCAACTGACCCTACCTAATACAGATTTACCACCTCTTGTTCCTCGGCCGTACCAGAAAAAACCCCGCGAACCGTCACTGGATATATATTTATTTTGTATAAGTGGCTCTACCATCAACATGTTCCACAAGCCGCCACTGCTGCTGACCCCGCCTTACTTACAATTACAAATTCTCTTTTTCTAAAGATATATATATATATATATATATATATATATATATATATATATATATATATATATATTGTAACAACATGCGCTTCAGGTTTTTGGTTCTAAGTTTCGGATTTTACTTTTAAGCAATTTTTTTTGCTATCTCTGGTTACGTCATGGGTTTCGGATTTTGATTTTATGCAAATAATCTTCGCTATCCCGTTTTCAAAGATGGACATTACATCCGGGCTTTCAGATTTTTGTATTATGCAAAGTAACAATGACTTGTTCGTCGTTTTGAATTTAACGAAAACGCTATATCATATAACTGTCCTTTAAAATTAATCAACTCAGTTCGCAAGAGCCAGTACAACCAAAATTAATGTAGAATATCTTCAACGAAATCAAATCTAAATCTAAATTAGAAGAAAAAATTACAATTTTTTTTGATTTTTAATATGCTATTTTTTAATATGTTATTTTTAATAACTTTATTTTGGGTTTGATTTGTAATTTTTATGTTCATTGTATCTCTATAAAAAAGTATCTACTGTTGAATTACCTGCTTATCAAAATTAACTAAACTAAATAACCAAAATTGATCAAAAAAAATTGTACCAATCAAAAATATCGACAAAATAACCAAAATTGGTTGAAAAATCGTAGCAATAAAATAACCAAAATTGATCTAAGAAATCGTAGCAATAAAATAGCCAAAATTGATAGTTTCAATAAAATAGCAAAAAATTAATTGAATAACAAGTAACAGCAAAATAGCAAAAATTGATATAAATTTGTAACAAAATAGTCAAAATTGAAGCAACAAAATAGATAAAATTGATTAAAAGACTACATCAAAATAGCGTAACAACAAAATTATGAAAATTCGTTAGAACAAAATAACCAAAATTGATTTAAAAAAAATTGTAGCAGCAAAATAGCAAAATTTTATAAAAAATCATAACAACAAACTAGCCAAAATTCATACAATATGTATAAATAAAGTAGCCAAAATTGATAAAAATTCGTAACAACAAAATAATCAAAATTGATTTAAAAAAATCGTAGCAGCAAAATAGCAAATTTAAAAAAAAATCGTAATAACAAACCAAAATTCATACAATATGTATAAATAAAGTAGCCAAAATTGATAAAAATTCGTAACAACAAAATAACCAAAATTGTGCAAAAGAATCGAAACGACAAAATAAACAAAAAAAATGGAAAAATTGCCAAATTTCATTAAAAAAAATCATAACGAGGAAATAGCCAAATTTGAATAAAAAAATTGTAACCACAAAATTGATCAAAAATCGCAACAAAATAACCAAAATTGATCAAAAATCGCAACAAAATAGCCAAAATTGATTAAAAACCGTAACAACAAAATAGCCAAAATAATGAAAATCCATGATAATATCATTTTGCATAATATGTAATACCTTTGTAACGGTGACATTATTGACTTCTGTGTTGCATATATTGTAATTATCATAATTTTGTATGTAATTCTCTCCTGAATACTTTTTTTTTCCTTGAATAACTTATTCATGCTTAGTCCATGCCTCGGCTTGTTCTTCCCCGTCCTTTTCTTTAATTTCTTTTTAAGTTTACTTTGTTGTTAACTCCTATCTCTCTCTCTCTCTCTCTCTCTGCTCTCCATTTTATTTTTTACTTAAAACCTTTACAAATCCCCTGAATTAACCTTACATTTCCTTCATTGCTTCTTATCTTCCTTGTAACCATTATTTCACAGTATCACTTTCACTTGTCGATGTATCGGTTATCTAGTTCCACAAAGTGATTTTTTCAAAATTGTTAAAACTGATTTAAAAATCGGATTAAACACTTGTGGAATTAAATTGAACTATACAGATTGATGCATTTAAAATTTCAATCTGAGCCATAATTATTGCCAATTTTTGAAAATTCCCTGATCACCAGAAATTGCTTTTTTCATTTGCAGAAATGAGTAATTTCGGGTTTTTCTCTTCACACTTTTCCTTTCGGAAAGCCGTTACCGGTGCGTCGACGCCATTTTCCAACTTCCCACGTAAGTTAACAAATTCTTTACTTTAAATCCTTAATAACAATATACCCTGAATTCAGCCAAATCCCCAACGACGAAGTTGCAACAAGAAAATAGCCAAAATAAACTCATATTTTTAACAATAAATTTAAGACAAAACAAAATTCAAATTTCTAATAAAATTAGTTCATAACGGGAAAATAAACTCAAAACAAGAAAAGTGTTTAAATAAATTCATATTTCTAACAGTAGAGTTGATTCAAAAAATAAATACGAATTTCTGAGTTGAGTCAAAACAAGAAAAGAGTCAAAATAAATTCAAATTTCAAACAACAAAATTTTGTCAAAACAAGAAAAGAGCTAAAATAAATTCATTTTTGTAACAGTAGAATTGATTTAAAATAAAATAAACACAAATTTCTAACAACAAAGTTTTGTCAAACAAGAAAAGAGCCAAAATTAATTCAAATTTCCAACAACAAAATTTTGTCAAAACAAGAAAAGAGCTAAAATAAATTCATATTTCTAACAGTAGAGTTGATTCAAAACAAAATTAACACAATGTTCAATCAAAACAAGAAAAGAGCCAAAATGAATTTAAAATTTTTAACACAAAATTAAGTCAAAACAAGAAAAGAGCTAAAAAAAATCATATTTATAACAAAATTAATTCAAAACAAAAATTAAGTCAAAGCGAGATAAGAGTCAAAATAAACTCAGTTAAAAGACAATAAATAGAAACAATTACCCAAAAAAAATTAAACAACTACTTACCATGCATGTATAATCAAGTAGTCATTTTAGTGTTGAAACTAGTCTAGTATTTGAAATATTTAGATGTAGTAAAGCTGCTGTTTCATATAATTATTCTTAAACATTCATGAACGTTGCAAAATTCATTAATGAAATATAGTATGCAAAAAATCCTTCTCCTTTATCCAAAATTATGCATTACATTTTGTAGCATGTGTTCCGGTATTGCACGAATTTCAGGCTCGAGATTATCAACAGTTACACGCCAATGACCTTGGCTGTTAAAGCGCGTTAAATTGGAATTCATTAATTGCCGATTTATAGGTCGCCCTAAAGAAAAAAAAATCGGGTGATCTCCTTGGACAAGGCAAATCACCACCGTGTAAAATTAATCGCTGCGCAGTAATTGCTTCTGGATGTGACGTTTAGCGCCATCTTCAGGCATTTTTTTAAAGTTTAAATCGAGCACTTAGACAAGTTGCGGTAAAAGATATCACAGCGATTACATCATTGTAACGCCGTCTTCCTGGACCAATCTTTAATTTTCAGTCGAGATCTTAAAAAAGTTTGTACCATTCCTGAGTATCGTTGAGTTATATTCAGGCATTCAGGCATTTTTATTAAATTTAAGTCGATCTCATAAGAAAGTTTGCATCGTACCTGCGTTTTTCGTGAAGTTTGATTAACTGTTGCGGTAAAAGATGCCGCGGCTGTTCTATCTTCGCGTCTTGTCTTGATGGACCATTTTTTTTAAGTTTGAGAAAACTTTAAAAAAATGGTCGCGTCTTGTCTTGCTGGACCATTTTTTTAAGTTTCAGAAAACTTGGAAAAGTCTTCTAAAAAGTGGTGGCCAATAATTGCCGATTTCGAAATAATACGAAACATTGAATGAATACTAGCAATTAAATGTAAAAAGTGTGGGTAGATATATCGGCATTCTCTATCGATGCGAGCATTAGCTCAGTTGGTGATAAAACTAAAAGTTCAAATAGGTATAAAATTTAACTGGAATTAGTCAAACAATAAAATTCCACTCGCAGGTTTCAATTGAATTGAATCGTTAAAACGCTTTCGATGGGATATAACTGGTCAATATTTATGCAGCAGAAGAGTATGAAAGAGCAAAATTGAATTTTGCACACTTAATTCCAATAATCTGATTACGCTGCCGGTCGAAATCGAACAATTGCCATTGCTCCTGGTGCACAGCGATTTAGAAGTTTCCGTCCGTTTTCCGTCACAGACAAATCCGCTTATACGCCACTTTTCCATCCATTTTCTGATTGTAAATCGTGACACAATTACGAACAATGAATAGACATCGATAACGGCATTTGATTGATTCAGTTTTTATTGAAACTACTCGTTATTCATGAATTTTAAAGCGTAGAATTAATTAATAGATTACTTTTGATTAGAGGTTTAATGTTACTCGATTGTAATTCTCTCACCTCAAAATATTCAATTTTTAATTAACTAAAAATGACGGCAACAGTTACACGTTTTAGCAACAATTATTTGTGGTTAAGAAAATTTTCAAGATCTGACGTGGTACAAACGTAACCATGTCAGATCATCTTGAAAAGCTAAAATCGTTTTATTCCTTGTTAGAAATTGTTTAGAACATACTGCGGGGACCGTGACATGACAGACGGACAATTACTATGGGAACAAAAATCGTCTGTATTCAAGAAACCTGTTCCTTTTTCACACGCGGCGTGCCTAAAATATTACTCATCGATCCACGGAATTCCGACCGCAAGAATTCAAGAGTTTTTCAGCATTGCGAAGCGAGAAAGCTCCTTGCATGATTTACGGCCCGAATCCGCGTATTGACACTTTTATCCCCTATCAACCCCAGAAATGTTATCGCGAAGACGCATACGAAAGGATCACTTCTGTTCTTTGTACAAGGTATTAAAAATAATTGGCATTTAATATATGTCGAATTTATTCTTTTTTTTGTAAATTAAATTTACACTTGAGTTAGAATAAACCAGGATCGACTCTAAAATAGCATGCCAAGGTAAAAAAAAAATCGGTGCAAATTGGGTTGCGTGACCACGACAGCAACTAATTTCCCGGTTATGGCGGCTTTCATAGATCATGTCGAAGGCTTTTCTTTAAATTTCCTAGTTCCAGGCACTCTTCACATCTGAAATAAATACTCCTCTCGTACTTTTACAAGCTTGTTACAAACTTTTTTTCTATCCCTATCCAACACTGCGACTCTCATTGTTTACGCATGGTACGCATTGTTAAAAAAAAAAACGTTAATCTCTAAAAAGCTTAAATTGTGAATAGGACGACGCTGACTGGGTATTGATTTAATATTTCCACTTTACCATTGCTTACGTCAAAGTTTCCTATCAAAGATTTATGGGGCGCCTTAGAAAAAAATCGGCCTTGATCTATTAAATCAAAATTGATCATGCATTCTGATTTACCTGGCGGGCGGATAATTACCAACGCCCTTATTATTGCTCCTCAAGGACTCACATGTCCTTGTAGAGTTAACTTCAACCGGATATCGATTTGATGGTCCATCGAGCGTATGATTTGTAAACAATTAAAACTTGTGCTCTTCTAAACTTATCAAAGCAGATAATTTTCACTGCAAGCAATGTACCTTTATATTGTTGATGACATGAAAATCTATATGGTTATTGAAAGCTCGCGTTTTTGCAAGATGTCAATTTGTAAAAGTCATAAAATTGTTCATTTTCCAGACTCCCGTTGTAGATGCCGTATTTTCTAAAATCGTTCAGTAATTAAAACTAAACGATATTTTTGGGGATTATGACACACTCATCTATTATTTGCCATGTTCACGGATTTATGACTTCAGATATTTTTGTCGGGGGTGGGTCGAATTGTTTAAAATGTATTTTGTCCTTCATTAATCTTCATTATCGTTAACAACCAAAGAGACAAATGTTACTGCAAGCGAATTCAACATATATTCTCATCAATAATCAAAGCTGTGACACCGACCCGTTTAATATTTTGCAGTTGCATAAGCACCAGTCATTGTCAGAAAATAAGAAAATATTTCTTCAACCTTTTATACCTACCACCCACTTGTGCATCGTTGGTGAAAGTAAAATTTTCTTTCCGCCCACCGGTTTGTCAGCAACTTTTTTTTTTTTTATAACATGTTGAGACCTTTTTTTGCTCGTTGCCTTAAAAATAAATTGCAACTCTTGCCTCCCACTCCAAATTTTGAAAGCGAGGAGTGAAAAAAAGTCACTGGAGGCAGGAGTCGAAACTTCTAAGGCAAGGAGCAAGTCTTTCCTTTGCACAAATAAAGAAAGATGTGTGCTGATTGATTGTATTGTTAAAAGAACAGATTTATTTACATATAGATAATAGAATGAATTAATTTTGAGTTTACGGTGCATCGACTGCATAATACAGAGTGATCAAAAAGTCATGGAACACATGGTGTTTACTGAATAAGATGTTGAAAATGACCACCATTTATATCTTCACTGATCATGTTCCTGAACAGAAGCATTACACAGTTCATTGGTCTGCAGTTCATTCAAAGTATGTTACACTCCACTCAGATATTCTCTTACCTGTGCAAGAACTTTTGAGCATTGCTGCACTTATGTTTATCTTTGATTGAATAAGATGTTGGAAATGACCACTATTTACATCTTCACACGTGCACCCTGGAACATGAACAGAAGCATTACACAATTCGTTGGTCTGCAGTTTGTTCAAAGTATCTGGACTGCAAGTCTATGACTTCAGATATTCCCATACCTGCACAAGGACGTTTGAGCATTCCTGCACTGATATTTTTCTTTGGTCAGCCTCTTCAAACTCAGAGTTTTCCTGAAATTATAGTACAGACGTGTAATGGTTGATGTATTAGGAGATGTGCTCTTAGGACGTACCTCTTTTATAACTGACCGTGGTGGTTTCGTAATTCAAACTACTTCCTACTGTTTTGTACTGAACAATTAACAGTTCAATCTCTGATATTCTTCAGCCATGAGTGCTTCTTTCTACCAAAACAATGTCTTCCTGTAAACTTGCCCTTCATTATAAGTTTCATAACGCTATGTTCTGTATGGGTCATGTATTCATGCTCACTTCTCCTCAGTAGTGGTTTTGTTTCTCTATCAAACATTGTAGTTCCTCTAGTGTTTTCTAAAGTGGTCCTTACGGATGTCTGGGGGTCCGTGGATACCACTGCTCTAGACTATCTATTAAATCCAAATCTAAACCCTCTCAACACAATCACAAGCCTTTGCATAGCAACATCATTTCCCTGGTCTCTACATTGCTGTAACAAAAAAACGCCCATAAAAGCCACATTTCTAAATGTCGTGAATTGTTTGGGTTTACATTTCACTAGCGTGTAGAAGTAGAAGCGTCAAAAACGTCCGCCTCCAATAGCTTGTATTCAACGTACAATACGCGAACGAATCTTGTATCAATCTACATTTAGCGTTAGAAACGCATTGTAAAAGTTTTCTAACGAGAAAACGCTACACCGGAACAGAAATGGTTGTCGGTTCACACGTTTTCAACGCGTAAAATTCGCTATTTACAAAGTCTTTACTGGCAGTTTCTACTTCTAGCGTTTGTATCGTAACGTTAGAAGTTTTCTTCCGCCCAATAAAACACTACCTATAGTGTGCATTGTGTGTAACAAGTATAACGTCATGCCTCTAGAATTTTGGTCTCTGATTTACAGCATTTTCAAAGCCTCTGAAGGCGTAAAACACGCTAATCCTAGGAACTCGCACGTTTTGCCTATAAGTTCCTTACACATCAAAAAACAAATTTAAAAACAACATAATCCGCACAGGATCAATTATGAAAGTGCGGAAACGGAAAGAATGATCCTAGCATTTTGGCCGCCGATTCACGGTCCCGTGTCAGGTTCAAGGTTAACAACTGGGCTGCAACACTCAACCAAAATAGAGTCCAATTTATTATTAAAAAGCTTTTTTTCACATATTACTTGTCAATATATTAATAATTTTGCAGAACCCTTCTGTCAAAAATTGGTCAAGATTATTATACTTATTATCTAAGAATGCAAACACGTTGCATAAACAACTGAAGGAAGTGAGTAATACTTTTGATAGTAACATGAGCCTGCATGTAAACCATTAAGACGTTAATAAAGTTGATAAAACATAATGAATTGGCACGTATTACTGTTTCATTCCACCCAGTCAGTTAGTCAGCAGAAGCAGGCGGGTTATGAGCTAACCCCACTCCTCCTACTAAATCAAAGTGTAATGGTCAAAAAAGTTATTGTGAATTTTAACAGTGCTTATTAATAGCCCGAGTGTTTATTTTGGTTTGAACATACTTGAAATCTGTCTAGCTCGATAGCTGTGGTTAAGTGTTTCTAAATAATCTGTGGTTTTGTTTTGAAGATGCGGCACGCATACTTGAAAGCCCTTGCTATTAGTAAGAATTTTAACTATATTATTAAATAACCTACCTCAATGTTTATATATGTATATGTTGCACCGTTTTTATTGATTGGAACTGGCAATAAATCATTTTCTTCTTTTTAATTGTGGTATGATAACAAAGAGAAATAATAATGTTACGAGTGTTTTATTTACAAAATATACCAATAAATGCCTTTGCCATTAAACAACTACATTCCTATGTGTTTACTTGTAACTAGCAATTTGTCATATTCAAGTTTTTTTAATCATTAACCTTAATTTTACAATAAAGGACACTCGTATGAGTTTCACCGATTTATTTTTGGGCCCCTGCAACAATAGTTTTGCGTTTTGCGGTTAATATATCTAATCGTGCAGTAATAATAATATTCCATTTTGTAGTGCTTTAATCGTTAAAGTCAATTATTTATCATGATAGCCAGGAGAATAGTTGCTTCAATAAGTGATTGGATTCTGTATTGTCTTGTAGATCATGAAATTATGTTTTTGTATTTGTAGTTTGACACAATGCAGCGAAACAATTCTTTTTGTGCCAAAATTTAAAATTGTAGTAAAGTTTCCCAATGTAAAGTCTGGCCGCGCTATGAAGGCGTCTGAGGTGCCATCTGTAACCTTTTAAAACTATTCATTTATACATAGAAGCTGATAGTGCACCAATAGCTTTCAAGTAAAGTGTAAATATCTGTGAGTGAAAGAAACAAAATATCCAATCACTTCTGATGAGGGCGGCCCTTACGATCCTTCGTTAATCACCTCAGACGCCTTCATAGAGCGGCCAGAGTATATCAGTCTTATTTATGCAACAGTAATTTTTTGCTTGATTTGATTGCCTACTATTTTATTTTAACATAGCCATGCCTATAGAAATTTTACCATCAACCATGCAATGTATTGGAATTGCTGCTTTAAACGAGTATTTTTAAGCACTTGGTACTACCACAAGTAACAGGTGTTGGCGTTACTAAACCTACACCTATTATATTTTTGGCTTATTAAATGTAATGAATATTGATTGTGGTTTAGTTGATGTACTGCTTAGGTGAACATTCTCTTTTTAATGACCACAAATGCAATTCCTTTAAATTGTGGTTCTGAACATTACATTTTTGATGCAAGACATTAAAAAAACCATGCACCAACTAAACCACTAAATTTTATTAGTGTGCATTAATACGATTGACTGTGGTTTAGTTGGTGCTTATGTCTTGCATCAAAAATGTAACTCCTTTAAGTTTGTAGTACTCTTACTTGAATTTACAGGAATTGTGGTTCTAAACACCACATCTTTCATGAAACACTAAAAAAACAATACACCAAATTTTATTAGTGTGCATTAATACTTTCGACTGTGGTTTAGTTGGTGCTTATGTCTTGCATCAAAAAATGTAACCCCTTTAAATACTGTAGGTGGATGTATACTAGAATTATTAATTATTAGTATCAATGTGGTTTATGTTTAAAAACAAATGATAACTGATTTAACTTTTGTTTTCTAGGTCAGGGCGCTGGCAGCGAGACGCACTCATCGAGGCACTCCATGAACTCCAGTTCGGGAGTGATGATGGTAGGGCCTAACTTTCGAGTCGGCAAGAAAATTGGCTGTGGCAACTTCGGTGAACTCAGATTAGGCAAAAATCTCTACAATAACGAGCATGTAGCCATTAAGATGGAACCAATGAAATCTAAGGCCCCCCAGTTGCATTTAGAATATCGATTTTACAAATTACTCGGATGTCATGGTAAGTACATCTCATCTGAAATCCAATCGTGAATCATTAAGTGTATTGATCAGAGAAAGAAACTCTTGCTTCAATACAATCGATTTGATTGCTCTTGTAATTACTTAAACCAGTGGTACAAAACGTATCAAGTGAATATCGGAAGAATATGAGCGAGTGAATTGATTGAGATATCTATCTATTTTACCCTCAGTTTATCATCTTTTATAACTATTGGCCAACATCAATTTCCAAAGCTTTTGCAGCCATTCAACTTATTTTTTCTTCTCAGAGCTTTTAGCCTTCAATTGTATTTTTAATCACAAATTTTGAGTTGTCTCTACGATTAACTATTATTTTTTTTTGCTTTTGCAGCCATTCAACTTATTTTTTTCTTCTGAGAGCTTGTAACCTGCAATTGCATTTTTGATCATAAATTTTGAGTTGTCTCTACTATATATAAAGAGGATGGTTTCGAACTCCCGACCATTACTACGTGGTAATCACTATTCACTATTCAAAGTAAATTATATGAAATTTAAAAAATATACACTTATTATTATTGTTATGATGGATCAATATGATAAAAATATTATACAAGGATTCAATTAATTGGCTTATCTTTGGTAGATAATACTAAACTTTGATATAGCTGTTCTAGCTTTATAATAATAAAGCTGGTAACGAAACAAATATTTATATCATCATAATTGATTTTTATTATTAGTATAAATCATTAAATTTTGTAGCTGACGCGAATTTCCCTAACCTACAATAACTTCAAACATCGTTCCTTTCATCCTCGTACTAATTAGAAGTACACACGACATACTGAACTAATTATCTGGCAGTAACTTAACCTTCCAGGCCAGGCGCCAAGTCTGTGAGACCTGGTGCACGAATAAACGTTTGTCAATTGTTTTTTCGAGTTGTCTAGCGCAGTACCTTAATAATTTCTTCTTTAGTTCACTTTAGAAAACGAAGAGTGTGTATGATCTTTTTGTTATTTAAAATTTAGCAAAATAAACGTTTGTCAATTGTTTTTTCGAGTTGGCTAGCGCAGTACCTTAATAATTTCTTCTTTAGTTCAGTTTAGAAAACGAAGAGTGTGTATGATCTTTTTGTTATTTAAAATTTAGCAAATTTTATATGTAGGAGATTTTTTTTTTGCTTAAGTCTCTGAAACCCAGCGCCCGCTACATTGTCAAGATTTAGGGAGCCTGGCCTGGAAGTTAAGTAACCAATTAATCAATCAATAATCATATTGATCCATCATTACAATAATAATAAAATATATGTATTAAATTAGTTTTTACTGTTTTTTAAAAACTAGTGTTTAATCAATCAATATGATACAGAAATGTTTCACCACGGGTTAAGTGAGTAACCAATTAGTCATATGTATATATTTTTTTAAATTTCATATAAAAAAAGCATTTACACATTAATTGATTGATAAATTAGTCATAAGCAGTCATGGAATAGATAAAGCATTTCAATCTAACAAAAATGTGTACCAACCACACATCAAAAACCATGAGCCATTGAACTTATCTCTAATTATGAATGAGATATTTGAGCGGTCCTTGATTGATTGAGTAAACAAAGGTTATATCATCTCTATTAACTGGTTAATAAGACATCTTCAATTATAAACAGATTTTGACACTTAAATCGATCGTAAATTATACTGCATCTACTTTATTACGTTCATCCCAGCAAATTCATTTACAAGAATTTAAAATTGTAATTGAAAGAACCGACAATGTATACTAAACTAACAATAATGGGTATTAAAAGCCAGTCAACAATTATGAATGAAACCTGCTCAATGGGTTCATTTGTAAACAATGCACTTAAAAATGTTTACTATCAATCCATAAATTGTATTTTTTATGTTAATTTGCTAATAAATAAGAGATCATTCATAAAATTGATTAATATTGAACACGTTTACTGCGTAAACAAGGTAATTTAATGAGGTGTAAATAAACCTGGCCAGTTTTTGTCCTTATTAGGACTCGTGAGATAACCATATATTCTGACTTATTCAAATAGTCAGGATGCAGCTGAAACACTCATTTTTTTTAAATCTATGCATGCGCTGTACTACTTTTATTCCAATTCAATAATTATAAATTAGGCTGCTAAAATGTGCATATGTTTGATACATCTTACACTTAAATAGAATATTCATGCCTTAATTCATTATAAGTGATGCATGTCTACATTAAACCGCTCAACTCAGAATATTAAATTATAACCTATGAAGTATTTGAAATTGTAATTTGTTGTAATGGTAATGCATGTCTGATGAACAATAAAAAACTGATTATTCATACGAGTCACCAGCTAAAAAAATGTGTTGCTCTAATTTTCAATGGACTTTTTTCAATACATCGCATGCAATTGGAAAATTAAATTTTCTAATGCATCAAATTTAAAATTATCATTAGGAATAATTATTATTTCGTTTGTAATTGTTTCACACCAATTCCTTCAAAAAGATTTAAAAATGGTTTAGTTACGGATTATTGGCAGAAAGACCTCTGATCTATAGCCGTTTGGCAGATTAACAAACTAATCATCACTCTATCATATGCCTGTTAATTATATCTAGTATTGTTTCCGTTAATAATGATGTATTATGGATTACCACTTAGTAAGTCACAACTACCGTCGTCTTTATAAACCTGACGTTACTTAGAATTCACTTCGTTATAATTTTTGCATATATTTATATAATTGTTACCTATATGTACAAACAGTACGGTTAGAAACATAGTTTAATAATTTGTGTTGTTTCAGAGGGCATTCCCGATGTGTACTACTTTGGTCCATGCGGAAAATTCAATGCCCTTGTTATGGAACTACTAGGACCAAGTTTAGAAGATTTATTTGATCTTTGTGATCGCCGCTTTACCTTAAAAACAGTGCTTATGATAGCGACGCAACTGTTACATAGGATTGAATACGTGCACGGACGACACCTGATATACCGTGACGTAAAGCCTGAAAATTTTTTAATCGGACGTAGTACGACGAAGCGGGAAAAAATTATACACATCATAGGTAAGTTACATTTTCATACCATGGCGTTAAAATTGTCTTATTATCTAGGTTTTTGTTATATTAAGAGTTTAAACTATCTCTAGTTGAGCTAATCAAAAATTAAGTCAAACGTTTATATGAATAAAGCCTTATGCAGCATCTATACTTGGAGAATTGAACCCGACAGTATAATTGTTTATAACATTATTACGTTATTAGTTTATGATAGCAACTGAGCTTAATGTGTCAAATTTATCAGTATGATGTCAATAAATTGTTCAAAAAAACATGAAACAGCGGTATTTTATTGCCGACAATAACATAAGATCGTAACCTAAAAGACCGAGGTGGACAGTGGTCTGAGATTCCACTCTTTAAACTCTATGGTTGTTATGTACAGTTTTTAATTAGTATGTAGATTAATTACCTTTTTATTAGGATTTCATATAGATGCGTAGAAAATAAGTTCTCATTTGAAACAATGTGCCGGTGATATTTTAGGTCACGTCTGTGCAATGCAGTGCCTGTTCATTTATTCATTTGAATGGCACGAGCATATGTTTCGTAATTAAAACAGAATTCTGGAGTAAAATTAGTTTCAGTTTGCCTTGACCACCTGAGGTTATAATTTAATTAGATTTTGTAATTGCTTATGAGAAGTGTGAAACATCATTTAAAAAATTGTCCTGCTAATTTAAGACTACCTTGTAGGTGCTCAAATATATTATTATGGTGTCTTGACTTTGTAATAATACTCTTCAATAAATTTTTACCACCATACAGAAAATTTTGTATTTATAGAGATAAAATAAAAAATAAAAATATGTAATTTGGATAACTTATTATCCGTACAACTTCCAAGCACTCAAGACTTGTGAAATATCATTTAAAAAATTTAAGACTACATTGTAGATGCTCAAACATATTATTATGGTGTTTTGTCACCATACAGAAAATTCTCTGTTTATAGAAATAAAATAAAAAATAAAAATATGTAATTTGGAAAACATTACCTCTCTTATTATCTGTACAACTTTACCAAGCACTCGAGGCTTGTTGCGCCAGGATAATCGGCTCCGGAGATTCTTTATCCGAATACCTTCTTACTCTGCAGAAATTTCACCCCCACACGCCTTGAGTACTGGGTAGAGTTGTACTGTGCAGTTTTTTGGAGGATATCTCAAAAGTATTAATTTTCAGATTTTGGATTGGCGAAAGAATACATTGAATTAGAAACAAACAAGCACATTCCTTATAGAGAACATAAATCGCTAACCGGTACAGCACGTTACATGTCGATTAATACCCACTTAGGAAAGGAACAATCCCGCAGGGACGATTTAGAAGCATTAGGACATATGTTTATGTATTTTCTCAGGGGCTCGTTGCCTTGGCAAGGTTTGAAGGTAGTGTACGCGGCGGCCTTAGCGCTCTTCCTTTGTTAACGTCGGGTGATTTTCAGGCGGAAACTTTGAAAGAACGTTACCAAAAAATTGGGGACACGAAACGAGCGACCCCGATAGACGTTTTATGCGAGGGCCATCCCGAAGAAATGGCCACGTATCTCAGGTATGTTCGACGATTGGACTTCTTCGAAACACCTGACTACGAGTACCTACGAAAACTGTTCACCGACTTATTCCAAAGGAGAGGCTATGTCGACGACGGGGAGTTTGACTGGACCGGCAAGACAATGGTGAGATTTATGTTTTTTTGCGGGCACAGATTAATCCTGTACGAATTTTTTGCATGCACGGATTAGCCACCTAGTATATATGCGTTGCAACAAATGCGCAATGCTCCACCCTCTAATAAAGTTAAAAATAAACATGATAAGGTACCGTATTCATAACGGCTAGTGCTTTCTCGGGTTAACGTATAGGAAAAATATACAAATTACAACTTTCATGTGCACAAAAAGGGTTGAAGCAATTTGATTCTTAAATAAATAAATTTAGGATTGTGTTTAAAAGATATCTTATCAAACTAAACAGGTAGCAGAAAAAAAAGCTTGCTATTCAAAAACTCATCAATCATTTTCGACCAGTTCCCGTTAGGTTTATCTGCAAACAGATGATTAGGCATTGAAATAAATTAAATTTTTTATATTTATATCCAAGCATCAAATAGCCTTGACAATTCTTTTTATTTTCAACTTTTCAATTTATTTTTCCTATACTATACAATAAGCCCTTACATTTTATAATCAAATTACTTTTTTATAGAACACACCAGTAGGTTCTTTGCAAACCACAGGCCATGAAGTCGTCGTTTCGCCGAACCGAGATCGCCACATGACTAATAAGGTATGTTCTCGTTCGACACCCATTCTCACATGAATTTTTTATTTATCTTCTCTAATTTTCCATTACGCATTACTCAGGATGGTGAATATATATCTGTGGATGACGAAATTTATCAGCATATTATTATTTCTCAGACAGAGGTATTGGCACTGGTTAGGCTAGATTACTTGTTGCTCTGTAATTAAAGCAGTAGAGTTACTGCATTGATTACTCTTCTCCATCACTGACAACTGTAGACCTCTTAGGGCTTTACTAGGCCTCAGTATAGTCCGGTGAAGTGGGAATGATTTATTGCGGACAAATGTGCATGTCCAGTAGTTAAAATTATGTATTTTTGTGTGAGATTTAGAGTTGAACACATCATTTCATTTTAATTCATTAAATCCTTAAATGTTTCCTATTGTTTAATGCTGAATTTCTTTTTATAGAACCCTGGTAAAGCTAACGCTTGGCCCGAAACTTCCAAACAGAGTACGCTGGGCAATCTAACGCCGGCCGACAGACACGGCTCCGTTCAAGTGGTCAGTTCGACGAACGGTGAACTGAACACGGACGATCCCACTGCAGGCCATAGTAATACCCCCATTACACAACCTCAAGAGGTGGAACTCCTCGATGAGACCAAGTGAGTATTTAGTACACCAGGAGAATTTTATTTTGGGAACAAATGAGTTTGTGTGGTGTAACGTAATGAGCCTTCCTTTATTAGGTTAAATAGGGCAGTAAGAAGCAAGCTGTTGGGTTTTTGTTTAATAGTGCATTCAAAAAAACGTTAATTGAAAGAACTGAGTTGCAAACAGTGATGAAAGGTGTCATGTCAACTGAAATGGACTTATTTATTCATGTGTATTATGCTAATTCTTACAACAATTACCCTAAGAAGAATAACCTTATTTGCACCAAAGAAACTGCTTATACATCAAGATAACCAGCCAAAATCCAAGAATTCATCCACTTTATTAACCAGAGCCAAACACTAAAACCAAAATATGACTAGTCACCAATCTTCCTACGGGACATTGCCCAGTGACTATCTCCACAAAATGGGTAAAGTGGACAGCACCAATTGTAGATTATGTAAATTGGGAGAATAAACAGCTGAACACATTCTGTGCGATTGTAGAGCATTAGCTACGACCAGACTGGCCCTAACTGAAAGTATGGCGATAACACCAGAACGTATCTGGGCAAATAAAACTCCAAAGTGGAAAAAATCGAAAAAAGCAACTTTTTTAATAATCATCGTAGACCATTAAAGTATACCTTTTTTTCATCAGAAGAACCAGCTAAATCGATTGACGTTAAAAAATTTCAGCTACCTTAAATAACAAAAAAGTTGGCAAGTCATCATAAACATTATGGAAAATTTTGAAAAAAGACGATTTTATCAAACTTTAAACGGCCGTAGCGGCTAAACGAAGAATCCAAATCGAACGCGGTTTTCAAATCTGTATTCCT
This sequence comes from Ocypus olens, assembly GCA_910593695.2. NCBI lineage: Eukaryota > Metazoa > Arthropoda > Insecta > Coleoptera > Staphylinidae > Ocypus > Ocypus olens. The sequence goes on along the minus strand of OU343057.1, from coordinate 4,063,145 downwards.
TGGGTGCAAATTAGCCGGATTCAATTAAAATTGGCGATTTTAAATTTTTTTACAAAAACCTGAAAAACTACCCAAGGGTCCCCCCTTCTTACTTTTGCTCAAAAATTGGCTTTGAAATGACTTCCTGAAGAAACCACTAGTTCGATTCGGGGTTTCTATACATCACTGGAAAGATCCCCTCAAGACGCTTCAGAAAATATACTTTGGCAAGAACAAATGTCGATTTGAAGCCCGTGGAGTGTTCGCAAAGAAAACTCGAAAATGGAAAAAATCGAAAAAACTTTTTTAATAATCATCGCAGACCATTAAAGTATATCTTTTTTTCATCAGAAGAACGAGGTAAATCGATTGACGTTACAAAATTTCAGCTAACTTAAATAGCAAAAAAGTCAGTTGAAAAACTACCCAAAGACCTCCCAAAAGTATCATGAAAACGAATAATTTCAAATAATGAATAACTTCAGAAGCAGTAATTACATGTGTTTAAGAAGATGAAAATTGTTACAGGTGCTGTTGCTTCTTCAAGAGGAAGAAGAAGAAAGGTGTGCGTACTAAATGACTACAGTATAATGAAACAGACCAGCACCTAACACTGTTACCGTGTGGTCATAGTAGCGCCGCTACTCTCAACTGACTCTAGTTTTAAATAAAGACCAACGTACAGTTGTTAATATGTTATGTACTATTTAAATAGCTAAATGTAGGTTAGTCTTAATTTAATATTTAAGATATTTTAAGTCGTTATCATATCCATGAATGTCGAATGAGCCTTACTCGTAAAGTTTATCGGTTGAGAACTACTTTCTTTTGCCATATTAAATTTCTTGGAAATGTGTATAATGTTAATTTAAAGAATTAATGGCATGTTGATTACCAAATATTAATATAGGTAAGAGTTTTGGATGTTCACGAGAGTCGTGCATAAAATAGTTGTTGGAGGGACGAGAACAGCAGGATGCAGTTTGAATAACCTATGTCTACTGGAATAGTGTTAGATTAGTCATCTAATTGAGTTCCTTGAGAGGTCAACAAGTGTAATTTTCTTTGTTTGTTTTGCGAGTAAGGTGCGAGTTTATAATTTATAATATACTCCCAAGTTGTACATATTAACAGCCTTCACCATGTTTACTCTTATAATAAAATTAGAGGCACTGCATTATTTCAAATGCCAAATATTTACCAATTTTTTTATAGGTATTATAAAAAGCTTACATTTTCAATAACAATTTTTTACATGATTGCATTGTAATATTGAATGGTTGCCTTTAATTGTATTCTTTCGTTAATATTACTTGTCCGACTTACGTTCGAGTTTTACTTGTATTATTAGTCATAAAGCCCATGTTTTTATTAGTAACCGCAGCGGCCGACCCTTGTATTTTTAATAATTTATTGTATTGTTTCTGTTTCGTGAGCTCAAAACATTTTTGTATAGTTCATTTCGTACATTCAATATAACGAATTATATTTAAATTAAAACAGAAATTTAACGCAAAAGTTGTGATTAAACGTTGTATGTTAAATTTATTGCTTTGTTGTTGATCTCAATTTAAAATTGATCGACTGCTTTTTCCTTTAACTTGTGTGGTGTGAGTTCTACGATACTTGTAAGCACACGTACCACATACTTATCCATTTGTATGCCAACATTTGATTTGTATTTTGTTTGTGGCTACTCTTAATTATAGAAGATTAGAAGCCTATGTATTTTTTATTTCTCCTGTGTACCGCAAGGTAAGACAACCGAGTTTCAAAGGATAGAACACCACCGCTTGTTTCCTTCTGTATTTCTTTAGCTTCACAAAATAACTTGAGTCAATAAAATCGGACTTCAGGGTGCATCCGCTTCAGCACCGGACGCTTGAGTCACACCAACATACAAATGTGTTAAAAAATCTGTCAAAAAAAAAACAAAAATATATAAGTGCTTTCCAAGTATTAACTAACTAGGAAATTGTAAAGATAAACGTCCTCTTGATATGAGGTAGTAAATAAATTAAACGCCTTCAAGTGCGATGCAAAATCGCTATTACTAATTAAGACGTTATCGTTTCTTCTGTCGCACAAATTTATATAACGACTCGTTTACCGAATAGTGTCTAACATTCGATGCTTTATTTTATATAAGCCGTTTTTGTAGTGTTCTCAAAATGTAATAATACAATTGTTACATTGTACACGAATTACGTTGTTTCTTTTTTTTAAATCGTTTTTATGTATTTCATTGTTTTCTGTTCAACTTTTTTGTGAAAATTGTGTAACATGAACTTTATGAATGTAGTAATAAAAATAGCAATAATACGAAGCAACTTCAAATGAATTTTCTTTTTCTGTAATAAGAATTTTACGCTCGGTAAGTATTGATCATTTTTTTAATGATGCATGCCCATCTGTCACGCTTTTCAAATTGTACAATTACGTGCTTTGCTTCTTGCAAATTCCTTACAATGTAATAAAGTATTTTCGCAAATTTATTATGAAACGATTAAATTATTGTGTGAAAACATACAAACTGTTTACTAACATGAATTTCACATATTTACTAAAACTAAGATCATAAATGTGTATAAGGGCTTTTACTCATCAATTTGTGCAGTATTGATCATTTATTTCCTGCGATTTATTCGATTATTGAAAGGGACCGGACAATACATTTATTGAGACACTTCTACAGGCAATTGACCAGAGGTCTTTCAGCCTTCGATTATTGATAATGAAGACAAACTTGAAAAGTAATGCTACACCTCTTAATCTGATTTTATTGGTGCTCTTTGATCATATTTTACATTTTCATTCTCTAGTACTTTGTATGACAACTTTTTGGTTACACCTTTAGTTGTGAAAATTTCAAATGTTGCAGTGATCGGTTTTTTCTAGCAGCAGAATCTCGGGAAGAATTTTATATATTTGCACACATCAGGCTCTGCTCTGTAGAGAAGTAGATACATTAAATTAAGTGATTAAAAACAAATAAGACTTGGAAAGGTTAATTTCCTTTAATTATTAATGTTTTTAAAATGTTAATATATGAAATTTGTTATGTAACTTTTGTAATAGAAACAGTGAGATACAATTGTAAGTAAAACCATGTTTGGACAATCCTAATCTCAGTAACTTTTACAGCTATTTTAATAAATGGGGCATGTGTCAAAATATTTCATCCTACAAAAATTTTATTATCCTTAGAAGTCGATAAAAAACCTACGGTTTATATCCCATTCACAGAAATGTTTTCTTTGCTTACCTTTAATATGTTGTAATTTCTGTAAATAAAGATTTGTTATGTATAAAAAAAAACATTCAACACTTTAATTTCATTAGGAATATTTAACATTTTTATTAATGAAAAAGTATACATACATACAAGAAGTCCATAATCTATTTGTACAGGGTACATAGTTCACGGGCTAGTGTACTAACGGTTATCGTACAAAAATATATGCTATATTCGGTACAGTCGAAGGTGTAAAAGAGCAAATAAAAAGAGGTGACTATGCGAAAGTATGTATTTATTCAAGAAAATATGGAACGAGTCCCAAATTTACGTAATACTTAACGAATAATTCTACCTATCAAAAAAATGTTAACACACACAGTTGTGTACACAGACAAGCACAGCAACGCAACCATGCACAAACACATTCAATTTACAGATAGTTTTAATACTTAAGTAACGTGTATTCTATGGAACAATATTGCCGTATATATAGGACGATCTCATATAAAAATAAATGAACACTAAAAATCCCTTATTACCCTACATGTGTATATATAATATATATATAAATATGTACAATATAACAATACTGTAAGAACAAATGGGAATTTGAACATATAAATAAGAACCGGTATAGTAAATGAAAGTCTTACCTCCGCAATGTATGAGATAAACATGTATATACATGCATGTGCTTATTTGTGTACACATGGACTTAAGGCATATAAATATACATTAGGAAGGAGAAAATAAATAATGATAATTTCACTGGAAAAAGTAAAGTAAACAATAAAATGGGAATTTCCATCTAATCAACGCACGATCGCTGTGCATAATTAGACCATTTGCACTAACCTCTATTAATTATCACAAATTAGGTTTAAATTTCCTTAGATAAACAAATCACAGCATTATATAAAATACTAGATTACTTCGTAGTCTGGTTAATTATAAAGTTATATATTTCTGCAGGTCGACTTACGCAATATTTCTGCCAATAATTTTATTACATCATTTATAGATAATTTGTACTGAAAGTGATGTTGTCTTGAAATACTGCAATCATCATATAATTAAGGTCATTTACATAATAATATATTGTACTAGCAATATTTAAAAATATTTATAGGAAATAACATCGACGTAATTATTAAAAAATTTCCTCAAGTAGACATGTTGGACACCACACGAGGACTCATGATAAAATAAATAAATGAAATAATCAAAAGGTAACCCACATACATAAATATAAAATAGTAATCCAGTATAATATATACGTTTTAATTCAACTAAAACTACAAAATAATAGCGAATATCTAGATTTAAAATTCTATGACTATGTCGTCTTCAGGAGACATTTTTAGTCTTTGTTTAACCGAGTCGGGAGAACATGCGGAGCATATGTAATCTTCGTCCTCGTTAATATCCTTAACGGATAGTCCAACACATGCCATGTGGAACCATTGTTCACATCCTCCGTCACACTGCACCCAGTCCACTTCTTCACCGGTCGGTTGTAAGCACGTCGAAACTGCGCACATAGCGTCCTCATCTGCTTCATCATCACTTAAGTTTTGTACACCACCACGTCCACGTCCCTTTCGTTTCCTCGTTTCTTTCACGTCACGCACACTATTGTCTTTCTGTTTACGCGGGCCCTTCACTTTTTTATTGGTGTCTTTTTTTGCACTCTTTGTGAGGCTCTCCACTTCTTCTGAACGGCGCTTCCTTCCCTTCTTGTTCATGCTGATCACATTTGGTTTCTGGATTGCTTGCTGTGCAGGACATAATTAAACATTAACAAAAAAATCACTTTCACTGTCAACAATAATCTTTCTGCATAAGCAAATTATTTGAAGATAAGCTCGGTTTAAGCTGCTATTGAACAACTGGCTCATAAACAACTGTCATTAACTTTATAAAGAGTACCAGATTAAAAATAAAATTTAAAAAAATTCAGTAACTCGCATAATAATTTTTTTTAATTGTTTCAAACAAGTATATGAAAACATTGTTATCAGCACCGGTTAGTGAAAGTTCGGCAGAGGAGGCTAGAGAAAAACAGTGGCCCGATATTTGCCAAGTAAAACGGGCTAACATATCTCTCTTAGCCTCCTCCTCTATGACAATTCTTAATATACTACTTACATCGAAGTCGATGATGATAGGACTCTTCTCGAAATCCCTCGAAAGGAACAACACCTTCCACAGCTGATTATTTTCCTCCAGAGAAACTTCAAGCAAATCTCCCTCCACCACCAACTCCTCCACATGATCCCTGGTCGCAGCATTTAACTTAACGCCGCAGTCATCATCGTCCATCTTGGAAATATTCATGGAATACGCGTGCTCGTCCTTACTGTCATCATCATCTGATGAACTGCCACTCTGCGACTCGTCTTCTTCATTAATACCGCCTTCCGGGTTATTAGTCCTCCTCAACTCGGCCTTGACAATCTTCTCATTTTTAGAACGAACTGCAGCCTCATTGCTTTTTTGGATAATACTATCAATTTTGGTCATAGCTCCAGCCACTTCGGTACTTTGTAGAAGTTGTCTGGCACGGTCTTGCCAATTCATGGCGCGTTCAGTCAGGCATTGTAAGGCTTCACCTTCAGGTAAACGGTTGTGTAGTTTCTGGAGCGACATTAATAATCCCAAAATTGTTTCCAACCTGGGTCGCTTCGTTCTGAAACAGTTTGTACAGAGGAATTTCGATTCCTTAAGGCCTAAGTGAATGGCTACGGCTTTAATATTCTTCCTCCAATTGCTAGTAGCCAGTTTCGGTAGTTGAATGCATATGCTGTGGAACCAATCCTTACACAATTCACACTGCATCATGATGCCGAAAGCATCTTTCTGGCACACGCAAAATGTGTTTTTACTTTCAGCAGTTACAATTTTGGCTGCATTAGTTTCTCTCATGTTCTGTATCAGCTTCATCTCCCTGTCTTCGGCATCCTTGAACATGGATACGACAGCGGTTGGGTCCATGTTGTCAGCCAGCTTGATACAATCATCAACATTCTTCTTTCGTGTTTTTGTCGGTGACATTTGTGTCCTAGGGGATAAGGCTTCCATCAGGTTATAGCTGCTGGTCTTTCTGGAGAATATCTTCGAAGTTTTGTCCTTCCAAGCAATTGCTGCACCGATGTACGTCTTTAACCTTTCAACTTCCTCTAGTTGGAATGGGAAGTTTTTGCTCTTTTTAACTAAATCTTCGATTGCTGTCAGGTACGGATAAAACTCTAAAGAATTAATTTTTTCCAACTGTTTAAACCAATCATTCACACTGTTCACGTTATCAACCAGAAGATTTTCAGTTGGTAGGTAGACTTCAATGTTAACCGCTGCTTTGATTAGATCTTCAGCTTCTGTAACAGCTTCAGGTCCATTCTTTTTAAACACAGCTTGTGCTCGAACTTCCCAATCCTCAGCTTGGGTAATCACAGATTGAATGTCAGTCAAAATATGTTCAATCAGAGGAAGGCTTGGGAGTGTGAAGCCCTTTCTCAGCAACTCTTTCAGTGTATCAATATCGGCAATGTCAGGAGATTTCTTTCTAGTTTCATAAACATCCTTAATCCACTTCAACTGGTTATGCCTGCACTTTAATGGTTTTAGTGAAGGTAGGTCAATGACTAGCCCATTACTGAATTCGATTAGATCCTCAACTTTATCCAAAGGACATTCTTTTAAATCGATTTCTAGTAAACGTTTTGTTTCTGATTCAAAATGGTTGGTTTTATCCAATAGTTCTTTGATGATTTTTTGCTCATCTAGGACACAAGCTAGGCTCTCAATTTCCTCACAGAATAATCGAAGTTCTTCTAGTGATAACTTGCTTTTGTTATCAATTGAATGTCTCGTTTTAACTTTGTTCAAATCTAGCTGTTTGATTACACTAGCACATTTTTCAGCGTCTTCGATAGCATTCGCTAATGTCTGTAATAAATCTGATTTTGGGAAGTTCTTCCCGTCTGCTTCAGCAAGTAGCGCCTTCAGTTCTGAAAGGTCTACACTCTTTGGTGTTTTACGGTCTAAGACATCTTTTACTTTATCTGCCCATCTGTCGAAGGATTCTGCCTTTTGTTTCAGGTTCCGGAGTAAGGGGAGGAGTTCATCGAGTGTGTATCTGTAGCGTAGGGTATGGTTTGCTGGGGCACATTTGCAAAGGCTTGTGTAATGTCTAAGGCAGACCAGCATTTCCGTGGAACAGCTGCAGGTTAAGGCAGACATGAAACAGGTGGTCTTGCAGATTTCACACTGCCTCTCGTCATCTGGTAGAAGTTCAAATGCTTCTCTTTCTGCGTTTGTTACTCCCTGCAGGTAAGGTTAATAAAGGATTAGTTGCTAATATATTTTTTGGTGATTGTAAACAATCAAAAAAAGAGACACATAGAGGCACTTACAGGATGTAAATGGCTGACCATCAACATTCCCTCTAAGATGTGCAGCTGACCTAATAATATTGGACACTATGATTTTCTAATTAACACAATACTACCTGACAGTTACACAACTAATTTCTTACAAATCTAACACTCAACAAATGGTACAAATAGAATAGCTTCACTTACCCAATCCAGCAAACTTTTCCTCAGTTTTTTCTCCGTTTCGACCATTCTCAGCATATCTGTGTAAGTAGCTGCTGCCACTGTGATGTCTAGTTTATCTGCGTTACTTGCCATTTTGCAAACAAGTTCATCATGAGAGAAGACACAGAATCTGCGCAACTGGGAGTAATGCAAAACACATTCCCTTCCCATAGCTACCCAATCAGCTGGTGCAAAATTGACAGCTTCAGCGAAGTTATATCTATTAAACATAGATCAAGCGTGACATCATTAACCTTTATATTATTATTGCGTACTTACCCTTGATTAAATCCTGCATGATAGGCTCTAGGGAAGGTAATTACAAATTCCCCGGCATGTTGGTCAGTTCTGTACACAGGTACACCAGCATTCATCAAAATATTCGGATTCATGATGGTCACAAGCTGATGCAGCAAGTCAGGTTGGCTTTGGAATAATTCTGGAGCAGCAGATTTCATCGTCTCTTCAAATAACTCCGCCCTTGTACCAGATACACCATACCAAGTCTTTGGTTCGCCCCAATGCAAGTAATTTATCGAGTAACTCCAGTGGTCTTCGTTGTGCCAGCAGAATGTTGCAAAACACATTCCCACATACATCCATGGAACCTAAGATTTAAAATGATAATTGTTATACCACAAAATCAACACAAAAACGGATAATTAGTGTTTGTATGTTACAAATACAAGTGCTGTCTCAGATTCAGAGATTCAAATTAAGGGAGGGTGATGAGATCCCAGTATGTAGACCCTTGCGTGGGCCCATTATACACCTCCAGTGCTGTGTCTAGCATCATACTTGTCACTAAACTACTAAGCGTTTGTGGCAACGTGTTAAGAAAACTAAGAAAACTAAGAAAGCTATGGTTTCTTTGATCATTGAGGTAAGTAAAATTGCATAGTATGAACAGCACTTACTTTCATTCCAGATATATCAGCATTAATGTAGCCGAGAACCGATCCTTCCAAGACAGGTAAGTTATTCAAGTTCCAACCAGAATATGCATATTCTTGGTCACCAGGTAGAAGATGTAAGGAATTTTTGGTCGGGAAACCAGAACCATGATCCATTGTGTGTAGATCTGCACCATATTCAACTGTCACATCTTCGTCAATTGAAGACACGATCCTCCAGAATTCTTTTTCAACCATGGCAGTCGGTACCAACTGTTAATAAATATTACATACATAACAAGCATAATAATGTTTCTTTGCATCACATGATCCTGACTTGGGGCTTCAACCCACAGGTGAATATACAAGTTCACAATGAATGTAATCAACAAATTAAACTTACATGAACAGGCATGTTGAAATACTCAGACTTGAAAGTATCGGCCATCTCACCAAATTGCTGTAAGTTGTATTCCCTTTGGGCCTGCTCAAAACCGAATGCCTCCGTCGGTTTAGAAACTTCAGCGGCCACACACTTGGGGCAGCACCAGTCTCCCTTCGGTATCTCAGCCAGCGGAGGCATCAGGCAAAACGTGTGGTAACTATCATCACACCCATCACACAACAACATTTGTTCCTCGGAATCGCCCCTCCTGCAGTTGTGGCATATATATTTCGCTAACTAAAAAAACGGCAAATTTCAACAAACCAGAAAAGCCCAGAGTACACAAAGCAGTAGAGTCTCTAAGTTTATGAGCGTTGAATGAGATTAGAGATCACATATAACTACTCACGGGGTCTACATCATTATACTCAACAGATTTCACGCGAGCTTTATCATCGACCTTCTTCTTGATATTATATCCGGCCATTTTGGGCCCCGCCCCGTAAAACTGTAACCTTTTCAGCTCCTTGTTGTCGCTGTCACTCTCGCCCACGAGCTCGGTCTTTATCTCCGTTTTTTCTCCTTTTACCTCAGTCGTGCCATTTCGCCGCTCCTTTCCTTTGCTACGTCTCGAGTAGCCATTCTTTTTGTTTAGTGCGTTCATATCATTCAACAATTTCGATTTAATCGGCTTATATTCTTTATCATCTTCACCGCCTTCAAGTTTTATTTCCTAAAATTAACATTTTGCTGAAATGCGATCTAACCAAGATGCAATTTCGTGTAGATGGTTCACGGGGTTTCTTTCTGGTACTGCCGAAGTAGCAAAGGTGGCAATACAGATAGGTAGGGTCGGTTGCAGAGACAACACCTATCTGTATTACCACCTCTGCTACCTCAGCCGTACCAGAAAAAACCCATGAGTCATCACTTTCCTACACTATTATTGTTTATAACTACAACAAATAAGAATAAGTGGGAATAATAAAGCAGGGAGACCCTTAGGAATGTCATTACAAAAATAGCTAGGAAACACAACAAAGAAATGGAAGAAATTAAAAGATTAGCAAGGAAAGAGTAGAAAATATGGATCAGTAATATATACCCAACGCCCTAAAGGGTAACACAGGGTTCAGTAGAAGAAGGTAACTACAGGGAAATTAAAAAACAAAAAATTATATTCCGCAAAGAATCTAAAAACTCACCTTCCCAGCCTTCTTTTCATTCGTGAAAAGTTCAAACGGATAGAGTAACCTTTCGTAATGGGTTTTCAAAATAGTCCCGATGCCCTTTCCCTGCGGATACCCCATGAATACGGCGACCTTCGCCCACTTTCTCTCCCTCGTCACACCCGTGAAACCGCCCTCGTTTTCCACCAGCCTGTGCAGAGTGTACAAATCGAGAGCGCGCTTCTCCACCATCGGGATCTTTAAAGAAGATCCCTGCAATTCCCAGAACTTCGCTATCTGGTCAAGAAAGTTTAATTTAATACGAGTCTTAGCCTGCAAGTGAAATGCGGTCAGTATTTGGTGGGGGGAATGTTAAATCACTGATTACCTCTAATTCATTCAATCTTTGGATACGGGGGGTAAATTTTAACTTATCTACATCCACTGCAAATGGGGGTTGCCAATTCTGTGGAGGAAATGTATAATAAAAATATTTATTTCTTGTTAATGCAAGACACATGTCAAATTACAAGTCCTAAATATAAAAAAAAGCAAACATAACAATAAATAAATAATGTAGTACTGTAGAAATAAAAACGAACTGTCCAAATAATAAAAGTTTATTAGATATTGAAGCACAGGAGAAACAGGGGCAGATTGAGAAGAGCGAAGATAACATGTTTGGGAGGTGGCAGGTAAAGTATGTTCATTAAAAAAAAACCTCAAGTGTGAATGATTTTTTAATTTTAAAAATTTAAGTTGGTAACACATATTGAGGTTATGTTACTTGTGGCATGTTCCTGCCAATGAATTAATTTTCTGTGATAAACGACGCAGAGAAGACGTAGGTTCACCTTCCAAAATTCCTTGGGCTGCGTTAATAGCATCCTGAGTACGTACTTCCTGGTTTACGGAGACATAACAGATCATGATAAGGTATTTTTAAATTCATCATAAATAATGGGCACGTTACGAAATTCTTCCTGAAACTCTGCTAAAGGTGCGTCGAATGAATACACCCAATTTCCGTCCACTTTAGTCCCATTTCGGAAATAACTTTTAATTAGAAACGTTTTTTGTTGGTTGCCGTAAACCATTGTGAGCACGGAATAATTGTGACTTTTAGAATGATCTGACGTTTTGTATGGCCATTCCTAACAAGTGTGCCAACTTAAATTTTTAAAACGAAAAAGTCATGGCACACTTGAGGTTTTTTTTTTAATGAACATACGATAAATACAAGGATGCTGAAGTATCTCAGTGGAGGGGACTGGAGCAGAGAGGAAAGGGTGATACTGGCAAGTGCGAGGTGTCGACTGGGAGAGAGAGAGAGGGAAGAAGAAATGGATGGGAGAGGAATATATGAGATGTGATCTGTGTGAGTGGGGGAAGGATACTTGGAGGCACCTGGCGGAAGAGTGTGAAGGAGTGAATGAGGTTTGGGTGGGGGTGAAAGAGAATAGAAGGGTTACGGAATGGATGAGAGAGGATGGGGCTGGGGTAAAGAAGCTGGAGAAAGTGGGGTGGGAGAAGGGGTGATAGGAGGGGAGAGGTAAGGGTAAAGGGAATAAGGATATGGATGTACAGTACGACAATAAAGGTTGTTGTTTGCAGGCAAAAATTCGCGACTCCAGTGGCTCCCAAACAGTTTCAAAAAGTGTAACACCCCTGCACCTATTCATATGAACAGTTCGCGATAGCTTTTTAAGCTCAACATGTTTAAAATTAATGGGTGCATAGGTTAAAGATTTCGAAACTGGTTGAGAACATGTATTTGCTGTTCCTAACATATTTATGTAGAAGAAATATTGAATTCCCATTATTACTTACCGCGGGTGGTTTAATCTTACAGATTCCAAACTTTTCAGCCATCGGCCGAATCTTGTCAATATACACCAACGGGTCGGTGAATTCTGCCTCCGTCGGATGAAAGACGGGAGCTTCGGGTGGTATAACAAACTCGAAGGTATCCTGCCTTGTGGAGGCATTTGTTGCTTTGGTGGAGTCATTCGAGCAGCTACCATTTACACTAAGTGTCGGGCTAACCTTACCATCTTTCACCGACATTTTGTTACGGCGTCTAAAAGTGTACAGGCGGCCAACGGTCTGAAAAATAAAAGCAACAAATGCTATTACATACCCGGGTCTAAATTTTGACGGACGAACCGTAGCGTTCACCATTGAGGTACAATGAACGGTGCTTCAGAGTAACAGAAGTAAAGAGTTCAGTTACACACACATTAATACACACACCTGCACAACAAGGCGTGCATCTAGGGGAGGGGGCTATCGGGCTTGAGCCCTCCCAAGACCGAGTGTTAACAACCATAACTAACCATAGCAAAATAGTGCTTTTAAGAATTTCAATGAATTGTAATGCCGCTGCTATGTTACACTTTTGTTTAACGTCAAATTCACGGATTTTCAGTCTACACATATGTTCGTGTGTGTTATTATTTGCTTGAGTCCCCTTCAAGCCAAATTTCTGGGTGTGCGCCTGTAATCTCATAATTGATGGCCAGTTAGGCAGGTTGCCTAACATGACAAAGCCCCGAGTTAAAAATATTTGTTTATATTTCTTCATGAAATTAAGTTTGACAACTGCGTGGCATTTGACAAATTAAAAATGTAACGCAAGGAAAGCTTTCTAAAAATACTAATAAATACGAGATTTTGCTGTGAAAGGCAAAAATTACACTAAAATGTGTACGAAGACTTTTGCAACTGACTGTACATTATACAATAGATCAATCAAAGTTGAAGCAAATAGACACAAAATGATAACATAACATGTTCATCACTTTGATAAACATGTTCATAATTTTGATAAAAAAATAGTCATACTTGAATGGAGTGAAATAATATTGAGTAAAGCATTCATTATTATCATCACCCATCTAAATGGTGGTATCAATGTACTTCTAGAGTTATGTCTTAATTTTAGACACACCAAATTAATTTAAAACTTCATTTTGATTCACTATTAGGTGTAAACCGTAATGCGATTTACATTGACACTTGAGAATGGAATGCAATAACACGCACTGATAAAATGATTAAATTTCATACTCATTAGTCGACAGCCTTTAGGAACTTAGTTATTTAACTTTTCCATGGTGTAACAAGAGTTCTGCAGCTGATTCATGTTGTTATACAATTTTTCTTTCTTGTGACAACATGAAACGGCTTCAGAACTCCTGTTACACAAAAGTTAAAAAACCAAGGTCCGATAAAACTATTCAATAACGAAACATTTTTTTATTGTATGTTTATGTACAGCAACAAACACGATCTTAAACCAATTTTTACATTAATACTAGTATTTAACACGTTCGCTGCCACCGACGCGCTAGTGCGCCCGACTCACACTTGCGTATGTGCAATCCCAATTGTAGTGGTAGCGAACGTGTTAAGGCTGAAAGACCTCTAGTCAATTGACTGTCGAGGTCATTTGTAAAAGTGTCATTTGCAGTAATATTTACGCAAATTTGTTTTGTATAACTCAATATTTTACGTGGCATTAGCCAGGTAAATAATTTTAAAAAGATTTTTATGGTCTCTGTAGGAGAAATTTTGGATTTTTCGAACAGGTTAAATATTCATACATTCAGGCTACATTTCTTCTTAATCATATTGATTTAGACTATATTTCGTTTTTATTAAAGTAAGAAAAGTTGTGTATCTTTCATCATTCATATTATTACTACATGTTATCAAGTAATTTTTAAGGAGTTGCTGCTCAATTAATAAGAAATCAACGAGATTTTAAGTTAGAGACCATGAGGTCGATAGCAGATTTGGTCCAGATAGCTCGTTTTTTTGTGTACAATATAATTTCATACCTTTCTTCGGTTCCACATGATGTCTTAAAATATGATAAAAATTTTACACATCAAAACAAGCACGTTCTCAATGGCCGACTAACGAAACAGCAATGGACGTTATATTAGCGAAAATGGTGCACCGCGATGTCGCACTTTTCGGCAGCACCAACACTAGCATACAACAATCGCGCCAACCGCTACATTTACAAAAAACCCTATTCAAGTCATAAAGTTGCGAAGAAACTGTACAGCGCCACATGTTGTTACGCGCCTGCGCTATAAAACAGATTTAAATTTTTATTAAATTGCTTGAATTTTATTAGTGATAATAACATATTCGTTATAAATTGTTTGACTTAATTTCTTTAGTTTTTGTTCTTACAGAGATGCTAAGTTTTATGTATTATGGCATATATTTTTTATTGCATCAATTTTCGTCTACATGTAGGAGCCATTTTCAAGCTCAGCAAGAATGTTTAATTAATCATTTTAAAACACTTTTTCGCCAGTTACTTTGGTCTGGGAAGATACACTGGTAGAAAAAAAAAATACAACACTTGAAATTCGTGAAATTTAGACCATTTGCAAACCGCCATAACTCGGCGTATTTTCAATCGATTGTGATGTATCTTTTAGGGTGAAAAACTTTGAAGTGTCTTCTTTAAAGTCATACATGCGAACTTAAACGTAAACCCTTCCGCCGATTTGGTTCTTCGTTTTTTGAGTCCTGCACAGGTAATTGAACACACATGTGTATGTGTAACAGAGCCTGTATGAAACTCCAGGTAAATCCCAGTGTCTATACCACTTGCAAAAGCGCAGGCGCGAATTTAATAGCAGTATCACGCGTGTGTGTCAGTGACGGTTCGCGGGTTTTTTTCTTGTACGGCCGATAGCAGAGGTGGTGATACAGATAGGTGTGGTCACGCAGTGAGCCGACCCTACCTATCAGTATTGTCTCCTCTGCTACTTGAAAAAAACCCGCGAACCGTCACTGGTGTGTATGTGTGAGTGCATAAAACGAAACCGTTTGTTCCACTGGAATCGCAAATTTTGCGCATGCGCGTTTTCGAGTGGTACAATGAGACTTTACCAAATTATCAATCATTTTATCATAGAAAACGTTTGGAATCCCAGATCTCGGACCATGGGATTAAAACACCAGCCAATTCTGTCACATGTAGCCATCACGGAAATAACATTTTCCCCAGTTTAAAACAGTCGCCTTGATTTGGTCGACATTTGTGAGTAGTGAACCTCAATTGTCGGATGTTTATTGCATAACCTACACAGTGTTAGAATTTAATGACATAATGAAAATATTGGAAAATTCAGGTAGTTTATCGTTATTTATATGCATTCAATAAATGTGCTTATTTTAGGACATGGAAATTAATAACATTAATGAATTTTTCATTTTCTAGTACTTCCTGTAATGCTTGTGAAACAATTTCCGCAACTGTGAAGGACTACCCAGACAAAACAAGTCGAAAGTTATTGTAAAGTGCATAAATGAGTGAATAATGAGGATCCCAATCGAAGAACTTGCGTGAGTACACGAGTTGTTATTCTTGCTATCTAATTTTAGAGTCAAAATTGTGACACCTTATTTTATCAATACCAAATTCGTGAAATTTAGACCATTTTCAAACCGCCATAACTCGGCGTATTTTCAATCGATTTTGATGAATCTTTGAGGGCGAAAAACTTTGAAGTGTCTTCTTTAACGTCATGCATGCGAACTTAAGCGTAACCCCTTCCGCCCCCACTCTAGTTATGGCGGATTGAAAATGGTCGAAATTTCATGAATTTCAAGTGTTTCATTTTTCGGTTGTTATGGAGATGCTTTAACATCCCTCTTAGACTCTACAAAAATTCACGAACTGCCACTGCCATAAGGCAGTTACCCCTATTTACTTGTCTAATCGAAGGTACAGGTATAAGTCACTGATTAGAGTTAATAAAGGTAGAACGTACCTCATTCACATACGACTACACAATATCACATTGTTCATCGCTTTTTGTTCTTTCCATTTGGTTCCTTCATATTTGGTTGCTGCTGAAAATAAAAAACCGCCAACATTAGTTTTGATACATATTAAAAAAAAAGCCAATCATTTGTTTCACCAGTGATATTTACTTTCGTTTATTTTTGTATTAGGTGAAACATATTGAAATAAGTAATAATAATAAAAAGTTTGTTTCACAACATTTAACTGTAATAAGATTGATTGTGAAAAATTTGTGATACCAGCAGTGTTTTAATTCAACCTCCAATTAAATTTTGTGAAACAAACCAAGTACCTTTTTATTATGCTTCTGTTTATTTCATGTCTGCATGCAGCAATTATTCGATTCAATTTTGTGTTACTTTGATAGTTCTAATACTCAATTGTTCAATTCCAATATCCGTGGTATTTGCCCGGAATGTAGTTCCAATAAGTAATTTGTTTTTATATTGTACACAAACGTTATAGATTAGGCAATGAATTTTCTAAATGATTGTATACTTATTGCGTGTATCAGCAATCACTGCCTCTTGTTTGTATATTGTACGCTTACATGAATTCTCGTTCACGTCATACCTTTGGGCTTCTAGAATGACTCCGCTCGTTCATGGCCTCAGCTGTCCAGGAATTGCATTTGGATCGGTGTGCGTTTTCAGTGTGGACTTCATACTGAAAAATAAAGACTAGTATATAATAAACTTATGATTGTGTTAAATATTACTATTATATCTCTTGAAATTTAAGACTCGGTGGTCGCACTATAGTTTTACCCGCATTTACGTTTGGTTGCCACTGCTCTTTCATTGCATTGTCGGTGTGTAAAAAATGTTCTCTATGCAAAACCAAATCCTACACTTTACCGCCTTCTTAAGTGTAAGTTTGTGTATGTGTAATAGAGCCTGTATGAAGCTCCAGCTAAATCCCAGTGTCTATACCACTCGCAAAAGCGCAGGCGCGAATCTAATAGTAGTTTCGGCAGTGACGGCTCGCGGTTTTTTTTTCTGGTACGGCCGAGATTGCAGAGATGGTGATACCGATAGGTGCGGTCACGCAGTCAGCCGCCTCTGCAACCGACCCTATTTATCAGTATTGCCTCCTCTGCTACCTGAAAAAACCCCGCGAACCGTCACTGGTGTCTATGTGTAAGTCCATAAAATGAAATTGGTTGTGTGCCACTAGAATCGCAAATTTCGCGCATGCGCGAGACTACCAAATTATCAATCATTTTATCATAGAAAACTTGGGGAATCTCAGCTCTTGGACCATGGGATTAAAGCACCAGCCATTTCTGTCACATGTGGCCATCACGGAAATAACATTTTTCCCAGTTTAAAACAGTCGCCTTGATTTGGTTGACATTTGTGAGTAGTGTAACCTCAATTGTCGAATGTTTATTGCGTAACCTACAGTATTAGAATTTAATGACATAATGAAAATATTGGAAAATTCAGGTAGTTTATCGTTATTTATATGCATTCAATAAATGTACTTATTCTAGTACATGGAAGTTAATAATATTAATGAATTTTTCATTTGCTAGTACTTCCTGTAATGCTTGTGAAACAATTTCCGCAACTGTATATAAAGGACTACCTAGACAAAACAAGTCGAAAGTTATTGCGAAGTGTATAAATGAGGATCCTCATCAACTTGCGTGAGTACACGAGTTGCTATTCTTGCTATCTAATGTTAGAGTCAAAATTGTGACACCTTATTTCATCAATACCGAATTCGGGTAAATGAGAACCAAATTTAACAAATTATACCGTTATTTTCTGAGCAATTAAGTGAAACTGATTGAATGATTAACGTTCTCGCGCTTCATCAAACCCAAATTCGATACTTGGCGAACTTGTTTGCTGTTAATTACCTACTTGTTTAGCAAGTTCGCAATCTCGCCAATCTTATTTATCGTCTTTCTCATTGCATCCATTCAACTTGGGTTGCCTATGTTACTTTTCGTGTAACCAAGGTGGTTAAAGCGAATTAGAATCTGAGACGCGATAGTAGCGCCTCACGAAGAACGGGTGCACACAAGTACTATATTTTTTATATTTAATTAATAACATACAAGAAATATTCATGACATAAATTAACAACCCCTTTTTAATCGAATCAACAAATTTGTTGTAAATTTATTATTAAATTAGAAATATCCATTTTGAGGTCCGCTGAGACGTTTCCGACAATTTTAAAAAATAGTTGTTCGTTAGTATCTTGAAAACCAATAGATATTTTCAAATAAAACTTTAAACTCAAGCTTTATTTGACAATCTGAAGACCTGAAAAAAAACAAAAAAAATTATACATGGATAAACACAAAATACAGAACCTTTGGATATCTGTGTTCATAATATCTCGCGTATGAGTAAGCCTGTTGTTACATTAACGGAGGGTTACATACTTCACTTCGCACAAGAGGACCTACTCCCGGTATTTTTTGCCATCCGTGGTTTTTCTCACCGATATGACGTGTTTTGGCCAAGTAACGTATTTTATTCGACCGGAGTCACCGAAATGACGCGAAAACCACCGATGACAAAAACCACGGGGAGTAGAATCAGTGCCCTGGCCACTCTTGCCAGATTTGATTTCACCGTCTCGGCCGAGGCAGGTCACAACACAACAAACACTTCACACTCAATATTTCTTTCACCAAGATGCTGGAGCAGGGCCCTGATTCTACTCCCGGTGGTTTTTGTCATCGGTGTTTTTTCGGGTCATTTCGGGAAGTCACGACGGTAACCTGCCGAAAACGCGTCATATGGGTGAGAAAAACCAACAGTGAGTAGAATCAGGGCACTGGGCACTGATTCTACTCCCGGAGCTTTTGTTTTCGGTGAGTCACGACCAAATAGAATACGGTATTCGGCCGAAAACGCGTCATATCGGTGAGAAAAACCACCGGGGAGTAGAATCTGGGCCCAGGTCATAAATATATAGGGATAGGGCCCTGTATTCGTGCGGCAACCGATTCTAATATTTGTCACGTGCTCGTTGTAATAAATTCCGTGCCGCCATTTTCAATAATAACAATAACAGATGCATAAAAGCAGATTGTTCAGTAGAAAGATCAAGTTTTCCAGTGATGATAATTGAATAAAAATAATCCCCAAAGTCCGTAAATTTGTTTTGTTCTTATCACCGCAGACTTTGAATACTTTATAAATAATCTGTTGTGCTTGGGTACGGAAAACTGGTGTACTGTTTATAAGCATCTGCTATGTTTTTCACATTTGCAAACAAGAACACATTTTGAGAAGAGAAATCGCAATTACATCACTGAATATCACAAATGTATAGAAAAAAGTATCTATAGTTTGAGTTCCAATTGAAACAAAGGGTGGTGGGTGAGCCCTATCCTACAATCCAACCAGTAAAACTTAAAGCAAGGGTTTCACGTGAGTAAATAAATAAATAAAAAAAGATACAGATTGTAAATGTTTTATTAAAACTGGGTTATTTGCAAAATAACTATTTGAAGACAAATAATGTTCAACTGTTTGAATTGTAGGATACAATTCCACCCACCACCCTTTGTTTCAATTGGGACCCGAACTATAAACACTGCTTTAGTTGAATGTGTTTTGTCCTTCATTATCGAAATGAGTCCAGATCACTAGAAAACAGTGTTTATAGTTTCAGTTCCAGTTGAAACAAAGGCTGGTGTCCTACAATCCAATCAGTAAAACGAGTAAATAATTAATAAAATAAAAAGAAATTAAAATTGGATTAATTGTAGAATCAAATGTTTATTTTCAACTGAATTTAAATAGTGGGTGGGCCCTATCCTACAATCAAATTAGTTTACCACTAGCCAAAGATTCTACAAAGAAATTGTTTACAATAAAAATTGTCATTTCCTTCTTTGTTTCCTTTTCTTTTAACTCTTTGGAATACTTAAGAACAAATCACAGATTATCATCTGTAAGACGCATCATCACACACACAACATTTTGGCCCAATTATACTTTCAGCAGGATGCACTTCAATTAAGAACGGATATTGTTTATTTGGTAATATATTTATGGGCCACAAGAAACCATGCAATTCAAACATTAATTATTGTTTCCCCGTTGAATGACAACGTATATTCATTGATGGGGAAACAGTAGATTACTACTTCCACTTAATTAAGGAAGTTTGTGCATCGCTTAGTACAATAGATGTAGTTGCCGTAACAGTGCAATTCAATTAACCGAATAATAATCAATAAAGCTCGATAATGCTATGACCAAAATGGTGGAAAATTGTTATTTATTATCAAGCCAATTTGCTTCGATTTCAGTGATCCAGGAGGAATTGTAAATATTTTATTAGGTAATAGTAAAGGCTGTTTTGAGGAAATATAATTCCGATTATCAACGGTTACGGAAATACAGTTGCTTGAATTTATCACCTAAATATCTCATGCGCAAGCACACTTGATGGTTTAGTGTTACAAGTGTGCTTCAAAAAAGGTTTTACAAGTGTTTATTGATAATGCAGGTGGTCTTTACAAATGCTAAATATGCTGATATATTTGTTTACAGGTCTTGTAATGAACATGCTCTTGCTTCTTGTAATAACTACCACATTCAAGTGTTTACTAGTAGTTTGAATAAACTGCCTAAGACAAATGCTGCAGCCAGCCTGCCTTACTATCAGGAGTTAACTCGTTTTGACTTTATCAGCGAATTATTACATATTAACTTGTACATTAAATTATGCTACCGATTTGAACGGTTTATTTCAGTGGTTACCAAACTTCTTTGCCCTACCGCCCCCTTTCCAGAATAAAATATTACTTAGCGCCCCCTGGAAATTATATTTTATTTAAATTTTGATAGCAAATAATAGGAAATATATATGTATTAATGTTTCTACCTTTTTCGCAAAATATAGTAAATAATTGTGTAAAATAGAAACATTGAACTTTGAAATTATGAAACTATTTATTGAATCATTTGCAGTTACTTTCATCAGTTCTTCTTGTAACTGCAGAAATTCTTCTGTGTTTACACGCCATCAGCGCCCTCCTGAATTGCTGCAGCACCCACCAGGGGGTGGTGGCGCCCACTTTGGGAATCACTGGTTTATTTAGTGTGTCTACTTTAAGATTTATTTTAATATTATTCATCGAAAATATTTCAATTGAACGTATACCAGGTGTATGCATAAGTGTTTTCCGGTTTAACTAAGAGATGGCGCATTTTCGAACTAAACAACTAATAGAAAAAACACATACGTCATTTTGTTCGTGTGATATTAAACTATAAACACACACAAGTTTAGTCCGGTAAAAACTAGCGTCTTTGTTTTATAGTTTAGTGATCTTGTCGAGTTTTGTGCCTGAAAAAGAACATTTGCGGCACGCTTTGCTTTTCTTATTTAATCAAAAGAAAAGGCTGCTGAAAGTCAAAGTTTGCTAGTAGAAACATATGGTGAACACGCTCCATCGATTGGAAAAGAAGAAATAGGCCAGAAGACATGGCAAAGTGATTTTGTTACACGACAATGCGCCGTCTCACGCAGCAAACCCAGTGAAAGAAATCGCTTGGATGGGACATCCTTCCACACCGGCGTATTCGCCCGACCTGGCGCAATCTGACCATCACCTCTTCGCACCAATGGGGCACGCGCTCGCAGAGCAGCACTTCAGAAATTTCGAGGAAGTTGGAAAATGGCTCGACGAATGGTTTGCCGCAAAAGACAAGCAGTTTTTCTGGCATGGTATTCATAAGTTACCTGAAAGATGTGTAGAAGCCAATGGCCAATATTTTAATTCATTTAAAATTAATTTCCCTTGAAAATTACGTATTTTTTTGTACCAAAAAATCCAGAAAAAACTTATGAATATCAGCAACTAACTGCACTGATGAGACCTGAAAGGTCGAAACCTGTTTGTAGGTATTCTGATGGGGAAACAATACTTAATGTTTATTTAAATTAAATTGACTGTTTCTGGCAAAAAAGTCATAAGGCAAGCGGTTAAACAAAATTTGGATGCAATAGATACTATAATTCAGTCAGTAGAATGAAGTCTTTCAACAAGCAAAATCTCCAAACCTCGCCCCATTAGCTATTTGTCTATGAGGATAAATGATAAGCAACGTAACAGTGCTTTATAATTTAAATGAATGAATGAATTTTTGGGTTTAAGGCGCATCGACATCTGTGGTCATTCGCGCTATAATTTAAATAATCAATAAATATAATTAACCTTTTGTGAAGCTTTTGTGGGTAACATTTAAACAGATGTATCTGTATAACTCATATTTGTACTTAAACAATCACCTCCTAAAATATTATCAATTCCTCCCGACTCATCTGTTAAAACACAATAACTCAATATTGTAAACTGATTCGAGGGTGGCGGCACTTACTTCGTGATACATTTTTAATTAAATAAAACACACTTTTACTTAGTTAATATCACACTGTTTATTTATTTCAATCGCCTTTGTCCAATGCAGTATAAATAAGATGTTCCCTGTATTTACGTTACTTATAATTTGATGATGATCATTGATCGAATCTGCAGTCACTAATAAATAAACACTGTGATATTAACAAAGTAAAAGAGTGTCTTATTTATTGACTTAATAGTCATGTAAATATTTTTATTCATCTTTTAATGACAAATGATGTAATAATGTACAAGGTATTGCAATTTCAAAAATAGTACTTTTCTTTAAAAATTAGAATTCAATTGCTGTCCTGAGTACACACCCAAAGTACTAGAAAATACTTCAAGACATTTCTTATCCAACTAACAAATTCTGATAAGGGAATTAAAGGTGGAGATGTTTTATAAAAGACACTACATTGAAATCTGCGTATATATATATATATTTTACATTATGTACCTTTTTTAGTGTCTTGTATTGTATTTTTACACATTTTATGAATAGGTTTTAAGTATTTTATGTATTCCATGATTTTTATTTATAATTTGTAATTCATTTAAAACTTTTATATTGCCCTCGTGTTTTTTTTTTAAATTTTGTTAAAGCGTATAAATTTTACATGCTAGTGCTGAATTTATATTGTGTGCATTTCATGAGAACTGTAACACACTTACACCAATAAATTAATATTATTATATAACACTCAGCATATTATTTTCTATAATAATCATTACCCACTATTTACTTTAGTTTGTACAAGCTTTTTCTATTACGGGTTTTTTTTCTTTGGTTACGTATTAATATTCAATACTTACAATTATTTATTTTAATTATACATCCTACACCATAAAATAGGGATCTGAAGTATATATAATTTTTTAATTAAACAGTACATACAATTCTCGATTATTAAAGGCTAATGGCAATGCCGACGTCAACACTTGTAATAAGTGTTATTATTATTATTAAAACCATTGGTTTCACTGAACAATACTGCCACGTTAGATTGTAATAGTTAAGTATACCAAATATAAGCTTTTAATAAGAAAGAAAAGCTTATAACACTACTTTACCTTATATTTATTATTTCACTTGTTTACAATTACATCGCACATTCACAATTTTTTTTAGATATCCGGAACCGCTGGGTGATAACTTATGCCTCGAATCACTCACTTGGAACACAATTTTCACTTGTAACAAACTTGCATAATTACCGCTTGTATTGATCACAATTATGATTCAATTAGGATTCACAGATAGCACGAAAGTATCTTATCAACCGAATGTCCCAATACACCTAGAATAACAACACAGTACACAGGTTTATTTAGGCTGAAGTTAGTTGCACATAATGGTGATGTTCATTAATTTAGGTGATTCTTGCAAATTCATCACTATTCCACAAGATGAAAGTTCAGACCGGCTCAAAATGATCCAACAAACACTTCAACTGGGAAAACAAAAATTTTCCCAGGAAACCAAATTATGTGCAGTTTTTACAATTGGGTACAAAGAGTGAAAAGAAAATTTGATGAAGTGAAATTCAATATGGCTGAAATAACTATGTACTACATTGTGAAATAGGTTTACAGTAAAAGATATGAAGAATGTGGCTGTTAAAGGGTCAAAATTGTTGTTTTAGCGTTTTCGAGTGCAGGGCCGGTACAGCGAAGTTGCGAAAAACATGCGGAATTGCCCCAACACCCTCTTGTTGGGTGGAAATTGAAGCCCAGAATTTTGACTAAAAAAGGAGACAATATGGCTCCTTATCATTAATAGTGCAAAACGTATCGTTTTACGACGGGCAACCCGCGACGTTGTTACGTTTTTTGACCGGGTGTGAATTGAGTACCCGGAATTTTGAAGTATTTATTTACCCATTCAGGGATTATTACCGAATTTGAGTTAATTTTATCTGTGATGCAGTCGAGCTTAATGAGTGGAAATTCAACATGGATGTTTAATTTGTTATATGCGGATTATGCAGTCTTCCGTGATCTTCATTTCACTCCATGGAAACAAATCGTTTCTCTCATTTCTACTGCGTGTTGTTAATAACGCATAAAAGGTCGAGTCTATTAGTCGGGAAAATTAGAGCGGGTGTATGTTTTCTTGTTTTGTAAATACAAAAACACGTTTTGATTGTGGTTCTGAAGTATTTGGATTACCTTTTCCGTATCCGGGGATGCGGAACGTGTTATGAGCACTTTGTTTTTCTTATTTAATGGAGTGTCTTCACTTGACGTTACATCGTAACTAATTCGGAACTTTACGCACAGCACTGGCACTTTAAAGGGCGTTGGGTTTTGTGTTTTTTCGAACAGAAAAAACGCGTTGAAGTGGTGGATTTGGCAGGAAATTCTGTATTGTTGTCGAGTTTAAATGAACTCGCACGTAGACGAACGATACTGAAACTTTTCACGTCGCTCACGGTCAACTAGCACGAACGTTGTCACTCTGTGAAAACGAGTTACGGATTACGCGTTATAGAGGGTTGTTTTTGGACTTGGCCAGGTAGATTTTTTTTAGACACGCATTATGTCTCTCCGGAGAAACACAGAACTAAAATCTCCCCACTCGTCCAATCATCGATTGTTGCATTTTATTATGAAAAAAAAATTAATGGCGACCTCATTTTGCGTGGATCCGCACGCTCATTTCGCCCGCTTTACTTACGTTTTTTTCACCGGACACTATAACAACGTTTCGTCTACTATAGACGACCCGTAAAACGACATTTTAGGTTAGAAAACTATTGGGTATTGGGTCGGACAACTACGTGACGCACAAGCAACCGTCCATTATCTCTCCTCGTTTTTACCTCTCGCTCGTTCACCGACATGAATTCGAATTACTTGGGCGGCTGTATTCCATTCTAGATGGTCTACCACGGCAAACTCGATTATACGCAAACTGCCTAAATTTTCTAATCGCCGCAACAATAATTGCACTCTAGACAAACTCAACCCCTATCAATTTGTAGTCATTCTCTACAAACTAATAAATTATTTTCTAAAACTCTAAATTATACACCCCTGTACGAATAAAAATACAATCAACATTTCCCTGACCATTCCCAACTATTATTTTAATTTTACTAGCAATCCGTTTTCTTATCGGATAGAAACTCACCTGCTATAGCCCAAGTCGATTTAATTACGATATTTGTTTGAATATATCACTGGATAATTATTATCATGACTTACGTCAGGTACCAGTCCGTCCCTGTTGAAGTTACTATTTACGTTTTATATTACATATTCTACAATGTATATTATTAGAGGAATTATTTAACAATGTCAACACGATTAATTGTTTTCTTTATCGACTTATCAACAATTGTAATCGTTGCCAACTGATAGAAAAAATGTAATTAAAATAAGTCACACATGTTATATGAAAATATTACTTATTAGGGATTTGTGGCAATGGCCTCGATCTAGGTAATACAGTTTAAGATTGAATAAAGCGCTTTAACATTATCTTTTTGACGACAGACACGTGTTTATTAGTGAGTCTTAAGAGGAACTGGGTCGGTGATATCTGGTCTGGCCAACACGCGCCTCCCTCAATCTACAATGCGGTCAAGGCTATGATGAGTTTTATACAAACAATTACAATTAGTAAATGTTTTGACTAAATTCCATTGCATTTTTTTAAACCATAAACCATTACATCCCGTTCAGTGGTTCGTGCATAAGTTCTAATAATATCTTAATCTACAATTATACATAGTGGAATAATGACTTTCCTTGCTAATGCGACGGAGAACATGGAGTTATTAAAACACATAATTTGCTTATAGTCAGCACAAGATTATGTAATGCAGTGTTCATCGGCTTGTCTCACTTCTCGTATCTTTTTGCTTTCTCTTGTACTGTTCTAGGTTTTTAAAAAAAGATTATGTTATCACACGACTTCAGTTCTCGCTCTCTCGTATAACTGTACTTAATTTTATTTGTCTGTCATAGTATGAAAATATGATTAAGCAGTAGCGCACACAGAAGAACCGATCAGAAGAGAGAGCCAGTTCACCACAGAGCAGCAGCGGCTCGTGGAAGTTCGGCGAGGAGGCTTCGGAAGAAAATTTGACCAAAACAGCATCAGAATATTTACTTCTTCTGTAAGAGTAAGTAGTGCAGCAGGAGTGGTATCCTGTACGAAGATCCACGAGCCGCCGCTGCCACAGAGTGACACATGAACGGTTTTGCTCATCTCCACTTCACGGGGTTTAAGGCAGTGACGGTTCGCGGGTTTTTTTCTGGTACGGCCGAGGAACAAGAGGTGGTAATACAGATAGGTAGGGTCAGTTGCAGAGACGGTTGGCTGCGTGACCGCACCTATCTGTATTACCACCTCTTGTTCCTCGGCCGTACCAGAAAAAACCCCGCGAACCGTCACAGGTTTAAGGTATGAAATGTTGCTTCAGTAGAAAATGAGTATGAGATGCAATTAATGCATACCAGCATCTGCCACTCGATGACTCGATCGATCAGATCTGTAGATTAGATAGGGGAAATGACTCTTTTTTGTGAGTCGACACATGAGTGGGATCTTGACTCTTTGCAAGAAGTAAAAAGTTTGCTTGGAAAAAAGTTATGAGAAGAAAAATAAAAAAAGAATCTACTCACCCACAGAAATTTATATTTTAACGCGCTAACTAAATCTTACTCTATTACGACACTAATATCAACATGAGTCGACTCTTTGAATCAACATCTCTTCTGTAGACATTATAATTAGCAGGAAACAACTCGGAGTCTAGAACGTCATTATGAAGCCCAGAAACATCGCAATCAATACATTGAAAGATTTAATTTACCATTTATTCCGCGTTTGATAGATGTTAGTTCATTTTTTAAACTGGGTTTTTCTTGACGATCCTTGCAATATTGCATTTTCACGTTCTTTTACCTTCTCCTGTAGTTTTGAAAATGCATCACGTTGGGGTGCGATCGGATTTAATTAACATTAATAATAATCTTTATCTCCTCTGGTTAAATACATTTACGAGTGGATAACAAATAAATATAAATCACCGAGCACAACAGATAACTTCGAAAATTATTAACATTAGTCATTAAGAACCGTCATGAATTTTTTTTTGCATTTTTTTCCCGAGTTGAAAAACATTTTTTAGGGGAAAAATTTATTCTTAATAAGTTGTTTATTTTGGTATTCTCTACAATTATCATTAATATAAATTTGATGTAACTATTACCGTTTCCTAATTAGAAACCAAAAATCGCAAAAAATTAAAAAACTTTTTTTTTTAAGTACAAACTTTTTATGAACAATATTTTCAAATGAAAGATGTTAATTTTTTTTATTATCTTCAAGATTTGTTTAAAAATGAAACATATTTTGTATGCCAATTTTATGGGTACCCTCCCCTTACCAGGAATCAATTGCCTCATTGATATAACTAATTTTCACCTTTAGTAAAATATTTTTACATTTGAAGTCCCGCCTCGTAGTACAACTCGATTGCCGCCGAGCAGAGATTGAGGTTGCATTTCCAGAATGCAAAATCATTGAACTAGAATACAAAAATCCGCAGTACGCAGTTCATGGCGAAACACACAGTTTGTACATAGAGTTGCCTATCTATAAAAGGTAATATAGGATAAGTGCGCCGTGTAATTTTTGTACGTACGTGTCGATTTGTTTACGCACTCGGGAGCTTGACGGGTTGCATAAATGTTAACCTCGGGCCCTAGCATAGAAAGTAAGTTTGGGCAACATTGCTGTACAGAACATGATGGACCAAATAACTGGTAACCCTGAAATTCCACAAATCTCAGAACCATCCAATAAACCCAGTTTTATGTGCCCGCGTAGTAAGGATATGAAAACTCCAACAACTTGGACAATATGCAATAGAAATAGGTGTAAGAGGGTCCGTATTTCTTGCGAACAGATTACTTTTAGAAGAGCACGGTAAAAGAGTTCCAGTGTTCCCATTTTCTAGTCATTTATATTTATAAACTCTGTGCAGCGTGGGTGTAGCAAACCACCAGTTACTAGAACGCAAACATGAAAACTAGATAATAGATTTAATTCGAAGGACATAGCAAATGCATTCAGGAGCAAAACCCCAATAGGCGATATTTACAGTACGCAAACCAAAGAGGTCTTTCCGAACAGACCAAAAACCCCCATCGTGGACACGAGGAACATCTCCAAAACACCCGTTAAAGATCTTAACTCCAATAGCCACGAAATGCTAAGGCGAGATTTGAGCAGTGAGCCCAGAGAAAGGTCGCATTAGTTGTTTATAGTTATAAACTCTTTTTGGATATATTTACTAATAAAACGTTCCCTTTCTAATTACTCTTGTATTATTACTTCGTCCTGCACACATATATTAAAACAAAACCTTAAATACTCAAAAAATACAAAATAGGGTAACAAACCACCCCACGGGGTGTTCGCCGCAGTGGGTGTTTATAAGTTAAGGTTACCACTTATTTATGTTTCTCAAAGCGTTCTAATTATTATTATTCAATCGAGATAAACGATTTCCCTTTCATTTAATCAATGCGACGCAATCCAGCATCAAAATTGCAAATGAAGTCGTTTGATATGTTTCCGTACTCGGTGTTCACCGAATATACATATTCCTATAAATAATAAACCACTCAGTTACGGTAAAAGGCCGGCGCGAAAGTGTACATTTTAAATGACAAAAAAAAGAGTTTGAGCTGCGAAATGTAAAGGCGATTCGTGACCGGCAATATGCACGAACTGTTAGTTTGCCATTAAAACGTGATCGCCGGTTATAAACCTTTTAATGGCTGTGAGGAAACTTATGAATTATTTAAGGCTTCATACACACCGCATCAGAGAATTAATTACAGATACTGTGCAGAACAAACTTTAAAAGCAAATACGTATTCATCAACTTATCACCAAGGACTTAAGGGTCAGTTTTTTAAACAACTGCTTATACCAAGTATACCCTTAAACTGGCATCTCAAAACTGACAAAATGGCAAAAAGGTTCATATAATAAATCAATTTCAGGAACATTTGCGAACAAACGCTTTCAGAATTCATCGTAAAATCACCCTAGCATTACCTTTGCAAATAATTTCTTAGAATCGATAAAGTTTTCTCTTCCGGTCATAAATACATATATTAATCATAAGCGGCTGAATCGATTGCGAATCAAAGAGCACGTGCGCTCTAAAAAAAACAAATGTATAAACTAAAAGAACGTCGACGTGGGCGTATTTATTTATATTTACATTATTGATAAATCTGGAAGTGGAGCAAACATGAACGCATTTATATTTTATTGGCGTTAGATTTAATAAAGTTCAAGGGTTGCCAACTAGAAAATTTCAATAATTTATGGTTCAAATCAATTCTTTGCGTTTGTGTTAACAGAAGCCATTTGTCATTTTACTAGTAAATACTTTTTATGTCCTATCTATATTATTATTATGTCTATATACATCTTTATTACATACAGGCTTAAATTATGGACATCTCTGTCTGGGCTATCGACCATGGGTCTTTCTGCCCAATATTATTATGTATCTTCATACATTTAATATATTAACATTGCCATTACTGTACCATTTAAAACCACGAATATCTAGAAAAGAAGCACTAAAAACATTGTT
Source organism: Ocypus olens (assembly GCA_910593695.2). Classification (NCBI taxonomy): domain Eukaryota; kingdom Metazoa; phylum Arthropoda; class Insecta; order Coleoptera; family Staphylinidae; genus Ocypus; species Ocypus olens. The sequence continues at coordinate 4,033,028 of OU343057.1, read as the reverse complement.
TTGGTTACCTTGTGTTTTTTATATTAGCCCTAACTCACCGTAAAAAAGTATTATTTTCTTCCATATGTCGTGTTATAATTTGTAAAACTAACTCAGCAGATAAAGATTTGTTAATAAACAAATAAAAGAGTATCAAGTATATGCAATTTTGCAGTAAAATCAAGAAAGACCTAAGGTCAATAGCCCAGACAGGTACATACTAACACCTTATTGTAAATTAATTGTATTGTTCAGTATCAAACTGTGTCTGTAATAAAGATGTATATTAAATTTATTTTACACTGCATACGTGTATTTAAGTTAGGCAACACAATGAAAGGCAGTCACATTTAGCGATGTTGGCTACAAAATCAAGACACAAATGCAAAAACAATCATCTAGTCATTAATAATCATAAAGTGCATTGATTCAATCATGAAAATTGTAACATTTTTATCACTTAATACCGTTAAAAAAGTGGTAGCCCTAGTGGCACTCATTGGTCTACTTAAATTTATATAAAGTACACATCTATCCTAAATTACATATGAATTAATAAATAACTTATAATGGAATGGAATGTTATCATTATTATTATTAGTCATATAGTGTAGTTGTTATTTAATTTTGAAATAATCGAGAGATTAGATCCCCTCTCATTAGACATTCGTGCACTCTCCCCTCCCAGTTTTGTTGTAATGTTTGTACTACTTTGATGTTTCCAAGTGGGGAAAAGTCTCAATGGAATGTAACTTAATTTTTGTTTTAATAAAATTTTCTAGTTTTGTTTTATTTATTTTTTAGTAAGTATACTTGTGAGGCAGTCGGTATGTAGTGCGGTCGTGCGTGTAACGATAATTTTAGGTAGAGTGTGAGATGGCTGTTTATTTATGAAGGCCAGTTCCCAAAAATGAGTCACAAAAGTGACAAATCTTCACTTTCTCAACCTTTGCGAGTGGAAACAGAAGAGAACAGTGTGCACACGGATGGTGGTAGCTATTTTACGGAGGATAAGGAGAACTACAACCACGATAATGACAACGAAGACACCGAATCACTGGGGCCACTGCCTCCTAAATGGGAAAAGGCTTACACGGAGAGCGGAGAGGTTTATTTTATCGAGTGAGTATTATTAATGTTCCTTGCGCTTTTCGTTGCTAGTGGGTGGTTTGTTTTAGTCACGCGAGCGGAACTTCGCATTGGCTAGATCCTAGACTATCAAAATTCCAGAAAAAGTCATTAGAGGATTGCATGGACGACGAGTTGCCCTACGGATGGGAGAAAATTAGTGATCCACATTATGGTACTTATTTTATAGACCACGTTAATAGGAGGACGCAGTATGAAAATCCGGTTATTCAGGCTAAACGTGCAGCTTCTCAAGCTTCAGCTAGAGTGAGCCGTACATCGTTTACGAAGGATCCATCGGAATTGTGCGGGCAACGGTACAGAACGTCCTTAGTTAAGTCTTCGAGGGGATTGGGATTTACTATAGTTGGAGGTGATGATGGAGTGGATGAGTTTTTACAAATTAAATCGGTCGTGCCTAAGGGACCTGCTTGGCTAGACGGGAAACTGCAAACGGGTGATGTTATTGTTTATGTTAATGATACCTGCGTGTTGGGGTACACACACAATCAGATAGTCCGCTTGTTCCAATCGATAAGTGTGGGGTCGACGGTGGCTCTGGAGTTATGCAGAGGATACCCGCTGCCGTTTGACCCCAATGATCCAAACACTGAAGTCGTGACAACCATAGCAGTCGATTTACATTTGCAGTCTGTTCCGAATGAGAAACGTCTTGCCAATTTAGATACTAATTACAATTTCCTCGATGGGGACGATATCTCCAGAGATGAAGGCAGTGCAATCGATAACAATGATGATATAGATGATTTACTCAAGGGTATTAATAATTTAAGTGTTAGCAAAGTGGAGGTTAGGGTTAAAATCGTCAAAGGTAATTTAGGTTTCGGCTTTACAATAGCGGATAGTGCATGTGGGCAACGTGTTAAGAAAATCCTCGACCGGCAGCGGTGTAAAAATTTAATGGAGGGCGATATTCTCCTGGAAATCAACGATATTAGTTTACAAAACATGTCTCACGACGATGTGGTGCAGGTTTTAAAAAATTGCCCTTATAACAACGAAGCTACAATTTGTGTGCAACGTGGGTGTAGCAAACCACCAGTTACTAGAACCAAACCACGAAAACTAGATAATAGATTTAATTCAAAGGACATGGCGAATGCATTCAGGAGCAAAACCCCAACAGCCGATATTTACAGTACACAAACCAGAGAGGTCCTTCCGAGCAGACCAAAAACCCCCATCGTGGACACGAGGAACATCTCCAAAACACCCGTTAAAGATCTGAACTCGAACAGCCACGAAATGCTGAGGCGGGATTTCAGCAGCGAGCCCGGAGAAAGGTCGCACTTACGGCTCTCGTTAATAGAGAATCAGGACGTCGAGGACGAGATGGAGATAAATGATATAGTGCAGAATAAGCCGCCAATCGAATATCAAACGAATGATCCTAAATACGGACTGTACATGCCAATTGCTCATCGATACGACTGTTTGTGTTATTCGTGTCAGAATCAGAGGCCGGGTACGACGGACGGCGGCAGCAGCACCTATGAGAGCAGCAACGGACGTAAGGGGAATATGCAGGAGTGGTGGCAGCCTCAACCTAGTGATTACATCGAAATGAACATTACCTTGCACCGGCAGGAAACTGGGTTCGGATTTAGGATAGTTGGTGGCATTGAGGATAGATCTCAGGTTAGTGTTTTTTTTTTTCATGTAAACCTTTTGTAGTTCTTCGAAATAATTGATAATTTGAAACGGTCTGTAAATGAATAAGATTCTCCAAACAGTGTAGCATCTAAATTTAAAGAATTGTCCACTTATTAGAATGTAAAAAAATGTGGGCAACTTTTCCTATGATCAAGAAACAATTCAACTTTTATAAAAATAGATTATCTTAAAATATTGATTACATTAATATATATCAGACAGAGACGTACTAACACATTGTATAATGTATGTAATACTATGTATATGTCTGTAATAAATATATACCATTATTTATTAGCACAATTATTTATATACAGGCAATTTAAATTAATGAATTAATTTTCTATGTATTAAAATGAGAAGCCAACTATCATACACGCAGAAGAGGAAATGAGGTTTTACATTAACTCCATGTCCCCGGGCATCCATTTTCTCTAGAATTTACATTTAATTAATTGAAAGTTGTTGGCTTTCATGAGGCACTAATAAGTGTGGCTGGTGTTCACCTTTAGTGAAAGTTACGTAATCACAGGATTTTTTTTGCCTTATTCCTAGAATACTCAACTTCTGCGAATCACAAGAGGCTGAGTAATGAAGCTGAAATTCCAGTGACTCATTTGCCTTTTACCTTAAAAAAAAAAGAGGTTTCGAAACAATGCAGTTATGGGAGTACGGAATGCCTATTAAATGATTCATTCTTCTGTACTATGAAGAAAAATGTCTGTAATAATAAGGAATGAATGCTGTAATAAATTCATAATTGTGGTGGTATTTGTTAGCATTTCATCTTATGTTTGTTTCCATTTTCTACCATTAAATAAATGTAATAGAGACGAAATATAGCCTGAATTCATTTATTTAATGCTTCTGCAACTACAATAGAGCATCGATAATCCGGGCGTCAAAAATCCGGATTCAATTCCCGTGAAAAAAAAGTTGAAGTGAATACATACATACATACATATATGTATAGTTTTTCATTAAAATACATTATAAGATTATATTAATTAATGATTTTATTTATCTGCTCCAATTATTTAACCTATAAAGTGAATTATTAACGGTTTTAGCAATTTTTCTTTTTGTTATGGATTCAAACGACCTTTTCTGGTTCTTTTCGAAAATCCGGATTATCAACGCTCTACTGTAGTCAGGTTGTCTCAAATTTATTTATTCTATCAGTTTTACGGAGGTTTTATTAATATTTTTGTAAAACTGTCCATCGGTCAACCTTCAACTATATAAATTTGTTTATTTACGAAGTAATAGGAGGGTTAATGTACAAAGTTAGATATGTATTCAGTAAATAAATACAGTTTACAATATGTTTTATAGTGTTAAATATCGTTCACAGGCCCTATAAATGAACCAAACCTTACATTCATTAATACTAAACCAAAACACAGCAAACAAGACATTTGTTTTAAGATTTTGATGTATTCATTAATAAGGAACTCCCTATTGTTTATTTATTCTTTATTTGATGCGAGATATTAATTCCGTGCAAATTTCTTTTATATCTAGCCGCAATTCAGATTGTTATCAATGGTAAGTCTCTCGATGCAATAAAAATTAAAGGATATTCGATGTTTGTCAGTGTTTTTGTGATGTGATGATATATTATTTCAGTGTTATTTGTTAGTTTTATTGTTTGGATTATTTTCGTTTATATTTTACATTTTGTATGATTGTTATTTAAAATTAAAACACAGTCAAGTTTCCAGTGGGAAACTTCTCAACATGACCATCATCAAACTAAATACTTATTGTCCTTGACAGAGTTATTTTCTCATGTTATGTATAACACCCCAAATAATGGAAACTTGTGGACATGCATAGTCCAATTTTACAGTTAGCATTTTCAGTTGTCCGCAACGCTCATTACGTACATTTCAGGTTGCCGTGGGACACATTGTCGTAGGAGGAGCTGCGGATCTCGACGGCCGTATCCGTTCCGGAGACGAGATCGTCAGTGTGGACAACTTCTCCGTTTTGAAGGCGTCGCACCGGCAAGTGGTCCAGCTGATGAACCAGGCTGCCACTAGAGGACAAGTCAATTTAGTATTAAGAAGGAGGAACTACCCCCCTATGATAGCCCCGTTTTCTCCGGGACACCCCGTCGAATATTTGCCGCAGCAGAGGATCCACACCCCCATTGCGAGTCCCAACAACCAAACGTACGATGTCATCGTCCACCGCACGGAGAACGAGGGTTTCGGCTTCGTCATCATTTCTTCAGTTAATAAAGTTGGATCAACAATAGGTATTACACATATTTATTGATGATTACAATATTCCACATAAGTTTTTGTTCATGTTTAATAACACGTTGGCTGCCATGTGAGTTAAATACAATTCATACCTCATGTTTTTGGAATCTAATGTGAAAACAAGGTTGCTACATCAAAGAATTGTCGCCCTTCACACTAAAACACCAATAATGCACTTTCAACAGCAAATAGTCCTAGCCACTAGTATAAGAATACTGTTGCAGGGAGAAAGCAATTATGTGCTCAAGTCGGGTACTTAAGTGGACTCTATTGAACATGTTGTTACTAATAGTGGTTGTATTTGTTATGTTTAACTTAAAGGGCTATTGATCTCTCAGTGTCTTGCATCTATTATTGGGGTTTTAGACAAGTTCAAGCCTTCTTAAATAGTCTGATAAACTAAGACAAATGAAGTTGTCGTTCAGCTGTGTTTTTGTGTGCAATTTGGAGGGAATATTTTGTAAAATAAAAATTTGATTTTCAGGGAGGTTAATTGAAGATAGTCCAGCGGAGAGGTGCGGCCGCCTGCACGTCGGCGACTACATAGTCGCCGTGAACCACATCGACATAATGCACTTAAGCCACGGAGATATAGTGAACTTAATAAAGGATTCCGGACTGTCGGTGACGCTGACCATAGCCCCGAACACCGACCAATAAAACGAAATGATAATAATAATTAGCGAGCTTAATCAAAAAAGAAAGAATTAATTCAACGAACGTTGTGATCTTATTGTTTTCTGTGTACTGATGATTATTTTTTTACTTGTTTTTAATTGAATTAGCTTTATATATCGCAGCCATTTTTAAATTGAATGACTGTACATTGTGTATATTCATTTTGTAACATTAAGCGTTTATACCAAAAGTTATTTATGTAGATGTTGGAATCTCTTAAAGTTTATAATTCTGTGTGTATTAATGGAATCACTCTCTTTGTCCTTCATGTGATAATTTGAAGTATTCGCTTTACGAACACAGACTGCACTGCCATTGATTTTTCCGAGGGAATTCCAGCTGCAACGTTATGGTATTTTTATGAAAATTGTTATATTATTTTTTATATCATTTTACAAGATTGATGCGATCGCGTAGCCTATTGTTTATGTAAAATATTTAGATCTAATTGAAATCATCGTTACCTTCTATCTCGATTCTCGACATCTTTAGTATTTAATGTGTTTCGATTGTGGCTCGGCCTTAAAAATTTGTCCGAGCCGTGTTGCATAGATATAAAAAATTCACTTAGATTGTGAAAGGCTCAATATTAAACTATAACTGTTTATATATTATATATGAAGATTTTTAGACTGATTACGATTTCTAAAAAAAATTACAATAACAGTTTTTATCACATAATCAAGTTAAAAAAATAAAAAAAGAAAATTAAAAAACACTTAGCAATAATTAAGCATTAAATTTATTGTTTTCATTATATGTAAAAAGTATGATAAATGTATATAAATAATAAACATTAAAAAACAAAACAAACGAAATGTACAGTTTTTATAAATAGCGTTCCAGTCATTGGATTAGGCATCTGAAATAATAATGAGGTAGATTAGAATTTTTTTTGATAAATTTTTATTTAAGGTAAGTTTATACAAGTGTTAATATTCTCTGAACTGTGTCCAGTCGTAGCAATAATACTGCTCGGATGAATCTAGGTCTATTTGTCTCTGTCTTTTGTAATTAGGAGTCCAGTAGGTTAACCTAATATCCTGTGCCGAATTGTTAGAGTTAGAATTTAAAGACTTGCCTGGCATCTCTAACGAATTTCGCTGGATAGCTTCAAGCTGCGGCTGCACGTAACCTAGTAATGGACGGTCGTGAGGTTCAGCAGCCCAACATTGCTCCATTAAATTCCAACAATCCTGTGTAAAAGTTGAGAGACACTCGGGCCTAATACCTACAAATACTTGTTTGTTTTATCATGTTTTACCAAGTGTGCAATGAGAAATCAATCAAACGTACTTACAAATACGTATTACAAAGTTAAATCAAATCAAATTCTATTAGAAATCTGTCTGTATTACTGCAGCAATGAGTTTTTTTACAAATCATTTGTATACTTTGTGTCCCCAAATGAAAAAACCACTATTTTGATAAAATAAAAATTAGGTTAATTAATTTTTGTTGTAACAAGAAGCACTATCACTTACAATTACTCCTTGTAGATAGATATTTTGGTTACCTTTTTGTACACTGGTCCATAGTTGCTCCTTGTTATGAAATTGCTCAAAGTGAATCGGGAGATTCACCTTTCCCGCACATATATACCAAAACAGAATTCCAAAAGCATACACATCCACACTGGAATCGTATTGACCCGACAATAATTCAGGTGCCATGTGCACTGGAGTTCCAACAATACTACCAGACATCATAGCCTCTGGTATACAAAAACCGAAATCTGTTAATTTGGCTCGATCATTCGCATCTAGCTGCAATTACATGACTTAAACGTATGATCCAATTTTTTAAAGCTATTTACTTACCAAAACATTTTTCAATTTTATATCCCTGTGGACTAAACCTTGTGAGTGTAAGTAGCGAATTCCCTCGACCACATCAATGGCTATCTGAATCCTCATGGCCCAGCTCAGTTTGCCCTTTAATCCACAGTAAAGATCCCTAGTCATCTGCTCCATTACTAGTAAGACTGCCGAGGAACTTCCTCCTCCATAACTATTATCAATCACAGATCCACAAAGTTTCACAATCCTGGGATGTTCAGGTATGGTTCTATAACCAAGGTTCGAATTAAAAATTTCAATAGATCCATTTTGTGGTCCTCACAGATAGACACACCGATCATTTTTCAAAAATGATTAGAGATTTTCAAATGAAGCTTTGGTGGAAGACCTAGAATTAAATTTTTTATTACCTTGTGTAATAAAACTCCATAGCTAAATCATTCCAGTGCCTATCATCAGGCGGAACCACCGATTTCACAGCACACGGGTTCACAGCACCCCACGGTTCACTAGAGTAGACGACGCCGAACTGTCCCCTTCCAATTTCTCTGGTCAGTTGCGGCATGCCGAATCTGATCAGATCGCTGAGTGATGTGCTTTCCAGCGTCAGTCTGGCGAATTTCGGCGCATGCTTTTTCCGGATTGCTATGCGTTGTTCCTCAGTTTGTTCTATTTTTCCGATGAGCTGATTTTCTAAAGAGCGTATCGCCGACTTGAATGATTCGTGTGATGTCTTCACGTGTTCCTGGAACTAAGTCAATAGGTGGTACTAGACTAAATATCGATTTTTTGCAAAAACTAAAAAATTATGATGAACCAAGAAGGCTACAAGTATTACCGAACTAGACCACTGTGCTACACCAAAACACTTTTTTGTCTTTATTATATTTCCTATTTAATTTAGCATGTAAGATGTTAGTTAGCTGACACCCTGAACTTGTTAATTATTGAATTTAGTCTCATGTTAATTCAATCAAATATAATTACCTGAGCTGAAATGATTTTGACGAGTTTCGACGAGCTAAGCGAATCGATGAGTTCATTGACGACCTGCGTCTGCCACTGCAGGTCGAATCTTGGCTGGGTGGAGGAGCTCCAGGGCAGCTGGAAATTTTGAATGAACTTGTGCAGGCGATCCATAAAAGTGTGAACGATGGTGAATTTTGTCGATGATTTTATGTCAATATTGTAGGCAGCACTTAGTATTTGCTTGACGGCATCCGAGGCCGTCAGACTTCCCTCGAATTCGTGGCAGCTCCTCTCCAAGCTTTCCAAGCACCTCTGCAAGGTGCCGGTGAAGCTCTCCTGCAGACAGGCGACCGATTGGACGAGCTGCGTCGCAACGGAATTGCTCAGCCGCCTCAATACTAATTGGTGGATTTCCATTGTGATCATCTTCGCAGAGGGTAATCTACCATCCTCACCTGAATAGTGAGAAGATAGTTTAGAATAATAATCCTACCTATTATTTATTGGCAATTGGTCGACTAATCATGTGCAGCATATTCTGTTCTCAATTGCTGCATTCAGTGAACTACTGAATAACTATGTGAGCGTTTGACGGTGAGAGGCATTATTATGAATATAAATTATAATTAAGATGTTTCTATTGCTTACATTGATAATTATATCCATTGAGGACCTCATTCACGTTAGTCTTCATGTTGTGGAGGGTGACCTGGATGATCTTTCGGATCTCCTCCTGTTTCTCACTTGCAATTTTCATGAGGGATCTGTACAACTTCATCTCAACCTCTTGTGCATATATTATCCTTTTTGGGGTTATTTGAATTTCACGAGCCATATCAAACGCAGATAAAATAAATACTCTTAAACAACTAATATGAATCTGAAATCACAAATCGAATAAAACAAACTTCCCAACATTTTTTAATATATACGCACCTCACTCAGTAAAGCAGACCTTTTTAATAAATAAGACTGTAACACATCTCTAACAAACGGTAAAAACAACTCCTTAATACTACTATCACTTATTAAATTATTTTGTATTGAACACTCAGTACATAACGACGTGCGAATATCATCATCTTGGCCGTTCATCTCATTCAGGTATCCTAGAAATACACAAATTGAATTTGAAAATAAATTGGATAATCAAAATAGTGTTAACTCTTTTCTCGATACATGGCTTTAGTCACATATCAGGGGGTGGCTATCAGACTTGAGCCCCCCAAAGACATTAATATACCGAATGTTAACCACCAAAAATAGTGCTTTTTGGAATTTCATTTAATTGTAATGCCATTGCTATATTGCATTTTTATTTAATGCCATATTCACAATATATTTGTGTGCGAGTTATTATATGCATGAGCCCCCCCAAGCCAAATTTCTGGGAGCGCCTGTCTCAGGTAAAATAGTAGGTGTTGAATTGTTGGAATTCATTTATAACATTAATTGCTATAAAATAATACTGTAGATTAGAACAGTTATTTATCATCATAAAATATATCAATTATAGTTATTTAAGATGAATAATCTAATCTAATCTGTAGCTAAGAGTAATAGTGATTAATATAAAAGTAATTTACCTAATCTCACTAGTTGATTCCTAACGGTATGAAGTAGATTATGCTTCTCCTCAGTCTTCTGGCACGAATGCTGCTCGGATTCCGTTAGCGATTCGGTGCTAAAGGATATATCATTTTGCGCAATTGTGATGAACAATATTGGCAGGTCTGGATATTTCTCCTTAAGTATTCGAATTTCCTGTATGTTCTTCAATGAAATAGATATTTACAAAACTGTGCTTGATAGATTACTTTAAAATTTACTTATTAACTAAGGCTTTAACTCTTGGTCAGTACAAAATATGCAAGAAATGAGGGATTCAACTATAATTTGGGTATTCTCAATCTAGAATGGCGTATTAATTAAAACTAGTCATTATTTGCTATAAACTGACTCAATAGTTTGCCTTTTGTAAATATTAAGCACAAACTAACCTTATCACTTAAAACGTCGCCAGAAACAACGTAGGTTATTATGGGTAGAACATTATCAAGATTTTTCGACAAGACATCCATCAACTCATCCACCGAACAATCAGGAGGAATTAAAACAGACACGTTCTCCTGCAACAGCCCATGCGGCAACTCAACATCGATCGTGATGCAATGATCACGCGGAGATTCCATTTCCTTCCTCTGCAAATCCTCTTCGGGGATCGTGATCCACTTGCCCTCGTGGGCTTGAAGCTTCTCGACTATCTCGAACTCATACCCCAGCGTGAGCCTGACGGTTCTGTGGACCCCGAAAGAGAATTTCACCTATAAAACTCATATCGTTATGCGGGAATGTGACGGGAACGGGTCGAACGAACCCATCTCCATTTCGAACTGAACTGCGGCAGGACGGCCTGCTCCAAAATGGAGTTGACGAAGAGGGCCTTCGCGTGGCAGTTCTGTCCGAACACCAGGATAGCCGGCGATACGTCGAGGAAGCTGTCCAGGGAGTCGGAGAGTTTGGGGTTGAACAGTTGCTCCTTAATTTCGACTATACAGAAGGAACAAGATAAAATTTAAGCGGTAGAATGATTTGCGGGGCACTTACAACTGAGTAGATGGTTGGTCCTGATATCATTTAGTGCATACTGCGTATCTCTCAGGAGCCGCTTCAGGCTCTCGCATTTCCGCGAAAACTTCTGAAAATCCTTCGGCATGTCGGACAACATCTTGAAACTAGAACGAGCACTTTTCTTTAATTGTCATGCCTGCAGTAAGACCGCTTCTAGTCGAGCGCCGCTAAACACACATAAACGTCAGTTTGTTTAAAAAAATATCAAAACAAAAACTGTTTCCTGCAAAAAATATTTGCAGGGGGATCTCAGCGATCTCAGCTAATCAAATCACAAGCTGACAACTTAAGGGGCGAAAATTATTCAAACATACCTGGACGATAAGACGCTGTTGAGTTCCTTTAATTGGGAAAAATCAAACTAAAAGTGCTAGCGTAAACATTTACTAGCATAAAAGTACATTTTTTTCTATGAAAACATCGTAATTCAAGTAATTATAATTGTATTTTGTTTTCTTAAGGTTGCCGATTTCAATAAAAAAACATACAATTATTTATAGTTCTCTAACCAACGTATTCCTGCTGATGGCGCTGGTGGTATGCTCGGTTACACGAGGCCGTTACGGCAGGCCAACCAATGCGAGCGTTTCATTCCTGTGAATTTGAATGCAATTACGCACCTTATCAGATTTTTAGGATAATGTTGATTATCGATGACAACATATTAAAAGTGTGTTATATTTCGTGATTATTTAATAAAGCCCGAGCTCATTTTTTAAGATGTAAAGCAGTGATAGTTCGCGGCGTTTTTTTCTGGTACGCCCGTGGTAGATACGTGCGGTCGCTGCAACCGACCCTACCTATCTGTATTGCTACCCTTGAACCTCGGACGTACCAGAAAAAACCCCGCGAACCGCACGAAAATTAATCTCTGCTTGCGACCTTCAGATTTAAATTTTAAAACAAGTTAATAGTCCAGCCATCAGAAGCGCTAACATCTGAACACAAAAATAACGCCCATCTCCCATTAACCTCTACATGAATCTATATATAAATATATATCACATATGTGAAGGTAGGTAGGGATTTGTTTACGCATATTAATTACGATTAAAAGTGCTTATTATTCTCATTCAAGCTGGGGATAACGATTCAGATTAAATCGTAACCGGATTCTAGAAATACTTGTGTATTGACACGATAATTTTATCAGCATTATTTTAACTGTAATTGGTAAAGAATGTATTGTATTATTTCGATAAGAGCTCGTTGACTCATCACGTACAACGGGGAGATTAATATAATATTTAAGCGAACATTAAATATTATTTCTCCATCAGAACACCGATTTCCACCTGTTTTCATGGGAAAACGAAAATTACTATTTCAATATAAATATTCTAAACACCGTTAAAGGTAGATGTGCCATTTATATTTCAATAGCAATTTCTGCTTCCCTATCAGCAACTAACTGCACAGATGAGACCTGAAAGGTCGAAACCGGTCCGTAGGCTGATGGGGAAACAATTCATATTTGCCGCCGTTAGGATATTCCTACATCTATCGGTGGTTAGGACACTCAGATGTGGTTTAGTACAACATTTAGGCAATAGATTTCGATTTGTTTATATGCATTCGAGAAAACATTGTAGTTAATGTTACTCGTTTGAATTAGGTTTGCAAATGTGCATGTTCACATTTTACTTGAATAAACAATAACATTTTCTAGTATAATTTTTATCAGTGACGGTTCTTCGCGGGTTTTTTTTTCCGCTACGACCGAGGTAGCTGTCTCTGCAACCGACCCTACCTATCTGTTTTGCCACCCTTGCTACCTCGGCCGTACCAGAAAAAACCTCGCGAACTGTCTCTGATTCTTTTCTATACCTCTAGACCTTGGTGATCAAATTGATGACCGCCCCTCACGTAGATTTGGAATCTAAATCTACTTGAAAACTCTAGCGAATTTCTAAATTGAATAGTTCAGATTCTGAAAACTAGACGTCCTATTTACCACATTATTATTACATTCCACAGGTTGACATTTAGCGCGGCGCTCAAACTAAATGTACCCCCCCTTCTTTTGCCCCTCTTCTGTTATCAATTTTGATTTTGTAATTCATTAATATTAAAAAAAAAAACGACTTTGACTCCTTGACATTTTAATCGTCCGGCAGTGATACCGATTTTAACCTATTGCCGATAAGATCGGCGTTGGTAGTGTGTGAAATGGGTGGTAAATACACGAAAATGGATCCCATGGATGTGGAGGTGCCGGAATTGAACGTGTTCTTGGACAGGGACCCCTACTTGAAGCCCTATGAGAGGGAAATCCGGCGGCGGTAGGTATCTTAACATGCGTGACTTTGACAAGGTGACCCAAGGGCATCTGGAGTGTTATTTTGTCTAACTTCGGCATCCTTCTGATAAATTTATTTTCCTTAGTTACGCTTGTTTTAAAGATATCCAGGAGGAAATTGATATCAACGGAGGAGGTTTGGATAAGTTCACGACAGCTTACAGATACTACGGGTTTCAAGTGCAGCCGGATAATACTATCATTTGTAGGGAGTGGGCGCCTGGTGCTCAGCAGCTTTTTTTAATGGGCGAATTTAGTATGTTCTGCACTATTATTTTGGTTTAAGCGAACAATTGGATCCATTTCAAATTGTATTTGTGTGAAAATGATAATTTTTGAATTATCATACATACTCCGATATACACAAATTAATATTCTATTGTCTTTAAATGTTTTCGTAACTAAATAATCCTACATTATCATTCCCCATCAACGACAAACAACAGATTGATGGAGAATCGGAATTACAATGAAGGATATTACCAGTGATGGTATGCGGGGTTTTTTCTGGTACAGCCGAGGTAGCAGAGGTGGTAATACAGAGAAGTGCGGTCATGCAGCTAGCCGTCTCTGCAACCAACCCTACCTATCTGTATTGCCACTTCTGCTACCTCGGCCATACCAGAAAAAATCCCGCGAACCGTCACTGGATATTACCCTGAGGTACTAAAATTGAAATTAAAAAATTGGAGATGATGGTAAAATGATTAGTAAAATGATTAGCAAATTAAAATTATAAAATAAATCACTTGGAATAACCACTTTTCAGAAATTATATACACAGTGGGCAAAAAAAATAGTACGAATTAGAAATAATAATATTTACAATATTAATTAACGCATAAATATTGCTTTGAGAAATTTCTAATGAATCTCGGATATTAGCTATCACTTCTATCAGTCATGAAAGATGACATACAGTACGTACTTCTGAAAGGACAGAAGAAGTTCATGCATTAATTTGTAGTCAAGAAGGTTCTCTAATCACAAGTTTAGTACTATTTCTTTAGAGCAAAAGTACTTCATTTTATCCATAAAAATTAGGCTTTACACCATCATATTAATTATTTAAAAATATAATAAGTCACGAAGATAAATCACTACCGTTTTTTTCTCATATGTATAAATTAAGCAGTACCCAATTGTTCGATTTAACCATTATTTCATATTATTTTTCCCTGGAATTATTGTACAAAGCTCACTTCATGATATTTTTGGATAGATTCTTGGAATTCGGAAAATACACCTTACAAGAAATTGGAGTTTGGAAAGTGGGAGCTCGTCTTGCCACCAAAACCCGACGGTTCCTGTCGGATTGATCACTTGTCAGAAGTCAAAGTTAGTCAATCAGTTTTTAGTTTCTGTTAACAAACATTGATTGTGTATTAATTCAGATTGTAGTGCAATGTAATGACGGTTCAAAAGTAGACCGGCTGTCACCATGGGCCAGATATGTGGTGGAACCACCAAAACATGAGGGAACAGTTTACAAGCAGAAATTTTGGAACCCTCCACAGAATGAAGTAAGTAGAGAAAAAACAACCTTTATTGGCATACTGTACATCCATATCCTTATTCCTATTTCACTAATCAATCCTTCTTTTCCTCTTTACCCTTCCTCCTATCCCCCTTCTCCCACGCCATTTTCTCCAACATCTGCAGGAGTTGTTTTTGTCAATGCAGATGCAGTTTAGGCTGAATTAAATGAAAAATACTGCAGTAATGTGTTTCACTGAAAGAAAACTTTTATTTTTTAGCGCTACATCTTTAAAAACAAAAAAGTACCACGCCCGAAAAGTATGCGCATTTACGAGTGCCATGTAGGCATAGCGACACCACACGCAAAAGTAGGAACCTATGATGAATTTACTGATAATGTTCTGATACGAATTAAAAATCTAGGTTATAATTCTATACAACTAATGGCAATAATGGAACATGCATACTACGCAAGCTTCGGATACCAAGTCACCAGCTTTTACGCTGCCTCGAGCCGTTACGGCACACCTGAACAATTAAAGAGGCTTGTGGATAGAGCGCATGAAATCGGCTTATTCGTTTTATTGGATATAGTACACTCACACGCCAGCAAGAATGTCTTGGACGGTTTAAATCAGTTCGATGGTACTGACTCTTGCTTCTTCCATTCGGGATTTAAAGGGAATCACATGTTGTGGGACTCGAGGCTTTTTAACTATTCCGAGTTTGAAGTGCTGAGGTTTTTACTTTCGAATTTACGCTGGTATTTGGAGGAATACCAATTTGACGGGTTTAGATTCGACGGGGTGACTTCAATGCTGTACCACTCGCGTGGTATAGGGCACGGGTTTGGTGGATCCTATGATGAGTACTTCGGTATAAATGTAGACACGGAAGCTGTTGTGTATCTAATGCTAGCAAATCATATTGTGCATCAGTTATTCGAAAACGCTGTTACGATCGCTGAAGATGTTTCCGGAATGCCCGGTACTTGTAGGCCGGTTGTGGAAGGAGGTTTAGGCTTCGATTACCGGCTAGCTATGGCTATACCTGATAAATGGATTGAGTTGTTGAAAGATACAAGGGATGAGGATTGGAATATTGGGAATCTCGTGCACACCTTGACGAATCGAAGGTGGATGGAACCGAATGTGGCTTATGCGGAATCTCACGATCAGGCTTTGGTTGGGGATAAAACGATCGCGTTCTGGTTGATGGATAAGGATATGTACAGTCACATGAGCATGCTTTCAGAACCTAATTCAGTTATTGATCGAGGATTGGCTTTACATAAAATGATCCGGTTGATCACGCATGCTTTGGGTGGGGAGGCTTACTTGAACTTCATAGGGAATGAATTTGGTCATCCTGAATGGCTAGATTTCCCTAGAGCTGGAAATAATAGCTCGTACCATTATGCCAGACGGCAATTTAACCTGGTAGATGATGAATTGTTGAAATACAAATGTTTAAATCGTTGGGATACGGCTATGAATTTTCTGGAAGAAGAACATGGTTGGTTATCTAAAGGCCCACCCTATGTAAGTTGGAAGCATGAGGATGATAAAGTCATTATTTTTGAGCGAGCTGGATTGTTGTTCATATTTAATTTTCACCCAAATAAAAGTTTCACTGATTATAAAGTTGGGTATAACGGTGCCTGCAAGCTTATCGTTACTCTATCCTCGGATGATTCATACTTCGGTGGATTCGATAGGATAGACAAGTCCGTGCCATTTTTCACATCTCCTGACGGATTCGCTGGACGTTCCAATTCAATTCAGGTAAATTTGATGCATGTTTTTGGAAAAAATGTAAAATAAAATTTGTATAAGGTCTAAGCAGACTTATTCCTGATTGCTTATTGTTTTATAATTATTATTATTTCATGTTTACCATAAAATCCATTATACAATATTATGTGTTTTTCTGTTTTCAGGTATACATTCCTTCCAGAACAGCCATAATTTTAAAAAGAGAATAAAGCCACCGACAACTAACTCATCAGGATTATTGTTCGAATGTTTATATTAAGTTTATATAGTATACGAAAATGTTATATTTTTTAAACAATTATTTTTAATAAAATTTGATTGTTTACAAAGATATGTCTTTTTTAATTCACAGCTTTCTGAAAAATCAGTGAGCCAAATGAAGGCATTTTTTAAGTTCAAGTAATTTTAATAGGGGCAAAATCTAGAGCAGACACGTTTCCTCCATCTGGCATGGTGCGACACATTATGACATTGGGTTGAGCGAATTTAACAAAAAACCTGATATCATTTATAGAAGCCACCTTACACATTATAATAATATACTATTTATCAGCTTCCTGCATGGATAATAAATGTTGCTATATTTTGTTCAGCGGCATCACTAAAAAATAGGATGTTTGAAATGGAAAAACCTGAAATATAAATCAAACCACTTTAAAGACCGCTTCACAACAACCCGGGAAGGGTAACGAGAACGGGAACTAAAAGTATGTTGACATATTCAACTAATCTCTTGGAGAGCCACAACATAACCTCACTTCCGGGAAGGGGGATTCCAAGAGAGAGGTTACTGTTGGGAGGTTCTAATATTCTAATAATAAGGGAGGTCCTAGAATCATGAGGAGATTCTAAAATTGGCTTGCTACCACTACTAACTAATTATAAACCTTAAAAAAACATGCGCTGCACGGGTTAGTTCCATGCAGCCAATATAATATTTTAATAATCATAGGAATTTAAAACAAATGTGCTACAAACTATTTCCTACTTTCTGATCTTATGGGAGATGCATTATTATTTTGGCAATACTGCTGCAAACTTGGGCGAATTTTTAATGGAGTGCGGTAGAAGATCGTTTGAGAAAGGGATTTTTCAGTATTTTTAATGCTTATGTAACAAGTATTTGTTGTAGATGATATAATATGACCTAACTATATGTTTGAAGAAGTTATGTATTAGCTTTTATTCTGGGAATTACTTAATTTTCTAATATTCTTTAAAATTACCGCGTATTTATGACATTTATCTCTGGGAGTATCAAACAAGGAAACGTCATGTCGGTGTGTCGTCACTATTATTAAATAGATTAAATACCGAAACGCTTTCGATCCCTGTCCGTGATTAACGCCACCTAACCAGATAAACAAACTAAATCTAAATATTTACGAGGCTTGCCCGGGAATTCACAATCCATTATCATGGACTCATAAGTTGATATCAAGTGCATATCTTCGAATTCAGTGGAATTCTTACTGGAGTGCAGCGATTTTCATGTAAGTGTAAAAGTGGGTTTGGCTAGTGAGTGATAATGATGATGACCAATCCCTAGGCATAAGTCACCATGGCCGGAACGGACAGGGTTTCTCTAACGGATGCGTTGTCCAATGTTGATGTGCTCGACGAGCTACCTTTACCTGATGAGCAGCCGTGCATTGAGGCACAGCCATGTTCGGTTGTGTATCAGGCAAATTTTGACACTAATTTTGAGGATAGGAATGGGTTTTTCACTGGCGTTGCAAAGTACATAGAGGAGGCAACTGTACATGCAAGTTTGGTGAGTTTAATTGTTATCGCAATGGGAATTTCATGAGTAAATAGTATTCGATTGAATCATGACTTCCTGTTAAACATCAGCAAACTATTGTAAACAAATTGAATGAAACATTTACATATTTTGACAATGCCTAATGAGACTACTCACTATTATTATTGGATAAAATGCATTATGCTTATTTTTCATTCATTAAAACTCACTTGTGTTCAATGGCGGATCGTGAATATTCACATGAGACGGTAAGAGAGATATATTAACTACTTACACTGGTATTGGGCAACAGACTAAATATTTAAAATTCTCAACCAGTTTAGCATTCTGAAGACAATTAAATTTCCTTTTTATTTACTCATTTCCAGAATGAACTCCTCGATGAAGGGCAGGAGCATGCGGTGATGTTGTATACATGGAGGTGTTGTTCAAGAGCAATACCTCAACCAAAATCAAATGAGCAGCCCAACCGTGTGGAAATCTACGAAAAAACTGTAGAAGTGTTGAATCCCGAAGTGAACAAGCTTTTAAATTTTATGTATTTCCAGGTAAGATTTGTATGTCCAATTTATCTAATCATACAGGCACACAGTAACATAATAATAATCAAATTTTTATAAATTAATTAACAAACAAGAATATATCAGCCATGCAGTGACAGTTCATGGGGTTTTTTCTGGTACGGCAGGGGTAGCAATGGAGATAGATAGGGTCGGCTGCAACTATCTGTATTACCACCCCTGCTACGTCGGCGGTACCAGAAAAAAACCCGCAAACTATAATATTTTATTATTGCATTCGGAATTACTAGGTTTTGATTTTAAAACCCTAGGCCATTTTCTTGAAGGAAAAATATCACACTCTAAAAGTTCACAATCTGATTAATTATTTAAATTAACTCCATTTAATAAATAATATGATTCGGAATTGGCAATTATTTCAATTGCCTTAAACATTTAATTTGAATTTTTCATTCTACAAATAACCATGACATCTGCTTGAAGAGTATCACTCGCTATGCAGAAACAGTTATTACTATGTTTATTCTCATTTATTACAGAGAAAAGCTATTGATAGATTTTCTCAAGAGGTAAAGCGTTTGTGTCACGCGGAGAAAAGAAAGGATTTTGTATCCGAGGCGTATTTGTTAACTTTGGGGAAGTTTATTAACATGTTTGCAGTGCTTGATGAGTTGAAGAATATGAAAAGTAGCGTCAAAAATGATTACTCCACATATAGACGGTAAGTTAAATATATTGTAATAAAAATTAAAAATAAATAACACTGACACCAATTTCTATATTCATTCACTCTCCTTAACCCGGAATTTCTTGAGCCCAACATTATATATTTCATCATGGAGTTCATTATTTTCAGAGCGGCACAATTCTTGAAAGTGATGTCGGATTCACAGACTCTTCAAGAATCGCAAAATTTGTCCATGTTCTTGGCAACGCAAAATAAAATCAGAGATACCGTTAAAGAAAACCTGGAAAAGATAAACGGTTACGAAGAACTGCTTGCTGATGTAGTGAATATCTGTGTGCAGATGTTTGACTCGAAAATGTACCTGACACCGAGCGAGAAACACATGCTCGTTAAAGTAATGGGCTTCGGCCTGTTTTTGATGGACAGCGAGCTTTGTAATATCAACAAGCTCGATCAGAAAAAGAAACTGAAGTTGGATAGGATTGACAGGATATTTAAGGTAGGGAAGAAATATTTTTTTCAGATATATTATTATTATTTGGAAAAAACATTTTTACAGAATTTAGAAGTAGTGCCATTATTTGGAGACATGCAAATCGCGCCCTTCAACTACATAAAAAGAAGCAAGCATTTCGATCCTAGCAAGTGGCCGCTCTCCAGTTCGAATACGTCTTCCCCACAAGCCGATTTGATGGTTCATCTGCCTCAGATCCGCGAAGACCACGTGAAATACATCAGCGAACTTGCGAAGTACAGCAACGAGGTGACCACTACTTACAAGGAAAGTGGGAGCGACACGGAAAATCGCGAGACTGCCGAATTAGCTTTAAGGGGACTGCAGCTGCTTTCAGAATGGACGAGTGTTGTTACGGAACTGTATTCCTGGAAGTTGCTGCATCCCACTGATCATCATCAAAATAAGGAGTGTCCACATGAAGCTGAAGAGTATGAAAGGGTGAGGAATCAAGACACCAAATGTTAAATATAATCAAGTTATTTCTGTGCAGGCTACACGATACAATTATACTGATGAAGAAAAGTTTGCTCTTATTGAAGTAATTGCAATGATCAAAGGACTGCAGGTATTAATGGCTAGGATGGAAACAGTATTCACAGATGCAATTCGAAGAAACATCTACGCAGAGCTTCAAGATTTCGTACAATTAATTTTAAGAGAACCTCTCCGCAAGTCAATTAAAAACAAGAAGGACTTAATCAGAAGGTTTTATTACTTTTTTTTAAAATAAATCCCAATTGTACCATTTATATTTCAGTATTATCATGTCAGTTCGTGAAACCTGTGCTGACTGGCAACGAGGATCAGAACCACTTGGTGATCCAGCTTTGAAGGGAAAGAAAGATGATAATGGTTTTGCTATAAAAGTACCACGAAGAAATGTTGGTTAGTATTTGTTACACATGTAAGTTGGTGCGTAATGGTGTAGATACTAAACTGTCTGCTTCTACATCCCAAGCTTGTGGGTTTAATTCCCATCTAGGACTCTTCTAATGTTTGTTTAATTCATTAAAATTTACAAAAAATTGGTTGTGGCTGAATGCCTAAACTTTCCCAATTATTAGCATTTTCTACACCTGAAATCCTATTAACCATCCAGCGGTGGCAAATATTTCGTTGTTTTTTGGTCAAATTTTCTTCCGTTGCCTCACCACCGAGCATTCACGAGCCGCCATCATTCCTCAAAAAACTCCATATTTCAACACAGCAGATGCAACAATTTGAAATTACTAAAGCTAAAGCTTGTGGTTACATAATTTTCGTGTCCTTACAATCTCTTATCTGTAGGTCCATCTTCAACCCAACTGTACATGGTAAGAACAATGTTAGAATCTTTAATAGCCGAAAAATCTGGAGGAAAGCGGACTTTAAGGAAGGACATCGATGGACAGTACTTGATGCAAATCGATGCTTTCCATAAAACATCTTTCTTCTGGAATTATTTGTTGAGTTTTAGTGGTACGTGTTCTTACTAATTCAATTTTTCTTGGATTCTAACTCCTAAATTTTAGAATCACTTCAGCAGTGCTGCGATTTATCCCAGTTGTGGTACAGAGAATTTTATCTAGAGATGACGATGGGTCGTAGGATTACTGTAGGTATCATCATGCTATCTTTCAATCTGTAGTAATCTTGGGTAATTGCAGAAATGCACCGTGAGACATCAACACAATGAAGAGTGCAGTGATTTGATTACCATGGAGAAACGTATACAGTTTCCTATTGAGATGTCTATGCCTTGGATTTTGACTGATCATATACTGAAAACCAAGGAACCTTCAATGATGGAGTAAGACGAAAATCGTATTTTTTTCCTTGAAATTTTATTTATCTGCAGTCAATTATGGGAATTTTTGGGTTTTATATATTTTGTTCTTCACTCAAAATATAAGTTTTTTGAGTGAAAATAACAAATATTTGTCAATAAGTGTTATACAGTGACGGTTCGTGAGTTTGTTTCTGGTACAGCCGAGGTAGCAAGGGTGGCAATGCAGATAGGTAGAAACGACTGGCTGCGTGACCGCGGCTATCTGTATTACCACCTCTGCTACCTCGATCAGAAAAAACCCTGCGAACCGTCACTGGTGTTATAGATTTTAGTCTATTAACACCAAGGGCCGAATGTTCAATAGCAAGCCAAAAGTAACCTTAAATTCAGTATAGAGACCTTTGGTATTCTTCAATAATGGTTTAACCATAATTATAGCACATAAACCGGCAGTTTATAACCTTAAAATATGTTATATTCCGATATGCTTGGCTTAAGCTAGATTGTGCTTACATTTTTTTTTTAATAGAAAAAAATATTTTTAGGTATGTGTTATATCCTCTGGATTTATACAATGACAGTGCTTTATATGCCTTGACAATATTCCGCAAACAATTCCTTTATGATGAAGTTGAAGCTGAAGTAAACTTATGTTTCGATCAATTTGTGTATAAGCTAAGCGAACAAATTTTTGCCTACTACAAGCAACTAGCGGCGAGCATATTTTTGGATAAGCGCTTCAGAGTTGAGTGCGCCACTTTAGGAGCTTACTTACTACCCTACCCTAGAGCCAATAGGTATGAAACCTTGCTAAAACAGCGCCACGTACAATTATTGGGTAGGTCCATCGATTTAAACAAATTGATCACGCAGAGGATTAATGCTGACATGCAGAAATCTTTGGATTTGGCCATTTGCAAATTTGAAGCTGGTGACATAACTGGGGTGATGGAGTTGAACGGACTGTTACAGGTGAGTACTTGATTTACAGAGTAGTATAGAAAGGTAAAAGTAATTTGATGTTCGATTATTATAATCCTTAATTTAAAACCATGAATCTAGCAGACAAGCAAGCAAAGATTAATCGCATAGTTTTTTGTAGACAATCACGCTGGTTTTTTGTTTAAAAATTATTATTATTGATATTCTAGATCTAACATCAAATTGCTGTAATTTATTGAGCGAAAGAGCATTTTTTTTAAGACTAGTAGGCATGTATTTGATGATTACTAACAATGCTTTTAGGTTAACCGTTTATGCCACAAGCTGCTGAGTAAATGGCTAGCGCTCGATGATTTTGACTGTATGTTCCGTGAGGCTAACCACAATGTGCTGGCACCTTATGGTAGAATCACGCTTCATGTGTTTTGGGAGTTGAATTACGACTTCCTACCTAACTATGTGTACAATGCAGCGACGAACCGCTTCACTAAATATAAAGGGCAAATCACGTTTGCAGCCCCGGTGCATCGTGATAAACCGCCGCAACTAGCGCACCATTACCTCTGGGGAACGAAACCATTGAACGTTGCCTACACCACGCAGTACGGACAGTATTCTGGTTTTGTTGGTTCCCATCACTTCCACACCATGTGCAAGTTGTTAGGGTATCAGGGGATAGCCGTGGTTATGGAGGAACTGCTGACGATTGTCAAGAGTTTAATACAAGGTAACCTGCTACAGTTTACAAAAACTTTGATGGAAGCCATGCCGAAGGCCTGCAAGCTACCCAGATATGATTACGGGTCTCCGGGTGTTTTGGCTTATTACCATGCACAGTTAAATGATATTGTGCAATATCCAGATGCACGCACAGAGTTGTTCCATAATTTCAGGGAGTTCGGAAACATCATACTCTTTTGTTTACTAATGGAACAAGCTCTATCCCAGGAAGAAGTTTGTGACCTGCTTCAGGCAGCACCTTTCCAGAACATACTTCCTAGGCCATTTTGTAAAGGTAAGTGCTTCGATGAGGTGGAGATTATTAATGACACAGCCGAGACAATATTAAATAATTATTGCAGAGGGTGAGAAACCAGAAACGAAGCAGAAACGTTTAGAAGCCAAATATTCTGCACTACAAATTGTACCAAATATAGAGAAACTAGGGACTGCAAAACAGGCTATGATATCAAGAGAAGGGGATCTGTTGACAAGGGAGCGGCTGTGCTGCGGATTATCAATATTTGAAGTCGTTTTAACTAGATTGCGAAGTTTCCTTGACGATCCCGTCTGGGTCGGTCCTCCACCTGCAAATGGAGTCATGAACATCGACGAGTGCACCGAATTTCACAGATTATGGTCGGCGTTGCAATTCGTCTACTGTAGTCCGGTGGGAGAGACAGAATTTACAGTAGAGTAAGTAGTTTACATTTAATTTGCATTGTTTGTGAAAGCATCGAGGATTTGTCTTCAGACTTTTAGTACTATATGAACTTGAGACAGGTGTGAATCTCGCGATTCCAGCGGCACTCAACGAGTTTCATTTTACCCACACACAGGATTTTGACGATTGATGCTTATGCTTAGGTTAGGGTTAAGCCAATTAGTAATTTCAGCGGGCGCCTGAGTGTGTGTATGTGTAAGTGGATAAAATGAAACTGGTTGCGTGTCACTGGAATCGCAAATTTCTCGCATGCTTTGTTTTTGAGTGGTGCAACATATGGGAATTTGCCCATTTTAATACTATGTTGGTTTAACTATTTTAGGGAACTCTTTGGTGAAGGATTACACTGGGCAGGATGCACAATGATAGTATTATTAGGTCAGCAAAGGAGATTCGAAGCCCTCGATTTCTGCTACCATATTCTGCGAGTCCAAAGAGTCGACATGAAAGATGAGGTCGTTAAAGGAATTGTAAGTAATTGCTCAACAAACAAATAACAATCTAATTTGGTTTTATATTACAGAACCTAAAACGGATGGTCGATAGAATTCGTAGATTCCAAGTATTAAACTCCCAAATATTCGCGATATTGAACAAATTCCTGAAATCTAGTGATAATGATGAGCAGTCTGTGGAGCACGTGCGATGCTTCCCACCTCCAGTTTACAACTCGATCAACCCACAGCAGTTATATCACGCACCGGAACATTTACGACAACAGATAATGAATTGAAGATCTTTCTATACATGTAGGGACGTATATCCTTTTATATATACATATACACATTTATCGGTAGTACAATATGTAATAAATATCAAGTAATTCATTGGACTATATGTATCGTGTTTTATACTTATAATTTTTGTTCGCTTGATGCTCTATTGGCAAATTATTTATTTTCTGAATAAATTCGTTCAACATTTTAAATTTGTTGTATCTATGTATTAGTTCATTTCGAAATACCCTTTTCTTTCACAGCTTATATATCTTCGCATATGATTTCTAGGCAGCTACATGGATTTCTTGCAAAAAGATCTGTCTTGGTTTTATCGTTTTTTAAGCAATGATGGTTTAGGAAGTATGTGTAGCTTAGCTAGCCACTACAAATTTACCAAATTCTTTAGACCAGAATGATCAAGTGGTTTCTATATTCATTGATTTCGCAAAAACTTTCGATAGAATTTGCCACCACTTACCTTTATAGAATATCAATGTTGCTACTTCTTTATAAGATAAGAATTCAGTTGTAAGAATGATATGGAAAATTAGCAGAATTTGTATATTCTTTGAAAAATTAAATGAGATAATTATTGATCCATGCCTTGGCCAGTGGCGTAACTGTGGGAATGAAAAAAAAAAGAGAAAAGCATATCATGGTCTTTGGGCCACTGCCATTGCAAAGTTTGCTGCTGGCCCTAGTTAGGATATCAAATATATAACCATTGGCGGATCATGCACTCTGGGGGCCTGAGGCGCAACTTGCTTTTGAGGCCACTGTTTTTTTGAATTGTGGCAAAACTAGTCTTTATAGGCAGTCGCCAATAATGCACTTCCGATTGTGAAAACCATACCCGCACCACGTCAATGCTCTCTCCAGTCCTTCATGGTGTTGGTAAAGTCGCTTTTAAAGGGGCTGGACAGAGGCTGGTGCAATTTGGAGGCCATAGGCGAGCACCTCGTGCGATAATCCACCACTGTATATGATTATTACCAATAATTTAGTATAGGGAACAGTGACGGTTCGCGGGATGACTCATGGTATGGCCGAGATAGTAAAGGTGGTAATACTGATAGCTGCGTTCATGCCGCTAGCCGTCTCTGCAACCTAGGTATTTGTATTTCCACCTCTGCTACCTCGGCCGTACCATGAGTTGTCACTGCTAGGTAATGAGGTCAACCAGTTTTGGGACCAATTTTTTTGGAAAATTAACCTTATCCCTGTCTCCTTTGAATTCACCATAAATCCAAAACGTTAAGTTAACTTAAATAAGAGAAGCTATGGAATAGGAAAGGATTCTTAATAGTCGCATTATGTAGATGTCGCCTTTTTATAGCAAACTCCACTCCTCCCACTCAAGCAAAATCCCCCCCCCAATGCTGATATAATGCAGATTTTTATTTTACCACCGATTATATAGATAAAATGCACATCTACAATCATAATTCGAAATGAAATGAATGAAAAATGTACATATTTTTTAAAAGTAATTTATTTAACATTTATTAGCCACAAAGCACTTTTAAGATGTAATGTTTTAGTTCTGTTACAATAGAAAATATAAAATCATGCACTTTTTTGGTTTACTGTATGACTTACATGGTGAAATTTTGTGGTGGAAAACATTAACCGTTTACCGGATAAACTGTCAAATACAATCTGCTCAATTTATCCTCATAAACATACATCATTTTAATAATAAAAAAAAAACAGTTTTGCATTAATCATTTATGTTGTTTATATGCGTCTGAAAGGATGTACGGTTAAGGATGCTTAGATGATTAGTGAACATATAAACAACTGTATTAAATGGAGGATAATACAAGTCTTATTTATTCACCTATGGGTGGCCCGTTAAAAGAGGCGAGATGAGACGAGACGAGGAAGTTATCTGAGTGAATTTACAAAGATGGTACCGCAGTGGACAATCGTACATACATATCAAATGAGGTAGTGGAATAAATTCAGTTTGGTATAAATAGTTTGCGTTTATTAAAGTTCCTTGAAAATGATGCAAAAACTCAAAAACGATTAGTAATTTTCCCTCTCAAAAATGTCTTTACAGTAACAACTTTCACAATCTAAGCTGCTATATGAAAACAACTATAACATATATGTATATATATATATGACTTGCTTAAAAAAAATCATCCATTAAAAATAAATACCTGTTAATTAAAAAAATATATATATGTGTCAAAGTTTCAGGGGGAAAAAGAAACAAAGGGGGCACGACTACACATAAATTCGATTTTTTTTTATAGTTGGGGGATCCAACGAAAGAACGGTTGGAATGAATTTTGCGTCATTTTGTGTAGAAGTCCATCGACGTCCTTATTGTATGCAACACGAATTCTTGTGACCGTTTTTTAGCTTGAGCCTCGACTTAGGACGGTATTTCTGCAGGTATCCCAACTGTTTCGAATTTATGGCTCCACGGCGTTTCCTGCAAAACAAACGACAAAGGAATTATTTAGATATAATCATTAAAATCAAATGTGAAGTATAGCAATATATTCAATCGTATGTTAGAAAAGTAAATCCAGAATTGAAGACGTTGCTGCAAGAAGGGGTTAACTCTGGTTTTATTTTTTTTTACTAGATCTTTTCTAAACTTGATTTACATTTAGATGTAATCATTAAAATCAAATGTGAAGTATAGGAATATATGCAATTTTATGTTAGAAAAGTAAATCTATAATTGAAGATGTTGCTGGAAGATGGGTTTTGTTAGTTTTGAGATATAAAGGCATTTACACCAGCAATGGGAACTTTTGACTAGACCTTTTCTAAACTTGATTTTTACATCAATGCGTTTGGAAAATATTGCTGTTTCACCTGTTACATTTAAGAATTAATATTTAGTTTTAGAAATATACTAATCATAAAACTATTTTTGAAAAAATCTTGCACCAAGGTCTCCATTGTCGATAAAAAATGTGTTATTCGCTGGAGAGAATATTGACACAAAGTGAGTTGACATCACGCAATGCGTATCCTTTATTACACCAGCGGCGGCTCGTGGATGTTCGACGAGGAGGCTACGGAAGAAAATTTGACCAAAACAGCAGCGAAATATTTTCTTTCTCTATATAAGTGCGGCATGAGTGGGGCTAGAAATAGTAGCCTCAACGAAGAAATATGTAGAGGCAAAATCACTCTACAAACAGTTATTATTTGAAATGAAAATCGATGTGTATGTGTTGGTCAGAACTATTACAACGCATTACACGATGTTACACAATTTCACGTAAGCCAGGGAAACTCGCAAAGTCCCACGAAAATGGTTGCCTATTGATTTTCTCGGTTCGAAAAAATGGGGTGACGCGGCGCTATTTCGAATAATTGATACGATCTCATGTTTTCGTTGTTGTCAATAAATCCACTATATCTTACATTCGCAACAATTTGTTTACGGCTGTAAACGCAGAAAACTAATTTCCGTGTGCTCCAATAAACTAATAACTTCGCTCGGAAATAGCGGAAATATGTTGCAGTTGTGTGTAATGGGAAAATTGGATTACACAAAAACATGTAACACCAATTAGTTCACATTTTCCCGATATGGCTTGTAAGGTCGTTGAAATGGAACTTTATTTAATGTCAATGATTGTATTTTATGTTCAGTTGCGAGATGTAGTGAACTGCCTTATTTAAATAGGGGGTTGTCCACTATTATTTTAGTATAAAAATGTAGAGGTAAGTTTCGGTCGTTGATAACAGGTCTGGATTTTTAAAATTTCCCAACCCCTAGATTAAGGGGCGCCGGCGAATATTCTAGTCTTACTAATGATTTTCTTAACTCGATAATCACTGAAAGATATGTAACCCTACGAGTCCCAAGCAGCGCGAGATTTGAGGTTTTGTGTCGAAAAATCTCAGTACATTTCGTATGGTATGCAGTTTCCTAACTTTAAAATGATTTCCTGAAGAAACCACTGGTTCGATTCTGGGTTTCTATACATTACCGGAAAGATCCCCTCAAGACGCTTTAGAAAATGTACTTTCGCAAGAACAAATGTCAATTTGAAGCCCGTGACGCGTCGGCAAAGAAAACTCGAAAATGGAAAAAATTGAATAATAATCGTAGATCCTTATGTGAAACTTATTTCTTTAGCAGAGGAACGAGCTAAATAGATTGGCGTCAAAAAATTTAATCTAGGAAAAAATTGGCAAGTCACCTTGAACATGTTAGTTACAAGCGCTATTTTTTGGATACAAAATAAGACGCCGCCGCCGCTCGGGCCTCATCGCAATTGGTTACACAAAGTCACAAAGATTAAACAAGATTCTCGAGAAGGAAATATGGATCCATCCAAATTTGTTTGGTCATATCTGCGGCTCTTTTATTTCGTAGAACTTAACTAATAATTGAATTTCACCAAACAACAGATTCAACAATACAATATCATCTATCGTCAAATGACACTTTAAATTATTCCGAAAGCCCTAGCCTCTTTTTCTTCGTTATGCAATTTCACTTGATCTATTATTCCTCTATGACTGGAGGATTTTTCTTCCGCATAAAAATTCAAGCTGCAAAGGCATTAAAAGGTGCTGATTATGTAAACCATATGACCTTTTGCCGTACGTTAACGAAGACGCCGTTCACGATATGCAAATGAGCGATCAATCACATTTCTGTTTGATCGGAATGCTTTTTCTTTTTCATCATAAAGTGTTGATTAGTCTGGCTTATACTTTTATTTTTACTTGGGGAAGATGAGAGAGTGCGCAGCGAGTGTGTCGTCACCTGTGTAATTATTATCGACAACCCTAAAACAACAAATTACAGACAACTACCCACAAAAGGTGTGGTCACGTGTATGAGAAGAATTTGCCAAGCTCGTTCTCGTCGCGGTATTTAGCCATCGTTTCGTCAAACACTATTACCTAGACATTTAAGGACGCTAATAATAATAATAATAATAACGGTCTTTATTATCCAACAGTTATCCAGTAACAGGATAATAACAAGTACGTATAATATGGAAATAAATAAGTAGTAAGTAATAGCTGCAAAAAAGGAATAAAAAGTATTTTAGCGAAATATGTCCTCGATGTTTTGCACATAAGATTTAACAGATTGGTTAAAGAGGATTTTGTACAGTTGCATCAGATCATTACATCCGAATGAAGAGTTCTGGTTTCCTTCAACTGCGGAGAAACCGGAAAACAATACACGTGCGGTTTCTGCAGGATGGGGTGAACAGCTAATCGATGGAAGCAATCGGGCGTTAATTCACATCCGGTTATGCCGATAATCCATTGCCGGCGAAATCACGCGTTTCTTCATGTGGGCGAAATTCGATTCAGTTATTAATTGATTCACCCTGGGAGACATAATTCATGCGTTATGCACACCCTTGCATTTCAAAATTGGGTCAGTTTAACGACGTAGTGTTAAATCTTTAATTTACATCACCAAAATTTAGTCGATTTCGTTGATGATAATCCGTGAAAATCTCGCCAAAAGTATAGTGTGCCACTAGAACGAGTAATTACATTTTTACCATGCACGTGTGCATATTGTTATTGCACCATTCAGCACTTTAATGCCCGCAATTAAATTCTCTCGTTTTAAAAATGGAGGTTTTACATATCCGACAATAAAGTGTTTATATGACACTAACTATTGATCATTGAATATAGGCAAATGGAGGTGCGCACTTGATGTTACTAGAAAAACATTCAATAAACAGAGATGTTGATGTGATGTTTAACGTTTGGAGATATGAATGGTGACCGTTTAATAAAATAGTCCAGATCGGTATTGCATGTAATTCTAACTGTATGTTCAATTGCACCAAAGGTAGACATATTCTTTTATCTCTTGTTTACGGCGGGCAGAGGGTGCTGACATTTGAACGGATGACTTACTCGAGGCGGTCGGATCATGCAAATATTTTATTATACGGTCATCTCTAAACGTTAAACATCATAAAGTATTGTTGGTTCTACTATATGTCTTCCTTTTGATGGGATTACGCGTGGTCTTTCAGTTAGAATCGCTTTATAAACATTTTACTCCGCTCTGGGTTTCTCGCCGAAAACATATATCACTGCAATGGTTAGTCCATAAATAAACCGAATTGAAAAATACATAGTTTTAACGACAACACAGCCAATTTTCAATTCGCATATGTAAATTATATCGCAAATGATTAAAACGCCAACACAAAATTAATTAAACCATCCCCGCCAGCAATATAAACTTTATATATAATTATCCAATATATTCGCCGCAAAATTAATAACGTGCAGTTTCAATTAATTCTAACGCAGTTCCCCGTTTGCAGCGTAATTATGTGTGAAACACTGATAATATAAATGACGCAATTTAGTAGTGTCTTTGAAGTTTTCCAGCTGCCTTTATGATAATGTTTCTAGTAGCGCATGATATTAAAACGGCAACTTCGGGGAAGTGATCGATTTTCACGAGAGCTGCAGCTATCTCTTCTGGTTCAAAGGGGAATTAATGCTGCCGCGTTGAACTTTTATCCGGTAACGAAATTGAAAATTGCATGATTGAATCGAGACTTTTCGAGAATTGGCTCGTAATGTAATTGATCGCGCTATACTCGGTATTTGTACCATGAATTTAATCCGACATGTATTGCTTGCCCTAGTAAATATATTACGTTTTGAGCCGTTAGAGAAGTTCACTTTATAATTATGTAGAAGTTCACTTTATAATTATGTTAAGGATAATAATATGAACTAGCATAAAAGCTAGCATTTCGGCTTATTTTGGCATTTTCGAAAAAAAAAAACAAATGTTTACACTTACAGAAATAATGTTTTCTGAGAAGTCTCTGTGGTGTAAGTACAGAATTATAATTAATTGTTTTAATATTTCCATATTGGGAGGTCATATCGTCGGTTTCGTCACATCTCAAAAATTAATTGATTTTGAGTTATTTGTTAAAACGGACTCTAAAGAACATAGTCTTTTATCTGGAAGAGTGTAATAACTGCCATCTAGCGGCAATCCTTATAAAAAATTTTTTTTAAACAATTGCCACACGTTTGAAACTTTTTTAATGTACTCAAAATACATTAGTTTTGATATTTCTGTAAAAAATCAAAATATCCTATAACTAGATTTGGAAATAATCATCCATGAACGGAGGAATATGTCATTTTAAAATTTGCATTTTTATTTTCGAGTGTGAAAAAATTTAAAAACAATTGCCACACACTTGAAACCTTCATAATGTACTCAAAATACATTGGTTTTGATAATTCTGTAAAAAAAATCAAAATACCCTGCAACTAGATTGGAAATAATCACCCAAAACCCGAGCAATATGTCATTTTAAAATTTGCATTTTTATTTTCGAGTGTGAAAAAATTAAAAAATAATTGCCACACATTTGAAACCTCTTTAATGTACTTAAAATACATTCGTTTTGATGATGTTGTAAAAAAATCAAAATATCCTGCAACCAGATTTTGAAATAATCATCCAAGAACAGAGCAAATTGTCATTTTAAAATTTGCATTTTTATTTTCGAGTGAGAAGAAATTTAAAAACAATTGCCACACATTTGAAACCTGTTATGTTATTTTGTATTAGTTATTTAAGTTATGTAATCTACAATTGTATAGTCAATTTTCAAGTTTATTTGTTTCCCTGTATTGGATCTTCCGTAGGGCAATACGTTTATTATTATTGTTTCACATCTGAATAGAATATAGATGTGCAAAATGACTCTTTGAATTTCTTTGATATCTAGTAGAGAGGCGTGGAAAGCTAATAGTTGAAGAGCTGTCAGTTATCGTTTTGCGAATTTAAATAATGGCTGTAATAAACAGTTTCTGAAAATGTAGAATTTGTGCGTTTAGTGGAAACATTCGCATATTCATTTTGAACAGAGCAACATTTGATTTCATAAAACCATTTCAAACATTTATGATGAAAAATGAAAATCAAAGCACAAAACGATACATACGTTGAATAATAAATGAATCCATATATCAAACTCGACACATGAATAAAAGCATAAAAGATAAATATAAATAAATCAAGAATTGAAATCGAATGTGTGTATAATTACAATAAAAATAAAATTATAATAAATTTGAGACATAATAAATAAATGTAATAAAACACGCCACACTTGGGTTGTCTTTGTTCATGCTATTTTTCGTCTTTAACGTCATAAAATACTAGAAAATGCTTGAGAAAGTTGTTCAGTCTTCAACTGTGAAGAAAATGAAACTCATTTTCCCTGATAAACAATTTCATAATTTTAAAGTCAAATTCATTGTAAATACGTTGAATAAATGTTTCCGTTGCCTGATTTGATTCTTTGGAACGGCGCATTGTTTCTAGTCGGTTATTTTTACTTCATTTTGAACAATACACAATTTACCATCTGTTAAAGGTACGGATAAATAAAAAAACTACAAAGAAATGCATGTGGCAAAAAAAAATCATCGTTAATAGCAAATTCTGTCTTTCCACTAAGTTTACATAAACAAATGGAAAAGCACACAAGAAACTTTATATAACAAATAATTTAATTAAAGTTCCAAGCAAAGCTTTACAGCCTGTAATCGAATTACAATTAGAAAAACATCATTAATTAAACTGTCTAGTATTTAGTCTGGCGTTTTTGCAGGTTGTAGTCCTTTTAGTCAAGTTCACTAAAACAATTGAATGGTGAATGGCTTCAAACTCCCGCAAGTATCGATTCGTCGGCGCGGGGTTAATTCCGCATTTATCGGTGTCATTGACACGGGGGGTCTCGGACGGAGTCACAATGGACTAGTTCGGCCCAGGATTTCGTGGATCCAGTTTTGACCGATTAGCGTTACAACGGGTTGCTACTTACTCTCTGATGAGTTCAACAGCTTCTTCGTATTTAAGTCCTAGTTCGACCAAAGCCAAAGCCACCATGACTGGTGCTCTACCTAAGCCAGCTACGCAATGTACGGCAACGCATGCAT
The DNA here is from genome assembly GCA_910593695.2 of Ocypus olens. Taxonomy (NCBI): domain Eukaryota; kingdom Metazoa; phylum Arthropoda; class Insecta; order Coleoptera; family Staphylinidae; genus Ocypus; species Ocypus olens. The sequence goes on along the minus strand of OU343057.1, from coordinate 3,999,028 downwards.
CGGGGTTCTCGTGGAACTGCGTCTTGATCACGTTAAACCAAGCCTCGGTAATGTCATTCGGAGGGAAGGTCCCGTCGTTATACTCGAGATCGAAGACTGTAATGCCGTTCTCGTGCAGCTCCTCCGTTTTGTACGACGGCTCGCAGACTCGAACGACGGCGGTCACGTTATGTTTCTTCAGTTCCTGAAATTCAAACAATGACTTTTAGTAGTTTATCAAAAATTTGATTCAGCCGAGATGTGCGAATGACCCGCCTTAAACCCAAAATTAATTCAACAAAACATCAGAAGCGGCCCTAGCCGATGGTAGTAAAATACGGTGACGGTTCGTGGGGTTTTTTTCTGGTACGGCCGAGGTAGCAGGCAATACAGATAGGTAGTGTCGGTTGCAGAGATCTGTATTAGCACCTCTGTTACCTCAGCCGTACCAGAAAATAAAACCCGCGAACTGTCACTGGTAAAATCTGAGACCAACCAAATTCCCGTTCATTTTCAAACCCTTGTTTAGACTGTAATCATCAATTCGCAACCAGTGATGTGTTTCCGTCGTTATAAGATCAATTTGAGCACGTAGTGATTAATTAAAGTTCCGTGGAGACATTGCCTCCCAAAACCCCCTTAGATTTTTTTCTCTGTTCGCAACCATCCTTTGCATTAACTTCAAGTGCTCCTTGTTTAAGTATTCCATGGCTAAAAATGCATTAATATTCCGTAACAAGTCGAGGAAATAGCATAAGTGTCCACAGCGTACTGAAAATGGACTGTACCGTTAATGTATAAATTATTGCATATAAATGTTATGCGTTTTGACATGGAACGAACCGCGCGCCGGTTGTGGCATAATCCCGCACAGGGACACATTAAAGTCTCTTTCCCTGAGTGTAATATATATGCAAATTTTAGATGAAATTATTTATGGGAACCACCAGCTGCTACAGCAAAATAAGTCATGTTTTCAAACATCATATTTTCCGCTCAATAAATCTGCTTTAACGTTTAATAAGAGAATTCCGCCTGTTACACTAAACCTCAGATATTGGTATTTTTTCTTGTACGATTTTAACATGTATCAAAAAACGTGATTCCTTTGCTTAGGGCATCAGATTTTCATTAATCCAACAATCGACGCTGCTCTTAAAAACTCAAATAAACCTCAATTGCCAAATTGATCGTGATTACCATAATCAAGCTTTTCCCGATAGATGGCTCATGTTGGACTTCCTTAGACTTTTTTGCTTGAGGTTTTATCAAGTTCAGAAGATCGCAACATTTAAAAATATATATGAAACAACGGATTGTAGAGATTACGCCAGAAAAATCTTGCAAAGTGGTCACATTTAAATTGTTATAAACCCCTTTAAAATTGACTTTTGAATCACCTGGTAATATGAGAGAACTGCAAGCAAATTGTTTTCACGGTATATACAGAGCACTTAAACGAGGTATTAACGATGATTGCTAAATCGAGCGCCTACGAAGTAATAGCACTTCCTGCCTCACCGAGCGCACACCCAACAAGAAGCAACACTTCTCCAAACGCATTTCCGATTTATCGCTCCGACAGCCATAAAGCTATAAATATATTACACACGCACGTTTACGCTTTTATACATAAATTATTTATGATCGCGCATAACCGGATTTTATTGCATTGTCGAGGAAAGCCGCGACCGATTTCCAAGAATTGCATCGATCAGACACATCAGAATAGTACGAACGCTTTAATTGCTTTGGAGGGCTTCCAAAAACGTGATCTGTACGCCCGTATACTGCACAATGCAGAGGTTTTACAGAAAGTCATTGGGAATTTTACTCATCTGCAATAAAGGAGATTTTCACTTCGTTGATTTCTGGAAGGATAACAGCAGTTGCAAATATTTAGGTGAAGGTTTGCGGTTGCCAAGAATTTGCTTATTAAATATAATAGATGAGATGTTGTGAAAAGCTGACAAGGGGGATAATTATAATGTTGGTTTTAGTTGACGTGAATTACGATTTTAATGTTGTCAAAAATTTCGAAGGGATTATACAAGGAGTTTCAGAGCTCTGGGAACGGTCAATCACGTGCTTATTTGTCAAAATTTCGAAAAATGTTTTATACAAAAGTTGTGTGTAATAATGAGATACACGCCCTAAAAATATTTAAATTTATACAGGGTGTCTCATAACAAAGTTATGTTTTTTTTTAATGGAACACCCTGTATTTTTTGTCATTTTTGAATTATATGGAGCAAATAAAGGTGAGTTACTTCAATACTCCCTATACCTATTGTTTTCCGTTTTCGAAATATTTGAAGATTTGTTGAAATGCATGGTCTGGGTGAAATTTTATTTTTGCCCCAGTGATTGACGTTGAACGATTAAAATCATTTCTATTATTTGGTTGAAGGTTCGAACTATAGAGCCAACCATGATTTCATACAAAAAATTATACAGGGTGATAAAAAAATGCGGTAGAAAAACCGAACTTATAAAGTTAAATAACTTCGTTTTTTCAAATGGCACACCCTGTATTTAGTAATGTATTTTTAAGTAGAATCCAATTATCTTTCAGATTGTATAAGGGTTCCCTGTTCCTAATCTCTATAGTTTTCTTGTATTCGGCGATTATCATATCAGGAATAATTATTATAATCTGAAAGATAATTGGATTCTACTTGAGAATACGTTACTAAATACAGGGTGTGCCATTTGAAAAAACGAAGTTATTCAACTTTATAAGTTGGGTTTTTCTACCGCATTTTTTTTATCACCCTGTATAATTTTTTATATGAAATCATGGTTGGCTCTATAGTTCGAACCTTCAAGCAAATAATTGAAATGATTTGAATCGTTCAACGTCAATCACTGGGGCAAAAATAAAATTTAACCCAGACCATGCATTTCAACAAATCTTCAAATATTTCGAAAACGGCAAACAATAGGTATAGGGAGTATTGAAGTAACTGACCTTTATTTGCTCCATATAATTCAAAAATGACAAAAAATACAGGGTGTTCCGTTAAAAAACATAAGTTTGATCTGTAACTTTGTTATGAGACACCCTGTATAAATTTAAATATTTTTAGGGCGTGCAGCTCAGTATTATACACAACTTTTGTATAAAACATTTTTCGAAATTTTGACAAATAAGCACGTGATTGACCGTTCCCAGAGCTCTGATAATTTACATGATGTTATTACGTACTAAGGAATATTAAATATTGTTCCCCCATCAGAACACCTACAGACCGGTTTCGACCTTTCAGGTCTCATCAGTGTAGTTAGTTGCTGATGAAAAACGGAGATTACTATTGGAATATAAGTATTCCAAACACCGTTAAAGGTAGAAAGCCAAAGTGGCGGAATCTATTGCCTGAATGGTGTACTGAACCAAATCCGGGTGGCTTTAACACCGACAAGATCCCATCAGCAACTAACTACACTGATGAGACCTGAAAGGTCGAAACCGTTCTGTAGGTGTTCTGATGGGGGAACAATGTTTAATATTCACATTAATATTGTTATATTTACCGCCGCTGACAATGTCCATATCTTGTCGGTGTTAAAGCCACCCGGATTTGGTTCAGTACAGCATTCAGGCAATAGATTCCGCCACTTTGGCGTTTCTACCTTTAATAAGGAATATTATAATAAAACACTTTCAACTTTGTTTTGTATAACTTATATTTTTATTTTTGTGACTCAACTTGACTTCTTGTTTGAAAATGGTAATTGTATTACCGAAACTTGAGTCACAAAAATAAAAATATAAGTTATACAAAACAAAGTTGAAAGTGTTTTATTATAATATTTAAAATGTATAACGAAGTAGAAGCCTCCAGCATAAACAATATTTAATAAGAGATACTTTTTTTTGTTAGGTATACATTTTTGACGTATCAAATACTGTAAATATATATTTTGTACACTGTACAGTCCATGGAATAAAGAGATTGTTAAGATTTTGATGTAGTTTTGAATGAAATTCCACGAATAGGTTGAATATTCCATATATTCAGGCTATTTACGTCTTCATTAAATGTATTTAATGCTTCTGCAATACGTGAAGTTGACCTGGAACTTTTATGTGATTAATTCTGATATGAAACTGAATTGAAAAACTTCAACTTGTTTAATTAAAGATTGTTATGTAGCAACGGTCGGAGCCAACTTATTAATTATAAGAGAAGGGACGATGGTTCAAAGCAAACTGTTAATTCGAGTAGTTTACATGTTTCATCAAGACCGTAGCGGTGGCGCTAGTAGTTAGAATTCAGTAATTTAAACTTACATGTATTCACCAATGACCTGATTTTAACAAGCTGCATCTACTTCAGTAATTGGCTAAATAATGCATCGCGTGTTTTGTCGTGATCGCTGCGGTTTAATAAGTTATGCAGGGTGACACAATTTCAACAAAAATTGTTATTGATAACTCAAAATCTATTCAAATATTTGGATTGAAGACCTTTAGTAGCAACCACTGCCACTTCAATCCAATTGCAAGAATGATGAGGACAGCAAATGAACTTTCGGACGAATGGTGGTTCAATTTATATAACTCCAATGGCAATGATTTTAAGCGGAGATTAATTAAATATTTATAATGTGTTATTTATAGTTACATATTTATTTTATGTTATTATACGTGTTAAGTGTTAACAACTATTGTATATACTTTAAAGTAATTATTTTTGTTAGTTAAATTATACATTTTTGTCATTTAATTTTTGTTAAAAGGGATCTCCCGTTTATGAATAAATAAATAAATAAATTTCGTCATGAAGCATTCAAATTTAAAATTTACATAAATTATTTTCTTCAAGTAAGTCTTTACGTACAGAAACGGAGAGTTTGGTAGTCTCATAAAACATCCTTTAGTATGTTGAACGTTAGACCTGTCCTAAAATATAATAAAATAATTAATTGATTGATGGTTGAGGCGGTAACTTCATGATAAATTTTGGAACTTTAAATAAAACCGTTAAATTAACAAAGAAACTGTTTTATTTAAGGATAATCAGAGCTTGTGAAACAGTTCACAAAAAAGAGTTATTTCGCCCATCTCCATCTTGAAACTTTTGAAGTGAAGACTTTTTTTTTGCTCATCAACATTTTTTTGGAAACACATTTACTTCTAAGATTTCACATCGTCATGACTGACTCCCGGAGTCGACTCTTTTCACGCAGCCAGAGCTTCTGAAGCAGTTCACAAAAAAGAGTCATTTCGCCCATCTCTAGTCTAAACTCGAAATAACTAAAAAATAAAGTTTTATTCAAGGATAAAATAAGTAACACATTTGATATTCTTGCGAAAAAACTCAAGCCTTCATTAATAGTAACTATTGTGTAAGACCGAAATGCGATATTTAAATCTATTGGAATCCAGTGCTCCAAATAATTGCAACCGACCATGAATGTATTAGACAGGAAGAAAGTGAGGATTGTGTCATCGCGTCTAAAAATATCCGTTGGGAATTGCTGGAAATAATTTTATTGATTCGTATACATCCTCCATCCTTTCCTGCAATTCATCGCGAGGGGGTGCAAGACCCGGGAATGCGGGGGTGGAGGCTAATATGCCGCCCCCGCTTGTCTAGATGTACTTGAGGGGGAAAAACATCGCGAGGGCCGAAATGCGAACTTGCGCCAATGTTGCAATTACATGTCTCCTTGCGTGTCATTGCGTAATGATGCGTCCCCTAAGGTATAACGGTGCCACGGGCGCAATCGATACAAATTACGTAACGTCCTGCCGGTGGTAGATAAAGGCAGAATGGATATTGGTCAGGCTGTCTACTAAAAATGCGAAGCTCAGCGCGGTGTCACCGGTTCATGTATGGTTTCAATTAAAATCTAGGTTAGTCATGTTGGTAGTAGTGTGTCATCAAGATTACCTTCGTTGTTTCTACGTAACTGTAACATCGCTTTTAAATTTACCTTACACATATAATTAATTAGCTTCTCACTTAACCCGTGGTGAAACATTTCTGTATTATATTGATTGATTAAAACACGTTCGTTGCCACTACAATTGGGACTGTACATACGCAAGTATAAAGTTGGACGCACTGGCGCGTCGTGTTAAAAGAGTGAAACTAAACCAAGTGTTTTAATCAATTACATATATGTTAAAAATCGTATTTTTTCATATTATTTGCATTTTCTGCAGCTGAATACACGAAGCAGAAATATTTGTTTCCACTTTCTCTTTTTACTCATTAATATGCGCCCCGTTGTTGAACTTTAATTCCGTCCTATAGTTTGATGGCCTTTATTAACGATTATGTGACATTTGATTCAGTCCCTGGATTCGAAATAGAACACACTTAAAGCGAGACCGCAGCGGGGATCCGCACACGGGCTATATTTACTTGCTATCACAAAGTTGGCTCATAATAAGATCAGTTAACTGACGTAAATGTTGAAGATAAAAGTTGTACCAGCTCCCCGAATGTCACCACCGGAGACATCTTTTTTTTTGCATTTCGCCGATGGTTGCATGTCACGCGAGGATTATACAATTGAAATACGTAAATTTAAACCCAACGCTTACGTTAAACTATTTGAATGTTAATGTATTTTAATTACAAATAAAAAAAAAAGTAGTTTCGATTAATTAATATTATTATTATCCGTATTAAAGTACTCTTGTAACTGTTCTTTCCATGGCAGCATCAAAGCGAGTGCATGGTTTAATCCTTCCTTTCAGTTGAATAATTAAGGAGTGGAAATCCTGGATTATATTTGGCTTTATGAATTTCGAGTGCTTCAAGAGAATCCACTGTACGTCGTTTCTCCGTATAATGGATTTATTTTTTTGTGTTGTTTTTGCGGTCGGCTACAATGGATTACTGAAAATAATATTTTTTTTCTGGGAGCATTCAACAATTAACATTTAAATTAAATAAAGACGAAAAGTAAAAAAAGGAAAAAAAAATATTCGATCATTTTTTTCTGGAAACCATGTCCAACTTTGACGATGTCTACGGAGTTGGAAAATTTTTGTCGACTCGATCTGCCATAAAGGCATTAAAATTTGATCAATTTCCTATGCAGGACTCAAAGAACGAAGTTCCTACGACGATATGGCACCAAGTTATGGGTGTGCATTTTGAGGTTTTTCGCACATAACTCAGTGACTTTTCAACCAAATTTGATGATTATTTCGGGAAAAAATCCCATTTTGGCTCTACTTTAAGGGAGTAAACTCAGACTGCAATAATTCCTTTTCAAACCTTTTAACCCCGGAACAAAAAAAAAACACGTTTTTGAGCAAAAAACGTCTAACATTGGCAGTGTGTACCGAGTTGGAAAAAATGTATCGACTCGATCCACCAAAAGGGCATTGAAATATGTTCAATTACCTGTGCAGGACTCAAAGAACGAAGTTCCTACAGCGATTTGGCACAAAGTTATGGGCGAATTTTGTGTTTTTTTGACTCGTAAGCACCAAATTTTTCGACGAAATTGTTTTCGTTTATAATATTATTATTATAAGTCGTTTGTTACAATTAGTACAGAATTTTTGGAAACACCTTTATAAGATTTAACCAAATAATCATTTATTCATACATTCACGTTTTTAAAGAACGAATTATGAGCGGTAATTTATGTGTTGCATTTGATTACAGGTGAGCAGTAATTTCAATTTTCGTCTTCACCGCGACCTACATCAATAAATCTTGGTTAATCTTTCGGAACCGGTTTGTTGTGTTTTTGTTTGGAGTGTTCTTAGCGCTGAGAGTGCACGTGTAATGTAATCCGCCAATTGCATAGCTTCGAGCAATTTTCGAACACTACAGCTATGTATTTTTAAATAACACATCCGGCGAACAAATTATTATTGAAAATATGCGCACTGCAAGAAAACAGCTTCAGTTGTTCAGAAAAATCCATATTGTCTTAGACCTTGAATTATAATGTCTAGTTACGGTGTGAACAAAAAAGCGAACGTTAGCACTGGTGCGTTCTGGTCCACCGGCAATTCGCTCCGTAGACTAGACTAGAGATGAGCATAATTACTCTTTTTTGATGAGCAAAAAAAATCCTCATTTCAAAAAATTTCAAGATGGAGATGGGCCAAATTACTCTCTTTTGTGAACTGCTTCGCAAGCTCTGACTCCGTGAAAAGAGTCAGTTCATGACTCCGATGTGAAATCTTAGAACTAATGTTTTTCCAAAAAAATGTTGATGAGCAACACAAAAGTGCTCACTTTAAAAAATTTCAAGATGGAGATGGGCGAAATGATCCTTTTTTCTGAACTGCTTCACAAGCTCTGACTCCGTGAAAAGAGTCAGTTCATGACTCCGATGTGAAATCTTAGAAGTAATGTTTTTCCAAAAAAATGTTGATGAGCAACACAAAAGTGCTTACTTTAAAAAATTTCAAGATGGAGATGGGCGAAATGATCCTTTTTTTTGTGAACTGCTTCACAAGCTCTGGCTCCGTGAAAAGAGTCAGTTCATGACTCCGATGTGAAATCGTAGAAGTAAATGTTTTCTTAAAAATTGTTGATGAGCAAAACAAAAGTGCTCACTTTAAGAAATTTCAAGATGGAGATGGGCAAAATGATCCTTTTTGTGAACTGCTTCACAAGCTCTGATTCCGTGAAAAGAGTCAGTTCATGACTCCGATGTGAAATCTTAGAAGTAAATGTTTTTCCAAAAAAATGTTGATGAGCAAAAAAGTCCTCGCTTCAAAAAATTTCAAGATGGAGATGGGCGAAATGACTCTCTTTTGTGAACTACTTCACAATCTCCGACTCCGTGAAAAGAGTCAATTTCGGGAGTCAGTTCATGACTCCGATGTAAAATCTTAGAAGTAAATGTTTTTCCAAAAAATTGTTACGAGCAAAAAAATCCTCACTTCAAAAAAATTCAAGATAAAGATAGGCGAAATGACTCTTTTTCGATTCGTGGAAGAGTCCACTGAAATGAGTCAACTCTTGACTCTTTGGAAGAAGTAATAAAGAAGCAAAAAAGGTCCCACTTCCAAAATGTTGAAGAGCAAAAAAAGATCCTCTTTACATTTTCAACTGTTACAAACATTCATGACTCAATTTGAGTCTACTCGACTCATTTCCATTACCCTTCTCTACTTCAAACACACTGAGTCTGCGACTGCGACGAAGATGGCATTACGAACGCTCTTCGTTTTAAGTTCAAACTAAAGAATTGAATGATGAATGATTTTTTTATAACTGAAAAATGTGTTTGTTGAATGACTGCTTCACAATCTCCGACTCCGTGAAAAGAGTCGACTCCGGGAGTCAGTTCATGACTCCGGTGTGAAATCTTAGAAGTAAATGTTTTTCCAAAAAAAATGTTGACGAGCAAAAAAGTCAAAAAAATTCAAGATAAAGATGGGCGAAATGACTCTTTTTCGATTCGTGGAAGAGTCGACTGAAATGAGTCAACTCTTGACTCTTTGGAAGAAGTAATAAAGAAGCAAAAAAAGGTCCCACTTCCAAAATGTTGAAGAGCAAAAAAAGATCCTCTTTACATTTTCAACTGTTGCAAACATTCATGACTCAATTTGAGTCTACTCGACTCATTTCCATTTCCCTTATCTACTCCAAACACGCTGAGTCTGCGACTGCGACGAAGATGGCATTACGCACGCTCTTCGTTTTGAGTTGAAACTAAAGAATTATTTTTTTATAACAAAAAAAATGTGTTTGTTGAATGACTAGAAATACACAACTCGTTTTAGGAAATGTATCCAATTCTCACATGATGACACATAGTTAATTTTATTAGGTCGAAAGATCAAGTTGATAATGAAGCCATTAACCTCTGCCAAGAAACTTGATAAAGAGAAAGTTAGTCTTGTTACAAAGAGGCAACGGATGAACTTGCAATTGCAACAGAAGAGGCGGATTTATAAATAATTAACATGAAGATAATTTTAGAATGAGTTAACACAATGGCTGGTATCCAAAATTGCAACTCATGTATAACAATAAGGAAGGTTATAAAAACTATTTGGAATGGAAAACAGTCAATATAATTATGGAATAGTTGCTGTAATTATAGGGGTTTTTGAAAATCATTTATTAATTATTCGACGGAAAATTGTTTAAAAGTAATTAATTTGTTTGAAGTGATCACACAGAAAATGGAGAGACGCTCCATCTTGTTGAAGCACGAAGAGGTCATCTTCGTGCTTTCTTTTCGCCTGTAAAAGCCATTCTTATTTACTAGCTGCCTTTAGTGGTAGGTGTACTGCCATCTACAGGCAACTGCTGACAATAAAACTTGAATTGTTTCTGTATTCTTTCATATGTTTTTATTTGCTGTATTCGTCTTAGTTGTTTTACTATGGCGCTTCGAAACCTCGGAGGGAATTATAAATAACCCTGTACATATTTAAATATCCATTCTACAATATTATAACTATCATAAAAAACAATCGACTAAAAGTCTTTCGACTCATTTCTCTCAGTCTGTATATTGTATGGCTGAAATGAAGAAATGTATTTATCAAACGTTTTTTTTTGTTATTTACAAAGCTTATTTCGTGCAGAAGACTAAGAAAGAGGAATAGAGCGAAGTAAATTAATCAATAAATCTTAAGTGGTTACTTTCTAAGCAACAAGAAGAGCACAAGAGAACACCTTTCCCATGGCATAAATCTTAATGATTTACATCGGAGAGTGCAGCCTCGCGTTGTAATAAATTGCACAATATTTAACAAATACATTGCACCAGGTTGATAAATACACTTCGGAATGAATCACAACGCAAAAGTAATTTTGCAACGGCCGCGTGGTTATCGTCATTAATTGCGGGATTAATTCAAGTGTGTGAACGCTGCATGATTTACAGCGAAAATTCAAAGGTCAAACGTGTTTTGTAATTAATTGGTCAATTCAATTCTAAACCGCGTTTGACATCGCCACTAATAATATGGAGCGACTTTTAAGCACCTCTATTCGTGTTTGTTTGTTGGTCGTGTTATGGACAGGTAAATTTGCTGAAATTTAATTAGTTGGAAAATATTCGATGTTGAATCAAATGAAGCGGTTTTGGTACTCGATGTGCGAGTATGGACATTTTAAGTACTCGAAATATTTAATATATTCATATTTTCCAGACATACTTTTTTCTTTTTCAATAGAATCATGAGTCGACTCATAAAATAAAGTAATTTCGCCCATCTTGTACAATAATCAATTTTCCACTAAATGATCGCACAACAAATATTTGGTTCTTACTGTCTTCAAACATTAATAATTTATTTTTTTGTTTTGGCGTTTTTGAAGTTTAATGTGGGATCTACCCAACAAGTTGAAGAAAGATTTGAATACATCTAAAGCGCAAGATTAATGTCCAAAAACTCATTCTTCTCTCGCATATATTTGCCGAATCACATATTTTCAATAAGCTTGTTGGGTTTTATTTTTAGATCGGAAATCGAATCCGGCTTTGATGTACCGCATCCATCAATTTTCCGTGCCCGCCGCCCTTATGCATGTCCCCTGCTCTAAATTTACCGCCCGCTGTTCTGCTCCTCCACAAAGAGCGTTTTCAAAAAGGGCAACAACTCCGCAGCCCGGCGTATGAATGCGAGGGGAAATTTCTCAAAGAAACCGCTTCATCAACTCTGGCAATAATGGCTCAATACATAAAGTAAATCGACCGTTTAATTCGATGACGTAAGCGATTGACACCATTCCTTACGGGCAATTAGCACGTTTCCGTGGAAATGTTTGCGCATCGGGAAAACTTCCGCGCCATTTTCGCTTCCGGCTCGTCTCATCGAAATTAATAAACTACTCTACATCCCAGAATAGAGAACAGTTTCCGGAGTTGATCGGTAAACGTTCGACTTACTAATATTAGCCGAAGTGAGCCAAGTCTTTAAAAGTTTGTAAACATAATATGCACTTCAGTATTATTACATTATCGCGTAGTTCGCTGCGTCTGTTAAATAAGACATGAGTGGAAAACTTGCACCTAGAACGAGCGAATACTTTAAAAGTCATTAGTGGCGTTCACACGTACGAGTAATCCCGCACGCTTGGAGTGGATCGTTCCAATCCCGCGCGAATGAACGTGCGTGTGAACGTAAGAACGTCGCACATTCTAAATCCTGCGGGATTGGCAAGCTCTTGTACGGATTATTTTGACTCTCCTGAAAAATTTACTTTTTAAGTTTAGGTACACTTTTCTTCAAAACCATAAAAGATTTTTATTTTGTTTTAAAGGTGGTATCGATACCTAAAAATATGAATTATTTCCATATGTTTTTTTAAAAATTGAAATAACTAAAAATTTGTATGTAACTAATTTTTTTTTAATTCCTCAGCCATAAATGCCTATTTTGGAGGTAAGAACATGTGTGCAAAATTTCAGAGAAATCGGCCCAGTAGTTTTCTGGAAAAGTGTACCCAAAAATCTCGTAGAAAACGGCTGAGGATATGACCCCCTTAAACGACAAATATATAGACGAGTTTATCATAAAATGACAAGGAGTGAGATCGAAGAAGCTGAAGCTGAAATATTTGCCACACCAATGAGCGGCAATCACAGATAAATATTATTGTTTGTCAACAAACCTCGCACCAATTAATTCTGGGCGAAGGATCAGAGAGAAAATAAACATGTCAAGTTATCGCAAACTCACCTATACATCCCGCAGGCTAAAGAAAATCGGAGAAAACAATTTTTGATGGCCAAAAATGCACTTTTCACGTTTTTCACGTTTCTTAAGGAAAATGCTTGAAATTTTGGCAGATTATTCTTGGATGATGTTATTTTCAAATTGGCTGAAGAAAATTATCCGAACTTTCTAGTTGCGCTAGAATGCAAATTTTGATGACCAAAAATGCACTTTCTCCAGAAATTTCTCTATAAATTTCACATTTCTTTAGGAAACTGTTTGAAATTTTGGCAGATTAATATTGGATGATGTTGTTTTCTAACTGGCTGAAGAAAATTATCCGAACTTTATAGTAACAACAATGGCTGCGCTAGAATGCAAATTTTGATGACCAAAAATGCACTTTCTCCAGAAATTTCGCTATAAATTTCACATTTCTTTGAGAACATGTTTGAAATTTTGGCAGATTAATCTTGGATGATGTTGTTTTCAAATTAGCTAAAGAAAATTATCCGAAGTTTGTTGTAACAACAAATTGTTATGACTAAAAATGCACTTTCTGCAAAAAATCTTCTATAAATTTCACATTTCTTTGGACAAATGTTTGAAATTTTGGAAAATTAATCTTGAATGATGTTGTTTTCAAATTAGCTAAAAAAAATTTTACGAACTTTGTTGTAACAACAATGGTTGCGCTAGAATGCAAATTTTGATGACCAAAAATGCACTTTCTCCAGAAGTTTCTCTATAAATTTCACATTTCTTTAGGCAAATGTTTGAAATTTTGGCAGATTATTCTTGGATGATGTTGTTTTCCAATTAGCTAAAAAAAAATATTCGAACTTTGTTGTAACAACAAATATTTTTGACTAAAAATGCACTTTCTGCAAAAATTCCTCTATAAATTTCACAATTCTTTGGACAAATGTTTGAAATTTTGGCAGATTAATCTAAAATGATGTTGTTTTTAAATTAGCTAAAGAAAATTATCCGAAATTTTGATGACCAAAAATGTACTTTCTCCAAAAATTTCTCTATAAATTTCACATTTCTTTAAAAAAACGGATTAAATTTTGGCAGATTAATCTTGGATGATGTTGTTTTCAAATTGGCTAAAGAACATTATCCGAACTCTATAGTAACAACAATGGCTGCGCTAGAATATAATTTTGAAGACCGAAAATGTAAATCTGTGTAAATTTCTCATTTCTTTAGAAAAATGCTTGATTTTTTGACAGATTTATCTTCAATGATGTTATTTTAAAATTGGCTAAAAAAATTATCCGAACTTTGTTGTAACAACAATGGCTGCGCTAGAATGCAAATTTTGATGACTAAAAATTCACTTTCTGCAAAAATTTCTCTATAAATTTCACATTTCTTTGGAAAAAATATTTGAAATTTTGGCAGATTAATCTTGAATGATGTTGTTTTCAAATTAGCTACAGAAAATTATCCGAACTTTGTTGTAACAACAATGGCTGCGCTAGAATGAAAATTTTGATCAGCAAAAAATGCACTTTCTACAAAAATTGCTCTATAAATTTCACATTTCTTTAGGCAATTATTTGAAAATTTGGCAGGTTCATCTTGGATGATGTTGTTTTCAAATTAGCTAAAGAATATTATCCGAACTTTGTTGTAACAACAATGGCTGCGTTAAAATGCAAATTTGGATGACTAAAAATGCACTTTCTCCAGAAATTTCTCTATAAATTTCACATTGCTTTAGGAAAATATTTGAAATTTTGGCGGATTAATCTTGGATGATGTTGTTTTCAAATTTGCTGAATGCAAATTTTGATGGCCAAAAATGCACTTTCTTCAGAAATTACTCTATAAATTTCACATTTTTTTAGGCAAAATTTTGGCAAATTATTCTTGGATGACGTTGTTTTCTAACTTGCTAAAGAAAATTATCTGAACTTTGTAGTAACAACAATGGCTGCCCTAGAATGCAAAGTTTTGAATGCCGCGTATTTTACGAAAATTATGATAAAAATGCCTTCAACAAAACATTTACAAAAGAGTTTTATTCAAATTGAAAACCCTCACTTGTTGCAGATGCATTAAATAAATTCAAGATTTCGAGTATTACCGTTACCTTTTCTAACAATAAGTAAGAGTGACTTTTAACTACATGTCTGATAACTAGTTCTTAGTGTAATTAGGTTTGCAATTAAGATCGTAATTAGGCGACGAGCATAATCGTTTAAAAATTTGATCGTGTGTTGACAGTCCCATGGATTTATCGAGTGCACAAATTGCTTAGAATACCGGAAAACGTCCATAAGACCCAATCATTTTTTTCCGCGCGGATTCATCAGCGACGGTACTTTTGAAGAGTCGCGACTTGATTGCGTAATTGCTTTAAGTGAGGACGATTATGCAAAGGGCGACCTCGTCGATTAGATGACATAACTGCCGAGTGGACGACACTTATTAGTGATGATTCGCGTAATCAGAATCCCGCGGACGCATCAGGAGAACCATTATTAAGAGATTTGCATATTAAGGGAAAACTGCACCGTTTTATTACATCGACTCCACTAACGCTGACGTTTTTTCATGGTGTGCTCATCGACAGCTTCAGTTTCCGAGAAAATTAGGATTTGCGTACTTGCTCTGTTTGAATATCTGATTGTAGCAGAATCTCAGTTCACATGAATTATCATGGCAACTATAAGACGGGCGAAAGAGACGAAAACGCCCATAATTATATGTCCGATAGTCTTCTTGACGGTGGTGTACTTTAAACAATGGATCTTTGCGTGCACGTCTTAGATAGCTGAACTTAGCGACAACATTTTCACGCGTTTACTCTCTCTACGATAAGTTAAATGCAATTAAATGTGTACGCATGTCGTTCAACTAAGTCTTCGGCAATGACGCACACGCAATCCATTGATCAAACTCTAAACTGAATTATTTACATGATGTAGTTGTTACGAAATGTTCCGATTTCCCTGAATTATTATAGTTGTTTCCTAGTATTGTCAGTTTTCACATTACACGTTCTGCGAATATAATTGAATACAGACAGCATCAATACAAGGTTGTTAAAATATGCTCACATGATAAAAATGAAGTTCAAAGAAAGCTTTATATTAAATTTTAAATGGTGTTCTCTCCGAGAAAGTTATTTATAGTCCCACTCTGAATATATTTAGAACTCGATTGTTACATACACGTATAATTAATTTTGATTAATGCCTTCAGGTACGTTCGAGGCCCTCTCGAATGAATCCCCAGCGATTTAATTAATGTTAAGGGCGCGACGCAAAGGGTTATTATTTATGTCGGCAATAAACATTTCGTAGAAGTGGCTTTAATTGATATGTTACGAATAACGAACCACCAATGGAAGCTATTTAGGTCACGCTAAATAGATAGGCATTCCTGAAAATGAAATTGTGTGAACTAGGATGTATTGTAACGTACGTATACGTACTTGGGTCACGTAAACAAGCATTTATAGAAATAACGTGACTGCGACAAAACACGAAAACACAAAACAGCAGATATAGTATGGGGAAAATGTTAAACGTTTTAAGGGAAATTGCCGATTAGGAATCTGCGATCCTGGAACGACAGCTTCTGGACCATGACATCTATCTCACGGAAGCTTGTACTAACCAGGAATTAATGATCGAAAAATATTTAACCGCGAAAATCATCGAAATAAAAAACCTTGAGAATTTGTTACCAGGAAGAGTGTAGTTAGTTTAACCCTCGTGCAAAAATTACTTCAGGTTTTACTTCATGATGGTACCGACAATACATTGAACGCCCGTAGGTAAGAAAAATATTGATGATAACATCAGAAAAGTCCAAATAGTTAGAAAGGAAGAAGCATAGTTAATAATAATAATAATAATGTTTATTAAACGGTTTAACCATTTTAACATAAATGTACATTGATTAAAATTATTACAAGTATAAATTTAGAACTACACTTAACTAATAAACTGACCTAACCTAAAATAAAACTAATGTGAACAATATCCTGTAAATTTAATTGAGCGCATAAACTCCCAGAACAAGAGAAAATGTTAAAATTAGGATTAAGCGAAAGTGAATTCGAGGTACGCACAAAGCGTGTGATTGGGTTATTTAAACCATAGTTTGTACTATGGAATGCTACACGAAATAGTGGGGGGTGCCGAATTGCGCGATTGTTATATTTTACGTAAAAATCCACTAGAGAGAGAAGTTCAGAACATTTAATATCTCCGCTAATAATTTAAAAAAAAGTCGACATATCTGCAAAAAATCTTCTGCAGCAAAGATGATCAATATGTAGACTGGATCTTATTACTTCAAGGTCGATATTTGTGCTATAACCTAGTTTGTATGAAATTGATTTTAAGAATCTATTTTGTATATGTTCAATTTGATTGATTGATAAGATGATGAATACATCGAGATAAAAACGAGAAGACAATTTTAACATGAGGTCAAAGCATGTTGGAGGGAGAAAAATACTTTTTTTTTTGGCTTAGGAAGCTGGTCCATTCTGCCAGAGGTAACATTTAACTATTTTTTTTTTGTATTGATTTCTCATATTTATTTATATATAATCATTATTTATTATATATAATGAGTGGGGGACATACAGTGAATATCCATGGACCCGAACGGCCACTTCTTCATTCCGAAAAAGTGACCGCCCGGATGGGATTCGAACCCACGACCACGAGGCCCGTAGAAAAATACTTGAAGACAAAAGAAAACATTAAAATTAAAAGATGCATTCAGACCGCAAATTGTAATATATGAGTTGTGTTTTGAATAAACCTTAATATCAACAAGGTTAACTATTTGTTAATGCATTCTGACCCTGAAAAAGTTGAAGATAATCACCAAATAAACAACCGTATGCGATTTTAATAAAATGTATTTTTTTAATTTTTGACTTCAAGCGTTGAACAAGGAGAGACAGAGGACATATTGATTCGGTAAAAAGTATTTAAACAAAAAGTGGGGTTTAGGAATTAATTTAGGTGGGAGAGGTACAGTTAGCATCCAAATGATGAAGTAAAAACTAAGACTGAAATCGAATGTTGGAAACGTGAAGCAGTTTACAGAAGAACAGAATTAAGTGCCTCAAATTCAACAAGAAAAATATTTTGATAGAATGAGAGATGACGAATATTTAGTGGCAAACAAACTATTAAGTTTGGAAGATTTAAGACCTTTGATGGTTGAAGCAATGATATTATGCAAACAAGCCAGAAGGACATATAAAATAATAAAAGAAGATTGAAATACTTAAATTAAAACACCAATATATTGTTTAATAATGTTCGAATAGGACGAAAGTAGTCACAATTAAGTGTAAAATTTATAAAGTGACGGAATCTATTGCCTGAATGTTGTACTTGAACTCAATCCGACAGATATAGGAATATGCCAACGGCGGAAAATATAACAATAATAATGTAGATATTAAAAACAAATTTACTATTGGAATATAAATATTCGAAACACCGTTAAAGGTAGAAACAATAAAGTGGCGACATCTATTGCCTGCATGTTGTACTAAAACGAGTTTAGTACAACATTCAGGCAATAGATTAGACCACTTTCGTGTTTCTACCGCTAACGGTGTTTGGAATACTTATATTCCAATAGTAATTTCCGTTTTCCCATTACTTTTCCCCTGCGGTTGACCACGGTCAAGGTTCGGTCTCCTTTCGCTCTACTCTGAGGAGAGTTTTTAGTTGGTATACTCCCGCCCTTCAGGGGGAGGACTCCAACACTGCCCCACTATAGGGGCGTCTATAAAAGATCTTCTCTCCTCTCTTCAAAAAAAAAAAAGTTTCCCCATTACCCCTGCGATTGACCATGGTTAAGATGCGATTGACCATGGTTAAGAGTTTTTAGTTGGTATACTCCCGCCCCTCAGGGGGAATCCAACCCTTCCCCCATATAGGGGCGTCTATAAAAGATCCTCTCTTAAATAAAAAGTTTCCACATCAGTAACTAACTACACTGATGAGACATGAAAGGTCGAAACCGGTCTGTAGGTTCTGATGGGGAAACAATATTTAATGATACCGGCAAAATGTTTTAATTCAACCTTCTTAGTAATTCTTCAGTAATGGCTTCAACAATCAATCAAAAATAAAAAAAGACATAAAGAAACAATGGAAAAAAAAATAAAATCCATTTTGTTAATACCATGCACGATGACTAATTTGTTGTTTACAACTGTTGGTTATCATCTTGAAATAAACAACCGTGCGTGGTATCAAAAAATGAATGATAATTTATTACATTTCCTCACGAACTGTTTATGAAAGTAAATAAATGTAAAATTCCCATCCTTGATTGTCGATAAATGAAGTAATTATGAAAAATATACAAGTCACAAAGGCAACAACAAGTCTATGTAAGACATGTTGCAGATTACGCCAAACGAAATAAAGCTGGTCAAAAGTCAAAAACGTAGATCAATCTGTTTGAACTGTAGTACATACGGATTTTTGGGGTCGCCAATTACGAATCCGGTGTCAACAAAACAAAATTCAAAATAGTGGATCCAATATGGCGGACGCAATTTTCGTAATCGGCCGGAATCGCTTGAAACTTGTTATTTGGGGTTTTTTGTTGTTATTTGGGGGTTTTTGTTGTTATTTGGGGTCTGGTGTGAAAAAATCAAAATTCGAAATGGCGGACGCAATTTTTCGAAATCGGCCGGATTCGCTTAAAACTTGTTATTTGCGGGTGTTTGCGATCGCTGAACATGAAACCGATGTGAAGAGGGCAAAATTCAAAATGGCGGATCCAAAATAGCGATTAAAAAAAAAATCAAATTTTTTAAACAATTGTTTTGTGAAAAGTAATTTAATACAATACAAAGACAGATAAATTAGAGCATGTTAATATTGTATCAGAACTTTTGGTATTTTTAGAAGTAATTAATTTTTTATTTTTTATAACAAATTGAGTTGAGAAAACCATTTTCCAACTTAGAAATCACCCTGAATCTAAAAAAAGGTGGGGACTGAATAAAAATTATTCATATTTTTAAAAGGTTTTTCCTCTATCCGCAGAAAACAAAAGTCTCATAGTTGGTTATGAAAGTGATTGTAAAAAAAAACCAAAAAAATGCGATTTTTTTTGCGTGGGCGTTTAGCCGTTCAGCCACTAACGATATATATATATATATATATATATATATATATATACCGGGTGTTTCAGACCCGTACACCCCAAACATCTCGCGAAATACAAATCGGATTGATATACAAAAAAATACGTCTAATTTTTTGGTGTGAAATTTAAACCACCACCCCTCCCCCCTTGGGCGGGGTGGGGGGTAACTTTGAAATCTTAAATAGGTACCCCTATTTTGATTGCAGATTTTGCTCTAAATTATATTAGGTTTTTATTCGAAACATTTTTTTCGATTAGCAAAAAAGAATTTTTTTAATTAAAAAAATCCTGTTTGTCGTTACAAACATTGATACATCACCACAATAGAAAAGAATAGAATGGAATTTGATAATCAAATTGATTCTTATTCGTTTCTACGATTTTTTTTTATTTTTGCTTATTTACTACGTAAAAAATGTCGTAATCTATTATTTGATGCGACAAATAAATATAATCCAATAAATGTTTTTGCCGAATAAAGCGCCATCTGTCGCTCATCGAAAAAAAAAATTCGGATAAAAACCTAATATTTTTAGCATAGGATCCAAATCTGCAATAAAAAATAGGGGTTGCCACTTAAGATTTGAAAGTTACCACCCTCCCCGACCCAGGGGAGAGGGGGGGGGGGGCGGTTCACATTTCACACCACATAATAGGGCTCAAAAAATATTTTTGGACATATTTTTTTCATCCGATTTGTATTTCAGGAGATATTTGGGGTGTACGGGTGGTCTGAAACACCCTGTATATATATATATATATATATAAATGCAATTTAGTTTGCGTTTAACTACGGATAAAGCAGGTACTGACACATGGCTAGCTCATAAAAATGCAATAAGGGAGGAACGGGGAAAAGTGTAAGCATTATTTATTGATGATTCGGTCGACTTGGAGAAACTTGACTAATGCATGAAAGTAAGAGTGTCTGAGAAAATAACATGATGGGTGGAGAGAGTTTTTAATATTTTTATTGCACGTGCCTCATAAATCGATTGGAAAATTCAATTTGAATTAACTTTTTATAAAAAAATTTTCATTGGCATTGACTGCTTGGTCATCAGGCACAACCTATTAATCACTATTTATATCTATACATTTAGATACCTTTACTAGATAGGAAAATATATATTGAAGGAAAAAAAAAGAAACACACAATTTCAACCATTTTCAAACCGCCATAACTCGGCGTATTTTCAATCGATTTTGATGAATTTTTGAGGGCGAAAAACTTTGAAGTGTCTTCTTTAAAGTCATGCATGCGAACTTAAGCGTAACTCCTTCCGCCCCCTCTAGCCGCCTTGTGAAAAAAATGTTTTTTTCAGGAAACCATGTCCAACTTTGACGATGTGTACGGAGTTGGAAAAATTTTGTCGATCCCCTAACACCCCCGTTTGGCGCGGCCCTGATCGATCTTTCGGCCCAAATATCATTATTACAACTAATCTTCTATTTTTTTTTGACTTAACTTAACGCCATTCAGTCACGACCGTTCTAATCTTCTAAATATACAGGATTTCATTCCCCAAAAAATCTTATCGTACTCCTTTCAGCTTTGAACAGCGTCCAAACAAGAAATTGTGGCATATTTTTTGCACACTAAACAGCAGATGCCATTGTTTATGATATTTTATGAAAAGGTTCACATTACCAAAAAAGCCTGCCGGGTCCGAAAAGTTATTAAAACATTCCCGAGTTTGTTGACCGCGAAAATCCCGTCTCGCCGGCTCCGGCTGTCGCACCCACCCGCGGTGTCTCAACCCGCCCTTTTTGCGAAAGATAAATTCATATCGAATTGTAATTTGTCTACGCGCATCCCGGCAACAAGTGTCCCTTCATCCCTTCGCCTAACATCCCACGGGTTTTAATCTTCGAACCGACGCACGACCGTTCTAAATTTAGCCACGAAACGTGCCGTTCCGCGAAATCGATTTGCGAACGGAAAACATTCGCCTACGGTTTTTCGGATTTATTTTTCGCTTGGAAACCTGGGATTAATATCAAAATGGCACGCCCTCGTCGTATGGCTGAATAGGTCTGCAATACGATTGATGGCGATCCTAAACCCGGCTTAAGTTTTGTGAACTGTTAACGTTGTGTTACTGCAGCGTTAAAGATTACGTTCGTTTGAATTTTGAGGGGGGAATAGACCCTTTTCTGGGATCAATAAAACGTAAACGGTATCAACGTGAACGTCACAACCAGAGTAAGCTCTAAGCAGTGGTTGCACTCCGAGGCGGAACTTTGATCTTTTGGGTTTCAAATGTTACCGCGCGTTGTTTTATACTGCTCAATTTATTCTGTAAAAAATTAGTAATGACTTGAGTGAGCCTGGTTTTGCACAGCAAATTGTTTTAACAGATAAGTTGAGTTGAAAAATTCTGCAGAAAATAGAATGCAGTGTTTTTAACCGACAAATGGTAATGTCATCAATTGGCAACAAAAGTGATTATTTAATCATTTGTGGAGGCTTCACGGATTAAATAAATTATAATTATAACAATAATTGTTTTAGAGGTTGATGTCAATTGATCAGATTTGTGTATTTTGTACATCCTCGTAGAAATAAACAATTTTATTTTCTGCATTAGTTTATCTACATTCTCAATATGCTGTTTATGCTAAATAAAGCCACTTGGGTTTTTTTTTTGGATCAGGGAGCCGCTCTCTTGGATTGATACAAGGAATTCAAGCGATAATGACTCCAAACACAGTGTAAACAGGCATTAACAGCGCAAGTACTTAAGGCTAAACCACTTGGGTTTGTATTCAATTTGAAATGGGCGTTAACATACTTCTTGCCTTATTAAAATAAATACGAACGTGAAACGATCTGGATACATTTTTATGTGTTTGCACAGGATAGAGCAATGAAATGTCGTCGAAACTTTTCGCACTTTGACAGCCCCGACATGCATCTTTCTAGTGCACGTGAACTTGTCGTAATCACGTTCAGATTTATAAACAAACAGAAAGGAATTAAACACTGGACATTCAGGAATGGAAATATGTAGGAAGTTGAGGACTTTGGCGAAGCTGCCACTCGGCAAAATTGATTTCAGAAGTTTTTTTCCAAAAATTGCACATGAGCAAATGTCAATTTTGAAAATGGAAAAAAAATATAACTTTTTTGATAATCATCGTAGTCCTATTTTACATCAGAAAACGAGAGAAATCGATTGGTGTAAAATTGATTTCAGTAGATTTTCCAACAAATTGCACAATTTTGAAAATGGAAAAAAAAAACGAAAAATTAACTTTTTTAATAAACATCGTAGACCTATTTTTCATCAGAAAACGAGAGAAATCGATTGGTGTAAAATTGATTTCAGTAGATTTTTCCAAAAAATTGCACAACTTTGAAAATGAAAAAAACGAAAAAATTAATTTTTTTAATAATCATCGTAGATCTATTTTTCATCAGAAAACGAGAGAAATCGATTAGTGTAAAATTGATTTTAGTAGATTTTTCCAAAAAAATGCACAAGGGCAATGTCAATTTTGAAAATGGAAAAAAACGAAAAAATTCATTTTTTTTAATAATCATCGTAGACCTATTTTTCACCAGACGAGAGAAATCGAGCTATAAAATTAATTTCAGTAGATTTTTCCAAAAAATTGCACATGAACAAATGTCAATTTTGAAAATGAAAAAAAAACGAAAAACTTAACGTTTTTAATAATCATCGTAGACCTATTTTTCAAAGAAAACGAGAGAAATCGATTGGTTTTAAAATTGATTTCAGTAGATTTTTCCAAAAAAATGCACATGGACAAATGTTAATTTTGAAAATGGAAAAAAAATCGGTAAAATTAACTTTTTTAATAATCATCGTAGACCTATGTTTCATCAGAAAATGAGAGAAATCGATTGGTTTTTAAATTGATTTCAGTACATTTTTCCAAAAGATTGCACATGAACAACTGTCAAAAATCGAAAAAATTAACTTTTTTAATAATCATCGTAGACCTATTTTTCATCAGAAAACGAGAGAAATCGATTAGCTTTAAAATCGATTTCAGTAGATTTTTCCAAAACATTGCACATGAACAAATGTCAATTTTGAAAATGGAAAAAAAAATCGAAAAAATGAACTTTTTTAATAATCATCGTAGACCTATTTTTCATCAGAAAACGCGAGAAATTGATTGGTTAAAATTGATTTCAGTAGATTTTCCCAAAAGATTGCACATGAACAAACGACAATTTTGAAAATGGAAAAAAAAACGAAAAATTTAACTTTTTTAATAATCATCGTAGACCTATTTTTCATCAGAAAACGAGAGAAACCGATTGGTTTTTAAATTGATTTCAGTAGATTTCTCCAAAATATTGCACATGAACAAATGTCAATTTTGAAAATGGAAAAAAAACGAAAAAACATTTTTTTTAAAATAATTATCGTAGACCTATTTTTCATCAGAAAACGAAAGAAATTGATTGGTTAAAATTGATTTCAGTAGATTTTCCGAAAAGATTGCACATGAACAAACGTCAATTTTGAAAATGGGAAAAAACGAAAAAATTCATTTTTTTAATAATCATCGTAGACCTAGTTTTCATCAGAAAACGAGAGAAATCGACTGGTTTTAAAATTGATTTCAGTAAATTTTTCCAAAACATTGCACATGAACAAACGTCAATTTTTAAAATGGAAAAAAAACGAAAAAAATCGTTTTTTTTTTATAATCATCGTAGACCTATTTTTCACCAGACAACGAGAGAAATGGCTTTAAAATTGATTGATTGATTTCAGCAGATTTTCCCAAAAAATTGCACATGAACAAATGTCAATTTTGAAAATGGAAAAAAACGAAAAAATTAACTTTTTTTATAATCATCGTAGACCTATGTTTTATCAGAAAACGAGAGAAATTGATTGGTTAAAATTGATTTCAGTAGATTTTCCGAAAAGATTGCACATGAACAAACGTCAATTTGAAAATGGAAAAAACGATTTTTTTTTTAATAATCATCGTAGACCTATTTTTCACCAGACAACGAGAGAAATCGATTGGCTTTAAAATTGATTTCAGTACATTTTCCCAAAAAATTGCACATGAACAAATGTCAATTTTGAAAATGAAAAAAAAAAACCGAAAAACTTAACGTTTTTAATAATCATCGTAGACCTATTTTTCATCAGAAAACGAGAGAAATTGATTGGTTAAAATTGATTTGAGTAGATTTTCCCAAAAAATTGCACATGAAGAAACGTCAATTTTGAAAATGGAATAAAAAACGAAAAAATTAATTTTTTTAATAATCATCGTAGACCTATTTTTCATCAGAAAACGAGAGAAATCGATTGGCTTTAAAATTGATTTCGGTAGATTTTTCCAAAAAATTGCACATGAACAAACGTCAATTTTGAAAATGGAAAAAAAACGAAATTTTTTTTTTTTTTAATAATCATCGTAGACCTATTTTTCATCAGAAAAACGAACGAAATCGATTGACATTAAAAAAATTTTATCAAGCAAAAATTGCAAAAAAGTAGGCAAGTCACAAGGAAAAAGTCGATTTTTCAGCCTTTTAACGGCTAAACGAAGAATCTAAATCGAACGCGGTTTGCAAATCTGTGCCAATTTTATTTCCCACTTTGCACCTTTATTTGTAGAGATTTTTTTTTAAACTCGCTTTTTTATTGTACTGAAATATTTGCGGTACAGGCCGAGTTTTTCTACTTTTTCAAAATGTTTTATGATTTAAGGCCCTTTTAATGACCCCATAAAAGTAGCTCTGTATCAACTTAAAGAATTTTTTTAAAATAATTTTAACGTAAATTTCGAAGTTTTTTGTTAAAAAATGCGACTATGAAATGGAAAAAACTAGTGATGGGCAAGATCGATCAAGAAAGATCGAGTACTCGATCTTTGCAAATGATCGAGCCGCTCGATCTTTTGATCGATCAACGCCGCTCGATCTTTTGATCGATCAACACCGCTCGATCAACGCCGCTCGATCTTTTGATCGATCAACGCGGCTCGATCTTCTTACGCCGCTCGATATTTTCTAGCCGCTCGATCTTTTGATCGATCAAAGCTGCTCGATCTTTACGAGCCGCTCCAACTTCACAAGCCGCTCGACCAAAAGATCGAGCGGCTCGATACATCAACTGATCGATCACCGATTGATCGATCTTTGAGATACTCGATCTTGCCCATCACTAGAAAAAAAGTATATCGGAGGCGGACGTATAGCCTTAACGGGTGTTATTAACAGCTGTTAGTTCTAAATTAAAACAGATCTTAAAACTAGCACATCTTGTAAGATGTCTCCAAACACAGTGATAACAGCGTAAATAGTTGCAAAGTACGCTTACGCTCTAGCGTTGTTTCCCAAAATCATTCAGATGTTTAGAAATTGTGAATTTTTTGAATAGGCGATGAACAAATATTTATTATAAAAATTGAAGATTGGGGCGTATCAGTTATGCAGATTTACCTTTACAATTGTAAGATAAAATAGAAAGTGAACTTACCTGAATGTATATAGGTATTGTTTGGTCTGAAGGTCTGTCGGTGATTAGAAATTTGAATCCTTTGTATCTGATTTCGGCTGGTGCCGGTCTAATATCCTTGGGCCTCATTCCACTGTTGTTCATTGCACGTACACAACAAAGTTGTTTAGAATATTTGATTTTCGTATCACTAGTAATGAGATTAAGTCGGTTAATTTCGTTTTTGTTTAGAAAACTAGTTTAGCGTCACCTTTCCGAAACAACGAAAATTAACAGGAAGCTATTTTTGCGGCAATTTCGTTTCTCTTATTATTGTTATGTTTTTATGTGGTTTTGTTTAAGAAATCAAAATGAAATTCGTCTGCTCAAAAACGACCTCAACCAAAGTATCGCTTGTATAATTGTATAATTAAAAAATAATATTTTAGTCAGTCTTTTTTGGTTCTTTTTTTAAATAAATTTGTTTAATGAAAATTGTCTATATATGCACTTAAATTGATATGCGTTCATATATATATACACATATATAAAGATATATGTATATATGAATATATATATCTTGAGTAGATAGATAGGTAAATCTTTCAGCTTCGTAACTCGTAAAGAATTATAAAATATTCTAATAATAATAATTATTCATAAATAAAATGAATTAATGTAAAGAACGGCGGGAAACACTTTTTTACATAATGTGTCTAACTTTTTTAGGTACGTTTT
This sequence comes from Ocypus olens, assembly GCA_910593695.2. Taxonomy (NCBI): domain Eukaryota; kingdom Metazoa; phylum Arthropoda; class Insecta; order Coleoptera; family Staphylinidae; genus Ocypus; species Ocypus olens. The sequence goes on along the minus strand of OU343057.1, from coordinate 3,972,097 downwards.
ACTTGAAATAATAATTGTATATATATATAGAATTATATTTTTTTTATGGCAGATTTATTTGTGTTGTGCCTGGCAGTATTCTGCACTGTCTAACTGGAACTCCATGTATGCCTGCACTGCCTCGCCGAAATACTGCAACAAAAAAAAAACACATAATCAACACACTGTTCAAAACAAAATCATAACGGTATTTCAAAAGTTATGCTATTCATTCAAATTTTGAAATAAATTCAAGGGATGAGCGAAATGACTCTTTTTTTGTGAGAAAAGAGTCGTCGGAAATGAGCAGACTCTTGACTCTGCAAAAAGTAAGAATTCTAACACGTTAACTTTTACAAACATTCATGACTCATGAAGATGATGGTTGCGACCGTTACTATGTGGTAGTCCATTATCAGGTCATTATCATTTTGAGTCACTGATTTAAAAACGAGTGACTTCACTAATTCCAATGTGTCGACTCTTACAATCGACTCACTCATGAGTTACCCATCTACAGATAATTTTATTGGTTCTTAGGATAAAATACGTGACTTTAATAAAACGGTAGTTATTGTATTTTTTTTTCTTAGTCCAAAACGTTCATTTTGTATGGAATACGTGCGAGTAACTGCGTCACATGACGAATCATTCAGGACACTTTAGTCCTTACAAAATGAGCAACTTCTTATTGCCTAGCGCTTGATATTAATTTGAAGACATAATTTTTTTACTTACAATTTCAATCTTTCGTGAGCTTAGTCCAAAACATCGATTTTGATGTGTGTTTATGTAACTGAGCTTGGAGGCGTATATTTCACAAAACTACTGGCGCTTTTTAAAGTATGCAAGTTTTGCCACAATTTAAATTTTGAGAACTTTCGGCAAATTTAGAGCTTTTGTGATGGAAGGTTATTTACCTTCGACCGCACCCGGCAGACACCCCACACGCTCTGGACTAAAGGTCTCAAGGTCAGATTCAGGTGGTGTCCCTGCCCTTTTATTCAATAGAGCCGAGGGATACCTTTTGTTACTTACGGGTACTTTAAATGTACGATAAGGTGCTGCCACGATTAATTCAGGAGTTTAGCGGTAGATTTTAATACTTTACAAAACACGAAAAGTTAATAATAATAATAATAATAATAATATTTATTTACGGCTAACGCCATTTGTACAATAAGCTACAAAAAAAAAGATTGACGACATTCGGTCAATTTACAAATGCAAATATACAGTACCTACGAATACTATATGTAAAAATAACATTACAAAGAGCAAATACAATACATAAATGTAAAACCCGATACAAGTTAAAGCAAAATCAGTGGGACAACAGAGTGCCAAAAAAAAAAAAAACATACAATTTAAATAATATAATGTGATGTATAACCGCAATTACGTAATAATTCTGTTAAATATATAAGTCTGTCAGATCTTGATATTTATAATCTTATTTCTTATTACATCACACTGAAAACATTCACGATTGTGTAACGCCAAATATCTAATTGTACAGCTGTTTAAAAATTGCATAATTTGATTGTACTTGTAGGATTATTTGCAAATTTTTATTCAATCGAGAATTTTAACGACCGTAAATGTAAATAACTGTAGACAGTGGCGGCTCGTGGAACATGTTGATGGTAGAGCCACTTATAAATATATCCCCCTCCCCTCCCTTTTAAAGAAAGAAACAACGATTTATTTTCCTAGACCAAAATAACTGGCGAAAAAGTGTTTTAAGAATTAATTAAAAGTTCTTTTTTTTGGACTGGGATGCACGTACATGTGGCCAGCTCTAGGCTATTTGTTAAAAGTTCTTGCTGAGCTTGAAACTACAGGTAGTGCCATGGCTCTTTGGCTCTACATAACGAGCCGCCCCTGCTTAATTTGATAAAACGATGATTTGCAAATCTAATTTAATTTTTGTAGAAATTCATCGACATGTTTTATATATTTTTTTATTTTTTTCCTCGAGTATTACCCAATTCGAAAACTAAAATTTTCAAAAATTCAATACTCACGAAACCATGGGTGGATTTTCAAAAACTCTATTTAGTATGATAAAACGATGATTTGCAAATATGATTTAATTTTTGTAGAATTTAGTAGACAAGTTTTATATACTTTTTTAAATTTTTAACTCGAGTATTACACAATTCGAAATTTTCAAAAATTCACAATTCACGAAATAATTGGTGAATTTTCAAAATCTCTATTTAGTTTGATAAAACGATGATTTGCAAATCTAATTTAATTTTTGTAGAAATTCGTCGACACGTTTTATACATTTTTTTAATTTTTTTGCTCGAGTATTACCCAATTCGAAAACTAAAATTTTCAAAAATTCGATACTCACGAAATAATTGGTGGATTTTCAAAAACTCTATTTAGTATGATAAAACGATGATTTGCAATTCTAATTTAATTTTTGTAGAAATTCGTCGACACGTTTTATACATTTTTTTATTTTTTTGCTCGAGTATTACCCAATTCGAAAACTAAAATTTTCAAAAATTCGTTACTCACGAAATAATTGGTGGATTTTCAAAAACCCAATTTAGTTTGATAAAACGATGATTTGCAAATATGATTTAATTTTTGTAGAATTTAGTAGACACGTTTTATATATTTTTTAAAATTTTTAACTCGAGATCTAAAATTTTCAAAAATTCACAATTTACGAAATAATTGGTGAATTTTCAAAATCTCCATTTAGTTTGATAGAATGATAGAACGATGATTTGCAAATCTAATTTAATTTTTGTAGAAATTCATCGACACGTTTTATATATTTTTTTTATTTTTTTGCTCGAGTATTACCCAATTCGAAAACTAAAAGTTTCAAAAATTTGATGCTTACGAAATAATTGGTGTATTTTCAAGAACTCTATTTAGTATGATAAAACGATTAAAACTTTTAAAAAGCTTCTTGGAACGCTAAGATTAAATATTTGAAAATAATTTGTTTTTCATCTAAGAAAAAGCCGCGGTGGCCTACAGGGCAGAGTTTCTGCCTCTTGGCCTTGTGGACGCAGCTTCAATCACTTTTTCTGAACGAAAAATGATCAAAGTCAAGATTGAAGGAACATTCATGTAAATTTCAGTTTCATTTTTTAACGCCAGAGATATTGCAATTTTGAAATCTCCGCACCATGCATTAATTTTGTGTACGTTTGAACTGAGCAAAAAACTGTTAAAACGCGTTTTGGAAAGCCAAGATTAAATATTTGAAAATAATTTCAGTTCCTTTTACACCGCGGCGACCTATAATTTTTGCCTCTTCGCCTCTTCGCGGGTTCAATAATTTTTTCTGTACGAAAAATGATCATATCTAATAAATCGGTTGTGGCAGAATGCCCTAGATAGCTGCGCCAATTTCCTGTATCACCAACTTCAACCCGAATTCCTGTAAACCATGCTTCGTAAAATAAAACGAAATATAGCTTTAACATATAAATTCAACCTGTTAATAAATCTATAAAATTAGTCGTCTTTTGTAGTTTTACAAACACGTTAAATATTCAGATATTAAATTTATATTTCGCTATGTATCCAGAACGGTAATTTTTCGGAACATTAATATTTCCAAAAAACATTTTTCAAATACCAATTGGGCATGCGGAAACCAGTTTCGAAGTTGTGGCATTAATTTATCTAAAAGCATTACTCAAAGTCAAAACGTTGGCTTGCTCTCGCGGTGCATCATATTCGTGTGTCATTAGGTGTTAGCTCGGATGAGCACCATCTGCCATCTGGCGGCCGCCGGTGCCGAATGATTTATTTTTACGTTTATCATCAACGACATTGAAAATTATAAATGTTTAGAGGCCAGACACTAGTTCCGAATAAATTTTCGCGTAATTGTATGCGCGGTCGTAATTTATGCATGCACTTTCTGGGTAGACCAGTTTGTTTTCCTCAGTTATGCAATTGCTCATGAATTTACATCAATCTATTTTTAAAGCTGTTCAACAGAGAGGAAGCAATGAATACGTACGCGAATGTGTCTTATTAGGATCATTTGAATGTCTTCCGGATTAGAGAATATATCCCAGGAAATTTAGGTTAGATCTATTGGATTAATTCACCACAAAAAGAAGAATCCACAACTGGTTTATATTAATTTAAACGGGGGTTTCTATCGTAGTAACAAATTGCTTCAGATGATTCGGATTGAATTCGTGTGCATGACAGAAAAATTTGGTAGGTTAGATCTACCGGATTTACACTTCTGAAGAAGAACTCGCAACTGATTTACATTAACTTAAACGATGGTTTCTATCATAGTAAGAAGATTAGAATCATTTTAATTCTTGTACAGGACAAAAACATTTGGTACGTTAGATCTACCGGATTTACTCTTCTGAAGAAGAATCCTCAACTGATTTACATTACCTTAAACAATGGTTTCTAACATAGTAAGATGATCAGAATCATTTGAATTCTTGTACAGGACAAAAACATTTGGTAGGTTAGATCTACCGGATTTACTCTTCTGAAGAAAAATTCGCAACTGATTTATATTACCTTAAACGATGGTTTCTATCATAGTAAGATGATTAGAATTATTTGAATTCTTGTACAGGACAAAAACATTTAGTAGGTTAGATCTACCGGATTTACTCTTCTGAAGAAGAGTCCGCAACTGATTTACATTAACTTAAACGATGGTTTCTATCATAGTAAGAAGATTAGAATCATTTGAATTCTTCAACAGGACAAAAACATTTAGTAGGTTAGATCGATCTACCGGATTTACTCGTCCCAAGAAGAATCCACAACTGATTTATATTGGATTACGTTAAATAATAAAAAAATGCTTCAGATGATCAAAACTTATGTTGGGCTTAGTCCAATTGGCAACTGACCTCGCGATCCACAACTGATTTACATTGAATGATAATCTGAACTTAAAGGAGGCTTTAATTGTAATAACAAATTGCTTCAGTAATGTTGGGCTTAGACCAATTGGCAACTGAACCTGCGATCCAGAACCAATTTACATTAGATTACAATTTCAATCAATTGCTTTAGATGTCCAACAGCAATTTCGGGCTTCGACCAATTGGCAACTAACCTCGCGATCCATCAGATGTATGATTCTGTGCATCTAGTACAAAGTCGAAAGACCTATATCGATAGGAAATTTTCCGTTCTACAACTTTGGTGTCTTATAATTTTTCCAGAAGATGCAGTTTTGACTGAAAATCCAAAAGTCACAATTTGCTAAATTTTTCAACGCTCTTTAGCGGAAAATGCGCTCACTATCAAGGAATTCAAATGGCCAATATTGATAAAACAGATGCACTATTTCATGGAACATCGATGGGAAATCAAGGCGGTAAAACATTTGATAGACCAATTTTTAGTATTTAAAAAAACTCGAAATTGTGTCTAAAACTTGATCAAAATTTTCTTGTAAAACAATTAATTTAACGTATATACGATGCTTATTGATAAAACCCATTAACAATTTCATGGAACATCGGCAGTGCCAATGTCAACTATTTATTATCTAACTTTCCCAGAAAAAACAATTTGCGGGATTTATATTTTCTAGAAAAATCTCCATGAACTGACTTCGCCAATTTCAGTAAATCACTCTAGATAAGACTTGACGTTAACGAGGGACCAGAGTGCGGACGTGACTTCAAGTTCGAACCGCACTCATTTTTATTGGCCATAAACATTTTCGAAACAATTGAAATAACGCCTGCAATTTGATTTGCATTATTTCTCCATGCAGCTGTTACAAGTCGGAATAATATGCATTGTTTTATTTCGGCGGAGAGTAAACAAGTGACAATCGAAACTCGCGATGACATCAATTTTATGAGCAAAGAAATTTTGCATGTTTACAATTGAAATATTTTAGATTTAATATCAACTCTTTACATTTCCTCAAGTCTTCATACGAGAACAACAAAGACTACCACTTAGGGCAGTGTTTCTCAATATTTGATCCCTCAAAATGTAAGCGAATCGTATTTTATACATTACCTCAAGCATGATGGCTGATGCTTAAAGTTACAGCTGCCAGGCACAAGCCGAGAAGATATTTAGATTTAAACATTAAATATTGTTTCCCCATCAGAACACCGACAGACCGGTTTCGAACTTTTCAAAAATATATAAAACAATTGCAATCGACTTGAAAATATCAAAAATTGCTCAAAAATCATTATAAATGAAGATTCTGTAGGAACCGCAAACACACCATCTTTAAATCAGGTTTTTTTTTAAGAGGGGAGAGAAGATCTTTCTGGTCTCATAGGGAAACGGAAATTACTATTAGAATATAAATATTCCAAACACCATTCATGTGGAGGCATCTATTGCCTGAACGTTGTACTAAACTCTATAGGTGGTTATTCCACTCAACTTGGGTTTAGCCAATAGATTCCCCCACTTTGTCGTTTCTATATTTAAATTTATTCATCGCAAAATTTTACGATAATTGCGTCTTTTTCACATCTAGTTTAAGAATGGAGCGTGAGAACTGACAAAGAGATTAATCAAACCAACTAATTCCAATTTCTGCGATGATTTTTAAACTTTTTGCTCGCCGCCTCTACAAAGCCCATTGTTCTCTTTACAGACGCGCTACCATTGTTCATCTGGTGTACGTTCGCTATGGCATGCTACGATTCGAAGCGTATCACGATTATTAATGAGAAAAAATGGAGCATTCCCGTATCGAGTCGCTGTTGCACTCGATCCCAATCGAAGAACACCTGTGGACAACCTGTGGAATTTAATTAATCAAATCCATCGAAATTGGAACTGCGTTTCCGGCCGGATTTCCATGTCAAGGCGCTTCAACTAATTCTTAAATAAGAATTTTTTTTAATCGTTATTTAAGCGTTTCCAGTCGATTTAAGCAATATCTACGACAAAAGTCATTTTTGCGTATCTCCGTTCCCGGAAGTCCCAAAATTGTTTTTATAGACAAATGGTGTTCAGTATGAGCTCTTAGATTTGAAAAAAAATAAGAAATATTTTTTGAAGAAAACATTTTTTAATCGTTTTTTAGGCGTTACCTATCGATTTAATTTAAGCACTATCTACGGCTTATGTCATTTTGCGTATCTCCGTTTTTCTAATGACAAATGGTGTATAGAATGAACTCTTAGATTTGAAAAAAAAATGGGAAAGATTTTTTGAAGAAAAAAGTTTCTAATCGTTTTTTAGGCGTTTCCTATTGATTTAAGCACTATCTACGCCTTATGTCATTTTGCGTATCTCCGTTTTTTATGGATAAATGGTGTTCAAAATGAACTCTTAGATTTGAAAAAAATAGAAAAGATTTTTTGAAGAAAAAAGTTTTTAATCGTTATTTTGGCGTTTCCAGTCGATGTAAGCACTATCTACGACAAAAGCCATTTTTTCGTATCTCCGTTCCCGGAAGTCCCACATTTTTTTTATAGACAAATGGTGTTTAGAATGAGCTCTTAGATTGAAAAAAAAAAATAGGAAAGATTTTTTGAAGAAAAAAGTTGTTAATCGTTTCTTGGGCGTTTCCTATTAATTTAAGCACTATCTACGGCTTATGTCATTTTTCGTATCTCCGTTTTTTTTATAAACAAATGGTGTTCGGAATGAACTCTTAGATTTGAAAAAAAAATAGGAAAGATTTTTTGAAGAAAAACGTTTCTAATCGTTATTTTGGCGTTTCAAGTCGATGTAAGCACTATCTACAACAAAAGCAATTTTTTCGTATCTCCGTTCCCGGAAGTCCCATATTTTTTTTATAGACAAATGGTGCTCAGAATGAGCTGTTAGATTTAAAAAAAATGGGAAAAAGTTTTTTGAAGAAAAAAGTTTTTAATCGTTTTTTAAGCGTTACCTATCGATTTAAGCACTATCTCAGGCGTATGTCATTTTTTATAGACAAATGGTGTTCAGAATGAGCCCTTAGTTTGAAAAAAAAATTAGAAAAAAAAAAATTTTTAATCGTTATTTTGGCGCTTCCAGTCGATGTTAGCACTATCTACGACAAAAGCCATTTTTTCGTATCTCCGTTCCCGGAAGTCCCACATTTTTTTTTTATAGACAAATGGTGCTCAGAATGAGCTCTTAGATTAAAAAAAAATAGGAAAGATTTTTTGAAGAAAAAAGTTTTTAATCGTTTTTTAGGCGTTTCCTATCGATTTAAGCAGTACCTACGGCTTATGTCATTTTGCGTATCTTGGTTTTTTTTTATAGACAAATGGTGTTCAGAATGAGCTCTTAGATTTGAAGAAAAATAGGAAAGATTTTTTGAAGAAAAAAGTTTTTAATCGTTTTTTAGGCGTTTTCTATTGATTTAAGGAGGGACACTCGTTGAGCCTGCTAAAAAAAAAGGTATTTTTTGATCATTTCTTTAGGACATTAGAATAAGTGCAATCGCTTCGAGTTTTTAACATGTTATAAAGTAATATTTCTGCTTTATTTTCGGAAATTTTCAGCAGAAAAAATTTGTTTGCCTGCCATTGGTAGCCCTGCGAATATACTGCTGCAGTCGCTTGCGGGACAGCGCATTCAGTACAGAAACGTCGGAGAAAAAAATGGATAGTGTTTCGGGTTCTAAATTAAATGTTCTTCGCAAAATTATTAAAATGGCGGCGCTCAAAATATTTTCCCTTCCAAAACTGACAAATTGAACCTTTTTATAGCACGGGTACCGCACGGTTCCGTACAACTGATATCATAAAACAAACTTACGCTGGCGCCACCTGGTGGGAGAAAGGAACATTTTTTCCTCTAAACGACGACGTTTATACCTGCTCAGGCATTGTCCCCTATTTCTCGCTGCATCTTCGTAACAACTTTGTATATCGATTTGGCATTTTGACACAACATTCTAGACAGTGTAAGGATGGCGAAAATGTAAAATAAAAAAAATAAAAATTGAAAATTTTCAACGGGTGTCCCCCTTGAGTAGTATCTACGGCTTATGTCATTTTGAGTATCTTCGTTTTTTTTAATAGACAAATGGTGTTCAGAATGAGCTGTTGGATTTGAAAAAAAATGGGAAAGATTTTTTTAAGAAAAAAGTTTTTAATCGTTTCTCATCAATTTAAGCACTATCTACAGCTTGAGTCATTATTATGTTGTTTTAGTGCCCGCTGAAGATTTCACGTACTTTACGTAATTCTATCTACGAGACAACTTTGTGATTTCTTCGATTTCAAAACAACAGCTAAACGCTGAAAACAAGTCTCTGACAAAAATGTTTCTTTAACCTTTTGGATCCCAGGGGTCGTTGGAAGCAAAATCACCAAACGGCGCAACAGATTGCGAAGAGGCCCGGCAAAAAATCGCGCTGCCTGGGACTGGTCAAGGTCAAGTTTCGAATCCTTGAAATGCGTCAAAAGTTGGTAAAAAGAGTAGTTGATAATAACTGAAGGATTGTCTTATTCTTGGATTCAGAAAGTACTGCCTGGGACTCGAAAGGTTAAAAAGTTTTGAATCTTTGAAAAGTGTCAAAAGTTGATAAAAATAGTAGTCACCTATAGTCACAGAGAGACAACTTTGTGATTTCTTCGATTTCAAAACAACACCTAAACGTTGAAAACAATACAGTTTCTGATAAAGATCTTTCTTTAACCCTTTGGATCCCAGTGGTCGTTGGAAGCAAAATCACCAAACGGCGCAATAGATTGCGAAGAGGCCCGGCAAAAAATCGCGCTGCCTGGGACTAGTCAAGGTCAAGTTTAGAATCTTTGAAATGCGTCAAACGTTGATAAAAAGGGTCGTCGTTAATAACTGAAGGAATATTTTATTCCTGAACCCAGAAAGTACTGCCTGGGACTCGAAGGGTTAAAAAGTTTCGAAGCATCAAAATTGATAAAAATAGTAGTCACCTATAGTCACAGAGAGACAACTTTGTGATTTCTCCGATTTCAAAACAACACCTAAACGCTGAAAACAATAAAGTCTCTAACAAAGATTTTTCTTTAACCCTTTGGATCCCAGGGGTCGTTGGAAGCAAAATCACCAAATGGCGCAATAGATTGCGAAGAGGCCCGGCAAAAAATCGCGCTGCCTGGGACTGGTCAAGGTCAAGTTTCGAATCCTTGAAATCCGTCAAAAGTTGACAAAAAGGGTCGTCGTTAATAACTGAAGGAATATTTTATTCCTGAATCCAGAAAGCACTACCTGGGACTCGAAGGGTTAAAAAGTTTCGAATCTTTAAAAAGCGTCAAAAATTGAAAAAAATAGTAGTCACTTATAGTCACAGAGAGACAACTTTGTGATTTCTTCGATTTCAAAACAACACCTAAACGCTGAAAACAATAAAGTCTCTGACAAAGATCTTTCTTTAACCCTTTGGATCCCAGGGGTCGTTGGAAGCAAAATCACCAAACGGCGCAATAGATTGCGAAGAGGCCCGGCAAAAAATCGCGCTGTCTGTGACTGGTCAGGGTCAAGTTTCGAATCCTTGAAATGCGTCAAAAGTTAATAAAAAGAGTAGTCGATAATAACTTAAGGATTGTTTTATTCCTGAACCCAGAAAGTACTGCCTGGGACTCGAAGGGTTAAAAAGTTTCGAATCTTTGAAAAGCGTCAAAAGTTGATGAAAATAGTAGTCACCTATAGTCACAGAGAGACAACTTTGTGATGTCTTCGATTTCAAAACAACACCTAAACGTCTCTGACAAAGATTTTTCTTTAACCCTTTGGATCCCAGGGGTCGTTGGAAGCAAAATCACTAAACGGCGCAATAGATTGTGAAGAGGCCCGGCAAAAAATCGCGCTGCCTGGGACTGGTCAAGGTCAAGTTTCGAATCCTTGAAATGCCTCAAAAGTTGATAGAAAGGGTCATCGATAATAACTGAAGGAATGTTTTATTTCTGAATCCAGAAAGTACTGCCTGGGACTCGAAGGGTTAAAAAGTTTCGAATCTTTGCAACGCGTCTAAAGTCGATAAAAATAGTAGTCGATAATATCTGAAGGAATTTTTTATTCCTGAACCTAGAAAATACTGCCTGGGACTCGGAGGGTTGAAAAGTTTCGAATCCTTGAAATGCGTCAAAAGTTGATAAAAAGAGTCGTCGATAATAACTGAAGGATTGTATTATTCCTGAACCCAGACAATAGAAAAGGGAATGATTTTGCTTTAATTGATTAATGATTGAGGCGTTAATTTCGTGATACATCTTGTGTACTTTAGAAAAAACTACAACTATTTCTAAATGCTTCAGCTATATCAAAAAACAGATCAAGTCCTTAGAAGTGTGGTTTTTGACATGAATAACAGAAATGTGTTTTCTTTAGTATATTCTTAATTTTGGTTCGCTTTTTTAAGGCATCTAAACTTATTAGTATCCCCATCCCGATATAACCGTACGACCGCTCCAGTTAATTGAAGTGCTCATATCCAAACAACTCCGGGTCGTATATGTCCTACGGATTCCAATCCAATTAATCTAATTAAATCGATAACATTGAGTCCTCGAAACACCATCATAATTCCGCAACTGTAATTCTCCAGAGTAAACATCGTTAAAAGTTCATCAATTCATCGAATTTCACCAAGGACGCCAATAACACATTTATTAACGTTTAATGAGGTACCTAGAAGTCATGCCTTTTATTACCAATTGTTGCGACTATTGGATTGAAAAATTCGTTTAGGCAGGAGAAAAATGAATCCGTGACCTTAATTCCCGCTCGTAAAAGCATTCCAATTAACAAGGTCAAGGATTTGTGTATTGTTGCAGTTTTTGAAACGAGCAGACTGTCTGTCCCACTTTATGCTGATTAGTTCGTGCCGAAGTCTGCGTGGAGGATCATTTTGCACTATTAAAGGGCAGATAAGCTGGAGATAGCAATTATGAAACACGTGGAATGTTGAATGAAGAATGCTCACCATACCATTTCTACCGAAATGGTAGAATATATTTTTGTGGGCTTATCTGGTTACTACATTTATTTCACATTGTTTGAAATAAATTTAATTATGTTAGTCTCAAACTTAGCCTGTTTGGTTACAGTATGATAACCCCTTAAAGTTAATTACACGTCACACATTGAGAGCAGGAATGAGGAATAGCACCAGTGAGGGTCGTTCAAAAATTGTTAATTTTAATTATCACTACGTTTTTTTTCCAAAATCATCGTTCCGATTGAGGGTTACCGTTTTTTTTCCAAAATCATCGTTCCGATTGAGGGTTAAACTAATGTTATTTAGTACCCAGATGCAACGTTTCAACTAAATCAAAATCAATAATTTTATTTTTTTACCTTTTTGTAAATTGCAACAAAAGTTAAAACATTGCCATTCATACGCGTGTATTTATTATTGAGAGGCTTTTAGAAGCATTTGTCCATTACTGTAGCTTTAAAATCTAATGCCTCAGCCACGCTATGTTCCTCGCGCTGCCGCAATTAATCGCAGCGCTCCGCATTAGGTCGTACGCGTTCATATTGCCAATCCTTTGATTCGCGCCCAAAAAACCGACAAAACAGGGAGCAGTGGGAATGACGAGGATCATCATGTGCGGCATGACGAGTAATGTTGCCGCACGTTTCTGCCTCCTTTCCTCGCTACCCCCCTTGCCAATCGACGAGTGTGTGGCAGCGGTATAAAGTTATGAAAACTTTTCGCACTCTTGACGACCGAGTTTTCCGAAGATTATAAAACAAAGCACTTAATTGTATCATCTACTTTCCTATCCGCAACTAGCTAAGAGATTCCATTTTAATCCTTGAATGTGTTTTATAAGCGGGATACCGCATCCAATAAAGATTAAAAACTAAGTGGTGCTCTATCTACGTCAGTACGCCCACGTAATACAAAAATCCATAAAATAACCGTCATTGCGTTTTTTTTTTATTAAACACTAAAAATTTATCATCTTGTAATTAATGTTTTCTCCGTCAATACTTCACTGCCAGCTCCGCTGTAAAAGTTACATTAAAACGAATATCCAGTACAGCAGGAACTTTTATTCGATTTAAAAGTCGATTGCGCCCTCGGCCCGTTACGGGCACGATTTTTCCGTGCAGTTATTAATTTAAGTTGATATGAAGTTTGCGCTGACTTTAACTAAGTTCCGCAGTTTATGTACAGTCTGACGTAGATTCGATTCGACTTTCATAATTCGTTTAACTGGTGATGGAATTTTGTTTAACGCTGAGAATCTTTGATGTGTGATGGTGTGAATAATCCGTACACAACACAAACACTGTAACTGTGTGTTATCATACAAATCCGACGGAAAAATGAAAGAAGGAAATTAAATAAGCAAAGACAGATATTAACGGTTTAGAAGAAGGTCGTAGCGACAGAACGGAAGAGCGACGAAAACGATGATGAAAAAAATGGTCACAGAAAAAAAAGATGTCCTTTTGATAATTCCGTTTTTTGTTGTAAGTTTGTTATTCACCTTGATAACAATTACTTAGTCACTCGAGTTTATCTTCAAACGTTCGTGAGGCATATCCACCATGTGACTAATTCTTGAACTGCAAAAAGTATTGTGAGTCAGGACCTTCTTGGCCAAAACTACGAAAGTATCGTGGATTAAGAAAGAACTACAAAATCTCATTATTGATTATTTCACTTCTTCTAGCACGAACGCAAGTTTTAAACCTTCTTCTGACAAAGAAAACTTAAATTATTGTTCACTTAACATACTTCTGCGAGTAGTCTTGGAAGATTGTTCGGCATTTGAATCGGAAGTGTCTAGCCAAATTCTGCCACTGCGATCAAAATCTCATTATTGGTTCTTTCACTTCTTCAAGCATGAACGTCTGTTTGAAACCTTTTTCTGACAAAGAAAACTTAAATGATTGTTCACTTAACATACTTCTGCCAGTAGTCCTGGAAGATTTTTCGGCATTTGAGTCCTGCCAAATTCTGCCACTGCGATCAAAATATCATTATTGATTCTTTCACTTCTTCTAGCACGAACGTCTGTTTGAAACCTTCTTCTGACAAAGAAAATTTAAATGATTGTTCACTTAACATACTTCTGCCAGTAGCCCTGGAAGATTGTTTGGCAATTGAGTCGGAAGTGTCTAGCCAAATTCTGCCACTGCGATCAAAATCTCATTATTGATTCTTTCACTTCTTCAAGCACGAACGTCCCTTCTAAACCCTCTTGCGACAAAGAAAACTTAAATGATTGTTCACTCAACATACGAGGGTGATTTGAAAAGTCCGTGCAAAGTCCGAGAGATGGCACCACCGGCGCGTATCGAGGTCATGTTTAGTTAGTAGCATCTCTTGAATGAACGCACACCAAGTTTCAACCATATTGGTGTATTTCTTGGTGTTTGGCATTCGTGTGAATCAAGGAAGTCGAGTGATTTTCAAGAAATGGACGAAAAAGAATTTCGTGTGCTGATTAAACATTACTTTATGAAAGGCAAAACGCCTCAGGAGACTAAAGAGAAGCTTGATAAACGTTATGGTGACTCTGCACCTTCGATTAGAACAGTTTATAAGTGGTTTCAAAATTTTCGGACTGGCCTAAAATGGCGAAAAGAAGACTATGTCGAAAAATAAAAAAGGTTTACCCCAAACACGTTAGTAGTTTTTATTTTAGCGCGAACTTTTCAAACGCCCCTCGTACTTCTGCCAGTAGTCTTTGGCATTCAAGTGTCTAGCCAAATTCTGTCAGTGAGATAGAGATATCTTTCTAAAGCTGGCCGATCTAAACATCTCGAGTTTACTATTTTGGAAAATTTGATGTGATAAAATACTTTCCAAAATTTTCGATGTTGACCAGCTCTATCCTGCGTAGTATTAGTCACGGTCTCGCCGTCCAATTAAGCAAGGTATAAATTACGAGTGTGCGCGTCCTTGATCGCCGACTGTTATTTTGCGTTCGTTTGAGCGAACATGTATACGTCAATCGAGAGCGAGAACTACGTACGAATTTTTTCACCGCCGCGTGTACTTTCATCCATTTAATGTACGCTCTCTAAACTCTAAACCTGGGTGCTTTTATACGCGATAATCTTTAATGTTCAAACTTTATAGGTTTTAAGGGTCACATCATAACCGCTTTCTCTTTCATCCGTGATGAATCATAATGCTAATTGCTACTACACCTGTGAAGTAATTCGTTGTACATTACTTAGAATTACTAATTGCATAGATAATGGGAGGATGTTCAATATTGAAATCTATTTCATCCGTAATAAATAATACCTTTCATATATACCGCCTATACTGTATTCACAAAATCCAGGGAGGAGGTAGTTCTCGCGCAAAATTCGCTGAGAAGTGTGTATTTAGATATCTCTCGTGTTTTCTTTCGAAAATTTTGTCTCCAAGGGATTTTTGTGATATCTTTCATGTTCAACGATCTGTTGGACAACCAGTGGAATTATCTTCGATTTGATGGACTAAAATTGATTTTGTGATATCTTTCATGTTCAATGATTTGTTATACAACCAGTGGAATTATCTTCAATGTGATGGTCTAAAACGGATTTTTGTGATATCTTTCATGTTCAACGATTTGTTATACATATCAGTGGAATTACCTTCGATGTGATGGTCTAAAACGGATTTTTGTGATATCTTTCATGTTCAACGATTTGTTATACAACCAGTGGAATTATCTGCGATTTGATGCTCTAAAATGGATTTTTGTGATATCCCTCAGGTATATTAATTTTGTCAAAAACTTTTCTTCCGAAAATTTTTATGATAGTTCTCGCGCAAAATTCGATGAGAAATGTGTATTTAGATATCTCTCATGTTTTCTTCCGAAAATTTTGTCTCCAAGGGATTTTTGTGATGTCATATTAGACAACCAGTGGTATTATCTTCGATTTGATATTCTAAAATGGATTTTTGTGATATCTTTCATGTTCAACGATTTGTTATACAACCAGTGGAATTATCTTCGATTTAATGGCCTAAAATGGATTTTCTGATATCTTTCATGTTCAACGATTTTTTATACAACCAGTGGAATTATCTTCGATTTAATAGACTAAAATGGATTTTCTGATATCTTTCATGTTCAACGATTTGTTATACAATTATCTTCGATGTGATGGTCTAAAATGGATTTTTGTGATATCTCTTAGGTTTATGAATTTTGTCAAAAACTATTGAAATTTTCTTCAGAAAATTTTGTCTCCAAGGGATTTTTGTGATATCTTTCATGTTCAACGATCTGATAGACAACCAGTGGTATTATCTTCGATGTGATGGTCTAAAATGGATTTTTGTGATATCTTTCATGTTCAACGATTTGTTATACAACCAGTGGAATTATCTTCGATGTGATGCTCTAAAATGGATTTTTGTGATATCTCTTAGGTTTATTAATTTTGTCAAACACTGATGAAATTTTCTTCAGAAAATTTTGTCTCCAAGGGATTTTTGTGATATCTTTCATGTTCAACGATCTGTTAGACAACCAGTGGTATTATCTTCGATGTGATGGATTTTTGTAATATCTTTCATGTTCAACGATTTGTTATACAACCAGTGGAATTATTTTCGATGTGATGGTCTAAAATGGATTTTCTTCCGAAAATGTTATCTCCAAGGGATTTTTGTGATAGTTCTCGCGCAAAATTCGCTGAGAAATGTGTATTTAAATATCTCTCATGTTTTCTTTCGAAAATTTTGTCTCCAAAGGATTTTTGTGATATCTTTCATGTTCAACGATCTGTTAGACAACCAGCGGTATTATCTTCGATGTAATGGTCTAAAATGGATTTTTGTGATATCTTTCATGTTCAACGATTTGCTATACAACCAGTGGAATTATCTTCGATGTGATGATCTAAAATGGATTTTCTTCCGAAAATTTTATCTCCAAGGGATTTTTGTGATAGTTCTCGCGCAAAATTCGCTGAGAAATGTGTATTTAGATATCTCTCATGTTTTCTTTCGAAAATTTTGTCTTCAAAGAATTTGTGTGATATCTTTCATGTTCAACAATCTGTTAGACAACCAGTGGTATTATCTTCGATGTGATGGTCTAAAATAGATTTTTGTGATATCTTTCATGTTCAATGATTTGTTATACAACCAGTGGAGTTATCTTCGATGTGATGGTCTAAAATGGATTTTCTTCCGAAAATTTTATCTCCAAGGGATTTTTGTGATAGTTCTCGGGCAAAATTCGCTGAGAAATGTGTATTTAGATATCTCTCATGTTTTCTTTCGAAAATTTTGTCTCCAAAGGATTTTTGTGATATCTTTCATGTTCAACGATTTGTTAGACAACCAGCGGTATTATCTTCGATGTGATGGTCTAAAATGGATTTTTGTGATATTTTTCATGTTCAACGATTTATTATACAACCAGTGGAATCTTCTTCGATTTGATGGTCTAAAATAGGTGTTTGTGGTATCTCCGTTTAATAATTTTATCCAAAAACTAATGAAATTTCCTTCCCAAAATTTTGTCTCAAATGGATTTTTGTGATATTTTTCTATAACGTAGAATTTTATTCGATTTGAGGGTCTAAAATGGATTTTTGTGAAAAAATGTCGAAAATCGTGAAATGCTAAAATCATGAAAAATGTTTTTTTCTGGGAAAAATAATTAGTCTACACGCTTTTTTTCCATCATTAAGAACCGTGATGAATTTTTTTAAATCTTTCTGAGACCCAACTCTTTGCAGGCGTTTTTTTCCTGAGTAATACTGTGGATAAAATCGTGAAAAAAAATCATTTTTATAACATTCAATGAACGGAAAGTTAATCAAATTAACTGTCATTT
This sequence comes from Ocypus olens, assembly GCA_910593695.2. NCBI lineage: Eukaryota > Metazoa > Arthropoda > Insecta > Coleoptera > Staphylinidae > Ocypus > Ocypus olens. Next base: position 3,954,425 of record OU343057.1, on the reverse strand, counting down.
ATTAGCTAGATCTTCTTGCGATTTATTGTACTCGGTTGAAAAACTTAGCCTCTTTACTATTTGGTCGGGTTTAAAGCAGATTTAAGATTTTCGATGTTGATCGCCACGAGTAGCTATTTAGGTATTTTGATTTGGGTGGTTCACAAGTTCTTCTGGAAATCGTCTTTTAGAAAGTCCTCGACCACTTGCGCTGTTGCAGTCTCTTATTTATAGCATTATTGGCTAGTGAATATATTCTTTCAATGGTATCGTTGTTATCCGTTTCATTTACAGTTTTTCTTTAAATTTATCTGCATTGAATTTATCGGTGAGTACATCTATGTAGTTGTCTGAGCTAGTTCTTGTTCTTAATTTGAATTGAGAGATCAGCTGTTTCTTTGGGTTCGTCACTGGTAGACGGCATTGTGCGTTTATTAATTTTTTACTCATGTAATATCACCCATATCTGTTTGATATGAGAGATCAGCTGTTTCCTTGAGTTCGTCACTGGTAGATGGCATTGTGCGTTTATTAATATTCAATAAATTAACTTGATCTCGCAGGGAATTAATAATTCATCCTCTTATGAGGAGAAAGTTACACCAACTTATTTTTCATTCAATACACATCCTTACTATTATTTCCCGGTATTCGGATAGAAACTATATTAAAAGCATTATTTTAAACCCAATTGTAAGCAAGAAAAAAACGTTCACACATTTGCCGATTACATAACTTGAACTTGAAATGTGCGGCGCCACTGCCAACGCGGCTGTCTCAAACACGAGTAATAATAATATTTAGCTCTTACGAAATACACCATTAAATAATCGACAAATGGACGCTGATTCGACCGAACATTATCTTAATGCACATAGCATGAGATTGTTTCTTATGCCAACGCAAGAGCTGGTAATTACGTAAATGCTACGTTCAAAATGTTAAGAAGTGGTGATAGTAAAATATTATGTTCCGTCGGAAATATTAAGGTTTTAATGGTAGTAACTTGATATTGGACAAGTTATTCGATACATTTGTCTTAAAACTTTTTATAAAGGCAGGATGTGATGATTAAAATATATGTCGGGTACTATCAAAACGTATGAACCTGGAGATTGTAATTATCTTGTATTCATGGCAATCCTACAGGAAGTCCTAATGTCTTAGTTTTATTTTTTACATCAATCTGGATAATCTGCAGCTAACCGATACGGAAAGGAGAGGAAATATTACTTCTCAGTAACGATCCAATATGGTGGATGCTTGCCTAATCCATCTGATCTTTCTCAAAGGAAAGATAATGCAATTTCTTCATACATGACAAAATCTGACTGTACTGTAATTACCATTCCCAATATGGCGGAATGTTTAGGTAACGAATAATTTGGAAATCTCTTCTAGACAAATTATAACACCAAAGTAATGGTTTTATTTTTGATCTGATTTTCAACCCTGACTTTCTCCTCCGGTTGTTCCAGATCTAAATGGTTGCAAATAATTTAGGAAACAAATCAAATCGACATTTAGAAATATCTCCTCCTGTTATGTTAATCTTAGTATTATATTATTATTCGTATTCACACCTTTGTATTGTATTTATATTTGTAATTATATTGTATGTTGTCTTGTAATTCCTGTTGGGAAATAAACGTCTATTATCTCCTGAACTCTAGGTTTACTTCGTGCAAAATTCTCCGATGCTAGAAGTTTTTATTCAAACGAAAATCTAATTCTGTGGGTCTGGGTGGCAATCTATCGATCAATTCACTAATATAAACAATAAACATTTCGTTCCATATGTATAACACACAAGCACGTGCGTAAATCCGTGCGTTTCACATTTGTTGATAGTTACGCTGCCAAATTGTGTAATTCTCGGTAAACAATAATAGAGGGTGCTCTGCCAAACTTTTCTACTTCCCACTTGGCATACTAAACTAATTATACGAATTGATTTCTTGCCATTTGAAGTTAGACACGAACACCTTTTTTCTGGCAGGTAGTGCAAACATTCGAATATTTGAAAATAAATATCGTTATTCAAACCAGCGAGTGTGAAGCAGTAGAAGATATGCTGCAACCGGTAATTTCTTTATTTCTAGTGTTAGTCTCATTTTCATTAAAAATATGAATTATGCTAGGCAGAGACCTTCCGTCGGTATGCTAACAGTTATTAAACTGTTAATAAAGATAAGATATGATATATATGAATTATAAAATACAAATTGGTCATGGCTGAATGCACTGAAAATTTTCTTTCTCACCGATAAAAAAAAAATAACTAAAATTCTATATGATTCAACCTGAATTTTTAATCACTCGAAAAATGTCAAAACTGCGTTCTTAGCTTATAATGTTGATTTAGCAAAATATGTGTGACGCCATAACCGCGAAATGTCGATTTTGGCGTATCTTAATGATTAATAAACATGCGATAAACTTAACGATGCCTAGACTGTAATTCATGGTGTGACGCTTGTTCAAAAAATAATTCGTCTGCGAAATGTAAAACTGGCGCTAATTTAATCAATCCGACTTTAATCGTAGTTAGAGCAAAATGCTGGGCCTTAGAAAAATCTGAAAAAATTCATGACGGTTCATAATGATGAGAAAAAGCGCGTAGAGTAATTATTTTCCTGAAAAAAAATTTCTTCTACCATTTTTCACCAACTGAAAATTAACATAGAGCCTTATGGGAAGCGAATTCCGAGACCCTGCAGATTGACGTTATCCAACACCGACTTATTCGAACAAACAAATCTTGGTTCATGAATACGGCAAATAGTTATGAATGGAAACATAGGATTCTAGAAGAATGTAGCTACAAACTCATGTAATATCACCCATATCTGTTTTGTGAGACGGCTACAAAAAAATCCTAAAATCGACCAAAATTTCTGGCCGAATTACGAGTGCCCATTTTGAGAGCGCGAAACGAGAAAACTGCACGTACGATTTGACTGAAAATTTAACCATGTATTCCCCGTTCTTTTGTGAACATTTTGATGTATATAACAAGTCATTTGGCCATTTCATGATTTTCGCCCATTTTTCCATACCATTAATCAGGAAAAAAAAAATTTGGGTCTTAGAAAAATCTGAAAAAATTCATGGCGGTTCATAATGATGAGCAAAAGTGCGTAGAGTAATTATTTTCCTGAAAAAAAATTTCTTCTACCATTTTTCACCAACTGAAAATTAACATAGAGCCTTATGGGAAGCGAATACCGAGACCCTGCAGATTGACGCTATCGAACACCGACTAAATCGAACGAACAAATCTTGGTTCGTGAATACGGCAGATAGTTACGAATGGAAACATAAGATTCTAGAAGAATGTAGCTACAAACTCATGTAATATCATCCATATCTGTTTTGTGAGACGGCGCCAAAAAAATCGCAAATTCGACTTAAATTTCTGGGCAAATTACGAGTGCCCATTTTGAGAGCGCGAAACGACAAAACTACAAGTACTATTTAGCTAAAAATCTAACCACGTATTCCCCGTTCTCTTCTGAACATTTTGATGTATATTACAAGTCATTTGGCCATTTCATGATTTTCGCCCATTTTTCCATACTATTAGTCAGGAAAAAAAGGGGAAAAATGTTGGGTCATAGAAAAATCTGAAAAAATTCATGACGGTTCATGATGATGAGAAAAAGCGCGAAGAGTAATTATTTTCCTGAAAAAAAATTTCTTCTACCATTTTTCACCAACTGAAAATTAACATAGAGCCTTATGGGAAGCGAAAACCGAGACCCTGCAGATTGACGTTATCGGACACCGACTAATTCGAACGAATAAATCTTGGTTCATGAATACGGTAGATTGTTATGAATGGAAACATATGATTCTAGAAGAATGTAGCTACAAACTCATGTAATATCATCCATATCTGTTTTGTGAGACGGCGCCAAAAAAATACCAAAATCAACCGAAATTTCTGGCCAAATTACGAGTGCCCATTTTGAGAGCGCGTATAGAGAAAACTGCAAGTACGATTTGGCTGAAAATTTAACCACGTATTCCCCGTTTTTTTGTGAACATTTTGATGTATATAACAAGTTATTTGGCCATTTCATGATTTTCGCCCATTTTTCCGGGAAAAAAAGGGGAAAATGTTGGGTCTTAGAAAAATCTGAAAAAATTCATGACGGTTTTTAATGATGAGAAAAAGCGCGTAGAGTAATTATTTTCCTGAAAAAAAATTTCTTCTACCATTTTTCACCAACTGAAAATTAACATAGAGCCTTATGGGAAGCGAATTCCGAGACCCTGCAGATTGACGTTATCCGACACCGACTAATTCGAACGAACAAATCTTGGTTCATGAATACGGTAGATTGTTATGAATGGAAACATATGATTCTAGAAGAATGTAGCTATAAACTCATGTAATATCATCCATATCTGTTTTGTAAAACGGCTCCAAAAAAATTCGAAAATCGACCAAAATTTCTGGCCGAATTACGAGTAACCATTTTGAGAGCGCGGAACGAGAAAACTGCAAGTACGATTTGGCTGAAAATTTAACCACGTATTCCCCGTTCTTTTGTGAATATTTTGATGTATATAACAAGTTATTTGGCCATTTCATGATTTTCGCCCATTTTTCCATACTATTAGTCAGGAAAAAAAGGGGAAAAATGTTGGGTCATAGAAAAATCTGAAAAAATTCATGTCGGTTCATGATGATGAGAAAAAGCGCGTAGAGTAATTATTTTCCTGAGAAAAAATTCTTCTACCATTTTTCACCAACTGAAAATTAACATAGAGCCTTATGGGAAGCGAAAACCGAGACCCTGCAGATTGACGTTATCGGACACCATCTAATTCAAACGAACAAATCTACGTTCATGAATACGGCAGATAGTTATGAATGGAAACATAGGATTCTAGAAGAATGTACCTACAAACTCATGTAATATCATCCATATCTGTTTTGTGAGACGGCTACAAAAAAATCCCAAAATCGACCAAAATTTCTGGCCAAGTTACGAGTGCCCACTTTGAGAGCGCGAAACGAGAAAACTGCAAGTACGATTTGGCTGAAAATTTACCCACGTATTCCCCGTTCTTTTGTGAACATTTTGATGTACATTACAAGTCATTTGGCCATTTCATGATTTTCTCCCATTTTTTCATACTATTAGTCAGGAAAAAAGGGGAAAAATGTTGGGTCATAGAAAAATCTGAAAAAATTCATGGCGGTTCATAATGATGAGAAAAAGCGAGTAGAGTAATTATTTTCCTGAAAAAAAAATTGTTCTACCATTTTTCACCAACTGAAAATTAACATAGAGCCTTATGGGAAACGAAAACCGAGACCCTGCAGATTGACGTTATCGGACACAGACTAATGCGAACGAACAAATCTTGGTTCATGAATACGGCAGATAGTTGTGAATGGAAACATAGGATTCTAGAAGAATGTAGCTACAAACTCATGTAATATCACCCATATCTGTTTTGTGAGACGGCGCCAAAAAAATCCCAAAATCGACCGAAATTTCTGGCCAAATTACGAGTGTCCATTTTGAGAGCGCGAAAAGAGAAAACTGCAAGTACGATTTGGCTGAAAATTTAGCCACGTATTCCCCGTTCTTTTGTGAACATTTTGATGTGCATTACAAGTCATTTGGCCATTTCATGATTTTCGCCCATTTTTTCCAGGAAAAATGTTGGGTCTTAGAAAAATCTAAAAAAATTCATAACGGTTTTTAATGATGAGAAAAAGCGCGTAGAATAATTATTTTCCTCAAAAAAAAATTGTTCTACTATTTTTCTCCAACTGAAAATTAACATAGAGCCTTATGGGAAGCGAATACCGAGACCCTGCAGATTGACGTTATCGGACACCGACTAATGCGAACGAACAAATCTTGGTTCGTGAATACGGTAGATAGTTATGAATGGAAACATAGGATTCTAGAAGATTGTAGCTACAAACTCATGTAATATCACCCATATCTGTTATGTGAGACGGCTACAAAAAAATCCCAAAATCGACCAAAATTTCTGGCGAAATTACGAGTGCCCATTTTGAGAGCGCGAAACGAGAAAACTGCAAGTACGATTTGTCTGAAAATTTAACCACGTATTCCTCGTTCTTTTGTAAACATTTTGATGTACATTACAAGTCATTTGGCCATTTCATGATTTTCGCTCATTTTCGAGGAAAAAAAGAGGAAACATGTTGGGTCTTAGAAAAATCTGAAAAAATTCATGACGGTTCTTAATGACTAGGAAAAGCAAGTCATTTGGTCATTTCATTATTTTCGCCCATTTTCCAAAAGCGGAAAAATGTAGAAAAAATTTATAACGGTTCGTAATGTCAAGAAAACGGGTGTAGAGTCATTATTTTCCCGAAAACTAATTTAACCAGTCAAAACTGGCTAAATACACACTATGCAAACAGAGTACTGCATTTCATATACGCCGGATTTTTGAAACTGTACTACCGAATTGAAGCCTCATAAAATATCGGCCGCATTATTAGATATGAAATTGACGTGCACATCGTTCCCCTTTTCTGAGAATTTGTTAATTAATATCCAATGCCACATGAGCCTGAGCATTTCATGTAACAGATACGCCTGTGTTGTGGGCGCTGATGGATCAGCGGAAGTTGTTGCTGGGGGTTGGATTTATGAATGGATTTCGTCCAGCTGTTTCGAGCGCTTGCATTCACACATTTTATCTTACAAAGTAAAATCTGGAAACGCGGAAAAAGTCCGCAAACCGAAATTACTACAGCAAGGGAACGATTCGACCAAAAACAAATAGTTTTAGTTTAATTTACTTTTGGCACGCGAGGTCCATTAATGACCGATTGGCAACGGGATACGAATTAATTTCGGGACCATCCCGACTATATTTACGCCGCGAACGTTATTTTCTGCAAGAACGCTATTCTTGGACTACTAATTCCAGCCTAATTAGATTTTCGCACCAAACGTGCCGACAAACAAGCTTTAATTACTATCGAAGGGACTGGAAGGGGCGTCCACAAAGCGTCCTCTAATTATGAGATGGATACCCGGCTTGGTCTTTCATTTTAATTAATTCATCTTCTTAATTAATCTCTTCGGGGTAATTTACTGGCCACTTTATAGGCGGTTTTTTCATAGTATTCAATTTTATATCACGTTGTAACTGAAATTCTAACTTGTACTTAAAAATGTTGGAGTCAGTGAGGGCACCGAGAATCGAAAACGTTTGGGAACGACAGGTGTAACAAGTTAAATAAATATTGAATTAAAAAAAATCGTTATTGTATTATGATCAAATGCCAAAGCCATGCAAACGCTGTAACGAAGGCAAAATTTTGGATTTTTTTTACTACCCAAAATTTAGGATTCAATTAACTGGTTGTTGATTCTAATTTGGATTTGGGCATGGATATACCGATTAGTAAATGTTATAAATTTAGAATACCACGCAAACGTTGCGTGGTCGGCACTGAATGTGTTAAGTGGTTTATTAATTTATTTGATGAAATAAACATTTAAAGATTTTTTTTGTAGAAACCTGGTTGTTCCGATAACTAATTTTATTGCCTTATGTTAAGATTACGAAATAATTTAATCAAAATGTTTAGCTTCAACTATACAAGTACTATTGCAATCAGAAGATTAGAAATATGATGATCCAAGCTTAAAATAGAAAATGCATGCAATTGCGAAAATTGCAGCGAATGCATATTTGCACTGGTTGCACCCACTGGATCCAATTTATCTAGAGTAAACGTGTACTAAAGGAAACTCATAAATTGTGTTCGGTAATCGAAGCATGGTATCCAATTCCATTGTTTGCACAGCTTTATCCGATCGATTCGCCAATCAATAATCCGGCGATCCCCACGGCCCACTTGGTGACGTTTAATGCGCCACAATGGCTTTAGCTGTTGATACTGCGAAATTTAAGTGGCGGTGGAGCGGACACTTAAAATTCCATCGCTCGTAAAACGGACCGCGTGTCCGAGTGTGTGGCGACCTTTATTAATTGCCAATAAAACGCCATTATCCCGGGTTTAAGGACGTCTCTTTGGCAATGCCTCGCATGGAACGTAGACTACAATAACTTCACAGCCGGCCAGTAAAAACGATGTAATTAACTTGATCGAGGTAACCGAAGGAGTGAACGATTTTATTGGATTTTTAATTAATTCCGGTAGTTACTGATGTAATGTACGTTAGCAAACATTTAAAAAAAAAGTGGGATTTCGGAGGATTTCAGATAATATCGGGATTATCGTAACTACAGGAGTGTTGTTTTAATCTCGATTAACCCTTGCACTGCCGGAGTCAAGCCGGCGCTTGTCTGTAAGGTTTAATGTCTAAGAACGTATCACGCACAAGGTGCGTGGTCGGCCCCGCGTTAAATCAACATCGCGCAAATAGTGCGTGGTCGGCGGTGAATGTGTTAACTACAGGAGTGTTCTATAAATCTTGATTAACCCTTTCACTGCCGGAGTCAAGCCGGCGCTTGCCTGTAAGGTTTAACGTCAAGGAACGTATCACGCACAAGGTGCGTGGTCGGCCCCGCGTTAAATCAATACCACGCAAATAGTGCGTGGTCGGCAGTGAATGTGTTAAAATGTGTTTCAGACTCTTTATACAATCAGATAATTACAAATTCTTTGTTTTTTACTTACTTTCATTTTCTTAAATTTTTCAATTTTATAATATTATATAATCCAACAAAAATGTGGTTTTGATTATTTATATTTTATAAACACCTATTCTTTGAGTGGGTAAATACCCATCCATATTTATCATCAATCCACACCACTGACAGCAATCCATAACTAAAATTCCAAATGAATCAAAAAAATATTTAGAATAAAACACTTTTTACTTTGTTTGTATAAAACTTTAAACAAAGTAAAAGCTTAAAAAACATATTTCACGATTAATACAAACAAACCTTCCACAAAATTAGAACAATCCCGGCCCTATTCACTAAACACATCATCACATTATTTACGTTTTTTTATTGCTGCCCTTCATTAAACTTTTTGCAGCGTTTTAATTGCACTACACACTGGCGGTCGTGGTATTAGGGCCCGACCTTTGGGAGCGAACGAAAGGTTCCGGCGCTGCATCTGACCCTAAAACGGAAATGTTTCCGTGCCTCGCAACGATTTCCCCATCGATTTGATTTTATTTAAATTTCACAGAGCAATCGGTGCATGCCGTTGCCTAAAATCACTTGCCCTTTACCTGCCCTCTTTATTTACGACCCCGGTACGCCCCCGCTCCCCGGGATATTCAAATTCGTTCCGCGAATCGCTAATTGACCAGAAAAATCGTGCTGTTGGTGTATTCCTCCGTTGCCACGCGACCAATTTGGGTAATAGCCTTAATTAATTCATAATCACCTATTGATCGGAATCTAGCACGAATCTCCAAATACAAAATGAGTATGACTTTCACAAACACACTTTCTTTATGCGAATTTTAGTTTTACGGCAATTGTTTTATATTGCGTGCACATTCACTTGATTGCACGAAAACCAGAGATTTTCGCTTGTTGCGTTATCAAGAAATCGAAACCGCAACTAAGCGTGGTACAAAAAAATCTGAGCATTTTTATAAACCACATTATACATGGTAATTTAATTTCACAAGCCAAGGCCCGATCCGTGCAGGAAAATAGAAGTTGTAGCGGTTACCAAAATAAAGTTTTTTTTCGATTTTCGCGAAACGTAATTTTTGGACAAATGCTATTTATGAAATCAACGCCCCAGGTAATGAAATCCTTTTGGGCTTCCTCGAATTTATTAGTGCAAATGGCCCCAAAATCTTCTTGCTAAGAATTTTTGGGCTTCCCATGGCCTCAAAATCTTCTTGCTAAGAATTTTTGGGCTTCCCATGGCCTCAAAATCTTCTTGCTAAGAATTTTTGGGCTTCCCATGGCCTCAATATGTTCTTGCTAAGAATTTTTGGGCTTCCCATGGCCTCAATATCTTCTTGCTAAGAATTTTTGGGCTTCCCATGGCCTCAATATCTTCTTGCTAAGAATTTTTGGGCTTCCCATGGCCTCAAAATCTTCTTGCTAAGAATTTTTGGGCTTCCCATGGCCTCAATATCTTCTTGCTAAGAATTTTTGGGCTTCCCATGGCCTCAATATCTTACTAGGAACCATTCAAGGAAAATAGTTCCTTCCGTCAACTTAAGTCATGGATTTTGGAATACAAATTATTACAAAAAATCTACTCGAAACTATCACAATTAGATATAAACCACCAATGGGGTATCTATTGCTAAAGCGTTATAATAATAATGATATTACATATTTGATCGGAAATTTATCCAATGCACTTTTATCGATAATTGCAATTGAAATCAGAATTGGTTATCCTAAGGACTAGGAAGCTTAATTGGATTAGGTCACATTAATTGATTAAACAAAATTTCCAGTAATCTAACGAGATCCCATATCAATCACAGATAATATTAAGAGCAAACAAGTACCTGAAAGGTAAGTAATTTGAAATTAAACAATTTTCGAAACGCTTGTTGAATGGTGTGTGTGCCAAGTTTGGCGCAAAAATGTGGCACTTATGACAAAAATTTGTCTCCATATGCGGTGCAAATTTGCTTGCGACTAGTGAAATGGCACAATATTCAACGACATTGGCTCACACCACTAGTTCATATTGTGCGAAATGTGCTGGAATTTCTAGACACAAAATCTCAACAGCGCGATCACGCTGGGGTTAACCCTTTGACCTACAACCACGAGTACTCCTCGTGTTTAAATGTTTGGGCCAAACGCAACGACCACGAGCATATCTCGTGGCGCGCCGCTTGGGCCAACCACATCGAGCACGAGCTCAACTCGTGGCGAGCCGCTTGGGCCAATCAAATCGAGTACGAGCTCAACTCCTGGCGCAGCGCTTGCGTTAGTAGTGCTGCACAATGAATGCATTTTCTTGCGAAACAGAATTTTTTGAAGTCCATATTTTACGTTTTCAGTTGTGCCATGAAAAAGCATAAATTTGTGCGCATACAATTGGGCACGCCTCAGTCGGTCTGGTTTCTGCTGCTGCATTCGGACGTAAAGAAAGTAGGATGAGAATAGTACTATTTATTCCAGTTCGGACCAAACCAGCAAAGATTATTATTGCGAATGGATGAAAAACATTGTTCAGTAACTTTATTTTTATAATGTAATAAAATTTCCTAGAAGTAAAAAGCGATTTATTCTTCTGAGAAATTGCGCAATTTGAACCCTTTGTTGCATATTTCCGAGAGAAAGAGAGCGGGCGGTGTTAAACGATGACCGGAACAATCGGGCGAGTGGAAATTGATTCTCTGGGGCAGTGCATGTCGCGGTTGTTGGACATTTGCGACGAAATTGGACGACGCAAACGGGATAATTTGGTTTTGTAAATGAATTCAATAATTCTCGCGTCCGTCCGGTTCGTTGCGGCAGAACGACCAGCTGGAATTTGTTTCATTCAACGGCTATCCGCTCATTTGCAATTGAAATGTGCGAACTTTTTTTTGTTTGCGGAAATTTTATCGCGTTCGTCCTCAGTATACGAGCACCGCGAAAATTAATTCCTTGGGCTGTAGGTGAAATGCAGGAAATCCCTTTGATAACAGCGGGACTTCAAAGCGGAAATAATTTCCGGATAACGTGTTAATCTCTTGACGTACAAACACGTTTTGTTTCTTAGAAAGGAATTTATTTACAGGGGCGAGCAAAAGTAATGAAATTTTGTCAACACCACCGCGTATTTTAACATATTTAAAAACACCGTGTTTTCTGTATCCATCCATCAATTTTGGTTACTATTATGAAGGAAGCTTCTACTTCGTTATACATGCTTTTATAAACAAAATCCATATTACTATTATTATTGTTACGGGAATGACATATTCTTTAAATAAATTTGAGACAACGTCACTTGTTGCAGATGCATTCAATAAATGTAATAAAGACGAAATATAGCCTGAATATATAACCTGTTCGTGATTAAGTCTATAAACAAATAACTTATTGAAACAACACATATTCTTTATTTCGGTTCGAAGGACCAAAAAAAAACTTTTTCAACTTCTTGTTTTTATAACGCAATGAAAAACATCTGCATAACCTACATAAAAGTTAGATCCGTTTAAATATTCCTTCGTAGTCGAAAGCGATTTATTCGGGGAAACTGACACGCTAGAAGAAATTTACCTCAGCTCGCATCTTATGAGAAATTGAGCAATTTAAAGCGAGCGGAAGGCCTTTGTTGCATATTTCCAAAGAAACGATAGCGGAGAGCTATAATGTTGGACATTTTTATCGCGTTTGTCGTCGATATATGGATCACGATGATAATCTTCAAGCCAATTTATACAACGTGAAAACTTAATCCCTAGGGAATCCCTAGATAACGATCACTCATTTGCCCACCTACTGCAACTAGTTCATGACAGTTTCATCCATATAGTAGCGTTCTGAAAGCAAGGTAAAATCATTAAAATTATTTTTTTTAAGTCTAACAGCTCATTCTGAACACTATTTGTCTATAAAAAAAATTTGTGGGACTTCCGGGAATCGAGATACGCAAAATTACTTTTTTTTCGTAAATAGTGCTTAAATCGACTGGAAACGCCTAAAAATCGATTCAATTAAATTTTTCTTCAAAAAGTCTAAGAGCTCATTATGAACACTATTTATGGGACTTCCAGGAACCGAGATACGCAAAATGACTTTTTTTCGTAAATAGTGCTTAAATAGACTGGAAACGCCTAAAAATCGATTAAATTAAATTTTTTCTTCAATTTTTTTTTCGCGTCTAAACACTATTTGTCCATAATTTTTTTTGTGGGACTTCCAGGAACTGAAATACGCTAAATTACTTTTATCGTAAATAGTGCTTAAATCGACTGGAAACGCCTGAAAAATGATAAAATTAAATTTTTCTGCAATTTTTTTTTTCAAGTCCAAGAGCTCATTCTAAACACTATTTGTCTATAAAAAAATTTTGTAGGACTTCCAGGAATCGAGATAAGCAAAATGACTTGTTTCGTAAATAGTGCTTAAACCGACTGGAAACGCCTAAAAAACGATTAAATTTAATTTTTCTTCAAAAAACGTTTTTTGTTTGATTTCAAGTCCAAGAGCTCATTCTGAACACTATTTGTCCATATTTTTTTTCCTTCCAGGAACCGAGAGAAGCAAAATGACTTTTTTCGTAAATAGTGCTAAAAACGACTGGAAACGCCTAAAAAACGATTAAATTGAATTTTTCTTCAAAAAACGTTTTTTCAAGTCCACGAGCTCATTATGAACACTATATGTCTATAAAAAAAATTGTGGGACTTACAGGAACCGAGATACACAAAATGACTTGTTTCGTACATAGTGCTTAAATCGACTGGAAACGCCTAAAATTCGATTGGATTAAATTTTTATTCAAATTTTTTTTTTCGACTCTAAAAGCTCATTCTGAACACTATTTGTCTATAAAAAAAATTGTGGGACTTCTAGGAATCGAGATACGCAAAATGACTTTTTTGAAAATAGTGCTTAAATCGACTGAAAACGCCTAAAAATCGATTAAATTCAAATTTTCTTCAAACATTTCTTTTTGTTTTTTTATTCAAGTCTGAGAGCTTATTCTGAACACTATTTGTCTATAAAAAAAATTTGTGGGACTTCTAAGAACCGAGATACGCAAAATGACTTTTTTTCGAAAATAGTGCTTAAATCGACTGCAAACACCTAAAAATCAATTAAATTAAACTTTTCTTCAAATTTTTTGTTTGTTTGTTTTTTTCAAGTCTAAGAGCTCATTTTGAACATTATTTGTCCATAATTTTTTTTGTGGGACTTCCAGGAACCGTGAAAAGCAAAATGACTTTTTCGTAAATTGTGCTTAAATCGACAGGAAACGCCTAAAAATCGATTAAATTAAATTTTTTCTTCAATTTTTTTTTCGAGTCTATGAGCTCATTCTGAACACTATTTGTCCATAATTTTTTTTTGTGGGACTTCCAGGAACTAAAATACCCTAAATTACTTATATCGTAAATAGTGCTTAAATGGACTGGAAACGCATAAAAAATGATAAAATTAAATTTTTCTGCAAAAAATGTTTTTCAAGTCGAAGAGCTCATTCTGAACACTATTTGTCTATAAAAAAAATTTGTGGGACTTTCAGAAACCGAGATACGTATGACTCTTTTTCGAAAATAGTGCTTACATCGACTGAAAACGCATAAAAATTAAATTTTTCTTTAAATTTTATTTTGTTTGTTTTTTTTCAAGTCTAAGAGCTCATTCTGAACACTGTATATATTTTTTTTTGTGGGACTTCCAGGAACCGAGATACGCAAAATGATTTTTTTTCGAAAATAGTGCTTAAATCGACCGGAAACTCGATTAAATTATATATTTTCTACGGTTTATACCACTATTTGTAGTGGTGTAAAATAACTTTCACCTTTTTGTAAATAGCAGTATAATGCGTCAAAATTGCAAACTAACCAAATGTAAACATATTTTTTTACCAAGTAAGCAAAAATAAAAAAAAAACAACTTACTGCAATCGATGTCCAAATGTATCGAACTGCCGAAGGCTTAGCATCAACTCCCGCTAACGCCTAAAAAAACTTCGTCTACCGTTTTCGAGCGTTTCAAAAACTTTTGAAAACACAAAGCCAAATTTTCGAAAGTGATGCACTTTCATGTTTACTTTGGATACGCGTTACTTCTATTTCGAGACGCGACCGTACCGGCGCCGTAGAAAACAGTGTAATAAACCTTAAAATTTGGCCGCTACTACGTTCTACTCGAGTCGTATTTTCGGAACGCAGTCCGGCCAAAATGTGTGTCTCGTCAAAACTTGTCCAAATACAATTACGTACTTCAAAACAATAAACACGGTTTCGAATTCATTTCGTTTTGTTAATACAAATATTCTAAACACCCATTATTTTAAAAAACGATCATGCGAAAAAACAAAAATTCCGAAATAGCGTCAATTTGGAGAAAGTTACATGATGACCACATCACCAGCTTTTTTTTTGAAAATGTAACAAAAACCAATCAAACAACTACATCACCTAATACCCACATGACAAGATGTGTTTCTAAGTTCAAAAAATAAAATCCAAAATTCCCGAAAAAATTGCTTAAATCAAAGCATGGTTTCATAAATTATCTAAATGTTTGGTTCAATCAAAATACAACCTGTTATTGGAATTTTTATAGTTTGCAAAATCCAAAAAAATCATTTACAACAAATTCTTGATTATTCACTAAAACAGAACTGTATGTCCAAAAAGTTAAAAAAAAACGGCGCGAACGAAGTAAAAAAATCTACTTAAGAAAAAAAAACGTCGCGTGGTGGATGTGTTTAAAAACTGTACACACGTGTTATTACCTGTTTCCTCGGCACCGAAAATTAAAAAAAAAACAATTCACAACGAAAAAACTTTCTTAGCAATTAAAAATAAATTCCAAAATTCCCGAAAAAAATGCTTAAATCAAAGCATAGTTTCATAAATTGTTGAAAATATTTGGTTCAATCAAAATACAACCTGTTATTGAAATGTTTATAGTTTGCAAAAGTCCAAAAATATATTTTTTTTAACTCTCAAAAGCAGAACTGTATCTCCAAAAAGTTAAAAAAAACTACTTAAGAATGAAAGCCGGGAAAAACGGTGCGAACGAAGTAAAAAAAAAGCTACCGTCGCGTGGTGGATGTGTTTAAAAACCGTGCACACTTATTATTACTTATTTTCTCGGCACCGAAAATTAAAAAAAACAATTCACCGCAAAAAAAAGCTTTCTGAAAATTTTCAGCAATAGAATAACCTTATAATCGACATATTGCGAGAATTGCAGCTCCGGGGAAATAACGCGTTGACAACTTCAACTCACAAAAGTGTGAACGTTTGCCGAACTCACTAATTACTGGCGATATTTAACCAAACGCGGTGAAAACACGACTGAAGGATGCACTCTATTCGTTCCAAGAAGTAATGCCAACTGAAAAAGAGTAGGGAAAGAATAAGGCACATCATTGGGTGGTCGCTTATCAACGGTTGATGATTCAACAGATTGGTCAGATGGTTAGAGGCTTCAGCCTGACGTCATGCACTGTTTTCTCATAGTTGGCGAGATGATAAGGCGTGTGCTGGTGAAAAAAAATGCGACAATGATAATACAATAGTGACAAATTGGTTTTACATGTTTTAATGATTAATGACGTTGCTAAGTACCAGACGAAAAAATTGTAGCAGTTAAAATTAAAATTACAAAAAATTTCCACGAAAACCAGACGAAAAAATTGTAGTAGATTAAGATTAAAATTACAAAAAGCCTTCCCCAAAATAGTCAAAACAATTCGCGAACTTTTGTAGAAGTGGCTAAAAAGAGTTGTTAACGCGTCTCTGTTATAACTGGAGCTTTTCAATAAAATACACTTTATTCAGTTCCTGATTCAAAATATACCACAAAGTAATGGCTTCCACCATCACTCTTATAACCTTTTTCTTCCGCAGCCTCCTCTTCGAACTTTCACGAGCCGCCGTTGATTCAAAACAAATCGGTGGTATATTATATGTACCTCGAATGTCATTGCGAATTTACAAAGTGCTATTTTTGTTTCTAAATAAACTTCTCCACATGTTCGAGTCTAAGTGACATATTCAGAAGTTATATGTCGCATGATTAATTAGCAAGTTTGCGACACTTGTTGAACCCTAGAACTTTCCTAATTAGCACTGCATCGAAGTGGTGGCGAACTTCTAACGGGACGAATCCGTTCCCGTTTTTTATGTCTGTATTCGATTGCTTCGCCTCGCCTTGCTACTTGTTGAGCCTGTTAAATTCGTGATTGGAAATTGATTTGTTACATATTGACTCGAGGACGTAAATACTGTATCCGATGGATATGAGGTGTGGCGCGGGTGAGCGATTAATAAACTGAAATGAGCTCATTTATGGATTGAGCTTATGGTGCATGCGCCGGGAACTTAAATTTAACTCTTTCGCTATACGATTTAGCAGTAATAATACTCATTTATTGCCCTACAGGAAGAACAGTACAGATAATCGTATTACAAAAATAGACAAAAAGAAAATAAGAAATCAAAACTAAATACATAAAAGTACAACAATAATGATTAATATTTAGTGTTTTAATTCAAAGAAAAAAAAATTATTACATATTTCACCAATTTCAAAAATGTAACCCAGGGGACGAAATGAGGGTTAAGAAAATATTTTAGTAAGTTTGATTTTGAAAAAAAGTTGGCGTTGTAGTCGTGTATAATTTTGCCCGTAGTTAAAGGGTAAAAAAAACGAATTTTATATTGATTCCATTTGCTGCAATTTTAATGGATTCTGAAAAATTATTGGTCATTATTATCCACAATTCAATCCAATTGTTTTGTGTAGCAACAAAACATAATCTTTTCAAGGTTCGAACGCAATCATCCTTTATTTAATTTCGAACAGTTTGTTTGCAAAGTTGGCGTCGGCGTGAATATTGATCGTATCATTAGCAATCTCCACCATCTAAATACGTTTCTGATTAGATTTTGATGAATGACGGATTGAATTGCCGCATCTAAATATACCTGAATAATAATAACGGGAATCTCTCGGGTATTTTCCCTAATTGCAAAAAAGAAGCAGCAAAGACGATATTCTATCCATCCCGGGAGTATTCCTGGAAAATGTTTTCCCGGAATGATTTTGCAGTTTTAAATTGCCCTTTATTATGTTCCGGGCCTGCATAAAAATGCAATAATACATTTCTCGATAATTCTACAAAGGTTGCAATATCAAGTTGAAAATTACGACGCTTTTGTCAAGTGTATTTTTCAATACAATTCAATTTACCGAATAATCATATTGCGTCGTGATTTTTATTATTAATTTTCGTTTTAGTATTTTGCAGATTATATGCCAGCTTTGAAAGTCACGCGTAAAAGAGACTATTTCGTCAGTACGAAAGAGGTAATGTACGGACATCCACGTACGTGCACGTCGTACATGAACGAAAATCATAAAATGGCCAAATGACTTGTAATGTATATCAAAATGTTCATAAAAGAACAGGGAATACGTGGTTAAATTTTCAGCAGAATCGTACTTGCAGTTTTTTTGTTTTTTTTTTTTGATAAATTTTGGGAATTTTTTGGCGCGGTTTCACGAGACAGATATGGATGATGTTACATCAGTTTATAGCTGCATTCTTCTAGAATCCACTACTTTTATTCCCAACCATCTATCATATCCACGAACCGAAATTTATTTATTTTAACAAGCCGCTGTCCGATGTTAATTTTCAGTTGGTGAAAAATGGTAGAACAATTTTTTTTTCGGGAAAATAATTACCCTACACGCGTTTCCTAGTCATTAAGAACCGTCATGAATTTTTTTAGATTTTTCTAAGACCCAACATTTTTACTCTTTTTTTCCTCGAAAATGAGCGAAAATCATGAAGTGGCCAAATGACTTGTAATGTACATCAAAATGTTCACAAAATAACGGGGAAAACGTGGTTAAATTTTCAGCCCAATCGTACTTGCAGTTTTCTCGTTTCGCACTCTCAAAATGGGCACTCGTAATTTGGCCAGAAATTTCCGTCGATCTTGGGATTCTTTTGGCGCCGTTTCACAAAACAAATATAGATGATATTACATGAGTTTGTAGCTACATTCTTCCAGAATCCTATGTTTCCATTCATAACTATCTGCCGTATTCATGAACCAAGATTTTTTCGTTCGAATTAGTCGGTGTCCGATAACGTCAATCTGCAGGGTCCCGGTATTCGCTTCCCATAAGGTTCTATGTTAATTTTCAGTTGGTGAAAAATCGTAGAATAATTTTTTTTTCGGGAAAGTAATTACTCTATACACGTTTTCTCGTCATTAAGAACCGTCATGATTTTTTTCAGATTTTTCTAAGACCCAACATTTTCCTCTTTTTTTCCTGACTAATGGTATGGAAAAATAGTCGAAAATCATGAAATGGCCAAATGACTTGTAATGTACATCAAAATGTTCATAAAAGAACGGGTAATACGTGGTTAAATTTTAATCAAAATCGTACTTGTAGTTTTCTTGTTATCCGGCTCTCAGATAGTTCACTCGAAAGTTGTCTAAAAATGTTGGTAAATTTTGGGAATTTTTTGGCGCGGTTTCACAAGACAGATATGGATGATATTACATTAGTTTATAGCTGCATTCTTCTAGAATCCACTACTTTTATTCCCAACCATCTATCATATCCACGAACCGAAATTTGTTTATTTTAACAAGCCGCTGTCCGTCAGCCTCAATCTGCAGGGTCTGGGTATTCGATTTCCGTAAGGCCTCATGTTAATTTCAGTTGGTGAAAAATGGTAGAACAATTTTTTTTTCGGAAAAATAATTACCCTACACGCTTTTCCTAGTCATTAAGAACCGTCATGAATTTTTTCAGATTTTTCCAAGACCCAACATTTTTCCTCTTTTTTTCCTCGAAAATGAGCGAAAATCATGAAATCGCCAAATGACTTGTAATGTATATCAAAATGTTCACAAAAGAACGGGCCATACATCGGTAAATTTTTAGCCAAATCGTACTTGCAGTTTTCTCGTTTCGCACTCTCAAAATGGGCACTCGTAATTTGGCCAGAAATTTTGGTCGATTTTGGGATTTTTTTGTAGCCGTCTCACAAAACAGATATGGATGATATTACATGAGTTTGTAGCTACACTCTTCTAGAATCTTATGTTTCCATTCATAACTATCTGCCGTATTTATGAATCAAGATATGTTCGTTCGAATGAATCGTTGTCCGATAACGTCAATCTGCAGGGTCTCGGTATTCGCTTCCCATAAGGCTTAATGTTAATTTTCAGTTGGTAGAAGAAAATTTTTTTCACAAAAATAATTACTCTACGCGCTTTTTCCCATCATTAAGAACCGTCATGAATTTTTCAGATTTTTCCAAGACCGAACATTTCCCCCCTTTTTTCCTACCCGTTCGGGCTAAAGAGATCGTGCAATGCAAAAATGTATGTAAAAACGCATCTGTTTACACGGCACGATGGAACGTCGTGCAAAACCGTGGTACGCACACGATTTACTAGCTGAAGAAGCACGTATCCATTTACTTACAAAATTCTTAAAATAATTTTGGTACTTGATCAAACCGTACAAATAGCGTAAAACAACCGAACGGTTCTGGTTTTAGATTTATGTAATAAAAGTCTATTCTATACTTTGGAAAAGACCCAATGAACACAATCTCTATTATTAATGGAATTTAGAATGGGTCAACAAACCAAACAATTCATTACACAATCAAATCGAATCCAAGACCTACGCATCGTGCGGATATTTTCGGACCTTGTCTGAATTCTCGGCTGCGACCTTAACCAAAATTAAAAATAACTGCAACCGCCGAAAATTCTCTAGACGTGCAATTCAACCGTGCCACAGTTTTGAAATCCAATTACACGCGAAATTTTTTGGCTTGGCCAACTGTTCATTAATAAAACAACTTGATTTTCGGATTTATCGTGTCGCAACGAAATGCAAAACGGCTTTGGCAGTGGCCGCGGCCATACATCAGGAATTATAGAGATCGGTCGATGACCCGGGGGAATCTCGATTTTTGGAAACGAACTGGTTTTAGCCCGAGCCCGAGTAGGATGTGCTTTTTGCAAATGGCAAGATTTAGATCGTTGAAGTCGATAAGGCGTGTTGCATTCGCGGTTAAGGCAGGAAATGGTTTGTATTGTATAGGAGCATGTCGTGTTTTTATTGTGCTTACGATGGGTACTTCGAGCCGAGTTGGCCAGACAAAAAACGTTGCAAATAAAAATATTGTGCATACGATGGGTACTTCGAGCCGAGTTGGTCTGACAAATAGAACTGCAAATAAAAATTGTGCATACGATGGGTGCTTCCGAGCCGAATTGGCTGGCAAAAAACGTTGCAAATAAAAATATTGTGCATACGATGGGTACTTCGAGCCGAGTTGGTCTGACAAATAGAACTGCAAATAAAAATTGTGCATACGATGGGTGCTTCGAGCCGAGTTGGCTGACAAAAAGCGCTGCAAATAAAAATATTGTGCATACGATGCGTACTTCGAGCCGAGTTGGTCTGACAAATAGAATTGTAAATCAAAATTGTACATACGATGGGTACTTCGAGCCGAGTTGCTCTGACAAAAAGCGCTGCAAATAAAAATATTGTGCATACGATGGGCACTTTGAGCCGAGTTGGTTTGACAAAAAACGCTGCAAATGAAAATTGTGCATGCGATGGGTACTTCGTGCCGAGTTGGTCTGACAAATAGAGTTGCAAATGTTTTTTTTTAAACCTGTATATTTGACCATAGATAGAATTCGAATATTTCCCTCAAATGTAACACCAGGTATAGAAACACAAATTAATTATTACATAGTTTTTCGAAGAATCATAATTTTAGATAATTAAGTTTTGATATTTATGTACAGGTTGCGTTCTGTGGCCCCCACTTTTTCGATTCTCTAGGTTTTCCCAAGAATACACACTTACACGACGAGCTTATTTCTTTGAAAAGGCAATATATGTGTGACGGGTTGCTTGTCTAGTAGATTTTATACAGCGATCTTACTATCAAAAAATTCGACGCTTGTTTACGGAAATATAATAAAAACGTCGACACATTTTAAAGCTCTATTAAACGTTTTACCGCCATCTCTCGTCACTAGTAGGAATTCCGATACCCTATCAGCGACTCTACTGCACTAATAATCCGAAACCGGTCTGTAGTTTGTCGTTAATGGAGAATGTGAATTACTGTTTAATTCTCAATTATTATATTACGAAACAAACGTTACATGATTACTAAATTTACGATGTTTCGTCGTGTATTCACAATGATTTATTACTAATTTTAAAGAAATATAAATCAATTTGAGATAACCTTGAGAGTTGCAGATGCATCAAATAAATATAATACAGACGGAATATATATTATAACGGATAACCAAAGTTTTACCTTATAGGAGTCAAACAACCAAAAGGTTCTGGATTTGAAAGTGTGGATATTCGATCCACTTACCTAGAACAAAGAAAGGAACATTAATTTAATATTTACAGTATGTAAAATTTTAATTGCAGCAAAATTTATTGAATCATGAGGTAAAAAATTGGCGAATCTTTCAACAATTGTTACCATTTTGGTCGATTTAACGTTTTACCGCCGAAATCGACTATTTTTTTTTATCTTTATCAAGTGGCGCCTCTTCAATACACCATTTTCATTTTGTTTTTAGACGCTTGAATCTCACGAACGTGAACCAGAACACTAATGTTTAAATTTAAAAAAAGACGCTTGAATAATTTTTACAAATCTGCATGATAGGTTAAATATTATTTTTATCAATCCATCAACCAAGCCTAGAGCTGGCTAGATGATTGAAAGTCTTCCATAGTAATTGGGCGACAGCTGCAAGGGCGTTAGGAACTGCTATAGTTAAATCTTTAATTATTTTAGAAAGTGTAATTTTCGAAAAGGGTAATAAAATTGGCGTAAAGATATTTGAAGCGGCTTGGTGGTATAATGGGTAAGGGCGCTTGCATCTGCCAGCTGGATCCAAGCGTGTTAAGTAATTATTTTTCCGAAAAAAAATTTTTGGTCACCATTTTTTCCATAGTATTACCAATCACTAAAACAAGTTAACATTCGCAATTTGTATAATTTTTGTTTTCAATTTAATTTAACATCATCCTTAGAATTGGCCAGCTTTAAACATAGTAAGAGTGAAAGTTTAAGCAAATCTTTGAATGTAATAGTGAATATAGAGATTCCGATAGTAAAACGTTATTATCTCGGCCATTAAATTCACATAGAGTAACGTTCCAGTTCATTCATGAACCGTTTCGCACCACATCAGCACTTATCAAAAGCGTGATAACATTTCAAGGATTTAACGGAATAACATGTTGATTTTTGATGCATAACCAAACATTATCATTATCTTCTTTTTTTTAACAAAGCAAGCAGATAATAAAAAATAAATAAAAACGCTTAAAACTTGTTGAAATTTGGTACACAGTAAAAAGTATATTCATTCTATCGTTTGAGATATGAATTAAAAAAAGGTAGCAATAATTTTGAAATACCAAAAATTTGTTAAAACTTAATAGTTGACGCTTTTTTATGGTTCTCACTTTTAAAAAAGGTTCACATTGAAATCTGGCGCAACTATTCAAACATAGCAATTGTTTTTACATTTTGTTCGGGTCAACAAAATTATTACAATTTTTCATAAAGTAAGTGAATAGCATTTTTTACAATTTTTCATAATTTACATGCATGAAATATCCCCAAAGCTATTGGCGAAATGAATTGTAATTTTTCACAATATCAATCTTGAATAAATATTGAGTGATATTGAGAAGTTTCAAGTGAGTAGCAATTATTTTTATATTTTTTCGTGTCATCAAACTGATTACAATTTTTCACAAATTTTCATCGTGGTTGCGAGAAGTATCGCAAGTGCTATTGATGGAATTTATTGAACTTTTTCACTAAATCATTCTCGAATTAATATTGAGTGATTTTGAGGAGTTTCAAGTGGATAGCAAATGTTTTTATAATTTTTTCACTACAACAAAATTATTACAATTTTTCATAATCAAATATCCTAAAAGCTATTGATGAAATGAGTTGTAATGTTTCACAATATCAATCTTGAATGAATATTGAGTGATATTGAGAAGTTTCAAGTGAGTAGCAATTACTTTTATATTTTTTTCGAGTCATCAAAGTGATTACAATTTTTCACAAATTATCATCGTGTTTGCGTGAAGTATCGCAAGTGCTATTGACGGAATTTATTGAAGTTTTTCACTAAATCATTCTCGAATTAATGTTGAGTGATTTTGAGGAGTTTCAAGTGGATAGCAAATATTTTATAATTTTTTCGCTACAACAAAATTATTACAATTTTTCATAATGAAATATCCTAAAAGCTGTTGATGAATTGAGTTGTAATATTTCACAATATCAATCTTGAATGAATATTGAGTGATATTGAGAAGTTTCAAGTGAGTAGCAATTATTTTTATATTTTTTTCGCGTCATTAAAGCGATTACAATTTTTCACAAATTATCATCGTGTTTGCGTGAAGTATCGCAAGACGGAATTTATTGAAGTTTTTCACGAAATCATTCTTAAATTAATATTGAGTGATTTTGAGGAGTTTCAAGTGGATAGCAAATTTTTTATAATTTTTTCGCTGCAACAAAATTATTACAATTTTTCATAATAAAATATCCCCAAAGCTATTGGCGAAATGAATTGTAATTTTTCACAATATCAATCTTGAATTAATATTGAGTGATATTGAGAAGTTTCAAGTGAGTAGCAATTATTTTTATAATTTTTTCTCGTCATCAAAGTGATTATAATTTTTTTTTTGTTGACTAACCAAACCAATTAAGTATACACGCAAACAACCTTCTATGTATAAATTCGTCTGAATAAAAATGTGAACATATGATAAATCATAGCTACAGAAGAGTTGAAAGTTTGATGTAAATACTGTACTCACCAAAAACGTGCAATTTTTTTATTCCGGCCCAAAGGAAATTAAAACCTTACACACACCAACTAACTCCCGACTATTTTACAATCACATTGCATTTTCACGGACGTAACTTTCCGCACTTTTCGAGAAATTCAATCAAAAAGGTTAACCGAACGCACACACGATCGTTTCTCAAGTTGCACTGCCGTGCAGATGAGATGGCGTGGTGGGCCGATCGGTTCGAGCAGGTTTTTTCTTATCACTTCGGATAGTCCGATAAAGAATAACCTCAAGTGATTGCGGTGTTATCGTGGAATTAGATAAAGTACTGATTTTTCGGAAATATTCCAAACGTGAGAAAATAATTTTAATAAATGCACTCGAGCAGCTAAAAATAATGACTGGACTTAATTATTTTGTTATGCCGTCATCGGTTTATCCAGAGATATATTGTCATCGAAATTTTTGATAATGCACGAATTGATAATTATTTTATGATTTATTATCGGAGAATTTGAAATATTTAGATATTTTTAGTATTATGGAATAGCTATTTTTAGATTACTACATGGCCCAGGAATGTCGAGGATTATTTGGTTTTATTTTATTATCATCTAGAACTAGTATTTTGCAATTATTCGATTTACCAAAACAGAAATGTTTTTTCCTTTTTAATTTAAACTAGAGTCGTGATATTCCTGATTAAAAATAAATTAACAACCTCAAAAGAGTAAAGGTTTTTGACCACAAGGTTGGTTGAAAATGAAACTGGAATCGTGATTTTCAATCAAAAAAACATTATTTTATTATTAAAATTGGCGGTTTTAAATTTTTGACGAAAAGATGAAAAATCATCAAAAATTGGCTTTGCAATGATTTCCTGAAGAAACTCCTTGTTCGATTCGGGGTTTCTATACGTCACTGGAAAGATCCCTTCAGGATAATTCAGAAAATATACTTGCGCAACCACAAATGTTGATTTTAAGCCCGTGACGCGTCAGCAAAGAAAACTCGAAAATGGAAAAAATCGAAAAAATCAACTCTTTTAATAATCATCGTAGACCCTTATGTTATACCTTTTTCTTTATCAGAAGAATGAGCTAAGTCGATTGGCGTTGAAAAATTTCATTTAGGAAAAAATGCAAAAAAATTGGCAAGTCATCATGAACTTTATGGGAAATTTGGAAAAAAAATATTTTTTCAGACTTTGGACGGCTGTAGCGGCTAAATGAAGAATCCAAATCGAACGCGGAGATCAAATATGTTCTCCTTGGGTGCCAATTGATCGGATTGAATTAAAATTGGCGGTTTTAAATTTTTGACAAAAAGATGAAAAATCATCCGTGAAGAAACTACCGGTTCGATTCGCGGTTTCTATACGTCACTGGAAAGATCCCTTCAAGACGCTTCAGAAAATGTATTTGCTCAACCAGAAATGTCAATTTGAAGCCCGTGATGCGTCAGCAAAGAAAACTTGAAAATCGAAAAAATCGGAAAAATCAACTTTCTTAATAATTATCGTAGACCATTGAAGTATACCTTCTTTTTCATCAGAAAAACGAGAGAATTTGATTGCCGTTAAAAAATTTCAGCAATCTTCAATAGCAAAAAAACTAGTCAGTCACCGTCAGCAATTTAGAAACTTAAAAAAAATAATTGATTTTTCAGAGTTTGATCGGCCGTAGCCGCTAAACGAAAACTCGAAATTGAACGCGGTTTGCAAATCTGAGCTCCTCGTATGTCAATTAGTCGGATTAGAGATTTTTAATTTTTGATGAAAACGTGAAAAAAGACACGAGTAAACCCCTTGAAATTTTGTGAAAAAATACAACTTTCTTAATTATCTTCGAAGACCATTGAAGTATACCTTTTTTTTCATCAGAAAGACGTGAGAAATTGATTGCCGTCAAAAAAATTCACCTATCTTCAATAGCAAAAAAAATAGTCAGTCACCATGAGGATTTTGGAAAATATAAGAAAATAATCGATTTTTCAGACTTTGATCGGCTGTAGCGGCTAAACGAAAACACCAAATTGAACGCGGATTTCAAATCTGTTCTCCTTGGGTGCCAATTGATCGGATTTAATTAAAATTGGCGCTTTTTAATTTTTGACGAAAACTTGAAAAACTGCCCAAGGGTCCCCCCTTCTTACTTTTGCCCAAAAATTGCATTTAAAATGATTTCCTGAAGAAACCACTGATTAGATTCGGGGTTTCTATACGTCACTGGAAAGATCTCTTTAAGACCCTTCCGAAAATGTACTTGCGCAACCACAAATGTCAATTTTAAGCCTTTGACGCGTCAGCAAAGAAAACTTGAAAATGGAAAAAATCGGAAAAATAAACTTTCTTAATAATCATCGCAGACCTTTATGTAATACCTTTTTTTTCATCAGAAGAACGAGAAAAATCGGTTGGCGTTACAAAATTTCATCTAGAAATTTTTTTTTTAAAGTTGGCAAGTCACCATAGACTTTATGGAAAATTTGGAAAAAAATTGATTTTTTCAGACTTTGGACGCCTGTAGCGGCTGAACGAAGAATCCAAATCGAACGCGGATTTCAAATCTATGCTAATTGGGTTCTAATTAGTCGGATTTAATTAAAATTAGCGCTTTTTAATTTTTGACGAAAACTTGAAAAACTACCCAAGGGTCCCCCCTTCTTACTTTTGCCCAAAAATTGCATTTAAAATTATTTCCTGAAGAAACCACTGGTTCGATTCGGGGTTTCTATACGTCACTGGAAAGATCCCTTTAAGACCCTTCAGAAAATGTATTTTTTCAACCACAAATGTCAATTTTAAGCCCGTGATGCGTCAGCAAAGAAAACTTTCGGAAAAATCAACTTTCTTAATAATCATCGTAGACCTTTATGTAATATCTTATTTTTCATCAAAAAAATGAGCTAAATCGATTGGCAAAATATTTCGAAAATGGAAAAAATTGAAAAAAGCCTGTCTTCTCTTGAAGACTAATCAAAACTCAAAATGTTTACGAAAGAAGAAAAGTCTTTTCAATCACGAGAATGGTTAAAAAAACGACGGTAATCACTGGATTCGTGATTTTTAACCACAAACTTTTTTCGCAATAAAAGAAAAGAAACAAAATCTATTCGATCACGAGATTTTATGGAAATGCCACAGTTACTTCGTGTTCAAAAACCAATGAATGCCCTTAAAAGAATAAGGTTTATGATGTTAACACGCGTCGTGATTTTCAACAACTTCGTGATCAAAAAGCTTGAAAAACTTGAAAAGTCTTTCCGATGGTTAAAAATTAGGGTAAAACAATTTTTTTCAAAAATTTTAAAAGCCATCACTAAAATTAATTCATGATTGTTAACAACGATTGTAACGACTGTTATATGCGAATTGCAATAGGTAATAATTTTAATTCAACTTGACATTTCAGGTAATTTTTGGTATGCAATTTACTGCCTTCTCAATTACTTTAGAAACACCGCCATTATTATTCCATTTCCAATGCCAATGGATTGCTTATGTGTATTATTTACTTCTAGTAATGGTTGTTGTTGAAACGCTCTGACCATGAAGGGAAAAACGCCGCTCGAATTCGTCGATAACCTACCGCAGTGAAATGTTACCTTCAAGGTTCAAGGAGCACATTTTGCAGACGCATGCCAATCCTGTTACTTGTTTATACAATCACATCATGTACATTCATTTATCTAAAAAATTACGACCAAAATACGAAGAAATTAATTTCTGTTTGATCAAAAAATTAAGACTACACAATAATAATCGCTTAATATTGCGAACACCATCAGAACATGAATCATGAAGAAAAGCTTCTTAGAATTTTGAGTGCTGCAAGAGCTTTATTGTAGACGAAAAATATAAAAAATGGTAATTCATGATACTAAACTGTGCGCATGCGCGAAATCATGCGGATCGGCGAGCAATGTTGCCGCGAATTAGTATAGAAAGTATGCTCACTTGACCGTGTTAATTAGGGTATAAAAGCTAGTATTTTTAATTCGTAGCACAACTTTCCTTTTTTTTAATCAAAGGGGGTTCAACTACCCCGATTACGCAATTGACTGCGGGTAAAACCATAAGCACCAATCATTGCAACCGCTAACAAAAATTTAGTACATTTCTCGTGCTCCACACGCTTAAAAAATTATTTCAATTTTAATGTTTTAATTTACATATTTATAATTTCCAATATTCCAATTCTAAAATTACGTTAGTTCTAGTGTGACGAGAAATTCGGCAACGTCGCAAATATTGGTCTGAAGTTGTTGCGTTTACTTCAGTCCATTCATTAGTATCATAAACTGGAAATTTACCAAAAAAATATATTAACACGTTCACCGGGGCTTAATAATAGGCGGTACGGGTCGTATAAACCCCGTACATTTTATTTTAAATTGTGTTACTGCAAACCGAATGGAGTTAATCGGCGCCAAAAAAACTTTTAATTCCGTTAAAGTACGACGAAGTTACAGAAAATTTCGATAGAATTCTATTTCGTCAAATACGGGACGCATCTGCCCCGTGTTTTTAGCGGATACGGCGGTAATAATCATTCTTATTATAATTGAATTTCGTAAGCATGCAGGTGAAGCGATTTCATAAAACCAACTGCATTGTTCTTGGAGAAATGTCTGCTTGCTGTGTGTGGCATATAATGGAAGTTATTTGTATTGTGTTCAATTTCATTGTGTAAACTTTCATCTCGAATTTAAATAGCATACCCCCATTGTATACGCAGTGCCTCAAACTAAAATAGGATGAATAGTTTTTATTGTACACAGGATGGAAATTCCGCTCGCAAAACTTTTCTCCGGTTCTCGGAAATATCGTTTGCAATATGTAACAAACCACTTACTTTGTTATTATTATATAGAATAATAATATATTTTAAGGGCTGAAAGTAGTTTAAGACACGTGTGCCAAATTCAAAATATATAGCTCAAAACTATTTTTTTTTCGAATTGGCGTGCAAGATTTCTCGAGAATCAATGAACCGATTTTGATCTGGTTGGGCTCATTTTGTTCGTAATTCATTTTTGCACTATTTGAAATAGGATAAATGGTGGGCGTGGCTTATTTTTAAAGTTAAAGCAGTTTTTTCAGAAAAAGGGCAACGATTTTTTGCAAATTATTCGTGCCAAATTTTTATTTTTGGCGATTTTGGTACCATCCTAGTTCAAATTTTGGGGAATTTCATCTACTTTAAGATGGTTGTAAATTTTTTTGTTTCAGACCATTTCTAGGCCCGCAATCCTGCACGCCGTGGACGAACCCGCCTTTTCTTGGAACTCAATGGCGGCGTTGGGGTAACAAAAAATGAAGAAAAAAATAGTAGCTTTTACAATAAAAACAAAAGAACTTTCTATCTTCCGTAGTTTTCTTTAAAAAAAAATCCCAAACTTTTGCATTTTTTTTTATATTTGCCGGAAGGTCCCCTTAAAGCTACGCGTACACTTATCGGAATCGGACGGACGGCACGCATCGGATAAAAATTGCTTAACGCAGTTGTAAACGAGTCAACGCACATTTATCGGTACGGCATGGAACGGATAAATGTTGTGTTAAGCAATTTTATCCGATGCGTGCCGTCCGTCCAATTCCGACAAGTGTGCGCGTAACTTAATAGGTTAATTTCTGCCAGCAGGAATGCATTACAAAAATGAACTGACAAAGAAAACATTAACGAGAGTTTGCAGGGAAACCATTAAATTTTATGCGATAGTTAATAGCTCGAAACTTTTATGGAATAAATGGTTTCTAATATTATACATACATTCCAGTCATGTCAATGACTTCCAATATATTTTCAATTCTTAGTTTTTTTATTATCATCTTTGTTAAAGAATATTTCTTACAGATACTGAGACACAATACATTCTTTTTTGTGATATTTTTAAAATAAAAAATGAAATAAAACAAAAATCGGCTACTTTCAGTTTTCGAAATTTTACCAAAAGCTTCTCAGTTCTTCGGATTGTCAAATAATGCTTATATTACTTCAATTCCTTTATTAATTTTTAATATACAGCGCCCACAGACACACATTTCAGTTTTCGAAATTTTACCA
Organism: Ocypus olens; assembly: GCA_910593695.2. NCBI lineage: Eukaryota > Metazoa > Arthropoda > Insecta > Coleoptera > Staphylinidae > Ocypus > Ocypus olens. The sequence goes on along the minus strand of OU343057.1, from coordinate 3,923,835 downwards.
AAAAAACTTCTCAGTTCCTCGGATTATCAAATAATGTTTATATTACTTCAATTCCTGTATTAATTTTTGGATACAGCGCCCACAGACACACAGACATACACACAAACAGACAGACAGACGAACACACAGACACGCAGGCATACACACGAACAGAAAGACAGACGGACAGACTCACAGGCATACACACAAACAGACAAATTCTAAAAATAATCAAAATCGTCTCAGTGGACCTCAAAATAGATATTTCCGTTGAGATTTCGAATTCCTACTGAGAAAGTAAAAAAATTGATTTTTCGGAGTTTGCGCGGCTGTTGCGCATCAAAGAAGCCTTCAAATCGAGCGCGGTTTTCAAATGTATGCTCTCAGCATGCAAATTGGTCGGATTCAATTGAACCTAGTGATTTGAAAATTTCAACCAAGAACATGAAAAAGGAGAAAATTGTCCAAAATTATATTTGAAATGATTTTTTGGAAGAACTTGATGATCTACACAAAGATGCAATTGAGACTAGTCAGAAAATATACGTGGGCGTGAAAAATATTTCAATTTCAAGCCAGTGGCGCCCTTCAAAAAAAATTCAAAAATGTTCGTACGGTGTACCTCAAAATACATATTTCCGTTGAGATTTCGAATTCCTACTGAGAAAGTAAAAAAATTGATTTTTCGGAGTTTGCGCGGCTGTTGCGCATCAAAGAAGCCTTCAAATCGAGCGCGATTTGCAAATGTATGCTCTCAGCATGTAAATTGATTGGATTCAATTGAAACTAGCGATTTGAAAATTTCAACCAAAAACATGAAAAAACGAGAAAATTGTCCAAAATTATATTTGAAATGATTTTTTGGAAGAACTTGATGATCTACACAAAGATGCAATTGAGACTAGTCAGAAAATATACGTGGGTGTGAAAAATATTTCAATTTCAAGCCAGTGGCGCCCTTCAAAAAACATTCAAAAATGTTCGTACGGTGTACCTCGAAAATACATATTTCCGTTGAGATTTCGAATTCCTACTGAGAAAGTAAAAATCGATTTTTCGGAGTTTGAACGGGTGTTGCGCATCAAAGAAGCCTTCAAATCGAGCGCGGTTTTCAAATGTATGCTCTCAGCATGCAAATTGGTTGGATTCAATTGAAACTAGCGATTTGAAAATTTCAACCAAAAACATGAAAAACGAGAAAATTGTCCAAAATTATATTTGAAATGATTTGTTGATGATCTGCACAAAGATCCAATTGAGACTAGTCAGAAAATATACGTGGGCGTGAAAAATATTTCAATTTCAAGCCAGTGGCCCCTCCCAAAAAAATTCAAAAATGTTCGTACGGTGAAAGTAAAAATGATAAACCATTAACCGTATCTTTTACAATTAACTTCCATAAATCTGGCAGCACATTTTTCTATTAGTACATTTGTAAATTGTTGGAAACTAAGAATCGAAAACATCAGAACTTTCAATTATCTGTACGACGTGAGCTATAATGGCAACAACATCGTGCCTCGCGGTTATTTTTAAAACAGCCGTCACACTTTATTTACTTATTTTCTGGGAACATCCTGGAAGACTATTTATAGCCTACTTTCTCCTTGTATCGCTTTCGCGCCATTCTGATGCATCGCAACTTGAGCTGCAAACGATGAAAGCGGCGTTTTGTGTTCTATTTTGGCGAACGGATCGCGAAGATTAATGCAATGTGCAATAACGTGTATATCTTGCAATTAGACATAAGTTGCGCATTAGTCTACTACGCACGTAAATACTCTGGGAGTGAGTCATTGATATATTTAGGATGGTATTCAAAAACATTCGTCGCGTCAAGATGTAAAAATGGGGTATTTTGAAATATATAGCTTTATTAAATAAATTTAATAAAACGAAATATAGCATAAATTTGTAAATATCTGCAAAGCAAAACAAAGTCTTACTAACAATAAGACTATAAACAAATAACTTATTGAAACAACTTCCTTGGCTAGTGCCACGCCGGATTTAATTTATCTATTTATATAGCTTTATCTTCGATAGGACCTTTTTTTAAAGACAGATTTTTTACTTCTTCCAAAGATTCAAGAGTCGACTCTTTTCCACGAGTCGAATCACAAAAAAAGAGTAATTTCGCCCATCTGTATTCTTGTCGTTAAAGCCAATATTTTTATATAATCGGAGCAGTTTCGCAATTACAAAATATTAATTTATGGACTTTTTTCCTCCATTTTATACTTTTCAAATTTCCTCTGTGTCCATCTAATACACCTAATTCCTGTCCTAGTTCCACTGTATTCTGACCTTTCCGTTAATTATCCCCACAAAGCTGCCTCGGTTTCGGCTTACTCGAACTATCTCCTTTAATGGTTAGTTCCTCCTCATTTCCTCTCGGTAAATCTTCCTTCGCAAATATCCGTTTTATCCTCTCATTGTCATTAAAAGGCGTTTTTTGTTTGAAATCTGATTACTGCTCGTTTCTCCTCTGCACTAATTAATTTAATTAATACGCGTCTTGTCCACTAACGGGTTTTATCCCTTCGGCCTGCATTTCCTGAATCATTTCGTCATCATCTTTCTAAACTTGCAGACATCACGATGTCTGAATGATTTAATCCGCAAATCTTCTGAATAATAGAACGATTCCAAATAATATAGAACATTTTTCGAGTAAATGGCAATTGAAGGTGAGAACCCGATACTTAGAGCTTTTGAAAAATGACCTTGTTCCAGTGCTTGTAGCAATTTTTCCAAACAACAATGATCTTGACCTTCCATATAATACAATATGATTTTATCAAGACGGCGCATCCCCGAACTAGGCGCGTTTTCTTTTTTCGAAATTCTTTGTAGAAATTCTTCTTGAACATTTTCAGGCTAATTCTGCGCATTCATCTCTCTCGCGGGCTATTCTATCGGTCCTCGCCTGCCAATCCACCTATTCGTAAAGCAATTATCAAAAAACGCTCACAGAGCGGGGGTGCGCCGTCTTGCTGAAACCATATTGTATTATATGGAATCAAATATACTTAGTGAATAATCAAATACGTAGTAGTACTAAATAACGGTAGTAGATTATTTACCCTCCTCGCCCTTAAGGACTTTCGCCGTGTCTACAGACGGTAGATAAATTTAATATACAACCGCTAAAATAGGAGGAAGAAAATTTGGGCCAAAATTTTTTTTTTAAACTTTTTCGAAAATCGTGTTCTTATGCCAGGCCTCACATGAGCAAAAAATAAACGTGTTGTGCATTTACTTTCCTGACCTCAGATCCGTTTTTGATCGTAGTCTACGGCTAATGCCGTAGTAGAATCGTGCGTCAGTCAAGCGGATTTCTTTTCTCTTGCACACTGAAGGAAATAATTCTTAAAAGAATTTGAAATTCGCATCAAGAAACAATAACAATACCCTTAAATAATATTTTGAACAAACGAAGCACCCGAGCAGTAAATATTTGTGCCGTCTCATATTGCTCGGATATTTATAGAATTAACGACAACAAAATGCGATCCCGACATCATTGGCTCTAATTAAATCAATTATTAGCTCTTGCACTGTTCCAGCTTTCAAGGCATTACATTATCATCAAATACCAATTATACATCATGGCGCGATAACATTTTCTTTTATTCGTGTTAAGGTCGTCTATTTCTGTTACAGGAAAATACCGCACTGAAGATTCATTCTAATTGTACGAAAAATCATTGGGTGCTAATTAGTCGGATTCAATTAAAATTGGCGATTTTTAATGTTTGACGAAAACTTGAAAAACTACCCTTTTTACTTTTGCCCAAAAATTAAATTAATGATTTCCTGAAGAAACCACTGGTTCGATTCGGGGTTTCTATACGTCACTTCAAGACGCCTAAGAAAATGTACTTGCCCAACTACACATGTCTATTTGAAGTCCGCGACGCGTCAGCAAAGAAAACACGAAAACGGAAAAAATCGAAAAAATCAATTTTTTTAATAATCATTGTTGAGCTTCATGTAATACCTTTTTTTTCGTCAGAAGAACGAGCTAAATCGATTGGCGTTAAAAAATTTCATCTAGAAAAAATTGCAAAAAAGTTGGCATGTCACCATGAGCTTTATGGAAAATTTGGGAAAAAATCGATTTTTTCAGATTTTAAACGGCCGTAGCGGCTAAACGAAGAATCCAAAGCGAACGCGGTTTTCAAATCTGTACTCCATGGGTGCTAATTAGTCGGATTCAATTAAAATTAGCGATTTTTAATTTTTGACGAAAACTTGAAAAATTACCCAAGGGTCCCCCCTTCTCACTTTTGCCAAAAAATTACACTTAAAATGATTTCGTGAACAAACCACTGGTTCGATTCGGTGTTTCTATATGTCACCGGAAAGATCCCTTCAAGACGCTTCAGAAAATGTACTTGCCCAACCACAAATGTTTATTTGAAGATCCTGACGCGTCAGCAAAGAAAACACGAAAATGGAAAAAATCGAAAAAATCAACTTTTTTAATAATCATCGCAGACCTTTATGTAATACCTTTTTTTTCATCAGAAGAACGAGCTAAATCGATTAGCGTTAAAAAATGTCATCTACAAAAAATTGCAAAAAAGTTGGCAAGTCACCGTGAACATTATCGAAAATTTGGATTTTTTCAAACTTTGAACGGCCGTAGCGGTTAAACGAAGAATCCAAATCGAACGCGGTTTTCAAATCTGTGCTCCTTGGGTGCAAATTAGTCGGATTCGATTAAAATTAGCGATTTTTAATTTTTGACGAAAACTTGAAAAACTAACCAAGGGTCTTACTTTTGTCCAAAAATTGCATTTAAAATGATTTCCTGAAGAAACCACTTGCTCGATTCGGGGTTTCTATACGTCACCGGAAAGATCCCTTCAAGACGCTTCAGAAAATGCACTTGCCCAACCACAAATGTTTATTTGAAGATCGTGACGCGTCAGCAAAGAAAACACGAAAATGTAAAAAATCGAAAAAATAAACTTTTTTAATAATCATCGTAGACCTTTATGTAATACCTTTTCTTTCATCAGAACGAGCTAAATCGATTGGCGTTAAAAAATTTCATCTAGAAAAAATTGCAAAAAAGTTGGCCATGAGCATTATAGAAAATTTGGAAAAAAAAAACGATTTTTTCATAGTTTGAATGGCCGTAGCAGCTAAACGAAGAATCCAAATTGAACACGGTTTTCAAATCTGTACTCCTTGGGTGCAAATTAGTCGGATTCAATTAAAATTGACGCTTTTTAATGTTCTTACTTTTGCCCAAAAATTACACTTAAAATGATTTCCTGAAGAAACCACTTGCTCGATTCGGGGTTTCTATACGTCACCGGAAAGATACCTTCAAGACGCTTCAGAAAATGCACTTGCCCAACCACAAATGTTTATTTGAAGATCGTGACGCGTCAGCAAAGAAAACATGAAAATGGAAAAAATCGAAAAAATCAACTTTTTTAATAACCATCGTAGACCTTCATGAAAAACCTTTTTTTTCATCAGAAGAACGTGCTAAATCAATTGGCGTTAAAAAAATTTCATCTAGAAAAAAGTTGGCAAGTCACCTTGGCTCTATATAACGAGCCGCCCCTGGATTAACTTGCTATTGAAAAATAACCGGGTGCGAGAAGAGGACATTAAAGTGCATTTATTATTAAAGTATTTTTTTTTAATGAAGCCGCACGAGTACGTGAATTCTCAATTGCATAAATTATCAAACGAAGTAATTCACTTCAACGGATTACTTCACATTCAAAGAGGCAAACAATTGCTGGTAAATATACAAAGAAATAATTATTTATTGAAGCAATTACTTTTCTGGGTAATGCCCGCGAGGCCACGACGAATATTAAATTGTAGAATAAATAACACAATGTAGTTATTACTGCACACAGACACTGAATAAACAGTTATTTATTGCTTATAGAAATAGAACTACAGGAGCCGACAACTAATTTTCGTTGACCGGAAAAACCATTTTCCCTCTAATCGTTTGTTGTCAATAAGCAGCTGTTATAAAGTTTAGTTTCGCACGGACAGCTGCCACTACATCACTTTCTCTGTGGTTTCTCTTCGATTTTCTTATTCGGAGAGATAGTTTTATGTTGGAAATTATATTGGTTATCACAGTATTGTTTTAAACTACAATTCATGCCGTGACTGAATGGCATACTTGTAAGTAAAAAAAAAAAGGATAAACGTGTATTTGTTTGTCTGATTCTGACATCACACAAAGATGTGGCTAGAATCATTTTTTTACTTAGGCATATTCAGTCACGGCATGGATTTTAATTTAACCCTTTGACCTACAACCACGAGTACTCCTCGTGTTTAAATGTTCGGGCCAAACACAACGACCACGAGCATGTCTTGTGGCGCGCCGCTTGGGCCAATCACATCGCGCACGAGCTCAACTCGTGGCGAGCCGCTTGGGCCAATCAAATCGAGCACGAGCTCAACTCCTGGCGCAGCGCTTGCGTTAGTAGTGCTGCACAATGAATGCATTTTCTTGCGAAACAGAATTTTTTGAAGTCCATATTTTACGTTTTCAGTTGTGCTATGAAAAAGCATCAATTTGTGCGCATACAATTGGGCACGCCAGGCGTACCTCAGTCGGACCCTACTTATCTGCAAAGTCAACAGTAAAGATAAAGAGGGTTCCTGGGTTAAGTTAAAGTGAAAATGAGAAATTAAGTCAGAGCTTAAATTTGGTGGTTCGAATTGTAGTCCCATATGCAGCAAAGAGTTAACTATAGTAAACATTGTAAAAGAATGTCCAAACAAATGAAGACGGCTATTTAAAAAATAGTATACAGACCCATAAGAGAACCAAAGATAAAAATTTAAAATGCAAGCAATTGAAATGAGATTCCTTGGAAAGTGAAACGAATAACAATCACGGATGGAATACGTAATAAAGTGGTCAGAATAATATCGGGGATAGAAAATATCAACTAAGTTGGACTGGTACGGACATCCAATAAGAATTAAGGGAGGAGCACAAAAGAAAGTAACACAGGAAGTAGGAAGATCAAATAAGACCATTACAGATTTCTTGGTAACACCTGCACGAAAATTCACTCAAATAGACGTGTTTGTTTATTAATTTAGGAAGTTTGAAAGAATTAAAATGAATTAACGAGCAAATTCAATACAAGTTAAAACATTATTTAAAAAATTAAATATAGCTAAACTCAAAAGATATTAAACTTTAGTTTTGGTAATGGAAAGCGTATTCGTCGAACTAATGACTAAATGTGTTATACAAACAAAATTATTGTTTATATAAAAACATATATAATAAAGTAGAAGCTTCCTACATAACAAACATTAAAAGATATTACTTTCACAATATGAAATACTGAAAAGTATCATCTATTTTGAGATTGCGAGATTTCCAATTTTAATTAATAACTGGAAAAATTAATTTTATTCCAGCGCATTTTTAATTACGTATTTTTGTATAACAAAAATTCCCCAACTTGGAACTTGTTTTAACAATACTGTATTCTGGGAAGGGATCAGCTTCTCCCAGAAATATTGTAATTTTCGCAAACAGCTGTTCAACAGAATTCTGTTTTCACGAACAGGAATAAAAAACGACCCGAACATATGAATATTCAACCTGTTCGTAAATCTAAAAAGTCTAAATATACAAATAATGGAACATGAAGGTTTTTTACCATCAACATTCAATAGTTTAAGATTAAGCCTTAAACCCAAAACTCATTCAAGATTAAGAACTGTATAAGCCACAATATGAAAATAGTGTAAATCTGGTTGTAAACAACGAAACAGCGAGAACTACAGGTTTAACATATGTTTGAATAGTTTTAAAGCGCTCACCCAGAACACATTATTATTGTAAGCGATAACGCATGATTTACAATTTCTTGAATACATTATTATTGCAACAAAAACAATATTACATGACTTACAACTTCTAGCAGAAATACATTGCACGTAATTTCATCACGAATGCGGGATGACTCACAAATCACATGTAAACTAATTCTGGATTGGCGCTAAGGGTAACGATTCGATTGGCGTAAAAGTTAGATGCTGGTCACTTGAATGAAAGATCGGATTATCCTCGCCTTCGAAAAGTAATAACTCATAAATACAGCACTGTGCGTTGATTGGGTCCAGTGTAGAAACAAATAGTAGGCGGACTTGGGTGATAACGAATGCGAGCGCCCCCGGACCCGCGAAGGTGTTAGGATGGTCTGAAAACCTAACTGACCTACTTAGGCGTATAATGAAATGGGCAAATTGTTTCGTCAATGTTCGCAAAAACTTACGGGAGATTATTTTTTGGTTTGCAAATTAAAACGATCGGCGCGGAGCGAAATCAAGGTGTAAACTGTGCCGTTCCGAGTGTTTGGGAGGAAAATAAAATTATAAAGCAGCGTAGTATTATTTTGCGCCCATGCCAAGACATTTGGCTGGCGTAGGACGTATTTTCAAAACAGCCGCAATTTGAGTTACGGTGAAAAAAATAAATAAACAAGAGCGGATCCTGGGCGGGGTTGTATGGTAAAATCCACGTAACACCCTCGCGGACGGGTTGAATGACTGGGTTCACGTCCGGCGTTCGCCCCCGTGCGTTTCTCTCTCAGAGTTCCTACCCGTCGGCATGGCGCTTCCCGAAAATTCTCCAACCGCACAAAAACCCGAAATTCAAAAATTTCTACTTTCGTTATATAACTAGGCCTCCTCAAATTTTTTTTTCTGAGAAAACCACGCGCTTCTAACATAACATTTAACATTTTTTTAACTCACCACACTAGCCATACACATTGAAAATGGAAAAAAATTATTCCTAGTAGTCCACAAAGTGTGGGAAACTGTATACGGTTTAGCACTGCACACGAACGAGTACGAGCTAAAATACAGAACACATTAGCTGTGCAACCAAGATGGTCGTCTCGATCTGACGTCAGTTCTACCCCCACTGCCCCCCACTATGACGTCATCGGGTAGTATCAAAATTACTATAGCTCACTCTCTCACAAGAGAGTGATAACGGACGTGTCCAAAGATGTCTGTAAATTTGGGGTGGACTTTCGTGTCTCTATGGAACCCTTTCTCCCATTGGCAGCATTTTTGATAGCGATAAAACGCGGTAAATTCAAATTTGCAGAAATCTTTTTAAACCCTTCCATTTTAGCAGATTGTATAGATTTAACTGTTCAGTGGAAATTATTATTATTTTTTGTTTTGTGATTGTACGTATTACCGTCAGGCCGTAGCAGAAATAATGAAAATAATTAAAGTAGGCACTGGAGATGCATTTTGAAATGCTTCCTTTGTTAAATAAACAGATTAATTCAAACAAAGAATATACGAGGGTAATATATTAGAATGAGGGTTTCTTCATGGCATCTTTCTGCTTCATGATCCTTTTTCGAATCCTTCAACCCCCGAACAAAAAAACACGTTCTTGGACCAAAAAACGTCCAACTTTGGCCACGTGAACCGAGTTGGAAAAAATGTGTCGACTCGATCCACCAAAAGGGCATTGAAATGTGTTCAATTACCTGTGCAGGACTCAAAAAACGAAGTTCCTACGATGATTTGGAAGTTATGAGTGTTTGAAAAAAGTGCATTTTGTGGTTTTTTGACTCATAAGTCCAAAGTTTTGTTTTTGTTTTCTTTGCATGTTCTTTGAGGTATGCACGAAAATTATTGTTTGCGCGAAATCATGAATATCCCATTTTGTACCTTAGTACCCCATTAACAAAAAACTTTATTTTAGGTCAAAAAGGCTCACTTTAACGATCTCTGTAGGGTCGGAAAACATGTGGGCCAACTCACCACCATTCGTCCAATAAAAACAAACAAATTACACTGACGGAAAAAAATGAAACACTTGAGTTTTGTCAAAATTTAGGTAATTTTCAAATGGCCATAACTCGGCTTCTATCCAACCGATTTCGACGATCCTTTGAGAAATCAAAAACAAAAAGTGGGTTTATCCCCCTCAAAGAGAGGGCTCTACCCCCCTCCAAACGAAAAAATAATTTTGAGTCATGTGCCTTAAAATGCACTTTTTCAAACACCCATAACTTGGTGCCAAATCGTCTAGGAACTTCCTTCTTTGAGTCCTGCATAGGGAATTGATCAAATTTAAATGCCTTTATGGTGGATCAGGTAGACAATTTTTTTCCAACTCCGTTATTCTAAGTTTTAATCCTGTGTTATATTTTTACATATGTATTTTTATTTTATATATTTTATATTTGTATGGCATGATAAACTATAGAATAAAAACAATTTATTATTATTATTTATTATTATTACACATCGTCAAAGTTGGACATGGTTTCCTGAAAAAACATTTTTTTTCACAGGGGTTCTAGAGGGGGCTCGAAGGGGTTGCGATTAAGTTAGTATGTATGACTTTAAAGAAGACACTTCAAAGTTTTTCGCCCTCAAAGATTCATCACAATCGATTGAAAATACGCCGAGTTATGGCGGTTTGAAAATTGTGTTTCATTTCTTTTTCCACCAGTATATATTAGAATGAGTGTTTCTTCATGGCATCTTTGTTTTTCTTTGTTATCATCACACAATTTATTGATACCGTAGCTTCACAATTTTTTTCATTCGTTAACTTTCGAATTTTCTATGATAGTAGTGTTTCTAACTTCAATCAAAATTAATCAAAGACATTTCCAAAATGCACGTTTATCAAAGTTATTATTCTTGCAGATATATCTGTTACATCCAACATTTAAACAGACCTTTTTTAAGGTAAGACATTTCACACATCCATAGTTGAGATGAATGTCTATACCTGTGTTTGCCATATTCTTCATTTTTTCTTCCATTAAATTTCATTTATAGTAGTTATATATAAACATTACAAATCACAAATAGAGTAGGTTAATAGCAGGAGCGGTTCGTGAGAGTTCAGCAGAGACACTGTGGGCAAATACTTGCTTCCTTGATTATTAGTGCAACCTGGGCGGTTATTATGGTTAGTCTATACGAAAATTCACGGACCGCCACTGGTTAACAGCAATATTCTGTAACTGCAATCTTATGTACCTTTATATACAACTCCATACCGATAGAAAAATGTGACCTGTTTCAGTGATTTTCCTTATGATTCTCAAATAGAAGCAATTTCTCAAATAAACACCAGTGATCTGAAAAAAAAAAAATTGTTACACTTACAGCTTATAAATGTTAGAAATATATCTATCTACACATATTTTACAAGATAAATAACAACCGTGCAAGTCAGAAGTTGAAAAAGCTAAAAATGGAAAGATTCTAGGTCTTGACGAAAACAAGTTTGAACATCTCTATCCTTACTGAAATATTCAATCACATATTTTGCCTGAAATATGAATTTATACGGTAACACCAAATTCTGAAGTGAATCCTCACGAGCAGTGGCGGTTCATGATCTTTTGTACTGCCCACAATTTGTGTTCATGCGCTGGGGAGGCTCATAAAAGTTTGGCAGAAAAGGCTACAGGAGAAAACAGTGGTCTAACACTTGCTTTCTTTATAAGCATAAGCAGTGTATCCTCCTCTAAAAAAATTCACAAACCACCACTGAGTTAGTTAGTTTCTAAATGATGGACCCATTTTTAAAAATTCGTATTTATTAAAGTACAAATCCAAAATTAACAATGTTTATACCAATGATGGATTGAAGAAAGTTTTGTTCGCAGTCCAAGTAAGTCTACAAATAGATCTAGTATAGAATCCCTTCCTCAGCGCTGGAGGTCGCGGAGGAAATGAAGACCTGGCTCTACACTTCTGGCCACCAAGATCTCCTGATCATGTGACTATTTTTTATGGGGTTATGTTAAGGAAGCTGTTTACGTCCCGCCTCTACCAACAACTCTGAATGATCTGCGGAACCGTATCACTGCTGCCGTGCACTCAATAACAACAAATATGCTTTGTCGTGTGTGGTACGAGTTTGGCTACCGCATAGATGTTTGCCGTACATTGAAAACTTATAATGTATGGAAAAAAACTTTGAAACTTCCTCTTTTCATTGGTATAAACATTGTTCATTTTGGATTTGTACTTTAATAAATTCGAATTTTTTAAAAAGAGCTCCATCATTTAGAATAATGTATTGTAATGTATTGGATTACCGAAACATAAACAATCAATCAAACAATATACTCCATTAAAGTTCTATAGGTATAGGTTGGAATTGAAACCTTGTTTACCTGTTAAATGATTTTCCATTATAAGGAAGCATATTTGTTTCCATAAATCTTGAGCTGAGAACTTAATGAAATATATATATGATTAGTTTTATTGTAATGTAATGGATTATCGAAACATAAACAAACAATCAATCAAACAACATACTCCATCAAAGTTCTATAGGTATAGGTTGGAATTAAAACCTTGTTTACCTGTTAAATGATTTTCCATTATAAGGAAACATATTTGTTTCCATAAATCTTGAGCTGAGAACTTAATGAAAGCGATTAAGGAGAAAACCATGATTTGTTTCTAAAGATTTACAATCGTGTTTACAATTACAACTTCGACAGAACAACTGAAACGCCATCAACTCGCAACGGTTGAGCCATGAACTTATTTTACTGATAACGAATTCTTGGAAGGGACGTATCCGTTTCGAAAAATCGATGAAACAACCGCTCAATACGAGAAATTGAATTGAGAATAACAATAAAAACACGTTATAGTTAATACCTGTCGTAAATAATCTTCTGTAATTCAATGCAATTTGAAAAATTCGGTTTATCCGCTTTCTGTTGCATATATAACAAATGACGATCAAGCAGTTCCTTGCAAGCTTGAAAGGTGGCATCCCTGCTCTCGAGCTTGCGCAAACGAGCCCTGCAATTTGGTAATTGTGACAGCCAGCTGTTGTGACAATATTTTGATCATTGTCAGGATTTTTCGGATTAAATCCTTGTAATACCACAAAAACCCAAAGCAATTACAGCAATCACTACTTAAAGACATGACGATCCTACCTGCAAAACGCTCGGGCGCGACCACCGAAGATAACGGCGAAAATACTCAAAATGTAAGCTATAGCCTTCCCAAACCATTTGTTTCCAATTGCTGAAACGCAAATATGAGCACTTCAACTAAATGCAAACCTTTAAAATTGTTTTAGGTCAATACAGACAGATCCAGGCGTGAACACAACTCACACTCTTCAGCAATTAGTGATGCGAATAAATCAGGCAATCGGAGGACCTTTCGCAGGTATTTATCACACCTCGCATGAAGTAAATCCAGTTGATTTCAACCGTAATTCAATCAAATCATTTTCCATCCTGAAATTCTTAATTGACATCTTTTGTGTAAACGAATACATCTTCAAAACAGTTAATGAACCCATCTTAAACACGTTCGCAGCCATCGACGCGCTAGTGCGTCTGACTTTATACTTTCGTAAACGCAATCCCAACTGCGGCGGCAGCGAACGTGTTAATTGGGAATTAATATAAATGCGAATACGTGTAGAAGATTTTATTCCCTAAAGGTTACCAGGTAAATAAGTTAATTGGCATTTTATGCATCCTACAGTACGTTGGAGATATACACTCCATCTACTCGTAGATTAGACTTTTTTGACATCTTGAGTAACAGAAATTGCACTAGGGTGCCGAATAACTTTCGCCAAGGTATTACTTACGAAACTTTATTACAAAAATTGCACTCAAGAATCTTACCGCGTAGGTGTGTAGTTGGTTCGTCACATCATTTAGAACGTTTACCATAACAGAAATCAAGAACAATAACAATAACAAAATGTTAATTGGCAGCGTCGCGTATGAATTTATTTTTTTTTTATTTGGATTTCTGTAGAGGAGGCTAATAGAGGAAGCAAATATTTAGCTGCTGTTTTGGTGAAATTTTCTTCCGTAGCCTAGTAATTTTAAAGATAATTCTTTCAATGCCTTCTATTATTATTCCTTCAAGCTCATCTGAGAACAATCCTGCACATGTTGCAATAATTACTTCACATACAACTTGAAACCTTATACCAATTGCCTTATCAAAGAATATAACAATAAACAGATAAAATAGTATCATAATATAATTTTGTTGTTGACAACCTCAGCAATACTACACCAATCCTTATCACACCATTATGAATAGTTCATTCCTGGTCTAAGCACTCATTCCTCAACGCACTCTCATACAGTCAACATGTACTATCTTTTCCTTGGCATTATCCTAACCTTAGTGGTGGGATTCTTTAATTGTCCTTTTTGCAGGAGCGCGACGCCGGAGCAAACTGACCACTGCTTGCGGAAGCGGTTCAAGGAGTCCACGAAGCCATCGCGGCGCAAGCAGGCCCGGGACAGGAAGGTGAACCGGCCGGAGACCGTCACGGAGGAGAGTCACGACTCTGGCAGCGCTTCTGGCTCTGGGGACCAGAAGATCGACGAAACCGCCAATCTCAGCCGTGAAAGCGACAACGCCGACACTGAAGACGCGACGGGTTTTAACAGTGAGGACGAGTACGGCACACCGCTCCGCACTGTAAATAACATCACTGACGAGGAATGGTCTGCCGTAAGTGGTTTTTAAAGCAGCTAAAGTAATTAAGAAGATAATTTATACATATTGCGTGTATTTAATTGAATTTCAGAGGGATAAGCTATTCGCACGGTGCTTAACTGGAATTGGCTACGAGATAAAGCAGATGAATGAAGATGGCGCTTGCTTGTTCAGAGCTATTGCCGATCAGATTTTTGGTGACCAAGAGTTGCACCACATGGTGCGCACTTCCTGCATGGATTATATTGTAAGTGGATCGTAACAGAATGAACTGGATAGAGTGTTGCTTGTGATTGTTGAATTTATTTGGTTCCTTGGTTCTTCTGGCATTTTACTCGATGATTGATACAAAATATATTCTATGAGGAGTACAGTGTTCTTCCACTCATTCCCAAGTCAGAAGACCACTGCATAATCTTCTGAGGATGCTTTAGTTGTTAGCGAAGCTGCTTCTCACAATTCCTTAATATAAATCTCTGAAGTATTTTTAATTTTGCTTTGAAAAAAGCACCAAAGTAGTACTTGTTTAACAAAATTTTAGTTTCATCGTATGAATTCTCAAGTATTCTCATTCAACATCTCACTTGCCATCTCCACCAGCTATTAAGAGGAATAAAAATGGACTTTGTAGATCACTTGATTATTTAGTGGTTATAGTTTCAACCCTAATTTTCTCATATCTCATTGGCTTTTATACAACCATTCATTAATAGTTTATTAAATTTTTGTTTGCTTGTTCCTGGTAGATGAGTTTCGGCCTATTATAACTCACAAACACATTGATGGGGATGTACTAAATCAATTATTGCAAATGTGTAAACTATATCAACAAAGTCGATTACCATCAAGTTCAACTTTTGTGAACGTAGCATTGGAATGTAGAGATGTCATCAAAACTAAGCATGCAGTGAAAAATCCAATATCTAATTTTACTGATGAAAGTTATCTATGTTGTTCATTGAAAGACAACACACTCAATATGAGAAGGACAAACCATTCCGGAATATTTACATAACCTGGTATCAGAAATTGGTAATAAACACATTTCCGATTTATTTTTCCTTTCTTGGCACATTGTACAAGAAAAATAAGCATTCATTGTTTGTGTAACTAACCTTTCTATGCAGCTTCCAATTATAATAACAATAGTGTGACTGAAAATTCAGACTGATTTGATTGGTTCGGATTTTCCGAATTTGAACGACGATTGAAGACAAAGGTTATTCATTTATTGATAAATAAAATACCATTGCTTTGTTTGTGTAACTTTTGAAAATTTATTATTTCCGTGACTATAGTTTCGGCAACTTCAAAGTGCCATTTTCAAACACAATTAAAGTTATACAAACAAAGCAATAATGTTTTGTTTATTATATTAAATATATAACGAAGTAGAAGCCTCTAGTATAAACATCATTTATTGATGTTTAATGATCTTCAGAAGATATGTCAGAACAACAACAACAATAAGTGTAGGAAGCTTAAGATTTTCAAAGAAGTGTGTTGCTAGCAACTCATATACTATCGATCTATTTATTGATTTTAAACCATTATTTAATTCAGAAGAGATGTTAGAACTTCAACAATAAGTGTGGGAAGCTAGAGATTTTTAAAAAAGTGTGTTGGCAACAACTCACATACTATCGAGTAAATACACTCATCGCCTTTATTCCACAAAAAT
Organism: Ocypus olens; assembly: GCA_910593695.2. Lineage (NCBI taxonomy): Eukaryota > Metazoa > Arthropoda > Insecta > Coleoptera > Staphylinidae > Ocypus > Ocypus olens. Next base: position 3,907,652 of record OU343057.1, on the reverse strand, counting down.
TTAAATGACCCAATTGGTATTACAAGAGACCATATTTCCCGAAAATTATTGCAATCCCAGAGAGAACACGTATCTTATAAAGTACACTCCGGCACGATACCCCTGACAGTCTTCTGCGTTCCAGGTAAAGAATAAAGACTTTTTCGCCCCTTACGTGACCGAGGACTTTGATAAGTACGTCGCTCGCAAAAGAAAGTGGAACGTTCACGGCAATCACTTGGAGATTCAGGCGATGAGCGAAATGTATAACCGAACTATTGAAGTTTACTGTTACGAAATTGGTAATTGAGAACCGATCCGGACTAAATATTATGTTATTATATACCTGTTTTCAGAGCCCATCAACATTTTCAACGGACCCAGGATTAACGCCGACGAACCCATCAGGCTCTCGTACCATCGTATGTGTCATTATAATTCAATAAGCAATCCGAATAAACCATCTGTGGGCGTCGGCCTCGGCCTCCCCGCTTACCACACTATTGATCTCAATAGAAGGAGGACGATCGACGCTGTTAGGGCTAGTGAAGAACTTCTAATAGAACAGGTTATTATGAAACACTTACAAAATTTAGACACTTGATCTTATCAACCATTTGTTGTTGAATATCTTCTTATTATTTGATGGAATTGTCCTTTTCTCAGAATAATTTAACCAGTACTTCCATTAGTATCTCTATATGATTAAAAAGTAGCACCAGTAGCTGCAAATATCGATGAAATTTTAAGAATTGAGACTACTGCAACAATCCCAGTTGCTGCTGCAAAACATTAATCTCACTTTAAAATATGCCCTTTGCAAACATTCTCTATTCATCTGAAAGGTTTGGATAAAGGTATTTTAATTTTTTTCGCCAGAATATCCTGATTTGTTTTGGTATGCCCTTTGCAAACATACCTCTACTCATCTGAAAGGTTTAGCTAAAGACATTCTTTTCGCTGGAATATCATGGTTTGTTTTGGAGTTTGGTTTTCAGAACTATTTCATTTCTAGACTATGTTAGAAGACAAGCTGAAGGCTACCGATTGGGAAGCGACCAACGAAGCCTTGGAGGAAGAGATAGCTCGAGAGAGCTACATTCAGTATTTCAGGGATGCTGAGAAGAGGCTAAAGCCTCAAGGCCACGCCGCCGGGAGCAGCTCGACCATAACTTCGGCGGTGTGCTCCAGCCCGAGGCCGAACTCCCGGCGAGGGTCGACTTCGCCTAAAGGTGGAATGTCCCCGAAAGGTAGTTCATCGCCCAAAGGTGCTGGACATTCATGTAAGTACCTTAAATAGGTTACTAAGCTAAATACTAACTATTCTTCTATTTTTAGCTTTGAGACCTAGTCCTCGATCATCCACTTCAACAAAGGACTACATAAGCAATACATCAGCCTTCGTGTCAAACGAAGGAGACGTGCATTTCGGACACAAATCCGCATCTGGCCAGTCACCCAAGAGCCAAACATCGACCGATTATGAATCCAGGTTCAAACTTGGATTGGACTACACTGATCTCCACAACCGCAAGGATATTAAAGAAAATATTGCTCAGGAAAGCGCACCTAAAGCTCCTTCTATGATTGATGGCGGGAACTTAATTTGTAAGTACCCTTATAGTCTAATAATAAACACATAGAGTGGGATTCTTTAGTTACCCCATTTATTTTTTTGAAGATGAAGATGATTGGGAGGATGGTATAGTGGCTCAGGTACTGGCGGAATCGAGGAAAACCTACTTGGACGACTTGAAGCGCAACTCAAAAAAGCAAGGATCGCCGGGACCGTCGACATCCAGATAATCACATAAATTTAAGTCTTAGAAAATCATTCATATAACTAGGGGGTGATAAGGAGAGAGCAAAACACTTCATTTAAAGTTAAATGGCAATCATTTCGTTTCCATTCTGTAACGCATTAGGTCAAACAGTTGAGAGTATACTACATAGAAACAAAAATGTCCAATCATAGGTTCGGATGGATGCTGTGCATCAATATACAAAATATTTTCTACAAAAAAGAGCTTCTCGTTGGACATTTTTTACCGTATTATTAGATAATAACTAGACTAGGGATGCCATTAAAATAGTTTTCTTTTTATGCTTTACGAGGGAGACGATCATAGGAATACGTTTTTACATACTTAAAGATGCGTTTTGCAAACAATGGACTTGTGTAATTCAAATTGTTTACAATTAGTGAGGAACTGTGTTGTTGATTGTTTTTTTACTGTTGATTGTCGAATTAATATTGTTTTCTTTTCTTAGAGAAATGAAATGTATTTATTTTTAAAGAGAATTTTCTTTTGTTTATGATCTGTGCTAATGCTACTAGCATTCGGCTTGATTATGTTTATATATTTTATGTTAACTATCAGTTTATGTGTGCCATCGGTTTTGGCACCCTTTAATCAATAAAAGTATTTATTTCAATTGATTCAAATATGTACGTTGCACTCGTGAAATTATCCTTCATGTTGCAATAATAAAAATCCTGCAGTCATTTTCCCCTATTTTCCCAAAAAAGAAACGAGGGTTTCTGATTTAAATCCTGTAGATGAATCTGCATAAATCTATCAACCGGACTGATTTAGGGTGACTTCTGAGGAGTGAGTATGCTGGGACACAAATTTGAAGTGCAGAAATTCTTTAGTTGATAATAAAGTTTACAGTTTGAGCATTGTGGCGCTAATTGCAACCATCACTTGGTAGTTTAGCTATCGTCAAGTAGCTTGTAACTCGGGTATAATTTTGATAATTGCTGCCAAACTTTTAATCCTTAAAACCAACCTGAAAGATAAAATCGCGGAATAATGCAGTTCTTTAAAGGTGGAATTGATTTAAATTGTAATTTATAGAGGAGTGAATGTTTCAATATTAAACAAGTGATTTTTGTTAACGTTTCTAACTTCTCCGTACAAGAAAGTGTTGTTTTCGTATTTTTTTTAGAATTCGAAATTTCAACTGAAAAAACATTTAAGAGGTCTCCGATATTATTCCGACAATTTTTGAAAAAAAATCTGCATGTGTCCGTCTGTATACCAACAACTACTACAGAGTTTCGAATGAAACTGACAATGTAAAGAACTGAACTGATTTTGAATGGCGACCTAAAAAGGGATATTTCTGTTGAAATTTCGAATTTGAAAATTTTTATGAAAACTACTTGACGGACCTGTTATTATATACACCTTCATTATTAAACTAGAAGACAATTACCTAGTATACAGTCCATTGACATTCATTAACTGGTAGATAACTTAAAAATACTCTTCTAGCGATAACTAAATTTCTTAATGTTTATAAATTCAATTTAAGTTTATTTCTGCTAATAATAAATAAGTTTTAAAACAAATATTTTATATTTCATGTTCACACTTTTGGTCTGGTCATATACAAATTAGTTCATACATTATTTTTTAATTGTGGGATGAATTCACATACAAATATTTTATAGTTTTATACACAATACTAAACATATCTCACGTTGGGAGTGATTTTAATGTTTCCATTAAAAACGTAATTAGATATCAAATGTCGGTACCACTTTTGATAGTGCCGTAATTTAATATCAGCATACGCCTATTTTTCGATACTAGAAGAGACAAATATTCACCAGAACTCTCAGTATGTTGTTAGTGCAGCAATGAGTTTAAACTACTAAAATGTTAAAACTTGGCAGTGGTTTTTCTAGCTATATACTTTTTCTAATACTGGCCATACAGCAATGTTATTCAATATTGGATGAGGAGAGGTAAGTGTAGAAAATTAATTTGAAATTAACTAAAATATTAAATATTTTAGCACTAAGTACTCGTAATAGCAATATATTGGTTAATAGCTATTTATGAAATTGTAGTTATGGTGACACGCAAGACATTTAAAACGCATATATTTGTTAACTATTATAAAGCCAAAGTGGTGGAATCTATTGCCTGAATGTTGTACTAAACCCAATCTGATTGTGAGTGTCATAAGCACGGGTATGAAGCCAAGATAGGAATATCGACAAAACGAAAACAGAACAGTGGGGCTAGGGAGAATATTAAAAATTTGCCGCTTTTTAAAGATGGCTCCCTCGATGTTGCCAGATTTGTCAAAGATCTTATTATGGGGATTACCGTTTTTAATAATCTTAAAATTTCACTACAAAGTAATCATTTTAACAATTAAAATTATGTTTTAAACAGATTTAGACTCATTATCGCATATATTTGTAATAATAACTTATTAAAGTATAATCAATTATTTGCTCAAAAAACATAATTGATTATATTTTTATGCCCACTTGCACCGCAGAACTTAATCATGATTAAATTTTAATCATGATTAACTTTAATCAGAGTATTTCTGTTGCACCGTCGGCTGATTAAGCATCTATCGACCACGGAGTATTATTATAGAGAGCACACGTTTTTCTAGGGATTTTAAGTTCTTTTTTGGTTGTTTTACGTTGTTCTATTGAGAACACCGGAAACAAATGCGCGGTAAATATGAATACTAAATGCTAACTAACTTATACTATTATTATTATTTCTTATTATTGGACGAGGTAAACAAACCAAAATTAATAAAATCATTAACGTCCAAGCCATCGATTTCATCAATCTGCTCAACTATTCCCAAATCCATCGTTTTTAATAACAAATACAAAACAAAGGTTTTTAATTTCAAAATCGTCTGCCAAATGTAAATAACTTCACGACTATATTCGTCGTGAAGTTATCAGTTTTTGAGTTAATCGGCAAAAATCGGCTGATTAAATATTTGACGTTTCTTGGGGACTTTAATCATGATTAAGTTGCGGTGCAAGCCAATTCTCCGCTAACCATTGATTAAATTTTTAATCATGATTAAGTAGCTGCGGTGCAAGTGGGCATTAGTGTTATTAAATTGAAACATATTTTGTAGTCGAGTATAACATTTTTAAATTTTATAGCCTGTATTATTCTAGTCAAATAAATATGTCTTAAAATACAAAATAAAATTTTATAAAAGTCCATCAAACAACAAGCAAGTTATCGAGGCCGCACAACCGATTTTTGAAGACGATTTCAATTAAATCAATTGCAAATGGTTCTCAGATATCTCTTAAACGGTTTCTTGAAATTATACAAAAATCCGTCGAAAAACAAGCAAGTTAGCTCGACCGTATAACCGACTGTTTTTAGATATAAATATTATAAACATAAGACGAATCATTATAGATTGGTTATGCGGTCGCGATAACTATCTAGTTTTACGACGGATTGTTGTAAAATTTTAGATAAATGTCCATGTAGGAACCATAAATCGTTAGTACTAGATTTTCTGGTTTTATTTTATTGACACGCCGGTACAGGACGGCAAACGTAACTTGCCGTTGCGCAGTGGCAAAATTGTGGGCGGAACTTTCGAAGGGCGCTCTCGATAGATTTCGTGAAGAGTTCGCGCGCCTGGTACATTCATTTTCAAAAGTGACAGTGCATTAATTATGTGGAGGAGAGCGCCCGATAGAGTTGTAAATGAATAGCGCACGCGAAGAATATGTGCTTGCTTATTACAGAGACTGTACTCGGCCGGCTATAGAGAGAGAGAGATTTCAGTTTTGCTCTCTGCGCGGCTGGCCAACTTACATTTGCCGTCCTGTACTTTGAATTACCTGTTTTGTGGCACGCCAATGTATTTGGGTTACCGACCGCTGGTCTGAACCTTTCAGAGGTCGCGAAGTACTTATATAATTAATAAAACATTTAAACACCTCAATTGTTGCGGATGCATTAAATAAACAATTATTGCTAAGTATTGGTTAATTTTTTGTGTTTTGTTCAAAGACATTTTTCTTTGCGGCTCCTGTGAGCCTTTTATAAGAAGCTTGCCTACAGCCAGATATTTTTTTAAACATTCATTTGCCTTTTTTGTGTATTCCAGGGCCAAAATATCCACAAATGACGGAGACTTAATTATTGAAACACCTGCAAATCGCAACATTTTATTGAAAACGAAAGGCACTGGAAGATTACGCTACAATGCCATGGACTTAACGGAACTGATTCAATCAGTAAGTATGTTCATTAAAAAAAAAAAACTGAAATTAAAACTTTGTCGACAGTCTCTTGTTACGCGGCATTTTTGAAAAATCGCCGAGGCATAGATTTTTGTTTAGAGGGGGACAACTTTTGATGACATTTTCACTTTCATAACCTTAACCCCCTAGCCACCCCTGATTTCACCCCCGATTTTAAATAGGGAAAGTGGGTCGAGTGATATATCTTTGAAAAGCTGTTTTAATTCTGAATACAAGTGTCATCTGTTTTCATTTTCGGTGAAGTTAGGAGTGGCTAGGGGGGTAAGGTTATGAAGGCGAAAATGCCCTCGAAACAAAAATCGATGTCATGGCGATTTTTTCAAAAATGCCGCATAACTCAACAAAGTCGCTTGTTACCTCTGAGATGGACCACCCTGTATAAGTTATACCAGCAAATATTCAAAAACGTGACAAAAAGAAATTTTCTCAAATCACAAAAAACTCTCCATTTCTGCAAATAATGAGAACAAAATAACCGTGTTTTAATAACTATTGGATAATTTACAGTTACAAAACTCCTTTAACACAATCCAAGAATGCAAGGCGAGCGTTAATACATCGGACGCGAAAATCAAAACCATAGAGTCGTCTCTAAAACTTCTCGTCGCAGACGTTGATACCTACAGAAACAGCTCAAATAATCGCATTAGCTATTCTCCCTTGGTATGTACTTACTTTCTTCTAACAAACGAGCGCAGTGATGAGGATTTTTCTTAATCGCAGTTGGCCATTACCAGAAGGAGGCTCAACATTATGCAACGGAAGCTGAGGACGATTTCCATGACTCTCAACATGAATGAATGCATGTGCAACCCCTGCTCGAATGGGGGGACATGTTTTGATATGTACAACTCGTTTTTCTGCCAGTGTCTTCCTAATTGGGAGGTAAGAATAAACTTGCATTAGCCAAAAGGTAATAATCAATGGCGCAATTCTACTTGAGTAAGTCGTAGTTAGCTCAAGTAGGGTTGTTGTTGGATGGTTATAGTCAAAATAGTTAAGGCAATAAAGTGACAGATTTACTAATTTAGTAATTAAAAAAAATATTTCGTCCAATTGAAGTGTGTGTGGTGCAATTTTACCTACCCAATAAAGTTTTGCCGAACTTCATTTGATATATCACAATAATCTATTAAATATTATTATTTTTTTGTACTTGGTTTATAGGGACCTCGCTGCGAAACAGATGTGAATGAATGTGCAAGGTTTACCGGGACAGATTTGGGATGTCAAAATGGCGCTACATGCGTTAACAAACCAGGAACTTATGAGTAAGTATTTAATTTATACAAAGGTTTTTAAAACAAGACATAATTTCTAGATGGTAGATCAATCAGTTTTAATAGCTTTTATGTGAATGCATTACATATAAATTTATCCGTAAACTAATATGATGTTTCAGAATGTTTGTAGCAAAAGATATAATTTTGTTTATTCTTCCCATTCGTAGCTATCTTTGATTTAGGTTATAATGCTTTAGGGGTTCCAAAATCTCTTTTTCAGTTCTTTGTGAAGATCTTCCCAGTTAAATAATCTGTGGCTTGAATTTCTCTGCGGCAGGCACAGTAAATTTAACCAGATCTCTGCAGTGACGGCTCGCGGGGTAACTCATGGTACGGCCGAGGCTGTAAAGGAGGCAATGCAGACACGTAGGGTCGGTTGCAGAGATCTGCTTTACCACCTCTGCTACCTCGGCCGTACCATGAGCCACCCCTTCAATTCTCTTTTGCGATTAAACAAATTTAATGAATTCTCCTTTAACGATTTTTGGTCTAGACAACCATTGATATTTCATTGATAAGAACCGATCTTTGTAGATGCATCTGTTCCGATGGCTGGTTCGGTTTGCACTGCACCAAACGCTCTGCGGACTGTAGTTCTGGAACGGAGATCTGCGGTCATGGCACCTGCGTCGCCCAAACCACCGGCATTGGATACACTTGCATATGTGATCAGGTAATATTCAAAATTGGCTTTACTGTATTGAAGCTGCATCACTTCACTCTTCCAGGGATGGAAATCCGACGGCGCTAAACCTGCTTGTACCGTCGATGTCGACGAATGCACCACCTACAAACCGCCTTGTTCTACAAATCCGCCGGTAACTTGTGTTAACTTGCCAGGAACCTTTTATTGTGGACACTGTCCAATAGGTAAATATTTTTATTTAACAACGATTATAAGTTCGTGTTGGTTATACTATTGCCAATTTGGAAGTTAATCATGTTAAAAATATGTCAGTTTGGCTTGGTTGTCTTAACCTATAGGTAAAAGAGAGCAGAACTAGTTGTTCATCAATTGATGGTTACTGTTAAAGTTTTAGATATCATTTTAATTGAAAACACACGTAATGTCTAAAGTGGTGATGGGCAAGGTCGAGTATCTCAAAGATCGATCAGTTGATGTATCGAGCCGTTCGATCTTTTGCTCGATCTGCTCGAGTAGATCGAGCGGCTTGTGAAGATCGTGCGGCTAGTAAAGATCGAGCGGCTTTGATCGATCAAAAGATCGTGTGGCTTGAAAATATCGAGCGGCGTTGATCGATCGAAAGATCGAGCGGCTTGAGAATATCGAGCAGCTCGAGCAGTTGATCATATGGGGAAGATCGAGTAGATCGATCATTTGCAAAGATCGAGTACTCGTTTTTTTTTTATCGATCTTGCCCATCACTAGTCTAAAGTGCCGCGTGGTTTGAAACAGAATGACTTATTGTTTTCCTTGAAGCTTATTGTAATCATAGTCTTTACGACACACGCTTTGTATTGCCTGAATCAGAAAAATGTTCTTCTGGTTTTCATACTAATTCCTTTACTCTTGGACGGTGGTCTGCAACAACTTGGCGCCCACGATCAATGGTTCAAACATAGAAAGTTGAGATGTTTCAGGGTCATTTTTCGTTAATTAGAAATCCTGATTATAAAAGGGCAGTTGATAACCAGGTTGATATTTGTTGAAACGAAATTCTTCGCTACAAAATGCGCCATAGAAATAGTCGAAACAGGAAATGTGATTTAAATAAAATCTTAATCTGTCCAACTTTTAGGGTACACTGGAAATGGATTCTATTGCACTGATATCGACGAATGTGCAATCTTCAATGGAGGATGTAGCGTAAATCCAATGGTACAGTGTATCAATACTTTGGTAGGTATTTTATAAATTTATTGTAATTCAGGGTTTGGGCCCTTTTTTCTTCCCCTTACGTTATCTAACCATTTTATGCTGCTGAAGGAATTCTGTGGATGTTTTATTCCTCAAGATATTCTTCTAAAGGCTATTAAAGAGATGTCCAGGCAATCCTCTAGTAGATGCTTAGCTATCTGTTAATTTTGCTATTCGGTAACCATGGAAACAGGTCTTAATCGTTTGAGGACTATTTCATAATCTTTCACAACTTTACCTTTAGAACGTTTTTGTTTTATTACCAAAATTATATTTTTCTTATTTTGTAGTGCCCTTAGATCTTGGCGCCATCATGCACCGCACGATTTGAATTTATGAGCGAACGGACCTGATGATCCTATTTGACTCATATATTCCGTGAGTTGAAAGTTAACAGTGCGGTGCAGAGATGGTGTTTATGCTTCTGTTTACTGTGACTGGCCGACCTAAATGTAAAGGCACGATCCTTACCTGCAGCAAGAGGTTTGGCAAGCCAAGATTACTTTCAAAGTGGTTCTTAAACGAACCAGTTTTAGACTTTATTCAAGTTGGTAAAGTAAAACGCTTGTTTTGTTCCATAATTTTATTTTCAGTGCCTGACACGTGTTTCGATCGGTTAGGATCATTTTCAAAGTTAAACTTTGATGATCCTAACCGATCGGTTAGGATCATTTTCAAAGTTAAACTTTGATGATCCTAACCGATCGAAACACGTGTCAGGCAACTGAAAATAAAATTATGGAACAAAACAAGCGTTTTACTTTACCCAACTTGAAAATATGGTTCCATCAAGAAAGTAGCACAACAAGTATTTAATATATTAGACTTTATTGTATTGGGGTTTATTTCTGAGCGATGGTTACTCAAATACAAATGATCTGGCTTTGTAATAACCTTAATGTTTTAGGGATCAAGAACCTGTGGATTATGCCCATCAGGGTACATTGGAAATGGGATGTCCTGTAGGTACCAAGGAGGGGCATGTGCTGTGAATAATGGAGGTTGCCATCCCATGGCCACATGCAGGGATAATTCAAGTAAGCAAAAATGTTCATTGATTTGAGATTATAAATATGAAAGCAATTTTGTTCAACATGCAGGGCGTTTCACTCGCTCTCGGCCCGTTATTGTTCCTTATAATTTTCAAAAGTAGTTCAGTAAAAAGAAGTATTGGAACTGAACGCTAAAAAATATTAAAATATGCCTGGATACGCTTCTCCATTTTACAGAACACATCGGGAGTAGCAGCCTTCTCCTCTGAATGTTTTCTTGCAGTTCTAAAAGAATCTATGATTTTAAGCATGTCCCATTGCAGCGGCGGCTCGTGGATCTTCGCAGACGAGACTAAGGCAGAGATGCCCCTCGTGCTGCACTACTTACTCTTGTATAAAAAGCAAATACTACGCTGCTGTTTTAGTAAAATTTTCTTCCGTAGCTTCCTCGCCGAAAATCCACAAACCGGCGCTGCTAAATAAAAAAAAATCTGGTGGAGAAAGTTTATAAAGTTTGCTTACCAATTTTACTATCTAGCTAGCTTTAATTTATTGTACTGAGGTAACCATTTTCTAGGAATCAGTTCAACGTATGTGGAATGTCAATGCCCAACAGGATATTCTGGAAATGGAATCGGATCAATCGGTTGCATCATGGAACCAAAAGACGCTTGCAATCCAAACCCTTGTATTCACGGCGATTGCATCGTTAATGCCTCTCGGAATGGTTACGTTTGCAGCTGCAGGAAAAATTACATGGGAGAGAATTGCAATATTCCCACTAATCAATGCGCCTCCAACCCTTGCCGAAACGGAGGTACCTGCAAGTCTTTAATATACGCATACGTTTGTGTTTGTACGCAGAATTACGCTGGAGATACATGTGAACAGATGATAGACGGTAAGAATAATAATAATTATAGCATTATATATTATCGTTTTAATATTATAGAGTGTGGTGGAACGATTACTGGAGAAGTTGGAACGATACGATATCCAAATGAAAACCAAAGACACATCCATAATTGCTCTTGGAAACTGGATGTGGCTGAAGGAAAAGTTTTGAACATCACCTTCCAATCTTTCGCGTTCCCAAACTGTCATAAAAATTGGTTGCAGGTATAATAATAATAATAACTTCATCGCCCAACAGTACTCGTATATGTTGTACAGAAGTTGAATAATTATTCATTTTTAGATTAATGATGGTGCAAACTCATTAGCCACGTCTATCGGTAGATTCTGCGGATCGAAGCCCCCAAAGGGTGGAAACTTTCAAAGCAGTGATCATTACTTGTATATCTGGTATCGGGATGGAGATAATTCGGTTGTGCCTACTTTCACGTTGACTTGGGAAGCGGTTGATCCAGGTGGGTTAAGGTCAGTGACGGCTGGCGGGGTAGCAGAGGTGACAATACAGTCTCCCCGCGCGCAATCACTGCTTGAAGTTCATATCTCCAAGAATAGATTACATGTAAAATTTTTAGAATGCGGTGGTGAAATCAACGTCACAACACACGGCTCATTTAAATCACCAGGTTCCCCCGGATACTATCCCATTAATAGGTAAGTCTAAATTTTCATCAATCTCAAACGTGAATGAATATGTCTTTCAGAGATTGTTACTGGAGATTTAGAGCGCCATTCGGGAAACGCATTCAATTTCACTTTTTCTCGTTAATGATTGGATTTAATAAGGATTGCAGTAAGGATTATTTAGAGGTAGGTAATCTTTGGAGGAGGTGTTGCTTATCTAAAGACGATACATTTTAGTTTCGACAAGGACTGGAGACTAATGATCCTGTTATTGCAAAGTATTGTAACACTTCACAGCCAGAGCCGTTGTACTCGTCTGGAAATGAAGTTCTCGCTTATTTTCATTCTGATGGCTTAGGCGGTTTCCCCGGGTTTCAGATTACTTATAATGCTGTTGAAGGTAAGATAAATTGTATTCCTAGATCGAGGAATACGAATGAAATTCTTGCTATCGTGTATTTTGGCCAGATTTTAAATCTCTTTTGAGTAGAATTCAAGGAAGTAATTTTTGTGTCCAGCAATCTTTAAATGTTTAAATACGGAATCTCCCTGGTTGCCACTACGAACAGCGGCGGCTCGTGGGTGTTCGGCGAGGAGGTTACGGAAGAAAATTTGACTGAAACAGCAGCGGAATATTTGCTTCCTCTATTTGCAGCTCCAACGGCATCTCTGTCTTAGCCTCCTCTATAAATATTCACGAGTCGCCGCTGCTACAGGATGTAATATAATAAATCAAAATAATGGTAATAGCAAATTTACGATTCTATTGTGGATGCGATAATTTATTTTCCAATACCAAAATCCTGGAGTAATGGTTAGGCAATCGCAAAAAATGCGGCGTAGATTTCTAGATATTACAATCCCACAAAAAAAAGCTTGTGGGTCTGCGAAAACCCTTTAAAACCCAGACACGTGACAGCGTCGATGGGCCTGGGCTTGAAAGCTTTTTTTATAGGATTTGAATATCTAGAAATCTACGTCGCAGTTTTTTGCGATTGCCTAACCATTACTCCAAGATTTTGGTACTGGAAAATAAATTTTGCCAGCTAAAAAAAATTATAAATGTTTCAGGTATACCAGGGTGTGGAGGTATTTTCACTCTAGATGAAGGAGAAATAACATCACCGAATTTCGGGGAATACCCTGCAAACACCTTATGCGAATATAAAATAAAATTGCCGAACTTGTTGAAAGTGATGCTTCATTTCCGATCGTTTTCCCTGGAGCATTCTGATGACTGTGAATTCGATTATGTCGCTGTAAGTAATTTTCTAGGATTATTCAATTATAGAATTTGAAATTTTTGTAACTACCAGTGACGGTTCGCGGGTTTTTTTCTGGTACGGCCGAGGAACAAGAGGTGGTAATACAGATAGGTAGGGTCAGTTGCAGAGACGGCTGGCTGCGTGACCGCACCTATCTGTATTACCACCTCTTGTTCCTCGGCCGTACCAGAAAAAAACCCGCGAACCGTCACTGGTAACTACTGCTTATACAAACATGTTTTATTAGATATACGATGGACCCAGCATAGATTCGCCCCTAATTGGAAAATACTGCGGCAAAAGAGTACCGGCACCGATTACATCAGTTGGTTCGGAAATCTTGATCGTCTTCAAATCTGACTGGAACAACGCTGATTTAGGCTTCAGGATTCTATACCAGTCAAGTAATAGATGTTATATACAAACCTCTCTAGATTACCCCATTATATCAACTTTTAGTTTGCGGGGGAAGATTCACCTCTCCGAACGGAACGATACAATCAGCGACTTACCCCAATTATAAAATAATCAAAGCCGAGCAGGTTTGCAATTACGAAATAATACAGCCAGCTGGTAGCATCATTGTCCTAAACATCACCGATATGGATTTTGGAAATAATACGGAAAATTGCAATACTGGACACTTGGAGGTTTGTATAAAAAAAAAGTACTTCAACTAACTCTAGAAGTACTTTTTATAAAACACCTATTTCTGGTGTGTTTTTAACAAAACCAAAAATTTTAACAGGAGGCTTTTATATGTCCAAAAATATTACAACAAATCTTCGCTGCTACTTCAAAAATTCGTAATAATAAAAACATCAACTAGATCGAAGACTCACGTATGGTATAAATTCAAGTGAAATTAACTAGGAAATTCGTATATTCTCGAATATTGTAAATAGACAGTACTACTTATTACCTGTCAAATTTATTAGTCGGTAGAGCACCTGCCGTACCAAAAAAAAAACACGAGCCGTCACTGGTCTCTACTTAGCAGGGCCCTTCAATGACCACTCTCTGCACCTTTATAAACAAGAAACCGTCACGAAAAGCATAAACTTTCGACTTCGCTGCTCCATTCTACCAATCTCTGCATCGCCCTTCTATGGAACAACGACCACCCATACACCGACCCTTTTGCCTTTGATCCAGGCAAAAGGGTCGGTGTATGAGTGGTCGTTGTTCCATAGAAGGGCGATGCAGAGATTGGTTTGTTGTTTATAAAGGTGCAGAGAGTGGTTATTGAAGGGCCGTGCTGAGTAGAGACCAGTGACGGCTCGTGGTTTTTTTTTTGGTACGGCGGGTGAGGTGAGGTATGGATGATCGTTGTTCCATAGAAGGGCGATGCAGAGATTGGTTTGTTGTTTATAAAGGTGCAGAGAGTGGTCATTGAAGGGCCGTCCTGAGTAGGTACCAGTGACGGCTCGTGTTTTTTTCTTGCTACGGCAGGTGAGGTCACGCAGCCAGCCGTCTCTGCAACCGACCCCACCTATCTGTATTGCCACCTCTGCCAAAAAAAAATTGCCAACCGTCACTAGCAGGGACGCAGAAGTTGGAGCGACAGTGACACAGGCGGAGAGGGTAGTGAGGAGCTCATTGGAACTACCGCGGGTGCGCGATCTAACCAGAATCAATTTTTGAAACAAATTTCTGTCGACTGTTACTTTTGGTTAAAGCAGTTTTTGATACGGTTGTATTTTTATATTACAGATAACTGATATAGAGAATATAAACCCAAATAACGTCCAAAGGTACTGCAAGAAAGGACCTATGACGATCAAGTCGACGTATAACTTACTGAAGATCGCATATGTTACTAATTTTGGAAATATAAAAGGATTCAAGCTGGAGTACAACGTAATGAGCAATAATGGTAATACTTTTCACAAATTAAATAAAGGCGAAAAGTAGCGTGAAGGTATGAATATTCAACCAGTTCGTAACTCTGCAAAAATTAGCCCCGTAAAGCAGCGGCGGCTCGTGGATGTTCAGCGAGGAGGCTACAGAAGAAAATTTGACCAAAACAGTAACGTGGACGCAGGAGCGTAATACGCCTTCGAAAAAGATGGAACGATAACCTTAATGTAGACTAATAGGTAAATGGACGAAGCACAAAACTTCTTCAAGGAAGAAGAAGAAGTAGTAAGGAAATATTTTCTTCCCGTATAAGAGTAAGTAGAGCGGCTTAGCCTAGTGGACGCAGGAGCGTAATGCGCCCTCGAAAAAGATGGAGCGATAATCTTAATGTAGAACAATATGTAAGTGGACGAAGCAGAAAACTTCTTCCTGGAAGAAGAAAAAGAAGAAGAAGTAACGAAATCTTTTCTTCCCGTATGAGAGTAAGTAGAGCGGCATGAGCGGCATCTCTGTCTTAGCCTCCTCTACGAAGTTCTACGAGCATCCGCTTTTGTAAAGTCTTTAGTCTTTATAAAATTTTGAGTTACGAACAGATTGAATATTCATATATTCAGTTTACTTTTCGTCTTTCCTCCATGCTTCTGCAACAAGTAAGGGTTTACATTGTTTACAAATTTCAAAACATAATCCTTTATTGTTTTGCTATGCAGCGACTTCATCCAATAAATTTCCTCTAGATGAAAAATTTTAATATATTTTTTCGGCGTCAAATTCGCGATCACTTGTTTACTCTACGTCAATAATTTCCTTTAGGAGCGACTCACACTAGGAAAAAGCGTAATTTTCTCCATAAATCATTTCCCTTACCTGTAACCTTTATGTGATAGGTTGTGGAGGCATTTTGAAGGAAAAATTCGGATCGGTGGAATCTCCGCCAGATCTGAACTCGTACCCGGATGGATTAAAATGCGTTTGGGTTTTGGTCGCTCCGTCGGAGTACGTGATCCAATTAACCTGGATAAAATTCAACTTGGAAGACAGCTACACTTGCGTCTACGATAGCGTCAAGATTTTCGACAACAGCACCGATCCCGGCAGCGAAATTGGAACCTACTGCGGTCACAAAACGCCACCTACTTTGCTCAGCTCATCGAACATGATCACTATTTTCTTTGAGGTCGATAACTCCAACAACCAGGAAGGATTTCTGTTCTCGTATACGTTCATCCACGAGAAAAATGGTTTGTTTAAAAAGAAAGCATTGCATACGAAATGGTGTTACCAGAGTTAGTAAAGTATAGAAAATATTTAATTAGTACCCGGCGCCGTCACCAAGTTGGTAACACCGTTTTGTGATTTAAAATAAGAAACCTTAAATACTTTTGATATTCAATTAAAATTTTTGATAGCTACAACAACTCTCAAGCAAATCTAGAAAATTGCGATTGGTGAGGTTTCGATCAAGTGCTATCATTATCGAACTAAAACTGCACTTGATCGAAACTATAGTCGCTATAAATAAACGGCGTGATAGTAACAAAGAAAGTATTTCAGTTTATTCTTCAAGATGTATCACTTAAAATAAGTACATTTAAAAAAATGGCGCTGATCAAAACAGTATTTTATTGATCAAAAATTGACATTTTTGCAGAAAAAGCCTTGTAGATTCTACATCCAATTAGACAACTTATTAAAACTTTGGTGTATTAATCCTAGATGGTGTCTTTACGCTAAAGGTGTGATATTGCTGAGCGCCGATCACAATACATTCAATTGCAACTAAAACCTATTTACGATTTATAAATTTTAGTATGTGGAGGGAAGTATTTTACTGCCTCTGGGATCATCAAAAGTCCCCATTATCCTGACCCGTACCCAGTCAACAAGGATTGCGTTTGGGTCATTACTGTACCTCCAGGACAGCAGATAATGCTCAACTCGACCATCTTTAATATCGAAAGCTATATAAATTGCAGATACGATTTTCTAGAAATCAGGTAAGTCATGATTTGATAACCTGATAGCAAGTAGTACTTGGAGACCATCGGAGGCAAGGGAAGAAAATTGTACCGAAAAAGTAACGGAATATTTGCTTCCTCTATTAGAGTAAGTAGTGCAGCACGTTTGAAATCCACGAGCCGCCGCTGCTGGAGACATAATACAAACAAATCTTACGATCAAAAATCTATCACGCAGTACCCAACAATTTACTTCTCGCTCCAGCCAAATTTTCTTCGCAGATCAATTTTTTTAAATACCATTTCATCACAAAAATGTTTCCAATATTTTTTATCAATACCCCAATTAGTTGATTCTTATAGATTTTGAATCTTTATCATGTGCATTATTATACTTAAAATTAATTTCTTCCTGCCTTTCTAATGGATCCCTTCCATCGATTCTGTTGTTACTTAAGGATTTTCCTATGATAGCTATAGCCCTTCAACTCCAACGTCGAATATTCTTCAGAGAACTATAATCCAAAAACCGGTCTATAATTTATCGTTGATGGGGAATAATAATTAATGCTTATGTTTGAACTAGATAATTATACTCACACCGTGGCTTTTTTTTACAGAAATGGAGGTACGGCAGCTTCTCCATTAATTGGAAAATACTGCGGCAAAAACATACCAAAGTTAATTCCTTCGCACACAAATCAACTGTACCTTCATTTCAAATCAGACATGACCAAAACCGCACCTGGTTTTCGATTGTCTTGGACATCCGCGGCCACTGGGTGTGGAGGTACCCTCACGTCACCAAGCGGTATGATCATCTCGCCTCATTATCCGGAACCCTACAGCAAAAACTTGGAATGCTACTGGAAGATATCGGTCAGTGCTGGATCGATAATTCAGGTTGTCTTTGCTGACCTTGATTTGGAGATAAATCCCACTTGCGTTTTGGATTACGTAGAGGTAACGGATATTTAGGAACTTTTCAATAAAATGCAGTTTGTTGGTATCGCCAGGTTTTTTTCTGGTACGGCCGAAGTAGCAGAGGTGGTAATACAAATACCTATCTGTATTGCCACCCTTGCTACCTCAGCCGTACCAGAAAAAACTGGGTACCACACACTTTTTTAAGGGCCGAAACTGTAGTCGTAAATTACTTTGTGATACTTTTCAATAAAATGCAGTTTGTTGGTATCACACACTTTTCTAAGGGTCGCAAAAAAATACCAACAAAATGCATTTATTGGAAAGTTACTGAATCAAAATCTTTATGGCTTCCACCATAAACCGTAACAGATATTGCTATTTATTTATTGATGAAATTGTTATAGGTGTATGATGGTCTTGGAACGAATGTTGAAAGTTTGGGAAAATACTGTATGCAAGGCACCGAAGTGCCTCCATACATTAGATCAACAGCAAACCACATGACCGTAAAATTCAGATCCGACCTTAGCTTCCAAGGCAGAGGATTCCAAATACAGTACTCCACCGTTTGCAATAACAAAGTGACTGGGTTCTGGGGTGTAATTGAAAGCCCGAACTTCCCCAGCAGCTACGCCGCCGTCCAGAATTGCTTGTGGGAAATCGGTGTGCCAGAAGGGAACAAAATCAACATCACCTTCTCCGATTTTGAGTTGGGAAGAGTCATGCAAACCAATAGCTGCAGTTTTGATTACCTCCAGATACATTACAAGTCCAAGTCGGATGATGATGTAAAGTTGACGTTTTGTAACAGCAACGTACCTTCCCAATTGACCATCGATTCTAATCAAACGGAGTTGCAGTTTGTCACCGATAATTTATTCATAGGAACTGGATTTAGGTTAGAGTGGAATATTTTTGGTTGCGGAGGAGCTTTTAGTAAACCGAAAGGGAACATTTCTACGCCTGGATATCCTAATACTTATCCAAGTGATACAAGATGTGAGTGGATATTGACTACGGAGTACGGGAGCAGTATTGAGATCACGTTTGATAAGATTGATATCGAAAAAGAGGTTGATTGTTCATATGACTACATAGCTGTAAGTTATTTTGATTTTCTTTTATTTCATACTCTATTGTGAATAATGCTACTATTTTTAGCCTCGTAACAATTATTTTTCTATTTTTAACCGAATTTGGAAAATGCAAATTCAGAAAAAAATAAACGAGCGTACAATTTAGGAAATTGAACTTTCATAATTTTTGTAAAGTATAGTAGTAATAATTTTAGCCAACTTTGGAATTTTTGAAGCTAGTAGCAATTGTTTTTCTATTTTTTTTACTGAATTTAGAAAATGCAAATACAGAAAAAATGAACGAGCGTTGAATAGAGATTTTTTTACAATTTAGGAAATTGCCCTCTCAGAATTTTTATAGTATCACTTAGTAGCAACTATTTTAACCAACTTTGGAATTTTTGAATTTCGTAGAAATTGTTTTTTTTAAATTTCTTACCGAAGTTGGAAAATGCAAATTCAGAAAAAATAAACGAGCGTTGGCTGTGGAATCATACTCAAAAAGGTCTATCAAGCCGGGGCCCATTATTTGCCTTATTATAATTACGTCACTGTACACAAATGAGCTTAGTTGTCGTAGGTAATTAATTATTTGCAAAGCCGTCTTTTTTATTGAATTATTTGTTGTAGGTATATAATGGAAAAGATGATAGCTACCCACTAATTACACAAATTTGCCATTCTGGTGGGTCTCCTATCAAGGTTACAAGTAACGGGAACACGATGCTGGTGCGATTCCAAAGTGACTCTTCTTACACTGGACGAGGATTTGAAGCTTCTTACAAAACCGTCCCATCAAGTAAGATTTAATATTGTGCCGTCGTGTGTGTGTGATATTTATTTTTTCAGAATGCGGTGGCACTATTACCACGATGGCGGGGTCGATACATTCGCCAAATTATCCGAAGAACTACGACAAGAACGACTCGTGCGTGTGGTTAATTCAGGTTCAAGAAAATCACTTGGTGAACTTGACGATAGAAGATATTGATTTTCCGAAAAATTGCAACAGGAGTTTCATCAAGGTTAGAGACATGGATCTTTGGGTGTTTGGATGACATACGTCACATAATTGTGCCTAATTTAACTTATCGTAGTAAACACATGAAAATGTTGTCGGAACTTGATTCGGCTGTCTATGTCGTGCACGCAAAGATCCATACCTGTGAGATATCCATTAAGTTATATTGCTTGTCCCAGAGATCTTTTCTGCATTAGGTTCACAGTCTCTTATCTTTCCTTTAATTATTTCAACCACTCTTCCTGCCCATAATCATTATTCTACAATGTTTACTAACAATACATTATATTTTGCGTTTAGATATACGATGGACCATCTCAAGCATACCCTGTACTTACAACATTATGTGGAAGCAAGAAACCTAATGCGTCGATAATCTCAACTACGAATAATTTGGTAGTCGAAATGGTAACCCATCCGTACTTCACCACTAAAGGATTCTTGGCGAAATATCTAATGGTAAGATTACAGTAAAGTCAGAAGAGATATCTCATAGTTAATTGCTAAGGTATAAAGGTACAGAAATTTATTGCTAGGATGATTTTAAAGATTATTAATCTTGAAATATCTCATTCGATCCTAACTTTAAAAGCCACTACAGACTTCATCCAGTTTTACCCGGATGGACAGAACTGCTAGTCTGTTGTCGCCTTGATAACGTTGCGTTTACACATTACATTTTTAAGGGATGTGGATATACCCTTACTGATCGTAGTGGATTAATTAACTTAAACGAACATACAATGGCGGCCCTTGGCATGGAATGCAGTTACACAATTAAAAACACCTATATAGGTATAGCAGTGTTTTATCTAACTTTCTTTTAGTGTACCAAGCATTTGTTTTTAGGCGAACGCATATTTTTAACAATTACTCACTTGAGCTCTTCGTGTGGTTACGACAATACGACCGGCGTCTTCATTTACGATGGAATGAACAACAACGCATCATTAATAGGCCGATACTGTGGAACCAAAATTCCTCCAACGATTGCAAGCAGTGGAAGCTACATGCACATAGAAGTCATCAATGATGAGAATAATTTTGAAGCTCATTACGTTATTGTTGACACAGGTAGTAATATGAATATTCAGGCGCATATGATTTAATATAAATATGTTTCAGCTTGTGGAGGTGTTCTGAATTCAGTAGATGGATATATCGCCACACCAGAATTCCCAAACAACTATCCCGTCGACACCCAGTGTGAATGGACCATTGCGGTATCACCAGGCAACAAGATCAAAATGCAGTTTTCTGATTTTGATATAGCACTTAACGATAACTGCAACGAAGACTATTTAGAAATCAGGGAAAAGGACAATCAAGGAAAATTACTGGGAGTTTTCTGTGGCACGGATACTCCCACGAACATATCCTCAAATACTGGCTTGTGGTTATCATTCAAAAGTGCTAAGCCTAGGGTTGGCGAACAAGCTACAACAGGCAAAGGTTTCAAAGCGGAATACGAAATGGGTATATCCAGAAGAATATTAATTTACGAAATCAGTAACTCAATTTGTTCTAGTGCATGGGCAAAACTTAAACGGATCAAGTGGACAAATAGCTTCCCCCTTGTATCCTCGTAAATTTAAAGGAGTTCTGTATCAAGAAAACACGTACTCTTGGACGGTTACCGTAAAACCCGGATATATTATTTCTCTAAAATTTTTGGACTTCGATGTGGACTATTCCGTTTATGACAGTTGTTACCTATCTTCAGTCAACGTATGTATTAGGGATGGGCTATATTTCATGTACCTGTATTAAAAAATAACAGGTCGCTACTGTTACTAATTGGCGGATATCACCGTGAACCCACTCAGTACAACATTCAGGCAATAGATTCCGCCTCTCTGGCGTTTCAACTTTTAATTTCACACTTTCACAATTAAGTCAAAATAACTGGGAAACTAGGGAAGGGCGTATTTTTTTATTTTCATTTATTTCCAGAGAATTTTTTTAATCTGCGTGCCAAATTTGTAGATGTTTAACCGAGGGAATTTTTGGCAATCTCCCTTGACGTAAAATCATTACTTTAAGTCAAAATAACTCGATAACTACGCAATTCATATTTTTTATTGATTTTCAAAGAACATTAAATTCTGCGTACCAAATTTGATGATGTTCTACCGAGGTAATTTCGAGGAATCGCCGTCAAAGTTAGTATCACCATTAAATTCTCAATTTTCGTTCTTTCTACCGAGAAAATTTGATGCAATCGCCCTCAAAGTTATTTCTTGATGTAAAATCATCACAATTGCACCATTGAAAATAATTCTAAAATTAGGGAATGTATGTTTTTAGATTTTTATTGCTTTCCAAAAAACATTGAGTTATTAATCTGCGTGGCAAATTTGGTCATGTTCCTCTAAAAGAATTTTGAGCAAACTAGGAAAGATATTTTCGGATTTTCAAAGAATTAAATTATCAAATCTTGCATTAAATTTAGTAATAATAATAATACTTTCGTTTTACACACGATGTTCAATAACCGTGATATAGTCACAGTTTAAAATCACTGATATTAAAAAGTAGCAACGCGATTCAAAAATAAATATTCTGACACTTTCAATTTTCATCATACAGAATAATTGCAGGTTTATGACGGTGATGATGATAGTGCTACTGAATTAGGATCATTTTGTGGTACTGAAACACCAACCGAATTGAAAACAACATCAAATGTGGTATATATAAAAGCCAATTTGGATTACGCCCGTCGCGGCTCGAAATTTTTGATGGAATGGACCCAATCGACTCGCGTTTGGGGAAGAACTCAAAACGCTACAAGGCACGATGGTTGCGGTTCCGAGGATGTCATTGACATTTCTCAAATTGGCATATACAACTTGACATCTCCTAACTATCCAGGGAAATTTCCATACTCGACGAACTGCACGTGGCTTTTCTCAACTACAAGAGATAAACACCTGGTGGTCAAATTTAATGACATAAACATCAGAACATTGGTGCCGTGTATAGTGGGGGAAGCTATATTCGTATATAGCATGCAACCAACAACTACAAACGATCAGCTCGTATCGACTATGTGCTATATAAACAGAACTAAGAGTAATACTGTGGAAACGTCAAATATGATGAAGGTGGTTTTCCGGTCGTACAACAGTTACTTATTTAGAGGAAACAATACTGGATTCTCTGCTGTTGTTTATGAAAGTATGTAAAATAAGATAATTTAGAAACTTATAAGCATAGAATATTTTCAGAATGTGGTGGTAATGTTGGGGGACCTAATGGTATAATCCAAGTCCATGGATTTGGTCCACCCTACTATAAGCATAGCAGTGTTAAAGTAAGTATTTGGATTTTATGGAGGTAGATAATATTGTTTGCATTTTCAGTGCCAGTGGAATGTAACGGTTCGTTCAGGAAAAACTATAAAGGTGGAATTTTTGGAGTTTGAATTAGGAGATCCAAATTGCAACAATTATTTAATGGTACCATAAGCCTAATTCTGTAAGATAAATCGTAATTTAAAAATATTTCCAGTTGAAAAATGGGCAGTATCCAGATTCACCATTACTGGGGGCAGGAAAGTACTGTGGAAATAAAAATATAGAGACTTTAGAGACCACCGGCAACTTTTTATATTTAAAATACTTTTCCATGTCAACTAAAACGGTTAGTATTGATTAGGCCTATAAGCATTTGAAACTCACACAAGTTTTAACTTTCAGACTTTCAAGTTGAGATACTCGGAAGTATCTATAAATTGCGGAGGCAAGATTATGCTTTCTTTGATTGATAATTCAAGCATAATCAACTCCCCGAATTATCCGAACGTCCCAAGTCCACACATTGAATGCGTGTGGATCATAGTTGCTCCGGGTGGCGAATCAGTAAGGCTTGATTTCCTAGAGAGATTTGATTTAATCAAGTCCCCTGAGTAAGTAAATTGCTGGTGCTAATATTGTAACAAAATGATGAATTTCATTTGATAGGTGTACAAAAGAAGTGGTCGAACTGAGGAATGGTGGAACACAATTCTCTCCTCTAATCGGCAGATTTTGTAAAGACATGCCAAACACACAGGTCAGCATTGGAAACATGATGTACATAAAATACTTCACCGACGACCATGATCCAAAAAACGGCTTCAAAGCGAAAGCATCCATAGGTGAATACTTGCACTTTTAATAACATCGGATAATTTGAACATTTTCAGCAACCTGTGGTGGTGTTATCAGGGGCAAAGGTACAATAACGTCGCCGAATTTTAACAAGCCCAAATTGTATCCGAAAAACATAGACTGCCGATGGTCTTTCGTCGGCCCAAAAGACCACATCCTTAAACTGGACTTTGATTTGATTGATTTGCCATTCTCGTTCTTAACAAATTGCAGTGATGTTGACCATGTTACCATTTCACAAATGGATCTACTCAACAATACAGGTAAATATCTTCGATGTAAATAGACTAAATCAGTAATGGTTTAATTTAGAGGTAACCATTGGAGAATATTGTGGAAACATCCCTAAAAAAGACATCATGTCAGTTACTAATCAAGTCTTCATACGCTTCGTAACAAACAAGCGACCTCATCAAAATAAAGGTTTTAAGCTATCTTTCAAAGCGACGCAAGAAAGTAAGTTGTTTTAGTAGTAACTTACCTTCATTTACAAACATAATTTCTAGCTTGTGGGGAAACTTTGACTACTGATTTTGGTACGATCATGTCGCCCGGATACCCGGTTATGGAACACTTCTACAGAAACTGCCTGTGGAATATTAAGGTTCGAAAAGGGCAAAGGGTGAAAATGAACATCGAGGATTTGGATTTGGACAAGTCTTTCGGCTTCTTTGCACAGGGAATCGCGGTGTTTGATGGGGAGATGTTTTTTTCTCCTGTTACCTATTTCAGGCCTGGAAACAACACGAATGTTATAAGATCTTCTGATAATGTGATGTCGATTTTCTTCTGGTCCCACCTACCTTCATCCTGTCGAGGATTTAAAATATCGTATACATCTGATGAACCAACGGGTACTGTTTAATTGATTGATCATCACACTAATGATATTATTAATAATAGTACAATAATTTCAAATTCGAAAAAATTACTAAAATCCAATAACGTATTTCAGTATGCATTGGTGATTTGAATCAAGCAAGGGGTGTAATCACACGGCCGAACGGGACCACATTTAGATGTATTTGGAAACGTGAAATCCCTTTGGTAAACCAAACCGTTGGTTTTTCTGTAAAAGGAAATTTTTCCAATTCCCGCACGCCTTGTTACGGTGGTAATACGTACATTAAGGTCCGTACGGGTAAGTAAATTCCAATTTCACATTACCACACTTGTATCAAACATGTTTATTTTAGGTGAACCACACGTAGAAAATTTTGAAGTTTGCCAGACCACGACAACTCCTGCTATATTTAGGACATCGATTGAACCACTAGCTTTGGTGGTAAGTTTAGCACTATACATTATAAATTATAACATTTGTTCTTGGGTTTGAGCAGTGACGGCTCGTGGAACATGTTGATGGTAGAAACATTATGGAAAATTTGGAAAATATTGCGTATTTTCACAATCTTTACAAATTGAGCATCTACTTAGGTTGTTTTATTTAGGCATCGCATGGGAAGGAAAACCAAAACATAAACTTCGAAGTAACGTATAAAGTGTATCCATGCGGAGGCACTGTTAAAGACGGTGTGGGGTCAATATCATCCCCAACTTTGACAGCTGGCGCAAATGAAGATTTTGAATGCTCCTGGTTGATAAAAATGTCGGACGATCAGGGCGTTGCTATAAATTTCTCCGACTTCGATTTTGGAAACGATTGCAACAGGCATTATATAACCATCTACAGTGGATCTAGTATTAAAAGCCCGAAGCTGGGACAATTTTGCAGGACGCGTCCAGACAACCTAAGAACTACTAGTAGCTCGGTACTCGTGGAATACCATCGCGAAAAGGGTATTTCCGGAAAGGGATTTAAGCTATCCTATGAAGTAATTACCAACGGTAATGCGATTCTATTTAAGCTTTCCAGTTGTTAACGCCTTGGTTGCAGGTTGTGGTGGGATAGTACATAGTGAAACCACCATAATACAAACTCAATCGTACCCGGAACATTACCCCGACAACGCGGAATGCCTTTGGGAAATTAGAGCCCCGCCTGGGTATCACATTAATCTAAACTTTACAGACCGCTTTCAAATCGAATCCAGCGACCAGTGCAAGAGCGATTATGTAATGATATTTAACAAAAAAGACGATGAATCAAATTCTGCTGTTACCAAGTACTGCGGAAGAGATCCACCTTCTAGGTCTCTGAATTCGTCCAGCAATAACGTATTTGTGCTGTTCAGATCCAACTCGCGGATATCCGGAATTGGATTTAGAGTGAGTAACGTGTTTTATTTGCAGATGTATGTATTACATCGTGATTGATTTAGCTACGCTGGAAGCTAATCTGCGGAGGTATTTTCTACGCAACAAGCACCTTGAATCACATCGTCAGTCCAGGTTTTCCGGATAGGTACAGCAATGACCTTTATTGTAACTACACGATTGTTGCACCTAATCAGTACATTCTAGTGGACTTTGAAGAGTTCGAGTTAGAAAGAGGTTGGTAGTAGAGGTGGAAATAATTGAAAACGTTGCAAGAAGGGGTTCATTCTGGTTTTGTTGGTTTTGAGATATAAAGATATTTACACCAGCAATGAGAACTTTTTGACTAGATCTTTTGATTTTTACCTCAATGCGTTTCGAAAACATTGCAGTTTCACTTGTTACATTTTTTAAGGAAAGATGATTGATAGGAATTCTGGTTAGGGAATTGAGGATGATAGGGAATTGGTTTAGCCAGCTAGGGCATTCAGCCACAACCGATGCAAGTATTTAGTAATTCATATTTAAATGAAATGAGGACAAATACTAGACATCCATGGACCCGCACAGCCATTTTTCGTGTTGAAAAAGTGAAACCCGCACCAACGGGGTCTACCCACTAGACCACTTCTTACATTTAAGAATGAATATTGGGTTTTAAAAATATATTAATCATTGTCATAAAATGATTTTTGAAAAAAATAGAGTTATTCCCTTCTTGCACCAAGGTCTTCAATTGGCTCATTGGATCCTAATTCCACTGGTCGTATTGAGATTTGGAAATTGTTTTTTTTAAGCGATGGGGTGTCTGGATGATTCAGTCAGTTACACAAGTAAATTATTCGGTTATCCATCAACGGTTAGTCGTTATTGCGGTACACAGAAACCACCACAACAAAGGCAAAGGAATTCAATAACTATCATATTCAAAACGGACAAATGGATTACCAAGCGGGGATTTAAATTTTCGTATAGAACCGACGGTACGTCAACGTCCTGGTATAACAATTATTGGCTAACAGTTCATATTTTAGAATGTGGAGGAATTATAACAGGTGCGACTATAATAGGTCAAAATACTTCGAGATCCTTCCTAGGTTTTGGGTATAAAGTTTGCACCTGGAACATCACAGCTCCGAAAGACCAACGCGTCACTATCAGGTAAACATATTGATCAAATTACCTCAAAATCTTGACTTGTGTATTCTAGGTTCCTCAAAGTCAACATAATGTCAAGTCTCAATTGCCTATCGCAATATATAGAAGTTGCTGATACAAGAGGAAGGCTGGCTGATGTTTGCGGAAATTTAGACGATGATCATCTACCAATCATTCATTCGATTGATAATAAGGTGACTGTGAAGTTCCGTTTAATACACTCTCTTCGGAGAAAATCTGGTTTTGAAGCGGCCGTCTACTTTACACCAGGTATTAAAGTGCGAGTAATATACTCGCCTTACTAAATATTGTACATGTTTTCAAGGACCTTCTGCTGGCTGTGGAGGACAATTCGCCATCACTAATGATTCATCTTATACAATAAATACTGAACATGCAACTTCATTTGATTGCGTGTGGAAATTCACTACCGACAATGATCGTACCTTCAAAATAGATTTTCTCGATACTACAAAATGTGACCCAGATAACGCCATAGCCAGTCCGATTTTGAAAAACTGCAGCTGTGGACTTTATGAGGTAACGTGCAGATCTTGTATTTTGAATTGAAAATATTACACGGTATGTTGTAGATACGAGATGGGATTACATCAAACTCTGAATTAATCGCCAGTTATTGCGATTTCCAATCTAACACTTCAATATCGTACTATACATCCAAGAAGTACGCCTTTATAAGGATAGTTAATGTGGCTTCTGCTGGTCATAAACCCAACATTGTAATCAAATCCATACCATGTAAGTTGAAAAGTAACTGAAGTTCTGGCTTCTAAATAATATACTTTGTTAATGTTATGATGTGGTAGATCTGTCGACAATTTTTACTTGTGTAAAGGTGTAGATTAGAAATTATGTACTTTTTTAGCCGTCTGTGGGCCAAATATTTTAAAAGCAACAACTACGCCGAAATACCTTACAACACCAAATTATCCCAATGGTTATCAAGAAGGGATTAAGTGTTTGTGGCAAATTAAGAGTTACAAATATTTAACACGAATCCAACTTAACTTAATTGACATTGATGTAGATGGAAATAAACACGGTAACGCTAGTATCCAAAGCTGCAGTGGCGTAGATCATTTAGAAATCATTAACACACCTGTGAGTATTGATTGTATTCAAGTTGAATATTAAAATATTTATATTATTTAATCTTTTAAAATTTTGGTTAATCTCTGCTATAGTTGTAAATCAGACTTTACAATTGGTATAACTTGAGTTTAATTTTAGACTGGAGTATCGAATATGGAGTACGACGTGATTTTCTCAAGACCGCATATTCCAACGCTTTTAACACCTGTACGTATATAACATTTATTTGCATGCTTTAATGAAATGTGAAAATCTAATTTCGTCTATAAGAATTACAAAATATTATTTGTTAAATATAAAAAACCAACGTATGGAAGCATAAGACCTACAAACAAGCTACTGTTTAAATGATTATACCAAGGCTGTGAAAGAATAGAATCGAATAGAATAGTATTTATAATGTGTTGGTATAGGAAAACATTAACGACTGTATTTAAATTTATCTTTTATAGTACAGATTAGGCGTGAAATCCTACTCTTTCTGCAGCAAAGAGGATACAGGGTTTTATATGGTAACGAAAACAAACGAAGTCCAGCTGTTGTTCAACAGCGGGTATGGTAAGAAGTATGGAAAAGGAATCAAACTTGAATATCAAATTGCAAGTATGTTCGTTTATTCAGGATGTTTTACTTTACGAAACCGATTAACTGCGTTGAATCTATTCTTTAGAATTGTAGCTAGTAAATATTTAAAGCTTACTAATTAGAAAATCGTGAATATTGTCGAAACGCATAATATACTCACGACAATGTCTTAAGAGGGTCACTTCCTCAAAAATGAACAAAATAATCGTTTTTTTTTTTGTCAATTCTGATTCGACACTCAATTCTGCGTATAAAAAAATATTTTGGATTTTTCCGATTAGTGGTAGTGATCGAAATTTATAAGCAAAGTGGGGGAGGGTATGTATAAGTTTTTTGACTCTCCTGAAAAATTTACTTTTTTAAATTTAGGTACACTTTTCTTCAAAACTATGAAAGCTATCAACACAATTTTTGTTTTGTTTTAAAGGGTATCGATACTTACCAGCATGGCTGAGAATATTTACATATGTTGAGTAGCGGATTTTTTAAAATAAAAAGAACTGTTTTTTTTCATGTCTGAATTTTGAATCCAATTTATATTTTTTTAATTCCTCCGTCATAAATGCTTAATTTGGAGATAAGAAAATTTAAGAGAAATCGGTTCAGTAGTTTTCCAGAAAAGTGTACCTAAAAATCACGTTCTTTACTGGAAATCGGCTGAGGAAGTGATCCCCCTAAATCACGTAACACTGTAACACGTTCAATAAAAATTGACCTTGCTATTATAACATATGATACCAACAAAAATATTTTCATTGAAAGTTCCACAGGTTTAAAAAATTTCAAAAATGAAAATCATTTGTGGACACCTATAGTTACTTTACTAGAAAATTTGTCATACTCCTATGTTTTAGCTTGTAACAGAAACTACACAGATTTGTATGGAACAATAACAAAGACATGGTATGGAAACAATTGTTCTATATACATCACAGTTCCCAAAAACTTGACGATTTCGCTTTATTTTAATTCGGTTTCGTTTTACTCTATTGACTGTAACAGAAGCGCACTTGTGGTAGGTATAAAGCATTATTTTATAATAATGTGTGCCTGTTACACAATCATTTATTTCCTGATCCAGCTTTTGACATAATAAAATCATCTTTAACGAATTAGAATTCGGTTTTAGGTTTACGATGGTGACTCCACCCAGAAAGAACTGCTGAGGTTGTGCCGAGGAAATTTCCCAGCCCCTGTATTTTCCAATGGGAATCAACTACACATCCGACTTTTTGGAATTACCAGATATTCTTACAATGTCTTTGAAATGATATACATGACTTCATCAAAAGGTAACACCCTTCAAAATTATATACAAATACAAAAAGATTTGTTTGAAGAAATTGCTTTTACGCATTAGATAAACTAAGCAGAGATGGCAATACAGTCGGTTGCAGTGTACCCGCACCTATCTGTAGTACCACCTCTGCTACCATGAGTTTGGTTGTGATATGTTAAATAATTTAATCGCAAACACTTGTGGGTCGTTTCAGTACAATTCTTTTACTACGCGACGATTCTTTTTTTGTTACAGATAGAGGCTGTGGTGGTGATTACTACGGACAGGAAGGAACACTTACAAGTCCACTATATCCAGAAAGTTATACCAAAGATATCACATGTGAATGGACTCTGAGAGCACCTCAGGGTCAAGCAATAGGATTTGTAATCATAAGTAAACTTTATTTGCTTTTTGTTTATCATTGCGTAACATTTTCATAACTTTCATAATTCTTGATTATTCAAAAAAACGACAACTTTTTCTTCTTTTCAGACTTTGATTTACAGGGACCTTGTACAGAAACCTATTTGATGATAACTACCTATAGCGATGAAGGAGCCAATGAGCAAAAATTCTGTCCAACGGTAATTTATTTCCGTTTATATTTATTACGGTGCTAACTTTGTGACTTTTTTAGAACAAACCAGCACGGATGAAATCCAATCAGAAAATTCGCATCGTGTATAAAACAAGTCACAGCAATTTAGGCACGGGATGGAAAGCAAGATTTGCCGGCGATCAAAGTAATAACATGGTTATACAGGGTGTCCCATTTTAAATTGCCACCCCAAATATCTCGAAACCTGAGCAGCATCGCAAAAAATGTCTCAGATAAAAGTTGTAGGGTTCGGAGGGGGACATATGCTGGTGACCTTGAAAATGACCTTGGCATTAATTTTTAAGGTCAAACGAAGTTCAACTTTGATTTTTCAAATGGAACCCTCTATTTTTTATTGCGGGATCGTATTCTACGGGAAAAATACATATTTAAATACAACTTAATCTGAAACATTTTTTTCCATGTTGCTCAAGTTTCGAGATATTGGGGGTGGCAATTAAAATTGGGACACCCTGTATACAGCAAAATTAATGGCAAAGATAAATAATTATGATTTCTTTTTAACAGTTTCAGATGCTCTCTCTGTATACACAAGGAAATATGTTTAGCAAACGTTTACAAATTTGTAGATATAAGATAATTGTGTAAATGTGACATTAAATATATAACCAATAAATAAAATGTTGTTAATTGTTAATTTTTAAAATTAATCTAGGCATTGGCCAAGAATATAATGGTTGCAATAGGTGATTCATGGTAAGAGTTAAGTATTCGTACTTCTAAATTTTGTAACTAATCTGCAATTAGTTTAGTTTCCACTTTTACTTTATTAGAATAGGCGGTTCAAGTGTGTGAAAGAGTTGGCAACCCTATTGTGACTATTCCTTCCTTATTGCATAACCCCGTCCAATTGTTTTTCGTGCTATTCGTGCTGGCAGCAATGGATATCTAAAGCATTTGCTATGTTCACATTAGTAGAACCTGTCAAATTTAGTAGAAATGTGACTTTATTTTTTACTGTATAGTTTAATTAAAATTTAAATTTAAAATGCCACTCTATCTGTAAATCTTTAAATTTTAAATAAAACCACATGTTAATACTCAACAATGTTAAAATTTGGATCCCGAGGTGACAGTAATATTGTTTATAAATGTACTGTGAGATTACTAGAAGACACTGAAATATTAGAATGTGAATACAAGGTACGGGTTGTTTAAACAATGTGTTTAGTGTTGTGATTGGGCAATTATCATTTTAGCCTCACCATAAAGGGAAATACTTACTGGAATACGTATGTCAACAGTTGAACCTCGTCGAGCAGGATTATTTAGGTTTACGTTATGTGGACATTAATGATCAAAGAGTAAGGCTATTTGTCGTGGGGCGAATCGTGGTGCTGACGTGATATTACCTATTCACACACACGTACCTGGGTAGATATTAAACAGTTTACTATTAATATTGTTGCCAGACCAAACAGGTAAAAACACTTTTACAGAGGCTCATTTGTTTAACGAATGTAGATCGTGAAAACGGTATTCAAATACTCGGCATGTAGCTCCTACTTTTATTAATCGTGTTTCGAGTTGACTAAACTAGTGTAGCCGTAGTCGAGCATGATTAACCCTTTCAAGCACGTTTAAATAATCTCAAATTAATTAACGTAAAATAAACAAATCTAGATAAATGATGGTTCTTTAGTTCATTGCTATTAATTGAAATTTAAATTCTGTTCAAAAATATATAATTCGTAAAGTTAACGAATATTAAACGTGTTAATGCCCAATAAAATTTGGAAGATGCAAAACATTCTTAGTTTAAGGTGTGCTTGTGGATATTAAAAATGTTAAAACTCTGGGTGGACCCTATTTTATTTTATAATCTAAACATAACCCACTTTTTTCACTAATTTATAAAATAAACAAACAAACATTTTTTTTCTTTTTTATTTACACCCATGAAACCCTCCTTTTTATTTTACTAATTGGATTATAGGCCCACCTTCCACCCATTGGTTAAATTTTTGTATATACAAACATCTTTATTCACAGTAATAGCAAAGTAGTACATATTTATTTAATGCAATATATTTGATGTCGGTCTTTAATTGCTGTAAAAGGACTATCAACCAATAGTCTTTCGGCTCTTTAATTTTAATTTGATAAATAAAATTTATCAACCGTTTTGATAAATAAAATTTCTGTTCAAATTGAAAACCCTAATTTATTGCAGAAGCATTAAATAAAAATGAAAAGTAGCCTGGATATATAAATATCAATTTGATTGCAACTCTAACAGGTTGAATATTTATTTATATATGGGAAACAATCATTGTTGGTGGCAGCGGTGGCTCGTGGATTTCGTAGGGAGAGCACAGACAAAGATGTCGCTCATGCTGCACTACTTACTCATATAGAGGAAGCAAATATTACATTGCTGTTTCGGTCAAATTTTCTTACGTTGCCCCGCTGCCGAATATCCACGAGCCGCCACTGATTGGTGGATAATGCCACTTAATTAGGGAAAATTGTGCAATGTTTTAGACGATAGATGTCGCCTTTATGGTGCATAATCTATCATGTCGCCAGGGATATATAGTTTGTGTAATGTAATTTCCGTTGAATGTCATGTGGTATTTTCATGATTAGTAATATCAGCAGTGACATTTTGCGGGTATTTTTTTTTTGTACCACTGAGGTAGCATACAGACAGGTGCTGTCTTTGCAACCGACGCTACCTATCTGTATTGCCACCTCGGCCGTACCAAAAAAAAACCAAGAACCGTCACTGATAAATATTGAACACATGCATTTTTATTTTGGACAGTGACAAATACAAGGAACCTCGTAAGTTGGTACCAAGCAGATACAACAACCCGGGAACGGTAACGAAAAGGAAAACAAACCGAGTTTCTCGTTCCCGTTACCGGAGATTAGTTATTAGCTGTGTATGTCAACACGCGAATCATATCATTTAACTTTTGGTTCCCGTTCTCGTTACCGTTCCGGGGATGTTGTGTAACGGCCTAAACTGTCTAAAAATGCTAGTGAATAATATAATGAAGTCTGGAATCGGAAATTTCGCGCATGCGCGTTTTCGAGTGGTACAACCTTTGGGATTTTACCTGCGTTTATATTATTACACAGACTGTATGTATGTATATGTAAAACATTTATCAAAACTAAAGAATTTAATTATTAGTGTGCTAGAAAGGGTTAATAAAACATTTCAAACTCTTACAAAGTAACTCCTTAACTCGTAGGATGTAGAAACCCGTAGATAGTGTGGTGTTGAGCGCCACGGTTCGCTCCTGGCTTTTAACTGGCGTAAAACGAGGCTTGTTTGTTTTAATATGTGGAAATTTGTATTTTAGCACTGGCTAGATTTAGGGAAATCGATTTGTAAGCAAGTTAAAGACTTAGATCCTGTTCTGTTCAGTTTTCGGGTGAAATTCTATCCGCCGGATCCTTTTAGATTAAAAGAGGAGATCACTCGTTACCAGATATTTTTGCAATTAAAGCGCGATCTCCTACACGGCCGCCTGTACTGCGTGCCGAACGAGGCCGCAATGCTGGCCGCCTACATTTTACAAGGGGAGCTCGGCGACTACGATCCCGAGATCCACATGGGCAGCTACATTTCGGACTTCAAGATACTCATCAAGCAGACGGACGCCATCGAAGACAAGGCGATGGAGCTGCACCAGAAACAGCTGAAGGGGCACACACCTTCGCAGGTCGAAAACGCTTTTTTGAAGCTCGCCTGCTCCTTGGATACTTACGGGGTTGACCCGCATTCTGTTAAGGACCACAAAAGTAGCCAACTGTACTTAGGAATCAATTATAGTGGGATTTTGACGATACAAGGGAGTAAAAAGACACACCACTTTCGGTGGCCTGACATACAGAAGATCAATTATGAAGGGAAAATGTTTATAATACACTTAAATTATAACGATGTATGTTGTTGCGTTTCAAGACATTTTACTTCCGTAATTTATAACTTCTTTTTTTCAGAAGAAACACACTGTAGGATTTAAATGTCCGACTGGTGCTGCTTGTAGGCATGTCTGGCGCTGTGCAATAGAGCAAATGTTATTTTTTACGTAAGTGTATTTATCTTTATGCAAAATTTATATTCCTAGTTTCCTGATTTATTATTTTTTTATTTTTAAATGTACTATTATCAGGCGCGCACCCAGGGGGTGGCTATCGGACTTGAGCCCCTTCCTAAGGCATTTATATACCGAGTGTTAACCACCAAACCTGGCCATAACAAAATTGTGTTTTTTAGAATTTCAATTAATTGTAATGCCATTGCTATGTTACACTTTTATTTATGACTAATTGTCATAATTGTCAATTGTCAAATTGTTGCGCCTTGGGGGAGGGGCTCACACATATAACTTGCACACAAACATGTGTGTAAAGTGAATATTCGTGAATATGACATTAAATAAAAGTGTAACATAGCAATGGCATTACAATTAAATAAAATTCTTAAAAGCACTATTTTTCCATGTCCAGGTTTGGTCTTGGGGGGCTCAAGTCCGATAGCCAAACCCCTGGGTGAACTGCCTGTTCAAAGCAGTATTTTTTCTATCCTCATAATATACTTATTAGTTTCCACACCAATTGCTCAGGAAGTTGTTCAATAATGAAAACCCATAAAACCCAATTTTCAGAAAAACAAGCCTTTTCCTCTAATCTGTAACTGTAACAGTAAAGCGAGTTGTGTCTTATCCAGAAGAAGGTAAGTGCGCGGTCCAGTGAGAATTGAAATGCGATCCCATTTACCCGAGGACGCCTAGAAGACAAACGGTGGTGACCTTGAGGAAAACCGCGTATGCGCATTGAATAATATCAGAGGGATAATTTTATTTATATTTTTAGGTTGCCTACAAGTTCGAATGCTCCTACTGTAACAGGAGGTGGTTTTTTTTCATGGGGTACAAAGTTTAAGTATACAGGTCGTACCGAGAGGGAGATATTAGAAGACACGGGTTCCCCCACCAGGGAAGAGCCCAGTATCCAGCGCACCTCTAGTCTAAGAAGGAAAGCTTCTAGTGTACCTGCAACCCCCTCCACTCCCCTGCAGCCGCATTTAGGTAAAACTCAATATTGTTGTGCTGATTATCGCCATTGAATTTAAGGGGAATGTAAATATTTTTTATTTAATACAGGTTATAGTAATTTAACCAGATCAAGTCATTCAGATGCTGGTGGTTCCCGAATGGAACCTTGTAGTAGTACAGGACTTTGTTCTGGATTAGATGGACCTTCACCACAAGTATATACAGATGTTTCAGGGCTGGAAACGGTTTCTGAAGATCAGGAAGCTATGGGAATGGCTAAACTTCGAACTACTGGTAACTAAACTAATTGGTAGTGATTAGTCATGCTAATATTTGATTAATTTACAGTTTTGAAAGATGATTCCATGGACAGATTTAGTGATTATTACTTCCGTGATTCCTTTGAACATTCCTCTTCAGAATCTCAATTAAATTTAAATAGTTACCGCGGCTACGATGCTACGAATCCATCACATAGATCGAGTCGTAGCCAAACACCTTTATCTTACTCTCAGGTAGATGGACGAATTTGCTTGCCAAATACAAGTCAAAATACGCAAAAACCATTACACAAGAGCCGTAAGTTTAACATATTCAAAGCGTTTGTACCTTCCTTTGTGATCGTCACTACGTTTGTACTTATTTCTGCAATCGTAATATTAGAAACAGACTGCGAATTATTCACGAGTCTTAGGAGTATGCCGGAAATAAATTCTTTAAGGTATCAAGTCTACGAACCATTAAAACAGTATTTAAAACAGATTCTCTCTAACATATTTTCATAAACATTTTCATTTGATCAATGCCAAAATATGTACATAAGGCGACGAAGGCACTGCGGAAGGAGCAGACCCATTGAAAGTACAAAAACTACTTTAATCAAAAAATTGCTCGTTCCACACTTGCCCCATACAAAATCTAACTAAAATATGGCCTACTTTCATAGTTTTGCTCGAATAATCTCGAATGCTTTAATACAGTACAAAGTAGCTTTAAGTTGTTTTGGTTAACTTCTATAATTTATCCATCGAGAATTCCTTTTTGTTTTGTTGCGTTGAGATAAGGCGTCATATTTTTGTTGGATTAAATTTTTCATAAGAGGGAACAAAAGTAGTACATATGTTGGTGAAAAGTGAAAATATTTTCTATTGCTCTTTTCTTGAAAATTTCGAGTTAAACAACTGCATTTGCATGTAATAACCAAAAAAAGATTCATCAGCCAAATTAGGTAAAGTATAGCTTAGTTATAAAACTTTTTGTAGCCATTGAACAAATAGTATATGTTTAAAGAAAAAACGCGAAAAAAAATTACGAGAACAAGATAAATAGTTCCTGCAATTTTGTTTGCGATTTCTAAAAATAGTCGTCGAGATATAGCCCCCTTTTCAATAAAAAGAACGTAAGCTAGCAATTTTCAAAGAAACACAATTGTATAGGCTACATCAGTTTAGGTTTTAGTCTATGAGTGTATTTCGCATCGCTATTTTACTTGTGGAAATAAAGGTTTGCAAGTAAATTCCTGTACATTCTAGGGATACATAACTGATGGTGACTTCATAACTATTTTTTATAAAAACTAAAGCTCTATTTATGTACTTGTTTGTCATATCTGTGTTATTTTCCAAATCCAAAGATTTTAAACATTCCTTTTGTGTGTAAGTTAAAAGAAAACTTTAAAGGCTTGTTATTTGCTTAGTGTTTCCGGACGCCTTTAGCTTTCTTTTAATTCCATTGATCTACTTTTATATTTGTACCTTAGATTAAGTTTTTTTTATATTTTTGTGGTGTAGTCTCGCTGCACACTTTTCGAGGCTTGAGAAGCTTCATTGAAAGACTTGATGTCAATTGTGCAGACTAATTAAATTAATCATTTGTAAAAGAAGAATTTTATTAAACGATTATAAGAACCTTAAATAATTTTTTTTTTATTTCTGTTCGGAATGTGGTTATATTCTGGTTTTAGGTTTTGAAGTTGGTTTTCAAAAACAAAAGTTAATAAAAATATCTTTAACATACTACCTGTGAGAACTGCTAGTGTTGACTAATTATACGCATCATTTGTTAAAAGATAATTTTATTAAACTATTAGGCGGTTTCCATAAATGATATGATGTCACAGATTAATAACACGGTGTAACACCATGCTATGAATTTAACTTTAGGAAAACAGACTGCCACAATTCCATTGTCCCCCACCTCCCAAACCTTCGACATCATTTATGGAAGCTGCCTTAACACTTCTACACATTTTGTTTACAGTTTGGAATTGCTGAATTCCACAGGAACAAGGTGATTGTATTTGGGTTTTAAGTTTTTTACAAATAATTTGTAGTCGGAGACAGATTTGTGCATTATTCGGTTTTGCACATGGCTTTCTGGGAGTTCAGCCATCGTTGGTATTTCGGTTACTTGAACATCAATATTTTCTGGGTATAATTCATCTCCTGGTAATACGGTGAATAATCCTTGCTCAGAGTCGATCCTCCAGGGAAAATAACGCTCCATCCCTAGCTCGGCCCGTTCGTTCGTAAATTTAGATAGGTGGTCTATATCTAGAAAATTTCCCAGTCGCGATATTTCGTAAAACTGGGGTGGGGGTAACATAATTTCGTCCTTGCGGTTGCGCAAAATGTACTCTTTAGGAGTTGCCCACTGAAATAATAATCAGTATATAAAAACGTTTTGGCTGGTAATCTGAGGATTCTAACAAATTAACCCTTTCGCTACTGTTTCTTTACATACTAGGCCAATCTAAAACTGCACCACAGACATGGAGCATTTTCCTAACGCCGCAGCGAAAGGGTTAATGACGAAGGATGAGGATTAACATTTCTCATTCTTGAACTGTTTGTAGAGGAAGATGCTAATTCATGTCATTTACACTTCATGCAACATCATATATATATATTGGGATGCATATGACTGTGTTTTAACCATTTCAATAAGCATTTTCTATCACACAATCCCTTTTTTTAACGATACTTACTTCTAGATGTTGAATTTCTTGTTTTTCTGCATGAGCGGCTGGAGTCTGGTGGAAGGAAGCTAAGAAGAAGATGGTGTCGTAACGTACTGGCATTGTTGACGGTGTGGCCCAATTGCTCCAAGCCTTCAAGGCCCAGACGTCGGGGTATACCTCAAATTTATGGCAGAGCTCTAAAAATTGCTCGGGATCGTCGTGGACCTTGTCTTGCCACTTTTTAATTTCAGGACCGCCTAAAGAAAAATACTGAAACTACTCTATGTATAGAGTTTGACTTATATGTTTCTACCTATAAAAGAAGCCCATCTAGCAATCCTCTCCTTATAGTTAATCTTGTAACTTCTGCAAATCAAGATCCCGCATTCTTCGAAAGTTTCACGTATAGCACCAATGCGCAGTGACAAATATTTAGGAAGAACATCGGGATTGTTATCATTTTGCAGGATTAACGGCTGATTTTGCTTCAACCTAATTTTCTCAAAAGAATCCACCTTGAACCCAAATTTTTCGTACAGCTTCAACCAATCCCTCGATTTATCAGCGGGCGAGATATTTCCTCCTGGGAATACGTAAGTGTTTGGCATGAATCCAGATTTTGTGCTTCGTTTAACAGAAAGTAATTTGTAGTTGAAGTCACTAACTGTTATTTGTGGCGTGAACGTCGTCTTCGCCACCAAAATCAAACTCGAGGATTCCCGCCATGCCTTCATTGTCGCCATCTGGTTGAAGCAAAAAACACTAATTATTAATTATCAAGTTTAATCAACTGTACGATTGTTCCAAATTACTTACCACTCGGCAATTTTAGGTTAACTTTAATATTTGCGTTAATATAAGACGAGAACTTATTGATACTTGTTTACAAACACGTCAACGAGTCCAATAAATTATTTTCGTATTATTTCTAAAGCACTTACACGAAACGAGTTACCAAATGTGCACTAGTTGCGTCACCTTGAATGCTGTGATCATATCAATTTTACAATATTTTTGAATGAAACGTGTCTGTTTATAAATACGCAAGATTGTACTTGTGTGAGCTTATAAAGACAAGTGAGCCGTTTTTTCGTGTCGCGCTCATTATCCCAATTATTGTGTACATGCAAATTTTAAAGTAAATAAAAGCCATGTTTTTTGGTTTTTTTATATTCATCTCGGAAATCACACGGACGTGTATGGAATTTTTGTTATTTACTTATTATCCATCGGTTCTTCGTAAATATATAATTAACAATACCTGAAATGTGTTATAAGTTGTTACATTGTGGTGTGCAAACCACGTATTAATTTTGGGTTTAAGGCGCCTCGACATCTAAAGTAATTCGCGATTAATTTACATTATAATGGTGGCATATATGAATATATACTTGTGGATACACGATACATTCTGTTTAAAAATTTTATTTTTACTTTTCACAGATTCGCAATTTGGGAAATATCATGGGTAAAGTAATTTTTGAAGCTGTCCAGAGTTATATTAACCAACTTGCATCTGGAATGCTAGTGTTAAGTCAACACTAAGATGCATAATGCTATTTTTCTAATGGGTAAACGAGTGTAATGGCGGTTGTTGACCCGACTTTTCACATTTTTTGTTCTGAAACCAGAACTTAAATCAAATAATCTATTAGAATGAGCTAAAGTCGTATTTTACAGCCAGGGCATGAAGTAAGTGCAAATGGGGTTGCATACCATTATAGCTAGCTGTTGCAATTTTTTGGCTCAATTTTTAATATCTCTTCCCATTGTTGTTTCAAAAATTAGCTCTAAAATCAAATAATCTTCATTAAAATAAGCTAAAGTCGCATTTTACAGCCAAGTGCAAATGGTGTTTCACGTAGATATTAGCTGTATTATAGCTACAAAAATTTGATAAACCCGATTTTTTATAAACTTTTTTTTAAAACAACACTGTGGTTGGTTGTGGTGGTAGTTTGTAAACTTTCGTAGAGGAGGGCAAAAGAGCGTCTCCATGTCAACCGCAGGGGATGCACTACTTATCATTGACGGCTCGCGGGGTGACTCATGGTACGGCCGATACAGATAGATAGGGTCGGTGCAGGGACGGCTTACCTGCTACCTCGGCCGTACCATGAGTCACTCCGCGCGCCGTCACTGCTACTTATTAACAATTAAGTATATATAATCAATAATATAAAGCGAAGTATATATAATATAAAATATAACATCTATTGCTAATTTTGCACTTTAATCACATATAACTAAATATAGAAATCTTAAAATCCACAAAAACATATATACATATCACGGTAGGCTTAATACTTTCTGCTTCAACAGTCTTTTGAAATAAGTTAAGGATTTATCCCTCATCTAACTCGTTGAATTTAATCAGGCCTTCCCATTAATACTTGAAACAACTTATTTTAGGGGGCGATGTAATACTAATCAAAACAATAACAAACGTCTTTTTTATTACTTAACAAATCGCCACTGGTTGTTCCACTTACAAGCTCCGTTAAGCGAAGTGGTTGGCCTGTAAGGTCAAGCCCAACAAATTCAATTACTGTTTCAGGGTCGGCTATAGAAGAAAACCGTGACCCCTCTACGAAAATGTACAAACCACCACTGTACCGTTCTTATTAAAAATATTTCCATCTTTTCCTCCACAATATATCAAAACATGATTTGTAATTTAGAGTAAATATTTAAATATATATTTGGGTAAACTATAAATACATACATAAAAAGTGAACCGGTTTTAGCAATTTAAATTTGCGAATTGTTTATTGTTACATTGGTAACACTGAGTAGGACGAATTTATGTGCATAAATTTAGTTGGGTACGCGCTCATAAAATAATAGCTTGTTTATTTGTGTAATCATGCGGTGTATGTGTAATGTTTGTTTATTTATAAGTGGACAGTAATGAATAATGTATAGTTCGCAGAACGCGCCGGAATTTCGGAACGCACCGCATGGGCGGTGCTTAAGGGACTGTCGATGAGAGCAGCGTGCTCCATCTTGTGGGCAAAGATGGACACTAAGTGAGGTTCTAAAGCGGAGTGTATAGCTAATAGGTGATAGCTGCATCGATGTGATTTTAGTTCTTGTATATTCATCTTTACAAAGACACACCTAATAAAAACATTCGTACAGTGATAATAGTGACAGAAGAAGGACCTCAAATTATGATATGAGTGGAGTTGCATGGTTCAAATGGACGAGGAACCGACAAGAACATAGTATACACACATTCTTTATAGATCAGTTCAAAATGGAGTATGTGAAACACTCGTAGTAATACCCCGACAGTTGATTTCAGTGTTGTCGCGGCTGGTACATGGACCTGGTGGTTGTGCTCGGTTACAAATACATCGGATTTCGGTGCCCCGAGGGTCCGGCGGCCCCCCGAAAGTGTGTTCTTAGTGCAATCATCTAATGTTATTGTTTGCTTTCGCTGGGATGCTGTATATATAATGACCTCTGACTAATAATTAAAATTCTTCGGTGCTCCATCGATGTAAGGTAAGCTTACGGATTTTATTATAACGTACGACGTTTCTTCTAACCCATCCATCGTGCTACAGAATAGTCCTTTTAATCCGTCATAAATAAATCAACAAATGTCCACTTCGCCTTACCCGGGGATTACGCGAAACGATCAAATAAGACGAATCCCCTATAATTTCGTAAATGAGACGTTGACGGATTGCGTTTGTTTTCTTCGGGGGGACTGTCGCAGACGGGGCACGAACCCACGACCCACGATGTCCGTGCCACCGCCACTAATCCCCTCGTTTAATCACCACGATTTATTACCTCTATTCAAAATCCGAAATCTCGACAAGAAATTGTCGGTCCTCGCGATTTATCCCAGGCACCTGTTTTTCTTTGTTGAAACTGCGATTCCAATGCTTCCAAATAGTACTCGGCTCGCCGTAATCCCTACAATTCCTTCATAATCTGTTGATTGTTGTTATTAGCACGTTTTATGTGCACAATGTTCCCGCAGACTTAAACAAATAACGGTAACTGTTGCTTATCGTCGATTGTTTTCAACGTGTGCGAGTCGTAATTTGTTTATATGGTACCACTGCACTTTTCGGTTAGCAATTCGCACTCAACTCATCAATTATATTTATAACTTGCGCGGTACATAAATTTCGCCGCGCCGAATTTTTATTTAAAAAATGCTAAATAAACCAAATTGAAAATAAAAATAAAAGTACAACAGTACAGAAAAACATATTTATACGTCTCCGGACAGTAATGTGTTAATAAAAAATTCTCTTTAATAATAATAATAATAATGTATCTGGAGAAATTAGTCATGATAATGCATAATAATTATTTTATACAGTAAAATATCACCACTTTTTCATCTAAGCCACGCAGACTATTGAATTCTACAAAAGAAATGAATAATTCAATATTCGTCGTTGGAAAAGTCAGCAAACTCGTTTCAATAATTCATTTGTTTTGTACTTAGAGTCTTTGTAGTTTTCGCAGCTATAATTATATATTCGATGAATTAAAGTATATTTATTTTTCATCCGCCTATTTTTGTTTTCAATTTCAATGT
Organism: Ocypus olens; assembly: GCA_910593695.2. NCBI lineage: Eukaryota > Metazoa > Arthropoda > Insecta > Coleoptera > Staphylinidae > Ocypus > Ocypus olens. The sequence continues at coordinate 3,864,137 of OU343057.1, read as the reverse complement.
AATTAATTACTGATCAAATTAAAACATTGGACACAAACGTATCGTATTTGTTTAATTAACAATTCCGACATGTTTCGGTTCGCATATCAGAATTGTAAATTAAACAAATTTAATTTGTTTTCGAAATAATTAAGCGTTTTAATTTTTCCAACGGGAATTCAATCAAACGTTTAATTAACGTCTTTGTGCTTGAAGGGGATGAAATTAAAAATAACATCCCGTGTGCGATTAACGAAATGTGATGAATCTTGAATCGGAATGTATAAAATTGGTATAAAATTTGAAACATTCGTAAAATCTAGACAAATATGTCGTTTATCGATAGCCATTTGGCAGATTAACAAACGAATATCATTTTTATGAAAAAATGGCGAAAATCATAAAATGACGAACATTTTTTTTTTTTTAATAATTACTGTACACGCCTTTTCCCCTTATTAAGAACCGTCGTGAATTTTTTCATTTTTTTCTGAGACCCAATATTTTTTGCATGAATTTGTTTTTCCTGGAAAAAGGCGAAAATCATGAAATGACCAAAACATTCTTTTCGGAAAAATAATTACTGTACACGTTTTTTTAGGTCATTAGGAACTGTCATGAATGTTTTCAAATTTTTCTGAGACGCAACATTTTTTTCCTAAAAAAAGGGCGAAAATTATAAAATGACCAAAAAATTTTTTTTTTCGGAAAATAAATACTGTACACGCTTTTTCCCGTCATTAAGAATCGTCATGAATTTTTTCAAATTTTTTGGAGACGCAACATTTTTTGCATGCATTTTATCATGAAGGAAAAAATTATAAAAAGGAAAACTGTCATTTTTCTTTGAGGAAGACCGGAATTCAGCATAAATAGAAAATGGTTTTGTGCTACAGATGAACTATTTTACTTTCACACGATGTTTCAGATTTTATTGAATTTACGGTTACTTGTCAGTTTACTCAAAAACTAATGAGATTTAAAAAAAAAAACGTATTCTTTATAAGTTGTTCATTTCGGCATTCTCTGCAATTATTATGAATATAAATTTGATGTAAATCTTATCATTCCATGATTACAGACAAAACATTTTCAATTAATATTATGAAAGATGTTTTTAAACAAAAGATGTTAATATTTTTTTACGCTTAAATGTTTTTGTAATATTTTTCATATTTAAAAAAATATCAGAAAACGTTGTAATCAAGGCTGAAAGATCTCTAGTCAAAGTGTCTCTCTCCCCCGTTGTAATCGTCTGAATTTATTTTTTTTATTAAAAGTCAATTCAGTCTCGACTCCCACAAATTATTGCAAAATTCGAAACCAACTAATTGCTCTTTTTCGTGTGCCTGCCTCTCTGCGTTTTGTAATTATTAAAATCATTTCGTAAGCTCATCGTTTTTTTTCTTTCATTTTAAATACGATCTCATCATTCAAACCGTAAATTAAAAGTATATCGCACGAACCGCTCGGATGAAAAATAAAAAATTAACGGCGAGCGCCCGAGATTTTCGGTATTGTGTATAAATCTAAAGTGAAAATGAAAAAAATAAATATATATATATGAAACGCTCTTAAAAAAGCTTTGCTTTTACAACTACTACTTCTCGACGTCTAGACCGTGCTTAATGAACATCATCTCTTGCACCGATTCGCTCGAATTTTAAAAAATGTATAATGTAAGACTTTAGTGTATAATGTTTAGATTTTGTTTAGGCCGTGAAGTATCACATTTACGGATTAGGCTTTTAAAGGCAGATAAAGTAATGAGCCAATCAGATCAGGCATCACGGCATACGTAATGTTATGGCCATTTGGCGTTTTTTTTGGCCCGTTTTAGCCTGCATAAGAAGCTTGTCTACAGCCAATCAAGTATTTAGTCATATGGAACTCTTCTAATATATAGACAAGACCTGTGAACTTCATGTAATTTTGATCTGCTCCACCAATAAAGAGCTATTATTATTATTATTATTATTATATATTTAATATACCAATATAATAAATTAAATGTACCAGTAACATTGGATACAATACGGAAGGGGATTTTGCCGATTTGGCGTATTAATGTATTTTTTCTTAACTGAAAGTTACCGTCGAATTTCCCGTGTCAAAAAGGCCAAAAATGGTTTCCTCGAAGCAATAAAGCAGATTTTACTGACTTGACTGGATTCAATCCAGTTGCGTCAGTAAATCTGCCGCTTTATTGCCCTGTCTAACAAATAACTATTTTCTTTTATATACATTTTGTTAATAATCTGAATTGTTTTTAATATTTTTTTAGGCTAGAAGCAGAATGCTTAGACGATAGTGTCTAAATTTTAATTTTGCTTGTAAAAAAAAGAAAAACAAATTGATACAAAAATCACAATGTTCAAAATTTAATATAAAAGTTCCATCCAGTTAATTACAAAACGGCTCGACTGTTAAATTAATGAACACCGCACGTGCGCTAATACTAAAATACATAGTTTTGATTAAAATAACACGTAATTACTACAATAGGTTTTGAGTTAAATAAAGAACTGGCCATTCATTATTAAAAACACGTTACAGTCAATGGCTATTTATAACACGATATTTTCGTACTTCCTGCCTTACTTTTCGTAACTATTTTCAACAAATCTTCCTTTAATGAAGTGGAAATCCTGATTATCCCCCATTTGGAAATGGAAGTGGAAATTGCAAATGTATGCAACCGAAAGTGCACAGGACAAGAGTACTGTCAGATGCCGTAAACTTTGTGTTGCATTTAAAAGATTCTAAAGTAAGACAACAGAAGATATTAGTTATTTTTTTAATATTTAAGCGATATTTATTTATTAATTTGTTGGTTTTTCGCAAAATCTGAATATATCGTAGCAAAGGGAATAAAATACTCGCCAACTTCATTCATGCATAGGCTAGACAAGGAGGCGAACGCACCTATTTTTAATCATTTAAAATCGTTGATTCGGCAGTTTATCTTCCGTCGAGTGAGTGAGTTGACGTGTTTTAGTGTGCAGCGTATTGAAAATTGGATTAACGAACATTGATTTTCATTATTAGTTATGAAGATGGACTGTTGGTAAGTGATTAAATGAAATTAATCACAATGATTGTTTGCTACACTTACACTAATTCTTGTATCTGTACAAACAAAACCTTTGTCCGTAATTTGTTTCACTTAAACATGACCGCCAAACGTCGAAACTTGAGTCGTGTTATTGTATTTATATCAATGTAAAATTGTTTATGTTTTATATGTTTTAAAACATAGTTTAAATGCAATTAATTGAACTTTATTGAAGGTAGAAACGCCAAAAGTGGCGGAATCTATTGCCTGAATGCTGTACTTTTGGCGTTTCTACCTCTAACGGTGTTTGGAATACTTATATTCCAATAGTAATCTCCGTTTCCCCATCAGCAACTAACTACACTAATGAGACCTGAAAGGTAGAAACCGGTCTGTAGGTGTTCTGATGGGGGAACAATATTTAATGTGAACTTTATTGAATTGTATATGTTGAATGAATATGTTTCCCAACTCTTACCAAATTGACTGTCTGGGGGTGACTATGATCCTAATGATTTGAAAGCGTTGATCAAATATTAATTAGTGTATCTTATTTGTCCCTACGGAATTCTTTCCTAAAGCTAAAGTTTTCCTCGAATTAGTTCTAAAACGCATACTTAAATAAAAGTATTGATTGTACTAAAATTGCTCTTACGCCATTATTGGACCTCGAGGTTTGCTTTACTTAATAACATTCACAATCATTCATCGGTTAATCGATTTTCTCTCAATTTTCCACTCGTTTTCACAAAATGAAAGCTTTTACATCCGCGTCTACGTATGAACAAAACGCAATTCAAATTTCTGGCAAAAAGAACACGACGAGCCTTAATGAATCCATTATGGTATTCGCGTCGGTTAAAGCAATAGCTCATGTCATTGTTGCCTATCTGGATGCAGTAATTGCCCGGTTTTTACTTTCACTAGATTACAGTTTTCTCCTTTGAAATATTGGACGAGTGAAATATTAATGAATGGAACTCGCGAGACAAAGAATACCGGGATTTGCATAATTACACATTTGCATTTTTGTAATTAAGCGAGTAATCATTTGCTTGGAAACTTTCAAAACTATTCCCCGCTTCGTTCATTATTAGCTATTTTATCAAATGATTGGTCGTTTTCGTAATTCCTACGTAATCTATTCTATTAACAATCAATGTTTTATATATAAATTCGATCTAAACTTTCGAATATTGACGCCAGAAAATTTTTTATAATGTGTTGAAAGAGTGATATGGGTTCGGCGATTTTAATTGAGTATTAATCAAAATCAAGAAATCTGTAACCCAAATTTAAGAATTATCTTATAGCCTGAATATATGAATGAATACTGAACTTCTTGTAATTAAAAAGTATTCTACTGATGTAGACAAAACATCTGTTTAATTACATCAACGTGTATTTTAAGAACTGTAACCCTAGACAACCTCAATGAATTTCGCAAGCCGTTGAAGCCGTGATTTCTGCGGAATTTTTTATCGCCATTTTGTGGTGGCGTTCCACTTGCATATGAAAACAATGTATATGCTAATACCTATAAATATCTTCCATGACGCATAACTAATTACACTAGAAAAATATGAGATGACTAATATTTATAATGAAAATTACTTTGTTGTGATAACTCGAACTATAAGAGTGAAATTTACATAAATAATTGTAAATAATAATTGCAACGAATACACGCAGTGTTCTAATAACTGAATTTTTTTTCAAAGTTCGCACATCGCCATAAAAAATATAAACACATGAATAGATTCTACAATAGCCATACCAACTAACAAAAAAATAAAATTCGTGTCATCGCACCCCGAACACTGAAAATAATTATTTTCCATCCTCGCGCAACGAATACGCGCAGTGTTCTAATAACTGCAATTTTTTCAAAGTTCGCACATCGCCGTAAAAAATATAAGCACATCAATAGATTCTACATTAACCATACAAACTAATAAAAAAATAAAATTCGCATCACCCCACCCGGAACACGGGGAAAATAATTAATTTCCACCCTCACGCATGTTTTAAATTTGAAAAAGTTCTACAAAATGAATGAAACATAAATACACGCGTGTACAAATACAATTAATTTTGGACGAACAATTTTATTATGAAAATAACCGGTATATTTCAAACGCGCTTTGTAAAATTCGTACCAAGAGTCCAAACTGAAAAAAACGGTTGTGTATAAACAAACACAAATAGACAAGTATCCTATTGAAAATATTGCTGCGGTAAATAAAGTGATGAACAAAAGTCATTACAAGGGCTAGAAGTTTTGTGGGGTAATTATTCATTAATGTATGTATATTATTTTTTTAAACATTTTTTAGTACGTTGTAAGTCTATAGAGAACAAAATTTATTTATTAAAAAACATTAAATTACATTAAATATTGTTTCTCCATCAGAACCGTATAATATGCCCAAAAATGTTTTTTGAGCCCTATCATGTGGCTCCCCTGGGTCGGGGAGGGGGGTAATTTTGAAATCTTAAATGGGGATCCCTATTTTTTATTGCAGATTTGGATTCTATGCTAAAAAATATTGGGTTTTTATCCGAAAAAATTTTTTCGATGAGCGACAGATGGCGCTATATTCAGCAAAAACATTTATTGAATTGTATTTATTTCTCGCATCAAATGATAGATTACGACATTTTTTACGTAGTTATCTCTTAAATAAGGTGTTGATTGCAGTTATTAGTAATTTTATGTCAGAAATAAGCAAAAGAAAAAATATTTCTAAAAAAATCGTAGAAACCAAAAAAAATCAATTTGATTATTAAATTCCATTCTATACTTTTCTATTGTGGTAATGTATGAATGTTTGTAACGACAAACAGGAGTTTTTTAATTAAAAAAAGAATATTTAAAAAAAAAATTTTTTGCTAATCGAAAAAAATATTTCGAATAAAAACCTAATATATTTTAGAGAAGAAGCCAAATCTGCAATAAAAAATAGGGGTACCTATTTAAGATTTTAAAGTTACCCCGCCGCAGGGGGGAGGGGTGGTGGTTTAAATTTCACACCACATGATAGAACTCAAAAAAATTTAGACGTATTTTTTTGTATGTCTATCCGATTTGTATTTCGCGAGATATTTGGGGCGTACGGGTGGTCTAAAACACCCGGTATGATTAAGTATGAACATTTGTTTAAACAAATAACTACATTTTTAAGATTTTTTTTATACAAAAAAAACATTAAACAACCTGTTATTAAATTAAACAAAGACATAATCGTAGAAACCCTGAGCGTAATTCAACTGGTTGGATTGTAGGATAGGGCCCACCCACCGCCCTTCGTATCCACTTAAACTTAACACACAAAACTCCGTTTTAATGAATTAAATTTCTATGTAAATTCATGTGTAATGTTGGAAGTTTAACGATTACGAAAAACAGGGTTTATAGTTAAATTAAAGTGGATACGAAGGGCGGTGGGTGGGCTCTCTCCTACCCTCCAATCACTGCTACACGAACGAGGGTTTTATTAGTAGAAAACAATGGATTCAACATAGAAACAACGCCGTTCTGTTTTCTCTTTGGTTCATTAATTTAATCGTAGAAACCCTGGGATTCATTCAACTGGTTGAATTGTAAGATAGAGCCCACCCACCGCCCTTCGTACCCAGTTTAACTTAACCCACAAAACTTTGTTTTAATGAATCAAATTTCTACTTAAATTCATGTTTAGTGTTGGAAGTTTAATGATTACGAAAAACAGGGTTTTTAGTAGGGATGGGCGATATTTCACGTATCTGTGATTATTCACTGGTATTAAAAAATCACAGGTCGTTACTGTTACTAATAGGCGAATTTCACTGCTACTTAAAATCACTGTTACTTAAAATCACTGTTATTTAAAATCACTGCTACTTAAAATCACTGGTACTTAATATCACTGTTACTTAAAATCACTGCAAAATCACTTGCAACTTATGTACTAACAATTATTAATTAATTAATTGAGATTCTATAAAAACGAAAAAATTGTCTTGCCCGGCATGGAATTGAACTACAAACTTGCTGTGATCGAAAGTGATGAGTCACAATCAAAAAATTAAAACTAAAATTTTAAAAATCCATATCTCTATTAAAAACTGTGGGATTTATAAAAACAAAATTGATTTTGAATAAGCGATACTTCGACCATTGAGGATATTTTTTATGGAATTTTGTCTGCCCGTTTTATATTTTTTCTGCGATGTTTTCATTCAAGTGCTCAAAAATAAAACTAAAATTTTCAAAAATTCATATCTCCATTAAAAATTGTTGAATTTACAAAAACCAAATTGATTTTGAATAAGCGATACTTCGACCATTGAAGATATTTTTTAAGGAAGTTTTTCTACGCGTTTTATATTTTTTCTCTGCTATGTTTTCATTCAAGTGCTCAAAAAATTAAAACGAAAATCTTCAAAAATCCATATCTCTATTGAAAATTGTAGTATTAGCGATACTTCGACCATTGAGGATGATTTCATATGGAATTTTGCCTGCATTTTTTTTTCGGCGATATTTTTGTTCAAGTGTTAAAAAATTGAAACGAAAATCTTCAAAAGGATTTTTAAAGTTTTTCCGTATTGAAAATTGTTGAATTTACAGAAACCAAATTGATTTCGAATAAGCGGTACTTCGGCCATTGGGGATAATTTTTTGTGGAATTTTGCGCAGAGTGAAAAAGTATTCGGAGAGAACGAGATAACACATCTCCGCGTGGCCGCACCACCGAATTGAATATGAATCATCACGAATAATTACCGTATTGCTAAAAGAAAAATCCGTTTCAATAATTAATTAATAAAATACTGAAATCGACTAGATAGCAATCAATCCTTTTTCTCAGCATTAAAAGTGACAGACGAAGTGCTCATAAACTATGCAAGTGTAAATATTTACATAATTATGAATAATTATGCAAATTCAGTTGCGTTTCCATAAATGTTTCATTCATAAAGTATTTATGAACAAACGTTAATTGGTTATTTTCTGCTCGCTGCTCGGTGAAAGTAAACAATAATTCTCGTCATATTCGCGGCAGTTAATATTTGATTAAAAATTTATGAGATTTTTGTTTTTTTTGTCTTTCGTTACCTCTCTTGTTTATAATAGCGAAATGTGTTTCAGTATGTAATTTTTTTTTAAATGTAATTTACTTTAGTTTTAATAATGGCAAACAAATAAATCAAAGTGTTATACAAACAAAGTAAAAAGTGTTTTATTCCACAATATGTAATTGATATTGTTACTTCAAAGGCACGGCATTTATTGTCAGTGTGGGTGAACTTTATCAACCTGCTGAATTTGCTATCATACGAGTTTGAGTAAAAACTGGGGGGCCGCGATGGCCTAGTGAGTAGAGCTCCTGCTCACGGGCCTCGTGGTCGTGGGTTCGAATCCCATCCGTGCGGTCGCTTTTTCGGAATGAAGAAGTGGCCGTGCGGGTCCAGTGTATGTCCCCCCAATCATTATATAATTGAGTATATATATATATATATATATATATATATATATATAATAAATAATTAGAAATCAATATATACAGTTAATTGAAAACTCTGGCGGAATTGAAAAATTAAAAACTAGCCATTCGGGAAGCAGAGAGAAATTCACGTTCAAAATAACTATGTTGAACTATTTGTAAAATGGATTATTATAAGCAAGTTAAATCATAATTAATTTGCTTTTATAAAATAAATCTCTATAGCATGTGGCCTTTAAACGTTAAATACAGCGAAACCCAAAAACATTTTTACATCAAAACAGATTTATTTTGTAAATATAAAATTTAATTAACCAATTAAATTCTGCTTTAATTATAAAATAAATTTTACGTAGGGTTTCAATTATACAAAACCGGAACGTATTTACTATTTTTTAGCGTTGCTTTAATTATTTGATTACGATACACTTTTGTGGCTGAAATTACATTTGATTCTGAGGGGTAGGTAATAGTAACTGGAAACAAAGCCCATTTATTCTACATCTTGAAATACCATACCAGCTAGATTTATTCTTAACTTAAGCTTAACTTATTTGACGTTATCAGCCTATTCCATCAAGAAACGTGTATACAATTGAAGACGAGTACGTTTACCGCCGTTTCCTTATTCCCTGACGAGGATTAAATTTCTTTTTGTGTAGCATTCGACGTGCACATGAACCAGAGAAATTTAATATTGATACACGTTGTCGTGTAGAACGTGTCCGACTTCGAACGATGGCCAGTCTGATGGGCTTTTGTGATCTGGGTGCTTCTTCAAATCACCTTCCATCACACACAGATCTACTTGTATACCAGTTTACATTTCAATTCACTCTTGCGTATAATTTAAAACAAAAACAAATGTTTAAAGAGAAATTTAATTTAATCGTTTTTTAGGCTTTTTCAATTGATTTAAGCTATATTTAGTCATTTTGCGTATCTCGGTTCCTGGAAGTCCAATAAAAAAAAGTATAGACAAATAGTGTTCAGAATGAACTCCGAGACTTGAAAAAAAAAATTGAAGAAAAATTTAATTCAATCGATTTTTAGGCGTTGCCAGTCGATTTAAGCACTATTTACGAAAAAAGTCATTTTGCGTATCTCGGTTCCTGCAAGTCCTATAAAAAAAATATAGACAAATAGTGTACAGAATGAGCTCTGAGACTTGTTCGGTCTTGGAAAAATCTGAAAAAATTCATGGCGGTTCTTAATGATGAGAAAAAGCGCGTAGAGTAATTATTTTCGTAAAAAAAATTTTCTTCTATCAACTGAAAATTAACATTGAGCCTTATGGGAAGCGAATACCGAGACCCTGCAGATTGACGTTATCGGACACCGATTCATTCGAACGAACATATCTTGATTCATGAATACGGCAGATAGTTATGAATGGGAACATAGGATTCTAGAAGAGTGTAGCTACAAACTCATATAATATCATCCATATCTGTTGTGTGAGATGGCGCCAAAAAAATCCCAAAATCGAACGAAATTTCTGGCCAAATTACGAGTGCCCATTTTGAGAGCGCAAAACGAGAAAACTACAAGTACGATTTGGCTAAAAATTTAACCACGTATCTCCCGTTCTTTTGTGAACATTTTGATATATATTTCAAGTTATTTGGCCATTTCATGATTTTCGCTTATTTTCGAGGAAAAAAAGAGGAAAAATGTTGGGTCTTAGAAAAATCTAAAAAAATTCATGACGGTTCTTAATGACTAGGAAAAGCGTGTAGAGTAATTATTTTCCCGATAAAAAACATATTTCTACCATTTTTTACCAATTGAAAATTAACATAAGGCCTTACGGAAATCGAATACTGAGACCCTGCAGATTAAGGCTGACGGACAGCGGCTTATTAAAATAAACAAATTTCGGTTCGTGGATATGATAGATGGTTGGGAATAAAAGTAGTGGATTCTAGAAGAATGCGGCTATAAACTGATGTCATATCATCCATATCTGTCTCGTGAAACCGCGCCAAAAAATTCCCAAAATTTAACATAATTTCTTGACAACTTTCGAGTGACCAATCAGAGCCGGACAACAAGAAAACTACAAGTACGATTTTGCTGAAAATTTAACCACGTATTACCCGTTCTTTTATGAACATTTTGATATACATTACAAGTCATTTGGCCATTTCATGATTTTCGATCATTTTTCCATTCTAGTCAGGAAAAAAAGAGGAAAATGTTGGGTCTAAGAAAAATCTGAAAAAATTCATGACGGTTCATAATGATGAGAAAACGCGCGTAGAGTAATTATTTTCCTGAAAAAAATTTTCTTCTACCATTTTTCAACAACTGAAAATTAACATAGAACCTTATGGGAAGCGAATACCGGGACCCTGCAGATTGACGTTATCGGACACAGACTAATTCTAACGAACAAATCTTGGTTCATGAATACGGTAGATTATTATGAATGGAAACATAGGATTCTAGAAGAATGTAGCTACAAACTCATGTAATATCATCCATATCTGTTATGTGAGACGGCGCCAAAAAAATCCCAAAATCTAACGAAATTTCTGGCCAAATTACGAGTGCCCATTTTGAGAGCGCAAAACGAGAAAACTACAAGTACGATTTGGCTAAAAATTTAACCACGTATCTCCCGTTCTTTTGTGAACATTTTGATATATATTTCAAGTTATTTGGCCATTTCATGATTTTCGCTTATTTTCGAGGAAAAAAAGAGGAAAAATGTTGGGACTTAGAAAAATCTAAAAAAATTCATGACGGTTCTTAATGACTAGGAAAAGCGTGTAGAGTAATTATTTTCCCGAAAAAAAATATTTCTACCATTTTTTACCAATTGAAAATTAACATAAGGCCTTACGGAAATCGAATACCGAGACCCTGCAGATTGAGGCTGACGGACAGCGGCTTATTAAAATAAACAAATTTCGGTCCGCGGATATGATAGATGGTTGGGAATAAAAGTAGTGGATTCTAGAAGAATGCGGCTATAAACTGATGTCATATCATCCATATCTGTCTCGTGAAACCGCGCCAAAAAATTCCCAAAATTTAACATAATTTCTAGACAACTTTCGAGTGACCAATCTGAGAGCCGGACAACAAGAAAACTACAAGTACGATTTTGCTGAAAATTTAACCACGTATTACCCGTTCTTTTATGAACATTTTGATATACATTACAAGTCATTTGGCCATTTCATGATTTTCGATCATTTTTCCATACTATTAGTCAGGAAAAAAAGAGGAAAATGTTGGGTCTTAGAAAAATCTGAAAAAATTCATGACGGTTCATAATGATGAGAAAAAGCGCGTAGAGTAATTATTTTCCTGAAAAAAATTTTCTTCTACCATTTTTCAACAACTGAAAATTAACATAGAACCTTATGGGAAGCGAATACCGGGACCCTGCAGATTGACGTTATCGGACACAGACTAATTCTAACGAACAAATCTTGGTTCATGAATACGGTAGATTATTATGAATGGAAACATAGCATTCTAGAAGAATGTAGCTACAAACTCATGTAATATCATCCATATCTGTTATGTGAGACGGCGCCAAAAAAATCCCAAAATCGAACGAAATTTCTGGCCAAATTACGAGTGCCCATTTTGAGAGCGCAAAACGAGAAAACTACAAGTACGATTTGGCTAAAAATTTAACCACGTATCTCCCGTTCTTTTGTGAACATTTTGATATATATTTCAAGTTATTTGGCCATTTCATGATTTTCGCTTATTTTCGAGGAAAAAAAGAGGAAAAATGTTGGGTCTTAGAAAAATCTAAAAAAATTCATGACGGTTCTTAATGACTAGGAAAAGCGTGTAGAGTAATTATTTTCCCGAAAAAAAATATTTCTACCATTTTTTACCAATTGAAAATTAACATAAGGCCTTACGGAAATCGAATACCGAGACCCTGCAGATTGAGGCTGACGGACAGCGGCTTATTAAAATAAACAAATTTCGGTCCGCGGATATGATAGATGGTTGGGAATAAAAGTAGTGGATTCTAGAAGAATGCGGCTATAAACTGATGTCATATCATCCATATCTGTCTCGTGAAACCGCGCCAAAAAATTCCCAAAATTTAACATAATTTCTAGACAACTTTCGAGTGACCAATCTGAGAGCCGGACAACAAGAAAACTACAAGTACGATTTTGCTGAAAATTTAACCACGTATTACCCGTTCTTTTATGAACATTTTGATATACATTACAAGTCATTTGGCCATTTCATGATTTTCGATCATTTTTCCATACTATTAGTCAGGAAAAAAAGAGGAAAATGTTGGGTCTTAGAAAAATCTGAAAAAATTCATGACGGTTCATAATGATGAGAAAAAGCGCGTAGAGTAATTATTTTCCTGAAAAAAATTTTCTTCTACCATTTTTCAACAACTGAAAATTAACATAGAACCTTATGGGAAGCGAATACCGGGACCCTGCAGATTGACGTTATCGGACACAGACTAATTCGAACGAACAAATCATGGTTCATGAATACGGTAGATTATTATGAATGGAAACATAGGATTCTAGAAGAATGTAGCTACAAACGCATGTAATATCATCCATATCTGTTATGTGAGACGGCTACAAAAAAATCCCAAAATCGACCAAAATTTCTGGCCAAATTACGAGCGCCCATTTTGAGAGCGCGAAACGAGAAAACTGCAAGTACGATTGGGCTGAAAATTTAACCACGTATTACCCGTTCTTTTGTGAACATTTTGATATATATTATAAGTCATTAGGCCATTTCATGATTTTCGCTCATTTTCGAGGAAAAATGTTGGGTTTTGGAAAAATCTAAAAAAATTCATGACGGTTCTTAATGACTAGAAAACGCGTGTAGAGTAATTATTTTCCCGAAAAAAAAAGAAATTGTACCATTTTTTACCAACTGAAAATTAACAACGGACAGCGGCTTGTTAAAATAAACAAATTTCGGTTCGTGGATATGATAGATGGTTGGGAATAAAAGTAGTGGATTCTAGAAGAATGCAGCTATAAACTGATGTCATATCATCCATATCTGTCTCGTGAAACCGCGCCAAAAAATTCCCAAAATTTATCAAAAAAAAAACAAAAAAAACTACAAGTTCGATTCTGCTGAAAATTTAACCACGTATTCCCTGTTCTTTTATGAACATTTTGATATACATAACAAGTCATGAGAAAAATTTAGTTTTTATGCATTTCCAGTCGATTTAAGCACTATTTACGAAAAAAGTCATTTTAGGTATCTCGGTTCCTGAAAGTCCCACAATTTTTTTTTATGGACAAATAGTGTTCAGAATGAGTTCGTAGACTCAAAAAGCAAAAAAAAATGTTTTGAAGAAAAATTTAATTCAATCGATTTTTAGGCGTTTCCAGTCGATTTAAGCACTATTAATGTTAATTTTTCATTTTTCACTGCACTCATGTATACGACTACAAATTATTACAAAACCTACGAATCTTGCAATTTTACAGAGGATGTTTTAGTGTTTTGTAATATGAAATAGATAATATCACCAAATAATGTTTAAAATGAATAATAACAGAATTTCAAGACATACAGCTGATTGACACTTATACACGCGAAACAATGGCTTGTTGGTAAGACCGAGCTCATGTCCACAGTTCTTTCAGCGAGGCCGGAACATCGGGGAACTATTGATGCTGTCGAATCCAAAAAAAAAAGTAACATGACCGACACATTAGAGAGTGCGGAATTTTTTCCTGCATAGACAATGGGTTGTAAATTATTGTTTATGAAACGTGTGCTGGCCTCTATTTTGAAAAAAAAATACATTGTCGAAGCAACAACGCAACACCTGCTCCTCTTTGTTTGAAGAAGCGGATAGTGGAATTTTAATCAGCTCTTCCACAATGCAACAGTTGTTCCGTTTTCGTGACCCGTGTACGCAATTTTTTTGTATTTCGCCGTTATTTGAAAGATTTGTCGTGAGTTAGTTAGTAAAGATGATTTACCCTATTTTTTTAGTAATATCGCTAGAGTGGTAGATATTTTCAATTTGGCTTTATAAAAGTGAATGGTTTCAAATTCTTGACCTGGGCATTTATTCAAGAGGATTTAAAAAAAATTAACACAAAAATACATACGTTATTTATCTCAAAAATAGCCAAACTAGTCAATAATTTTAAAACATTTTGACTGTTTTTATTTGGTAGTACATTTCGAACAATGTGAAAAAGTTATTGTATAAAAACTATCGATATATAAAATAATAGACATCCCATTGAGCTATAAAATAAAAAGAACATTTTATACCATCATATATTACATATCTATTTCATATTACTGCATAGTTTAGTTATGGCTAGAATTAAATATTACTTTTAGTAACTCTCGTAGTCGGTATAGATGTTTCAAATCCAGAAATTGCTTCTTGGTCAGGATGATGAAATATTAGATGTCGATACGACTTAACCCAAAATTCATACATTCATGATGAAATATTCCGCACTGCTTTAGATATTACAATAATGTCGTAGCAAATGCAAGGCAAAATTAACATTTTGGAAGCAGTTTTTTAGTTTAAACACTAAATCGTGAATTCGAGACTACTAAGTTTGAAGACTGTATTCACGTATTCTACTAGGTTTTATTATTCGGATGATAATCTAAAACAAGATTTTTATTTTCTGTGAAAAATAGACTCAATTTTGCAGATAGATTGAAATTTTTCATCAAACCAGAACTGCTTATAACTTTGAAATATTTTTACATACTAATGGCTAATGTGTAAATTGGCGGTGGAGGTGAATGAACTTGCACAGGGTAAGTGTGCAGAAAGTCAGACAGAATCAAAAATCAATGCAATACAGACGAAATAGCAATAAAATATGTGTTCAACCTGTACATCAAAAATGTTCAACCCTGAGTTTAGTTTAAAAAATCTTACCTTGTTTGGACTGGCAATGAAAACAGTTTGTATCAACGTGTATTTTTTTAAATTAATGTCCCCGCGAAGTATCCCATTTTTCCTTTCATCTATCCTCATTTCCCTAATGAACATTTTTAATGCCACTTTTATTTCCGCACGCATTAACCCTCCCGTATCACCTCATCAAAACTATCATCTATCTGATGCAATATCTGAAATTGAAACGGCTATAACCCGAACGGCACAATAAAAGTGCGTCGTCGCCGAGAACGCGGTAATAGGATTGATTTTTTAGATGCAAAGATCTATTGAATTTTCATCATAGGTGGCAGTATAGAGGTACTCCCATAATGTAGTAAATGACGTAACAGGTTATGGGAAGCGATAAATTCGAGATTTCATGCGGTTCATATACTCGACAGTAACTTGATTCATCTTACGGTTTTATCGGAAACATAAACGTTACAGCGGATAACAGTTCGCAAGTGTTATAAATCTGTTACCTGTAACCGGTATCCCTAGCTTTGCGGGAGTATTTGATATTTCCAATAGTCACGGAGAGGTAGTTTAGGGGTGGTATTTGTATGCGTCGCCTTGAATATTTCCCCCGAGTTTTGCATTGTTGCATGGATATGTCTCTTACGCAAACGTTTTCTTCGTTTCAATTCCGTTCTCAATTTCTCTTACAAAAATCAATTGTTAATAATCATCGTAGACCATTAAAATGTATATTCTTTTTCATCAGAACAAGAAAAATCGATGTAGCTGTAGCGGCTAATCGGTGACTCCAAATCGAACGCGGTTTGCAAATCTGTACTGCTTGTACAGAAATTAGTTGGATTCAATTAAAATTGGAGATTTTAAATTTTTCACGAAAACTTGAAAAAGTACAAGTTCCTAGCTTAAAAATGCAACTTGTTTAATAATTATCGTAGACCATTTAAGTATACCTTCTTTTTCATCAGAAAAACGATAGAAATTGATTAGCGTTAAAAAATTTCAGCTATCTTCAATAGCACAAAAATTAGTATGTCAGAGTGAATGAAATTTTCAAAAAAAGGCCCTAGCGGCTAAACGCAAACTCCAAATTGAACGCGGATTTCAAATCCGTGCTCCTTGGGTGCAAATTAGTCGGATTCAATTAAAATTGACGATTTTTAATTTTTGACGAAAACCTGAAAAACTACCGAATGGTCCCCCCTTGTTACTTTTGCTCAAAAATTGGCTTTGAAATGATTTCCTGAAGAAACCACTAGTTCGATTCGGAGTTTCTATACGTCACTGTAAACATCTCATCAAGACCCATCAGAAAATGTACTTGCGCAAGAACAAATGTCAATTTAAAGCCCGTGGCGCGTCAGCAAAAAAAACTCGAAAATGGAAAAAATCGAAAAAATTAACTTTTTTAATAATCATCGTGGATCATTAAAGTATACCTTTTTTTCATCAGAAGAACGAGCTAAATCGATTGGCGTTAAAAAATTTCAGCTATCTTAAATAGCAAAAAAGTTGGCAAGTCACCACGAACATTATGGAAATTTTTGAAAAAAGTCGATTTTGAACGGCTGTAGCGGCTAAACGAGAACTCCAAATTGAACGCGGTTTTCAAATCTGTGCTCCTTGTGTGTAAATTAGTCGGATTCTATTAAAATTGGCGATTTAAAATTTTTGACGAAAACCTGAAAAACTACCCAAGGGTCCCCCCTTGTTACTTTTGCTCAAAAATTGGCTTTGAAATGATTTCCTGAAGAAACCACTTGTTCGATTCGGAGTTTCTATACGTCACTGTAAAGATCTCATCAAGACCCATCGGAAAATGTACTTGCGCAAGAACAAATGTCAACTTGAAGCCCGTGGCGCGTCAGCAAAGAAAACTTGAAAATGGAAAAAATCGAAAAAATCAACTTTTTTAATAATCATCGTGGATCATTAAAGTATACCTTTTTTTCATCAGAAGAACGAGCTAAATCGATTGGCGTTAACAAATTTTAGCTATCTTAAATAGCAAAAAAGTTGGTAAGTCACCATAAACATTATGGAAATTTTTGAAAAAAGTCGATTTTGAACGGCTGTGGCGGCTAAACTAAGTATCCAAATCAAACGCGGATTTCAAATCCGTGCTCCTTGGGTGCAAATTAGCCGGATTTAATTAAAATTGACGATTTTTAATTTTTGACGAAAACCTGAAAATCTACCCAAGGGTCCCCCCTTCTGACTTTTGCTTAAAAATTGCATTTGAAATGATTTCCTGAAGAAACGACTGGTTCGATTCGGAATTTCTATACATCACTGTAAAGATCTCATCAAGACCCATCAGAAAATGTACTTGCGCAAGAACAAATGTCAATTTGAAGCCCGTGGTGCGTCAGCAAAGAAAACTCGAAAATAGAAAAAATCGAAAAAATTTACTTTTTTAATAATCATCGTAGAGCATTAAAGTATACCTTTTTTTCATCAGAAGAACGAGCTAAATCGATTGGCGTTAACAAATTTTAGCTATCTTAAATAGCAAAAAAGTTGGTAAGTCACCATAAACATTATGGAAATTTTTGAAAAAAGTCGATTTTGAACGGCTGTGGCGGCTAAACTAAGTATCCAAATCAAACGCGGATTTCAAATCCGTGCTCCTTGGGTGCAAATTAGCCGGATTTAACTAAAATTGACGATTTTTAATTTTTGACGAAAACCTGAAAATCTACCCAAGGGTCCCCCCTTCTGACTTTTGCTTAAAAATTGCATTTGAAATGATTTCCTGAAGAAACGACTGGTTCGATTCGGAATTTCTATACATCACTGTAAAGATCTCATCAAGACCCATCAGAAAATGTATTTGCGCAAGAACAAATGTCAACTTGAAACCTGTGGCGCGTCAGCAAAGAAAACTCGAAAATGGAAAAAATCGAAAAAATTAACTTTTTTAATAATCATCGTAGAGCATTAAAGTATACCTTTTTTTCATCAGAAGAACGAGCTAAATTGATTGGCGTTAAAAAAAATCGGGTAGCTAAAATACCAAATTGGCTTGTCAGATTGATAATTTAAAAATAACACGTTTTTTGAATGGCTTTAGCTGCTAAAGCAGTGTTTCTCAACGTGGGCAATTTTACATTTAAATTGGGCGATTATCTGACAACCCGCTTTTGAGGGGCGATGGATATTTTGCGATATTAAAGGGGGCGAAGAAGCGGGTCTAACAAAGAGGGCGTTGGGTCCAAAAAGGTTGAGAACCTCGGGGCTAAACGAAGACTGCAAATCGGACGCGGTTTACAAATCTTGAATATTGATATATTCATCCATTCGTGGATATTTCCGTTGAATTTTTTACGAAAACAATACTTTCACAGACTTCGTACGGAGAAAGTAAAAATCCGTTAAAAAAAATCTGGGAAACTTTCTCCCTAAATCGGAAATGTTTGTCGTCTCCTCAAGGAATATAAAGTTTCAAAGGTTGGTCAGGCCACGGCCATGACTTATGAGCGAGCACGTGACTGGCGTTAAAAAGTTAAAGTTATTCAATTTTTACGTTGTTTGCGTCAATACCATTTAGTCTAGCATTTTATCACTGGGGTGTAATAATTGGCTTTCCAATTATTTCTTAACGATACCACCGGCTTCTCGCTTCGATGAAACAGCACCTAACCGGATGTTTGTCGTGCGAAATTTAGTGCACATCCACTCCACGGGAACACTATGTTCCACAAAAAAGCACTTTCCATGTTCCCGTTAATAAATCTAAATAATCTTTAACCGGCGGCAACAAAAGTCTGTCCGTGACGTCCTCAATTTTACAAAAAATATGATTTACTAAACAACTTTCACCCACGCATTCTCCTTATCTTGTCTTACACAGATATGCAATTTCGCATTATACGATTGCGAAGGTAATTGCCGTATAATAACATCAAGTTATTATTATCATTACAATCAATTGCGTGTCAAATCGAATAATTAAAATTAAAATTATATTCGACACACCTATCTATTAAAATTACCGCAGTTTTCTGTAGTTTTCTAAATTTGTACAAAAATTATTCCATGCAAAATACTTATTTGGCTTTCCGTCAGGACCTGTGCATTTTAGGAGTAGGGTTTCGGAAACACCTGTTGTTTTCCTTTGTCTGCTGTCGAGACCGGGGTGGGGGGATTTAAAGGTGAAACAACAGCCTCCCTTGTTGTTTTATTATCTTTTTGCGGCGACTCCCTTTTAATTGTTATAATAACAGAATTATGCATACTGAATTTTCAGGTTGATTGGGCGCAATTAGGTTAATTGTTTGGATTCATCGGTTATTCCTAATTTGATGATTGGGTCAATCGATTGATTCGTGATTTTATTCTTACATCCTGCAAACGGGTTTTCCCTTCGGGAAAAGAACAGGCCAGGCGACAGTAATCGGCGCAAATAGATTAATCGCCACCCCTTATGTCTTCTCTAACAAGTTTACATCACGTGTTGTGGGGGTGAAATCAATTCCACGTCCTTTTTCTCTCACTTGGATTTTTATTCGAGTAACAAACGACTATTTTGACACTGGATTTACGAAATCGGCCAATTTTACTTTACAATTTGTCGTTCGTGTTTAGTGGATTGCCATTTTTTTAATTCGGTTTCCAATTTTTATTTTCACCCCAAAACGAGTACGGTAAAATATGCGCTATTTTGAAAGATGATTTACTCTGTTCTCGAAGGATTATTTTAAAATAAAATATGGATTTTTGAAAATTTTCGCAAAAAAAACACTGCAAAAAAAATATAAAAAGTGCAAACAAAATTCCATAAAAAATTATCCTCAATGGCCGAAGTACCGCTTATTCAAAATCAATTTGGTTTTCGTAAATTCGACAATTTTCAATACACATAAGGATTTTTGAAAATTTTCGTTTTAAGTTTTTCAGCACTTGAACAAAAACATCGCAGAAAAAATATAAAACATGCAGGCAAAAATCAATAAAAAATCATTCTCAATGGCCAAAGTATCGCTAATTCAAAATCAATTTGGTTTTTGTAAATTCAACAATTTTCAATAGAGATATGAATTTTTGAAAACTTTCGTTTTAATTTTTTTGAGCACTTGATCAAAAACATCGCGGAAAAAAATATAAAACATGCAGAGAAAATTCCATAAAAAATCATCTTCAATGGCCGAAGTATCGCTTATTCAAAATTAATTTGGTTTTTGAAAATCCAACATTTTTTCAGTAGAGATATGGATTTTTGAAAATGTTTGTTTTAATTTTTTGAACACCCGAACAAAAACATAGCAGAAAAAAATATAAAACATGCAGGAAAAATTTCATAAAAAATTATCCTCGATGGCCGAAGTATCGCTAATTCAAAATCAATTTGGTTTTTGTAAATTCAACAATTTTCAATAGAGATATGGATTTTTGAAAATTTAAGCACCTGAATGAAATCACCGCAGAAGAAAATATAAAACGGGCAGACAAAATTCCAAAAAAAATTATTCTCGATGGTCGAAGTATCGCTTATTCAAAATCAATTTGGTTTTTGAAAATCCAACAATTTTCAATAGAGATATGGATTTTTGAAAATTTTCGTTTTAATTTTTTTGGCACTTGAACAATAACATCACAGAAAAAATATAAAACGCGCAGGCAAAATTCCATAAAAAGTGATCCTCAATGGCTGAAGTATAGCTTATTTAAAATCAATTTGGGTTTTGCAAACCCAACAATTTTCAATAGAGATATGGATTTTTGAAAATGTTAATTTTAATTTTTTGAGCACCTAAACAAAAACATAGCAGAAAAGAATATAAAACATGCAGGAAAAATTCCATAAAAAATCATCCTCAATGACCGAAATATCGCTTACTCTAAAATCAGTTTGGTTTTTATAAATGCAACAATTTTCAATGTAGATGTGGGTTTTTGAAAATTTTAATTTTATTTTTTTGAGCACCTGAATGAAAACATCGCAGAAAAAAATATAAAACGCGCAGACAAAATTCTATAAAAATTATCCTCAATGGTTGAAGTATCGCTTATTCAAAATCAATTTGTTTTTTGAAAATCCAACAATTTTCAGTAAAGATATAGATTTTTGAAAATGTTTGTTTTATTTTTTTGAGCACTTGAACAAAAACATCGCAGAAAAAATATAAAACGTGCAGGCAAAATTTCATAAAAAAATCATCCTCAATGGCCGAAGTATCGCTTATTCAAAATTAATTTGGTTTTTGTAAATTCAACAATTTTTAATATAGAAATGGATTTTTGAAAATTTTCGTTTTAATTTTTTGGGCACTTGAACAAAAACACGGCAGAAGAAAGTATAAAGCACGAAAGAAAAATTTAATAAAAAATCACCCTCAATGGCCATAGTATCGCTTACTCTAAAATCAGTTTGGTTTTTATAAATGCAACAATTTTCAATATAGATGTGGGTTTTTGAAAATTTTAATTTTATTTTTTTGAGCACCTGAATGAAAATATCGCAGAAAAAAATATAAAACGCGCAGAAAAAAATCTATAAAAATGATCCTCAGTGGCCGAAGTATCGCTTATTCAAAATTAATTTAGTTTTTGTAAATTCAACAGTTTTCAATAGAAATATGGATTTTTGAAATTTTCTTTTTAATTTTTTGAGCACTTGAACAAAAATATAGCAGAAAAAATATAAAACATGCAGGAAAATTTCTATAAAAAATCATACTCAATGGCCGAAGTATCTCTAATTCAAAATCAATTTGGTTTTTGTAAATTCAACAATTTTGAATAGATATGGATTTTTGAAAATTTTTGTTTTAATTTTTTGAGCACCTGAACAAAAACATCGCCGAAGAAAAATAAAACGCGCAGACAAAATTCCATAATAAATGATTCTTAATGGCCGAAATTTGAATATGAGGGTAAGAGTAAATGGCTATTCTCTATTATCTTCTTACAATCACGTTCTAAGTAGCAATCACTGTTTATGTAAGAGTTGTGATTTTAAGGAGAAATCACAGTTTAAGTCACAGTTTAAATAGCGGTGATTTTAAGTAGCAGTGATTTTAAGTAACAGTGATTTTAAGTAGCAGTGATTTTAAGTAACAGTGATTTTAAGTAGCAGTGAAATTCGCCTATTTGTAACAGTAACGACCTGTAATTTTTTAATACTAGGTACCTGAAATATCGCCCATCCCTAATCATATGTAATTTATAATATGTCAAAAATATATAATATATCTAGTTTCGTACAGAAAATTGAACACGACTTTAAAAATACTATTTGCAGGGTAGAAATATGTAATTCCTTAATTAGACCGCCGCATGCGACATCTTTGGGACAATAGTGTCGTTAAGATAATGCTTCGTTGCATATTATAGCATTAATGCAATTTTATTCAATACAAACTCCACACGTTCGGAATTCCACGAATGCTGAATATTTGCCATTCGCCGAGTATAAACCTCGAATGTTTATTAAGTGACGAGCGCATACGTATTTTTTCGAGTACTGGTTGTGGATTGGCGTGATATTCGTTCGCTTTGATTTGGGACGAAAGACAGACACGGCGAATAGCACACACTAGGGATGGGCGTTATTTCACGTACCTAGTATTAAAAAATTACAGATCGTTACTGTTACTAATAGGCGATTTTTCACAGATATTGAGAAATCACAGGTCGTTACATTTTAACGTGTGGTTGCAACTGTTACTTAAACCGTGATTGTTATTTAAAATCTCAATTGTGCCCGCTAAGTAAACAGTGATTGCTACTTAAGATTATAACTGCTACCCTACGAAAATCATTTAGTAGTACTATATTCGAGATAACTGTGTATTTCATTCCATCCTTTCCGTTTCCATTCCATCTATCAAAAATATTTCTGCTCGTTGTGTCAAATAACACTATATTTCGCACGAAAAAATAGCTAGAAATGTAAATCTCTTATATATTGGAATTATATCCCTTGTGTGCGGCCACAATCGGTGAACCATGCTTTATGCATCCGGCCAAGGTTGCGTTTACCCAACGTGATGTTTATAACGTATTAAATCATAAACAATGTGGTTTACGTGTAAAGCTTACGAAGTGGGGTAATTAGGGAGGGTTTACGCTAAATCGCAAAGGAAATACTTTCTTATATATGACAAATGCATTATATAAGGGGCTATCGACTTGAGGTCTTTCCGCCTCATATATTTTTTTATTATTTCAAGTTTCTTTTTTAACAATGATTTTAATTTATGTAAACTTGTACTTAAAAATAAGCTGTTTAGTTTGGAACAAAATAATATTTATGAAATCGTGATCAGACAGCGCAGGAAGAATGCTCACGCTAAAAATGCGCACAGAAAAGTGCGTACAACGAAAACTCACAGAGAATTATGCTCACATGGAAAACTCCATGTGAGCACAATTCCGTGTGAGGAGTTTTCTCTGTGCGCACTTTTCTGTGCGCATTTTTCACGTGAGTAGTCTTCCTGTGCGCATTTTTCACGTGAGCAGTCTTCCTGTGCGGATATATCAACGAACCTTATTAAATATACACCTGAACATAGTTTATACCTTAAAATCAACTCATTGAATTAAACTTAACACTTATCAGAAAAACTGATTGCCAGTCAAGCCGATACTTGCCTGTAAGGTTTAATGCCAAGGCGAGTATCACGCACCAGATGCGTGGTCGGCCCCGCGTTACACCAATACCACGTAAATAGTGCGTGGTCGGCGGTGAGTGTGTTAATCAATCAATAAATAAAAACAAGCAAATTTTGTGTGACGCAATCTTAGCTGGAATTGGGTTACAATTATTTAAGCCTATTAGATGACTCTCGAGTCTAATTAGCTGGCAATAGTTTATTTTCCTTATACCCGTTGTTACCTAATAATGCATCATCATTATCATAACGATAAAATCCTTGGTGCTGCAGAAAATACATTCCGCGCGAACTGAGTAAATGTACATTGAATATCTCCTACAGAAATGTATTATTCTTTTAAAGCCCCATTTTATTAGATACAAAGGCACGTAATAAAGCTATCTCGTTATCGGATAAAAGGGAAGTTTTTTTTTTATATTCCACATTGAGGATTATTCATCGAAGCAAAATGGGCAGTTCTAGACGATTTTGACGTGCATATAATATTCATTATCCATTGGTTAAAATTTCCATTGCACGCGCAGATGTTACAGCGTGTAGAATAAGCCATTACGTAAATTTAATATTTTATCCGATGGAAATTAATATCGTGGTAGTGAATCTAGATTATTGATCGCGCTCTCCATGTAGTTATTGAAAACCGTTTTTATATAAAGGGCTCCGCGGACTTTTGATTGCAACTATATGTGTCTTCTCCTTTTATTTATGCAAATATTCCTCGGGATCAACCCGCATCAAGTTGTCGCTGATACCCATCCTCGGGAATCCATCATGCGGTGCCGAAAGCCATCCCTGAAATCCCACCGTATCCAGGAATGAAGGGAATATAATGAATCATTGATTGACCTTGGCTTCTTTCCAATCCCTTTGGAAGCTAACATTTTATAATTGATTATCCGCATGTCGGTAAAAAGCAGGGACTGACCAGACCCTTAAAAATAGGATCCTATCCCTTCGCACCCTTTCCGAATGGCAGGTTTCCTGCAAAATAACACACCGCCCACTTTTGTTTCCGATTGCTTCTCTTCACGTTCAATATTTCTTGTGGATAGATTCTAATTCCTCCCATTACCTCTTCATTACGATTCTAGGATTGTTTTCCCCGAGTCATTTGTTTCACCGGCCGGTATTTATTCAATTACGAATTCCAGGCATACATTCGAATATTATTTAAACAACCAAATCGTACCGTACCGTGCGCCCTCGCCCAGGAAAATATTACACAATCAAACCTCACCGCCGGGCCCCGGTTCTAAATTTTACACAAAATCCAGGTCCGGATCGATTTTTTCCGCCGTTAAAAAAAAGTTGTTGAACCTGTAATATTATTTACGATTCCTCGGGGGGAGATAAAGGATGAAATTGTTGCATGGGCCCGGCCTTAATTTCATCTTGATCTTTACTCCGAGAAACAAATTTCCGAAGTTGCCTCCTAAGGATACCTCCAGGATCTCCCGTTTAATTCGTTTCGTATTAAAATGGACAATCCTTAATACTCCGGGGAATACTTGTCCTAAAATATGCGCGCTGCCCGGCCTTACGAACTTTTTTCATTGTTATTGCTACTACGAAACAAAAGAAGCAAGAAAACAGGAACCGGGAGTGAATTTGATTTTATTACAATGGATACTGCGACTATAGCGCTGTACTTCTAAATTTGGGCGGTTTAATTAGTTTGGGATAATAATAAATTTGTTTTTCGTAAAGCTTCTGATTATATCTACAAAACGCATAAACCTATTTTGGGACTTTGGAACATATTACCGCGCCCTAGGTAATTTACATTTAGAAATTGTTTTCGGTTAAGTATGTGGAGGTACCGCTGGGGTAAACACTATCTTTAATCTGGTGACATAAGTGGCAGTGGGATAGCAAGTGTATCTCTACAGAAATACTTTATGTTATGTGTGGGATGTGTGGGAGTATTTTTTTTTTTTTCATTGCGAAACGGAGTTTTAGTTCGAAAGTTCGCAGCTTTGGTTGTGATGCAAGGAAATATAAAAAAATCAAATTTGACAAAAAATCTTTATTTTTATTTTTATTTAATTTTAATTTTAATTTGATTTTAATCTAGGGCTTAAAATATCTCAGTTGTATTTTTTTAAAATTATTAACTTGATTTTGGAGTTTCCTATTTTGAAGAGTTTGTGTAGTCCGAGCACAGAACTCCCGTAACGTCAGTTTATCACAGAAAAGTTTCTCGGAGTACTGATTAAAAAATTGAGTTGATAATACGCAGCTGTTGAGGTGATAGTACTGCCTGACACCACACCAGGGATTCCCAAATTGTAGACATGAAAGTATAATTGACCTTATTTTTGCGTCGAATACATTTAAATTCTGCAGCTGAGCTAATGTTTAAGCTTTTCGAAGTTCGTACCGTAGATAGGGTCGTCCATCCGGAGCTACATCCCACCGGCACACGCCGTCGTGCTGCAGCAATTCGTACGCGCCTTTGAATCAGACGGTATGCATGATGCGTGCGCAATCTTGCAGTGGAACGCGTTAAATAATCTACACTGATCATAGTCGATTTGCTTAAAATCACACATAGTATTCAACCACGACAGCAAACCTTTCATCAACACTCAATATGTAGAGTTAGATAGGGTCAACCCTATTTGTGTAATTGTGGCGAATTCGCGAGTTATTCGTTTTAAATATAATTAAGGTACGAATTTAATTGATCGGATATTGCAGTCAGCGAACGTTGGCACTAATTAAGGAAATCAGCTTTTCTCTAATTGCCCATTATGTTAACGAAAGCAAAGAGGACAAGAAATATTACAATTATTATAGACTGTTGAGTGATCTTGAACGCGTCATCTAGATTCACAATAGTCCAGCATCACTCTAAAATTATCAAGGATAGATCACGTTGTCTTAATCAGTAGCAGGGGCGACTCGTTATATAGAGCCTCTAATTTCAAGCTCAGCAAGGATTTTTTAATAATTCTAAAAACCCCTTTGCATAACTTTAATGAATAAAGAAAAATCGCAATACAGTCGTTTCCCTATGCAACGCCGCAGCGTGCCAGCTTCCATCTCGCACGGCATTTCGTTAGGATATTGGCTACCGCGGAGAGGTGCGCGGTTGGAGGGGTCGCTCTGTGAACGTGCATTTGGTGCCAAATAAATTCTGGCTCATCTCGTACGCGCGACGACGACGTGCACTTGTTTCATATTTAACGCATTACACAATTAATTAAATTGGATCATTACGGTCTTTTTGCCACTATTGAGAAAATGGTGCGAATTAAAAAGCTGTTAGTCTACTGCCTAATTTGATTATCGAAATAGAGACTGTCCTGCTCGAGTGCGTCCACTTCGAAACTAGTAAAGACCTAACGAGAAAGTTTAATCGGGAGATAAATAAAACAGAAACAACTGGCTGTGCGGATTAAAAAAGAAACGCATTTTTTTGTTTTCCGAGTGTGAAGAATAGTGTCACAGATTTAGTGCTTGTCTAAGACACAATGTAAACGCACGATAAATCGAAAGTACACATTAATCATATTTTCAGCTTGTTTGAAATTATGAACCTTTACTTTACAACTCAAAATAACCTTGAACTATGAAGATTAATCGGTTTCT
This sequence comes from Ocypus olens, assembly GCA_910593695.2. Lineage (NCBI taxonomy): Eukaryota > Metazoa > Arthropoda > Insecta > Coleoptera > Staphylinidae > Ocypus > Ocypus olens. The sequence continues at coordinate 3,836,516 of OU343057.1, read as the reverse complement.
CTTTCTTCAAAAAAGGAGGCGGGAACATCTTCCACGAGCCGCTACTGACAGTGATACTAACCAAGTGAATTCTTTTTAAAATTGGTTTCACTTTTTTGATCAATTAAAAAGAAAATTGAAAAAATGTTTTGCCATTAAAAAAAAATTGAGCGATTTTGGAGACTAATTTAAACAATTTAAATTACATATCCCGTTGGTCGCTTTAAATTATGCTCAACTTAGTGCACAACTAAATATCTCTTCCTTGCAGGAACGTCATATAATTGCAGATTTGCAATTTCTGTTTAAAGCGGTAAATGGGATTATTGATTGCCCAATAATTTTGGCAAACATTGAGTTTAATTTTCAAAGTTCTGGTTCCGTCACACGTAGTAAGGCTATTTTCCGTTTGCCAATGCACAAAACCAACTATGGCTACCATGAACCTTTAACGAGATTGATGAGGATGGCTAACAGATTGCAGGAAAGCGATAACTTTACGCTATTTTGCAATAACAGCAGGACGTTTGCTAAACGCCTTCGCATAATAAACCTGAGCGAAGTTAGTTACTAATTCTTCAATGTTTACTTGTTTATATTTTAAATTTTGTTTATATAATTTTGTATCATTTTCTCAGATTTGTATTATTTTTAGAGATATTTTTTGTATTATAAAGGGAAATTCCCGTAAATAAATATATTATTATTATTAATTTTCTTACTAGAATATTCTACAATTTTTTATTAAAAACCCTATATTTTCGATTTTTTTGATCTAAATTTTTGATCATTTGGCCTAAAGAATATTATTTTGATCTAAATTTTCGATTTATTTGTTTAAATTTTCGACTGTTTGGTCCATATTTTCAATTTTTTCGGACCGAATCATTAATTTTTTAGATTTTTGACCTTTTTTTTCTTGATTTTTTTTATCTTTTAGCCTAAATATCCTTAATTTTGACCCAAATTTTTGCTTTAATTGTTTAAATTTTCAATTTCTTTGCCCACATTGTACATTGTAACATTCACTGTTATTTTCAAATTTCTGGTCAAAAACTTATTTTTGGGGGCTGAAATTATTTTGCTTCCACCTAAATTTTCAATTTTTTTTGTCTGCGTTTTTTATTTTTAGATTAAGATTCTTGATTCTTTGGCCCATATTTTAAATTTTTGGCCTAAATATTCTTTATTTCGATCAAAATTTTCGATTTTGTTGTCTGCATTTTTATCTTTACGGCCGATATATTTTATATTTTAGATTTTTTTCGGTTGAAATTTTTGGTCTTTCTTTATTTTGACTTAAATTTCCTATTTGTTTGTTGAAATTTTCGATTTGTTGGTCCACCACTTTCACTTCTAGGTACGAATTTTAGATTTTTGGTCTTAATTTTGTATTTTTCGTCCCATATTTTAGATTTTCTTAACCTGAATTATTGATTTTATTGTGCGTTTTTATTTTCGAATTTCTCGTCCGAACTTATTTTAAGCTAAAAAGAATTATTTTTGGGGCTGAAAATGCTAAATTATTTTTCTTTTGCTTGTATTTTCAAATATTTGGTCTGCATTTTTATTTTTAGACCAGGATTTTTGATTTTTTACCGATATTTTAGATTTGCTCCAAATATTCGATTCGTTTGTTGAAATTTTGGATTTCTTGGTCGGCATTTTTTTATTTTTAGACCTGAGAATTGAATGCAGACCAAAATATCGAAAATTTCAACAAACAAAACGCGAAAATACCCGAAAAAAAAAATTCTGGCATATAAATCAATTATTCTTTATTTTAGCCCACATTTTTTATTGGTTTATTGTAATTTTCGATATTTCAGCATTTTTGATTTTCAGGCCCGACGTTCTGGTCAAAAATTTTGATTTTTTGTCCTACATTTTAGTTTTTTTTTTACCTAAAATATTAATTTTTACACGGAAATTTTTGATTTCTTTGCGGAAGTTTTTAATTTTTGCCCTTTATTTTAGATTTTGCAACCTACATTTTTGAATTTTTTGACCGGGGTCTTGTATTAATTTTGGGTTTTTTATTTAATTTTATATTCTTTGTTTTAGTGAGTTTTAATTTAAATATGTGGTTTATTTTTAGATAAAATTAATTTACTTTGATATTTATCTGTAAGATATAGTCTGCGGGATTTATGTTTCAGGAATTATTTAATTTTCAAATATTTGATTTTTTGCGTCAAATTTCGGTTTTTCGTATGATCTAAACTTATTTGCCAAGTACAATACTAGACTTCATTCTTCATTCGTTCAAAGCAGCGGCGGCTCGTAAATCTTTGTAGAGGAGGCTACGACAGAAATGACGCTCGTGCTGTACTACTTTCTCTTATAGAGGAAGAAAATATGCTGCTGTTTTGTACAAATTTTCCTTCTCAGCCTCCTCGCCGAACATCCACGAGCCACCGCTGGTTCAAGGGTTATCCGAGAAAAACAAACAATTGAAAAACACCAAACCTAAACATTTTTCGAAATTTATAATCCATTCAAGAATTATCCTCTAAAAAACAAAAAAAGACAATTGAAGTATGGAAACGATGGGAGTCAATCGTACCTGTAGTTTCAAGCTCTGCAAGAATTTTAAATTCATTCTTAAAACACTTACTTTTGTCTAGGAAGATACATCGTTCTTTTTTTCTTCAAAAAATGAGGGGCGGGGGGGGGGGGGTTAAGTGGCTCTACCATCAACATGTTCCACGAGCCGCCACTGGTCAGTAGTAATAACAGTAATTATAAAAATGCACTTAAGAATCTGTTTCAGCAAGTGCTAAGCAGTTTAAATCAATGGGCCATGTTGCTTGAATGATGATCACCAGATTTGCTTGAGCCTTGCTTATTCAGCACGGACGCACCCTCGTGATAATTCGCAGAAACACTGTTTTAATAATTTTTTTCCTGTACAAGAGTAAGAAGTGCAGCGTGAGTGGTTGTCGTGGTGATGCGCCTCATCTCTCTCTCTCTCGCATGAAATGACATTCAATTACATTTTTAGTTACATTCCACGTACCGCAGGTTGGCTTGCCTGTATTATTAATCGGGCCTAGCAACGCTTCATCAGGCACGACGCTATGTGTTTGCGTTAGAGATGATCCAAATCGGTGTTTTTCCTACCTGAATGCGCGGCCTTGTTAACAGATTGAATTTCATGATTTGATGCTTATTTAATTGCGTGAACTCCGGCCCCAATTATGAATTGATTACGACCTCGTAACGTGTACAAATGCTGCGATTTCTAGTTATTGATGCGGTAATAGGTGCGAATAAATAGCTAATGTTTGAAGGTAGGCGATTACCTTTAATGGTGTTTCCCCATCACCTGATGAGACCTGAAAGATCGAAACCGGTCTGTAGGTGTTCTGATGGGAAAACAATATTTAATGTTTAATTTAATACGGGAAAATACCGCCTGAGGTCGCTGTGTGTACTTTTGTCAAAGGTCCATCCGATATCTTATTTATTGACATCTGATTTCTAAGGTTACAGGTCGTATTATGTCTACAAATTAAACAAATAACTTTATTGCCAATTCACTGCTGTCAACTATAATATGTTTTTTCATATAAAATACCTCATCTACGAGACCCGAAAGACAAGCTCGGCTTAATGAGAGACCACGCTGGCATTACATGTACTCACATCATTACTGCAATATTCTTCAAAAAAGAAATGAGACACCTTCATTAAGTATAAGGTTTATGGATATATTACATCAGCGAATATTAATTTAATTAAATTTTATTTTTATGCATATGGTATTGGGATGGTCAAAAGATCACAACGGCCACAGTCGACAACCTGCAAAGGATTGCGGCGACCCCCCCAAAAAATGTAGCTGCCCGCTTAAGGACTAATTAAAGCGAAACGCTCGCTAATTACCTCCGGATCGCACGGAGCGGACCGGCAGGTGTTTTTGCCCGAGAGTTGGAGGTAAAATGCCGGACCTGTTTAATTAATAGAGACAACAAACGCCCGCCTTGCGTACGGCCAGAACTATTCCGGAACTTTTGTTTCTCAGTGGTTACATGTCCACCCCAAAAGTTGGTCCGCTGAAAACATTTAACCCTTTGCTGTCTTCGCCAATTGAAGGTCACCTACCGCAGAATGATGGATTTTCGCGTGGTCACCTTCAAACTGGTATTGTCGCAGGTTTAACAAGAATATACCAAGTTGAATATAATAATGTTTACAATACAGTCAGAATATACTGAAAGTAATTGAATGTTAAAACTTTTATAATAAATTCATTCAACTACCTCAAAAACGCAATTTTGCGTGAATTTGATGAATTTTGACATATTTGGTCCGCCATTTTGAATTTCCAAATATTTATATCAAATTCATAATGAGCGACCTCAAAAGTATTCTTAAATGAAATTTTGCGTAAATTGGATGAAATTTGACATTTTTGGTCCGCCATTATGAATTTCGAAATATTGTTATCAAATTATTATTATTATTATTAAATTCATAATCAGCGACCTCAAAAATATTGAATAAAAATTTGCGTGAATTGGATGAAATTTGATGTTTTTTGTCCGTACATTGGATCCCCCATTATGAATTTCGAAATATTTATATCAAATTCATAATCAGCGACCTCAAAAACACTCTTACATGAAATTTAGCGTGAATTTGATGAATTTTCACATTTTTGGTCCGCCACATTGTATCCACCATTTTGAATTTCCAAATATTTACATCAAATTTATGAGCGACCTCAAAAGTACTCTTAAATGAAACTTTGCGTGAATTGGATGAAATTTGACATTTTTGGTCCGTCATTATGAATTTCGAAACATTTATATCAAATTATTATTATTAAATTATCAGCGACCTCAAAAATATTGAATAAAATTTTGCGCGAATTGGATGAAATTTGACGTTTTTGGTCCGCATATTGGATCCCCCATTATGAATTTCGAAATATTTATATCAAATTCATAATGAGCGACCTCAAAAGTACTCTTAAATGAAATTTTGCGTAAATTGGATGAAATATGACATTTTTGGTCCGCCATTATGAATTTCGAAATATTTATATCAAATTATTATTATTATTATTAAATTCATAATCAGCGACCTCAAAAATGTTGAATAAAATTTTGCGTGAATTGGATGAAATTTGACGTTTTTGGTCCGCACATTGGATCCCCCATTATGAATTTCGAAATATTTATATCAGCGACCTCAAAAACGTCTTGCATGAAATTTAGCGTGAATTTGATGAATTTTGACATTTTTTGAATTTCAAAATTTTGGTATCGAATTCGTCAAAGACCTCAAAAACCTAAATTAACGAAACATTTTGCGGTTATAAATACATTTTCATAGGATGGCCCGGTTTTTATGGGCTCTGCCCCACTGTGCGCCGTGAAAATGAGACACCGCGTAAATGTCACGCCGTCCAAAGGGCTGATAAAAGTGAGTCCAAGCAAGACATCGCGTAGATGTCACGCCGGGCTTAACGTGTGTATTTATGTTAGCGACCTCAAAAACACTCTTGCATGAAATTTAGCGTGAATTTGATGAATTTTGGTGCGCCATTTTGAATTTCAAAATTTTGGCATCAAATTCGTCAGAGACCTCAAAAACCTAAATTAACGAAACATTTTGCGGTTATAAATACATTTTGATAGGATGGCAAGGTTTTTATGGGCTCTGGCCCACTGTGCGCCGTGAAAAATGAGACACCGCGTAAATGTCACGCCGTCCGAAGGGCTGATAAAAGTGAGTCTAAGCAAGACGCAGCGTAGATGTCACACCGTCCGAAGGGCTGATAAAAGTGAGTCCAAACAAGACACTGCGTAGATGTCACGCCGTCTGAAGGGTTGATAAAAGTGAGTCCAAGCAAGACACCGCGTAGATGTCACGCCGGGCTGAACGTGTTAAAAGTAGATTTGACACGATTCCATCTTTAAGAATTTTGAGATGTAATTAAGCTATGCGCATGTTGCCTTCTCACCATTGCCAACCTCTACTTTAAATCTCTCTATATCCGTAATTTTAATTTTAAATATCATTTTAATAATGATAGAATAATCTTATTCTAATGTTCTCGACATTATTTCTCATTTTTTTTTCTAGGTAATGAAGTCGACTTCACACTAGAACGGAATTAAGTCATCCAGGGGCTGTAGATAGTACATATATCTAAGAGTGAATATCAACTTATCTGGTAAGTGGGATGTATTCTTACTGTTTTGTTATCAAAAATAATAGGACTTTTGTGAATTTTTTGTTTCACCAATACTTGCGGTAAAATTTTTGGTCACTGGTTCTTGGAGTATTTTTTGCCACCTGTACTCCTTAGTCAATTTTCGATGGTACTTCTAAGTTATTTTTTTACTGCTGGTACTTCCTAGCGACTTTATAAAAGCCGGTATTTCTCAGTGTAAATTCTCAGTTAATCGTTGCTATGGATTCTTTCAATTTTTTTGTTGTCAGTAGTCCTTAGTCAATTTTTTTGTTGCGAGTACTAGTAACTTTTAATCGTCACTTTTTGTGATTTTTTTGTTTCAACAATACTTGCGGTAAAATTTTTGGTCACTGGTTCTTGGAGTATTTTTTGCCACCTGTACTCCTTAGTCAATTTTCGATGGTACTTCTAAGTTATTTTTTTTACTGCTGGTACTTCCTAGCGACTTTATAAAAGCCGGTATTTCTCAGTGTAAATTCTTAGTTAATCGTTGCTATGGATTCTTTCAATTTTTTTGTTGTCAGTAGTCCTTAGTCAATTTTTTTGTTGCGAGTACTAGTAACTTTTAATCGTCACTTTTTGTGATTTTTTTGTTTCAACAATACTTGCGGTAAAATTTTTGGTCACTGGTTCTTGGAGTATTTTTTGCCACCTGTACTCCTTAGTCAATTTTCGATGGTACTTCTAAGTTATTTTTTTTACTGCTGGTACTTCCTAGCGACTTTATAAAAGCCGGTATTTCTCAGTGTAAATTCTCAGTTAATCGTTGCTATGGATTCTTTCAATTTTTTTGTTGTCAGTAGTCCTTAGTCAATTTTTTTGTTGCGAGTACTAGTAACTTTTAATCGTCACTTTTTGTGATTTTTTTGTTTCAACAATACTTGCGGTAAAATTTTTGGTCATTTTTTTGCCGCCTGTACTGCTTAGGCAATTTTTGCTGGTACTTCTAAGTTATTTTTTCGTCGCTGGTACTTCCTAGCGACTTTCTAATAGCCGGTATTTTTCAGTGTGAATTCTCAGTTAATCGTGCCTCAAAAATCTTTATGTAGATTTGTTGACTTTATCCGAGATTCTTGTCTATTTTTTCAAAGACAGCTAAACAGCCTTAAACTTGGTATAAAATTACCGTTTCACGCGCTAAGATTATCTTTAAACGATGATTGAACGACAAAATTTTTATATGCTTGGACTCTAGAGAAATACTACTAGCCTCTAAGGTATTAATTATTATCGTTTAATACACTCAGTGCATCGATGTCGTCCACTATACAATCAAAATCAGTCGTGCGTGTGGCGATATCGCCTATCCGTACATTTTAATTATAAATATCGGGAAGCAAAACTGAAAATTTAGTGTAGCAGCGATATATATATATGTAAAAAAATTTAAAAAAAATATATATGTATATATATATATATATATATATATAACTAATATATAACTAATATATAACTAATAACCCGTATTCCATAAAGTGAAATAATTTATTTTTTTATTTTTTTTTTTTATATAATATATATATATATATATATATATATATATATATATATATATATATATAACTAATTAAATTGTTATTGAGAAGACCATTCCTACGTTCTGATACAGTTGCCCGTGGAGATATGATTTCTTCCAACATTATTGTAGAATAGAACAATTGGACACACACTCTCAATAACCAATTATTCGTATCGTTGCAATACGATTTTCAGCGGCACCGTCCACGGAGACCGCATAAATATCACTTCCAAAATGTGCAAACATATGTGTGAGGTTGCAGATAGGACTAGCTGATGATTCGCAATAACGATGAAACGCGTACTAGTCTTCTGTTCTCCCATATGTTTGCACATTTTTCAAAAAAAATACAGCTCAAGAGTTATCCTTTTCGCTATATATATATATTATTTTTTTAATTTTTAAAAAAAAAATTTAAATTTTTATTTTTGTTTTTTTAATTTTTTTTAATTTTTTTTTATTTCACTTTATGAAATACGGGTTATTTATTAGCTGCAAAAATTGATTAATTTGTGTTATACTTTGATCAATGGATCTTTGCGTGCACGTCATAGATAGCTGAACAACATTTTTCATTTTCTCGTCCAAGGCGAGAAAACTCGGTCTCGCACTCGCACACGCAGAGATCCGTTGATCAAACCATATCTTTATTATTTACTCCTGCGTCAAGAACTTAATGCCTTTTTTGGATTAAACTAATTTCCTATGGGAATGGAGATTAGGTAATCGTTGATCATCCAGTGGTTTTTAATTTAATAATAATAAAATAGATGGCACCGGTGTATTCTTAACAAGGGACTGCAGAACTTTTAATTATTTTTTTGACCCCTACACCATTAAGTTCGCTTAATTATTGGCCGCGGTAAAAAGTCATCCTCGGTAATCGCTTAAACTTTTCCCATTAAAATTATATCGGCAATTCATTTTTTTTTTCATTTAAACGCTGCATTTCGTGATTTTATCATTGGTATTTTAATGTGCCTAGTTGGGTGACCCAGTTGGGCGCGTTCCCTGTATGACTTAAAACTTTCTTGCTTACTATTGTATCTACAGGCAATCGCCGGGCCGAAAGCCAATGCACGTTCGGTTCGCCGATTAAAAACTGAAATATTAGGATAATAAAATACTTGAACACAAACATTGGCAGTTTTCAAAAGGATGAGTACACTTGTGGTTTAAAATCACTGATTTATTATTGAAACTTAAGTCAATATATTTTCCAAATGTATCACGGCTCATACAAGTAGACGCCTCACAGTGGGACGGATGACTATTCTAAAAAATGATACTCGCAAAAGACGAAATAAATGTTGGAAATCTGCCAACCGACTCTGCCTACCCTACCTATCTGTATTACCACCTCTAGTTCCTCGGCCGTACCAGAAAAAAACCCGCGAACCGTCACTGCATTCTACCCATGCTTCACTAATCAGTATTAAAAAAAAATGTATCCTCTTCATATTAACTACTTTATAAACCTTTAAATCCTGCTTGCATTTTTATAGCTGCTTCTTACTCCGCATTAAAAAGTATTAGCCTCACGATAGAATCCTGTTTCAAACTTATCGATGGTTTTTATTTCCTGCGCTCGCATGGCTTTACGTGACTCCATAGAAACTGTTTATATAAATTTGAAAAACCTCACTTGTTGCGTATGCATTAAATAAATTAATTAGACACGAAACGTAGCCTGAATAACTGCCATTTCCGATAACTGCGACTCCGCATTTGGCACTTCTGGTGGAATGACCTCCGTTTAATCCAAATCAAACATTTTGTTACCAGAAAAGTTAATAATGTGTCGATGCGCAATGAATCGATGAAACGGGATCTTAGTGTTTTCTGCATGATTAATTTCAGAGGTGAATTATTTATGATAAAATCATGATGCGTGAATCTTTTGTTAGTTTGGAGTAGAGATGGGTAACTCTTCAGTGCCGAATTTCATACTACCGACTGTTCAAAGTTCCGAACGATGTCAAGCGATGTCGCATCCTTCGTAAAAATACGAATTTGGACCTTCGTCCTCGCACCGAGCTATCAGTAAGGCCCAAACTGGCTGATTGTGGTTAAAACATTGTGATTTTTTTTTAAATTCAGCCCTAAAAGTACACCTTATAAGGAACCTGACACCTCGCCACGACCTATTTTCCTACTAATACCACCGCTTGACCCTGAGCGCCGTACACGGTGAAATTAAATTTCAATTCAGTTTAGTAAATCTTGTCCGGTAATTTGATTTCGGCATTTTTCCGAGTCCGGTCCGTAAATCGGATTACTTTCGTGGTAATCCTTATCCTTATACGCCGAGGAATGGACGTCTAGAAACACCTGCCAGTGCTCTTTGTTTCCGCCGGCGCCAATAAATATTCACTTTTCTGAAAAAGAACAAGCGCAGACGAGAATCAACATTTCTCCGGGTCTTAATGGGTCGTTAAAAGGCCTCACGTTGATACCACTTTTATGCAAATATTTTTGCAATAAATAAAACACGGCCTGATTGATGAGAGTATTTTTAACACCGGTTTATAATTGCAGCACGGGATTAACACTAATTAATATTGTGGTAGTTTTTTTTATAAACTTTGGGCCTTTGAACCGGGCATGTGAGGATTCGAACTAACTCGTTAGTTGGCGTGCTGGTGGTTGGAGTCTGATTGCCGAGTAGGGAGAGGATTACCCTCTTCAGGGTAGCATGTGGCTCCCATGAGGACTCAAGATGTGATTAGGCGCGCCCGTGCCGTGAGCGTTATCATTGCTTTCATTCCAAAATATTAATTATTCAATGTATTCCAGTGACTAAATTCTCACATGCATACTTTATTAATGGCTATTGAATAAGGGAGAAACGTTATGAATTTTTTTATTCAGTTTAATTGCGGAGGCAACTAGTGCCGGCTCGTGGAACATGTTGATGGTAGAGTCACTTATACAATATACCCCCCCCCCCCCCCTCTTATACAATATACCCCCCCCCCCCCTCCTATACAATATACCACCCTCCTATACAATATACCCCCGTCCTCCTTTTTTTTGAAGAAAGAAAGAACGATTCATCTTCCTAGACCGAAGTAACTGGCGAAAAATTGTTCTAAGAATTGATTAAAAATTCTTTCCGAGCTTGAAACTACAGGCAGTGCCATGGCTCCTTGGCTCCATACAACGAGCCACCCCTTGATGCAACCATCCTCTTCATTACTTTTGTCCTACGCTTTAAAATACCTTAAAATCCAATTATGTTTGCAGATATAAAACGTTTTCATTAATTATGTATTATCAGAAGAGTATTCCGCAATAATACCTGATAACGTTGTCTGTATCAATAGGAAATTTTCAAATAAAAGGAAACGCTTAATCAGCGGATATCATTGAAACAACATTGGCGCGTTTCAAGGATGAGGAGCATCCTGCGCCCGGACCGAGAACGCCTCAAAAATGACACGGGGCTCGGGTGCGCCGCCTTATTAAAAATACAATTGGATTGAATCCTGCAATTTAGAAATTCCGAGGGGAGAACGCATCCTGCAGATAATTACAAATGTGAATGTAAAATTGTATCGCACCGGAAACTTTTCGGATTTAAGTTTCGGACGAATAAAGGCGGATTTCTATTAAAAGTTTTGCGGCGTCCCGAATTTTTAAATGATATTTATAATAAACTTTATGGCCGTGCAAATATTTGATTGGAAATGTTTGTATTGCGCATCATCTAGCAGGAAATCTGGGAATTTCGGTGTTTGTCCCGCGATGATATCGCATGATTGTGTTTTGAATGATAACACCGGGCAACAAAATTTTTGTTGCATTGAAAAAATAGAACTTTTGATTTGATAACCTAATTTGGGGGTGCTGAATACAAATATGACGTTATTTGTTGAAGATGTCGAAATTGGACGAATTGGGGCCTTGGTGGCCTAGTGAGTAGAGCTCCTGCTCACGGGCCTCCTGGTCGTGGGTTCGAATCCCATCCGTGCGGTCACTTTTTCGGAACGAAGAAGTGGCCGTGCGGATCCATGGATATATATATATATATATAATAAATAATTAGAAATCAATATATACAGTTAATAAAAAACTCTGGCGGAATGGACCAGTTTCCTAAGCAAAAAAAAAAAAAATTAGACAAATTCGTGTGATTGGGCAGCACCTGTGCAAAATATAAAAAATCGAAAAACGGGATGTTATTTGTGAGATATTTAGCTCAAAAAGTAAGCCAACCCCATCACTCTCGACATTATTCATTGGCGAGCAATTAAATAAATTCAACACCCAGTTACACAAATAATGAGAAATCAAAATGTCAAATTGCATGATAACCGTAGTTTGCAGAAAAAACTTGAAATCAGCATTGCCAAAATACTCAGAATTTGTTGTTGTTGGAAAATCTCATGCAACAGGAAATATATTTTTTTTTTGTTGCCCAGTGTAATGGCTTGTCCTTATTCGTTTTTTTTTTTTGATGCACACGTAGGACATGATCGTGTGAATGGAATCGTTATTAGCTACGTACCAGTAAATATTCAATATGGGTGGCACTTGGTAGTCTGGACAGAGTGGCGCCTCGTTTTATATCCTTATGTCACGTGTTCGAATTTCTAAGTAAAAAAATTGTTTGAATTTTAAAATTCGAATCAGATACATCCATGATAAACATACGCATGCATGTGATGGAGACTTGTTACTACAAGCTAGTAACTAATGGTATATTGTACTGTCAAAAATGGCTGCCAACGATTACCTTTTTCAACTGTCAAAAATAATAATTGTTAGCTATCAATAATGACAATTTTCAACCTCCAAAAACTACAATTTTGAAATGCAAGAATTGCTAATTTTCAGCAACCAAAAACTTCAACTGCCAAAAATGACAATTTTTAACTGCCAAAAACTACAATTTCCAATAGTCAAAAATAAAAATTTGCAACTGCTAACGGTGACCATTTTAACTGGCAGAAAATGTAATTTTTAACTAATGATGATCATTTGCAACAGCCGAAAATGACAATTTTAAAATGCCAAAATTTTCAACTGTCAAAAACTATAAAAAATTACACTACAAAATTACACTCTTGGCAGTTGAAAATTGTCATTTTTGGTACTTCAAAATTTACTTTTTTGGCTTCTGAAAATTTTTCTCAATTTTCGGCAGTTTAAAACTGTAGTTTTTGGCAGTTGAAAATGATCTGAAAATTGTTATTTTTAATTGCAAACGATGACCAGAAATAATGATTTTCAGCTGCCAAATTGAGAATTTTTAATTGTTCAAAACTACAGTTTTAAACTGCCAAAATTGTCAATGTTCCAAAAAAGTAAATTTTCAACTACCAAAAATGATCATTTTCTACTGCCAAAAATGATCATTTTCTACTGCCAAAAATGATCATTTTCTACTGCCAAAAATGACAATTTTAAACTTCCAAAAACTACAATTTCTAACTGTCAAAAATGATAATTTTCACCTGCTTAAGATGACCATTTGTAACAGCCAAAAATGAAAAAAAATTATAATTAAAAATTACTATTATTATTATTATTATTTTCAACTATAAAAAATTTAACATTTTTAACTGCCAACGATGACCTTTTTCAACTGTCAAAAATAATAATTTTTAGCTACCAATAATGACAAATTTTCAACCTCCAAAAACTACAATTTTAAAATGCGAGAATTGCTAATTTTCAGGAACCAAAAACTTCAACTGCCAAAAATGACAATTTTTAACTGCCAAAAACTACAATTTCCAACAGTCAAAAATACATTTTTTTAACTGCTAACGATGACCATTTAAACTGGCAGAAAATGTAATTTTTAACTAATAACAATGATCATTTACAACTGCTGATAATGACAATTTTAAAATGCCAAAATTTTCAATAGGCAAAAACTTCAATTTTCAACTGTCAAAAACTATAAAAAATTACACTAAAAAAAATCACTGTTGGCAGTTTTTGACAGTTGAAAATTGTCATGTTTGGTACTTGAAAATTTACTTTTTGGCTTCTGAAAATTTTTCTCAATTTTTGGCAGTTTAAAACTGTACTTTTTGGCAGTTGAAAATGATCTGAAAATTGTTATTTTTAATTGCCAACGATGACCAGAAATAATGATTTTCAGCTGCCAAATTGAGAATTTTTACCTGCACAAAACTACAGTTTTAAACTGCCAAAATTGACAATGTTCCAAAAAAGTAAATTTTCAACTACCAAAAATGACCATTTTCTACTGCCAAAAATGACAATTTTAAACTTCCAAAAACTACAATTTCTAACTGTCAAAAATGATAATTTTCACTTGCTAAAGATGACCATTTGTAACAGCCAAAAATTACTATTTTCAACTATAAAAAATGAATATTTTCGACTGCCAACGATGACTTTTTTCAACTGTCAAAAATAATAATTATAAGCTACCAATAATGACAATTTTCAACCTCCAAAAACTACAATTATGAAATGCGAGAATTGATAATTTTCAGCAACCAAAAACTTCAACTGCCAAAAATGATAATTTTTAACTGCCAAAAACTACAATTTCCAACAGTCAAAAGTAAAAATGCTAACGATGACCATTTTAACTGGCAGAAAATGTAATTTTTAACTAATAACAATGATCATTTGCAACTGCTGAAAATGACAATTTTAAAATGCCAAAATCTTCAACAGGCAAAAACTTCAATTTTCAACTGTCAAAAACTATAAAAAATTACACTAAAAAAAAATCACTGTTGACAGTTTTTGACAGTTGAAAATTGTCATTTTTGGTACTTGAACATTTACTTTTTGGCTTCTGAACATTTTTCTCAATTTTGGGTAGTTACAAATGGTCATCTTTAGCAGGTGAAAATTATCATTTTTAACAGTTAGAAATTGTAGTTTTTGGAAGTTTAAAATTGTCATTTTTGGCAGTAGAAAATGGTCATTTTTGGTCAGTGACTCAAAAACTTTTTGGCAGTTGAAAATGATCTGAAAATTGTTATTTTTAATTGCCAACGATGGCCAGAAATAATGATTTTTAATTGCCAACGATGGCCAGAAATAATGATTTTCAGCTACCAAATTGAGAATCAGTTTTAAACTGCCAAAATTGACGTTCCAAAAAAGAAAATTTTCAACTACCAAAAATGACAATTTTCTCCTGCGAAAAATGACAATTTTAAACTTCCAAAAACTACAATTTCTAACTCAAAAATGATAATTTTCACCTGCCAAAGATGACCATTTGTAACAGCCAAAAATGACTATTTTCAACTATAAAAATGAACATTTTTAACTGCCAACGATGACCATTTTTAACTGTCAAAAATAATCATTTTCAGCTACAAAAAATCTTTGACAGAACCTCAAAAGTTTTCCCCAGACTTTTCCGCAGTCTAACCTACGTTTTTTTTTTTTTTACAAAATGTAAATTTGGATTCCAAATGATTTACAAAGAACATTTTTGGTAACAATAATACATTATTGGTGTCAATAACTTTCGTTTTACACAGTCAAAAAATCTGTTACGATGTTCAATAACCGTCACAGTCGCAGTTTAAAATCACTGATATTAAAAAGTAGCAGCTTTGCCCATATCTAGTCCAAATCAGTAACCAGCTTTAAATCTGATAATTAGCATATCTTCTGATGAGGTCGAGTGAGGATACAAAAGCGGAGTTTTAATTATGAATCGCGTACTTAGCATAAACATTAATGCTGTATAAGAAACGCTAATTAATGTCGGCAATCTAATTTTTAACCGAAACATTAACAATAATTAATTTTATAAACCGCGGCAACGTACAAAAAGGTTTATGCGTGGCAGTAATTTTCCGGAGAGTAGGGAAGAAAAAAACGTTAATTAATTGCATTTTTATGATCTGCACATTAAGGGGCGCTTTTGAAAAGTATTGAAAGTAACTCTTGCATAAAACGGTCCGGATTTTACGAGCTTTGTACCGCATAAATCCGCGCGATCCTTACAAATTGAAAGGACCCATCCCTTAAGTAATTACCGATTCTGAGAGAAATTTTTAATAGTAACAACTAGCTGCTTTATTGGCGAATATTTTCGAATTTAATTCACTTATCCGGGAACATTTTCGAATTCGCGAGAAAATCTCCCGTTTACGTTCAGTGTCAATTTAGAAGATTGGAAAATCCCCTCTGCACTGTTTTATGCTCGACTAAAACTAAAGAATGTTTTGCATTTACGAGAAAACTCCGCATTTGCGTATATGTCTACTACGAAATCCCGTCACGGCGGACGGACTAATTGGACCTGATTATTTGTGTACAATCCGAAATTAATGAGTTTAATTTGGAAAGCGTAGTTTTGATCAGGGCGATGTCTGATCTAGATTATGCCAGGTAACGCTGAGAGTTAACGACAAAACAAATTAATTAGGAACATGTAATTATTTGTTCGGACTGTGTGTATTTTTAAATCTTGATACCGAAAAAAACGAAAGGTTTTGTTATTATTCTTGTCTGGAGAGGAGCGCGCCCGTGTTTCTAAAAAGATGTTTTAATTAGTCGATTGGGAAATGCCTTTCTACGAAGCACAAAATGGTGATTCTGAAACAAACAACATGCAGACGGGCAGAAAAGGCGGGTCGATAGCTTTTTAAAAATGAAATACGAATAAGGACATTCTTATAAATTTTTAATTACCATAAGAATTTTTGTAATAAAGATTTGAATATTTAACATTTTGACGAAAATAAATTGTACACGTTCAGTGCCGACCACGCACCCTTTGCGGGATACGTTCTTTCACTGGCAGTTTATCTGGCACTGATAGTGAACGTGTAGAACAAGTTCTGAGCAAAAAATTGTATTTTCAACGAATAATCATTCAACCAATGTTCATTAACCGTCGAACAAAATGTTCCCAACACTCTTCGGTTTACACACAGTGAGGATAATCTCTACCAAGATTGAAGGAAGCTAAAGTACCAATAATGTAAGGCAAAAGATTTAGGCCGGGCGCGCACTGCCAACTTTTTCTAAGCAACTTTTAATCACCGAAATCAAATACATTAAAGTAAACTGTTGCCCGCAATTGTCAACCATGCATTAAACCAGTATTTAATTGCTTACTTATTGTCTCGGTTAGTGTTATAACCAAAAACTTAGAAATCTGACTTATGTCACTGTCACTTTGAAGTGTTACATACGTACTCGTAAGAAAATTTGATTATTTGCATCAACACTATTGTGTATATAAAGCATTGTAAATTCTCTGTACTGTTTCCCGTAAATAAAAATATATTATCGTTAGAACATCTATGTGAGAATTCAGTATGATTTATCATAAAAAACGTCAGTTTTGATGAAAACAATACATGCACGCCTGGTAGAGGTGACGTTGCACATACGCATACCGCGAATGCAGACGAAATACGAACACAAATCCAATTTAGTTGGAAATAAATTGCCATTATCAATTACAACATTTCTTTTTTTCACGAGGCAACGATCCGTAATCCGAATTCGTTTCGCGAGGTATGTTTCTGGGTATTCCGAGCGGGCAAAATCGCAAAATCATTGTTTAAGGCTACTACCTCTTGCGCATACTTGCTGGAACGTGAAGCGAGGTGAATCGTTGAAAGCCAACGTTGGCAATCGTTGTAATTGATATCCTTTACTGCAGTTCCATGTTTTGATTACTAATAATTCTCGTTAATGTGCAGACGGAGTTGAACAAGATCTTGGCTCGTCACAAAGGCGATTCGAACACGGCGGTTTTGCAAATTATCAATGTGCAGTTCGAAGAAGCGATCGAGGAGGCATCGCGCTCGGGAAAAAGGAAAACGTCAAGTTGTCATTAAAATCAAGCCGGAGGGAACGGCTTTTTATTTCGTTTTTGCCACAAAAAACACCGAAACCACTTTAATAACAAACAATAATCAAAGGGCGCCCTGCGATCTACCCACTAGGGATAATGAAGTCTGGGTCTGTGACCTAAAGCAGGTACGAGAGAGGTATAGAGGAACGAGGGTATCAATATTAACTTCTCTAGTATGAATATGCAATAGTTAAGTTACTGTTTTTCATTGCCGTTAATGGTTTCATAAGTTATTTTTCGTGAACTTAATTTTATTAAGCTGTTGGTAACTCCAGGGAACGTACGCGTACGGCACTTTTTAATACATTTAATGGACCGTGCATCAAACGTGTCGGTGGAACAAATAAAAATTATAAAAATATCAATCAAACCGAATTCCATTAGCATTTGTTTATTCGCAACGGCGCTTTTCAAACACGCCCGCCCGTTTTTTTTTTCGCCCGAGCCGTAAAACTAGTTTTAAGTGTATTAATAATCGCCGGCCGGCTGATAGGTTAGTAATTTAAATAATTTCATAAATGGGCGCGTTTGTTGATTCGGAAATAAAATATTTATTCGATTTTTCGAACTAATAGATACCGATCGCTTCACTGATGCACTTTGGTCGTAAAATTTTGATTGCCTCTACGCCGATGGCCCACACACACACTTCAGTGACATCATCTTCTCCGCATCCTTCTAGATTTAAGAATAAGGTATTAAAAACGCAATATCTAATGTCAGCAAAGCTCAAAATACTAGAAATTGAGGAAACTTTTTTGCTATTTAAGATAGCTGAAATTTTTTAACGCCAATTTTCGGATGGAAAAAGGTACACTTACAAAAATAGATTTTTTCGATTTTTTTCAATTTTCGTATTTTCTTTGCGAACACGCCACGGGATTAAAATTGACACTTGTTCTTGCGCAAGTACATTTTCTGATGGGTCTTGATGAGATATTTACAGTGACGTATAGAAACTCCGAATCGAACCAGTGGTTTCTTCAGGAAATCATTTCAATTGCAATTTTTCAAGTTTAAGTAGCAGTTAAAGTTTGGTTAATAGTTGTAATTTTAGGTAGCAATAACAGTTTAAGTAGCAGTCACAGTCACGGTGAAATCTGTCTATTAGTAACAGTGATTTATCAGTACCAGTGAAAAATCAAAGGTACGTCCCCAATTAGGACATTATGGCCACATCAACATTTTTTAAGTATGTATCTGCTTCACACACAATTAACGTTTCGGCGACTTCACAATCGCCATTTCGTCCATGTATGTAAGATTGTTTATCTATTATTACATGTCTTCCTTTCTTGATGTTACGAATGCTAAAAATGAATGTACTGAAATTTCAACCGAAAAGAGCACGCTGAATCAGGGGCGGCTCGCCAAGGAGCCATGGCACTACCTGTAGTTTCAAGCTCAGCAAGAATTTTTAAGTAATTCTTAGAACACTTTTTCGCCAGTCTAGGAAAATAAATCGTTCTTTCTTTTTTCAAAAACGGGGGGGGGGTATATTGTATCATATAAGTGGCTCTACCATCAACATGTTCCACGAGCCGCCACTGCGCTGAATAATTTCCGACTCAAACCCAATCCATTTAGACTTTTAATAGTACTTCTATAAATTTTCCATTACAGTCTGAGTAACACTAATATTTTGAAAACAGTAAATGTTGCTATATTTTTTCAGATGTCACAAATCGTTATTAAAATAAAATCAAATTAATGGACTTCTGATGGTTTCTCTCAAACTTCAATTAATCCGTATTTGCCTTCCATCCAAACTCGGATCCGGTTTCCTCGAGCGTACGAATCAGATTATTACTTTCATCATAGTTTTGCAAGTGCTCGATACCGCGTCCTCTCTTTTTTCTCTTCGTTCCCCATAGCTATTTGATTTCCGTGCCCTCCGCATCCTCGTCCTTAACTTTAGAAGCGATTCAATATTAATACCAGTCGAGGATTAGTACGCGTTACATTTATCAGGTGATTTATGTGCTGTACAGCGTCACCATCTTAGCGTAATTTGTTCCTCTAGGCTGCACGCGTTATTTGGTTCACATATCCCAATTACTAATACCCGACAATTTCCAGCGAACACTGCATTATCCAGTCATGCAAGGGATTTGCATAAAGCCCCAGAGGTTCTTTCGTTTGAAACCATTGAACTACAAACACGGATTGCTGAATTAAGGGTGATTACCGACACGAGAAAATTGCGTTTCCGTTACGATATTTCTTTAAAGTTTAACGTTTAATGAGTGTGGATGAGCTCTTGATTCTAAAGGTCAGTATCGATCCCGTAAGTTTAGGTACTCAAGCAAAAATACAGTTAGCTCACTTGGGAATTGTGTTTCATGTTTGTTGATAATTAATAACCTGAGGTTTTTGTGCTAATTGGTTCGTGTGACAGCACATTTTGTCCCAATTACGACGCAACTTTTGAGTAGTTATGCGAGCGTTGCAGGAAGGGGGCATTATCATCTAAATGTTACGGTTTTCAGTTATCTTTAGGTGATACCGACAAAATTGGCATTATCTTGTAACATGTTTACCAAAACAGCGCCCGCAATTTTAAATATAGTTGTGTGTCAGAATATTCAACGAAATTGTGCAAATTATTTTACCTACGACAACTAAGATTTTAGCTATTTTGGAAAATTGATGAAGGATATCAGAAAGCATTTGGTCACCATCTATAACAATTAATATTGAAAGCCGCATTGATTCATTGGTAAAGGTTTTTAAAAACGAAACACTTGAACCATTTTCAAACCGCCATAACTCCTCGTATTTTCAATCGATTTTGATGAATCTTTGAGGGCGAAATACTTTGAAGTGTCTTCTTTAAAGTCATGCACCCCTGTGAAAAAAAAAAGTTTTTTTCAGGAAACCATGTCCAACTTTGACGTTGTGTACGGAGTTGAAAAAAAATTGTCTACTCGATTCACCATAAAGGCATTAAAATTTGATCAATTCCCTATCCAGAACTCAAAGAACGAAATTCCTACGACGATTTGGCACCAAGTTATGGGTGTTTGAAAAAAAGTGCATTTTGAGGTTTTTCGCACATAACTCAGCGACTTCTTTCTACGAAATTGGATGATTCTTTCGGCAAAAAATATCATTTTGACTCTACTTTAAGGGGGTAAACTCAGATTGGGATGATCTCTTTTCGAACCCTTCAACCCCCAAACAAAAAACACGTTTCTTGGGTCCAATTTTAGCAACTTGTACCGAGTTGGAAAAAAATGTGTCGACTCGATGCACCAATTGTGTTCAATTACCTCCATAACTCGGCGTATTTTCAATAGATTTTAGAAATACATTTATTGTATATTAAAAAAAAATGTTTCTCTGTAGACAATCCTTGGAGATCCTCAAAATCTGGTCACGCATTCCTTCAATCTACCATCGCACTTTTTCTCCATTATTTTTCAGTATTAATTCAGCACCTCAAGCAAAATTGTGCTTTATCGATCAAGAAAGTTAAATCTTGCGAGCGTTCATTATTATGAACCAGTTCCCTCGGCTTCTTCCGATCCTCACTATAGTTAGAAGCGTGATAGATGTAAGAATAAGAATGGCCCTGGCGGATGCGATTGCGAAACATGGAGCGATTCCGATTTTTCGATGACCGGACACGATATTCCCCGCATTTATTTTAATGGGGCACATAAAAAGAAAAATTGGTTCGGAGCCGTGTGGATTGGCTCTGTAAGTGGCTATACGGGGAACGTGGAACTTATCGAGGCACTTGCTTGTCCAGAATAAAATCGACCGAAGAACTGAACTCGGGGAAACGTGGACGTGAACGTGTGCAATCTATAAATATTGCCGAAGCTCTTAATTATAATGGGCGCCTTTGAAGTGTAAACATCCGCCCCCACTTCGGGTACATTAAGCAACATTAAAAAACGGACCTCATTGCGATCACTGGAGACGTGACAGGTTGGCTTCCAAACGCACGACGTATAACGGAAATCTTCATAATTCTAAACATATTTGGATATACAAGCATTACAAACTTCCCGACCACCTCACATGGGTCATTGACGTATCCTTAAACGTTACTTTAGTTATGGGCCATTTCTACAAATATCATTGTGCAATATGCCATCATATCAACAGCATTATCTTAAGGCATTAAAAGTGTTCATCGTGTTATGCATTAAAGAAACATTAATCAACTTAATTTTCTCATATATCCCAAGCAGCATTAATAGTCTTGAACTACTTTGAGGTGATTTGTTTGTTACTAAACTCTACGTGGTGATTTATATTACACTAGCACAAATATTACGTAGCTTCAACCAGGTCACGACCTCGGATTCCGCGAGAGTAATACAAATAAATATAAAATAATCTTTGTATTAAGGTTTTAAGAGTTTAATACCTGAAGTTATGATTCCGTAAGATGAAAATATTTGGGGGATACTTCTTTAGAATTCAAACACACGTCTCGTAAGTCCTACTCCATTTATCCTTATGTTATTTGACGTTCCTTATGTATTCAAGTTTCCATAAGTAGACATCGAATTTACATATATTTTAGACTTTATTTCACGTTTTACCTGACCACTTTACTTAATAACAGTTTTGTCGCACGAGATTAAGATAACTCATCCTTTATCATTATAATTTATACCGTATTTTCGACCAAAAAAGAAATAAAACTGCAAATGCTAATTTTTATAAACACAATAGGATATAAAGATGCGTAAAATAAATAAAATTTGCTCCGCGAGAGTATGCTGCGCCATGCTCGGCTTCGATTTTTTTTTGTGTTATCAACAAGTTGGGTCTTGTTGCTGATTTAGTTCGCGGCTCATTCGACGGATGGTCGTCATTGGTGCACAATACGATACCTAAATGTGTATGATTTTAAATCGTAATGTTCAAATCAAGGTACGTTAATTTAATCATCCACGTGTTTTTCTGTTATTTATTTTCTTGCATGTTTACATTTCATTTTTTTTTATTTGCGCGGGTTTAATTGAATTAAATATTACATCTAACGTTTGCAAGGTATAATACAATTTAATAGTGATCACAACAGAGGTGCTAATATTCATCTAGCTGACAAGGAAAACATGAATTTCGCAATTTTGTGAATCATCATTGGTATGATTCAAGTATTATTATCTGCAATTGGTCATTCCGTGGCTATAACTGCATTTTTTCATAGATTCAATAGTAATTTCCCAAACATTTTGACTGACTCAGTTTACAAGTGATTTGAATAATATTTTTGTTTTCTGTGGAATGTCGTAAGAACGCCGTCACGTGCGAAAATTAAATTGTGTTTAATAGAATTTGAATTATAAATCGCCACTAACTGCATTGCAATTGCTTTAGACTGAAGAGAAATTTCTGCTTCTTAACCAGTTAGTTGTGTGACGAGTATACTCATCATGAACAATTTGATAATATTTTGAAAACTTATTGTTTCTGTTTACTTTCTACCTAATCAACTCAATATATGTAAAGGTTGGTTTACACTACGAAACTTTTCTCTGTGGCGAAACTAATGAAAATTTTATATAAGATATTGAATAAAGAATTTGCTCTAATCTAATAGGGTCTATTATATAACACCCATTTTAATACTCAAATTTTCAAGTATTTACTATTGTTAGTGTAGACGAGATTTCTCAGAGAGCCAAGGTTAAACCACATCTGGAAGAAATACAGTAGGCACAAGCCAAATTTAATAAACTTTATTAATCATTAATTTAGATCGGTTGTGGAATCATACTGCAAAAGTAGGGGCCTATCTAGATCCAGGGCCCAAAGTTGACTGCCTCCTTACGCCACTGATTTTTAGCAAGGAATTGCTCCTTAAGTTTTTCTCAATATTAAATAAACAACTGTATGAATTTTGGGTTTAAGGCACTAAACACCCTGTATGTATATCTTGTTGCTAATGTGCTTTTTTTTTTCCAGTGATGAGGAGAGGTGTGCGCGCCTGTGGCATGCACGAGGCATCTTCATGGTGGTAAGGGCCGGCCCCGGTGCCGGATTCTCCGGAGCTGTAGTCGTGGCGTTCTTCTGGCTGCTCGTTGTGGTGGGGTTATGGGGCCCCGCTGAAGGGGGCGTCATATTGGCGCAGTACCCGGGCCCCGCCTCAGAGCCCCTTCACTTCTCGCACCTAGCCATCGACAAGTCCACGGGGCGGATCTTCGCCGCCGCCACGAACCGTCTCATCCAGCTAGACCCCAACCTTAAGCTCCAGCAGCAGGTCACCACCGGCCCCAAAAATGACAGTCCGCTGTGCCACGCGACCGGCTGCCACGATGACAAAATACCAACCATGCTCATGGACAACTACAACAAGATCCTGCTCATCGAACCGGAGTCGAAGATGATAATATCGTGCGGCTCGGTCCTGCAGGGGTCGTGCTACAAATACAAATTGAACAACATCAGCGCCGACGCCGAGTTCGTCCCCATAAGCATAGCTGCCAACGACCCCATCGCGTCGAGTTACGCTTACATCGGACCTAGACGGTACAATCCTTGGGCTAAATCGAACATCATCTACGTGGGCACAACATTCACGAACAACGGGGAGTACAGGCACGATGTTCCCGCCATTTCCAGTAGGGATATAGATTCGCTAGATTTCGCCGAGTATTCATTTAGCAAGCAGTCCTTAGTTAGCATCGATGTTAAATATAGGGATCACTTTTTAGTTCAGTATGTTTACGGTTTCAATGCTACTGACTACGCGTATTTCGTTATCGTTCAGAAACAATCCCATCTGCCCGGGCAAGAAGAGCAAGGTTACGTGTCACGCTTAGCAAGGACTTGTATCAACGACGAAAACTATGACAGCTACACGGAGGTCACTTTGCAGTGCGTCGACGGCGATCAGAAATATAATTTAGTACAGGATGCTAAATTGGCCACTGCGGGCAGTGAGCTAGCGTTGGCTCTCGGAATCCAGGTGGGCTCCTTGGTTCTAGTTGCGGCTTTCCGACCGGCGAAAGGCATCACGAACGACCCACAACCTAGCTCTGCGCTCTGCTTGTACCCACTCCGAGACATTGAAGCTAAATTCAATGAGAACATTCACATGTGCTTCAACGGTAGTGTGAAGTACCGCAACATGGGATATGTTTCTGGTCCGATACAAGACGGCAAGTGTCCGAGTGCGGGTAATGCCGGCAACGTTCCTAACTTCTGTGAGGCCGGTCTGAAGATATCCGGAGTCACACCGATCACCACCAATGCAGCTTTAACCTTCAACTCCTCACTGTCGGCGGTAGCGACAGCTTCAACTGGCAGACATGTGTTAACTTTCCTAGGCACTACAGACGGCAGGATAAAGAAGGTTCTTCTTTCCTCTCCCACACCTGCTGAGTATGAAGAGGTTCTTGTTGACAATGGGAACACCATCCTCCCAGATTCAACTTTATCTCCAAATGGGGATTACTTATACGTACTATCTACCTCTAAGGTAAGTTTAATTTATAACAACCTTACCGATACTATTACTCATAGAGCAAACTTAGGAATCTACTATTGTTACCTTCAGTAGTTATAACAATTCTTTAAATTTCAGATCTCGAAGATTAATGTAGAACATTGTAGCAGCTATAATAATTGTTCCTCATGTTTGGAATCAAAGGATCCTTATTGTGGGTGGTGTTCATTAGAAAAACGGTAAGTTTACTATTTCGTACGTATTTACAAAGCTACACACTGCATTTTTGATTTTCAATTGTAAGATTCAGAAGTTGCGCGCTTGTAAAATTTGGGTTTTTGAAAAATAACTTGCTCGCAACGAAAAAATTGCAATTTCAAATAATCAAATACTTAATTGACTTGACGGTAAAACTCTTTATAAATAATAATTCTACTTATGGCAATAAGCAATTTATAAGGAAATATGTAAGCATTCTAAAAAGCTAATTTGAGGACTTTTTACAGATGTACAATAAGAAGTGCTTGCCAGAAAGCTTCGCACAGCTCACCCCGGTGGCTCTCGCTGGGCACCGGGCAGCAGTGCATAGATTTCGAGCAAGTGCTCCCCGACCGCATTCCATCAAATCAAATGACGACGGTCCGCCTAACAATCCGCACACTGCCAGAACTGCCATACGGTGCCAAATACAAGTGCGTGTTTGGCGACGCCGATCCAATAGATGCCGTGGTGGCGGAGTACGGCCTGTCCTGCCCGACGCCCGACATCAACTCCAGGCCGCCCATCTTACCCAAACAGGACCACGTGTCAGTGCCTCTCAGCGTTCGCTCCTCGGAGACGAATAAGGATTTCGTGTCGAGGAGTTTCGCTTACTACGACTGCTCCAAGCATATCACCTGCATGGATTGCGTCACTTCTAAGTGGGCTTGTAATTGGTGCGTGTACGAGAATAAGTGCACTCATAATACTTCCACGTGTCAGAGGACTGTTATTAGTGGAGAAAATGTAAGTAATATATAAATAATATGTAAATGGAATGTTAAACAAAATTATAGCATTATTTGTTTTAATTTACAAGCAAAAATTTGTTGTTGTTAAACGACGTTTTTTTATAATGCATTTACAGAATCAGGCAAGGCTTCAAAATCATGGCGTGAGTTTCTGTCCACGGTTTAAGAAGAAGGACATCATCTTGCTACCGAATAATGTTCCTAAGGAAATGGTCTTTGAGGTGGAGAATTTACCTCATCCACAGGCGGGCCACACGGGTTTTCAGTGCATAACGAACATAGAGGGAGCCAAAATGTTGGTACCAGCTAGGGTCGACTCCAACCGGTTCATCGTGTGCGAAAAGAGAATTGTAAGCTATTTTTAATCACCTACACTCTTGCGAGGCAATTGCTCCAGAAAAAAAAACGTCATTTTTATAATTGGTGACCTTAATAATGGACATTCAGTCAATTAGAGTTCGAGTGGCTAATTAGTGAAATGCATTGTTGCAGCTAAAATTGCAGATAAGACATACAAAAACTTTTGGCTTGTTTGTGCTTTAGAACTACAGTTACAATAAAAAATTATCACATTGGGTTATAAAAAAGCAAACAGTGGTTTCCAAGATCATGTGATGTTACTTATGCATTACAAAGTAATGACCAACCGCAATCACATATTATTTATTCATGTTTATTCAATTATACTTTCATAACCCATAAAATATCAATTAATTCAGAAATAAATGTCACTGTGCAGACGGTCTGAATATTTATTAGTATTAACAATTCTTGACTTTCGACCTCTTTTTTATGATCCACTGTATTACCATAAAAACAATACAGCTCCATTTTCTGCTTATACAGGGTGTGTCACAAACATACTCGTATGTAGGCCCTGTTTTAAAATTACAAATTCATCATATTCTTGGTATTTCCTTTTGATTTTTATCTTTTTTTGAGTCAGTACACCTAACGTATAAAACAAATTTTTTTTGACTTATGCCCACTTGCACCACAGCCAATTAACTTTAATCAGTGATTAGTACCAGTTAGTTACGTCTTTAAAACACAACAATTTTATTCGCAAATTGTTTACATAATAACATATTGATCAAAGAGACATATCTGGGATATCTTACAAATATATAACACTTTTATATCCCCGACTTTTAACTTAATCAGACGCTTAATTATGATTAGTTTCCTTACTATTCACTAAACGCCTATTGTAGAAAAAGATATATTTCAATAGTTGTTTACTTTTCGTCTGTTGAACACTGCACTTTCTCAAAATGGTGAATATTTTTGTTTATTTTTGCAATAAAATAAATACAGGTACATATTTCATTAGCCCGTACTGTAATGATGTTTTGTTTCTAGTATTCCTACGAGGCTAACACTGGGGAATACGAAGCAAGTGTGCGAGTTGTCTGGAACAGAAATCATCACATTGATTCGATGAACGTGGTGCTTTATAAATGTGATATTTTGGGATCTCACCGTGAACACGCTGATTGTTCTCTTTGCGTCACTCGCAACTCTAAATATCAGTGCACATGGTGCGGAATTACTTGCAGCTATAGCGAAACCTGCCAGCTAACACCACACGTTGAATGTCCAAAACCAAGAATTGATATGGTAGGTGTTTTTTTTTAAATTTAATGGTATTTATAATCCAAATATATCACGTTCAACGCATTCACAGATAAAACCATTGAGTGGTCCAATAGAGGGCGGCACCTTAGTAACAATAGAGGGTAGCAACTTAGGCTTGAAACGCAAGGATGTTAGCGGCAAAATACGCATCGGAAACGTGCCCTGCGAACTAGTAAACTACGAAGTCTCGGTAAGAATCCAGTGCATCACAGGACCGTCAGCTGTAGAAACAACTGCCCCGATAATAGTAGGAAATGAAGCTGGATATTCGGAGTCGTCTGTTGAATTTAGTTATAAGGACATAAGACTTACAAGCGTGTACCCCTCGATCGGGCCCCAATCAGGTGGCACGCAACTAGCCATCACCGGACAGTATTTGAACATCGGCTCAGAGTTAACAGCCTACCTAGATGATTACGTTTGCCAGGTTAATCTAACACAAGCGTCGAGTTCTCGATTAACCTGCATTACTTCGAAAGCAGCTAGACCGACTAATATCGGGAAAATTACGCTGAGCATAGATGGCGCTAATCGCACCCTCGGAGGAAATCCATTTAATTACACGCTGGATCCCACAATAATGGAGATTAAGCCGTTAAAAAGTTTTGCTTCAGGGGGAAGGATGATCTTCGTTCACGGTTCAAATTTGGATAGCATTCAAAAACCAGAGATGGAGGTGTATTCGTACAATGATCCTGTGCCTATTAACAAAACCACATGTAAAGTGCTCAGCGCTAATCAGATGGAGTGTCCGAGTCCGGCAGTTAATCAGCAGTTTTTGACTGCTAGTACTCGGGTTGCTAGATCTGTCCATAAACATGCAATAGTAAGTGTTTTATCGAATAAATTTAAGGATTCCAATTTACTCGATTCGTTGCAGATGCCCGAAGTACAATTAGTCCTCCGTATCGGTTTTATTATGGATAATGTGATGTCGGTGCGCAACTTGGAGAAGCACTTTGCCAACCTGCGCGCACAGTTGTTATACGTCGAAGACCCCAAATTTTTCAAATTCCCCAACCACATTAAGCTTTACAAAGGTGATACTCTGGTGATTGAAGGTGAAATTCTAAACATGGCTAGTGATGAGACGGACGTGGTTGTAACAATCGGGCCTAGAGCGTGCAATGTTACTAGTTTGGCGATGAGTCAGTTGGTTTGTTCCCCGCCGGAACATCAACCGTCTGATACAGATGAACATGGAACTAAGGTAAGATTGTTAACTCCTACTCATTTGTAAGCATGTTACGCTATACTTGTCTTTATTACATTTAAAGAAGAAATTCTTACTCTATTAACAATAAATTGGATATTGTATTATATTTCATGTATGAATCACACAATAAATAAACAACAATTATAAAATGGTTGCCACCATCCTGTTTTTTTGATAAAATGTGATTTCACAGTTGCGAATTTTTAATTATTTTTAGACTGAAGCTGGCCTACCTTTAGTAGTTGTGCGGGTTGGAAGAAGCCTACGCTTTCAAATTGGTTATTTACACTACGACGTGTTGAAGCCGTTCACCCTCCCACCAGAAGCCATAGTGATGATTTTGACCGGTGTGACCCTCTTCGTTATCTTTTTTATTGGGATTTTGTTCGTGTACCGAAGGAAGTCCACACAAGCCGAGAGGGAGTACAAACGGATACAGATACAAATGGACACGTTGGAAAGTAACGTTCGTTTTGAGTGTAAACAAGCATTCGCAGAGCTACAAACGGATATGACGGATCTCACAGCTGACCTGGAAAATTCCGGAATACCCACCTTGGATCATACTAGTTATGTCATGAAGGTGTTTTTCCCTGGTGTTAGTGATCATCATATACTTAATGCTCCTAAGGTAAGAAAATATTATTTATACCGAATGGCGTACAGTTTAGTTAATTATTTATTTTACATTATACTTCAACCAATTAGCTTGAAGTGTAATGTAAAATAAATACTATTCAGAAAATTCCTGGATTTAATAAGAAAACTGATTAAGCTTCTTTGTGAATATGCTTTGTGCACTGTATCAAAAAAAAAGTGTTTAATTTCTCTCATTTTGTACACGTGTGGCTATAAAGTTTTAAGACTGATTTTATTGTGACGAATTGAGTAGCTCTATCTATATGTGATCAATGGTACTACGTAATGGGGAGCCTTCCGAGAAACTGGTAAAAATTTCATCAGTACACGTGTCTCCATTCCGTAATTATAACATTTTTCGTGAAGCGCGTTTTTTATCCTCGTCATGGAAACACACATTGAACAGCGTACAGCAATTAAGTTCTCTTTTAAAATTGGTAAAACAGCCATGGAAACTTATCAACTGTTACAAATGGCTTACGGTCATGAGTGCATATCATGTCCAACTGCGTTTCTGTGGTCCAGAAAGTTTCGTTTTCAAAAATCGCATGTTGGTTACCTTTTTCGACTAGCTAGGAATAATCCACTGTTTTCAATCCTACAATTGTTTCATTTTATGATTTCAGGTGCGTTTGAATGGCCCCACCACAAATTACGACGCAGCCATGTTACACTTTGAGCAATTAATAAATCATAAACATTTTCTACTTAGATTTATTGAAACTTTAGAATCCCAAAAGACTTTTAATATTCGTGATAAGTAAGTTCATTCCCGTGCACACACACCCCTCACAAATTCTAACCTAACATTTTTTAGAGTAAATGTAGCATCGTTGCTTATGGTAGTTTTAATGGATAAGATGGAATATGCAACAGATATTCTAAAGTGTTTACTTCTACGTTTAATAGAGAAATCTGTGAATACAAAACATCCCCAATTAATGTTAAGAAGGACAGAAAGCGTCGTTGAGAAGATGCTCACAAATTGGATGGCTCTCTGCATGTATTCCTATTTGAAGGAGTACGCGGGATCTTCGTTGTTTCTGTTGTTCAAAGCTATCAAGCACCAGATAGAGAAGGGGCTCGTGGATGCGATCACGCACGACGCGAGATACTCTCTATCTGAGGAGAGGTTGCTGCGTGAGCAGATAGAACACAATGTAATTACATTGCACATCGTCCAGGATGATTTAGATGAGAAGATCCAGTGTAAAGTTTTGGATTGTGATACTATAAGTCAAGTTAAGTCAAAAATACTAGATGCTCTCTTTAAGAATACTCCGTTTTCCCTTAGGCCCTCCATATATGAAGTCGATTTAGGTAAGTTTATAAAATTTCTGTATTTCAATTATACATAATTTTTTACCTGAATTTATAATAAATCAGAATTTATATACGAGGGTAATTTTTAAAGTAAGAACCGTTCTAGTTTAACTATAAATATTACCAACATTTCTTCAATTTTTTGATTTCTACAATATAGCAAAAACCAGTTTGTGCTTGTAGTTTTAACAACTGTCTAATTTCAATATAAAAGCATTAATCTCTGTAACTTTCAAATATGCCTTTACTTTCAAGAATGGCGACACGGTAGAGGTGGGCACTTAACCCTCCAAGATGAGGATGTCACAACGAAAACCATAAACGGCTGGAAGAAGCTGAACACTCTGGCCCATTATGGTGTGAAGGAGAGCGCCGTGATGTCCCTGATCTGTCGGCAAAATGACAGCTTTAACAATTGCAAACAACCGTGCCACAACTGCGTCTCGGGCATGTTCTACAATAACTCGCAGTCGCCCATAATGGCGACGAACGGCGACATTGAATCCGGGGTGAATCCGCGGATTTACCATCTGATCAAGCCGATGGACGATCACCAGTTTCCGAATAGCAAGACGACGGAACGGACGCATAAAGCCATTCCAGAGATATTCCTCACGAGGTTGTTATCGACGAAGGGGACTATCCAGAAATTCGTGGACGACTTCTTTTACACGATACTGACCGCGAACGATGCTCTACCACCGGCGGTTAAATGGTTGTTTGACTTGCTGGACGAAGCCGCGGATAAGCATAACATACAGGATCCAGAAGTCGTCCACGCTTGGAAATCAAACAGTCTTCCACTTAGGTTTTGGGTAAATTTCATCAAGAATCCGGATTTTATTTTCGACATCAACAAAACGCCCACGCTTGATTCTTGCTTGTCTGTGATTGCGCAGACCTTCATGGATTCCTGTTCGACGACCGAGCACCGGCTGGGGAAGGATTCACCCTCGAATAAATTGTTGTTTGCCAAGGTAAATGTATGATTTTATGTACTTGTTCTAATGTGCTTACTGTTTTGCTTTTTTAGGACATACCGAGATATAGGGATATGGTTGCTCAGTTTTATCACACGATCGCCACACAAAATACGATTGCTGATCAGGAAATGTGCTCGGCAATGCAATTGCTGTCTACACAGCAGGCTGACGAGTTTGATACAGTGGCAGCTTTAAAAGAACTTTACATCTACGTTACTAAATATAGGGATCAGGTAACTTTTTTTCTAAAAAAAAATTATACTAGCTTGCTTTTCTAAACTTGCCAACTTTTAATCTAGAGTAGTAAACTGCTGTGTTTATGTATAAAAAAGTACCAAATATTGCATTAAAAAATTGTATCGTAATAAATATTGGTAAGTATTTTAAAATGGACCCGAAGAAGAACCATGTTCAGATGGCCTAAATTGAGCGAGTCACAAGACACTCAGTTTTGAAAGAGATTATCCATTACTGTGGTGGGAACAGTAAAAGGGGGAGGTGCTGTATGTCTGCCTCTTATCAAATAAAAACCTCTTCTCGGAAGAAACAATTTTATTTGATGCAATAGTGGGAGTTATCTCTTGGTGCCTCCTACTCATTAAAACTTTGTTTCACTAGCATGAAGAATAGTGATATTGACAAAAAGATTTGTGAAGTAATAAAGTAATTCCAATCACTCTCCTGCCTATTATGGTAGGACAGAGGGGTAAGCTTGGCCCAAATCTCAAGTAAACTTTGAGCAGTTACGACCCTCTCTATTCAGCTCTATTAATTTACATGCTTTTTGGATTTTCAACTTAAGATTTTCCAACACAAGACCTAAAATAGCGCCAGCGGTGACTCACACTATTCTGCAAAGCAATGAGAGTGGGCATTTCTCTTGTAGTTCAAACATTTTAAACTTTTCGAAGTAATTTGGTTAAGAAAACGTTGTGCAATTTATTTATTTGATTGCAGATAATTGACTCATTGGAAAATGATATGGTTTGTCACCGTCACCACTTGGCGAAGAGATTGGAGAACGTGGCGTACACGTTAGGTGGTGAAGAGACGTCAGCGTGCTGACCACACCAGTCACCTGATCCCTCTCTACTCTGACATCCACAACACGTAGTACGGAGAGATCATAGCCATTTCTTGTAAAAAAAGAAAACCGTGCTCTTCTGTGATATTAGCGCAAGATCAGGTGACTGCATCGTAAGGACACGTTACTTAACCCTCCGTCGGCTGACTACGGAAAATATAGATCCGCTCACGGAAATATACACGGTGCAACCTGAAAAGCTTTAATTATAACAAGTCCATATAACAATATGCTTCTTGAAAAGTAAAGTTTAGTAAATTTTGATATAGAATGTTGTTCCTACGCTATATGTACAATATAATATTCAGGAGATTGTGTCCCGTGTATATTTTGGGTGGGTGTATATTTTCTCTTCTTGAGTGCCTCGCTTTTGCTGATGGGACGTGTTTAAAAAACTCTTGTTTGTGTCACACATGTCTAAGGGCACTAAGACTCCAATTTATGGTCCGGAATAGCTTAGTTTTAGAAAATTACAGATATATTTGATTGGCAATGACATTGCTAGCTTAGTTAGTTTAAGTATTTCGTAACGGCCTATATATCTGATTTTATATTTATATAAGTGATTTATCTCTCTACGATATACTCCGATATCTGAACAATTTATTTTATTAATTCGATTGACTCATTGCCAATTAAATGTCTATTTTGATATTTATTGTAACAGAACTGCATTTTTGTGGAACTTCACGTCCAGTGATTTTAGTATTTTTTACTTTAATTCGACTCGTTTTTTTACTTATGAAATACACATATTTGTATTTTGACTATTTTTTGTAAATATATGAATTGTGCATATACATATATTATAGATTATGTCTGATAAAAAAGAAAGTGTTTATATATTAAGAAACGTTCATCAATATTTTATTAGAATTGTGTTTAGTATGTAAGGTTTCTAAACGTAAATAATTTAATTGGAAATCTTGTAAATATTACTGATTTAAGAATCGTAACAATGTATCAGTTTTTACATTATTACAGACAATTTTAAAGTAATTGTTTAGTTTTCTTCATCGACACTCTCTTGTGATGTAATGTTTATTGTGCTGATGGCGTCGCTCCATCTGGCAACACCGATCGTCTCGGTTTGTTCTTCATCACTCTCCCGAGCCGTACAAGTGACGTAATCAACGAAGATAGATGGATATATTAAATTATTTTTTTTACTGAAAGTCAACCGTACCCTATAGTATTATAATGTTAAATTATTTCTATATGGATTCTAGATATTTAAATAAAATAATTTTAAAAGTAAACTCGTAATATATTTAGTATTCATCATGCCCAATTGACAACAATCAACTTCATTATTGTTTGTAGTGTAAGTATACTGGTGTTATTATAATTTGAAAAAGGAGCACCACATTCAAGAAGAGGGGACAGTTGGCAATAACTTCACGAGAGAGTTCTACAACACAAAAAAATTAAGGTTTTGTGAGGCCAGAAAACAATTTTGGTGAGCAGGGACTGTATTTAACAAAAAATTCGCGTGAGGTATCTTCATGCTTATTCAGCATTAAGTTGGGCTGATTTTTAGCAATTTTCATTAGCTCCTCAAAAGAATGCTTTGCATCAAACTAGGTATGACTGTTGCTTATAATTGTAAGTGCGAATAATCTACTTTGAAACCTTTGATTCTCTAAGCATCCATCAATGCTGTGTTTTATTTTTAAGATGGTACAGTCACGACTAATCGTCTGAAACTTTTGTCGCTGTGTTAATATAACGAGAACATCCACTTTATGGCAACGGAATCAAATTGGTTTGACAACTGCCATAAAACTAAAAAATGGACAATGCGTATGAATACATTTTAACATTTCTGCCTGAAATTTTAAGACACCTAGTTGTGGTGCGTGTGAATTTTAAAACCACGATTAGGGAGCCATCTGTGGTAAATTGTTGGTACCAGATGAGTATACCGATAACGAAGAAACCCGGGTGCAGTTATATCCTGACGACGCTTGGTGAACTTTTTAAAATTATATTTCAAAAACTTTGTAATAAATATGTATTTATTATAATTTTATCTTTTATTTCAAAGTTCACTCAACATCAAAACTCCTCGTCACGTTGTATAGGCCCAACCAAATCAAAATAACTCTTTGCCCACATTGGAACTGTTTTATATAAGCGTCGCTCGTATACGGCTATACGACGAACAAGCTTCTTATCATTCGTATAAATCAATTAGAAACATGATTACAGTTATACCTTTGCAATTTTGATTTCATTTTTTTTGGCGTAAGCTTTTAACCGTTCAGCCACTAACGATATTTAAAAGAAAACATTACCACATAAAGAGCCTTAGCGACCAATTAATTCCATTATTATTAAATAACCTATCGAATCAAGCCGCCTTATCTGATGTTGCTATAACAAAAGTAAAACAAACAAATTTGTTGATTTCATTTCGCGAGTTCGAATTTGCACGTTTCTACTCATTCCTGCATTCAATTCCAAATAGAAATGAACCTGGTAGAACTACTTGTCCGATTATTTAAAGGTTACACAGGTAAGTAATTATAATTCATATCAAATAAAACATGTACATAGATAATATTTTAGGTTTAGGAATAACTCCGACCATGACTTCAACGCACTTACTTTACCTAACCTATCTACTTACCAGATTACTCATCTTCCACAAAATGAGAAAACACACCCCGATCTGTAACTTAACGTATCGACAATTACTGATCATTGGCTTTTGCGGAACCTTGCTCGAAGTTTTGACCATGATCGTTTTCACATTCATACGGCTGCAATTATTTTTGTTGATTGGATTTAACTTAATCATCGCGGCAACTCTAACACTGATACCTGCGAAGAGTGATGACGAAGTAGTTGATCTGCGCGATACTGAAGATGTTGAAGATGTTTGAGTGCAATTATTTCCAGCTTGTATTGTGTAGTTGATTACTTTGAAATATGTTACGATGCGTAATGTAATGTAATAGTATTTTTGTTTAATGTTTGTGTAATATAAGATCGTCTTTGTTTGATTTATTCTTGGAACTTTTGATTAGTTACCTAAATGTAAAAACGTAAAAATTTCTCTACTTTTAATTTTCCAGGCCTGTGGACAGTCGTTATGTTGTCTAAAATTAAATCAATTTAACGAAATTAAAGTTAAAGCTTTAAAATTGAGGACGTAGAAAAGCCAAAGTGGCGGAACCTATTGCCTGAATGTTGTACTGAACCCAATCTGATTGGCAGACCGACAGATATGGGAATACAGCAGTGAAGGTTCGCGAGGTTTTTTTCTGCTACGGCCGAGGTAGCAGAGGTGGTAATACAGCCATCCCTGCTACCTCGGCCGTACCAGAAAAAAACCTGCGAAAGGTCACTGGAATATAGCAACTGCACTGATGAGACCTGAAAGGTCTGTAGGTGTTCTGACGGGGGAACAATACTTTACAATCTTTAAAATTGATTTATAGCTTTAATCCTTTCCGGGAACGCATAACTGCAAACAATATTGCACTTATATGCGGGTCCCGAATATTTATGCAAGCAGCAGTACCCATATACTTCTGCAGCTCACCAGTTAAGCGACTACAAAGGAGTTCACTTTAGGGTTTAAAACGACAATAGAGTGAATATCAAGCGAGATTTTTCATATGATAGCAAAGTAGTGGCGGCTGTTGGCGTGACTCATGGTACAGCCGATGTAGTAAAGATACGTGCGGGTAGGTTGATCCCTTCACTCAGTGAATCGAATTCTATTAGTACGGTAAAAATGACAAATATCACCTTGATAAGAACAGTGTTATAGAATAATTAGCCTTCGTTATTATTATCACCAATTTTTATTACATGAGGCATAGAACATGGTTATTATTATAAACAGTAAAGTACAAAACATCGACTGCAACCCAAGTTAGATAACTACTATATAAATAATACAGCGGATTTTAATTGAGATTGTATGTCAAAATTTAGCAAAATAGTTCGTTTAGATTGAAACAGTAAGCTTAGTTAGTAATTAAACTAGCAACAAGAAATAGGCGCGAATCTCGCGATTCTAGCGGCACTCAACCAGTTTCATGTTACACACACACAGGATTTTGACGATTGGTTCTTAGGTTAAGGTTAAGCTAAGCCCCCCCCCCCTTTAGACCGACCCTTTTGGGCCAACTAGTAGTTGTGTATGTGCGAGTGGATAAAACGGAACAGATTGTGTGCCACTGGAATCGCAAATTTCACGCATGCGCGTTTTCGAGTGGGAATGTGCCTTAGAATTAAATTTGGCTGCAGTCGATTTATTATTAGCATAAAAAAAAACACTCTAGTAACGTAAAAAAGCCACTGCCTGATTACGTGTTAATCCTAAAGAATACAAAAATACATTACAGTTACATATGTTATCCTTAGTCTTCATCGATTGTAGGCATGGGATCCTTTTTCTTGAACACCTTCATCTCTACATCAGAGGTCTTCCTCGACTGCAGTCCGCTAGGACCAGCAACTGGTTCCTCCAACGTTGAATGCGATGAATGAACATCAACTACAGTGAACACATCCAGGTCCACGCGTCTGGCTTCCTCCTCCAACTTACCCAAAATATCAAATTTCGGAAGCGATTGCGTAGAAGGCGAAATCCTCGGGGCAAAAATCTCCTCTATGCGTTTCTTCTTCTCGTCGAACCAGATGGCCAAGACTGTGCAACCGGTGAAAAACATGAGTGCGAGGAACGCGTACTTTGCGAGGTACGCAGTGCCGTGATGCAGCAACAGCTCAACTCCGGTGCCGTTGATGAACGCCAGAAGGGCTGCTTTGTATCTCAGGGGCTTGACATGGTCCGCTTTCGACAAGATGTAGATGAGGAAGAGCTTCGACAGAAAGTAGAACACGATGAACGTCAACATTAGTCCGACGTTTTCCAGCGTCACATTCGTCGGCGCGGTTGCTGTAACGAAGGAAACTATTAGTATTACCAGTAGTATTACCCTTGTTTAAATAAGCAATCGTATTACGTAATGTTGATTGTTAAAAATGCAGGTTTGATTTGTTTCAATTCTAATTGCAGTAGAAGTAGAATTGATCAATTTCTGAGTATTTTGCGTTTCTATACAAAAGTCATGAAAATCCTTTTGTCTGGACAGCTATTCTGTGGTATACTCAGGCGTGTGTTTAGGTTGGTAGAATAGTGGGTTGTTCCGGGGAGTTCCCGTCCTGACTGTTCGCAGTTGTGTTGTAGTTGAAAAATAAAGTTAGGTCAGTACAATTAGTTTTTTCAAATGGTTTCGCTTTCTTGTCTTTATGAAGGTAAGTGCTATAAGTTTAATTTATTATTAACAAATGATAACTTGTACACAATTTTAAAATATTTTCCAATAAAATTGGTTTATATTATTTTTTTTTATAAAAATCATTTTTGTAGAGAATTAATTTAATAAACTAAAAAAAAACCCATGACAGATTCTGTTGTCATATTTCACAAAAAAAAAGGAGACGGAAGAGTGAAATGTTTAAAGGTGTATCAAATTCTTAAAAATACTTTGTATCGACTTAACCAGTTTGCTGTGTTTGACGAGTACACTCGTCATAAAAAAATGGCAATATTTTGTTATAACGAGTACCTACTCGATATAACACAAAATATTGCCAATTTGTTCATAAAGAGTATACTCATCACATAGCTAACTGGTTAAGGTTTACAATAAGGAGATATCGACACAAATGAAGATAAAAGTGTTCAAAACAATATACGGACCTGTATTTAACCAGTTAAATGTGTTTGTCATGAAAAATGGCAATATTTTGTGTTATAATGAGTGCCTACTTACATACACAAAATATTGCCATTTTTTTCTTTTTTGCTGTTTGAGACGAGTACTCGTCATGAAGAAATAGCAATATGACAAGTATCTACTCGACATAATATACAATATTGGCAATTGTTCATGACGAGTATAGTCGTCACACAGCTAACTGGTTAACATTTGCATGTGAGTCGTGACATTAAACCCAAATCAAAATAGCCAGATTCAAGTAGTGAAAATGAAATACCTACGAGCCCTCAAAAGAGTGACGAGGATGGATAGAATACGTAACTCAAAAATAAGGGAGGATCTTGTGCTGGAATTTACAGAAACAAGACGACATGTACAGAGGATGTCAGATAAGAGACAAAGAAGGATATGAGAGGTACAGAATCAACGAAAAACCTGGCAGACCAAGACAAACATGGAATATCATCATAACAAAAGTACTGGAAAAAAAAAGGGGATGTCTTTCAAAGAGGCAAAGAAAGAGCAAGGAACAAGAAATAATGGTAAAAGACAGTGCACAGAAATGCAGAAATCGAGTAAATTCTATATAGAAGGAAGAATTATATATAGTTCATATTAATGAGGTTTTAAATTTTAGCCTACACCCTAAGGGGTACAAAGGCTCTCCTCTAACAATTTGTTAATCAACACTACTTCATCTAGAAGCCTTTAGAGCAATCACAAATGTCATGCAGATATTAAAAATGTTGATAATAATCACAAATCACAAAAGCTAGATGCAAAATCACATTTCCCAGCGAATTTTAACACATCAGTAGTAATCGTTGAATTTAACAGAAACAATACTACATATAATAAACAGGCATAAAATGATTAGTTTGTTAATCTACCAAATGGCTATCGACCAGAGGTCTTTCTGTCTTGATTACAATATTGTATCAAAAGGGATTTATATTAGTTTTAGATCTTATAATTACTTATTTCTTTGGTAATTTGCAATTGCATTATCAAAATTTCCATTAATTAAATTTATCATTTTCAATTGTAATCAAATAATTTAATAGTGTAATATAATTACAATATAAGTTTTAAAACGGATGTAAGCTGTAGAGTAATATAAAATGATTTATTTTAAAATTTAATTCATGGAGTGCGCCCCCTAGGATGCGGTAGTTCAACCGCGCGCGTTAGAGGTAAATTTGTTTTAACTACATGACGCTTACCTAGAGCGCATTTTCATTGTTCAATGTGGGTGCCTAGCATTTTGTGTGTTGGTTATGTTTTGGCGTGTTCAAGATGTAAATAAGTGTTTGCCCTCCAAAACTGGATTCCTAGACAACACACATTCAAACTTGGAGTTCGTGTGTTGCACCGAATCGCTATAAGGTAAGCGCTTATTATTATTTGCAAGGAATTCGTTTACATTCCAATTCATGTTGCTACGGTCTTGAAATCCGGATCATGTTTGTGTATCTTTCAATTTATCTAGGCTCTGTTTATTATAGTCCTAATCAGCTGAATCAAAAGTAGCTTGTTCATATGATTTTAATTGTAACATAAGAAATACGAGAGACACGTTCTCTGTGATTTTTAAGTACAAGAGACATCTCTGCGCCTCACTAATCAGCTGAATCAAAAGTAGTTCTTTTATGCGTTATTAGAAATAGGAGAGATGTTTGACGGTATTACATTTTAAGGGAGTTTTACGCATTTTGGGCATTCTAACATGTCTTATGAATCATACAAATCACGGTAATGACAACAACTTTATCGTTTACATCAGGCGTTTTCAATCTGTGGTACGTGTACCGGAATGTCGATCAATCGGTACGTGATAAGGGAATGAAATAAGAAAGATTAGGAACCTCTGATCTAAATGAACTGATTTTTTTAATTCAGCTTAATTATGGATCACAACCATTCTCTTAACCCGCCAATGGTGACCTACTGGTCTGTGAGACCGGGTGTGTCGAATAACTTTATTCTCCGTTATTGTTTTTTGTTGCAATTTCGAGTAGCTGCCGCATTGCAGAGCTTAAATTGATTAAATATCTTTGTTTTATTGTCAAAGAGCATAAAAAAAAAACATGAACTATAGTAACACGTTTTGAAAAATCTTCAGTTGAAAACCCCGGTGCGTGAGACCGCCGTCACCATTAACTTTGCGTCACCAATGGCGGGTTAAGTAAATAGAAAGAAGTGAAACGGGCTACAGATTTTAGCCTGAGAGCAAGCTGACCAAATAAAAATGTTCTATTGAATTTAAAAAATATGTGGCGAGTTATACTGGTAACAAAAAATCTTGAATGCAATATAGCAGTGACAGTTCGCGGGGTTTTTTTCCGGTACAGCCGAGGTAGCAAGGGTAATACAGAGAGGAAGGAGCGGTTGCAGACCGCACTTATCTGTATTACCACCTCTGCTATCTCGGCAGTACCAGAAAAAGCTCCGCGAACTGTCACTGTAATATAGTGCAGCTCGTTAACATGATTTTGCCGCACAATCTTCTGGTGCATTAATATTACCCAAATCTGACCCCCGATGCTAATAATAAGCTCGGGAAACTGGATAGGTTTTGATTATTGATTAATGAGCTTCTTATGGCCTAAAAGTCATTTTCTTAATTATTGTACCGTTAGATTTGTGGGCAATCCATACTAAAACATTTTTGTTGGAATATGGGTTATCATGGAGTTTTGTGTTGCGTTTATTTAAGTCCATCCTATGGTTGGTAATTTGGGTCCCTGGATGCTGACCATCAGCGCGGGGATTTTAGTTGGATCTTGAATGACTGCATTAGTGCAAGAATCATTTCCTTCATTACCAAATCGGCAATTATAGGACGGGGCTAAGTTATTGAAAAAATGTTACCAGTAAAACTTGCTATTTACATACTCAAGAAGGTCCAGACGGAATTTAAGGTAAGTCCATGCATGCACACCTGTTTTTTTATTTATTGTGCAATTGTGTTTATTTTTTTTATAAATGATAAATTCAAAAATGTGGGGTCGCGAATGACCTTAGATACCGATGCGCCTTAAACCCAAATTCATTAAAAAATGTGTGTTTACTTTTAGTAATCGTATTTAGCTATGCATTTTAATATACACTATTCCAAAAATCATAATGTGTACAAAGTTGCATAATATTTGGATCTGTTCAAAAATGCACTTTTTTTCGCAATAGCTGACCATTTAACGATTTTAGAAAAGTTACCGAATATGTTGGTTTGTGTTTAGTTATTTATTCTAAGATATACTGTACATGAAATTTTGTCGAGGAATGTAAAGCAATAGAGATCGGAAGGAAATATTGCTTTAAACTTTCACTGTTTTATAAAAGACTTCTTTTCACACATCAGCTATGTGTAATGTTTGCAAAAATTAATTTATGGTCTTTGTGTTATGTCTTTGTTTAAGATTTACAGCCACTTTTATTCTGTATATTCATACACTGGTGGAACAAAAAAGAAACACTTGAAATTCGTGAAATTTCGACCATTTTCAAACCTCCACAACTCGGCGTATTTTCAATCGATTGTGATGAATCTTTGAGGGCGAAAAACTTTGAAGTAATGCATGCGAACTTAAGCGTAACCCCAGGGTCTTATCAAAGGCCTTTTTTCAGGACTTTTCTTTTTCTTTTTGGGTGTCAGGACAATTTTTTAAAGAACTCTTTTTAGGACTTTATCAGGTTTGTTTTAAGTATCTCTTTTCTTGATTTTTTTAGGACGTGTTTTGTCAGAACTAGAAATGTGTAAATGATGAATTGGTCGACTAAAAGGGTCGAGGAGTCAATTGACTCATTGTGAGTCAAGAAGTTTCATAAGTGAAGACCATTTTTATCATTATAGTATAAAATATAAAATTTGTGAGGTGGGGACTCTTCTATTTATTTTTTTGCACATCAGCATTTCGTGGGGTAAAGAGTCGACTCTTGTAATTATGAGTCGACTCTTTATAATTATGAGTCGACTTTTTGTAAATATCTGAGCTATAGCCTATGTAGAATATGGTATAATTATTTTGGAAAATTCAATTCATTCCGAAAAGCTTCTCATCGTACAAAAAAAAAATGTTAATCTTATTCAGAATGTACCCTCGGGAGAGCACTGCAAGCCCATTTGTATAAATCTTGAAATCATGAAAATTTAATTTCAAATCAATTTTGTTTAAATTTAATTTAAAACCAAGGTCACCTATGCCACATCAAAAACTTGGAATTTAGAGATGAATTGAATTAACCCTAACCTAAGTATAAGCACCAATTGTTGCAAATTATTTTAAATGAAATTGAAAGTATTCCGTACTGATTAAAATAAGGAGGCGTGACAACATAGCACACCGTCTGCATGATTTTCACCCTTCACAAATCGACAAATTCTAACTCATAAAACTATCGAATTAACAAGTTTTCGAACTAATACTGAACTTCGAGCTAAAAAGTCTCCAATGATAACAATTTTGGATAAAATACATCTCAACTCTTAAAAATTATGCATGGGTTAACTAGTACGCCATATTACAGGATTTGGAAACCATTGCGGATTTGGAGGTTGGCCCCGAAATTTTACCATTCAAATATTTTCACAAGTAAAAAAGTAATACTCACCATTTCCCTGGTTGTAAGGGAGAGGTGCCATGGTTGCATTCATCTTGCAGGGACGATTTTCAGTCTGATTGAAAGGACTCCACAAAACGTGCCGTTGTTTCCCTTAACAAATCCTTGCAAATCGGCTCGCCGTTGTTTCAAGCGCTTGATTGGCTGTCTAGGCCGCTGGCAACCCAAGAAAAAATAAATTAATCTCTGTTATTAAAACCAATATCGAAAATCTGGAGCTCTCAGAATTCGCATTAAATGTTAATATAAGTGATGGGTAATATTATTACGCCAAACGGATCTTTTTCTCGAAGAAATCGCCAAAACATTGCTAGGTACTTACTGTTGGTACTACTTTTTCTTAGTTATCCGCGCTGCCATTGGGTTGAACATGCAAGGCGATCCCTTATTGGTCGAGCTGCAATAAAATTCGATGGAAAATTCTAAACATCTACGCGGGCTGTGATTTCAAATTTGAAATTTTACGGAACTTTCGAATTTCCGGATTTTATACTGATTTATTTTATCATAAAACAATCTAGGCAAAATCCAGCGGCGGTTAGTGAATTTCCGTAGGGGTGGTAAAGACAAAGATCCCGCTCGTGCTGCACTACTTTCTCTAATGGAGGAAGTAAATATTCCGTTGCTTTTTCGTTCAAATTTTGTTCCGTTGCCTCACCACCGAACATCACGTGCCGCCTCTGGCAAAATCCATTGTTGTCTATACAGTAATTTCATGCATTAAATTGCGTTGGTATATTGGGTTGCCTATGTTGGTTAAGCATATGCGCATGACAAATGTAAGCAATATTGCATTCTTGAAACTATCCGCATCTCTTTATAGATAGGGTGAACATTCATACATGATTTTCTGGGACAATCCCTGATGGTACCATGTCCCATATCCCGAAAAGTGTCTTCCATTTACAAAATTAGCATCTCTGTATAGATCACACCGAATTTTCTGGGACAATCGTGGATGATATGTC
Organism: Ocypus olens; assembly: GCA_910593695.2. NCBI lineage: Eukaryota > Metazoa > Arthropoda > Insecta > Coleoptera > Staphylinidae > Ocypus > Ocypus olens. The sequence goes on along the minus strand of OU343057.1, from coordinate 3,792,348 downwards.
CATTTCCCATGTCCTAAAAGTTGTAAAAAAGCTGTATCATTTTGGTGGGAGAAAGAAATACAGAAACAATTGCCGTCCAAATTTACTGAAAATAAATCAAAAATTGTCGTGTAAATAATAAGGCGGAAGGTTGTGAAAATTGTAATAATTTAGATTTGAAAAAAAATCATCTGTTGCCACAGACTTTAAACTTTCCAAATGTACTTTAAATCGATGCTACTTCATAATTGGAATAAAATGTAAAAACATCGATTTACTAGATTTAGAGATAATCACACGAGAACACAATTTAGTCATGCAGAAGTTAGTTAAAATATAAAAACAGACTCGAATCTCTTCAAACTTCATAATTCAATTAAATTTTAAAAACAATTGTTCTCTAGATTTGGAGATAATCACGTAAGAACACGGTTTATATTCTTGCAGAAGTTGCTTGTTTTCCAAAGGTTTAAAAAAATATAAAAACAGTTGCCGCAGACTTGAAACTTTCCAAAATGATATAAAATTGATGCTGCTTCATAATTCAGTTAAAAGCTAAACACACTTGTTCGATAGATTTGGAGATAATCACTTGAAAACACAGTTTATATTCTTGCAGAAGTTGCTCACTTTCCAATGGTTTGAAAAAATATAAAAATAGTTGCCGCAGACTTGAAACTTTCCAAAATCATATAAAATTAATGCTGCTTTATAATTCAGTTAAAACCTAAAAACATGTATTCACTAGATTTGGAGATAATCACATGAGAACACAGTTTATATTCTTGTAGAAGTTGCTTCACTTTCCGAAGGTTTGAAAAAATATAAAAACAGTTGCCGCAGACTTGAAACTTTCCAAAATGATATAAAATTGATGCTGCTTTATAATTCAGTTAAAACCTAAAAACATGTGTTCGCCAGACTTGGAGATAAACATATGAGAACACAGTTTATATTCTTGTAGAAGTTACTTCACTTTCCAAAGGTTTGAAAAAATATAAAAACACTTGCTGCAGACTTGAAACTTTCCAAAATTATATAAAATTGATGCTGCTTTATAATTCAGTTAAAACCTAAAAATACGTGTTTGCCAGATTAGGAGATAAACACATGAGAACACAGTTTATATTCTTGCAGAAGTTAGTTCACTTTCGAAAGATTTGAAAAAATATAAAAACATTTGCCGCAGACTTGAAACTTTCCCAATTTACATAAAATAGATTTTGCTTCATAATTCAACTAAAATCTAAAAATACTCGTTAACCAAATTTGGAGATAATTACACAAGAACACAGTTTATAGTCATGCAGAAGTCGCCTGCTTGAAGAAGTATGAAAAAATTGTCACAGAATCCAAATGTACTCTAAGTAGTTACATTTCAATTGTTCACTAGATTTCGAGATAATCCCAAATAAAACATAAGATTTTAATAGCAATGTAAATAATATAACCCATTTTAAATACATATTTATTATTAACCAAGATTAAATGCAATACAGAATCATCACTAGATTTTTGAATAATTTTATGAGATCTGAGTGAACATTTATGAAAAATTTCAATAATTTATCGTCTTGAAATATTCTATAATTACTCAAAATTCATTCAGTGAACAATTTCACTGCTAAGTTTTGGAATAATTTCATGTATTACTATTACACTGAACTAATGAATACATTTAAGTTGCTGCTATTTTGATGGTAAATCAAAGAGGGCACCACAGAAAAACATTTTAACTAATATTGGTATAGCTATAAATAAGAACAAATATACATAATTTGTGCATCTGTCTACACAACGGTTTCAGCAATTTCTTCTCTATCGAGTTGCCGAGTTCCTTGAAATGCCATAATTAACTGCCTTGGTGAAAATTCTCCTTGAGGTACAATTCTTCTTCTTGCCATAATTTCTTCTAAGCCTTCATATTCCGGTGGTGTAAGATTATCAAATTGAAAGGCGTCTTCTAAATAATCCACTAAATTTTCATCATGCTCTTTTAAAGGCCATATCATGCGATACCACTCTTTGCACTTGCTCACAGCTCCAGATATCTGCGCCTTGTGTTTGCTGAAGTATACCCAAAACGCGAACGCCCCATTCAAAACGATAAGGAAAGTGATAAACCAGTGGGCGTATTTTGCTTTCAGGTATAGCACACACTGTAAAGCTGCCTCCATCAGGAATATTAAAAACATCGTCACATAGAACCACTTTTTCAATTTTCCAAAATTCAGTAGTATGTACACGTAGAAGATTTTTAAGATGCAGAAGGAGGCTGTAATCCAGATTATTGTTGATACTTGCGGTCTGGGAATGTTTTCTGTAAAAACAAAAATTTATAAGCTTTTACAGTATAAACATGACATACACCCTGATATCGTAATTTTCAATTATGTTTCAATAAATTTAGTAAAACGAAATATAGCCTTTTGCAACAAGTGAGTTTATGTTGTTTTACTAATATTTCCCAAACTTTGAATGATTGCATTTTTCAACCTGCATCAGAACACACGGGTTCTTATACGAGCCTAACACTTAACCTAGCCACACATATCCATTGAAAATGATTATAACAGAATGCATATATTTTTTTTTATAATACTCACGTGAATGTACGAAATGTGCCGTTGTAGATTGATTTACAAACATGCTGTCCAAATTTTTTAGTCGTCTCGAAGTCGTTAAACAGAGCACGAAAAAGATGTAGTTTCAACTTGCCAATTTTACCATGTTCAAACCGAAACGTTTATTTTTTCTATAATACTTTTACGAATATATTTTAAAAGGCATATTAATGAAGTTTAAGAAAATTATTGTAACCCAGGGCAATACAGTTTTAATGTACGATTAATAAATATTCCACGTAAAAAATGGCAACGTTGCACTAGATGAACAAACGGTTGCCTACCACGCAGCAAATTGGTGGAATATTTAAATGAAGAAAACGGTTCGGTTACTTGTTTTAATTTTAAAGTTGTTTCACTAAACATTCTTGATTAAAAATCTACAACCACACTAATAAATACTAACTTTACTTGTAGAAACGCCAAAGTGGCGGAATCTATTGCCTGAATGCTGTACTAACTTGACTCTACACTTTTTATTTTATTGAATGCGAATTTTAAAGTATAGCCGGAACTCTTGAATGAAACAAAAATATCACTCAAACTTCAATATAAAACAAATTTACCCTTTGCACTCGTATTTATATTTGAGAGCACAATGGTAAAGTGTACTGTTGCGAGTGCAAAGGGTTAATTTAGCTTAAATTTTTAAATTAACATTTCTGCAAAACAATATATCAAAACGAGGATTAATTATTATTATATGATGCTCACATCCACTGTACAAAGATGAGTTTTGTTCATCGAAATGTACCAAAGTGAATTTGATTTGATTTAAAGTTTAACAGGAAATTAGAGGGAACATTAGGGATTATTAAACTATAATTCAATTTAAGTCATTTATTACTGTAATATAAGAAATCAAATTATAATGCAAAAAAAGCCAACCTAAAAAATTATCCTTCAAAAAAAAGCCAACCCAAAAATTTTTCCTTCAAAAAAAAACCAAATTAAGAAAAATTATCTTGCAAAAAAAACTAATCGAAGAAAATTATTATGAAAAAAAAAACACTTTAGGAAGATGTGGTGGTTGGAGTGTGCATTTCCTCGTAGCAATCGAGGCACATCTCATCCCTAGTAGCCGGCTTGTCCAGGCATCTAACGCATAGCATTGGAATGAGGGCGCAAGCGGGGTTCTTGCACTTGCAAGCAATAATCTTCCTCTCCACTTTATATTCCACCACGTTGAAAACGGGATAATGATTCGGATTGGTGCGATTGACTCCGGCGATATTGAATTCGGTATCGATGCGTTCAATGTCGTCGAATGAAGGATCGCCGGTTTCGTTCCTGTTGCCACGATTACCACCTGTGATGTTGCGTCCAACGAGGCTCAGGTTCAGGGAGTAGGCGGGGCCTCCTTCTGCCGGCAGCACGTAGACCACCGCATCTCGACGTGGGGGAGTAGGATTCGGAGGAGCATCACGGGCATCTGCAAAAACAAACGGCTATTAGATGCAATTGTGGAATTGTAAAAAATATACTAGTTAATTGGAATTGGAATTTAAAGCTTTACAACCGTTAAGTTAAGAGAAGCGTTGAAGATCCCAATGGTAATAATCAATTGTTGGACGTTCACTAATGTATGACGTTTTCATTGCAACTATACGAGTCGAACGACTTCACCGATGTTGGCGAGTTGAAATTTTTAAGCCGAGGAGCAAAAGAAAGGTCATCGATGATGGCAGGACTTGAAATTTTTCATGAGGGTAATTGGCGGCAGGAGTTCAAATTTTTAAGGCGAGGAGCAAAAAAGGAATCGGAAAATTTTCATTCGGACCAAACCCCCAGTGCCCAACACCAAAGGCCCTAACGCGCACTGGGAGCAAAAGAAAAGGTCATCCATGGCAAGATTTGAAATTTTTCATGAAGGTAATTGGCGGCAGGAGTTCAAATTTTTAAGGCGAGGAGCTAAAAAGGAATCGGAAAATTTTCATTTGGACTAAACCCCGATGAGAAGCCCTAACACCCACTAGGAGCAAAAAAACAGGTCATCGATGGCAGGACTTGAAATTTTTTATGAATGACCTTTTTTTTTGCTCCTCGCCTGATCTTATTTTTTAGTTGCTCAGCTTCATCAAGCCAGGAGTTGAAATTTTTAAGTCGAGGAGCAAAAAAAGGTCATCAATGGCAGGATTTGAAATTTTTCATGAGTGTAATTGGCGGCAGGAGTTCAAATTTTTAAGGCGAGGAGCAAAAAAGGAATCGGAAAATTTTCATTCCGACTAAACCCCTACCAGAGGCCCTAACACCCACTAGGAGCAAAAAGAAGGTCATCGATGGCAGGACTTGAAATTTTTTCATGAATGACCTTTTTTTTGCTCCTCGCCTGATCTTATTTTTTAGTTACTCGGGTTCAGCAAGGCAGGAGTTGAAATTTTTAAGCCGAGGAGCAAAAAAAGGTCATCGAAGACAGGACTTGAAATTTTGCATGAGGATAATTGGTGGAAGGAGTTCAAATTTTTAAGGCGAGGAGCGAAAAGGAATCGGAAAATTTTCATTCGGATTAAACCCCCACCAGAGGCCCTAACACCCACTAGGAGCAAAAAGAAGGTCATCGATGGCAGGACTTGAATTTTTTTCATGAATGACGTTTTTTTTGCTCCTCGCCTGATCTTATTTTTTAGTTACTCGGCTTCATCAAGGCAGGAGTTGAAATTTTTAAGCCGAGGAGCAAAAAAAGGTCATCGATGGCAGGACTTTAAATTTTTCATGAGGGTATTTGGCGGCAGGAGTTCAAATTTTTAAGGCGAAGAGCACAAAAGGAATCAGAAAATTTTCATTCGGACTAACCCCCACCGCAGGCCCTAACACCCACTAGGAGCAAAAAAAAGATCATCGATGGCAGGACTTGAAATTTTTCATGAAAGTATTTGGCGGCAGTTCAAATTTTTAAGGCGAGGAGCAAACGCCCACTAGGAGCAAAAAGAGCGAAAAAAGAAGACATTCAAATTTTTAAGGCGAGGAGCAAACACTCACTAGGAGCAAAAAAAAGCGAAAAAAGAAGACATTCAAATTTTTCATGAAGATTTTGAGTCGTTGACAACAATTTCCAAAAACAAAAAAAAATTACTGACTGAACCGGTGGGCGGTAAGAAAATTTTACTTCCACCAACGATACACAAATGAGCGGTGGGTACTGATCGTTTGACTTTTGTTGTGAAGCTAGTCGGATACAGAACAAAGAACAATAGTAATTTCAAAGTTTCCAAAGTGATTTTTTTCCACGCCAGAGACGTGGCGATGGCGGGATAATTGGGCGAATTATAATGATAATACGACACGATAGTTGCAATCGTGAATAAATGATAATACGACAAGATAGTTGCAATTGTGCAATGACGGCAAGAACGCAAAAACGTGGCGAATGGCTGTACATGATATACGAGGAAAATTAGTTATTAACTCTACCCCAAAGGCCCTAATCAACCAATATCTCTCGAATGCTGCATCATACTTACTTGGGGCGCGATTGGGGTTGCGATTGGAAGCCATAGTATCACTTTGGACTACTTAAAATGATCTGGACGTGCTGCTCGATGCGGATCGTGCTTCTGGAGTGAGCAAAAATGGCGATTTCCGTTCGAGAACTGAAGAAGAAGGCTTTCCCACCACTATTTCCGGCTTTTTAAGAGAAGGGGTGCACCCCCACCCTCTAAAAGTTAAAAAAAAAAATCCTTGATATTGCCTTTCAGGTGATTTTGAAGTCTTTCTCTACTTCAAAATTCATTGCTTTGGCCAAATAGTGAATTTCCTTTTATTGTATGCATGTAATAATAAGGTAATTCAAGTTTCAGTTACAACCCCCACATCGTACAGTCAAAACAATAAATGTTAGGCGCCAAATATAAAAAAATAGAATTTTTCTCACCGTTTTCATGATAAATGAATTAACTATTGATACATTAGTTAATTGTAGACCAATTAAAAGTTATTTATATAAATATTTACTAGCCCTACTTGTGTAAAATGTTAGAATATAAGTCATACCTCAAAAAAACTTTTACTGCTGAGTGTAATTTCCGTTCAAATTGCCTCTGATTGGTTGTCGTTGCATCCCCACTCCCTAAAAATTATTTAAAAAAAAATTCCTTAATATTGCCTTTCATGTGATTTTGAAGCCTTACTTCACTTCAAAATTAATTGCTTTGGCCAAATATTAAATTTCCTTATATTGTATGCATATAATAACAAAATAATTAAAGTGTCCGTTACATCCCCTACATCGTACAGTCAAAACAATAAATGTTAGGCGCCAAATGAAAAAAAATGGAATTTTTCTCACCGTTTTCATAATAAATGAATTAACTATTGATACATTAGTTAATTGTAAACTAATTAAATGTTATTTATATAAATATTTACTAGCCCTACTTGTGTAAAATGTTAAAATATAAGGCATAACCTCAAAAAAACTTTTACTGCTGAATGTAATTTCCGTTAAAAGTGCCTCTGATTGGTTGACGTTGAATTTTTCAAATTAGCTTCTTCAAGTACATTGTAAACTTGTTACCAGTTTATTAAATTTACCTTTTTAACTTTTGGTTATTTTAGAAAATGCAATTTGTTTTAAATATCAATTTTGGCTGTGGGGTTTTTTCGGTACGGCCGAAGTAACAGATAGGTGCGGTCACACAGTCAGCTGTGTCTGCAAACGATCCTACCTATCTGTTATGCCACCTCTGCCACCTGGGCCATACAAAAAAACCCGCGAACCGTCACTGCATTTTAGGCACAACGGGAACAAATTACATCGTGGCTAATGCCACCACAATATGTTATTTAAATTAATCTATGAATGATGGATTTTAACAGAAGACATATTTCTTGAATTAGTTTGCTATTTTACATATAGTAATAACATGTTTTGCAGCACTGAACTTTATTGTGATGAGTTTTGATTCATTTAATCTTTATGAAATTATAAGTTCATACCACATAAAATTACTTGATTTATAGCGGATATAATTGGTAACACGTTTTATAAAGGGATTAATATTCTTCGGCAAATTTTGATATTTCTTGGAAACCATAAATAACATAGCTTGCTTTATGTATTGCTAGCAATATCTTAGAGAAATAGTTTTTTTACAGAAGACACTGGTCTCTTTTTGCTTTTCAAAGATGCTCCCCGTTTGACTATGTTTTCCAGCCTTTGGCATCCTTGCACTGCAGTCCCCGTGGTCCTATTATGCACCCCTGGAGATTTACTCTTCTGGCAGTCCTGTCTCATCCATGATTAGGATTGTTTTCAGCTTCATGTTGGCCAGTTTGGGTTTGCCAAATAGAGCTGTTCATTGCGTCTTAAATACCTCGCATTCGCACAGCAAATGTTGGAAGGTTTCTTCGTCCTCCAAGCATCCACGGCACAGAGTCTAATTCTATGCAAGTGTTTATTAAGACCACAGTGTCCAGTTATTAGTCCTGCGAGTTTTTGCAGATTGGTTTAACACGTTCGCTGCCACCGATGCGCTACTGTGTCCAACTTTATATCTGCGTATATGTAATCCCAATTGTAGTGTTAATTCATACCTAAATCATTAGATTGGGTCTGATTCGAAGTTTCATGTGTGTCATCCCCAGAGGCGGATTATGCACTCTAAGAGGCTTTGAGGCTGCTGTTTTTTTTAGCTGTAGCAAAACTAATCTTTATAGGCAGTCGCAATGCATTTCCGATTACGAAAATCATTCCCCCGCCATGTCAATGCTCTCTCTAATCCTCCATGACAGAAACCAACGTGTTGGCTAAGTCACTTTTAAAGGCTGGTGCAATTCGGAGGCCACAGGCACCACTGCTCATTCCATGTATTAGTATGCTCCTTCGCAAGGTTTTTTTGGATTATTTCCTTCACAATCTCACGTGAGATTCCGAAACCGGGTTCAGGGCCAATATAGGGCCCTGCTGACCCTTTTCTGCCTTCAAGTTTCCTTTTATGTTTTGGTCCTTTGGTACCCAGACTAGTTGTACTTTGTTGTTTTGAGATGGTGCCTTCAGACTGGTTAGGCAAACTATAACCAGTTTGCATTTGATTACAAGTGAAGCTACAGGCCCTGTTGTTTTCCTCTGAATTTGGATGTGCTTTAATCCATGAGAACGCTATTCCGTTATTTACAAATGCTCCAGTGTCGGAACAAATGACTAGCCTTGTTGGGACTTTCGGATTTGTCATAGCAGTCCAGATATCTCTTTCCTTAATGGTTATGTATTGGGCGTAATGTTGTTAACGATGATATTGAGCTTTTGTTTAATCCGTTGACGGAGTTCACCAATTTGTCCAAAAAACTTGGACCAGAGAGCAATTCATATGAGCCTCAACCTCATCGGTGCAAGATTCAGATCTGCACGATTCCATCTTGTTATTGATGATATTGGACTTTTGTTTATTTCATTGGCCGAGTTCAGCAATTTGTCCAAAAAACTTGGATCAGAGAGCAATTCATATGAGCCTCAACCTCATCGGTGCAAGATTCAGATCTGCATGATTCCATCTTGTTACCGATGATATTGAACTTTTGTTTAAATCGTTGACGGAGTTCAGCAATTTGTTCAAAAAAATTGTATCGGAGAGCAATTCATGAGCCTCAACCTCATCAGTGCAAGATTCAGATCTGCATGATTCCATCTTGTTACCGATGATATTGAACTTTTGTTTTATTCGTTGACGCGTTCAGCAATTTGTCCAAAAAACTTGGATCGGAGAGCAATTCCATCTATCTGAACATGAGCCTCAGCACCGTCGGTGTTTTTAGTTTGAAATTGAAGTTAAGTTTAATAATTGTTACAGGCAGAAATAACAGAGTTATTAAGTTAAACTTTTATTGAGGAATTTTAAGAGAGTACAATATACTTAAAACTACACAGAATGAAGAATATGCACGACAATAACCATGACTATTAACTATTATATATTTCTTGAACAATAAAGCGCAAAAGTTGTTGAACACAAGTGTTTTTATCATTAGTAGCAATACAAATTTTGACCTTTGAATAAAAAAGGAAATATTAGTACAAACTACATGTATTACAATTTTTAGACTTCGTGCTTACTATTACATTTTTGATGAATCTATTGATCCTCACTTTCAAGGGCGTAAGGATCTCACAAAAGAAAGAAAAACCTATTGAATTACATTATATCATTTAACACCTGTTTAATTACCAAAATTCACAAGGTTAGATAAGTTTTAAAAGTAAAAGTAATTCACACTTCCAGTTTTTTTTTTTTTTTTTAATAGCGTTCACTACTGGGTCATCTGCCACATTCCAATTAAAAATTAAGTTTTTAATTTGTTAAAGCAACAAAGCACAACTTTATTTGCATTTATTAATTCGAGTACTTCATTTGAACTTCTTTAAGGAAAAAAAACTAACCGATTGAGGGTGGCGGCACTTGCATTTTTAATTAAACAAAACACACTTTTACTTAGTTAATATCACGCTGTTTATTTAATAGTGACTAATAAATAAACAATACCATATTAACTGAGTAAAAGTGTGTTTTATTTAATTGAAAAAAAACTGTCCACCGAATACATTATACCTGAAACTTTAAATTTTGGATAGTGTGACTTATAAAAAATTCCTTCCAGTTGTGCCGCTGATTAAAAAAAAAGTAATTTAGTTTCAAAACAATTTTCAGCTAAATATAAACACCTAATTCTAACCTAAATCTAAACTCCCTTTATTCTTAACCTAATTCACACATTACTTGGACCGAGCAGGCTTACGATCTGTGATAAGCATCTCTGTATCGATCGAGAACTGGCCTTGTAGTTCTCCATTATCCGACGAGACGGCGAAAGGATTAGGAGATGTTTCCATGTCTTCATTTCTGCTAGCCTCTTCTGGGGGGTTAACTGTAGCCGAAACGGTAAATTCATCATCCCTTAGCCTCATTCTTGGTACTGAAGTCCAGTAGTTCAAGTAGAGAATGTACACGGTGCATACAATATGAGCGCATGTAACGAAAACCATATACCCCGGTACCCACGACGCGATGCCCTGTAAGGTTGTTTCGATGATGATCTCAACTAGCAACGTGACTATTGCACCCTTCCATAATTTCTCGTTTAGATATTTTGCAATCACAATAGAGTAGACGATCACCGTTCTTGTAACGGTGAATAAGAAGAGCATCCCCAAGTTGAAGAGCAATTTGTTGTTGTTATCTGAAACAAGATGTATAAAATAAATCAAATGACTATGGTTTTGACTGTACGCTAGTCATTTTCAAACAAAGTAAGACAGAAAGACCGATGGTCGATAGCCCAGACAGACTAACACATTTTTAAAGTCGATGCTCATTTTGAAATTGCATAAATCTATTGTCTGAATAAAGATGTTGTATATATAGGGCTTTCGTTTAAACTCTGAACATATGATCCGTACCTATTAATGCGTCGAGGTGATTGTTCTACGATTGAACATAGGCGTTGGCGATCATATGTTCAGAGTTTAAACGAAAGCCCTGTATATACAACATTTTTATTCAGACAATAGATTTATGTAATTTCAAAACGAGCATCGACTTTAAAAATGTGTTAGTCTGTCTGGGCTATCGACCATCGGTCTTTCTGTCCCTATTAAATTAATCTTGAAATCGGCATTTATCTCTTTTTCGGAGGAAGTTATTTAAATTGCAATATGTAGGAAAGAATTGGAAATAATCTCAACTGTCAACATGACTCCCGCCCATCGCCATAACCTCTCATCCCAGATTGCAACACCCCAAAAATGTTTTCCTCTTTCTCGGAGGGAGTTATTGAAATTACAATACACGGAAAATTACCCCAAAAACAGTTATTATTTCTTGTAATACATTTGCGCAATATTTAATTATCTCAATTGTTTCCCAAGATGGACTCGACAATGGCGAAATTATATTGGGATAGTAATCATCTAATAGAATTGTTCGGAACCCAGAAAATGCTCTTTCAAAAGGCAACTATTGTTAGAATTGCGATTAAACTTACTTGCGTTGGGATCAGCCATTTTTCTAAGAAAATTTCTTGCAAAACTGGAGATGACTTGCCGAAAATGGCGTACGCCGTTGGAATGCGGTGTTAGGTTGTTTCCGTTGATGCGGCGTTGCCAAAAACGTCAATGTCACGTGACGCAGCTTCTGCTGTTTATACTATAAGTTAAAATATTTTAATTATAAACTGATAATTATTAAAGTATAATAAAATGCAGCTAGTTGCAGATATCTAATATTATATATTAGATTTAGGAAGAGAAACAAGAAAACGCGAAAGTGGCGCCATCTAGTTGTCGAGTAATTTTTTGTGTTGCGTATATTTTTGTAGTGCTTTTATTTCATTAACACTGCGCAACAGTGATATTTAGGTAATTTATATAATTTATACCTGAGCAACGAAAAAGGAATAATGGTAATTTTGCAGTTTATGATGCTAAACAATATGCATGCACGAAAATCATGCAGGCGGTATGCTATGTTGTTCGGCAACGTCGCAAATATTAGCCTGAAGTTGTTGCGTTTACTTCAGTTCATTCATTAATATTATAAATGCAAGATTACCGATATTTACTACAAAGTAATATTATAACACAAACGAATTAATTATTTCGGTCATTTTGTACTTTGTGATACTAATGAGTAGACTACTTCGGAAACGTAACAACTTCAGGTACAATAGTTACGACGTTGCCGGATTTCTCGTCTCACTATACTAATGTAAAATAAAATATAATTAAACCAGTGGCGACTCGTGGGGAGGGCAAAGACATGTCGCTCGTGCCGCACTACTTACTCTTATAGAGGAAGCAAATATTTCGTTGCTGTTTCGATCAAATTTTCTTCCGTTGCCCCTCCGCCGAACATCCACGAAACTACTAGTCGGTCCCAAAGGGGTCAGTCCAAGGGGGGAACTTTAACCTCACCCTAACCTAAGCATAAGCACTAATGTAAATGAAACAAAGAATTCTGTACTGAAAATACCCCAATTTAAATAAAGCGACATGACAACATAGCACACCGTCCTCACGATTTTCGCGCATGCGTATTGTTTAGTATCGTATATTGCAAAATTACCATTATTTCTTTTTCGACAATTAGGTAATATATTAACCCGCGTTGGCTTGTGAATGGTCAGCAGAATAGGCTAGGGAAAAAACAGTTGTCCAATACTTGCTTCCTTTAGAAGAGAAAGTACTGTATCCCGAACAGTTGTCATCTCTTTCTCTTAGATGTCGCCACTGGTCACAACGCATTGTAAAAACAAATTTTCCCGCCTTTCCTGTAATGAAGTGAAGGTGGTCGATTGATGAATACCTCACGTTTCATTTTGCAGGCCTGAGTTGTTTTTTATCTAAAATTTAAATTATACTATTTCTCAGTAAATTGCATTTCAACGGAGATTAAGTTTTCACTTCTGTGGAAGCATTTCAAGTTTGAAATTAATGCTACAGAACATTACGCTACTTGAATTTACAGTATTTAGTTAAACTATTTCTCAGTAAATTGCATTTCAACAAGGATTAAGTTTTCACTTCTGTGAAGCATTTCAAGTTTGAAATTAATACACAGAACATTGCGCTATGAATAAAAATGTCATAAACTGGACGTTTTGAAATCGAAGGCGGTAAAAACTAAATGCAAACTCTGCGTCTGATTTATTCATTTTGAATTTGATGCACAAACAAGCCCCTGTAAATATCCGCCTCCCGGTTTTGAGATACAATATATTATTGCGGATATATTTCCCTTCACGATCAAAATACAATCATGTCACATTTTGAAATAAAGAAAATACATGTGTTTATTTTTTTAATTACTTATAATTACATTTGCAAATAAAATATGCAGCCTTTTGAAACTAAAACCAAGCTCATGTTCATTTTATAATAACACGAGTCCAAAATATGATTATCAAAATTGCACATTTATTATTTTATGGGAGGCAAAAGCAGTTCCGTGTCCTTCTCGTGCAATTCTTGATATTCCTTTTCCTCAGAATCGAGGAGTGAAACATAGGGGGCAATATCTTCGATGGTACGTTCCAGCGTCAGTCTGACTCTAGGGACCGTCATCTTATGGTTTTTCCAAACCACGGCAGCTGTGCACGCAGCGTGAGAGAATATCATCAACGTTATGAATAGAGGCACCCAAGATTCCACGGCGAACATTATCATTTCGGACGTCACCTCGACTGCTAAGCCGATTACTATCGGCTGCCACCACTTTTTGCCAATGTTTCTGGAGACCATAACGGCGTATGCTAATAACGATCTTGAAATGAAGAAGAGGAACGTTAGGCCTATGACCATGGTGATGTAGATGTTTTCTGAAAGAATAATATATGTAAATATGTAAAGCTTGTCTGATCTTATTAGGAGGGGGGTGATTGTTAAAGTTTTCATGTATTTAAATATTTTATAATTAATTCGTTTATATATTCGTAGATCCAGTAATCTACTATACGGTATCCATGACGATTTTATCAGTTTGAGTTTTGGTTTAAAAAATATACAGCTGTAAGTATCTGCGTCAATTTTCCAGGTGGAATATGTCAATTGTTTCAACACTATTTCAAAAATAGGTTCATTCTGAATGGATTTTGAATTTTTGAAGCTAATTCGAGGAGAGATAAATTTTTTACAATTATTCTAATCGCCGAAGCAAATTTACTTTTCTGTGCTATCGTTAAAATAATTTAATTATTTTTCCTTCTATTTAATGATAATTTACTAGACAGCTCTGTGTAATTTCGAATGAAAAAGTTATTGTGGAGACTTTCACTTTGTGATTCATTTATAAAAAATCAGGGGTAGGCAACCTTTTATATCCATCGTCCACTTGTGTTTTGATGTTTAAAATTTTTGAATCGCCCGCTGGTTCGTCAATAACTTTTGTGTTCTTGGAAATCGTGACGTAGACCTTTTTCGTATTCAAAATTTGAACTCCTGCCTTGATGAGAGCAAGAAGCAAAAGATCATCGAAGGCAGGAGTTGATATTTTTAAGGCGAGGAGCAAAAAAACATCATCTGAGGCAGGAGTTGATATTTTTAAGGCGAGGAGTAAAAATAAAGGTTCTCGAACTTTTCCCTCTAATAAAGAAGTGCAAGATGCAGAAATTTTCATTCGGACAAAAGCTCTACCAACCACCGTCAAATGCCCTAGCGCCTATTTTGACTACCCATGAACGATATTAAATGAAGAGGTATTACGATTGATTGTATGTTATCTGTTCGACAGGATCTCATGACAAATTTATTTTATCTGGTCGACAGGGCACAGCTGCCAAGGCTATTAACAATGTGACATAACAGAAGTTGAATAATGTTACAACTTACTTCGTTCGTGCGGTGGGGCCATAGCAGTTGCTGGTGACATATTTGCTATTTTGATATTGTGCATTGGCTGTATCAACTTGTTGTGGCAATACAGCTAAATCCTAAATCTCAGCAAGCGTGTGGAAGCAGTTATAGGAGTGAGATTAATTTTTCTACAACCCAAGTATCAAATTTCTGCTGTTAATGTACGCACGTCACTTCTGCGCTGACGTGGTAACCGCCACCTGTTGATTGTTCCTTCAACTAAGACACCAGAAAATACGTATATTTGGTTGCGTACCTAATCAAACCCCAAATATTGCTAATCTCCTTGTAACAAGAACACATCTGATTGGCAGGAAATAACAATCCTGTTTAAGAAATATTTGGAGTTGGATTAAGATACAATAGGGGGGACGGTATTTTGTACATGAAGCCTGAAGGATAATTTTTAATAAGCTCTCAATTTAAGCTGAATTGCTAAAGGCCGTACCTAACATAAAAGTTGAAAACATTTTTGAGACCATAGTCTCTCACCTGAATTATATGTGATGTTAAACATCACTGAACCGCAATTTATGGATGAGTTTGGGAAGCTCAAAGTGTTTTGGTAATCTGGCAATTACCATATACACAGCATTCTCTTATACATATGTAACTTATATAGTTAGTGCTAAATAAAGTTATTATTATTATTATTGAGGCTCAAGCTTGGTTTTGACGTGGAGGAGGAAGGTTGTTCGGGATCACAGTATGCTATTTTTCTCACACCTAATTTACTTTTCATCAGGTAATCATTCTGTCGAAGAAAAGTTCGTTTTTGTTCCGATCAAGCCGAGACATGCAAATATTTTTTTCTATAATCTCGGATGTTGCTAAAAAAGGATTCTGCCGATTTGCAATATTGTCTCATATGTGGCAGTAGCCAGAAGTGGTTTCGATTTCAATAAAGTAATTGTTTCTGGTTTGTAATCTTAACCCTTTGCACTCGTATGTCGCCACAATGTGCTCTCAAATATTAACACGAGTGCAAAGGGTTGACAAGATTTGTAGTTTAATCCAGATATTCCCACAGTTCTATATGTAGGATGACTATTTTAAAGTTCCTCTTAAAATTATATCTAGAATATTGTCAGCGCGTTCCATCATTTTTTTATTCCAAAAACTACGTTGCGAGTATTAATTAACATTTGACAGGAAGACAAAAAATAACCTCTCTGTGGTTACTTAATTTGGAGAAACACATCATTTACTTTCCTTTAATTTAAATCTTGGGCAAATGTGGGTTAGGAAATATTTTATATTTTTTAAATAATAACAGCTGATTAATTTAGAGAAAGAAACTTTTATTTACGCATACATGTAGTTGCAATATTTCAAAAGGAATACAAATAAAAAAGTAAAAAACTACAAGGGATGCATCT
Organism: Ocypus olens; assembly: GCA_910593695.2. NCBI lineage: Eukaryota > Metazoa > Arthropoda > Insecta > Coleoptera > Staphylinidae > Ocypus > Ocypus olens. The sequence goes on along the minus strand of OU343057.1, from coordinate 3,776,029 downwards.
CAGCCCAGCACTTGACGCAGTATTTTTCGTAAGGACAAATTACGGCCCGGCACTTGTAGCAAAGCGCTTCTAGTAGAGAGCAGAACGGGTTCTTGCATTTGCAATTGATAATTTTCCTTATCACGTTGAATACCTCCACGATGTAAACCGGGAAATGGTCCTTGGTGCCGACGATATCGCTTATGCCATCGATGTTGTAATCGGACTGCTCCCTAATCACGTTGTCAGTTATTAGTTGAGAACCATTGGTAACAACATAAGACGTTGAATCGATGGTGGTCCCGAGATGTGTCAGTGTCGTGACATACATGGATCTCCCTTTCGGGATGTAAAAATACCGGAACCTGTCTTGGTCATCATCTGCAAGAACAAAAATGTTTGAGGATTTTATGCATTTAATGCTTTGGCTTTCTACTACCAGTTTATCATCATTGGTTAACAAAATAATTTATAGTGGCGGAATCTATTGCCTGAATGTACTAAACGCAATCTGAGTGGCAGATACAGGAATATATCGGGTGTGTATAAATTGGCGGATAATCGAGTCGGTAGTCTTTTCTATGTTGAAGAGAATCAAGAAAGTCCTGGAAGACCACTGATGAGTCAGTCGGTATTCCACCACAAAAGTGGAGGAATTCCTTCATAAATACGAGTCGGTAGGCTTTTCTATGTTGAAGAGGATTGAAGAAGTCGTGGAAAACCAACTGAGTCAGTCGGTATTCCACCACAAAACGGTTAAGAGTGTTAAACAGTTCTTTTTATTTATTCATGTGCCCTTTAGTTAGGTAAAGTAGATAGGTAAGTACCCATTTTAATACTTTAATTAGAGTACGTTTGAATAGAGAAAAACCCTAGCCTGTGCGAAATCATAGCGGTACTATTTGGGAAAGTAGAAAATAATACGAACTAAAGGCATTCAAATGAAAAGCAAAATGATACTCGGAAATTGCGTCAATGAGACTGCCACACCCTTATTCGGGATAATATTCTCGGGTAACGGCATCCAACCAATTTTCGTTATTGCGCAGTTCTTGTCTATTCAAATGAACCCTACCTATTGTGCATGATCTTAAGGTCGCGACGGATTTCTTTCACTCTTCCATAGAGATGAAGCGCCAACCTAGCAAACGGAGCAAATTGAGTAGATACCGAGACAAACTTGCGGTTAAACAGACGATGCTATTGCTTGTGCAAAAAACAATACCATACTATGGAAAATGGGTGATTGCTACTCCTTTACTAACGAGTGTTCCTCCCCGATTTTATTGAATTTTGGTGGATTTGTAGAGGGGGGCCCAATATACATATTTTTTTGTTTCGGCTAAAAAATATGTTTAGGGGATTGAAAATCAGCCGTATTTTTGTTTTTTGACTATAACTTCTGAACAAATCATGATAGCGTAATCCTGTAAATGTACAAAATTTCTAACAAGAGAAAGGTCAGGGGCGTCCCCCACCGATTGCTTTTATAGGCCAATTACAGGGTTAATTAAACATGTACAATGAAAAGAAAAGTACGAAACAATAAATATAATACACAATACGAACATAAATATAGCCTGTATGTTGTAGAGCATCAAAATGCCGTATTTGCTTATCTTGAGGTTTGAGGGTAAAAGGGTGAAAAATGGCTTTTTTCATTTATAGCACATATCTTCCAAAATCCGAAGTATATGAACAAATTTTCATATGAAAGTTCTACAGTATTTTAAGCTTTTTGCAACGGTGTACTAAGTTTAAAAAAAAAAATACGTCGCAATCGGTGAGGGACGCCACCGTAAAAAAAAACAATATGGCTGATTTTTTAGCCGAAACAAAAAAATTGTTTAATGACTTAACAAACGTTTAATAAAGCTGACTAAATAATAATTTTCTTCTTCTCTATACGAAAATTGGACGGAATCTATTTAATCACAGAGTGATTTGGAAAATAATAAAACCACATGGTTGAGAGATGCGTAGGGATATGATAAAACCTCATGGAAGAGAGGTACATCATATAATTTCATTGGGGTTGATTGTCTATTCAATCTTCTCAAGACAGGGACAATCAACAATTAATTAAACATTGGAAATTGAGATAAAACTTACTCGAAGGTCTGCTCGAAGAAGCCATCGTGAGCGTCGGGTAAAAAATGGCGTGTCTGGCAAGACGACCTGCAGGTAGAGATAGACGCGGTGTTGCCAGCCGTTGAAGCTCCAAAGAGGAAAGAAATATTCCCTATCTGGAGTGAAAATTTCTTCAAAGTTGTGATGAGCGGGTGGTCGTATTATAAAATTTTCATCACTTCCCCCTTTGGCGATATTTCTCATACAAAAAAATCGCATTTTGGCGATATTTTTCACACATAAAGTTTCCTAAAAAGTAAAGTTCTCACGACTTGGCAACACTGCTTGCTCGACGGAAATGACGTATGTGTGTGAAGTGGAGGTGGAAATAGACGCGGTGTTGCCAGCCGTTGAAGCTCAATGTTCACCAAAGAGACGAGAAACCTGTCCTATCTAGAGTGAAAATTTTTATCACTTCCCTCTTTAGCGATATTCTCCATATAGAAAATTTGCATTTTGCCGATATTTTTCACACATAAAATGTCCTAAAAAGTAAATTTCTCGCGACTTGGCAACACTGTTTACTCAACGGAAATGACGATTCTCAAATGTATGTGTGTGTGTGTCAACATTTCCGGTAATGATTACTATGTAATGTTGCCGGATTATGCGATTCATGGACTCTTGATTAAATTATTCCCGACATATCCTCAAGGACTCGGAGAGTCCTTTGGAATTCTACTGTTAGCTTTTCTTCGGCTCGACTTAAAATTTGTAAGCAGATAGTGAAGGTGATGACCTAAGAATTCCCAATGGTTCCAAACTTTTTAAGTACTAAATGGATCAGAAAATTAGTTGCTATTTGTTAGGAAATTATATTTCTGAAAAAAAATCCTACTGTTAGCTTTTATTCGGCTCGACTTAAAATTTATAAGCAGGTGTGAAGGTGATGAAGTAAAAATTGCCAATGGTTCCAAAGTTTTTTAGTACTAAATGGATCAGAAAATTAATTGCTATTTGTTATGAAATTATATTTCTGAAAGAAATACCCGTATCCCTTTAATTTTGGAGAGGGGATACTCCGTTTGGCCTTTTACAATAAAATTTGTATTACATTAGGTGTTTTACAAATTTGGGGCTACTGCGCGCTTTGTGTGCGACTTGGCGTACCGCGCATTTGGCAACATTGCACACGTAATTTCCGCAACGTCATCTTGGAATCATCAATCGGTTCTTCACGCCATTTTGTCACAGAAGAAGCTTTTTCCGATAATTGCAATGGATTTTAGTCGCTATCAAGGTGAATTGAATTTTTTTTTGTAATTCCTGCATTAACCAATTCATAGTTCGGACAACCGAAATAAAATAGTAATAAGACTTATTCCACACTTCTATAAATTGTTGTTCCATATTACTAACAAGAGCTTTATTACATGTTCATTGTCAGATTACTTATTGATACCATAAATCTTTTTTTACCCTCTCTTTGCATTGTTTTCTGTTTATTCATTCATGTGTTGAATACAGTCGGGCCCCATTTTTTTGTGGTAGATATACTCCACATGAATGCCATAATGGCTCACATTGCAGATTTGGAGAAACGTTGCAAACGTTCTGATCCGAAAGAAATTGACAAAAAACTTCAACAGTCTTCCATGGAATGGAAACATTCCACCTACCCACCGAAAAAAAACGTTCAACCTTGCGGACTGATGGAATCGTCTTGAACTTTTTTTTGTTGGGGAAGTGGAACGTTTCCATTCTATGGAAGATTGTTTGGATTCGGGTTGAAAGTGGTGGACCCAAGACTCGTTCCCTGTAACAATTTGTGCCATGAAGCGCTCCCCATCCTCGGTATACCGAGTGATGTGCTGCAAAGACAGACCCATTCTTTTCATGTCACGCAGCCTATACCGCAAGCATACATATGCTGCCATCGGCTGGCAAAACATGCCCTCGTACTTTTAAGCGGTGTAAGGTACCCCGACATTTGACTTACCGTCGTACATTCTTTTATCAGAATTATTTTCACTGCCAGACAATAGCGTTAGGGAACTGTTGCAAAATTACTTTCATCACTAGAAGAGACGAACAGTGCATCGGATCTCCACTGTAAAATTAATTTGCCACAACTTTACGCTCGCACCGTGCTGATTTCTTTCCTCTGGCAACGTACATGATGATTTTCCCAATTTCTTACGTAGTTCTCTATCTCTAGACAATTCTTCAACTGAAATTTGAAGGCTTGTTTAGAATTTTTGTTACTGCAAGAAAATTAAAGAAAGTTCTAGGCGTTAACAACCACAGGTTCTTCCATTTCACTATCTCTTATCTAAAGTTATACGATGATTTTCCCAATTTATTATGTAGTTCCCAAATTTCCAGACATGCAATTCTTCAGCTGAAATTTGAAGGCTTGTTTAGAATTTGTGTCATTAACAAGATAATTAAGAGAAGTTCTAAGACCTTAACAAATACAGGTTCTTCCATTTCGCTATCTTTATCTAAAGTCGTACCAATAATCGTGACTTAAAACATCGTCAATCTTCTGCACCAATATTTTTTGCTCAAGTAATGATTGTCGATGTTTGATTGGTTGCATTGTTTCCAACACATCCAAGCTGCTTTTCGGCAGGCATTTCTTGTTTGTGGTCTTATTTTAAGCCCAAATGGTACAGTTTCTCCAAATGTTAGTTACTGTTTACAAAATATTTTAAGCGTAAAATTTTGTGTCAAAATTTTCAAAAGATGCACTTTATTGACAAAAAAATATAATGTTTCGTTCTTCCAGGTTTTCAAGCCATAGACGGCCTGTTGTTCGCCCACAGGAAAGGTGAACAGAAATTTGTAACAACCTTGACCCATATAGACACCCACGTGACAAGGAAAACTGAGACGTACACAGCCAGTTCTGCTTATGTAATTGAGGTGATGGTACGGACTCATTATGAGTACAATATAGATGGCATAAGCGAACGCAGCGGTAACCCAGAGCACTTCCTAGTTTTCAATCGGGTGGTATGGAACGTGAAGAGGTACATTGTAGGGTGCAAATGCAAGAACCCGCAATGCCGCCGGATTCCGATGGGTTGCGTCAGGTGTTTCCGCAACGTATCTGTACAGGATAATCTCTGCCTTAGTTGCTACAATCTAAGGAATCGGTATTAATCATCCTCTTAAAAATTGTCTATCATTTTTTCTTGCTAGTTTTTATATTTAAAATACATTTTAAGGGGGGTTTGTATTCATGAGGTTGTAAATTTTCCTTACACCCTAAGGGGTTTTAAATGCTAATATCTGGTAAAGCGTAAAAAATAGATGTGTAGAGCAAGAATGTTTTAACCTCGCCCAGAGCCGCACATACGGGCGTGGGAAACGGCTGGTTCATAGGCGCTATGTTCGCGTTGCGCCTCTGAAACTTGATTTGAGGCGAAGGAGCGACCGTCTTGCACGAGATTAAGCTCACCCCGGGCCAGGTTAAAACGTTAGTGTTCTACTGTCAAATGTATAATTGCACATTATATTGCTAGTTTTTGTATATTTATATTAAAAACATCTAAAGAGTACCGTACCGGTTTCTGACGTCAATAACTGGAGTGTGAGGAAATAGATATGTACTACCAACTGTATAATGCACATTATGTATACTTCCATACACTGTGTTGGTATTTTTTGTATTCCTGTAAAATTTTCTGTGTATTAAGAAAACATCATGTACATGCCTTAAATGTTAAGAACTGAATGAGTGTACGAAAATAAATATGTACCATCAAATGTATACTTGCTATTTTTTGTATTGCTATAAAATTTTTTATATTTATATGAAAAACCAATAACTTGTAGGATATGTACTGTGTTAATTATATATTTTGTATACCTACAAATACTGTATTGATATTCTTGTAAAATTTTCTATTTCTAAGATCGAAGTAACTAGCAAAGTGTAAAATAATACATATATAATGTTAATTACACACTTACATACATGTCGGTATTTATTTGGTCTGTAAAATTTGATGTGCAATAAATGCTTTCTGTCTAATCTTCACTATTTTACTATTACTATTTTATTGTCTTTTATAGTTGATATTTCAATGTACCAAATTTTCCTTAAGTATGGCATTCTTATAATGATAAGTTCTGGGTTCTAGGAAGGACAATACATAAGATAATGTAGAAATTAAACAATCCCTGAGCGGTAGTGAAACCTTAAAAAGTTGTACCCCTCCTTTAATAAAGACGAAATATAGTCTGAATATGTGAATATTCAACCTGTTCGTGACTGCAAAATTAAGACTTACTAAGACTATAAATAAATAACTTCCCTGGTTAGTACCACGCCGGATATTAATGATACAAGTGTATCATAATTTATTGAATGCATCTGCAACAAGCCTCAAATTTATTTATCAGACATTAGCATAGAATTAAATACCGCAATTTTGTGAACAGGTGCTTATTTATAATGAAACAGCCATTTTATATTGTTTTTGATCTTATTAACCATAAATTATACACTGCTAACATGTAACAAACACAAAGTTAAATTTTAAATATAAATTTTAAATATAAATGCTAATTAAATAAAAGCGCTACGATTACAAACATCGCAAGAAGGAACATTTCTGCATATGCATTATAACTCTACCAAGCATTCAAGGCGTGAGCGGGTAAAATTTGCGCGGGGTGCGAAAGTATTTGGATAACGCAATAACAAATCTCTGGAGCCAATTGAATTTAAGATTGTCACGGCGCAACACACCTCGAGTCCTTGGTAAAGTTGTACACGAGTATTGAAGAAAATAAACACAAACATTTTATTGAAATGAAATAGGCAAGGTTTATACATATTATTTTTGTTAACAAAATTAGAGACAATGTGTCGGAGATTATTTCAGAAAATTTACAGTGAACACAACAATTCCTTCAGTTGCTTACTATTTTTTTAAAGTTTCGCTCTATTAAGAACTGTTTGAGCGAAAAAAAATTAACACAAATAAAACTGTTACAATTTCTTTAACCATTTGCTCTACTTTTAAGTTTTGCTCTCTATTTAGAACTGTATATACAATCACTGATGATGTCGAGCATTTCTGAACATTTTCGAAGAAGGATAGTAATATGAAATAGATATCAATTCAACCAAACAGAAACAAAGCTTTGATTCTGAATTTTTGATAACTGTTGTTATTTGCTGGAATTAATATCTATTTCATATTACTCTCCTTAATTATATGGATTTTTGAAGGTTCAAATTAAAATGTCTGGTACAAAAATATTATATGAAGATGAAATTACAAAAATTGCTCATAACAAAAATGTTGAAAAAATTGTACTCAAAACAATTTAATACAAAAATTGCTCATAATATAAATATTAAAAACAATTTATATAAGATTTTAGAAAAGTTTGTTGCAAAAATTGCACTCAAAACAATTTAATATAAAAATAATATTAAAAAAAATTACTAAATTACTGATTTTCCAGACAAACTACACATCGTTATTACATGAAGTGAAAGATAAGATTATAAAAATAAGCATTATTGCACATATTTTAATCGGATCATCAGATATGCAAGCAACCACTTTTTTAATATTATTATTCAAGATGAATTTTTTGTTATTGTTACAGACATGAACATAAACATAAGCATTCCTTGCAGATTAAAGCGCATGCATATAATCTAATAAATGATTTAAACCCTTTGCAATCGTATTTATAGTTGAGAGCACAGTGACAAAACGTATTGTGGAGGGTGAGTGCAAAGGGTTAAACTTAAGAATTACTTTTCATACAGGAAACATGTGAACCGTCCAGAATTGTTATAATCATCAGCGACTTGTGTTCAAAAGAGAAATCAATTTAATACAATAAATTGAAAAAAAAATTATTATAAAAAATTTGATTATTCACTAAAAATCTGCAGTGAAGTCAATTTAAACAATATTGAATATTTCATATCAATACCTTAAATTAGCATTAAAGTAAGCTCACTAATTAGCTGTCATAATTCCTTAAAACCAAAATAAATTATAAAATAGTTTCACTGCAGATATTAGTAGTACAGTTATTTTAAACAAGTATAGTCAAATGTGTAAACCAAACAGAAATAATGCATTACATTACAATTACATATTTCAATTCAACAATTAACAGTAACACACAAACAAAATGAAACAAATTAAATAGTAGCATCACCTCTGATATTAGAAATCCCAAACCTTCATTGAGGATCATGTCAAGATTAGTACTTATATTTGTAGAAAAAAATATTGTAATCAGGCCGAAATGGAACCTAAAAATAAAAACAGAATTATGTAAATTTTAATAAAAACATTAAAACAAGTTTAGCTTGAATTAAAGAATATTTAATCTACAAAAATTGTTGTGACCAATGAACAAAACGGAACATGGGATTTTCAATGTTAATTTCTTTATATTGAAATATTCTCTTCCCTGATCATTTTAGAGGAAACATGTAAATACATTTTTTGTAGAGTAAAAATTTCTGCATGCAGTCGTGCTATTTAATTTTTTGCATTCGTAAATCAAATAAAAATGATAATTTTCACAAAAATAATGGGCGCCATGAAATAAAAAAAAATGGTGTGCAGTTGGTCTGTTTGGTTTTTATGAATGAAATTAAAAATAATAGCATGATGGCAAACATATCCCACTGCCACCACTTGCACTTTTTCTTAAATACAATACATTTTTAATGAAAAACAGTTATGAAGTATTCAATCAATTTGGCAGAGGCCAACAGATCAACATCTTTTTTTTTTTAAATGTCTCCTCACAGCCCTGGCATCACTCGTGTGAGTCTACATCAATAGCTCTGCAAAGTTGGGATATTTATTTATGTATACGCTGTATATTAATCATCACTAATGAAGAATTTCCATTCTTTATTGTGATATAGAGAAAATTATACTACTGATCAATGGCGGTTCGTGAATTATAAGAGAGAGATGGTAAAGCATCTCTATATGCAGCTTGGCATGCACTACTTACTCTTATAAAGGAAGCAGTTTTCTTACACAACTTCCTCTACCAAATTTTCATGAGTTGTACCGAGCACTCGGGGCATGTTACGCAGTAACAGATTTCGGAGATTCATTGTCGCGTTCGCCGAATACTTCTCTCTTTGCGCAAACTGTACCCCCACACGCCTCGAGTGCTCGGTAATACTGTACTACTGATAGATATTACAAACTGGTATTACCACAAATACTAAATCAGTTTCGATCCCTTAATCCTACACGGCCATTTTTGTTATCATAGCGGACTGCATTTATAACTGGAGATTCTTCCGTGTCCTTCTTACATCTGCTGCACACAATTTCCTTTATTTTATCTATGTTCATGTCCAGACAGATAAAAGATCCCAGCGTGCAATTGCAAATTGTTATGAATTTAATTATAAATCTCAGCCATTCTGCGTGGATGTATAGGTATGTTTCGAACATGATCTCCATTATAACTATCGCTGTCACTGACATATAGCATAGTCTTTTAAGATCGCCTAATTTGACTATGAAGTAGATTATTACTACCTTCGCTAAGGTATAACATATGATTAGTATGATAAGCGTCAGCCATCGATCGAATGCTTGAAAACCTAAAATAATAAATGATGCTTTAAAGATGCAATGTGATACATACTTACAAAAACTGTTTGGATGACAATATCAATTGTTAGAGTTAACGACCATGAGCCACTATAATGGTTCAGATTTAATTTTTTTAGTTAACTATTTTATCATGAATTTTATAGTGTAATTTCAAGTCGGTTTTTCTTTGAGTTCTTATATTATTCATAGAAAGAAATGTGTTGTTGCGGAGTGATAGTTACCAAGCCAGAAAAAAAACTCTGGTCGTTAAAGGGTTAATTAATGATAAGAGACATTATTAGTCTCTAATTAAAAAGAAAATAATGTACAACTTATTCTATGTGGTTATGAATAATTTTAACAAAGGAAGGTAAAGCTTGTCGATGAAGACTGTCATTACTCTTAGGCAACTACAAGACATGTTCTTTCAATCAAACATTTTTATGACCAGCAATGTTTCTACTACTATAATTATTATCTTCCCCATTAATAACATTATTAGTTTCTAATTAAAAAGAAAATACTGTACAACTTTAACAAAGAAAGGTAAAGGTGGTCGATGATGACTATCATTACTCTTGGGTAACTACAAGACACGTTCTCTCAATCAAACATTTTTATGACAAGAAATGTTTCTACTACTATAATTATTGCCTTCAAAACAGGAAAAACTAATTACGCTTTTTGTTTTCAAGTCACAAGATCAAAACTTGCTGGATTTTGGTTATGATTCAAAATTGATGTGAATTAACTTCATAAGATTATTGAAATACTTACCATGATTGTAATCATCTGAGTTTACTATATACATGATGCTGCAATAAAACTTGTTGAACGTTTAACAACTCCAAAGGCTGTTATTTCTAATGAAGTTCTGTGGTTTCGAGAAAGTTTCAATGTAATAGGAATTGTTTGTAGTAGGTGATTCTGACTTAGGACGAATTTCCTATTACATTAAGTGGAAAATGAAGGAAAAATTACTTTTAACTTTTACAGACAATTCAAGAAAAATTACAGAAACAGTTGAATACTCGAATGCGAGGATATGTGACCAACATAAAAATAAAAGATGCGGGAATTATAAATTTGTATTTTTTTAACTAGAGGAATTTCGAAAAAAACGTATTTGACGTTATTTAAAATGTTTATGTGATATTTGTCACATTTAGTGAGTATGACCGGTTCATGAAAACAAACAAAAAATGAATAAAAGATTCCAGACCGTCTACTGAACATCTGAAGGGAAGTGACCTAATAATGAAACTCTAAAATTCACAGAACTAATGAAGTTTACCTAATGAAAACTAAAACAATTGAATCGAAGATCCCAGACTGTCTACAAAACATCTGATGGGAGGTGACTTAATAATGAATTATTGTTATACTATACTTTAAAAATTACACAAGTGTGAAAAGACTCTGTTTTTTCTTTTCACGATAAAACCTTTATCATATCGTTCAAAAGATTCAAATTTTCCAAGTAGCTTTCCTGAAGATCGGTTTATAAGATTACTTAAAGAAATAAAATACGTACATTTTTTGCGAATTTTTGAAAATTACGGGAGCTTCAAAATACACATTGTTTTTCTTTTGTACGAGAAAACCTTTATTATATAAGTAATAAGACTGAAACTTTAAAAATAGCTTTTTAAAAGATGGATTTTCAAAATTTGCGTAAAAAAAATAAATTTTCAGATACGTATATTTTTTAAGAATTTTTGAAAATCCCGCTCTTTTTTTTCTTTTCGCGTGAAAATTTTGAAAATAGTGTCCAAAAGACTCAGGTTTTTAAAATATGTTCCCCAAAGACAACTTTCCAAAATTACCTGTAGAAAATGAAATTTTTTAAATTCGTATATTTTTTGCGAATTTTTGAAAATCACACAAGTATGAAAATGCGCTTTTATTCGCGAGAAAGCTTTTGAATACATCGTCAGAGAGACTCAAATTTTTCAAATTACCTGAAGGAAATTAAATTTTTCGTAATCGTGTGTATCTTTTGCGAATTTTTGAAAATCTTACGAGTATGAAAACGCGCTTATTTTTTCTTTTCACGAGAAATCTTTTAATACATTGTAGAAAAGACTCAAATTTTCAAAGTATTTTTTCAAAAGATAACTTTTTAAAATTAGCTTAAGAAAATTAATTTTTTTAAATACATATATTTTTTGCGAATTTTTAAAAATCACATGAGTATGAAAACATCTGAAGGGAGGTGACCTAATAATGAAACTAATGAAGTTAACTGAAGTGAATTAACTTAACTTAATTTACACTGTTTATTTTACTTATTTAAAATATTTTGTTACTAGTCGTATCTACGAGAGTAGTTAGCCATGAGGTTCAACAATAATTGGTGGTAGACTCCAACTAAATTGCTTCGTTAGAGATGCATTTATTAGAATAACATTTTGAAAATCTTTAGTTATCAGTAGATTATAAATCCTATAGGGAATGTATCAAAGAACATTATTTTCACTGGTCGAATAAATTTTTTTATAGAAATAATGATTTATTTTAATTTTCGAAAACTTACACTTGCAATTAAAAGTACTTAAAACTAGCGCTGAGATGTATGAAAATAAAATAAGTGAAAGACCCATGACCCATAGCCTTTTTGGCATAAACAAAATGTATTATATAATTTAAATAAAACAGTTTCTTTGTTAATATCACACTTTATATTTTAGTGACTCGAGTCACTAAGAAATAAAGGGTGATCTTAACAAAGAAACTGTTTTAAGTTTCAAAATGTAACGCCTCAACCATCAATCAATTATTATATATTCATACATAAATATGTCAAATAAAGATGATAATGTAAAATAAGTGCATATTACAAAATAGTAGTGGTGGACATTTTACAAACGGTAATTAGTAAGTAGTTTTAAATTTAGATATCACAGTTTAAAAATGGTTTATACTATAGACTACACATTTGCGAACCTGAAAACCTAGAATTTCGGCTTTAGATAAATGATAAATAAGACGGCAATTATTGCAGCACTCAATCAGCACCTTAGCATGTTATTTTGTAATTATTTTCAAATATACAAATCTCTGCGCCTAAAAGAAATTATAAGCGATGCTAATTAATCGCTTAAAATTCAACTTTTAACATAACGGCAAATGTGAACGGAAGTGATAATTACTGTAATGTATTGACATACAACATTGTAATGTGGGCAACCTAACGTACAGGTAGTAAGATCTTACAAATCATAAAGAGTAAATCCCTTCTTGCTGCAACAGCCGTTGCGTTAACAATACAACAGACCTTCCACTGATACCCGAGAACATTTCAATTACGTATTATAAACCATCTTAAAACTACACATCTAAAAGTGCAAGAATTGAACACAAACGTGGAAGTTACAAAATGTAAAGCGCACAATAACCACAGTAATGCTTACTACTTTATAGGCATATTTAACTTTAAACTAAAAAACCATTACATTTTTCTGATGTGGATTGCATTGCATTGTGTGTTAACGTAAAAATAACGCAGGATTTTTAAAGATCAAGAATCTACTCATTACAACTATAGCAATTGATTTACATGTTTCTAACTTGAGTGCAAAACATTTAAAATCGAAATTCCAAACGAGAATTTCCCTCATCAAGCTATAGAAACTTGTAATCATTGATTTACATCTGTCTAATTTGAGTACAAAACATTTAAAATTGAAATTCCAAACGAGCCTCATCGAAGCTGATATCTGAATCGTCCTCCAATGACATTTTTTGCAACAACGGAACTAGTGTTTCTACTTCGGTAGTTTTGCAGCATGTCAATCTAATCAGTGCTTCCTTATCGTACTGTACGTAGAGGCAGAAAGATAGTATCAAGTTTGAAATTATCACAAAGATTACGAATGATCGAATCCAAGGGGTTTCCATGTACAAGAGTAAATCGAAGAGGACCTCCGTCACTGCGATCACTAGAATGGAGGTGTAGCAGAATTTTGTGAGCTTGTTTACGCTCATCATTACTTGGACTATAAATATTTTTGAAAAAGTGTAGCTTATGACGAGCGAGACTAGAGTTATCCAGTATTGATATATATCCTCGGTATCCTCTGAAACAAACAAAATATCTTTATTAGCAGACATTACAATATACAGAAATTTAATGTGCTCAAATGATTGTTAGTAATGTTAGTCTGATAAATGATCAGCCCGGATGTTTGTCTGAGATGTTGATGAATGAAGTTGAAGGTTGGTATTGGGATCTCTACGTAAACAATAAAATAGAATTCATATTATTTATTAACACGTTGAGGGCCATTTGACGGAAGAGTGCGAGGGGGTAAAGGAGGAATGGATGGGAGCGAAAGGGAATAGAAGGGTGATGGAGTGGATGAGGAAGGATGGGACGAAGTTGGGGAGGGAGAGGGAAAACAGAAGAGAGGGGTAATAGTATAGTTTTTGAGGTTGTAAATAGTTTTGGATAAGCCAATAAAGCTACTTTTTTTTTGATCGCCACCTTAATAAAGAAAAAACATGTACTTTAGGCCACCAGTTAAATTTTGTCCTAAAATATGTACATGTACTTTTTGATAATAAAATGTAACTAAACAAAGGGGTTTTTCAGAAAACTTTTTTTTTAACTTTTCGAAGATTCCACAAATTACACATGGCGTACAGTTTACTCGTCCCGTTACACACGGGCTTGCCTGCACAAACCGGGTTGTGCAGGCAAGCCTTAAGTAAAGCTCGCACGTGTGGACGGCCCATAAGTCCACAATGGAGCACAAAAAAGAAATCATTTATGAATGTAGAATTATACAGTAAGTTAACTTATGCTACAAAATCTGACAGTATTTTAAAACTAACCTTTATCAAAAGGAGCAGCCGTTGAAGAATTCGCTAGGTCCATTTTGCAACAATGAAATTCCTTGAATTTTCTCGTTTTCCCGAAATGTTTCGTTGCTTTGACTAGAAGCAATGATTTTGTATGGACTTCTGCTAATATGCTTGGTTCTGCGGCTCGTGGCTTGATGAAACAATTGAAGACACCTATAAACAATTCTTACAAAAAAATCTGCACACCGGCGCCACCGGAAGCAGAAACTTATTGAGCGGGATTTTTGAATTGAAGTTTCGATTCATTAGAGGAGATAAGATGGGTCTATTATTTCCAACTTACCAATTTCAGGAGTGATCGTGCAAGGAATGTTTTTTTATGAATATCTATTTAATACAATAGAACAGGGCAGAAAGTCCTGTGGTCGATGGCCCAGACAGACTAACCAACTAAATGATTGTACACTCAAACAAATTTCTGTTAGAAATAGTTCTGAATCATTGTGCAAAGATCCTTGCACCATGATGTATATAGATTAGAACAAATAGAATTGGGTATGATACATACCCATATAATTTATGACGATTTATAAACAAAATCAGGAATGCGAAAGTACAATACACGCATGTATGTGTAAGAACAAAAGATAACAGAACTTTTATCTGTTGGAGTTTAAACCTAAATAATAGAACTGTTGCAACCTTTCGCAGTCGCTCATTGGATTTTGCTACATTCATACAGTACAATCAGACTTGCGCAATGTGTAGTATGAGTTTAAATATTCTATGTTCTAATACCTTGTCCTTACATATCTATATAATTGTATGCAACCATATGTACAATACACTACAATTCTACTTATAATAATATATGTCTCCAAAAGCCAGCAAGCTTATTTGTAAATAAATTTACTTTCGCTAGATAATAAAAACAAAATTACGAGTATGGTGGGTTGCGGTTGTGCATGTCATGCAGGTTATCTTGTAAAAATGCTAGCCTTTCAAGCCCACCTAGAGGTATATAGGGTTGCCGGGTTCAAAACTTGAATTCGCAGGACAAGGGTTCAAAAGAACAGCTCGTTGGATTTTGTTTAAAATTACGAGTATGGTGGGTTGCGGTTATCTTGTAATACTGCTAACTTTTCAAGTCCACCTAGATGTATATATGGTTGCCGGGTTCAAAACATGAATTCGCAGGACGAGGGTTAAAAAACAGGTCTCTTTAAAATGTATATAACAATACAAAATACTTTTTTCTTAAACCGAGGGGATGCTGATATAATAACAATCATAAATTTATTTGCTATTCAGAAATAAACAAAAATTACATTTTTGGTATAATCATAGTATGTTTATATACTGTGCCAGTGTTTTCAGATTGCAAGTTTTTTTACCGCGCAGTTCTCCCTACCTATTGGAATTGATTGATTGGAATCAATATAATACGATGGACAGGAGAGCTGCGGGGAAAAGTTGCGCCCGAAAATCGAAATCTAAAATACAAGTCATGCGTCCTGCGGATGCCGTTGGAAGGACGCAAGGCTTTCAGCTTGAATTAAGAATGTCCTGCGAAGTACAAATAAGTAGACAAAATAATTTATCACCAGCAGACTTAACATTTTGGTCTTTAATAAAATTTCAAGAACATTACAATTTGATTATTATTAACATATTAAAAAGACCATAAATACATTCAAATCAATTTCTTCTTGGATCATTAGATCTTAGTGCAGCGTAACGTCTCTTTGCTATTGTCTCTGCAGTGGCTCGTAATCTGTACCACTGAAAATACATCAGTATGACAGTATTCAGGTAGATGATGAATACCAGAAAACATTCCAACCACCACTGATCGATGTGCAGGATGACTTCCACAAAACTTGCCATGGTGGCACAAAATACGCCCACTTTATACCAATCTCTTGTCGTGCGATGGATTTGCATCAAGACGACG
This sequence comes from Ocypus olens, assembly GCA_910593695.2. NCBI lineage: Eukaryota > Metazoa > Arthropoda > Insecta > Coleoptera > Staphylinidae > Ocypus > Ocypus olens. The sequence goes on along the minus strand of OU343057.1, from coordinate 3,759,604 downwards.
AACGTCAATAGTTTTGCAATTGTGTAGATGGTGTAATAGAATCCATATCGCGTGTACAAGTCTTTCTCGACTTGTTCTGAAAAAGAGAATAAGAATTTGAAGTCCAAGTAATTAAACCAAATAAATTTCATTTTTGTTTTTTTTTTAAATTTTTTTCCAAATAAACAGCTGCTGCAATTAAGCGGAATTTACTGTATTTCATTTTTAACCCTTAAACTACAGACTATAGCTACGCCAACTTTTTTCAAAATCAAACTTACTAAAATATCTTCTGAACCCCCGTTTTGCCTTCATAGGGGTAAAAGTTGGCAATTTGTGAAATATATAATGTTTTTTCTCTTTGATAGTAGTAATCAATTACATACCTATATACCAAAGTTTGAAAATTTCCTCGCACTCTATATCCGTGTTGTCCCTTCCAGAAAAGGCAGCTTCTCCACATTTGATTATTTTTCTGTTCATGATTGCTGGATTAAATCGAATTTTTAGCACCTGCCGATCTGAAATTGTGTGTGCACTTGTTATGCATGTACTGCTGTGGTGTATCTTAGCCAGTTTTCATCAAATTGATAATATTAGTCAACATAGCAAGTATCGAATGTCAGTATTATCAAATTAATTGTTATTACCGTTAACTTGATGTTAGTAACTCTTCTTGGAAATAGGATATTAGCATCATATTGCGCACAATAATATTTATTACGTTGTGTAACTAATTTAAGATTTATCAGTGCTAAAACCAAGACGTTTACCAGAATGTAAAAAATGTGATTTATGGAAAAGTTTGTTTTTAATGCCCACCGCATTTTGAATTATATACAGGGTGTCTCTTTTCGAGTGTGCCACACGAATACAATGTTTTAGTGAGGATGTGTATTCATATAGGGTTACGTTAGGTTTTTGGAATTTTTAATTGCAAATTTCTGTCTTTATTTATTTAAAGGTGTAAATGCAAGCAAAGACACAATATAAAAATTGGAAAGAAGTTAAGTGCGAAGAACTACGAAGAAAACTAATGGAGAAATAAATTAACTTGAGATAACCTCACTTATTGCAGATTTATTGAATAAATGTAATAAAGATGAAAAATTGCCTGAATATATTAATATTCAGCCTGTTCGTTGGAGAATGGAGAAGTAATACAAAAAACTAGCAGAATGGTAGAATGAGTAACGACTCATTATAATTATTTAAAAATACAAAACATTTCATAATCTACAGAAATTACATATTAAATTTTTTTTTTGTAGGAAGCTTTTACTTCTTACATGCTTTTATATGAAATAAAACACTTTTGACTTTGTACAACAGTTTTATTTATTTGTTTGACTGCAGTTTCGACAATTCAGCTTGCCGTTATCAAAACTAAACAAAAAAGTGTTTTATTCCATACTGATCTGGTTAAGTCTACAACTATTCATCATTAATGGAAATGTTATGGTTATGTATGATATTTAGAGTTTAGCCACATAACAAATCCAAATTGCTACAATAATTGATAAATATGAGTAATACTTGTATTACCGTTTTCCAGTGATTTTGATGATTTATTAGGTTAATAAAACCTCTTTTGTTTTGTTCAAACATGCTTTTGTTTTTACTTGTCGCTGGGAATTAAGTGCCACCAATGATTATACAAAATTGTAATATATTTCATGGAAATCAAGTTTTTCTGCTTGAATATAGTAAAGCACATAATTACCCCGTTTAATTCAAATTTGAAATTGGTTCGTGTTTGTATGTTGGGTTGCCTCATGATACAAATATTACATGCAATATTTGCACCATGGGTTGCCTATATGTAATCTCTCCAAAACACTTTTTTTTTGAGAAATGGATTCACTCATCTGAACCTGTATTTTTTAAATTAATAATAATAATCTTTATTCACAAAATAATGTACATGGAAAATTGTTTCATATTACATTATAAAGAATAACGTGAAACGGAGAAAAGAATAATGGTTAATAAAAATAGCGATTCATATAAATAATGCAATGTATATTTCTAAGTAAAGTTACTTACCTTTAGCACATAAGAGACCCATGAGGAGCTCATTATGTCGAATGGTTCTTCAATCAAGCCTTAATTTGCCTTGTAACACTATTTGGTCAGGTCTACATGTCTTTTTAGGGAATTTTTTGTCCTTTGTTTTATGTTAAGGCCATCTTGAATTTTATTTTGAAGTAATTTTTCAAAGCCAAATCACGTTCATATAAAATATATTTTTATATCCCTTTTAGTTGATGATATATTTGTGATTTAAGAAATGACAATTTTCAGTTTCTTCTTAATAAATCCAAGACTTTCCAAAACTCGTAATCCTTTTCAATGGAATCTGAGTAAGCATATAAAACTCTGCAAAACTTTGGCCATTTAACCAAATTTCTGCCATTAGCACCGCCAGCTCGTAGATCTTCATAGAGGAGGCTAAGGCAGAGATGCCGCTCATGCTGCATCACTTACTCTTATAGACGAAGCAAATCCGCTGCTGTTTGGGACAAATTTCTTCCGTAGCCTCCTCGCCGAACATCCATGCATCGCCGCTGGGCATCAGTAATAAGAAAGTTACCCATACTGTCCTAATCAATTTGGGACACTGTATTCAGACCTTAGAGGAAAATAATAATTGGAAACATAAATGATAACTATTATATTTAATTTCTTGACTAAAATATATAACATTATATTCATTTGTTATGAAAGAATGAAAATAAGAAATTCGTCTTTTTGTTTCAGGTTGTTTGGGTTGAGGATTCAACATATTTTTGAAGGTAAGTGATATTGTTGTGAATTTTTGAAAATAGGACCTTTCGATGGCAGTAATTTTAGCTAATGAATTTCTTGCTCTTAAACAATGCTTAAGCAGGTTGCAACTGTTTGATCAATGGATTTTTGTGTATGCATTATTACAGAAGACTGAGTTTTGTCGTCTTGGACGAAATACATACACACATGATTGCGTCTAATTTAACTAATTGTAGAGAGAGTAAACGCATGGAAATTTTGTCGGGGTTCAGCTATTTATGATGCGCATGCAAAGATCCATTGATCAAAGTATAACAGCCGTTGTTTCATGTTTCCTTTTTGATTTGTTGTCAGTAGATTTTGCTTACGATACTTGAATGCATATGAGAAATCTCACATAAGTTTAAAACATAAGTAAATTAGCCAAAACTTTATTTATGACTGTAATTAATCAATTTTAGTAAGATTTGAACATTTTATTAAACACACTGTTCATTTTACAGTAATTTTAAATTACAATTAAATTTTTTAAATAATTGATTTGTTCTTACAAATCGGGATATAGCTGCACAGTGCAGTCCCTATTAAGGTCCCGGAATAAAGCATTATCCGATGTAGACCTTTTTGGCTCCGCATATTTCTTCGCCTTATATTCTAACCATTGAACGTAGATCAGTATAAAAAAGTCGATAACAGCGAACAATATCAGAATTCTAGAGAAGAGATACCAATTGCTGTACAGCACCATCTCAATTGATGTACAAATTGTGAAGAACAGCAACACTTCTTGATACCACCGGTTCATAAACGTCAGCACTTTGAATAAGACGTAGATTTTGAAAGCTTTCACCACCAGAAAGATGGCCAATAGTTCCAGGAAGTACATCCATGATATATCTGAAATTTAAAGAATATGTCAATGATTGTGAAGAAGATTTTGAAGTACACACATTTAAAAAAATGTATATCTCATAGTTACGAAAATAAACAATCACTGACTGCAATAAGATTTTTCAACAAGATGCTTATATTGCAAATAAGCAATTTGAAGCTCTCCAAGAGTTGCTGGACAATTTCGGAGTAACTCTGTGCTCGTGTATTTCCAAGAAAGTCTGGAGTTTTGTCATTGTCCCGATGAAATAATTATCTTTAACGAGTTGCCCAATTTGTGGACCTTCATACACACCAAACTTTTCAAAAGCTAGAAAATGCCGAAATGCGATACTTGAAACAGTCTCCTTCAGTAGGCGAAGCTTTAACAAATTGCTTCGTAAGATCCAATTGTAATAGTTTCTTTCTGTCGACAAGCAGCCTGTGTAGAATGTTTGGTATCTTGGAGCAAAAAAATAGGGATACTTGGTATATCCGCTTTGTTGGCCAAGAAGGAAGCAGATCATTTTAAGGTCAATTTGTGCATGTGATATTGCAACAGATCAATGACTCTCTTTATGTCTTCATATTCTTTGCACAAACAAACCGTATGGCCTATTGGGACTGCACCAAATAAATTTACGTTATATGACAAGTATTGAAATTAATTCTAACCGAACAGTGACAGTAATCAGTTAGTAATCTCTTGCACATCCTACACATGTGTAAGCATGGTTAAATAATTTATTTGATGAGAATAAGTATTAAACCTAATAGTGCAACACTTTATAAATGTTACTTGCCTTCTCCATGGATTTCAGGCGTAGGTCGTCCAAGAGGAGGCATGATTATATTTATTCCAACTGTAATAGAATGCACAAAACGTCAAAGCATTCCCATTGGCGCGATTTTGTTTTGCCCTGTTGCCATTCTTCCTAATTATTCACACATTCCGTATTTGAAACTTTTCAATATTTTTTTTAATAGTTCACCGTTATCTACCAAGACCTGATTTTAATGTATTATTGGTAGCATCAATTCAATGCGTTCGCACGATTTTACGCTGTATACAATTGGGCAAATTTCTATATTACCGACCAAGCAAGTTTATTTTGCGCGGGAGAATTCGATATTAATGGTTGCTGGTGCTGGTTTGATGAGAATTTATTTATTTCAGAAAAACGGATCATCTTTGATTTGTAAGCATGGTATAAGCTTAAACATAATCTACAACCACCTTAAATTTAAAACGTGTACGTACGTACACACAAATTTAAAAAAGCGAAACAAATATACTCAATATAGATCAGAGGCCTGCATGGGCCGGGCTTTGGCCCGGCCCGGCTAGACGTCGGGCTGGGCCGGGCCGGGCCGTATTTTTCAAACTCCGGGCCGGGTCGGGCTTTCCGATGAATAATTTAACCCGGGCCGGGCCGGGCCGGGCTTGGATAAATTTAATTTTATTATAATTTGGAAAGCAACAACTAAGTGAATTGAAAGGTTAATGCGTAGTATATGCTTTTTAAACTTAGAAATGTTAGACGCAAAGAGATCAAAACCTGGAAAACTTTGTAATTGATTAGCAAATCAGTAGGTAAACTGAATAATGAAAGTTCAATCTGAACAGTTTCATGTCTAATAACAGCACCATGCGGCTGGAACCATAACTTAAGTTATGACAACAGAAAGGGGCAATTAAATTTACTGGATACAATTTTATAGAGTCCGTAACGCAACTTCTAATGTGTAGGGGACGAATATTATAGGAGCATCTCAGAACTGCGAGATCTTGAGAGGTATGATTGACAAGGCCAGATCTATAAGCTAAAGTTCTTACCGACTCAAGTTTGTTAATTAGATAACCTTGATAAGTTTACCAGATTTGGGAAGCGTATTCTAAATTTGGTCTAACCAGAGTGCAGTATAGGGTTTTATATAAGTTTAACGATAACTTTCTGGAGTTTCTATTAATAAATCCTAATAATTTAGAGGCATTTAGAGTGATAGTTAAGACATGACTCTTGAAAGAGAGAGATGTATCGAAAACAACTCCCAGATCTTAAATTTTAATTCTTAATTTTTGGTCAGATCGATGAGGTTGTAATCGTATGTAATTGTAAAGAGACAACTTTGCATTTAGATGTGTTGAGATGCAGGTTCGAATTTACACACCAGATACACACCCTGTCCAAATCTTCTTGAAGCTTATACAATCGGAACTCGAGTAAAGATCTTCAAGTCGTCGGCGTACAAAAGAAACTGGCTACGTTGAACTGCGCTAAAGATATCGTTGATGAAGAAGTTGAAGAGAATTGGAACAATATGGGAGCCTTGAGGCACACCAGATGTTATAAAAATTGCACGAGATATACAATTATCAATTTTGACGCATTGTGATCTATCCGACAAGTAACTTCTAATCCATTGTACAATACTAGCCTCCAGCTTTTTAGTCAGAATTGCTATATTTGCATTATTTAACTAACTTTGTTGCAATAATTGAACTACAGAACACATTGGCGGTTCTTGAATTTTCCTAGAAGCCAAGACAGTTGAGAACTGCTCAGGATGCACTTATTACAAGTATCGGACCAAAGTTTTCTCTTCCGAACTTCCACAAGTTGCAACTGGCACAGAACAATTTGAATTATAACAAGGTTGAATAATTTTTGCAGTATTGATTATTTAAATCTTTATTATGAAACGAATGAAAGAATATAAAATTTTAGATGTTATTGACAATACAATAAATAATAGTATCGAATATAAAACTAAAATAGAAATGAACTATAAATTAGTAGTACAAAAGTTATAACACATAAGTAAGAATAATTCAAATATAAATTACTAGTACAAAAGTTATAACACATAAGTAAGAATAATTCAAATATAAATTACTAGTGCAAAAGTTATAACACATAAGTAAGAATAATTAAAATATAAATTACTAGTACAAAAGTTATAACACATAAGTGAGAATAATTAAAATATAAATTAGTAGTACAAAAGTTATAACACATAAGTGAGAATAATTAAAATATAAATTACTAGTACAGAAGTTATAACACATAAGTAAGTATAATTAAAATATAAATTAGTAGTACAAAAGTTATAACACATAAGTGAGAATAATTAAAATATAAATTAGTAGTACAAAAGTTATAACACATAAGTAAGAATTATAAGAACAGTGGTGATAAAATCGGGGTGTTTTTGACAGCTTGTTCAAGAAAAGGTCCAACGCCTGGAAGAAATGGTAGTCTGGAAAACACAGTGGGAGAGCGTTTCCAAGTCCAACGTTATTCGTGAGACATGTGGACAAGCAAGAGGACTCGCCTGTCTCTACACCAATCTCGGCTGCTTATTCCCAAGCTTCCTCATCATTCCGTTTAATTGGTAGACCAGGTCTCCTAAAGCTGCAGTGAAAAACACCAGCACTGGACCACCACCTTTTACTTATCGTTGTCCCTTTTATTGACTTTCTCCCATTCCAGCCATTGAATAGGAAGGTTGTCAAGCTCCAAAAGCTCACACGGGATATGAATAATGGTACTATCACCATCAAAACGGGTAGCTTTATCAGACCCATCGTCTCCAAGGTTCATTTTCATGACCTCTTCGTTCATATTCCCAATTTCCGGGTCAACAGCAAGGGCATCTTTCGGTTGAAGTTCATTTTCTTCAGTTACCATTGGGGTGGTTGCATCTTCCAGTAAATCAGTTGCATCGCTTTCCATTTCTTCAGTGAATGGTGTAGTAGTTGCTTCTAGATCTGCATCTTCCGGCAAATCAGTTACATCGCTTTCCATTTCTTGAGCTTGCCATTGCTTCGGAAGGTTGTCGAGGTCCAGTAAGTCGCATGGAATTTTAATAACCAAGTGGTCCTCGTCGTCTCCAAAGAGATTTAGTCTTGCGCTCTTAAAATCTACTCCACGACCAGGTTCGGTAGGTGAATCTGCAGGTAACGGATAGAAACCATCGTCATTGTCCGTAATAGATACAGCTGTTGAAGCATGTTTATCGTTATTTAAATTCTCCTCCGAAGAACGTGCCACATCGCTGCTGTTACTGGCCGATTCCGGTGACATCGGCTTCAGAGTAGGGCTGAATAACTTCCTTCTGATTTTCTCACTTGCCTCGCGGTCGATAGGCTGGAACTTCTTGCGTTTAGTATGAACTTCGTTTCCAGAGGGAAATGTGCTCATGCCCAGAGTATAACCCATAAAGTGCTGACGAGGTGACCTCCTCGGAGTACAGGTCGTTGAACCGTCATCCCTTTCCAGATCGTAGCCACTCCTCCATGTAGTAGGGGCGGTGGTAGTCTCTTCACCCAAAAGCGATTCCATGTCGTCGTCACCAAAATCCTTCTTGTCGTATCGTGAACGGTTTAGTGATTCGTTGTGTTTGTGACTTTTCCACATCAAGATAATGACCATCAACAGGTGCGCAGCTGTCAGGCACACCAAATAACGTTTCGCCCAGTACCTATTGTTCAATACGAAGAAGTCGCAGATCGATGAGACGACGATCAGAGCTACAGTTAGTTTGTACCAAATCGAAATTGTGTTGCGGAGAAGAAGTAGAGCTATTCCGGCAATCACTTTTGAAAGGTAGAAGACGACCAGTGGAATGATGAACTGTATTAAATCTGAAACAATAGAAAATAATGATAATTGGGTTGGCAAATAATTGGTTTTTGTTTCAGTGTAAGTTTCATTCGGATTCGCTTTCTTTTCACAGCACCATCGGGCAAATCAAATACATTGAATTTGAAAGGTTATGTTTCACCTTGTGGTTTGGCTAAGGGTGAGTATAGACTAGAGCATTTACTAGTAACAGAACAACGAGCCGCTCTATGATATGTTCTAGTCTATCACACTCACGAACCAGACGTCTTTTGACGGCAGCTTTTGAAACTGAGCATTTTCCTGTATTGTACCATTCGTTAGAACGTTACATTACACTGAAATGCTCGAGAAAATGCAGTACATCAGTATTGCGTGTTCTGCATAGCTGTGAACATGGAAACAAATAATGTGCATTATTGTCACTATTATTTAAAAGGCAAACGAGCTGCGGATGCTCATAAGAAGATATGGCTTGTGTATGGAGATAATGCTGTAACAGAACACGTATGCCAAATTCCATTCTGGAAATTTCGACTTTCCCCCCCTCGGTTGCCTAACCAAGATCAATTCAAGTAACGTTAAGGCTGTAATCGTACATCCATCCCAATCGGTGGGCGATTGAATATATCCTACACGAGTATAAAAAACTGGGATATGTTTCTCGGTTAAATGTTTGGGTGCCACATCAATTAACCGAGGCTAACTTGACCTGGATATCTATATAGAAATGCCAAGAAAAATGAATCGTCATAATAATTCAAAGAGTAAATGATCATGAGGGCACAGTATCGAGCCTCTGCAAACAACCTCGAATGCGGGAGTGGAAAATTCTTATGAGAGACTAAACGGTGCACCATCCAGGTAAGAGAATTTACGAGGCTTGTCCGTAATCTAAGTACCGTTTTGTTCTACTGCCACCGCAGCGCTAGTGCTGCAGTTCCTCGCATGCTCACTCGTCTGCTTCATTGTCTTTCCACTGACGCCATTACAGCCGAATTGTGTTTAGTTTTGTTAGTGAGCGTTCAAAATGTTTAAGACAATTTCTGAGCCCGCGGACTGTGAAGTGCGTTCTGTAATACGGTTTTTGAGCGCAAAGAATGTTAAGCCAGCTGAGATTCATCGTCAACTTGTAGAGATTTATGGGCAAAATGTAATGACGGAAGGAATGGTGAGAAAGTGGGTTAGGCAGTTCAATGATGGACAGACCAATGTTCATGACGAAGCACGGAGTGGGCGGCTTTCTGTTGTCAATGATGAGTTGGTTGAAAAAGTGAATGAGAAAATTTCGTGAAAACAGACGGTTCACAATAAGAATGCTTTCAGATGAGTTTCCACAAAAACCGTTTTGCATGAGATTGTCGCAAATCGCTTAAATTATCGCAAAACGTGTTCCCGTTGGGTTCCAAAAATGCTCCACAAAACGAAGCGACTTGGCAGTGCTTTGACATTTCTTACCCGATACAGTGATGAGGGAAATGACTTAAACAGAATTGTGACTGGTGATGAAACGTGGGTGTGTCATGCCACTCCAGAATCCAAACAACAGTCGATGGCGTGGAGGCACTCACGATCCCCCAAACAAAAAAAAATCAAAACAACGTTGCCAGCACAGAAAATCATATGCACTGTGTTTTGGGACAGACAAGGCGTTCTGCTTGTTGAGTTCCTTCCCAGAGGTGAAACCACCAATGCGGAACGATACTATGAAACATTGAGAAAACTTCGGCGCGCAATTCAAAACAAAAGGCGTGGAATGCTCAGTCAAGGCGTTGTGTGAAGCATTCGGTTGGGAGCAGTCGATCACCCGCCGTACAGCCCCGATGTCGCACCTTCGGACTACCACTTGTTCTTGAAGTTAAAGCGTGATTTTGGAGGAAGGCGCTTTGACAGCAATGACGGTGTTAAGCAGTGGCTGTCTTCACTGGCGGCATCTTTCTATGAAGAGGGCATAGAAAAGATGGTTTTCCGCTACGACAAATGTCTGCGCAATGGTGGCAACTATGTTGAAAAATAGTTAAACAAGCCTCGTAGTTGTGGGACATTCTAAGACTGTCACTTTGAGTTCATCAAGTTATTACTTCAGCCTCTGCCTCAGTACCATCTGTAGAGGGTGTGAAGCTGAAGAGGAGACCGCTAAACACGTATTCTTGGAGTGTACAGCCATCTCCACAATAAGACAATCCATAATGGGAGAGAGATGTCTATAAACAACAGATATCTAAAGAGTCCTTCTTGGTGCAGTCCTGGCGTTTGCCAATGCCGTGGGTTGGCTGGACGGCACCGGGGAATGAGGACTCACGATGGGAGGACTCATTGAGGCCTATGTGCAGCGGATCTCTGTGCCCTCCCATCGGAATAATCGAGATCCACATACTTCAGCTCATGGCATTGGAAAGGAAAATACTCCGAATGTAGTCACCGATAGGCTAAACGGTGCATAATCAACGAAAGAGAGTTGCCAGATATTGTTTGAGAAATTGGTTAAGTAAACAAGACAGCGGCACAAATTAGGTGGATTTGCGAAAATTTTGAAACAGCTGTTGATCACATAACTTATAACTTCAGCTCATGGCATTGCAGAGGAAAATACTCCGAATGTAGTCACCGAGAGGCGAAACGGTGCACAATCCACGAAAGAGAGTTGCAAACATTGTTCAAGATCTTGGTCGAGTAAACGAGACACCAGCAGCACACATAAGGTGAACTGACGAAAATTTAAAAAGAGCTGTTGGTGTGAACTCGCCAAAAGAGGTATGAATAGAAAGTTGAAGAAGCTTAGCATAGATGATTGCATTTTTTAAAACTAAGGTCCGACGATCGGTTTGTTAATCGTGGAATTGCCAACTTTTTGGTATATAAACCTTTCGCCTCATTGCGAGTTCTTCATAATTACTAGTTTAGACGCGAACAAGTTTTTGATCTAGCGTTCCGGAACGATCATCCATGCGAAAGATTGAAATAACATGAACGACTTGTTATTTTAATCTTTCGTATGGATGATCGTTCTAGAATGCTAGATCAAAAACCTGTTCGTGTCTAAACTAGTAATATAGAACCCGCAATGAGGCGTAAGGTTTATATACCTAAGGGGCTGAAAACTTCCCATTGAACAAGAAGCAAAGGCATATTTTAGAACCGGACGATCAGAAAGTTCGTTAATTCGGGTAGCTGGCTTTGCGCCAACTTTTTGGTATATAAACCTTTCGCCTCATGGCGAGTTCTTCTATATTACTAGTTTAGACACGAACAAGTTTTTGATCTAGTGTTCCGGAACGATCATCGGTACGAAAGATTGAAACAACATGTCGATCATTCTTTCTTTCGTATGTATGATCGCTCTGGAATACTAGATCAAAAACTTGTTCGTGTCTAAACTATTAATATAGAACTCGCAATGAGGCGTAAGTTTTATATACCTAAGGGGCTGAAAATGCATCATTGAACAAAAAGCAACGGTACCTAGTGAGGAAATTTTGGGACCGCTGCTACTTACATGTTGCCGATTGTAGCAAGTTTATTGGGACATAAGTGCGACAAGTGTTTTAGTATATAATAACCCTTTCGTAGCAACGGATATGCTTTTATATTACTAGCCTAGAGACGTTATCAACGGTCAACGAACAAAAAAATGTATTGCATCAAGTTAAAATTTTATAACCCCCTGATTATAGCAAGTTTGTTAAAAAAAATTGAACAATGGTAGTACATACCACTACACAGAAAGACATCTAATTGTTCGCCGACATCATGAAATATTCCTGTTGCAGGAGTCGGACTCGAAAATGTTCGCTTATGGTGGTATCATCCGCGTAGAGACGCAGCGGCGGCTCGTGGATTTCCGTAGGGAGGGATAAGACAAAGATGTCGTTCGTGCTGCACTACTTGCTCTTATAGAGGAAGCAAATATTTCGTTGCTGTTTCGGTCAAATTTTCTTCCATTGCCTCCCCGCCGAACATCCACGAGCCGTCCTGCAGCAGGACTAACCGGAAGTAAAGATGGCCGGCGGCATGCTGCTAGGTAAACATGAACAGACGAAACGGGGAAAACGTGTTTGAGCAAAAATATCAGTTCGACCATTTTTTCCTGAAATTGCGCTTGGCATGCTTAGCCTGGATGGCCCGCGACCACGTGATAATTCCCGCCTGTGCAATTTTACGTTGTTTGAGGGTGCATCATGCTCGCCATCTTGGAAATCGATGCCGGATTACAACGGCAACTCTCAAAGACAGCGTTTTCAGAAAATACGATTTACCTTGATTTAATACGAGTTCTCGGAGCTGTTACAACAAAATTACCGAAACGAATCGCCTAGCCGGTTTCCGTTTGAAGTAAACTATCCACGATCGTTTTCAACATGGAGGCTCTTAAGGAGACCACGCGGGGCCGTTCTTGCCGAATATTTTAAGACCACGAAGCTCGCGAGTCCCGAATTAGTTTACGCGACAAAACCGAATTAATTGTAATAACCGAAGCTTCAAAATTAGATTGAAAACGTACTTAAATTGTAAAATAACGTGCATGGAGGGTGTCTGAAAATGGCGACGGCGTCGGCGATAATTTTCACGAACTAAAGGGAAGAATGCCGTGAAAAGGGGTAGCCGGATGATAACTCACCAGCTTTTTCCGAATCCGTCGGGGGTACGTCAAATAATTGCAAAAGTGCATCAAAAAACTTGCCCATCTTACCAGCGAAGCGGGATCCTCCCTTGCGAAACGAAAGCCAACTTTGGTCGCCCTGCACGCACTGACGTTTTACATGAAACCGCTGCTCCCATGAAGCAAAGCACCCTGACAGTGGGGACTCCACGTTCTTAACTCGTATTGGTCAATATACTTGACCGTTACATTCAAATTTCTTGCATCATGGGTTGCATACGTTTTATCATTATTAATGTTAAATTTGGTAGATTATTGAATACCTTTTCCATTCAAGAATTTTTACCGTAGGCTTGATAGTCACAATAAATATCTGAGGACCATCTGAGATGAGTTTGTGCTGCAATATGTAACAAGAGAGCACGTGCGCATGCTCACGCTAATTACGTGTGATGAGCGGGAAAAGTGCGCACAAAATCAAGTTTTTTGTGAGGCGCTAATTGATATTGTACTTTCCATTATTATGCTCCAGAGCAGTGGCTCCCAACTTTTAGACCCCCAAAATGTAGGAAAAATAAAATGAACACTTCGCGACCTTCAGACTTGTATTTACAATGAACTTGTTTTTTTTAATTGGATTTCTTGTTTATGAGTTAAGTACATACATGTCACCACACCTCACAGTTTGAGAAATACTGCCCTAGCGAAACGCAGGTAGATCTTTTAAAGAAAATAACGTCATGTAAGCGTTTTTATGCTCATAAATTTAAGTTTAACTCCACACACAAGAGGTACCGCTTCATACTGAGTGACGGTGTTAGGAATTCTTGTTGACAGTCAATTAAAATAGTCTCAAATTTTTAGTCTTAGATCAGCCGAACAGAATTTCAAACAACTTGGGCAGTTCCTTTTAAAGGCTGCTTTCTTCCTTACCCGGAATTCCTCTGCGGTGTGGTGGTAACCTTTGCAAAACTTGCACCTTGAGTGGCTTCTTACTGGTTCTTGCTGGCAGTCCTGTTTCTCTTGCAGGTGGGCTTCTAGTGGTACTATCGGCCCAACAGCTCTCGATAGGTTTCTACTATCGTTCTCGTGATCCTGTCTCTAAGCTTATATTTTGGAAGACGGTAGATCATGACCAGCTGCATATCTCTGATAGCAGTTTTGTCAACTGTGCGAACAAAGCACTTTTCGTCGCTATAAAGTTGCAGGTAGCTTTATCGGGTCTCTGCTGACGAAAAGATTTCAATATAAATCCTGTAGGCTGGTCTGTTTAGTGCGAGCTCCGCCCAGATACATTTCTTTGCTTGTTCCCAAGTCGTTACCGAGTTCCTAACTCTTGTCTTCCAGGTGTTCAGATGAAAATGCGATACAGAATAGATAACAGCATTCTTGTCCCCTGTATCACACTTTCATCGGAGATGCCTTTGCTGGTTATGAAGAAGTGTACTATCCAAGAAATCTTCTCTGGTTCCCCGAAAGCGAGTTGTGTGGTGAGTAAAATACCTGTTGCTGTCCCGGTTGGATGACCGACCGTTGGAAAAGCTGCTGTAATTGATCGACTGTCAATACCATGCTCCCTGTGGTTCGACTCCTTGTGATCGGAATTTTCACTCTAGCTTACTTCATCTTACACTATTTATTCTGTCCCACTCACTGAGCGTCAGTTTAAGTCAGAGTAAGAGACGAATTGTTCACAAACTAGTTTTATTTGTAGATATATGTATAGTGTATGCAAGATTTTGATGGAGTAGTGCGTAATGGCGACTTTGATGAGTGCTTCGAGGTAGAGGATGCTCGTAGGGGGTAGCTAAATGCGGCGAAGGGCTGGCTCTGTCCTTATGACGAGGTTGGCGTGGTTTACTTTCGCTTGAATGATTCTCGAAGAAGGTATTTTCTTTACGGTGACGCGAGCACGCACCCTTGCACAATTTATTTTCCTCACTAGTAGTGAAATGGATTTACTTCCCTCACTTGTGAGGAAAGTAAAAAGATTTTACGAATGGATTTACATGCCTCACAAGTGATGCAAACATCTAATTACCTCTTTAAATTGAGTGATAAAAAAGTTTTCGAAGGTTGGAAAAAATATTTGTTCTGTCGTCTCAGAATATAATCATTCTCTTCTATAACTCGTGCAGTTTATAGCTAGTTTTGCAAAACAACAAAATATCGGCTCTCGATTTTAAAACCAAAATCACATATTTTATCCTAATCTGTGACTAAATCTACCAGACGGATAAGGATAAAAATGTTTTTGTTCATCTGCCTATATTGCCTTATGGATAATCCAGCCCTGCTTGTGAGTCGCATTTCGGCAATGAAAAAGTCTACTAATAAGTTAAATTATTATATAATTTTGTTTATTTTATACAATTTTTTTCTCTTTTCTCTATATATGAATATTGTGCCCTTTTAAGTTTCCTTAATGGCTAAACTTCGCCCTTTGTTCTGTATGAATAGGGAGGAAAAAGACGATTATTGTTCCTAACGGTAGCCTTCTAATATAGCATAGCATCAGCCTTCATTGCTCGAGTATATATAAAATTACTCTTAGAGTGGCGCAGTTTTTATTTTTATTAGTCAGAATTTATCAATGTTATTAGAGAACCTTCTTTGTATGTATTTTTATATCTTATAAACATATTTCATCTGCAAGTGCAAATTAAAGTTTTGGCCTGAGGCGCACAATTTCCTTAATGCGGTCCTGTCCGCATATCAAATATTCAGTATTTAATTTAAATCGGCTCAAAGTAATAAGCACCTAATATTTTAAATAGTTTTATTTCTGTATTATTATTAGCCGATCATGGTAATGAAAATCCGCAACCCAAATTGCAGCATTTAATAAATCTAATAATTTACTCCTTACGGCGCGGATAAATTTTTATCTAAACAATTAAAAATAATTACAACATATTCCTACTTGATTATTAACTGCAAAATTGTTTAAAATAGGTGTTTTAAACAATTAAAATACTTTATTCCACGTTGGAATTAAATTACATAACGTAACACTAGGCGGCGCTTAGAAAGAGAAAGTCCACGTATCTCAGTCGCCGTTTGAAAGGCAAGTCTGAACCTGTTGTCGGTGAACAAAAATGTAGTGTTTATAGATAAACATGTCCTCATTAGCACACAAAGCCGTAGCGTTTATAGTTTTCCTGGGAATCTCCTGTATTCTTGCGATAAGTTCCGAAAATGTCGGGCGGCTGCCCCACTGCGTCGATTCCGATCAAGATGTTGGGTACGTTTTGCAGGTTATGTTATTTAACGCTTGTTTACAAAATAAACCCGCAGTGTGATCGTATTCGTGCATTTCCTAGAGTTTTAATTAACGTGTTAACATCGTTTTCTCGGTCTATGCAGGTATGTACTGGTGAGCACCTTGGATGGGAAGTTAACATCTGTTAATTCGAATGGAATCGTGCTGTGGGAAGTGGATACCGGGCCCGGACCCCTGCTCGCATCGAATATACATAATGTTGAGGTGAGTGTCGCTTGTCTGTAGTTAATTATGTGTTGCACAATTCCGTAATTAATTTCTGTGCGATGTTTGTTTTTGTTCTGCCGTTCTTGTGTCGGAAAATTTAGTTTAGTTATAAGTACTTGCTGAGCGCAGGCGTACAGTCTGCACCATGTGCCCGCATGGTAAAAACACGACTCCTACTTCTTTAGAAACGCTTTTTTTAGAATGCTTGTCAGTGTCCTGTTTTACTATTGTCTGACGTTTTGTCGAAAACTTAATTTATTAGCCAACAAATATTCCGGATGTGCACATTTATTGCCGGATAAATTATGTGATGTCACCAGGTGCTTTATATTTTTTTTAATCTACTATCTTAACCCTGCGCCGGCAGGTGGTCATAGCCTCACATATTTTAATATAAATGAAATACAAATAACAGCACAAATGTCAAACTATGTATGCATTTCAAAAATAAGGAGATTTAGACACTAAAGAAAGTAACAAACGTTGCCTCGTCCTAGTTGATGAAAATACTTTTAGTAATCCATTTTGTTTCTTCCTGCTGCGCTGGTAAATAATTCATTCACTGTGCTGTTTTCATACCTTGGCATAAGGCTGATTTCAGAATCTCGCCTGAAACTGAAATCGACATAAATCATGGATTTATTCCCAAAGCTTCTACTTTGTTGAACAATTTAGATAAGATATCAAAACACCGTTAGTGTATACATGTATTTATATTATAAGTAAGTTGTTTATTTAGTGACTAAAGATTTATTAACACTATTATCAAGCCAGCATTCAAAGGTACGTGATATCAACAATGTGCGGTTTATTCAAATTATTATCCGATATTAAATACAAAGAAAATTTGCATTGTTCAATTATTTAAATTTGTTAATTTCTCGAGGTTTATATTTAACCCTTTGCAGTCTAAGGATTTTTTTCTGAAGTGTTTTGACAAGTCCAAGCCATTTTCACTGAATTTATTATTAATTACATTTTTACACATGAAACGAAAATAATTGTGAAATAAAACACTTTTATCTTTGTCAAATAAAATGTGTTGGTATAAATCTTAAAATAAATTTTAGTGGCAGTACTTTGAATTACCTGTTTTGTCGCACACCAATGCTTTTAGGTTGCCAACCGCTGTCATAGGGAATGATTTCATGAGAGTTTTGATATTATCAAAACAATAATAATGAATTTTTTTAAATTAAAAACTCCTGATTCAAGATTTATCGGAAAGTATCCGTACCGTTTTATTTTTTTTGTTATAGCTTACGAATAATGGAGAATGGGTGAGAATAATTCCATCCCTAACTGGCAGCCTGTACAAATTCAATGGGAGGACCATCGACGCCATTCCGATAAGCGCGGATAGTCTTTTGAAATCTTCGTTTATGTACTCCAACGACTTGGTTATTGCTGGTATGATGGGTTGGTGTGTTCTGGGCGTATGATTAATTGCGGCTTTTCAGGTGGGAGAGATGTACGCACTTACGGAGTGTCGGCCAGGTCCGGCGACGTAATCTACGAGTGTTCTATCGAGGGTTGTGCCAATAAGACAAGTGCAAAAAACGACTTCGAGGATGTTATTGTTGTAGAGAGGAGCACTTCGACTGTGAGGGCGCACGAACCAAGAACTGGTGCTGAAAGGTAAATATCAACAAAAAATTGGTCGAATATATTAATTAAATACATGTTTATCTAAACGATCTGTTTTTCATTCCATTCAGGTGGAATTTTAGTGTTGGTTATCACAATATCAAAATACCTCAGAGCGGTTGCATACATCTCGATCCAGTGATGCACAGCTTGAACTTCACGGCTGTATTACCAAAGGGCATACTGATCGCCAGCAATGGTGTTACACAGGAAATTGCTTGGCAGTGTCAGTTTCAAAGCCCCATTGTAAAAGTGTGGCGATGGGACGGTCGTGAATTAGTGTCCATCGATTTGTTCACACAAGCAAAGCCAGCTCAAGCTGCAACATCATTATCACCTGCTATATATCTTGGAATGCATAATAAACAGGTTAATATAATGTAATCATGTTTTATTGTATGTAGGAGCTTTAAGAAGAAAATCAATGCCTATTGTAAAAAAAAAACTAATGTATCAACGTTTTTGGGAACATTTCTTTAATTTTATGGTCAATAAATAATGTAATAGATACTGATACACTGATCAAGCAGGCTGATTGTGGTCAGAGGCTAGGGCATGAACTAGGAGTACTAAAGTGTCTAAATATGTTCTCTTCTAAGTGTATTATGTAACTTTTTTACAGCTCTACATTCATGAATCTTTGAGGATGATAAATGCAATACAGGTAGAAATAGACACCTCAACCGAAGTTGTTGAAAGTAAGAGTCTAACACGCATTCCCTGGAAGCCTATCCCTGCTATAGAATTAGAAGAAAGTAATGATGATTCGACAGCTTTATCAGTACTATACAGTTCTGAATACATCAATGGTGAGTACTCTTCAGTGGATATTTTTCTCTTCATCTTCAGTTTCTGTATATTCCTACAATTGATAGATTTAATTGTTAAATCAAGTTAACACTACAGCATAAATTTGTTGCCAACATCGAATTTTATTTTCTAGGGAACGGCTTTTATTTCTACACAGAATCCGATATATCATGCGGTGGCAATTCTACGCGGAAAAAATTCCAGAGGTACATCATGGGAGAGCTAATGTATTGGTAAGATAAAACACAATTCCTGCAACATCAACAGCATTAAAATTTGTATTCAAGGAAGGAGCTGATGCTGGTGGTGATAACCGCCGTTGTAGTAAACATATTCTGGAATTACGGGTCGTTCCGTGTGGACAGGTTTTTACGAAGGCACGACCCGTTGCCGCCGTCCGAACCAGTAAGCCAAACAACGAAATCGGTTGCCCTCTCGAACTCCTCAAATTCGAAATCGGAGCAATCTTTGCCCGACTTGAGCGACGCCACTTTTACTTCGCGCTACGTTAAGGATTTTGATACGGTCCGTTGCTTAGGCAGGGGTGGTTACGGCGTCGTTTTCGAGGTGAAGCTTAAAATTGACGAGTGTGGTTATGCTATTAAAAGAATTACTCTTTCTAATAAGTAAGTATTGTTTACTACCCATACATTAGACTTTTTTGACATCTCAAGTGACAGAAATCCCACTCTCCAAAAAGTAGTGCATACGAAACTTTTTGAGAATGAGAACTGTATCAAATTTGGGTTCATTTGCGATTGTAATTACGATTTAAGGTCAGATACAAGGCAGCGGGTTTTGAGAGAGGTTAAAACTCTCGCCAAGTTGGATCATCCAAATATTGTGAGGTATTGTACTTCATGGGTGGAATGTCCTCCTCCTGGCTGGAAGTATGAATACGATCAAAAATGGGTTGGGTAAGTATTTTGATATTTGTGTATTGGCAATATTTATTTTTGGATTACCTTGCAACTGTAGTGATCTATCGTCAATGGCTGAAACTTCCGAAACATCGAATATACCGAATCAGAAGCCGAGTCCATCCACCATCATAAGCATTAGTGGTGATGATAACATAACGTTCGAACGTGTGAGTCAGAGCAGCGACCACATCTGCTTCTACGACTCTTCGAAGGAGGATACCGAGACCAAAGGGAGTGGCGACACTGCCGAAACTGATATTTCCCTAAAGTCACCGTCGACGAAGACGGACGATGTGGCCTATTTGTACATACAAATGCAACTATGCAAGAAGGAGAGCCTAAAGGACTGGTTGACAATTACCTTAACTCGCAAGAGGGTTATGATCTTCAACATATTCAATCAGATACTTAGTGCGGTCGAGTATGTACATTCCCAGAAGCTAATCCATAGAGATCTCAAGGTTTGTGCTTGGGTTTCCATTAGCATGGGTTTTAAATTGTGAATTTTTAGCCCAGCAATATTTTCTTCTCGCAGGAGGATTTAATTAAGGTAGGCGATTTCGGTTTGGTTACTACCATGAAAAATATTGATTGTGATTCGGTGGTCTACGAGGACTCTGTACGCAGTCATACTAAAGGCGCAGGTAATTTTATATCAGATTTTATGTTGCGATAATTGATCAGAGTGCGATCCAACTGTTTCTGAACGACGGAGGGATTAACTTCTTAGTTAGAGTGTTTCTGAATGCACCCCTGTTGTAGCTATTGTAATTATCATATGAGCTGTGGAATAAGCGAAATAATTTGAAAGTAGATTATTTACTGCTACATAAACATGTTTCATTTGGAACTGATTGTACATACAATATTGCATCTTGATCGTTTCTCCAAAAAAATTATTATTTCAGGTACCTATTTATATATGAGCCCCGAACAAATAGAAAGAAAAAAATATGACTACAAAGTGGACATATTCTCACTAGGGGTGATTTTATTTGAACTATTAGTGCCATTTTGCACGGAAATGGAGAGAAACAAGACACTTAATAACCTTAGGCATGATATCTACCCCGACGGTTTCTCAACTACTTACAAAAGAGAGGTAAGCAATTATTTTCAAACCGAAAAACAAACCACTTCTTATTTATTATTAAACTGAGAAAATTGGAAAACATTTTAACATACCTTGTCTAGTGCCGCAAGAAAATTTTGATGATGTCTAAATGCGGAAATGAAAACATTAAAGTTTTGTTTAACCTTTTCATGCCCAGATCGCGACAAGCTAAACAAAATATTTTGCAAATAAAAAAAAATCACCACTTTAGCGCCATCTATGGAATATTTTTGATGTTGACAGTGGAGTAATATTTCGTAGAAAACCTTAACAACAAAAAAGTAATTATTCGCTAAACCTGGGATTATGCTATAACTCAATCAAAGCAGCATGGGCACGAAGTGGTTAAATGAACAAAAAATATAAATCACGTCATTGCTATCTGAAGATGCGTTTCGTATCCGCCTCAATAACAAAGAATCTCTATGTATGCACAGCATGATTTGCTGAAACGAATGCTGTCGCAGCAACCCAGTGATCGCCCGAACGCCGTCGACGTCAAGACCATCATCAACGTAATTGGGGCCAGTGAGGACGAAGAGCCTAAGGAGTCGACTTCGTTACCTGTTGACGTTTGTTTGAATTGTTAATCTGACATTCCTTACGTTTGTGATTTCCCTTATGTATTAGTAGAAACAGACTTTATATGAACTTTTTTTAAGCAATAACTCCCATCAGTAGAACATTGTCTGTATAAAGTCTGAACAATGTGATATGTTTTTTGTTAAACTTTAATATACATAGTTAGGAGACCTATTTATATTAACTGTGCCTTTTTCGTACATTTCAAAAGTAGGAGAGGAAATGGTTTCGATGCATGTCTATTGTTTTTGGTTGGATTGCCATTTTAGGGTGTAACTATAGTTTGAACTCAGGAGAATTGTTAATTTTTTTTTCTCTTTAATATATACATTATTTTGGTTGATTCTGAAAATTAGGGGCAAAATAAGTGAGAAAGTAATAAGTTAGTTAGCATATATCCTTTTACAATTTTGTTTTTGTGAACTAGATGATATTACACGAGTGCATATATTATGTTTTTTTTAATTTTACAGCAGTAGTGAGAAGTAGCATATGAATACTTGTTTTAGATTTTTTTTGTAATTGTAATAATTAAAATACTTGGAACATGACGCATATCTCCTGATATTTCAACTATACCTTGTTTGACATGTATATGTGCAACATCTGAGCAAGGACTTTTATTCAGTTTATTGTATTTTATTTGATCTTTACTTAGAATATATTTAAATTTATATTATAGTAAATATTGTTTTTACCTTTTTTCAGATTACCATGCCTGTTTAATATCCATACTACCCTCTCCATTGACTCGTTTATCCCGGCATGACATCGCCTTCACCGGCCATGCGAACGGCGTTTTACTCTAGTTAAGTATATTCGTAGGGTGTGTTACTTTAGTAATCCAATAAGTTAAATTTATAAATAAAATTTCTACCCTAGCATATGTTTACCAGCTGTGAAAGTAGCAACGTGATTCAAAAGTAGTGGGTTTGCCCATCTCTACTTTCTAATACCATTGGGTTGGCAATTAAGTGATTGCGGATTTTAAGTAGGAAGAAAAATTCAAAATTTTTACTTGCAAATATAACTATTCAATTAGGTATTGTCCGTTTCTACCAATGACCCTCTGCCATCTTTCGGGCAGTGTCATAATTCCATGTCCGTAAAACTTGTTACTTTCGCTAGCAAAAAACTGAATTAAATTCATTTGACGCAACGCATTAGTTCTTCACAGCATTATGGGCTCCCGGACCAAGCAGTGCTCTGGTGTCATCTTATAAAACTAAGGTAAATAGCCGTAGAAATGAGGTTTGGGATTGCGGTAAAGTTAGTTTTTAAAGGTTCGATAAATGTAATCCTAGCCTGGGGTTGTAATAAAGTTAGATATTAACTTTTCCATAAACATTGTTCTGGAGAAGGCCCGGACCACACTTTCCTGCCTTCAAAACACAAAATCTTAGTAAGCTGAGCTAGAGCAATGTACTGGCTGCGTCAATGCCCGATCTTGGCCCAATGTTCCTCCTGAGCTTGGCCTACCAATGGATAATTTGGATGGGGCTGGGCTTGGCCTATCGATAGATAATTTGGTTGGGGCTGGGCTTGACTGTTTTGAAATTTGTTATAATGTAGAAGGGACAATTGTGTATTGCTTTCTTTTGTTCTGTTTTAACATTTAATTCGGTTTATCACGGTGGTGGCTCGTGAAACTTGACCAAAACGGCAACGGAATATTTGCAGCACGAGCGGCATCCTCTACCAAGATCCAAAAGCCGCCGCTGGTTTATTTAACGTACCATTGGATACTATAAAACAGCCTGTGCTGGGCTTCAAACAGTAACTTCGCGGGTTTTTTTTGGTACGGCAAAGGTGTAGCGGGTCGTGGATTTCCATAGGGGAGACAAAGATGCCGCTTGTGCTACACTACTTACTCTAATAGAGGAAGCAAGTATTTCGTTGCTTTTTCGGTCAAATTTTCTTCCGTTGCCTCACCGCCGAACACCCACAGATAGGTAGGGTCGGTTGCAGATGGCTGGCTGCGTGGCCTGCACTTATCTGTATTGCTACCCCGGCCGTACCAAAAAAATCCACGAGCCGTCGCTGGCCCAAAATTGTGCATAGGCGCAATTTTTTGAACGCGATCGCAGAATTCATTTCCAAAATTGTGCTGTGATCAGTGACGGCGATGGACTGACCATTTAGCATTTTTCAGCAAAATCTGACCCTTGTGAATATGGCACGTGCGTACGACCATGCTGTAAGGATGTGCATTGTTCAAACACGAATGGCACATTATGTAATCGATTTTATCCCTATCAATTGTTTGGCGTTGACGAATATTGTGCAACCTAATAATACGTTATGCAATTAAAATGAACATTTAAGGTCATCCAGTGTGAACAGCTTGCAGCAACAGCGAGTTTTGGAGGTGAGACGCGTCTCCATGACAACTACTCATGCTGCAATACTTTTACATAGGAAGTAAGTAAACTCGAGACAACCTCAGAAAGTAAGTATTGAATTACAGCATTTATCTGAATTTTCTTGAGCTTCGTTGGCTTGCGGTTTTTGTGCTAATATACGATTTCATAAAAATCATCAAATATCCCTTCCCGTTCGCTGCCACTGCAATTGGGATTGCGCATACGCAAGCATGAAGTCGGGCGCACTAGCGCGTTGGTGGCAGTGAACGTGTTACAAAATAATCCTAGTGGAACTTGTGTTAATTTCAAAGTAATTTTTTTTTTATTCGATGTAATCAAATTGTTGTATGCTTAGGTACCAGCGACGGCTCGTGGATGTTCGGCGGTGAGGCAACGGAAGAAAATTTGACCGAAAAAGCAACGGAATATTTGCTTCCTCTATTGGAGTAAGTAGTGCAACACGAGCGGCATCTTTATCTTTGCCTCACCTACGGAAATCCACGAGCCGCCGCTGTTAGGTACCATGTTTAATTAAGTATGTTGACGCTTTAGGTACTTTTCCATTTACCTTCAGCAAATCACGTACGGCTTACATTAAAATTCCTCTTGTAACTACAAACAGAAAACATGTTTTTTTCAGTATATCTGTTAATTCATTCACGCCTTTGATAAAATTTAATGGGGAAATAATCAGTGACGGTTCGCGGGGTTTTTTCTGGTACGGCCGAGGAACAAGAGGTGGTAATACAGATAGGTGCGGTCACGCAGTCAACCGTCTCTGCAACTGACCCTACCTATCTGTATTACCACCTTTTGTTCCTCGGCCGTACCAGAAAAAACTGGAAATAATATATTAAATTAATAAAAATTCAGCAAATTAATTTTATTGCTTGAGTGATATTCTTTATAAACTTGTCACACAAAATTATGTTGGCCCGAGTGGCATTTATAGTTGGCCTATGTTCTCGTTACCATGGCAATAAATCACTTGTTGGAAACGTAATGGTCAAATTTTACTTTAGAACAATTGATGGAATGGAGGCACTCTAGTTCTCCAAGGCCGAAGTTCCGTGTTCACAAATACGCCCAAAAAGTTCTTGCGTTGGTTTTTTGGGACCGCCATGGATTTATCATGTTTTTGAAAGGTTTGGGGCCGGTCATTTGAGTTTAATTGATGTTTGTGTTTTCTTTACATCACTCAATGTTTATGTTTTTCAATTTACCGTTACCTTCCCCAAGTGGTTAATTATTTATTACATTACATGTGTATCGTTTTTGATCTAGAATAATAAATAATTCATCTGTAAAAAACTGTGGAACTAATGCCCAGCATAATTACCATGCTAAGTCGCAATTACTGAAAACTACAAGTGAGACATGCAATTATAAAATTAGCAACGCCCTCTATGTTTGTATTAATTACTCCACAGAAATGCGTTGCATGTGTGAAGATATTTATCGGAATAAACGAAATATGGGTAAAGCCACTGGGAGCACGCTCTAATTGATTATTCTTCGGGTTTGTAGCCGTGCACCTAAAATAGAAACCTCCCGGAATGCAAATATACTATCAATCAATATGACATTGTTTAATTTGTGTCGGCCGAATAAGTGCATACTTAAGGGCCATTGACGGTAAAGCGTTAATATGTTTTATAAGTATGATCTTAAAAAATATTAACGCGAATCAATAATAATTAACTTCTGAAAAATTTAAACTGATCAATAAACAGATTAAGTTTAGAAATCTTCATGGTACATAATGGTGAATGCGCCGGGCATATTTATAATGAATACAGTAGGGACACGTTGAAAAATATGTATAAATAACTAAGTATGTATCATTTAAATTTGAAAATTAAAAAAGTCGATTTTTCATGTTTTAAACGGCCGCAGCGGCTAAACGAAGACAGCAGATCTGTGCTCGTTGTGTGCAAATTAGTCGGATTAAATGAAAATTGGCGACTTTAAATTTTTGACGAAAAACTATCGATTCTTACTTTTGCTCAAAAATTGCATTTGAAATGATTTCCTGAAGAAACCACTGGTTAGATTCAGAGTTTCTATACGTCATTGTAAATATATCATTAAGACTTATCAGAAAATGTACTTGCGCAAAAACAAATGTCAATTTGAAGCCAGTGGCGCGTTCGCGAAGAAAATTTGAAAATGGAAAAAATTAACTTTTTTAATAATCTTTCTAGATCAATAAAGTGCACATTCTTTTTCGTCAGAAGAACGAGAAAATCGATTTAGTTAATCGTTAAAATCGTCATTTTATTAAAATGTATGCTTTATTTGTTAGTAATTAATCTAATTTAAGTTATTTTCTCGTGAATCTAATATAAGGCCGCAAAATTTTGTTTCAGAGAGAGAAAAGAAACATAGCAGTCATGTCTGAGATTAATTCATTTTTTTTAAATCTAATTTAATTGAAGTAAATAATATACGACATACCTCATTTATTTCACAGCCAACTCTGAAACAAAATTTTGTGGCTCACACGATATATTTATGTATTTATATCATATAACGAACATGATATTAAATTATTATATCACTAACTTACCTTTCGAGTGTTCTCTAAAAATTAAATTTAACGTAATAATTTAATGAATATAAACAAACAATTTCGTTTCACAATACATATATTTAGACATCTACATTAATATTATAAATAAACTAATCATATATAAAATAACATGTGCATTAGCACCAATAATAACTTCCGAATGTATTCGTTACAAATAAGGTAATCAGTCACGATTATAATTAACAAATATCCTAGCCTAGTAATTACATCCACATTGAAGTATATATACACAGAAGAAATGGGGGCAATATATATTTATTTAAGTACACATATAAATATCACATTCATATTTTATGCACACTTTTTTTAAGGCAATTATTGAATTCTTTTTCACAATTCGGTTACAAATACGTTACGAATAGATATATAGCGTGTTGTTGTTGTTTCAACTTTTTTTATGATGGGTATATGCATGCACGATGAACAAATATATTTATATAGTCCGTATAAAAATACCATTTGGTGTATTTGTGTAATTTGTGGCAATCATAAGGCAGAGGGCTGCATTGTAGTAATTATTTTATACAATTATATTTCAAAACTAGCGTAACTTATATTCATCATTACTTCTATTACTAATCTAGAATAGTTTTGGAAAACAGATGGCGTTGGTTCGGTGGAAGTGCGGATGTTACTGCATTTAGGTATTAAACGATTAAAATGAAGCCGCCGCGTTGGTTTGCATTAAAATACGGAAGCGAAATGTACTACGATAAACATTGGTTGATCCAAGTGAAGCTATTCTGCATCCACTTAGTTTAATGGAGCAATTGGCAACGAGATGGCGGCAAGTATTTGAATATCATATTGTGTGATTATGGCAAAAAATAAATGCCTGAATCAAACTCAAATATGTTGTAAAGAACATGCTTATGGAATTTTAGGATTTCTAAGATTCGATTGCAAAACATTGATGTTTTGATTTGAAGAACATGTAGATAGAATAAAGATTAACGTGAGGTGGATACAGCTCTGAAAAAAATCGGTCTTTGTAATATTTTCCGATAGTTTTGACTGGGCTACATAGCTTACCTACCCTTACTGCAAGGTTAGCGACCTACTTGATACATGAAATGACCATTTGCGTTTCGTGGTGCTTTTCGTTGATATAAGTTAAGCTAGTTTTAAATGAAATAATAAACTTGAAATGCACCGGCAATTAGGTTAATTAATGCACCTGTGTTAATTTGTACCGGCGGCGTGCATACATCATTTTTAATAGCGACACATTTTGTGATTAATCCGCTAGAAAAGTCGGGCGGGCTTTTCTACTTGATTAATATGCAGTCTCAATGTTGAATGTTTTATGGGTTTTTGTATGCTGATACGTAAACATCGCCACATTAACAATGTGGACGTGTACATTAGTTACTTGATCCTATATATCGATGTTAACTCTTCAAGCAGTAGAATCACGGATGAACTTCACTACAGGTAAAATCTTACATATTGCTGTAATAATCCTGTAAGTTTGTATGATGTAATACACAATCAATACATTTTCTCATCTTAAGCTTGTAATGCTCTAGAAGGATTTATCATGTTATTACGCATTGATTTATGTAGATCTAGAGTATGGCAAGAGCAGTAATGCTTGTTTACAACCAACTGAACTTCGCTATATATATATATATATATATATATATATATATATGTATATATATACATGCAAATGTATAGCAGCGTCCGTTACTTGTTGCCGATATATTTATAGACATGGGAGTATATATATACATATATATATATATATATATATATATATATATGCAAGATATTCATTACCATACTCTAGTATAAGGTATTGAGTATAATTAAGTTTCCGAATTAAATTACATTGCAGCCCTTTATAGATCCTCTGCGGCTACATCACTAGCTATGAATAATTTAGAATTTTATGGATCCTCTTTAAAATTTCGTCTCAAAAATAGTTTTGGTATTAAACAAACAAACGGGTAATATACACATTAACATGCGAGAAAATTCCAGCAGATGCGCACATTCGGTTTATTCTTAAGGCAAGTTCGGTAGGTTCCGTTAGATTGGTCCGTACAGTTTCACTTGTGTTTAACTTAACCTTCAATAACCTAGCTCGTATAAATGTTGTATAAAAACACGGTAAACTAACTGAACTACTTTAAATTTTATCAAAATATTAGATTTTCTCATTGGGTTCCGAATGTTTTAAATTAGCGTTATTTACTTACACTAAGAAATGTATATTTTATCATTGTTTGCACTAGAGATGGGTGGGTCATGAGTGAGCCGATTCAAAGAGTCGACTCATGGAAATGAGCAGTGAAGTTAGTCATGTTGAAATGAGCGACTCAAAATGAGTCATGAATGTTTGTAATAGTTTTTGTTAGCGTGTGAAAATAGTTATTTATGCAACAAGTGAGTAAAGTAACACTTTTTTTTACGAGTAGGAAAGATTGGGAATTCCTACAAGTGAAAAAAAGTTGCTTTGCTCTCGAGTTTCATACAAAATGTTTTCTACGTCCGCAACTTTAAATTAATATACATCGTTGATATATATATATATATATATATATAAACTTTACGTATCTTGGTTTAAAAATGCATTCAATTTGAGGTTAGAAAACTATGAACGAATTTTAACTGGAGAAAAATCGATGATTAACTTATGTGTCGATTTAATCAATTACTAGCGTTATTTGACGTTGAATAACGTTTTAACTGACGTTGGTGAAACCGGCTCTAACATGCGCATTTTGCGCAAACAATTTTATAGCTGCGTTAAAAAATTATATAACGGACGTAGAAAATATATACATTTTTTTAATTTGTTGCTTTTTAACATTTTTTCCTGACACGGAATATTTAATCACGTTTAGACTAGATTCACTAGAATCATTTTAGTGAGTTGTTAAAACTTTTTTCCTGACATATTTCATTACATCTTCCAAAGAGTCAAGAGTCTACTCATTCTACTCGACTCTTTTCCACGAGTCGACTTATTTCACTCGACTCTTTTGCACGAGTTGACTCGTAACACTCGACTCTTTTGCACGAGTTGACTCGTATCACTCGACTCTTTTCCACGAGTAGACACATTTCACTCTTTTTCACGAGTTAAATCATTTCACTAGGCTCTTTTTCACGAGTCGACTCACAAAAAAGAAGCATTTCTCCCAGCTCTAGTCTACACTGATTATATTCTATGGGATACAAAGGCCGTTTCCGTTGAAATGGGAAAATTTAGCGTCTAAAATTTGACATTTACATTCGTACATTCATCGATTGACTTCTCGACCAACTGTGACATTTTTTCACTATAAAAGGCAAAATCCTTATCTTGAGAGATATATATATATATATATCTATATATCTATATATATATATATATATCTCGCAATAACCAATTATTCGTATCGTTGCAAATACGATTTTCAGCGGCACCGTCCACCGAGACCGCATAAATATCACTTCCAAAATGTGCAAACATGTGTGTGAGGTTGCAGATAGGACTAGCTGATGATTTGCAATAACGATGAAACGCGTACTAGTCTTCTGCTCTCCCATATGTTTGCACATTTTTCAAAAAATACAGCTCAAGAATTATCCTTTTCGGAATTCTATATATATATATATATATATATATATATATATATATATATAGTATGTGTGAATGGAAAAATACACTTGAAGTTTATAATAATTACTCTATCTTTGGCTCGTAAATATTCTGAATTTAAATTTGTTAAATTTAAATAGTTGATGTGGAAAAATAGATTGAGGAACTGCAAGTTGTATATATTTTTCGACGGAATCAAAATACATGAGTTTATTCTCAAAAACTGAGTTAAAAACCATGTTAATTTGAATAATAATGAATATTTGGGCGGTTGGTGTAGTGGGTAAGACCGCAAGCATCTGCCCGCTGCATCACGACTCGAATGGGTTCGATTCGCCGCCCGGGTGGACCGTTTTTCTGACTGAGAAATACCCCCTCGGATACGTGGTCGTTGTATTCGTCTTTTGAAGTTATTTAAATTACCTAGAAGTTCGTTAACGTCCGAACGGCTAATCGCCAACGCCAATTAAAAAAAAAAAAAACTTTTAATTTTGCTTTCGCTACAACAGAGGCGCTGATTTCAGCAGTTTTAAGAGAAGTAAAAAAAACTGTTTCTCTTAGTGACCATTACAACTTTTGAAATTACCACCCACTTCTGCTATCTTCGTTCTCTACTTCTTTTTTTTTGCTATCAAAAAAATATTCATGTCCCGAACAAGTGCTGTTTTTATCACGATGTGCCTGTATGAATTTAACGCTTTGCATAGTGGCCCATTTCGCAAAAAATTGAATGCTTGCTCAAAAATATTGTGACGTCACTAGTGTCTAACGTGTGACGTCATCGGCAATTTTTTTAAATAGAATTCGATTTTTATACAGCTCTTAATTCTCATTTCAGTCACATAATTTTGTACAAAATTACCATTTTTTAAATGAATGATTATTTCTTTAATTTCAAAGTCCGCCATATTAGATCAGCCATTTTGGAATAAATAATATCAAGTTAATAATTGATCTTGGAAACCCTCATTTACCAAGTTATGTTTCAATGCAATGCATTTTTTATTGTTGTCCGGCATTTTGGATCCGCCATTTTGAATTTTGATTTTTTTATCAAATTAATAATCAACGACCTTGAAAACCCTTATGTGCCAATTTTTGTTTGGATTCAAACCTTTTTCGATGTTTGTCCGCGTTTTTCGGAAAATGTGTGGTTTTTAAATGAACTACGTCCACCGTCGGATAGCTTACAAAAGACTCCACCAGATGCCGCAAAAATGTCGATTTCTACAATTTTGGACATCCTGTTTATGAAATCAATGCCACAATTGTTTCGTTAGACTAAGAAAAAACAAAATATTTTTTCTTGTTCATTCATTTAAAATTCAATATTACATTGAATTTGAAACATTTTTTAAACATGAATTTTAATGATGTTGTGTATTAGTTCGTTCGTGACCTTAATTTTTAATAATTGCTAATGACTAACGTGGTCACGAATACATAAAATATAGTTAACAATGCACTTCTTCAATTCGTACATCAACTTTTAATTTGTGTCATCCAAATATCGTGGAATACTTTTAGCAATTTTTAACCCATCTTGATAATCAAACGAGTGAAGCTGTTCCTGTGCTTTTAAATAATGCATTTACCACCCTTACGTATCGATCTCCGGCCGTTTGTTTACATTTCCACCGGAACGATCGCAATTCCAACACAACTTTTATGGTGTCTTTACGTAAGCCTTCCTGGACTTTGAAAATCGATACATTTTGCACTTGAAATTTAAATTCATAATTAAGTCCACTGCCGAGATCCAAGGGTATTATTGGTTGCATTATTTAAATGCTGCGGGGTAATTACTTACTAGTAACTAATTTCGAATGGAACTGGGTTAAAGTGTTTACGGTGCGGTAACTCTGGATAAATTTAACAAATTTGTGGTGAATTGCTTTGACGGTTTACACGAGACTCCAGGGTTTAGGGAGGTAGTAAAAGTTAATTGCTGAATAATACCGATTATCTATTGGCATGTAATCAATTTAGTCTTCTATTTTTATTGGAAAAACTTATGCTTAGTTTTTGATTATGAATCAATCAAAGTTTCATCTGTATTGAATTATTTAAAAAGTATGTTAATATTATGTATCGGATTGACTTTTGAATAGAGATGGGCGAATTAACTCTTTTTGAGTCGACTTAAAAGAGTCGGTTCATGTATGACTCATGACTTAAAAAAGTATAAAGTATGTGAGAAATGTCTGATGAGGGATTGTAGGATTGACTTCTGAATAGAAATGGGCGAATTGACTCTTTTTGAGTCGACTGAAAAGAGTCGATTCTTGAATGACTCATGACTCTTGAAAAAGTATAAAGTATGGGAGTAATGTTTAATGAGCAAAAAAAAGTTTTCACTTGAAAATTTACTCATGAGTCACTGTGCTCAGGACTCTTTTAATGAGTTACCCATCTCTACTTCTCAATGCTACCAACCCTGAAAAAAAATTACAACACTTGTATCGCAATAGCAATAATCTGTAGTTGCTTTATTATAGGCGCGAAATATAAAAAAATAGTTTCAAGCAACCTAAAATAATTACGTTGGTAAAACTATCCTCTCGTGTTTTTTTTGGCTCTTCTGAAATCCATTTTAAAATATTTTGGCCAACTATCTTAATTCTTCTAAAATAAGTAACCATGCCGCCGCAATAATTAACCCCTAATTAAGTACTTTGCGGTCGCGGATTTATTTTATTTATCTTCTAATGTAAACCATAAAGTCCAACTTTAATGAGAGACTGCTTTGTGGCGTTTAACCTTTCGCAAGATAATCTCGAGTTGCATCTTTACGACGGGGATGAAATATACCCAGACGGCAAATTACGTTAGAATTTTATGTCTGCATTTTATAGATCAGAACTGATACTGCGAATTGTGGCTGCCAAATTTAACGCTGAAACGCAGTTGCTTTTGCGTGGCAAGATTAACAAAGGTTGAATTAATTTAAATAATAATTGTTCATGTTTAATAGTGTACGCGTTCTGTTTTGTAATAAAAGTGTCGCGTGTTGGAGAGCAGTTGATTTCGATAAAGCTCAAGGTAAATTATATTGAATAATTATAATGCATTTTTTTTACACGAGAACACATTTTTTTTATAATGTATTGAATTACATTTTGAAACTGAATTGAAATATAATGGCCTCAGATCGATAACCAGAAGTGAATTATTTTCTATAATGTATAGCCCGTTCACTGGAATCTGGCGGCTGTGGTCGTAAAAGAGAGTCGGAGCTCGGTAAGTAGGGGACGTAATATTTTTTATCTCAAATCAATCTTTGTTGAGAAGTGCTGGTGTAAAAGTGCGTATACCAATAGGCGCGAAGGACAGTAATAAATGTATGGGTTGCAATTAGACAAACCACCAATGCCTTTTCTTCGAACGTTTTACGACCTCAGCCGCCAGATTCCAGCGAACAGACTATAGAATGCATTTGTTTCTACTTCATTATACATGTTTTTATGGTCATTGCATTTGTTTACAGAAGAAAAGTGTTGTTGTTTTGAATTGAAATATGGTGGCGAAAAGACCTTGGATTGATAAAAAAAATGATTTATTTATTGAGTATGAATAGGTAATAAAAATGTGTTATGTATAGAAACATTGTGCTAATACAGAAACCAAGTTAAGAAATCTATTCAAAATAGGAGCCAACGTTTCAGTATTGAAGTATTTAATTCTAAAAGGCATACCTCAAAGACATCTCTACCATAATTTAATCTATAATTGGTCGATTAAAAGTTTTACCGCCGCGCCGTCTCGTCTCTAACCACCGCAGTAGTTCATTCGCATCCCACTTTCTACTCTCCGGTCTGACTGGCGAGACAGCAATTATTTTAATACATTAATAATTCGAGCATTCATTAAAATTCCTCATCAATGACAAACTGCAGACCGGTTTCGGACTGATGGGGAATCGGAATTACTATGATGGATATTACAGATTTTACCATTGTTTACGTTTTCGGTATTTGAATCTGATACCTTGATGCGTGCGCATATCACTTTTATAACGAGCGTGCAACAAAAATCGACGACGAAGTTGGCGCTGGAAATCTAAAGGTGTGATTCCCACGACCCAGGCGATAGTCGTAATACACTGCTACAATGAAGTACTTATGGAACTGATGCCTCTGGAGCCTCCAGGGACGCGCG
This sequence comes from Ocypus olens, assembly GCA_910593695.2. Lineage (NCBI taxonomy): Eukaryota > Metazoa > Arthropoda > Insecta > Coleoptera > Staphylinidae > Ocypus > Ocypus olens. The sequence continues at coordinate 3,725,489 of OU343057.1, read as the reverse complement.
TCTACCAACCACCAATCGCGCGTCCACCAACCACCAATCGCGCGTCCGTACTTCGAGAGCAGTCGAGACGCGGACGCTCAACGACGGACGCGTTATAGGAATCACACCTTAAAGATCACACGCGCACGCGTAAAGTACTACATGTCAGATTCGAGAGCAGTCGAGACGCGGACGCTCAACGACGGACGCGTAATAGGAATCACACCTTAAAGATCACACGCGCACGCGTAAAGTACTACATGTCAGATGTTAATAACCCCTAATTATAATATCTGACATCACCGTTTAACCGCAACCAGCATTTCATGCGTGTGATCTTAGTCATCGTCGATTTTTGTTGTTTAGCTTTGATAGTTCTGACCTTTCGCGATTCTAATTTTGTTGGAACGTTACGCACTACTAAATTTCTCAATCGGTAGTCCTAAAATTTGTATGACATTGCTTTTTTAAACTTCCCTTCAGTTTAATTATGTATGGAGTTCGAACGGCGTTTGTATAAATAACGATTATTCATTAATCGCCTGCAATATTAATCAGACGCGATCGAAGATGATTTAAAATGCATAAGTAAATATAGCCATGTCACTGTTCGTGACGTGCCGCGAGTGACATCAGTCAATTATCGACCGATTACGTTTCGCCGCGGAAGTGTTTCCGAATGGACGTTTATTAACGCGAATGTGTATCTGCTGGAGTTTTGTTAATTTCTATAATTCGTACACCGCGACTTGGACGCCGCTGTCTTTACCTAACCCCTTACGAGAGGAGTATCGTCTTTTCGGGATGCTCCGTCCATAGGTGACGGTACTTCGTACTTACTGTTGCTTGTCGTAAGATCGGGAGAGTCCGGTTCTGTGTTACCGAGGCAATATTTACACCTCATCTTCGTGTCATCTCCAACTTTGACCGACTGCATGATTATGCAGAGGGTTAGGAAGGAAACCACGAACAGCACCGATGGCACGCTCATGGCTACGATCAGCTGCTTCCAGGTTTTCTCGAGGTCGTATCTGGCCACTACCATTATTGAACTATTCTGTAGAGTAAGGAAGAATTGTAAATTCGTTATACATTAATCGTGTCCTATCAAAAATCAGGAAAAACGAAAACAAATTTTTTTATAGACGAATAGTGTTCAGAATGAGCTCTTGGATAAAAAAAAAATTTTTTGAAGAAAAATTGATTTTTAGGAGTTTCCAGTCGTTTTAAGCACTATTTACGAAAAAAAAACATTTTGGTTCCTGGAAGTCCCACAAAATTTTTTATAGACAAATAGTGTTCAGAATGAGCTCTTAGACTTAAAATTTTTTTTTTGATGAAAAATCGATTTTTAGGATTCCAGTCGATTTAAGCACTATTTACGAAAAAAAGTCATTGTGCGTATCTCGGTCCCTGGAAGTCCTACAAAATTTTTTATAGACAAATAGTGTTCAGAATGAGGTCTTAGACTTAAAAATTTTTTTGAAGAAAAATCGATTTTTAGCAGTTTCCAGTCGATTTAAGCACTATTTACGAAAAAAAGTCATTTTACGTATCTTGGTTCGTAGAAGACCCACCATTTTTTTATAGACAAATAGTGTTCAGAACGAGCTCTTAGACTTAAAAAAATTTTTTTGAAGAAAAATCGATTTTTTTGAGTTTCCAGTCGATTTAAGCACTATTTACGAAAAAAAGTCATTGTGCGTATCTCGGTCGCTGGAAGTCCTACAATTTTTTTTATAGACAAATAGTGTTCAGAATGAGCTCTTAGACTTAAAAAAAAATTTTGAAGAAAAATAGTGTTCAGAATCTTAGACTTGAAATGGTTTCTGTGTTGGGCACCTCGGCGAAGAGGATGTCGAAACTTACTAAAATATCCATGTTTGAAATTTTGCTAGATTTGGTCTAGGAAGTGTGAAGAATTGCTTACAAAGATTTTGCTCGCTTAGCGATGGGTTGAAGGTCTTTCGGATAATTTTGTTGGTCTATGGGTCGTAACTTTCTGCCAGGATTATGAATTTGGGAGTCTTTTTAGAGGCTAAGACAGAGATGCCGCTCTAGCTGCGCTACTTACTCCTCAGAGGAAGCAAATATTCCGCTGCTGTTTTGTTCAAATTTTCTTCCGTAGCCTCCTCGCCGAACATTCACGAGCCGCCGCTGGTTAGCCGTAAAATTTCGGGCAGTTAGATGATTTTTCTCGCGGAATAAGAAATTTTTAGGTTTCAGCGTCAAGTGAGTTTTTCATCTGTCTGAATTAGGAGTTTTCTGGTTCGATTGATGAATTCACACTACACCAGCGATGGATTTCATAAAAAATGATTTAACCTAGGTCTTTCGTAAGCCTTTTCTTTATGCGCCATTTTTGAATCGTTATTGTTAAAATTAGAAATTGAGCCTTAGAAGAGAATTGAAGGTAAGATTAATCGAAATAGCAAAGAATTTGTTAATAAACATTGTGAAAGAGTAAATAACAATTAAAATATGTGTAATGTAATCGCAGAACCTAACCTCAAATTATGCATCGTTTACACATCCGAAAAATATAATACCAGTGTTATGTCAATTTAAGCCGGAGTTATATTTATTACCACCTTTGTGAAATCCACTGTACGGGAAGCAGACAAGAACTTTTGATGATTTCTTACCTTATTATAATAACATGGAAATCTAGACTGAGCGGTTTGATTCCTTCCATCACGGCCGTTTGTGTGCAGGAAATCTTTGCATTCTCCCCGCAACGTATTCACGCAACCATCCAGATTTATGTAAAGTTTTGAATGGTTGTATATGGTTAAGGAGGACTGTATAGGCAGGAACCTCTGTTCGGGATCGACGACGTCCTTCCATTTATTTCTGATCTTCCAAAACGTGGTGAAGTTCATTCTTATCAGGGGTATATCTTTGACGTTGTATATGGTTCCATTTAGGCAATCAGTCCCACTGGAAAAGATAACTTTGATGTTGTAATTAGGAGTAAGAACTATTAAATAACAATATTTTTTTATGAATAATAATAATTGTTTTCGCGTCAGAACATCTACAGGCCGGTTTCGACATTTCAGCTCTCATCAGTGCAGTTAGTTGCTGAGGAGGAAACGGAAATTACTATTGATATATAAATATTTCAAACACCGTTGAACGTAGAATAGATTAAACGTTTTTGGCGTTTCTACGTTTAACCCTTTGCACTCGAGGCCTTTTTCACCCGGACGAACCAGCAACACGAGACGATTTCGGCTATATTAGAGAAGTGTTTTACAGGTACTTTAAAATTGGGAAAAAGTAGGAAATGCTTTGGGACGACCTTGGATGACCTTGAGCGCGACCTTGTATGTGAAGTTGACTAACGTTCAGGCATAGGTCGTGCCTCATTCAAAATCCTCAAGAGCAAAATCTTCAAAATCAGAATAATCAAAATCAAAATCTTCAAAATCAAAATTAAAAGGTTTCACATTAAAAAATACCTGTAAAAAGTTTCAGGCCGAAATTCATAAATTTCTTCAACGCACATTTATCGGTACTGCATGGAACGGATAAATGTGCGTTAACTCGTTTACAACTGTGTTAAGCAATTTTATCCGATGCGTTCCGTCCGTCCGATTCCGACAAGTGTGCGCGTAGCTTAAAGGTTATAATTTCTAAGAGAAATGTGACGGAGATCAACGCGTATGACCGTCTAAAAATGAGAAATGTTTTGCACCAACAATTTCAAACAGTTGCAGGTTTCCCTGGAAGTTTTTCGTAGTCGTACATATCATTAACAAACTTTTTGATTAGTAGGTCATAGAAACTAGAAACTAGATCACAATCTGAATATTTGATAAAGGTTATTTTTTCTCTGTTTTAAAGAAATATAATTCTATTTTTATTGATTACAATGAAGCACTACACGCGTACTTATTTCTTTCTCATTGTTTATAGAACGAAGTAGCCTTTATTGGCTATTGAAAATAGAGGCAAATTACAATTCGATTACCATCCACTGCATTTATAATATTGCTGGAACAGTTAAAGTTCATTGCAACTATTTGAAAGTATGGATGTAACAATATAATTTATTATTCAAGCGGACATAAAGTAAAATTACTTTTCAATCACTGATGAATCATTCGTCTAACTAGCGTTTGTATTAGGTTTTTCTTGCTTACCACCAGCAAATTGTAGATTTCGACGTATTAAGGGTAGGGTACCCATTAAATTAATCGTTCAAGAAATCGAATATATTTTTGTAAATATAAACTATTCCAAATAGTTTATTTTTAATTTAATAGTTTATTGGTTTAATTTTTATTGTCAACAAAGTTAGCAACAGTTTACTTCAAACAGATAAACTGGAGAACCAATTAAGTAACAATAGTTAAATCTGACAAGAAGCTAACCAATACATTTATCTACGCAATGAAGTAATTTGAAGGCAAAATCATAATTAATAAAGAAACTATGAACAAATTAGGTGAGAAATGAATAATATTTGTCACCTAATTTGTTCATAGTTTCTTTATTAATTTTGATTTTGCTTTCAAATTATTTTATTGAGTAGATTTATGTATTGGTTAGCTACATTCCAAATTTAACTGTTGTTACTTAGTTGGTTCCGCATTTTATCTGTTTAAAGTGAAATGTTGCTAACTTTGTTATTAATAAAAATTAAACCAAAACCTTTTTTTGCGTATCTCGGTTCCTGGAAGTCCCATAATTAGTGTTCAGACTGAGGGCTAGTTATATCTAGTTCTGCTTCTATTTAAATATATTTTGCATTAAAAACATTTATTGGTTTATTTTTAGATACTTTTAAATATACTCGATGTTATTGGATAACGGTTCCAAACTCGTGGGGGCGTACGGAATAATTTTCCTCGAATAAAATTATACCGTTTCCAGCATTATACGAATAATCACACGTATTGAAAATAAGTCGATAATTCCACTGACGTAATTCCCATTGACGAACACTAAAAGCTAATTGTCCGGGAAATCGTTTTGCGTCCTTTTAATTATGATCACGAACGAAATTCGTCCGCTCAAAAAGCTTTTCATCCAGTTCTTTCATTAACATAATAAATAATTCATTTTATTAAAACTCCGAAATGCTCAATGAATGAACCGAAATGATTACTTTAACTGGCATGAAATTGTTTTAACCCGAGTAATTGATTTCTCTATTATCTGAAGGGCGTGGCTGTATATAATAGATAAACCAATAGCCATTAACGTGCATTACATAGGCAAAGTTCTTTAGTTGATTTGGAGAGAGTGAGGAATATTTGTTTTGTAATTATTGAATGAAATTACTGTTTGCCTTCTCAAGAAAAGTCTTAGCGTTTCAGGCGATGGAAAATGTTGATCTTAACATGATTAAATATGAATTATTAAGATGGGCTGATTGCTATTCACAGCATGGTAACTGTTTAATGGGATCAGGACATATTTTTTTTAGGCATGAGCCATTCAGTCACATCGAATATTCAATTTTGTATTTTTAATTTTCGGGATGAATAAATGAACAAATGAATAAATGAATAATGTCAGACGTATACACAACAACCATGGACCCGATCGAAGACTTCTCGATCACCGAAAAATCTTTCGGCCGGGCTGGGATTCGAACCCACACGGCACGCGGTGCAAGCGGCACAAGCGCTCGCCTGTACCCTGGGATCAGGACATAATCCCGACAAATCAGAATCCAGGTAGGGTCGAAATCCCGACAATGGTTATGATTAGGTTAGGGTTAAGATTTTACATTTTTAACTGTAAATTAGTTAAAAACGGCATTTAATTAGTTTTATTAAGAACAATCTAGAATTCATGATTTGTCGGGATTTTGGCTTGTCAGGACTTCGAACCCGACTTCGATTTAATATACACTCATTCGTGTACTATTGTTTGGAGGGTAGGATAAGGCCCACCCACCACTCACCACCCTCCGAACTCAAACTACAAGTCAGTTTTCTTGATGACTGGTAAACTTTCAGGATCACAGACGAATTGGTTAAGAAATTTAATTCAATCGAAAAGAGTTTTATAGGGAAGGTTAAAGATATATATATATATATATATATATATATATATATAATAAAATAAAATTCGAAGAAAAATCCTCGTATCAGGGAGTCCGACCAATAAGTCTAATCTATTTATCATATACCGAGCTTTTGCAAATCTCTATTTGCTTCATCAGGGAGACGATGTAAGATTTAAAATAAACTATGGCACTTAGTGAACTAAACGAGGCCATGGACGATGAACAAGTTACACATTAAAAACTTTCCACAAAGCGTGGATGTTAACAGATTAAAACGATTTAAAATTTACATGGAGGACGATAAACTTGGTAAACATCGTCGGCCATCTTGTTGTTGAACAATGACTGTATGTCAGATGAATGTCAGATGTATGATGAAGCAAATAAAGATTTCCGGAAGCTCGGTATATGATAAATAGATGACTTATTAACAGCCCTTTTTGGTCGGATTCCCTGATACGACAATTTTTCTTCGAAAAAATTTGTTATTATTCGACCGTTACTTCCCTCCAGCATCTCTCTCTCTCTCTCTCTCTCTCTCTCTCTCTATATATATATATATATATATATATGCTGGAGGGAAGTAACGGTCGTACTTGTTGGAGAATAGTAAAAAAATCGAAGAAAAATCCTCGTATCAGGGAATTCAACCAAAAGGGGTGGTTAATAAATCATCTATTTATCATAAAACCGAGCTTTCGCAATGTTTATTAGCTTCTTCAGGGATAACGCTACAAATGATTTACAAAAGAACAAATTTATAAGTTAATGATTTGAGGTTATGCACGTGTTGGCGAAAATTTACTTACATGGAAGATGTGAAAAATAAACCGTTGAATATATATATATATATATATGTATATATTTTTTTTTATGTTACTGCAAATGTATCAACTCTAATAATAAATCGAACAAATTTCTAGAATTCCTAAATTGGCCAACAACGAGTAATATGATCTAGCTTTTACAGAGAAGGTTATTTATAGAAGAATATGTGGAAAAATAATGTTATTTGATATAAGTTCCTAGAATACTGACATATCGGCATGAAGCCTTCGTAAAAGTAATAAATGCAGATGCAATGGATGCTGAATTTCGCTCATTAAAATTCATGGGCTTTATTATTATGTGGACGCTATAAAGCGTGTGGTTTCATTAGTCGACTCAAAGAAGCAAGTGAATCACGGAGTCAAATGGCTCTCGTGAAAATTTGCAGCTTAATTTGAGTCACTAAAAGTTTTTGAAAAGTGATTTTTTTTTTCTCGTGAAAATGTCCATTTTTTCCCAAAGGAGTAGTGAGCCGACTCTTGGAGTCGATTCTTTTCGCTGAGGCAAGAAGTGCGAGCTTGATTTATATTTCTAAAGGGGAGATATACATCTAGGAGCCGGAGAAAATGTTATTTTTGTATTTTTTTGAAGGGATATCGGATGTGGAGTTTTTCTATCTAAAAGTATACGCATTCAGAAATACTACAAATTTTTTTATTAGAGCGCCCTAAAAAACACAAAAACGGTACCCATCGGCGTTTCTTTAAAAATCATTTCAAACAAAAAACCAACAAGAATATTAAACTAGATACTATAATGTAGTCTTTGTCGTAGCCGATTTTGAAAATATAGATTTTCGACAAAATGGCGGGCGTTTGAACATAACATAGCGATTTTCGATACAACAATTACTTCGAATTTTGCCTATGAAAAAACCAAGTTACAAAGAAAAAAAATCATACGACAAAGACTGGATAATTATCTGCAGAATAATCACAAAAAAAATCAAGGCAATCGGTTCAGTGGTTTTCGAGAAATTTTGGGTAGCGATTTGAAAAACATGATTTCGAGAAAAACACTTTTGAAAATGGATCAATGAGTAAATCATGAATTTTTTCAACTTACACAGAATAAATATAGTAGCTATAACTTCGTCATTTATTGAGATATTGATTTGAAATTTTCACCAAACATTCTTGAGATCTCAAATTTCAAGAAAATGTAAAAATTGAAAAATCGATTTTTCAACCATGCTAGGTGTATATCTCCCATAAATTAAAAAAAAAAACGAAATATAGCCTGAATTTCTAATTTATTTGTATATCTCCCCTTAAGTCAATTATTGCTATCACCAAATCCGAAATATGAGGTTTTTCATTTATACGAATTACAGCTTTACCACCTATAAACCTTGACTTCAATACAAAAAAAAAACTCCTTATTCATCCGTCTTCCCAGATTAGTAATTAAACAAAAGCTCGCGTGGTCGACGAACTACGATCTAACCCATCAATATATGTACCTCGTGGGCGCAGTTAGTTCATTCACACCTTGCGCCGCTAAGCTCTGCCCCGCCTAGAGAATTTTCGTGCTCCCGGGACCATTAATCCCCATTACGCACTTACAAAAAAACATATACAAAAACTTTAATCAAGAAATGCCCGCCGCATTTGCATAAGCTTTCGTGGCCTGAATCTAGAGACCAGAGCCGCCGTTATACGAAAGCTCCACGCGTCGAGGACAAACTAACAATTTACAGCCCCTACATGTGCGCAATCTGAGACTCTTGCGGGGGCTGCGAATGTGTTTAATTAAATCGAAATTGCTCGAGTCTTCCCCTGATTAATTTATGGACGCCATGGCGTATATAAAATTACTGGGTCGATAAAAATTCATTAATTTTGAAGTTTAAATACGATTTTACGAGAAAACTCCCTCATTACGTCACTGTCAGTCACATCAATACTCGCGTAACGCGTTACAAATAATTATTATGTTATTATTGATGGAATTCTTAAACGGAGAAATTGATGGAATGGCTCACGCGAATCTAAATGTCAACAGTTTAGGTGGCATTGTTTAAACTTGACCGTGCTAGTAATTGATGTGTCTTTTTTTATGTTCTGTCAGTCAAGCTTCTTTTATTTAATAGAAGTTGTTGATTTATCGGCAAGGCCGGTATTTCTTGCAGGAATGTCTGACTGTGGTATTTCTTTTGAATGGAATAATAGGATGGTGGAAGGTTGCCTTCATTAATCCAATTCATACTGAAATGCCTTTAATCCTGCACTAGGTGACCTTCCAGACGAACCTCAAGGGCTTCAATGATAAGCTTTCCAGCAATTTGTTTTTTGAAGAGTAAAAATAAATCACAAATTTTTCTGGCTAATGACATTGTGAATATTATTAGTATATTTATATCAAATCAATGTAATAGTTAGAGCAGTTATATTTGTAATATGCAATTTTTATGTTTGTATTAATTGTTCAATTATTTATTTTACTTAAGATTTTCAGTCAGGACCGATGGTATTATTCGTGGTTTTAGTCAGGAAAATAATTTTAAATAAAACAGTTTCTTTGTTAATATCACACTTTATTGTTTAGTGACTCGAGTTTCGATCATAAGCTGATCATTTTCAAACTTAAAGTAAATTAAATTACAATAAACACACGTATTTATGCGGAATGGAATAAGGAGGAGAATACTAGGTCGACCTGGTCGTTAATTAATAATTAACGACCAGGTCGACCTAGTATTCTCCTCCTTATTCCATTCCGCATAAATACGTGTGTTTATTGTAATTTAATTTACTTTAAGTTTGAAAATGATCAGCTTATGATCGAAACTCGAGTCACTAAACAATAAAGTGTGATATTAACAAAGAAACTGTTTTATTTAAAGTTCCAAAATGTATCACGAAGTTAACGCCTCAACCATCAATCAATTAGGAAAATAATTGTTTTTATAAGTAATTTGTTTGGCCCGAAAGAAATATTTTACGCACTATTTGGATGACCAGGAAATTTTTTTTTCTAGAAAAACGATTAAATTTAATTTCTCTTTAAAAATTTATTTTTGTATTTTTTCAAGTCTAAAAACGATTAAATTTAATTTTGCTTGAGAAATTTATTTTTGTTTTTTTTCATGTCCAGGAGACCTTTCTGAACACTATTTGTCCATTAAAAATTTTTGTGAGAACGCAAAATTACTTTTTTCGTGGATAGTGCTTAAATCGTCAGGAAATGCCGAAAAACGATTAGTGCTTAAATCGACTGGAAAAGCCGAAAAACGATTAAATTTAACACCGGGAAACATTGTTTTTTGGTCTACCACGCCGGCAAACATTTTTTCCTGGTCTACTACACCGGGAAACATTTTTTCCTGGTCTACTACACCGGGAAACATTATTTCCTAGTCTACTACACCGGGAAACATTGTTTCCTGGTCTACTACACCGAAAAACATTTTTTGGTCTACTACACCAAGAAACATTGTTTGAAAACATTATCATTTCTTTTGATAGATAGCTGAAATATTGGCAGATAACCTTGAATAACGTGTCCTTGAAATTATTTTGAGAAAATTATCCAAGGTTGGTAGTTACACCCAAAAATGCACTGTGGTGTGGGAATTCCACAATATTTTCGAAAGATGCTTGAAAATTTGACAGTTAAATCTTAACCTGTCTTGACAACCATCGAAAGAAAATAATCTTAACTTTGCAATTCAAAATATTGCTGCGCCAGAAAACAAATGCTGTTGCCCAAAAATGCACTTACAAGGGGATGATCAGATGTGTGACTCACCGATTTGATCCATCTTTGACACACGTGTAGGTCATGACTAGCAGTGTAACAGGTTTAAGTAATAGGGCGCACTATTCAGCCGTTTTTGAGAAATAAAGTTTTTTTTATGTACCATTTACGTTAATAAAACAATGTCGACTCCGTGGCGCATTGGTAAGATCTCCGGTTTGTAATCGCAAGGTCTATGGTTCAAATTCTTTTGGCCAAGTTCTAAATAGTTTTCTTTTTTATAGTTTTTTATAAATCAATGAGTATATAAAAATGTTGATTTTAGAATAAATTATATTAATTTCATTTTTAGGAGAAGGATTGTTTAGCAAATTAAATAGGAAGGGGGTTCGATCCATCGACCTTCGGACTGTGAATCGAAGGTTTTATCGATGCGCCAAAAGCTCGGTGTACTCTCGTTAACGCGAAAGGTATATAAACATATGAATAAATAACAAATAAAAAAAAAAAATTCTCGAAAACGGCTGAATAGTGCGCCCTATTACTTGCACCTGTTACACTCCCAGTCATGACCTACACGAGTGCCAAAGATGGATCAAATCGGTGAGTCACACATCTGATCCTCCCCTTGTTAGTAGAGTAATTGCTCTGTAAGGTATACATTTTTTTCGACAGATGCTTCAAAATTTCACACATAAATTTTAAATAACGTGTCTCTAAAACCGAACGTTGCAGTTACATGAAAAGCCTCACTAGATGCAAACATTTTTTTCTCCAGAAATTGTTCCGATATATGCTTTAAATGTTAACAGATATAATCTGGCCGCGCTACGATGGCATCTGTGGTGATGGCGCAATGAAGGCTTCTATTTATAAATCAGTGGTTCCTAAAAAGTTACAGATAATTTTGGAAATAAATATGCATGCAACCCAACATAAAGTACCCGCATAAAGCACCCAACACGCCCAAGTTAATCACCTCAGGTGCCATCATAGCGCGGCCAGACTATAGCGTGAAGAATTATCCCGCGTTCGTGCAAATGAAAGCACTCACTCCTGCTAAAAAAAAATGCGCTCACGCGTTGTCTTCCCGCACTTGGTTCGTAAATAACTATTATAGTTCTGGTAAAACTTATTTTTTTTATCTTACGAAAAGTTATTTATGTATTAGCAACTTTGACTGCCATGGCGGCGCCATAATTACCAGAAACTTTTTAAACATTATTGTTTCGTTGCCATGGCAACACACATCTTTTTTTTTCAAATAGCAATCTTTTTTTCATATAGAAATTTTAGGTATAGAATGTTTCTCTATATTTCCAAAAAAAAAAAATTTGGATTTCATTGCCGTGGGGGTCACCGGTGACCACCCGCAAGGTAAAGGCGTCACACATGATTACACCCTTTAACTTGCCTGTTGTATAATGTTTCACCATAATATGTAACGCAGCCATGTAAAATAAGCGTGGCATGCAACGTGTTATACTAAATAGCAATTTTGTTTTAATTTAAAAATCTTCAATCAAAATCAAATCAAGTTTTTCTGAAATGAAATATTTAATAAAACACATCTTTCTTTTGGTATTTTGATACTGTTTATATTGACATATTTCTTAATTATATATATTGTGTACTTGTTACTGTATATATCTTGTAGAAATAAACATATTATTATTATTATTATTAATGTAGGGTATGCAGTAGCATATATAGAAGGTCGTTCAGGGATTATAACCCCCTCCCCCGAAATGAAAAAAGAAAAATTTAATTTTTTTTTTTTTATTTTCAATTCTTACCTGGTAAGAAAGTTTAAAGTCATAACCGCTACGAAAATAATTTCTATCTACGCGCCGGACGTTATGAATAATATTATAAATATATGTGTAGTTTAATTTTCAATAAACACTAATAAAATATTGATTATTATTAATTAGTGACTATAATCATAAAATTAATGACAAGCCCAGTTTGTCGATTTTGACCGAATGTTAGGGTTAATAAATAAGAATGAAGCTTTCGCTAGGACTTATGCAAAAACAAAATCTATGTACCAAACCATATTATTCCAATTATATGTAAAAAGAAGACTTACTTGATAATGGTGTTGTGGTGAACAATTGACAAGCATGATATCATAAGAATGGTGTTCGGTTTCTCCACCCAAAAAGTCGTTGGAGGAACGTGCTCCCCTGGCAAATTCCCGTTGGCTATTGTCATCGCCATAGCCTTAGAGCATTTCGCTGTATATAAAGAATCATCCATGGAGATATAAACGTTCAGAGAAGTGGTGTTAATGGCAGGGCAGAAGCGGTCGCAGCTGAAAACTTTCTTGATCTTGATACACCTGGAGCCCTTGCATTCAAAAAAACCGGTCAGCTTCATGTTGTCTTTATCGCTGTCGAGCACGAAGCCATCGGCTTTGTGGTGACACTGATAAATCTCCGACATGTTCATGCAGTGTCCTAGCGAGCAATTGAAGACCCCGCTGAGCGTGCTGCACTCGCTGCCGTTGTTGCAGTTGTATTTCTTCAGGTTGGCTGTGGTGACTTGAGGGCAAGAGACCGATGTGAAGTTGGTGCAGTCAGTAAGTTGGAGATTGGTGCCGTTTTGGCGGACAGTCACGTGGATTTGTGGACAGAACCCTGAGGTCTTCGTGAGGCACCATTCACCGCAAGAGGCCCAGCTGCAATTGTTCATCATACTAGTGTTGATAGTTTGGCACATGACTGGTGTTGTCTCGAATCCAGAGTTGAAGGCTTTGTAGGCTGGTATGTAAACAGCTACGGTTAGGTAGATGAGAGACACGCTGCTGAAGACAACGATCAGCTGACAGAAGCATATGCTTCCGCAGATGCGTTTGTCTTGAGGAGGGATGAGGCGAGGCTTGCACTTGTTGCGACGACCCATGGCTTGACCCTTGAAGGCACCTTGTGACTTTTAGAGACGGAGGCGCCGCAACTACATGGCGCTGTACTGCTCTCTCTCCGTACCACTGGCCACTGAGGACATAGTGGCCGTCGAGGACCTGCGTCGCGACGCTAGACGTCCAACTATTAGCGCAAGCGCCATCCCAAATAAAGTGCCTTCAACATTTTATAGATTACCAAATGGAAATCAATGTGCCCTAGTGACACACATAGCAATTCGATCGAATCCATAAAACAATAATCATCATTCCATCAGTCCATCCATGTCCCATGTCCCACCCTGCCCGCGCGACACATCTCACTAATTAAGCGTAACACAATATTGAATAAATGTTAACGCAAACATCCCCTACGGACGAACTTATGCTATCGTGTTACCATCTTCACTCAAACACACATTACAGCGTTTAATGAAAACAAGTTCTAAACAGAACTGCGATTCTCATATTACATTTAGTTGGACGCTCTTTAGTTTTATATTGATTTATCCTTCCGCAAACTGATGTAAGCGCGGATATTTTACTTTTTAATAAGTAGCGGACAGTATTGGTTACAACCATTAGACCGCCACACGTGAAAGAGCCTTCTATGTATGGCACCTGATAACATGCAAATTCTTAAATTTTGTCTTTAAAGTAACGTTGTTCTCATAAATTATAATGTAATTAATCTTGATTAAACGAGCACAAGAGGAAAAACTTTTCTCATTATAAGTTTTTTTTTCAATTCGCTAGTTAAATGAGTAATAATTATTCTTGATGTTTGCAGATCCTACTGTGTGTTAAAAATTCGTTCGTTCAATCATTTTTCATTTGTTCTGAATACCGCATAACGATTAGCCTTCAAACCCGAGAGAGGGCTGCAGCACTACATTTGTGTAACTAATGCAGAATTTTAAATTTTCATAACTATTATTTGGAAAAGCATGTAATATCGAATCATTAAATCCCTGGTTATTTTTAAGCCCCATAATTGAAACTTCATGGCTAATGAAGTCATGAAATATTGCCGAAGAGTTTATTGGCCGTGACGGGCGTCTTTATGCCGGAGATTCGATTTACAGGAATGGAAGTGACAGGCGGAAAAGCGATGATCGAAGCTGCTGCCACGAATCGGAGCTTTATTTATGGCGCAACGTAATAAAATACGCGACGTTTCGGCAGTAAACTTTATTGGAGGATTCGGACGAAGTGACCAACGCGAAATGCTCCACCGCGCGGAATTCGACCATAAAAATGTAAATAAGATTTCACGTGCTCCTAATTGGCGGATTTATCGCGTAAGAGAGCTATTTCGAAGGAGTAAAAATGTATAAACGACGAATAACGTTTTTATTGCAACTTTAACGCGTTCGCGGGATGTGATTGATTGGTTGTGAAATACATACCCAAAACTTGGGTACTACACTTTTCCGTGTTTGTTGCTGTGGGACATACCGTTTGATGGGTGGATTGTATTCCATAACCCAACCAGTGCTTATTGACGAAAGTATTATAGTTAAAGCAATTTGCATTGTTAAATTCAGATCAGTACTTACCAGAGGTAGGTAACTCATGAGCGAGGCAACTCCTCGAAGTGAGTAGCGAAGTCATGTGACTCCTGTGTAAATTTGCAGTTGAGTTTTTTTCTGCTAAAAGTCATAAATGTTGTCTCTACTTCTTTACTTCTAAAAGAATAACGCTAATAATGTTTACGGTACTACCATGCTGGACATGTATCAAAAACTCAAAGATTTAAATGGAATTGACACAACCAAACCTGACGAATCTTGATCGATAATCCTTGATTGGTGCTTTGAAGTTCATTCGTGTTTGAAGCTATTATTTCTATACATTACTTGTTGGTGTATTGATTGACATAATAGGTGATTTGAGAAAACATTATATTGAATTATTGGTAATATAACTCATCGTTACGTCTACTACTATCTATAATCGTTTATATTAATAATGAATAACAAATAATATTAACAATTCACAATGCTGCATGATCGCATAAGACTTGAAAATAGCTTCTTCAGTGATGATTGCGAGATCGCTTTTCTGGTTGATGATTCTTGATGCTTCGTTACTAATTCCACATCATGACCAGATTATTAAATCTACTAGTACTAAAATTTTATTTAATTATTTAACTATTTTTATTTAAATGATTGCGAGATAGCTTTTTCTGGTTAACGATTCTTGATGCTTCGATTCTTACTGATTCCACATGTGTAATTGTTGACAAGATGGCCAGATTATTAAATCTGCTAATTCTAAAATGTTATTTAATTACTTAACTATTTTACGCCTGCATGGTATACCAGAATCTTGAACAGAAAAAAAAAACTGCAGAAAGGTACTACTGCATAGGTTAAGCACTAGTTGACCTCAACTAGCTGAACTTCCCCTGTCGTTTAGCGTATTGTTGAATGTATTTATGTTTATCATCAATAAGGACAATTTATTATTATTATTATTATTATTATCTAGTCAATAATCAAGAATGTATTACGAGTAAGCTACAATCCATTCACAAAATCCAGTTAGCCCAAATAAATAACATTGCGTGTTCACTAGTGATCAGCCCGAATGGCTCTGATTGGCTACCTGTTATTGGTGTACCGCTTATTTCGCATAACACCGCCTCATGTAAAATAACAGGAGCTTATAATTAATATTTATTTATGTTTAAATACCTGGGAAATTATTATATACTCACCGAGATAAAAAATGCAACGTAAAGCCGTCGCAAAATGTCGTGACATCTGGGAGTAAAGTTTGCACAGAGTAAGAGAACGCGGTAACAAATCTACGCGCGGCCGCTTCACCGAATTGAAGATGAATCATCACTTCACCACCGATTCTGTGTCTATATTTACATTATTATATTATTTAATTGTAAGTCAATTCTATCCTCTGACTTGTGTAAACTCTTGGTATTGGCACGAATAAACTATTATTATTATTATTATGTTCACTCGGCGGTACTCGCTGAATAATTATGAGTCTCCGGCGCGAAATTTAAGATCTACACTGCGCAATGTGTCACAACATTTTGGGACGGCAATATATCAATACATATTAAAATTTTTCGCCTAAAATCATAAGAGATAAATCTCGAAACGAATTTATAGTTCGACTGAATTGAAATTCACATCTATATTTATTGCCAAGTATATTTATGTTATTTTAATAATATCAGTAGATAAATTATTTTGTAGTTTAGTTACAGATACTCGTCTTAAACAATATTACATATTTGTACAATACATACAGGCAGCGTCATATATTATTTAAAAGTCTAAGCTTCAAATGGTTTGTGTCTGAACTTGGTTGATATTGCAGACTGTTTCACTGCAGTTTAAATCATGTTATATTGATTACTAAATTACTGTGCGTCTGTCTAACCTTTGTTATATTTATGGCAAATGAATTACGTAATTTATAACTAGTTTTTATTTTTTTTATGGCATATGTACCAGGCCAATATTTACTTCGTTTACAGCGTAATTCTCTAAACCGAAAATTAATAGTAAATAGAAAACGATTTGCTCAAAAATTGCATTTGAAATGATATCCTGAGGAATCCACTGGTTTGATGCGAAGTTTTTTTACGTCACTGTCGTCAAGACCCATCAGAAAATGTACTTGCGTAAGAACAAATTCCAATTTCAAGCCCGTGGCGCGTTCGCTAAGAAACCGCGAAAATTGAAAAAATCGAAAAAATCAACGTAGACCATTAAAGTATACCTTTTTTTCATCAGAAGAACGAGCTAAATCGATTGGCGTTAAAAAATTTCAGCTATCTTAAATAGCAAAAAAGTTGGCAAGTCACCATGAACATTATATAAAATTTTGAAAAAAGTAGATTTTTTCAGACTTTGAACGGCCGTAGCGGCTAAACGAAAACTCCAAATTGAACGCGGTTTGCAAATCTGTGCTCCTCGTGTGCTAATTAGTCGGATTCAATAGAAATTGGTGATTTTTAATTTTTGACGAAAACCTGAAAATCTACCCAAGGGTCCCCCCTTCTTACTTTTGCTCAAAAATTGGCTTTGAAATGATTTCCTGAAGAAACCACCGGTTCGATTCAGGGTTTCTATACATCACTGGAAAGATCGCTTCAAGAGGCTTCAGAAAATGTACTTGCGCAAGAACAAATGTCAATTTGAAGCCCGTGACGCGTTCGCAAAGAAAACGCGAAAATGGAAAAAATCGAAAAAATCAACTTTTTTAATAATCATCGTAGACCATGAAAGTATACCTATTTTTCATCAGAAGAACGAGCTAAATCGATTGGCGTTAACAAATTTCAGCTATCTTAAGTAGCAAAAAAGTTGGCAAGTCACCAGGAACATTATGGAAAATTTTGAAAAAAGTCGATTTTGCAGACTTTGAACGGCCGTAGCGGCTAAACGAAGAATCCAAATCGAACGGGGTTTTCAATTATGTGCTCCTTGGGTACATATTAGTCAGATTCGATGAAAACTGGCGATTTTTAATTTTTGACGAAAACTTGAAAATCGATAGAAGGGTACCCCCTTCTTACTTTTGCTTAAAAATTGGCTTTGAAATGATTTCCTGAAGAAACCACTGGTTCGATTCAGGGTTTCTATATATGACTGGAAAGATCCCTTCAAGACGTTTGAGAAAATGTACTTGCGCAAGAACAAATGTCAATTTAAAGCCCGTGACGCGTTCGCAAAGAAAACGCGAAAATGGAAAAAATCGAAAAAATCAACTTTTTTAATAATCATCGTAAACCATGAAAGTATACCTATTTTTCATCAGAAGAACGAGCTAAATCGATTGGCGTTAAAAAATTTCATCTATCTGAAATAGCAACAAAGTTGGCAAGTCACCATGAACATTATGGAAAATTTTGAAAAATGTTAATTTTTTCAGACTTTGAACGGCCGTAGCGGCTAAACGAAGAACCCGATTAGAACGCGGATTTCAAATCTGTGCTCCTTGGGTGCAAGTTGGTAGGATTCAATTAAAATTGGCGATTTTAAATTTTTGTCGAAAACCTGTAATTCAATAGAAGGGTCCCCCCTTCTTACTTTTGCTCAAAAATTGGCTTTGAAATGATTTCCTGTAGAAACCGCTGGTTCGATTCAGGGTTTCTATACATCACTGGAAAGATCGCTTCAAGAGGCTTCAGAAAATGTACTTGCGCAAGAACAAATGTTAATTTGAAGCCCGTGACGCGTTCGTAAAGAAAACGCGAAAATGGAAAAAAATCGAAAAAATCAACTTTTTTAATAATCATCGTAAACCATGAAAGTATACCTATTTTTCATCAGAAGAACGAGCTAAATCGATTGGCGTTAAAAAATTTCATCTATCTGAAATAGCAACAAAGTTGGCAAGTCACCATGAACATTATGGAAAATTTTGAAAAATGTTAATTTTTTCAGACTTTCAACGGCCGTAGCGGCTAAACGAAGAACCCGATTAGAACGCAGATTTCAAATCTGTGCTCCTTGGGTGCAAGTTAGTCGGATTCAATTAAAATTGGCGATTTTAAATTTTTGTCGAAAACCTGAAATTCGATAGAAGGGTCCCCCCTTCTTACTTTTGCTCAAAAATTGGCTTTGAAATGAGTTCCTGAAGAAACCACTGGTTCGATTCAGGGTTTCTATATATGACTGGAAAGATCCCTTCAAGACGCTTCAGAAAATGTACTTGCGCAAGAACAAATGTCAATTTGAAGCCCGTGACGCGTTCGCAAAGAAAACGCGAAAATGAAAAAAATCGAAAAAATTAACTTTTTTAATAATCATCGTAGACCATGAAAGTATACCTGTTTTTCATCAGAAGAATGAGCTAAATCAATTGGCGTTAAAAAATTTCAGCTACCTTTAAAAGCAAAAAAGTTGGCAATTTTAGAAAATTATGGATTTTTCAGAATTTGAACGGCCGTAGCGGCTAAATTAAAGGTAGTTTTTAAATTTGTGCTTCTTGCATTTAAAGTTGGTTTCAACTGAAACTGGTGATTTGAAACTTTCCACTAAAAATATGAAAAACTTATTTCTCACTTTTGCTCAAAAATTACATTTGAAATGATTTCCTGGAAAATTTGGAGATCTTACTGAGACCCGTTAGAAAATGCACTTGCTCAAGAACAAATGTCTAGAATCTGAAAAATCACCCTAGATCAGGGAAGAATTTAGTGGGGAAAACCCTGAACTCAAATAATGCATGCAAGTACAGTTAATTCAATAAATAAAATTCACATGGCCGAATTCATCACTGATTTAAAGCAAGATATATTAATATTATTTGGCAGATAAATGCTATGAGTGTTACTATTTTGTGCATATTCTTGAATGTTTTACGTAACGCTTAATTAAAGATTATCTGTATTTATTTTTTTTTTAAAGGAAAGATGATTGACTGGAGTTCGGGTTAGGGAATCCAGGATGATGGGGACTTGGCTTAGCCAGCTAGGGCATTCAGCCACAACCAATTTATAATAATAATATTCATATTTAAGTGAAATGGGGACAAACACTAGACACCCAGGGACCCGTACGGCCATTTTTCGTGTTGAAAACGTGACCCTCCGGACGGGACTCGAACCCGCACCAACGGGGTCCAGAGGCCGGACCTCTACCCACTAGACCACCGCGGCCCTAAGATTATCTTTAAAAATTGTAAATTTATTTTCTATATTATGTATTTCCCTGTAATAGGACTTTGTATGTCTGTTGGGATATAAAATTTATTATTGTTATTATTTAGTATTTAAAAGGAAGGTTAACAACACTTTAGGCACGTTCAATGTATACTTGTTTTTTTTTGTATTCTAATACTATTTAAATTTGTTATAACCGGTAAAAATAAATAATTATAATAGAATGTTGTTAAAATGGTAGTAGATATAAAAAGACAAACATGATAATGGAAAACTTTATTATATTTAATAATGAAACAAACAAAAAATTAAACATTTTACAAAATCTCACAAAAAAATCTTTCGAGTGTTCATTTGCGAGCGCTTTCTTCCAGTACCAAGTCGCCAAAAGAACCGCAATTCTTAACCAAGGGATTTAAAAAATAGTCAAAATTTGAGCACATCCTCTCAAATTGCACAATTTCAACAGTGGTAGCATCTCAATAAATATATTACAGCTATTTTAGGATCACAAGATTCGGACAATGCTTCATATATAAAACACAAAAATAGGAGATCATGGTATAGCGCCAAAACTAAGTGCGTGCCTTAGTTTTGGCACTATGACGGTAAAGTGTCGTGCTTAATCACTTTAAGTTAGTCTTAAATATGCTGTACAAGATTTTGCTTAAAAACATTACCAACTTAACCCCTAATTGTGAAGCGTGTTAAGTGTGCTTAATTAAAACTTACAACTTAGCTTATAAGTACGTAAGGCATGTTTTCATTAAAAGGTTCGAAACTGATTGAAAAATGATTTATATTGTAACAATTGATTTTATACATTAGTTATTTTTTAATTATGGGTGATTGTGATGATATGAGTTTATATAATTTCTTGTAACTTGCTTGCTTTAAAATCCACGATACAGTACATAAGAGCATTTTTTTAATGGTTAGCGCTTTATTAATTTCGTTAAATATTCTAAAAACAGACAAGTTTCCCTTAGTTATTATAAAAAAATTACTTCAGTTATTATCTTTTGTTAAGTTTAATTTAGTTTAGCGTAAGGCAGTTAATTAGGACAATATGAGCACTAAAAGCAACGCTAGTTGTGAGTATTATCAAAGAAGAGAATTATCTTTACAACGAACACCTTCATGACATATTATTACGTGATTGCAAAAATTATAAAAGTTGGGATTTGTGGAATTTCAGGAATTTACACGATTCGTTTAAGACTTATTATTACTGTAGAAAATTTTTAAGGTATTTTTTTTTATTGAACGTGACCGTTGCTGATTTCGATCGAAAGTATAAAATGCGTTATATAAAATCAACTATTCGAAATATTTGAACCCGAGTATACAAATAAGAACCGGCTTCCAAATTTTGCATATCGGGGTTCAATCTATAAAAATTCCAAACTGAAGTCCGCGAGAAAATCCGATCCCCGCGCACTTGAGTTCGTCTTCGAATTGCACTTCATGTTAAGCGTTTAGTATTTATTTATTTATATAAATCGAATCATGCTTTAAAATTCTTCAGTAATTTAGGCTACTGAAGTGCCTAAAATCTGTGCATTTTACAACGAGTCTTATCGGTTATTTTTAAGTGAATATAATACTGTACGAATCGCGTGATTTTGGCTAAACCCTTTTCGAATGACTATTTCAATTAGATCTAAACCTAAAGTTTCGGTACGTTTGAAGCGATTTTGGCGAAAATGGCTTCAATCGCAGCAACGACTTTAGTCTAATAATCTATAATAAACCCTGAATGCATCTAGAAACCACTCGTTAGGTGTCCTAGCCCCAAGTCGCTTATTTTAACAATATTAGAGTAGATTTAAAAATTCGCGCACAACGGTCATATTATGATTTTGACAAAATTCCATAAATCCTAAAAAGCACCTTTTTCGCGTTATTACATTTTACTAAAACAAGACTAGTTACGTATGAACCTAAGAATAAACAAATAAATAGTTTTTAAATGAAATACATTTGAATTGAATCATCAGGTGATCTAATAAGATGTTTAGACCGATTTGATCCGTGGGCTTTGGATATGTATTGAAGTATTGATGGTCGTAATAGCGCCCCCTTATTTTGCGTCCCCTTAATTACATATCCAAAGCCCGTTAATTTCTAAAATGTATCAATCCGCAGAAACACCGCGCATTCCCCTGATGATCCGTTACAACAACCACCTTCAAAAATTCTCATGAATTAAAACGGGTTAAGCAATATCATATACCTCTAGTTAGATTAAAATCTATTACGAACCTAATTATTTTAGACAATATTCCTATTTCAAAAAATTTTTGTTCATTAAACATGTTTTAATATTAGAGTAAACTCACACCTATTTATCATAGTTAAGCTCGTTTTTGAAACTCGCAAGCTATTTTGCCTATTCCGAACTCTTAACATTTTAGTGTGATTTAATTATATTTCAAAGATGTGCTTCTTTTTTAATTAATCATTGAATTAATTATCTACGATTTTATTCTATGTTTTTCCCTAACTACATGGACATTCCTTTTTCTTCAAAATATCGTTTACCTTTATATTATAAACGTTTTGAACCTATACCCGATTATTAGGATCTACTTAGACTATCTGGAGGTCTAATACTTTAAGTATTCTATAAATTATAAATTTATTCATATAGAAATTCGAGTAATTCTAGTTGTCAATTAATATCCGATTAATTAATATTAACCTTATCACAAGGAGAACGATCGGTGAGGACCTAAACTAAAATCGTCTAAGAGGTCGCGACTTTTTGAAGATGGTTGCGCTGGTTCGTCTTGTTTAGTTCGACTTGCTACTTAAAAAACATAATGGAAGATAAGTTGTAATTCTTGTTTGGTCGGTTCGTCATAATACGTCATCATCGGCTTCGGTGCTCTTGGTTTAAAATTTTATTGAAGAGTTGGAGTTGCCTTGCACTAGTAAGCATCGTCTTCATAATCGTCGTCTCTGGAATTAAAAAAAAGAGACATGATGGTATTAGTAAATTGTATTTCTGATAAAGAAAATATTATCTTCAATTGTTTTTTAATACTATTAAATTAGATTAAAATTAAATTAGCTTTATTTAATTCGAGTAAGTTGGGATTTTTTGTCAGGCCTCTTCGCAATCGATAAAGACTTCCAAACAGTGACGGTTCGCGGTTTTTTTTTTGTACGGCCGAGGTAGCAAAGATGGTAATACAGACAACCAACCGATCCTACCTATCTGTATACCTCTGCTACCTCGGCCGTACAAAAAAAAACGCGAACCGTCACTGCTTCCAACGACCCCTGGGACCCAAAAGGGTTAAATACGATTGAATTGTTTTTGTTTAAAAGGCAATTGACCAGCCTTTTTTGTTTGATTATTGCTAATGCACATAGAAAATTATTTCGATAAAGTAAAAAGAAACTACATAAATTCAATAATGTTGCTGTTATAGTTATGGATATGGCTAACCACATAACAACACATACAACCAACTAATATTTGGCATTAATTGGTTTTGCAAAAAACTTATTCTTCTCCTAAAAATAAGTCAGGTCTGAAATTTTCAACATACATAAAGTACACTATTAATCGATACCGTGTCGATGATCATTCATCCAGTCAATAGTAGACTTCTGCTGTGGCTTCCGCCAATCATTAAGTATGGAAATATATTCCCCGTACGAAAATATTTAAATTATTGCCAAAATTCCAACCACTTCCTATTATTGATCACTTCCTGGATCGTTTCAGGTTACACCCCAGAAATTTCCATGTTCCCATTTTGCTCGAACCAGACACGCTACCTTTCAACACACCAAATACACCTCGTCTGTGTTTGCTTTGATGTTACCTGCAGTTGATTATATTATTACTGCTGTTCCGATAAATAATTCAAACATAGTTACGTGTCCGCATTCGAAATAACGTAAAAGTGTGTTAATAACAGGCTGAAAAGGCACGTCAATACATTTTAGGTCAGTGCGAGTCAAGGACTGTACGGATCGTCCGATTTAACAAAAAAAAAACAGTCGAACATGCACAGTTGATATTTGTCATATCTCGTTGTATTGAGAGAGCGAGCAAGAGAGAGAGAGAGAGAGAGAGAGAGAGAGAGAAGAGAGAGAGAGAGAAGAGAGAGAGAGGAGAGAGAGAGAGAGAGTCTACACTTAGAAAAAGCTAGATGAGCGAACAACCAACCCCACGCCTAATTGAAGAGAAACAACGTTTTAAAATTCTGTTTACATCAGAAAAACGACAGGAACTAAACGCAATGCAGAACGTGGAAATAAACAAACGAATATTTTCTGGAAACTTGCGAAACGATATGGTAAACTCGTCATTATTAAATTTATTTAATAATACCAATACTGCCGGTTCCACATTTTGTATAAAAAAAAGTTTTATGTTTATATATACATGAACTTTATTCCAACATACATATGTTAGAAAGGCCAATCGACTGATTACTTCAGTCCCTTATTATTGATCTATACTTTTTTTTTTTCATTGAGATATTTTGCTATCTAATACGAAGATTCCCAATCTATTTAAGATGAATGACTCGAAAAAAAACGAAAATAAATTTTTGAAGAAAAATTAAATTTAATCGTTTTTCGGCGTTTCCAGCAGTTGTCCGAAAGATTTACATCAAAAGAAATTTTGTTTGTCTCAGTTTCTGTAAGTCTCACAAATTATTTTTATAACAAAATAGTGTTCAGAATGTGATTCTGGACTCGAAAAAAAACGAAAATAAATTTTTGAAGAAAAATTAAATTTAATCGTTTTTCGGCGTTTCCAGCAGTTGTCCGAACGATTTACATCAAAAGAAATTTTGCTTGTCTCAGTTTCTGTAAGTCTCACAAATAATTTTTATAACAAAATAGTGTTCAGAATGTGATTCTGGACTCGAAAAAAAACGAAAATAAATTTTTGAAGAAAAATTAAATTTAATCGTTTTTCGGCGTTTCCAGCAGTTGTCCGAACGATTTACATCAAAAGAAATTCTGCTTGTCTCAGTTTCTGTAAGTCTCACAAATAATTTTTATAACAAAATAGTGTTCAGAATGTGATTCTGGACTCGAAAAAAAACGAAAATAAATTTTTGAAGAAAAATTAAATTTAATCGTTTTTCGGCGTTTCCAGCAGTTGTCCGAACGATTTACATCAAAAGAAATGTTGCTTGTCTCAGTTTCTGTAAGTCTCACAAATAATTTTTATAACAAAATAGTGTTCAGAATGTGATTCTGGACTCGAAAAAAAACAAAAATAAATTTTTGAAAAAAATATAAATTTAATCGTTTTCAGTTTCTGTATGTCTCACAAATAATTTTTAAAACCAAATAGTGTTCAGAATGGGATTCTAGACTCGAAAAAAAACGAAAATAAAATTTTGAAGAAAAATTAAATTTAATCGTTTTTCGGCGTTTCCAGCAATTGTCCGAACGATTTACATCAAAAGAAATTTTGCTTGTCTCAGTTTCTGTAAGTCTCACAAATATATTTTTTAACAAAATAGTGTTTAGAATGTGATTCTGTACTCGAAAAAAAACAAAAATAAATTTTTGAAGAAAAATTAAATTTAATCGTTTTTCGGCGTTTCCAGCAGTTGTCCGAACGATTTACATCAAAAGAAATTTTGCTTGTCTCAGTTTCTGTAAGTCTCACAAATAATTTTTATAACAAAATAGTGTTCAGAATGTGATTCTGGACTCGAAAAAAAACGAAAATAAATTTTTGAAGAAAAATTAAATTTAATCGTTTTTCGGCGTTTCCAGCAATTGTCCGAACGATTTACATCAAAAGAAATTTTGCTTGTCTCAGTTTCTGTAAGTCTCACAAATATATTTTTTAACAAAATAGTGTTTAGAATGTGATTCTGTACTCGAAAAAAAACAAAAATAAATTTTTGAAGAAAAATTAAATTTAATCGTTTTTCGGCGTTTCCAGCAGTTGTCCGAACGATTTACATCAAAAGAAATTTTGCTTGTCTCAGTTTCTGTAAGTCTCACAAATAATTTTTATAACAAAATAGTGTTCAGAATGTGATTCTGGACTCGAAAAAAAACGAAAATAAATTTTTGAAGAAAAATTAAATTTAATCGTTTTTCGGCGTTTCCAGCAATTGTCCGAACGATTTACATCAAAAGAAATTTTGCTTGTCTCAGTTTCTGTAAGTCTCACAAATATATTTTTTAACAAAATAGTGTTTAGAATGTGATTCTGTACTCGAAAAAAAACAAAAATAAATTTTTGAAGAAAAATTAAATTTAATCGTTTTTCGGCGTTTCCAGCAGTTGTCCGAACGATTTACATCAAAAGAAATTCTGCTTGTCTCAGTTTCTGTAAGTCTCACAAATAATTTTTATAACAAAATAGTGTTCAGAATGTGATTCTGGACTCGAAAAAAAACGAAAATAAATTGTTGAAGAAAAATTAAATTTAATCGTTTTTCGGCGTTTCCAGCAATTGTCCGAACGATTTACATCAAAAGAAATTTTGCTTGTCTCAGTTTCTGTAAGTCTCACAAATAATTTTTATAACAAAATAGTGTTCAAAATGTGATTCTGGACTCGAAAAAAAACGAAAATAAATTTTTGAAGAAAATATAAATTTAATCGTTTTCAGTTTCTGTATGTCTCACAAATAATTTTTATAACCAAATAGTGTTCAGAATGGGATTCTAGACTCGAAAAAAAACGAAAATAAATTTTTGAAGAAAAATAAAATTTAATCGTTTTTCGGCGTTTCCAGCAATTGTCCGAACGATTTACATCAAAAGAAATTTTGCTTGTCTCGGCTTCTGTAAGTCCCACAAATATATTTTATAACCAAATAGTGTTCAGAAGAAAAAAATTAAATTAAATTTCTATAAATTGTAAAAGGAAACATCGTGTAGTCTACGAGAAAAATATATTGTCTTATTTTCTTATACTATGTTCTATTTCTGTAAAAAAATACACAATCGGTGTTATTAATTACGAAAAATATCAAAAAATGGCCAGGCGTAACGTAACTATCATTCTGATATATTTCGTAGTATTGTGTGTGAATAAATTGAAATCATTATCGTGAAGCAAACATGTAACAATTTAATAATGCTTTATTATTGTTTCTCAGTCAACAACTGCGGACTGATTTCGCCCTTCGTCTCACGTTCACCGGCCTTCCGGACGGCGTGACATCAACGCGGTGTCTCACTTTCATCGGCCCTTCGGACGGCGTGACTTCAACGCGGTGTCTCACTTTCACCGGCCTTCCGGACGGCGTGACATCAATGCGGTGTCACGTTAGTTAAGAAAATTCGGATGGCGTATCGCCCGGAGTCACTCACTAATGCTAAATAGATGGCATACGATATGCAGCCGTCCCAGGGACTATTTGATGCTCTTGGGCCCGGATTTTCTTTTCGTCATGTATAGGAACAACGGAACAAACTTGGGCCCCGCGGCTTTAACCGGTTTTAACGTTTAAGTAACAATTTGAAACAATGTTTACCTCGACCACAATGAATAATAGGTAGGATTTTAGGCGAATCAATATCCAATATGCGAAGGCACACAAACTTTTGTCGATAATTTGATGTACTTTTATTGCAACAATACATCATTTATTGTTTGACAACAATAAATAATAAAGTCAAGCTAATGGTCATTAAGTAGAAAACTCATTCATCACGAACACACATGGTTACGGAGTTTTGTATATATTTGGACAGCAAATGAAACAGTTGACTGGAAACAATGTTTTCTTTACGAAAATAAAAGCTTAATCGAGTTAATAAAGTAAGCAAAGAGTATGAACCTCTAATGAATATGAGAACGTATATATATATATATATATATATATATATATATATATATAATGGCAAGAAGTAACGGACGCTGCTATGTAGTGAAGTGTGAGGTGTAACGGGAGAAAGGTCCAGAATTTCGATATAGTCCGCAATGCGGATATATATATATATATATATATATATATATATATATATATATACAGTGTGTCTGCTTAAGTTCGCACCGTATGGAAAACTTTTTTATTATTAATTTTACGAAAAAAGTTATTCTTTATAAAAAGTTCTGCATGATCTTAAACTTAAATTGCAACCATCAGATATTAATTTTTTTTAGTCGTCTACGCGGTTTCTCAAAAAATATGAACTTGGCTCAAGAATAAATTACCTTTATTTTTGACAACATCGAAAATTGTTATTAAGAAAAGTTGATCAGAACTAAAAACTACGTTCAAATATGCAATTACATCCAATTACATGTAAAAAAATGTGTTCTTTTTTTATCTAAAATAACAATGCAAATGTAACTGTAGTTGCGTGAAATCTAGGATGCACTGATAAACAAATGATTTCTCTGGATGCCTGTTGTTAAATATTTCAGCTGCTTCACGATAAGTTTTATAATTATCACCAACGATTAACACAATTTCTACTTTTTCTTTCACACTTAATATCACCGGCATGTTATTTTATTTGACGTTCACTGTTAAACAATTCTTGCTATCAAGAAATTATTTGTTTATCAGTGCATCCTAGATTTCACGCAACTACAGTTACATTTGCATTGTTATTTTAGATAAAAAAAAGAACAAATTTTTTTACATGTAATTGGATGTAATTGCATATTTGAACGTAGTTTTTAGTTCTGATCAACTTTTCTTAACCACTTCGCGCCCATGCTGCTCATTTAATCCCAGGTTTGATGAAAAATTACTTCTTTGTTGTTGTTAACTTTTTCTACGAAATATGATTTCACTGTCACAAACTTTCCCATTTATGCAAAGAAATATGAAAAAATATTCCATAGATAGCGCTAAAGAAGTAATTTTTTTTGTACAATGTTTTTGTTTTCATTTTTTGCTTGTTGCCACATGTGGCGAACCTGGGCGTGAAGAGGTTAATAACAATTTTCGATATTGTCAAAAATAAAGGTAATTCATTCTTGAGCCAAATTCATATTTTTTGAGAAACCGCGTAGACGACTAAAAAAAATAATATCTGATGATTGCATTTTAAGTTTAAGATCATGCAGAACTTTTTATAAAGAATAACTTTTTTTCGTAAAATTAATAATAAAATTTTTTTCTGGTGCGAACTTAAGCAGACACACTGTATACACGTGGGACAGCGGCCGGCGGCTCGTGGATTTCCGTAGGTGAGGCAAAGACAAAGATGCCTCTCATGCTGCTCTCACTACTTACTCTAATAGAGGATGCAAATATTCCGTTGTTTTTTCGGTCAAATTTTCATCCGTTGCCTCACGAGCCGCCGCTGGCGTGGGGTAATTTAAAATGAAACAACTTTCTACGTTTTATACCACTATTTATTGAAAAATACACACAAACACACTGTTTAATCCGCATTATAAACAATACTTATACAACTATAGTTTGACTTTTACAAATCGTTGTAAGTGCTATAAATCGTGGAAAGTTGTTTAATTTTAAATTACTTGAAAAGGGTAATGGTTGCAAACATCATTTTGAGATTTTAACGAGTCATGAAAGAAATTAAGTTTGGAATAGAGATTACCCATCTCACCGTCATGATTGAGTAGCAGTGACGGTTCGCGGGGTTTTTTCTGGTACGGCCGAGGTAGCAGAGGTGGTAATACAGAAGGGTGCAGTCATGCAGCCAGCCGTCATTGCAACCGACTCTACCTATTTGTATTGTCACCCTTGATACCTCGGTCGTACTAGAAAAAACCCCACGAAGATTCATTGGAATGAGTCGACTAGTGAAGAGACTTATGTTGAAATTAGTGACTCAAAATGAGTTTGTAAAATATTTTGTCATCGTGTTAAAATATAAATTTTTGTAGGTGAGGACCTTGTTTTTGCTCATCACAGACTTTTTACATCTAGCAAAGAGTCGTGAGTGGATTTATTTTAGTCAACTATTTTCCACGAGTGGACTCACAAAAAGAGTCATTTCCCCCATCTTTAGTTGGTAATCGAGATGACACAAGCATAATTGATTAAAATGATGTAACTTGTAACCACAGCAGATGGTACGATGAAGGAGAAACTTGAAAGCACAACTCCGCGGTTGCGTCGTCCTACGTTAAGTCGGGGAAGGATTGTGCAGGCCCTGATTACCCAGTACTTAAAACCCAACCAACGCCCTAAGATGACGGGCTTAGAATGGTCACTTAGTTTGCTCGCTTGTCGTAGGAGGCGACTATCCGAAGTTTCGCCTAACCATTTCCCATCTTTCCTCCCGCTCTTCAGTTCAGCTTCGCAATTGGACCGAGATAGGTCTTAGCAACACGAGAAATAGAGACTCCCACCAAGAACCAGCCCTCGGAGACATCCCTTAAGTGGCCTAGGTCAGGTAAGTAACTACAGTATTACCGAGCACTCGAGGCGTGTGCGGGTAAAATTTCCGCGACAACAAATCTCCGGAGCCAATTGAATTTAAGTACTTAATACAACTTTAATACCACGAAAAATCAGTCCCTGGAGACATCCTTTAAGCAACGTATGGTCAGGTAAGGAAGTAGTGGGTTTAGTCAGTAGGCCCCGTAATGTTATAAAGAGCCACACCATAGTTACATTAAATACACAAATTCAAATTTAATTAATGTAGCTACATATTCTACACAAGTGTTTTAGTCCTTGGCTCCTGGTGCACCGGTAGAAGCACTTACACCACATTAACCGATTCAACTGAAGACCTAGCGACTACCTACGACTTGAATTTATTAAACACTTTAACAAGATTCGTGAAAAAAGTTTTGAAATAATAAAAAAAACGGATTTCAATTTTCAACGAAGGTACCCGCGGTACATACCATTAGTTATGATATTTGATTAAATTGATGTTGTTTGATGAGCATGCTTGTGATGGTGGTAGGTAATATTTGGTATACGTACTCGTTTGGAAAATGATGCATATATTTGTGGCAGGCCCGTCCGCAGCCCGGGCAGTACCAATAGCTCAAAACACCAATGGACGCCGCGAAGAGTAGATTGGGAATGGCTATGGAGAGAACGAGGTGCCGCAGGGTGTCATCCCAGGAGTATCGGGCCACGACGATGTCGGGATACACTCGACTGTAATAGCACGGGAACGGTGTACCAGCAGACTCGTAGCCGTATTGCCGTGCGAATTTCGAACAATTTACACTTGGGGGGTAACCGCATCCCTCAGCATTAATTAGGAAACGAGTGTCGGAAACGTCCCACTCTAACTGTATGGGCGGTCGGTAGTCACGGAACGGAATTCGCGAATAGTTGACGAGGATCTGGTGACATCGGGTGGCTTCTCGGGTGCAACCCTCTCGACACGAGGCCCAAGAGCAGTTGCGTAGTCCTTCAGCATAGACATGCTGCGATGCAACACAAGTCACAGGCTCTGGTTCATAGTCTGCCATCAGGCTCGATATCGCCGGGTCTACCACGAAAGGAATCAAAAACAGAAAGGCGAACACGGAAAGTATCGCAGTCGTGCCTAAACATAAAGACGCGTAGAACTTTGCGGTCTCCGCAATCGAAATCAGTTGCACCTGTTTTTCGTCCATGGCAACACTAAAATTAATTACTGTACTGTACTATTTTCTTGAAAGGTAAACTTGTGCCACTGCAACTAAGCAAAGACGAGTAGAGCGGTTTCGCAGTTATTCGTATGACGCTTTCCCCTTTGCAACGGAGGTGGGTACGCGTCGACTTCAGCCTCGGTCCAGCAGGAGGGGAATGCCTGAAAAACAAACTCATCAATCATCTTGGTCGCACTAAGCGTTGCCGTTCTTTTTTCTTATAATTTTTTTTGCCGTCTTTCCCCAAACGTGAATCACACAAAATCCCCACGCAAATCCGCAATTTTATTGTCTACTATTTATCATCGATTACTTTCGTGCCAACAAACGGGCATCATTGGCTCAAGAAGGGGCGAGCTTGCGGTCGTACACCCTACGCAAATACCCCGCGCAATAAATTGTGCGCAAGGAATCATTAATTCCTTGGCTATAATCCCCAGGGGGCATTCACATTCATGCATGTGCTATCAAAATATTTGAATATACGAATAAAGCGTTTCGGTCACGAAACTCTGCTATCTTACAAGCATTTATAGCACGAAATTATCATTCAATTAATTTTGTTTTTGTGTTTTATACTTTCACTTTATTTGCATTTAAAGGTGTATGAACATCACGGGCTTGGGTTCAAAAGGTTATCCACGCCCCCTTAACTTTTGCTTTAGTTATTTTCCTAACTTAACTATTTGATGATCTAATAAACTACCAGCATTACCAATCCCGAATTTCACTACTTTACTCTTTACTAAAAATTCATTGCGGGAAATTAAAACTACATTTAAATTATAAGATAATCTTGAAATAACAACATTTTGTAAATTCTAATGTGAAAACTCGAAAATTTAAAAAATCAAAAAAATCAACATTTTTTAATGATCATCGTAGACCATCTTCTTCATCAGAAAAACGAGTTGAATCGATTGGCGTTAAAAAATTTCAGCTATGTTAAATAGGAAAAAAGTTGGCAACCACCATGAACATTATGGAAAATTTCGAAAAAGTCGATTTTTTCAGACTTTGAACGGCCGTAGCGGCTAAACGAAGAATCCAAATCGAACGCGGATTTCAAATCTGTGCTCCTTGGGTGCCAGTTAGTCGTATTCAATTAAAATTGGCGATTTTCATTTTTTGTCGAAAACCTGAAATTCGACAGAAGGGCCCCTCCTTCTTACTTTTGCTCAAAAGTTGGCTTTGAAATGATTTCCTGGAGAAATTACTGGTTCGTTTTTGGGTTTCTATACATAACTGGAAAGATACCTTCAAGACGCTTCAGAAAATTTTGAAGAGACGATTTTTTTCAGACTTGAAACTGCCGTAGCGGCTAAACGAAGAATCCAAATCGAACGCGGAAAATCTGTACTCCTTGGGTGCAAATTAGTCGAATTCAATTAAAATTGTCGATTTTTAATTTTTGATGAAAACCTGAAAAACTTACTTTTGCTCAAAAATTGCATTTAAAATTAATTCCTGAAGAAACCATTGGTTCGATTCGAAGTTTCTATACGTCACTGTAAAGATCACATCAAGACCCATCAAACAAATATCAATTTGAAGCCCGTGACGCGTTCGCAAAAAAACTCTAAAATGGAAAAAATTGATTTTTTTTTTTTTAATAATCATCGTAGACCATTAACGTATATCTTATTTTTCATCAGAAAACGAGGTACATTGATTGGCGTTAAAAAATGTCAGCCATCTTAAATAGCAAAAAAAGTTGGCAAATCATGCCTTCCATTCGAAGTTTCTATACGTTACCAAAAATCACTTTGGTTTTTGAAAATGCACCGATTCTTTTTTGTTTCAGATCCAAAAATTGAATTGAGGAAATTTTAATCGCGATATTAACCAGGGAAGCAGTTTATTCATGAGACTCGTGTTATCGATCGTATTCAAATGAATACCCATTTCTCTATTATTAATAGTCGAGACATTGAATTCCCAATACACCATGAAAATTGAAATAACTGGCACATGCTATTAACAAAGAAAGAGATTTTTATGCTATTTATAATATTTTGTATAATTCATCCTCATAAAACGAACCCCATCATCACTCGAGGTGTATAATCATTATTATGTCTACTTGTTTTGCAAATAACAGCCCCTAATTAAGCCCGGTTCAATTAAAGCGTCACATTGAACGAGGGCGAATTAATTAAGGGCGCATTTAGCGCGATCCGCGAATCCAGCTGGGATATGGGTCACGTAACTTGAAAGCTGCACTCCAACCCCTAAGGCTTGGCACCCCCGGGCTGGAGTAATTGCATTAAAAACTCGCCGGAAGCGTAAAAAGGAGAACGTCCTCTAGGGAGGCATATAATATCAAGTGTTAATAATATAAAATTAAGTTATGAAAAAAATGGGCTTTTTGGGAAAGTTTAATTGCTTTTGTTGATGTTAAATAATAATAACGTCCTTCTTCCCTAGTAAGGGATGGGTTTATGAATTCAACACAACGAAATGTAGCCTGAATATATAAATATTCAATGGTTTATGTTTCTTTCCGTCACGTGTTGGGATGGACGAGGCAGAGAGCACACAAACGAGGGAGGTTTGAAAAGTTCAAAACTTTTATTTTTCAGCATAATTAACTTATAACTTAATGAATAATACGTATACTCAAACTTTTAGCTTAAGAATGGCAAACTTAATTCTGTCGAAATTACAAGTACTAATTATAGATTAAGTGTATGATATTAGCAAAGTTAGTTGTATTTGTGATTTATTGCTGAAGACCCAAGCAGGCTTATCTTATTTTAATCTGCTAAGGATAAATTGGGCAGCAATGACAGGAAGATTTTTTGTGACTGTTTCACTTCACAATCCAACTTATAATGCTATTCGTTGACAGAAAGCTGGGCATTGATATTATTTATACTTTAATAATCGAATCCTTTAGTCTGTAGTGCTGATGAACGCTAAAATAGAAAACTCAACTACTACATCAGCAACTTGGTAGTCACCAGATAGAGATGACAGAAAACTGATCAATACGTCGTGTGAACAGTACACAAACTACGCCGATAGAAATCCTTAAACCGGGTAAAAATATTCGGCCTTGAGTAAGGTAGTAATTAATGTCAATTACACACGATCCGTTCGTGTACTGAGCATGGTAAATTTAAAGCACGGCTAGTAGAGGCCGGGAAAATCACGCCATGGAAAAATATCGAATTGCATAGTACGCAACTTCGTAGTATTGAATATGATATGGATGGAAAACATATCTACGCGGTGTCTCACTTTCACCGACCCTTCGGACGGAGAGACATCAACGCGGTGTCACGCTAGTTTAGTATATTCGCTTGGAACCACTCTCTAATACTAAATATACGGCATACGATACGCATTTTATGCTCTAGGGTCGGTTTTTTGTCATGCATAGGAAGAAAGAAAC
The DNA here is from genome assembly GCA_910593695.2 of Ocypus olens. Taxonomy (NCBI): domain Eukaryota; kingdom Metazoa; phylum Arthropoda; class Insecta; order Coleoptera; family Staphylinidae; genus Ocypus; species Ocypus olens. The sequence continues at coordinate 3,690,475 of OU343057.1, read as the reverse complement.
TTGAGCGTCCGTGATCAAAAATTCTGCACTCCACGCCTGGACTTAACGTGTATAAATCAGGTCAGAACATGTTCATGTTCTCTAATTACATGCTATTAGCCAATAAACTGTCCATCGTAATCTTGGAAGGAAGACTTGAATTATTAATTTATTTTGCATAATGGAATTAAAAATGTAGAGATGTCATCGTAGGATACGCTGAAGCGCGATCGATACGTAAGTAGAGCATATTAATGAATTGCGCTATTAGAATATTATTTTCGTAATTATTCATAATTATGCATGATCACATAAAAGCTCTATTAACTGCACTCGTGAAGGCAGGGGACTCCCAACTTAATTATGTGTAATTTTTATAAATAGAGCACACAATTTATTCTGGGGTTGATAATGCTCGTGCAAATAGTAATGAATACAGTTTGATAATTAACGCATAAAAATCGATTAAATTAAATTTTTCTTCAAAATTTTTTATTTATTTTTTTTCAAGTCCAAGAGCTCATTCTGAACACTATTTTTCAATAAAAAAATTTGTGGGACTTAGATACGTAAAATGATTTTTTTTCGTAAATAGTGCTTAAGTCGACTGGAAACGCATAAAAAATCGATTAAATTAAATTTTTCTTCAATTTTTTTTTGTTTTTTTTTCAAGTCCAAGAGCTCGTTCTGAACACTATTTGTCAATCAATTTTTTTGTGTGACTTCCAGGAACTGGGATACGTAAAATGACGTTTTTCGTAGATAGTGCTTAAATCGACTGGAAACGCATAAAAATCGATTAAATTAAATTTTTCTTCAAATTTTGTTTTTGTTTTTTTTCAAGTCCAAGACCTCATTCTGAACACTATTTGTCAATAAAAAATTTTTGTGGGACTTCCAGGAACTGGGATACGCAAAATGCCTTTTTTTCGTAAATAGTGCTAAAAAAACGATTAAATTAAATGTTTCTTCAATTTTTTTTGCAAATAGTAATGAATACAGTTTGATAATTAAATATTAGATATGGATAAAAATCATTATTCATTAGTCATCCTTTTCATTTCCTTGTTATACTTTTCCAACAAAAAAAATTATAGTGAAAATTATTTTCACGTTTTGTGGGTTTTGTTCCATCGCACCCTTCTGCAAAGTAAGTTTTGGCTTTGCATATTCATAATTGTTTTGGTCATTCCTTTCATGAGGGAGAGAGAGGGGTGATGTTATATATGAATGCATAATAGGCTTATTTTAACAATAAAAGCATTCAAATATTTGGTAATATAAGAATGTATTTTTTTAACACGTTCACTGCGGTTATTTCATAATAGGTGGTACGGGTCATATAAACCCCGTTCATTTTTTTTAAAATTGTGTTACTGCGAACCAAATGGAGTTAAACGGTACCACAGATTAATATTAATCTGTGATTAATATCTAAAAACTTCTAATTCCGTCAAAGTACGACGAAGTTACAACCTCCACTTGTAGGGAAGTACGGGACACATATACCCCGTAATGCAGTGGATGTGTTAAACACAACATCCTCACAGGAAACGAGATACATAAAATGACTTTTTTAGTAAATAGTGCTAAAAAACGATTAAATTAAATTTTTCTTCAAATTTTTTTTTCAAGTCTAAGAGCTCATTCTGAACACTATTTGTCAATAAAAATTTTTGTGGGACTTCCAGGAACTGGGATACGTTAAATGACTTTTTTCGTAAATAGTGCTTAAATCGACTGGAAACGCATAAAAATCGATTAAATTAAATTTTTCATCAAATTTTTTTTTTTATTTATCAATTTTTTTTTTATCAATTTTCTTTTTGTGGGACTTCCAGGAACTGGGATACGTAAAATGACTTTTTTCGTAAATAGTGCTTAAATCGACTGGAAACGCATAAAAATCGATTAAATTAAATTTTTCATCAAATTTTTTTTTTGTTTTTTTCAAGTCCAAGAGCTCATTCTGCACATTATTTGTCAATAAAAATTTTTGTGGGACTTCCAGGAACCGAAATACGTGAAATGACTTTTTTCGTAAATAGTGCTTATATCGACTGGAAACGCATAAAAATCGATTAAATTAAATTTTACTTCCAATTTTTGTTTTGTTTTTTTCAAGTCCAAGAGCTCATTCTGAACAATACATTTTTTGTGGGACTTCCAGGAACTGGGATACGTAAAATTACTTTTTTCGTAAATAGTGCTTAAATCGACTGGAAACGCATAAAAATCGATTAAATTAAATTTTTCTTCAAATTTTTTGTCTGTATTTTTTTCAAGCCCAAGAGCTCATTCTGAACACTATTTGTCAATAAAAAATTTAGTGGGACTTCCAGGAACTGGGATACGCAAAATGACTTTTTTCGTAAATAGTGCTAAAAAACGATTAAATTAAATTTTTCTTCAAATTTTGTTTTCAAGTCTAAGAGCTCATTCTAAACACTATTTGTCAATAAAAAATTTTGTGGGACTTCCAGGAACTGGTATACGCAAAATGACTTTTTTCGTAAATAGTGCTTAAATCGACTGGAAACGCATAAAAATCGATTAAATTAAATTTTTCTTCAAACATTTTTTTTTGTTTTTTTCAAGTCCAAGAGCTCATTCTGAACACTATTTGTCAATAAAAAATTTTTGTGGGACTTCCAGGAACTGGGATACGTAAAATGACTTTTTTCGTAAATAGTGCTTAAATCGACTGGAAATGCATAAAAATCGATTGAATTAAATTTTCTTCAAAACTTTTTTTTTGTTTTTTTCAAGCCCAAGAGCTCATTCTGAACACTATTTGTCAATAAATTTTTTTTGTGGGACTTCCAGGAACCGAGATACGCAAAATGACTTTTTTTAGTAAATAGTGCTAAAAAACGATTAAATTAAATTTTTCTTCAAATTTTTTTTTCAAGTCTAAGAGCTCATTCTGAACACTGTATATAAAAAAATTGTGAGAGTCACCTCTTAGGTACATTGTTTTAATACAAGTCCTTTGACACGTGCTGATATTAAAACCTAACAGCTACTTTTCCTAAATAAAATTGTGTAATCTTTTATGATCGTATTTTTAAGTAAAAGTCTTACATAAGCTTTGTTGATTATTTTTCATTGTCCATACAAAGCGCTGTACTTGGCACCAAGAATTTGAATATTAATTTCCGCGAACTCCTGATCTAATCAAGCACATGAAATATGAGGTCACTGCGTGTGTAATCAAGTAAAAAAATGGATGACTCAATAAATTTATGCAAAGGTTTCGCTCTTGGGCCAAGTTTTCAATTTAAAATTTTCAATTGGAGCTTACGCAAAGCTTAACTTTCTTAAGTTATTCCTGCGATATTTGTCTAACTTTCAATGGCTTAATTATATTTTTTTTAGCATAGGAAGCTGGTGCATTCTGCCAGAGGTACCATTATTTAACTATTTGTATTGATTTCTATATCAATTATTAGGGGGACATACACTGGACATCCATGGACCCGAACGGCCACTTCTTCATTTCGAAAAAGTGACCGCCCGGATGGGATTCGAACCCACGACCACGAGGCCCGTGAGCAGGAGCTCTACTCAATAGGCCACCGCGTCCCCGTTGCGAATGTTGGGTGTGATATTTTCAGGAAAATAATCTGTCAAGTAAATTGGGTTGTAAATACCCAAGAATTCTTCTAGCTGAGAAATTGGTAGCTGTAGCCCGCAAGTTTCCAATTCCCAAATGGCAAAGGCATTGTTTTAGCAGTTGTATGAGTAATTTAGGTAGCGGTGTTCCATTTGATCTTCAATGGACGTAATTATCACTATTTGAACATTGGGCAAAATTCGGATATTCCACGGTTTTTTCAAATTCCTCTTTAGAGCTAGCAAATCCTATTATTGCATCAAGGAATGATTATTTCTCTCTAAGATGAATCGTTTGCGAATCAAATCAAGATTTATAATTACACTCAAAACGAATTTATAATCACAAAAACTACTAAACTCATGTTTACACCTCAGAAAGTGCAAACTTAATAGCGACAGCAGCTGAGGAGGAAAATTGTCTCGTAAAACGTGTTCGTTTAATTTTCGCCTGAAGCGATCAAGCTTAGTCGTAAAGCTACCGCAAGAAATTTAATCAAAAGTCGATATAAAATGCAACGGGCGTTAATAACTAATAAACCTTGGCAATTATATCGGTGCTAGCTATAAAATAAGTATTTAGGTTGGAAATAGCTCAATTACTGGTTCCAATAATTACAGCTGGAGCTGCTATAAAATTGTTTATAGCAAACAGTAGATACTCATAAAATAAAGCGCCATTGTTGTAAAATCGGCTTAGATTAAGCTTACGTATCGCGTTTAATATGATCCAACCTACTTAAGATTTTTAAGGAACACCAAGTTTTTGAAAAGATTTGAGTTACTTGATGGCGTTTATATTATAGTCTAGAAATCCTTAACACGTTCACTGTGGGTACGATTTTTGTGCGACTTCGTAATAGGCGGTACGGGCCATATAAACCCCGTACAGTTTTTTGAAAATTGCGTTACTGTAAATCAAATGGAGTTAATCGGTACCAAAAATTAATATTAAGCTGTGATCGGCTACGATTTTTGTGCGATTTCATAATAGGCGGTACGGGTCATGTAAACCCCGTACAGTTTTTAGAAAATTGCGTTACTGTAAATCAAATGGAGTTAATTGTTACCAAAAATTAATATTAATCTGTGATCGGCTACGATTTTTGTGCGACTTCATAATAGGCGGTACGGGTCATGTAAACCTCGTACAATTTTTTGAAAATTGCGTTATTGTATATCAAATGGAGTTCACCGTTTCAGTGCCGACAATTTTTTTGTGGGTTATTGCCAAAGAAAAATGTGCAGGTTCAATGATTTTATGTTGTTAGGAAAAAATATTTAATTTCTCTAAAAATTTACTGATTTATAAAATTCTTTCAATGTTCTCTTCATCAGGTTTCGTATTAAAATAATAAATAAAAAAAAATTAACACAATACTTTATTTACAACAAAAAAAAATCTTAACATGAATGTTTTGCCACACAAACTCCATGTGATGGGTACCAAGAAACTTAGTACGACGAAGCTCGATAGATTTCTATTCCGCCAAATACGGGACACATATACCCCGTAACGCAATGAACGCGTTAAACCATTCGAAGAATTATAAATTAATACAAATTGTGAAACCAGTCAATCAAAGTTATTACTTATTGTCAAAATTTCTCAAATGAATAATTAATTGTGTAGATTTATATTCAGGCTACATTTCGTTTTAATTAATTTCATTTCAATTTAAAGAAGTTGGACCAAGTTAGGCGTAAAGTAATTCAATGCTGCTGCTTAGAAAACGTTTTAAGATCTGATGCTGTCTGAAAAATATTACACGTGGAATCTCCGCATCTCCAATAACAATAGACTTAGATCCGCTTTCCTCGAACAACAAGGGAGAGGTAATACTCGGAAAGCGTACTACACAAGTGGGTTTTCTTTCCGAGAATTCCTTCGCAGCAAAAAATGTAATTGTGTATTTCCTGCGGAAATATTATTCCAGGCATGTTTTCCTCTCTGCGGAAACAGATATAAGCAAATACCGGATTCACGTGCAAGGTTAATACTGCGTCTCTGCATGTGCAGCGAGAAAGAATACTCATGATTGGATCAGAAATGCGTCTCGTGGATGTTCGGTGAGGAGGCTACGCAAGAAAATTTGACTAAAACAGCAACTTCCTCTATAAGAGTAAATAGTGCGGCACGTGCGGCGTCTCTGTTCAAGTTTTCTCTATGAAAATCCACGAGCCGTAGAGACGCGGATGATACCACCATAAACGAAAAAAGCATCACCATGGATGAGGCTAAGCTTAAAACCTTGGAACCCTAACGGTGTTCTTATGAATGACAAATCGGCATCCTTAACGTCGACACCAATCAAAAACGCATGACGCAAAATATGATGTTGTTCAATTTCGATGAAACTTTAGATTATGGGAGTTTTTATATAGCTGATTTCTGAAATCAAATTTATCAAAAACAAAATGGAGGATCCAAAATGACGAACCACGTGTGTGAGAAATGACCAAAAACGCACGACACACAGTGGTCCAAAGTCCAAAAAATCTGGCCAAAATATGAAGATGTTGTTCAATTTCGATGAAACTTTGGATTATGGGGGTTTTTAGATAGCCGATTACTGAAATCAAATTTATTAAAAACAAAATGAAGGATCCAAAATGACGAACCACGTGTGTGAGAAATGACCAAAAACGCACGACACACAGTGGTCCAAAGTCCAAAAAGCTGGCCAAAATATGAAGAAACTTTGGGTTATGGGGGTTTTTAGATAGCCGATTTCCGAAATCAAATTTATCGAAAACAAAATGAAGGATCCAAAATGACGAACCACGTGTGTGAGAAATGACCAAAAACGCACGACGCACAGTGGTCCAAAGTCCAAAAAGCTGGCCAAAATATGAAGATGTTGTTCAATTTCGATGAAACTTTGGATTATGGGAGGTTTTAGATAGCTGATTTCTGAAATCAAATTTATGGAAAACAAAATGAAGGATCCAAAATGACGAACCACGTGTGTGAGAAATGACCAAAAACGCACGACACACAGTGGTCCAAAGTCCAAAAAGCTGGCCAAAATGTGAAGATGTTGTTCAATTTCGATGAAACTTTGGATTATGGGAGGTTTTAGATAGCTGATTTCTGAAATCAAATTTATGGAAAACAAAATGAAGGATCCAAAATGACGAACCACGTGTGTGAGAAATGACCAAAAACGCACGACACACAGTGGTCCAAAGTCCAAAAAGCTGGCCAAAATATGAAGAAACTTTGGGTTATGGGGGTTTTTAGATAGCCGATTTCCGAAATCAAATTTATCGAAAACAAAATGAAGGATCCAAAATGACGAACCACGTGTGTGAGAAATGACCAAAAACGCACGACACACAGTGGTCCAAAGTCCAAAAAATCTGGCCAAAATGTGAAGATGTTGTTCAATTTCGATGAAACTTTGGATTATGGGAGGTTTTAGATAGCTGATTTCTGAAATCAAATTTATCAAAAACAAAATGGAGGATCCAAAATGACGAACCACGTGTGTGAAAAATGATAGGGTTCTAATGCAATTTAGTGTATGGTGGTTTTTGAGGCCGCTGAATCTCTACCAGGCGGCTCGTGGATGTTCGCTAAGGAGGCTACGGAAGAAAATTTGATCTGAACAGCAGCGGAATATTTGCTTCCTCTGTAAGAGTAAATGGTGGCACGAGTAGTTTTTGAGGCCGCTGAATCTAAAACTGAAGTCAAATTTTTTTTCGTTTATCATGTCACGTCATAATAAACAAAAGGTGCAGTTTTTGGGGCGGACAACTAACCTGGTGATGCATTGGCTAAGAAACTTAGTTTAAATATATTGGCAAATATCAATTGGCATGCTAAGAGATTCATCCTTTATCCTCGAAATGATCCCAAACGACTAAGTCAAACACTTTGAAGTTAGAATTCGATTTAGCCTATTTATTAATTGAAATACTTGTTTTTTCGCGCTGTTGAGATTTTGCGTCGAAAAATCCCAGTACATTTCGAACGGTATGGATAACCTAACCTAAGTTACGACAAGGCATATTTTTGATACAAAATACGACGAGCGCTATCGCGCAATCGATGAAGACAAGTGCTATTGCGCTTAACCCTTTGAGTCCCAAGCAGAGTGATCGCGCTGTTTGGGCCTCTTTGCAATCGATAAAAACCATGTTTTTCCAATAACTCAAAGGGTAAACAAAGCGAAACATTTTAGGATTTTCCAAAAATAATTGGGACTAAAATAAAAAAAAATCCCCAGCGCACAGGCAATTAAATCGCTACAGAAGCATTTCAATTAGTGCGCGGGCACGCACCAGCGCACTTTAATCCTCCCACAGCATTGTTAGCTGCATGCAATTTAAACGAAAAGCACGATTTACAAACATTTACAGGTGCAGATTAACTATACGTGTACAGAAGTATCAAACGCAAATGGAAACGCAGGCCTCAATTAAATATTGGTTATTGGTTTTCCGCACACGAGGTAAACACATCGAAACTTCTAAAGCGCAATTCAATACGCGTTGATTATTGATGTGACATTCGTAATACTGAACCTGATCCTGTAGGCGACCCAACAATCCGCTATTGAAATGGTAATAGAATCAACCCAATATTAGACACATCGATAATAGAAAGTGTACGCCGTGAATATTAATAGGCCTCAACAATTGTTTTTGGGTAATAAATTTATATACGCAGGAACTAATTACTAAAGGATTGCATGATTTAGCTGTACTATTTAATGATGAAGAAATCCATAACAAAAGCTTTATGAGAAAATTAATGCCTATCTTCAAATTAATTCCGTATATTCAAATCTAATTGTGCAGAGATAATGTTCTCATGCGATTCAATTTCCTAAACGCTAAGCTTTCGCAGAGCTTTCACTACACTTATTAAATATTACAGTACAACGTATCCCAACTTCTTCCGCAATCTACAGCTTTATGTAATCCCCTGCGGAAGTAATGCCGTTCAAAGTGCAAAGTTCAGACTGGTCTACTTTCCCGGCCACCGGAAAGCTCACTGTACGACTTCTTTTAACGATCGATGGCTCCTGCATGCGATCCTCGGCGTAGGGTTAATTCGGAATTAATTGCGAGGATTTTTGAGTTTTCGCTGAATGCGCTATTAGCGCTGACGCCAAGGCACACGCGAAAGCTTACCGCGAGCGTTGAATAAATGACATCCGCACACCGGCGGATCGATAGGGGTGGTTCTGGCATCGGGCACGGTTAAATCTATACCGTTTTTTTTTTAATCGGGTTACCCTTTTGACCCATTTTTACACGGAACAAGGGAGTGATAATATAAAGTATTATATATAGTAATTAACATGTACGTAATGACTGTGAAGGGGTACGCAATTAACCGGTAGTACTTAGTGGCTATATTTATATTAATTTCCAGCGACCTAAATAAAGGATAATTGTGTAGTTCCACTGTTTATGTTGGCGTGGTCGTTTAGAAGTAATTATTACTGCAGCCAAATTATACTTTGTGGATTTATTTTATACCAAAGATAGAAGGGTCCTCCCTTCTTACTTTTGCCCAAAAAACTGGATTTGAAATGACCCCACTTGGGTTTCTATACGCCACTGAAGAGTTACTTTCAAGACCCTTCAGAAAATGTACTAGCGCAAGAACAAATGCCAATTTGAAACCCGTGATGCGCCAGCAAAGAAAACTCGAAAATAAAAAAAAAGTAGAGATTGCTTATCAAAAATTACTCTTTTTTCTGACTCAACTTACTGTAAAGAGTGACTCTTTTCATGACTCATGACTATAGAAAAAGTAAAAAGTATGTCTGGAAAAGAGTGATGAGCAAAAAGAGACAGTCGACTCGTTTTACCCCAAAATATATTGATGAGCAAAAAAAAACAGGTCCTCACTTGTAAAAATTTGCACAGGAGTCACTTGACTCCTCGACTCATTCCTACATAAATAACCCATCTCCAGTCAAAAGTACTTCCTCACGGAAAGTTTAAGGACTATAAGGATTATATTTAAATTGATGAAAAGTGCAAGCGATCCTTTTAGCGCTTAGACGAAGAAACTCCACATAGAACGTGCAAAAGTAAGATATTTATATCAAAGGTTATGTTTATGGCAGCAATAGCTCGCCCTAGATGGGATCCACACAAAAAATGCGTTTGATCGAAAAATTGGCGACACAGTAAGAACCGCACAAAAGGAACACTTATTACAAAAAGTAGAGATGGACGAAATATTTTTTTGTGAAGACTCCACTAAAAAGTTTCGATTCATGATTATTTTTTATGAGCCGACTCGTCGTGAAGAGTCGACTGAAAATAGTCGATTTTTGAAGAAAAAAAGTTCTCACTTCCAAATTTTCAATGTACCCAAGACTCCAATTTCATGACTCAAAATGAGTCAAGATATACACAGGAACCACTTGACTCACGACTATTTTAATCATGAGTTGCTCATCTCTATTACAAATTCCATAGAATTTGTTACCAGTACAGAGATACGGAAATGTTTTTTTGATTTTTGAAAACAGCCAAGAATTCGCAAATAATGGCCAAGAGGATTTACATTTATTCAAGAGGATAACGCTAAACCACTACACGATGATGATGCGTTACTATTGGAGGAAGGATGTCGATAAAATCTGGGCATGCAATAAGGTGTGTGTGCAAATTTTGTACAGAAGATCTCAAACAATATGTTCGCTTGAAAATGATTTCCTGGAAAAACCACTGGTTCGATTCGGGGTTTCTATACGTCTAAGATCTTATTAAGACGCATCAGAACAAGTACTTGCACAAGAACTAATGTCAATTTCAAGCGCTTGAGGTGCTCGCAAGGAAAATTTGAAAATGAAAAAAAAACCATTCTTTTTAATAATCATCCCAGATCGTTAAAGTACACTTTTTCTCCATCAAACGAACGAAATAAATCGATTGGAGTTAACAAATTTTAGCTAGCTAAAATAATAAAAAATGTTGGAAATTTGAAGTTCTTACTTTTGCTCAAAAATTGTACTAAAAATGATTTTCTGGAAGAACCACTGGTTCGATTAGGGGTTTCTTACGTCATTCGAATGATATCATTAAGACGCATCAGGAAAAGTATTTGCACAAGAACAAATGTCAATTTTAAGCGCGTGAGGCGCTCGCAAAAACTTAATGAAAAAAAATCAACTTTTTTAATGATCACCCCAGATCGTAAATTACACTTTTTCTTCATCAGAAGAACGAGACAAATCGATTGGAGTTAACAAATTTCAGCTAGGTAAAATACTTCCAAGGGCCCCCCTTTCTTACTTTTGCTCAAAATTGCGTTAAAAATTATTTCCTGGAAAAACCACTGGTTAGATTCTATATGTCATTCGAAAGATCTCATTAAGACACATCAGAAAAAGTATTTCCACAAGAACAAATATCAATTTCAAGCGCGTGAGACGCTCGCAAAGAAAACTAGAAAATAAAAAAATCAACTTAATCATCCCAGATCGTTAAAGTGCACTTTTTCTTCATCAGAAGAACGAGATAAATGGATTGGAGTTAACAAATTTCAGCTAGCTAAAATAATAAAAAAGTTGGAAATTTGAAATTCTATCCAAGGGTTTCCCAAAAATGATTTCCTGTAAAAACCACTGGTTCGATTCGGGGTTTCTATATGTCATTCGAAAGATCTCATTAAGACACATCAGAAAAAAGTATTTCCACAAGAACAAATATCAATTTCAAGCGCGTGAGACGTTCGCAAAGAAAACTTGAAAATAAAAAAAAAATCATTTATTTTAATAATCATCCCAGATCGTTAAAGTGCACTTTTTCTTTATCAGAAGAACGAGACAAATCGACTGAAGTTCACAAATTTCAGCTAGCTAAAATAATAAAAAAGTTGGAAATTTGGAATTCTATCCAAGGGTCCCCCAAAAATGATTTCCTGTAAAAACCACTGGTTTGATTCGGGGTTCTATACGTGATTCGAAAGATATCATTAAGACGCATCAGAAAAAGTGTTTGCACAAGAACAAATGTCAATTTCAAGCGCGTGAGGCGCTCGCAAAGAAAACTTGAAAATAAAAAAAAATCAATTTTTTTAATAATCACCCCAGATCGTTAAATTGCACTTTTTCGTCATTAGAAGAACGAGACAAATCAATTGGAGTTAACAAATTTCAGCTAGCTAAAATAATAAAAAAGTTGGAAACTTGAAATTCTATCCAAGGGTCCCCCAAAAATGATTTCCTGTAAAAACCACTGGTTCGATTCGGGGTTCTATCGAAAGATATTATCAAGACGCATCAGAAAAAGTATTTCCACAAGAATAAATGCCAATTTCAAGCGGGTGAGACGCTCGCAAAGAAAACTTGAAAATGAAAAAAAATCAACTTTTTTAATAATCATCCCAAATCGTTCAAGTGCACTTTTTCTTCATCAGAAGAACGAGCCAAATCGATTGGAGTTAACAAATTTCAGCAGTGATAGAGCATTATCTTATGCAGGAACACAGCATGTATACTTTTTCTTCGGTATATATTGTATTGATGACATTTTTAGACAAACGATCGTTTGAATCATTTTTGAGATGTCCTTGAAAAGTATTCGTTAGTTTCAAAATAAATGAAAATTACCTACCAAAGTACTACAGCCGTCCCAAAATGTCGTGACACCTAGAGGTAAAGTTTGGGCAGAGTGAGAATGTATTCGGAGAGAACGCGATAATAAATCTACTCGTGGCTGAATCATCACTGGCGGCGCTCGCTAAATAATTATTAGTTTCCGAAATTTAAGAAGTTCACTGCGCAATGTGACACCAGATTTTTGGACGGCTCTACCGATATTACGGGTTAACGGATAGGTAGAAAATAAGGTTTTTTTAACCTGTAATATTTCGCAATGGTTTATTGCTTCTTCAGACACAACAAAAATGTTAATTAAATAAACATTAAAATAAAATTTTAATAAACAAATTTCAAGCAGTAAAACAGTTGAATTTAATTTAAGATAAATAAAGAGACTTACGAAATGAGTTGAAAGGTCGTGCATAACTAGAACAGCATTTTGAAGATTAAATCCGTTTACGAGTACTTGATGCAAACACGGTGAAATTCACTATTAAATACCATGAACACTTTAAAACCTATTAAACACCAATAAGCAATAAATTAAAGACAGGATTTCCTTTATTTACCCTTTGTTTAATGAAACGATGTGTTTCAGGTTAGAGAACAAGGACCAAGATGCTGGAAACGAAAATAAAAAATGGATATCCGCGGTCACGAGTGTTGATAATGCCATACATGCGCGTAGAAGATGTAAACAAGAGGACCAGTGACGTAGATAGTTAAATAATGCTTGAAAAACATTGAACTAGTAATATGTTTGTTTGGTTGCGGATATCTAAATATAGGTGACGAAGAGATAAATCAATTGAGGATGAAAGATGATTCCAAAATAGAATATATCATGATGGTGGTAAGAAATGTATGTAAAAATAATGATGTTTTAAAGTACAGTAAATACAAGTTAAAAGTTAAGGATGAAATCATTAGTAGGAGATTTAATTACTTTTCCAAAATCTTTAACCTTTAATCAACAATAAACGGACTGTAAAAATATTTGGATGGCAACGAAAGTTATATAAAAGTGTAACTGGACGAAGGTCCAAAATATTCAAATTAAATTACGTCGATCTCGGCTAAGCAATTCTTTAAAAAAATAACAATTCATTAATTAATGTTAGTCTAACTTATTTCGTTTTAGATTAATTGCTTATTAAAATTGAGCCACTCCTACTTTGTTACCCTTTATTCCATTTTTTCTTATCGAACATAATCCAATGCGGCCAATTTGAAATATTGTATTAATCAGATGTAAATAAAGAGGAATAAACTGACATCGATCCGTTGTTATGATATCGGCCGTTCGATTTATAGGAGCGCTCCTTTGTCTCCACTGTTGTTCTAGATTGAATCGACCTCGTGGCCTACAAAGCTTTCTAGGCCACTTTATTATGCATTGTTCCAGCACCAGCCCCATTCAGCTCGTGCTGGGGATTTGAAGGGAACATTTCATTATCATCTGTGCAACTCTGGGAACGTCAAACGTGAATTGTTCGAATTTCCGAGATGACTGTATATACAAGTGTTCCTTGTTTTGCATAATTAACATGAAATTATATATGTCGTAGGGTAAATAGCTATACATCTACGGTGGATTTCATAAATATTTATTTAAGCCAGGTTTTTCGTAAGCCGGTATTATATTTTCAGCTGTGTAAACATTCTTCATGCGTCATTATTTGTCACCGAATACATTGTTTAAATTAGAAATGAAACCTCAGAAGAGGATTTAAGGTACAAAAAACATCCAAATAGGATATTGCGAAGAGTAAATATCAATTTGAATATGAGTAATGTTATTGCAGAATCTAACCTTCAATTATGTATTCCGTTTACCATTTGAAAGATCGTTTACACAGCCGAAAATATAATACCAGTGTTATGTCAATTTAAGCCAGAGTTCTCTTCATTTATTTTGAACAGCCGTACCGGCTAAACGAAGAATCTGAATCGAACGCGGAATTCAAATGTGTGCTCCTTGGGTGCAAGTTAGTCGGATATAATTAAAATTGGCGATTTTTAATTTTGGTCGAAAACTTGAAATTCGATTTTGCTCAAAAATTGGCTTTGAAATAATTTCCTGAAGAAACCACTGGTTCAATTTGGGGTTTCTATACATCGCCGGAAAGATCCCTTCAAGACGCTTCAGAAAATGTACTTTCGTAAGAACAAATGTCAATTTGAAGCCCGTGATGCCCCATCGAAAATGGAAAAAATCGAAAAAATCAACTTTCTTAATAATCATCGTGGACCTTTATGTTGTACTTTTTTTTTCATCAGATGAACGATTGGCGTTAAAAAATTTCATCCAGAAAAAAATGCAAAAAAGTTAGCATGTCACCATGATCTTTATGGTTGATATTGAAAAAAGACGATTTTTTCAAACTTTGAACGGCTGTAGCGGTCGAACGAAGAATCCAATTTGAACGCGGTTTTAAATTCTGTGGTCCTTGAGCGCATATGAGTCGGATTAGACCGAAAATTGGCGATTTTTAATTTTTGACGAAACCTGAAATTCTATCCAAGGGTCCCCCCTTCTTACTTTTGCTCAAAAATTGCACTAAAAATGATTTCCTGGAAAAACCACTGATTCGAATCGGGGTTTCTATACATCACTGGAAATATCTCATTAAGGCGCTTCAGAAAATGTACTTTCGCAAGAATAAATATCAATTTGACGCCAGTGAAAATGGAAAAAATCGAAAAAATTAACTCTTTTAATAATCATCGTAGACCCTTATGTAATACCTTTTTCTTCATCAGAAGATCCATTGGCGTTAAAAAATTTCATCTAGGAAAAAATGCGAAAAAATTGGCACGTCACCAAGAACATTTTTTTGGTCATTGCATGATTTTCTTCTTTTTTCCATAGTATGCAAAAATGTTGGGTCTCGGAAAAATTTAAAAAAAAATCATTAACGACGGGAAAAAGCGTGTGGCCTAATTCTTTTTCCGAAAAAAAATGTTTTGGTCATTACATGATTTTCTCTGTTTTTCCCTTAGGCAAAAATTCATGCAAAAAATGTTGGGTTTTAGATAAAATTGAAAAAATTCAGGACGGTTCTAAATGACGGGAAAACGCGCGTAGAGTAATTCTTTTTCCGAAAAAAAAATTTTTGGTTATTACATGATTTTCTCCGTTTTTCCCATAGTATTTCTCAGGAAAAAATGCATGCAAAAAATGTTGGGAATTAGATAAAACTGAAAAAATTCATGACGGTTCTAAATGACGGAAAAAAGCTTGTAGAGTAATTCTTTTTCCGAAAAAAAAATTTTTGGTCTTTACATGATTTTCTCGGTTTTTTTCATAGTATTACTTTAATGCTTTGCACTTAGTATTTTGTAATTTTGAGGTTATGCTAGCTCTTACCACGTTTCCTTTTGTTTTGAAAATTCAAGCCCAAACTAAAATGACGAATCAATTGAAAAGATTTGCGCTTTCAATTGTAGCCAATGATGTTCTACCAATTGCACCGATTAATATATATTGACAGGTCAATAGAAAATTTAATTAATTAATAATTAGTGTGTGTTAATTTTAGTCGTGCTAACTGGCTGTCGGCCGCTTTTGTTCTTATATTAAACATAAATCTGTATATTTTAAATATGTTTTTTATTATGAAGTAGACATTAAATATTGTTTCCCCATCAGAACACCTACAGACCGGTTTCGATCTTTCAGGTCTCATCAGTGTAGTTGCTGATGGGGAAACCGGTCTGTAGGTGTTTTGATGGGGAAAGAATACTTAATGTTTACATTATTATAGTTATTTTTACCGCCACTGGCATTCCCATGTTAAGCCACTCGGATCGGGTTCAGTACAGCATTCAGGCAATAGATTCCGCCACTTTGGCGTTTCTGTCTTTATATAGATTACGATTTATTTTTTATATGGTATATATATATACATTTTTATTCAGATCAATTTTATTTAACAGAAATTTGTTTGAGTGTACAGTACATTTACTTGTTTAGTCTGTTTGGGCTATCGATTTATTTTTTATTTTTCTTTGATATATTATCTGAACTAATGGATTAAGTTTTGTTGTGCGATATATTTTACATTTTTTATAAACAGTAAATATTGGATTTGTGTGGCGATTTTGTGTTGATTTATATAAAGCAATAACGAATGAATAAAGAGTAAAAACTTACGTGACTGATCTCAGAGTGCCATTATGTTGTTACCATTGCCGCCTCCTCTATCTGTCATGTTGTTGACGGAGGTGGATTTCTCTATTCCCGTGTCAGAGCTGATGCAACCCTGAAACCGCATTTTAGCGTCATCCCCGACTACAACAGTGCGCTGACAAAGAATGAGTGTGAGACAAGAGACGACAAATAAGACAGAGGGCAAGACGGATGCAACTAAAAACTGGCGTGTCGTAGTTTCAAGATCGAATCTGGCGACGACGATGTCGGTGTTTCCGTTAGCATAGAAACAAGTGAAACGCGCACGGGCGTTATGGTCCGTGCCGTCCTTACCGTAAACCCTCAAGAACTCTTTGCACTCATCCCTAAGGGTATTGACACAACCTTCTAAGTTGATGAGCAATCTGCTTTCGTTAGCGATGATAAGGTCGGGCTCCGGAGGGGCCACGAGTCGGCGTTCATCCAGAGGGATGGTATTGAAGACGCTCAAGTAGCTGAGATAGGTGAAGTTGGTGAGGTCGCTGAGGACATTGGTTTGCAAGAGTGAACCGTTAACACAGTCCACGGCGACGACCCCGTGGCTCTCGTTCACTATGCTGTAGCATGACGCCATCATGATGTTTTCCTGCGATTCGTTCCATACTTCTTCGCCCGAATCTAAAAGTAACGCACGCTGACAGTTCGAAAGATATACTTTGTCGCCACTCAGTAATATAACATTTTTATTCCTGGTGGGAATATCGACACAACGACGGTCACAATTGTAGGGCGTTCGTATCCTCTCGCATGTACCTCTATTGCAGCTATACAAACCGTCTAGGTCTATGCAGGTTATTTTCCCACGGCGGCCGGAGCACTTCAAAGGTGGATCGGTATCTTTAAAAATACACTCGAAAGCATCTGTTATATTTATACACATACCAGTGGTGCAGTTGAAAGTCCCCGTGAGGTTTTTGCATTCATCGGCGATGCACCTACTGCGCTTGGCGTTTTCCTGGTCTATGCCGTAACAAGTTTTGTTGGCTGTGTTTGTACAATTAGCTAATAATAGACTAGACCCGTTGTACCTTAGATTTACGAAAATTTGCATGCAAGACCCAGAGGTCTTGCTCAAGCACCACTCGCCACACGAGCCCCAGTCACAAGTCTCTACCAGGACGGCCCGAGTAGTTGTGCACATAACCGGCTCCTCCACCATTCCATACTGCAGGGCGCGCGTGGATGGCACGTAAACGGCGACGGTTAGGTAAACAAGTGCAACACTACTCAACACCAATGTCATCTGACATACGCAGATGGTGCCACAAATCCGGCCATCCTGTGGCGGGATAATGAGATCCTCCACGGGAATTGGCTTCTTCTTGGGCATGTTGCCTCACCACCCTCGACACTGCATGTCAACTACTGCCGTAGCTGTGCTATTGCTGCATGCGCTGTAGGCCTGACGCGGTTTCCCTCTGATCAATATTACACTGCGGCGCCGCCAAATCAATATGACGCGCGCCACCTGTCCATGCTATTAGACGAGGCGCTTACAGAACAGAACAAAACCATACACAATATGTGAATTCAAAGTGTGGTGCAATTAAGAAACGCATTCAATTTATAGTGGATAAATCCTACCTGTTTTCCGCGCGGTCAACGCAGGAGCTCGAGCGGTGCGTGTCACATGGGGCTCCGGTGGCAGACGCTCTTCGAGTCATCTGGCGGGGGCCGGCGCCAAGATCGATACGACAAATATAGACTGCAGTGCCCTGAATATCATGCCCACCGATAGCACCCTGTGCATGTGCCTGAAGTGATGGTCTGAAGTCGTTCCGTTACTGAAACGACGAACCTTAATTACTCCAAACAATTGACACCGAATCGTGCTTCAGTCTTATAACCAATACCATCTGGTTCTGGTGACCAGTGCGATCAGTGCGCTGGTGCTGCCGACGAGTATGTAGGCGGCCGTTAGTTCAAAAAGCTCGATCTCGATGTGTTAGTCGGTTGTTTGTGCTTAGTGTGACCACCAGTGCGAGCCAAACTCAATGAGTCTATGATCCCATGGAGAAGTGGTCACGACCGCAGATAAGCAAATTTTGTGAGAGTCGCGCGGTTCGTCCTCGCGCTATGTGAAGTGAGCGGTCCGCAGCCGCTCGCGTTTTCTTGCGGTCGCAGATGGTGGGGTCCGGAGCTCTGCTACCCCGACCATGGAAGAGGAGAGAGAAGAGGAGCAGCCTCTGAAGGAAAAGGTGCTGTTCTACATCACGGCTTTCTTCGTGCTGCTTGGCATCTTCAGCTTATTTTCATTCTTGTTCCTCGTGCCTTTCGTTATCGACCCTGCGTTCACCACCATCTTCATGGAGTTCGACGAGACCCCGGCGTTCTGCGTGACGATGGACGACGAGCGGCGGCTAGGCGTCTCCAACTGCTCCTGGTCCTCGTGCAGAGAGGGCTGCACAAAAGATATTTATGACTGCACCCAGCTCCGCGTGAACTATAAAATAATGCCGCCAGATTTCAACTTTTCTACCATCACAGTAATCACCGAGGCTCCTTCACGTCAAGAAAGAGCCCTCCCTGATGATTACGACTACTACATGTCCGAAGTTGAGCCCACGGGGCTCATGGGGAACGACTCCGAGTGGTACTACACAGGTGCCAAGCTCTTCCCCAACGTTAAAGGCTGCGGTTACCCACCAATGCTCAATTGTTCTGTCTGGCTAAAACGGTACAAAGACATAGGTACGAACTTTAGTTGTTACTATAGCCGTGTAGACCCGGGCCTCGTCATCAGCCACCTAGACATGTGGCAAGTGTACATGAATTTAGTATATGCTATGGCGATCCCTATACCCTCGTTTATAATATCCGTCATTTACCTAACTTTCGCCTATTTCAAAATTTATAACGACGACGAGGAGACGGCGCCCCTCGAGAAGAACGCCGAAGCGATGGACATGGAGGGTGAAAGTGTTCCCGATGAAACTCCTCCTCAGCCCACCAGCAGTGGCATCACACCCGCTAGCGATGCTTTTAGAGAGGACTTGGCTAGTTTTGGTCATCATTTCAAGGTAGCCATGGCAGACGAAATGAGTAGAGAGAGCTTTGCTGATGGTGTTGCTAATTCCATTTCTATACCTGGGTAAGTATCTACATAACATCACCAATCGATTCGATTCAATTTCAATTAGCCTATTTGCTTAATATAACCACATCCAATTAGTCTACATTTTATATTATGTGAGTCATTATGTTTACTTCTGCACTACAGCCCTGCGTGGGCCATTTTTTTAAGACCCGGCCCGGCAGTGAATATTCAAAAGCCCGGCCCGGCCCGATGGAATAAAAAAAATTGTCGGCCCTGCCCGGCCCAGCCCGCTAGTGTATATTTGAAGCTCGGCCCGGCCCGGCCCGAAATCGTTTTTTAATTTTTTTGATATTATTTAAAATATATAATGAAATAAATTAATTATTCTGTTTAAAAAAAATATATAATCAAATTAAATAATATCGACATACATTTCGAACAACTTTTCACTTTCACAATTTTCGAATTCGTATTTTTTACGGCCCGGCCCGGCCCGGTATTATAAATTGAGAGAACGGCCCGGCAGGGCTCGAATCCTAATACGATATCCGAAAAATTTTGAGTGAAAATTTTCATCAAAAATGCGAAATTATTTACGTGCCAAATTACTCTTTTCGTTTCTGCTATACGAAATCCGAAAAATTTTGAGTGAAAATTTTCATCAGAAAATGCGAAATTATTTACGTGCCAAATGACTCTTTTCGTTTCTGCTATCCTAATACGAATCCGAAAAATTTTGAGTGAAAATTTTCATCAAATATGCGAAATTATTTACATGCCAAATTACTCTTTTCGTTTCTGATATCCTAATACGAAATCCGAAAATTTTTGAGTGAAAATTTTCATCAAAAATGCGGAATTATTTACGTGCCAAATTACTCTTTTCATTTCTGCTATCCTAATACGAATCCGAAAAATTTTGAGTGAACATTTTCATCAAAAAATGCGAAATTATTTTCGTGCCAAATTACTCTTTTCGTTTCTGCTATCCTAATACGAATCCGAAAAATTTTGAGTGAAAATTTTCATCAAAAATGCGAAATTATTTTCGTACCAAATTACTTTTCGTTTCTGCTAATCTAATACGAAATCCGAAAAATTTTGGTTTTATAAGATGACGTACATCAAATCGGAGGAAGTAACATTATATCCACATTACAATTTTTATAACAATTTTGACCCAAAATGTGGGTGATTTTTATAATAATATTTTTTTTTTATCCCCGTGGTGGAAATCAACTTGTGGTACACCAGACAACGCAGAATTTCATCGTCTGTTATGAGAAAAAGTTTAAACAACACATCTTTCCGTTATTATTTAACAACCTGGACTTTTTTTTCGAATGATTTAAGTTTAATTATTTAGGGTTAAAAAAGTTGATTTTTCCATTATACCATCAAATCGGAGAAAGTAACAAGCCACATCACCATTTTTTAATACCGAACATCCAATTATAAATAAATAATATTTGCGATATGATCGGAGATTAAACCGAGAACACACTCACTCCTGTGTAAACCATGGATTTTAAGGGTATATTTTCGCAGATAAAATCTACGGTCCAGGGTTGCGTTTGAGCCTATCCTCATCTTCCAGCCCTCGGTTAATCATAGTCTCACCTACCCCGTCTGTCAATGTTTGGATAGCCGTTTCCTCCACTTGTTCGTTATTTATATTCCCATATTATTCTAGGGAATTGTTTGCACTTCATCCCACGTAGTTGGGCCGACCCTGTTTTAATTAAACAACCTTTATTTCCATCTCTTATGTATGCATTCATAATTATGTCAAGTTTAGAATCGACGCTAATTAGTGCGATAATAGTTCTGTGGGTATAATTGAACTCCCTGGAGGTGAATTTAGTGTTAAGTTAAATAACTCTTGAAATGTTTTTTGTTGCCACATGGAATACTTTTTAATTACCACATCTAGATATTTGTACTCGATAATATAATTTATAATGTTTAAATATTCAGAAGTAACAACATGCAATAATGTTTTGTGTGGATAAACTCTGGAAATAAAATTCATTTTTCTGTTATCTTGGGTTTAATGGAAATACGGTGAAACAGGTCGATTTCGTTTTTATCCTGTATACTGTATGACGTAGTAATAATAATAATAATTTATTTATTTTACAAAAATAATCACAAAATACTAAAAATAAATTTACAAAATAGGGTAGTAAATTTGATTGCATCTAGGCGTGACGTCAGCATATTTTTTTTCAAATGGTATTATTATCCCTTGTCATTAGGTATTCCATTGTTCATAAAACAGTGTAAAAGTTTGGTATCTTATATAACAAATTTTTTGAGAAACACATTTTCGAATTTGAAAAAATTTAAATTTAATTTTTCTGACAAACCAATCAAAAATCATCAAAAAAATGTATAAATTGTCAACGGAGGTGTTAAAACTGTCTACCGTTGGTCACTTGACATTGGACGAGAGGGGCGTACACGCTTTCTACATTGTAAAAACTTTGGTATCTTACATAACAAATTTTTTGAGAAACACATTTTCGAATTCAAATAAAATTTAATTTAATTTCTCTGACAAATCAAACAAAAATTATCAAAAAAATGTATACATTGTCAACGAAGGTGTTAAAACTGTCTACCGTTGGTCACTTGACATTGGACGAGAGGGGCGTACACGCTTTCTACATTGTAAAATCTTTGGTATCTTACATAACAAATTTTTTGAGAAACACATTTTCGAATTCAAATAAAATAAAATTTAATTTCTCTGACAAATCAAACAAAAACTATCAAAAAAGTGTATAAATTGTCAACGGTGGTGTTCAAATTGTCTATCATTGGCCACTTGACATTGTACGTTGTATTTCCTCGCGGATACGAGTTTTCAGGTCATCCAAGTCATCCAAGACCTTGGATTTGTACATGCTGTATATGCTCATACAATTGATCTGCCACTCATTTTTGAAGCAAATCGTGCCTTTCAGAGAAACGCAATCGATTGTTCAATGTAATACCTTGAAATGCCTGAAAGGAACTGGAATGTAATACATATTTAAACAGAAACCTTTTTTTTAAGGAATTGAGGGATAAGAATAAGTAAATACCGATTGTTTGTATAATATTTTAATTAATTTCAATGGAATGACATTAGGACAAGCACTAAACATCAAAGGAATCGAAAAGTAACTTTTTGTTAGTAAAAGCAACCACCGAGCGTAGGGCTGGAACCGAAAAAAAAAATAAAATTCGGCGGCTCGGTGGTGTAGTGGGTGCCTGCTGCATCACGAGTCGAGTGGTTTCAATTCCCCGCCGGGCGAAATATTTTTCTGACCGAGAAATATCCGTCCGTAGTCGTTATGTTTGTCTGAAAC
This sequence comes from Ocypus olens, assembly GCA_910593695.2. NCBI lineage: Eukaryota > Metazoa > Arthropoda > Insecta > Coleoptera > Staphylinidae > Ocypus > Ocypus olens. The sequence goes on along the minus strand of OU343057.1, from coordinate 3,667,720 downwards.
AAGATAATAAAATCAAACAATAGTTTCCTGGCATCTTCAACATACATCTTACTACGACTAAAAAATATGAAAAGATTGTTAATTGAACTAAAAAAGTGATTTGATCGCAGTTTCTAGTCTTAGCATGTTGAGAAAGAGAGCGAAAGAGAGAGAGAGAGAGAGGGAAACATCTTTTTTTGCCTGGGATATATGTTCATGTAGCCAGTTCTAGAGAGAAACATTTTTTTTAACCTGGAATACATATTCACGTGGCCAGCATTAGAGAGAAACATCTTTTTTTTTGGCCTGGGATACATGTTCATGTAGCCAGCTCTATTTTTTGTGGCCTGGGATACATGTTCATGTGGCCAGTTCTAGAGAGAAACATTTTTTTTCTTTTGGCCCGGGATACATGTTTACGTAGCCAGCTCTATTTTTTTTGGCCTAGGATACATGTTCACTAGAGAGAAACTTCTTTTTTTCTTTGACCTGGGATACATGTTCATGTAACCAGCTCTAGAGAGTAACATCTATTTTTTGTGACCTGGGATACATGTTCATATGACCAGCTCTAGAGAGAAACTCCTTTTTTCTTTGGCCTGGGATACATGTTCATGTAGCCAGCTGTAAAGAGAACCATCTTTTTTTTTGGCCTGAGATACATGTTCATGTTCTCTAGAGAGAAACTTATTTTTTTCTTTGACCTGGGATACATGTTCATATAGCCAGCTCTATTTTTTGTGGCCTGGGATACATGTTCATGTGGCCAGTTCTAGAGAGAAACATTTTTTTTTCTTTTGGCCTGGGATACATGTTTACGTGGCCAGCTCTAGACATAAACATCTTTTTTTTTTTGGCCTGGAATACATGTTCACTAAAGAGAAACTTCTTTTTTTCTTTGACCTGGGATACATTTTCATGTAACTAGCTCTAGAGAGTAACATCTATTTTTTGTGGCCTGGGATACATGTTCATATGACCAGCTCTAGAGAGAAATTCCTATTTTTCTTTGCCCTGGGATACATGTTCATGTAGCTAGCTCTAAAGAGAACCATCTTTTTTTTTGGCCTGAGATACATGTTCACGTGGCCAGCACTAGAGAGAAACATCTTTTTTTGGCCTGGGATACATGTTCATGTGGCCAGCTCTAGAGACAAACTTATTTTTTTCTTTGACCTGGGATACATGTTCATGTACCTAGCTCTAGAGAGAAACATCTTATTTTATGCCTGGGATACATGTTCACGTGGAAAACTCTAGAAAGATTTTTTTTTTCTTTGGCCTGGGATACATGTTCATGTAACCAGCTCTAGAGAGAAACTTATTTTTTTCTTTGGCCTGGAATACATTTTCATGTAACAACTCCTGAGAGTAACATCTTTTTTTTTTTGGCCTGGGATACATGTTCATGTGGCTAGCTCTAAAGAGAACCATCTTTTTTTTGGCCTGAGATATATATTTACGTGGCCAGCACTAAAGGGAAACATATTTTTTTTGGCCTGGGATACATGTTCATGTAGCCAGCTCTAGAGGGAAACTTATTTTTTTCCTTGGCCTGGGATACATGTTCATGTAGCCAGCTCTAAAGAGAACCATTTTTCTTTTTGGGCTGAGATATATATTCAAGTGGCCAGCACTAGACAGAAACATATTTTTTTGGCCTGGGATACATGTTCATGTAGCCAGCTCTAGAGAGAAACTTATTTTTTTCCTTGGCCTGGGATACATGTTCATGTAGCCAGCTCTAGAGAGAAACATCTATTTTTTGTAGCATGGGATACATGTTCATGTGGCCAGTTCTAGAGAGAAACATTTTTTTTTCTTTTGGCCTGGGATACATGTTTACGTGGCAAGCTCTAGACATAAAAATCTTTTTTTTTTGGCCTGGAGTACATGTTCACTCTAGAGAGAAACTTCTTTTTTTCTTTGACCTAGGATACATGTTCATGTAACTAGCTCTAGAGAGAAACATCTTTTTTTTTAGCCTGGGATACATGTTCATGTGGAAAACTCTAGAAAGAATCTTCGTTTTTTTTTTGGCTTGGGATACATGTTCATGTAACTAGCTCTAGAGAGAAACATCTATTTTTTTTTGGCCTGAGATATATGTTCATGTGACCATTTTTTTTTTGGCCTGAGATAGATATTCACGTGGCACATCTTTTTTTTGGCTTGGGATACATGTTCGTGTGGCTAGCTCTTGATTCAGATAAAAGAAGATATTAACAAATCAGTATTTAAAGTAAATATTATGAAGGGTTGTCCGAGTTGTTTTTTTAACCTGTCTTGAATGGCATGTTCGTTTCTAAATGTTTCCAAAGATGTTCGCAACAAAGAGTCATTTCTCCCATCTCTACTTGCTACTATAAATATGTTCCGTATCACTTTGCCTGCGTAGATGCCCCACCTTTTCCCTTTAGACGTACTGTAATCTCTTTGTATGCGGACATGCTCCAACATTCCCTTTAGACATATTGTAATCAATTATTGACTTTGGATGTGAGCTGCGCTCGAGTATATTTGCATATTTCCTTTTGATGGAAATGTCCATTAGCATCTTTAGTAGTGCATATTGATACAAGCGCAGTTTTATTTACTTTGTCTCGTCGTATTTCAACCATATCATTTCCTACTTAAACATTAAAGATATCTAAAGATACATTTTTATTACTTCCTCTGTACGAAGTAAGTCTCTCTGTATCTCAAAAAAATAAGATTTTCAACCTTAGCTTTATTTGATAATCTAAAGTTCAGTCCTTCTCCTAGAAGTAGAAGTGCTTACCTTAACACGTTGACCGCTTTGTCAGTCACCGGTGACTGATACTGACGTACCCCACTGGGGCCGCGTCAGTCACCGATGACTGACAGTGAGTACATTCTTTAAACTTCACGAAAATGAATGAAATGAGCATATTCTTACTAATTTTATAAAATAAAACTTAAAAATAAAGAAAACTTTTTTTGACATTTTACAAAAAAACTTGTTGACAGTCAATGTGTTAATCGTATTTTGCTTAAAAAAAAAATTAAAATATGAGAAAAAGTTAAAAAAAAATCTTTTTTATGGAACACCCTGTATAACTGGTAATAATTTTAAATTGTGCATACAACGATCCTACGTCTATCCATTTGAAAAGAATAACACGAAGTTACATGGTTTTCCGTAAAATGACCGCGTCGGGTAAGTGTAATTTTTGTTTTATAAACATTTTTATCTTCGGGAAAAAATTAAAAATACAAAAGATTTGACTTCGTGCGAAATACGGGAAATTGATTGTAATTTTTTCGAATTCGAAACTCGAACGAAAATATCCACCGTGAGTTTTGTCGAGGCGATTTCCGCCATTTTTGAAAAAATGTCTGTGGGCGCTGTATCTCAAAAACTTTCAGAATTTGGTTCTCGTTCATCACGTGGTGAAACATTTTTAATAATAAACCTTTAAAACTATCAGAATATCAGAAAAATCCCTTCAATCCCATAAATAAGAATAAACATTAATATTTTTATTCTCAGTTACCAAAATATATCATTTAGTTATTTTCATAATAATCAAAAATTCTACAAACATAATTCTATCTATGAAATAGGTCGTTTTTAAACAATATTTAGTTATTATTAACCTTTTTGTTTTTACTCGGTTAGGTCCGTTTTTATGTGGTTTTTACAGATTCCTTTAATTTACTTTGTAGTCCTTTTATGTTTGTCGCATTCGTTCCCGTTTGTATCTCTCAAACGTTTTATATTTGTTTTGATTACCAAGAGCAACGATCGATTTAAAACCCTACACCAAGGGCTTTGAGCTATTCGTCTCTTTCAAGTGTACCTCTTGTTTTCGCCGTAACATTTTTCAGTTAACCCGGTAATGGCATCCTGCAAGGGCTCTTCCAGGGATTAACAAAAAAGATATCGCATTCGGGCCAACTAACCCTCGTTTTTTAACAAGGTGTTCCTCCTCCCTTTCTTCTTTTACAACCGTGTTTGCGATTGATAATGGCGTAGCTATTCTAATAGCTACTTTTTAATATTTCATCATCACGAATTCTGTACAGGGAAAGACAATATTGAGACACTACAAATGATTAGAGTTATTTCAACCTAATTCTGTACATTGATTAAAACACTTGGTTTAGTTTCATTTTTCTCTCCGACTAGTTTCGACCGTTGGTCAGTCTCAAGGAGATATGTTTCACCACGGGCTGTGAGAAACGAATTAATCATAATTCTGTACATTTTTCATTACTGAAATTTACGAGAAAATTATTTCCCCGAATTTCCTTGCATTAATTGAAAGTTTTAAAGATGGATAAAATCGGCGCTGTGGAACATCACACACTGATATTGTAATCACGCTACTTCGACTCTCATTAAGGTATAGAAACAAAATTCCAGTACTACTTGTACAACAAAAACTTAAAATACATGATTTTCTTTTGTTAGAAGTCGATATTTCTGCAATCATAATTCAGTCATCCGCCTAAAATCTGGCATTCAATATGGAAATTTGCTTCAGTAAACATATAAATAACAAAATAATCATGCCGTACCATTCGAACAATCGATATCCGCAATGCCTCATATTTTCCTGCAGTGTTCGTGGTTCGAAATGAAATATAACCTTACATAACCAATTTGTAACACATTTCCTCACTTCGCTGTTTAATTACACCAGCGTTTCCGAAAAGAAATTTAATTAAAATCCGTCGCCGATAAAACTCTTCTGATATTAGCTTTTTCATGTTTTCAAACCCATAAAACGTGTCTAGTTGGAGATAAATTAGTTTACAAGATTTTCCAAGAGTGTGACACACCAGATAGTTGCCCTGAATGGGGATGAAAATCGATAGGACGTGCAGGGGTGGAGATATATTTTCTGCTATCGCCGGGCTATAAAATTCGACCCTTGGGTCTGTTTTCTTATTTTCAAATAACATGTCTCTGCAGCGGGTATTATTTATTGCGGCCAACAACCTTCTTGATGTATTTACAAAAATATTTGATGATCTATGTGGTTTCAAAACACCAATCCAATCGTTACTTAGAAACAAGAAAATATCGTTTCTCACATTTCTTGATGATATCATTTTGTCGCGCTAAGTTTGTTATAAGGAGGAAGTAGGATCAACCATTGATAATTTGTTGATGCTCATTGAATTATCGTTACCTTTCAATATTTAGAAACTTAGTTACTTAGAAACAAGAAAATATAGTTTCCTATATTTTTTTATGATTATCTTCTTACCATATTATTTTATGGCACTAAAATTGTTATAAGGAGGAGGTAGGATCAACCATAGATAATTTGATGATGCTCACTGAATTATCGTTACCTTTCAATATTTAGAAACTTAGTTACTTAGAAACAAGAAAATATAGTTTCCTATATTTTTTTATGATTATCTTCTTACCATATTATTTTATGGCACTAAAATTGTTATAAGGAGGAGGTAGGATCAACCATAGATAATTTGATGATGCTCATTGAATTATCGTTACCTTTGAATATTTAGAAACTTAGTTACTAAGAAACAAGAAAATATAGTTTCCTGTATTTCTTGATGATTATCTTCTTATCATATTCTTTTGTGGAACTAAGTATAAGGAGGAGGTAGGATCAACCATAGATAATTTGATGATGCTCATTGAATTATCGTTACCTTTGATTATTTCATCAAAACAATTAAAAATTTATGACTAATTTCAGAAGTCGCATAATATTTTAAACTGACAAAAATTCAGTATTTCAGGATTAGAAACACCCTTTGACAAAGTCTTACAAAATTATTTGATAAAACCCGGTTCGACATGGACTGCTCGGATTAACCGCAGATATTTTGGTAATGACTAATTCCAATTTTTATATCTGGACTGAACAAAAGTACATTATTTCAGAAACATCCATTGCCGACCACGCACTATTTGCGTGGTATTAGTTTTAACGCGGCGGCCGACCACGCACCAGTTGCGTGATACGTTCTTTGACATTAAACCTTACAGGCAAGCGCCGATCAGTTTATCTGACGCAGGCAGTGAATTATTTCAAAAATATACTAAAAAAACCTTCGATAAGTAAATTCAACATCAAAGCATTTATCCACGTCTATTTTCGATCTGGGTCCGTTCCGTGTCAGGGCATTTCGTACCTTAGATAATGCCAGTATAAGTGAACTTTTTTAAAAGTTCGTTCATAAATCATGCAAGATAAATCAAATCAAGTCATTATGCCACATCTACAATCGGTATCTGGTAACCAGAAATAACGCGATTTGTCATCATAGCCTTTGAATCTTTTATGCTCCTCATGTCTGCCCTTCCGGAATTTGTTTGAAAAAGGAGGGCGAATGCGGGCGGCTTCGGGCACGCCGAATCGATTCGTAAAAGTTCACCGCAAAGCCCGCAATTACAGACAGAACTTATTAATTATTTAGTTTTAACGTATGCCAAGTTATAAGGGCACATCCGTGCCAAGAACGTGCATAATGCATGAACCCTCGAAATGAGTGAGTCTTGCCAATAAAAAAGGAAACTGTAAGAGAGATTGCAAACTTACAGCGTTTTAAGAAAAATATGGATTGCGAGCTGAATTTGTAATCATTCCGAAAAATTTTGATATAATCTACGGTTTAAGATTAAGACAAGAAAGTTTAAAAGAAATTAAATGAAGTTGAAAAGTAGCCTAAAATTAAGTCTTTATTTAATTTATTTAATGCTTCTGTTACAAATGTTGGTTTAACACGTTAAACACGGCGCGGCATCAACGCGGTGTCTCAGTTGATCTCACATTTACCGGTTCTCCGGACGGCGTGACATCAACGCGGTATCTCAGTTCATTTCACATCCACCTACTCTCCGGACGGAGTGACATCAACGCGGTGTCTCAGTTGATCTCACATTAACCGACTCTCCGGACGGCGTGACATCAACGCGGTGTCACGCTAGTTTAGAATATTCGGATGGCGTGTCGCCTAGACTCACTATCTAATGTTAAATGTATGGTATACGATATGCATCCGTCCCAGGGATCATTTTATGCTCTTGGGTCAGTATTTTCTTGGATGATTTATTTTTGTCATGCATAGAACGAAACAAATTTGAGCCCCGTAACCCAATAGGTCTATTGCAGTTTAGAAGATGAAACTGACTGCGTTTAAAATCGTATGCTTATTTTATAAAGAGAGTAATATCTTTTTGTTCAACGGACCCAATCGGGAATTTCTCTATCCGAAAAATATTCCGCCCGGGTGGGGAATCGAACCCACACGACTCGCGATGCAGCAGGCAGAAACTCTCGATTTTACTCACTACACGAACTCGCCATCCAAATCACAGTTACGAATATTTAGTTCGTTTAAAATTCTATTTTTATACATTTTCCTTTTTATCGTAATGACATTCAATGTTTTTACAGAAACAGATAGTGTGTATAGTTCAATATGCACAAAAGCATAAAGTACCACAATATATTATCCTTGTTTTTAATTTTTGCACTAATAATAGACCGGAAATATTTATTTTGAGCCCGATCTATTTCTAATGAAATCCGTGATCATAAAATAGAAAATCGGCAAATTTCAAAAATTTAAAATTTTGTGGATAAGTTAAAGTTTGAGTATTATAAATAATTTTTTTTTTATTGAAACAACGAAGGGAATTTTACTTAAATTTATTCAGGTGCACCAACGAAAATAATGATTTCTACTTGGATCGCTAATCCTTTCAGATAATCTCATACAAAAAGTAAAAATCTTCTTAACTAAATTAGAGTTTGTGCAACCGTCAATTTTCCTTGTCTAAAAAACTGCCGTCAAAATATTTTAAATTATCTGCTTGACTTAGCTTGTATTGCATTTAAAAAACCAAACATACAAATTAAATTTAAATTAAATTAAAAATTAAATTAAAAATTAAATTAAAAATTAAATTAAAAATTAAATTAAAAATTGAATTAAAAATTAAATTAAAAATTAAATTAAAAATTAAATTAAAAATTAAATTAAAAATTAAATTAAAAATTAAATTAAATAAGATAACGGTACCAACTTTCTAATTTTAAATGGGGTAATATTTAATTTTAACATGTTAATTAAATCGTTCTTGATAAATGTCAAATTCAAAAATCCAACGAGTTCGGCAACTGTGTAATTTTGAAAACTAAAAATCGTGATTTTGAAGAAAATCAATGATTTTGACGTTTTATATTAATTTTACAAGAAAATACCTTTAATGGTATTTGATTGTTGCAAAATTGGCTACATATTGACGTTTGAATTTTCAAAATCCAACAACGAGTTTGGCAGTTTTTTTGGTTCAATACTTAAAAATCAGTGATTTTAACGTTGCACATCAATTTTACAAGAAATTGCCTTTATGATTCTTCATTATTGTCAAATTGGCTACATATTGACGTTTTTGAAATCCAACGAGTTCGGCAATTGCGCAATTTTGAAAAATAAAAATTGTAATTTTGACAATACAAGGCTTGAAAAAGCAATGTTTCATAGTGTGTTGAGCAATTTTGAATAATAAAAATCGTGATTTTGTTGGTTCAATACCTAAAAAATCAGTGATTTTAACGTTTCATATCAATTTCACAAGAAAATGTCTTTAACGATCCTTCATAACTGTTAAATTGACTATATATTGACGTTTGAAATTTTAAAATCCAACAACGAGTTCGGTAGTTGCGCAATTTAAAAAAATAAAAATTGTAATTTTAACGATACAACACTTGGAAAATCAATGTTTTTGACGGTTTGTATTAATTTTCACAGGAAAACGTCTAAAATCGTTCTTGATAAATAATAAATTGGCTACATATTGATGTTCGAATTTTCAAAAGCCAACAACGAGTTCGGCAATGATGTTCTTGTAAAATATATGTAAAACGTCAAAATGTCTTAAAGAAATTTTCTTAACAAATGTCAAATTGTCAGCAAAAGAAAACTCGAAAATGGAAAAAATCGAAAAAAGTAACTCTTTTAATAATCATCGTAGACTTTGAACGGCTACGAGCTAAATCGATTGGTGTTAAAAAATTTCATCTAGGAATAATTGCAAAAAAAAATTGGCAAGTCACCATGTTGAAAAAATTTATTTTGAAAAAAGTGGATTTTTCAGATTTGGAACAGCCGTAGCGGTTAAACGAAAAATCCAAATCGAACGCAGATTTCAAATCTGTGCTCCTCGGGTGCAAGTTAGTTGAATTCAATTAAAATTGGCGATTTTTAATTTTTGTCGAAAAAGTGAAATTTGATAGAAGGGTCTTTGAAACGATTTTTTGAAGAAACCACTGGTTCGATTCGGGGTTTCTATACATCACTAGAAATTTCATCTAGGAAAAAGGCAAAAAAATTGGCAAGTCACCATGAATAACGGCTAAACGAAGAATCTGTATCGAAAGCGGATTTCAAATCTGTGCTCCTTGGGTGCAAGTTCATCGGATTAAATTAAAATTGGCGATTTTTAATTTTTGTCGGAAACGTAATTTTATGTAATTTTGAAAAATAAAAATCGCGATTGGTTGGTTCAATATTTAACAGCGGCCGCGGTGGCCTAGTGAGTAGAGCTCCTGCTCACGGGCCTCATGGTAGTGGGTTCGAATCCCATTCGTGCGGTCACTTTTTCGGAACGAAGAAGTGGCTGTGCGGGTCCATGGATGTCCAGTGTATGTCCCCCCCCCCATTCATTATATAATATAATGATCATATAAATTTAGAAATCAATATATACAGTTTAATGGTACCTCTGGCGGAATGGACCAGATTCTCATGCCAAAAAAAAAATTAAAAAATAAGCCATTTTACATCAATTTTGCAAGAAAATGCCTTTAATAGCAATCGGAAATGTTAGAAAGACTTATCAAACTCATTTATATTTAATAATAATAACAATCATCTTAAGGATCAATCAAAATTTTTAGAAGATTCTACACAGCACGATTGTTTTATTAAGCTGCTACACTATAGCCTCTAAATTATCCATCATTGATGCAATTTTTAGGTTTGACTCTTCATATGAAACATTTTTCAAAGCTTTTTTTGTTGCTGAGATATTTCAGATTTTAAAAATTGGCGGTTTTCAGTTTTCAAAATTTATAATTTTTTCAACTGAATCCGCTTAAGCACATAAAACTATAATTAACTTCTTTATCATTAATAATAAAAAAGTTACCCACACTGTACTAAATTTGGGATGCCCTGAAAAAATAAAATAATTCATTAGACAAATTAAATTTCAATATAATTAAGTAAGAGTAATGCAATTTGATGAAACCACACCAAAATCCGCCAAGTTTTAATTAAAATTATATAATGGCATCGATTTGTCGCGCGGTGTCGAGAAAGATTTGACCCAAATGCATATAATTAGCTTTGTGTAGCTTAATGTTTTCACGCATGCTAGACATTTCCAGTAGAACTAGCAAATTTTTCTTATCTTTTCCAGAAACCTGACCACGATGACCACAAGTATTTCGATGACGGGAGGTCCCATCGCTGATATCTAATCACCGCCACGCCTCGTATTTTCTCAGGCTTGTGTGTTTTCATACTTCTTTTGATAAAGCTTAGGATAATAATGACAGAACAATTGTACAATATGGAAGTGGTTGTTACCTACCTATCGTTTAAAAAACAACGTACGTGTTATCGCTTCATTAAAGGATTAACGGATCGAAGAATTGAAGGACTCTTCCTGCCAATCGAACTGAACCCAGCACAAACCACGCACTACTCTCCAGGACTGAACTGAATTTATTTAAAAGTGATATAAAGCTTGGTTGCCTGTAATTCGTAGAATACGAAACGATTATTATTTGTAAACATTAGGATTAAAGTGTAATACAGTAATATTAAGAAGGTTCTCAATGTTATTGCTACTATCATGCACAATTTAATGTAGTTTGCTTTAATATGTATGAACTCTTGCACAAGACAAGGCTTTGTATATCATTTTTAAATGAATTCACCTCAAGGATTTCACGCGACCAGTGAAATGATGGGTTAGTTGATTGGTACCATGCGCCCTCAAAACGTGTATCTACTTAAGTCTCCGTGTTTTAGGCCGTTTCTGGTGACTCAACTACTCAAACGCTTCGAATGCACACTGGATGTGATGCAACCGGCTATTGCAATATTGTTATATGCTTGAATAGCATATTTCGCAAAAAAAACAAACTGTGTATAGGTACGTCCACTGTTTCAATTTAACGTTAACCACATTTTGAATCAAGAAAATAACACCCTCATCTGCACGTAACGCTCGTCCAGGATTAGATAATTGTATACGTTATTTTTTGAAAACACTTCTAATCAGCCGGGCGGCGCAAAAACCTTCCGGCGCGGATCGGGATCATTACGTGCTTTGATTTAAAGACCCGTCGAATTATTTCACGAAAATTAATTAGTCAAAAACACACACATAATTAACTATTTGCAATGAGGCACCTAAGATAAAATTTATAAATCGAAACATTTTGTGCGATTGATTAATTTTATGATTAAATCTTGATCCTATAATTTCGCGTATTGTACAGAAAGAAAGTAGAACAAAATGCCTTAACACCTCTCATAAATTGGCTAGTGAACCGTGCGACAAGACAGAGAGCGTTCTTTCTGATGCATTTTTTAGGTTTCATGCTCGTGCAACTTTAATCTTCGTTTTATTTTAGGTGCTTCTACGTGTATATACAGTATTACTTATACCCAGTAAATTATTCACAAAGCTTCCAAGTGACCTTAAGATTTTCCTCAATCCGCATCGATTTTGTGTTATTGCAGCCAAATGAGCACTCGCAGCATATTTGGCAACAGAAACTGGGAAAATCTCGCAGCTTGACCCAATTTTCCCGGCGAAGAAAATCGACCTAGAAAGCGCCGTTTTATCGATCGCAATTTTTCGGAGCCCTCAACCGCACTGATTAACCCGACAATCAATTAAGGTTTCCTGGGTTAATCGTTCAATTTACTGTGATAACAAGACCGTCATTTACTTAAAGTTAATCCTTAATCGGTCTCGGGTAAAACACAATTCTTCAACTGTAAAGAGCCTCTAAATAATAACACGCAAGACTCGGCGGAAAATTGAGTTCTAAATAATAATTAAAAGTACAAAATACTAACAAGGACGTAACGTAATTATAATCAACGTTAAGATGTTAATACTAAAATTTAAAAAAATTAAAGAAGGTGCACCAAACAAGCCATAATATATAATAAATACTTAAACTAATACGACCCATACAAATATTCTTATTTTAGCGTCTAATCTTTGCAAAAAAATTCTATCATCTTTAGGGATATTAAAAACTCTTTTAGGTACAACGGATTAAGACCTTCGGTAGATCGATATTCTTCATGTTATTGGCTTGTATTCTGCTCATCGGTTTCTTGCTCGTGTTCCACATCTCTGATCCATACAAATATTCTTACTTTAGTGTCTAATCTTTGGAAAATATTTCCATCATCTTTAGGGATATTAAAAACTCTTTTAGGTACAATGGATTAAGACCTTCGGAAGATCGATATTCTGCATTTTATTGGCTTGTATTCTGCTCATCTGTTTCTTGCTCGTGTTCCACATCTTTGATCCGTACAAATATTCTTACGTTAGTGTCTAATCTTTGGCAAATATTTCCATCATCTTAAGGATATTAAAAACTCTTTTAGGTACAACGGATTAAGACCTTCGGTAGCTCGACATTCTTCATTTTATTGGCTTGTATTCTGCTCATCTGTTACTTGCTCGTGTTTCACATCTTTGATCCTTACAAATATTCTTACTTTAGTGCCTAATCTTTGAAGAATATTTCCATCATCTTTAGGGATATTAAAAACTCTTTTAGGTACAACGGATTAAGACCTTCGGTAGATCGATGTGCTTCATATTATGACCTTGTATTCTTCTCATCTGTTTCTTGCTTGTGCTCCATATCTAAATATGGCTTTATGTATAATTTTTGGAAAATATTTCCATCATCTTTAGGAATATTAAAAACTCTTCTTGGGACAACGGATAATTGCTCATAATTCCAAAAACAAACCAAATTTAATCAACGATATTTTTAATACCCCAACAACGCACCCATTAAAATCAATTGCTTTCAACACCACCAAAGCCAAACAAATAACTTAATCCAGTAAATTTCCTGTTGTAGTTACGTGACGAATATCCAGGCGAAATGTATTTACCTTTCGCGTAGGAGTTCCGCGCGAGTGTAAACGAGACTTGACCCTAATAAGCTCCGCCGGAGCTTAAAGGCGAAAAGCTTGAACGTACCGGCAACTCGTAATTGCATTATCAGCGAGCCTAGCGTTTACACATTCGTCTTTCTAAAGTTTAAAGACGTCGTGGCGAAGGAGTTTGCGTCACTTCATCTCGAGTGACTGCTCATTTGATTAAAGCGTCGCCTTTCAATTTGCTTCCAAGATAATTAACGCCTGGCCACCAATGGATCGTAAGTATATTAATTACTAAGTTTGGGTAGGCAGGGTGTATACAGCGCTAATTAGGTATTGAAGCGGAATACAAGTTTTCAAAGACATTTGCTAAAGTCTACAGGACTTAAAATATTATTCCATCAGCTTTAAGGAAAGAAGTGATAAAGAAAATATTATTCCAACAGCTTTAAGGAAAAAACTGATAATGAAAATATTGTTTCATCAGCTTTAAGACTTTTTGGAATGAACCGATGAAGGCAATTAAAGAGCTAGTAATTCTAATTATTGCTACAATTGGCGAGTATTGATTGATAATAATTATCTATGGATGATTTCCACTTTTTGTGAAAAATAAATAAAATTTAAATTGATTAATTTGCAAGTGCAAATAATTTCGAAAATTGGATTAAAAGTGTAAATATGCTTCCAACAGCGATCGAACCTGAAACCTTCAGTTTGATAGATAGAGTGTTTTTTATTTCTAAGTCGTTTTCAAAAATTTCCTGCTGCTGTCTTCATTTTATTGTCTTAGTAAAAACGCTGGTTCAACATTTGGCTTTGAGGCATTAATTTCTTATGGATGAAGAGCAACACATCATGCTTTTGATCTTTAATTTACTCACAATGGCTCTTTTTGGCCTTGATGATGATGATGGAGTGATTTTCATTTCCGAGTCTTTTTCAAAAATCCAGGACTCTTTTTGCTTCTTTTATTCTTCTAACTGCTGTTGTCTTCATTTTATTGGCTTGTATTCTGTTCATCTGTTACTTGCTTGTGTTCCACATTTCTGATCCATCAGTGTTGGAATAAATGTAATAATATCATTTTATTGGCTTAGTAAAAACGCTGGTTCAACATTTGGCCTTGAGGCTAACTCTTATGGATGAAATGCAACTCATCATGCTTTTAATCTTTGATTTGCTCATAATGGCTCTTTTGTCCTTGATGATGATTATGGAGTGTTCTTCATTTCTGAGTCTTTTTCAAAAATCTCTCTTATTGCTTCTTTTATTCTTCTAACTGCTTCTGTCTTAATTTTATTGGCTTGTATTCTGCTCATCTGTTTCTTTCTTGTGTTCCACATTTCTGATCCATCAGTGTTGGAATAAATGTAATAATATCATTTTATTGGCTTAGTAAAAACGCTGGTTCAACATTTGGCCTTGAGGCTAACTCTTATGGATGAAAAGCAACTCATCATGCTTTTGATTTTTGATTTGCTCCTAATGGCTCTTTTTGGCCTTGATGATGATTATGGAGTGTTCTTCATATCTGAGTCTTTTTCAAAAATCTGAGACTCTTGTTGCTTCTTTTATTCTGCCAACTGCTGCTGTTTTAATTTTATTTCCTTGTATTCTGCTCCTCTGTTTCTTGCTTGTATTCCACATCTCTGATCTATCAGTATTGGAATAAATATGGTTTTATGTATTCTTACTTTAGTGTCCTTTTGCTTATCTTCTATTTATTGCGTAGTATAACTTCGTGTTTGCTTTAATCCCTTCTTCTATCCTTCAATAATCTGATACTACTTTTCCTAGAACTCATCGTCTACTTTGATTTACATTTTTACTTCTTTTGCTATCGCTATTATTGTTAATAATCATTTTCTTCATCTTTAGGTTATATTGTGGGACTTCTTCAGTTTAGTGTTAGGTCATCGGCGAAGGCTAACTGTCCTATTTCTACCCGAAGTTATTTTCTCATCTTCTTACTACCAAATTCGAAAGGTAAATTAAAAGAAACGCTGAAAGAATCTTTTCAATTTTGGTTCTCCTTCAAAAATTATTGTATTACGTAACCAAATTATTCGAAAGGTGAATTAAAAGAAACACTGAAAGAATATTTCCAATTTTGGTTCTTCTTCTTCTGTTTAGTGTTAGGTCATCGGCGAAGGCTAACTGTCCTGTTTCTACCCGAAGTTATTTTTCTCATCTTCGTACTACCAAATTCGAAAGGTAAATTAAAAGAAACACTCAAAAAATCTTTTCAATTTTGGTTCTTCTTCAAAAATTATTGTATTACGTAACCAAATTATTCGAAAGGTGAATTTAAAAAAACACTGAAAGAATTTTTCAATTTTGGTTCTTCTTCAAAAATTATTGTATTACGTAACCAAATTATTCGAAAGGTGAATTAAAAGAAACACTCGAAGAATCTTTTCAATTTTGGCTCTCCTTCAAAAATTATTGTATTACGTAACCAAATGATTCGAAAGGTGAATTAAAAGAATCATTGAAAGAATTTTTTTCAATTTTGGTTCTTCTTTAAAAATTATTGTATTACGTAACCAAATTATTCGAAAGGTGAATTAAAAGAAACACTGAAAGAATCTTTTCAATTTTGGTTCTCCTTCAAAAATTATTGTATTACGTAACCAAAATATTCGAAACGTAAATTAAAGAATAAATCTTTTTAATTTTGATGCTTCTTCAAAAATGATTGTATTGAGAAAATAATTTATTCGAATGGTAAATTTAACATCAAATGGACGAGTATGTATTTACCACGTCTAGATGTTCAAACCCAAACACTACAATAAAATATGTACGGTATTAACATAATAATATCAAAATTATAGCTATGACCACTGTAAGCAACTAACTCATCATTCCCTTATCAGGAATAAATGATGTAGTGAAGGAAACGAGGATGGCGTACGACCTTAACATGAAATGTTCATTTATAGATTAATCAATGTACTAGAACACGTAATAACTACACCAGACAGTTTCGATTAGTAAACTGGTAAGAGAATCTACGAATAAATAGAATGTCGATTTACAAAATTGAATTTGCTGGAACTAATGGATGTATAAAAGTTGATAAAGTACGAAAGTTAAGAACGGATGCTTTGTTAACAATATAAACCTGTTGATTACAATTTATTTTTCTGTCTTCGATAACTTTGACTATTGTTAATCATCTAGTGCATATTAATTTCAAAATTTTGGTTTCGAACCAGGCAGCTAGAGCACCAAAATCAAGTACGCTAGGCGTAATTATGAATGTAAAAGGTTTTTGGAAAAGTTTTTTTTTTTGGCCCATTTGAGCCTGGCATAAGAAGCTTGTTTACAGCCAATGAAAAGTTATTTGGAAAATGTTTTTAATTCTAAAAGATATTAGGTGAGTATTGAAAGCATGTAAGTTGATACCAGCATTTTTGAAACTAAAAATTAGTGAATGTTACTTTTACCTAAACTGCTTACCTAAACTGCTAAAAACAGTATATGAAGTATTTAAAGAGTACAGGTGATTGAATCATGTTTGATACTCTATGTTTACCAGAACACTTAAGCGTAGCCGAGTTCATGTTTGTGGAAAGTACTGGTGATTGAAATCCAGTTGATATAATCACGTTGGAAGAGCTAAATAGTGACGATTATGAATGGAGTAGTGATGGCATCAAAAATAGCTGTGTTGATGTTCATCAATAACATTGCAAAATGTTGATATACTCTGGCCGAGCTATGAAGGCGTCTGAGGTGATTAAAGAAGGTTCAGAAGGACCGCCCTCATCAGAAGTGATTGGATATTTTGTCACGGATGTTTACACTTTACTTGCTAGCTATTGGTGCTTCTATTTATAAATCAGAGGTTCTTGAAAGATTACAGATAACTGTGGCCCAAGTTAATCACCCATCATAGCGCGGCCAGACTTTAGCAAGTAATCTCTTTAGTGAGATGTAGTTTGTTTATTATGCTTACCGAAATTGCTGTTTATAAAAATTAGAACAGTATTGGTGATTGGATTATAGTTGATACACCATACTTAATAGAATCGGTAAGTACTTTAAAGAATTGATTGAATTCTAGTTGAGCATTTTAAAAGTGCTAATAATTAGAAACATTACACAGTCGAAAAAGTTGAAGTTGAAGTTTACGCCCTGGTAATAGGGATATGGCTGAATACACTTACCAAAAAACGTGACTTCCTATGAAGTTTATAAAACATACTGTAGCTTCCCAGAATACGTGACTTCTTAAGAGTATTTTTCTGAAATACTGGTGATATATGTAATGCTGTATATATTAACGAAATAGTAATTGGAAAACGAGGAAATCGGGCGAAATTATGGTAGCACTAACAGATAACAGTAAGAAGTTGGTGCACGATAGTTAGGTACACCCGAAACATAGATAAAAAAATCGAGGAACTTAATAACCGCTTTAATTGATATCGATCTCATGAAATATGAAACTCCGGCAGTATATAAATAGGTTGACCCGTCCGATTATTTGCGTCAAATATATACATAATATAAATATATTTTCAAGCGATTATTTTCAAAATGCGGGTGTACATATTTTTGTGTCGCAAATAAAATTTTAAGAAATATAGTGTTACTTTTAGGGGTTCTTTTAGATGATTAAGAGACCCAGTTTGCATTTGCCTTAACCAGACGCTAGAGGATGAAGTAGTGATAATTTTCAATGCTGAAAATAATAGAATTGTTTCCTATAAGGCTTAAACATTCTAGTATTTTCATCCCTTGAATAAATTTTTAAGTGTACTGTGATTGATTGTTAATTTAAGTTAACGCAAATGTAAAACTGGGTATCTAAAGATAAATTTAAGATCTCAACGAGCACTGAAACATTGTATATAGATAGGCTCTTGAATATTGTTATAAAAGAATATTAAGCAAACTGTTAAAAAAAAAGATTATATTTACCGCTATAATGTGTTGGTAATATTTATAATATAAATATTTTATTCCATTTATCATTTGTGTGCCGTTGTATACAGGGTGTTCGATAAACCGCGTTTATCGAACACCCGGGAATTTAAAGCCTTCATGTTATTGTGAGAAGCATTTCTGCATAGAACTTTATCTTCAAACAAGTAGGTTATAAACATCACATTTTCATATTATCGTTATTGAAAGTGCAACGTTTCTTCATCAGGATATACTAAAATACTAAATGGTTTCCTTACCTAACAGCCGGGCGGTTGGTCTAGAGCAATTTCAGTTTGTAATGGTGCATAGCAATGTAGCAAAGCTCGCGTTTATTGGCACAAAAAGTAATTATGTAATCAATACTCAAGCAAGCGCATTATACTTTAAACTATTATTAAGGAACGCATCCACTATATTTTGTAACTGTTGTTTATATACCATGTGAACCGTTCAAATGTTCCCACTTTAATTGCTTCCAAAATGTACCAAATTGTTGCTAGTGGTTTTGGAAGAAATCAAAGCTGTGTGCGAGTTATTGCCCTTTTAGGCAGCATATATTCATTTTGGGTTTTCAGTAGGGTCGAGAATTTTCTCTACTAGTCGGGGAATTACAAGTCGAATCTATATGTAACAATCATGTTTCGTTTCAGCACTTGTGATATAAAAAATCAATTACACTAGCTAGAAACTTACCTTAAGTTCAGCACTTACATTCAATCCGAAAATTCGTCCATTCACTTCGGCTCCCCTTCAGTAGCATAGTAGTAACTTGTTCAAAACCGATAGACACTCAGAAATTTTAGAAACTAGGAATTGAAATGTATATATTAGACATTAACTTTAACGGTGTAAGTTCTTGTCGTGGTTTTCAGATTTTTAGCTTTTGTAAGTTTCCCATTGAAAATCTTTAAATTATTTTTACGGCTTCCTTGTTAATTTAGTATACCGAATATACAGATAGAAAAAAAATGTAATATTACTTATTTATTTATTTATTCATACATTTCCTTTACAGGCCGAAGCCTAATTACAAGGGAAAATTTAACAAAACGTAAAATTACATTTATTTAACGCATCTGTAACAAGTGAGGTTGTCCCAAATTTATTTAGATACTAAAGTTTTGAGAGAGAGAGACAGACAATACATTTATTGAGCAACTTTTACAAATGACCTCAATTGCCTAAAGGGTATAGCCGAATAAGATAGTCAAAAGTGCCCCCAAAGCAAATCAATAATCGCGATGACTGGATGAAAGATTATTAAAAATGCCGTTGATTGCTTGAATTTTCAACCTCCTGAAGCAATTCGTTGTCGAGATATTTACGTTTTATTTTTTTTCTCGTTTTCTATGGCACGAATCAAGCTTCTCGCAGTATTTTTTTAAATTTTTTTGGCGTCAAATTCAAATAGAAAAATGAAGTAAAAGTTTTCAAAATTCATTTTTGCAGTGAAGGCATTCGAGGACTGTCTCAGTTTTTCTTCTGTAAATGTGTTTTACCAAAATCTATAACATACATTTTTTTCAGAATTTTAAACAGTGTGGAAGATAGTTAAAATAATTTAAAACCACTTTTACCACCGCCAAAATTTTGATAAAAAAGTTATTTTTGTGAAATGATTATCTTTTTTTTTAAATTAGAGAGATACACTTCACAAAAATAACTTTTTTTTATCACAATTTTGGCACGAAATTCAAATTTTTAAGGTGGTTAAAAAAATGTATGTTATAGAATTTAGTAAAACATATTTACAGAAAAGAAACTGAGACAGTCCTCGAATACCTTCACTGCAAAAATAAATTTTGAAAACTTTAACTTTAACTCTATTTGAATTTGGCGCCAAAAAAATTGAAAAAAATACTGCGAGATGTATTTTTTTTTATTTTGGGTAGACTTGGTTTCATAGAAAAGGAGAAAAAAATAAAACGTAAAATTCACTTTTTCGGTCATATCTCGACAACAAATTTCTTCAGGAGGCTGAAATTTCGAGCAATCAGCGGCATTTTTAATTATCTTTCATCCGGTCATCGCGATTATTGATTTGCTTTAGGGGCACTTTTGGCCATCTTATTCGGCTATACCCTTCAAAGTCTTATTTATTATTCTCTTCGTAACTGAAGCGAAACATTTTTACAATAAGCTAAAAAACAAGCACTTTAAGTATTCTGAAAATCACAACAATTACGAGTATTAATTACAAACAAACAATGATGCCCTGAGAGATCAACCCAAAATGAACTTTTCTTTCGAGACAGTCCAACCAAAACAATATGCTGCTTAATTACATTGGAAGAAAATTTATAAATTATTATGTAATAATTTGTGATACACTGCTCATCTATGAGTATTAATAGATTTCAATAATACAGATTCTAAATATCAGTAAGCTTTGTCTCCTTTCATTGTTACCTTTATCGGATTTGCCTCTACTAAAATAACAATCAATTAGTAATAACTAAGTGTATTTTATATTTAAAAAAAAAGAGAAAGCTAAGATGTTCCGCTATTTTCTTGTTTAATGATTGAATTACATACGTATTTGTTGAATTGTAGTTCGATTAGTGCACACCCCGTATCCTTCTTTATTTTGACGTTAAATTAGATCGGTAGATATGGTTAAAATTTTCTTTTTATAGTTATTATGATTTAATCCTATTTTTTTTTCGTAAAAAAACGATTTAATTGGTACCAACAAAATTATTTTTAGATTTTTGATAGTAAAGTTAGTAAAGCATAAGTATGAAGATAAAAATAAACTACGAAATTAATTTTAGATCTTTGTTAGGAATTGCAGAGATTGGAGGTTTCTCTAATTATTTATATTTTTTAATTGACACATCAAACAAGATGAGTATTAAAAATTTGAATAAAGACGAGTACTTAATTTTAGAAAATTAATTTTAGATCTTTGGGAGGAATTGCAGAGATTGCAGGTTTCTCTAATTATTTATATTTTTTAATTGATACATCAAACAAGACGAGTATTAAAAATTTGAGTAAAGACGCGTACTTCCTTAAAAATGTGATCTATATCGCTTGATGATGATGTCCTAGGCCGAAACCGGTAGCGATATAGATAAAATTAATCATTTTTAACCCGCCAATGGTGACCCTACTGGTCTGTGAGACCGCGTGTGTCGAATAACTTTATTCTCCGTTATTGTTTTTTGTTGCAATTTCGAGTAGCTGCCGCATTGCAGAGCTTAAATTGATTAAATATCTTTGTTTTATTGTCAAAGAGCATACATTAAAAAAAAAACACGTTTAGAAAAATCTTCAGTTGAAAACCCCGGTGCGTATAAAATCCAAAATCCGTTATAAAATGTACAGTTTTTTCATTAATCTGCGTTCATAAAATATGTGATTCCTGAACCCTTCAAGTAGCGAGAAAAAGTGCCATAACGGTTAATTTTTTCACTCTTTTGCGTGAAAAAAAGTGCCGTAGCGGTTCATTTTTTAACGCAACTAAAAAATTGTTTGCGCAAAGTGTGTCATGAACGCTTCGCAACACAAATATCAAACATTCGTTTCCGATCAAGAAAACTTGATGATTATTATTGTTTTTTTAATTTAAAACAAGTATTATTACTTATAAAAATTGATTAAAGTTTTATTAAATTTTTTGTATGAAACTCGAGAGTAAAGCAACTTTTTTTCACTTGTAGGAATCTTTCCTACTTGTGAAAAAAAGTATTACTTCACTCACTTGTTGCATAAATAACTATTGCGTCACCAATGGCGGGTTAAGGAAGCACACATCTTTATTCAAATTGAAATGCCGTAAAACCACACATCATGTATTCAAAATGTTGGACCAAAATCTTCAGAAGAGCGTCATTGAATCATTGAAACCATGTTGATCCAACGAAATAGTAATTCTTCTAGCGAAAAAATTTTCGCTACCAGTTATCATCAGACCATTATCATCAAGACAATTTTGCCTGATGATGACCGAAACTGGTAGCGATAGAGCTAAAATTAATTATTTTTAAGGTACGTATCTTCATTCAAATTCAAATACCTCAAAACCACACATCATGTATTAAAAATTTTGGACCAAAATCTTCGGAAGAGCAAGTAACTGAATCATTGAAACCATGTTAATCCAACGAAAAAGTAATTCTTCTAGCGAACAAATTTTCGCTACCAGTTTCGGCCCAGACCATTCTCATCAAGACAATTTTACCTGATGATGGCCGAAACTGATAGCGATGTAGCTAAAATTAATCATTTTTAAGGTACGTATCTTCATTCAAATTCAAATACCTAAAAACCACACATCTTGTATTAAAAATTTTGGACCCAAATCTTAAGAAGAGCAAGTCATTGAATCATTAAAACCATGTTCATCCAACGAAATAGTAATTCTTCTAGCGAACACATTTTCGCTACCAGTTATCATCAAGACACTTTTGCCTGATGATGACCGAAACAGGTAGCGATATAGCTAAAATGAATCATTTTTAAGGTACGTATCTTCATTCAAATTCAAATACCTTAAAACCACACATCATGTATTAAAAATTTTGGACCAAAATCTTCAGAAGAGCAAGTCATTGAATCATTGAAATCATGTTGATCCAACGTAATAGTAACAAACACATTCATTGCATGCACTTTATAAATAAAATAAAGAAAATTGATTTTTTACTTATTAATTTAGTTTAGGAACTGACGGCAAATTTATTGGGTGAAAGATAAGATGAACGGAGAAACTATGGATGCACAGTAAGTCTTGCGGTGTGTAAATAAGTTATTATCGTACTGTTTTTTTTTACATAAGAGGCTTGGTGAAACTTGCCCAACCTTACGTAATCTATAGTATACCATCGCGAATGACCTTGAATCCAAAATTCCTTATGCTATGACACCCATAATAACAATCCTTCCGTAAGTGTTGCCTTACGCTTCCTACAAAATTTCCGGTAATTAATTTGACAAACCTTATAAACAGGATTCACAAAGGTTCACAAAAGTAATAAATAGGGAAAATGTATTTGATCGGGAATAAGAGAGTGGGCTTTTTTCAGAAGAACTCTTTGAAACTACAATAAATCAATTTTGAAATGGCGGCATTAAGAACTTCCAGTAGTCTCTTAGAGATTCCTATTATTCATGGCTGACAATAAAAGCCATTTCCAAAGTCACCCGGGGGCATAATTTGCAACTATGCCAAGAATTTTAAACATGTATTTTTCCTTATTGTTGTCGTTTTTATATAATTCATATTATTCAACAAGATGGTTAGGAAGAAACAATAAATATTCTTAAATAATATCAAATGGAACATGTAAGTAACGTTCACTGCCGACCACGCACCACTTGCATGGTATTGGTTCTAATGCAGGGGCCAACCACGCACCTGGTGCGTGATAGGTTCTTTGACATTAAACCTTACAGTCAAGTGTTGGCCTGATTGTAGAGGTGGGTAATTAATGAGTGAGAGTTTTCGGGTTAAATTGAAAAATTTTCAAGGTGAGGACCTTTTTCTTAGCTCTTCACTATGTTTTCAGGGTATATTGCAAGATTTTAGAAGTGAGATCATGAGTCACTTCGAGAATTTTAATTTTTTTCACAAATCTTTACTTGACTGGCAATCAGTTTATCCGACACCGACAGTGAATGTGTTAATATAAGATTTTATTTTCTTAGATGACCTTTTTCTTAACTCTTCACTATGTTTTCAGGCTATATTGAAAAATTTTCGAAGTGAGATCATGAGTCACTTCGAGAATTGACTCTTTTCACCAATCTTTACTTGACTGGCAATCAGTTTATGAATGTGTTAACATAAGATTTTATTTTCTTAGATGAGTGCTATTGTTTATTTATTGAATAATTTTACCTACACTTTGTAGTGTATATATTTTATTATTAATAAACAGAAATTTGCGCAGTAAATAATTAAACATGTAATAGTTTCGCAGATACCGCTGTGTTTCAAACTACTGGTCCTGACAGCTAAAAGCCAAGTTTAATCTCGGCACACTGGATAATGATTTATTTTCTTAGCCCCAATTTCAAGATATAAACCTGCCCGCGTCTGGAAATTAGTGGAGATTTAAAGCTGCGTCTGGATACTTCCAGACTTCTGTGTTGGTATTGATTTACTCTCTATTAGTTTTTTGTTGGCTTACGTTTTCCGTTAACACGCCCTAATATTAAAGTTTTCGTGTTACTATTTTCATTTTCGATGATATAGTAAAATTAATTTTAGGCATTTTTAACACTTTAAGCCCCAAATAGCGCGATCGCGCTGTTGAGATTTTTTTTATGGATTTGTTTGGCGTTTCTCGACAATGTGCTTCAACGACAATTAATTTCCTTCCAATGAACAGAATTTTCATTTTGTTCCTATTTTTATTTTCGTTGATATAGTAAAATTAATTTGAGGCATTTTTAACCCTTTCAGCCCCAAGCATCGCGATCGCACTATTGAGATTTTTTTTTAGGATTTGTTTGGCGTTTTTTTGTTCCTATGTTTATTTTCGTTAATACAGTAAAATTAATTTGAGGCATTTTGAACCCTTTGAGCCCCAAGCATCGCGATCGCGCTGTTAAGATTTTTCGATGTATTTGTTTAGCATTTTTCAACCATGTGCTTCCAACAACCCTTGGGGCCCAAAGGGTTAATTTCCTTCCAATGAACAGAATTTTCATTTTGTTCCTGTTTTTATTTTCGTTGATATGGTAAAATTAATTTGAGGCATTTTTATCCCTTTCAGCCCCAAGCATCGCGATCGCGCTGTTGAGATTTTTTTTAAGGATTTGTTTGGCGTTTTTTTTTGTTCCTATTTTCATTTTCGTTGATATAGTAAAATTAATTTGAGGCATTTTTAACCCTTTGAGCCCCAAGCTTAGCGATCGCGCTGTTAAGATTTTTTGATGTATTTGTTTAGCATTTTTCGACCATGTGCTTCCAACAACCCTTAGGGCCCAAAGGTTTAATTTCCTTCTAATGAACAGAATTTGTATTTTGTATACAGGGTGTCTCAGACACTCCCCAGGCCTATAACTTTCTTATTTTTAAAGATAAATATAGAAAATCATATATATTTTTAAATGGGAGCAAATTCTAAACTAAAAAAAAATGAACTTAAAAATCAACCTTTAATCTCATTTTTCTCATTTTTTTCTAATGTAACAATCATATTGGTTTACATGGTTGTAAAGAGATTAAAAAATACTATTATAGTAAGAAAAAAACAAGACCAGTGCCATTTGAAAAAAAAGTTGAACATCACTCTCAAAATATGAGCAGATATTTTTGAAAATTTTATTCTTATAATTTTAAAGAGAATTTGCTCCCATTTAAAAATATATATGGTTTTCTATATTTATCTTTAAAAATAAGAAAGTTATAGGCCTGGGGAGTCATGTCTGAGACACCCTGTTTATATAAATATTTCATAATACATTAAAATTAATCTCAGGTACAAGTTCCAAGAGGTTGAAACTACTGATATCCCGGTACGATTCTGGTGGTCCAAATAATTTTGAACATCGGGCACGAACTATTTAAACAGGAGCTGATTTTAAACGGAAATTGGTGTACTTGCAACTACAAGAAGTTCGTCAAGAAGCAGGAGTTGAGAATGCCGTTCAACAGTTAAGCCTGTAGGTATTATCATTCTTTTTATTATTTGTGGCATTATGTGTAATGAATTCGTGTATTTATATAGGGTAAAGGCAAGTTTCGTAGTAAACTAATATCTAGCTAAGATATTAATAATTTGGGTCCCAGGAAGCACATGGTCGAAGAACGCCAAACAGCGCAATTTCGACTGCGAAGATGCCCGAACAAAAAATCTCAACAGCGCGATCGTGCTGCATGGGACTCAAAGGGTTATTCAATCTTCGTCACTGACTTGAACCTATGCAGTGACGGTTCGCGGAGTTTTTTCTGGTACGGCCGAGGAACAAGAGATGGTAATACAGATAGGCAGGGTCAGTTGCTGAGACGGCTGGCTGCGTCACCGCACCTATCTGTATCACCACCTCTTGTTCCTCGGCCGTACCAGAAAAAACCCCGCGAACCGTCACTGGTTCAAGGCAGAAGCAGATATGAATAATCTCCAACAACGTACTGCTTTAAATTTCCTTTATTAAAGCGCCATCTCTTGACCTCCGGAAGAAAAGTGGCCGGGATCAGAACCGCACCCAGGGAGGTGGCCATCGGGCTTGTTATTATACACGTGAGCCCCATCCCCAAACCAAATTTCAGGGTGCGCGCCTGGCCAGGGTTTCCCTAGCCACTTTGTAGTATCATGACCTTGAGATCGGCTTTTTTCGTTTGTCGTGCATCTTTTCCTTTTCTTTCCTAGCTTTGAGATTACAAATTATTTCACTAAAAATATGCCTTTATGGATTAAAAAAATATCAACAATATAAATTTACAGTTTATCGCTTAGAGAGAGAGACAATACATTTATTGAGACACTTTTACAAATGACCTCAACAGGCAATTGACCAGAGGTCTTTGAGCCTTTTATCACTTATTTTAAGCAATTTTTTTATAAATAATAGATTATTTTCTTCCTCACTGTCAACTCGATTTATCTCGTGCGTTATAGGCAGATGTTAAGAATGTAGCGATTCTTCTGGACACATAATACAAAACCAGAAACCATGTAACGTAAATCTGTTTTTAGGGACACTTTCCATCGCCTTAAACAAATACCATCATGCTGAGCATTTTCTGCTGTTAACAGCTGAGATGTGACCTTCAAGATCAACTCCGGTGGATAAGACTGGGAAACCATGCTGATGAAATAATTATAAGACCGATAACAATGGAAACAGTTCCCTAATACTTAATAACCCTAACTATGAAGACTACTAATCAGATAGAAGCATAAGAAACAAGAAGGAATGTATTGAACAGGAGATACATGACCTACTACAAGTATAAAAGAAGTATGACATTTTCAGAAATATAATATGGTAAATGCTATAATATTCTTTCAGTAAATTTTAAAATAGTACTTTAGTATTATGAATTTTAGGTATGCTAGTTACAGTATTACCGAGCACTCGAGGCGCGTGGGTATGAAGTTTGCGCAGAGTGAGAAAATATACCGAGTATGTGACAACAAATCTCCGGAGACAATTGAATTTAAGATGGTCTCGAGTGCTTAGTACAACTCTACATTTCTTAACACGTTCGCTACCACCGACGCGCTAGTGCGTCCGACTTTATACTTGCGTAAATGCAATCTCAATTGCGGTGGCAGCGAACGTGTTAAGCTCAACTTAAACGCGTAACAAACTCATGGGCTTTAATCGATTTAATATTCATCCTTTCATTTTCTAACACTATTACTTAATAGCATCGTATATTCATTAAAAAAAAACCTCAAGTGTGCCATGATTTTTTACGTTAGGAATTGACATACAAAACGTCAGGTCGTTGAAACTACGTCTTCTCGGGTCCGGGACAAAGTGCCGAATGCCCAAAGTGCCGAATCGGTATTTTGCCCAAAGTGCCGAATTGTATAGTAAATACCATGCCCAAAGTGCCGAACGACGCCAAGCGACGTCGCATCGTTCGTACACGAGGCGTCGGAGCCGAATGCGAATCGTCACTTTGTCCTCGCGCCGACTTCTCACTACAGCCCAAACTGCCGATTCGCCAATTTGGCCCTCGCACGCACCTACGAGTAAGGCCCAAAATGCCAAATATTTATGGTATAATACGTTTAAAAACGTTTAAAATAAAAATACAATTTGTTTTATTTTAAATTACAAAAAAACATTCTCCAGCCCTGAAACCATCTACTCTCCATTGATAAACTTCTATTATCAAAAATTATTTTCGCACATTACGAACATACATAAGGGTGCGCATTCGGCATTTTGGGCCTTACTCATAGGTGAAGACGTTCTGTCGAATGACCAAAGTGCCGATTCGCATTCGGCTCCGACGCCTCGTCTACGAACGATGCGACATCTCTTGGCGTCGTTCGGCACTTTGGGCATGGTCGGTAGTATGAAATTCGGCACTTTGGGCAAAATAGCGATTCGGCACTTTGGGCCAAATTGCGATTCGGCACTTTGGACATTCGGCGTCTTCTCTGCGTCGTTTATCACAGCAAATTAATTTACCGGTAGAAACATGCCGCAAGTAACATAACCTTAATATGTGTTACCAACTTAAAAAAAAAAAAATAAAAAAAAAAAAAATCATGGCACACTTGAGGTTTTTTTTTAATGAATGAATGAATGAACTTTTTAATACTTTATTTAATTGATAGATAATACACGTTTCTGTTATCTTGTAGAAGTTTTAACAGGAATACACTTTTATTTATACAAAAATCAAAGTGTAGAGTATATTCTAATTAATTATTAAATTTACTAATGTCTACTTTTACTTGGCACTTTGGGCCAAATTGCGATTCGGCACTTTGGACATTCGGCGTCTTCTCTGCGTCGTTTATCACAGCAAATTAATTTATCAGTAGGAACATGCTGCAAGTAACATAACCTTAATATGTGTTACAAACTTTAAAAAAAAAAAAATCAAAAATATAAAATCATGGCATACTTGAGGTTTTTTTTTTAATGAATGAATGAATGAACTTTTTAATACTTTATTTAATTGATAGATAATACACGTTTCTGTTATCTTGTAGAAGTTTGAACAGGAATACACTTTTATTTAAACAAGAATCAAAGTGTAGAGTATATTCAAATGAATTATTAAATTAACTAATATCTACTTTTATTTTAGGTATTTCAAACATGTCTAGATGATGAATAACATTTTGGAGATACAATCTAACAAAGATTCAACACGTTTAGCCTCTGAAAACAGCTGATTTTTAAATATGGATACAACCTGGAAGAGATTTTGGTGTTCAATGACGATATTATGAAGAATGGTTTCTAGAAACTACATCTTCACATTTGGCTGACATCTTGAAGGATTTCCTGCAGAGACTAAGTTAAATATTCTTAATATTAGTTTTAGTTTACTTATTAAAAATGCTTATTAGTCACTTCGCGCCCATGTTGCTTAGATTTAATCCCAGGTTTGATGAAAAATTACTTCTTTGTTGTTGTTAACTTTTTCTACGAAATATGATTTCACTGTCACAAACTTTCCCATTTATGCAAAAAAATAAGAAAAAATATTCCATAGATGGCGCTAAAGAAGTAAATTTTTTTGTACAATGTTTTTGTTTTCATTTTTTGCTTGTTGCCACATGTGGCGAATCTGGGCGTGAAGAGGTTAAGGGTTGTTGGCTCGCTAACTCTGATTGCAATTGTTTATTACTAATTTTAGTACATGTGGAATTGTTGTAAACACCATAATATTATATACAGGATGGCAAATGTAAGTTGGCCAGACGCGCAGAGAGGAAGCGAAAGCTCTCTCTCTCTCTACTGCCGGCCGAGTACAGTCTCTGTAATAAGGAAACACATATTCTTCGCGTGCGCTATTCATTTAAAACTCAATCGGGGGCTCTCCTTCACATTGAAAATTAATGTACCAGCGCGCGAACTGTTCACGAAATCTATCGACAGCGCCCTTCAAAGGTACCGCCACAATTTTGCCACTGCGCAGCGGCAAGTTATGTTTGCCGACCTGTATCTGCAGACTAAGACCATTACTTCAGAACTGTACCGCACTGGTGACGATCAATTGACAGAAACCGGTCTACAGTTGTCAGTGATTAATAATTTCAATACTTAATAATTTCTATAATTTAATATTCGTCGTGGAATTTGCCAAGAAATAAGTTAGTTATTTGTTTTATTGTCTTTGAAAAACTTATTTTTGTAGATTTTACCGTGCTTTCAATAATTCACAGAACATTGGGAACGCAGGAGATGCAGTCGGAGTGTCTCGGCTCTGCGATTTTTAGAACGCTAAACGAGGGGCGAAATCCCAAATAGGATTCCCACTCTTATTTCGAGACATTACAACTGCGTCTCCTGCGTTCCCCATGTTCGGTGAATTATTGAAAGCACGGTATATTAATTTCATCAGGGTTCTCATTTTTAACCATTATAAGCTACTTACAATGCTAACTTCAGCTTGTTTCATGATTTGTTAATCAGTTTCAGTATTTGTAAACTGCAAACAACTAAAACAACTAAACTTGTATGTAAAGTGTAATTCAGATAATATATTTAAGATCAAAAAATGTTCATTTCAATGCATGTAAGTGTGTTTTATTCTTTAACATTAAATTCAAAAGCGAAGCTGCACTGATGGGCGATAAATCTCGAAACGCGTTTGCAGATGGCTATTTACTCAATTTGTATATTTAACCTCTTCACGCCCAGGTTCGCCACATGTGGCAACAAACAAAAAATGAAAACAAAAACATTGTACAAAAAAAGTACTTCTTTAGCGCTATCTATGGAATATTTTTTCATATTTTTTTGCATAAATGGGAAAGTTTGTGACAGTGAAATCATATTTCGTAGAAAAAGTTAACAACAACAAAGAAGTAATTTTTCATCAAACCTGGAATTAAATCAAAGCAGCATGGGCGCGAAGTGGTTAATGATTAATTTTACATTAATTATTATCAAATTTGTTTCATCTGGAAACACTAGATAATTTTAGCACTGTGTGTGTTTGTCAAAATGTTTCCAAGTTGAAACACTAGATAAGTTTAACAGTGCTAAAAAGTTTTCTCGCTTTTTCACTTTAATCATAACATTAGCTGAACGATACGCCTGTAACGGAAATAATTTCGAAATTTTAAACAAAATTTGCTTCGCTAGAAATCCGAATGATCTCCTAAAATTTAAAAACCCAACTACAATCCTATTCGAATCCTCCTTACTCACCTTGAATGGAATAAAAAAGTAAAACAACATAAGAAACATGGGCAGAAAGACCCACGGTCGATAGCCCTTTATCAAGTTCTTAAATATATTGTAGGTAGAAAGTAAGTGAACTATTTGATTATGAAAATTATTCGTGAAACCCACAGGAACCGAGACGAGCAAAATTTCTTTTTACGTGGATCGTTCTTACATCGGATGGAAATGCCGAAAAACGATTAAATTCAATTTTTCTTCAAAAATTTATTTTTGTCCTTTTTTCAAGGAGATCATTCTGAACACTATTTGTTCATAAAAATTATTTGTGAGACTTACTTACTTACTTTATTTGTAAAATACTTAATAATAGTTTAAAGTTTTCAAATTTATTTCAAATAATTTTCAAGTTAATTATATACGAATCAACGAGTTTTAACCAAAGTTATTTCAATTGTAGTACTCTTAATAACATACAAATTCCTTTTTGTCATACAATATCCGGTGTGGCATTAGCCAGGAAAGTAGTCATTTTAAAACGTTATTTGTTAGTCTTTGTAAGGCTGAATTTTGCATTTTCGACTTTATTTAATTTATTTAATGTTTTTGCATTTTTAATTTTAACACGTTCAATGCCTGTGTCAGACTGATTGCCAGTCACACCGACTATTGCGTGTAAGGTTTAACGTTAAAGAACATATCACGCACTTGGTGCGTGGTCGGCCCCCGCGTTAAAACCAATATCACGTAAATGGTGTGTAATCGGCAGTGAATGTGTTCAGCGATTTTGATGTTTTTTTAAAGTTGTGTAATTGTTCTAGTTAACAGAAAAATGAAGACAGCTGAGCAGTTAAAGGAATTGCAGTCATTCCAAGGGATTATTCGAAGAAGATATCAAGGAATGAATTAAACACGAAGATTACGCATCCAATGTTTTGCGTAAATGTTATAAATTATGTTCATTAAAAAATAACCTCAAGTGTGCCATGATCTTTTATTAAAAAAAAAATTAAGTTGGTAATACATATTGAGGTTATGTTACTTGCGGCATGTTCCTACCGATAAATTAATTTGCTGTGATAAACGACGCAGAGAAGACGTAGTTTCACCTTCAAAAATTCCTTGGGCTGTGTTAATAGCATCCTAAGAACGTTCGACTGATCTACCACTTCCTGGTTTACGGAGACATAACAGATCATGATAAGGTATTTTTAAATTCATCATAAATAATGAGAACGTTAGTAAATTCTTCCTGAAACTGCCATAGGTGCGTCGAATGAATACACCCAATTTCCGTCCACTTTAGTCCCATTTCAGAAATAACTTTCAATTAGAAACGTTTTTGCTGGTTGCTGTATACCATTGTGACCACGGAATAATTGTGACTTTTAGAACGATCTGACGTTTTGTATGTCAATTCCTAACATGTGTGCCAACTTAAATTTTAACCTATGCCAAAAAAAACAAAAAAAAATTTTTTAAAAATAAAAAATCATGGCACACTTGAGGTTTTTTTTTAATGAACATACGATATTTAGCGCCATTATAATTTAGCGTTGTAAGATGTAAAGACAAATAAAATTTAACATAGGCATATAAATAGTTACAATGAATTCATTTCAAAACAAAGGAGAATAATAAATATTCTTTGTAATCATTTTTTTGAGAAGAAAAATGTACCAGCAAAGATTGCATCTAAACTAAAACAATTTATGATTAGAATTAAACGTGAGAAATATTATAATTTAAAATTATGGTACGTAACTATAAAAAAATTGGGTAGAGGAGCTGTTTAGCATCTGCAGTCAGTTCGGACGTTGCGAGTTCGAGTCCCACGGCGAGATATTAAAATTTGTCGAATATGTTGTTGTCGTATTCATTAACACATTATGATTATTATATAAAAAATCAGTCGTTTTGAATAGCTGTATAGCTAAAAAAAAAAGTATAGCCCGTTCTCTAGAATCTGGCGGCTGTGGTCGTAAAAGAGGGTCGGAGCTCGGTAAGTAGGGGACGTAATATTTTTTATCTCAAACCAATCTTTGTTGAGAAGTACTGGTGTAAAGGTGCGTATACCAATAGGAGCGAAGGACAGTAATAAATGTATGGGATGCAATTAGACGAACCACCAATGCCTTTTCTTCGAAGGTGCGTCGATCCTCAGGGCGGACCGATCGTTTTACGACCTCAGCCGCCAGATTCCAGCGAACAGACTATACTCGAGACGTGTTGCGCAGTGACCATTTTAAATTGAATTGACTCCAGAGATTTGTTGTCGCGTTCTCTGTATACTTAAACTCTGCGCAAACTTTACCCCCACACGTCTCGAGTGCTCAGCAATACTGTAAGTGCTGTGTTATAGAAATGCTAAATTTAAAAATCATTTTTAGCCAGGTGTAAGCAGTTTCATTAAGGAACTTCGTGAAACTCACATGCGAATTTCTTTTGGATAATTCAATATCCGTCGTGGCATGAGTCAGGGAAGTAGTTGCTTGTTTTTAGTCTTAATTTTACAGAGTTAAGCACAGCTTAAATATTGAAGCTACTTTTCGTCTTTGTTTACACTGTAAACATTGAAAGTTACATAATAAAAAATCATGTTTCATGCGCTAAGCTCACTTGATTGAAGTGGGGTAATTACAAGGCCATGCGAATGAGCGGGGATGTTAATGATAGGTTCGGTCGCGTCCCCAATGTTGTGAATCATCTTCAGGATTTTGGCTCGTTGGCGCGTTTGTTTTGTTTATAAATACGATTTTTCCGCGGGTCTAAATTTACCCGGTGTCCGAAAATAATCGGCGATGTGATTTACGCCGCAGATATTTGAATGGAGATGGAATTTGTAGTATTCACGAAGCGTGACAACGGAGTGAGATGGGTTGCAGAGTTACCTGAGAAGATAATTAAAGACAGGTAGGTATTTAAAGCGCAGACAATGAAACCGCAGGCGTTACAGGTGTCTCGCTTTTTGAATTTTTTTTTGTTTATTATTTTGGGGGTTTCGGGTTGTTATTTATATTAGATAGTGTCGTTTTTATCCTGGTATGCAAATAGAGGAGAGAGAGCGGGGAGAGTTAAATTCTGTCACATATGAACGGACACGCGGTTATAAATGTAAGTGGTGACCAGTCGGGTCGGGCGCCTTGGAGCCGTCAAACCGTTAGCGTTTATATTGTTGGACCACCGTACCTAGACCATCGGTTTACCGTCCTCCATCGCCAGACGAAACACTCCGAGTGTTCTTTGATAGCAGTGCTTCGTACCTCGCACGGTCCGTACCCGTTCTTTCTTCAGTCGATCTCTCGATGTGTTATTGTCCTCCGCTTCTTCTCCCGAACGGCCGCGCTGCCGACAGGGTGTTACTCAGTTACTCCTGCGTGATAAGTTGAATTGTGTTAGTGCCCTACCACCAAGTACACGAGTGTCCAGGCACCGTGTACTCACCACAACCACCCGCAGCAGTACACGCGTACCCAGTGTGCCCGTACCGTCCCGGTCTTGGTGGTATTCCGTGTCGGTGGTGTTCCGTGTTGGTGTTAGACCTCTCGGAAAATGACAGGTGGTGGAAGCGGGGTGACCTGAATTCAGCATGTCGGCTTATGGAGATTCAAGATGGCACGACGACTGTTGCGGAGATTGCTCCTCTTGCTTACATTTTGACAACAACAACGAGCGCGGCCATCCACTATCCAAAAGGTAAATAACCATCCCACAAGCGGCCGCCGGTGATTCAACTCGAAAACTTACTACCATCTTCCAACTGGAATTCACATTGCCTCCACCGGAGGCACACGGCCGGTTTCTTTGGATTACAAACAGCCCCAAACCCAAATACTTCAACTACCACGCATCGCCGCTGTACCTTTAATTCATTTAATGCTCGTACAACAAACTTAAATAGGTTATATTGTTTCACAGATACGAAACGATATATTGCCTTACGCATACACCAACACAGATCTTACCGATTAGGATTATCTGTTCTGTTTGGAATACAAATCTTTCGTAAATTGATGATCGATGCAATAAACTAAAAATGTTAAGACAACTTTAAGAAGTGGGTAAAGTATCCCTAATACAAATAAATGTGGAAACTTTTTCTAATACATGCTTTCACAACATTGATCATTTCTATTATATTAAAGTGAGGAATCAATTCGATTAAAATTCAGGGTATTTTCTTTCAGAAAAACGCTCGGAAATGTGTATTATAATTTTTTAACGCGCATTTTTTGAGATAAAATTCAAATGTACAGGGTGTCCCAAAATTGAGATACAACCCCTAAGTTAAAATGTTCAAATGTGAACCCCCGTTTTTGTTGCGTTTATGGATTCTACGTAACATTCTGAGTATTTTTCATATAGCATACCCCATGTTGATATTCAACTGCTTTAGAAGAAACGGCGTTTAAAAAAGTACTACTACTATTTTATTTCTGGTGATAGATAACATGGTTTCATCGCAACGTTGGAATTAATAAAAAAAATCATTATTTACTTAATGAAATGATTTTTCCTTATTAATTCCAATGTTAATAAAATAGTAGCAGTACTTTTTTAACGCCATTCTTCGAAAACAGCCGAATATCAACATAGGGTATGCTACATGAAAAATACTCAGAATTTTACGTAGAATCCATAAATGCAACAAAAAATAGGGGTTCACATTTGAAAATTTTAACTTAGGGGTCGTATCTCAATCTTGGGACACCCTGTACATTTGAATTTTATATCAAAAAATGCGCGTTAAAAAAAATAATACACATATCCGAGCATTTTTCTGAAAGAAAATGCCCTGAATTTTAATCAAATTAATTCCTTACTGTGTATAATACATCTTTATTATCAGAAACAATACTACATATATTGATAAAGTGATGTTAGTTTGTTAATCTGCCAAATGGTTATCGACCAGAGGTCTGCCTTATCTTTATATATCGTATTAGTTGATATTTAATAATTTGAACTACATTTGCTTTATGGCAAATTCCTCTCTATATCAGCAGTTTTCAACAACTGTATCGCAAAAACAAAAGTATCTGCAGAACAGCAAGTTTCTCATATATTTCTTACATATACAAAGTTAAACAATTAATTGTATAATATTTACAACAACTGAATATTTATATTAAAATGGAAATAGCAACTTCGAGTGGAGAATAATAGAAGTCTCAAGAAGTCACACTGTGGCGAAACAATTGTAGCAAATTGTAAAGTGATCATGATCATGAATTTATAGAAATAATTAAGTTTTAAATTGAGCTGGCTATATGGATTTGCACTCGAGGCCAAAAAAAAAGTTTTAAATAAAAATTGACATCAGAAATTTTCTTAAAAGTAATTAAATTGAAAATTAAGTCATTACTCTATCTGTATACACGTTATATGCTCTAGGCTTTAAGAAGGAATAACGTGCACATGATTATACCTGCAGTTCATGTTGATCATAATTTAAAATGCTGTAATTTAGCTACAATCAAGTAAGAGACTTATTTAGTTTGAATTTTTCTTTTGTTTACATACTGTAAATAATGGCCTGTTTCCAGTAAGCACCATGCACTTGTTTCTGCTCTTTTATGTGTATAAAGACATTATGAAAATGATTGGCAATGTCGTAATTTTTAGATAAACAAATGCATCTAATGGCTCGTTTCTTAATAGCGCTTGTTGTACATCGTAATATAGTTTGATCAATGGATCTTTGCGTGTGCGTCATTACCGAAGACTGAGTGTTTTCACCTTGGACGACATATGTACACACATGATTGCATATCTAATTTATAGTAGAGAGAGTAAACGCACGAAAATGTTGTCTGAGCTGTCTATGACGTGCACGCAAAGATCCATTGATCAAACTATATTTGAGTTTATTTGATGTGACCTTATCGAAGTCAACGTATACAAGACTTAAGCTCGTTATTTCCTGATCGGAGGAAAAATGTAATGTTGTTAGTATTGAACTATTCCTAAATCTTCTTCACCAAAGTTTTGTAATTTGTATACATCTATTAGCGAGGGTGGATGCCTAACCCAAGGTTCCGAAAATTGTTTACGACTTCTGATGCTGGAATAGAACGCTTAAATATGTAGTGAGGTAGGATCAAAATGATAAAACAATTAGAGCTTCCGTGTGGTGTGCAATCAAAGGCTTTCCTGAGATCAAAGTGAGTTGCCCTGATTCAAATCCAAGAAGTATTTCTTAAACAAAAGCCCTTTCTTGTGTTCTCAGTCCAAGGTCTGTTTAGTCCTCGTATGTAGAAAAATTATATCTCATACATTATCAGATGAATAAATTGTTTAAACGTGTTATTTTTATATTTATAATTAGTGTTATTTTTTGTTTAATAATTTATAATAAAATAAAGTAAACAATATTAATTCTTATACTTTTATTATGATTTCAAAACCTCACAAATATTTTTCAGGTTTTAATGACAAAAACCCGTAAGTAGTTTTCTTCGAAATTTCTAATAAACAACCATAATGAGATCATTTAACATTTATCAACTTTGAAAATTTCTTTATATAACAAAGAATAAATGTTTCTTTCGTCACCTGCAAAATTCATTACATAAACATACGAGGTTTTGCAGTTTAACCATCGACATATCACAATCATTTTTGTTAAATTTTGTTGGATTAATTTATTGTAATCATTCTAATATTTTTAAAATCTGAACGATAATTCATAATAAAACGTACTTTTGATTCTATTTACTCAAACTTTTTGGCTAATATATACAGGGTGTATTTGAAATAACGAACAGGCTCGTAATCACAAAGAGATTATATTATTTTTAAACAATATTCGCAATTATTTTGTTTATAACTGTAACAAAAAGCCCGCAATTAATTATTAAAGTTAATGAGTGAAAATACGCAACATGTTTGGGGGTAGTGGTAATGTGACCTAATTTTTAAACGGCATCGGCTTTAGATATCGAATTACAACAAGCGCGTAGGAAATATTTGAGTGTACAAAAAAAAAACGTTGCGATAACAATTCAAATTTCGGAGGCAAGAAATGGTATCTCGCGTTTTAAATAAACAAACACACATTCCATGCAGACCTAATTAAATGAGAAAAGCATCGGTTCTCAAAATGTTTAAAAAACCTCAAAAAATTAGGAAAAATTCAAAAAAAAAATTTCGAATAAATTTTGACGGAAATGGGTTCACAAATATTTTGTGTATGTGCCCTTAAATGCCTGTTCGTTATTTCAAATACACCCTGTATAATTAAAACAATATGGAAAAAATATTATTAAAGTTTACAAAATATGAGAACATATTTAATTCTTATGAAAGCTTACCCAACCCAACTAACATACTATACAACTAGCAACTCATTAAACACACGAGCTTTAGATATAGTTAGTATTTACAGGACTAACGATTATAATTATAGATGCAGCTTATGTTTCGTGGAAATAATTACGCAAAATTTTCCCATGTAATTTTTGGAAACTAATTAACTGTTTTCTGGAACTATTTACTAAATTTATACGTCCATCCACGTTCGTAATTACGAAATGAATACTAAATTATAAACTTTACCTTTAGATAAGCGCACGGAATGTTTGCGAAATATTTAATTAATGTACACACGAGGGTATTTCTTACATGGCTCATATCTCGAAAATATTTTATGGCGGAATGTTTTCTCGGGGATTTTTGAGGTACTTGAAGAATGCGATGTCGCGGAAACGACGAATGTATAAAAAAAAAATTACATGAAAGAGTTATAACTCAGCTCTGTTTTTAATCTTATGTACTCATCCTATAGTAATGCATTTAACCACGCTAAACGCAAAAAATAGCTGCGCTGCGCCGTCGTCCGTGCGTAGCCTATTAGAATTGAGCAAAAAAAAACCGTTGACGCTGCGCTGCGCCGTCGTTAGTGCGTGGCCTAATTAAACTGGCGACGGACGACGGCGCAGTGCAGCGGAGCCTTTTAAAATTGAATAAGGTAACAGGTGACGAACGAATTTAAGGAAAAATAAAAATGAACTTTCACAAACCACACGCGTCGAGGAACTTCGGAAATGTAATCTGGTGGTAATCCCAGTTTCTGAATCTGACATCTGTCGATTATGACATTTCTTAATTTGCTGTTTGGAAAGCACTCGGACGTTAACAGGAAGAAGCTTATTTTTTTCATTAACTTTGCGCCTCTAAAAATTATTTAGTGAGCGTCTAAGAAGCGTATACACATTACAAACCGACATACACACAAAATTTAGGCCGGTACTGATAGGGGTTGTTTTGGTCTTTGGCACCCCGTCGCGGCTGGTGGGGCTGACCGAAATGTTACCAAACTTTGGTGGTCTGCTTCAAATGGAACGCTTAATGATTTCCCAAAGTTTCATTGTTCTAACCCTCCCGGAAATATTATTTTTTCGAAATTGATTTTCAGGGGAAACATTTTCAACGTTCAAAAACGACAATAATTCAAATATCCATATCTCGGTTAATAACCGGGCGATTTTAAAAATTCAAAGTTTGTTTTACGTATACACAATACCGGAATGATAATCCGTCGTTAGATTCGCGATTTAAAAAGGAATAGAAAAATTCATTTTAAAACGATCGAAAATATTTACCGGCAAAATAAATAAAAGTTTAATTAATATTTAAAATTAGAAGGATGGGTCGGATCGAGAAATTTTATTTGGATTTTCTGTTGGACTTGAGAAGGGCTTTCTGGTCGTGTAATTAGATTTCCGATCGGAGAAAAAATAAAATGTCGCTTCCCCCTTCTGTATACAACGTCATATCTCGAAAACCACAAATCGGATCGAAAAACTTTATGGAGATCTTTGATACGGATTAAATCGGTGACTGATATGCCGTCGTCAGATTTTTAATTTTCGAAAAAAAAAAAACGCAAAATTCTTCGAAAAATTCCCCCAAAACAAAAATCGGCCGTAGATCGTAAACGGTGCTCCCCACAAAAAATATAGCCCTTACCTTTTAGACGCAAAATGCCATTCCGAATGGCACGCCGTTTAAATTTCTCGCGTAAGATAAAAAATGGCTGCTGTAGAATTTTTTTATTGAAATCGGGGGTGGTTTTCTTTGAATAACTCCTCGGGGGTTGGAGATATCAAAAATTCGTAAGAGACATAAAATGTAGAGGGGAGCTAGTTCTACAAAACTCTGTGGACTCCAATTTGGAGTCATGACCGTAAGGGGAAGCGCGCCCTTTTTTCCGGAAGCGTCCGAAATGCGATTGTTGCGAAGTTAGAAAATCAATGTATTTATGCAAGCGTTTTACGTTTTTGATGTCCTAGAATCAATCAAGCCTAATTCGCATCCATCATAGATAATTGGCAAATCGTGGTGACTGGGTACAATACAAAATGGCCATTAGATTAAATTTTGATCAATTATAGTTATTAACGTATTCTGTCTTGCTAATAAAGTAAAATGATGTGACATAATTGTACCTAATTGAAATGCGGCATGACTTGAATTATCTCAGTGGCGTTTGTTTTTTTTAACGACCAACATATTAATAACAGTTAGCAACGCGACGGAAAAATATTATGCGTAAATACCTGGAATCTGATGTTAATTAACAGGTAACGGTGGCCTACCTGGTAACACCAACGGATTGTTTTTTTAGAAAATTAAATCACGCCAGCACACAAAAAAATCAAATTGATATCCAATAGTTAAAAGGAGATTATTGAAGTTCGTATAATTGAAGAAAACTTAGCCATTCTTGGTATTTACTTAACACGTTCACTATCGACCACGGGCCGACCACGCACCAGGTGCGTGATATTGACTTTAATAACTTTGAAATTAAACCTTACAGGCTTGATGGGCAAAGTTGTTAACTGCGATAATACGATTTGACGCCGTTTTTTGGGAACATATAAAAGACAAATTGACCTAAGAATTCAAATTTCAAGCCATAGTCATAGACAATTTAAATTATCTCAAACTATATTTGTTATGAATGAATGCATGAATGAAATATAATACTTGCACATGTGGCATTTTTTCTGTCCAAATAGCATTATTTCTAAATATATGTTTCTCATCATTACGACCGTCTCAGGTCTCGCTACGACAATACATTTGAAAATCCGGAGTGGGAATACTGGAATCTCATAACTCCACGTACAAAAGATTCATCTGGAAATGTGCAATTATAAAATAATGATTACGCTCCCAAGAATTGCCATTCGAATTAGAATTATGCCGAATCAATTTACAGACTTCAGCGAATTTCTGATTTCTATTCATGATGCGCATTGTATGGTGTAACGTGTAGCCACAGTTTATTTACTTCGGGTGCGAGAAAAAAATATGTCTATAAATGTTATTCGTGAATTCAATTGTTTTTTTAATTAAATGTATTAAATTTGAAATAAACAGTACATCCTTAAAAGAAAGTTCAGAAGTTATAGCCAAAAAACAAAAATATGGCTGATTTTCGAGAAGCGAAACATGTTTTTTAGCCGAAACAAAAATAGTTTTTGCGCGCAGATCGACTCCCAGAAAACCGGGCAAGCTTTTAGAACCGGTCTTGCCGTTTCGTTTCACCCCGACCCCCGTGGGGGATTTTTCGAACGCAGATTTTCGATTTTTGCACGTTTCCAAAAAAAAAAAAAATCTCCTCCGTAACCGCCGGAGCTGGATGATCCCGGTATATCTTAAAATAATCTTAAAGAAAATTAAAAAATTTCAGCTATCTTCAATAGCAAAAAAATTAGTCAGTCACCATGAACATTTTAAAAAATTTAGAAAAAAAAATTGATTTTCAGACTTTGATCGACCGTAGCGGCTAAACGAAAACTCCAAATTGAACGCGGTTTGCAAATCTGAACTCCTCGTACGTCAATTAGTCAGATTAGAGATTTTTATTTTTTTATGAAAATACGAAAAAAGACATGACTAACCCCCTTGGAAATTTTGTTAAAAAATGCAACTTTCTTAAAAATCATCGTAGACTATGAATTTTACCTTTTTTTTCATCAGAAAGACGAGAGAAATTGATTGCCGTTAAAAAATTTCAGCTATCTTCAATAGCAAAAAAAATAGTCAGTCACCATGAACATTTTAGGAAATTTTAGAAAATCATTGATTTTCCAGACTTTGATCGGCCGTAGCGGCTAAACGAAAACTCCAAATTGAACGCGGTTTGCAAATCTGAGCTCCTCGTACGTCAATTAGTCGGATTAGAGAGTTTTATTTTTTTGACAAAAACGTGAAAAAAGACATGACTAACCCCCTTGGAAATTTTGTTAAAAAATGCAACTTTCTTAATAATCATCGTGGACTATTGAATTTTACCTTTTTTTCATCAGAAAAACGAGAGAAATTGATTGCCGTTAAAAAATTTCAGCTATCTTCAATAGCAAAAAAATTAGCTAGTCACCATGAACATTTTAGAAAATTTGGAAAAAAATTAATTTTTCAGACTTTGAACGACCGTAGCGGCTAAATGAAAACTCCAAATTGAACGCGGTTTGCAAATCTGTGCTCCTCGTGTGCTAATTAGTCGGATTCAATAGAAATTGGTGATTTTTAATTTTTGACGAAAACCTGAAAATCTACCCAAGGGTACCCCCTTCTTACTTTTTCTCAAAAATTGGCTTTGAATTAATTTTCTGAAGAAACCACTGGTTCGATTCCGGGTTTCTATACATCACTGGAAAGATCCCTTCAAGACGCCTCGGAAAATGTACTTTCGCAAAAACAAATGTCAACTTGAAGCCCGTGACGCGTCAGCAAAGAAAACTCGAAAATGAAAAAAATCGAAAAAATAAACTTTTTTAATAATTATCGTAGACCATTAAAGTATACCTTCTTTTTCGTCAGAAAGACGAGAGAAATTGATTGCCGTTAAAAAATTTCAGCTATCTTCAATAGCAAAAAAAATAGTCAGTCACCATGAACATTTTAGAAAATTTAGAAAAAAAATTGATTTTTCAGACTTTGAACGGCCGTAGCGGCTAAACAAAAACTCCAAATTGAACGCGGTTTGCAAATCTGTGCTCCTCGTGTGCTAATTAGTCAGTTTCAATTGAAATTGGTGATTTTTAATTTTTGACGAAAACCTGAAAATCAAATCTCATTCATATATTTATTAATAGTAATTATTTAAGAAGGTACAGTAACGGTTTTGATATTTATTGGATATGAATGTACTACAGCTGAGAGTTTGATTGTTTGCAATTCAGAACGTTTTAAAGATGATAAACAATATTCGGGATTAGCGCGAGTTTAAACATAACATTTATAGTAATTTCGCGTCAATTATCAATAGGACACAAATTTATATATATATATATATATTCAGATATGAATCGTTACTATAACCTTCCAAAAATAACTATTGCTCTTGAATGATACGCATTTTTAGAAAATAAATTCATCCGTTCAAGGGTATGGAGGGAAAAATACTTTTGAGTCACACTAAATATTATGGCAGTTGTTTACGTTCTATATATGAATAACTACACTCAGAAAAACTGATTTATAAGAAATAAGGGAATTACTTTTTCATCTGAATAATCGAATAAGTCGATTTAGATTCAAAGAGTCGACTCATGGAAATGAGTCGAGTAGTGAAATGACTCGTGCTGAAATGAGTGACTTAAATTGAGTCATGAATATTTGTACAAGTTTTTGTAAAGGGAAGACAATCGATTCATGGAAATAAGTCGAGTAGTCAAGTGACTTGTGCTGAAATGAGTGTCTCAAATTGAGTCATGAATGTTTGTAACAGTTTTTGCAAGTAAGGAACTAAATAAGGAAAGGGAGTCGACTCTTTTAGGAATGAAATGAGTGACTCAAAATTGAGTCATGAATGTTTGTAACAGTTTTTGTAAGTAAGTAAGGTAAAGAGAGTCGAGTCATGGAAATGAGTTTCTAGTTTCTATATTCGTGAAATAAATAAGCCACTAATTGGCTCCTAGATCCAGGCCGCGATTAAAATTCACTTTCAATTAGCATCCCCGTCATTTTTTCCAGATCCAGAAACAAAGGCGAGTCGCCCTCAACAAAACCTGATCTATAGATAGCCGTTGGCTAATGAGGTAAGCACTGGACGGCCAAAATAAAAACAGAAAACGAACCCCGGCCCAGCTAGAAGCCGGGAGGTCGGGGTTCTAGAGGAATCCTAAATAATACACGCAGACCTCTGGTTGAACGTCCGAAAAACGGCCCCGCGCTGTAATGATCTCCAACAAATCTTAATAGCTATGAAAATGTCACAAATCAATGCCGGGATGAGGAGTTGCTCGGCCAGCTCTCGGTGTGATAAGTGAGGAATGCTGGATCCGATTTTCTCATTGTGTCTCTGGGTCGGTGTCAGTCACTTTTAGTTGGGCATGATAAGATCGGTGTACCTGCAAATTTTGTAGCTTCGCTACATCAGTCTACCTGTAGAGGCCACCTGGTCAACACGTATTTTACGATTCGATCGTACCGATATGTGAAATTGTAATTGTCTTAATAAATCGTGATTTGGTAAGTAGAAAATATACAACTTCTGAAACAGTATACAGCGTTTCGGTTTACCGTACTAGAGGTTATAGCGGTACATGCGGTTATGAAATAAATGGAGGAATTGAAAGTTTGTACACAATAATTATTACATATAAATCTTATTATTTGAAATATCTACTAATTATATACTGTTCCGACAATAAGGGAAAGGTTTAACACGTTCATTGCGGTTATAATTTTTGTGTGCGGTACGGGGCGTAAAAACCCCGTACATTTTTTTGAAAATTGACTCCAAACCGAATGGAGTGAATCGGTACCACAAATTAATATTAATCTGTGATCGTTA
This sequence comes from Ocypus olens, assembly GCA_910593695.2. Taxonomy (NCBI): domain Eukaryota; kingdom Metazoa; phylum Arthropoda; class Insecta; order Coleoptera; family Staphylinidae; genus Ocypus; species Ocypus olens. The sequence goes on along the minus strand of OU343057.1, from coordinate 3,623,034 downwards.
CCTAAAAACTCTGAATTCAGTCAAAGTATGATGAAACTACCTGATCTATGAAACAGAAGATAAAATAACTAAATTCGAAGAATTAATGAACACAATGCAGCTGCGGCTCGTGGATGTTCGGCGGTGAGGCAGCGGAGGAAAATTTGACCGAAACAGCAGCGGAATATTTGCTTCCTCTATAAGAGTAAGTAGTGCAGCGCAAGCGGCATCTTTCTAAGGAAATACACGAGCCGCCACTGACACAATGGCAAAATATGACGCACGACGCTAATCGAATAAATAAGTGCCAAATCTAGTTATTCTTTATTAATTTTTTCTTGGAGCAATAAAATTCCCCAGATTTTTCGGCGGGAAATTTAACTTGTTGCTCACCGTGTACAACCTTTTCCCGGAGGGAAGTTTGATATAATTCTATTTCGCCAAATATGAAAGTCCACGACGGGACACATATGCCCCGTAAAGCAGTGAAAAATTATTATTTTGTTTTGCTCATTTTCCAAATCGCGTTTCTAATAGTGATTGAGTTTTGTAGTAGAAATAAGTTCGAGGAATTTACGGCCGAAAGCATTTGATATGCACACATCGTAACAAAACCGCTATTTTATTCGAAGAATGATTCGCGTATCGTTATTATCAAAAGCCGCACGTGGCTATTAACCGCAACAAATGAGCATTTAAATCATCCGCGTAGTCAGCAGGAAGCCGACGTCGGGGTCGACTTGCAATTTTTTTGCACACGCAAAACTCGACCTACTTTAATAACAAATAGTAACGAATTACACCCTAACGCAGGGAAATTGTAATCCGATTATAATAATGGTAATGTGACTTCTGACTGCAGCATCCTATTCATGATAAAATGTCTTTCAGTTCGCGCGGAAATTGTTAAAATTTAACCACTTCGTGCCCATGCTGAATATTTCCAGGTTTACTGAAAAATTACTTTTTTGTTGTTACAAAATAATATTCCACTGTCACAAACGTTCCCATTTATGCAATAAAAACTGAAAAAAATATTCCATAGATGGCGCTAATTGGGTATATTCGAATTTTTTTTTAAGGCGGGATAATATTCTGTCATAAAGAAACATGTTTCCTTTTTCAAACCGAAAATTTCCCAAATAGGAAAAAATCTGTTAAGAATGTAGGGACTATACGAATAACTAGATATCGTATGAAATGTAGAAGGCTGGGAGTATAATCGACGTTGTATTATAAATACACCTCAATATGTTTCCTTTTTCAGACCGAAAATTTCCCAAATAGGAAAAAATCTATTAAGAATGTAGGGACTATACGAATAACCAGATATCGTATGAAATGTAGAAGGCTGGGGGTATATTCGACGTTGTATTATAAAGACACATCAATATGTTTCCTTTTTCAAACCGAAAATTTCCCAAATAGGAAAAAATCTATTGAGAATGTAGGGATTACACGAAGAACTAGATATCGTATAAAATGTAGAAGGTCAAATACTTCGGAGTATCACCCGATCTCTCTGAAATGCTAGTTATTCTACTAACCATGACGAATATAATATTATAGGTAAAATAAAACTTACGTTTCCTCAACAATTTCATTTTCATTTGGCGCAATTCTGCTGTTCTAGATATACCATTCAAACAATTTGCCATTATTGAATTATTTGAAGACTGTATTCAAGGACTCCATACACATTCATTGTGTTTCATGGGATGGACATTTAACGGCCCGAATGTTTGTTTTGGTTTATTTCATCTGTACACAATATACAGGGTGACCAATTTATCTGAAGCCATTGAAATATCGCATCAAAAAAAGTTCTAAATAAAATTTGTTCGCCTTGAAGAGTCATCAGGCCCAAAGGGGTGAGGGTGGGGGAAGCTTTGAAATTTGGGAACCCCCATTTTTTATTGCAGATTCAGATTCCCCGTAAAAAAATAAGCAACTTTTATCTGAAACATATTTTTCGATTCATGATAGATGGCGCTGTAATCGTAAGAAACTTGATTTTTTTAATTTAATTTTTGTCGAATTTGGTATTATTGGATGATCCTCTTCCAGGCAAACACATTTTATTCAGAACTTTTTTTGATCCGATGCTTAGTTTTCGAGATATTTCAATATCGGCAACCCTGTATATGAGTTAAGGGGGTAAGTGCCTCGCGCCAGAGTTGGACCAGAATGGTCTAATAGAAAGTGATAATCGCCACAATCTTCGTACCGAGTACGTAAATTTGTTTCTACACACCTCCAGGGTTGATACAAAATGTTTCATGCAGGTGGCGTTCATTACAACGGCGAAAATGAAGCAAAATCGTGTTTGTAGAGGTGTAGCTCTTACGTTTTTGCGACTTTATTTGATAACTAATGACAATTTTATTACGTACATATTGTTGTCAAAGGTATGAACTATTTTTCTGTAGCATTACATTTTTAGTTCTTTGCAGAGAAAAGCTCCAGATATCCATTGGTAATTTTCAGGATAAATTATACAGTATGTCTGATGATTAAAAAAAAATCAAATTCTAAAGACGAATAGTTTAACCCTTTCTCTTTAAATGTGTAAAATATCATTTCTTAATATTCGATATTAACTTCAGAATTATGTATATGCTGACCATCAAAAATGCATCGATTTTCGATGCGGCACTTACCCCCTTAATGTTCGGCGAGGCGGCTACGGAAAAACATTTGACCAATACAGCAGCGGAATATTTGCTTCCTCCATAAGAGTAAGTAGTGCAGCACGCGCGGTATGTCTGTCTTAGCCTCCTCTACCAAAATCCACGAGGCGCCGCTGTGAGTTATGATAATTGAGTTTTTGAAAACTTATATTCCATATAGTTTTTGTTTTTGAGATTCCATAAAGCTGCTCTTCGTCTGAATGACCGGTGAAAGTGAGACACCGCGTTGATGTCACGCAGGGCTTAATGTGTTAAAAAACCCGATGAATTCTGCTTGAAGATTTTTAGATTATTATGACTAACGAGTCATACAGAGTGTTTCAGAAAATTCAGAGTAACTGTTCAAAGTGACTTCCGTTTTTGAAAACTTATATTCCATATAGTTTTTGTTTTTGAGACTCCATAAAGCTGCTCTTCGTCTGAATGACCGTTGAATGTGAGACACCGCGTTGATGTCACGCAGGGCTTAATGTGTTAAAAAACCCGATGAATTCTGCTTGAAGATTTTTAGATTATTATGACTAACGAGTCATGCAGAGTGTTTCAGAAAATTCAGAGTAACTGTTCAATAGCTGTTATAGCATCAAAACTTTGATAGTTGCAACAACTTCCATGATCCAATTCCTTGGCTCATCTTGTATGCCAATAAACACAGAATAAACCAAAGATTTCATCCAACCCCAAACAAAATAATCTAACGGTGTTAGATCGGGAAATCGTGGTGATCATTTAACAGGTCCGTTTCGACCAACCCATCATGTTGTTTTTGATGCCATTGGAAATAATTCAATAAGACCATCAAATTGAACGTAGAACACCATACATACCAGTTTCATCATAATACACCAGCAGACGAAGGTACAAGTAAATTTAAACAAATCTACCATTTTTTTTCATGTAGAACACCATACATACCAGTTTCTTCATAATACACCAGCAGACGAAGAGTCTCCTCATTACCAGCCAAGTACTAATAATTACATTGTAACCGTTATTACAATTTCGACTTAAATCGAAATGCAGCCAATTAGCGGGCAACGAGCCACGCTCAATTGATACTGAAATCATCCGGAGACATTCTTGAACTTCAAGAGCGTTAAATCGCCGATAGGTGTTTTTTCCTCTTATAGAGCGCGGTTTTCCATTTCGACCAATTTGCCGGCGCAATTGATCAAGGCCTCGCCACTTGATCTCAGGCAAAGCAATGCGTTTAATTAGTCACGCTTTCGAAGTAATTACCGCGGCAGGCACGAAACCAAATGGCAAATTTTCGAGCGCGGTGAAATTCGCGAAAACGATTTTCTGACCCGCGAAAGGTCGCCTAACCCCGAAAAATCGCGCGCGGCAGCTAGCGGTGAAATCTTCCAACGCCTCTTCAGCCGTAAATATCCACGTTTTGATGCAGACATGGCATCGCGGATACGGATGTGGTGATACTCGAATTGCAAAATCCTAATGGGGGCCCCAGTAGGTGTCTGGAGCAGACGGCGGTCGGTGGTCCGTACCAAATTACGAATATGATAATAATTAAATCCAGGTCGATTAATTACACGCTTAATTAGGAATTCGATGTAAATATAATACACGTGGAATCCGAGCCTTTTCATCGGATATTAATGTTTCTCTAGCTAGAACGATAAATATTAATCGATTGTGAAGTAATGATATAATGCAGTCATTTTCACATTTAGGCCGGCAATGCGCAGCCTAAGTGTTACCATCTTCTTTGCAAGTAACATGTAAGGGCATCATCAACAACAACCTACACTGGGAATGAACCAACCTTAGGAATTTCCTACAGCAGGGCCGGCTTGTTATATAGAGCCAAAGAGCCATGGCACTACCTGTAGTTTCAAGCTCAGCAAGAATTTTTAATTAATCCTTAAAACACTTTTTCGCCAGTTCGTCTATGAAGATAAATCGTTCTTTTTTTCTTCAAAAAAGAAGGGATATTGTATAAGTGGCTCTACCATCAACATGTTCCACGAGTCGCCACTTACCAAGAGTACAACCCATGAAAAGATAATGATGCGTCGGTGCAGTAAAAATCGTTCAATCTGTCGATATTTGTTGAGCTATGAATTCTAGTTTTCTAGATGTCAATATTCAAGTTATACGGTAATAGGGGGCGAATGCTTTTGTCAACTCTCGGATGTGCACATTTCTCGACGTTTATGTTCAATGATTTATTCATGCATGCCGTACTTACAACGTATTTGCAATACATCATCCTTGTGTGATATAATCAAAGTCAATTTTACCATTTATAAATATTATTCGTATCAAATATGTATTTACATTTACAGAAGAACACACATTGAATTGGCGATGTTTACATTAATATATACTGTTTGCCCTTAAAAATTTAATAATGTTATGCAGATTGAACCCATAATATACTTATCAGGAAATGATAACACTGGTTCGATTCGGAGTTTCTATACGTCAAGCTATCTTCAATAGCAAAAAAAATAGTCAGTCACCATGAACATTTTAGAAAATTTAGAAAAAAAATTGATTTTTCAGACTTTGATCGGCCGTAGTGGCTAAACGAAAACTCCAAATTGAACGCGCTTTGCAAATCTGTGCTCCTCGTGTGCTAATTAGTCGGATTCGATAGAAATTGGTCATTTTTAATTTTGGACGAAAACCTGAAAATCTACCCCCTTCTTACTTTTTCTCAAAAATTGGCTTTGAATTAATTTTCTGAAGAAACCACTGGTTCGATTCCGGGTTTCTATACATCACTGGAAAGATCCCTTCAAGAGGCTTCAGAAAATGTACTTTCGCAAGAACAAATGTCAATTTGAAGCCTGTGGCGCGTTCGCAAAGAAAACTCGAAAATGGAAAAAATCGTAAAAATCTACTTTTTTTAATAATCATCGTAGACCATTAAAGTATACCTTTTTTTCATCAGAAGAACGAGCTAAATCGATTGACGTTAAAAAAATTCAGCTATCTTCAATAGCAAAAAAAAAGTCAGTCACCATGAACATTTTAGAAAATTTAGAAAAAAAATTGATTTTTCAGACTTTGAACGGCTGTAGCGGCTAAACGAAAACGCCAAATTGAACGCGGTTTGCAAATCTGAGCTCCTCGTACGTCAATTAGTCGGATAAGAGATTTTTAATTTTTGACGAAAACTTGGAAAAAAGACACGAGTAAACCCCTTAAGACTTTTGTTAAAAAATGCAACTTTCTTAATAATCATCGTAGAGCATTGAAGTAAACCTTCTTTTTCATCAGAAAGACGAGCTAAATCGATTGCCGTTAAAAAATTTCAGCTATCTTTAATAGCAAAAAAAATAGTCAGTCACCATGAACATTTTAGAAAATTTGGGAAAAAAATTGATTTTTCAGATTTTGATCGGCCGTAGCGGCTAAACGAAAACTCCAAATTGAACGCGGTTTGCAAATCTGTGCTCCTCGTGTGCTAATTAGTCGGATTCAATAGAAATTGGTGATTTTTAATTTTTGACGAAAACCTGAAAATCTACCCAAGGGTACCCCCTTCTTACTTTTTCTCAAAAATTGGCTTTGAATTAATTTTCTGAAGAAACCACTGATTCGATTCCGGGTTTCTATACATCACTGGAAAGATCCCTTCAAGAGGCTTCAGAAAATGTACTTTCGCAAGAAGAAATGTCAATTTGAAGCCTGTGGCGCGTTCGCAAAGAAAACTCGAAAATGGAAAAAATCGTAAAAATCAATTTTTTTTAATAATCATCGTAGACCATTAAAGTATACCTTTTTTTCATCAGAAGAACGAGCTAAATCGATTGACGTTAAAAAATTTCAGCTATCTTCAATAGCAAAAAAAAAAGTCAGTCACCATGAACATTTTAGAAAATTTAGAAAAAAAATTGATTTTTCAGACTTTGAACGGCTGTAGCGGCTAAACGAAAACGCCAAATTGAACGCGGTTTGCAAATCTGAGCTCCTCGTACGTCAATTAGTCGGATAAGAGATTTTTAATTTTTGATGAAAACTTGGAAAAAAGACACGAGTAAACCCCTTAAGACTTTTGTTAAAAAATGCAACTTTCTTAATAATCATCGTAGAGCATTGAAGTAAACCTTCTTTTTCATCAGAAAGACGAGAGAAATTGATTGCCGTTAAAAAATTTCAGCTATCTTTAATAGCAAAAAAATTAGTCAGTCACCATGAACATTTTAGAAAATTTAGAAAAAAAATTGATTTTTCAGACTTTGATCGGCCGTAGCGGCTAAACGAAAACTCCAAATTGAACGCGGTTTGCAAATCTGTGCTCCTCGTGTGCTAATTAGTCGGAATCGGTAGAAATTGGTGATTTTTAATTTTTGACGAAAACCTGAAAATCTACCCAAGGGTACCCCCTTCTTACTTTTTCTCAAAAATTGGCTTTGAATTAATTTTCTGAAGAAACCACTGGTTCGATTCCGGGTTTCTATACATCACTGGAAAGATCCCTTCAAGAGGCTTCAGAAAATGTACTTTCGCAAGAAGAAATGTCAATTTGAAGCCTGTGGCGCGTTCGCAAAGAAAACTCGAAAATGGAAAAAATCGTAAAAATCAACTTTTTTTAATAATCATCGTAGACCATTAAAGTATACCTTTTTTTCATCAGAAGAACGAGCTAAATCGATTGACGTTAAAAAAATTCAGCTATCTTCAATAGCAAAAAAAATAGTCAGTCACCATGAACATTTTGGAAAATTTAGAAAAAAAATTGATTTTTCAGACTTTGAACGGCTGTAGCGGCTAAACGAAAACTCCAAATTGAACGCGGTTTGCAAATCTGAGCTCCTCGTACGTCAATTAGTCGGATAAGAGATTTTTAATTTTTGACGAAAACTTGGAAAAAAGACACGAGTAAACCCCTTAAGACTTTTGTTAAAAAATGCAACTTTCTTAATAATCAACGTAGACCATTGAAGTATACCTTCTTTTTCATCAGAAAGACAAGAGAAATTGATTGCCGTTAAAAAATTCCAGCTATCTTCGATAGCAAAAAAATTAGTCAGTCACCATGAACATTTTAGAAAATTTGGAAAAAAAAATGATTTTTCAGACTTTGATCGGCCGTAGCGGCTAAACGAAAACTCCAAATTCAACGCGGTTTGCAAATCTGTGCTCCTCGTGTGCTAATTAGTCGGATTCGATAGAAATTGGTGATTTTTAATTTTTGACGAAAACCTGAAAATCTACCCAAGGGTACCCCCTTCTTACTTTTTCTCAAAAATTGGCTTTGAACTAATTTTCTGAAGAAACCACTGGTTCGATTCCGGGTTTCTATACATCACTGGAAAGATCCCTTCAAGAGGCTTCAGAAAATGTACTTTCGCAAGAAGAAATGTCAATTTGAAGCCTGTGGCGCGTTCGCAAAGAAAACTCGAAAATGGAAAAAATCGTAAAAATCAACTTTTTTTTAATAATCATCGTAGACCATTAAAGTATATTCATCAGAAGAACGAGCTAAATCGATTGACGTTAAAAAATTTCAGCTATCTTCGATAGCACAAAAAATAGTCAGTCACCATGAACATTTTAGAAAATTTAGAAAAAAAAATTATTTTTCAGACTTTGAACGGCTGTAGCGGCTAAACGAAAACGCCAAATTGAACGCGGTTTGCAAATCTGAGCTCCTCGTACGTCAATTAGTCGGATAAGAGATTTTTAATTTTTGATGAAAACTTGGAAAAAAGACACGAGTAAACCCCTTAAGACTTTTGTTAAAAAATGCAACTTTCTTAATAATCAACGTAGACCATTGAAGTATACCTTCTTTTTCATCAGAAAGACGCGAGAAATTGACTGCCGTTCAAAAATTTCAGCTATCTTTAATAGCAAAAAAAATAGTCAGTCACCATGAACATTTTAGAAAATTTGGGAAAAAAATTGATTTTTCAGACTTTGATCGGCCGTAGCGGCTAAACGAAAACTCCAAATTGAACGCGGTTTGCAAATCTGTGCTCCTCGTGTGCTAATTAGTCGGATTCGATAGAAATTGGTGATTTTTAATTTTGGACGAAAACCTGAAAATCTACCCAAGGGTACCCCCTTCTTACTTTTTCTCAAAAATTGGCTTTGAATTAATTTTCTGAAGAAACCACTGATTCGATTCCGGGTTTCTATACATCACTGGAAAGATCCCTTCAAGAGGCTTCAGAAAATGTACTTTCGCAAGAAGAAATGTCAATTTGAAGCCTGTGGCGCGTTCGCAAAGAAAACTCGAAAATGGAAAAAATCGTAAAAATCAATTTTTTTTAATAATCATCGTAGACCATTAAAGTATACCTTTTTTTCATCAGAAGAACGAGCTAAATCGATTGACGTTAAAAAATTTCAGCTATCTTCAATAGCAAAAAAAAAAGTCAGTCACCATGAACATTTTAGAAAATTTAGAAAAAAAATTGATTTTTCAGACTTTGAACGGCTGTAGCGGCTAAACGAAAACGCCAAATTGAACGCGGTTTGCAAATCTGAGCTCCTCGTACGTCAATTAGTCGGATAAGAGATTTTTAATTTTTGATGAAAACTTGGAAAAAAGACACGAGTAAACCCCTTAAGACTTTTGTTAAAAAATGCAACTTTCTTAATAATCATCGTAGAGCATTGAAGTAAACCTTCTTTTTCATCAGAAAGACGAGAGAAATTGATTGCCGTTAAAAAATTTCAGCTATCTTTAATAGCAAAAAAATTAGTCAGTCACCATGAACATTTTAGAAAATTTAGAAAAAAAATTGATTTTTCAGACTTTGATCGGCCGTAGCGGCTAAACGAAAACTCCAAATTGAACGCGGTTTGCAAATCTGTGCTCCTCGTGTGCTAATTAGTCGGAATCGGTAGAAATTGGTGATTTTTAATTTTTGACGAAAACCTGAAAATCTACCCAAGGGTACCCCCTTCTTACTTTTTCTCAAAAATTGGCTTTGAATTAATTTTCTGAAGAAACCACTGGTTCGATTCCGGGTTTCTATACATCACTGGAAAGATCCCTTCAAGAGGCTTCAGAAAATGTACTTTCGCAAGAAGAAATGTCAATTTGAAGCCTGTGGCGCGTTCGCAAAGAAAACTCGAAAATGGAAAAAATCGTAAAAATCAACTTTTTTTAATAATCATCGTAGACCATTAAAGTATACCTTTTTTTCATCAGAAGAACGAGCTAAATCGATTGACGTTAAAAAATTTCAGCTATCTTAAATAGCAAAAAAGTTTGAAAAATTAGCAACGCTAATATTCCTCTTTCCAAAGCTCGAAGTGTTTCCGTGGTCAACACCTTATTTAAATGGATGATGATGTGTTCATCATTGGCACTGAAATAATTAGCTCAGTTACACAAGCAAGTTAAATCGCATGAGTGAAGGTCAACGTTGTTAACAACCTGTTGGATTAAGCCCAACTACTACCAACATAATCAACAAACAAAAAAATCATCACCAACGCTCGAGTTTTTGTGATTATTTCATATACCTCAAGGTTCTACTATTGCATATTATGTATATGTATAATAATTTATTGGCATATTTGGTTTATACAGATTTTGATGTGGTAAAAATAATTCTAGTCGACTGCTATTTATATTACAAACTGGATTAATTTTTAGAATGGTAGTTAATGATGATTGGAGATGTGCGTTTATTGGATACATAAGTAAATACAAGTGGTGGGTTGTTGAATGAGTGGGCACGTGTTGTTCGCGCACTTCAATGGACGTAGTGTAGTAGTATTTTTGTTTGGGACGCGCTAGATGTCACCCGGCTGTGGATTTGTGGAAAAAGTTGAATATTTTTGGAAGCGGCGTTGGTCTTTTGAAATTGGCTAGCACCGCACCCGTAACCATCGGATGGGAATGTATTTTTAAGTGTATTGGTTTTCCAGGTTCGTGACGGTGGGATCAGTGCGTTATGGAGTCCGTCTTGGCGCCGTGTCTCCGCCGCCGCCAGGAGCTGGACCTCGTTACCGCTCCCAATGCTGCTGGCCTTCCACTCCTGTACCTATCCCCGGCCCCGTCTCCCGGATCCCGCTGCTCGCCGTGTCTCCTATTAATAGCCGGGATATATTTAGTTGCGTAAATAGAGTGAGGATGGCCGAAGATGCTACGTCAGAATTGCCCGAGCAAGCGACAGTACGCGACCAACTATTCAACTCTACAAAAACCTTGTTAAAGACTCAATTAAGGCGACGGCCTTTCGCTAGATCGCAGGTGTACGATCGTCTTTGCGAGTGCGGAGACGGCGACGGGGCGGACTTAGCAAACACCCTGGATCGGCTCCCTAGATTCCGCTTCGGCGGCAACCGTGGCACCACAAGTAAAGTGAGGGAACGAGATAAAAGGGACAACGAGGTGCGACTGAAGGAGTTCACAGACCGGTTAAGGAAGGGCCCGGTGCCCCCGCCTCGAAACAAGCACATGCCGCCAAGAACTCCACTCGAAACCCCGACGTCGATTCCGCCAACGCTGCCTACTCCCTCGACGCCGAACCCAACTCCAAAGGAAGAACTTGGTGCTCGCGCGGTACCCCTACGTAGTGCATCGTTTTCGCAAGTGGATTATTCCACACACGATAAAAAATATGTTCGGAGAGGTCCACCAGACACCACCATATTATCCAACGATTCCATCAGTGGAGCGGCGTTAACACTGCCGCGAACAAAAACATCAACAGCCCGCTCACTCAGTTACAATGACAAACCTAACCCACCGACCGCAAACGTCAACACCATCTGCGAAATGACCTATCAAGGTTGCCAGGATGACACACACCTGAAAGATCAACCGCAACCCAGCGATCCATCTGAGTCGCCAAGTGTTTGTGATACATCATTAACAGAGTGTGTAGTCAGAAATAGTGCAGTGAACACAGAAACTAATGCCCAAGAAAAAAAGCGCGATAAGTCCAGAAGGAGGAAAGGCATGTACATATCCCAATGGCCGAACGCGTACCAACCTACTGGTGACGCGATACCTCAATTTATCGAAGATGGTGAGTTCTCCAGTAATATTGAAGAACCTAAAACGGCACCCGTTACAACCGAAATTCCAAAACTTCAAATAAACTCTGATAACAGCATAGATATTTGGAACACTCCTCTCGAGCCGTTAAGCCCTGAAGACGACAACCACACACCGGACTGGCCCTCTCCAACCGCGCACAGTCCCGGAAGGCCAACGCTCTCTTCGCAAAACTCCGAGGAGAAAGATACCCTTAGAATATCCAGAAGCACCCAACTTCTTCGAGCCGATTCCCTCTCAGAAGGGGAACACGACCACGACCGGCGTTCCGAGATGGCCCTAGTTCCTTCCGACGTATCCGACTGTGAAAGCCGCACCAGCGTCGGCAACGACACCCTCAGTCCTCATATTCCAAGGCGGTTTTCCAAGCGCCCTTTACGAGGACCTTACGGCCAGATGCTGGAAGCCGAAATGAAGAAACCGGAATCGGGAAAGAAGAACCAGTTCACGACCGACTTGAAATTCCTGGAGGACTTAACGACCGGTAGTGGGACTTGCAGCATGGTATCCCTTTCATCTAGCAGTTCGATAGGTGCCGGTGATCCGAAACCGAAGTACGTGGCGCGCACCCGTGGTGCTTCTAATCATTCCTTAGACGATTCGCAGTTAAAAAACAATCTACTAACACCAACGAAACATGTGAATAAACGAAAAGTTTCCGTTGATTCCGTCGCGTCGCAAGAACTCGATAATAACAAACTAGTGGTATCTCATCAGCGGACCACGTCTAGTCCTTCGAAGCTGGAAGGGTTTGCACCCACGGAAGCGTCTAATGAGCTTCTTGAACAGCTTCTACGTGGAAGTTCTGAGCAACTTGCTACTGAAGCTAACCTACAAAGACTTAACGTAAGTATTTTTTTTCTATAAACTTCACATCGTTTAGTACTTCCATTTTTATTGAAAACCGTTCATTCGAATGTTTCTTTCTAACTTATTATCAGCAAATTATATATATATATTCTATTAGCATCGCTACTATGCAAAACAATACATGCACTGAAGGATGAAATCAATCAAACTCAACGTATAAGAAAAAAATTAGTTATTCTAATTTCAATATCAGAAAATGATTCTTTATGCCTATTTATTTGGGTAATAACAATTACAAATATTTAATTGTTGTATCAAAATAAACACTAAAAACAACCAATTCCCTATAAATAGCTACTCACTAATAACAAATGTGATTGCTATAAATAGTTTGAACTTCAAAATGCGCCATGTGTGACATTCTGGAAAGTCATTGCAAATCCAAAGTAAACATTATGACTAATTTATTTGTTTATTTAATCAAATTTTAATTATATACTAATCTACAGAAAAACATTTGAATACGAAAAACATATAATCGATAAACTGGAACAACCAAGCATCCACCGACGCATGAACTATTGTTCAAAACATTTTGATATCTTAGCCAAATCTACGCGGTGTCTAACTTGGTCTCATTTTCACCTGGTAGACAACTAGAAAATTCGAGGAAAGGTATCAGGGCGCGGCATCTACGCGGTGCCTTACTTGATTTCACTTTCACGGACCCTCCGGACGGCGTGACATCAACGTGGTGTCACGCTAATTTAGTATATTTGGATGGAGTAATGCATGGAGTTGCTCTTTAATGCCAAATATATGGTATACGATACATAGCCGACATTTTTTTGGCTGATTTTCTTTTTATCATGCATAGAACGGAAGAAATTTGGGTCTCGGGATCCAAAATTTTGCACTCCATGCCCGGGCTTAACCTCCTAAAGCCTTTATTTCCAAGGATGGCTTAAGTGCCACACATGAATTTATGATTTTGTAAGAAAAAACTTAAGTAATTGAGTTTTTTGAGGTATATGGAAAGGGGTTTATGCAATATTTAGCACAGATATGATTAATTCGAGGTGCACCCTAGTCTATCTATATATTTAAAAATGAATGTATCTTTGTTTGTCCCTCATGCGTCCCTACACCATTTATCCGATTGCGATGAAACTTTGGTGAATCGTTGTGTGCGAAGGTTTCCGAATTGGTACAACCATTTTACAATAGGTAGCGCGCGAGTATTTTCAACAAATTAGTGTATTTCATAGTTCGTCTGTCAAAAGCACTCCAATAAACAGAACTATAACATAAACACTTTCTTTTTGAGAGGGTACTCGCTAGTATTTTATAAAAATGTGCTCGCGGGGTGACTCATGATACGGCCGAGGTAGCAGATAGGTAGGTGACCGCACGACCGTACCATGAATCACGTCGCGAGCCGTCAATGATGTTAACACCGCAATTGTTTAGCCTCTCCGGGCAACAGAATATTGTACCCTTATTTTTTTTCTATTTCGTTCCTAGTTACGTCAGAAACTGGATAACCTGTTAAAACCAGGATATAAGGATTATACAATCCCGTTGAAATCTAATTAATCCGAGGATAATACTGCATTGTGAATTAATTCCGTCTGAAATGATCTCGATCAACAGGTGCTCGTTCTGTTACCTTTTTCGGGTCGACATTATTTACGTCGGCGTAGATTTGAAATAATGGATGGAATGTTTACTGTGCGAAAGAGGCATCTATAAATATTTACGTAAACGAACCTCGGGAGTTGGATTTCTTCCATTAAGGCGATCACACCGCGATAAATTAATTTAATTATGACAAATTGCATTTTTCCGATGCATACGCGCCGTTAAGGCCCGTTATTTATGGGCCAATCTGGTCTTTAACGAGGACGTTCAATCCGTATTTTTCCCGATGCGAATTCATCTGCCGCTCCAGAATCAGTCAATAATTATATATACACATCTCAATTTTGTAAATCCTTCATTTCATCTGTTAACTTCCACAAACTGAAAAATGAATTATTTTCAAGTGCGCAGTATGTCTTAGTAATTTAATGGTTAACTTGATATGTGACAAGAATATAAACCTTAAACTCACACGCATTCGCAGTTAAAGAACAAATCGTTAAACAGCCAATTGCAAGTTTAATTTATGTGCTGAGGTATTTTGAAATGGAACGTGATCTTAATGGCTTAGTTCTGCACAGTTCATAAAATTAGTATGGGCAAACAATAAACGCTATAAGCCCTTAACATACGATTTGGGAAATGCATTTCAAATCATACCACCAACGATTTTGAATCAAAAAACAACACTCAAAAATATCTGCAGCAAAATTTCTTCAAAATTCACAAGCGATAATTATCCAAACTTGTGTAATCATTACAACTTATACAACTCAATTCACAATTCTTGTCATGATAATTGAATACGGTCACACCTTTTAATTATAATATTTTGGGCTCGTTTCGATCTTATGTCAACTCTTTTCGGACACAATTGCAACGATTGGCCTTTGCATAATTCATTCAATTTCTGGTTCCGACAAAAGCGCCTCGCTTGATATTCCAAACAATCGTTGCGTCTGTCAATTATGTTTTCTCTTCTTAACCATTACTTGCAGAATGCATTCAACTCATTGGTCTCGATTAGTAGATCAATTTTTTCGGGCTGTTCGCGCCCTTTTGTGTCGGGCCTATTTTGATCGCTCGTGTCGCTATGAGGAAATTGTTGGGTAATATTTATTGATGGTGTTTGAAAGGTCGGTTTTTTAGATTACAATGTAATTAAATAGAAATGCGAATGCGGGCTTTGGTGATTTATGGGAGTGAATATTTCATTGAATTCTTTATTACGAAGTTACAATAAGTAAGCGGAGGGTCGCGGTAACAAGGATTTCAGGTTGAATCGCACAGATTTTCACTACATTTTCTGTTAGGTGACGTGGAGTATTCTAAAATCGATTCGGTTGCAATTATTTCTAAAATTCACTGCCAGAAAATTATGTTGGCGAGATTTCTGTCTCGAATCGTTTTAGTCCCAGTTTTCCGAGTTTTAAAATTAGTTTGTGTAGGTTAAGCCCTTCATTTTTTCCAAAAGAGTACATATAATTTTTGATTACATAAGGAATTCTAAATCTTGCCACTCTTGTTATTAACATTTGTAGTAATGATATAAATAAGCAGATTTCATCCTTCAAACAAATTTGGAAATGATGGTCAAAATTTGAGTCGTGATTAATAGATTAACCTTTCTTCTTGCATTAGTTTTTCGTAGTTTAAACTAGAAATAGACAAAATTACTATTTTTTTGTGAGTCGACTCATTGGAAAGAGTCGACTGAAAAGAGTCGACTGAAAAGAGTCGACTTCAGGAAAAGAAAAAAGTGATGAGCAAAAAAATACAGAAAACGGTCCAATTTACCCCAAAAACATAGCGAAGAGCAAAAAAAAGCGCGAAATTTACACAGGAGTCACTCGGCTCCTGTATAAATTTTGCGCCTGTTAAGAGTCGACTCCAGGAAAAGTAAAAAGTGATGAGCAAAAAAAATTAAAAAAACGGTCCTCACTTCGAAAAAAATCTAAATTACCCCGCAAACTTAGTGAAGAGCAAACAGAAGCGCGAAATTTATTCAGGAGTCACTCGGCTCCTGTATAAATTTCGTGCCTGTTCAAGAGTCGACTCCAGGAAAAGTAAAAAGTGATGAGCAAAAAAAAAATACAAAAAACGGTCCTCACTTCTAAAAAATTCTAAATTACCCCGCAAACTTAGTGAAGAGCAAAAAGAAGCGCGAAATTTATTCAGGAGTCACTCGGCTCCTGTATAAATTTCGTGCCTGTTAAGAGTCGACTCCAGAAAAAGTAAAAAGTGATGAGCAAAAAAACAAAAATACGAGAACGGTCCTCACTTCGAAAAAATTCCAATTTGCCCCGAAAACAGCAAAAGGGCAAAAAAAGCGCGAAATTTATTCAGGAGTCACTCGGCTCCTGTATAAATTTTGCGCCTGTTAAGAGTCGACTCCAGGAAAAGTAAAAAGTGATGAGCAAAAAAAAAAATACAAAAACGGTCTTCACTTCGAAAAAATTCCAATTTTCCCCGAAAACATAGTAAAGAGCAAAAATAAGCGCGTAATTTATTCAGGAATCACTCGGCTCCTGTATAAATTTCGCGCCTGTTAAGAGTTGACTCCAGGAAAAGTAAAAAGTGATGAGCAAAAAAAAATATAAAAAACGGTCCTCACTTCGAAAATTTTCCAATTTACGATTTTTGATACCAAACACGGGCCATTTTGAAGCATTGAAAATGAGCTATCAGTCGACCGGAAGTGACCATTTTCTGAATATACTCGATGAGCTCTTTTATTTGCAATACAGCAATCCGATAACAGAGGAGCCTTTTTGGAAATATTCGCATTTTTTTAATTTCCTGCTTATATTGTTTACTTCAGTAAAACTTTAGCTCGCCCCCACCTTATTTTTTTTTTGTATTTCCTGCTTATATTTTTTTTGGGTTGGTGTTGAACTTTAGCGAGCAGTTGGTACTTCTGTAAAACTTTAGCTCGCCCCCACCTTATTTTTTTAAATTTTCTGTTTTTTTTGTATTAAACTTTGGCTGGCAGTTGGTACGCCCGTAAAACTTTGGGTTTCAGTTGGCAACTATTTGAATTTCTCGCCACAAACTTGAACTTGAAGCTCTGCGACGCTGCCTTTCTAATGTGAAATCGGTTGGAATTGCCTTTTCGGCAACACTGTAGAAATTCCACGCTCCGCTGTTGCTGTTTTACTTTAGCGGGCAGTTGGCACTTCTGTAAAATTTAAGCTGGCCCCATCCTATTTTTTTTTAATTTCCCACTTTTTTTGTATTAAACTTTGGCTGGCAGTTGGTACGCCTGTAAAACTTTGGGTTTCAGTTGGCACAACTTTTTGAATTTCCCGCCACTAACTTGAACTTAAAGCTCTGCGACGTTGCCTTTCTACTGTGAAACCGGATTGAATTCCCGAAAATCGGATGCTTTTTCGGCAACACTGTAGAACTTCCACGCTCCGCTGTTGCCGTTTTACTTTAGCGGGCAGTTGGCACTTCTGTAAAACTTTAGCTCGCACCCACCTTATTTTTTTTAATTTCCCGCTTTTTGTATTAAACTTTGGCTGGCAGTTGGTACGCCAGTAAAACTTTGGGTTTCAGTTGGCACAACTTTTTGAATTTCCCGCCACTAACTTGAACTTAAAGCTCTGCGACGTTGCCTTTCTAATGTGAAACCGGATAGAATTTCCGGAAATCGGATGCCTTGTAAAACTTCCAAGCTCTGCTGTTTATTCACCCAGATTTTGAATTTCCTGCCACTAAAATTCCCTATATTTTGACAGTTGGCGAACATTTTAAGTTAAAAATCCCCTTGATTTGAATTTTCCGCACCTGAAATCCTCCAGATTTGAATTTTTTCACACCGAAATCCCCAAGATTCTGAATTTTCCACCACTAAATTCTTCCAGATTTGTTTTGGGTTGGCAGCCATTCTGCGCGTACAGCGTTGCCATTTTTACTTCTGGTTTTCCGGGAGCACTTTCTGGCTCCGTACCCTCTGTTTTCCTCTACTGACTCATTTCTAAGAATCGACTCTATGAGTTACCCAATTCTAGTAAAATAGTAAGTAAAATAAATAGCGCAGAGAAGTTTAGCTCCGAAACGTCGCTTGGTTCATGTAATTAATGTATAGAAGATTGAAGGGTTTGAAGCAAATTAAACAAACCAATTTATTTACAGTTTCAGTTGGCTCAACTTTTTGAGTTTCTCGCCACTAATTTGAACTTAAAGCTCTGCGACGTTGCATTTTTAATGTGAAACCGGATAGAATTCCTGGAAATCGGATGTCTTTTCGGAAAAACTGTAGAACTTAAAAGCTCCGCATTTTATTTCCCCAGGTTTTGAATCTCCCTCCAGTAAAATCCCCTATATTTTGACAGTTGGCGAACATTTTGAGTTGAAAATTCCCTATATTTTGACAGTTGGCGAACATTTTGAGTTGAAAATCCCCTATATTTTGACAGTTGGCGAACATTCTGAGTTGAAAATCCCCTATATTTTAAGAGTTGGCGAACATTTTGAGTTGAAAATCCCCTATATTTTGACACTTGGCGAACATTTTGAGTTGAAAATCCCCTATATTTTGACAGTTGGCGAACATTTTGAGTTGAAAATTTGAATTTTTTCCCACTTGAAATCCCCCAGAATTCGAATTTCCCACCACTAAATTCCCCAGATTTTTTAGGTTGGTAGCCATTTTGCGCGTACAGCGTTGCCATTTCTACTTCTGGTTTACCGGGAGCACTTTCTGGCTCCGTACCCGCTGTTCTCTACTGACTCATCTCTAAGAGTCGACTCCTTGAGTCAACTCGCCCATCTCGCCTAGTAAAATAGTAAGCAAAATAAATAGCGCAGAAAAGGTTGCTTTTTTCACATAATTAATATATAGAAGATTTCAAGGTTTAAAGCAAATTAAAAAAAAAAAAATTATTTACGTGAAATCTACCCATTGCGACAGAGAGATAATTGATTCATCAAATCAATGTAACGTATAATTTGCTTCACCAAGCGATAATGTGGTTTTACGGAAATATGCAGAGTGATATTGAAATTCTACGAAATCAATTTCTAGGAATTCTTCAATGAGAAAAATATTCTCTTCCTCGGATCGTGTGCGCTGAAAGTAAATAAAAGTTTATAAAAGGTAATCTCAATATTACAATCGTAATGACTTGTTTGCTTGATTGCATCTAATAATGGTCTCGTGGAATTAACGCAAATAAAAATTTTGAATCTTGGAATGCTTCGAATACATCTTTAAAGAATAGATCGTGTTCCTGGACTTTATAGTTTATATCATTTTGAAACGTTAATTAAATCAAGTTTTAACGTTTTACCTGCTACACCGAGATTATAATGTTAAAATCAATATTCCAAGCATTAATTATTACTTCCACGCCACTGATCATTAATTATTGGCAGGGTTTGGGTTACAAAATTAAAGAGAATTGCCGCTGGTTAGCTCGATTTCGACGTCTTTTGTGTTGATTTTCCCGTCCTATATTATAAATAAATTCCACCTAAAATCATGTTTAAATGTAATGTAAACATGATAAAATAAATATTTTGCATGATTGTGCTAATACAAGTCACTCATTGCTTTAGCCAGTTTTGCCTCAGATTTCATATATATATATATATATATATATATATATATATATATATATATATATATATATATATGTATGTTGAGCCGGGTTTTCGGGTGTTTAACCGCGTGGTTTGAGTGTTGTTAGCACGACGTTTCGATGATCTCTCTGTCATCTTCATCTGGTGATTGCGCTTGCGTGACGTACAAGGATTCAGTGAGTTGCGGTCAGGTTTGTACGTCACGCAAGCGAAATCACCAGATGAAGATGACAGAGAGTTCATCGAAACATCGTGCTAACAACACTCAAACCACGCGGATAAACACCCGAAAACCCACCTCAACATATCACACCCGCGAAAACCTTAAACTCAATATATATATATATATATATATATATATATATATATATATATATATATATATATATATATATATATATATATATATATATATATATACATTTTATATCATTCACCGTAACATTCCATAAATTTCTATCCAATGCAGATCTCAATATCGCGGATGATATTATCCGAGAATGCAGTAGGGCTCCAATAAGAAATCATAATCCACATCCACATACGTATGTATTAAAATTGGAAAGCAGAACTTACTTCATTTTCAATTTACGTTTTTTGGTAAATCCTTTTATATCAGATTTCGTTCTTATCCTTAGCAAAATGCACCTTGTTATTGTAGTATTTGATATTGGTTTCCAGAATTGCACAGGAAACGAATACTCTTTCGATGTTGATCTTATTAATTTTCAACGGATTTGTATCGAATTCTATAGAATTATTATAATATATTAGTGGATATAATTGGATACCGAGCATTGTTAAAATCGTCCGCAGATGTATTGTCACCCGGTTACGTGGCCGAGGCTGTATCCATCATCCGGGGTTTGTTATCTGATCGTCTAGCAACGTCTTCATAACTTTTATTCGAGCACTGAGCAATTCCATGATATAAAAACGACGTTGTAAATTAGAAATTTTGCGAAAATTAAAGAGTTCACCGCTAACAAGCTACATCTTTATAGGTTTGATACCGGGAAATTTTTCTCTTTGACAAAATAATGGATTTTATATGTAATCAATAATTATTATTCCTTCGTTAAAATGTTTATACTAGGCTGCAAGATGGATTTTAGAAGAAAAAATAATTGTATAATTGCTTTATTGCTGCAACCCTTTTAACACAATGGTTGAAGTGACTTTTGTTGGCGTTCTGCCAGAGTTTTCAATTAACTGTATATATTGATTTCTAATTATTTATTTTATATATATTTATATACTCAATTATATATTATATAATGATTGGGGGGACATACACTGGACATCCATAGACCCGCACGGCCACTTCTTCGTTCCGAAAAAGTGACCGCACTTGGGATTCGAACCCACGACCACGAGGCCCGTTAGCAGGAGCTCTACTCACTAGGCCACCGCGGCCCCGACTCTGTTCAAAATTTTGTGCCGAGTAGATAGGTGCATTTGAGAAACGTTGATTCGTATTAACAAATAGTGTTCAGAATGGTCTCAGAAAAAAAAAACAAAATTTTTTAAAGAAACATTTAATTTAATCAATTTTTAGGTGTTTCCAGTCGATTTAAGCACTATTTATGAAAACAGTAATTTTGCGTATCTCGGTTCCTGGAAGTTCCACAGAAATTTTTTATAGACAAATAGTGTTCAGAATGGTCTCTTGGACTTGAAAACAAACAAAAAAAATTTTTGAAGAAAAATTTAATGTAATCAATTTTTAGGTGTTTCCAGTCGATTTAAGCACTATTTACGAAAAAAAGTAATTTTGCGTATCTTGGTTCCTGGAAGTCCCCCACATTTTTTTTATAGACAAATAAAGTTCAGACTGAGCTTTTAAACTTGAAAGAAAAAAACAAAAAAATGTTTGAAGAAAAATTTAATTTAATCATTTTTTTAGTCGTTTCCAGTCGATTAAAGCACTAATTATGAAAAAAGTTATTTTGCATATTTCGGTTCCTGGAAGTAACGACAAATATTTTTTATAGATAAATAGTGTTCAGAATGGTCACTTGGACTTGTAAAAAACAAAAAAAAATTTTGAAGAAAAATTTAATTTAACCGATTTTTAGGCGTTTCTAGCCGATTTACGCACTATTTACGAAAAAAGTAGTTTTGCGCAACTCGGTCCCTCGAAGTCTCACAAATTTTTTTATAGATAAATAGTGTTCGGAATGGTCTCTTGGACGTAAAAAAAAATTGAAGACAAATTTAATTTAATCGATTTTTAGGAGTTTCCAGTCGATTTAAGCACTATTTACGAAAAAGTGATTTTTCGCGATCTTTCACGGTGTGACATTATTTCAGCAGTTTTGAGTCAACGAGGTGCATAGTCGGGATTTTGCACGTTGGGCAAAATATTTTAGGTACTCGGCATTTCAGGAAATTTTCGTACAATATCTAGAGCACCGCCCGAGCAATCAAGTGAGCTAACATTGCGATTCCTCTCTCTTTCATATACTTGCCTCGTTTCAATGCTTAAATCGTCATTATAAGCGTAGCTTGATACCAGATCCTCCACATTAAAGAGTATAATTAAGCGATGTAGGTTTTAAATCCCATCAGACAGTCGATAACGCGAAGGTAAATTATTTTTTAGAATAAAAATGGAAATAAGAGATTTTTTCTGCATCCCAAGGCAGGTATTTGAATATTTATAAAGGAATCTCGGCCTTGCACACGCCGTGAATAACCGATAAAGTATTTTAATGCACGGACCATTTATTTCGCGATCCGTGTCAAATATATTATGTTTACACGTTTCCCCTAAAGCTAACGGGACTTGCTGCCAACTTCACATCTAAAATCAAATATTTCAATGATGCATTAAATCATGGAGCCTTGCCACAACTGGTAACCTTCTAATACGCGCGAGTTACGTAAACAACATCAAATTCTCATTATTCATATTTAACGAAACAAATGAAGACCATGAAAGATATAGAGTAATTTCGTTGTCAATACTCATAGAGGTCCCGAAGAAACGCACCAAAAATACCCGTAAATAATTAATCATTGTACTTTGCTTTAGTTTCCGGAAGGTGAATTTTTGTGAAAAAATCAAAACTGTTTGTTTTATAATGACACTGTAAGGATCGAAAGTATAGTCGCAAAAATGAAAAACGTGTGTGATACAGCGGCGGCTCGTGGATGTTCGGCGGTGAGGCAACGGAAGAAAATTTGACCGAAAACAAACGGAATATTTTCTTCCCCTATTAGAGTAGGTAGTGTAGCACGAGTGACATTTTTGTCTTTGCCTCACCTACAGAAATCCACGAGCCGCCGCTGGTGTGAATTTTATTGAAAATGTATCACAAAGTAATGGCTTCCACCATCAACCATATAATTAAAAAAAAGGTTTGTTTATTTTTTAGAGAGACATACTAAAACGCAATTGCTCTTCAAACGTTGGATTAGACAAAAACGCCCAGATTGTGCCACAATTGATAATTTTTAGGCTAGCGCTTGGTGCAAAAACTAGTAGATGTAAAGCGTTTCGTTCCGCCTGGCGGATTTTCGGTTGTCGATTTTCCGCCTGGTGTAAACTCTAGAGCTTAAGCGCATCGTTCCGCCCGGCGCTCTAGATTTTACACCAGACGGAAAGTCGGCAACCTAAAATCCGCCAGGTGGAATCTTCTGATGTAGTCGCTGATTCGTGAACTTCCGTA
This sequence comes from Ocypus olens, assembly GCA_910593695.2. Taxonomy (NCBI): domain Eukaryota; kingdom Metazoa; phylum Arthropoda; class Insecta; order Coleoptera; family Staphylinidae; genus Ocypus; species Ocypus olens. The sequence goes on along the minus strand of OU343057.1, from coordinate 3,599,659 downwards.
GAAGAGGAAGATGTAAACTACTTACTGTTTTATTACGTGGTTTCTTCTGTCGATCCTTCAAAAACTGCCGCGAGTTTGTATGTTATAGGAGATATTTTGTACTGGCGTTCCGCAGCAGATAATCCGCAACGGAACATTCGTACAATGCAACGCTAGCGTTATCTTCAGTTGTGGGTATAATTGAAATAAAACTCTTGTTTGGTTTCATGTTATTAACCTGAACGAACGAGAGCATTTTTGTTTAAATAATTACTAGAGCGAGAAAACGTGCATAATTAACGCTTAGCTAACGAGCTAGTTGCAACCGTCGTTTTACAGACAACTAAAATGAGATTATTTGTGAATTTATCTTCTGGTGGATGCGCCGGTAACTTAATTTATAATGTCATTCGCTAAGGGTTAATAAACATGAAACGTGAAACCAAACAGGAGATTTATTTCGATTATACCTACAACTAAAGCTAACGCTGGCGACACATTAGACGAATGTTCCGTTGCGGATTATGCGCTGCGGAACGCCAGTACAAAATGTTTGATATAACCTACAATACGGCGACAGTTTGTTATACCCACAATTATGATTTTGTTTCATCAAGTCTGTAGCATTTAATTATCTTTAGTTTGGTTGAGATTTTGAACAAGATAATTTAAAAGTTTTCTTCCTCACTACCTAATACATTCTCCCTCTCGGATGGTGGGTTTTCGTAAAAAGTGCTCAAATCGACTGGAAACGCCAAAAATCGATTGAATGAAACTTTTCTTCAAAAAATTTTTTTTGCGTTTTTTCAAGTATAAGAGCTCATTCTGAACACTATTTGTCTATAAAAGAATTTTGTAGGACTTCCAAGAACCGAGATATGCAAAATGACTTGTTTCGTAAATAGTGCTCAAATCGACTGGAAACGCCTAAAATTCGATTGAATCAAATTTTTCTTCAAAAAATATTTTTTGTCTTTTTTCAAGTATAAGAGCTCATTCCGAACACTGTTTATAATTTTTTTTTTCCAAGAACCGAGATATGCAAAATAACTTGTTTCGTAAGTAGTGCTTAAATCCACCGGAAACGCCTAAAAATCGATTGCATTAAATTTTTCTTCAAAAAATTTCTTTTTGTCTTTTTTCAAGTATAAGAGCTCATTCTGAACACTATTTGTCTATAAAAGAATTTTGTAGGATTTCCAAGAACCGAGATATGCAAGATGACTTGTTTCGTAAATAATGCTTAAATCCACTGGAAACGCGTAAAAACTGAAAGAATTAAATTTTTCTTAAAAATTTTTCTTTTTTAAGTGTAAGAGCTCATTCCGAACACTATTTGTCTTTAAAAGAATTTTGTGGGACTTGCAAGAACCGAGATATGCAAAATGACTTGTTTCGTAAATAGTGCTTAAATCCACTGGAAACGCCTAAAAATGGAAAGAATTAAATTGTTCTTCAAACATTTTTTTTTTCAAGTGTAAGAGCTCATTCAGAACACTATTTATCTATAAAAGAATTTTCTGGGACTTCCAAGAACCGAAATATGCAAAATGATTTGTTTCGTAATTAGTGCTTAAATCGACTGGAAACGCCTAAAAGTCGATTGAATTAAATTTTTCTTCAAAATTTTTTTTTGTTTTTTTTCAAGTCTAAGAGCCCATCCTGAACACTATTTATCTATAAAAAAATTATGGGACTTCCAGGAATCGAGATACGCAAAATTACTTTTTTCGTAAATAGTGCTTAAATCGACTAGAAAAGCCTAGAATACAATTGCATTAAAGTTTTCTTCAAAATTTTTTGTTTGTTTATCTTATTTATCGTTTTCTTTAAAAAACTGAGAAAGCTTTATAAACATCTTTTTTAAAGGTTGTTTCGTGCCTGCGGGTATAATTGATTCTATATGAATATTTAGATATTCATGCAAACAGATTTGTTTTAAATAAATAAACAAGTTTCCCATTTCATGCGCACGTTCGTTAAACACGTCGATATTAATGTCAACAAACAAGTATTTATTATTGAGAGTAATGTAGGTATGCACTGCATTTATTATTAAGGTCGCATATTTCCCTTTGTGCTTTCCTCTAGAAAAAGGGTTACGCTCGACCAGAACGCTCCGAGTTCCGCGGTGTGCAGCGGCATCGTCGCTAGGCAACGCTCGGAACGCCGCTTCACTTTACGCGGAAACCAGCATTTACAGCGTATCCGCAAAATTAAGTTGGGATTACCAAATTATGTACATAGCCATAGATAGAGATCAAACGGACGCTTCCATGTCTAATGCACTCGTCCACCCAAATAAAACAATTTTCTAATTCTCCACGTCGTCGATGAAAATACAACAAAATCTTTATAAAAAAAATCAGTGATATGAGGTGCAGCGTATATAAATACAGTTTTCATGACTTCTACTAAAATAGTTTTTTTTTTTTACCAAGAAATATAACGCTAAGTTATAATGAATTTAAAAGTTCAGGAGAAAACTTGTATACAAAAAGTACTAAACTATAAAACTTTTTTACTTCAAGTGCCTGAAATGCCGTAAAAGCTTCATATTTTAAAATTGTTGTTTAATTCATCCACAATCAAGGAATTGATGTCTAATATGTATTTACGATTATTATTCACAACTCAAAATTGCAGCAGAACTTTTTCTAGTCGATGAAATTTCTCCATAGAGTGAAGTTATTACAGTTGTTTTAACAAACGCGGAATGGACGGTTTGTTAATTGTTTCCAGGAAATATTGCGATGCAATGGAATGAAAGAAAAACGCGGTAGTTCCAACAGGTGGACCGATGTCCCAAGCACGTGTGCGAAATAATGGATGCGCCGGGAAAAACGTCGTCCTTTCCACATCCATGCCTGTGCATATGTAACTATTGCCATAAAAATGAGTCATTTATAATTGAAGTTGATGGATATGTGGTGAATCTGTCCGTATTGTCCTCGCGCGGAGCGTTGCGGAAGGCTTGAATAGCATCGCTCTTCTCATCGCCTAGCAACGACGGCGCGCGTCGGCGCCGCGACGCCCTCCCTGCGCCGGCGCGCTTATATTATATACATAGTTTTAGTGTGGGAGACGACATGAGCACAAGGTGTGGCAAAATGTGGAAAGCGATGTGACGCTCGAAATGAGTGCTCAAGCCCGCTCCGAACTTCGCCTCAACTTGGAGGGTTGTTCAACATGTGACGATAGTGAAGATGAACCCCTAACCCTCCCTTTATTAGACACCATGGAAGCTGTCGCGGTAATCAGCCCAGCTAGCAGCTATTGAAGTGAACGTGTTTGTTTACCATCTTGTTTATATTGCAGGACACCCGGACGCACGTGGTTGTCGAACTATTTGACACCGAAAGTTCGTACGTGGAGTCCCTTCAAATTTTAGTGACCGTAAGTTTTTAAATTTTTTACTAGTTTTTACTTAGAAAAAAATCTTAAACATTTTTCAAAGTTTCACTTTTTTGAATTTAACGTGTTATAAACTTTGAATTTGTTTAAAATTTTAAAATTAACAACTTAGAATAGTTAAAAAATACATAAAACGTTATATTTTAGAGAAATTTTAAATAACATTTTGCTAAGTTTAATTTAATAATAATAGTCATATATACAAAAATTGTTTTTCAAATCTTAACTTCTCCTCATGAATTTTACGTGCAAATAGTGAATAAATCCGTTCCGCTCAGAAATTTTATTGCAATGAATAACTAATTAGAATGTAGAAAAGAAAAATACAAACTGCTTAAACATAATTCGAAAATGGCAGAAAGTTCGCTTTAAAAATAAAAAAAAGCTATTTGTGTAAATTATGTCTATATAAACGTAAGAACGAATAAAGATCATTTAGTAGTATAATTCGAAAATAAAAATGCATCAAAATTATAATCCCGAAAAAACGTACTTGGTTGGGGTTTAATAAATCAGATTAATACAATTACACAGTTAACGTTTAAAATAAATAAATAACCATTTACATGCACACTGTAATACATATATCTATATTTTTATAAAATGTAATTATTCTAAATGCGTTATAAACCTATTTTTGAAAAGGCAAGAAAAAATACTTTGAATGACTATTAAAATATATTGGGTGTTCTATTCAAAAACAAAGTTTCTTTACATTTAGCGGAGGCCTTCTTACTTCATAAAAAATGGCTACGAGCGCGGTCTCAAAAATTAATAGGGAAGAATTGAAAAGCGTTTGGTGAAATTTTGTTTTTTCCAAAAATAAATTAAATATGAAAAATATTACAAAAGGCTTTGGCGTTAACCATTCAGCCACTAACGGTTATGTATTCAATGGTAGCAACATATTTTGCGAATGAATATGTTTCATAAACTCTTTGAGAAAAAAAAGTTTTTTTTTTAACTAAAAAATTTCATAATCATGAAGTGATAAAAATGATAAAAAACTTATAAGGATAAGTTTATTTTGAAATCCTATAAGTTTTTAATGAAAACCTGCACTTGTAGAAAAATAAATTAAATAAATGTATGAATATTCAACCTTTTGCAAAATTTAGTATTTTAGGTATAGTGAGACTTAATTTTATAGAGTTACCATATATTCAGGCTACTTTTCGCATTTATTTAATTTGCTACTAATTAAAAAAAAAATCTATAAAAATTCATCAAATCGGTGAAAACTACATCTTTTTTTTTATACATTTTGTGCCTTTTATGCCCTTTTTAGGGAATTTTATGGTGTTTGTGCCCTTGGGTAATAAAGTAAAAGTTATGTTTATACCGTTTAATCGTTCAATGCCACCAACTTTTTGCAAATAAATTGCAACAGCAATTGTATCGTTATTCTAGTTGCTTGCTGTAAACTCTATTATAGACGAAAAGTATAAATTAAACATTGTTTCCCAATCAGAACACCTACAGAGCGGTTTCGATCTTTCAAGTCTCATCAGTGCAGTTAGTTGCTGATGGGGTAACGAAAATTACTATTGGAATATAAATATTCCAAACACCGTTGAAGTTAGAAACTCCAAAGTGGCGGCATCTATTGCCTGAATGTTGTACTAAATCCAATCTGAATATAGATATAGGAATATGCCAACGGCGGCAAATATAACAATAATTAAATATTCGGTAAAAAAATACTCTCTGGACTAGTTTCGGTGTTTTACACCATTTTCAGCAGAAAAACATCAGTGTTTGCTTAATATGACGTTCTTCTAATAGACAAACTGATGGAGAAATAATATTTAACTATAATTTGAGGGTTGAAATCCACATTCTTGTCAGGTTTAACTTGATGCGGTAAAAAATTAAAAATTTGAAGAACGTCATATTAAGCAAACACTGACGTTTTTCTGCTGAAAATGGTGTAAAACACCGAAAATAGCCTAGAAAGTATTTTTTTACCGAATATTTAATTATTGTTATATTTGCCGCCGTTGGCATATTCCTATATCTATAGTCAGATTGGGTTTAGTACAACATTCAGGCAATAGATGCCGCCACTTTGGAGTTTCTAACTTTAACGGTGTTTGGAATATTTATATTCCAATAGTAATTTTCGTTTCCCCATCGGCGTTTCTAACTGAAAAGTATAAAATATATCATAAAAATCCCTTTACTTATACATCAAAGGATGATGACACCTTTTTAGTATTTCAATTTTTTATGCAAATATTCCGGTAGACTATTTTTAATTTTGTGCGTCGTTATTAAATCTAATTGTAAATGGTTTTCAGCCGGTTCTCATAAAGAGATTAAATTGATTTGAATTTTAATTAAAACTTTGATGGCGAAAGCGATACATTACCAGTCAATTGTTGAACGCTGTTTACTTTGTTGCATCGCATTTCTTATTTAATTGTGAGTTAACATGTTAACAGTGGTTGATTTTTCATTTATTACATTTTCTAATTTAACATTTTAACATTGTAAAAAAATATAAATCAATGTTAAACGTAGGATTGGCGGCTCGGTGGTGTAGTGGGTAAGAGCGTGAGCCTGCTGCATCACGAGTCGAGCGGGTTCGATTTCCCTCCCGAGCGGAACATTTTTTTCGCCGAGAAATATCCGTTCGAGTCGTATAGTCACACATCAATAAATCGAAACAAGCAGATAACCCGTTCAGTAACAATATTTTCTAAAAAATCAAATACCTCAATAATTATTAAAGATGCAAAAAAAGTTTAGAATAAAAGTTACTTAGTTTAATTAAGCAAACATAAAAATAAAGCCAAAATAAAATTCAAGATGGCGGTTTCCAAAATATTAGTACCAACTTTCTTATTTCAAATGGCCGCCATATTTGATTTTTACACGCCTTATTAGACTTTTGTTCCCTTCTCAACGATATATAACAATCTATGTCAAAATGAAAAAATAATGGAAATATTAATTATGTAAATTTTAATTTTAATGTTTTAAATGATTTTTAAAACAAATGTAACAAAACAAAAAAAAAACGGTAATACAACCTTGTAGTAAAATAACAATAAATTATGAAAAATGCTCAAAATGCTGACCGTTATTGGCCAAACACAATTGACACTGCCAGTTACTTTTCGCAATGTGTTACGATTAACAATATATATATATATATATATATATATATATATATATATATATATATATATATATATATATATATATATATATATATCTACTAAACCAAACACAATGCACTTTTACGCGCAAAACAACGACCATTTCGTATAGTATATGATACTTAGCTTCAAACTGCCACTCGAGAATTTTAGAATGATGAAAAGTGTAGCATGAACATAAACCTGCCACCTAATTTATATACGTTCACCAAAACAAGAAACAGCACTGTTTTAAATGTGTATTATTTACTTTTCCTTAGCGAGAAATAAAATTCTGTTTTGCAGTGTTTTTCATACAATAAACCGTTTCCAAATATATTTCTCCTCCTGTTTGCCAAATATATGTAAAATACTAACCGTGCAGAAAAAATATATGACATGCGGAGATCGGATGTTATTTTAAACATTTCTAAATATATGTAGCCCCAAAAATTGGCAATAAGTATACATCTCCATCATATTCACTATTTTCGTTAAATTGGAAGCAATTAGAGGCAGATCGTAACTACCAACGACTTTGGTGTTCACCAAACAATTTATAATAATAGTCTTACACACGTTTAACATTTGCGTCACGCATGTAAATTTATTTCTTCCGTTAATCCTGTGCATACTTAATCTATATAGCAGAATATACTAATTTTCCGGAGTTCACCGAATATATATATATATATATATATATATATATATATATATATATATATATATAGTAACATGATCTGAAGAACTGTTACATTGAACACATTTTTTAAAAATTTTGTTGCAAATTTATAATATAAATATGAGTTACTGAGGCTTCACCATCTTTAGCGATTCGTTATCTTCAATTGCACCCAAAGTTTTTGTTGCATTTTTAAATAAAACATTTTTTTTGTTAATTTTTAGTGCCTCGAGTTAAGGTATATAATCACAAGCTGATCATTTTCAAACTTAAAGTAAATTAAAATATAATAAACACACGTATTTATGCGGATTGAAATAAGGAAGAGAATACTTTAAAGTTCCAAAATGTATCACGAAGTTAACGCCTCAACCATCAATCAATTTCTTTTGTTGCATATTTGTTTTATGAAAAAATTGGGCAAAAATAGTATATAAAGGCTGAAAGACCTGTTGAGGTCATTTGTAAAAGTTGTAGTATTATGCAGTTTTCGTCTTATTATGAACATTTTTGATGTATTATAAAAACCCGTTCGATCTTATTGGTACTCCTCGGGGGTTTAATTACAATTTGAATTAATTAATGACCAGATATCGTTTATAAGACGAGTTCCTATTACTATGCCTCAAGAAATTAAACGGATTACCTGCGAAACAATAAATTTTAATTATACTAATAATAAAACGTATGTTCATATCTGGATGAATTGAATATTTAAATTATGATCTTTTGTTTCAGAAATACTTAGAACCACTTAAGAGTCCGGAAAATTCAGGTCTTCTGGATTCACCCCTAGTAGATGAAATCTTCTTTCAGGTGAGTCAAAAAAAATTATATAGTCTTATTTTAAGTATTTTCAATTGATTTAAGCACTTTGCGTATCTCCGTTTCTGGAAGTTCATAAAAAAAAATTATAGGCAGAATGAGCTATAGACTTGAAAAACTTTTCTGAAGAAAAATTTTATTTAGTCTTATTTTAGTCGATTTAAGCACTATTTACGACAAAAGTCATTTTGCATATCTCTGTCGCTGAAAGTCCCACAAAAAAAATTATAGACAAATAGTGTTCAGAATGAGCTAGACTTGAAAAAAAACAGAAAATGAAAATTAATAACAGCTGATGAAAATAATATATTCTAATCTTTCTTAACTAACCGATACATCGAAGAACACTCTAATCTTTTAACTTTTAATGACAAAGGTGTAAAGTTTTACGCCAGAATATAAATACGCAGCTCATTCCTCGAGTGGAAATCACCTTAAGAATCAGAAAAATAAACGAGAAGCTATAAAGTGAAACGCAGGTATGGTAAACCTAGGCCGTGTATGAACTGTACACGATATTACGACTGCGTAAATATGGAGTTTTCATATGAATTTTTTAATTGTTTAATTCCAGGATTATTTTCAATTGATTCAAGTAAACATCAAATATTGTTAAAGACCGTTAAAGGTAGAAATTCGAAAGTGGCGGAATCTATTGCCTAATTATTGTACTAATCTTCGAGTGGCGTATCCACGGCAGCCGTTGGTATTCCTAGATCTATCGGTGGTTATGCCATGCAGATTGGGATTAGTACAACAATCCCGCCACTTTGTCGTTTCTACCAATATAACTGTTTACTTATGTTCATGCGCAAAATTACTTTCTCGTGGGGGCTCAAGCCCGATAGCCACCCCCCACCCCCCGGGTGTGCGCCTGTATTCGACTACATCATTATTTATTTTATTAATTGCACAAGCTCAAGAAATAACGGTGCTTAAAAAAATGAAACTGAATCTATTAAATGCGCCTCCGAGGCGAAAACGAATTGAATTTACGGAATAGGAATTGCGCGTCTGTTTGCAGACGATAAAAGAGCAATTGTCTTGCTTAATTAATTACGTGTTTTGAATGCCTTTTTATTGGTCTTCCAGAATCCTTAAAAAAATTATTTGAAGCCGACAGGAAATGATCGGACTGGCAATGTCCGGCTGTTTATTATTGGTGCAGTGTCTGCAGAACTGACGCAAACATTTTTGTTATTTACTTGCAGTATTGCCACGCAAGAGTTTAATAGCTTTGCGTAACTGTTAATTGGTGTATTGTTTTGCGTACGGTTTAAATTAATTCGAGGCAGTTCAATATAGAGCAATTGTTTTTCTTACGGTGAGTTTTAATATCTTTATCTATTTCGAATTCGAAACATAATCAGTTTTTAAAAGGTAAAGTAAAATACTTTTTAATTTTCAAAAAACTTTTATTGCATATTGTTTTTTGAAAATTAAAAAGTAGTTTACTTTACCTTTTAAAAAGTGAATATGAAATTTCAATGAATAACAGCCTCGTCAATTCATTTATGGAACCTTCAACTTCAACCTTTGTCATCCCGCGGAATCCTTTTTTGAGATTTTTTTTCTGGAACCCTTCGTTCAGTAATACACCCATATTTGATTTTAAATATGAAACGATCGACGCATGGGTCCCAGAGACGCTACTTGTGCACGTGGGTTAACGTCTAATTGACTAATTTTACCTATCTGTACTGCCACCTCTGCTACCTCGGCCGTACCATGAGTCACACCGCGAACCGTCACTGATGTTAAGTCAAATATAGATGATTAGATCACTAACAAAAGAATGAATAAACAATGTTATAAAACGTCTTAAGTCGTTTCATTACAAACTACACAAAATAGACATTTAGAAAAAGTACAAAACGTCCATTTACTCGTCAATTGCACTACTAATAGAAATTGAACATTACTCATATGTAAATAGGATTTTAATAACACACATTTTTTTAAAATATGTACGTAACTCTAGCTTATGTAAATTTAATGTACTTCTATAAGAAATAAATATTATTATTATTATTATTAAATATTAATTCTAGTTAATAACTTTTGATTTGATTTATGCATATCTGCTTTGTCACTTTCCACGAAAACCACATATTGCATATTACCATATATTTTAATATTACCTTCCATGAAACTCCACAAATTAGGCAAATTGAAAATTATCGTTTAATATAAAAGCGTTGCACTAATTGCGGTTATTTGAAATGATTCATAGAATTAGCTTTGCATTGATGCAGAAATACGTAATATGGCTTTTACCGGAATTACAGTGGTGGACTAGTTTCGCAGAATTCTCCACTAGTCAACAATCCACACAAAATTTTTGAAACTAATCAGGGTTTATAAAGCTGACGTTATTCAATATATTTATGTCCTTCCCGGTACGAAATTATAAGGCTTCATCGGATTTCCACGTTTTCAAATACTAAATTAATGTTCGTGAACATTTATTTTATACAAATGCATAACTATTATTAGTTTCCTTTTAGTAATACTGTATATTAACATGTAAATATTAATATATGTAAATATTGTATACATGTTTTTTTTCTTTGGCTTAAGCTTACAATCACACACGCCTAGAAAGTATGTTTGTTTTAATCATATAAAATATAATAAAGTGTCGATGAAGACTTGCGACAAAAAATAGAAGTATATATATATATATATATATATATATATATATATATATATATATAGTAACAATTTTTTTCGAAGAAAACTCTTCGTATCAGGGAATCCGACCAAAAAGGGGCTGTTAATAAGTCATCTATTTATTATATACCGAGGCTTCGCAAATCTTTATTTGCTTCATCAGAGAGACGAAAAAAAAATATATATATATAAATTAAAACGGCAAGAAGTAACGGACGCTGCTATGTAGTGAAGACACCTCACACTTCACTACACACACACATATATATATATATATATATATATAAAACTTGAATATATAAATATTCTACTTAGATCTATGAATTTAAGTCTTATTAAATAAGTTTAATGATGGCGTCCGTTTGGGTCATTCAGCAAGCGGTCCGTGTTCTGAACCAGGACGCGTGCAATAAAACTCTACTTACTCAACTCGTTCTTTAATATACCCTTATACCACATATACAGGGTGTAGACGAACAAAACGGATTATAGGATTGTACTAATTTTGCAAAATCGTATCTACTTTTTCAAGCCGAAACAGGTAAAACTAGTGAACCGACAGTCTAAAATATTTCTTTTGTGCCGAAAGACATTCTCGATGGCTGTTTTGAACTCTATATTTTCTTAGTAAGAAATTGCCGCTTATTAATATTAGTAAAGTTACTATTTTGTATTATAATATATAGTTACGGAACAAATAATTAAAATTAATTAAAATATCAGAAATTAATTGATGTCTCCTAGAATACAGCATGTCTAGAAAATTAATACATTTTTGAGGAATAATTAATGATGTTCTTGCTATTTTATAGTTTATTTTGAAACATTTCACTTGGTGTGTTCCTAAAATTTAATTTAAACTGACACGTGTTTCGAATTTATCGATTGATTCTCAAGGAGTGCATATAAGTAATTATGTGTACTCCATGAAAATTAATTGAGAGAAAGAGAGGGAAACACGTGTCAGGAAACTGGAATTAACAACATATTAAAATATTTTGTTGTTAATAGTACACGATTTATTTATAGCGACTATAGTTTCGATCATTATCTTTTGTATAATTCCATATCCAGCGTAGCAAAAAATTTTTTTTACAGGTTTTTACGGGTTTACTGTAAAAAAATAATTTTGTACGAAAATTAGTCGAAATAAATAATTTAATAAGTGATTTTTCTTAAATTTAATTTTTTTTTTAATATTAAGTGATCAATGAGAATCAAGTTAAAAATATATTAAATTACTAAAATCAATTTCCCGACCTAGGGCAGAAAGATCTTTGGTCGATAATCCAGACAGCCTAACTACCTCATATTGTTTATGTATATATATTCACCCGACATTTATATTTATGTTTTTATAGTCTAAATAAAGATGTCTCTCTTCTCAATTTCTTGGAAAAAAATTTTTAATGCACTTTTTAAAGCGGCCTGGAGACTATATTTAGGTGGTGGTCCGAAACAGAATTTGAATTCCTTTTTTGCTTCGCAAAATCAGGAATTATTTTTGAAAATACGTTATTTATTACATGTAACAGTTACTTAAAACTACAATTTTTACGACGAAACAAATGCGTAATTTATTACAAGTAAAAGTTACTAAAAACTACAATTTTTCACGACAATAAAAATACGTAATTTATTACATGTAAAAGTTATTAAAAATTACAATTTTTCACGATAAAAAAATACGTAATTTATTACATGTAAAAGTTACTAAAAATTACAATTTTTCACGATAAAAAAATACGTAATTTATTACATGTAAAAGTTACTAAAAATTTCAATTTTTCACGATAAAAAAATATGTAATTTATTACATGTAAAAGGTACTTAAAACTACATTTTTTCACGACAAAAACAAATACGTAATTTATTACATGTAAGAGTTACTAAAAACTACAATATTTCACGACAAAACAAATACGTAATTTATTACAGGTAAAAGTTACTAAAAACTACAATTTTTCACGACAAAAAAAATACATGTAAAAGTTACTTAAAACTACAATTTCTCACGACAAAAAAAAATACATGTAAAATTTACTTAAAACTACAATTTTTCACGACTACAAAAATACATAATTTATTACATGTAAAAGTTACTAAAAACTATAATTTTTCACGACAAAAAAATACATGTAAAAGTTACTTAAAACTACAATTTTTCACGACAAAAAAATACGTAATTTATCACATGTACAAGTTACTAAAAACTACAATTTTTCACGACAAAAAAAAATACATGTAAAACTTACTTAAAACTACAATTTTTCACGACAAAAAAAATACATGTAAAAGATACTTAAAACTACAATTTTTCACGACAAAAAAAATATGTAATTTATCACATGTAAAAGTTACTAAAAACTATAATTTTTCACGACAAAAAAATATATGTAAAAGTTACTTAAAACTACAATTTTTTACGACAAAAAAATACGTAATTTATTACATGTAAAAGTTACTTAAAACTACAATTTTTCACGACAAAAAAAATACATGTAAAAGTTACTTAAAACTATAATTTTTCACGACTAAAAAAATACATAATTTATTACATGTAAAAGTTACTAAAAACTACAATTTTTCACGACAAAAAAATACGTAATTTATTACATGTAAAAGTTACTTAAAACTACAATTTTTCACGACAAAAAAATACGTAATTTATTACATGTAAAAGTTACTTAAAACTACAATTTTTCATGACAAAAAAATACATGTAAAAGTTACTTAAAACTACAATTTTTCACGACAATAAAAATATGTAATTTATCATATGTAAAAGTTACTACAAACTACAATTTTTCACGACAAAAAAATACGTAATTTATTACATGTAAAAGTCACTTTAAACTACAATTTTTCACGACAAAAAAAATACATGTAAAAGTTACTTAAAACTACAATTTTTCACGACAAACAAAAATACGTAATTTATTACATGCAAAAATTACAATTTTTCACGACAAACAAAATACGTAATTTATTACATGTAAAAGTTACTTAAAACTATCATTTTTCACGACAAAAAAATACGTAATTTATCACATGTAAAAGTTACTAAAAAGTACAATTTTTCACGACAAAGAAAATACGTAATTTATTACATGTAAAAGTTACTAAAAATTACAATTTTTCACGACAAAACAAATACGTAATATATTACATGTAAAAATTACTTAAAACTACAATTTTTCACGACAAAAAAAAAATATGTAATTTATCACATGTAAAAGTTACTAAAAAGTACAATTTTTCACAACAAAAAAATACATGTAAAAGTTACTTAAAACTACAATTTTTCACGACAAAAAAATACATGTAAAAGTTACTAAAAACTATAATTTTTCACGACAAAAAAATATAAGTAAAACTTACTTAAAACTACAATTTTTCACGACAAAAAATACGTAATTTATTTATTACATGTAAAAATTACTTAAAACTACAATTTTTCACGACAAAAAGAATACATGTAAAAGTTACTTAAAACTACAATTTTTCACGACTAAAAAAAATACATAATTTATTACATGTAAAAGTTACTAAAAACTACAATTTTTCACGACAAAAAAATACGTAATTTATTACATGTAAAAGTAACTTAAAACTACAATTTTTCACGACAAAAAAATACGTAATTTATTACATGTAAAAATTACTAAAAAGTACAATTTTTCACGACAAAAAAAATACGTAATTTATTACATGTAAAAATTACTAAAAAGTACAATTTTTCACGTAAAAAAAATACGTAATTTTTCACGACAGAAAAATACGTAATTTATTACATGTAAAAATTACTAAAAAGTACAATTTTTCACGTAAAAAAAATACGTAATTTTTCACGACAGAAAAATACGTAATTTATTACATGTAAAAATTACTAAAAAGTACATTTTTTCACTACAAAAAAAATACGTAATTTATTACATGTAAAAATTACTAAAAAGTACAATTTTTCACGACAAAAAAAATACGTAATTTATTACATGTAAAAATTACTAAAAAGTACAATTTTTCACGTAAAAAAAATACGTAATTTTTCACGACAGAAAAATACGTAATTTATTACATGTAAAAATTACTAAAAAGTACATTTTTTCACTACAAAAAAAATACGTAATTTATTACATGTAAAAATTACTAAAAAGTACAATTTTTCATGACAAAAAAAATCGTAATTTATTACATGTAAAAATTACTAAAACTAAAAAATACATGTAAAAGTTACTTAAAACTACAATTTTTCACGACTAAAAAAATACATAATTTATTACATGTAAAAGTTACTAAAACTACAATTTTTCACGACAAAATACGTATTTTGTTACGTAATTTATTACATGTAAAAGTTACTAAAAAGTACTATTTCTCACGACAAAACAAATTCGTAATTTATTACATGTAAAAATTACTTAAAACTACAATTTTTCACGACAAAAATACATGATTTATTACATGTAAAAGTTACTAAAAATTACAATTATTCAAGACAAAAAAATGAAACGGTTATTGAAATTAATTACTTTTGCTCCTAATTTACTTCTTGCAAATTCCTAGTTTTAAAAATGTATTGCTCCTCGGGGGTAAACACCGTTCTACTGAAATTTTATATTACGCAGTTCTAAAGTATCAGGGACATCATAAAAGTTTTAATCGCCCTTCAAAAGTACCGCAGCTTCTCGAGAGAAATTACACACTATGTAACAGAAGGACCACGAGGTAAATCAATGAAAGGCCCGCGAGGTCAGTAGCCGGTTAGTATAAATATATCAAATACAATCACACCATATACAATTCCACACAAATAAAAGTCAAATGTAACCTCTATTCAGCAATTTATTTGTTTGAATCAACAAAGTCGCATTATTTGATTTTAAAATTAAAACTTTAGTGAGAGTAAGCCACCGCGTAGATGTCACGCTGGGCTTAACGTGTTAAACACTACACACACACAGTGGTAATGTAAAATATCAAGTACAGCGTAAAAAAATAATCACAATTATTGCTTTAAAAATAACAAAAAAATACGCCCCAAGCAAGGTAAGGAAACTATACTTATTAATTTTAATTCAATTTTAAAATACAATAAAAACAACCATAATTGATCCTTTAAACTAATTAAAATAATTGCATAAAGCGCGGAGAGAAAATTATAATATGTATTGTGTCCATCAACTAATTAGGAATATTAATAAAAGCTATTGAACATAAAATGTGCGGGCTGCGAATTCCCGGAAATATAAACGAGGTGCAATAATATCAATAAAGATGCGAAGTTGCATTATTGAATCCAGGTGTAACACGGTAGTCCCCCCTTCCCTAAATCGCCTAGGCGACAGGAGAGTCGTGCGCAGAAAACCACTGCGCTGCACTGTGGCCCATATAACCCCCAGAGAATCGGTCCTAAGCTCACACTACCCCCGAGCTTCCAGGCTGGTCGCTTGGAAAGCTCGAGGCAAAGTAATCATCCTCTAGTAGTGTGCTTCTTTTAATACAGTGCATTCCGAAAACTGTAAGTATTCTGTTAATGTAATTTCCAAGTGCAAGTGATCAATAATTATTCGTGCTCTGTAATTTTGTACCCGAGGAGATTAATACTAGTTGATTAGTTTCAAATTGTTAGGTATTAAAATATATTAGCTGCAATAATTCACTTTTTCGCAAGTTTGGTTGGAATTCGAGTTATGGATCGCAGATGATTATTATTTAGTTAGTGTCCATTTGTGAATATTGAGGAAATTTAGTTTATTTTATTAATTAATAATCAAAAAGTTTAATACAGATGAAATAGCTTGCATTTATGTTCGTAAATTAATTAAATTAAATTTAACAAAGATTATCATAGAATTTATTTAATGCGTCCGCCCGAGCGGAATTTTAAGTTAGTGTTCGTTTATAAATATTAAGAAAATGCAGTTTAAAATTAATTGATAAATAAACAGTTTAATACAGACGAAATATAGTGTTCGTAAATTAATAAAATTAAGTTTAACGCGGACTATTATTAAATTTATTTAATGCATCTGCCACAAGTCCGCCCGCGCGGATTTCAAGTTAGTGTCCGTTTGTGAATATTAAGGAAATATAGTTTAAAAATTATTTAATAGTAAAAAAATTAGCTTGCATTTTAATAAAATTAAATCTAACAAAGATTATTATTACATTTATTTAATGCATCTGCAACAAGTGAAAATAAATTTGTAATATTTTAAACAACTGCATATTATGACGTGAATTATCGAAAGTGAAATAGATTTATTGTTGTTAAAATAAATTGATACGATTTTCTATAATAATTTTTTTAAATTAATAAATTAGTGGATACATTAAATTTTTGAAATAAACTTTCATATCTGTATGAAATAAATATTAATAATATCAAATTAAAAACTAGTTCGCCTTATCAGATCTTTTCCAAGGTTATAAAATTTTCTTGAAAATGGGATCTTCAGAACTTAAGCTTTTTTAAAATTTATTTAAAAAAAAAATTGTCTGTGTGTGGCTGTGTGTCCGACTGTGTCTCAAAAACTAATAGAGCAATTAATATAAAACTTTGAATACACATCTTATTTGATAATCGGAAGAAATAAAAAGCTTTTGGTACACCGGAGGTGGGTGTTTACCTTAACTGTTTTTTGTTTTTTGCCAATATTTTTTTAAATATGGAAAATATCGCAAAAACATTTAAACAAACCTTGAAGACAACAAAGAAATGAACATCTTTTGCTTAAAAACATTTTTAATCAAATCATTTTTATTCGAGAAAAATTTCTTTTATTTTGGTTTATAATTATAAAACGATAATTGTTATGTTAGCAAATTTATGTTAATAATAATTGTATGGAATGCTTAAATGAACAACTTATTTTCGAAATCCCTTTAGTTTTTGAGTAAACTGAGTTTTTGAATTTGAAGTATAATTTTTCCATCTTTCATAATTTTGACGTTTTAACTTCAGTTTCATCCGAGTCTACAAAACGCTCGATGTACATTTAAAATATGATTTCAATTGAAAATAAACCATGAAAACGTAAATGTAAATGGCTATGATACCATCAACTCGGAGACAGTAACATGATGGCCACAGCACCATTTTTTTTTAAATCGTTATTTACGCGTTTCGAGTCGAATTACGCACTATTTTCTACTAGTGACATTTTGCGTATCTCCGTTCCCAGAAGTCAAACACAAAATTATTTCAGACAAATAGTTCTCAAAATGAGTTTTTTTTTAATTTGATATTTTTTAAATCGTTATTTATGTGTTTCGAGGCGAATTAAGCATTATTTTCGACAAGTGACATTTTACGTATCTCCGTTCTCAGAAGTCAAACACAGAAATTTTTTAGACAAATAGTTCTCAAAATTAGTGGTTTGACTTGAAAAAAAAAATATATTTTTTTAAAATCGTTATTTTTGCGTTTCGAGGCGAATTAAGCACTATTTTCGACAAGTCACATTTTGCATATCTCTGTTCCCAGAAGTCAAACACAGAATTTTTTTAGTTTTCAAAATGAGTGGTTACACTTCAATTTTTTTTTAATTTGATTTTTTTTAAATCGTTATTTATGTGTTTTGAGGCGAATTATTATTAAGCACTATTTTCGACAAGTGTCTTTTTGCATATCTCCGTTACTCGACAAGTGTCATTTTGCATATCTCCGTTCCCAGAAGTCAAACAGAAATTTTTTTAGACGAATAATTTTTCTAAATATATATTTTTTTAAATTTCAGATACCTTTACGTTTTTTCGTTATTTAAGCATTATTATCGACAAGTGTCATTTTGCATATCTTCGTTCCGAGAAGTCAAACATAGAACTTTTTCAGACAAATAGTTCTCAAAATGAGTTGTTTGACTTAATAATAAAAATCTGTGAAAATGAATTTATTTATTTATCATAACGTGAAGAATCACGAACGTGAACCATAACATTAATGTTAAAAAAAAATAACGTGAAGAATAATTTTTCTAAATATATATATATATATATACTTTTTTTAAATTTCAGATACCTTCACTTCTAACTTATCATCAAGCTTTTCTCGAGGAACTGAAGAAACGTCTGGAGCAATGGGATTCAAGGCAAAGGGTCGGCGACGTTTTGATCGACATGGTGAGTCTAAAATTACATTCCTGCAATATTGCACAATCCGCAGAGCCGAATGTTCGCCTTTGTAATTAATATGGTTTGGTAATTACCGCCGGCCAAGAATAGACGCGAATATTCACAATTCGCGAGTAAATGTGTGTTTTAGGTCAGCCGGTACAAACAAGAAATTTCGCCCTAAAATTATAAACTGAAAATAGATGCATATGCGCGCTACATTTCTATTATTTCTATAACTATATTTCAAGAGTATTCCAGGAATAACATATTTTGCAATATAATTTTAATTGGTTTATTAATTAATGAAAAATTGAATATCACAAATTCCATTATGTATTTGTTTACAATCATCTCTATTTTGGATGGGCTAATTAATTACGAACATAATTGAATGCACGAAATGTAATGGTCTACTTAAATTACAAAATATGTTATTTCTCATTAGTACTGAAATATGTATTAATTTATTAAATTGTAAAGTGCTTTGTTGCAACTGTAATGAGGATTAATTAAATTAAATTGATTTTGATAATATTTGCATTTCCATTAAATTCAATGTTGCATCTCTCAAAGTATTTGTAGCACATATTTTACGTGTTACAATTGAAGGGCTTAGAAGTAAAACGGTTGACGTGCACTTTTTATGGTTTTCATATAAGCGACTTTGATATTCTTCGAATGTTATGGTTTGAAATGATATTTTGCGACAGTTATTTCACCTAATTTTTAGGTACACTTTTCTAGAAAACTACTGGACCGATTACATACATGCTCTTACCTCCAAAATGAACATTTATGGGGGAATTAAAAAAAATATTAATTGGATTCATTCACATGAAAAAGAAAACATAAACATTTTTCGAGATATATGGAAATAATCTCAGCCATATTGATAGGTATCGATGCCACCTTTAAAACAAAACAAAAATCATGTTGATATCTTTTATAGTTTTGAAGAAAGGTGTACCTAAACTTAAAAAATCAATTTTTCAGGATAGTGAAAATAGTCTGTACAAGAGCTCGCCTCTCCCATTTTGCTTACAAATTTCGATCACTTCTACTAATCGGAAAAATGTGAAATATGCAAATATCATCAATAATATCGACACTGCATTAAAATTCACTTATTCTGCGAAACCTTTGCGTATGAACGGGCACAGATTGTTTACACGTCGCAGGAGATTTCCTTTGTTGCCCGGCGCATCCGCCAACATTTCATTTACGGATAATCAAGCTGCCCCAGAATTCTTTATAAATACGCGTAACAAATCAAATTCCGCGCGCATGTGAATTATTAAGACGATATGAGTATCTAACTCGTATATATCTTAAGATACATTTCGAAAATGTCAGATACATTAACTTATTAATTAAACTAGGCGCAAAATTATGTTCCGTGCAGATCATATTTGTTCAATTTACTAGTTATCTCTAATTAAATTCAAAACGTGCCCAAAAATAACTTTGTAATTAACATTTCACTTGATTCCTCTTACAAATCTGGCGCAGATGCGATCAATTTTATTGGAAAAACAACTCCCACGTACGAATACGTTTAACTTGTTAACATGAAAGCTTCATGTTAGCATGCATTGTTCATGTGCAATTTTATAGATAAATTCTTAGAAAATATGCATTTACAAATTATTATTTGGAATACCAGACATAAAGGTTCATAAATGTCAGAACTTTAGCAATTATTAATATTTGCCGAATGCAGTCTTTCAAATCCCAAGAAAAATAGCTGAGGAATTTAATTAATTAAATTGGGGCGAAGGTAGTGGCGGAAATTTCTTTGTTTCCGCTTGAAAAAAATTCTTTGTGAATAGTAAACATGTATCTACTCCTATTGATACTTTTATTTTTATTCTAAACACAGTTTTTATTAAGTGATTCGATGTACTGCAGGCAGTCAACATTATCTTTGTTTTCGATACACTTAAAATATTGTTGACTTCCTGCAGTACATCGAAACAAATATTTAAAATCAATTAATTTTAACAAGTAATTTTAAGTTAAATATTGCGCGATTGGAAAATTTTTACGAAAACAACACTTTCTCATATTTTGCTAGAAAAAGATAAAAAGGAGTTTTTAAGCACTATTTACGAAAATACGTCATTTTGCGTATCTCGGTTCCTGGAAGTCCCACAAAAAATTTAAAATTTCTAAACAGTGTTCAGAATGAGCTCTTCGAATTGCAAAAACACAAAAAAATTTTTTGAAGAAAAATTTAATTCAACCGATTTTTAGGCGTTTCCAGTCGACTATTTACGAAAAAAATCATTTTGCGTTTTTTGTCCCACAAAAAATTTCTAAACAGTATTTAGAATGAGCTCTTAGACTTGCAAAAACACAAAAAAAAAATTTGAACAAAAATTTAATTCAACCGATTTTTAGGCGTTTCCAGTCGACTACTATTTACGAAAAAATTATTTTGCGTTTTTTGTCCCACAAAAAATTTCTAAAGTGTTCAAAATGAGCTCTTAGACTTGCAAAAACACAAAAAAAAATTTTGAAGAAAAATTTAATTCAACCGATTTAGAAGGTGTTTCCAGTCGACTATTTACGAAAAAAATAATTTTGCGTATCTCGGTTCCTAGAAGTCCCACAATTTTTTTTTATAGACAAATAGTGTTCAGAATGAGCTCGTAGATTTGAAAAAAAAAATAAAAAACTGCAAGTTCTTTAATGTTTATATAGTGACTATTATGTGCCGCTAGATATAACATAATTTTCATAAACTTTAATCATCATCAGTTTTAAAGCAGTGCGTTTGTAATGTCTGCTGCTCGGTTCACGCTTTGCTATTCTTAGACTGTAAGGTCGAACGTAAAATCATGAAAACAGATATAAATGTCAAGTCCGGAACCTTATTATGTATGCATCGTAGTAATTTGTGCAAATGCAACAAACACTCGTAAACCTAAATGCATTGAATAATACGTACGTACAAGAAACAGGTGGAAATTTTCAGCTATATAGTAAAATATATAATCTGAGATTAAATTCGTGTTTAATGCAATCACGTGTATGCTTCTACGTACATGCGGTTGCATACGATTCACATAATACTCATTACGCTAAGTACACATAACATTTTCAATAGGGTTCATAGAAATGCTACCACATGTATGCATCTAGGTACATGTGGTTGCATATGATTCAAATAATACACATTTAGCCTAAGCGCAATATTTAACTTTTTCTGAAACGATATCAAACTTTTCTAGTAATAGCATCCCTTCGCATTACGCTAAGCTCTGAAGTATATCACGTTAAATGCCCTTTACATAACAGAATAAGAACGAATTCGCATTTTGCGTAAATGTTTCAATGACATAAAACGAGTTAATGCATCTTGAGTAAAAATACCTTGTACTTGGAAATTTATTTTGGCAGACGGCCGATTTTGGACATCTGTGCTTTTAAAAACAACTTGCAATTATGGAGCTGAATATCCAAACTCGCATTAACCAAAATTAGAAGTTTGTAGGGAATTACGGAAACCGCTGACTAATTTCTTCACAATTTGAATGAAAGACCGTAGAAGCGCTACCCGACCGAAAATTTAAACGTAAACAAACCAAATCCTTTCCGAATAGTATTTTTCGCTGCGTTTTTGTGCTGCGTTCAATCTAAGGGCGGCTTAACTCCGACCAAATATGTCCGCACCACTTGTTTTAAGCCACGCCGCTTGGTGGCGCCGTATGCTGGGTCCAAATTTCGAAGTTACATTTTATTAGATATATCAATTAATACCCAAAAATAAGCAAAACGTTACTAATGTAATAAATTAAAAATAATAAATACCAGAACATACCGTCTCAATGTTATTATTTTTTCTAAATTATCTTTGTTATTATTATGAATTCGTTAGAAATCTTTACGGTAAGCCTTAGACAATTGGAGATAATGGAGAACTAATGCAGAGATTTTTTTTAAATATTAAATAGTTTAGGAGATATCAAAAAAAAAATTAATTTAAGCCCTTCGTGTCTCAAGCAACTGAGATTTTTTGTCGGGCTTCTTCAATCGATAAAGACAACCACTATTGTGCTGTCTTTGGAATAAAAAAAAGAGACACGATGTTATGAGTAAAATGTATTTCTGATGAAGAATTCTTCAATTGTTTTTTGATGCTGTTAAGTAAGATTAAAATTAAATTAGCTTTATTTAATTCGAAGGCTTTTGTTGATCGCGCTGTTTATTTATTTATTTATTTATTTACCCAACAGCCAGAAGAGCCAAATTAAAATGTTGATTTTTTGTCAGGCTTTTCGCAAGCGCTATTGCACCGTTTTTCGACCATGTGCTTCCAACTACTTCTAGGACCCAAAGGGTCAAGTCAAAATATTTTGATCTCAAAAGTAATTTTAATGAATGTTTTTTTATTCACGTGATTTTTTTTTTAATTTTTGATACAATTTTTGAGACAAACTTTGAAAGTCATGTTTCATTTTAATTAACGAATTGCAGAAATAGAAAATCCGCACTTAATGCAAGTTAATGTTGATCTTACGGTATAATTGGAACGTTTTGTAGTTTGCGTAAATGTTAATTCTATTTATACGGATAAGACGTTGCAGATTTAAGAGCACTGTATTTACGTTCTATGGCGTGTAAAAAAAACACATAACCTGTTCTAGTCTTACGAGAATTCTAATTAAAATCGATACCGTTTCAACCCTTTGCACTCCGTTGACATTATAAGTTGATAACTCCGTCGGCGCTGCTGCGGCAAGATTGTAACATAAGCTGGTAACTCCGAAAGTACTCCTGGAGTATCTGGTAGCTCATAGTAAAAAGGGTTTAAAAATACCACTATTAAATAATCTTGTTTTTATTTCAGTTTTCAAATTCGGCAGTGATAGAGTCGTACACGAATTACGTTAACAACTGGAAGAGAGCGAGAGAAATCTACAAGAATGCGCAGCAATCAAAGCCCGCCTTTGCCAGATTTCTTGGAGTAAGTAGTTACCCTTTACAAATCCTGCAAATACATTTTGCGCACTTAGGAAAGACTAACTCTATTACATTACACCGCAGCTGTAGTATACAATGCCTACTCCAATTCGATAGAAATCAATCACTTCTCCGAACCTGAGATCCTGCCAAACATTTTTCATAATAAACAGAATGATACAATTCTAAAATTCTAAAATCCTAAAATTCAGTTGCAGTAAACTTTTCCATAATGCAAGTTTCGTGTAACGCGATGAAGATTTCGAACACGAAAAATGAATTTGTAATTTTCGGACTCAAATGTTATCCATGTATCGAGCGTACAACAAAAATCGACGACGAAGTTGGCGTTGGAAATCTCGAGTCATCACACGCGTGAAATGCTGGTTGCGATTAAACGGTGATATGTTAATAATAATTAGGTGTTATTAACACGTTCGTTGCCGCCGCAATTGGAATTGCATTTACGCAAGTGTAAAGTCGGACGCGCTAGCGCGAACGTGTTAAAGTAAAGTACTTTACGCGTGCGCGTGTGATCTTAGCTCAGGCATGACTTTAGATTTTCTGCGCCAATATCGTCGTCGATTTTTGTTGTACGCTCGATATATGGATAACATTAATGCATTAAGAAATTTGAGTTCATCTTTCGTGTTACACGAGATGTAAAGTGCAACAAATTCTTCATCGCATTACACGAATCTTTTTTACGCTCGTTATTATAATAAATGTGCCGTGGCATTAGCAAGGGAAGTTATTTCAGTAAATTATTTGTTTTCCGAATAGATTGAATATATGCATTCTACTTTTCGTCATCATTTGATTAATTTAATGCAACAAGTGAGGTTTTTTCAATTTTAATTGAAATTAATTTAAAACCACAACATGATATATTGTTTGATTGGTGCGTAAATTTTGCATAACAATTTTAAATGAGTTGCAGCACTGCGGCTTATAAGCAAAAGAAACTATAATCCGTGTATGGCCGCATCAAATCATCCATATTGGTTTCAGAATGATTCTCAATTACCACAACGCGTTGTGATAATAGAAAAATGTTTACAATGAGAAATTATGGTTTATGAGCATTTGTTCCTAACCGCAACTGTGAGATTAGTTCATTTATTTCGTGTTCCGCTTTATTATCTTAACACATTTTCATTCGGAAAGCTACATATCAAACATCTTAATCCATAACGCAAAGCTGATTATGTGGGAGCAATAAGACTTGTGTTGATCATAGATATTACCAACCATTTTTTATCGTTCACTCCTGTGAAATTTCAACAACCATATTTCCCAATAATTAATTATTATTACTAACTGCGCAACCTCTGTGGCAGATGACCAAGAAGTCAGCGCTAATTGTCACAATTTATAAATTGCGAAAAAAAAAACTGCTAAACTATGACCAAATTAAATATTCTTTAATTACGCCCCTTGTATCAAAAAATATCGCATTTTGTAAACAAAATCACATTACACAGCATTTGTGCCACTGTTTCACCGTTTTGAAGAAAGTAAATATACTGGACGAAAAAAAAATTTGTGAAATTTTGACCATTTTCAAACCGCGATAACTCGGCGTATTTTCAATCGATTTTGATAAATCTTTAAGGGCGAAAAACTTTGAAGTGTCTTCTTTAAAGTCATGCATGCGAACTTAAACGTAACCCCTTTCACCCCTCTCTAGCACCCCTGTGAAAAAAAAAAGTTTTTTTAGGAAACCATGTCCAACTTTGACGATGTCTATGGAGTTGGAAAAATATCGCATTTTGTAAACAGAATCACATTACACAGAATTCGTGCCACTGTTTCACTGTTTTGAAGAAAGTAAATATACTGAAGGAAAAAAAATGAAACACTTGAAATTCGTGAAATTTTGACCATTTTCAAACCGCGATAACTCGGCGTATTTTCAATAGATTTTGATAAATCTTTAAGGGCGAAAAACTTTGAAGTGTCTTCTTTAAAATCATATATATAAACTTAAGCGTAACCCCTTTCGCCCCTCTCTAGCACCCCAGTGACAAAAAAAGTTTTTTTTAGGAAACCATGTCCAACTTTGACGATGTCTATGGAGTTGGAAAATTTTTATCGACTTGATTCACCATAAAGGCATTAAAATCTGATCAATTCCCTATGCAGGACTCGAAGAACGAAGTTCCTACGACAATTGGGCACCAAGTTATGGGTGTTTGAAAAAAAACGTGCATTTTAAGGTTTCTCGCACATAACTCAGCGACTTTTCAACCAAATTTGATGATTCTTTCGTGAAAAAATCTCATTTTGGCCCTACTTTAAGAGGGTTAACTCAGATTGGAATGATCCCTTTTCGAATCCTTTAATCCCCGAACAAAAAACACGTTTTTGGGCAAAAAAATATCCAACTTTGGCAAAGTGTACCGAGTTGGAAAAAATCCACCAAAAGGGCATTGAAATGTGTTCAATTACCTGTGCAAAGTTGGACATGGTTTCCAGAAAAAAACTTTTTTTTGCAGGGGCGCTAGAAGGGGGCGGAAGGGGTTACGCTTAATTTTGCATGCACGACTTTAAAGAAGACACTTCAAAGTTTTTTGCCCTCAAAGATTCATCAAAATCGATTAAAAATACGCCGAGTTATGGCGGTTTGAAAATGATCGAAATTTCACGAATTTCAAGTGTTTAATTTTTTTCCTTCAGAATAGTAGCAGATCTAGTTTTTCCTACGCTAAAGTTTGATGTATGTGAAATTGTGTTCTTTTTGTGAAATGTAAAAATGTAAGAAAAAAAACTGGTGACGAACGAACGTCGTCCATGCGGGGCCCATCAAAAGCGATTGAATTGCGCTGCTCCATCAATGAAAAACATATTATTTTTCTAAATTAACTTTAATTTTTCGTCTTTTATTTTTCATTTTTAAGTTTTAATTTTCAATTTTTCATTTTTTATTTTCATTTTTCACTTTATTTTAATTTTTTATTTAAAATTTTTTATTTTTTATTTTAATTTTTATTTCTTTAATTTTTTTAAGCCAGTTGTATCCTCAGCGCTGAAAATTTCGGCTTTCCGACTTAAAAAGAAAAAAAAATGTCCTTAAAAGAAGGAAAACGAACCCAGGGGATGCAAATGGCGCGTAGGGGTAGTTCCAAAAATTTTGAAAAAGTATCTTCTGCCATCCCTGAAAGTTTCAGTTTTTCGACTTTAAAACAAAAAAATACGTCCTTAAAAGAAGAAAACCGGTGGTGGCGTTGGCTGGCGCGTAGGGGTGGTTCCAAAAATTTTGAAAAAATTCCTAATGAAAGCTTTTCTACTTGAAAAGAAAAAAATACGTCCTTAAAAGAAGAAAAAAAATTATTTTTTTTATCCGGTTTTTAAAAAATCATATCTCGGAAACGGGGCAAAATTTCAAAAAAGTGGCCCGATCAATTTTAGATATTTTCTTTAAGATTATTTTAAGATATACCGGGATCATCCAGCTCCGGCGGTTACGGAGGAGATATTTTTTTTTTGAAAACTTGCAAATATCGAAAATCTGCTTTTGAAACGAAACGACGGGACCGGTTCTAAAAGCTTGGCCGGTTATTTGGGCGTCGATCTGCGCGCAAAAACTAACAAAATTTTACCAAATAAGACCCCGATAAGGGGTGGGCAAATGAAGAGTAATTAATAAAACAAAAAAAATGTTGCATTTGAGTTTTTACGTTTCGTAATTGGTTTATTTGTAAGAACCCCGAGCTATGGTAAACTGGTTGGATTGTAGGATAGGGCCCACCCACCACCCTTCGCATCCACATTAATCTAACTTACAAAACCCTCTTTAATTGAATGAAATTTCTTCGTAAATTCATCCGTGGTTTTAGGTAATTTAACAATCATTAAAAAAACAGGGATTGTAGTTTAAGTGAAAATTAATACGAAGGGTGGTGGGTGCTCCACAAACAAGAATTGCGCAAATAAAGAGTACTGAATAGAACAAAAAAAATATGCAATGAGTTTTTACGTTTCGTGTATTAATTTATTTGTAAGAACCCTGGGCTATGGTAAACTGGTTGGATTGCAAGATACGGCCCACACACTACTCTTCGTATCCACTTTAACCTAACCTATAAAACCCTGTTTAATTCAATGATTTTTTTTGTAAATTCGCCTGTGGTTTTGGAAATTCAACAATCATTAGAAAACAGGGTTTGTGGTTTGAGTTTAAATGAATACGAAAGGTGGTGGGTGGGCCCTATTGGTGGTGGGTGGGCCCTATTCTACCCTCCAAATAGTTAGACACAGATGAGGGTTGCGTAAACGAGGAGTAATGAGTAACAAACAAATATTGCATTCGAGTTTTTACATTTCATAAATTAATAACAATTCGAAAATATGCAGCAAGAACAAATTTGTTCAAACGCGTAATTGCGTTTTGAAACATGCAGTAATTACCATCCATAATCGATAATTCGTCCGAGAAATTGAAATAAAATGTAAACATTCCAGTGTCTACAAAGGCCATAAATGTTTTTTTTTGTAGGTAACAGACGCAACAGAAGAATACTATTTATGTGAAGACTAGATAAGTGTTGTGTTGGACTATATATAGATGAAAGCGTACGGGCTAAACGGTTTTCATTCATCGCTAATGGCCAATTATCTACCAAACATAACGAAATGTATCTTTTCCTTCTATTCTTTTTATAATTAAAATTGAAAACCCTCACTTGTTGCAGAAGCATTAAATAAATTCAATAAGCTACTAACACCAGGACTAACGCGGAATAGAAATTTAGCGGTTTCTATTTTCATTTAAATTTGAAGTAATATAATGCTTCGTGCACACTTGCGCTGAAAGCCGTGCGATGTGTACGGTGTTCGCGTTGAAAATGCGAAGTGTGTACGGTGCTTAACACAAATCGATTGTGGTTGAATGAACTATGCTGTATAAACTAATGTCCTAAATCATCCGTAATTCAATAACCCGAATTCTCATCAACCAACTTTATAAAAAGCAATAATATAATGCGTCGTACACACTTGCGCTGAAAGCCGCGTCACGCCGATGTGTACAGTGTTTGGTTGTGGTTGAATTAACTATGCGGTATAAACCAATGTTCCAAATCATCCGTAATTCAATAACTCGAATTCCCATCAACTATCTTTATAAAAAGCAATAATAGTATTTCGATAACGCTTTATTAACCTCTTTACGTCCAGGTCGCCACATCTGGCAAAAGAAAAATATTTTACAAAAAAAAAGAATTTACCCCTTTGGCGCCATCTATGGAATATTTTTTTTTATAAATGATTAAGTTTGTGAAATGAAATAATATTTAGTAGAAAAAGGTAACAACAACAACAAAAGTATTTTTTCAGTAAAAAAAAGCAGCATGGGCGCGAAGTGGTTAAAGGTTACATATTTATTTTTGGTCATAATTTTACATCAATGGTATGCTATTATTATTTATTTTTTTCCTTAGGCCATGGCCCGAGAACACAAAGGAAAACTAGCCCTCGACTCATTACTAATCAAACCAATTCAGAAGTTTCCAAAATACGAACTTCTCCTCCAAAGGCTGATAAAACACACAGACCCAACGCATCCCGACCACAGCCTCTTGATCATAGCCCAGCGCGAAATCCACGACCAATTACTCAAAATCAACTGCACCGAAAGAGAAGCTTTAGAGCTGGAGCAGCTTCGCGAAATCGAGAGCCTCATAGAGGGCCTGATCGACCTAGTCTCAGCGGATAGGCAGTACTTACGCCATGATTTGGTTAGCATGTCAGCGGGCGGGAGTACCAGAAAGGAGCGTGCGGTGTTCCTGTTTTCCGACTTATTACTAGTAACCAGTATTAAAAGACGCAGCGGGACGATTAGAAGACCAACGACTGGCCCGGGCGGCGTCACCAGTACTTTAGAAGCCAACAAGTACAAACTCCTAATGAAGATAGCTTTAGATGACTTAGAGATAGTTCGTGCCAAAGACGAGAGTTTAAGACAGATGATGCTGGAAATTGAGAACTTAACTGAAGATATTGCTGTTTTGAACCAGATTAATGAGTTGGCTTGGTCGTTGCATTGCAGCCACTCGCCGCTAGATGATGTTGTTAAAGAGATGTTGGGCAATATGAACAAACAATTGCTAGAACAGCAGACTAGTGATTCTCAGCTTTCCTGCTTGGATTTAACTTTAAATACATCGTAAGTTTTTTAAATCATGAATTTATTATGCATCTATTGTCTTAAGAATTGCCGCAATGAAAATCATTTCATAGCAGCGGCGGCTCGTGGATCTTCGTAGAGGAGGCTAAGACAAAGATGTCGCTCGTGCTGCACTATTTACTCTAATGGAAGAAGCTGCTTCAAATTTTCTTCCGCCTCCTCGCGGAACATCTACGAGCCGCCGCTGCTTCATAGTAACTACCACTTCCCCGTCAGCAAATATTACGTTTATTTATATTTACACACAAATATTGAGTGACATTTACTAATTTTCTACAATAACGATTTTAAAATTGAATGCAAATCCAGAATTAATTTTTTTGACTCGGCCTGTAAAATGTTAATATTAGTTTGCGAAATATTTTGATGTATTTCAGGAGTGCCTTGGAGAACGTCTCAATAGTTTTCTCCAAACCTGAAAAACGCGCTTCCTGGGAGGAATCCTTCAACGAGGCCAAACACAAACTAGGTGAGTTTTCAGCGTAGCCTTCACCTTAAACTTTTAAAATAAGAACTTAACGTTCTAGCCATGTCTGGGGATAGAAGGCCCTATCCAGAACTAGTCGCGGCAGTTCCTATCCGGAAAACCAGAGCTGGCCTACAGTTCACGTGTGCAGCTCCAACGATCGGCGACAACGGAAGAGATGTTTGGGTTTGCAACAGCGACGGTTATGTGGGGCAGGTCTGCGTACTCAGCATCGAACCAGAACCAACGGTTACGTCATGCAATGGCGTTTGTAACGCTAGAATACTGTGCGTGGCTTCAGTACCAGGATTGAGCAACTACAGGTAATTCTTCTGTTTTTACTATCGACTACATTCATTAGTGTGCGGGCAGGTAAATTGTTCTCCACTCTTAAATAATCATCTTCATAATAATATAATCATCAATGCTACATTAAATATTAAATATTGTTTTCCCATCAGAACATCTACAGATTGGTTTCGACCTTTCAGATCATAGTGTAGTTAGTTGCTGATGAAACCTAAAAAGGCGAAGCCAGTCTGTAGGTGTTTTCACCTCAGAACATCTACAGACCAATTTCAAACTTTAAGGTCTCATCAGTGTAGTTAGTTGTTGATGAAACCTGAAAGGTAGAAGCCAATCTGTAGGTGTTTTCCCATCAGGACACCTACAGATCAATTTCGAGCTTTAAGGTCTCATCAGTGTAGTTAGTTGATGAAACCTGAAAGGTCGAAGCCAGTCTGTAGGTGTTTTCCCATCAGAACACCTACAGACCAATTTCGAGCTTTAAGGTCTCATCAGTATAGTTAGTTGTTGATGAAACCTCAAAGGTCGAAGCCAGTCTGTAGGTGTTTTCCCATCAGGACACCTACCAATTTCGAGCTTTAAGGTATCATCAGTGTGTAGTTAGTTGCTGATGAAACTTGAAAGGTCGAAGCCAGTCTGTAGGTGTTTTCCCATCAGAATACCTACAGACCAATTACGAGCTTTAAGGTCTCATCAGTGTAGTTAGTTGTTGATGAAACCTCAAAGGTCGAAGCCAGTCTGTAGGTGTTTTCCAATAAGAACACCTACAGACCAATTTCGAGCTTTAAGGTATCATCAGTGTAGTTAGTTGATGAAACCTAAAAGGTCGAAGCCAGTCTGTAGGTGTTTTCCCATCAGAACACCTACAGACTAATTTCGAGCTTTAAGGTCTCATCAATGTAGTTAGTTATTGATGAAACCTGAAAAGTCGAAGCCAGCCTGTAGGTGTTTTCCCATCAGAACACCTACAGACCTATTTCAAACTTAAAGGTCTCATCAGTGTAGTTAGTTGTTGATGAAACCTGAAAGGTCGAAGCCAGTCTGTAGGTGTTTTCCCATCAGAACACCTACAGACCAATTTCGAGCTTTAAGGTCTCATCAGTATAGTTAGTTGTTGATGAAACCTCAAAGGTCGAAGCCAGTCTGTAGGTGTTTTCCCATCAGGACACCTACCAATTTCGAGCTTTAAGGTATCATCAGTGTGTAGTTAGTTGCTGATGAAACTTGAAAGGTCGAAGCCAGTCTGTAGGTGTTTTCCCATCAGAATACCTACAGACCAATTACGAGCTTTAAGGTCTCATCAGTGTAGTTAGTTGTTGATGAAACCTCAAAGGTCGAAGCCAGTCTGTAGGTGTTTTCCAATAAGAACACCTACAGACCAATTTCTAGCTTTAAGGTATCATCAGTGTAGTTAGTTGATGAAACCTAAAAGGTCGAAGCCAGTCTGTAGGTGTTTTCCCATCAGAACACCTATAAACTAATTTCGAGCTTTAAGGTCTCATCAATGTAGTTAGTTGTTGATGAAACCTGAAAAGTCGAAGCCAGTCTGTAGGTGTTTTCCCATCAGAACATCTACAGATCGGTTTAGACCTAAGGTCTTAGCAGTGTAGTTAGTTGCTGAAAGGTCGAAGCCAGATGTTCTGATGTGGAAACAATATTTAATTTAATGTTTGCATTATTGGTGGTTATTCCACTCAGATTGGTTTTAGTACAACATTTACACCACTCTGGCGTTTCTAACATTAATAATTACTTTAGTGATGTGGCGAGTGGTAGCAGACAACCAAACAATCCAGACGAAAAGGAGGAACATACATCGATACAATTCGACAGCAGCTCGTCCAGCGAAGAAGACGAACGGAGCGACCAAGAAGAAGCGGAATCCGCAAAACGAGCGTCTACCGTGATTAAAGCAGCAGAAACAGCCAGCATAGATTCCGACGAAGCGGACAGCCTGCAATCAACGATGTGGGTCGGAACTGAAGATGGTTGCATCCACGTGTACAACTCCAGTGACAATATACGAATAAAGAAAAACAAGATAAGACTTCAGCACGGGTGGTCCATTTTGTGTATTATGTGAGTTATCTTAGACCCCCAAATAGACATGATGAATGTTTTTGGTTCGTTTTGCAGATATTTAGATAATAGAGTTTTTGTATCGCTCGCTAATGGTGATGTTGTAGTGTATGATAGAGATAGCAGTAAGTAGAGTTTTTATGTTGTTTATATTGGCTCACTAGTTGTAATTATAGGTGGAGCTTGGAATACCAATTCACCGTTTTCTGTGACGATTGGTTCGGCTACTATGCCGGTTTCGAAGATGTTACCAAACGCGGGGAAGATGTGGTGTTCTTGTGGGAATACGATCAAAGTTTTGAAGACCGACTCCTTAACGATAGAGAATTGTTTTGCTGTGAATACCGATACAAATAAGCCAATTACGAGTTTGGTGGTTTCTGGGAGTGGTGTTTGGCTCTCCCTGCAGAATTCCGCTATTATTAAATGTTTCCATGGGATTTCAACGGAGTTTCTATGCGAGGTCAACGTAGCCCCAGCAGTAACTAAGATGTTGACAAGTAAGTTTTGTTACTGGAGGTTTTCGAAAAAGAATTTAATGTTAAAAATTTTGTAGGTTGTGATGATATTATTCGGCAGCATAAGGCGGCTTGTTTAAGAGTAACCGCTCTTTTGGCTTGTAAAGATTTCCTATGGATCGGTACTTCAGCCGGTGTTCTTTTGACCATGCCATTACCTCATATAAATCCTACAACTACCAAATTGGCAAACATCCCTAGCGTCATGGGTGTCCCATACGGCCACACTGGACACGTCCGATTTCTGACTGCAGTCGAATGGCTTACTCAATCCACTCAGGAATCGCCTCAGCAGAGGCACTCGTACAAAGGCTTACCAGATCAACGAAGCAGTCCCAAGAACCTAATCATATCTGGAGGAGATGGTTACGAGGACTTCCGAAGCTCCAATATATCGGAAGTCGCCGGACGTGAAGATTCCACTAACCACCTTCTACTGTGGAATATTTGATCCATGTAGAATAGTGTTAATATTGGTAATTATTATTATCATATTACTATCGGTACTAAATTATTTTTATCCATAGCAACAGCATTTTCCGTAATAACTTTTATTTGACCCAGGTTTCATCTATTATCAAAAAATTGTCAGAATTTTTCGATGATAGATGATATATATGAATTTCTATATCCAACACAATCAGGCTCAAATTTACTTTTATATTCCGGAATCGAATTATTTTATATTTAATACTTGGATGTACATAACACGATAGACCAAACGTAAATCCAATTCGACCTAAAATGCAAATATTTAGATCTAGAGGATCTAAAAAAACTTTATCAAAGTTTAGATATAATCTAAAACAAGACGAACACTCGGATTTGACATTAAATCGTATCAGACGCCTTCTAGCTGGCGAGATGTTGGTTTTTAAACTATTTGTACATAAAACTTAATGTGATATTAATTTACATCAAAATCAAATTTTTCAGGGCATCCTGTCGTTTTGTCAATTGGCTATCAGTGATTCGTAAAGCTGTGCTATTTATCGATGTTTTAACATATCTGAATTTCATATTTTTATTGCATAATAAATTTTATTTTATTTTTGTTTAATACATGTGGACTTTTGTTTGGTTCCGTTTTTTTTCCTTTTGCAGCGAGTTAAGTTTGAACGGTAACACCGAATTAGTTTATTAAGGGTTTAACGCGTATCGAGAAAAATCATGTTGCTGGTGTTTTATTTTGATTAGAAATTTTTGGCGTACAGTTCGTTTGAGAAATCAAATGTTATGTTTCAGTTTTTCGCGAGTGTACGACGCATGGAGCCTATAGAAGATACGTAATCAGAAATACACAAATATGAATCAGGGATTTAATAACAAAATATGATTAATTTTTGAATTAAATAAAAACTTGAATAATACGGTTCAGCTAGAATACAAGATAAAATCATCAATCATTTTCATCAAAATCATCGATACATTTATGTTTTGAATGAGCTGTAGAATCTCTTCATTTGAATTGTGTTAGTACTCATTTACAGTAGGCGTTTTTCAGATATCGTAAATCAATTGAGAATTAATCGATTTCCTCATTATTATTTTGCTATGGGAAATTCACTTTGGTGTAACAGGTGCATTTTTCTATTAAGGGTTGTTGAAATGAGGCACTTGGTAGGTTTCACAATTTTCAACAACCCTTAATATTAAAAATGTTTC
The DNA here is from genome assembly GCA_910593695.2 of Ocypus olens. Taxonomy (NCBI): domain Eukaryota; kingdom Metazoa; phylum Arthropoda; class Insecta; order Coleoptera; family Staphylinidae; genus Ocypus; species Ocypus olens. The sequence continues at coordinate 3,564,639 of OU343057.1, read as the reverse complement.
AACCAAATTCAAGAAGCATTTAGTTCTTGCGTATTAGTTTGAGGTTCAATCTCAAGGATAGTAACCCATCTAAAAAAATAAAAATCTTGTTTTATGTTTCCGAATAAATGAAACCTAAAACTAAAACAGATTATTAATGGTCTTCTGATATTAACGCAATGTCTTGAAAATGCTTAGATCTGTACAGCTGTTAAATATCAACACCATTTTTTTATGTATCGGATGAAACGGGTCTTTGAACGTTTTCCGGGTTTTTGGTTGTTGTTGTTTTCAAAAGTTGTTACAGCTTAGTCATCATTTGCGTCAAAACTGGAGTGATTTCTGTTAGCTGTTCATGAAAAAACGAGTTTATCGAAAATCAATTTATAGAATCCAAAAAAAAATTTGGATGCTCAACTAAAATTAGGCTTATTTTGTTACCCTAGCAAAAAAAAAATTATTGATAGTGAAAAAAGGTAAGAAAAAAATGGTGTTTGCAGGATATTTATTTTACAATAACAAAAAATATTTTACAGTAATATTTGAATATCTAAAGTAACACGATAACGCCGTAAGAAAAAAATTGTTTTTAGTAAAATTTCGATAAATTATGCATTCCGTTAATTTGCGTTCGATAAGTTGATTTTCGATGAATGCGACTTTTCTGAAACATCTTCGGAAAAACAACAGCCGAAAAGTCTGAAATCGCTCATAATTATACAGAGTGTTTCAAATTCGGGGCTCATCATGGGGATCCCATGCTATGTTTACATTTGGCACTTTTGTAGAACTTCGTGCTGATTAATAATCCATTGAAAAAAAACTTAATTATTTTGACCAAGAAACTGAAAAAAAACTTATTTTTGTTTTTATATCTTCGTTATTTGGGGCGACATTTAAAAACGGCAAAGACGTTCCTATGGCACTTTTTTATTATCTAATAGATGGCGCAAGATTTTTTTTTGTAACATGTTTCGTTTATTTTGAACCATCATCAAATTTCTTTTTTCTTATAGACGCCATGTTTATTTTTTATCACATCTGAATGCTTATTTTTTTCTGATGATGACAATACAACACAACAAATATTTAATTTAATAAACGAACATATAATCATTAAATTTAAGAAAAATCACTTATTAAAAATTATTTATTCCGACTATTTTCAAAGAATGTACATTCTTTGAAAATGGCTTGCTTATTTAATAAGTGATTTTTCTTAAATTGAATAGTTTTTTAAACATTAAATCATGTTTCATCAAGCGAGAATCAAGTTAAAAATATAATAAATATAGTGTCATGAAGATGATGGTTGCGACCGTTACTATGTTGTAATCCATTGTCAGGTAACTTTGAATTAAAAAAACGTCGAAAGTTAACAAACATAGTGTCCATGAGGAATAAGAAATTTGATGATGTTTCAAAAGAAACGAAACATATTACAAAGAAAAATCTTACGCCATCTATTAGATAATAAAAAAGTGCTATAAGAACGTCTTTACCGTTTTTAAATATCGCCACAGATAACGAAGATATAAAGAAAAAGTTAAAATCAATTTTTTGGAAATCATTTTTTCCAGCAAAAAACTGCCGAATTTAAACATCCCATCTAACTCTTGTAATAAGCGAGATCTCCACGGTGAGCCTCGAATTTGAAACACCCTGTATAATAATTTATTTTAAAAGTTACATATCTTTGTAAACAGTAACAAATTAATTCAGATCATTGCAAGATTCAATCTCAGAGAATACATAAAAATGATTTTAGAAATTGGTGTACTTGATTTCCTTTCTTAAATGTGACATATCAAATTCCTCACGAAAAAGAATTCAATATAATCACAAAGGGTTTCTAGTTGCGTTTTGAATTTTTGGAAAATTATTAATTATTATTTTACCTTGTAAAGCTACAGTTGAATAATTAATTGATTTAATATTTACATATTGACAGTTCATATTTTTAAGAATAGTATTATGATATTGACACTAATACTAACAAATAAAATTTGAATTTTAAGCCTTTTTATTTACATTATTATTCTTAAAGGTTTAAGAATTAAATTTTTGAGAATAGTTCTAATTTATTTCGCCAGTTTGAAATTTTACAAATTTTAATAACCATTACGGTAAAAATAAAAAAAAATAAAAAGGGAATTTTCTGAAAATGAAAAAATTAATACCGAGATTTTCACTAATAATTTATGCTGCACACGTTTACTTCGTTATATTATTTGGATTATAAATTCAAATGGATAATATTTGATTCGTTTAACAAAAATTATAAAAAACGCATTTTTATTTTCTTCTAAGAAAAAAAGGGAATTTTCTGAAAATAAAAAAATAATACCGAGATTTTTGCTAATAATTTATGCTGCACACGTTTACTTCGTTACATTATTTGGATTATAAATTCAAATAGATAATATTTGATTCGTATAACAAAAATTATAAAAAACACACTTTTTATTTTCTTCTAAGAAAAAAAGGGAATTTTCTGAAAATAAAAAAAAATAATACCGCGATTTTTACTAATAATTTATACCGCACACGTTTACTTCGTTATATTATTTGGATTATAAATTAAAATTGATAATATTTGATTCGTATAACAAAAATTATAATTGAATAACTTTAAACAAAAATTTACGGAGTAATAAATTAAATTGACATATTTAAACCTAGTTCATCATTTACAACGACAGTTTCAAATTTTTCGAAATTAGTTAAATTGAAACCATGAAATACAGTATTTGCAAGTCCCAAACGGTGCGATAACGCTGTTCAGATTTTTGTCGGGCATCTTCGCAATCGATAAAGAATTTGAATTTAAAAGATTATGAATTTCTAAAATTTACAGTTGATGCTAAATTTAATAAGCTTTCGAAAGAGCTATAATTTGTTAAGCTGCCTTAATTTTCACCGAAGTTATGTGCTTTCAAAACCTACATTGCGAATTACGAATTTGCGCTAAGTGCAACAATTTTCAAAAGCCAATCCTGATTATTTTTCTTTTGATTTTAATTTCGTAAACCGTGTTCGGTTTGCATTGTACGTATTTCTAAATTCTAGATTTTGTTCTAACTCTTTTAACTTTTAACCGTGGTGGAGGTTTAAAATTGAAAGTGCAATTATTTTATACGCGAAAAAAAAAATTAATTGTTGCATTATGAATTTCTAAAATTTATAGTTGATGCTGTGTTTAATAAACTTTCAAATGAGCCATAATTTATTAAGCTGCATTAATTTTCACCGGAGTTACGCGCTTTCAAATCCTAAATTGCGAAAAGTGCAACCATTTCATACGCGAAAAGAAAAATCTGAAAAAACATAAATCGCCGCTTGAAGAATTTCTTAAATTCACGATTGGTGCTACATTTAATTGCGTGCTTCTAACTACCCCTCCGACCTAAAGGATGAATAAAATTGCTAATTTAAAATAATCACAATAAATTAATTGTTACCGTACCGAATGCTCATTAATTTCTTTGGACATCATTTGTTTTCCACACAATTATTATTAAGTTGTAGGGAGGGAACTAATTTGGAAAGTTAATAAATTGCTTTTGGACATCAACCCACTTTCCTTTGAAAGATCATCTATTCTCGTTTGAAATAGCATTTACAAGAAAAAAATAATTTATATTTTTAAGATTAATGACTCTATAGAACATCAGGTTGTTCATCAGTTGACTCCGTTTATTGAAACATCTTTCGGAAACAACGAATGCCCATCGAATGCAATTCATTATTTAAATTTATTATGAGAATGAAACTCATACAGAACTCGACTACCTCTTCTTCTGAATATAATTACTGTTATTAGATGTACCCGAAACTCTATGGAGGTTGAAACTCCACTCCGAAATCCATGGATGTATCTTCTCGTTTCCATTGTAAATATGACTTTATCCCTTTGAGTCCCAAGCAGTTGAAATTTTTTGTCGAGCGCTTTCGACCCTGGGACCCAAAGGGTTAATATTAAATAGCTCTGATTCACTCACTCTTCATCATTAAAAGGGAGAAATCAACTCAGAACACTAAACTCTCCCAATTTTGCATAAATGAATCGCTGTTTCTGTATAGATTAGTGTCATAGGTATAAAAACCTTTAAATTTCTTAATGTAGAACTTCATCAACAGATTTGTTTAGTTAATCATATTAAGGCTAGATAACTCGTTCTGTGATAAATAACTAGCTTTTGATATCTCTTATATAACCAGAAATGTGGATGAATGTGGCTAGCTATGCTAGTGCTTGATGTGCATATATTCTTACCTACGTTTACATTCGAAGCAGTGGCGTAACTGGGGCCTGCAATGTGGGGCGATAGTTAAAAGCTGCAAACTCAAAATATCAGTTCAATGCTAATTTATATGATTGTTTACCTCTGCACGTGCAACCATCATGTGGTGCTATAGTTAGGGGAGCTGCAGGCTGGCCGAAAAATAATATAATCGAAGCTCCTCGCTGATCTATAGCCCCCTCCCCCATTTCAGCCCCTGCAATTATTACCTCTGCACCACCATGTTGTGTTCTTATATCCGTTAGATATTATAAAGAAAATAATAATTCTTCAGCACGGAAAATTAGCGTTAGTTTCAAAATTTAAGCAAAAATATTTGTTCATTAATGGCGACTGGAGAAATTCATGGCCAGAATAGGTTTAGACCAAAAACCTTTCTACGCCCTCAAAATTTAGTAGAAGTTTTTAGTAGCTTTATTTTCAAAGATTTGCATTTCTGAATCTTGATGTTCATTTCTGCTTGATTTTCAAAGATTTGCATTTCTGAATCTTGATGTTCATTTCTGCTTTATTTTCAAAGGTTTGCATTTCTGAATCTTGATGTTAATTCTTGCAGAAGTGTTTGCTTTATAGCTTGAGGCACTCATTTTTTTTCTAGATTTTCACTTTTAATTTTTTATCAACTATTGAACAATATTTTTGTTTAATACATTTGGACTTTTGTTTGGAACTTAATAAATATAATAATTAAAGCGTTGCATTTTCACTTTTTTTACTGCTGCAATATTTGCTTTATAGCTTGATACACTATTTTTTTTTTCTAGATTTTCACTTTCAATTTTTTATCAACTATTGAACAATATTTTTGTTTAATACATGTGGGCTTTTGTTTGGAACTTAATAAATATAATAATTCAAGCGTTGGATTTCCACTTTGGTTACTGCTGAAATGTTTGCTTCATAGCTTACGGTACTATTTTTTCTAGATTTTCACTTTTAATTTTTTATCAACTTATTGACTAATTTTTTAGAGCCACTAACAGGTCAAAAATTCGCATATTCAGGCTATATTTCGTCTTTATTAAAATTATTGAACAATATTTTTGCTGAAGTTATGAAACGTAGAAATAATATTCCGGATTTGTTGGAGAATAATTGAATTTTCTTTTTTGTAATTACAAGCTCAAGATATCTGTGATATAGTAGTGGTCTCGACTGATGCCTAGTATCAAAATGATGAAGAAACTATTATTTACTGGACCTTTAAAGGTTAAGAAAATCCCATCTAATATTTTCGCTTTCAAAAAATCATAATTATAATTATAAGATTCGTTCGTCATTTTTAATTTTTTAGCGACTACCATTGGTAAGAAAACTTTACCCGAAGGGCTTATCAACATTGTTTCCAGATGAACCCATTTACTACTGGCTACTCCACTGGTTCTTTTATTACAAGAATTTCAATTTTCATTTTCTGGATTTTTGGGTATTATTTACTGGTCCTTTAAAGATTAAGAAAACTCCATCTAATATTTTCGCTTTCATAATAATTTTGAGTATTATTTACTGGACTTTTAAAGATTAAGAAAACTCCATCTTATATTTTCGCTTTCAAAAAATAATAATTTATAAGATTCGTTCTTTATTTTTAATTCTATACCGAATACCATACCCGAAGGGCCTTTGTTTTCACATGAGCCCTTTTACTTCTGATTACTCCAATGGTTGTTTTGTTACAAGAATCTCAATTTAGATTTTCTGGAGCTTTCCATTACTTTCTTCTCCATGCGTAGGCACTAACCCAAATTTTAGTTGTTTATTTTATCCTTCTATGGTTTCTACGTTTTCTGTCTTAAGTGACTTATTTAATGATTTGTTTACATACGTAACTACAAAGTTGACTTTAAATTCAATACAAACTAGATTGTTTATCTTTTTTCTTTTTCTTTCAAAATTGATGTTCTTCTTCAAGTTGCACCTTCTGTGTCTTTTTTACCTGCTCTTTCAAAATTTCTGTTCATCCTCAAATTATTTCACACGCGTTATAATTTTTTTCTTTCAAAATTTCTGTTCATCCTTAAATTATTTCACACGCGTTATAATTTTTTTCTTTCAAAATTTCTGTTTTTCTTCAAGTTGCACCTTCTCTGTTATATCGACGTCTTTTTTACCTTCTCTTTGAACATTTTTGTTCATCCTCAAATTATTTCATACACGTTATAATTTTTTTCTTTCTAAATTTCTGTTCTTCTTCAAGTTGCACCTTCTGTGTTATTTCTAAGTCTTTTTTTACCTTTTCTTTCTTTCTTCTTCAAGTTGACCTTCTGTTTTATATCGAAGACTTTTTTACCTTTTCTTTTAAAATTTTTGTTCATCCTCAAATTATTTCACATGCGTTATAATTTTTCTCTTTCAAAATTTATGTTCTTCAAGTTGCACCTTCTGTGTTACATCGAGGTCTTTTTTCATGTTTTTTCAAAATTTCTGTTCTTCCTCAAATTATTTCACACGCGTTATAATTTGTTTCTTTCAAAATTTCTATTTTTCTTCAAGTTGCACCTTCTGTGTTATATCTAAGTCTTTTTTGCCTTTTCTTTCTTTCTTTTTCAAGTTGCACCTTCTATGTTATATCGAAGTCTTTTTTACCTTTTCTTTCAAAATTTCTGTTCATCCTCAAATTATTTCACACGCGTTATAATTTTTATCTTTCAAAATTTCTGTTCTTCTTCAAGTTGCACCTTCTGTCTTATATCGACGTCTTCTTTACCTTCTCTTTAAAATTTCTGTTCATCCTCAAATTATTTCACACGCGTTATAATTTTTTTCTTTCAAAATTTCTTTTTTTCTTCAAGTTGACCTTCTGTGTTATTTCTAAGTCTTTTTTTACCTTTTCTTTCTTTCTTCTTCAAGTTGCATCTTCTATGTTATATCGAAGTCTTTTTTTCATTTTCTTTCAAAATTTCTGTTCATCCTCAAATTATTTCACACGCCTTATAATTGTTTTCTTTCAAAATTTCTGTTTTTCTTCAAGTTGACCTTCTGTGTTATATCTAAGTCTTTTTTACCTTTTCTTTCTTTCTTCTTCAAGTTGCACCTTCTGTGTTATATCGAAGTTTTTTTTACCTTTTCTTTCAAAATTTCTGTTCATCTTCAAATTATTTCACACGCATTATAATTTTGTTCTTTCAAAATTTCTGTTCTTCTTCAAGTTGCACCTTCTGTGTTATATCGAGGCCTCCTTTTCCTTTTCTTTCGAAATTTCTGTTCTTCCTCAAATTATTTCGCACGCGTTATATTTTTATACTGTTATCAAACTGAATTTTCTGCACACTAGCTCAATTCTTTTATAGGAAGAGCCGTACGGACTAGGCATCAAGTAAAAGAAAATCAACGAATGTATCTCAGAAATATAGTCCGATAAATGTTCCAAATACAACAAAAACTCGTGTTAACTTAAAAATAATCACATCTTCATAATAGTGTAGAAAGTAATTTATTATGCACACGTGATAATGAATTCAATAATTAAAATTATAACCGTTCATTCATTCATTAAATTGATTAATATATATTTAACGCATTATGTAATATATTTAGAACATCAATGAGTTTCTTATAGTTTTGTTGATCAAAAAAATTACGTATCTGATATAATTTTTTTTTGTTACAATTAGTTAATTATACGGGAAACCCCCTTTTACATTGTATATACATATCTTGGTACATAATATATTTTAAACATCAATGGTTTGGTATGCTTTTTTAATTATTAAAAAATTGCGTATTTGCTATTATTTGAAATTTTTGTATTTCATCTCATTGTAATCATTAGATTAAATCTTAATTCATCCGTCATTTTAATTTTTGAATCATAAATCAAGAAAACGACTCGGGTATAATAAGTTTAAAATAATGACAATAAAGTGAAACTTAATTTTTTTAAAACTAGATGTCCTTAGTAGTACCGGGAATTTGGCACCTGGTCTAGATGTAAATGTTAATTGTACTCCCATCATACATGTATATTAGAAGCAGTATATGGATGACTAGATGAACAAAACGAAAGTCAAAATCTTAAAAATTCACGAAATTGAAATTACACCATAATCATATTTCCAACAATTTGCAAAAAATTGTTGAATACAATATTAGTATTACTATTCAATACAAATATTTTTCACAGAATTTAACTTTAGTTTATTTAATTGTAATAACTTACAGTCATGGTTATGAAAACTTGAATTTTATTGAGTTATACAACGAATTTATTATAAATTTTATTAAATAAATTAGAAACAATCTTACTTGTTGCAGAAAGCATGAAATAAATTCAATAAAACGTTTTCGTTTTATTGAATTTATAAATTATACTGGTGATCAATTTAACCTAATTTTGATTCGATTAAGAATTCCTCAATCTACCGATGATTACAGGGTAAAATAATAACTTAATGTATTGATGAAAAATTCACCGCATGAGACTTGAAAATCTTTTTTTTTTTATTTTATCAACTGAACCAAAATTATTCAAGTTATTATTAACAAAAATTATGATTAATTAGTGTATAGATTTTTAACTGAAAACAGATAGTAAAACAAGAAATCTGATTCCTTGGTATCCTTTTACTAAACTTGAAGATAATTTCCCAACACCTAAAAATAATTGTTCAATGGTTTAGGCGTTAGCTTCGTGATTAATTTTTAACAAGTTTTTTTGTAAAATCCAAAGAAAGTTTTCTTTTATAAAATGAGTAAGAATATGCTTATTTAATTTAACTCGTGACTGACAGAGCTAAATAGTATGTTTAAAGTGGGTACTCACTGTCAGTCATCGGTGACTGACATGATCCCATTGGAATACTTCAGTGTCAGTCACCGATGACTGACAAAGCGGTCAACGTGTTAAAATAAGGAATACGTTCTTTGTTAATGTTTGTTATTGATAAAAAACGGGTTCTTGATTTCAATCTTCAAATGAAAAAAACATTCCTACATTTTTGTATACTAAAATCTTGTAGCCATTTCTAGTGCTAATATAATAACATTTCTAAATAGATAAATATTTACAAAGAATAGGATTTGGTTCACCTAGCAGTGATCTTGTTCACTAGCAACCTTCTTCTGTATTGAGATCGATTCAGGATATCCACGCATCCCAAGCTTTATCGCCATTTTCTTGGCTTTACTTTGGCCTTCGTAAGGCAATTTCCACACGTCCCAAGTTTTTTTTTGACTTCGGCAACTAGGCCGATTCCTTATAGGTTTCTATTTTTAACTTAATTCCTATGTTAATTTTAAAGCACAAACTTAAGATTGAAGGAATGCATATGCCAGTGAGGGCCATGATGGCTTTTTAGGGCCCCAAGCTTAATTTTGCCATTTTTTTTTTCGTTTCGTAAGGCATTTTTCACAAGTGCCAAGCTTCACCTCGCCATTTTTTTGGCTTTGCTTTGCCCTTTGTAAGGTAATTTCCATACATCTCACGCTTCATCTTGCTTTCTTTTTGGTTTTATTTTGGCCTTTGTAAGACAATTTCCACACGCCTGAAGCTTCGTCTTGCCATTTTTTAGCTTTAGTTTAGCCTTCGTAAGGCAATTTCCGCACGTCCCAATCGCCATTTTTTTGGCTTTACTTTGGCCTTTGTAAGGCAATTTTAATATGTCCCAAGCTTCATCTTGCTTTTTTTGGTTTTATTTTGCCCTTTGTAAGACAATTTCCACACGTCCGAAGCTTCGTCTTGCCATTTTTTTGGCTTTACTATACCCTTCGTAAGGCACTTTTCACTCGTCCCAAACTTCGTCTTGCCATTTTCTTGGCTTTACTTTGACCTTTGTAAGGCAATTTCCATACGTCCCAAACTTCATCTTGCATTTTTTGTTTGTTTTATTTTGGCCTTTGTAAGATCATTTCCACACGTCCGAAGCTTCGTCTTGCCACTTTTTGGCTTCACTTTAGCCTCGGTAAGGCACTTTCCACACGCCCCAAGCTTCATCTTGCCATTTTCTTGGCTTTACTTTGACCTTTGACCTTTGTAAGGCAATTTTCATACGTGATAAGCTTCAGCTTGCATTTTTTGTTTGTTTTATTTTGGCCTTTATAAGATCATTTCCACACGTCCGAAGCTTCGTCTTGCCACTTTTTGGCTTTACTTTAGCCTCCGTAAGGCACTTTCCACACGCCCCAAGCTTCATCTTGCCATTTTCTAGGCTTTACTTTGGCCTTTGTAAGGCAATTTCCATACGTCTCAAGCTTCATCTTGCATTTTTGTTTGTTTTATTTTGGCCTTTGTGACAATTTGCACACGTCCGAAGCTTCGTCTTGCCAATTTTTGGCTTTACTTTAGTCTCCGTAAGGCAATTTCCACACGTCCCAAGCTTTATCTTGTATTTTTTATTTTGTTTTATGTTGGCCTTTGTAAGACAATTTCCACACGTCTCTACCTTCATCTTGCCATTTTCTTGGATTTACTCTGACCTTTGTAAGGCAATTTCCATGCATCCCAAGCTTCACCTTGCCATTTTTTTGGCTTTATTTTGGCCTTTGTAAACCACTAAGAAAAAATTAAGTGTTAAACACAATGCAAATAAGTTTTCTTCTTTTGGTTTTATGTTGGCCTTTGTAAGACAATTTCCACACGTCTCTACCTTCATCTTACCATTTTCTTGCATTTACTTTGACCTTTGTAAAGCGATTTCCATACATCCCAAGCTTCATCTTGCCATTTTCTTGGCTTTACTTTGACCTTTATAAGGCAATTTCCATGCATCCCAAGCTTCATCTTCCCATTTTTTTGGGTTTATTTTGGCCTTTGTAAACCACTAAGAAAAAATTAAATGTTAAATACAATACAAATAAGTTTTCTTCTTTTGGTTTTATGTTGGCCTTTGTAAGAAAATTTCCACACGTCTCTACCTTCATCTTACCGTTTTCTTGGATTTACTTTGCCCTTGTAAGGTAATTTCCACACATCCCTAGCTTCATCTTGCAATTTTTTTGGCTTTATTTTGGCCTTTGTGAGGCAAGTTCCACACGTCCCTACCTTCATCTTGCCATTTCTTGGCTTTAGTTTGACCTTTGAAGGGCAATTTCTATGCATCCCAAGCTTCATCTTGCCATTTTTTTGGCTTTATTTTGACCTTTGTGAGGCAATTTCTATACGTCCCAAGCTTCATCTTGTATTTTTTTTTTTGGTTTTATGTTGGCCTTTGTAAGACAATTTCCACACGTCCCTACCTTCATCTTGCCATTTTCTTGAATTTACTTTGACCTTTGTAAGGCAATTTCTATACATCCCAAGCTTCATCTTGGCTTTATTTTGGCCTTTGTAAACCATTAAGTGTTAAATACAACGCAAATAAGTTTTCTTCTTTCGTAGTAATCGTTTTCCTCTTTTATGGCCACTGGTAATATCGGCCTAATTATACCTTATAAGTTCAGTTTGGCCAGAAGATTGAAAACACGATTGGAAAAATCTTTTTTAATCACAATTTCAACGTTTTCATTCTTTCGAGTCATTACATACTATATGTGTAATTGATAATGACTCGAAAAACATAGAAAATTGATCTCTAAATATGCTGTTCCTTAAAGTGACCACCATCTTAATTTAAAGATAGAAAGGGCTATCGGCCTTAATTACTTATTTTTTTTAAATTCTTTAAAATGTATCACGAAGTCAAAGCCTTCACAATTACTTATTTATTTGTTCTAGTGTCGTTTACCTCTGATTTCTTCGTTCGGTTTTGTTTTTCGACTCATTTCCCAAATTTCTAATTATCATCCATTATTTCATTGCTAACCTGACGTAACCTAACCTAACCTAACCTAACCCAACCTGACCTAACCTAACTCGACCTAACCTAACCTAACCTAACCTGACCCAACCTAACCTAACATAACCTAACCTAACTTAACCTAACCTAACCTAACCCAACCTAACCTAACTTAACCTAACCCAACCTAACCCAACCTAACCCAACCTAACCCAACCTAACCCAACCTAACCCAACCTAACCCAACCTAACCCAACCTAATCTAACCCAACCTAACCCAACCTAACCCAACCTAACCCAACCTAACCCAACCTAACCCAACCCAACCTAACCTAACCTAACCTAACCTAACACAATCTAACCCAATCTAACCCAATCTAACCCAATCTAACCCAATCTAACCCAATCTAACCCAACCTAACCAAACCTAACCCAACCTAACCCAACCTAACCCAACCTAACCCAACCTAACCCAACCTAACCCAACCTAACCCAACCTAACCCAACCTAACCCAACCTAGCCCAACCCAATCTAAATTAGAGTACTCTTACATGCATTTACATGAATAAAAACTAACGTGTCAACCGTTCAAACGTACCTCAAATTACATATTGAATTTTTATCTAGCATAAGTTTTAAGTTAGTTACCTATGATTTCGACATTATTAACAATGGCAGATAAACAACGGCCTTATAGGTTAGAACGCTTAGGGTAGAATTTTCACCTTGGAAAGAGGGTAAAGGGTTAAAATCCCGAATGGATTGCTTGGCATAGGTCGTTGGAGGGATCCGAAAACTCGGAAATATCTGCCAACGTGGCCCGGAGGCCCAGCAAGTGATATTGTTGGGCTCACAATACGCACAAATGACTTGATAATAATTTTATCAGGATACCAAAGTACCGCTTAGAAGGTATTTTTGTAGCCATCAGAACTCCCGCAACGTGAGTAAATTTAATTCTATGTATTGGTGTACCATCAAGGTGGCTATATCATATAAAATATTAATCAAGTCGATTATTATAAATGCTGTTGCTGTTTATACTAGATAAAAGAATAATTGGATTAAAAGAAAAACTTATTTTGTATGTGTGCGTGATAATTGCATTTTTTTCTTTCAATTTTGTTTCTTTAGTAAAATGTGTGATAGTAATATTAGGTTAATCTAAATTTGAACCGTGTGTTTATTTGTGGTGGCAGTTTTCATTTCACGATCGCCTAACATAATACGTTCCTATAACAAAGATTATATTTTAATAAATTAAAATTTAAAAAAGTGTAATATATTTTTAATAACTATAGAACCGTGTTCTATACTTAGAATACTTACAATTATTATTTTGCTAGGAATTGTGCATATTAGATTAACGCAAAGCTTATTTTTTATATAATGTGGATATTGTTTATTTATTTTCATGCAACAATGTTACGGAAAAGTAGAATTTGTTTTATAGTTGATATTTTTACCAAATGTAATTAAAAATGAACGCTGTCCATTTGTATTGCTCAAAATCAAATATTATCAAATATTGTCAATAGACCTTATTTTTCACAACTCGATAAAAATATATTTATTTATAAAAAAAAACCAGTGTTGTATGTATGAAAGTTTACACCGCCTATACACGTTAATATATACACTTAATACATTACCTACAGGGAGTCTATTAATCGGAAAATCCGCTTGATCAATTAAATCATGTTGATAACGAATAGAAAACCAATTAGGAGATTCTTGATAGGTAACGTGGTTAAAGAAAAAATACATTTCAATGTTATATGTTACATGTTTACCAGATTTTAAAAGCATCATAAATTTAAATTAAATGTTTAATTAATAAGCTTTAAGATATTTTTACAACAGACATTTTTGGATTTGAACACAAAGCGCGTTTTCCAACATTAAGAAATAACAGATTCCTTGCGAAATTTAGCTTTTCAGTCACGTGCTGCCATCTATTGTCATTTCACATAAGCTCACGAGCACAGGGCCGCACTCAATAAAATTATAAACGCGTGCATCCAGAAGTGTTTGTTTAAGTACTTACATGTCATGATTGTATTGTAATCTATGTAATTCCTTAATGGAAACAAATAGGTTAATCAATTATTATATAGTTGTACCCCTCAATCGGGCTCGAGGATATGGTGATACAATACAATTTTGATTTGGAAATTTGCAAACGTTTAAAGTTTTGATTAAAACGTACAGAATAAAAAACGCACTTTATATAACAAAATTAGATATTTTTGTATTGAGGTTTGACAAATTGGAAATGTGATCTAGAGTTAGCAAAGTGAATCTACCAGCTGGTAAATTGGCTTTGCTTCTGTTAATGTAAATATGATATTCTATCTTTTTTACATTATGTTTAGTTCAAATATTATAGGATGAATAATAGGTGCTACTAGGATTAAAGTGATGTTACTAGCCAGTCGGAACAAACCCTAGATGTTAAAGATATGTATTTTAGTGTTATAAAGAAGATTATATTTAAATTATTGAAGATTCATTTTATAACGTTGATAATGACTCTTATCAGACGAGTCTCTCCGTCTTTGGATATAGCTTTAAACAGGATGCCTAAACAAATTATTTTGTCAACATATATACTTGTTAAATATTATAGATGTATATCTTTGACGTATAAAATTGATGTTAAATGGATATCTATGAATAAAAATCCTGCTATAATAAATATTTTCTTTCTATTATTTCAAAAAATATTAAACTTATCATAGTATCGTCAAACTCAGGTAAGTCTCGTCTACATGCTAACACAGTTAGAATATATCTTAACTTTTTTCTAGTAAAAATCTTACACGCGGTAGTGGTCAACGCGATTAAAGAATTTCAAAAATCTTTAAGTATCGTCGAATTTTAGCTGCTGGTACTTATGAACAGAGCAGCGGCTGCTCGTGGATGGCAGCGGAAGAAAATTTGATCGAAACAGCAATACCTCCATAAGAGTAAGTAGTGCAGCGCAAGCGGCTCACCTACGAAAAAGCACGAGCCTCCGCTGGAACAGAGTTATTTCTTCTAAATCATTTCTAATTCCTGTTAATTAAATAAGTAGTTGTAAACCTTCTGGTTTATTTAATAACAACTTCATGTACTCATTCAATCCACCGATTATCTTCACTAGGCTGATTTCGTAATTTCAACTTTCTAAAATTAAAGAAAATTAGGTACCACACCCCTGCCAATAATACGGCTCACTAAATGTTAATGAGTTTAGTTACGTAAAGGTTAATCCATTTGATGAAAACACGTGTAAGATCCTTTCTTCACAGCAAAAATAAATCAATCCACGAAGAAAGGATACTTTTGATCAAGAATACGTTTATGTTCTTCAAAAAAAAAAAAATATTATATAAATTTTAGAACAAAATTTGAAAAAGATTCTAAAATTACTCTAAATTTAAGAACTAGTTATAGTTAGAGCAAAATTTGAAAAAGATTTTAAAATTACTCTAAATTTAAGGACCAGTTATGCTTCGATCAAAATTTGAAGAAGATTTTAAAATTGCACTAAATTTAAGGACTAGTTATAGTTCGAACAAATTATGAAGAAGATTCTAAAATTACTCTAAATTTAAGGACCAGTTATAGTTCGAGCAAAATTTGAAGAAGATTTTAAAATTACGCTAAATTTAAGAACCAGTTATAGTTCGAACAAAATTTGAAGAAGATTTAAAAATTGCATTAAATTTAAGGATAAGTTATAGTTTGAACAAAATTTGAAGAAGATTTTAAAATTACACTAAATTTAAGGACCAGTTATAGTTCGAACAAAATACGAAGAAGATTCTAAAATTACTGTAAATTTAAAGACCAGTTATAGTTCGAGCAAAATTTGAAGATGATTCTAAAATAACTCTAAATTTAAGGACCAGTTGTAGTTCGAACAAAATTTGAAGAAGATTCTAATATTACTCTAAATTTAAGGACCAGTTATAGTTCGAGCAAAACATGAAAAAGATTCTAAAATTGCTCTAAATTTAAGGACTAGTTATAGTTCGAACAAAATTTGAAGAATATTTTAAAATTACTCTAAATTTAAGGACCAGTTATAGTTCGTACAAAATGTGAAGAAGATTCTAAAATTACTCTAAATTTAAGGACCAATTATAGTTCGAGCAAAATTTGAAGATTTTAAAATTACACTAAATTTAAAGACCAGTTATAGTTCGAGCAAAATTTGAAGAAGATTTTAAAATTGCACTAAATTTAAGGACCAGTTATAGTTCGTACAAAATTGTAAGATTTTAAAATTGCATTAAATTTAAGGACCAGTTATAGTTCGAACAAAATTTGAAGATTTTAAAAGTACACTAAATTTAAGGATCAATTATAGTTCCAACAAAATATGAAGAAGATTCTAAAATGACTCTAAATTTAAGGACCAGTTATAGTTCGAGCAAAATTTGAAGAAGATTTTAAAATTACACTAAATTTAAGAACCAGTTATCGTTCGAACAAAATTTGAAGAAGATTCTAAGATTACTCTTTTTTAAGGACCAGTTAAAGTTCGAGCAAAATTTGAAAATTTTAAAATTATACTAAATTTATGGACCAGTTATAGTTCGAACAAAATATGAAGAAGATTCTAAAATTACTCTAAATTTAAGGACCAGTTATAGTTCGAACAAAATATGAAGAAGATTCTAAAATTACTCTAAATTTAAGGACCAGTTATAGGAACAAAATTTGAAGATTTTAAAATTACACTGAATTTAACTGGTTTTTGAAATTAAACCGATTTTTGTGCGAGCTGTGAATTTATCTCGAAGTCTTGCAATTGTCAAACATGCGAGTGATTGAAGTAATAATAAGATCGAATTCTAAAGAAATTATTTTCTCTTTCTTTCTAAATCTGATTTGGTTTTAAGATTGCAAAAATAACTGCGCGAGTTCATATTTTTTTATTTTTTTTTATTGTTGAACATGAAGAAAAAAACGTTTAGATAAACTTGAACCAAAATAACGTTTAATAGATGAAACAAAATGCGTTTTCAAAACTGATTTTTACGCGAGTTATGAATTTTTGAAAACGTTGAAACTTTTTTTTTAAATAAGGATGGTTGATAGCAATTGAGGAAGCGCGGATAATACAGGATTTTTATAATGCGGGAAATTGCATTAATTTTAATTTTTTAAAAAGCGATTTTCATCATTTTCGTTTTCTATGAATTTTGAAAATTTCAAATATTAGATTTTCATAAGTGACGCAATTTTAGCATCAACCCGATATAAATCGGTTGGTACCAAATTTTTGAAAATTTTCTTTTTTGAATTGTTGAACATCTAAAAAATAACGTTTAGATAAACTTGAACAAAAGCAACATTTAATTTTAATAGACGAAATAATATGTTTTTCATAATTTTAACAATAAATTTAATCATTAAAGTTATGAATTTTTTAAAACGTTGTTGATGGTTTATAGCAATTGAGGAAGCGCGGATAATGCAGGATTTTTTTTTTAATGCAGGAAATTGCATTAATTTTAATTTTTTAAGAAGCGATTTTCATCAAATTATGAATTTTGAAAATTTCAAGTGGTTGAAAAATATTAGATTTTCATAAGCGACGCCTTCGCATACTTTAGCATCAACTCGATATAAATCGGTTGATACCAAATTTTTGAAAATTTTCATTTTTGAATTGTTGAACATCTAAAAAAAAAACGTTTACATAAACTTGAACAAAAGCAACATTTAATAGACGAAATAATATGTTTTTCATAATTTTAACAATAAATTTAATCATTAAAGTTATTAATTTTTTAAAACGTTGTTGATGGTTTATAGCAATTGAGGAAGCGCGGATAATGTAGGATTTTTTTTAATGTGGGAAATTGCATTAATTTTAATTTTTTAAGAAGCGGTTTTCATCAAATTATAAATTTTGAAAATTTCAAGTGGTTGAAAAATATTAGATTTTTATAAGCGACGCTTTCATTTTTGAATTGTTGAACATCTAAAAGAAACGTTTAGATAAACTTGAAAAAAAGCAACATTTAATAGACGAAATAATGTGCTTTTCATAATTTTAACAATAAATTTAATCATTAAAGTTATGATTTTTTTAAAACGTTGTTGATGGTTTATAGCAATTGAGGAAGCGCGGATAATGTAGGATTTTTTTTTAATGCGGGAAATTGCATTCATTTTAATTTTTTAACATCTTTTTTAAAAATTATGAATTTTGAAAATTTCAAGTGGTTGAAAAATATTAGATTTTCATAAGCGACGCCTTCGCATACTTAAGCATCAACCCGATATAAATCGGTTGATACCCAATTTTTGAAAATTTTCATTTTTGAATTGTTAAAAAAATCTAAAAAAAAAAAAACGTTTAGATAAACTTGAACAAAAGCAACATTTAATAGACGAAATAATGTGCTTTTCATAATTTTAACAATAAATTTAATCATTAAAGTTATGAATTTTTTAAAACGTTGTTGAAACTTTTTGGAAGGATGGTTTGTAGCAATTGAGGAAGCGCTGATAATGCAGGATTTTTTAATGCGGGAAATTGCATAAGTTTTACTGAACATTATTCTCTGTAAAGATTTTCATCAAATTATGAATTTTGAAAATGCCAAAGTCTTTAATTTAAACAGTCAACCCGGTTGATACCAAAACGTAATATGATATTTAAAATTTTCGTGCACCCTTCTTGGCTCTAATTATTCCAAATCAATCAAATAATGGCCTTAAGTGGTTTCTGGTGTTGAAATTTCGCATCCTGCACTTTTTGTTATTAATCCAAAATTTAACACGTGGTCAGTCAATTTCTCAAGCGGCATTATCTAAACGGCTGTCTGGCTGTGACATGAGCGTGTCATCTGCAGGGACGTCGGCAATCTTATTACCATATTAATAACGATAAAGGTTATCACTGAAAAAATGTATGACAGTTATAGCAGATGTCACCGTTGACACTGATTAAGTCGACATCTAATACCGAAAAATTTGATGTGTTGGTTGCGGGTTTTGTTGGTACCACCCATGAAATCGGTTTAGGGGGTGTTGAACGCGACGCAGTGGACAATGAATTTTTGAAGAACACAACAATAATATTTATTGCAGTTAGAGGCTTGTTTCCCTTTATATTTTATTGCCCGTTTATTATATTATCGGTGGATCCGTGCTAAGGGGGTACCTTCTAATATTAATTTCATTCGGATTTTTCCCTCCGAAGAAAAAGCTTTGATTGTATCAGGCCGGCCAGCGATCATAAATAAAATAACGCTGTAACTGAACACCGCACATAATCTTTTAGTTATTTTTATATTCTAATAATTCATACGGATTATGAGGATTTGATATCTCTGAAGAGGCGCCTTTTATATTTTTAGAGAATTGTAAGGTATAACCTGCCCTACTAAATTCAATAGTGACTGTATCAAATCAAATTTGTAATCGATGAAAGAAATTAACAATATTATTTGTTTACAACTGAAATTTTTATCACATTTGCGAATGATTATAATGAATGAATATAATGTCTATTATTATTATTGTTATTATTATTATTATTATTATTATTATTATTATTATTAATATTATTATTATTACCCTTCATAAATTATGCAAATATATATTTTTACGTATTTGACGAATATGTTCAAAAATTATTAGAAAGCTAAACAGTTCTTTCGGATACAAAATATATTTTATTTAATAAACTTTTTGCTCTTTCATTGCCAGTACAATTAATCCACATTCCAATAAAACTTTCATCACAGGTCAAGTGGCTCTACTAGAACAATGTGATTGTTGCTTCCAAATGTAATCACTGTTTCCGTAACACATATTTCACGATTGCCTTTCATTTTACTGCGACCCTAAACTTCGTCTCAAGTTTTACGACTTATTAAGTACTGGCACCGATCAACTATCAATATATTAAAGGATTTATTACCACTTTGGTCTCCATTAATAAGACATAAAACTCCCAAAATATTTGTTAAAATTAACAACGGAAGCGAACACCACTAGAACTATAACTAAAGATCTATTGAACATCGGTTATTCATTTTTATAGAATAACTAGTTGCCCGGTTCGTTCGCGTGGACTTTTAATGCGTAATATAATACCCGGTATGCGTTGCAAAAAAGAGAGTGTTCAATTCCGTTAAGTATAAGCAACTCATATATCGAAAACAGATGAAATACACTTATTTCTTGAAACAACTCGCGCGCCACCTATTGTAAAATGGTTGTACAAATTCAGAAAACTTCGCGAACGTGCGCACAACACACGAAATGCCACTAAACTATATAAAATACACTTATTTCTGGAAACAACTCGCGCGCCACCTATTGTAAAATGGTTGTACTAATTCAGAAACCTTCGCGAGCGTGCGCACAACACACGAAATGCCACTAAACTATATGAAATACACTTATTTCTTGAAACAACTCGCGCGCCACCTATTGTAAAATGGTTGTACTAACTCAGAAACCTTCGCGGGCGTGCGCACAACACACGAACTGCCGCTAAACTGTATGAAATATACTTATTTGTTGACACGACTCGCGCGCCACCTATTGTAAAATGGCTGTACTACTTCAGAAACCTTCGCGGGCGTCCGCACAACAACTCACCAAAGTTTCATCGCAATCGGATAAATGGTATATGAACGCATACATTTTGTATATATAGATAAATTATCAATATCATTTAATAAACTTATTAAATATAATGTTGAAGGCTAAAGGCAAACGTTCCCTGAGGTCAAGAAAAAAATTATACCTCTGTAACTGGCTATTTTCACTCAATGATTCGAGTAGCGTTGAATTTATTACCGATTAAGTTATTAAATTAACGATGTAATTAATACCAGTAACTGATAGTAAACAACGATAAACAAATTCAAATTGGTCTTCAATAGCCCGTGCATGTGCTTCGGGAGAGTTTAAAATTAGACGTGGTGTAATTACAGAACTGGTAGACACTGTATTTTTCTTTGGACATGTGTTTATCTATAATTTGGTCAGTGCACTTTGGTAGCTATTCATAATTTCGGATAAACACACGAGCTCATCTCTATTGGTAAATCATAACAAATTCGTCAAAGGTTATCGGATATGTTACCCATTCATAAAATTTTTGACGCCTTGAAATCATTAATCTAACGCGATCCTGTTTTATATGAAGCGTTAAAATGCACTTTCATTAATCTTATTAATAATTAAATAATGTTAATACAAGGTAGTATTAATAATATTCAATCTTAGGCAATTCTTGATGAAGAGAATATAAGTAATTGTAGAAGAAATTATTCTTCTGAATGTATCTTGATTAATTTTCGATTTTAGGTCCAAAATGTAAAATTAAGGGTTCATGAAAAACATTTTAAAACAAATTTTCCGTTCTCTTCAAAAAATTTTATCTTTACGATTTTTCTCGAATACGAAATTTCCATTTTTGGGGTTCCCGAGATGATTCCGGAAGGTCTGTGACATAACTTCGTTAAAAATGTATGGATCGTATTTGTTCGAAAATGCTGCGGGTGCAAGCGTTACGATCAATCAAGCAACTTCAAGTATGGTTTCAACAAGATGGTGTTACAGCCCACACCGAGTTACGAACAATTTCCGAATTAATACAATACAAAATACAAAATGAACATAGATTTTAAAAATGTGTTTGTCTGGGCTATCGATCATTGCCCGCAATATTAGATTTTTCTCGAATTCGAAATTTCAACAGAAATATCAATCTTGGTTTCCGAGATGATTCCGGCCATTTTTTTAAATCGCGAAAAATTTATGGATCGCATTTGTTCGAAAATGCTGCAGGTGCAAGCGTTACGATCAATCGAGCGTACAACAACGTCATCTATGGTTTCAGCAAGATGGTGTTAAAATATACAGTGCGCGCCTAAAGTATGGAATAAATACAGTAAAACCGAAATAAAATATTTTGGGAAAAAATCCTCGAACAGGTCGATTTTATTTGATAAAAATACACATTTTTGTATAAAGGTCTATTTTCAGTAGTCTTCAAGTACTTCGCTCCATGCCTTCTGGTTTTTAGTTTTTTACTACAATTTTCAAAAAAGATTGTGATTTGAGATGGCCGAGTGGACAATTGTAAAAAAGAAAAAAATGCACAATTGGTATTCATAACTTCATTAAAAAGGCACAAAATGTAAGTAAATATTTGGATTTGGAGCGAAACAAATTTTTACATAAAATTATTTATAAATGATGTAAAAGCCTCCAATTTTTTTCAAGTCGAAATTGATGCCATTTTTGGAAGCCGAAAAGAATTTTTTTTTTAAACTTCTATAAAACCATGAATTAAAATGTACCGGGCACACTTGTAACTCCTCGTTTATTCCGAAAACCGTTTCATTCTCCAAAACTACCGGAAACTGAGGTTTCGCGTCGGAGCCATTCTTCATCGTCCAACAATCGAAGGCTCGTTTCGTTTCTGGTCACACTTCTTAATAATCCTTAATGAAATTCCTTTCATTCAAATGTGCCACCGCAAAATGAATGATAAACAATTGACATTGTGCACTTGCCTAATTCATTTCCGTTGAGCAGGGTCGTTGAATGAACGACTTATCAAGCAGAAGTCAAGCCTTTCCTAACTTCGGTCCTCTTATCGTCGATGTTTTTGTAGGCCTCGCGATAGCTTCACACTTTTCTCAATGTTTTGAAATCAATAAAAAAAATATCGGATTATTACTTATCTAGTTAACACGATATTTTTGTGCACCGATCGTATGTATGTTAATGTGAATTTTGATAAATTGTGTACATAGAGTATTCAATTATGGATTTTTTTTATCTTGTCAGAATTGGATTTGTAATTGAATCTAAGAGATTTAGGTTAACTAGAATGATTATCTGTGTAGTAATGAATCAAGAATTTATCTATTTGCTTAGGCGTTCTATTAAATGTACTAGGGATGGGCGATATTTCACGATTCTGTGATTTTTCACTGGTACTGAAAAATCACAGATCGTTACTGTTACTAATAGGAGAATTTCGCTGATACTTAAAATCACTGCCACTTAAAATTACTGTTACTTAAAATCACTGTTACTTAAAATCACTGTTACTTAAAATCACTGCTACTTTAAATCACTGCTACTTAAAATCACTGCTATTTAAACTGTGACAAACTGTGATTACTATTTAAACAGTGATTGCTATTTAAACTGTGACTGTTACTTAAAATATAATTGTAAGAAGACAGTACAAGGTGGCATTACTAAATGTTATTTAATATTCATTACTTTATTCTCCCATTTATACAGGGTATTGTATTTAAATTTTAAAATATTTAATAAAAAAGACAAATATTTATAAAATGCCATTATTACAACTTATGTACTAACAATTATTAATTAATTAATTGAGATTTTATAAAAACGGAAAAATTGCTCGCATGGAAATGAATCACAAACTCGCCGTGATCAAAAGTGAATGATGAGTCCGACGACTTAATTAACCCAAAATGACTCAAAATTCATTTTAATTTAAGATTCAATGCAAATATCTAAACATACATAATTAATTTTGAAATTGCAAACTTCATGAACTGAAAAAAATAAATAAAAACAATTTACCAAACTGCGAAAATCTCCAAATGCTTCTTGTTCAGGTGCTCAAAAAATTTAAACAAAAATCTTCAAAAATCCACATCTTTATTAAAAGTGGTTGAATTTACAAAAACCAAATTGATTTTGAATTAACTATACTTCGGCCATTGAGGATGATTTCTTATGGAATTTTGCGTGCATGTTTTATATTTTTTCTGCGATGGTTTTGGCCAAGTACTCAAAAAATTAAAACGAAAATTATCAAAAATCCAAATGTCCATTAAAAAATGTTGAATTTATAAAAACCAAATTGATTTTGAATAAGCGATACTTCGACCATTGAGGATATTTTTTTAATGAATTTTTTCAACGCGTTCTATATTTTTTTCTGCGATGTTTTTATTCAAGTGTTCAAAAAAACAAAACTAAAATTTTCAAAAATCCATATCTCCATTAAAAATTGTTGAATTTACAATTAACTATACTCCGGCCATTGAGGATGATTTCTTATGGAATTTTGCCTGCATGTTTTATATTTTTTTCTGCGATGGTTTTGGCCAAGTGTTCAAAAAATTAAAACGAAAATTATCAAAAATCCATATGTCCATTAAAAATTGTTGAATTTATAAAAACCAAATTGATTTTGAATAAGCGATACTTCGACCATTGAGGATATATTTTAAGGAATTTTTTCTACGCGTTTTATATATTTTTCTGCCATGTTTTCATTCAAGTGTTCAAAAAACAAAACTCAAATTTTCAAAAATCCATATCTCCATTAAAAATTGTTGAATTTACAATTAACTATACTTCGGCCATTGAGGATGATTTCTTATGGAATTTTGCCTGCATGTTTTATATTTTTTTTCTACGATGGTTTTGGCCATGTGCTAAAAAAATAAAACTAAAATTAAAAAAAAATCATATCTCCATTAAAAACTGTTGAATTTACAAAAACCTAATTGATTTTGGATAAGCGATACTTCGGCCATTGAGGATAATTTTTATGGTATTTTGTCTGTGCGTTTTACATTTTTCTGCCATGTTTTCATTCAAGTGTACAAAAAAAAAAAAAACTAAAATTTTCAAAAAATCCATACCTCCATTAAAAATTGTTGAATTTACAAAACACAAATTGATTTTGAATAAGCGATACTTCGGCCATTGAGGATATTTTTTAGGGAATTTTTTCTACGCGTTTTATATTTTTTTCTGCGATGTTTTCATTCAAAAAAACAAAACAAAAATTTTGAAAAATCCATATCTCCATTAAAAATTGTTGAATTTACAAAAACCAATTTTTTTTTTGAATAAACGATATTTCGACCATTGAGGATTTTTTCCTATGCGTTTTATATCTTTTTCTGCGACGTTTTTATTCAAGTGCTCAAAAAATTAAAACGAAAATCTTCAAAAATCCATATCTCTACTGAAAATTGTTGAATTTACAAAAACCAAAATGATTTTGAATTAGCGATACTTCGACCATTGCGGATGATTTCTTACAGAATTTTTCCTGCATGTTTTATATTTTTTTCTGCGATGTTTTTGTTCAAGTGTTAAAAAATTTATACGAAAGGATTTTTGTAGATTTTCTGTATAGAAAATTTACAAAAACTAAATTGCTTTCGAATAAGCGGTACTTCGGCAATTGAGGATATTTTTTATGGAATTTTGCTTGCACGTTTTATATTTTTTTCTGCGATATTTTTGGCCAAGTGATCAAAAATTTAAAAAAAAAATCCATATCTCTATTGATTAATGATTATATTTCAAAATAATCCTTCGAGAACAGAGCAACGCATTTTTCAAAAGATGCGTTTTGTTCAGAGGTAGAACCAAAATAGGAAAACATTTGCCACATACCTAAAAAAGGGAACACTATTTACGTGACCAGGTGGACAAATATTAGCAGAATCATATCAAAAACATTTTTGAGAATTTCAGGTGTTACGACGTTTACTAACCGTGATCACAGTCACTGGTATTAAAAAGTAGCAATTACAGGTAGCAACGTGATTCAAAAGTAGCAGTTTTGCCCATCTCTAAAATGTACGCAAATATTTGAAGTACGAGGAAATTTTTAAATTTAAATAAATCCCAGAAAATGAGTTAAAGTTTGAACGATTGAAGATAAGTACAAGATTTATGGACCACTCATGCATTTAATTATCATAGTCAAATAAGTATTACATTTTACCAAATGTATGAATTAAAAAAAAAACGCAACGGCGCTACAAATTATTATTTGCTACAATTTAAATGATAACCTAATTTCAAGAAAATACAATTTGAAACTTAAGGGGCAACTGTAGAGCTCTTTGGTGTGTTTCTGGCTCAGTAGATGGCACCGCTTTATATGGAACTATAAACTTATTATAATAGTTTTTCCGTTTTTTCTCGACAATTAAAGTTTGTAAGGGAAAAAGAAACACGGCTGCGTGTTCAGTGAACTCAGGAGCAGTACTAACGTATTTTTTTTTATATAATAATAATAATAAAATCTAATAAAACATAGTTATATTACTTTCTTCACAATTTATTTTTATCGCTAGATGTACATTTCGGGTACTAAGTAGTACCCATTATCAATAGCTAACTAACTATGATAATATTAACAACTGAAAAAGTGATCAGAACACAAGTCAGGTACATTATGGTACGTATGTTGTTTGTACATAGAAGAATATCAGGTGTTGAGTCGGGATTATTGGGCAGGATAAAAGTGGGAACAATTTTAAGGCTCTTTTAATGTTTTAATGAAAATAGCTCTGTATCAACCTAAAGAAGATTTTTTATATAATTTTAAGATAAAATTTTTGTTTAAAAATGCGGCTATGAAATAGAAAAACCGATACCGAGGCGTATAGCCTTAAACGTCGTAAAAAATAAAATTTAAATTTGGAAAACTTTTTAAATTCTAATTTATAATGTTAAGAAATAAAACCAATATAAACAAATTTTAAATGACGCATTCATGAATAATTAAAGTCCTCCAGGTGTAATGGTGTGTTATTTATAATACATAATTGTCATAAAAATTGGGGGTAGCATGGTGTTTTCAGACACACAGAAATACGATATTATTATGCATATTTCACCCCACCCGATTATCTATGTGCTCGGGCCCGTTGGAAAAATGAAGATTTAACCGTGCCATAAAATAAGAAACAAATCAAGACGGGTTATCCCTGGAAATCTACAGATCGCTAAGTTAATTCTTTTGTTTTGATTGGTATACAGGGATAAGGCCTACAAGAAGATACACGAGTCTATTTTAGGTAGTTAAATTTTACGACTTACCCCTATGGCGCGGCGTGTCAAAAGGGTGTAAACTCGGGAAACCTCTTAACTAATCTGACAACCCTTATGGTCCGATTGTTTCGATACAGGGGTACACGGTAAAGTAAATTATGGTAACAATCAGAAAAAAGGGCCGACGGTTTCGGGTTAATAAATCGTTGGCACAACCACGGAATTCGAAATTATTGATATTATTTGGCGCCTAATAAAATACTCATTCATCTTCCACCGCTGACTACCGCGGTCGTTATTTATTTAAATTAGTTCTTAATGATACCAACGGATGGCGGTAAATCATTGTTGTATGGTGATATTTTGCAATTTGTTTTATTAAAGCTATTATCATAGTAGCTCATTGTTATTACCACTCTAGTGCTACAATTTTTAGTTACGCTATAAAATATATTTATTTCTAACGTGTGTAAAACTATGTTAATAGCACTAACAAATATTATTATTATTTAAGGAATATAAAGACGAAATATAGCCTGAATATCCATCTGCAGACGCGTTTTGAGATTTATCTCTCATCAGTGCAGCTTCGCCTTTAAATTGAATGTTAAAGAATAAAATACACTTACGTGAAGTCAACATCTCGTGAACAACTGGAATGTTTGAATTATAATTGAATATGTTGATATTGAACCTGTTTAAAAGTCTTACTAAGCCTATAATTCATTAATGCTTCTGCAACAAGTGAGGTTGTCTCAATTGATCTATTAATATTATTATTACAAAAGCTTTGATGCATTTTTTTGTAAATTTGAAGCTGCGGATGATGTACTAGAAATCAATTAAAATCGTATTCTATTGTACACAACTACTAATAAATATGCGTTATTTCTGCAGTAGTCGGCCTTCCGATACAGACAGGGGTTGATACCACCCGGTGAGGAAGAGGGGTGCGTGCATTCGAATTTTAGGGATGCCGCTCATCCGTGAAATCGTATTCCAAACAATTTTGTTTCGTCTGTTCGGGATGTATCGCTATAACTTACCCTTAATTATTCGCATATTTCAATTCTCGATTTCCTCCTGCTCGGGACACTCTTAATGAATCTGGTACGTGCTAATTGGTTAACAGCTAATTTAATTAGATTACGTTAACAGGTTAGCAAGTCATCGGCGATAAATCATAAAATCAATTAAAGGACTTTGTACTAACCACGTTCAATTAATATTAACAAAAAACCATTTGATGCTTACCAGGCTTCTGTGCAAAAATATTAATTGATTTAATGAGTTATGTGTTATAAACAATTTTGATTAGAAATTAGAAATTTAATTAATTGGCTTTAGTTAAACTAAAATTTTAAAAATTAAACATTTGATTATCGGTTAAATAAAATCTATATCTTTTGCATTTAATATAAGGAGTATACAAAAATTTTATATTAAATGGTTTTAACGCGGGGCCGACCACGCGCTATTTGCGTGGTATCACTTATTCAAAATCACTTTGTTTTTTGTAAAATCAACAATTTTCAATAGAGATATGGATTTTTGATCATTTTTATTTTATTTTTTTGAGCACCTGAACAAAAACATCACAGAAAAAAATATAAAAAAAACGTTTTTGTAAATTCAACAATTTTCAATAGAAAAATAGATCTCTGAAAATTTTCGTTTTAAATTTTTGAGCACTTTAACAAAAACATCACAGAAAAAAATATAAAAACGCAGGAAAAAATCCATAAAAAATTATCCTCAATATCAGAAGTATCACTTATTCAAAATCAATTTCGTTTTTGTAAATTCAACAATTTTCAATAGAATTATGGATTTTTGAAAATTTTCGTTTTAATTTTTTCAGCACTTTGAGAAAAACATCGCAGAAAAAATATAAAAAACGCAGGAAAAATTCCATAAAAAATCATCCTCAATGTCCGAAGTATCGCTTATTCAAAATCAATTTCGTTTTTAAAAATTCAACAATTTTCAATAGAGAAATAGATTTTTGAAAATTTTCGTTTTAATTTTTTGAGCACTTTGAGAAAAACATCACAGAAAAAAAATATAAAAAACGCAGAAAAAATTCCATAAAAATCATCCTCAGTATCCGAAGTATCACTTATTCAAAATCACTTTGTTTTTTGTAAATTCAACAATTTTCAATAGAGATATGGATTTTTGATCATTTTTATTTTAATTTTTTAAGCACCTTTACACAAACATCGCAGAAAAAAATATAGAAAACGCAGAAAAAATTTTAAAAAAATCATCCTCAATGTCCGAAGTATCGCTTATTCAAAATCAATTTCGTTTTTGTAAATTCAACAATTTTCAATAGAATTATGGATTTTTGAAAATTTTCGTTTTAATTTTTTTAGCACTTTAACAAAAACATCACAGAAAAAAATATGAAAAACGCAGGAAAAATTCCATGAAAAATCATCCTCAATGTCCGAAGTATCGCTTATTCAAAATCAATTTCGTTTTTGTAAATTCAACAATTTTCAATAGAATTATGGATTTTTGAAAATTTTCGTTTTAATTTTTTGAGCACTTTAACAAAAACATCACAGAAAAAAATATAAAAAACGCAGGAAAAATTCCATAACAAATCATCCTCAATGTCCGAAGTATTGCTTATTCAAAATAAATTTCGTTTTTCTAAATTCAACAATTTTCAATAGAATTATAGATTTTTGAAAATTTTCGTTGTAATTTTTTGAGCACTTTAACAAAAAACATCGCAGAAAAAATATAAAAAACGCAGGAAAAATTCCATAAAAAACGCAGGAAAAATTCCATAAAAAATCATACTCAATGTCCGAAGTATCGCTTATTCAAAATCAATTTCGTTTTTGTAAATTCAACAATCTTCAATAGAATTATGGATTTTTGAAAATTTTCGTTTTAATTTTTTGAGCACCTGAACACAAACATCGCAGAAAAAATATAAAAAATGCAGGAAAAAATTCCATAAAAAATCTGCCTCAATGTCGCTTATTCAAAATTAATTTCGTTTCAGTAAATTCAACAATTTTCAATAGAATTATGGATTTTTCAAAATTTTGGTTTTAATTTTTTGAGCACTTTAACAAAAACATCGCAGAAAAAAATATAAAAAACGCAGGAAAAATTCCATAAAAAATCATCCACAATGTCCGAAGTAACGCTTATTCAAAATTAATTTCGTTTTTGTAAATTCAACAATTTTCAATAGAATGATGGATTTTTGAAAATTTTCGTTTTAATTTTTTGAACACTTTAACAAAAACATCGCAGAAAAAAATATAAAAATCGCAGGAAAAATTCCATAAAAAATCATCCTCAATGTCCGAAGTATCGCTTATTCAAAATCAACTTCGTTTTTGTAAATTCAACAATTTTCAATAGAGAAATAGATTTTTGAAAATTTTTGGTAATTACCCGATGCAAAGGCATCATTGTAGCAGTGTATCGCGACCGTCGCCTGCGTCCACCGCTCAGCGACGGACGCGTGTGAGGAATCGCACCTTCAGGATGCCAAATGATTATTCGAAAGCAACAACCGCAATAAATGCAAGCACCGCCAAGTTTCGAATATTTACAGGAAACTCTTTAAATATGTGTGAGGAGATTGTCTTTCCGCCCTATACATTATGCGAAATGTAATAAAAAAAGAGCCTCGTGATCGTGATCGTGACAGACGCTTGAATACCTAGCAATTCAAAATCATGCATGATTGACTGTCGCTATAAATTAGTATTCAGCTCCTTCAGGGCATTCCGTATTTTCTGGAAGTTTGTAAAGAAATGCACAAAAATAATCGGCAGTGCCCTGGGACTCTAAGGGTTAAACCATATATTTTCAAAGATTGCGGAACCTTAGTTTTTGACCAATAAGAGAAACTAAATTTATTTTACTAAATAGAAATGTATAGAATGGCAATAAAATCATAAATCTATCGCTGTTTATTATTATAATTGATTTTCTTCATTTTCAAAATCACGTCTTTCAGAGTTTTCTTTACTTTTTAGAAAAAACTAGTTTTCTACATTTCCAAAATCACGTCTTTTAAAGTTTTCTTTACTTTTTTGGTAAAAACAAACTGTCCATGATGGTAATATCAATGGTAAATAGCTTGATCCCATGTCGGCCTTAATATTATTCGACAATGGAGAAATTTGAGTTGCATATCAAAACGAAACCGACACGCACCAAATGCGTTCCTCTTCGGCAGATATAAGAAGGCCCGCCCTGGTGTATAAATCTCACCCGATGACAGTTATTCCCTTTTAATAATAAGACGTTATGTTTAATTTGAATATATAGGGATTTTGTCTGACCCAAATATGCCCAAACTGATTAAGCGGATTAAACGTGAAGACAGCACTTAGGTCTACCTGGTTAGTAGATAAGCCGAAAATCTCAAAATATGTTTACAGTACTTTCAAATATCGTAATTAGCATTAAATTTGGTGTACGTAACGATCTTGTAATGAAATTCTAAAATCTTCCTGAAACAGTTTCTTTCTGGAATTACGAATACTAACGTTTGCTGTAATCACCAAATTTTGATTTATGATTACAGGACGGCAAATGTAAGTTGGCCAGACGCGCAGAGAGGTAGTGAAAGCTCTCTCTCTCTATATAGCCGGCCGAGCATAGTCTCTGTAATAAGCAAGCACATATTCTTCGGGTGCGCTATTCATTTGCAACTCTATCGGGCGCTCTCCTCCACATAATTCCACAATCTTCCACTTTTGAAAATGAATGTACCAGGCGCGCGAACTCTTCACGAAATCTATCGAGAGCGCCCTTCGAAGGTTCCGCCCGCAATTTTGCCACTGCGCAACGGCAAGTTACGTTTGCCGTCCTGTACATCAAATTACATTAATGAATTTAGGCAATTGACCGAAGTCTTTCTTATTCTTTTAAATAACTCCCAAATCGCGCATACCTATCAGTGGCTCAATTGCCCTTGTATTTTCAAAAATTACAGACCTAAAACCGCCATGATCTAGCGAGATTGTTATTTTCAGAGTCATAATTCAATTTCGTGAATTTCCGTGAATTACAAAATAATAGATTTTACGCCTGCTGAGTTTTACATTACTACAACAGATTTGCAGTTGCAATTAACGAATCCATCCAGTTGAAGAAAGTACTGTCGATTGAAAGGAAATAATCATAACGTCATTGTTTGTAATAATCAATGTCACCGTTTATTTGGTTTAATTGCTTTACAACTGATTAGGTCAGTATTACATCGACGAAGCGTGAATGCTAAATCTCCGTTCTTTCGTTGCGCAAAAACTGTTATTTTGGCGATGATAGAGCAGAACGAAAACAATTAAATTAACTATTACCTTGTCATTGCAAACTTGTAAATGGGAAGAGGAGAATCTCAGGATTAATTTTGACTTGGATTCCGTGGATGATTGTAGTAGAAAACTTTTAAAACGCAAAACAACTATTAATTTTACATATTTTCAATATATTGCCTCCGTGTATAAATTACCCCACCCAAGAAGTTCCCTTGTAGCGAGGCAAATGACTTGCAGCCCGTACAGACGAGTCGAGTTTCCAGTTGTCACCAATCGAATTAATCACCGGACAAATAATATTTGTTTATAACTGGTCCTCCTCGTTCGTTAGGGCTTACAAATCATTTCTCCTGAGAGTGCACCCCCGACCTAGACAGATACCGGGTGTTTTTTTCCACCCGAAAATACGACGAAAAAAAAACTCTTGCCTGCATCATTTATTTAAATTACACGAATCGAAAATGGACGGGGCTGACATTGACACCCGCGATTTGATACAGCGCACCCTCATGTATCTTAAAAGACAACTCATGGTATATCTGACATTTTTTATGAAATAGAAGTAGTCATTAAGAAAATCAGTATTCAGCCCCTATCTTTGCGTTTTATCAAAAATCCATTTTTGAAAAGTTAAGTAATTGAATCATTGAAACTCCAGACCAAAATGATAAAAATCATCATATGAAATTTACAAAGTTACAGAAAAGCAACTTCCTCAAAAATTGGAAAAAAATCATAATTTATACATTTTTAATAATTCCGCTTAAAGCTTTTGGTTTTTTTGTAGCTCGATGCACGAGTTTCAATAAATTAACTCATGCTTCTCAAACTAGTTTTATCCATAATAATGTGAAAAACAAATTCTTTGTAGCATATTTCCAGTGGTGAGAATTTAAGATTTTTTTTACCTATTCAATCACGACAGTTTTGCAATATACAGGGTGTATTTGAAATAACGAACAGGCTCGTAACCACAAAGAGATTATATTATTTTTAAACAATATTCGCAATTATTTTGTTTATAACTGTAACAAAAAGCCCGCAATTAATTATTAAAGTTAATGAGTGAAAATACGCAACATGTTTGGGGGCAGAGGTAATGTGACCTAATTTTTAAACGGCATCGGCTTTAGATATTGAATTACAACAAGCGCGTAGGAAATATCTGAGTGCTCTTTAAGCGTCAATGAACTTGAGGACAAAAAAACGTTGCGATAACACTTCAAATTTCGGAGGCAAGAAATCGTATCTCGCGTTTTAAATAAACAAACACACATTCCATGCAGACCTAATTAAATGAGAAAAGCATTTGTTCTCAAAATGTTTAAAAAACCTCGAAAAATTAGGAAAATTCAAAAAACATTTTTTGACGGAAATGGGTTCACAAATATTTTGTGTATACGCCCTTAAATGCCTGTTCGTTATTTCAAATACACCCTGTATACACAAAACTTAAGAATTAAATACGGCTAATATTAATCAATATTTTCAATTTGTACTCCTAAATATTTGCACGCAATTAAAGAAAAAAAAAACCTGCGTGCTTTGATTTATTGATTTGAAAAAATAAGCTCGACCGTACTGCAGTAAAATATGTTTTAATTAAAACATATTTAAGACCTTAAATATATTTATGGGGCGGCCGTGGTGGCCTAGTGAGTAGAGCTCCTGCTCATGGGCCTCGTGGTCGTGGGTTCGAATCTGATCCGTGCGGTCACTTTTTCGGAACGAAGAAGTGGCCGTGCGGGTCCATGGATGTCCAGCGTATGTCCCCCCAATCATTATATAATATATAATTGAGTATATATACAGTGCGCGCCTAAAGTATGGAATATATTCAGTAAAACCGAAATAAAATATTTTTGGAAAAAAATTTCGATTTTGTTTTTTAAAAATACACATTTCTGCATGAAAGTCGATTTTCAGTCGTCATTTGTTTTTGAGTAATGACGTCATCCATTTTGTTTTTAAATCACAACCCCCTATTTTTGTTCTTGATTTTGATTGTCATTTACTCGAAAAATTTCTTATGTAAGATAGCAACATTTTTATACTTCCAGTTCGACGATGGAAAGATCTCTCAAAATCAAGAATACAAATTGGGGGTTGCCATTTAAAAACAAAATGACGACTGAAAATCGACTTTCATGCAAAAATATGTATTTTTATAAAAGAAAATCGACGTGTTCGAGGATATTTTCCAAAAATATTTTATTTCGACTTTACTGACTATATTCCATACTTTAGGCGCGCACTGTATATAATAAATAATTATAAATCAATATATACAATTAATTTAAAACTCTGGCGGAATGGACCAGTTTCCTATGCCAAGAAAAAAAAAAGAAAAAAAATATATATTTATTTAAATTAACTTTGTTGTATTTACAATCCATCACACGAATCACACGAAGAATAAATTTACTCCTCTCAACCTCCACTTCTTGTATTCTGCCGTAATTTATCGTACCGCCGACACAATTACCATTCCAATGCAAAAACAGACATCCAACAAGTAAACTAAACATTCATAAGATAATGTTTCAGCGGAACAAGTTAGCAATAGAGCTGTTAACTCTGAAATGAAATAACACTTTTATCACGAGTCTGCATCAGCAGGGATCGTATGTAAGCAATCCATAAGTTATTCAGCTTGTTACTTGAGAAATCTCCATAAACTTGTGCAAATTACTGTAAATACAATTTCTTTCTGTTTTTTTGAATACTCAATATTTATGCAGTGAACGAGCGTGAACCAGAAAAATTGATTCGCATAAGCTCAGCGAGGTAAGCACGGCGTTGCGGTATCTACGCATTGTCTCATTTGGTCGCAGTTTCACCGGAACTTCGGACGGCGTGACATCAACGCGTTGTCTCATTCGTCTCACTTTCACCGGACTTCCGGACGGCGTGACATCAACGCGTTGTCTCATTTCGTCTCACTTTCACCGTCCCTCCGGACGGCGTGACATCAACGCGTTGTCTCATTTCGGCTCACTTTCACCGGACCTCCGGACGGCGTGACATCAACGCGTTGTCTCATTTCGTCTCACTTTCACCAGACCTCTGGACGGCGTGATAGTCTCATTTCGTCTCACTTTCACCAGACCTCTGGACGGCGTGACATTAAGGCGGTGTCACGCTAGTTTAGTATATTCGGATGTCGTATCGTCTGCAGTCACTCTCTAATGCTAAATACATAGCATACGGTATGCAGCCGTCCCAGAGACCATTTGATACTCTTGGACCAGAATTTTCTTTTTGTCATGCATAGAACGTAACAAAATAATAATTTTGGGTTTTTTTGTGAAATACTTGGGGAAAATTAAAAATTACTACTGGCAACGCTGCTTGATCCAAAATTTTGCACCCTATGCCCGGGCTTAGCGTGTTAAATAACGACGAAAGTAAAACAAAATCAGCAAACTTAAAACGCAAAAAAGTTGGCAAGTCATTGTGAACTTTATGGAAAATTTTGAAAAAAGTCGATTTTTTAGATTTTGAACGGTAGTAACGGCTAAACGAAGAATCCAAATCGAACGCGGTTTTCAAATCTGTGCTCCTCGGGTGCAAGTTAGTCGGATTCGATTAAAATTTGCAATTTTTAATTTTTGACGAAAACTTCTTACTTTTGCTCAAAAATTGCATTTGAAATGATTTCTTGAAGAAACCACTGGTTCGATTCAGGCAACACTGCTTGACCCAAAATTTTGCACCCTATGCCCGGGCGTAACGTGTTAAATAAAGACGAAAAGTAACCTGAATATTCGCAACTCTGCAAAATTAAGTCTTACAAAGACTAACAGCAAATAACTTATTAAAACAACTACTTCCCTGGCTAATGCCACGCCGGATATTGGCATTAACTAGTAAAGTTATTTGTTCTTTTAAAACCATGAAAGGTTCCTCACCCGATTATGTTTTAGTAATAAAGCAACTTTTTTTGTTTCAGGGAAACAACACATAAAAAGAGAGAATCTTGGGACAAGGACACCCTTATGTGACTGGCGTGGGATGATGTGTAATCGAATCCTTGCAACAATTACTGCAAATGTTTACATTAACCTTTGGACTGAATACAATTACATGACCTTCAACAACCATAATTTTCCAACAAGATTGTGCACCACCCCATTGAGGACTGCAGGTTCGGGAGTTCATAAACCATGGAAGGGATGGTCCAATTCCCTGGCCACCTCGTTCATGAGATATCACTCCCCTGGACTTATTTTTAAGGGTTTATGTTAAGGGGGTCACTTCCTCAAAAATGAACAAATTAATCGTTTTTTTAATAGCCGACTCTCAATTCTACGCACAAAAAAATATTTTATGTTCTTCCGATTAGTAGAAGTGACCGAAATTTGTAAACAAAATAGGGGAGGCGAACTCTCCTATGGACTATTTTTAAGTTGTTTGACAGTGCTGAAAAATTTACTCTTTTAAGTTCAGGTACACTTTTCTTCATAACTATAAAAACTATGAACACATGGTAGAGAATATGGTAGAGAATATTTCCATATATAGTGCAATATATTCCTATTTTTATTAATATTTTAATCGTGTAAGGAGATATCTTCATCTATCAGAGAGCGGAGGTGCTCCATCTTGCTGAAACCATACATTTTGTGAAAGTACCTACATTTTTTAGCAGGCAGGGATAATGTGTGAAAATCCTGATTGGCTGTAGACAAAATTGTCATGCCAAATAAATGCACACCCTGTATATTTTAAACGAATTATGAATCCCTTAATGCGACTATGAAGGGCAAATAATGTTTTAAATTTTGATTTAGAGCCGACATTTTAATCTCCCATGTGAATTAAGAGAACTTCTCTTCCTGAACTGATAAGTGAAATTGATTCACTGGAATCAATATCCAAAAAGTTGAATGTTCAGCAGAGATACTGAATTGGGCAGATTTAGATTAAGATTTAAAACTGCATCAAGAGGGGTTTTGATTGATGGCGGCGAGGGTGCTTATCTTCGTCGCGAAATTAAACTCTCATCCCTCTGACAGTTCCCATACATGCCCGTCCTCGTTTAGATAAGCAAAGATTTTGATGACCTCGCATGTGTAGGGTTTTAATGCAATTATTTTAAATACCATAGAGATTGCAATTTTTTGATAGTTATGTTCACCGAATATTGTTCCATATTTTTTTCTTACAAAACTACAAATATATATCATATCTTTATTAACAGATTATTTTTTACAATAGTGTTTAACTAATTTAATTCTATTGTTAGTCAGTTAAAAGGCTATCGAATAAACAAATTTCTGCCTAATTTTCAACAATTCCCAATATTTATGCTTATGATCTAAAAACTTCAACATCCAACTAAAATTTTTAGAAATAAAAATACATCGCAAATGACCTTAGCTGTCGATGCGCCTTAAACCCAAAATTCATTAAAATGCATTAAATTATATCCCAAATGGGTGAGAAGTAGCGTTTACTGTTAAAATAACATAATTTTTCAGGAAAAGATTCCTTCAGATTGATCAAAAAATTCGTAGTATATGGTAATTCGAAACAAACACGCATAGAGTTGGAATTCGAAAGATCACATGAAGATGTTTGAAATGCACATGATCGGTACCCAAGATAGATTCCCACGGGCGTTATTTAATGGGCACGTTACATTGCATGTGACAATTTCGCAAAATTAATTTTCTCATGTGATGCACGCCTTCCCTTTAAGTCGTAAAATGTAACTGGCCGACGTCCAACGTTTCGCGTTTCTACAGACGACCATCATGCTCGCAATTAGTGGGAATAATAAATAAGAATTTAAACTGTCCCCGTTTTTACGCACGTTTCTTTTTTTTTATTGCTCGCTGATTTGGATGTCGGCCAGGATTTATTTTTCGACGATCACGAGACAAGTGCAGGTCTTCATCATTGTATACTTGCGCAAGAACAAATGTCAATTTGAAGCCCGTGACGCGTTCGCAAAAAAACTCGAAAATTGAGAAAATCGAAAAAATCAACTTTTTTAATAATCATCGTAGACCATTAAAGTATACTTTTTTTCATCAGAAAAACGAGAAAAATTGATTGGCGTCAAAAAATTCCAGCTATCTTCGATAGCAAAAAAAATAGCGTGTCACCGTGAGCATTTTAGAAAATTTAAAAAAATAATTGATTTTTCAGACTTTGATCGGCTGTAACGGCTAAACGAAAACTCCAAATTGAACGCGGTTTGCAAATCTGAGCTCCTCGTGAGCAAATTAGTCGGATTAGAGATGTTTAATTTTTGACGAAAACATGAAAAAATACACGAGTAAACCCCTTGGAACTTTTGTTAAAAAATGCAACTTTCTTAATAATCATCGTGGACCATTAAAGTATACCTTCTTTTTCATCAGAAGAACGAGCTAAATCGATCGGCGTTAAAAAATTTCAGCTAACTTAAATAGTAAAAAAGTTGGCAAGTCATAATGAACTTTATGTAAAATTTTGAAAAAATTCGATTTTTTCAGACATTGAACGACCGTAGCGGCTAAACGAAGAATCCAAATCGAACGCGGTTTTCAAATCTGTGCTCCTTGCGTGCTAATTAGTCCGATTCAATTAAAATTGGCGATTTTTAATTTTTGACGAAAACTTGAAAAACTACCCAATGGTCCCCCCTTCTTACTTTTGCCCAAAAATTGCATTTAAAATGATTTTCTGAAGAAACCACTGTTTTGATTCGGGGTTTCTATACGTCACCAAAAAGATAACTTCAAGACGCTTCAGAAAATGTATTTTCGCAAGAACTAATGTCAATTTGAAGCCCGTGATACGTCAGCAAAGAAAAGTCGAAAATGGAAAAAATCGAAAAAATCAACTTACTTAATAATCATCGTGGACCTTTATGTAGTACCTTTTTTCACATCAGAAGAACGAGATAAATCGATTGGCGTTAAAAAATCTCATCCAGAAAAAAATGCAAAAAAGTTAGCATGTCACCATGTACTTTATGGAAGATTTTGAAAAAAGTCGATTTTTTCAAATTTTGAACGGCTGTAGCGGCCGAACGAAGAATCCAATTTGAACGCGGTTTTAAATTCTGTGGTCCTTGAACACATATGATTCGGATTAGACCAAAATTGGCAATTTTTTATTTTTGACGAAAACCTGAAATTCTATCCAAGGGTCCCCCCTTCTTACCTTTCCTCAAAAATTGCACTAAAAATGATTTCCAGGAAAAACCACTGGTTAGAATCGGGGTTTCTATACATCACTGGAAAGATCTCATTAAGACGCTTCAGAAAATGTACTTTCGCAAGAACTAATATTAATTTGAAGCCCGTGGCGCGTTCGCAAAGAAAACTTGAAAATGTAAAAAAAACAAAAAGTGTCAAAATTTCCAGGGACTGAAAAATTAATATTTCCGTTAAAAAAAAATCACGATGACATTACTTTCCTGTACTACGGAACGGATAGAGTAAAAATGATGACTAATTGAGGTGCCACCTACAACGAAATTTGCTTGCGATCAAATCTGGATCATCAATTAGTTAGGTATAACTAATGAGTCCACTACAAGATTCCCACGTTACATTTTAAATGATTTATTGAGTCAAGTCAACAGACTGTCGTGTAATTTGTAAAAGAATATTTTTTTAATAATAAATAATCTGAAAATCATTTTTGTTACCTGGCAAGGAGTTGTTTTTAATTTAATTTTGCATAACAAAACCAGAGTTGTAATGATACATTATTTATCTTTCGCTGTAATAAAGGTAAATAATTTATACTTCAAAATAAAATTGCTGCAGAATACATTTAAAAAAGGACATGAATATATGGAGTTTTAAACTTGTTCAAAATCTTCAAAAAAAGGTTTTCTATGGTCTATAGCCTATTCACAGAAATGTTTTATGTCATTAATATGTTGTATTGTAATTTGTAAAACCATTTCTGTAAATAAAGATTTGTTATATATAAGTTTTTAGATATAAAACAAATCTCTTATATAAATAACTACTTTTCTGGATAAAGTTTTTTTTGCAGATTTTTTTTGCGTCGTCTACGAGGTCATCTGCCACTACCGTTTTGTTAGATTATTTTATATTTCTATACAAACTCTGCACATAGTAAAAGGAATCGCGACTTAGAAAAATTAATAATTTAATTACTTTTTCTGGAAATCTTTAATGGTATAAAAAAGAAATTAAATACGTATAAAAGCGGCATGAATTATAACTATACTCTCCAAAATAATCTAGAAGTATAGGCAAAACTGTAGTGTGATCTTGGAAATAATTAAAAAAAACAAATTTATTTCCAGTAAAAATGTAAATGACACTATTGTTTGCAAATGCTAGAAAATACACATCCGTGCCAAGAATAGGCAATATTTTGGCCAATCTCCACCTGCAATCTGTTGCTGAATTCATTCCCCTTTCGAAAACTTCGCAAGGTTATGAACGTATTCCAAAACTAAATATCGTGAAATTGATTATTTTAATTCAGCGAAAACTTGTAAACTTGCAAAATGTATGTATACACAATTTCCCGCGTAATTAATAGCTGGCCAATTATTTGAGGATTTACTATCAATTTTTACATGAAAAACATCTGTGGATGCGTGAAATTAGGCGGCGATATGAGTATCTCTTCTATACTTATAACATCCGGTTGTTTATTTAAACGTGGTTAATTGATGTTAAATCAATTTGATCTTCTGATGTTCGGTGTTTGTTGAGGCCGGAATTTGAGTGTTTAATTGGTGTTTACTCATTCTTCCAGTGGTTTGTTGATGGGAACTGACGCCGGCAATAAAAAAAAGTGGAACGCACGGCGCTTTGTTTTGATAATTAATCTAATTGTGACTTAAATCACCCTCGGCATTGTTTCTCAGGGTGATCTTATAACGTCAGATGGTTCCGGCTCATGTGGCCGGTTGAAAAAGTGCATTGTTTATAAACAAGGTTGGGGTAGCTGAATGCGGAACTGGGTTCGATGCACGCGAAGGGCGCTTTTGGTGAAAAGCGAAGGACGCGGATTAAGGTAAGAATTGTTTCTGAAACCGTGCTTAATCGATTTATGCACCGAACGATTTCAACCTTAATGTAAAAGTTGTCTAATCGGACGGAACAAAACGGCATTTGTTCAAGAGCGTATCGAGTTACCTTCTGTCAGGACCTGGGATTTATGCATGCAGTGTGTTGACACCCTCGCATTTTACCGATTAGTGGAAATCTGTGAGCAGTTACTTCGATTAAATCCAGGAAATGTTTTCTAGTAGACGAAACATTTTTTTCTTCAGAAATTACGATTTGTTAATCCACGAGATTTCAATATAATACAAACATTATTTGATTGATTTGGTTAGTATTAGCAATTTTGTTTACGATTGCCCATTGTGAGTCTTCTGAAACCTTACCCTTTTACGACAAAACACTAGGGCGCCCACGTGCGTCGGCTTTAAATAAAACCCCCTTGGCCTAGCCCTGTTCTCGTTTCTGGCGTAGACCAATAATTCTATTTTTTCTGCGGAGACGATCTTAATAAATTTTCATTGCATTGTTACATAACAAACAACAATTGTAGGAACCTCGTAAACTAAACCTTAATGGGTTCAAACGGTTCAGATTTACAACCGCCTCGTGGTTTTTTCGGGCCTCCACTTAGTATATAACAATTAACCACGACGAATTATGAGGTTTGTTTAGGGCTTCGGTCCAGGCGCATTTACGTCAAATTAGGGGTTGCGCCGCAGATTTATCGCCGTGCATTTACAAAATATTCCAATAACTCACGAATTTATAAAGTATCACGTATACGACTGTTCACTGTAAATTAGTACATTTTTCGAGGGCCATTACCAAAATTGAGGGAGATAAAGGCCGGCCCAGTCGAACAAAAGGAATCGTGATGAAAGGGTACTTTTCGAAATTGCCCATTAAAAATAATTGGGGATTGATATGTACTCTTAGGGGACCGTAGGGTTAAGTACGACACACTAATTCATTACATGCACCGCGCGTGAAAATGTGTGATCGCCGCCCGTTAAAGTTAATTACGGCCCTTTCCCTATTTTGTAATTCACGCCAAAAGATCAAGCAGACCCTCATCTAGAAAAGGGGAAACCACCCCTTCCATGACATAACAGTTTAACGTGTTATACATCCAATCCCATCAATTAAGATTTAATTAGAATGACGTGACTTAATTCTGGAAAATTGGAAGCTTTGCAAAAACGCCATTTGAGTAAGTGATAGCTTTATAATAATCCCTGGAATAAATTCAGTAGTATTTACGGTTTTGATTGCATTCTACCATTTTAAAAATGATGACGAGCAGCAAGCAAAAATCGTTTTTGATTTTTTTAGGATAAATAAAACGCTACTGCTTTATTTGTATAATTTTTGAATTTTTTTTGTTTAAATAATTTGAAGGTTTGACTAAAACTACTATAATCTGGCCGCGCTACGATGGCATGTGAGATGATTAACGAAGGGTCGGAAGGGCCGCCCTCATTAGTGGTTCTTAAAAGGTTACAGATAACTTAGGAAATAAACATGCATGCAACCCAACATCTCATGTTCGCTTATTGAGAACCTCATGCATTTGAGACGCATAAAGTTAATCACCTCAAATGCCATCGTAGCGCGGCCAGACTATACACAGGAATATATGATGTATTGAAGTAACTATTTTCCTACCCTTCCTCTACCACGATTAATAAATAAATCGAAATTAGTTCAAATTCTAAAATTTAAATTTAGAAAATATTTTCTAGTGCTTCTAAAATCAGCACGGTTTTCGGAAACATCTTTTAGCAATGTCAGCACTTCACTCCTTTTACAGAATTCTAATTAAATACCTCGAAAGCGGGGAATATCCAGCAGGCCTATTTATTGATCGAACTCGAGCATTTGATTGCGTTGACAATAATGTGTTGCTCGATAAACTCAGCCATAATGAAGCTAACGGTTGGTTCAGGTCTTATTTAACTAATAGACGACGACAACATGTGAAAGTAGCTTTCACAAGTGTCCGAAACATAAGACGCACATCGGGTGTTTTAGACCACCTGTACACCCCAAATATCTCTCAAAATACAAATCGTCTAAAAATTTGTTGCTGGGGCAAGGAGGGAAACCCCAATTTTTTATTGCAGATTTTGATAGTATGGTAAAAAATATTAGGTTTTTATCCGAAAACCATTTTTTGACAGATGGCGCTATAAACGGCAAAAACTGTAAAAATTACATTTGTTGAATTAAATGTATTTCTCGCACCAAATAACAAAATTTGGGTGGAGTTAAGAGACCTTGTGTGCAAATTAATGTCGAAATTTGACTTAAGGACGATAAGCGTAAAAAAAAAATTTGACTTTAAAGGCGCTAAAAAAATGTCAAATTTAATTAAAGTGAAGTCTTTATGTCCAAATTACTGTCGAAATTTGACTTAAGGACGATAAGCGTCAAAAAAGATAATTTTGACTTTAAAGGCGCTAGAAAAAATGTCAAATTTAATTAAAGTGAAGAGTCTTTATGTCCAAATTACTGTCGAAATTTGACTTAAAGTTGCGAAGCGTTAAGACAGAAATACTAATTTGACTTAAGCCTCTAGAAAAAATGTCAAATTTGGGTAGAATTAAGAGATTTATGTCGAAATTTGACTTAAAGTGAATCTTCAAAAAAATGACTAATTTTGACTTAAGTACACCACTCTTTTTAAGCAAGTAACGAATGTTTAAAATAAGCGTGGAAGCAAATATTGAAAATATCAAAAGAAAAAAAAAACATATTTTAGAAATAATTTTGGTTTTTGAAAATGTTTCAATTTTTAAGTGAGTTGTAAATGGTTAAAAAAATGTTATAGTTTAGTAAGAGGAATTTTAAAATCGAAAGAAAAGAAACGCCTAAACAACCGAAAAGGCTTTATTTTTACGAAATCATTTTAGTTTTTGAAAATAATACAATATTTAAGTGAGTAACGAATGTTTAAAATAAGCGTGGAAGCAAAGTTTGAAATTATCAAAAGAAAAAAAAAACATATTAGAAATAATTTTGGTTTTTGAAAATGTTTCAATTTTTAAGTGAGTTGTAAATGTTAAAAAAAAAACTGTTATAGTTGAGTAAGAGAAATTTGAAAATCGAAAGAAAAGAAACGCTTAAACAACCGAGAAGGCTTTAATTTTACGAAATCATTTTAGTTTTTGAAAATAATACAATAATTAAGGGAGTTATGAATGTTTAAAAAAAAAATATTTGAATTGCGCAACATGAAATTAAAGCAATCAAAAAACATATAAAACGGCTTTACTTTTTGCAAATTATTTTGGTTTTTAAAAAGTCGAATGTTCAAAAAAAATTATTTCAATTGCGGAACAGGAAATTGAAGATATCAA
The DNA here is from genome assembly GCA_910593695.2 of Ocypus olens. Lineage (NCBI taxonomy): Eukaryota > Metazoa > Arthropoda > Insecta > Coleoptera > Staphylinidae > Ocypus > Ocypus olens. The sequence goes on along the minus strand of OU343057.1, from coordinate 3,520,159 downwards.
AAAAAAATATATGAAACACTAAAACCACAAAAACGGCTTTATTTTTTGGTTTTTGAAAATGTTTCAATTTTTAAGTGAGTTGTAAATGTTTAAAAAAACTGTGTGTATGTGCCCCCTTACATTATATAATATATGAATTATTATATAATAACAATCTAAAAATCAATGTGCTCACTTAATTGAAAGTATGGTGTAATGGACTAGTTTCCTATGCAATAAAAAAAATCATTTTGGTTTTTGAATAAAAAAAAAAAATTTGGTTTTTGAAAATAATTCATAAGGGAGTTATAAAAAAAATTTGAATTGCGGAACCGGAAATTGAAGATGTCAAAAAAATATGATACGCAAGAAAACCACGAAAACGGCTTTATTTTTGGGAAATCGATTTGGTTTTTGAAAATGTTTCGATTCTTAGATAATTAAACTTGGGAAAACCTCACTTGTTGTTCGAGTGATGAATGCTTTTTAAAAAAATGGTTATATGGCTATTATGTTACTTTCTCCGGTTTGATGGTGTAATGGTTATATATATCTACACTTTCATGGTTTATTTTCAATTTAAATCATAAGGTGTGAGCCACAGAATTTTGTTTCAGAGTTGACCATGCCTGAGAGAGAGAGAGAGAGAGAGAGAGAGAGAGAGAGAGAGAGAGAGAGAGAGAGAAACATAGCAGTCATGTCTGAGATTAATTCATTTCTTTTAAATCTAATTCAATTGAACTAATAATAATATGCGACATACCTCATTTATCTCACAGCCAACTCTGAAATAAAATTTTGTAGCTTACACGATATTTTAAATGTTTGTAAAATCGGATGAAACTGACGTTTAAAAATTATGAAAGATGAAAATGACAAATTCTTATAAATCAGTTTATTGAAAAACGAGAGTTTTCGAAAAAAGCTTATTATTTATAAGTTCAGCCAACGGTGGCAAATATAATAATAATAATAATATATTTTTTTAACTTAGGCATGAGCCATTCAGTCATATTTATTTTTTAAAATTTATTTTGTATTTTTAATTTTGGGATGAATAAATGAACAAATGAATAAATGAATAATGTCAGACGTATACACAACAACCATGGACCAGACCGAATACTTCTCGATCCCCGAAAAATCTTTCGGCCAGGCTGGGATTCGAACCCACACGGCACGCGGTGCAACCGGCACAAGCGCTAGCCTGTACTCACTACACCAATAATAATAATGTAAACATTAAAAACGGGAATTAATATTGGAATATAAATATTCAAAACACCGTTAAACGTAGAAACAACAAAATGGCGACATCTATTGACTGTATGTTGTATTAAAATGAGTTTGTTTAGTACAAAATTCAGGCAATAGATGTCGCCACTTTGTAGTTTCTACCTTTAACGGTGTTTCGATTATTTATATTCCAATATTAATTTCCGTTTCGCCATCAGCATAGTAAGACCTGAAAGGTCAAAATCGGTCTGTAGGTGTTCTGATGGCGAAACAATAGTTAGTGTTTTGATGTAATTGTTTTAATTTCATAATTATAAACCAAATTTCAGTTTACTCAAAAACCAGAGATTTAGAAAAAAGTTTCTCACTTTTCAAAAACTTCGTACCTCAAATAGAGCTGCAAATTTCAGACTCCACCTCACTTTAAGGAGTCGCCTCGCTCATGAGTTTACCGAATGTTACAGAAGCTTGCACCACTGAGTACAAATTGCTGGTGAGAAGTCGAATTGAAATTTGGCACAATAGAATATTATCCGCCCACATTAACAAAATTGAAGATAATGGCTTTGGAGGTGACGAGAGGAAAAAGTGCACGTTTATCCTCGAGCTTAGTCACGGAGGAGGTTTAGTGAGAATATCGACGGAGGCCGTACCGAATTGGACTTTATTAATAAAGGGTCACTGACTGCGCAGCGGTATATTGAGGAGGTTTTGGCAAATCACGCGGTTCCACTTACTCCATGATTGTCCTGATGCAGGATAACACCAGACCGCATGGAGCGAGGTACGCAGCGGCGGCTCGTGGATTTCCGTAGGTGAGGCAAAGACAAAGATGCCGCTCGTGCTGCACTACTTCCTCTAATAGAGGAAGCAATTATTCCGTTGCTTTCTTTGTCAAATTTTCTTCCGTTGCATCACCGCCGAACATCCACGAGCCGCCGCTAGAGCTACGTCACTGAATACCCGGTGGAAGCCAGCAAAAAAATTGAAAATATGCAGGGCAAGTTATTATTTTGCTCTACAATGAACGAGCTTTGTTTGGATATTTTGAAAAATGATATTCGAGAAGTAATTAACAATATTTATAGTTTCGGGTATTTACGCATATTTAATGCACAATTTCGTTCTCAATATTTTGTAAAATTAGTAGTAACACAATTTATTGCACCTTCATAGATGAGTTACAAGTCGAAAATAAAATTTCTTCAATTTTCGAAAAACTTTGATTTATATTTAATTGATGTTCGTTATATATACCCTACTACTGTATCTCATTCTAAAACAGCAAACTTGTATTAATGATGTTATCGAAATAATAACTCATGTGGTCTTGTAAGTAGGTTAATAAAACCACGTGTTATCCAGATTGAAATCGGCGTCACTTTCATTACAATGATTACTATTATATGAAGAGCAAGTGGGTACAACAATAAATGCATTGATTTTATTGATTGTCTCGTTTTATTTATGTCTTCATTGTACAATGGGAATCAAAAACGCAATCGCACCTATCATTAGTCAACATACCGACGCAGTAATTCCTTAATTTGACACGCCTATTCTTTTATTGTCACAAATTGGCTGTTGCGTAATATATTACCTACTGTTAGCTCATTGATATGTAACTATCATGATTTCAATTAAAATAATAATATGTCAACAACGATAATTACATTAAAAATGCAATAGTAAAGTAATGCATTAGAGGCTGAAAGACTTCTGGCCAATTGCCTGTTGATGGTATTTGTAAAAGTGTCTCAATAGATTAATTCTCTCTCTCTTTCTCTCTATCTGATGCATGAATATTATTTTGGAGCAAAAGGTAAACCCGCATATTAAAATATTCATGGTACTTCAAGGTTCAAATTATTTCTCCTACAATTAAAAATTCACTTACTATTGACCTATTCCTGAAGTAATAAACAATTTATGCTCGCTGTATGGGCAGCTATAAATTACTAGTCCTTATCTCCGAATTTCATCCGAACGCGTTAATCCAAAAAATTCCATAACGGATTAGCCGACAAACCCATCTGTACTAATCAAAAGTACGTTTAATTTCATTATTTCATAAACGCTGCGCTCATCCAGCCAGGATTAAGAAAGTAAAAACTGGACATTTTTCATTCTGGAATTATTATGTTACCTTTGGCTTGGTCACAGTGAGTAATTCCTCGGATGTATGTACATAAATATCAATTAAGTTAAAAAATGTATTGTATAACATGTTAAGGCTGTTCGTCCCACAACGAATAAATGTTTCTATACGTCATTCGAAAGATCTCATCGAGACGCATCAGACTTTTACTTTCGCAACAAGAAATGTCAATTTTAAGCCCGTGACGCGTCAGCAAAGAAAACTCGAAAATGGAAAAAATCGAAAAAATCAACTTTCCTAATAATCCTCGTAGATCTTTATGTAACAGGGGCGGCTGGTTATGTAGAGCCAAGGAGCCATGGCACTACCTGTAGTCTCAAGCTCAACAAGAATTTTAAAGTCATTCTTAGAACACTTTACTTTAGTCTAGGAAGATAAATCGTTCTTCCTTTCTTCAGAATCGGAGTGGGGGGGGGGCTATATTGTATAAGTGGCTCTACCATCAACATGTTCCACGAGCCGCCACTGGGTGAGATGCAGGACCCTGTATAATATTATGTATTAAAGGTATCAAGTGTAATTAAGTGTGTGAGCCTTCCGCTCTTATAAAAAAAAAACATTTTGCATTAATTACACAATACCTTGAGTAAATGATGATACGCTTAAGATAAAAGAAAACGGCGACGTAAAAAATAAATGAACCGAATTATCTAAAGTGCAAACTACTAAAAACTCACCGTGACAATAAAAAAGCTCATTTGCTGCAAGTACCGGTATTAAAGTTAAGTCGGTTAAACTCAAAGTCGCAATTGCTCATAAAATAAATTGACCCAGGGACCTACTAGGTATTTCCCAGAAAACACCGGTAATGATAATAATTAAAGGCATAAAGGCATAAAAAAAGGGTAAATACTTTTTGAAAAAACAGACCTAAACATGTTTTTTATAAAAAAAATTAGTGGAATAGATAATAAACAGCCGAACGTTAAACAAAAAAAAACAATTTCCAATTGATACTCTATAAATTATCGGACCAGTGACGGCTCGCGGGGTGACTCTGGTACGGCCGAGATAGCAGAGATGGTAATACAGATAGGTCACAGGTAATACAAAAAGAATAAATTGAGAAACTATCAAATTCTACATAATCTAATATTATGTCGATAAGTCGCAATATTTTTATTTGCCATTTCATTTTTCTAAATTCTTCCATAGTGGATAGTGGATATATGAAATAAAAACTTTTTTTACTTTCCTAACAGGAAATGTATTGGAAATTTATTTAAAAACATCATCATATCAAAGAAAATCGACCTGTTCGAGGAGTTTTTCCAAAAATATTTTATTTCGGGTTTACCGAATTTATCCGCTACTTAATTTCCACACTATATCTAGTATTAAAAAAAATATATATCGCGAGGAACGAGTAAAAGTAATTTAAAACCGTATAAATGCTTGCCTGTTTTTTTTTAATTCTTTCCTCTTATTACTTGGAAGAAGTTCCGAAGAATTTCCGACCCTTCCATCACATCCACCCTCTTCCGCCGGCTTTAACAAGCCCAACTCCTCCCTCGGTGAACGATGTGGTGTCGCTTAATAGATTTTGGCAATAAAAACTTAAGCACACCATAATTTTTATAATCATGGTACACGCAGTAATAAAAAAGTATTACCAGTAAAACACAACGGACTGTTTAATGCGTTTAAAGAGGGTCATTAAATTAGGGTATTTATCCCTGTTATTTCATTTGGGGTTCGTCCGTATTCAATTATAGTGTAATTTAAGAAACCAGCAATTAATTAATTAAATAAACAATATTGTATTTTACGACCAACTTTTTGATAAATAAAACATTCCGAAAATAATGTTGAATGACCGGAAAAGTTTGCTATTTTACGACTTTAAAACATTCCGAAAATAATGTTAAATTATTAAATAAAGAACAAGTTTAAACAATAATTTATATTGTAGAGATTAAATTAAATAAACAATATTCTATTTTACGACCAACTTTTGGACAAATAAAACATTCCGAAAATAATGTTGAATGACCGGAAAAGTTTGCTGCCTATTTTAATAAAGACAAAATTTAGCAGAAAAACTCGTACCTTGGTCGATAGCCTTCAGCAAAGAAAACAGCAGTACAAATGAAAAATCTCATAACGCATATAACTTTTGATGTCTCTACACAATTACCTGTACTAAGCTTCAAAAATAAATAATTGCTTAAAAATAGTTGATTAAGCGTATGCACGCCTCCAGTGCCGTAACCTGCACAGCTGAAGATGATGGATTGTTAACAGATTAGTTTATCATACAATGGTTTTACCATAATCGCATCAAGCCTTCCTTATTGCTGTTCTAAATGACAACGACATTCTCCTCACAATACCGTAACCGCTCAGCGAACATTAGCAATAATGTTGGTCACGATTACTTTGTTAATGACATTTCTAGAAATTTATTCTACCGTTTGACTCAAGTTTTCTAACGAGGACGTTCTTTTCTTAGCACGCGCACTTTTGTCTGTAGCATTTTTCTTAAAGTAATAGCGCTATGGATGATGGTTACAGCTACGATGGTCACTCAAAATGAAAGAACTTACGATGTTTACGGAGTTATCAAGTGGAGTTTTCCTAAATTTATCAAATTTGAAGTTACTCTCAAAACTACACCAGTTGCACAAAAGTTGATAAAGCAATAGAATAGTGAGTTATGTTACTTTATCAATTTTTGTGCAACTGGTACAAAAAAGTTCTCTCCAGCGACTTAAGGGCAACTAAAGGAATTCCACAAGGAAATATGCTAGGCCCCTTACTGTTTATTATATTTATTCATGACATATCAAACAACTTACAAGGGAACATAGAGAACCAGTAAATTAAAAAAATCTGAAACATTGTGGGGAAGTGAAGTAGTTCATCCGAAGCACAAAACTATTTTCTGTTTCTGCCAAATTCTAGTCTGAGGTGGTGAAAAATGTTTTTTTTAAATCAAATTTCTTCTAAAATTCTATGGATGGGTTTGGTACGTGATACACTTTAATTTTATGTTAATAAGAACTTACCAATTAACAAAGGTAATGATGGAGAGGGGGAAGGTGGGGTAAATTTTGCATTTCCACAAAATCTGAATATACCGTAGCAAAGAGAATAAAATACTCGACAAGAAATTTGCTAAAAAGAAAAAACTATAATTTTTCATTGACCTCCTCAGACTGGAATTCCGCATAAACTAAAAATTTTCTTGTGCTACGGATGAAGTACTTTATTTCCACACAATGTTTCAGATTTTTTTGAATTTATGGGTTCCCTATGTTCCCAAGTCAGGGGCGGCTCGTTATATAGGCACTAGCAAGAATTTTTAATTCATTCTTAAAACATTTTTTCGCCAGTTACTTTGGTCTAGAAAGATAAATCGTTCTTTCTTTCTTCAAAAAAGGAGGGGGGGGATGTATTGAATAAGTGGCTCTACCATCAACATGTTCTACGAGCCGCCACTGATGTTAGATACTGCCTTTAGCAATGCGGTTATGATAAAAAAAATATCAAAGTGATTTTGAGTGACAGTCAGTTATGATTTCCTTTGATTTTAACCGAAATTTTACTTTTTCCCAATATTTGTTACAATAAAACTGATATTTTGGAGTTTTTAGTTGAATAACTCAAAATCAATGTGCAGAACGTTTTGATCTTCCACAAAAATATTGAAGCCCTGATAAAGATAGGCGATTTTAAGTGATATATCATTGGGCTTTGCTTTGATTTTAAAAGAAATTTCACTTTTCTTCAATATGTTTTATAAAAAACTGATATTTTCAAGTTTTTTGTTGAATAACTCTAAAACCAACTTCAGGATGTTTTGATCTTTTGTTTGAATATTAGAGTCTTGATAATGATAAATAATTTTGAATGACAGTTTGTTGTGATTTGCTTCGATTTTAACCGAAATTTTAGCATTTCCAAAAAAAAGACGTTTTCGAGTTTTCAGTTGAATAACTCAAAAACAATATTTTGCATAAATATTGAAGGCTTTATATTAATAAGTGATTTTGAGTGACAGTTAATTGTGATTTGCTTTGATTTTAAACAAAATTCTTATTTTTTTCAAGATTTATTACAAAAAAATAACATTTTTTGGTTCTAGTTGAATAAACTTAAAATCAATCTGCAGAATATTTTTATCTTCTACGTAAATTTTAAAGCCCTAATATTGATAAGTGATTTTAGGTAACAGTTTATTGTGATTTGCTTTCATTTTAACCGAATTTTTTTCCAATATTTGTTACAAAAATTGATATTTTCGCGTTTTTAGTGAAATAACTGAAAAACTATCTTCAGAATGTTTTGATATTTTGCATAAATATTAAAGTTCTGATATTAGAAGGTAATGTTGAGCAACAGTCCGTAGTGATTTGTTTAGATTTTAAACGAATTTTCACGTTTTCTCAAGATTTAATATAAAAAATGATTATTTTTGAGTTTCTAGTCGAAAAAAATCAATCTGCAGAATGTTTTGATCTTCTGCATGGATATTAAAGCCCTGATATTAATAAGTCGTTTTGAGTAACAGTTAATGGCAAGCAAACTTTCTCAAAATTTATTACAAAATGTTGACATTTTCGACTTTTCCGTTGATTAACTTAAAAACCATCTGCAGAATGTTTTGATATTTTGAGTGAATATTATAGCCCTGATGTCGATGAGTGATTTTGAGCAACAGTTAATTGCGATTTGCTTCAATTTTAAGCGAATTTTCTCAAAATTTATTACAACAAATTGACATTTCTAACTTTTTTGTTGAATAACTCAAAAATCATCAGCAGAATGTTTTTGATATTTTGAATGGATATTATAGCTCTGACGTTGATAACTGATTTTGAGTAACAGTTAATTATAATTTGCTTTAATTTTAAGCGAATTTTCTTAAAATTAATTAGAAAAAATTTACATTTACAACTTTTCTGTTAAATAACTCAAAAACCATCTGCAGAATGTTTTCATATTTTGAGTGAATATTATAGCCCTGATGTCGATGAGTGATTTTGAGTAACAGTTAATTGCGATTTGCTTCGATTTGAAGGAATTTTCTCAAAATTGATTACAAAAAATGACATTTCCGATTTTCTGTTGAATAACTCAAAAACCGCCTTGAGAATGTTTTGATATTTTGCATAAATATTAAAGTTTTGATATCAGTAGGTGATGGTGAGTGACAGTCCGTTGTGATTTGTTTTGATTTTAGCCGAAATTTCACTTTTTCCCAATATTTGTTCCAAAAAATAATATTTTGGAGTTTTTAGTTGAATAATTCAAAAACCATCTTCAGAATACTATGATGTTTTGCTTGAATATTAAAGTCCTGACATTGATGAGTTATTTTGAGTAACAGATAATTGCGATTTGCTTCGATTTTAAGCGAATTTTCTCAAAATTGATTACAAAAAAATGACATTTCCGACTTTTCTGTTGAATAACTCAAAAACCATCTGCAGATTGTTTTGATATTTTGAATGGATATTATAGCTCTGATGTCGATGAGTGATTTTGAGTAACAGTTAATTGCGATTTGTTTCAATTTTATGCGAATTTTTTTTTAATTGATTAGAAAAAATGACATTTCCGATTTTCTGTTGAATAACCGTCTTCAGAATGTTTTGATATTTTGCATAAATATTAAAGTTTTGATATTAGTAGGTAATGTTGAGTGACAGTCCCTTGTGATTTGTTTTAATTTTAGCCGAAATTTCACTGTTTCCCAAAATTTGTTCAAAAAAATTCACTGCCGGTGTAAGATAAATTGATTGCGTCAAGCCGACGACGACGGTTGCTTGTAAGGTTTAATTTCAAAAACGTATCACGCACCTGGTGCGTGGTCGGCCCCGTGTTGAAACCAATAAAACGCAAATGGTGCTTGGTCGTGTGAACGTGTTAACTCAATGTAAAAATATTGCTATATTTTTTTTAGACGCACTGTAGCTTCATTTATGCCTGATGCCACAGATATTATTGCGAGGTTTAACAATCTTAAAAAGTTTTGTTTTAAATAACGGATGGTTGATAGGAATTCAGGAACTAGTTTTATTATAAATTATGAATTTATTGAAATTTTTTCATCAGAATTGGATGTATTATTATTTTCATACACTTATGTTAGTTATTTTAACGAGGACAGAATCATAATTTTATAAATCACAAATTTTATTAAAAGACCATCTGGTCGCCATGTTGACTTGCTCTATTTGTAGTTGATTGTATTACCAATATATTCCTTTATTGGAGATGTAAAATAGTGTACAAACTTCCGGATGGACGTTGGACAGCTTCTAGTAAAGGCAATACTGCATTGTATATTCACAGGTACTCATGATTCATGAAACGGGCGCTAGTAAATGCAGATGATTGCTTCTGTAACGGCGGACTTTATGCAGTTCTTAGGGGGCATTGAGCGTTAGATTATCTTTTCGATTTGGCATGGACTTGAATCTATTCCGCATGGGTGGGAAGGGCCCATCGCGCCCAGTCCTCCATACCTATCGGAACTACACTCTAAAGAACTTCTGGCATATGTCAACTATATAGTCACGATGATATATGAAGCAATTTACTTCAAATTAAAGCAATTACCGCGCAGAACGCGAAGTGCATTTACTGCCCACGTCCGTGTACCCACAATTCTGATATAATTTAATATAATATAAATAAATCACGTTTATTAATGAATTCGATAGAAATACTCTCTGACATTATAATAGGCGTTAATAATGCTAATGCTTTATGTCTATTGGACACCTTGCAACTCTTCCGCGAGCAATAGATACCAAAGGCTGGCACTTTGTATTACTTCAATTACTGGATATTAATTCACTTCAATAGCATCTGCAATTTCCGTATAATTTTTGATTTTGTTAGAAACAGAAGATTAGTCATGGTAGAACAGTTTTGTTAAATAGATTGTAATTTGATACTATAGTTAACCCGAGATAACTAAACCTTCAACTTCTGGCAGTTTTGAGAAGGCAATTATGGAGAGCTCACTTTTACCATCTACCTAATTTTTGAAGTATTGTAATTTCTCTCTTAACACTTTTTGAGCGTGACTGTGTAGCGGGTTGGATTTGCAACCCAAGCGAAAATATTGCGCGCGCCGCCGTGTATGATGAACTGTATGCAACCCATTCTGCATGTTTGCTTCTAAAAATAGACGGCCCGCCCATAGCACACAGTGTCTACAAATAGACGCTCCCGCTCAAAGTGTGTTAAGTTAAAGTAATTTATTCAAAATAATTCAAGAACATTTAAAAATATACGTGATTTTAATGCGTATGAACAGTTACGGGGTAACACTGATTTAAGTTTAGTTATCTAGGGTTAACGGAAGCAATTTTGATAAAAATAAAAATAAACAAGTATGCTTTGTATTCATATTTAACGTTAATAAAACGCTTTGGTAAATATTCATTATTTTATATGTGCATTCGTGGTGAAGGTAAATAATAAAAAAATCAATAGCTTTAAGGATGGGTGTCCATAAATCGTCCCCTCCGAGGAATACTAATAAAAATTGACGTCATTTATTTAAAAAGTAGCAAATTAAGCGAACAGTGGCTTTCTTTTGTCAACAAAATGCTTCTGAATGCAGCTATTACTATGCACGGCGTCGGTGATAATTCGTCGAATTTTAATAAATTCATTAAAACGACGAATCCAGAAACAATAACAAGGATGGGCACCTAGATCGTAAAGATAATCACAAACGAATATTAATGATGATATCTTGTAAAGTATTATAAATCCAAGCGTGAGAAGTTTTATTTGAATAGATGAAGAGGCATTTTTGCTTTTTTCTTGCAAAATCTTTTTTGTGAGTCTAGTCGTGAAGTGAAGTGAAAAGCAAAAAAAAAATTCTAATGGACTCCGAAGACTCAAAGTGGAGTATTCAGCTTTTTTATAAAAAAATTGAGAAATTAATTTTTTTTCCGAACCCTGTAATACGGCGCCCGTTACGTGGACAAAATATTAAGCAGCAAAACAAATCACACCATTTCTATTTTCAAGATCTGGACAACAGTGTTGTAGTATAATGAATTTATAAGCAGCAGGAAAATCCCCAGATGTGTTCTCTCTCTTAATTTCCTAAACAGTTCGATGAAAAGTTAATTTCCGAAGTTGAAACTTCGTAGTTATTCCTCTTCAATAACGCCAGGAATTGAGATAAATGTGTTAAGTTGGACATAAATCGTTGTTCGCCGATCCGAAACGCCAGGAATTTCCAATAGGGGGAAACGCTACAAATAGTTTCCACCCTCCGTGATTCTAAAAATTTGTACATCGTAACATAATTAGCCGAGGATCCTATTCTTAGATCAAATTTAAGATTATTAAGTAGCCATTTTTAAATTTATCTTGTAGCGGTAAACGATTAATTAGTGCGTGATAACGAATTCGAATGCTCAAAAACTACCTGCCCCATCCCCGATCCGAAATAGGCGAGTACTGGGTGTAATAAAATGGAACGCCGCCACAATCCCCCATTGTGTGGAATTGGGTCGTAATGACATAAATGCATCGGATTGTCTGATTATGCCAATAGATTATTGTTTGACCCTTTACCTACAATGGACGTACGAACACGTTTATTTCCATCGGTGCATAAATAAGACGTCTAAACAACGATTTTTATGGGTATTGTGGAGCTTTAAAGCTCATGTCCGTAATAGTTTTACGGCATCGCGGCGTTAACAGATTCAGTACCGCACCCTATCTACTCGCTATAAAATGTGACGTCTCCTATTGTACACCCCACACTTTATTACTAGAACTTAGAGGTATAGCACGTATTAAAAATTTGTAATGTTCTAAATAACTGCGACCGGTTTTGTTTTTAAATTTTATCTAATGCGAGGCTGCAAGATCAATTTGGCAATGAAAAAATCGAAACAATCAACTTTCTTAATAATCATCATAGACCCTTATGTAATACCATTTTTTTCATCAGAAGAACGAAATAAATCGATTAACGTTAAAAAATTTCATCTACAAAAAAATGCAAAAAAGTTAGCAAGTCACCATGAACTTTATGGAAAATTAAAAAAAAACTCGATTTTTTCAGACTTTGTACGGCCGTAGCGACTGAACTAATAATCCAATTTGAATTCGGATTGCAAATCTGTGCTTCATGTGTGTCAATTAGTCGGATTTAAATAAAATTGGCGATTTACAATTTTTGACGAAAACCTGAAAAATCATCCAAGGGTCCCCCCTTCTTACTTTTTCCCAAAAATTGCATTTGAAATGATTTCCTGAAAAAACCACAGGTTCGATTCAGGGTTTCTATACACCACCGTAAAGATCCCTTCAAGACCCTTCAGAAAATGTGCTTGCGCAACAACAAATGTCAATTTGAAGCCCGTGACACGTCAGCAAAGAAAACTCGAAAATGACAAAAATCGAAAAAATAAACTTTCTTAATAATCATCGTAGATCTTTATGTAATACCATTTTCTTCATCAGAAGAACGAATTAAATCGATTGGCGTTAAAAAATTTCATCGAAAAAAAAATTGCAAAAAAGTTGAACTCGATTTTTTCAGACTGTAATTTATGGTCACTATTACGGATGACAAGAATCGCAACATAATCAACCTAATCGATGAAATTTTTACAATACAGTAACCTATGTTTAAACAATCTATTATAAACTGGCCAAATCAAATAAACAAACTATCTTAGCATCAAAGTGTTTCCTTCAAACCGACATAATTTATTGTTATGTATAATTGATGTATACTCAGGCCGGAAATAGTATCTTAATTCGAATTCTATCCACGTCATTTATTTATATCAATTTATGATTGAATGAGATTCACATGTTTAAAGTATAAATTACTTAACAAAACAAAACACACATAAAGCAAGATTTTATAATCAATGTCCAATATTTATTAGACAACTAATTAATTTTAATCATAACTAATATTATGGCATGATTGCGTAAATATTTGTCACGTGTGCTAATAGAGTTTACAAGCTTCTTTATCGTATTAATATTTTTTTTAAATAAAATTTAAACAAATTTTCGCTCGTTTATTTATTGATATTTTGTATCTAAATGTCACGTGAATAAAACGCGTGGGTTTTCTTAATAAGCCGTAAGTATTTTCTCGTTGTTTTTTGCTTAAATTTTGCTAGCTACGTTGATGCAACAAGGCGAGTAGAGCATTTTTGTAAATAAAAACTTTTGAGACTAACATTAGAAATTTGTTAATCTCAGCGTTATACAGGGTTTCTACATTATCTGAAGACATTGAAATATCTCAAAAACTAGGCATCGGATGAAAAAAAGTTCCTAGCCATGTGTGACGGTATGGCTCCGGCCTATGTCTAAAAAAAAATCAAAAAAAGTTTTAAATAAAATGTTTTCGCCTAGAAGAGGGTCATTCAATAATACCAACCCCTGGGTTAGGGGTGGGGGCAATTTTGAAATCTTAAATAAGAACCCTCATTTTTTTTATTGCAGATGCGAATTCCCCATAAAAAAAAATAAGTAACTTTTATTTGAAACATTTCTTTCGATCCTTGATAGATGGCGCTGTAATCACAAGATACCTAATTTTTGCGAATATCTGGAAAATTAAACATTACAAAGTTGTGAAAATTGTATTCATTTTGTCGATTAAAAAAAAAAAATACAAAAACAATTGCCATCGACCTGAAAATTTCCAAATTTCCTCAAAATACATTCCACCTTAAGATTATGTAAAAACTAGAAACACCCCATCCCTAAATTTTGGAATAAATCAGATGAATAGAGCGTAAAGTTGTGGAAATTGTATTTATTTTGGCGATTTAAAAAAAATACAAAAACAATTGCCATCGACCTGAAAATTTTAAAATTTCCTCAAAATACATTCCACTTTAAGATTATGTAAAAACTCCAAACATCCCATCCCTAAATTTTGTAATAAATCAAATGAATAGAGCGTGAAGTTGTGGAAATTGTATTTATTTTGGCGATTTAAAAAACTACATAAACTATTGCCATCGACTTGAAAATTTCCAAATTTGTCCAAAATACATTCCAAATTAAGATTCTGTAAAAACTACAGACACTGGATCCCTAAATTTTGGAATAAATCAGATGAATAGAGCGTAAAGTTGTGGAAATTGTATTTATTTTGGCGATTTTAAAAAAGTACATAAACTATTGCCATCGACTTGAAAATTTCCAAATTTTCCCAAAATACATTCCAAACTAAGATTCTGTAAAAACTACAAACACTTGATCCCTAAATTTTGGAATAAATCAGATGAATAGTGCGTAAAGTTGTGGAGATTGTAATTAATTTGGCGATTTAAAAAAAATACGCCATCGGCTTGAAAAATTCCAAATTTGCTTAAAATAGATTGCATTGCTAGTTGTTTTTTTTTTAAATTACATTTGAAAGCATTTGCCAATTTTAATAATTCAAATAGCAGAAGACACTTTTGTGTATAATTTCTAGTAGGAAACCTATGTGATGGAAATTTGTATTATTATTATTATTATTATTATTTTCTTGGCATAGGAAACTGGTCCATTCCGCCAGAGTTTTACTGCCAGTTCGACAGTGAAAAGATCTCTCAAAATCAAGAACAAAAATAGGGGGTTGCCATTTAAAAACAAAATGGCGGATGTCATAACTTAAAAACAAATGACGACTGAAAATCGACTTTCATGTAAAAATGTGTATTTTTATAAAAGAAAATCGACCTGTTCGAGGATTCTTTCCAGAAATATTTTATTTCGGTTTTACTGAATATATTCCATACTTTAGGCGCGCACTGTATGTATAATGATTGGGGGACATATACTGGACATCCATGGACCCACACGGCCACTTCTTCATTCCAAAAAAGTGACCGTCCGGATGGGATTCGAACCCACGACCACGAGGCCCGTGAGCAGGAGCTCTACTCACTAGGCCACCGCGGCCCCTGGAAATTATTTGAAAGCAATTGTATCGCCCAACAATACTTTCATTTTTCTCGCTATCTTGCTGTATATATCCGTTCAAACAGGGTTTGGATGAGAGGCCAAATATTGGGCTTTTAATGTGGGTGAAATCTGTAGAATTAAACAGTCATTTTAAAATATTTTTGTTATGATCGTTTCTGACACATCTCTGTGCGCTTAACGGAATGCGTTGATGAATTGAGATTACATCGATGTTATCTTAGCGGAGGTTATTAGACGGATTACGGAGTAGATTGTTATGATGTCATAATTTTAGAGCGGAACTTTCACCTATTTCTAGGCGAAGAAGACAGTTGGAGCGTTTCGGTTGATGAATAGAACATCAGGGAGGTAATTTTTTTTTTTAATTTTGATGTGATCAATTTACGGTAATTTGCGACTCGGGATTTAAACCTTTGACTGCCAAGAAGTACATCTTAATCGATTGCGAAGAGGCTCAATAAAAAATCTCAACAGTGCGATCTGCTTGGGACTCAAAGGGTTAACTTCCGATTTGATTTTACTTTTTTTTACTGGCGTCGATAACGCGGTCATCTGCCACTACCATTTTTTGTAATAACTTAATTTTACTTCTGTGCGAACTACGGATCATCATTGTTAGAATTCAAGATTTTAACGGAAATATTCATTTTGAGATTCCGACCATTTTTGAAAAATCTCTGCGGATTTCCTAATGCAAATTTAAACTTACGGTACTCTCGACAACACGAAGTGCTGAAAAGCTTTCGGTAAAACATCGTGCACCAGAAATGGGTATCTTTAACAATTCTCGATATTTTTCTAAATATGGCAAATATTACAAGAACATTAAAATAAATAAATAAATTTGAGACAACCTCACTTGTTGCAGAAACATTAAATAAATTTAATATATTTCGTCATATATAGAGTTATCTTCAAAATTCATTTAAATTTATTACATATATATATATATATATATATATATATATATATATATATAATATCCAGAAGGGGAGTATATATATATATATATATTTAAATAACATATGTAAGATAACTTTATTTTTTTGATTTTTTTTTTACTTTTAAATTTTATTATTATTTTATTTATATTGGGTATTTGATTTAAATAAATAAAATAAATAAAGATAAAGACAAACTGAGTGCTTTTTTCTAATAAATGCTTCTCATAAACTCTTTCATTTTCCAAAAAAATTAATACATTATCGCATTATTTTCGCGAAGAAACTACAAATCCTTGCATTGAATTTTTTTATCCAATAAAATTTTATCACGAATAGTTTTCATCTCTCTTTTTTCTATTTCTTCTTAATTTTTTTTGAGTATTTGCAATCAAATTTAGCTATTGATAAGGTTTGAAACTTTAACAGACTTATAGTCAGAAATTTGGCACACGCATAAAATAACGCACACAAACATAACAAAACAAAAACTGAATCTTTTTACTTTCTCTCTTACGAAGTACGAGAAAGGATTGTGATCGTGAATTTTTTTTAACAAAACAAAAAACTGAACATCTTTTAACTTTCTCCGTTACGAAGTACGAGAAAGGATTATGATCGTGAATTTTTTTTAACGGATTTCTCATGAAATTAACACAAAATGCAAAAATTGCACTTTTTTTAAAACTGCCAAACGCATAATTTGATTATTAATTGTTTGAAAACATTTCCAATTACTCAGCTCTGTGCACTTACCTTCATCAAATAATGTCTATAAGACGACGAGGGACAGTTGTCGTCTTATCCATCCTTCAAAAATTCAACTCAAAACTGATAATCCAAAAACAACACTCCGCCACATTATTAAACTCTTTTAACGCCGAACTCGCGCACGGAACTGGAAATTTTCATCAGGTGCTAACAGCCTTATCATCTCACCTTTGGCCCGGAGGCAAATTCACGTCCGGCGTGATATCGCAAAACCGCATTCTTTCTTCACCCGTTATCAGCGCTTATCTACGCAGCGCCGATTCGAATCAAATTCATTTATTTCAATCTGCACACAAGATAGACAAAGATGCAACACACCTGTTTTCATTGAAAGTCGGGCAGTTTATCTTCCGGCGAGTGAGTGTTAAGGTGTTTTAACGAAAATCGATTTTAATTAGCAGTTATGAAGATGGACTGTGGGTAAGTGATTAAACGAAATTGGTTTAATTTTAATAAATGCATTTTTTATGCAGTTTAATTATTACAATTATTAATTGGCTATTACTTCTTAATACTTCTTATTAGTCTAAATTTTTCGAAATACGCAAAATAATGTTTATAATTATTTATTCCCCACATGATTGCCTACAAGTACGTTAGCGGGTTCATAAAAATGAAATGTAACAAAACAAAACCTCCAGTTTGTTATATTTAACATAATTGTATAATTACGAATTTTTTTAGAAAAATTCTCAGAAACGAGAGATTTATGGAATATTGTAAGATTGCTATTATGTTAGCTGTCAATATTATTTACTCAATCGTAAATGATTAATAACCAGCTCCCGTTTTAAGTTCATATTTCGACCACCCGAAGCAGAGATGGCGGTGGTTCATTACCATCCTATGAATGGGCGCCCTGCAGAGTTCACGGGGCATTCCCAAGCTTTCTCTCAGCTTGGAAATATTTCCGAAAGAGGAAACGCGAACCGCCGCTAATAAATTTTAATGAGTCAGACCCATCGATATCTTTCGGGACTGTTTGATCGCCTTGGGGCATTTCCTGCAAAACCGTAAAAAAAATGTCCTTCGCCTTTGGATCGAAACCGAATAACAGCATTAATATTCCACGTACCGAGATGCTACATGCTAGGGGGCACATAGCTGCTAGGTCGGGAAATTCTTGCTGTCAATAAAGTTCCTGGTAATGAAGCAATTGCGGTGAAGCATAAATTTTAATTAATTTATGGATCGGCGGTAACGTTTGCGAAACTTGGGTAACCTAGTGCCTACGTGCTAAATCTGCGGTACTCCAATAAAAGAAAGTGAGTTTAGCCATAACTCACTGCTTCCACATTTTTATGACGAAATTTCTTGCATAATTTTTCAAAATTTACCGCTCGTGTCCCTGTCAGAAATGCTACGTGCCTTACAATGGGATGCTACAGGTTACATGTGTGTACTACACGTGAGGTGTCATTGAATGAGAGGAATGCTATGTTTAACAACATGTACGGGAGATTAATATTTTATTGTTCTCGTACAAAATACATGATTTATTGCATTGGTCGGGTCCGGTTCGAAGGACCACCTCATTGTACACGGATTTTACAAGATATCGTTTTAATCAAGGTGTTTACGACATGCCATACAATGATTGGAATACCAGGTGCATTCAGAAATTAGAAACAATTTTGTCACGCATTTCGCAGGCATGAGAATACATGCGCAAGCAAGCGTGAAATATTTATTTATGTAACTGTCTTTTATTAATGTCAATGTTGTTTCTCATATTCATACATTATATCACATATAAACACTAGATATAGTGGATTTGCTTTTAATTCGAAAACTAAAATATTTGTTTAAATTAATTTCATTTCATTTCATCTTTATTGGTGTTTAACAAAAATAGTTAACACAGGTCAAAATATGGAAACAAGATATCAGTTGGCGATGTGGTAACATAAATTCTCTAGCAATTTCTTCATCAATATGTTTTATGATTTTGATAAGATGCCATCAATTTGGCATTGTTTGTTTTGTAGTTCTGCTTTATCCAAATTTGTAGATGATGACTATTTCGATGTCGTCAAAATATACTGAAGGAAAAAAAATGGAACACTTGAAATTCGTGAAATTTCGACCATTTTCAAACCGCCATAACTCGGCGTATTTTCAATCGATTTTGATGAATCTTTATGGGCGAAAAACTTTGATGTGTCTTCTTTAAAGTCATGCATACAAACTTAAGAGAAACTCCTTCCGCCCCTCTCTAGCGCTCTTGTGAATTTTTTTTTTCTGGAAACCATGTCCAACTTTGACGATGTCTACGGAGTTGGAAAATTTTTTTCGACTCGATTCACCATAAAGGCATTAAAATTTGATCAATTCCCTATGCAGGACTCAAAGAACGAAGTTCCTACGACGGTTTGGCACCAAGTTATGGATGTTTGGAAAAAAGTGCATTTTGAGTTTTTCTGTTTTCTACCAAATTTGATGGTTCTTTCGGGGAAAAATCCCATTTTGGCTCTACTTTAAGGAGGTAAACTCAGATTGCAATGATCAATTTTCGAACACTTCAACCCCCGAACAAAAAAAGCACGTTTTTGGGCAAAAAAACGTCCATCTTTGGCAACATGTACCGAGTTGGAAAAAATGTGTCGACTCGATCCACCAAAAGGGCATTGAAATGTGTTCAATTACCTGTGCAGGACTCGAAAAACGAATTTCCTACGGCGATTTGGCACAAAGTTATGGGTGTTTGAAAAAAGTGCATTTTGTGGTCTTTTTATTTTTTCGTTTGGAGCGGCGTAGAGCCTTCTCTTTGGGTGGGGGATAAAACCTCTCAAAGAGGACACATTTTGCTTTGGATTTCTTAAAAGATCGTTGAAATCGGTTGAATAGAAGCCGAGTTATGCCATTTGAAAATTACTTAAATTTTTACAAATCTCAAGTGTTTCATTTTTTTCCGTCAGTTTACTAGTTTTGGTGGTGGTTTTTGGCCGTTTTGAGGGATTGTTCAACCCAAAGAGAAATTCTAACACCGCCATCGTGTTCAGCATCCTCGAAAACAGGGAGGGGAGGTAATTTTGTTCCGACTCAAAATATTTACATGTTCGTCCGACTCACATAGCATAGGCGCACAGTTGAAAGATCAAAATGTCGACATCCAAATACAAATACAATCACTACTACTCCCTACACCTTGAAATTATTATTTTGCTTACTCGGAGATTGTCCGCTATTCAAAATGATCTAACGGTTATTGTTAAATTAATTTCTAGAATTCATGACTCAATATAATCAGCTCAATAATTGTAACCGGATATGAAAGTGACACCTACTTTTTGCAATGGTTCAACTTATTCGTTATTAATTGCGAATTATTTTTGATCCAAATAACTACGCCAACTAAAATATCTCATACGTAATAGCGTCCATGTTTTTCAGGCAAAACTAATTTGGCTTAATGTATTTCATTACTAAAGAATCAATCTGTGACTCTATAGTAAAACATTTTAGATTTTCAGCGATTATTGAAATTTTATTTAATGCCTATTTTACACATTATTAGAAATATAATTCTTTACAAACCGATATTAATCCTTTGTGTAATCCTGGGTAAAATATTATTGCAATGTTTTTATCGATCACGCCACAATCAGTTATGAGCCGAATACAAAAAACGCTTCATTTTTTGAACGGATCAAGCAGCCTTAAATCAACTACCAATTATCGTAAACTAAAGCGATGTTATTTTAGCTGTTTTGTTCAGCCCTTGTAAATGTATTACAATCTAACATATTAATATCAATATCATAAATTTAAAACTCTTTTCTCTTTTATTTGGTTGTTATTTATATTACTAGATTTGAAAATTTCCAGATTGTATTAGTAAATTAACCACATTTTTAAGATATTTGGAAATATCCGTCCGTGACTATTACAGAGTAACGCTTCTATAAAATTTCTAAATTCTTCGCTTCATTTTCTTTTGTCTAAATAAATCTAATTGAATCCGCATTAAACAAACCTTTTGGACACGTATCAGCCTCACTGTATAAGTTCCTTACAATTAATTCCGAAGTTTACAAGCACTGAAATAACTTCAATCGCCAAAACCGCGTATATAAGCGGCTCTTTCATTTATGTCGTCGTATTTTATTTTACCTGCCTTTAATCTACTTCTATCAATCGTAATTAACTAATTTTAACATCTAACGCGATTTATTAAACAATTTTTAAAATTACAAAATAATAAACAGTACTAATTAATATACCGGGTGTAATATACCGGGTGTAACTGAATTCTGGTAGACATTTTTACATATTTACATATATCTTTTTGAAATTTTAATTTTAATAAATATTCCACTTCCGGCTTAACCGGAAATGACCTTAACTTTTCTATTTCGAATGGAACACCTTGTATATTCTTACTCAATTTAACTCGTCTCTAAATTCTGAGTTCATAGATGTATCATAAGTGACCCTTTGGTTGTTTGTTTTTTGTTTAAATTTAATTTAAATTTGTTATTTTGTGTAAATTTAATTTAAATTTAAATAAAAAACCAAATGCCAAAAGGTCACTTATGATACATCTCTAAACTCAGAATTTAGAGACGAATTAAATTATGTAAAAATATACAGGGTGTTCCATTTGGAATAGAAAATGGAATTTTTATTAAAAGTCCACATATTAACACATTTTCTTCTCTAAAAAAAAGATATATGTAAAAATGCAAATGATATTTGGGGCCTACCAGAATTCAGTAACACCCGTTATTTGTGGGATTTGACTAACCTGCTATTAATCTGACTTCAGGCATATGCTAGGTGAATTTTTTTTGTAAAAGTACTTTTATTATTATTACACTTATTTTTTTTAAATTTTGTAAAATGGTAAGATACATTAAGTTTTAGAAATCTTATCTTTAGTTACATTAAAATATTGTAAATAAAATCATGCCTGTACAATCAATAACCATAATAACTGCTTGCTTCATGAGCTCCAACGATAATGAAACCCGTCACAACGTGCCTTATCCAAACGGTGTCGGTAAATTACTTAAAATGAAATAAAACGCATTTAATAGTTACTTCAATAACAAAACCTACATATTTTCCGGAAATTCGAAAATTAAATTAGAGCTAATTAGAATTTTAAATTTGTCATTATCACCAACTTCGTAATCGCTAATGCGCGTATCTATTCAGACGCCAAATAAATTTGCATATGCAGATGCGGAATGTGTACTCCTAAGTTCATGACCCTTATCTAGTAAAATTTTTAAAAATGGATCTAAAATTTCACAACGATTTCCTTGATAAGAACGGATTCTCGGTAATGTCGCGCGTTTGTAGATCTACGAATTGAGGAACTCAAGTGGTGCAAGTTTTTAGGGAGAATGATGTATTGTAGGCAGTGGCGGCTCGTGGAACATTTTGATGGTAGAGCCACTAAGCATAAAATATTTTTGATAATTATTGTTTTTACATTTATTAACACGTTGACCGTTTTGTAAGTCACCGGTGACTGACACTAAAGTATTCCAGTGGGGCTGCGTCAGTCACCGATGACTGACAGCGAGTACATAAAAAACCCGTAGTTTCGTCTAAAAAATGCAACTCATTTTATAAAATAAAACTTAAAAACAAAGAAAACTTTAATTGACATTTTACAAAAAAACTTGTTGGCAGCCAATGTGTTAACAAAATCTTGCTGTGCTTAAAACTAGAGGTAGTGCCATGGCTCCTTGGCTTTATATAACGAGCCGCCTCTGATTGTAGGAGAGGAGACAGTATTTGTCCATTTAGTGTTTGTCATATTTTTATTTTTATTTTAATTATTTATTTGATTATGCAAGTTTTGAGGGAGAATGATGTATTGTAGGAGTCGCGACAATATTTGTTCACTTGGTGTTTGTCACATTTTTTTGATGTTTCGAATTCTTTTAAAAATATTTTTAACACTTTAATTTTGATTAAACTTGAGAAAACTTCACTTGTTGCAGATGCATTAAATAAATGTAATAAAGACGAATTAAAGCCTGATATAAGATTTAATTTCGATTTTTGACTTTTCATTTTACACTGCCGAATGAGCACCAGGGTGGATTTATTTTTGAGTTTCATTTTGTTTTCTCATTGTTCGATAGTGCGAATTAAAAAAAAAACTTATATATAAAAAAAAAATTTGAAAAAAAAAAATCACGATCACAATAGAAAGAAAAAAATTAAAATAAATATAAATCGTGCAAGTAAAATTCCACAAAAAAGTTATTTAGTTTAGGAAATATCATTCTTGCAAAATAATATTGATTTTTAAAAATCCAACAATTTTCTTACGAGTTGCGAATTTTTTAAAATTCTAAATTTTGAACTGTGGAATCCACTACTAAAAAAATAAAATAAATATAAATCGTGCGGGTAACATTTCACAAAAAAGTTATTTAGTTCAAGAAATATTATTCTTTCAAAATAATATTGATTTTTAAAAATCCATCAATTTTCTTACGAGTTGCGAATTTTTTAAAATTCTAAATTTTGAACTGTGGAATCCACAACTAAAAAAATAAAATAAATATAAATCGTGCGGGTAAAATTTCACAAAAAAGTTATTTAGTTTAGGAAATATCATTCTTTCAAAATAATATTGATTTTTAAAAATCCAACAATTTTCTTACGAGTTGCGATTTTTTTTAAATTCTAAATTTTGAACTGTGGAATCCACAACTAAAAAAATAAAATAAATATAAATCGTGCGGGTAAAGTTTCACAAAAATGTTATTTAGTTTAGGAAATATCATTCTTTCAAAATAATATTGATTTTTAAAAATCCAACAATTTTCTTACGAGTTGCGAATTTTTTAAAATTCTAAATTTTGAACTGTGGAATCCACAACTAAAAAAATAAAATAAATATAAATCGTGCGGGTAAAGTTTCACAAAAATGTTATTTAGTTCAGGAAATATCATTCTTTCAAAATAATATTGATTTTTAAAAATCCAACAATTTTTTTACGAGTTGCGAATTTTTTAAAATTCTAAATTTTGAACTGTGGAATCCACAACGAAAAAAATTAAAATAAATATAAATCGTGCATGTAAACTCATTGTTCGATAGTGCGAATTTGAAAAAAAACATATACTTAAAGAACAGTTTTTATTCTATAACTAATTTTATTATTTTATGTCCCAAAAACCAACAACGCGATTACAGTGAGAAATATATTTTCGTAAATATTATTTTTTCAACCCTTTAATGGGCAAATTGTTATTGCTCGGTAGCGTAATTTAAAAAAAAATAAGTATTTTCAAAAAGCGGTTTCTGTTATGCAAACTTATTTTATTATTACACGGCCGATGAACCACCAAATATTTTATTTTTGTAGTTTCTTTCATTGTGTATTTTTGAAAAATGAGCAATGTTCATGCCGGCCCACCAGCCGCGTGCGTTAGCGCGCTAAGAACTAATGCGGAGGGTCCCGGGTTCGAATCCCGGCGAGGGCATGGGTGTTTGTGAATGTCTATGTTCATTTAATATGAATAATATATTACAAATAATCGGTTGTGGCTGAATCACCTACGCTGTGTAAGCCAATATCCCATATCATCCATAATTCCTTAACCCAAATTTCCGTCAATCATCCTTCCTTTTTATCAAAAAAAAAAAAAAAAAAGCAATGTTCATTATTACACGGCCGAAGGACCACCAGCACGAGTAATTTCTTTCATAGCAAAAGTCTGAAAAATTAGCAATTTCCATTATAAAAACTTATTTTATTATTACACATGAGTTCACCCGCCATCTTACTTTACTTTTCAAGCTCATTTAGTTACAGCGAAAAACGCGAATTCGAGTTGCGATTGTTTTTGAGATTTTCAGCTATTATAAATTAAAGATATTTCCAAAAAACCTGTTCAAACCAGTGGCGGCTCGTGGAACATGTTGATGCTAGAGCCACTTATACAACACTCCCCCCCCCCTTTTTGAAGAAAAAAAGACAGATTTAACTTCCTAGACCAAAGTCACTGGCGAAAGTGTTTTAAAAATTCTTGCTGAGCTTGAAAATACAGGTAGTGCCATGGCTCCTTGGCTCTATATAACGAGCTGTCCCTAATGTAATTTTTGTAGAATTTAGTAGACATGTTTTATATTTTTTTTGCTCGAGTATTTACACAATTCTAAAACTAGTTTTCAAAAATTCACAACTCGCGAAATAATTGGCGGATTTTCAAAAATTCACAACTCGCGAAATAATTGGCGGATTTTCAAAAACTCTGTTTAATTTGATAAAACGATGATTTGTAAATCTAATTTAATTTTTGTAGAATTTCGCCAACACGTGTTATGTATATTTTTTTTATTTTTACTCGAGTATTGCACAATTTGAAAACTAAAATTTTCAAAAATTCAAAACTCGCGAAATAATTAGTGGATTTTTGAAAACTGCACTTAATTTGATAAAACAATGATTTGCAAATCTAATTTAATTTTTGTAGAATTTCGCAAATACGTGTTATATATATTTTTTAAATTTTCACTCGAGTAGTACACAATTCGAAAACTAAAATTTTCAAAAATTCACAACTCTCGAAATAATTAGCGGATTTTCAAAAACTCTATTTAATTTGATAAAACGATGATTTGCAAATTTAATTTAATTTTTGCAGAATTTCGTCAACACGTGTTATATATATATATATTTTAATTTTCATTCGAGTAGTACACAATTCGAAAACTAAAATTTTCAAAAATTCAAAACTCGGGAAATAATTAGTGGATTTTCAAAAACTGCACTTAATTTGATAAAACAATGATTTGCAAATCTAATTTAATTTTTGTAGAATTTAGTCGACACGTTTTATATATATTTTTTAATTTTGTGCTCGAGTATTACTCAATTCGAAAACTAAAATCTTCAAAAATTCACAACTCTCGAAATAATTAGCGGATTTTCAAAAACTCTATTTAATTTGATAAAACGATGATTTGCAAATCCAATTTATTTTTTTGTAGAATTTAGTCCACACGTTTTATACTTTTTTTTAAATTTTTTTTTCGAGTTTGCACAATTGGAAATCTAAAATTTTCAAAAATTCGATGGATTTTCAAAAACTGCACTTAATTTGATAAAACGATGATTTGCAAATGTATTTTAATTTTTGAAGAATTTTGTCGACACGTTTTATATTTTTTTTAAATTTTTTTGCTCGAGTATTACACAATTCGAATTGCGAATTTTTTAAAATTCTAAATTTTGAACTGTGGAATCCACAACGAAAAAAATTAAAATAAATATAAATCGTGCATGTAAACTCATTGTTCGATAGTGCGAATTTGAAAAAAAAAACATATACTTAAAAAACAGTTTTCATTCTAAAACTAATTTTATTATTTTATGTCCGAAGAATCAACAACGCGATTATAATAAGGATTATATTTTCGTAAATATTAATTTTTCAACCCTTTAATGGGCAAATTGTTATTGCTCGGTAGCGTAATTTGAAAAAATAAGTATTTTCAAAAAGCGGTTTCTATTATGCAAACTTATTTTATTATTACACGGCCGATGAACCACCAAATATTTTATTTTTGTAGTTTCTTTCATTGTGTTATTTTGAAAAATGAGCAATTTTCATTATAAAAACTTATTTCATTATTACGCGGACGAAGGACCACCAACACGAGTAATTTCTTCGATAGTGAAATTCTGAAAAATGACCAATTTCCATTATTAAAACTTATTTTATTATTACATGGCTGAAGAACTACCAAATATTTTATTTTTGTAATTTCTTTCATTGTGTCATTTTTAAAAATGAGTAATTTTCATTATAAAAACTTATTTCATTATTACACGGCCGGAGGACCACCAGCACGAGTAATTTCTTCGATTGCAAAATTCTGAAAAATGAGCAATTTCTATAATAAAAACTTATTTTATTATTACACGGCCGAAGAACCATTAAATATTTTATTTTTGTAATTTTTTTCATTGTGTAATTTTGAAAAATGAGCAATTTCCAATATAAAAAACTTATTTTATTATTACACGGCTGAAGGATCACCAGCACGATTACAATCAAATATTTAATTTTTGTAATTTCATCGATAGTGTAATTCTGAAAATTGAGCAATTTCCATCATAAAAACTTATTTTATTATTACACGGCCGAAGGACCAGGATTGTACTAAATATTAATATTAATATGGATATTGGTTTAAAAAAAATAAGATGTTAATGAGGAAGTAAATTTTTCGCGAGAGTACGTGACTGCTTTCAGCAGTGCAGCGCTTTAATTTGGGGAATTGCGTAGGTGACGATTGGTTCTGACGTGTCCTAGGTGTACGTGTTTGCATGGGGTTTCGGCGATGGTGGTATGAAATATATAGGCGAAATAGCGCAGTAAGAAGAAGTATTGCTAGTGGTGCTGGTGGTGCTATTGCTGCTAGTGGTGGACGGCGTCGACGCAGTCGCGGCTGCAGCGCACAATACGTACAGCGAACGTAGTCTAAGCTCCCTGCAGCTTCCTTCTCAGAACGATCCGAACTTTCAGACACTACTAGTTACAAGTAGGAAATTGTGCGATACATACGAAGCGAAGCCGAAGTATAAGCCGAGAAGCGTAGCTGAGAGTAACTTAATTTTTTTTTAAATTTGGAGTAAGCGCACCCGCTGCGGTAGCTACTAGTCCAAAACCGATTGCTACAGGTGGCAAAAAAGTCGGCACGTGAAACTCGCGGTGGTTTTGGTAGTTTCGTGCTGCATTTACCTACCTATTGCGGAAGCGTCCACGTGCGAGTTTGAGACTGTTGAGACTGTCAGAACTGGTATCAGATTCAGATTCAGATTCAGTGCGTCCGCGGCCGCCGAGCGAACAGCACGCTTGGAGGATGATATCATGTGTGTAATAGTGTTCCGCGTTTCGCGGCTGTCGTGGCGTCAAAGGCCCGGCAGAAAGTGACAGTGTGTGCGGATATGTCCCAGTCATGGTGAAGGCGCTGTTTCTGGGGTTGCTAATCACTTCGATATGTGGTCTTGCTAACTGCGCTCCCGCTCCCCAGATAGCACGTATCAATCGCCCGGAAGCATCTCCGCCGCCACAAGTCATCGAAGACTCGGCGGCAAGAAGTGAGCGCAGTACAAATTTATCCCACATCACCGGAACAGCCCGGAAAATTCAGATGTTCATTAAAAATCGGCATCTCCAACTTCTACCTGATGGAACAGTCAATGGGACTACGGACGACTCCAGCGCCTATAGTGAGTTTTCATACATTTTTTTTCACACTTTTCACTGACCTACCATGCTCGACTTCACATTGCACCGCGAACATCACAATGCTTCCCTATCACGGCGCGTAACCATATCGCACCACGCTGCCCCACATACCGCGAACACACGAGCAATAGCAACAATTCCTCACAACTTACATAATACCACCAAGGGACAAGTCTAAATTTCGACGACGTCTCCATATGAAGTCCGAGATAATTAACAAGTACGTCCGCTTTTCTTAAATCCACTTCGCGTAACAAGACATCCTTAAAGTCCAAACGGAGAGCCGCTCGAAATCATAATAATTCGTACCGAACGAAACGCGCACTACTAACTGCATCTTTCACCAGCACGCGATCGCGTACCTGAGACTCGGACAGTGACGAAAAAAGTTGATCCCTTTTTCGCGAAATCACTTTATCACGTTCCATTCGTCTCTCTGCATAAAATGACCTTATCACCGAGCCCGCTAATTCCAATGCGAACTGTTTTCACGGCGAAATAATTCTAAAATTTATTTTCAGTTTTGTTACGGCTAATATTGTTTTCGTGATAAAAAATCGCCTTACATTTCTTATCGGAAATATTTACACGATTCAGATAATATCACAACATTTTGACAAATTTCTATAAAATTATTTATAATCTTATAAAATGTGAAAAATTTTTCCGAAAAAAAGAATTTTTTGCGAAAATTAAATAATTTATAAAAAAATATTCAAAACTTACAAAAAGTATATTTTAATTTAGTTCACTTTTAAAACTTGAGAAAATACGAAATAATGAAAAATGACGCAGAAATTAAATTTTTTTCGTGAAAATCAACCTATTACCAGACACTTCCACCAAAGTTATTCCAAGTTAGATACATTAATACCATCTAACTGCGACATTCTTAACGTGACTGAAAATATTCTTAACTGTTTCTTTTTTCCTGTCGAACATTAATAAATGTTCAGTGAAATAAATTTAAAAAATAAATAAATAAAAAAAGAATTGAAAACATTGTACAAAAATGGTGTTAATAATATTTATCATCAGAAAAGTTCGTTTTCGTCCGTAAGCATTTCAATTAATACATTTAAAAAAAAAATAAAATTGAAAATTTTTGAAAAAAAAAACACTTTATTGAAACTCTGCGAGTTACAAATGGCCATTGACCGTTGTATTTATATTTATGTGTAAAATGTGAAAATTATTCTTCAAAAAAAAAAATCACGTGGAAAATTTGAAAGAAATAAAGTTCAATAAAAAAATAAGACATAAAATGCTATTGATAAATTGTGGACAAATTGTGTGTATTTTTTAGAATCGTTACAAAAAGCTATGGATTCTTAGTGTAAAAAGCACATTAAAAAAAATATTTTTCGTGAAAATCAAAAAAAAAAATTCACGCAAAAAAATTATAAAATTACAAGGTTGAATACATTCTTCACTTCAATAGCCTTGATGAAAATCAGAAAATAACATTTTTCAGGTAGAAAATATACATAAAATAAAAAAAAGCACATTTTTCAAGAAAAATGGTTTTCGTGAAAAAACAAAAAAAAAATTCACGCAAAAAAATTAGAAAATTACGAAGTTGAATACATTCAATGGCCTTTATGAAAATCAGAAAAAAAATCATTTTTGAGGTAGAAAATATATATAAAATAAAACAAAAGCACATTTTTCAAGAAAAATGGTTTTCGTGAAAAAAAAAATTCACGCAAAAAATAATAAAATTACAATTGAATACATTCTTCACTTCAATAGCCTTTATGAAAATCAGAAAAAATCATTTTTCAGGTAGAAAATATAAAAATTTTTTTTCGAAAATTTAAAAAATTCAAACTCACGAGGTTGAAAGACCTTTTGTCAATTGCCTGTTGAGGTCATTTGTAAATGTATTTTCTCTCTCAAACGTACGTAAAAAGTACATTCTTCAAGAAAAATAGCTTTCGTGAAAAACAAAACAAATAATTTTTCATGTAGAAAAATGATAAAATTACAGATTTGAATACATTCTTCACAGTCAATAGCTTTTGTGCAAATGAAAAAAAATAATTTATCGCGAAGAAAATATATAAAATTTATCGAAAATTAAAAAAATTCAAACGTACGTAAAAAATACATTATTCAAGGAAAATGTGAAAAACAAAAAAAAAACATTTTCCCGCAGAAAAATTATAAAAAGTTTTGTGAAAATCACGTAAAAATAAAAATTTTTGAAAATTTCAAAAAATCAAATTTATTCTATGCAATTTATAAATTGTAGAAAATAGTGTTTATACTTTTTAGAATTATCTGAATAAGCTATTGAACAACATTTGTAAAATGTGCAATACATTCTCCAAGAAAAATAGATTTCGTGAAAATCAGAGAATGCTAATTTTTTTATGTTTAAAATGTATAAAATCTATTATGTACAAAGTGGAAACATTAATACCTGAACAAGCTACTGACCATCGTGTGTAAAAAGTTCAATACATTCTCCAAGGAAAAGAGATTTCGTAAAAATCAGAGAATGTTAAACTTTCGAAAATTTAAAAAAATCAAACTTATTCGGTGCAATTGATAAATTGTACAAAAATATTGTTAATACACTTTAAAATTATCTGAACAAGACTATAATTCGCAAAATATGCAATACATTCTCCAATAAAAATAGATTTCGTAAAAATCAGAGAATGTTCATTTTTCGAAAATTTAAAAAAATCAAACTTATTCGGTGCAATTGATAAATTGTACAAAAATAGTGTTAATACACTTTAAAATTAACTGAACAAGACTATAATTTGCAAAATGTGCAATACATTCTCCAATAAAAATAGATTTCGTAAAAATCAGAGAATGTTAATTTTTGGAAAATTTAAAAAAAAACAAACTTATTCCGTGCAATTAATAAATTGTACAAAAATAGTGTTAATACACTTTAAAATTATCTGAACAAGCTATTGACTATAATTTGCAAAATGTGCAATTTTTTATGTTTAAAATTAATCAAATTTATTATGTACAAGGTGGAAATATTCTTCACCAAAAATAGTTTTCGCGAAAATCGGAATACGCTAATTTAACACGTAGACAATTTATAAAATGTTTAATGGCTTTGTACAAGGTGAAATACGAGTACATTTTTCAAGAAAAATTGTTATTTTTTACGCAGAAAATTTGTAACCTGGAATACTTATGAAATACCGTTATTTACATTGATTGCAAGACACATTATTGTATACAACTTAATTTAAATCCTATTTATCATCTTTATATTTAGAATCGTTTTTTAAATATTGTCTACAATTTATTACTATTTTTTTCACCCGTAAACCTTTCGGTAATATCCTGAATAAACTTACTTACTTACTTACTTACTTACTTACTTACTTACTATACCCATATTATTGACTATCGGAAAAGGGCTATCGACCTGCTGGTCCTTCTCTACGTTTGCTTATATGACAATTATTCTTTAAGAAAAATTCGCGAAAAGTTATAAAACATATTTAAAGTAATGAAATTTTATTAGAAAAATATTGATGTGACCATCATGTAACTTTCTTCGATTTGTTTGTATAATAGGAATTTTTTCAAAAACAAAAAAAGCGTATTCTTTACAAGTTGTATTCGTATTTCGGAATTTTTGTTTATGCAAGTTTAATGTAAATTTTTCTATTTTTAATTTTTTTCTCGCAAATCGAAGGAGTTTATGAAACACATTTATAAACAAAAGATGTGCAGTTTATATTATATAATTTTTTTAATATTTCATATTTTTAAAAATTTTTTTTGGAAAAAAAAACGATTACCGGTTTTCGGAATTTAATCAAAAGCTGCGCCCATAGACACAAAAAAATGTTTCCAAGACTTACGTGAATCGTCAAAATGGATATTTCAGTTAAACAATATTTTGGAAAAATTTTCACTATCACAATCCGTATAGGGAAAGTGAAAATATCATTATTAGGAAATTATTGCGAATGGAAGGAAGTTTTCCTATTTCTTTATTAGAATAGATTTTCGCAGCTACAAATAATTAGTCGAAATTTCATATTTTTTAATTTTTTTGGAAAAAAAACGATTACCGGTTTTCGGAATTTTATCAAAAGCTTAGTTTTTGAGTTACTTCGCCCATAGACAGACACAAAAAAAATGTTTCCAAAACTTATCTGAATCGTTAAAATAGGTATTTCAGTTAAGACATATTTTCGAAAACTTTTCACTATCGCAATCCTTTCCCGTACGGGGAAAGTAAAAATATTATTATAAGGAAATTATTGCGAATGGAAGGAAGTTTTTCTATTTCTTCATTTGAATAGATTTTCGCAGCTACAAATAATTAGTCGAAATTTCATATTTTTCATTTTTTTTGGAAAAAAAAACGATTACCGGTTTTCGGAATTTTATCAAAAGCTTAATTTTTGAGATACTTCGCCCATAGACAGACACAAAAAAAATGTTTCCAAAACTTGTCTGAATCGTCAAAATGGATATTTCAGTTAAAAAATATTTTCGAAAACTTTTCACAATCACGTTCCCGCACGGGGAAAGTAAAAATATTATTATAAGGAAATGATTGCGTATGGAAGCAAGTTTTCTTATTTCTTTATTAGAAAAGATTTTCGCTGCTACAAATAATAAGTCGAAATTAATGATTAGAAAAAAAAAGTTACATTTTTGCAACTACTTAACAAAGTCAAAATTATAACTTATAATTTAGTAAACATTGTTATTATCTATATTACCACGAATTTATGTTTCACGTTTTTTAAATTTGACAAATTTATTAGTCGTTGTTCTCCTCAACCTACATAGTACCAGCGAAGGAACACAAAAACCCCGTGGAAGATCGTAATTTCGTTTAAAAGGCGCCGCCCGTGTCCATATCAAGTCACGTCTTCAAATACCGAGATAATTGAATCGAAACATACCAACAACTACGTCCGCTTTCCTTAAATCCACAACTTGACGTCCGAACATCTCAACATCTTCACGTCCTTAAAAGTTGTACAAGAAAGGCCCGCAACCCGTTCAAAATCATAATTCCAGTAGCCATCGGTCAGATCCACCATATTTTTTTGCAGAATGATGAATTCTGCAACAGCAAATTGTTTATCAATATCAGTAGCTTTATTTATTCAAACGAAATTAGTTAGAACTTGTATACATACAGGGCTTTTATTTTAACGCGAATTCACAATCATACAGTGCTAATTTTTAATCACTGAACACGCTAATTGCCAGCATGTAAAATTTCGTATGTTCAATTTTAAAAAACACACTTCAATCGCAACACTTGACAAACTGATTTGTTGTTTCAAGGCACCCTGCAATTGTGGTGTGTTTTTTTAAATTGAACATATGAAATCTTACATGCTAGCAATTAGTATGTTCAGAGATTACACATTCGCACTGTATGTTCAAAGTTTAAATAAAAGCCCTGTATAATATGAGGCGGTTAGTCTGTCAGTGCTATCGCCCGAAGGTCTTTAAGCCTAACTTTATTTTCATTTACTTAAAACGCAGTAACGTATTCCAATTATAATGTTGAATTTAGTATAACACCACACATCTTCTTTGGGTAGTTTTTTGTGTGGTTTTTAACTTTAAAATATTTCTACATTCACACGTAAATATTTAAACTAAATCATTCTGTTAACCTTGGCATTAAATGAAAGATAAAATATTACATGGTACGACGACGAAATTTTTTGATTAGTAAGTACATATTACACACGTGGTCGGCTAAGGTTCGACCTCAATTCCGTGTTGTGTTTGTCTATATTTCAATTACCAATAATGCTTCATTAGAAAATTTAAATGTGGCTCAGTAAGACTTTTATTTTCACACTTTAAAAAAGTAGTAGTACTACATCTTACCCATAAAAAATGTAAATTATTACATAATTATTTAAAAATATGAACTTGTATAGAGCCTCATTTTTAATCCAAAAAAAAAAATAATTTTTGAGCGAAAGATCATTTGAACCACCAGTTTCCTAAACATCCGCGACGGCGTTGCTAGCGCCGTGCTTTCCCCGTGCGCATCGAAGCTTTCATCACACGAGCAGGTTGCATACTTCAGCAGCTATTACTGCTCTGCAACAGGACGTAACCGACCATTCTGTGATCACTTTCCCATCACCCACATTCACTATAAGTGTCTTAAACAGACAGAATGACCTCAGCGACGCGGCGAAAGAAGCCGGATGCAGCAATTTTTACTTCCTTTCCTTGCCGAAGAGCGAGCGCTCTTAATTCAGCAATATCGCAAAAACCTGCTGGCCGCACTGCACTGCTCAATATTGTTATAGTGCACTTTACATGTTTCCAGTCACGTACTGATGTGCCGTGCATAATCACGACCTAAAATAAAAACTCGTAGTTACGAAATGCAGTTAAGTTTTTCCTGCTACGCTCCGACCGCCAAGACACCGTTTTCGTTGTTATTGCGTTTTATGGTCTTGTTATAATTACAATAAAAGTGTGTGAGTTGTTTTAAAGAGGATTTTAATTAAAATTTTTGTATTGCAGGGTGCAATTTTTTTTAAAATTAATTTCCTGCTAAAAAAAAATTCTTATGGTATAATCAAAGTGGACATCCTGTGTATTTTTAATTATTCGTTCTGGTAAGCATGTGGTGTTACTGGCCCAATTAAACCACATGCTTTAGATGTCACATGCAGGAGAGGATTGTTGCCCATTTCGATGTTTTCAATTATTTTTCTCGCATGTGTTCCCTTTCGCTGATTCAGAACGAAACAATTGTTCTCGTCAAATTTTCATCAAATATTTTGTAGAAAGCTTTAAACTGTAAAAACAGTTGAATTCGATACAATTTCACTTTTTTAATTATTTTTTATTTTAGTCTTTTAAAGCTCTAGTTTACAACAAAATTATTTTTAGAAAAGTATTGTTCCCCCATCAGAAAACCGGTCTGTAGGTGTTCTGATGGGGGAACAATACTTAATGTTCACATTAATATTGTTATATTTGCCGCCGCTGGCAATGTCCATATCTTGTCGGTGTTAAAGCCACCCAGATTTGGTTCAGTACAGCATTTAGGCAATGGATTCCGCCACTTTAGCGTTTCTACCTATTTTTAGAAAGTTATGAACCCTGTTTGTGGTATCCGTACAAGTTTGCGCAGATTGAGAAAGTATTCCGAGAACGCAAGAAAACGTGAGCCTATGCAACACGTCTGGAGTGCTTGGTACAACTCTAAGTTGTTTTATTGTATGTTTTTCATCAACTCAAAATAAAGATTACATCAAATCAATCCACCTCTGTCGGCACACACTAACGCAATGAATTAAAACTGGAGCACTGGAATGCACTTTTTTTAATAGACCCATATTTTGATATGATGAAGGGCCGAAGTTGAAAGGAGAAACGTAATTGTATTAATAATGATGTACTTAACATCGTCAATGGTGGAAAAAAAAATTGGGTAGCCCGGTGGTAGGTGGACCTGTAGCCCTAACGAGGGCCCAGGGTCTCCTGCGGTGATCAGACGCCACTTAAGCGCGTGTCTGTCACTAAACGTATGCGTTATGATGGACTATTAACTTCGTAATCAACATGCTGAGTACATGCATACAAGTTGGGCGACACAAATGAACCCGGACAAATGATTGACAATTGACAATTCACACGCAGGAATGAATGCCGTTTGAGGTGGAAGCACGGGGAAGTGCGTCAGGTTTAATAATAAACTTCAAGGATAGATGCAGACGGTCGGAGGCTCGTAAATTTCGGAAGAGAGTTTATTAATTGGAAAGTGAGTTATTTGGCGTGTTGCTGATTTGGAACCAATTTCTGGTTGCGCGTGACGGACATGTGCTCCAAGTCTAAATATATTGAGCCTACGCAGTTTACGAGTCAAGTGACTTCTGTGTAAATGTCCTGAGTCATGAAACTGGAGAAGTCGTGGGTATATTGAAAATTGGGAAAATTTTCTAATCAGAAATTTTGCAGATATACTTTTTAAATTTTCAAAAGAGTCCTGAGTCACTTCAAGAATCGACTCTTTTCGATCAAGTCATTGCTATAGACACAAAATATGTTTTGGGTAAACAGAATAATACCTACATAAAATGTGTTTTTGTACACGTACACAGGGGCGTCTCGTTATATAGAGCCAAGGAGCTAGAGCCCTGCACGGGCCGGGCCGTTCCTTTAATGCTGTATTATCGGGCCGCGCCGGGCCGGGCCGTAAAAAATACGAATTCGAAAATTGTGAAAGTGAAAAGTTGTATGTATGTCGATATTATTTAATTTGATTATAATTTTTTTAAACAGAATAATTAATTTATTTTATTATGTATTTTAGATAATATCAAAAAAATTAAAGAACGATTTCGGGCCGGGCCGGGCCGAGCTTCAAATATACACTAGCGGGCCGGGCCGTGCCTACAATTTTTTTTATTTTTTCGGTTCGAAATGTATGTCGATATTATTTAAGTTGATTATAATTTTTTTTAAACAGAATAATTAATTTATTTTATTATGTATTTTAGACAATATCAAAAAAATTAAAGAACGATTTCGGGCCGGGCCTACAATTTTTTTTATTTCATCGGGCCGGGCCGGGCCGACCTTCAAATATACACTAGCGGGCCGGACCGGGCCTATAATTTTTTTTTCTTTCATCGGGCCGGGCCGGGCGTTTGAATATTCACTGACGGGCCGGGCCGGGCCTTAAAAAAACGGCCCGCGCAGGGCGCTACAAGGAGCCATGGCACTACCTGTAGTTTCAAGCTCAACAAAAAATTTAATTAACGCCTTGAACACTTTTTCGCCAATTTAAATGTTAAGCAACGCCTGCATCACTTAGAAAAAAATAGAGAAAAATCGCAATGCAGTTGCTTCCCAACGCAACGCCGCGGCGCGCCGTTAACGGTACCAGCTTCCATTTGAAAGTGAATTGTGTTATTTGAATTCTCTTTAAAATTAATTTCACTATTTTGATCAATTAAAAAGAAAATAAAAAAAAAATGTTTTGCTATTAAAAATATGTATATTTTGAGCAATAGAGTGATTTTTGAGACTAATTTAAACAATTTTTTTTTAGAATATTCTGCATTTTTTATTAATAATAATAATACATACAGTTTATTGAAACTCATAAGAGCTACAAATGACCATCGACCAAAGTCTTTCACCCTACATTTTTTTATTATTAAGCCTGAATTTTCTATTCTTTTGGATCTAAATATTTTTTATTTTGAACTAAATTTTCGATTTCATTGTTAAAATTTTCGACTTTTCACTCCGCATTTTAAATTTTTCAGGCCGAATTATTAATTTTTAGATTTTTGACCTGTTTTTTTTTCGATTTTTTGGTTTAAATTTTTTATCTTTTGGCCTAAATATCCTAAATTTTTGATTTAATTGTTTTAAATTTTTGATTCTTTTGTCCGCATTTTTTATTTTTCAGACCGAATGTTTAATTTTTAGATGTTTTTTTTTGCCTACATTTTCGATTTTTTTTTGATCATTTGGCCTAAATTTCCTTTATTTTGACCTAAATGTTCAATTTAATTGTTAAAATTTTCGACTTTTCAGTCCGCATTTTGGATTTTTCGGACCGAATTTTTAATTTAAGTTACAAATTTTTGATTCCTTAAACATTTTAACCTGAATTATTGATGCGAGAATTTTTCTAGTTTTGTTTGCTGAAATTTTTAATTTTTTTGGTCACCATTTATTATTATTACTATTTATTATTATTATCATTTTATTTTGTTTGTTTGTTAATTTTTTGTACTCTTGGACCTTTTTACTTTTAGGCCGAATTTTAGATTTTTGGTTTGAATTTATCTTTTAGCCTAAATATCCTTTATTTTGACCTAAATTTTTGATTTTATTGTTTTAAATTTTTAATTTTTTTGTCCGCATTTTTGATTTTTCGGGCCGAAAGTTTAATTTTTAGATGTTTTGCCTACATTTGAAATTTTTAATCATTTGGTCTAAATTTTCTTTATTTTGACCTAAATTTTCAATTTAATTGTTAAAATTTTCGACTTTTCAGTCCGCATTTTTGATTTTTTGGACCGATTTTTTAATTTTAGTTACAAATTTTTGATTTCTTAAACATTTTTGATTTATTGATGCGATAATTTTTTCTAGTTTTGTTTGCTGAAATTTTTGATTTTTTTGGGCACCATTTATTATTATTATTATTTATTATTATTATCATTTTGTTTTGTTTGTTTGTTAATTTTTTTGTACTCTTGGGCCACCATTTTTACTTTTAGGCCCGAATTTTAGATTTTTGATTTAAATTTTTTAAATGTTTTAGATTTTTTAACTTGAATGATTGATTTTATTGTTCGATTTTTTGGCTATTATTTTTAAATTTCTGGTTAGAAACTCATTTTTGGGGGCTGAAAGCGGTACATTATTTTGCTTCTACCTAAATTTTGTTTTTTTTGTCTGCGTTTTTATCCTAAGATCCGGATTCTTGATTCTTTGGCCAATATTTTAGATTACCGTGTTTTCCATTTTCTTAAATTTTTGGCACAAATATTCTTTATTTTGACCAAAATTTTCGATTTTTTTTGTCTGCATTTTTCATCTTTACACCTTTTGGTCTTTTGGCCGAAATTTTCTTTATTTTGACTTCAATTTTCGATTTGTTTGTTGAAAATTTTAATTTTTTGGTCCACCACTTAGATTTCTGGGTACGAATTTTAGATTTTTGGTCTTAATTTTGTATTGTTTGTCACATATTTTAAATTTTCTTAACTAGAATTCATGATTTCGATAAAGACGAAAGTAGCCTGAATATATGAATATTCAATCTGTTCGTAACTCTGCAAAATTAATAATAATAATAAAATGCTTTATTTTCCGTACAACAATCAATACAATTATTATTATTGACGTATCACATCTGTATTTAGCAGCAACGGGAATAAAACTGTATTATTATTATTATTATTAGTCTTATTAGGACTGCAAACAAATAACTTATTGAAACAACTACTTCCCTGGCTAGTGCCATGCCGGATATTTCGAATTAATGATTTTATTGTGCGGTTTTGTAATTTTGTTTGCTATTATTTTCGAATTTCTCGTCGGAACTTATTTTATGCTAAAAAGTATTATTTTTAGACCAGGATTTTTGATTTTTGGCTGTTTTGTTCCAATTTTTTTATTTTTTTGGTCAAAATATTCGATTCGTTTCTTGAAATTTTGGATTTCTTGGTTTGCATTTTTTATTTTTGGCCTCAGTTTTCGATCTTTTGGCCTAAATTTGGACAAAACGTCGAAAACTCGAGGCAGAAGGTGAAAAATGTAGACTAAAATATCCAAAATTTCAACAAACAAATCGAATATTTTGGCCAAAAAAATAAAAAATGTCGGCCAAAAATATCAAAAATCCTGATCTAAAAATAAAATTGCATATCAAAAAACTTGAAAATACAGGTAAAAGAAAAATAGTTTTCAACGAACTTGGCGCATATAAATCAATAATTCTTTATTTTGGCCTACATTTTTTATTAGTTTGTTACAATTTTCAATATTTCCGCATTTTCAGGCACGACGTTTTGGTTCAATTTTTTAATTTTTTTGTCCTACATTTTAGATTTTTTAACTTGAATGATTGATTTTTACGCGGATTTTTTAAATTTTTTTAGTACCACTCAATGTACATACATATCGTACTTATTCAAGACTATGCCAAATATAATACCTCCAAGTTATTATGTGTAGAGCTGAAATAGGCATACATTTTTTCCCTGCGTTATTTTTTAAATATATTTTGGGAGTAAAATATTTTCGGAATATTCATCTCAGCCTGTTATGATGTTATCCATTCAAGAAAGTCATAAAGTTATTTTGATGGTATGCCTTTATGTTAGGCAGTTGAGTGCCCGAAGTGTTAAACCAACACATCTGGAGAATTACATATAAACTAATTTTTTTGAAAATGAAGATGAGGTCGCGACGCAAGCTTGTGCGATAATAAACGATAAAGGTGTAAAGTATGATAATATTAAAAAAAAATAGTTATCAGGTATTACAGATGATTGATATGTAATTGTGCCAGTGGAAATAGTTAATAGTTACAGCCTTGAAGATTTTCTGTGTACTATAATATAATCTTTAATTACTACGTGAACTATCTGTAAATAAACTTTCTTCTTCCTTTTATTCTCCGCACTTTAACGATGTTGATGGTCATGCTGACCTCGTTTAGGTTGCAATTTTATTCTATATAGATAAAAATATGCAACTATGTTTTAATCCCGTTTAAGTCACAAGTTAGAAAAAAATCTGCGGTCATTGTTTTATTCGGTACGATTTTTGGAAAGGCTCAGAATGTGTCTTCTAAATGCTCACGCGATTAGTTTCAAATTTCATCATTAAAATAATTGTCGCAGAGAGACAGATAACCGTCATCGGCAAATATTTGTACCTTGTGCCTTATTCATAATTAATATTTTAGTTTTATTTATGCTGGAGGCTTCTACTTCGTTAGACATTCTGAATACTATAATAAAACACTTTTAACTTTGGATATTTATTTTTGTGATGTTTGAAAATGGTAATTGTACTTACCGGAACTTAAGTTACAAAAATAAATATCCAAGTTATACAAAACAAAGATAAAAGTGTTTTATTATAATATTTTAGTTCTTAAGGAAAATATACATATTTTTAAAAAAATCGGTAGTGGCAGATGACCAAGTAGCTGACGCTAAAAACAGAGAGAAAGATACAAGAAAATATAAATAGCAACGAGGCCAGACCATAAGTACAGAAGTAATTAATATTAACACAAAACATTTTATAATAATTATCCATTTCAACATACCTTCGCCTTGCATAAAAAGTAAAAACTTAATACTCCAATCAGCGTATCAATCAGCTGTGCACTCAATGATACATACATTTGTCCTCGTATTAACCAAGTCATCTGCCATTCAGCCTTGAGTAAAATTACGCATGTGAAAAATGCAATGTAGATAAGGCAATGCACAATCCCATTTGATACATGGTTGTAAGGAGATAAGGCCTACCTCAACCGCACTTATTGAGGTAGTCCCAGACAGCTAACGGAATAAATGCATCGATTATTTAAATGCTGACTTCGCCGGCTTAATGACCACATTACGCGATATCAGCACCTGCATTAGCAAAGCTAATATCTAACTGATACTTGATTGTGGGTCGAAAACAACGATGTGCCGAAGTAGACTAATTTTACCTCATTGGTCAGCATATTTCTATCAATAATATTGTACTTAAGTGATGAGCAGAGAGTCTACTTTTTAATCAATTTTGTTCTGCTTGCTCGGCGATGGCATGTGTGACTGTCGAGATCCGCGTCCGCAAAATGCTCGCGTCTAACCAGCCGGCGCGAATAAAAGTGGTTAAAGGGTCGACACTTGGTTTTGTGTGTTTTAATTAATCAAATTATATAATTATGTTTCACCACGGGTTAAGTGAGAAATTAATTAAACATATAAAGGGTAGACTCTCTAGTAACTTCTAATAAACAGACAAAAATCACGATAACGATTGTGGTCGTTACTATGTGGTAGTCAGCTTTTAAGACTTTAACGTCGAAAGTTGTGGATTAAAATAATAATATTAATTAAATATTAATGGGATTAAAAAATATTTTTGAAGAATTTGTGTAAATTAAATCCAAAAAAATATAAAAACGTAGCCCAGATGAAAAATAATCGCTTTTGGAGCAGTAGTCTAGAGAATAGAATTAATATCTATCCAAACAATACATTTTATAAGGATATAAAATGCGGTTTATTAACAGATTAAGAACATACGCAAATACCAACAAAGATCAGCTGAGCAAGTAGCAGTATGCGTGCAAGAATTTAGGCGCTGTAAAAAAGACATTGTAGTGCTATAAATAGCAGTTGAGCCAAATTATATTCCAAATGTGGCAAAAGGCCCAATGAGAAATGCCCACAAAGCAATGATCAAATATTGTAACATTCAAATTGAAATCGCGTAGATGTCAGTACCTGCAATAGCAAATTAATTGTGGATCGAAAACAACGAATAGGTATGCTTTGGGTCGTTGGAAGCACAATAGCGCGTGTCTATCTATTGCGAAGAGGCCCGTAAAATAATCTCAACAGCGCGATCTAACCTAACCTAACCCAACCTAACCTAACCTAACCCAACCTAACATAACCTAACCTAACCTAACCTAACCTAACCTAACCCAATCTAACCTAACCCAACCTAACCCAACCCAACCTAACCTAACCTAACCTAACCCAACCTAACCCAACCCAACCTAACCTAACCTAACCTAACCCAACCTAACCTAACCTAACCTAACCTAACCTAACCTAACCTAACCTAACCTAACCTAACCTAACCTAACCTAACCTAACCTAACCTAACCTAACCTAACCTAACCGAACCCAACCTAACCCAACCTAACCCAACCTAACCCAACCTAACCCAACCCAACCTAACCTAACCTAACCCAACCTAACCCAACCCAACCTAACCTAACCTAACCCAACCTAACCCAACCTAACCTAACCAAACATAACCTAACCTAACCCAACCTAACCCAACCTAACCTAACCCAACCTCACCTAATCTAACCCAACCTAACCTAACCCAACCTAACCCAACCTAACCCAACCTAACCCAACCTAACCCAACCTAACCCAACCTAACCCAACCTAACCCAACCTAACCTAACCCAACCTAACCTAACCTAACCTAACCTAACCTAACCCAACCTAACCGAACCCAACCTAACCCAACCTAACCCAACCTAACCCAACCTAACCCAACCTAACCCAACCTAACCCAACCTAACCCAACCTAACCCAACCTAACCCAACCTAACCCAACCTAACCTAACCTAACCTAATCTAACCTAACCCAACCTAACCGAACCCAACCTAACCCAACCCAACCCAACCTAACCCAACCCAACCTAACCCAACCTAACCTAACCTAACTTAACTTAACCTACTTACTACTACCCTTTGTTTTTCTGGGAAACGCGCGACTTCAAAAACAAACTCTTCTTGGTTCGCTTGTGATTATCTCAAAATCTAGGGATGGGGTGTTTGCGGATTTTAATGAAATCTTGCAGCGGAATAGGTTTTGTGCAAATTTGCAAAATTTGCAATTACTAACGATTGTTTTTCTATTTTTTAGACTAAGTATTTTTTCACTATCTTATGTTTAATCTATGGGGAGATACGGTATAGCAAATAACATTTTAATGCTTAGTCAAATAAAATGATTAAATACGCAACCCAACATTCACATTATATTTTACCACCTAACCGATGTTTTCAAA
Source organism: Ocypus olens (assembly GCA_910593695.2). Taxonomy (NCBI): domain Eukaryota; kingdom Metazoa; phylum Arthropoda; class Insecta; order Coleoptera; family Staphylinidae; genus Ocypus; species Ocypus olens. Next base: position 3,476,616 of record OU343057.1, on the reverse strand, counting down.
TTTTATTGGCGATTCCAGCAGTGCAGTTTTTTTTTACATGCGATTACATAAAAGGCTATACTTCGTTGATCTTAAACACAAATCAAAATATTAGTCATGCTTTTTGTAGTTGAATTGCTGCAATGTCTATTAATCATGTAAATAGTCTAGTAGTTGTTTGTTTATCTAACCACATCAAATAACACGCCTTCGTGATTTTGCGGTTATTATTTCTAGCAATAAAAGTTATCAGTAACTGCGTGATATTGGAATACGCATTTTTGAATTAACTGCAATTGTTTAAAATTAAATTTAACACTTTCACTGCCGGTGTTAAAGATAAACTGATTGCTAATCAAGACGACGCCTGTAAGGTTTACTATTAAAGAATGTATCACGCACATGGTGCGTGGTCGGCCCCTGCGTTAAACTAATACCACGCAGTGGTAAAAAGTTAATGATTTTAGATATTATAAATATTACATCTGAAGCATTTGAAAGCTAAAACATCGAGTAATCCAAAAACGATTATAATAATAATTTACTTCAAAATATCCTGATTTGCGAGAATTTGAAAAATTTAGACTCTAAATTGGTTGTTTTGAAATGAATTGCATTCGCCTATGAATTGAAATGTGCACGTCTCTGATTAAACATTCGTAAACAGTTGTTGAGTATTGTGCAAAAAATTTCTGATAAATGTGAATTATTAATTTTCGTCCAGAAGTATACTTTAGGTTCCAAAAATTCCTTCTTAATTCTTGACTTCCTCTTTTCCCAGATTTGGCCTCAAAAGTTTCCTTCCTTATATTCCACGAGCCGTCACTACTTGATTCAGAAGAAACTAATTTTTGTATACTTTAGGTTCCCAAAATTCCTTCTTAATTCTTGACTTCCTCTTTTCCCAGATTTGGCCTCAAAAGTTTCCTTCCTTATATTCCACGAGCCGTCACTACTTGATTCAGAAGAAACTAATTTTTGTATACTTTAGGTTCCCAAAATTCCTTCTTAATTCCTGACCTGCCCTTTTTCCAGATTTGGCTTCAAATATTTCCTTCCTGCCGGTGCAAACTTTTACGCCTTGGATCTACGGATTATCTGAGGTTTTCACAATTTAAATTTGTTTTTTTTCTAATTACTATTTTATGAAGTATTTTTTTCCGAATCGATACTTGATTCCTAATTAATAATTTTGATTAAAAAAATAAATAAATTTAAATTGTGAAAACCTTAAATAATCCGTAGATTAAAGGCGTAAAAGTTTGCAACGGCAGGAAGGAAATATTTGAGGCCAAATCTGGAAAAAGGGCAGGTCAAGAATTAAGAAGGAATTTTGGGAACCCAAAGTATGCAAAAATTAGTTTCTTCTGAATCAAGTAGTGGCGGCTTGTGGAACATGTTGATGGTAGAGCCGGATACAATATGTCCTTTTTTGAAGAAAGAAAGAACAATTTATCTTCCTCGGCCAAAGTCACTGGCGAAAAAGTGTTTTAAGAATTAATTAAAAATTCTTGCTGAGCTTGAAACTACAGGTAGTGCCATGGCTTCTTGGCTCTGCGAGCCGCCCCTGGAATCAAGAATCACGCAGATACTCTTCCCATCTCAGTTGAGATTGGCGAGAATATCTAGAATCTAAAACATTGCATTAAAAATTATGATCAGACCAAAGTAACTGGCGAAAAAGTGTTTTAAGAGTTAATTAAAAATTCTTGCTGAGCTTGAAATTACAGGTAGTGCCATGGCTCCTTGGCTCTGTATAACGAACCGCCCCTGGAATCAAGAATCACTCAGATACTCTTCCCATCTCTGTAGAGATTGGTGAGAATATCTAGAATCTAAAACATTGCGTTAAAAATTACGTGTGGTCTATCCTTTTTGGCAAATTATCCGACGGCTTTTACAAATTGTTTCTTGAGTGATTCGGGGCAGATAATGATCGCGGCGGCAAGATCCCGCCAGCGTTTATTAAATTTTTGAACGCATGATCCGCGCTGTTCATTTTTTGATCGGGTTGATAGGAACGCGAGGCTTTAACAATTAGAAATGAGGCAAGTACTTGACGGTCGTTCGCGTCGAATGGAAATTGGATCGAACTGAAGGTCAGAGCACAGGTGATTTTTGCACGTACGCCACTCTGACCCGGAACACAAAGGTAACTGTCGATTGCTAGAGTAATTGAGAATGGAGCGGTATTTTTTGATCGTTGACAAGTATCCAAAAATTAAACCATTTAAATGGTCGGTCTTATATTTAAAAGATTTTTGGTTTGTTCTACTTTTATTAATAAGAAAATTGAAAATAATGGCGCTGTGGCTTCTTGGTTCTAGACATCTCCTTACAATCATTGTTAAATAAATCCAATCAATATTTGATTTGGTGACAATAGCAATTTCTTAATCACAAATTACAATATATTCTATTTTATTTTTAACACAACCTTTACCTTGAGGATGTGGTAATTATGACTTCGTCAGTTAAAAAAATGCTACGGATGTAAAAAAAGTTTGCAAAGACTTCGTCAGTTAAAAAAAATGCTATGGATGTAAAAAAAGTTTGGAAAGATTTTTTTTTGAAGATTTCGATAAAAAATTATTTTTCAAAATTTTTCCAAAAATTTGTAGATGTTTGTTAAGTAAGGGCGGACGAGGGTAATATTTTGGTGTTTTTTGGAGTTCAGCGGCATGTCACCCACGACCATGCGCTCGATTTAGTTCGCGACAGAATCGCGTCAGTGCGCCCGGCTATTAGCGGCAGGTGCTAAAATAAGCTTGACCTATGTTATGTGGACAGTATGCGATGTGCTACCAGTTCAGGCCGCACAGGTAGTAATATCGTGTAGTAGCTGTGCAACCGATACCATTCGGATCTTTACACGCCAGTGTGTATCAACCTCCGATTTTTGATAGTAAAGAAACTCGAGACACAATCTTCCGCCCCAAAACACAAGTCAGAAACATCCAAATCGCAATCGACCCGACACCTAGCTCAACACAACAATCGAAAGGTTTTTGACCGGTTATCAGGCGTCCGACGCGAAATCCAACACTCTTGCACTAGTTCGTGTTTGGATAAATCTCGTGTATAAATATTAGTCATATCGTAATACCGATTGTTGCGTTAATACTATTACTACTATGGCGATAATGATACCCATTTTAAAACCGCAATTACGCCGACCGCACTGGGATTGTTTGTGGCACTTCTATTCTCACTTTCAATTCAACTCCGGAAATAGACTTGGAATGTTTAATTTTGAGAAATTACTCGGGGAATAATGAAATTTCTGTTAAGTAATTCTTACGGCCGGAGCGAAGGACGGCGGTTAAAAATAATACCGCCAAACTTTGTTTTGTTTATATTCCCCCCACAAAAGCCCCATTGAATTCTCGAATATATTTCCCCAGAGTGCACCCTCTTTGTGTTTGGAATATCGTAAATTGGGGTTGCTTAACTACGGGCTCTTTATGAAAATCGGTGTTATAGTTTCTTAATCTATGGATGTGTTAGATGATGTACAGCAGAGGCAATTTGTGCATGTTCGTTGGTCAGGCGAATTTTTTAGAGGAAATGTATAGTTTTGGACAATTTTATTATCGTTGTCTCGCCTTAGAATTTTCATCAGCAGTCGATTCGCGGGTTTTTTTCTGGTACGGCCGAGGTAGCAGAGGTGGTAATACAGATAGGTGCTGTCACGCAGCCAGCCGTCTTTGCACCGACCCTACCTATCTGTTGCTACCCTTGCTACCAGAAAAAAACCCGCGAACCGTCACTGGTAGTTATTTATTTGAGCCTTGGTTCATCTCAATTGGCAATTTTTATTTCAACAAATGATTCAAGATTTATTCAATGGATGACCCTGAGGTGTCCACCTCCAAATTATTTGATTAAATCTGTTTAAATACACCACTACCATTTTTTCTTTTGTTTTTCAATTGTGGGTATTGAAACAAGCGCGGATTGAAAGCTCATTAATTTAATGGATTTGACGCACGTTTTTGATCTAACACATTAAAATCAGTATTAATTGTTTAACCTTAAGTTAATTAAAATCGTGCGCATGAACCATTTGTGTAATCATCAGAACCAGTTCAATGTTGACATTGATACTTTCATGAGTATCCTCGTTTTTAGGGCAAACAATTAATCTAAGGATGATGGCGATACACAATTTTTCTCAATACTAATTTACGTTCCGCTTTTTCGTTTTTCGCGAAAAGTTACTTTCTAGTTTTTTTAACTTTCCACAAACAATAAGCATACTGTTGACAGATATATACGTTTTCTTATTCCGCTAGATGGCGTTGCTGTTAACATATATGTAATGTTCCAGGCAATCTAAAGCCGCACCACACACATGGAACGGTTTCCTAGCGGCGCAGCAAAAGGGCTAAAAGTATTATTATTAGTATTTGTTATTGTACTAGGCTGACAGATCTCTGGTAAATTGTCAGTTAAGGTCATTTGTAAAAGTGCCAATACTTAAAAAACTTTAATGTATTATTATTATTATTTGTTATTGTACCAGGCTGAAAGATCTCTGGTCAATCGCCTGTTAAGGTCATTTGTAAATGTGTCTCAATAAAAGTATTGTCTCTCTCTTTGAATACTTAATTATAATCTTTAAACTGTTTAGCTAAAATAATTTGATAATTCGTTACTTACAGGCGATGATCACTCATGCCTTCTTTGAATGCCTTAGGTTTACTCTACCAAGAACAGTTTTTACTGTTCCGCCCGGCCCTGCCAATTACGTATTCCATCCAGTTTTTATCGTTTTGCCCAATGCGACATCGATTTGACAAGCCGCGGTCTGCTCCTAAAATTCGTTGGCAGGCGGTAAACTAATGACATTTTCGAGATTTTTATCAATCCATCCTGACAGCGCCCGTTCAAGGTGGATCAGAGGTTCTTGCGCAACATCTAGAAATGCGTGGCGCTGAGGCGCATCATCATAACAAGTTTATTTAGCGTTCGACTTATCTATTTCGTCGATTTCATTCAATTTACACATTTTGGGCATTCCTGCGATGCCTTGTTGCGCAATTAAAATGCGGCGCGATCGCCTCCATTATCGCCTCATTACAATATTCGATCCTGTCAGGTGCGGTGGCCCACAATTTTCGAGGGGACACCTATAAATTTGGTTCATCTCCGAGAGGAGTTATCGCGAACGTTTTAATTAAAACCCGACCGCCGATTTCGCCACAGCCTGCTCGTAAATCTTCCAAGGCGAAATGAAATTCATTACTGGCCGGTGTAACTAATAACTACAACCGATACCAGCACGAATCTTTGTTGATAACTTCCGATGTTTAATAGTCCTGCCGTTGTTGAAAAATTTTTACGGGTAATTTATATATTTAAAACCTAGCCTTTGAATACATTATCTACATCTTTTTTTTTTGTATTGACTACTTGGTCCTCAGACACATTTGTACTAGATAGAAAAAGGGATTTCGCCAGTACATCTTTAAGAAATTTTATTTAAAAATTTGTATTCTTATTATAGAGAAAGCAGTCTAGACAGCAATACATATTAAAAAAAAAATACTGCTTCCAGACAAGCCTTTTAAAGTACAGGAAATATTGATGTGTAATAAATAAAGCAAGCAAAGAAAGTATTTTAGCTTTAGAAATGCGCGCAAGAACAATCTCCGATTCTTGAGATGTGTCAATCGCTAGGAGTGTGTAGAATTTATGTAACTTCAGAATGATGGAAGCGACATACACGCACAGAATTGCATGGAAAATGACCTGCTTGAATAAACACAATTTTAGATAAGTAAAAAATATTTCTATCGATTTTTTTTTTGGCATTGGAAACTGGTCCATTCAGCCAGAGTTTTTCAATTAACTGTATATATTGATTTATTATATATATATATATATATATATATATATATATATATATACATATATCAATTAGATATTAAATAATGATGGGGGGGGGGGGGACATACACTGGACATGTGTATGGACATGGGATTCGAACCCATGACCACGAGGCCCGTTGAGCAGGAGCTCTACTCACTAGGCCACTGCGGCCCCATCTATCGATATATTTCGATTAAGATATAAATTAAAACACTTTCTTTAATTCTTGAATAACACACGAGTTATCTAAGCGAGTGTAGTTTCGATCATTATGAAACTAAAAGTGCATCAACTGATGAAAATTATGAAGATTACCTTCCAGTCGAATAATTGAAATATAAAACCCCTGTTCTACTAAAAACTACTTAACACGTTGCGGCTACGATTTTTGTGTGACTTCATAATAGGCGGTACGGGTCATATAAACCCCGTACAATTTTGTTACTGCAAACCGAATGGAGTTAATCGATACCACAAATTAATATTAATATGTGATCGGTACCAAAAAAAAAGTACGATGAAGTTACAACCTTTGCCCGTATTCTATTCCGCCAAATACGGGACACATATACCCCGTAACGCAGTTAACGTGTTAAACATTTGTTTATGATGTCGTGACTGAATGATAAAAAAAAATATGAAAATAATTGGAAGTACGTTCACTATTTTTCACCATTATCACAAAACACCAATTCAAATTACTACAACAATACATGCATTTATCGTTATAGAATTATCAAACTTTGATAAGTAAATCAAGCGTAGAAACTTGGGAATTTACGTCGTCTTGCTAGTCTTTACGAATTATAATTTGTGTTGATATGCATTTCGATCAACGGTTTTAGTATTTTCTATCAATGAAATAGTAGTTCAATACTGAAGATAACGGCAGGTAATTTATGGTTCATTATCTGTTACATCTTTTACAACTACGTTTACAAGCCATTAATAACAGAAATGGGGATAAAACTGTTGAACTTCCTAGTTGAAATCAATGGATTTAAATAGATCGACATTTGTTGGCAGAATAATGAGTACAATATTTCACGTCACAATATTTTTTTTTGTCAATTAATGACACTTTTAGTGGATGTGCTTAGTTAGCCATTACTGCATACATGTATGGAGTTAACATATTATACCGGGTTTAACTTGACATATCAAAATTGTTTTTTTTTGTTTTTGTTTTTTTTGTAGAAATTCTTCTTGAACATTTTGAATATTTTCCAGGCTAATTCTGGGCATTCATCTCTCTCGCGGGCTATTCTATCGGTCCTCGCCTGCCAAACCACCTATTCGTATAGCAATTGTCAAAAAACGCGGGTGCGCCGTCTTGTTGAAACTATATTGTATTTATGGAAGGTCAAGATATTTTTCTTTGGAAAAAAGCACTGGAGCAAGGGCATTTTACTAAAGCTCTAAATATCAAGATCTCACCTACAATTGTCATTTACTCGAAAAATTTCTTATGATGGCAATATTTTTATACTGCCAGTTCGACAATGAAGAGATCTCTCAAAATCAAAGACAAAAATAGGGCGTTGTCATTTAAAAAACAAAATGGCTGACGTCATTACTCAAAAGCAATTTGAATTTTATGCAAAAATGTGTATTTTTATAAAAGAAAATCGACCTGTTTTTCAAAAATATTTTATTTCGGTTTTACTGAATATATTCCATATTTTAGGCGCGCACTGTATACGATTATTAACCACTTCGCGCCCATGCTGCTTTGATTGGGTTATAGCATAATCCCAAGTTTATTGAAAATATACTTTTTTCTTGTTGTTGCGGTTTTCTACGAAATATTATTCCACTATCATAAACTCATTTATGCAAAAAAATATTTAAAAAAATATTCCATAGATGGCGCTAAAGTGGTATTTTTTTAATTTGTAAAATATTTTTTTTTGCTTGTCGCCACATAGCGCGACCTGGGCGTGAAGAGGTTAAAGCATAAAAATTTAAATTAACAAACAATCAAGTAAAATGTAGTATTTTGCAAATCCAAAATCCGCAAAGTTTAGTTATCACACAGATATTTCATAGATAGTTTTGTACTGTCAAAACATAAAAAAAACAAGAGTCCAGAAAAATGTAAATTTTGAAATTCGAAACCTTTCTTACTGCAGAAATTTTGCAAATCAAAAATCCGTCAAGTTTGAAATTCAAATAAAAGTTATTGCACAGATGTTTCATAGATAGTGTTGTAAAGCTCAAAAATTAAAGAAAATGTCCAAACAATTAGAAATCCGTACTCGTTACAGAAATTTTGCAAATCCAAAATTCGTAAAGTTTAAAATCCAAATAAAAGTTCTACAGACCTTTCATGGATAGTTTTGTACTACAAACATAGAAAAAACAAAAGTCCAGATTATTGTAAATTTTTAAATTCGAAACCTTTACTTACTGCAGAAATTTTGTAAATCAAAAATCCGCCAAGTTTAAAATTTAAATAAAAGCTATTGCACAGATGTTTCATAGATAGTTTTGTACTGCCCAAAAATTAAAGGAAAAGTCCCAACAATTAGAAATCCGTACTCGTTACAGAAATTTTGCAAATCCAAAATCCGTAAATTTTAAAATCCAAATAAAAGTTATACAGATCTTTCATGGATAGTTTTGTACTACTCAAACATAAAAAAAAAACATGAGTTCAGACAAATGTAAATTTTGAAATTCGAAACCTTTACTTGTTGCGGAAATTTTGCAAATCAAAAATCCGTCAAGTTTAAAATTCAAATCAAAGTTATTGCACAGATGTTTCATGGATAGTTTTGTACTGCTCAAAAATTAAAGAAAAAGTCCAAACAATTAGAAATCCGTACTCGTTACAGAAATTTTGAAAATCCAAAATCCGTAAAGTTTAAAATCCAAATAAAAGTTATACAGATCTTTCATAGATAGTTTTGTACTACTCAAACATAAAAAAGAAAAATTGAGTCCAGACAAATGTAAATTTTGAAATTAGAAACCTTTACTTACTGCAGAAATTTTGCAAATCAAAAATCCATCAAGTTTAAAATTCAAATCAAAGTTATTGCACAGATGTTTTATAGATAGTTTTGTACTGCTCAAAAATTAAAGAAAAAGTCCAAACAATTAGAAATCCGTATTCGCTACAGAAATTTTGCAAATCCAAAATCCAAATAAAAGTTATACAGATCTTTCATGGATAGTTTTGTACTACTCAAACATAAAAAAAAACGTGAGTCCAGACAAATGTAAACTTTGAAATTAGAAACCTTTACTTGTTGCGGAAATTTTGCAAATCCAAAATCCATAAAATTTAAAATCCAAATAAAAGTTATACAGATCTTTGAAGGATAGTTTTGTACTACTCAAAACAAAAGTCAGATAAACGTAAATTTTGAATTTCAAAACTTTTACTTGCTGCAGAAATTTCGCAAATCCAAAATCCGTAAAATTTAAAATCCAAATAAAAGTGACCTTACAAAACTTTTTTGGATAATCCTGTACTGTTCGAATAAAAGTAATCAAAACCCGCACAATTAGAAACCCAAATATCTCTCAGCGTAATGAATAAAAATTTATACCAATGAAAATCACGCAATTTTCTATATGAAACCAGATGTGATGTCAACAAAATGTTTGCATCAAAACCTAAAATCAGAAGAGATCTTTAATTTTTAGTAGATGCAACATATATCGAAAAAAATTGTAACTTGAACAAAATCTTTTTATCCGTTACTAAACGACCATGATAATTTTGTTATTATTATTTTCCATAAACGATTTGTGGATTTTCTAAACAGGTATATTCAGATATGTTTCGAAAAATGAGTATTTTTCTTACGGTTGGGCAAGTGACAACAGACAACATTATCTGGCGACAAGAAGATGATTTTTCTGAAGGAAGGGTTATGATTAATGGGACATCGGGTATTAGCGGAGGTTACTAGACGATTAAGCCACGACCTATTTACTATATTAATCTTCATAGTGGACAAGCACTATGTACCGATAATACGTTACAAATAAAACCTTTCATGGAGTCTGGGATTCGAAGTGGAAATCTAAAATCAGATGCCTGCACCACCGAATGCTAATGAAAATGATAAGATAATAATTCAAGGAAGGGTGGCTCATAGGAAGTGGAGTTGGGCGAAATGACTCTTTTTTGTGAGTCGACTCGTCGTGAAGAGTCGAAGAAAAATTAAAAAAGTATGTGAGCAAAATTTACTTCCAAAACATATCGATGAGCAAAAAAAATCCTCATTGTCAAATTTTCTGTGTACCTACTACTTTTGCAATTTCATGGTTCAAACTGAGTCAGAACAATTACACATGAGTTACCCATCTCTAATAGGAATGCAGGTTAAGAAAGCGTAGATTGTGGGAAATTGGATTAGCCAGCTAGGGCATTCAGCCACGACCAATTGTATGAATTTGTTGAAGGGACAAACATTCTTCGTTAGAAAAAGGGACTCGAGTAGCCAGCTAGGGCATTCAGCCACGACCAATTGTGTGAAACATTCTTCGTTAGAAAAAGGGACTCAAACCCGCACCGACTTTACTTGCGCAGAAATTTCGCAAATCCAAAATCCGTAAAATTTAAAATCCAAATAAAAGTGATCAAACAAAACTTACTTGGATAACCATGTACTGTTCGAATAAAAGTAATCCAAAACCGCACAATTAGAAACCCAAATATCTGAAAAAGGGACTCAAACCCGCACCGACTGGGATCAGAGGTCGGAACTCTACCCACCAGACAGCGGCTCTCGTTATATATTTTAAGTTCTTCCACATACATTTTGTCACAGTTAAAATCTGTTGAAACATTACGCAACATGTTGAGGTTTATCTCCTCAAAATACCTAATCACTCATTTATTCCAAAATTCTCCACGGCTCCAAAAAAACTGAGCACAAAACGCTCAAAAGTTAAGAAAATCGAAGATTGTGAGCAATTAATTAATTATTTCTGAAAAAATTACAATCGCATATACAATAAGAACAAATTGCCGAGCAAAAACGATAATCGCTTCTTAACAAACCAACGCTAATTAGGGACGTATCAATTACAAGCCTCGATTTAAATAATTTCCTCCGTGATTTTAACAAGTGAAATAAGCCATCACTCAATATACGACTTATCTGGTCTTCAACGCTGCCCCGTGTACGACTGATGTCAATTGTTTATTGATAAGCATTGGACAAGAGCATTAATAATGCGGTAGGATTTTCTGAATGGCAAATATTAATTTATTCATGTATGCGCGACTTGGGTCACTCACTTCCATTCATTTGAGCGTATTTTAACGAGATAATTCGATTAAGAAAGGACTTCCAAGACCTCAACGCTTCTAATTTTAGATGATAACATTGTGAACCTTGAAAATGTTCCAATTGTTCTATTCTTGTGTGTTGCGTTTGGGAAACAAGCAAAAGTGTCACATGAAATTTGTATGGCTAAAATTTGATTATTTGGATTTCAAAATTTGGTCACGGTATCTTTAAATCCCGCCATTGTGTTCTTCTCGGGTTGCTATTAAAAATGTCTACACACTTGAGTTATAACACATTCGGGCGGAAAAAAGAATCGAAAACAGGTGAATCCATGTTTTATTTATTAGGCACAAGAAACAGTTCCAATTGTGACTCTGGTAAAAATAGCCAGGATTAGGGTAAAAATAGACACCGGCGTCGGGATTCCCGACAAAATCTAAATGGTTAATTAGGCTGGCTGGCATACGGAATGCAAATTAAATTTTCGGCACGCTCAATTTCCGATACTGAGTGCTAACCGTTGTTCCGCAAGATGATCGAATCGTTAAGGTTAAGAATAAATGCGGGAAGACAAAAATTACTTGTTTTCCAAATTCCGGGATTTACGACTGTGGCAAAATTTACTTTTTAATTTTACTACTAAATGATCTCTAATAAATACAAATAGTATTAATTTTTATCGATCATCTTGTTTTGGTTTTCATCTTCTTTCCATATAAACAGAAGTGGGTTATGGTACAGAGTGAGTTAATGGTTTTAGGATGGACAATTATTGATGAAGGGTCTAGGATTTTTGAATTTGGACGATAAATGTAGGTTTTCGAGTTTTTTTTAAATTGCAAATAGTGTTGAGTGGTTAAAATTGAGATGATTATTATAATAAACAAAAGATGATCAAGATAATTTTTTTGATTAAACAAACAATTAATTGACATTTTAATAAATTCGTATACAAATTTAATTCAAATTGATACTTTTGGTATTTTAACCAGGGTTCGGATGTTATATATCATCGGATACATATCACGATATATCATCGGATACATATCACGATATATATCGTGATATATATTCGATGATATATATCATGGATATTTATGAAACACACAATACCAAAAAATTCCCCCGTTTCTCAAATATTCCCAGTTGCAACAATATGAGTAAGCATTTGCTCTAATATAAACTAGAGATGGGCGAAATGACCCTTTTTTGTCGAAAAGAGTCGATTCTTGAGTATCTCACGACTTAAAAATGAAAAAGTAAGTGTGAGTAAAAAAAAAATAGAGAAAACAAAAAAAAGGTCCTCACTTTGAAAATTCTTCAATTTATCCCTGAAACTATGTTTTTAGAGCAAGTCCTCATTACAAATTTTTTTCAATTTGATGTCAAACATTTGACATTTTAAATGTAATTTTTTTACTATTTTGTAAGCAACTGTGTTTTGTTTGCAATAAATAAATATAATATAAATAAATGGCTGAAGGGCTCCGGTCAATGGCCATTGTATTTATTATTTATTATGTATTTAGTAAGCACAATAAACGTTTATTATTATTATAAATAAAGTATGTGCATTATACACTCGGCGTCAAAAAAAAAGCGCTACTCGAAAAATCGCGAAAAAAACTCGCTTTTTCAAACCGTCGTAACTTGGTTCAATTTGGTCGAAAATCGATGAATCTTTCAGTTTAGGAAAGATTTAAGTTTTATCTTTAAGAATGTGTAGTTGATTTTGACCCCAAGTTCAACCCACCCCCCGTAACAACGCGATAGAAAAAAAATGTTTTTTATGTAAAAAATTGTCCAACTTTGACAAGCTGTACAGTGCGCAAAAAAAATCGTCGGGAAATTTCACCACAATGGCAGAAAAATTTGATCAATTTCCTTCAAGTGCCTTAAAAATTCGAGTTGTTTCGATGATTTGGAGCAAAGTTATGAATTTTTGAAAAAAAATGAAATTGAAAACAAGTTGTAAAAATTTAACATTTTTTGTCAATCCAAAACACTTTTTGTAGGGGTTTTCAGGAAAACTTCTTAGATCGCAAAATTCCATCGAGTTTCGTGCGAAATTCGCCTAGTTATGGCCAAAAAGGCGCAAAATGTATTTTTTTTCATAACTGCATAACTTCGCGCCAAATCATCGCATCGACTTGAATTTTGGAGGAAATTGGAGGAAAATGATTGAACTTTATTGCCAAGCCGATTGAGTCTACGATTTTTTTTGCACACGGTACAAGAAACCAAATTTGCACATTTAAACTTCAAAAACATTTTTTTTCCTTTAGGGGGTGGCAGGGGGTGGAATCGTTTTAGCAACAAAACAATTCACATGACGTTGAAGAGAAAATTTGAAACTGTTTAGACTGCAAAAGTTCATCGATTTTGCTGCAAAATTACTCAAGTTATGGCCAAAAAAGTGAAAAATGTCATTTTTTTTTCAATAATTCATAACTTTGCTCCAAATCATTGAAACGACTCGAATTTGAAGGCATTTGAAGAAAATCGATTACATTTTTCTGCCATTGTGGTGAAATTTCCCGCCGATTTTTTTTTGCGCACGGTACAGCTTGTTAAAGTTGGATAAGTTTTTACATAAAAAACATATTTTTCCATCGCGTTGTTACGAGGGGGGTGGTTTGGACTTGGGGTCAAAATCAACAACACATTCTTAAAGATAGAACTTGAATCTTTCCCAAACTGAAAGATGTATCGATTTTCGACCAAATTGGACCAAGTTTCCAGCAGTTGTACGAACGATTTACGTCAAAAGAAATTTTGCTCGTCTCAGTTCCTGTAAGTCTCACAAATAATTTTATGAACAAATAGTGTTCAGAATGGGATTCTAGACTTGAAAAAATACAAAAATAAATTTTTGAAGAAAAATTAAATTTAATCGTTTTTCGGCATTTCCAGCAGTTGTACGAACGATTTACATCAAAAGAAATTTTGCTTGTCTCAGTTTCTGTAAGTCTTACAAATAATTTTCATGAACAAAATTAAATTAAATTTAATCGTTTTTCAGCATTTCAAAAATCGAGTTTTTTTGCGATTTTTGGAGTGGCGCTTTTTTTTTGACGTCGAGCGTATAATTAATAAGTCACATAAACATTAATATTAATGACCAAGAATAAATATCAAGAAGTTGATATATATCCGATATATTGATATTTATATAAATATCGGATATTTTCTGAACCCTGATTTTAACCCTCTTATTTACGCGAAATTCTTAAGTTATTATATATAACTCAAGAAAATGAAATAAAAATTTTTTTCGAGAAAAAAAAACAAGACTCCATATGGAGTCCTTGGTAAAATGGTACCAAAAAAATGACGGCGATCTGATAAAAGGTATGACGCCATATGGCATCCACGGGAAGGGCAGGGTTAAACCAAACCGTAATACTAAAAAGATGTATTTGCAGTTCTCGGAAGACCCAAGTGTCTATAAAATTTTGAACAGAATCGCCGCTGCATGTTGAGTTAACTAGAAACTGGTAGTGGTTGTTGGTTGTGATTTCAGGCACATGAGAGTATTGCTTTTGTGTGGTATCGCCCGAAGGTGTAAAGAATTATTGTTATTAAAGGATCCTGTAATAGGCCTTATCAAAGAACAATCGATTCGGAAAAAACTGGTTTGCGCGCGTTGCCGGAATTAACCACGTGAATTTCATAAAATTCTGGTAATCATTAGTTTATGATATATAGGCCTTAGTTAATCAAATATTTTATAACTTAATTACAAATGGTCGGTAGATAATCTAAATTATTTTTGAAGTTCCGATCTGTGCGTGATATCCACAGTAGTAATGCCATTAAGTACACGAGAGCAATTTACAACGATCACCCGACTAAGTGATCAGTATTTATCAATAAACCTATAGATTATATAGCAGTAAATAAGTGCATCTGATTTATCGGAGATTTCACTTCTGGAATAGTTAATAATTCATCAGATAATTTCCCGGGCAGTGGCTTATTAAATAAATACCTTGTTAAGCAGGATGCATACCTTATTTTTTGGTTTTCAGCGAGTTATTAATCTTAATTAATAAGATACTTGGGCTCCTCGTAAAATCCTGAAATCTGGCCGAGTCCTAATTACGCAGGTAGCGCTCAATTTCGCCGTCATGAAGAGGGTTACGTAAAGACCGCCTCTCGCATGGGATGTAATAATGAAGGGTCTTTTATTTTCAATTTGTGCATATTTTCGGTTTAAGGGTGGTCTGGATACAAATTCGGTCTGATTTATAATTCCCCGGCACGCACCAGACTCGTAATTAATGATTTAGGCGTAATTTCACTTTCTAGACGGACAGCTCTATTTAATGATCGCTTGAAGTTTAGTTACTTTCCTTATTACTATTAATTATATAATCAAGCTTGAAACTTATCAGCATTTACCTAGTTAATTTCTCAACTTGTATGATATGCCAAATTGTGCTAAATTGTGCTTGATAAAAAGCTGGCCCTCTTTTGGATAATTACCGAATTAACATTAATTAAGTACTGCTCCTTGTCCACTAACCAGCGTTTTCGTACAGCTAAATCATGCGAGTAAGTGATTGACCACTTACCCATTTCAACTTCCCTATTATCTCGTGGGCATATAAATTGTAAACAAGTGATATTATTATAAAGACGTTTGCTTTATTTAACACTAGAAAAATACACCGGCATGATCACATTATTATCCAATGCTAACTCAATTAATATACGGATTTAGAATTGATTTTTCTGTGTAAAAATGTTACTTTAGCAACTTACCATGTCTTAACACGTTCACTGCGTTACGGGGCATATGTGTCCCGTCGTGGACTTCTATCGAATAGAATTCCTTCGAACTTTCCGAACTGCGGAGGTTGTAACTTCGTGTAAAAGTTGTTTGGTACTTTAACTCGATTCCGTTTGCAGTAACACAATTTGAAAAAAAAATGTACGGGGTTTATATGACCCGTACCGCAACAAAAATCGTAACCGCAGTGAACGTTTTAAAAAATCGTACTTTTTGCAACAAGAAAAATAAACATGCCAAGCTGTTACAATACAAAAATCAATGATCCCCAAAGCGTGAAAAAATAAACCGCTATGGCACTTTTTTTCACGCTTTTTGTAGGGTTCAAGAATCACATATTTTATGAACCCAAATTAATGAAAAAAACTGTACATTTTATAACGGACGTAGAAAAAAATTATTATACTCGTTCTTGCACTCAGATGATGTAATTAATAAAAAAAAAATCCTAGCGTTTCGTAACACCACATAAATTCTGAAATTATCAACATTTCCTAGATACGGGGCCGTTTTAATGGCGTCACCGCGATGCACAAATTACGATAAAATCGGTATCGACAATTAGGGGCAATAAACGAGATAATGCTGGAATCGAGGAAACCCTCGGATGATGTCTCAATTTTTGGGCCGCGCGCCAAAAAGCGCTACGCGGTAGGTAAGCCGACCAAAAATTTGAATAATTCATTACGGTTTCGCGTTGTGCAGGAATTTCCGAAAAAAGTTGTTATGCAAATCGCGCCGGCCTATAATACCTATGAATCACCGTAGTTGTGGGGTGTGTAATCAAGGGTTGGGGATTGAGCCGAGCGTGAGATGACTCAATTAGGCTTAAAGTATTAATTATAAAAAGGATGTTTGGAAGACGGAGGTGTCCAGAACAATGAAGACGCCCCACAGACGCTACTATTATTAGAGTTTTAATTTATGTCTCGCAGTTGCTACGGAATTAACTTCTTTTAAAGGCAAGTGAACGTGACTTAAACGATCGATAATGAACTACCTAAATATATTTAAAAAAACACAATACTTAAATGTAGTTATTTAAACTAATGATAAAGCGCTGCGTGAACAAAAAATATTCTTTCGGGTTTAAGAGGCTGCGACTATTAAAAGGTTAAGAACCACTGCCCTAAACGACCTTCATGATCTTGAAAAAAATCACGCTCAAAAATGTGTGTTTTTTTACATTTTAAAAACAATTTTTTAGCGGTTAAAAAATAAAATCATATTTTTAGGGTGTTTCAAGGTCATATCTTGGCAAAAATGGAGTATACAAAGCTCGAATAAAAATTATCACTGAAATATTTATAATAATTACTTTCGAATTTTAAAAGGACCGCGATTACTAAAAGGTTAAGAACCACTGCCCTAAACGACCTTAAATGATCTTGAAAAAAATCACGCTAAAAATGTGATTTTTTTAGATTTTAAAAACAATTTTTTAGTGGTTAAAGAATCAAATCATATTTTTAGGGTGTTTCAAGGTCATATCTTGGCAAAAATGGAGTATACAAAGCTCGAATAAAAATGATCACTGAAATATTTATAATAATTACTTTCGGATTTTAAAAGGACCGCGACTACTAACAAGTTAAGAACCACTGTCCTAAATGACCTTCAATGATCTTGAAAAAAATCACCCTCAAAAATTTGATTTTTTTTAGATTTTAAAAACAATTTTTAGTGGTTAAAAAAATAAAATAATATTTTTAGGGTGTTTCAAGGTCATATCTAATAATTTCACAAAATTTTGCTGGTCAATTGTTGATAGTTGCGTAAAAACACCGTCAAAATCTCACGAAAAAAAGAGACATTCAAATTTTTAAAGATGTCGCACCAACATTAAAAGATTTAAAAAAAATCACGTATATAGTATTTATTTGTAGCAATCACATGACCTTATGGGCCATTTCTTTTTTAATTTTCCATCAAAAATGTATTACTCTAATTGACCAATAACCTTGAAAAAATTCATCCTGTTTGGTATTTGGGTCAGAAATATATGTGTTTTTTCAGATTTTTAAAACAATTCTTTAGTGGCTAAAAAAATAAAATCATATTTTTTAACAGTGGTTCAAGGCCAAATGTTGGCAAAGAATGAGGTTATATATACAAAGCTCAAATTACTGAAATATTAACAATAATTTCACAACATTTTGCTGGACAATTGTTAATAGTTGATATAAAAAACGTCAAGATCTTATAAATACCTTGAAAAAATATATGTGATGTTTTTCAGATTTCGAAATAAATTCTTTAGTGGCTAAAACATTTTTTCCTAACTTTAAAAAAATGTTTTATACCCTAAATGACCTTCAATGATTCACCCTCTTTGGTATTTATATCAAAAATATATGTGAATTTTTTCAGATTTTTAAAACAATTCTTTAGTGGCTAAAAAAATAAAATCATATTTTTTGCGGTGTTTCAAGGTCAAATCTTGGCAAAAAATGAGGTTATGTATACGAAGCTCAAATTAATGTAATATTTACAATACTTTCATAACATTTTGCTGGACAATTGTTGATGGTTGTATAAAAAACGTAAAAATCTTATAAAAATGAAACATTCGAATTTTTAAAGAAGTCGCGCCAAACATTACGAGATGAAAAAATTCACGTTTATAGTATTTATTTATGACAAACATATGACCAAATCAAATTTTTCGCCGCTGTAAAATATGTTTTCTTCAATTTTCCAATAAAAATCAATCAATGACCTTGAAAAAATATATGTGATTTTTTCAGATTTTTATAACTATTCTTTAGTAGCTAAAAAAATAAAATCATATTTTTTTCGGCGTTTCAAATCTTGGCAAAAATGGGGTTATATATACAAAGCTCAAATTACTGAAATATTTACAAGACTTTCATTACATTTTGCTAGACAATTGTTGATGGTTGTATAAAAAAACGTAAAAATTTGTAAAAAAAATATTATTCAAATTTCCAACAAAACCAAAAAATGATTTTTTTCAGATTTTGAAATAAATTCTTTACTGTTAAAACATTTTTTTAACATTCAAAAAAATGTTTATACCCTAAATGACCTTCAATGATCTTGAAAAAATCAATATCTCAAAAATTTTTGTGAATTTTTTCACATTTCAAAAACAATTCTTTATCAATCAAAGTGGTAAAAAAAATCGCGCTATCGTGTGTTGAAACCACCACTTCCTTTTTTAATTTTAAATTAAATTCTAACAATTTTTCTCTCAATAAACGCCCCCTTTTAACAGCATCACAGGATGCACGAATATACTTTTTTTTATACATTTGAATGTAACATTATTTTCAACCGTAATTTTACATTCCCAACTTGTTAAAAAATAAATTAATTTAAATAGAAAAACCGATTTTTAGAATAATGAAAAATTGGGCAAAAAAACGGTTAACCGGCTTTAACCGGTCTGACATATATTTAGTATTAGAGAGTGACTCCAAGCGACACGCCTTCCGAATATGCTAAACTTGCGTGACACCGCGTTGATGTCACGCCGTCCGGTGGACCGGCGAAAGTTAGGTCAAGTGAGACACGGCGTAGATGCCGCACCGTGCTTAACGTGTTTAAAATGATCATGATTTCTCCGATAGTGACGAGATCACCAATCACCATATTGAAAGTTACTTACTTTGCTACGGCTTGGAAAAAATATAAAAACAATTGATACAGACTTGAAATTTTCCAAATTTACACAAAATATATTCTGCTCACAATCTTAAATTCAATTGGCTTCGGAGATTTGTTGTCGCGTTCTCCGAATACTTTCTCACTCTGCGCAAACTTTATCCTCAGGTGACGCGAGATTTGTTATCGCGTTCTCTCAGAATACTTTCTCACTCTGCGCAAACTTTACCCCCACACGTCTAGAGTGCTTGGTAATGCTGTAAAGATATCTTTGGATAGTTAATTGTCTAATTACAAAAATTCCGTATAATTGTGTACCTGGCATGGAGTTTTGTTTGAAATTAGAAATATTGATTATCATGTTAGTGTAATAACTAACTTGTCCATACTGATCTTGTGGCATTGTCATGAGTTTTCTATTTACAAAAAAACATAATTGTAGTATAATTGAATTATGTAAGGCTTTCTCATTTCCTCGCACAATCACATAGGAATCGAACACTGACCATATTTACGAAAATAGAACGGTGAGTATTTCATATCTAATTATTTATTACCGCATATAAACGATCATCCTTCCTCTTGATTAGGCGGGAGTTGCGTTTAATGCAATCGTAAAAAAAGTTTTAATTGTGCCCGTTTTGTAGTTATTTCATTAGTATGCGATAATCAGATATGATTGATTTATATTGATAGGTTGTTTATTTTGAACGTGCATGCGTGTTAAGTAGTAATTGGTGTTCCGTGATTACTTAATTAGGCGATTAAGTTGCAGCCTTGGCCTCCGAGTTTTTTAGAAGATGTACTTGGGCAAATAACTCGGAGAAAGTGTTGCCGGCCGAAAGTGAGTCCGAGTACGGCACTGTGCCCGGTGAATATTAATAAAAATCGATGGTTGCGATAGGTCGAGAATGGTGAATAGAATTAGGTGGTGTGTTATGGTAGGTAATGTCGCCCGTGGGTCGACACAATGATGTAACTTCGACACGTCCATCATTCATTTGTCGTCAAAACAGCGTCTCGTATCGCCATAAGATCTGACAGTATACTTCACAGTTGAGACGAATTCCAGATCTTTAAATTTGATTGTTACCACCATTGTAGGTAGGTCGCTAAAGTATCTCTGTTTAATTATGACGATCGAGTACATTTATTATACATTGATTTATACGCAGTGATTTCTTTTGACAGTTTAAGGTTAAAAGTTGGGGACCTATGGCTTTGGGGTGAGGAACAATATTAAATCAACGGAATACTGACATAACGGGCATTCCGGAGGGAACACTATGGTCTATTGACTATTTTTTGTGCTCCACAATGACACGAGGATGGATATAACTGTAAATAAGTACAATAATGCATTGTTGTGATCATTATTTCACCTCGAGTCATTCAACTTCAAATTTTACAGAATGATTCCACTCTCGGTGATTTTTGTCATCGGTGCTTTTTCGAATAGAATACGGCACTCGGCCGAAAACGCGTCATATCTGTGACAAAAACCACCGATGACAGAAAGTAACTGGAGTAAAACGGCCCAGGACGGTAAAAAAAAAATAGAAATTTTTTTTTAAGGCGTTTCTAGTCATTTTAAGCACTATTTACGATTGATGACATTTTGCGTATCTCCGTTCTACAATTTTTTTATAGACAAATAAAAAAATCAAAACAAACATTTTTTTTAAGCATTTTTTTAAAATAGTTTTTTATGCGTTTCCAGTCGATTTAAGCACTATTTATGACAAAAGTCATTTTGCGTATTTCCGTTCATGGAAGTGCCACAATTTTTTTATAGACAAATAGTGTTCAGAATATGCTCTTAGACTTGAAAAAAAAATAGAATAAAATTTTTGAAGCAAATATTTTTAAATGGTTTTTATGCGTTTCCAGTCGATTTGAGCACTATTTATGACAAAAGTCATTTTGCGTATTTCCGTTCCTGGAAGTGCCACATTTTTTTTATAGACTAATAGTGTCCAGGATGAGCTCTTAGACTTGAAGAAAAAAATAGAATAAAATTTTTGAAGCAAATTTTTTTAAATCGTTTTTTAGGCGTTTCCAGTCGATTTAAACACTATTTACGACAAAAGACATTTTGCGTATTTCCGTTCCTGGAAGTCCCACAATTTGTTTTGTAGACAAATAGTGTTCAGAATGAGCCCTTAGACTTGAAAAAAAATAGAATAAAATTTTTGAAGCAAATTTTTTTAAATCGTTTTTAGGCGTTTCCAGTCGATTTAAACATTATTTACGACAAAAGTAATTTTGCGTATCTCCGTTCCTGGAAGTGCCACAATTTTTTTTTATAGACAAATAGTGTTCAGAATGAGCTCTTAGACTTGAAGAAAATAGAATAAAATTTTTGAAGCAATTTTTTTTAAATCGTTTTTTAGGCGTTTTCGGTCGATTTAAGCACTATTTAAGACAAAAGACATTCTGCGTATCTCCGTTCCTGGAAATCCCACAATTTTTTTATAGACAAATAGTATTCAGAATGAGCTATTAAACTTGAAAAAAAAATAGAATAAAATTTTTGAAGCAATTTTTTTTTAAATTGCTTTTTAGGCGTTTCCAGTCGATTTAAACATTATTTACGACAAAAGTCATTTTGCCTATCTCCGTTCCTGGAAATGCCATAATTTTTTTATAGACAAATAGTGTTTAGAATGAGCTCTTAGACTTGAAGAAAAAAATATAATAACATTTTTGAAGCAAATTTTTTTAAATCGTTTTTTATGCGTTTCCAATCGATTTAAGCACTATTTATGGCAAAAGTCATTTTGCGTATTTCCGTTCCTGGAAGTGCCACAATTTTTTTTATAGATAAATAGTGTTCAGGATGAGCTCTTAGACTTGAAAAAAAATAGAATAAAATTTTTGATGCAATTTTTTTAAATCGTTTTTTATGCGTTTCCAATCGATTTAACCACTATTTACGACAAAAGTCATTTTGCGTATGTCCGTTCCTGAAAATGCCACATTTTTTTTTGTAGACAAATAGTGTTCAGAATGAGCTCTTAGACTTGAAAAAAATAGAATACAATTTTTGAAGTAAATTTTTTTAAATCGTTTTTTAGGAGTTTCCAGTCGATTTAAACACTATTTGCGACAAAAGACATTTTGCGTATCTCCGTTCTACAATTTTTTTTATAGACAAATAAAAAAACAAAAAAAAATTTTTTGAAGAATTTTTTTAAAAATAGTTTTTTATGCGTTTCCAGTCGATTTAAGCACAATTTATGATAAAAGTCATATTACGTATTTCCGTTCCTGGAAGTGTCTTTTTTTTTATAGACAAATAGTGTTCAGAATGATCTCTTAGAAGCAATTTTTTTAAATCGTTTTTAGGCGTTTCCTGTCGATTCAAACACTATTTACGACAAAAGTAATTTTGCGTATCTCCGTTCCTGGAAATACCACATTTTTTTATAGACAAATAGTGTTCAGAATGAGCTCTTAGAATTGAAAAAAAATAGAATAAATTTTTTTAAGCAATTTTTTTTTAATCGTTTTTTTTGCGTTTTCAGTTGATTTAAGCACTCTTTACGACAAAAGTAATTTTATCTCCGTTCCTGGAAGTTCCACAATTTTGTTTATAGATAAATAGTGTTCAGAATGAGCTCTTAGACTTGAAAAAAAATAGAATAAAATTTTTCAAGCAATTTTTTCTAAATCGTTTTTTTTATGCGTTTCCAGTTGATTTAAGCACTATTTACGAGAAAAGCCATTTTGCGTATCTCCGTTCCTGGAAGTCCCACAATTTTTTTTATAGACAAATAGTGTTCAGAATGAGCTCTTAGACTTGAAAAAAAAAATTGAATAAAATTTTCGAAGCAAATTTTTTTAAATCGTTTTTTATGATTTAAACACTATTTACGACAAAATTCATTTTGCGTATTTCCGTTCCTGGAAGTGCCACATTTTTTATAGACAAATAGTGTTCAAAATGAGCTCTTAGACTTGAAAAAAAAATAGAATAAAATTTTTGAAGCAAATTTTTTAAAATCGTTTTTTAGACGTTTCCAGTCGATTTAAGCACTATTTACGACAAAAGTAATTCAGAATGAGCTTTTAGACTTAAAAAAAAATAGAATAAAATTTTTGAAGCAAATTTTTTTTAATCGTTTTCTAGACGTTTCCAATCGATTTAAGCGGATGGTGAGTTTCCACAGTCAAATTTGCGTTCCATTCTTGCATCCCGAGATTAAACTGGCAGATAGTATCTTTGTGATTGTTCCATTTTCACTATTAACATTCTCTAATCATTTAAGGCGATCAACAATTTTTTTTTCGCACATTAGCGTATCTCTGAATCAATTCTGGTTTATACATATGCGCCGGATCAAAAAATCTTTCCAGATCCGGGTCGCGGGTTTATATTGCCAACTCTTTGTTGGACCATAGTCTCGTGGCTTATGCGATGCAACAGCCCCGTCAGTAAGATAATTTATATCATCCACCTTGACAAAGTGAGAATGGCATGTAAAATAGTGGACGAAGGGCGCGACGACTCATTCCTGTTATTTTTTTGAAACACGGTGGCGGCCAGGCGTTTTATATCTGTATCTTGTAAGAATTTTTATTTATGGGATATGATGATTCCGCCTGGGAAATAAACCCCATACATCATTCCGGCCATAAAAACGTAACTGGCCCCCTTGAGCATCTTACTACCGCGAAGACTACATTAACTAAGTAAGATATATACATATCTACTTCATCCTGGTTAATTATTAATAGTGCGAACCATATATTTATCACGGCATTCTCCTCGACTCGATTTTTTGGGGAAGGTCCAGACCCTCACCATCATAGATAAATCTAGTTATTCGAGAATTCCCCGAACCGGAAATCGTGCCCATTGTAAATTATAATGTTTAGAGTAAACAATAGACTGGACGATAAACAAAAAACAAACGTATATCTAGATAGTCTAAAAAATAAATAACACTTCGGACGGCACCTAGAAAGCCGCCAGAGCGGACAATTTTTTGATACCCATCGGATGCTTAATACATATTAATAAATACATAAATAAGTCTGTGGAATGCTAAGAAAATAGTACTTTCTAAATGAAAAAATCTGAACGATTACCGATTGCCGGCCGCGATACCGCCCGAAAATTCCGGCAATAGTGAATGGTTATGTAAGCGTTTATCTCCTCGCAGTGCTCTTTATGTTAATGAGGAGATATGTGGTGTGCAAGTGTAGCGTAATGAAGTGTATTATACACACGGTAAAAATAACTTGGCCCACATTCGCGGATTGCCGGACGATTCGCAAGAACAACCATCTTTATATTCTTCGCGGATCCTGAATCTTGCTCAAATATAGCCGCTATATAATCATTCGTTACATAATACCGATTTCCTCGCGGTGCGACCAAGCGGCAAGGAGCAGGTACACCTGTTACTGCCGCGCATTGTTCTTCGTAATGACCTCACGTTGCCACCACATTTAGCAAATTATATAGGCTATATGTTGGACGATGGCACACCGAGGCGTTTCGTTTATCCGGGGCTTCATTGAATTGATTCTAAATTAGATTACCTGGATAGTTCAAGTAACTAGTTCATGACATTTTGTTAATTTATTTATAATTCTTCATATGTCTGCTGCTGATAAACATCGAAAATATTGGGCAATAAAACGTATTCACTTGATGGAGAAAGCGAGTTTGATCTGGACATGTAACCAGCAGAAATGTCTAGATCAGAGTTTCACGCGGAACCCTCTGGAAAAATTAGGGATTCCACGAGATGTTAGACGGCCAAGCCTACCTAAGCCCTGTGTGAAGACAGGGGTAGTCTTCACACCACCTAAGTTCTACGTGTTAGATACAATTCTTGTGAGAGTTTTTGAACTCCGGAAAGAACTATTGGCATATTTCAAATACCACACATTTGATACCACGACTTGGCTCTCTAAAAATTCATGATTAACTAACAAGAGGAGAAGTCAACAAATTCCAAGCAAAAGATAAATTAGTAGCCTTATCTCGAAAAATATAATATTGAGTTTAGCTGTAGATAAAAATAACTTCAGTTTTACGTAGTGGGGAGATCTTCTCACATTTACATTTGACGGCGTTACTTCCCTAAATTGTTCAAGTTTTACTCAACCCTTGGTGATTTCAACAGCTTGCTTGAGACTCAAAGGGTTAATTGCTTCTTTTGAATGAACGAATTTCTAAGGTCGTATTTTTTCTGGTCTTGGCAACTGGCTATCCCCTTAATAAGGTTTTTTCCTCAAGTTCTGATTTTTTTTTTCTAAATAAGTATGAAATTTCTATAGTTACTCGTGCTGTGATTATTCTTTATCCATAAAACCTTCTTTCTAATAGAATATTAAAATCTTCCCATTTCAAAATTTCTAAAATTTTTGAAAACTAAAATGGTCGAAACAACATTATTAAATTTTGAAGCAATAATCAAAATCAGGTAAAAAAAAGTGAGCAATTTTTTGATTCCTTTCAAAATCAACAATAATACCTACTGGCTTTAAAAGTATTGAATTCCCGACCATTGCAAACATTTTGGTAATAGAAAGTTAAATTGACGAAAACATGCTCGAAAGAGTAAAATTTCAACATTAGACACGGGCCATAAGTGCTTAAATATTTGCCGGCGTGTGTACAAATACTCAAGCGTATTTACACGACAAATATTTATATTCTTTATTTTTTATCAGTCCGAGATAAGTTCATTCCCAATTACACCGGTTCTTTAAGTCCAAATTTACTGCCACAATCCGCTTACCCGCATCATGATTTAGCCATTATGGATGTCCAGCGTGGCCATTTGTTATAAATAATTTGGTGCCGGCGGTATTGTTTGCTGGACAGTATTTAGTCACGGCTTATTTTCGGCGTGCCCGGATTGAGCCAACTTATTTTCTTCGTGTCAAATGTCAATAAAGTTACGACGCGGATGTTTTGACTGCGACACGCATTGTTCGCACTAACAGACACCAGAAGCCTTATTTAGTAATTTTCAAAATCTATCAAATATTTTTTACATTTTTCTGCTTCTCTTCGATTATTAAGAAAAAAGGTTAAGGAACGTAGACTAAGATATCTATAAAACTCAAGAAAATTTAAAATACCAAGGATTGAAATGAGTAAGAATATGCTTATTTCATTTATTTTGATGTATAGTAGTTTGTAATAGTAAGTTTAAAATAGGTACTAACTGTCAGTCATCGGTGACTGACGCGGACCTAATAGAATACTTTAGTGTCAGTCACCGATGACTGACAAGCGGTCAACGTGTTAAGGTAATAGCATGTCCTGTAATTATAAAGCGGAGCATAGTCTCAAGCGAAGCAATGAAATATTAGCCGCATCAATGAGTTCGACCACACATGTAAATATTATTAAACATTAAATACTGTTTCCTCATCAGAACACCTACAGACCCGTTTCGACCTTCCAGGTCTCATCAGTGTAGTCAGTTACTGATGGGAAAACGGAAATTACTATTGTAATATAAGTATTCCAAACACCGTTAAAGGTAGAACCGGCAAAGTGGCAGAATCTATTGCCTGAATGTTGTATGTAAATAAATCTGAGGCAACCTCACTTTAAAAAATTTTTTTTTTTTTTAATTAAAAATTTATTTTGTACGTAAATATTATTGTTAGCTAATAAACCTCACACTTCACTCACATCCCATATTATAGCAGCTCGGAGTATATTTGAAGCTCTACCAATTTCATGATTAATTCATGACGAAATTTGCAGTCGGTGTTTTGAAAGCCATCGTAACTCAAAAAGACTTGTTTATTCCATCGCGTGGTGTACCCAGACTATCAAATGTTTTATCACACCCCAATAACTAAATCAACAATTACATATTGACAATAACAACATTGATTTACAATAACGCGGATGATGCTGTATCATCACCTGCTGTGATGTATCTTCAAGAATCACCAGCTGAGTCATTATATCCAAAAATCCCGCCGTATCACGCTGCGTTATTTCCAAAAAACCAACACCGCACCACGCTGCGGTATTATTTCCGAAAAATCACATACGTGCAATGATACCATTCATCTCCTGACCCACATTTTTCGAAAATACTTGATCATGCGAGCCTATAAATTCTTTGGTCTCGTGTGTGCTTCACATAATTTATGTAATAATTAATTTGATACTGTTGTGTGGTCTAACAAACTGTCTAACAATTAGCGTCTATGTGTGATCAATATGCTATGTATCACATAACTTTTATTACCACTCACAGCTACAAACACGCGAAGTAGTTATATGCTAATTGAAATATAGCCTCGGTTTTTCTTCCTGGATCCGTGATTTACGATCCTTGGATTTATTACGCGGGGATGGATTTAATTGCCCCTTTCGAATATTCAGATTAGATCTGGCGTGATTTGAATTACAAATCTTTGAATTTAGAAAATATGCATTTGAATTGGTTACAGTTATCTTTTTAGTACTTTTGTAATTGGAGAATATATTGTGGGATTATAACACGATATACTACAGTTTAACGAAGGGTATGATGGTTTAGACATTTTTATTGGTACGATGCTTTAACAGGCCATTAACTAACTTCTGATCGTTTTTTTTTTTAATGGTCGAAATTTAATTTTTTTTCCAGCAGTGTATAAAACGGCTCGGGTATAAAATTTGTTACACTAGCAGTTTTGCTAATTGCTAATTTAATCGAAAATACTGCTTTTCTTCACGGAGGTATTAGTAACAAAGTGTGCTATTATAAAATATTTAAAACGCATTTCCTGTGTGCAGACTGAAATAGATAACAATTTTCGTACTGGCGGTAGAATATGCATATTTAACGACATACGTCCCCGAGGTGAATCGAATAAATTGATGAAATTTATTATAATCCTGGGGGTATCCGTGTCAGTGCAGTAGTTACAACGCGCTGCAACCTAACGAACAAAAGTACCACCGAGTACGCGATAAAAATTGTAGCAACGGCTGTGATGTCTGGGGTCTTCACCAGTTACTTGTACAATAACCCCCTCCCCTCATTTTTTGAAGAAAGAAAGAACGATTTATCTTCCTAGACCAAAAAAAATTTTGAAAAAGGTTTTTTTAAAGAATTAATTAAAAATTCTTTTTTGAAGAAATAAAGAACGATTTACCTTCCTAGACCAAAATAACTGTTGAAAAAGTTTTTTTTAAGAATTAATTAAAAATTCTTTTTTAAAGAAATAAAGAACGATTTATCTTCCTAGACCAAAGTAACTGGCGAAAAAGTGTTTTAAGAATTAATTAAACATTCTTGCTGAGCTTGAAACTACAGGTGGTGCCGCAGCTCCTTGCCTCTATACAACGAGCCGCCCCTGGTCTTCACCAATGTCGATCATTTTTTGAAGAAGGAAGAACGATTTATCTTCCTAGACCAAAATAACTGTTGAAAAAGTTTTTTTTAAAGAATTAATTAAAAATTATTTTTTAAGAAATAAATAACGTTTTATCTTCCTAGACCAAAGTAACTGGCGAAAAAGTGTTTTAACAATTAATTAAAAATTCTTGCTGAGCTCGAAACTACAGGTGGTGCCGCGGCTCCTTGGCTCTATATAACGAGCCGCCCCTGATCTTCACCAATGTTAACTATAGAGAATTCTGAAGTAGTTACCGCAGTTACTTAAAACTTACGTCTGAGACCAGTGTGTTTTCCTGATTTCGAGCACCCGCTATGATCCCGCGGTACAGTTAAGCAGCGGGCGTATTCGCCCGCCATAGTTAATTAAATAACCAGCGAGTTTTTTTATGCCGAAAATCCTGATTTCGAGCACCCGCTATGATCCCGCGGTACAGTTTAGCAGCGGGCGTATACGCCCGCCAAGGTTAATTAATTAACCAATATGAATTTTTTTTTTCGACAATTAATTTCTTGAGCGTGATACTGTTTGATACGAATTTGTGCAAACATTCTACGATGAGATTTCTACATTCCTATGATTCCGCGGTACAGTTTAGCAGCGGGCGGATACGCCCACCATGGGTAATTAATTAACCAATATAAAATCTTTGTTTGGGCAATTAATCTCTTCCTCAAAAAATGAATAAAATAATCGTTTTTTTTTTATGGTCGATTCTGATTCGACACTAAATTCTGCGCATAAAACATTTTATTTTCCATTTTTCCGATTAGTAGAAGTGACCGAAATTTGTAAGCAAAATGGAAGAGGCGAGCTCTTGTACCGACTGTTTTTTGAGTTAGCAAAATTAGCATCTTAGAACTAGGAAAATTCTAAAAACATTATCACCCGTGGAATTGTCATAAAAATTTTCAAAATTACTTAGAAGTAATGTGTTCTTAACATACACTAGAAAATAATTGATGTTTTTAAGCAAGAAACAAAATTGCGACATTCGAAATTTGAATTCGAGGTAGAGAAATTTGCATCTGGGGATTAGAAAAATTCTAAAAATATTATCACCCGTAGAATTGTTATTTTTTTTTCAAAAATACTGCATTTTTAAAATTTACTAAAAAAACAATTGACATTTTTAAGCAAGAAACAAAATTGCGACATTCGAAATTTGAATTCGAGGCAGCGAAATTTGCATTTAGGTATTAGAAAAATTCTAAAAACATTATCGCCCGTGAATCGTCATAAAAATTTCCAAAATTACTTAACAATACCGCATTCTTAACATACACTAGAAAAAAGTTGATTTTTAAGCTAGAAACAATATGGCGACATTTAAAATTTGAATTCGAAGAGGCGAAATTTACATCTTGGGATTAGAAAAATTCTAAAAACATTATCATAAAATTTTTCAAAATTACTCAGAAATAATGCATTCTTAACATACACTAAAAAACAGTTGATATTTTTAAGCTAGAAATAAAATGGAGACATTTGAAATTTGAATACGAAGAAGCAAAAGTTACATCTCGGGATTAGAAAATTTCTAAAAACATTATCACCCGTGGAATTGCCATAAATTTTTTTAAAATTACTTAAAAATATTGCATTTTTACCATAAACTAAAAAACAATTAATTTTTTAAGCTAGAAACAATATGGCAACATTTAAAATTTGAATTCGAAGAAGCAAAATTTGCATCTTGGGATTAGAAAAATTCTAAAAACATTATCATAAAATTTTTCAAAATTACTCAGAAATAATGCATTCTTAACATACACTAAAAACAGTTGATATTTTTAAGCTAGAAATAAAATGGAGACATTCGAAATTTGAATACGAGGAAGCAAAATTTACATCTCGGGATTAGAAAAATTCTAAAAACATTATCACCCGTGGAATTGCCATAAAAAAATTTAAAATTACTGAAAAATATTGCATTTTTAACATAAACTAAAAAAACAATTAATATTTTTAAGCAAGAAACAAAACGGGGACATTTGAAATTTGAATTCGAGGAAGCGACATTTACATCTAGGGATTAGAAAAATTCTAAAAACATTATCACCCGTGGAATTGTCATAAAAAATTCCAAAAATACTAGAAATAATGCGTCCTTAACATACGCTAGAAAACAATTGATATTTTTACGCTAGAGAAAAAATGGCAACTTTCGAAATTTGAATTCAAGGAAGAGAAATTTCATCTAGGGATTTGAAAAATTCTAAAAACATTATCATCCGTGGAATTGTTATAAAAAATTACAAAAATACTAGACATAATGCATCTTTAACATACGTTAGAAAACAATTGATTTTTTACGCTAGAAACAAAATGGCAACTTTTGAAATTTGAATTCGAGGAAGAGAAATTTACATCTAGGGATTAGAAAAATTCTAAAAACATTACCATCCGTGGAATTTCCAAAAATACTAGAAATAATGCATCCTTAACATACGCTAGAAAACAATAGATATTTTTACGCTAGAAACAAAATGGCAACTTTCGAAATTTGAATTCGAGGAAGAGAAATTTACATCTAGGGATTAGAAAAATTCTAAAAACATCATCACCCGTGGAATTGCCATAAAAAGTTCCAAAAATACTAGAAATAATGCATCCTTAACATACGCTAGAAAACAATTGATATTTTTACGCTAGAAACAAAATGGCAACTTTCGAAATTTGAATTCGAGGAAGAGAAATCTAGGGATTAGAAAAATTCTAAAAACATCATCACCCGTGGAATTGCCATAAAAAATTCCAAAAATACTAGAAATAATGCATCCTTAACATACGCTAGAAAACAATTGATATTTTTACGCTAGAAACAAAATGGCAACTTTCGAAATTTGAATTCGAGGAAGAGAAATTTACATCTAGGGATTAGAAAAATTCTGAAAACATTATCAACAGTGGAATTGTCATTAAAATTTTCAAAATTACTTAGAAATAATGCATTTTTAACCTACATTAGAAAAAAATTGATATTTTTAAGCTAAAAACAAAATGGCGACAATCGAAATTTGAATTTGAGGTAGCGATTAAAAAAAAATCTGAAAACATTGTCATAAAAATTTCCAAAAATACGCTAGAAAACATGATTTTTTTTTTAATTTAGGTACACTTTTTTCAAAACTATAAAAGCCATCAACACGATTTTTGTTTTGTTTTAAAGGTGGTATCGATACCTACCGGTATGGCTGAGAATATTTCCTTATGTTAAGTGGCGGATTTTTAAAAAAATACATAGGTTTCGAAAAATGTACGTGTTTTTTTTTCTCATGTCGTAATTCTGAATCCAAGTAATATTTTTTTTAATTCCCTAGCCATAAATGCTTATTTTGGGGGAAAAAAACATGTGTACAAAATTTCAGAGAAATCGGTCCAGTAGTTTTCTAGAAAAGTGTACCTAAAAATCACGGCTGAGGAAGTGCCCCCCTTAAGCGTGAAATGAATTTTTACGAAAATGCTACGATGAAATTTCTTTTTTAATTCCTCAGTCATAAATACTTATTTTGGAGAAAAACACGTGTACAAAATTTCAGAGAAATCGATCCAGTAGTTTTCTAGAAAAGTGTGAAATGTTTTTTTACGAAAATTCTACTATGAAATTTCTACATTCCTATGATCCCACGGTAGTTTAGAAGCGGGCATATACGCCCGCTATGATAAATCAATTAAGCAATATGAAATCTTTGTTTAGACAATTAATTTCTCAAGTTTGATATGAATTTTTACGAAAATTCTACATTCCAAATACAAACATTTTACGATGAGATTACTACATTTCCATAATCCCGCGGTACAGTTTAGCAGCGGGCGGATACGCCCACAATTGTTAATTTCATGATTAATTCATTACGAAATTTGCAGTCGGTGTTTTTAAAGCCATCGTAACTTAAAAAGACTTGTTTATTCCATCGCGTGGTGTACTCAGACTATCAAATGTTTTATCACACCCCAATAACTAAATCAACAATTACATATTGCCAATAACAACTTTCATCTTTGTTTCAACAATTAATTTCTTAAGTGTAATTCTACGACAAGATTTCCACATTCCAAACCGTAGCAAACAAGACCCACAAATTATACTGTTTGTTTATTAATAATAGAATACGATCCGATTCAAATTACCCGAACATTACTCCCATATTTAGTCCCTCAAGTCGTGCATGCGAGGATTATTATAGCAAACGATGTAATAAAATTGTTAGTCCACTCAATACGAAGCAATACCTCTCTTGCAGACATCGTGTCCAAGATTTTTATTGGATCGTAAACAAGATTATGCACCTCACTCGCTCCTTTTTTCCGCATAGAGACGTCACTTGCTTTATTGTGCTTGTCCCTTGGAGATGGCTCGCGATGGCCATTAAAAATATCCCAAAACGTCGACCAATTCAGGTAGTTGGCCACGACTCGAAATTTACATTTAAGTATCCAAATCGATGATAAGATTAAAATTATATTCCTGCCTCCATTTTTCATCATCATTATCTTTAAATCCTTTGCTTTAGCTGAGACGGAACTTTATTCTTTATTCAGATGAAAATAGTAGTTAGCAGTAACGGTTCGCGAGATTTTTTTGGTATGGCCGAGGTAGCATAGGTGGCAATACAGATAGGTAGGGTCGATTGCTATCTGTAGATAGGTGCGGTCTTTGCAATCGACCCTACCTATCTGTATTGCCACCTATGCTACCTCGGCCGTACCAAAAAAAAAAAATCTCGCGAACCGTAGTGGTAATACATTACTACCTCTGCTACTTCGGCCGTACCAAAAAAAAATCCCGCTAGCCGTCACTATTAGTTGGACTTATTTATAATATGAGGTGGTTAGTCTGTCTGGGCTTTAGTTGATTATTGATAATATTTGTTTCTTTGTTTCAGGTAAGTGTTACATCCAAGTATTACGGTATGGAAGGCATCTACTTATCCAGTGAGTCTGAAATAGATAAGTAGTATCGAGTAATCGTACAATAGCCAGGAATGTCTAAAGTTAATCGCGTCTACTTCTTTTACGCAAAGGAATACCACACACCGGGCATACGTGGCATTCGCATCTGAAAGATTCGTTGTTTATTGTGTTAATCACCTCCAGACATTCCAATAAATCAATAACACCAGATCATCTATTTACCGCGCGGACTTTCGCAATTGCGCAACCGCGCCGAAAACACCTTATCTGATCCCGGACGGCGCAATTAAAATCCCGGCTATGAGCTGTATTTCAAAATAACTGTTAAGAGTTTTGACGGGTGGCCACGATCAAAATCTTGCTAAAGGTTGCTTCAACGCTGTCGGAATTGAGCCGTTTTATTGTTTCCGAAATTATCTTGATGGGATCAATCAAAGCATTTCTAAATATTTACTTGTGCAATTAGACAGGACCATTAGACGGCTTAAGTGCTTAACGGCCCTGGTAGCGTCGAGTGAGTGTGTTAAATGGCAATTGTTTCAAGTTTCGGAAACGGTTTTTAAAGGTTTGTTGGAAAAAGTTTAAGATAAACTTCTAACACGGATGTGTTGTTACTTACAAAATTTTGATGTTTGTTCAATTTCTTGTCATACATTAAAATATGTCTACACAAACAATTTTTGAAGGTTTGTTTGAAAATTTTAAAGATAATCTTCTACTATATACATGGATGTATTGTTACTTACAAAATTTTGATGTTTGTTCAATTTCTTGTCATACATTAAAATATGTCTACACAAACAATTTTTGAAGGTTTGTTTGAAAATTTTTAAGATAATCTTCTACTATATACATGGATGTATTGTTATTTAGAAAATTTTGATGTTTATAAATTTCTTGTCGTACATTAAAATACGTCTACACAAACAATTTATGTGCTTTGTCATATCAGAATTTAATAAAATAGTTAATGTTTCAAGATAGGGCAGAAAGACCTTCGGTCGATAGCCTATTTTTATAGAAATGGTACAGACAAATAAATTAGGTTTTACTGCCAACTTCTGCTGTTTTAATCAATTTTGATGCAATATGATCAAATTCGTTCGAAATCTTTCCCTTTCCAACAATATTCAGGTTCATTTTAAAAAGTCATACTAACCATGATCTGGGACCATATCAAGAACATCCCAAATTGAGCTTTTGGAAATTTTTTTTCAATGATCAAATTCGCTATTTTCCTTCCTCAAAATATTCATGTTAATTTCAAAAGTTCATACCAACCATAATCTGAGACCAAACCATGAACATCCCTCATTGTTCAATAATCTACCTGTGGAAATAAGATCAGTACCTACATTGTCAATGTTTAAAAAGCAGCTATTCACTTTCTTAATAAATAACATGTTTTATAGAATTAAAGAATTTTTAAGTACTTATTAGTACTTATTATTATGTTAGATACTTACCATTTATGTTAAACTTTCTACTGACTGTTCTAATATGTATCACCATTGTATACATCCATAGAAATAAACTGTTTATTATTATTATAGCTTTTGGAGCTTTTTTAATTATCAAATTCGCTGGACGTTCGAAATCCAGACCAAACCATGAACATCCCAGCTTTTGAAACTTTTTTTAATGATCAAATTCGCTGGACGTTCGAAATATTTTCCTTTTTCAAAATATTCATGTTAAATTTAAATAATAATAATAATAATAATAAATCATCTTTATTTCTACAATTATAAATATAAATATATACAAAGTATAGAAAGAGGCGTCAGATTACAAAAACATACATAACAGTGTAAAATACCTAAACTAAAACAAGTTTATTCAAATTTATACGCAAGAAATTCATCCAAATTATATGGTTCTATTATTAGCAGTAATTCCACCAATCTACTTTTAAAGATTTTAACATCATTTTCCTCTTTCCACGGTTTAGGTAGAATGTTAAAAAATTTCATACTTCTGTACTCCGAGCTTTTTTTAAAAGGTCATACTAACCACAATCTGGGACCAAACCATAAACATCAGAGATTGAGTATTTGGAACTTTTTTTAATTATCAAAACGTTCAAAATATTTTTCTTCTCCAAAATATTCATGTTAATTTTAAAAGGTCATACTAACCATAATCTAGGACCATATCAAGAACATCCCAGATTGAGCTTTTAAACTTTTTTTTAATGATCAAATTCGCTGGTCGTTCGAAATATTTTCCTTCTCCAAAATATTTGTGTTAATTTTAAAAAGCCATAGTAACCATCATCTGGGACCAAACCATGAACATCGTAGGTTGAGCTTTTGGAAGTTTTTTTTGAATGATCAAATTCACCGAACGTTCGAAATTCTTAAACATCTCAGGTTGAGCCTTTGTAACTTTTTTTTTAGTGATCAAATTCGTTGGACATTCGAAATCTTTTCCTTCCCCAAATATTCATGTTGATTTTAAAAAGTAATACTGACCACAATCTGGGACCAAACCATGAACATCCCAGATTGAGTTTTTGGAACTTTTTTTTGAATGATCAAATTCGCCGGACGTTCGAAATCTTTTCCTTCCTCAAAATATTCATGTTGATTTTAAAAGGTCATACTAACTACAATCTGGGACCAAACCATGAACATCAGAGATTGAGTTTTTGGAACTTTTCTTTAATGACCAAATTCGCTGGAAGCTCTAAATCTTTTCCTTACCCAAAGTATTCATGTTAATTTTAAAAGGCCATACTGACCACAATCTGGGACCAAACCATAAACATCCCAGATTGAGCTTTTGGAACTTTTTTTTGAATGATCAAATTCGCCGAACGTTCGAAATTCTTGAACATCTCAGATTGACCCTTTGTAACTTTTTTTTAATGATCAAATTCGTTTGACGCTCGAAATCTTTTCCTTGCCCAAAGTATTCATGTTAATTTTAAAAGGTCATACTAACCACAATCTTGGACCAAACCATAAACATCCCAGATTGAGCTTTTGGAACTTTTTTTTTAATGATCAAATTCGCCGGACGTTCGAAATCTTTTCCTTCCTCAGAATATTCATGTTGATTTTAAAAGGTCATAGTAACTACAATCTGGGACCAAACCATGAACATCAGAGATTGAGTTTTTGGAACTTGTTTTAATGAGCAAATTCGCTGGACGCTCGAAATCTTTTCCTTGCCCAAAGTATTCATGTTAATTTTAAAAGGTCATACTGACCACAATCTGGGACCAAACCATGAACATCCCAGATTGAGCTTTTGAACGTTCGAAATTCTTGAACATCTCAGATTGAGCCTTTGTAACTTTTTTTTGATGATCAAATTCGTTGGACATTCAAAATCTTTGCCTTCCCCAAATATTCATGTTAATTTTAAAAGGTCATACTAACCACAATCTGGGACCTACCCATGAACATCCCAGATTGAGCTTTTGGAACTTTTTTTTTAATGATCAAATTCGCTGGACGTTCGAAATCTTCTCCTTCCCCAAAGCATTCATGTTAATATTAAAAAGTCATACGAACCATAACCTGGGTCCATATCAAGAACATCCCAGAATGAGTTTTTGGAACTTTTTTTTTAAAGATCAAATTCGCTGGACGGTCGAAATCTTTTCCTTCCCAAAAATATTCATTTTCATTTTAGAAAGTCATACTAACCACAATCTGCGACCAAAACATGATTGAGCTTTTGGAACTTTTTGATAAACTTATCATGTGGTTCCGGCTAGCATTTTTTTTCAAAAACACGATCTGCTCCCACAACAATTTCCAATTATTGAGAAAGGCGTATAGTTTTCCTCAGCAATAATTTATGCGTTATATTATTGAAACAAGGAAGGAGACCAATAAATTACTGATTTTTATTCATATCGCCCAAGCAAACTTTTACAGAAATTTTACTGATTTGTCGAGTCAAGCAGACACCGTTTGCCTGAAGATTTAATGCCAAAGAATGTATCACGCACCTGTTGCGTGGTCGGCCCCCGCGTTAAAATCCATACCTCGCAAATAGTGAATGTGTTAAGATATGAATTAATAACTCACAATTATTCAGTTGAAGTAATTATTTTGCCTTAACGAAAATGCTTATGCTTTTTCTTTCTCCGTACAAAGTATTTTTTTCGTGATATTTTTTGAATCCAAAATTGCAATGTAAATTCGTTTTTAAACGATTCCAACCATTTTTGAAAAATATGTTTTTGTAGTCTCATAATTTTTGGGAATCTTAATTTTTGAAATTATTGTTATAACCAGTAATTTTTTTTTTTGACAGTAACTTATCTTTATGATAATATATTTTTAGGTCCATTATAAAATTCACAGTTTTTTTCATTA
This sequence comes from Ocypus olens, assembly GCA_910593695.2. Classification (NCBI taxonomy): domain Eukaryota; kingdom Metazoa; phylum Arthropoda; class Insecta; order Coleoptera; family Staphylinidae; genus Ocypus; species Ocypus olens. Next base: position 3,438,463 of record OU343057.1, on the reverse strand, counting down.
ATTTGCGTTCATAAAATATATGTTTCTTGAAGAGTTCAAATAGCGTGAAAAAAGTGCCGTAGCGGTTAATTTTTTAACGCAACTAAATGTATGACACACATTGAGCAAACAATTTTTTAGTTGCGTTAAAAAATTAACCGTTATAGCACTTTTATTCGCGCTATTTGAAGGCTTCAAAAAACATATATTTTATGAACGCTTTGCTCATGTAAGGGACGGTTTCCAACGTCAACGTTAAACCGTTATTCAACGATTAAATTTATTCATCGAATAAAATTAACAATTTTCGTTGCACGAACGCCAAATAACGCTATTAATTGATTAAATCGACATATAAATTAATCATAAATTTTTTTCGAGTAAAAATATATTTAGTTCTTTAATCAATAAATAGCGTTATTTGACATTGATGAAACGAAAATTGTCAATTTTATTTGATGAATAAATTTAATCGTTAAGGTTGAAGGTTTGTGAAACCGGCCCTAACATAAGCGAAGCGTTCTTGAAACAATTTTATAGTTGGTTTAAAATATGAACCGCTACGGCACTTTTTTCACGCAAAAGAGTAAAAAATGAACCGTTATGGCACTTTTTTCACGTTTTTTAAAGGCTTTAGAAAACAAATATTTTATGAACGCAAATTAGTGAAAAAAAACTTTGCATTTTATAACGGGCGTAGAAAAAATATATTATCATAAAGATAAGTTACTGTCAAAAGAACAAATTTTACTAGTTATAACAATAATTTCAAAAATTAAGATTTCCAAAAATTATGAGACTACTACAAAAACATATTTTTCAGAAATGGCCTGAATTCAATTATCTGCAAGAATTTTTATTTTATTTTAATTTTCAGATTCAATTTTTTTCAGTCAGTCACGATCGGGAGATTCAAATTTTAAATCACTTCCATCTCATTAATCGAGATTCCCTTAATTACTCATATGAACAATAGAAGTATTGATTGAAACAAGTGAAAGCCAAACCAAACAAAGGGCAAAAACACGTCTGACAACTGACAAAATTTTCCGCCGCGCCGGGCAAAACCTGCGGTGAATCGATATTTTTCGTTCCATATTACACGGCCCGAGATCAATGCATAATCCTACCACTGGGCAAGTTTTTGTGGCCACTTTTCGAAAGTAACCGCCGGGCCAATAAACTTTATCATTAAGAATCTGCATCTTAAATCATCCGCGAGTGCTTTATAATAATTCTTCGCGCAGGCAGAAATTTAATTATTAAACGGGACACTTTTAACGAAATGAATCATCAAAATTTTCTAGCTGAGAAGTGCTACAAGCATTGTACATGACTCTAGTCAGGTGTTTCTCAAACTTATCTGATCCCGGTACACTTATTCGAAAACCCATTAGCTACTGTCACATTCAACAATATTGGTTCCGGGGTGAAAATTTTTCGTTCTATGACAAAAATAAAATCGCCGGCCCAAGAGCATAAAATGGTTGCCATCCGAATATACTAAACTAGAGTGACACTGCGTCGATTTTACGCCGTCTGGGGGGATAGACCAAATGAGACACCGCGTTGATGTCACGCCGTCCAAGGGGACAGACCAAATGAGATAGCGCGTTGATGTCACGCCGTCCAGGGGGACAGACCAAATGAGATACCGCGTTGATGTCACGCCGTCCAGGGGGACAGACCAAATGAGACAGCGCGTTGATGTGCTACAAGCATTGCACATGACTCTAGTCCAGTGTTTCGCAAACTTATCCGATCCCGATACACTTATTCAAAGACCCATTAGCTACTGTCAGATTTAACATGTTAAGCACGGGCGTGGAGTGCAAAAATTTCGGTTCCGGGGTGAAAATTTTTCGTTCTATGACAAAAATAAAATCGCCGGCCCAAGAGCATAAAATGGTTGCCATCCGAATATACTAAACTAGAGTGACACTGCGTCGATTTTACGCCGTCTGGGGGATAGACCCAATGAGACACCGCGTTGATGTCACGCCGTCCAGGGGGACAGACCAAATGAGATAGCGCGTTGATGTCACGCCGTCCAGGGGGACAGACCAAATGAGATACCGCGTTGATGTCACGCCGTCCAGGGGGACAGACCAAATGAGACAGCGCGGTGATGTCACGCCGTCCAGGGGGATTGACCAAATGAGATACCGCGTTGATGTCACGTCATCCAGGCGGACAGACCTAAATGAGACACAAGTGACGATTTGTGTATCGGGTTGAATAGGTAAAAGGGAGCCGCCCTGGCGACCAGCGCTTTTTCGGCCCTGCGTTGATGTTCCACCGTCCTGGGGACAGACCAATTGAGACAGCGCGTTGATGTCACGCCGTCCAGTGGGACAGACCAAATGAGGCACCGCGTTGATGTCAGGCCATCCAGGCGGGCAGACTTAAATGAGACACCGTGTTGATGTCACGCCGTCCAGGGGAGACACCACGTTGATGTCACGCCGGTCTTCGCGTGTTAAAGATAAAGGTGCCGCAATTGTAAGCCCTGCACTGAATCCAGGCAATTTGCGGTTCACCAGAAAATCCTTGCGGAGACGCTTAAAGCTACGCGCACACTTGTCGGAATCGGATGGACGGCACGCATCGGCTAAAATTGCTTAATACAGTTGTAAAGGAGACAACGCACATTTATCCGTTCCATGTGCGTTGACTCGTTTACAACTGTTTAAGCAATTTTTGCCGATGCGTGCCGTCCGTCCGATTCCGTGTGACAAGTGTGCGCGTAGCTTAAGAGTTCTGCTGTTAAGTATCAGGACTCTTAAGATAAGATAAGATAGATTTATGAAATCATTCTGGGTAGAGAAACCTAACATGAAAAAACTGCTGTAGCAATTATATGTTCGTGTAGATTAATTTCTTAAATAGTCTCCGTAACTGTGTTTAATTCACGCTTTTCGTTAAGAAATTTAGAGCTTTCACACATAAACATTTTGCTAAAATTTTAAAGCGTAATAAATTTTTAAAGCTACTGCTCTGATAAAATCCCCTTCTTACAAAAGTACATTTACGTTTTCTCGTTTTCGTTATCGTTAGTTAAGTACTGTACGACGAAAACAGATTAGATGTTAGATACCGTAGTAGGCAATGTACTTACATTATTGATTCGTTTGTACCTTTCTAAGACAATAGTGCGTAGGTTGCGCGTTGTACCATAACCTAGCGCAATTGCTAGGGTGTTATCGATTCCTTGTTTTTGTAAAGTTGCGCAATTGCGAGGGTAGAGATAGTTTAATTGGAATGTCTTGTAGGACTGTGTTTGTAAATGTGTAACTAAATTAGGTGCATCGGAACGTGCGTGGGATTAGAAAACGGGTTTACCCGAGAGTGTAATGTAATTGTGATGGGTATTCCTAATGAAGTCATAATTCATTTAACAATCATTGATTTACAAGCTTAGTAGGTCATTTGTACGCCGGCGTACGGAGCTTAGGCATCGTGCACACGCATTTTCATTAATCCATTTACTTTACCAAATCAGTGCGCGGATCGCTGCTTTCAGCGTAAGTGTGTATGAAGCATTAGACTTAGTAGCGGCGGTGTTTGCGCATGTTTTAGATTAATTTACTAATTGGTGGAGTTATCACTTGGGTGGACATGGTATCTTGGACCCCCAATTGTGGGAACTCCATCGATTTAAACGCACGTCAGGCGTAATTGATGCAATTAAAGCAGTGCTTTAAGATTTATTAGATCCCGTGTTGATTCCGAATGACAACCCACGTCGCAGCGGAAACGATTATGTACAATTATTCCAGTAAAGCTTCTTCAAACCGAACGGAACACAACAATTCGTTCAGAAAGAATTGGATAATTGCTGTAATCCGAGTTCTGTGCACGTTGAGAAATATGTGTTTACAAATTTATTTATTTAGAGTAACTGCTTTCACTGCCCTATTGTTCGAATTTTTATTTCAGCAACGACTTGTCACCTTTGCTACTTGTTTCCTGCGCTGCGCTGTTCGCACACTGTTTTGTTTGTTAAGAAAATTCCGCCTCTGTAGATTTCATAAACAAATCTTGGAGGTGTATGAAATCCACTTGATGTTTGTAGATTTTACGATCCTCGATGACAGCACGGGATAGTTGCGTCCTTTTAAGGAGTCCGAATGGTGAATGCCATTCTCTTCACAAGTGACGATTTGTGTATCGGGTTGAATAGGTAAAAGGGTGCCGCTTTTTCGGCCCTGCCGTAAATCCGGATGAGCACCTGCGAGCATAGCTTTTACTTTCATCCGATTATTAATGCCACCGAGTTACCTATAACCAATTTAGATAAATAATACTGTAAGCTAGAGATAATACGAGGGTGGGCTGTTCTGAGAAGCAGCAAACAGTTACGTCTTCCTCATTTCATGGGCAATACCTAAGTAAAAAAAAATATATTGCTCACTATTTTTGTCGGGACACGTAAAAATACGTTTTTCGCAAACGAGGTGAGCTTTTAGATTACCCTTGGATGGGTTGATACTGTTCCCAAATTCATAACCGATGCGGTGAGCTTGTTTATTGGAGATGACATATTTTGTAGAGGTATTATTACCAAATTATAAATAATAGCCCGACTACAATGTGTTAATGATTAAATATGATTTAAATTTAAGATACCAATGAATATGATTAAAACCTAATAAATATAGTGTTGATTTGCTGGCGCAAGGTCCTCAAGATCCAGGTAAAACGGATGCCCCGCTGTTATCTTAATTGACCGTAAACGGGGTTGTTTTGAATAAATTATTCATAAAGCGGCAGATTACCGTCCAGATTAATCTGTCTATTAAATCCCAATCTGTCATGTTTTTGCGGGGGTCGCAGACAAAATCGAACGGCGGCGTTCACATTAATTACCATCCGGGAGGGTAATTATCTTTTCTATCGGGGCTTATTATGAATAACTGTAGGATGCGTATTTATGGTTTTGACTTCCAGCAGGTGTTATAATTATTATGTTTATTGGTATACAGCGTGATTTATGAAACTAACGGTACGACGGAGCTGAAGGGGTTCCTCGTTATTGAGGGTACCAAATACATCATGGAATATAGGTTAACTGATCCATCAATGAGGTTAGTTCAAGTGAGCCGCCTAAGTCCTAAAACGGCTAAAGTTGGTGGTCATTACTTGGTTATTATGGGGCGGTAAAAATACCAGGATAAAAGCTATAAATATCGGCGTTTCCTTGGATTCCCAAACTAATGAGACTGAGAAACTGATAAATTTACTCTCGGAAGTATTTAAATGCTTTTGATCCTAAATCAATTTGAATTAAAATTTTTACGATCATAACCATCAACACCAACGTTTCCCGATGATATCTAAGAGAAGTCGCGAAGCAATTATAAACAAGAAATACAGCACATTTTATTAGAAAATAACGATACATTTATACAGGGGCGGCTCGTTGTATAGAGCCAAGGAACACTACCTGCAGTTTCAAGCTCAGCAAGAATTTTAATTAGTTCTTAAAACACTTTTTTGCTAGTTACTTTGGTCTAGGAAGATAATTCGTTCTTTCAAAAAAAGAGAGCAGAGGGTGTATTATATAAGTGGCTCCACCATCAACATGTTCTACGAGCCGCCACTGCGTTTATTATAATAGTCGCGGGTTTTAATTTTATTTATAAAAAAATGAGAAATACTACAATTTAAGAGTCTCTAAAGGTGCGTATCCACCGGCGCTCGCGAACAGCTCGCGATCACCCAATAACCTGTTGTCGGGTTATGCGCGAACAGCTCGCGTAACATTAACGGATCACCCTGTTCGTCTCGAGTTCGCCAAAAGTCCCGCCAGTTGTCGCTAACATTAAAAGGTATGTTCGCCGAACCTCAGTCAGGTGTAGACGGTGAAACTGTTCACATCAATTTTAAAACGAAAACTTATTGAGTGGACGGATGATAACGTACTGACAACACGTTCAACGAAAATTAATTTCATTAAGGTTCGTGTAACTGCTCGCTTACTGAATGCGGGGTGATCGAGATTTGTAGGGCCTGTAGCTGTTCGCGAACTGTTCACAATAAGTTCGCCGGTGGATACGCACCTTAAGAAATCATTTTAACTACTAATTAACATTTTAACTAAAGAACTACTTTCCTGGCTAGTACCATGACGAATATTGAATGAAAGATTGTCAAATTCAACTTTGGCATTTCGAAAAACTGAGAAGTTTTTGGTGAAATGTGCGTTCATTATTTTTTCCGAAATTTTTTTGAAAATGAAAAATGTTAATTTTTTTTTTAAATAAATGTTGCACATTGCTAATAAATGTATTCTACTAACTTTTTGATGTTTGAAAATATTAATCGACAAATTTTATTAATTCTAGTCTATAATTGTGAAATGATAACAGTTATATCAAATTTATATTAACCAAAATTGTAGAGAATGCCAAAATAATTACAATTTGGAGTTACAAGTTTTGAAAAACATGAAGGTGTGCTTTTCATAAAATCAACCTCGAATAGATTTTGAGCAATTTCGGTTTCAAGTCAATAGCACTTTTGTAATTTTACAGTTTTTGGTGAAAATTTTGATTTTTTTTTCTATATGAAAAATGTTACATTTTTTTAAATAAATATTGCACATTGTTAATAAATGTATTCCATAAACTCCTTGATGTTTGAAACTATAAATCGACAAATTTTGTCAGTTCTAGTCTATAATTGTGAAATGATAATAGTGATATCAAATTTATATTAACCAAAATTGTAGAGAATGCCAAAATAATTACATTTTGGAGTTACAAGTATTGAAAAACATGAAGGTGTGCTTTTCATGAAATCAACCTCGAATAGATTTTGAGCAATTTCGGTTTCAAGACAATAGCATTTCTGTAATTTTACAGTTTAAGTTTTTGGTGAAAATTTGGATTTTTGTTTCTATATGAAAAATGTTACATTTTTTAAATAAATATTGCACATTGTTAATAAATGTATTCCATAAACTCCTTGATGTTTGAAACTATGAATCGACAAATTTTGTCAGTTCTAGTCTATGATTGTGAAATGATAATAGTGATATCCAATTTATATTAACCAAAATTGTAGAGAATGCCAAAATAATTACATTTTGGAGTTACAAGTGTTGAAAAACATGAAGGTGTGCTTTTCATGAAATCAACCTCGAATAGATTTTGAGCAATTTCGGTTTCAAGTCAATAGCATTTTTGTAATATTACAGTTTAAGTTTTTGGTGAAAATTTGGATTTTTTTTTCTATATAAAAAATGTGAATTTTTTTAAATAAATGCAGCACATTGTTAATAAATGTATTTCATAAACTCCTTGATGTTTGAAACTATGAATCGACAATTTTTGTCAGTTCTAGTCTATAATTGTGAAATGATAACAGTGATATCAAATTTATATTAACCAAAATTGTAAATAATGCCAAAATAATTACATTTTGGAGTCACAAGTATTGAAAAACATGAAGGTGTGCTTTTCATGAAATCAACCTCGAATAGATTTTGAGCAATTTCGGTTTCAAGACAATAGCATTTCTGTAATTTTACAGTTTAAGTTTTTGGTGAAAATTTGGATTTTTGTTTCTATATGAAAAATGTTACATTTTTTAAATAAATATTGCACATTGTTAATAAATGTATTCCATAAACTCCTTGATGTTTGAAACTATGAATCGACAAATTTTGTCAGTTCTAGTCTATGATTGTGAAATGATAATAGTGATATCCAATTTATATTAACCAAAATTGTAGAGAATGCCAAAATAATTACATTTTGGAGTTACAAGTGTTGAAAAACATGAAGGTGTGCTTTTCATGAAATCAACCTCGAATAGATTTTGAGCAATTTCGGTTTCAAGTCAATAGCATTTTTGTAATATTACAGTTTAAGTTTTTGGTGAAAATTTGGATTTTTTTTTCTATATAAAAAATGTGAATTTTTTTAAATAAATGCAGCACATTGTTAATAAATGTATTTCATAAACTCCTTGATGTTTGAAACTATGAATCGACAATTTTTGTCAGTTCTAGTCTATAATTGTGAAATGATAACAGTGATATCAAATTTATATTAACCAAAATTGTAAATAATGCCAAAATAATTACATTTTGGAGTCACAAGTATTGAAAAACGTGAAGGTGTGCTTTTCATGAAATCAACCTCGAATAGATTTTGAGCAATTTCGGTTTCAAGACAATAGCATTTCTGTAATTTTACAGTTTAAGTTTTTGGTGAAAATTTGGATTTTTGTTTCTATATGAAAAATGTTACATTTTTTAAATAAATATTGCACATTGTTAATAAATGTATTCCATAAACTCCTTGATGTTTGAAACTATGAATCGACAAATTTTGTCAGTTCTAGTCTATGATTGTGAAATGATAATAGTGATATCCAATTTATATTAACCAAAATTGTAGAGAATGCCAAAATAATTACATTTTGGAGTTACAAGTGTTGAAAAACATGAAGGTGTGCTTTTCATGAAATCAACCTCGAATAGATTTTGAGCAATTTCGGTTTCAAGTCAATAGCATTTTTGTAATATTACAGTTTAAGTTTTTGGTGAAAATTTGGATTTTTTTTTCTATATAAAAAATGTTAATTTTTTTAAATAAATGCAGCACATTGTTAATAAATGTATTTCATAAACTCCTTGATGTTTGAAACTATGAATCGACAATTTTTGTCAGTTCTAGTCTATAATTGTGAAATGATAACAGTGATATCAAATTTATATTAACCAAAATTGTAAATAATGCCAAAATAATTACATTTTGGAGTCACAAGTATTGAAAAACATGAAGGTGTGCTTTTCATGAAATCAACCTCGAATAGATTTTGAGCAATTTCGGTTTCAAGACAATAGCATTTCTGTAATTTTACAGTTTAAGTTTTTGGTGAAAATTTGGATTTTTGTTTCTATATGAAAAATGTTACATTTTTTAAATAAATATTGCACATTGTTAATAAATGTATTCCATAAACTCCTTGATGTTTAAAACTATAAATCGACAATTTTTGTCAGTTCTAGTCTATAATTGTGAAATACTAATAGTAACATCAAATTTATATTAACCAAAATTTTAGAGAATGCCAAAATTTTCAAATACCTTACATTTTAAAGTTACAAACATTGAGATACATTCACGAAATCAACCTCGAATAGATTTTGAGCAATTTTGGTTTCAAGTCAATAGCAAATGTTTTTGTAATTTTTTCTAATTGAATTATGATTTGTTGTCAAATTTACAGTTTTCACAAAATTGCAATTTTGTGAGAATTATGAGTAAATTTTGAAATCCGATTTTGTACATTATTTTCTTGGAATTATCAAAATCATTAAAATTCGTTACAAGTTTACGCTTTGTTTACATGACATTGTGCCAACATTTATGCGTGGGTGTTACAGTATCATAATTAGAAACATATTTTAAGTATATTTTTCAAGTTAATGGCATTTGTTTTTTAAGACAAAATTATGACAACTTTGCAAATCTGGGACATCCACAGTTCCCTTCTTAGCGAAAAATTTGGTAAAATGAAATTTCACCAAAATGACCTTGAATGGGCAGTAGTCTAAGCAGTGAAGCAGTAGGTACGAACAGTGTTGCCAGATTGTTTTTTCTTTATTTTAGCGGTAGAATGTAAGTGAAAAAAGTGGTAGCAGTTATTATCAAAGCGGCAGATGGGAGAAACAAGTAGTAATAATGATTTAAAAGTGCAGATATCGAGTAAAACATATAAATCTGATAATTATTGTAAAAAAATGAAACACTTAAAATTCGTAAAATTTCGACAATTTTTAAACCGCCATAACTCGGCGTATTTTCAATCGATTTTGATGAATCTTTGAGGGCGAAAAACTTTGAAGTGTTTTCTTTAATGCATGCGAACTTAAGCGTAACCCCTTCCGTCTCCCTCTAGCGCCCCTGTGAAAAGAAAAAGTTTTTCTGGAAACCAAGTCCAATTTTGACGAAGTTGGATATGGTTTCCAGAATTTTGGAAATACGCCGAGGCGGTTTGAAAATGGTAGAAATTTCATGAATTTCAAGTGTTTTATTTTTTTCCACCAGTGTATAATAGTTCGTGTACAAAAAATAAACAAACATGTTGAGTTGTCTTTATGGTGCTGGTTCCAATCTAATATTTAAAAAATTTTCGCAATATTTTGCATCTATATTTTGGATCTTATTTTACTTTGAATGTCAAAAATTAATTTCGCTCGTTTTTTTTTAAATCTTTATTCTGCCTTTTGCAATGTTCCTCATGCGTTAGTATCAAAATCCCGAACTGTCTTAGAGATTCTGGGATGAATGGCAACCTTATTTTTGGTCCAAGCTAACGTCCAGAAATAGTGGCAATGCCCTTGAACGCATATAATTACATAGAACAATATAGAAATATAGAACGCAAGCATGTTTACAATGAATGTATTTTATGGGCGTTTGGATCATTGTAGAGGACAAGATCCTACAGAAGGTATAAATAGAATAACATTTTTGAAATTATTCTAAACAATAATAAATTAAAAATTGAAACTCTTACTTATTACAGATGCATTAAATATTTCAATAATAAATTGTTTTCAAATAACACTGTGTTGACATTAAGGTGGGTTATTTTTTTTTCGAAGAATGAGTATTTTTTTCGGATTCTATGTTCAATTCCAAGAAAAAAAGTCGAATTTCGAGCCAAATTAATTTTAATTGAAGATTTTACTGCATCTGGTGAAAATATTTATTTAGATTTCAGTTCTGATTTCAAATATTTCCCTACAAACTTAGACATGAACGTAATATAAGAGAAAAAAAAAACTTTTTGAAAAAAAAAAAATTCTAGTTGACATATTGAATCAAATTACAGGTTTTGACCGTAGTAGAATTACTTCATTTACTTAAAGTTTTTAACAGATTAGCTATACCAATTTCTTGGAAAATCAGATTTTAAAGTGAAAGTAATGGTTGAATCTTTAACCTCGATGAAAATGCAAGTTGCACTCCAAATTAATTCCCTATCGTGACTAAATTTGCATCATACCTGAAGAACTGGCGTGATGCATTAGTGGACTTTCCGGAAGTGGTTTGGCTTCACAATACCTCTGGTTATTGCGCTTTTAAATTCGCATCACATATTAAATCAGTTCATGGCTGAAAATCCTAAATTGTAAAGGCATCTTCCCATTACTAATATTTATGTTGCTTTTAAATATTAAATTATTGCCGTTGTACTGGTTATTAAAATTGAAACCACTCGACGAATTCAAGGAATTCTTCGAAACTCACAGCGACATTACTTTCCCATCACGGACGATATATTTCTGAAAGACAGTTGTTGCTTTAAAATAGTGGAGAGATCGTAAATCCGCCGCGTGCTTCATAATTAAACGGTGGAGCGTTCGTTGTATTGGTAGATCGAAAGGCCAGATGCACGGAGGTAGCAATGGGTTCGATCGGATGTAAGTGTAATTATGGCATGTAGCAACGTAATCAGCCGCTAATAACCAAGGAATTGTTTGGATTCGGCGTACGTGACTTAAGCTACATACAATTACACCGGTGGGAACGTTGGTAATTGCATTAATTAACATAGATAACCGGATTCGCGAAAATGCGTGAACAGTTGGGAAAGTATGAGTCTTGTTTTAGGAGTATTTATTATTATTATTATTATTATTATTATTATTATCATCATCATTATTATTATTATCATTATTATTATTATTATTATTATTAGCAAATTAAATGCAACACTTTAAGCCAGCAAACAAAAACATCTCAAATATTTCAATAACCTCGGTATTACAACAGAAACTGAATTTAATTAACCCGTAGATCCTTAAGTTCTTTTTTGTATAAACACGCTTATTAAATTAACTGGCCGCCTCGGGCGCCAACGAAATTTAAAACGCAGTTTACCAATTTCCACCCTAAGTGCCCAAATTAACATGCGTCGAGTTTCTCCCATTTTTCTTCACCGGAATTTACTAATAAACAAGTTGATACTAGATAAAAATGAAAATCTCTGTATAATTGCTACGTGTTACCGAGCCATTACCCTAAAAGCGGCTTATCGCGCAATAGAGGGCCATTAGGCATTTGGATAATAATTTAATAAATAATTAGATACACCTACGAACGGAAAACGGTAACTTTGAATAATTTAATTTGAGATGCTTGATCTTACCTTTTTATTATCACCATTCTAGACAAACGTTACCATATCTCTGCGCCAATAGTCAATAATTAAAACTGATGGTCTAAAGGCGATAATGTTAGAGCCCAACCAAATTTTGCATGTTTGCGCAGATTGAGAAAGTATTCGGAGAGAAAACTTTCTCACTCTGCTCATCGAATTGTATAGGCGTTCATACACTTCAAATTTAAGATGGTCACCGCGCAACATACCGCGAGATTTTGGTTGGGCTCTACCTTCCTGATCTTTCCTTTACCTGCGCACAAGATTTTTTCTAGGTAAATTCTTTATTCTGACTTTAATGAAATAAAATTATTATTTATAATTATTCATTTTTCCCCCTTTTTATGTGTGGTCGACCTCATTGGTGCTTCTTTTGGAGCTCGGACCGTCTCATCTATTTTTGATGTCACTCTTTTATTACCTGATCGATAAACTCGACTATACTCCATCTACTCATAGTTTAGACTTTTTGACATAAATATTTAGTGACAAACACAAGAAAATGAAAAGTACCAACACGGTTATGAAAATAATGTGACGCGTCTATAGTCGCGACGTCGCCAATAGACGCGTTATTGACTGTTTGTTATTGTTATTGTTCTTGATTTGCGCTATAAAGAACTTTCTAAATGATGTGACGAACCAACTAAACACCTACGTGTTAAGATTCTCTAGTGCGATTTTCGTAATAAATGAAGTTTCGTAAGTACTCCTTTTTTTGGCAACCTAGTGGGATTTTTGTCACTCAAGATGCCAAGAAAGTCTAATCTACGAGTAGATGGAGTATATAAATGCCTATTTCGTAATCCTAATCCTAATATGATTGGTAGAATATATATTGTTTTTTTTTTCCTTAAATAGCTTAAACAATAATCTGACATTGATGATAATATTTAAATGTCACCGCCAGTCTTTAAATTCCATTTTAAAAATAGTGCTTCCTTGGTTTTTGAAGCAAACACACAGGTGCTTAATGACCCACCGAAATTTGCATGATTATTTAAAGGTGAACACTGAAAACTAATTTTACTACACATTTACGAAATCAAATGTCCTCGAAATGGGTATTTTTTTAACGCTTTCCTTTTCTAGCTGTACGTTGATATCACAATAGGTATAATCTTGGGTACTTTATTGTACATCTGGTGCTATAATTCTTCCTGATTTATTTGAGGTCTTTACTTATCGCTGACTGCTCTTAATTGTTAATTAATTTCAAATATTTTGAGATGGAATTCTAACTGTATGAGCTCAAGCGGCGAGTTAGACTGGCCTTTGGATGAGATTTATTCGGCCAGTGTGCTCCTAATTCTTTTCTCCCTTACGCGACATGTAAATCACTCCAAGGCGTACCAATAGTAAAGATGAGTGGATTTTAATTCATTGATTAAAAGTATCTACTAATTAAAAGTAATGTTTCTGGTTGTTTGTGTAAAAGTAAAATGTAATTTTTTGTTATATTTGATAGGATCAGGGTATTTCGAATGCGCTACATCAAAGCAGATTAATAATTTGGGAAGGGCAGAAAGACCTATTGTCGATAGCCCCGACAAACTAATCAAGTAAATTTATTGTACACTCAAACAAATTACTATTAAAAAAATTGGTCTGAATAAAGATGTATATATATATATATATATATATATATATATATATATATATTTTTTTTAATAAATAAACGATGATTGACGGAAATTTGGGTGTCCCATATCATTATGGATGATATGGGACATTGGCTTAGACAGCGTAGGTCATTCAGCCACAACCGATAATTTATAATATATTATTCATATTAAATGAAAATAGACATCATCCACAAACACCCATGCCCTCGCCGGGATTCGAACCCAGGACCCTCCGCATTAGTTCTGGCGCGCTGACGCACGCGGTTAGTTGGACGGCCGTATGTATATATAATTTGGGAAATTAACGTAGTCTGTTTTGCCACTATCGATGTATTCATTTATTTATAATCAGATACATATTCATTCTGACTAGAGGTTTTATCCCGAAACACCACTTCGGAAGTCGAGTGCCATCAGCCAGAGAAATTTGCCCAAAATCAATATGACGGATGACACCGCATACTACGCAAAGTGTTTATTGTATATGTGCGGGTGTTCATTTTTTCCGTAAATGATCTATGCAAGTAAGCCAAGTAACTTTCATTTAAGACCGCAACTGTAATGAATTAATTTTTCCAACCAATAAAATTTTAACTGTATTTTTTTAACTGCAAGATACATCTCTACTGTGTCCAGTTGAAAATATTTATAACCATTAAAACGTCACGAGCGAGCAATGAGCGAAAAAGCCGACGACGTGCGACGCCGGCTACATACAAAATACACCTTAAACGTTTTCACGTATTACGCCAATAAAATAACACAAACGATTGAATTATTCAAATCAAATTTGGCAGGAATTTAATGGTCACGAGCGAACTTCTTCATCGCATTCCTCCCGCTTCGTGATTGGACTCGAGGCGCTCGCTTTGATAACTAACGGAAAAAACGCGCATGAATTAGCGACTTAAGACCTTCCGAATGCTCGGCGAGACTCCACGATTTTCGTCGCCCCACCAAAACCAGAGCTCGCTTTTTTTCAAGTTCACTTTCAAGATAAGTCTAGAATTACACGGGAGATTTATTAGACAGCTATATCAAACACTCTCGGGATGCTAAATCGGTATTGTTCTATCGTCCTGCGCGAGCCATAAATTTATGACTTAAGTCATTAGATCGGTTTCAGCCCGCGGTGCGTCTGTCCGGAAAGCCGAAAAGAGCTCAGCCGTGATATATAACAATTTAATTCACAAGTAGTGATATATAATTACATGAGTTATTGATTTGATCGTTCTGGTCCTTCTAGCTAGTGACTTAATTATCTAGCGCATTATAATTACAACACTTACGGCCGTTTTACACCGCACCTCTACACGTCTTTTATTTTACAACGCCCCAGAATAATATATATGGCCCTCTAAATGCCTTATCAACGAACAACTCCATCGGCACTTTTTTATTACCTACCATGTAGGAGTACTGTCGAAGGGCCACTTTATGCCCTACCAAATAAGCAGCCGGTAATGATGGGAACGTTTTCTGTTGTAGGCTATCGACCGAACATATTCGCAGCTTATAATTTAGTAAATTCGAGTTTTCCACAACAATTGTTCTTCAAGCGTTACATAACCACGGGCACAAATATTTATTCTAGATTAAAGGTTTGGGCTCGACGAATGTTGTATAGTAATGTAATCAAAACATTAAAAATATTTTCTATTAATACTAAACGGGGACAATGAATTTAAGTGACCCATCTACAAACAAAGTTTACTTATTTTTGCAGCCGGTTGTTTCTCTATTATTACTGTTCATATCTTACCGGTCTGAAAGCTTTTGAGTGTACATCCAAATTTAAATAGCATCGTGTTTTTGTTGTTATTTTAGAAACAAAGCATTCATATCAAAATAGATCTTGTATATTACGAATTTACACAAATACATTTAAAGAGCAAGGGAAAAATTCAACAATTTTCAATCTACATTATTTAACCTTGATAACTTTTTATGCATTCATATGGTAATGTTAAATGACACCTATAGAATATTTAAAAACACACAATGGTCCCGAAAATACATCTTGACATCGGAAGCAAAAATAAGAAAAAACTGTGAAAATTCGAAGAGATGAATAACTCAATATAGATGCAAACTCCTCTATGACACTGCTGTAAAACCACTGCTCGCATTTTAGATAACATCCCTGGTAACAGACTATAAGTTATTATGGAAAACTCCTTCACAAAAAAATCAGAATTGAACTAACACCAAACAAGTTGACTTTGAGGACCTAGATGTGGCTTCAAAGTCAACTTTTTGAATGCATCCAAATATCTTTATTGCTGCGTCAATATCAGTTTAATTTTTTTCAATACTTTAAATTGCAAACTCGAAAATGGAAAAAATGGAAAAAATCAACTTCTTTAATAATCATTGTAGACCATTAAAGTATACCTTCTTTTTCATCAGAAGAACGAGTTAAATTGACTGGCGTTACAAATTTTTAGCTATCTTAAATAACAAAAAAGTTGGCTAGTCACTATGAACATTATGG
The DNA here is from genome assembly GCA_910593695.2 of Ocypus olens. NCBI lineage: Eukaryota > Metazoa > Arthropoda > Insecta > Coleoptera > Staphylinidae > Ocypus > Ocypus olens. The sequence continues at coordinate 3,422,179 of OU343057.1, read as the reverse complement.
AAATATTAAAAAAAAATTTTTTTTTTCAGATTTTGAACGGCCGTAGCAACTAAACGAAGAATCCAAATCGAACGCGGATTTCAAATCTGTGTTCCCTGGGTGCTAATTAGTCGGATTCAATTAAAATTGGCGATTTTAAATTTTTGACGAAAACTCGAAAAACTACAGAAGGGTCCCCCCTTCTTACTTTTTCCCAAAAATTGGCTTTGAAATGATTTCCTAAAGAAACCACTGATTCGATTCCGCGTTTCTATACGTCATTGTAAAGATCTCATTAAGACGCATCAGAAAATGTATTTGCGCAAGAACAAATGTCATTTTAAAGCCCGTGACGCGTTCGCAAAGAAAACTCGAAAATGGAAAACATCGAAAAAATCAACTTCTTTAATAAACATCGTAGACCATTAAAGTATACCCTCTTTTTTATCAGAAGAACGAGTTAAATCGATTGGCGTTAAATTTTTTTAGCTATCTTAAATAATAAAAAAATTGGCAAGTCACCATGAACATTATGGAAATATTTGAAAAAAGTTGATTTTTTAAGACTTTGAACGGCCGTAGCGACTAAACGAAGAATCCGAATCGAACGCGGTTTGAAAATCTGTGCTTCTCGGGTGCTAATTAGTCGGATTCAATTAAAATTGGCGATTTTAATTTTTTGACGAAAACTCGAAAAACTACAGAAGGGTCCCCCCTTCTTACATTTTCCCAAAAATTGCATTTGAAATGATTTCCTGAAGAAATCACTGGTTCGATTCGGAGTTTCTATACGTCACTGTAAAGATCTCATTAAGACGCATCAAAAAATGTATTTGCGCAAGAACAAATGCCATTTTAAAGCCCGTGACGCGTTCGCAAAGAAAACTCGAAAATGGAAAAAATCGAAAAAATCAACTTCTTTGATAATCATCGTAGACCATTAAAGTATACCTTCCTTTTCATCAGAAGAACGAGTTAAATCGATTGGTGTTAAAAAAATTTAGCTATCCTAAATAACAAAAAAGTTGGCAAGTCACCATGAACATTATGGAAATATTTGAAAAAAGTCGATTTTTTCAGACTTTGAACGGCCGTAGCGGCTAAACGAAGAATCCAAATTAAACGCGGATTTCAAATCTGTATTCCATGTGTGTCAATTAGTCGTATTTAATTAAAATTGGCGATTAAATTTTTTTGACGAAAACCTGAAAAATCATCCAAGGGTCCCCCCTTCTTACTTTTTCCCAAAAATTGGCTTTGAAATGATTTCCTGAAGAAACCACTGGTTTTATTCGGAGTTTCTATACGTCACTGAAAAGATCCAATCAAGACGCTTCAGAAAATGTACTTGCGCAACAACAAATGTCGATTTGAAGCCCGTGACGCGTTCGCAAAGAAAACTCGAAAATGGCAAAAATCGAAAAAATAAACTTTTTTTAATAATCATCGTAGACTATTAAAATATACCTATTTTTCATCAGAAGAACGAGCTAAAACGATTGGCGTTAAAAAAATGTATCTAGAAAATTTTGCAAAAAAGTTATGGAAAATTTTGAAACAGTCGATTTTTTCAGACTTTGAACGGCCGTAGCGGTTAAACGAAGAATCTAAAACGAACGCGGTTTTCAAATCTATGTTTCTTGGGTACTAATTAGTCGGATTTAATTAAAATTGGCGATTTTTAATTTTGGACAACATGAAGAACAATAGAAGGGTCCCCCTTCTTACTTTTGCTTAAAAATTGGCTTTGAAATGATTTCCTGAAGAAACCATTGGTTCAATTCGAGTTTTATAAACGTCACTGGAAAGATCGCTTCAAGACGCTGCAGAAAATGTACTAGCGTAATCACAAATGTCAATTTTAAGCCCGTAACGCGTGCGCAAAGAAAACTCGAAAATGGAAGAAATAAAAAATCAACTTTTTTAATAACTTTTATGTAATAACTTCTTTTATCAGACGAACGAGTTAAATCGATTGGCGTTAATAACTTTTCATCTAGGAAAAAATTGAAAAAAATATTTTTTTGGTCATTTCATGATTTTCGCCATTTTTTCCATAATACTATTACTCAGGAAAAAATGCATCCAAAAAATGTTGCGTCTCAGGAAAATTTGAAAAAAATCATGACGGTTCTCAATGACGGGGAAAAGCGTGTAAAGTAATTATTTTTTCGAAAAAAAATTTTTGGTCATTTTCGCCATTTTCCATAACATTACTCAGGAAAAAATGCATGCAAAAAATGTTGCGTTTCAGGAAAATTTGAAAAAATTCATGACGGTTCTCAATGAGCGTGTAAAGTAATTATTTTTCCGAAAAAAAATTTTTGGTCATTTTCTCCATTTTCCATAACATTACTCAGGAAAAAAATGCATGCAAAAAATGTTGCTTCTCAGAAAAATTTGGAAAAATTTATGACGGGGAAAAGCGTGTAAAGTAATTATTTTTCCGAAAAAAAATTTTTGGTCATTTTCGCCATTTTCCATAAAAATGTGGAGAAAAAAATTCAGATTACGCATTTAGACTCGAGTTTTGTTTATGGGTTGGTGGAGACACTATGGAGCAAAGCCTACTTTATCAGAATTTTTTGTTTGTTTTTTGGCATAGGTTTGACCATTCAGCCACTAACGATAATATAATTTAGCAGCACTTTAAATAATATTAACATTAGGATGTACAAGGACACTCTTCACGCCAAGGGGTATATAAAGGCGGCTTGAATTATCAGAATTTATTGATGAAGCAACGTTTTCGACAAATAGCAAAATCGTAGATATTGGTCAAAGGCTAATCCAAATTTTAGAATTAACGCCAGAAATCACGCGGTAGTGGCAGATGACCAAGCAGTCAACGCTAATTTTAAAAATTCACAAAAAACGCCAAAAATCATCGATACCAAAAAAGTCAATGTTTGGTGCCCAATATTTTTTGGGGTTACCTAGAGCAAAAAGTATACAGGAAACCAAAGGGAAATTATCTGAAAATGCGAATTGCGTATGCTGTTCGAAAAATTAATGTTGAAATGTTGAACAACGTTTAAAAACAATTTAGAAAAAGAGTTGAAGATTGCGCTGGATTTGGAGGAGAGTATGTGGAATAACTGTTAAATTAACACGGCTCCCGTGTCCATATATACATTATCCGCACGAATGTTTAACATTTGAATACGCATTGAACGTGTTAAAAAAATATTCAGAAAATAAGATAATTGTTCGAGTTTCGTGGACATCCTTATTTACAGAACAGAAAAGCAATCAAAGTTTTATCGAAATTACTTTTGCCTAACGTCGGCAATTACAGGTACTCAACACGATACTGATGTAACATACAGACTTTAAAATCAACAACTCTAATTAAATTTAAAAAAAATAATAATTTCAAGTTTTTGATCTTATCTTACTTGATTTTTATTTGACATTTTATTCGATGCAAGCAAAATTTAAAAAAATTAAATAACTTTTACAGCTAACAATTTTGTGACACGTGTGATACATCATTAGTTTTGGGTGGTGAAAAGCTACTCGGAGTAGAAATAAAGAATCCTGGTCCGTACTTAAAAAAATAATGAAACATTATATTTGAAAAATCAATTTTTTTTCTGGAAAAGTTTACAAAAGTGTCTTAAGAAAGTGCTCTTGGTTTTTCAAAATAACCAGTAATAAAGTCGTAAAAACGTAAAAACCAAAATTGACTTTTTCGGTTTTTATCGAATACCTCCGGAAGGGTAGGCAACATATGCACACATACGATTGCGTCTAATTTAACTTATCGTAGAGAGAGTAAACGCATGTCGGAACTATAAAGATCCATTGATCAAAGTATACCAATTATTGCATATAATTAAATTTTCTAAAAATGTTCAATCAAGTGATTTGGCAGTTAGTACATAAATTATTGGATTGGAATGCAGAAAAAGTAAACTCGTTTTACAAATGATTTCGCGGACGAAACAAAGCTTATCAAGATGGGACAAATGCATCACTCAATTTTGGCACGCAGGTATGTCCGAACAGTCAAAGTTTTGGCGCTTAGTCCCTTATAATTATTGCCGGTGTACAGAGTGTAATTTTATCTGATTATTGACTTTTTACAAAGCGTTATTTTAATGCTCTCGTGATACATTTACATGATAAGGCTGAATAAAATTGAATTCGTAATTGCATCAGTATTCATGTATTCCAATTTTGCCACCAAGTCCATCATAAATTTATGTATTGCTTTATTATCCAATTATAAATCGACTCGAACAAGTTGCCTAAATGTGTGCAGAGTGATAAATATGTAAATGAAGATTGTTGAAATTTTTTTTTGGGGCTCTGTGGTGGTAATAAAATATCATGTGCATGCGGAGGTGGCAATATCTTACTTTGAAAAGCTAAGTTTAGCTAAAGTTTGATACATGAAAGTTTAACTACTGAATTTATGTATCAGAGAGAGAGAGAGAGAGAGAGAGGGAATACATTCAACAGGCAATTGATCAAAGGTCTTTCAGCCTATTTATGTATTGTACTGAATTCACACATATGTAGGTATTATATAATAAAATTATGATATTTAGAATTGTAAAAATGAAGCACTTTTTTATATTTTCTTCGATTTGTACATCATTATCTAGATATAAAAAAATATAAAAAAATTTGTAACCAACCAAGTGCTTCATTTTCAGAATCCTAGATATTAAAAATACTTCATTACGTGTTAAACGAGAACCGAATTTTAAAAAAATATGGTAAACAAAATTTTTTTGTACGTAAACTACTCAAAAATCAAAAATTCAGATGCTATACAATGCGCAAAAAAAACGGTACACCTTGGAAATATTCATATTTTCAACAATAATTAACGCATTAAAACAAAAAAAATTGCAAAAATATTAATGACTCACGAAGATGTATGTGAGTACAAAACTACTTTTTTGCATGTTTGTGGTGGAATAAAATATTATTTTTCTACTTTTTATAGTTTTAACATAGGCAAATTGATCACTTCTTTCTAACACAGTGTTTTTTTTTTCTGTTAAAACGAAGACAAACGATGTGAAGACTAATTCTTAATGCAAGCTGTAAATTAAATAATTTTTTTCAAATAAAAATCTGGTTAGTCCCATTCCATTTTAATTAGATCCTGACAAATGGTTTTAAATAGGGGGTGAGATTGGATTTTGAACACTCGTGTAAAAGGGGCTGCATAACATCCGCGGCACGGCCCATTTAACCGTTCCGGCTCGCATCGAGATTGTGTGATTAAACTCGGTTCAAAATAAAGTTCGATTTTGCATTAGGTAATAAATTTGTTTAGCAATTCGTCTAATAAGGCAATTTAATTCACATTAAAATAATTTGGGTCGACTCGAAAGTGTTGCGCCCTAATGAAAGTCATTGATCTTTGATTTTCCAATTACGAGATAATTGGGTATTACCGAAATTTATGGAGTGATAGAATCCTCCCGTCGGGCATGAAGAATTTATGATTCCATTAATGCAAAGATTTTTTCGGCCTCGTAATTACAAGCTATCAGGCTTGAATTAAGTCATTAGGTGACTTAATTTTGATACGTTGGGAAGCCTAATTTGGATCATTTGAATATTGATTCAAATTTTTGGGCATCAATAACGAATTGCTTTAGTGATTTATTTTACGATTGGAATTGTACCTTGATGAACTTTACAGGGTTAGCCCTAGTATTATCACTTATCATAAGGTCTGGTGTGCACGGCAACTTTTTAGTCACCGAAATTAAAAACGCGCGGGCGATTTTTAAATTGAAGCAACTTTGGATTTATCTGTAAATAGACATTTTAGAAATGATCATCTTTATTACAGTTTCGAAACAATTCATGCGTCCACGGGAAAAAGTCAAACTTTTTTGAACCAAAATCCGTTTTTTTTACAAAACATTGCAACCCGTAGATTTTTCAATATCAAAATTGACTGGAATATTATTCAAGATTATGTTGGACGTTTTCAAGCCTAGTGTAAATCATAACATCCCGTGCTTCATGTTGAACGACGATAGTTTTTTTTAAGCAAAATCCGATTTTCTTCAAAACAATGCAATCCGTAAATTTTTCAATATCAAAATTGATTGGAATATTATTCAAGATTGTGTTGGACGTTTTCAAGCCTACTGTAAATTATAACATCCCGTGCTTCATGTTGAACCACCAGAGAGTTAAACCAATTTTTTTTTGCTTAGGAAGCTGGTCCATTCTGCCAGAGGTATAATTTAACTATTTTTGTATTGATTTCTCATATTTATTTATATATATATATATATATATATATATATATATATATATATATAATCATTATTTATTATATATAATGAGTGGGGGGGACATACACTGAACATCCATGGACCCGAACGGCCACTTCTTCATTCCGAAAAAATGACCCCCCGGATGGGATTCGAACCCACGACCACTAATAAAGACGTAATATAGCCTGAATATGTAAATATTCAAGACAACTGATTGGAAAAAAATTGTTGATATACCGATAGTCAAAAAAATTACCCAAAATCTTTGTTAATTATGACCAAAATTGCAATTTTTTAAACTTCCGAATGACCTTGCATCAAAACCCAGATATGCACTAACTAGAAAATTATGCAAGACCAGAACGGTTCTTTAATCGCGCTCTTCCTGAAACTTTTCGTTTCACTACCAGTAGTAACCCACAAAAAAGAAATCAAGTTCAAGTTCGACATAAATTAATTGAATACCAATTTATGTAAAGCGGCCCGGCGAGTGGGATTCGTGCACTTCGTTTTACATAAAATCGGTATTTAATGCAAATTAATTTGTGTTGAACTTCGTAACATGCTGCACGCAATGAGCCGGACAACAGTTTCCAGTCATGAAAATGCATGGGATTTTCGATTGTGGCCAATTAAAGAGGGTAATTTTCGGATGTAGATGTCCTTTTAATGTGGCCATTTAAGAAGGAGACAAGTTTTGAGGTACGGGTGGTGATGCTTGGAATTTTTGTGTAGAAGTCTGGTACGTGGTTTTAAATGTGAGTTTACAAACGGGATTGCTTTTACTACATTGATTTTGAAAAATCAAATTTTGGCCTTCTGTAAACCTATAGTTTCAGGATGCTTCTTAGCATATTAGCGTACGGGTTTTTTAAAGGAAGAATGTCGATAGGAATTTTTTTGGCCTGGCATACATGTCCATGTGGCCAGCTTTAGTTTTTTTTTTTTACTTAGGCTGAGCCATTCAGTAACACACGGCTTATATATTTGTATGAATAATGGAATAAATGAAGAAATTAATAATGTCCGAGCGAATACTTCTCGATCGCCGAAAAATCTTCCGCCCGGGATGGGAATCGAACCCACACGGCCGGCCAGCTTTAGTACTTGATAGGAATTCAGGTTAAGAAAGTGCGGATGATAAGAGCCACGAATTTATGTTTACAAATATAAAGCGACGAACACAAGACCTGCACGCCCATTTTTCAAAACTTGAGCGTCCAGATGGGACCCGTACGAGTGGGTCCAGACCTATACAACCTCAAAAATATGTAAATTATTTTCAATTAAGATCTTTGTGTATATAAACAACATAATTAAAAAAAAACGAAATGTTTAAAAAGCGTTCAAAAATGTAGCCAAAATTTAAAAATTAGCAATTCTAATCTCAATCGTGGAAGAATTTGAGTCCAAAAAAAATCTAGAGCCAATATTACGTCATTATACACAAAAACATAAACCAACAAACTAGCACAATACTTGCATATAGCCGCAATAAAAATAAATGTAATGCTTATGTAACAACCATGAAATTTATCGAACTGAACTGTTTAATGAGCGTACTGTCGATTAATTGCCATTAAATTGATCGCTCTGACAGTTTGCAGGATTAGCACGCGATCGGAGATAATTAATAATGTGGGCAACAAGTTTACAAAATATTAATCTAGATCTATTCGGATCTAATCACAAAACGGTAATGATTGCATAAACATTTCGGCTCGCTGTCAAAATGTAATGAGTCAGCGTTCATGACCTCTAAAACTGATAGCAATTTAGAACAGCATCTGGTTACCTATACACAAAATATTACTCTTATCTATATTTACTCCAAACTGCATGATTTCGTGAACTTGTTTTTAAAAGGTCATGCATTGCAAAAATACTAACCACCATACTGCACCACTGTCATTAAATATGATTTGGAAATTATTATAACATAATTAACTCTTAGGAATAAAAATTCTTCAATAGCATTGGCTTCTAGAGGGTCTAGGACCTTGGAATAAAAATTAACGGCAATTCTAAAATATTTGAAGTTATTTTGTAAAATAAAATTTGCCAAATTATGTTAGGCCTGACGCGCACTGGCAACTTTTTAGTCACCGAAATCAAACACATTAAAGTTGCTCCAATTTAAAAATCGCCCGCGCGCTTACATTTACTTTAATGTTTTAATGAAAAACGGACTTTGCTTAAAAAAAAAAAACTATCGTCGTTTAACATGAAGCACGGGATGTTATGATTTGCGCAGAGCTTGAAAACGTCAAAACGTCCAACACAATTTTGAAAAATATTCCAATTAATTTCCATATTGAAAAATCTACGGATTGCAATATTTTGAAGAAAACGGATTTTGCTTAAAAAAAAACTATCGTCGTTTAACATGAAGCACGGGATGTTATGATTTTCGCTAGGCTTGAAAACGTGCATTACTATTATGTTAAAATATTCCAATCAATTTTGGTATTGAAAAATCTACGGAGGGCAATGTTTTGATGAAAAATTGATTTTCATAGAAAAAATAACTATTTTCGTTCAACATGAAGCACGGGATATTATAATTTGCGCTGGGCTTGAAAACGTCCCAACACAATCTTGAAAAATATTCCAATTAATTTCCATATTGAAAAATCTACGGATTGTAATATTTTGAAGAAAAACGAATTTTGCTTCAAAAAAAAAACTATCCTCGTTTAACATGAAGCACGGGATATCATGAATTTCGCTAGGCTTGAAAACGTCCATTACCATTATGTAAAAATATTCCAATCAATTTTGATATTGAAAAATCTACGGATGGCAATGTTTTGAAGAAAAATTGATTTTCATAAAAAAAAATAACTGTTTTCGTTCAACATGAAGCATAGGATATTATGATTTGCGCTAGGCTTGAAAACGTCCAACACAACCTTGAAAAATATTCCAATTAATTTTAATATTGAAAACTCTTCGGATGCAATATTTTGACGAAAAACGGATTTTGCTTAAAAAAAACTATCGTCGTTTAACATGAAGCACGGGATGTCATGATTTTCGCTAGGCTTGAAAACGTCCGTTACCATTATGTAAAAATATTCCAATCAATTTTGATATTGAAAAATCTACGGAAGAAAAATTGATTTTCATAAAAAAAATAACAATTTTCGTTGAACATGAAGCACGGGATATTATGATTTGCGCTGGGCTTGAAAACGTCCAACACAATCTTGAAAAATATTCCAATTAATTATCATATTGAAAAATCTACGGATTGCAATATTTTGAAGAAAAACGGATTTTGCTTAAAAAAAAAACTATCGTCGTTTAACATGAAGCACGAGATGTCATGATTTTCTAGGCTTGAAAACGTCCATTAGCATTATGTAAAAATATTCCAATCAATTTTGATATTGAAAAATCTACGGATGGCAATGTTTTGAAGAAAAATTGATTTTCATAAAAAAAATAACTATTTTCGTTCAACATGAAGCACGGGATATTATGATTTGCTCTAGGCTTGAAAACGTCCAGCACCATCTTGTAAAAATATTCCAATCAATTTTAAAATTGAAAAATCTAGGGATGCAATATTTTGACGAAAAACGGATTTTGGTTCAAAAAAGTAATTCACCTTTTCCCGTGGACTTTCGACGCATGGAATTTTTCGAAACTGTAATAAAGATGATATTTCGAAAATAACATTGCATTTACAGGTAAATCAAAATTTGCTCGGGACACCTAACACACATCGCCTGTACTCAATATCCGCACAATCTTTTGTAACGTTGTAATTGAAGCAATTTATTCAGAATAAATCCCTTTTGAATATTTAGGTATAATGCAATTCATAAATAGCAGTAAACTCAAAATTGATAAATGATACACAAACTGTTATTTTTGATAGTTGCTTTCTACGTTGTTATTCAAGCTTTCATGATGAAATGTATAGTCAACAGCTAGATGAACTAACATCTCCTTGACACGTTTTTTTTTTGGTACAAAAACGACTCCTTGAAGTTAGAACCTAGAAACGTTCGATAATACTTATTAGTGTCTAATTGCATACCATTAGCACTCTATTACGATGATTTATTTATTGGATCTCCGGAGCCAATGATTACGATCTTGCCGAAATTTCGTTGGCAAGGCAATTTGCATTATTAAAAGTTTATTACGTAATTATATACCAAGGAATCAAAATCTAATAGGCTAAAGAATTTGTGAAGACGATGGTTGCGACAGTACTACGTGGTACTCTATAATTAAAATTAATTGAAAAATTCACTATTTTAACCACAATTAATTATGGCTGAATTGTACCTGACGCAAATTTTCCTTATCATTTACTCCAATTAAAGAAAATATATATATATATATATATATATATATATATATATATATATATATATATATATTTATAAATTATTAGAATACCCTATTAATGTGAACTCCTACTAACAAGGGAACTAACCCAAGTGTTCCCTTCCGATTTAATTATTTGGTGGATCTTTGGTACGTTTAAGAGTAATTTTTGAAGACATGAAAAACAATTGAAAGTTTGGATAGGATGCCTGTAATGGGAGTATACACAGTGAAGCGGTCGGCGGTCCCATTACAGCAATGGCATCCTATGCGCGCGCGGAGCGCGGTGCATCCGCGTCACTGTGTAACGGGCCTTAAAGTTCCTTTTTTGAGCTTATTTATACTAGGTGTGTTCGATTATGGAAATGAATTATCGATTATTAATTATTTTGATTAATCAATTAGTCAAAATAATCGAGTGATAAAAATAATTCATTAATCAAATAATCGAATAATCAATTATTTAAATTAAAATAATTAACATTTTTTATATTAACATTATTTGACTATAAAACATTTTGGTGGGACTTCCAGGAATCGATATGCACAAAATAACTTTTTTCGCAAATAGTGCTTAAATCGACTGGAAACGCCTAAAAATTAATTGAATTAACTTTTTTTTCTATTTTTTTTTGTTTATTTTCAAGTCTAAGAGACCATTCTGAACACTATTTGTCTATAAAACATTTTTGTGCGACTTCGAGGAACCGATATGCGCAAAATTACTTTTTTCGTAAATAGTGCTTAAATCGACTGAAAACGCCTAAAAATCAATTAAATTAAATTTTTTTCCAGAAATGTTTGTTTTGTTTTTTTCAAGTCTTAGAGACCATTCTGAACACTACTTGTCTATAAAAAAAAATTGTGGGACTTCCAGGAACCGAGATACACAAAATTACTTTTTTCGTAAATAGTGCTTAAACCGACTAGAAACGCCTAATGATTTTCAAATAAAAACGAACTTTGTTGGTACACTTTATTAACACGCGGTGGCTATAGTTTATCAGTACGAGTTAATAAAGTGATACCAATAAAGTTATTCGTTTTTATTTTAATTATTCAAAATGTATCACTAAGTGAAAGCCTCCACAATTACTTATCAAATTATTTTCGTTTAGTCGAGTATGTATAGTTCAAAATATTAAACCATGTATACATTATGTGATTTGTGTACCGTTTAAATATGTTAATAAAACCCCAAACACTTGTTAGACTAAACGTTAGTGCTTACATATTACAAACAATATGAACATGAAAACCATTCTCGTTATGGTTTTCTAATAGACCCATAAATATCATAAAATCTCATAAAATTACAATTTATGTACACATTTTAGCGTTATGTAAACATAAAGCTCGTAATAATCAGTTCATAAAATCTGGCATACTGGAACAGATATCTTTGGCCGCAATTCAAGCGATTGGTTTGATTTCATGTGTGGTCACGCGACCTTTTTGGTTTTCTAATAGCTACATATTAGATTAATTTTTTCATAGCTTTAATTGAATAAAACTATTTCTTAATTATAATTGTCATTTTGGAAAAAAGTCGATTTTTCAGACCGAATGAAGACTCCAAATCGAACGTGGATTTCAAATCTGTGCAAGTTTTATGTAATACCTTTTTCTTCATCAAAAAAACAAGCTTAATCGATTGGCGTTAAAAAATTTCATCTAGGAAAAAATGCAAAAAAAATGGCAAGTCACCATAAAAATTTTGAATAAAGTCGATTTTTCAGACTTTAAACGACCGTAGCGGCTAAACGAAGAATCCAAATCGAACGGGGATTTCAAATCTGTACTCCTCGGGTGCAAGTTTGTCGGATTTAATTAAAATCGGTAATTTGAAATTTTTGCTCAAAAATTGCATTTAAAATGATTTTCTGAACAAAACCCTTTTATCCACGTCACTGTAAAGATCTCATTAAGGCCCGTCGGAAAATGTACTTGCGCAAGGACAAATGTCAATGTGAAGCCCGTGGCGCGTTCGCAAAGAAAACTGACAACAATTATATACGCTGTATTGTGCTGATGAGACCAAAGTAGGTCGATACCGGTCCGCAATTGTTGTCGATGGGGAAAAGATAATTCAAATTGGCAAAACTATTCGAGTATTGAAAGAAAACGTACAATATCTATAAATAGGTTTAGTGATTGTTCAATAAAAATTGGAACGAATGAATTATCGTCTATTTATAGCACCCAATTTCAGAGCCAGGAAGCGAATTTGACCACCCTGACCACCCAAAAGGAAATGGAGCTTGTGTCATAAAATTAAAACAATTAAAACAATCACACGTTAATAAAAGCATATGAGGAAGTATTTAACGTTTCCACGCCGTTTTAAATTGACCAGCCGTCCTTTACTCCCGTTGTGAATTGTTGTGTAAAGCAACAAAAATACAATTGGAGTACGCAATCTCATCCATTGCGGCAGTATCCGCTTGAAAACGGGAAACGTCATAACGACACCAGCACCTTGGACCCCATTCCGAAGTCTTCCGCCAAGATAAGGCTCTTGATGCGTCTATCATTTAATTATATCTCACTTCTTTACTTGAATGGAATATCAACTCAGGCATTAAAGGGGACGTTAAACGATTCTCATTAATAAAGTAATTACTGAGTATGTGTCTTCGGGACAACCTCCGAACGCGATCGGATCGAAAATGGTCATACTTTGGAAACAGGTTAGAGCCATTCATGCTGAAATGATTTTCCCAGATCATATTTCCCGAGATTATATCGATTGTTAATAAGTGATTTTCAGAAGGCCAAGTGTGATCATAAAATATGACATTTAAATAAACTCTTGAGTAGGTTCATAAAAGCAAGGTCTATGGTGTGGTTTGGTATCATTCATCTTAATTCCAGGGGACGTTTAGTGTTTTCTGATGCTATCTGCGGTTGCTGATTTTTTTCAACTGCCGGGGATCAAATATCATTTGGTTTCCAAGAATTTATTTAAGAGGGTTTAAATGTAAGACGTTGCATTACCTTTTACATATAAATTGATATTGTTTTATGTCATTTTTATACAGACGCTTTAGAATTTTTAACAATCTATAAAAATAAGTATATAAATCCTTTGTATTTCTAATATTACCCAAAAAAATAGTTGGAAGAATTTTGGACAATTTTTTTGAACTGCCAGGGATCAAACATCATTTGCCTTCCAAGAATTCTTTCATTTAAAAGGATCTGAATGTAAGACGTTACATTACCTTTTACATTTAAATGGATATTATTTTATATAATTTTTATACAGCTTTCTTAGAATTTTTAACAATTTGCAAAAATAACTCAATTGATTGGCTGAAGGACTCCGGTCGATGGCCATTGTATTTATTATTTATTATGTATTTAGTAAGTACAATAAACGTTTATTATTATTAACTCAATTGATTGAAATTTTGTAGCTTTTCAAAGCATTTATTAGCATCTTGGCACTAATTCTACTAGTCCGATCGCAGCAAGTCATACTAAGCTTATTAGATAAGAGTCGCTTATTATATTTGCGTTTTTCAACCATGCTTCTCCTCCACCCAAAGGGTTAATATCAATCAAAAACATTTTTTCCTAAACCACGGAAAACGTTAGATTATTTAATATAACATACCGCTTCAGTTGACTTGTTTAAAATAAATTTTTGGACGTGTTGTTGACGCCATACATCACCAGAAAGGTAAATAAACAAAAATCGTTGAACATTCCAAAATCGCGAGTTAATTAATTATCTGTCTCGGTTTTGGAATCCAACAAACGCGATAGAATTTTTATTGGGCAATAAATCGTCGGAGTAGTGTACAATGCAAAATACTGCGATAATAGTCTTCGCACTTTTTATCTCCAAAAACAAAAGCAGAAACTTTGGAGTAAACAATGGCGAGTTCATGTTGAGAAAAAATAGAGTTGCTTCAAATAAAAGCAATAAATGCGATATTTTTTATCTCCAAAGGTTAAGAAACAAATAAAGTTGCCTTCAAATAAAAGCAATAACTGCATACTATTTCACACTGTTTATCTTTAAATACAAACTACGGGGTAAACAATAGTAGTAAAACCCAGTGGCGGCTCGTTATATAGAGCCAAAGAGCCATGGCACTATTTTTCAAAATCAGCAAGATTTTTAAATTAATTCTTTAATGAATAGAGAAAAATCGAAATGCAGTTGTTTCCCAACGCAACCCCGCGACACGCCGTCAACGGTGCCAGCTTCCATCTGGCACGGCATTTCGTTAGGATATCGGCTACCGCGGGGAGTTGCGCGGTTGGGGGTGCATGTCAATCTCTGAACGTGAATTTGGTGCCAAAAAAATTCTGGTTCATCTCGTGCGCGCGACGAAGACTTGCATTTGTTGATCATATTTAGCGCATTACACAATGAATTAAATTGGATCATTACGGTCTTTCATTCACTATTGAGAAAATAGTGAAATTAAATAGCCTAATTTGATTGTATTTTTGTTACGCAGTTTGTTTAAAGTGGCAACGTGAAATAAAGGAATTTGAATTTGAATTTGAATTTGAATTTGAATTTGAATTTGAATTTGAATTTGAATTTGAATTTGAATTTGAATTTGAATTTGAATTTGAATTTGAATTTGAATTTGAATTTGAATTTGAATTTGAATTTGAATTTGAATTTGAATTTGAATTTGAATTTGAATTTGAATTTGAATTTGAATTTGAATTTGAATTTTAATTTTAATTTTAATTTTAATTTGATTATCGAAATAAAGACCATGGTGTCAGCTTCCAACACGAGTGTATCGATTTCGAAACTAGTAAAGACCTAACGGGAAAGTTTAATCGGGAGGTATACTTAAAAAAAACAAAAAAAATGCGTTTTTGTTTGTTTTCCGTGTGTATTGTTGTGTGGACGAAGAATAGTTACAGATTTAGTGCATGTCTGAGACAAAATGTAAACACACGATCAATCGAAAGTACACATATCATATTATTCGGCTGTTTGAAATTATGAACCATTGCTTTACAACTCAAAATAACCTTGGAATATGAATGTTAATCGTTCTTTTTTCTTCAAAAAAGCAGGCGGGGGCACGGAGTATATTGTATTGTATACCATCAGCATGTTCCACGAGCCGCTACTGAGAGTGAACTAACCAAGTGAATTGTTTTATTTGAATTCTTTTTAAAATCAGTTTCACTTTTTTGATCAATTAGATAGGAAATTTAAAAAAATGTTTTGCCATTAAAAAAAATATATTTTGAACAATCGAGTGTTTTTTGAGACTAATTTAAACAATTTTCTTACTAAAATATTCTGCATTTCTTATTATTAAGCCAGTATTTTTGATGTTTTTGGATTTAAATTTTCGATCATTTGGCCTAAATATTCTTTATTTTGACCTAAATTTTCGATTTAATTCTTAAAATTTTCGTTTTTTTTGGCCCGCATTTTGTATTTTTCGGGCCAAATGATTAATTTTTAGATTTTTGACCTGCTTTTTCGATTTTTGGCCTAAATATCGTTCATTTCGACCAAAATTTTTGCTTTAATTGTCTAAATTTTCGATTTTTTTGTCCGCATTTTGGATTTTTCGGGCCGAATTTTTAATTTTCAGATGTTTTGCCTGTATTTTTGATTTTTTTTTATCTAAATTTTTAATCATTTGGCCTAAATTTCCGATTTAATTGTTAAAATTTTCGACTTTTTGGCCCGCATTTTTTATTTTTCGGGCTGAATTATTAATTTTTAGATTTTTGACCTGCTTTTTCGATTGGTCTAAATTTCTTATCTTTTGGCCTAAATATCGTTCATTTCGACCAAAATTTTTGCTTTTATTGTCTAAATTTTCGATTTTTTTGTCCGCATTTTAGATTTTTCGGGCCGAATTTTTAATTTTCAGATGTTTTGTCTCTATTTTCGATATTTTTTATCTAATTTTTTTATCATTTGGCCTAAATATGCTTTATTTTGACCTAAATTTTCGATTTAATTGTTAAAATTTGGGAATTTTGGCCCGCAATTTTTATTTTTCGGGCCGAATCATTAATTTTTAGATGTTTGAACTGCTTTTTCGATTGTTGGTCTAAATTTCTTATCTTTTGGTCTAAATATCGTTCATTTCGACCAAAATTTTTGCTTTAATTGCCTAAATTTTCGATTTTTTTGTCCGCATTTTGGATTTTTTCGGGCCGAATTTTTAATTTTCAGATGTTTTGCCTGTATTTTTGATTTTTTTTAATCTAAATTTTTGGTCATTTGGCCTAAATATTCTTTATTTTGACCTAAATTTTCGATTTAATTTTCTACTTTTAGTCCGCATTTTTTTTAAATTTTAGTTTGTTATTATTTTGTTTTTTTTTGTTTGTTAAAATTTTTGTCCTCTTGGACCATCATTTTTATTTTAGGCCCGATTTTTTTAAATTCTTTGTCCTATATTTGTCGCGGTATTTGATCGTTATGTGACCGAGCTTTGGACACTAAAGCATAAATTATGAAAGTAGATTAGACTATGAAAGTGTAAAAACGGTACAATAATTATGGCATAAGCAGAAACATTTCTTAGTGTAGACAAACCACAAATTTCTCGTTATTGCAACATATTTAGGTCATCGTTATTTAGTAGTGATTGTATTGGTTCGATTTAGAGTAACTGAATATCGAGTACGAGGTCCTTCTGTCGCGTGAATTTGTCTTAAAACATTTCTTCCAATGTATTGTGCATGGTCGTAATTATATTCGCAAAGATGTAGACAAAACAGAAAGTCAAAGTTAAACAAGTCATTATTTGGTGTGATAACGAAGAAGTAACGGGTTTCACCAATTTGCTTACTTAATTAAATTGCCTTGATCACCAATCAGCTCTTAATAATGTCAACTTTCGGTTCGATTTTTCCGAATGGCCGGATAAGCCAAGGATTGCGCCTGATTCGACTCGCCTTGATGGGCGTGAGAGGCCGAAAATCGTTGATTAATAACTACTGTAACAATTACATTACTTGGCCGACGAAATTGGCTGTCATGTAAATGTTAGATTAGCATCTGGGAGCAGGCAAGTCGCTGGCTGCGACAAAGTGGACGAGACGCTCCATTGATGTGTAACAAGCGCACTTATTTCGGAGAAAGTTCCACCGAGTTCATTTACGGGATGTAATTTGTATTTATGGGCACCATAAAGTCTACGGGATACTCAAAAATGTTGCATCATAATCAAACTAGTTAACTAGAGGTACGTGATCGGACTACCGGGACGGGAACATTCAATTCGGCGGTATCAATAGTTGGGTGGTATTTTCACAATCTTACAGAGGTAAGGTAATGAAAAAGTGTTTTATTTTATTATCCAACATGTGTAACGGAGTAGAAGGTTCTCGTAGAAACCGTAATACAGAATTAAGTTTGAAAAGAAACTGGAAGTTATGTTGTGTAACAAAATTAAAAACTCTGGTGTAATGAGGGTATTTTTTTTTACTAATGAATTTACACCAAATAATGGAATAATTTCTGGGTGATAGCCCGGATATAACTTCAAATTGTAGGTATACAATGTAGAGATATGTTAGTGCTTGAAAGAGATGGAATCACACTGCAATATACAAAACAGCCGTTTTCGCGAATGATGTCCTAAATAACAATTATTAATGTGGGATGCAAAAACCATAGCAGAATTTTAATTTCGTTTCCAAATCCTTAACCCAAACACAGGTAATCTCTCTCAAACAACCAGTTCCAGCGGCAATAAGTCTCTTTTTCGTGTACATCATTTTTTCCCTTTGCATCTCGTTATTGTCAGGAAAACGTGTGGGCCGGACCACTTCTATGTGGGTTAGACCAGAACATATAAAAGGAAATATAGGTCACTAATCATTCACATGAAATACTCTCTGATTGATCCGAAATACAATCGCCCATAAAAAAGTTCATAGTGATTGTGCATCTAGTCTAACAACGCACGTCATTCACGTTGCCTCACAAGGGAGGTCTTCATGCAAGTGCATCGGCCTCCCATCAAACCAAAGAATTTGCATTCTGAAGGAGATGGAATGTCTTATGTTAAGATTTGCGGTATTATTTTAAAATAATTGAAGAAGAAAGTACATTTAGCCAAACAAAACATGATTTGATAGTTTAACATCATATTTTTAGTTGTTAGCACGCATGTATTAGTTTTAACTGTTTGTAGATTTTTGTAATTAAATAAATAAATTTGTGAATTTACGTGGATGTCTTTGTTAATACATGCGATAAATTAAATCTTTGGCGTACTACTGTTTATTGTTTACAAATAAACAACACGAATATGATAAATGCGTTTTTTTGCCGTTCCGCAAATATTTGAACGCTCCTAATAGCGCGGAACGGTTACAGGTCACATTTGTTCTGCTCAATGTTTAATCTGGAATGCCCAACATTCCTACTTGAAAGTTTATGTTCTACGCAATCGTACAGGTATTTCGTAAATTGACGCAAACTACAACGAAGTTATTTTTTTTTTCTAAAAGATTCCTTCACCAATTTGGGTTTAAATTTAATATTCTGTAATTTAAAAAATTTGCCTATATTCTAAATTTTTGTTATGTTAGGAAGTGTTTTCTAAAAATAAAAAGTTTGATTGAATGTATAAAATTGGGCAGAAAGACCGATGGTTTGATAGCCCAGATAGACTAACACATTTTTAAAATCTATGGTAATTTTGTATTTTTGTAAATGTCTGAATATAATATATTCAGTAAAACCGAAATAATTTTAGAAAAAATCCTCGAACAGGTTGATTTTCTTTCATGAAAATACACATTTTTGCATAAAAATAGATTTTCAGTCGTCATTTCTTTTCGAGTAATGACGTCAGCCATTTTGTTTTTAAATGACAACCAGATATATTTATTCTTGATTTTAAGAGATCTTCTCACTGTCGAACCGGCAGTATAAAAATGTTGCCATCTTATATAAGAAATTTTTCGAGTAAATGACAATTGAAGGTAAGAACCCGATTTTTAGAGTTTTTACAAATTGATCTTGTTCCAGCGCTTGTAGCAATTTTTTTCAAACAAAAATGATCTTGACCTTCCATATAATACAATATGGTTTTAGCAAGACTAGCATCCCCGCACTAGGCGGGTTTTGTTTTTTTTTTTTTTTTTTTGTTTTCGTTGAAATTCTTCTTGAATATTTTGAATATTTTCCAGGCTAATTCTGGGTATTCATCTGTTGTCTCGGGCAATTCTATCGGTCCTCGCCTGACAATCCACCTATTCGTAAAGCAATTGTCAAAAAAGGCCATTTTGCAAAAACTCTAAATATCAAGTTCTCACTTTCAATTGTCATTTACTCAAAAAATGGCAACTTATTTTTTTACTGTCCATATAAAGGGGAAATCACGGAAATTAAAACTGCTATTTTAGCAAAAATAGGTGATGCCTTGGTATGGTTGAAAAAAAAACCGTTGAACGTTGGCTGTCATGTTAATGTTTCAATCACAAATTTAGACGTATTTTAAGTTATTCTGAGTTAATATTATTTCTTCGTTGAATAAGAAGATCTTAATAGTAAAATGGTACTATTCTGGTACTAGTGCACGTACAGTAAGTAATATGTTTGATGTAGAATATCCAAATCTATCAATTTTAACCCACACAACGTTCAACTCTTTTTTGTTTAAGCAATTCCTATGCACCATTAATTTTTGCTAAATATATGGAAAATAAGAAAGTAAGTAATGATATGGTTGTGTACAGTATATTTTCTTTTCTTTACAAGAATCATATTTACACATTTTCTCTAAAATAATTCGGTGAGCCAATATTTGAACATTAAAAATTTAGCATGAAAATGCCTATGATGCAGGAACCAATTCTACACCCTGTATATATATATATAGCGTGGCGGGCGAAATATTGGAACTTGAAACTAGAGTTTTATTGGATTGAAGTCCTATCCTTGCCGTGTTGCATCACCCACATTCAATTTCTTCACTATATATATATATATATATATATATATATATATTTTAAGTGAAGACATTAAAATATCTCGAAAACTACACATCGAATAAAAAAAATATTGTTACTGGCGGTAACAGCGATAGGGAACTCCATCTTCGAAGGCTGCTAGGCCGGAATTGAGCGATGTAGCTTGGCGGGAGAGGTGGGAATAGAGAGAGGGAGATTTGACAGTGTAAGACAGTGTTTTAGATTTCTCCCAGCACGTCACATTATTTCTCAGCAGCATAGGGAACCTTATTTTACGAATCCCCATTTCTCAGGAAATCCCCATTTTTCAACGGTTTTTTGAATTTTGTCGATTATAGCGTCGTCTGTCACAAATACAAAAAAAAATTCAGACAAAACTTTCTTATTTTTTTCAAATTCAAATCCGTACAAAAAAATTGGGGTTCCTGTTTACCTTTTCTATTTCTCACCCCCTATCCCCTAGGGGGTTGAGGGTAATGGGTCGAGTTTCGTATCATTAGATGTCCCTCTCCGAGGCAAACAAATTTTAATAATAATTTTTTTTTTATTCGATGTGTAGTTTTAGAGATATTTAAATGTCTTCACTTAAATTGAACACCCTGTATATATATATATATATATATATATATATATATATATATATATATATATATATATATATATATATATAGGAGAATTTTTAACGACCGTACATGTGAATAACTGTAGATAATGTGCTAACGAGATTCTCGGTCAGATGATGATAAAAATTTGCAAATATGTGAGGCGAAAGACAGATATATATATATATATACCGACAAAATTAGAATACAATAACCTCTAATTCCTGTAAGTAAAATTTTAAAATGTATTCTGTTTATTTAAATTTTATCGTTAATTTTACCTGTACTGACGTCATAATGTTGTAGCGCCCTGAAGAAGGGAGAATAGTCTCCCGAAATATTGGAAGTATGGAATAAAGAGTATTCAGTGTTGATAATTGCTTTCCGACCGCAACACCCAATAAACTCCTACATATATATATATATATATATATATATATCCTGTTGGGAATAGTAACATTTTTTTTCGAAGAAAAATCCTCGTATCAGTTTTCTACAATTAATACAAACTATAATTAGTGATAAATTCGGATTCCCTGATACGAGGATTTTTCTTCGAAAAAATTTGTTACTATATATATATATATATATATAAGCAGTACATAATGCAGAAATACAAACTGAAACAATATTAAAAGTCGTAAAATTCTTAAAGCCCAATTGCAAGTGACAGAATAGCAGGTATTAATCTAAATATACGATTGGAGTTAAAATCAAATATTGTGTGGTATTGTATATTAACGACCGATAAACAGCGTTTTGTACTAATAAGCATGCAATAAAATCACAACTTGCTAGTTCATGGGCAGTAAAACGCGACCATGGGCAACTTAATGTTCGAAGTTAGAAAGTAATAAGTTCATAACCCACTCGATCGCATTGTTCGGCAAGAATGGGAATCCAGCGTTTGGGCAGATCAAAAAGCAGTAAATATATGAAGTACATATTTACCGGGTAAAATGCAAATAAGCTGTTAGATCACGTATGAATAGATAAAAACGTTAATCGATTTATTACAGGTCTGCTCTCTCGGATTTTATCTATTCAAATCCGGTATGTTTATTGTGTCTGGAGTTCCTTGGCACATTGGTTTACGGACAACCTTGCATTGCGTCAAAATACACGCAAATTTTCTTTAACTTGAAAACGTTTATTGAGGCTACGATTTTTGGGTGACTTATAGGCGGTACGGGTCATATAAACCCCGTACATTTTATTTTAGTAAATTGTGAGCTAATCGGTACAGCAAATTAATATGAATCTGTGATGAGACAAGGCTGGTCAATTGCCTGTTGACGAGCGCTTGTGCCGGCTGCACCGCGGCTGTGGGTTCCATTCTCATCCCGGGCGGAGGATTTTTCGGCGATTGAGGAGTATTCGCTCGGGTTCGTGGTTGTTTTATTATTCTCATTTATTCATACAAAAATACAATTAAAAAATCGAGCCGTGTGTGACTGAATGGCTCAGCCTAAGTAACAAAAAAAAATTGCCTGTTAAGGTCATTTGTAAAAATGTATCAATAGATGTATTGCCTCTCTCTCTCTCTCTCTCTCTCTCTCTCTCTCTGTGTGATCGGTACCAAAAAACTTTTAATTCCGTTAAAGTACGACGAAGTTACAACCTCCGCCCGCAGGGAAGTTCATCCCACGACGGGACACATATGCCCCGTAACCCAATGAACGTGTTAAAACCCTATCGCAACATTCCGTCATCACGTAATTACATGAATTATACATTGTTTAACATAATCTATTTTCCAGGTATCGTGTAAAGTCTTCTTAAATAGTGGCACGATCTTTTTGGCAAATCAAACATGCGAGTTAATAGACACACGGATCTAAGCCAGAAAAGTGGTAGAATACAATTAGTCGGAGCGGGTAGGTTCGATTAAAGGTCCCGGTTTTTATGGCAACGAAATAACACGTTCCGCTCCAAAATTACCCCAGCAGTTATTTGTATAATAAAATATAGTGATCAACTAAAGTAAACTGTGTTTAATCCGAGATAACAACATAGTTTAGGAGCAATCGTGTATACCTTAGAATTTCTAGGTCAAAATAATTTCGTCCGATAATTGTTGCCGTTGGAGATATCTTCGAGATGGCTCGAGATTAAGTGCTCGGGTCTACCTCTTTTTAAATTATTTCAAATTATATATTACTAACAGATTCATTTTGAGTGAAAACAATTATTTTTAATAAATATATTTACTTCGGTGCGTTTGATGTATTTAGTAAGATCTACAACGATTCTTACAAATTACTGTTTGTGATTTAAAAATGTAATAATTGTAAATGTGAAATTTTCACAGAATAATGGTTTTAATACGTTGAGCAAAATTTGGGCCCACATTTGTTCCGTTCTTTGCATGACAAAACAAATCAACCAAGAGTGATGCTGGTCCGTGGGATGGCTGCATATCGTATGCCATATATTTAGTATTAGGTAGTGACTCCATCCGAATCTATCGTGACACCGCGTTGATGTCATGCCGTCCGGAGGGCCGGTGAAAGTGAGACACCGCGTAGATGCCGCGCCGTGCTTAACGTGTTAACCCTTTGCACTTGTATGTCGACTTATAGTCGCCACAATACGCTTACCACTGTGCTCTCAAATATAAATACGAGTGCAAAGGGTTAACACGAATGTAATAAATCACATAGGCGTAGGTTATGAGGCAATTCTGCAAGATTTTAATTCCTAACTTAACCTTAACAATCGTTCGACCAGAACAGAAAATTTTAGTTGGTAAAATATACCGTCTGAAGTGACTTAGAAAAGGTTTTCATTGACAACCTATTCCCTGTGTCTGTCTTCGTGTAATCGTTCATCTATTTTCTCATATCTAGTTGTAAGTAACTTACGCCAATTATCATATAGGTAAGTTATTAATCTTAGCCGTGTATGGCTGTATGGCTCAAGCCTATGTCAAAAAAGTGACTAGACAGATCGCCGGGTATTCTGGCCAAAATTCTTCCAATAATTTTTTGGGCAATATTAGAGGGAGATGTAACCGACAAAACTATGCTTTTATTTAATAAATTATAATGAGTTTTTAAAGATATATTACTTCGATTATCTAAATATTCATTTTAAAATCAGTGAGATGTGTCTAATAATTGGATGGGAAGCAATGCACGCACTTTCTAGGCCGTTTAGAGTCTCCAGTCGGAAATTTAAAACGAGTCTGTATTTGGAAATCGCCGTAAATTAATTAGACGGGAGGTAATCCAATACAGATGGGACTATTAAAACGCACAAATATTTTAGTGTTTAATTAATATGACCTGTGATGAAATGGAGTCATAACATTTCCTCATTATGTAACAGTCTGGAATGGTGGATTTATACGTAGCTGCTAAGCTATTTTAGCCACGGAATGGTTTATTTTATAGGCGCATTTAAGTTTTTTGAACCGAGGTAAAGGTTCCGATGCCAAATTATCGTTATTTGTTCTGCATCGCAATTTCACTGTTCGTAAAGTAATTTGCCGTTTCCCTAAGCGGGTCGTAATCGGTTTTGGAGTTTTTTTTTAACCATTTAAGTGCACGCGAATTATTAAAACAAACAAACTTGTTCGTACGCAATGACTAACATTTTGAGTATTCGCCGAAGTTTCACTTTCAATTGGCAGCGACATTTTGTTCATGTGCTCGTGAGTGATTTGGCAAAGTACTTGTATTTATAAATAAGCTACTCCTTTTAACAGCATCAACATAATAATTGCTCGGTTCTCTTTATTTACTCGTACATTAATTAGATAATTATATAAGCGCATGCGGGGACATTAAGACGAATCTAATTTCGGTGCAATGATTCGTTTGCGCAACATTTTCGGGTATAAATAAATTCTGAAAAGGCAGGTCCGGTTCATTAACGCGCTCAAAAATGAGCTCAGACAAATGACCGCGGTTAAATGACCTACGCGAGGAGTAAAGCCAAAAAACGTTATCTGAGGACATGTCCTGAAAAACCTATCCGCTGCATTCGCGTAGTTTGGAATTTATTTGTTTCAGCTGCTGCACTTAATTTCTAAGATTATAATCTATGTACAGCACAGATTATATTTTAAGTTTTCGAAGCTTACCGAAAGCATGACCATGGCGGATACACTGAAGCCGCTACAGGATTCTTTAAGGTTCGTGCTGTATTCATACGTTATTTTATGCAACTTTGAAGGTGTTAAATGGTCGATTTTATTAACACATTCACTGCCGGTGTCAGATAAACTGTTTGCCAGTCAAGCCGACGCTTGCCTGTAAGGTTTAAAGTCAAAGAACGTATCACGCAACTGGTGCGTGGTCGGCTCCTGCGTTAGAACCAATGTAAACGTGTTGTAACAAGTCGGAGAGAAAAATAATAAAAACTGTGAAACTTAACAAGTGTTTTAATCAATCAATATTATTAATTGCAAGTGCAATAATGGTCAATATCCTTAACTCGATGTATGTAAACAGTAATTTTTTTAAAGTTAAATTAGTGTTTGCGCAACCGCTGCAGTATTCATGTGTACGTTTTTGTATCTATTTTCAAATACGGATAAGAGATAAACCTCAATTTAATTTCATGTATATATTCAGTATTTATTGAACCAACTTAAAATGAATTACTTGTCTAATAAATAGATGATTCAACCTTGTGTTATTTTGGTGTGCAAATAATGTATTGTATAATTCAATATTCATCGTGGCATTAGCCAGGAAACTAGTCTTTGTAAAACTCAAATTGTACCAACTTTTACAAGTATAAGAAATTATAAGAAATTTCGTTTTCAGTCTTACTTTTTTTTTAAATCATGATTTAAATAGACACCCGTTACGTCACATTGTCGTCCTTTTCATAATATCACGTATAAAAATAAATAATTCGAGCATTATAGTGCCAAGCGGCTCTGTTTCACTGCAGAAGTTTGCTTTGCCGCGTCCAACAAATTTTTGATAAATACCGGCGCATTTATCAACCCCGACACTTAACAACCGCCTAGACTTCGCGACGTCACTTAACAAGACCGAGGCAAAAATTTCCTCCCAGCATTGACACACCTAGCAAGAAAATTATAAAGACACCTACGATGCCCCGACAGCCCTGGGGAGGATGAGCTCTCTTGCGCTTCAGATGTCTAAATAATTATACCACTTAGTTAATGAATTATCGAGGCATACGACCAGACGTGTAATTTTGATTTTTTTTGTCGGCGTTTGTAGGGATGGTGACTTAATTATCACTCACGCTTCTCAAAACCTACACGCGCCTCTGTGGTTTGAAATAGCTCGCGTTTGTTTGTTACGTTCTTGCCAATAACTCCGCAGAATTATTTTGGCCTCTCGCTAGATTCATTCACTTGAACGGCTAAGAATTATATTGTTTTAAAACAAGCTGTAGTAAATTTTGCGGAGAGAAATAAAATTTATCGGAACGTGCAACAAACGCCCAAAACACCCGACTTAAATGTCATAAAATGGTTTTATGGAATCTCGTAATCTGTCAAATGTTGCTTAGGGAAATTGGTGTTTCAGGTCTTCTTCCAATAAATTATGTTGTCTGCGATGACGAGAGATAACTATGACAATATGCAGATATAGCGGATTGGTCTTATGTATAATTAATTTTACGATGTTATCGCTATACGTCCGCCTCTAATTTAGTTTATCCCATTTCATTTTCCTTTGATTTTTTACGTTAAAATGTTTTAAAAAATCACTCACTGGCCTGTTATATCTCAAATAAATGTTCAGTTAATTTTTACAGAATAGGAAGTTGGAATGTATTTTGAGTAAATTTGGAAAGTTTCAGGTTGGTAGTAACTGTTTTCATATTTATTTTATTTGCCAAAAAAAAATTGAATTTTGCTAAATTTTGGGCGATGTTTAAATCGACTTATCTGAAAATCTTGAAATAGGATTTAGTCAATTTTTATAGAATAACAAGTAGGGATGCATTTTAAGTAATTTTGGAATGTTTTAAGTCGGTAACAACTATTTTCATATTTTTTTTATTCGCCAAGAAAAAAACAGAATTTTGGTAAATGTTAGGCGGTGTTTAAATCGAATTATCTGAAAATCTAGAAATGGGATTTAGTGAATTTTTACAGAATAGCAAGTAGAGATTCATTTTGAGTAATTTTGGAAAGTTTCAAGACAGTAGCAACTGTTTTCATATTTATTTTATTCGCCAAAAAAAAAAACAGAATTTTGCTAAATTTTGGACGGTGTTTAAATCGAATTATCTGAAACTTTAGCAATGGGGTTCAGTTAATTTTTACAGTATAGCAAGTAGGGGTGCATTTTGAGTAAATCTAGAAAGTTTCAAGTCAGTAGCAACTGTTTTCATATTTCTTTTATTCGCCAAAAAAAAACCAGAATTTTGGTAAATTTTAGGCGGTGTTCAAATCGAATTATCTGAAAATCTAGAAATCGGGTTTAGTCAATTTTTACAGAATAGCAAGCAGGGATGCATTTTGAGTAATTTTGGAAAGTTTCAAGTCGGTAGGAACTGTTTTCATATTTCTTTTATTCGCCAAAAAAAAAACAGAATTTCGGTAAATTTTGGGCGGTGTATAAATCGAATTATCTGAAAATTTAGAAACGGGGTTCAGTTAATTTTTACAGAACAGTAATTCGGGATGTATTTTGAGTAAATTTTGAAAGTTTCAAGTTGATAGCAACTGTTTTCATTTTTATTTTATTCGCCTAAAAAAAACAGAATTTTGCTAAATTTTGGGCGATGTTTAAATCGAATTATCTGAAAATTGAGAAACGGGGTTAAGTTAATTTTTACAGAATAGCAAGTAGGGATGCATTTTAGTAAATCTGGAAAGTTTCAAGTTGGTAGCAACTGTTTTCATATTTCTTTTATTCGCCAAAAAAAAAACAGAATTTTGCTAAATTTTGGGCGGTGTTCAAATCGAATTATCTGAAAATTTAGAAATGGGGTTTAGTCAATTTTTACAGAATAGCAAGTAGGGATGCATTTTGAGTAATTTTGGAAAGTTTCAAGTTGGTAGCAACCGTTTTCATATTTCTTTTATTCGCCAAAAAAGAACAGAATTTTGCTAAATTTTTGGCGGTGTTTAAATCGAATTATCTGAAAATTTAGAAATGGGGTTCAGTTAATTTTTATAGAATAGCAAGTCGAGATGCATTTTGAGTACATTTGGAAAGTTTCAAGTTGGTAGCAACTGTTTTCATATTTATTTTATTTACCAAAAAAAACAGAATTTTGCTAAATTTTGGGCGGTGTTTAAATCGAATTATCTGAAAATTTAGAAACGGGGTTCAGTTAATTTTTACAGAATAGCAAGTCGGGATACATTCTGAGTAAATTTGAAAAGTTTCAAGTTGGTAGCAACTGTTTTAATATTTCTTTTATTCACCAAAAAAAGAACAGAATTTTGGTAAATTTTGGGCGATGTTTAAATCGAATTATCTGAAAATTTAGAAATGGGGTTCAGTTAATTTTTACAGAATAGCAAATCGGGATGCATTCTAAGTAAATTTGGAAAGTTTTACGTTGGTAGCAAC
This sequence comes from Ocypus olens, assembly GCA_910593695.2. Taxonomy (NCBI): domain Eukaryota; kingdom Metazoa; phylum Arthropoda; class Insecta; order Coleoptera; family Staphylinidae; genus Ocypus; species Ocypus olens. Next base: position 3,393,538 of record OU343057.1, on the reverse strand, counting down.
TGTTTTCATATTTCTTTTATTCACCAAGAAAAAAAACCTAAATTTTGGGCGGTGTTTAAATCGAATTATCTGACAATCTAGAAATGGGCTTCAGTTAATTTTTACAGAATAGCAAGTAGGGATGCATTTTGAGTAAATTTGGAAAGTTTCAAATCGGTAGCAACTGTTTTCATATTTATTTTATTCGCCAAAAAAAAAAACAGAATTTTGGTAAATTTTGCGCGGCGTTTAAATCGAATTTTCTAAAAATTTAGAAATGGGGTTCAGTTAATTTTTACAGAATAGCAAGTCGGGATGCATTTTGAGTAAATTTGGAAAGTTTCAAGTTGGTAGCAACTGTTTTCATATTTATTTTATTCGCAAAAAAACAAATTTTTGACATCTGAAAATGTGTATTAAAGAAGTAGTTTTTAGGGTACATAATAAAAAAACGTACGTTAACGTTCGAAAATTTATAGCAATTATAAATGTCGCTTATTGACTGTTCCCTGCAATTTTCGGTGGATAACTCGACTTAATTAAGGAAATTAGTACAACGTTTTAGACAATAGATGTCGCCTTAATGATGTTTCTAGCCTAACGGTTACTTCGTTAGTTTAAAGCTCATTGGTGGGTAGTTTAAAATTAGTAACAATTCAGGCCCAAATTAATTGTTAGGTAGTTTGTAAGGGGTATACGTTAGTTTAAGTTGCAGATAAACGTTTAATAAGAAAGATTATTAAGTTTAAATTTTATTAAACGTTGGTAATATTCGACAAAATTATTAAATTAAAAATAATGAGCGTGTTTTATTTCACCTACAAAACGCGAAGTGACTTAACAAAAGGACCAGATTACACCTGACGTGAGGAGTTATGGTGGTGTGTACTTATTACACGAGAACGGCAATTTCGCTCTTTAGTCACAATCACGTCATCGGGCCGGTTAACAAAACGACGTGATGATTTTGGTCGTGTAAAAGAAATAACGGAGCCACGGCACCCTCGACTTGTGTTCCGCCCGCGGCGACGCTTTTCGGGCCCGCCCAGCCACGATAAAAGGTTGGCGCCCTCGCCACACATACCTCGAGCCGGCTCTGGTGTGTATTCAATTTTGTACTCCAAAATCTGATTACGAAGGTAATGATTAATGCGGATAATAAATTCACTTTTGTAAAGGTTAGTTCCAAGAATTTTTTTAACCAAAATTAAACAGACATGTTTCGAAGATGAAATAATTATTCACGAATAAAATAATAAATAAATTAGAGGCAAGGAGCCTTAAATAAATTTAATAAAGACGAACTATAGCCTGAATATGTGAATATTCAACCTGTTCGTGACTCTTTAAAATTAAGTCTTATTAAAGGGTTATCCTAATGTAACCAGTTTTTTTTTAACTAGAAATGCAATATAGGTAAATGTATATTTATGTACGAATGTGTGTAAATCTAGTCATCACGAAATAATGAAATTGTCACACGTTATTTTTTTTTCGCGTCGACTAATATTCATCGTGCTCGATCGGTCGGTGTACATGATTACGCAAAAATGGCTGGTCTGAAACAAAATACAAAAATATCCTCATAAACTACATGGCATTAGCTATGGTATGACGGAGCTTTTTATTTTTTTTTTCGTCTTAAGTTACGAGAAAAAAATTCCGGAACTTTTTCAAAGTTCTCGGAGCAATAATACAAGTTATTATTATTAATATATATTGCAAAATAAAATGTACCGAGAAAATCGTTCACCACGCTTAAACTTGTAGTCCTCAGAACATGTGTACCACATTTCAAGTCGATTCATCAATCACAGCCTGAGTTATCGTGTACACCGTTTTGAAAAACATAGTTTCGAGAAAAACGCGTTTAAAGTGCTTGCCGGTTCGGTAATCTAACCACGTCCAATTTTTCGCTACAAACGGAAACCTGGAACCTACCTAGAACCTTTTTCATATTATTATAAACACTTTAAAATTTTGTTTTTTAAAACTACTTAAGACTATAAATGTAGTCCGCGTGCTTGTGATTGAAGATTATTAAATGTATCACATTCCAGTGTTTAATTCTGATAAAACTGTATCGAGAAATTAATGTCATTCCAATAGCAATTTACGTATGAGTAATAACATATAATTTACATTATCCGCTTGTAATTATTTAATATGAATATAGTTTAATTGAAGTTTGTAATTATTAGATAGTAATATCAGTTATTTATGTTTATGCGATATTAATAATTGAGTAAACAATTCGCCGATAAATCTGGGTTGACCTCATCATATGTTGGCGTTTTCATTGATCTTCCTGAAAGCGGAAATTGGGTACAGCTTAAAGACGCGTTTCATATCTTCTTTTTCAAAGTATTTTAAGAACACTCAACTCGAAAGATATTTAAATGGATCGGTTAAAAATAATCAAACATGTCATCATTGTCAGTTTGTCAATGAAAGAGATTCATTTAAGGATAAACTTTTCCGCGGCATGCATTAAAAGTGCTGAATGTCCAAAATTTCCTAAAGTGTCCAAAATTGCCCAAAGTGTCCAAAATTGTCTAAAGTGTCCAAAATTACCCAAAGTGTCCAAAATTGCCCAAAGTGTCCAAAATTTCGAATCGCATCGGTGACCAAATGTCCAAAGTACCGAATGACTTTAAGCGAAGTCATGAGTCATAGATTAGAGCGGGGCCTGCCCAAAATGCCGAATCGATATTTTTCCCAAAGTGTCGAAATTCATGCTACCAATCATGTCCAAAATGCCGAATCTTAGCGGTGACCTGTGTCTAAAATGCCGAATGACGCCAAGCGCGGGAGACTAATGCCAGTCGACATTTTGGACATCTGGCAAAATGTTCTTGCACCAACCTATGAATATTGCCCAAAATGCCGAATGTACTTTGGTCATAGATGCAACAAATTAAATTTTTATCAATAACAAATGACTTTTTTTGTGAATCGACTCAAGGAAAAGAGGCGACCCATGAGTAAGAAAGAAAGTAAGAAAAAGGTCCTCATTTACTCTCCACTTTACCAATTTACACCGAAAACCTAGTGGAGAGCAAAAAAAAAACCTTCTTCCCCTAAAATGTTGATGAAGAAAATAAAAAAAAAGGTTCTTTACATTTTGGACATTCGGCAAAATGTTCTCGCACCAACCTATGAGTATGGTCCAGAATGCCGAATGCACACTGATTTGGCACTTTGGTCATAGATGCAAAAAAATCATTTTTTATAACTTTTTTGTGAGTCGACACATGGAAAAGAGTCGATCGAAAAAAATAAACTCATGACTTGACTCATGACGCTTGCAAAAAGTAAAAACAAGGTCCTCATTACCTCTCCAATTTACCAATTTACACTGAAAACCTAGTGGAGAGCAAAAAAAAACCTTGGGAACTCTTCTTTCACTAAAATGTTGATGGGGAAAATAAAAAAAAAGGTCCTCTCCTTTACATTTTGGACATTTGGCAAAATGTTCTCGCACCAACCTGGTCATGGTCCAAAATGCCGAATGCACACCGATTTGGCACTTTGCTCATAGATGCAAAAAAAATAATTTTTTATAACTTTTTTTGTGAGTCGACACATGGAAAAGAGTCGATCCAAAAAAATCAACTCATGAGTCGACTCATGACGCTTGCAAAAAGTAAATAAAGGTCCTCATTTCCTCTCCAATTTACCAATTTACACCGAAAACCTAGTGGAAAGCAAAAAAAAACACTAAAATGTTGATTTGGAAAATTAAAAAAGGTCATCTCCTTTACATTTTGGAAATTTGGCAAAATTTTCTCGCACAAACCTGGTCATGGTCCAAAATGCCGAATGCACGCCGATTTGGCACTTTGGTCATAGATGCAAAAAAATCATGTTTTATCAATAACAAATGACTTTTTTGTGAGTCAACGCATGGAAAAGAGTCGACTCATGAAAATTGCAAAAAAGTAAAAAAGGTCCTCATTTACTCTCCAATTTACACAGAAAACCTAGTGGTGAGCAAAAAAACCTTGGGAACTCTTCTTTCACTAAAATGTTGATGAGGAAAATAAAAATAACATCCTCACCTCGACAAATTAGATCTTACTCATATTTTTATCAACCATAACATGTTGTCATTTTGGTTTAATAAAGAATTTGGGGATTGAAAAATATATCAAGATTTAACGATCCTTCAAATAATTAAAATTACTTTCCATATTTACCAAATTTAATTATCCCCGCATTTCGACACATGTGAGAAGACGAGTGTTAACTATGAATCTCCGAGAAATAATTCACAGCGTTGCCCCTGACATGTTTATTAAATAAATTGGACAATTTTAAAGGGAATTTATGTCGAATGGGCACATAGATAATCTGAAGGGACTGTGACGAAGTGTCATATGTACAATTATTTTACCGACTTAATTAAATCATATGTCTTAGGTCTTGGAGACCGACCATGACATTGACCTCAGACATTGCGTGATTTAAGGCCTTTTTTCAACCCACGAGACACGAGAACGTATTCTGATTACTTAATCGCCGCACGAATAATAAATGATTACATTAGCATACAACAACAAAAATCTTCCTGAAAGATTATTAGAAATCCATAAGCTGTATATAAAATAGTTAATAGTATTTTTGCAGACTAACAATAAGTTTCTCGATTTCGCCTGCACATAAATAGTAGTAATCGTATTAATTATGCATAGCCAACTTAAATTTCGCCTTTAATATATTTTTCGAGAAACCCTGCACTTTAATTTCGGGTAATCCCCCAATTCAAAAGAATTCGCGATTAAATAAACCCTAGCTATTATAAACCCCATTCCAATAACAACCCTTAATTATTATTCTTGAGTATGTCGTCCACTTCTCCTATAAAGGAAATTTTCGGCGCGGTGATTTTAAGTGTTTATTACGACACTTCAAACGATTCTATTAAAAAACTTATTCACACAGTATTTCGGTTAGCTATTATGTATATAAATACTGAATTAAACTGTACATACAAAACGAAATTAACATAATTGTATTACGTACAAACGGTAACGGTCTGAGGTGTGCGCTGGAATTTTAATTGTATAATTTTAGAATACGTCCGAGGAGTACTTCTAAATATTTCTGACATTCTTATTGCTGATACGACAAGTATTACGGGTTTGATGTGGCAGTAAGCTTAATTAATCCTGATGTAATTTCTTTTATCATTGAATATTCTCAACGTTAATACGTGAAAGAATAAACGTGAGATATTTAATTAAAAACCAGAAATTTATATTACATATACTCTTTTTAATCGAAAATGCTGAAATGTTTTTTTAAAGTATATTTCGAGGCATTTTTATAACTCAGGCTCAGAATTTGGTCGCAACTAAGCCGCAAAAAGTGAAGCTTAGCCTTAATAAAAATAAGTCTTAACCAAAATTCAAGGTCATATGAATGTATCAGTAGTGCAGAAAATGCATTTTCTTGGATCAGATCAGTTAAGCTCTTAAAAACGAATAAGAATGTGAATTTTTGGAGGGTAGAAATTGTATTTTTAAAATTTTTGAGTTTTGACATCATGATTGTTTAATGCAGAAAAATGCATTTCCTTAGACCAGATTAGTTAAGCTCTTGAAAATTAATAAGAATACAAATTTTTGGGAAGTAGAAACTGGATTGTAAAATTTTTGAGTTTTGACATCATGATTGTTTAATTAATTCTAGGGCTAAATAACCAAATTCAAGGTCATTTGTATGTATCAGTGGTGCATAAAAATGCATTTCCTTGGATCAGATCAGTTAAGCTCTTAAAAATTAATAAGAATATGAATTTTTTGAGAGTAGAAATTGGATTTTAAAATTTTTGAGTTTTGACATCATGATTATTTAACGATTTCTAGGACGAAATAACCAAAATTCAAGGTCATTTATATGTATCAGTGGTGCAGAAAAATGCATTTCGTTAGATCAGATTAGTTAAGCTCTTAAAAATTAGTAAAAATATATTTTTTTGAGAGTAGAAATTGGATTTTAAAATTTTTGAGTTTTGACATCATGATTGTTTAATTAATTCTAGGGCTAAATAACCAAATTCAAGGTCATTTGTATGTATCAGTGGTGCAGAAAAATGCATTTCCTTGGATCAGATCAGTTAAGCTCTTAAAAATTAATAAGAATGTGAATTTTTTGAGAGTAGAAATTGGATTTTTAAATTTTTGAGTTTTGATATCATGATTGATTAATGATTTTTAGGGGTAAATAACCAAAATTCAAGGTCATTTGTATATATCAGTGGTGCAGAAAAATGCATTTCATTAGATCAGATTAGTTAAGCTCTTAAAAATTAATAAGAATTTGAATTTTTTGAGAGTAGAAATTGGATTTTAAAATTTTTGAGTTTTGATATCATAATTGGTTAATGATTTCTAGGGCTAATTAACCAAAATTCAAGGTCATTTGTATGTATCAGTGGTGCAGAAAAATGCATTTCCTTAGATCAGATTAGTTAAGCTCTTAAAAATTAATAAGAATTTGAATTTTTTGAGAGTAGAAATTGGATTTAAATTTTTTTGAGTTTTGACATCATGATTGTTTAACAATTTCTAGGGCTAAATAACCAAATTCAAGGTCATTGTTATGTATCAGTGGTGCAGAAAAATGCATTTCATTAGATCAGATTAGTAAAGCTCTTAAAAATTAATAAAAATGTGATTTTTTTGAGAGTAGAAATTGGATTTTAAATTTTTTGAGTTTTGATATCATGATTGGTTAATGATTTCTAGGGCTAATTAACCAAAATTCAAGGTCATTTGTATATATAAGTGGTGCAGAAAAATTCATTGCCAAATTAGATAAGAAAGGAACGAATAATTCGGTCCTGGACACCGTTTTACAACCGTTTGGAATTCAACTATATACGAAATGTAAGATTTTAAAAACGCAATTACCATAACTCATATAGATGTTGTAGGAATGAAATAAGACAAAACCAAAATTTAGGCAGCGGGACCCAAAATTTTGTACACCAAGCTCAAAATATCAAAATATCAAAAACACAATAAAGAAGTAATTATGAGGCATTGCAAGGAAAGTTAACGGTTATCGAATAAAATCTGTGTCTGCAATGTTACCTCAGAGACAACCTAGTAACACCTCTTGAAGTTTTCGATTTGTTGGAATAAGTCGACTAGTGAAGTGACTCGTGTTGAAATGAGTGATGAATGTTAGTAAAAGTTTTTGTTAACATGTTAAAATATACATTTGTGTAGGTGAGGACCTTTTTTGTATTTTTTTTTTTTTTTAAGTGAGGAGTTCACTTTTCTCCAGGCAGATTTTTTACTTCTTGCAAAGAGTCAAGAGTCGACTCATAAGTTTTTTTTATTTTTGTTCTTGAGGACCTTTTTTTACTTTCTCCGTTACGAAGTACGAGAAAGTATTATGATCGTGATTTTTTTTTTTCAAAAATTTTTTTTACAGAATTATCTGCTTTGGGGTCCCTAGATGCCTCTTCAACAATTTCTGGAAACAATTTGTGTGTGTGTGTGCGTGTGTGTGTGTGTGTGTGTGTGTGGCTGTGTGGCTGTGTGTGTGTTTGTGCGCGCTGTATCTCAAAAACTAATAGAGCAATTAATATGAAACTTTGAACATAAGTCTTATTTGATAATCCGAAGAACTGAAAAGCTTTTGATAAAATTCCATACGCCGGAAGTGGGTGTTTACCTTAACCGTTTTTTGTTTTTTTCCAATAATTTTTTAAATATGAAATATATCACAAAAATATTTAAACAAATATTGAAGACATTGAAGAAATGAACATCTTTTGCTTGAAAATATTTTTCATAAAATCATTGTTATTCGAGAAAAATGTTTTTTTTTCATTTTTGGTTTTTAATTATGAAACGAGAATAGTTACAGCAAATTTATGTGAATAATAATTGTAGAGAATACCAAAATGAACAACTTATAAAGAATAAGTTTTTTTCGAAATCTCTATATGTTATATGTTAACGCGCCAACAGAAAATTTTACTTACTTTTATGACTCATTTTGAGTCACTCATTTCATCTTTCAGAAAAGTTGACTTATTGTAGAGAGTCGACTCTTTACAAAACTTTTGCAACTGACCCTGACATCATGGTTGATATTTCCACGAAGTCGACTCTTTACCCCAAAAAAATTTGATGAGCAAAAACTCATGAGTCGACTCTTGACTCTTTACAAGAATTAAAAATTCTGCCTGGAAAAAAGCGAGCAAAAAAGGTCTTCACTTCCAAAAATGTTGAAGAGCAAAAAAAAATTAAAAAGGTATATTTTAAGACGCTAACAAAAACTAAAAGAGTCGACTCTTTATGTGACTCATAACCCTATTGCAAAAGTAAAAGGCTATGTCTGGAAAAAAGTGATAAGCAAAAATTTTTGCAATTGACCCTTTACCCCAAGAATTGTTGAAATGCAAAAAAAAATTTAAAAAGCTATATTTTAACACGCCAACAGAAACCATTACTAACTTTCATGACTTATTTTGTGTCACTCATGTCACCACGATTCACTTGACTAGTCGACTCTACCCCTAGAAATGTTGATGAGCAAAAAAATGCCTTATTTTAGAAAATGATGAACAAAACTCATTGTTTGCTTCTGCCGAACATTCAGGAGCCGCCGCTGGATTCGATTAAAACTCCACAAAGATTTTAAGCAACACACCATCATAATTATTTACATTCGAATTGCAATCATGCGAACAATCAAAAAAGTCATCACCATCAATTCGCCAACAATAAAAATCGCACAGCCTTAATTGGGTGAACTCGAGCGCCCGAAAGAGCAACGCTTTGACGTCAGATTTGCGTCCAGACGATTTTATGCGATTTCTATTGGTATTAATGCTGCAAATTAATCAGTCTTAATTAAGTCATAAAACAGGCCGAAAAATGATTGAATCTCATCAAGTGTAACAATTATAAATTGATCAAAATAGATAAAAAAAGCAATTATACAAATTGTTGTTTCCGACATTTTTATTGCTGATACAAGTATTGCGGGTTTGGCGTGGCAAAGTGCAAAATATTATTTTATAAATTTTCTATCCAACTCCAAAATTGGCAACAAGTGAAAAATATTATTTTTAAACCAAAATCTAAATTTGAATTTTTGGAATTCTGAAAATCTAAGATAATTCCACGGGCAGAAAACCCGACGGTTGTTAGATTCTGTAGGTAAGAAGACCGATAGTCGATACCAGCGGCGGCTCGTGGATGTTAGGCGAGGAGGTTACGAAAAAAAAATGACCAAAATAGCAGCAGAATACAAGAAGTGCAAAAGCAACTGTGGATTCTGTCTCTCGTGAAAAATTAACATTTGGCCAAATGCTGTCTTTGATTTAACTGGTTGGATTGTAGGATAGGGCTCACCTTATTTTAAACAAATTTTCACAACAAAATATTTCTGCATCCCTTTCTATAGCCAATAATATTTTATATATTTAGCCTCAATCCGTTAACGCGCGGTGAATTGCAACATTTCATCATCATCATCGGTAAAAACATTAATTACTATTTTTTATATCCTTCCAATAAATTATAGCCATAAATTAATCACCTCCTTCTAGCTTTCTCGTTGATCGTCTATCCAAATGTTGCAATAAAGTATTTAACAGGATCATCGGAATTTACAATTTGTTTGTAATGGTTCAGACAAGTTTAATGTCACTGCGTCGACGGTCTTCTTTTTATTGGACATAAAATGTGTTTGAAAACAGCGCTTTTAATTCCCTCCCGTCTTCGAATAACTTTACCAACTCTTTGCTGCTATAATTCAGGGGTCTAACCTAACCTAATGCAACCCGAATTAACTGGCTCCGTTGTTGTGCCTAATGTCCCTTCCTCGGTTCTATTTTTAAAATTAAGAATTCATATAATCCTAAATAAACTGATGTCGCTCACCTGATACGAAGAAGATCTATTTGCGTCCATTTTTTTTTTCAACCCCGTCCACAGGAGCGTCGGCACGTGCTCTTAATTTCCAGCTTTATAGGAACGAACATTTCGAGTCGATTTATAAATAGGATGTAGATAAGTATATTTCTAATTTAGTCCACTAGGTCATTGTCGAGACGCAATGTATTAAATAAATCCGGACGACTAGCTACAAGGGAGGAAAGTGAAAAGAAAATTTATGATCCTCTTACCGGTTCCTTTGAATGTATCAATAATTGTCATTACGAGCTGTTGTCTGGTAGACAAGGCAATTTGTGTCACGTTTTAGAGCTTTTACGGTTACACGGGCGATGTAGGTGTTTTCCAATAACGGAGAACTCGTTGTATAATAAACAGATTTGAGAGTAGAATATATTGCGAATTTTTGGATATTTTGGACCAATATTAATTTTTCTGAATACTGCACCAGCTTTCTCGTTTAAATTAAACTTAGGTAGAATTTTTTAACAATTTTGGACCGGTATTAATTTTTGGCCAAAACTGAACGTGAAAACACAGCACCAGCTTAGATAGAATTTTTGGCAATTTTGAACAATTTTGAACCAGTCTTAATTTTTGGCCAAAAATTTACGTGAAAATATAGCACCAGCTTTCCCGTTTAAATCAAACTTAGGTAGAATTTTTGAATAATTTTGGACCAGTATTAATTTTTGCCCAAAAATGAACGTGCAAATACTGCACCTGCTTTCTCGTTTAAATCAAACTTGGGTAGAATTTTTGAACAATTTTGGACCAGTATTAATTTTTGTCCAAAAATGAACGTGCAAATACTGCACCTGCTTTCCCGTTTAAATCAAACTTGGGTAGAATTTTTGAACAATTTTGGACCAGTATAAATTTTTGGCCAAAAATAATACGTGAAAATACAGCACCAGATTTCTCGTTGAAATAATGCTTTAAATGAAGCAAGTTGTAATTATACGAAATTCATCAAAAAGTAGCACCAGCCATCTGATTTAAAAAAAAAAAATTTTTTTGAGCAGTTTTAGATTATTTTCTAACCTGAAATAACATTCTAATTATACGAAATGTATTATTGCAGAAGCCATCTAGGAAGAGACGAACACTAACAGAAGCTTTCATAATCATAATTTATAACATAGTTTACATTGATCAACGTAATTCTTAAAAAAATGATTTATACCTCATGATGATATTTCTGTTATTGGGTATTTACGCAAGCCATCCGATGAATAATGCATAAGAATTTAAAGATCTTACTGACATAAAACTTTTTATTTACAACTCCGGTCGCGATTTTTATAACCAAGCAATACATAAACCAAACTTAACACTCCTTAAATTCGAATGATTAATGGACTGCCGATTAAATCCTAATAAGTCGCTGATGAGCGCAAATTGATTTATTCCGCCGGCCCGAGGACATAAATAACGCTGGCCAGAATGACACAATACCATGCATCATAATTAACATGCTTCCCTCCAAACAAATTATTTAATGTCTCCGTGATAGGAGATTAGAGGACGGTTATTAAATATAATACTTCTAATGAAGAAGTTAAACGGAAGCGATTAATCAGGAGGCGCACCTGAAGAATTTGAATGCGATGAGATAAAGCCGAATTTCGAAATGTATCTCGGCAACGCGATATTTGAAGCTTTATGGGCTCAAAATTACTGCATAAATTAGAAGTTAGTTTATCTAGATATGACCGTTTCACAATTAGAAGCAAACTCATCGAACGAAATACTTGTACTTTAAAATACTTAGTTGATAGAAATTCTAGTTAAGGAAGCGCTAATGATAGGAAATTGTAAATTTATATATATATATATATATATATATATATATATATATATATATATATATATATATATTTATAAATGTTTATTTGATTAATAAAAATTTGCGAAAGCTCAGTATCTGATAAATAGATGACTTATTAGCAGCCCTTTTTGGTCGGATTCGCTGATACGAGGATTTTTCTTCGAAAAAAAATTTGTTAGTATATATCTATCTATATATATATAAACATTCAAACGTTAGAAAAATGAATGTCCGCATACGACTCTAACCCGCACGATTAGGGTCCTGAGGCTGGACCTCTACCCACTAGACCCGCGGCCGCAATTACAATCTAACTTTCTGCAAGTGCTGACGTTTTAATATATGCATACATTTAGAGGCAAAAATGTTTTCTAATTTACCACACGCATGACATAATTGGCTGATTAATTGGAGTACAGATTTACAGATGGTTTAAACTTGATATATAAGCTATTAATAAATGGCTACGCTTGATGGTAACATCTTAATATAAATCATGCTCGCGAATTAATCTCACTTGATCCGCTCTATATGCTAGTGGACTTTTTTGACCGCGCACTCTATTTAATCGGGGTGCATAATTAAATGCTTCGACATTAATTTTAGCGTATTTTTACAATATGCATCTGTTATTGGTATGAATATTTCATACAGTAAGCGTCTTCATCTACGATAGGATCAATATTACTCCACTACTGGACTATTTGTCCATAAAAACAATTTATGAGACTCCTATGAACGGATATACGCCAAACGACTTTTGTGGTTTTTCTTCAAAAAAAGATTTTTTTTTTATTTGTCTATAAAAAAAATTATGGGAATTCCAGGAACGGATATTCGCAAGATGATTGTTGTCGTAAATAGTGCTTAAATCGACCGGAACCGCCTAAATAACGATCAAAAAATTTTTTTTTTCAAAAAATCTTTTCTGTTTTTTCAAGTCTAAGAGCTCATTCTGAACACTATTTGTCTACAAAAAAAAATTGTGGGACCTCCAGAAATGAAGATACACAAAATGACTTTTGTCGTTTAAATCGACCAGAAACGCCCAAAAAACGATTTAAAAAAAATTTCTTCAAAAAATGTTTCCTATTTTTTTTCAAGTATAAGAGCTCATTCTGAACACTATTTGTCTATAATTTTTTTTTGTGGGACTCCCAGGACCCGAGATTCACAAAATTTATTTTGTCGCAAATAGTGCCTAAATCGACTGGATTTTTTTCTTCAAAACATTTTTTCTATGTTTAAATAACGATCAAAACATTTTTTTTTCAAAAATTTTTCTTTTTTTTCTAGTATAAGAGCTCATACTGAACACTATTTGTCTATAAAAAAAATGTGGAACTTTCAGGAATGAAGATAGGCAAAATTACTTTTGTCGTTTAAATCGACCAGAAACGCCCAAAAAACGATTTAAAAAAAATCTTCAAAAAATGTTTTCAATTTTTTTTTCAAGTATAAGAGCTCATTCTGAACACTATTTGTCGATAAAAAATTTTTGTGAAACTTCCAGAAACGAAGATTCGCAAAATGATGTAAATAGTGCTTAAATCGACTTGAAACGCCTAAAAAATGATTTTAAAAAAGTTCTGCAAAAAAATTTTTCTATTTTTTTTTCAAATCAAAGAGCTCATACCGAACACTATTTGTCTATAAAAAAAAATTGTGTGACTTCCAGGAACGGAGATAACTTTTGTGATAAATAAACTAGAAACGCCTAAAAACGATTTAGAAAAAGTTTACTATTTTTTTTTTTTGGTGCAGATATCAGAATCTTGAACTGTTTCAAACATGCACGATTGCATGAAATTACCCAACAAAGTTCCCGAAGTGAAGAAATGTTGGCACAAATCCAGGATGTCATAAGAAAAGAATATTCTAAAACTTGGCTGCTGTTGTTGAAATGTCTTCATCATTCATTCTTGAATATTCGTCTAGAAAACCTAACATGAATGAACATTTTAAAATGCTTCTAATGATAAATAGCTGAGTATAGCTTGCATAGATATGTTACTATTTTAAATACTTCTCTTGCTCCTAAACCACGCGGTGGCCCAGTGAGTAGAGCTCCTGCTTACGGGCCTCGTGGTCGTGGGTTCGAATCCCATCCACGCGGTCACTTTTTCGAAACGAAAAATGGCCGTGCGGGTCCATGGATGTTTAGTGTATATCCCTTTCATCATTATAAATGATTATTATCGGTTGTGGCAGAATGCCCTAGTTGGCTACGTCAATTAAAAAAAAAATACGATTCATCTAAAAGCTTAGAATTTCAGGTCCATATTGTGAGATGTTAATTGTCGCGTCTTTAAGCATGTACATTGCTTGAAATTTCGAGGGCGTCCGATGAGCCGTAAGTGTTTTCTAACAGAAATAGAAATTCATTCTGGTGAAAGAATAAATAAATAAGAAAAATTTGACACGGCCACAAATAGACCGAAGCGGATGCGATGCTACGAATGGATATCATCCAGTTTCAGACATATTATTTCTAATAATTGTCATCTTCATTTTTTAATATGTTGATGGATCGAACGCGCTTATGGTTACAAATTATGAAAACTTAAAAATATGTGACACACATCATTCGTTAATTCTTCATTGCCCTGAAAATTGATTACATTTTGAAATTTGTATTCTACACATTATAAAATATTAGAATTTATTAAGTCCACGATTTACAATATTTAGGATTAGTGTGATTCAGCAAATTTTCAAAATTGATCTTTTTATTATTACATTTTTTTTTTGTTTCAACACATGTAGCAACAAGCACAAGCCTATCTGCATGTGTCAATCCCATTTTTTTTATAAGAAGTGTGCCTCCTTCAGAACTGAGATGAGATTTCATTTCTGGTTTTGGAGACTTTTTTTAAAACTGTAAAATAATAAAATTTTGAAATTTTTATTCAAAATATTATAATTTATTAAGTCCATGATCTACAATATTTAGGATTCGTGTACTTTAGCTAATTTTCAAAATTAAAATTGTTTGGAATTTACATTTTAAGGCAAAATATGATATGTATTTTTTTGCAACTTTTCACCAACTTATTATATTTTTTACAATTTTCTAAACCCAAAGTTAGTTTTCAATACATACTCTATTTAAAAGTAATACAACTTTTTCTACCACAGTAATATTAATTATTTATATACATTTTGAAAGACAATTTATTTGTCTAGCAAATACTGTTTACAGAATTAAAATCAAAATTTGGGTTTTTGAGTTATAATTTTTTTAGGACTCGAATTCGGTATCGAGGTTGAGATTAAAATCTTTCGCATATTCTGCTTCCAACCGTTATTATTTTCTTCCTGCTAAAGATATCTTAACAAATCTCAAAGCTATAGAATATAGCTAAAAAAATATATTTTTTTGGCAACTTTTCACCAACTTATTATATTTTTTTACAATAATTTAACTTTTGTGGTTTTTCTTCAAAAAAATTTTTTTTTTCTATTTGTCTATAAAAAAAATGTGGGATTTCCAGGAACAGAGATTCGCAAAATGATTGTTGTCGTAAATAGTGCTTAAATCGACCGGAAGCGCCTAAATAACATTTTTTTTTTCAAATTTTTTTTCAATTTGGGTTTTTGAGTTATAATTTTTTTTTGACTCGAATTCGGTATCGAGGTTGAGATTAAAATCTTTTCGCATATTCTGCTTCCAACTGTTATTATTTTCTTCCTACTAAAGATATCTAAACAAATCTCAAAGCTATAGAATAAAGCTAAAAAAAAATATTTTTTTTCGCAACTTTTCACCAACTTATTATATTTTTTTTGCAATTATTTAAACCCGAAGTTAGTACTCAACCCACACTCTATAACGAATACAACTTATTTTCTTACCACAATATTGTTAATTATTTATATACATTTTGAAAGACAATATCGGCACCGGAAATCGAAACTTTACTCAGTCATACGTATTTTAACCTTAATTGGCTAATAATACTTACAATTCGTCAAAACCTCGAACTTTCGAACTGAATTTTAAGCCAAAAATAAATATCGGCACCGGAAATCGAATCATCGATAAATTTAATTGGCAGTCTGTTATTTTGACCCGGAACCTCCTGCGCGGCAATGTTTTAGATGATGTTCATTAAATGGTATCTAATCTCTCTCGAATGGTTACATTGTAAAGAACAATGGGCATATTGAGGAATCCATTTCGCGGTGCGTAAAAGTTCCGAGGCCCACTCTGATTATCGCCGTAATCTCGGATTTGCCCCAATTCTTCAATTAACGCCATTCTCCCACATTGCTGATCAAAGTGGGTCGAAATTAATTTCGACTTTTGCACAATGAATCCACACCGCAAGCGCCAAGGCGTGGTTTAAGATATTTTGCAATTTTTTTTAATGTCAAAACTTGTGTAATAAATTTGTTTAGACACACTATAGTTAGTGCATAGCGGAAGGCACCTAGTAATAGAGATATTTAGATAGACATCTAAAAGCAGTTACCACTTGACTATAAACGTAAACGGTGCATCATTAAAACGCTTATTATTTTTAACACCGTTATTTTTACACGCACAATAATGTCCCCTGGTTTTATGGGTGGTATTAAACGGACCTTGCCAAGGCTACCCTCCCCTAGCAATTATCAGACGTGTCATCGCGTTCCTCGTCGCTTCCTTCCGATTGATATCCCCTCGGGCGTTAAAAAGATGGGAGCACTAAATGATCCGGAAAATGTATTCGAATAACTTCGAACGTAAGTAGATCCGACTGTCTACGAACAGAAGCGTTAAAATAGCCTCAAGATGTCTTAAAATAATTCCGGCGAGTTTGTGCTAGGTTTAAATAATCTTCCGATCGCCCGTCACTCCTAATTCCTTCGGAACTAATATTTTCACGTCAAAACGGCCTTTCAACACTCATTTACAAACTTGTTGAAGTTCAATGTAACCGCCGCGAGGGTCCAATAAATTCCAATTCCGGCTTCTTAAATTTCACCAGATTCCAGTGATACCTATCATTCTTCTATTAGTTTTTTTTTATTCCGCTTAACTGTAACCACGATGTTAAATAGTAGTTAAATTCAAATAATGTTATTTCAGTGTGATGCATGCACATACGCTTAAGTCTGCTTTAATAGTGCGTCAAACAGCGGCGGTTCGTGGATTTTTGTAGAGGAGGCTTTGACAGGGATGCCGCTCGTGCTGCATTTAAAGAGGAAGCAAATATTTCGCTGTTGATTTGGTCAAATTTTATTTCGCAGCCTCCTCGCCCAACATCCACAATCTGGCGTAAAAGAAGCAAAAGCAAAAGAAAAATTATATCCATTTTTGTCGTCTTAAAATACGTAATTATTCGTTATGATGAGTCACCAATACTTTTTCGTTTGAGGTGAGCAATCAACTTATTGGCTAGAAGTAAAGCTAAGTTACGATTTTTATTTGCAATGTTTATAATAATAATAATAATAATAATATATATTTGTGCTATTAACAAAGTTTTACACCGTTATTGAAAAAGCTGTAATTTCACGTCTTTATTAAAGATAACCTATCGCTTTCCTCAGTTAGACTTTTAACTAGCTTTTGGGCGTTCTCCATATTGTCTAAATCAATGCTACAAAATGCTTGAAAAAGAAGCAACTGTTCTCTATCTCTTCTTCTATTTCTTATGTTGGCAAATGTCGATAAAATAGAGAAAAGGTGATGAGAGCGTTTGAACTTACAGTTCCCTACATCTCCAGCTACATAAACGATTCTTCTGATCCTTTCCTTCTCAATTTGTTGTTTACAAAAGTAACCAATTATCACCACTCATTTACAACAATTAGGCTCTTAGATGCTTAAGTCTCTAATCTTAGTAAATAATACTAGGATTGCCTTAAGAGAATTTTTTTTTTGCTTTTCAGGTATGTTATATACTTCAGCAATAAAATCCACTGATTTTTCAATTACACCGCTGTCAGTAACTTACAATCCTTTTGATACTCAATCGGAAATAATCCCGACAACAACCAGGCAATCGAAACTCAGGTGTTATACATTCGCTCAGATCTAATCTAAAGTACATGATGAAACTACTTATCATTATCCGAGAGGTCAGTGACACCACAAGGGCACGCTAATTTGATTTTTGTGCGCGGAAATTTAAATCATAAAATTATTACGGATTTTTATTTTTGCTAAATCTAAAATCCGAACGTTCCCACACTCGTTCGCTTCACATTCCACTGATAAAATTTTACGTCCGTACTTCACACATAAATCCAACTTTACGGCTCACGTATTAATCGTGGTAATCCCTAATGAAAACAAGGTACTTACCGAAATTACGCAACGCTTGGCTTTAGGGGGCCTCTTTTGATATCAATCTGACATGAAGCGCAGCAAGTGTTCCCCGAAGTGTACTGTTTGATTACTTCACACACTTTAACTGCTATTTCGAATATTCATTTGCGTCAACTCCAATTCTGACTTGAACTTGAAATGAAATGCACTGAATACGAATTAGAAGCAAACTTGGGCTTTAAGGATTATTTTGAAGAATTGCTTAGGCAGAAAGATAACCAACAACGAAACTAAAATCGTTTTATTTTATGCGTGTTAATTACATGTATTATTATTGTTTCCTATTATAGGTTTTTAAGACCACAGGCGGAAAGCATATACACAACTTTACAACTTTAACCCGTTTTTGCCCAACGATTTTTTTTTCAAATTTTCTGTGCAGTTTCTTAACACAAAAGATGGCAATCGTGCGTTTTCTTTTAGTGCACAGTGGTCTTACCAATCATAAATTCATTATAAACAAACGACGCAGAATGCTGGTGCACGTGCAATTCTTTAAAAATATAGATGTTCCACTAATGGAACAGTGGGCAAAAATGGGTTAAATGTTCTTGTTCTATCTGATCCTAGATATGCCATATCTTCTCATAGATTAGACTTTTTTGACATCTTTAGTGACAAACACTAGAAAATGAAAACTACCAACACGGCTACGAGAAAAATATAATTTTGCAGCGATGACGCCAATAGCCACATTATTGACAGTTTGTTATTGTTTTTGTTCTTGATTTCCGCCATCGAAAATGTTCTAATTGGTCACACCTAGACGGTAAGATTCTTGAGTGCGATTTTCGTAATAAATTAAATTTCATAAGTACTACTTTTTTGTGGCGAGAGTTGTTCGGCAGCCTAGTGGGATATCTGTCACTCAAGATGTCAAAAAAGTCTAATCTATGAGTAGATAGAGTATAGTAGTAGTGTAAATAAAAACAGATTTATTTGGTGCTGGTTTTCAACATCAATCCATAATTTATTTTTATTAAAATACTGCATTTTATTATTGACCTCCTTCTGCGGTATTCTCTTTTTGAATACATTTCCACCGTTTGCAGCGGCTGCGGTTCTGGTTTGAGCTGAGGGCACGGACTGTACTTCATCGGCGTTTTACGACCACATTTTCGACTTGCCGCCAATTGAATTAATGACAAGATATTTAATCGCGGTTCTTTTATGTTAGTCATTAAACATAAATTCATTTAGTCCGCCGCGTAATTAATTATTTATCTGAATTTCACCGATTCGCGTACACATTATGTATGTAAATGCGAGTGCCTACCTTCGGGCCCACACGAAAGGAATGTAGCACCGATAAAGATTATATGGCTCATTGTGGCGCATATTTTGAAATTCAGAAATTATGGTAATGGCGTAAATGATTGAATCCACTAATTGAGTATTTATAAAAAAAATAATAAAATAAACAGTAATGCTGGGGAAGCGTATTTTACACAAGCTAGCAATTTTCAAAATGCTTATTATTATAACCGTTTTGCGAAAAACTCATCACAGAAAATTAATTGCAGAAAATTCATCGTAGAAAATTTATCGCAGAAAAATTCATCGCAAAAAATTAATTGCAGAGTGTTCACGATAGACAATCCATCGTAGAAAATTCATCGCAGAAAATTCATTGCAAAAAATTCATCGCAGAAAATTCATCACAGAAAACGTATCGCAAAAAATGCATAGCAAAAAATGCATCGCAGAAAATTCATTGTACAAAATTCATCAAAGAAAATTCATCGCAAAAAAATCATTGCAGAGTGTTCACGATAGAAAATCCATCGTAGAAAATTCTTCGCAGAAAACGTATCGCGAAAAATGCATAGCAAAAAATGCATCGTAGAAAATTCATCGTACAAAATTCATCAAAGAAAATTCATCGCAGAAAAATTCATCGCAAAAAATTCATTAGATTTTCACGATAGAAAATCCATCGCAGAAAATTCATTGCAAAAAAATCATCGCAGAAAATTCATCGCAGAAAATGTATCGCAAAAAATGCATAGCAAAAAATGCATCGCAGAAAATTCATCGTACAAAATTCATCGCAGAAAATTCCTCCCAGAGAATTTATCGCAGAAAATTGAAAGTGGAATATTCATCGTGGGAAAATTAACCGCAGGGAAAATTCAGTGTGGAACATCCATCGTAGGTATTTATTGAAACAAATGAACAGTAATATTGCTGAAACGCATTTTACACAAGCAAGCAATTTTAAAAATGCTTAGTATTCTAACTGTTTTACAAAAAACTCATCACAGAAAATTCATTGCAGAAAATTCATCCCAGAGAATTCATCGCAGAAAATTCAATGTGGAATATTCTTCGTGGGAAAATTAATCGCAGGTAAAATTCATTGTGGATTATTCATCGTAGGTATTTATTGAAGAAAATATGAACAGTAATGTTGGGGAAACGCATTTTACACAAGCAAGCAATTTAAAAAGAATGCTTATTATTTTAATAGTTTTACGAAAAACTCATCATAGAAAATTCATCGCTGAAAATTCTTCGCAAAAAATTCACCACAGAAAATTCATCGTAAAAAATTCATCGTAGAAAATTCATCACAAAAATCATTGCAGAAAATTCATCGCAGAAAATTCATCCCGGAAAATTCATAGCATTTATCGTGGGAAAATTAATCGCAGAAAAAATTTAGTGTGGAATATTCATCGTAGGTATTTATTGAAAAAAATGGACAGTACTGTTGGGGAAACGCATTTTACACAAGCGAGCAATTTTAAAAATGCTTATTATTCTTATTTTATGAAAAATTCATCACAGAAAATTCATCGCAAAAAATTCATTGCAGAAAATTTACCACAGAAAATTCATCGCAGAAAATTTATTGCAAAAATTCATAGCAGAAAATTCATCCCAGAAAATTAATCTCAGAAAATTCATCGCAAAAAATTCATTGCAGAAAATTCACCACAGAAAATTCATCGCAGAAAATTTATTGCAAAAATTCATAGCAGAAAATTCATCCCAGAAAATTAATCTCAGAAAATTCATCGCAAAAAATTCATTGCAGAAAATTCATCGTAGAAAATTTATTGCAAAAATTCATCGCAGAAAATTCACCCCAGAAAATTCATCGCAGAAAATTCATCGCAAAAAATTCATTGCAGAAAATTTACCACAGAAAATTCATCGTAGAAAATTTATTGCAAAAATTCATCACAGAAAATTCATCCCAGAAAATTCATCGCAGAAAATTCATCGCAAAAAATTCATTGCAGAAAATTCACCACAGAAAATTCATCGTAGAAAATTTATTGCAAAAATTCATCGCAGAAAATTTATCCCAGAAAATTAATCTCAGAAAATTCATCGCAAAAAATTCATTGCAGAAAATTCATCGTAGAAATAGGCATAGGTATCTATAACTTTATGTATCTTTAAGAGAATGACGTGTGTAAAACTTTACAGTTAGTAGCACTAATAAACATTATCTTATCTTATCTTATCCCAAATTGAATATAATTAATTTCGACATTTTGTCTGTTTTCGAAACTAAATTTTAATATTTCAAAAATGACATTTGCGGTAAAATTTCACTGCGGTAAAATTTGTTTGCGGTATAATTTTTTCCGATGAATATTCATGCGTTGAATTTTTCCTTGCGATGAAATTTTTTGCGATGAATTTTCTGCGATGAATTTCCGCGATGAATTTACCGCGATGTATTTTTTATGTTGAATATTCATGCGTTAAATTTTCCTTGCGATGAATTTATTTTCTTACGATCAACTTTTGCGATGAATTTTCCGCGATTAATTTGCCGGACCCAATTCTAACCACATCTTTAAAATCACTTTCGAAACTTTCTACGATGAATTTTCCTCGTGATGAATTTTCTTACGGTCAACTTTCTGCGATGAATTTTCCGTGATTAAATTGCCGGACCCTATTTTAACTACATCTTTAAATGAACTTTCAATATTGCAAATTGTTTTTAGTTGCTATAGCATGCCCAAATTGAATCTGATTATATTTTATTGCAATATTTTGTCTGTTTTCGAAACAAAATTTTAATATTTCAAAAATGACATTTGCCATACAATTTTACTGCGGTGAAATTTCTCGTTCGCGTTCAATATTCATGCGTTTTTCTTTGCGATAAAATTTCTTGCAATGACTATTCTGCGATGAATTTACCGCGATTTTATTTCGATGTATTTTTTATGCTGAATTCATTCATTAAATTTTCCTTGCGATGAATTTATTTTCTTACGATCAACTTTCTGCGATGAATTTTCCGCGATTAATTTGCCGGACCCAATTCTAACCACATCTTTAAACTCACTTTCAAAACTTTCTGCGATGAATTTTCCGCGATTAATTTGCCGGACCCAACTCTAATCACATCTTTAAACTCACTTTCAAAACTTTCTGCGATGAATTTTCCGCGACGAATTTTCCGGTCCCGATTCTAAACATATCTTCAAACTCGCATAAGCAATAATTTTAGGTTTGATATTGAAAAGCTATCCGAAAAGTTCATCGACTGCAATTCACCGACGAAAGGTTCGACGACAATAATTCATCGTCCGGCAAAGTCGCATTTGATGGGTGCTTAATCTTAGTAAAATTTTATGATTTCTGAGAGTGGAAAATTGGAACAGAGGTTTTAAAAGAGTTTTGAAAAAATTTTGATGTAGATGGATGTATTTTTCTGGTTTCTGGTTTTTTACTTTTTGAAAAAAAAAAATAGCGGAACTAATAAGTATTTATTAGAGATTTTAAATCGTGAAAAAAAAAATGTGAAGCACATACGACTTTATTTTGTAGATTTATGATATACATTCAGGCCATATTTCGTTTTTATTAAATTTACATACGAATATACTTTCAATGATTCAAAAGTAAGATATATAAAAACTCACATAGTTTTTTTAAAGGTATATACAAGATTCTTATACCAAGCCCACATGGGCCAAAAAAACATGTGACTTAATATTTATTTTGCCTTATCCTTAATTTATTGTTAGAACTGTGTTTTATTCAAACAAATTTGTTAATATATTAAAGAATAATTCTTCCGGTATTGCATATGTAAATACAAAATACTTCGTACATTACCTTCTTACTGTATATTCCATTATACAATTCAAATTTACTAACTATAAGCCGCTCTGGAGTGAAGACAAAACCAATTGACCTTATTATCCCTTAAAAGGGCCGTGGCGTGTAAACTGCTGATGGTGCTTGCGATAATGCCCTCGAGAGTATTCAGCGGCGATGTGATATAATTTTAACGCCTGAAACCTCCACACTTAGACGTAATTTATTTTATGTTGTCCAAGATAATTGTTACACCTAGATGTGCATGCCCATGATTTACATACTAAACTATGTCTAATATGGTTTATGCGTGTTCGTACTGCAAGTTTAAAATAGCAAGACGCTAGAAAATATTGCTAATGACTAATGGTGCTGATAAATTGCCCAACCTACCAATTATATTAAATATGGTATGGCAGCAAAACATTAGCCTCCGAGTGCCTTCTCCAAAAATTCAAACCAAAAAAAGAAAAAGTGCAGTTTCATTAAAATTTTGATTGACACCGACGATTCCACTCAATTTTCGGCGCGAACGCCTTATTCCTTTAACATAAATATGAATGGTTAATGGACAGGTCATCCCAACCTGTTTACCATTCTGAACTGGTGTTGACTTGTTTTTCATATTACTTATTAATGAGACGTGGCTAATTTATTAATCCCACTGGCACTCAATTATCACCCACTTTCGTGGAACATAGATTTTCACTTTGTCACATTGATATCGCTAATAATCAAAGCGCCGGAAAGCCTTTCGGATTCTTGTTGATCGGAACATTATTTGTCTTAGACACGCCGACCTTCGACGCCTCCGGCAGCAATTGTCCATGCAAAGCCTTTATTGAAATCGCACGTTCGCCTGATTTATACTCGCACTGTAAATCATGGGAATTCAATTGAAGTATAATTTCAGAACCAGATTTACTTTTTTGCTTTCGTTTCAAGAGCTAATGCTGAAATAATTACAGGCCGCTTCGTTTTCACTTCATCGCCTCGGTAAGCTGGC
The DNA here is from genome assembly GCA_910593695.2 of Ocypus olens. NCBI lineage: Eukaryota > Metazoa > Arthropoda > Insecta > Coleoptera > Staphylinidae > Ocypus > Ocypus olens. The sequence goes on along the minus strand of OU343057.1, from coordinate 3,369,407 downwards.
CTTCCGGATACACAGCTTTTCCGAACATTAGCGTAGGTCGGGGTAGAGCGTGATTGCAAACAGTTCCATCATTATGCGTCTTCAGCAAAAACATTTTATCAGCTTTAACCCAATTAATTCCCCGTGGTGCATGCGAAAGGCCAAAAACCTCACCGCTCGTTACATTCGGTGATGGTTTTTGAGCATGAATTTTCGCGATGATTTAATTAATGCAGATACTCAAAACGTCAGCATAAATTAATACGCACTGCCGTTTCCTGGTGGAATGGACACTCTTCCAGTTTTTGCTTCACTTCTTGTCGACTTGTGATGGTGATGTGACACCGCGGGATTGCCTCGCTAAATCACTTGAGATGGCCTTAAGTGCTATCAGCAAGTGCCATCTTCTGTGTAATTGGAGGCGTAATAAAGCCGGCGTTGCTACGCCGGGAGATATTGAAATTGCCGTTAATTATGTAATATTAAGTAGTACTCGTGATCAAGTTGCGCCAGTTGTCACTTCACACGGTCATTGTTTAATTTAGAGTTCTTGTTGTTTACAGAAAACTTACATTATTTATGGAACAATTTGTTGGTAATCTGTACTTTTTAGTCAATTATGTTTTGGCAACATTTTTCATTGTTTTAACCCCTAATCTCTAACAACCATGGCGGGCGTATACGCCCGCTATTAAGGGGTTGGTCAACTTAGCACCCTATGTTGTTTAAATTGCAACATAAAGGCGTTACTTATCACCAGCTAACACCAGAAAAATTATAGCTAGCACCTCATCTTGGAAATAATTACAGGGTTTTGAAAATATGGGGTGCTAAGTTGACCATAGCACCCTTTTCAAGTTTTATATACTGAGTGGATTGCACCTAGCACCATAAATTGTATACCTAGCACCTACAAAAAAATCAATCACTATAATTCAGCAAAGTTTCATCGCAATCGGATAATATAGGAACGCATACGGGACAAATAAAGAAACATTCATTTTTATACATATAGATTAATGGGTATGAGCCAACGTTTTCTGGAGACTGATTTTACTGTCAGTTTGTATTATTCAACTGAATTATTGCACTTGCAAATGTGTAATAATAATCAGCGATGAAAAATAGTTATTCGAATCTAATGCAAACGAATCTGCTAACCTTTGCACTATTAATGTAGGAAGCGCCGAATCTATTTACATTACACTTTCTAACCGTCCTTGACGTTTCATCTAGGCGTAACGTCTATTGTAGATAAATCTCCATTTGGAAGCGGTTCGCGTGTAGAATGCCTTTTAATTTACAGAGTTTAATTATTTGGGACAATTACCGGGAACTAGTAATTGCTCCCCAGCTCATCGATCCGAAAGTGGCCACCAAGAAGCCTCGGAAGGTCAACTCGTGCCTTTCGCAGTAATTGTTCCGCAGTGGTCTCCAAACATTTTCAGCTCGCAGAACCCTTTTTGTTCAGAGCTTACTACGCGGAACCCGAAATTATATGGCAGAAAAGCAATTTGAGCGGTTTCGCGGAATAAAGTTTTGAAAACCTCTGCAAGGTTTCGCTAGGTTTTATAATGAGGGTCGACCTGAATGAATCTTGCAGATGTCCAAAACGGCCATCCGAGCGGCGCCTTTGGCTTCGATTAGTATGGATGTGGCGCTTAATTGGAATCCAATTAGACACTAAATTCTGAATCTAAAATACCCCACCCCTAATCCGGCAATGGCCTGAAATATTGGTATATAAATAAGCGGCATTAAAAAGTGGGAATATATATAACGATCGTTAGTGAAGGTTCAAAATACAATTAATGATGGAAGAATATGAAATGAGAGTGAATCTCTGTGAGGGTGCTCATTTGCATATTTCACACGGCCGTTTCGGGGTCGGGTTCAATTAAAAACGATATGCATAATTAGCCGGGTGAATATAGATAGCAAGTCTGGGGAAATGTTTTGATAAATAGATCAGATAATGGAAGTATCCAACCCCCATTTGAGGCTTGAAGTCATAATCAGGTCCAACACGAAATAATCCGAAAATGTTTCAATAATGATTGATTTGATTCGTTTCCGAAAATCGTTCCTGATGAAAGGAATAATATACTAAACGCGTAAGCCCTAAAATCACGTTTTTTTTACAATATTTTGGAACGCTTATAGATAGCGATTTGAAATTTTCATGAAAAATCACAAATAATTCAAGAAATATACCCAACCCCTCAACCCCTCAAAAGAAAAAAAAACGATAAATTTTATTTTTTTTCCCGACAGCCGGAAACGTCCTCTAGGGGCCCGTGAAAACCGCGATTTTCCAACTCACCCCTAGACTCGGAGGTGAATTTTTGAAAATCGATGCAGAGGTTCGCGCCAAACCTATCTCCTCTCAGGATTTTTGAGTTGGACGATTCAAATATGGCTCAAAAAATCCCCAATACATCGGGGCATAACGTTTGCCGTCGCACGTTCCCGTAAAAAATTCCGTTGCAACCCCTCAAGCGTTTTTCTAAAAAATCACATTTCGGACGCTTCCGAAAAAAAGGGCGCGCTTCCTCTTATGGTCACGGCTCCGAATTTCATAGAGTTCTGTAGAACTAACGCCCCTCTACATTTTTTGTCTCTTACGAATTTTTGATATCTCTGATCCCCGAGAGTTATTCAAAGAAAACCACCCCCGATGTCAATAAAAAAATTCTACAGCGGCCATTTTTTATCTCGCGCAAGAAATTTATTTATTGCATTTTGCGTCGAAAAGGTAAGGGCTATATTTTTTGTGAGACGCACTGTTTACTGTCTATGGCCGATTTTTGATTCTTTTGCGGGAATTTTTCGAAGAATTTTGCGATTTTTTTTTTCGAAAATTAAAAATCTGATGACGGCATATCATACCGATTTAATCCGTGTCAAAGATCCCTATAAAGTTTTTCGATCCAATTTGTGGGTTTCGAGATATGACGTTGTATACGGAGGGGGGAAGCGAAATTTAGCAGCGGGGCACAATTTTTTTGTCCGAATACATCACCGGAAAGCCCTTCTCAAGCCCAACAGAAAATTTCTCGATCCGACCCCTCCTAATTTTAAAAATTCATTAAACTTTTATTTATTTTGCCGGTAAATATTTTCGATCGTTTTAAAATGAATTTTTCTATTCCTTTTTAAATCGCGAATGTAACGACGGATTATCATTGCGGTATTGTGTGTACGTAAAACAAACTTTGAATTTTTAAAATCGCCCAGTTATTAACCGAGTTATGGATATTTGAATTATTGTCGTTTTTGAACGTTGAAAATTTTTCCCCTGAAAATCAATATATTTCCGGGAGGGTTAGAACAGTGAAACTTTGGGAAATCATTAAGCATTCCATTTGAAGCAGACCACCAAAGTTTGGTAACATTTCGGTCACCTCGTCAGCCCCACAAGCCCCAACGGGGTGCCAGAGACTAAAACAACCCCTATCAGTACCGGCCTAAATTTTGTTTGTTTGCACAAGCAACAAACCTATGTTTGTTTTTCAAACCAACATAGGTTTGTAATGTATATACGCTTCTTAGACGCTCACCAAATAATTTTTAGAGGCCCAAAGTTAATGAAAAAAAATAAGCTTCTTCCTGTTAACGTCCGAGAAAGGCATTGATAGTGCAGTCATATTTGACAGATGTCAGATTCAGAAACTGGGGTTACCACCAGATTACATTTCCGAAGTTCCTCGACACGTGTCGTTTGTGAAAGTTCATTTTTATTTTTCTTTAAATTCGTTCGTCACCTGTTACCTTCTTCAATTTTAATAGGCTGCGCACAGTTTAATTGCTTAATTTTAATAGGCCACGCACTCTGCTGCGCTGCGCCCTCGTTCGTCACCGGTTTTTTGCTCAATTCTAATAGGCTACGCACGAACGGCGGCGCAGCGCAGCGGAGCCATCGTTCGTCACCGCTGCGCTGCGCCGTCGTTCGTCACCGATAACTTTGCTCAAATTTAATAGGCAACGCATGGACGACGGCGCAGCGCAGCGTCACCAGTTAATTTTCTTAATTTTATATTTCACTATTTCACATAAAGAACACAATTTCACATTCAGCAACTTAAGCTTGAAAAACTAGTGGGAGAATACTAAAGGTGTAATAGTTTTTTTTTTTTTAATGTGATGAATATACGAGTGGGATTTCAGCAGCTTTCTATGTTGAATCGTATATATTGTGTAAAATATCCGAACTAATCGGCCCATGTCAAAATCAAAAAAGAACCGAATATCGCGATTTTCTAAAAAAAAAGTCAAATATCTCAATAATTGTTAAAGATGCTGAAAAAAGTTACTTGGATCAATTGCGCAAACTTAAATATCATGTCAAAATAAAATTCAAGATGGCGAAATATTTTTATTTCAAATGGCCGCCTTATTTGATTTTCACAAAGCTCATAGACATTCTTTTCTCTTTTCAACGATGTTCAACAACCCATGTCAAAATGAAAAAAAAATATATCAGCCCACCCCAAAATAAGAAAAAAATTGAACATCGCGATTTTCCAAAAAAAAGTCAAATTAATTATTAAAATAACATTTTACCCCCCAAAATGTTCAATGATTTCAATTATTCTTGGCACATCAAAAATTCATCCGTCGTATTATATTCACCTGTTATAAGGGCTATTCATATTAAACCGATTATAGAAAACCATGATGGCCCAAGAATATAATTCTTACGTCGCACCAAAATAACGCGAGTTATTTGATTTTCACACGGCTCAATAGACTTTCTTTCTCTTTTCAACGATGTTCAAAAACCCATGTCAAAATGAAAAATATATCAGCCCATGTTAAAATAAAAATAAGAAAAAAACTGAACATCGCGATTTTCTAAAAAAAAGTCAAATTAATTATTACAATCACATTTTACCTTTCCAAAATTTTCAATGATTTCAATTCAAAAATTCATCCGTCGTATTATATTCACCTGTCGTATTAAACAGATTATAGAAAACCATGATGGCCCAAGAATATAATTATTACGTCCGCCGAAATAACGCGAAATTGAATGAAGCATTGTACGTGCCTCGTAAATATAGAAATCCAGAAATACCGTAGTGTAGGAGCGTGTCGCCAGTGTTTTGGGAACTCGTCTCGGCGTGGTCTTCAGATTTGAATGTAACGCAATGATAAATAATAATTAAAGACACCAGCCTGCATAATAAATTGGAATGATGAGGCTAAGACTTGGATTAATAAGGCGATACCTTCGAACAAATGTGTTTAAAGATACCACCTACGAAGCGCACTTTGTATATTGTATTCCGCTTTGGTAATTAACCTTATCACATCATCGATCTGAATACTTGAAGAGACCACTAACGTGGAGATTTCCTCAAATTTCAACGGTGCTTCTGATTTTGTCCAGTCACTAAATTTATATCCCTGCGTGCCCCGCTATTTATATCAAGTGATTTTCTTATTGGATACCTACTCTATATACTGGATGTGGCACACTAACGCACTGCATACTTACTATTTCCAATACTATTTATATAATGGTCGAATTGTCGACTTGATTCATGTAGATCAAACGGCTGCCTCCGCGGTAGTCCTTCAAAAACTTTGGCGGAGAAAGCTGTTACGTACATTTTTTGGGGACCGATGAACTGTCTCCGTGGCATTTTTCCACTGTCCCGTACGTAATTTTTATGCTTATTTGGCAACCTTTGCAATCCAGAGTTAAACGACACACTTTCTAATATCTCCTGGAACAACGATCTCATAATTGGCATTACATTTATTACGATTTTGTTTTATGTAATACGCTATTTTTGATCGTTTGGGTTTATTTTTATTATTCGGGGTTCAACAACTTGAACTGTTTTTCGTCAAGCTTGACAACATTATAAACAAAACTGGGTGAGCGTTAAATTGCATAAAAACACAAGGTCCTCGCCAAAAATTCGTTCTTTTCTATTACATATTGTCACCTTTATTTACTGTACTTTAACCCTTTGGATTCCAGGGATCATTGGAAAACATGCGCACAATAGCGCTTGTCTTTATCGATCGGCCGTAGAGAGAGAGCTTTCGCTTGCTCTCTGCGCGTCTGGCCAACTTACATTTGCCGTCCTGTACATAAGTGATAAAAAGTATTTTTTTGAGTAGTTCCGAGATATTTGTAACGGTTCTTATATTTTAGGTTAGCTTAAACCCGACATATTTATATGCAGCCCATTAGTGACTAAATTACGATTACTTTTAGCGTATTTTATCGTTTCGTATCAACTAGTTTATTCGTATGATCTCTCACATCTAGCGAGTATCTCTAATATTAATAATACGAACGCATCAGATAGTCAAAATATATAGTACATAAAAACAGCCGTTGGAGTCTAACATTAAACAAATCTCACTTAAAATAACACGAAATGGCACAATAAACGTATCTAATAATAAGCATCAGAATGTATACGTAGGCTTGAACAGCTGATTCACAATAATGCGTCTGGATTATGACTACAGAACGCACAAATTCTGTCTGGAGACAGTTCCGGAAAATTGCTCTATTAATCACGTGATATATTTTTATGGGCCAGTTCCTGAATTATAAATATCTGGAAACAACCGCCTCGAATGACACTTGAGACTCCCGTGTGGGCCGGATTGGTGCGATCGTGACAGAAATGCGCGGGCATAAGTGACTTAAGTGATGGGAACGCACACGTGTCTCGGGGGTTGGTGACAGCCGATTCGTAACGTTCACGGTGTATTTGTCGCCGGTTGTGATTACCGCTGATTTGCTGCGGTAGCTGGAAACGTGCTGATTGCTATCGCCTCCGGAGGGTCGTTAATCGACTCCTATCATGTATTCCGATGGTTACTTTTCATACAAAGAGTAAATTATAAAAATCTTTTAGTTTGTTTAGACGCAATACATGCAAATAATATGTACCATAATTTTTTTTATAGAAAATGTTTTTTTACGTATCGAGTTGGTTCGATTCACCGCAGGGCGGAATATTTTCTGACCGAGAAATATCCACCCGGGTCGTTATGTTTGACTGACGATAACATAGAAACTCATAGAATTCCGCTAATCGCCTACGCCAAAAAAAGTGTACATATAAACTCCTAGAATTCAACCAATCGCCTAAGCCAAAAAAAAAGTAATGAAGAACTCAACAATTCTTAATGTTGTGACAGTAGATTTTGCTCGCTGGTATTAAAGGATTAAAAGATGATTTCATGTTTTAAAATTATGTTTAATCGTGGTGGAAAGGTCGCAACTCAATTTCGTTTTCTCAATAAATGTAGTCTAAAGATCGTGGTGTTCTGCACGTGGCTGTGCACGATTAATCGATTAATAATCGATTAATGGGTAATCAATTGTTTGATTATTACTAAAAAAATTATCAATTAATTGATAATTTGATTAATCGAATGATCGATTAATCAATCATTTCATTAATCGATTAATCGAAAATTGAATTACTTCATTAATCGATTAATTAAATGATCGATTAATCGATTAATCAAATTGTCAATTAATTGATTATTTTTCGAGTAATAGAAGGTTTTTCTGTTTTTTTCTGAAGCTAGCATACAAAATCGTTTTTTTTTTAATGTCACACCCACTCAAAGTTTTATATTGATATTAAAAGTGTTTTTAAGGATAAATTTATATAGACAGGGTACAGTATGGCCCAAAATATGTAGAAACACATCTCTCCGACGTATTAATTTTAATTTTTTAGATTCCTGATGAGAGGGCCGAGATCACTTTTTATCCCTAGACTGAATTTGTCACTATTTCTAGTTGTATGTGTCAATTCTGATTGGTGGGATGCCGAAAAAGTTCATTCTAGATGAATTTTAAAAACTTCCAGCGTTTTTTACAATTTTTATATGATAATCGCCGCATGTAATTTTCATTCTACAGCTCAAGTTTTGACTGTCGTTATTTGGTTTCAGGCTGCGATGTATCAATTCTTGTACAGAGATGTCAAAATTACTTTCAAACTACGGCTGGCATTTTCTTCGAAAATTTCCAATTTCGAAGATTCGAAGATTTTCTATGAGCCTTCGAATTTTCGAAATTTGAAATCTTCGAAGAAAACTTCCAGCCCTAGTTTGATGGTTATTTTGAAATCATTCTTGGAAAAAAACGAAAAAATCGAAAAAATAAAGAAATTCGAAAAAAATCGAAAAAATCAAAAAAATCGAAAAAATCGAAAAAATCACCCTACTTAACAAATTCTGCATTCCCCGAAACCCTAACATCCCACCTAAATATAAACACCCTTCAGTCACATTACATCAATTCATTAATTCGAATCATGTAGACAGTTCAGCTAGCTAGCAATTTATTTTTTTTATTTTTCATAAATTAGATTCAAGACAGGGCAGAAAGACCGATGGTCGATAGCCCAAACGGACATACTAACACCCACACTTAAATGTTTCTCTTTTTAATATTTGTAAATATTCAATGTTTTGTCTGAATAAAGATGTTCTCTCTCTCTCTCGAAAAAATCGAAAAATTGAAAAAATTGAAAAAAATGAAAATATCGAAAAAATCTAAAAAATTTAAAAAAAACGAAAAAAATCGACAAAATCAAAAAATCCGAAAAATTCAAGACAGAGAACATATTTATTCAATAACTATATAAATATATGTACATTCAAGTTCTTATATCTAAAAAGTTTTATTTAATATATTGTTATTGAACGGGCTATCGACCAAGGTCTTTCCGCCCCTAAAAAATTCGAAAAATTTCAAAACTTCGAAACTTTGCAACTTCGAAACTTTTCAAAAAATTCGATATTCTATTCTTTGGATTCTTCGAAGCTTCGAATCACGAAGCTTCGAATCATTAAGACCCCTAATTCAAATTGAAGAAAAAATGAAATTTTATAGCTAATTCCAGCTAAGACGGATTTTGAAAATTTAAAGCTAATTCCAGCGGAAATTAATTATTTATAATTTAATTGACCTTCTTTTCTAACGGGATGTTAAAATTAGCTTAATTCTAGATTTATTTTAGAATTTTAAAATTCTAAAATCCATCTACAAATTGAATGCAATTATTTTTTCTACAGTTTAGGTCTTTAGTATTGCCATTTTGTTTCAAGCTATGAGTTATTTCGTACAGTGGGATGCCAAAACTAAATACGACCCGGATCAATTTTGAAATTTTGAAGCCAATTCCAGCGGGGATTAATTTTTTACAATATTTACTGTCGCCGAATGCAATTTTTTATTCTGCAATTTAAGTTTTGAGGATTTTCATCGATTATTTGATTATTCGATTAATCGATCATTTGATTATTTGATTAATCGATTAATCCATCATTTGATTATTTGATTAATCGGTCATTTGATTAATTGATTAACCGATTATTTTGATTATTAAAAATAATCAATAATCGATTATTCATTTCCATAATCGAGCCCTAACGGTAACACGTCGAAACTTGTCTAAATTTCCATGTTTTAATATTTTTTTACAATAATTAGTTGTAAAAAAATAAATTATTAGGAAATTTTTAAATTATACTGTGAAGCATTTCACTTTATAAGGCGTCATCAGCATAATATGCTTTATATAACGGGTGGCCGATTTATCTGAAGACATTGAAATAAATATTGAATCAACTTTGTTTGCCTGGAAGAGAGTCATCCAATGATACCAAAGTCGACTTCCCATACCAGGGGGTGGAGGCAACTTTGAAATCTTAAATGGGAACCCCCGTCTTTTATTGCAGATTCGGATTCGCCATAAAAAAATAAGTAATTTTTATCTGAAACATTTTTTTCAATTCGTGATAGATGGCGCTGTAATCTCCTGTGTACAATCATTCATAGAAAGTATAAATAAGTGTTTAGAAGTTCAAGGTCACAATTTTGAGGATTTAATCTAATTTATTGAACAGTGAGAGGCAACAGGACTCACCTAAAACAAGCACCTCGACGGGAACAAAAAAACTACTACGTCCACTTCGTTGTTTATGGGTAACGCTATTGATAAACGAATAAATGCTTTCGATTGCAGCAATTTAATATCGACAAACAATCAATGGATTTTTTCCTGGAAGGCCAGAATTTGCTGTAAAAAATTGGGTGTTTCAATCACGATTTTGAAGCAACTTCCATTTTCATTGGCGGTTGAATGGCTTATTGAAAAATTAAACATGTGTTTTTCTTTTTCAGTCTGATAAGATATTCGCAAAAATCAGGTTTCTGAAAATATACATCGACATCGAGGTTCCTAAGAACAAGACAAGGGATTTTAACATATCTGGGGGTTGAGTTTTTTTCCCGCTTCTATGAAGTGAAGGTCTTCCATATCTTCATCTTAAGCTCAAGGATTGGGGAGTGGGAAAATGATTAGAACCATTGGTTGATGTTGTCTAGAAGGGAACTGTCAAATTGATCGTCTCGATTTTTGTATCCAATTTTTTCTCATAATTAATAAACAAAAGAACTGACAATCTATGCTCATACTTTTACCATCTTTTGTTTAATAGGCTGTGAATTATTCATCCGGAAATACCTATCTCTAAGAAATAGAAACTAAGTACATAATAATTCGTAAAAATTGTTTTGTTAATTTGCTTTTTCGCTACAAAAATCCAGTTTTTGTGTCACACAGGAATGGACTTATTACCATGTAAATACATCTAGTCATCTAAAATAAGGTGATAAAAACTCACCTAATGATGTGCGTGGTCGCTCAGGTGTGAAAATCCGCAATAATCACGTTTTACTTATTTGATAGATGATTGCATGGCGTTGGGTACGTTTTTTCATCCTGAAATAAAGACTAGTTTGTCACAGAATCCTAAAAATATATATGTAAATATTTTCATTCTAAACTTAGACAAGCGTTATTGTTCGGTTCTTCGAATTTAAACGAACACATTCGCATTTATAATTAATTCTTTGGTGTACTTGTAGACATGGGGTTTCATCGAATCCTCCGAAGACTCCATGACTAACGATTTTGGCGTTAAAGATAACACGTACGGTGTAAAAAGCGTAATGAAAACAATGACGTGTTGAAAGGTATTTTTTTTATTTGGCGAGATATTTCGCTTTCGCGGGCGCAAACACAGCTTAATACTTGTAAGAGATGCTTTTGCTTTCAGCCGCGATAACGGGTTACACCGCCGTTTTTCAGTCGGCTTAGTTTTTATTAGAGCCCTGTTTTACCACCTTTACACATTATAAACGTACGGATACAAATATATACGCCTGTCATACATGGGAATACCATCGCGGTGTGTTTATACGTTATGAGTAGTTTACGAGCTTTTATTATTCACAGTCTAGGAGGAAACTAAATATTGTTAGGTGATAAAATTAATTTTGCAACTTTAATTTATTGTATCTCTAAATAATCAACTCTAGATGAACACGCAAGATTTTAAATGATTTTTGTAATACATCTGAATCGGGAATTTTGATGGCGTACCAACAAAGTGCATTTTGTTGAAAGTTCCTCGCTACAAAAAAATAGGCTTTTGGTCCCAGGAGTCAGAAGCACATGGTCGAAAAACGCCAAAAAGCGCAATGGCGATTGCGAAAAGGCCTTCACAGGATTAATGAGTATAATCACTATTAAAACTATAACTAAGAAAAAAAAAGAAATATGCTGGTGATGATTTATGAATTTTGCCCTCTCCGTGACACCAGGTTCCATCAGTTGCTCCTATATTATGTATAAAATTCTCCTGTCTATACGCACGTAATTTATAATGACGTAATTACTGTATAAACAAATTATAGTTACTCTACAGCGTATTTTATAAACATTGATTCAATAACCAGTGATCATCTCAATGATGATCTAGTATTACCAATAATGGCAACCTGGTACCCGGGCAAAATCATGCGGAAACGGGGCTCGGGATAACGACTTAATTACTCAATTCCGATCGCAATCTCAATCCATCTCATCCCACAAAATCCGGAATAATTGTGCCTTTTATAAATAAACGACAATTTGCATACCGGCCACAATCTCAACTATCAATTACTAGGCGACTTCTACGGCCATCTATGCCAAAAATTGCACGTTTGCGCCGCTAATGTATAAAATGATAAATGGCATAATTCCAAACTCGGCTCCAATTTATTATTTTATAACTTATGCAAATCACCGGGCAGAACAAACTCGCGTGGAGCCTGATGGTTTCCTCAATTAGTCCTTAAATTAGTATTGTTAACTAAATGGTACTATCATGTGTTTCCCATCGTTATATGGTTTTGTAGATTCTTACAATAGAAGCTTGTTAATTATCTTTCTTTACTGTATAACGAAAACATCTGCAATAGGAGATAATCGTCAGGCGGAACCAATTGTTTGCATTGTCAACAAATTTGCTCCATTTTAATATTTTTTGCTATGCGAATAAATGCTTTGCACACTGTATTATTTTATAAACATTGACAAAATAAATCTTGTCCTAATATTTGTCCATCCTAAACTCACCCTGTATAATAACCCACCGTTGTATATATAAAGAAGATGAAGACCGATCAAGATTGCAGGAAAATGAAGATCATGTTGTAGTAAAAAAAAATTTGTTTTTATTTGTCTTGTTCAGTGGCGGCTCGTGGAGCATTTTGATGGTAGAGCCACTCAACATATAATATATCCTACCGCCTCCTGCAGTAGCCTGCACATACAGGGTGCAGAGGCGGCTCGTGGAACATGTTGATGGTAGAGCCATTTTTTGAAGAAACTTCCTAGACCAATCGAATATTTTGTCCAAACAATAAAAAAATTGGAACAGCCGAAGATCTAAAATATCGAACAAACAATCAAAAATCCTGGTTTAAAAATAAAAAGGAAGACCAATAAATTGAAAATACAAGCAAAAGAAAAATAATTTCCCATTTTCAGCCCCAAAAATAACTCTTTTTAACTTAAAATAAGTTCCAACGAGAAATTCGAAAATAATAGCAAATATAAAAATTTAAAAACAGTCGTACAATAAAATCAATAATTCAAGTTAAGAAAATCTAAAATATGGGACAAAAATAAAAAATTAAGACCAAAACTCTAAAATTCCTATCCAAAAATCAAAATGATAGACCAAAAAATTTAAAAAAAGTCGTACAATAAAATCAATAATTTAAGTTAAGAAAATCTAAAATATGGAACAAAAATAAAAAATTAAGACCAAAACTCTAAGATTCCTATCCAAAAATCAAAGTGGTAGACCAAAAAATCAAGATTTTTAACAAACGAATCGAAAATTTAAGTCAAAATAAGAAAATTTCTGCCAAAAGACCAATAATCGAAAATACAAAATATAGACCAAAAAAGTAAAAATCTACAATAGGGTCTAAAATGGTGAAAAATTCAATTCCTCATTTCATACAACAGACTAGCGAATAACGGACGAGATAAGACTGACAGAGACGGGCAGAAAGACCTATGGTCGATAGCCCTTGACAGTTCATCATAAATGTAATGTGTAAAAATTAATGTAAAAAAAATTATGTCTGTCAATAAAGATGTTTCATATATATAAAAAAAATGAAACAAAAAAATTGAAAATACAGAAATCTAAAATATGGACCAAAGAATCAAGAATCCTGATCTAAAAATAAAAGCGCAGACAAAAAATCCAAAACTTAGGTAGAAGCAAAATAATTTGCCACTTTCAGCCGCCAAAAATAAGTTTCTGACCAGAAATTCGAAAATAATAGCAAAAAATTAAAAAAAAATCAATAATCCAAGTTTAAAAATCTAAAATATAGGATAAAAAATAGACCAAAAATCCAAAATTCTTCCCTAAAAATAAAAATAGTGGACCAAGAAACGAAACATTTTAACAGACAAAAAAAATTAAGAAAAATTTAGCGCAAAATTTAAAAAAAAAATCCACAATGTTGGTCAAAAAGTCGAAAATTTAGACAAAACATCGAAAACTCGGCCCTAAAGATAATTAATGCAGACTAAACAAAAAATCAAAAATTGGCGTAAAAAAATCGAAAATTTTACAATAAAATCGAAAAGTTAGGTCAAAATTTAAAAAAAAAATATGTCAAAAGATTTAAAAAAATAACACAAATCTGTAATGTTGGTCGAAAATTTAGACAGTACATCGAAAAATCTGTCCTTAAGATAATAATGCAAACTAAAAACTCGAAAATACCGAAAAAAATAAAAAAATCTCGCATATAAATGAATAATACACTGACCTTTTCGTACAAGACACCAAAATCGCTTCACCACGCTAACTCACCTGTAATAAAAATGACTCGTACTTACCATCAAATTCAATACGGGGTGGACATTTTCTCTTCTTTTACCTTGTACAAGTCAAGGGTCTTGGATTGCTTGATTGCTCTCTGTTAGTCATTTTTTTTTCATGTTTTATGCTTTATGCTTTCATGTCTCTTTTTTTGTTTTTAGTTTTTTTAGTTTTTAGTTTTTGCATTGTGTTTTATTTTATATTTTTAAAACTGATTGTATATTAAGCTAAATTTGTTTTGAAATTTATGTTTTGCTTATATATGTATATATACTATTTTGTAATATATCTACGAAAATTCCATTTTTAGGCTGTAATTGTCTGTTGGGAATAAATTGATATTATTATTATTATTATTATTATTATTAATAATAATAATTCAGCTTATAGATATAGATTAGAATTAAAAATTTGGCCCGAAAAATAACAAATTTTAACCATTAAATCGAAAATTTAGGTCAAAATAAAGAATATTTAGAGTAAATGATCAAAAATTTAGACCAAAAAAAATCGAAAATACAGGTCAAAAATGTAAAAATTCGACTCGAAAAATCAAAAAATGCGGACCAAAAAAAACCCGAAAATTTTAGCAATGAAATCGAAAATTTATGTCAAAATAAAAAATATTTATGTCAACAGATCAAAAATTTAGACCCAAGAGAATCGGAAATACAGGTCAAAAATCTAAAAATTGAAAATTCGGCGGGAAAATCAAAAATGCGGGCCAAAAAGTCGAAAATTTAAGTCGCAAATTTAGTTCAAAATAAAGGATATTTAGGCCAAAAGTTAATATATCGAAAATACAAGCCAAAAATTTAAAAACTAAAAATTCGTCGGGAAAATAAAATATGCGGACCAAATTTTTTACAATGTAGTCGAATATTTAGGTCAAAATAAAAGAAAAAAATAAAACGAAAATACAGTCTTAATTGGTAATAAAAAATGCAGAATATTCTAGTAAGACAATGGTGTAAAATAGTCTCAAAAATCACTCTATTGTTCAAAATAATTTTTTTATAGGAAAAATTTTTTTTTTTCATTTTTGCTTTAATTCTCAAAAAATGCAACTAATTTGAAAAAAAAAAAAAAGTAAAACGATGCACTTTGTTGGGATCACCTTATTGTTTCACCTTTTATGCCGGCAGTTTCGACAACTTTAGATTTAGTGGATACATTTTAAATAATTCAAATAAACAATTCACTTGATTAGAATGATTCTCAGTAGCGGCTCATGGAACATGTTGATGGTACTTTTACAAAAGGGGGAGGCCCTCCCCTCCTGTTTTGAAGAAAGAAAGAACAATTCATGTTCATAGTCCAAGGTTGTTTTGAGTTGTAAAGTAAAGGTTAATAATTTTCAAACAAGCTGAAAATGTGATTTATGTGTGCTTTCGATTTATCGTGCGTTTACATTTTGTCTCAGACATGCACTAAATCCGTAACACCATTCTTCGTTCACGTAACCTCACCACCAATCAAAAAGAATTTTAAGAGTTGATTAAAAATTCTTGCTGAGCTCAAAACAAGAGGTGAGAAGCCCCTGCTTCCACCTAGTTTCAAGCTTAAGCTCTTTGAACTGCAATATGTGCATCACCTACACTATAATTCATATTTTAAGAAGTGTTGAATGGGCAGATACATACCTCATGTAAAATATCAAAAACTACCAAAATAGATTAATCGTATTTTCTGAAAGGAAATATTTCGGTATCATTAATTCAGGGAGTCGTGCAAATAAATATTGCACTTGACCTTGAGTAATTGATAATTATAGTTCCAAAGTGGCGTTTTCTTTTGAATTTACGGCCGCGGTGGTCGTATGAATTAACGCTGTATGATACATGGTGACACGGAACGGCTTGTGCACTTGTGTTGAAATAATTAATGAGCAGTTGAAAAAATATCAAGTGTACATAATGACTTTAATGCATGAAATTAGTATGGAGAAGAATGTGGCAAATTTTGTATTTTGATTGTAGTACCTTAAAACCGGTAATCTTACGAGATGAGAAAAAAATTACATGTACATACAGTTGATACATATCGGTCCTTCGGCCACCTACCAGCTATAATTGGATCGGTAAACCGCATTCCCCATTAAGGGACGTGTTCCATTGCGCCCTTTAGAGCAACCCCGAGAATTATTAATGATCTTAATAAAAGGTGGAGCCCAGCGCCGAGGGAAAAATGTTGATAATATTAATGTAAACGATCTAAAATGAAGTCAAGTGGGTTTTAATTGACATTTTTATTAATTACAAGAGTTACCAAATACACCCGATAACGTACTAGAATGCTGACAATTCCAAGACTGTAGGTAGCGATGTTCGGAGCTATGTTTGACAAAAGAAAAAAGCCGTTTAATGTATTTTCTGGAATTTACATGTATAAACGTATGTGTTGAAAAAATCCCAAGACGATATATTATACGAAGAGAATGTGTCGCCTGAAACTCATTGTCGAAGGCGCTTGAGCTTATTAAAAGTTTTACGCTTAATTAAATAAAATACACGCATTTCTATTTCATCCCACTCGTTACCGCTAACAAGCAGGAAACTCAAAAAATCCCAGCGACACGCAGCGGCGAGAAAACGAGAAAACGAGAGTTCGCTTGGCGCAAGTTATAAAACATCAAAAAATTAAATTTATGTCTTCGGGTAATTGGCGGAATTACCTTCGTCCCAACAATATTGAAATTAAAAGACGTCATAACTTATTCGAATGAAAACAGGTTCGTATTTTACAATTATTAATTACTGTAAAAATTAACAATCACATAATCATAATATTGATGACCAAAAATAATAATTACCTCCCTCCATGTTTCATTAGCTCATGGAATTGAAGCATTTGATGTAATTCTAACAACTGAAGTATACTATAATTCCTTTGCTTTTATTGAATGATCTAAATTATTTGAAGAACTGTATGATGTAATTGTATCAACTGAAGTTTATTATAATTCCTTTACCCTTTTTGAATAATCTAAATTTGTTTTTATTTGATATTAAAAATTAGTCTTGTAAAATTCCTTAGAACTTTTAATTCAAGCGCATCTTTTCTAAATTTTGTTGTAATCAAGTTTCAGAACTTCAAGGTTAATTATTACTGATCATTCGAAGAAATTGATATTGATGCTATAATCCAACATTCGGATTATTTTAGTGTACAGCAACTGTTTGCTTATTAAATTATTCAAATCGGATTCCCGTCGCAAATTGCCATAATAAACACTGTTTACATAGTATAAATTAAATAAGCATGTTAATAGTCGTGTGTAGATAAATTCGCAGCGGCTCGCAATAATTGAATTACAAACCTGATTTTAATTGGATATCGCCTTTCCTATCAGATGTCTCCACCGGAAAATGCGAACTTACGCATTTCCATTACATAAATTTCACGCGAATCGTAAATGGCGCATCCGATTTGATTTAGATGGCATCTAATTTAATATCATGTCACATCTACATAATGTAGCTTACCAACGGTAAACCAGATATTTGTAAAAGAGTGTCTCTAGTACACAAGAAAAAGGCAATACTTTTATTGAGACACTTTTACATAGGACCTAACCAACGTTAAGATTTAACAAGAATCTGTAAACAGTCCTTCTATAGATTTTAAAATAAGGGTATGAGAACAACACTTTTAGAAGTTTTAGCTATCTCTAATATCCAGTGATTTTGACAGCTTTTTAACTTGCGTCCAACCTTTGTCTTGCAATTTGTTAATTTTTTATCATGCGGAGAACCATATCCTGATATTAGGTTATTAGTAAGATTGATATTTTTCATGTACCAATTCATATCTTTCGGAATCGTTGCATGCTACTATTATCCGATAACATTACCAATTAATTCTTCCACAGTTGAAATTTGAATCTCATTTTCTTTTTCCTTTATTTTAGGGTTATTACACTTTGATTACATGATATTTTGTGGTTTAATTTTGTTTATATTATTTTTAGAACATTTCTTATTTTTATGTATTTCTTGTAAAAAGTTGAATACGTCAATAAATGTATTATTTATTATTATTATGCACTGATATCACAGGTAGCAACGTTATTAAAAGGTAGCAATCACAGGTAGCAACGTTATTAAAAAGTAGCAGTTTTATCCATCTCTAGTAATCACATTTATTCAGCGTTGAAAAATTGGTGACCAATTTGTTTCCAATTTGTTAATTTTTATAAGTTAATAGTGTTAGATCTAGTAGCAGTTAGAGCCATCCCAAAATATCGTGACACCTGGACGTAAAGTTTGCGCAGAGCGAAAGAACGCGATAACGCATCTACCCTTGGCCGTATCACCGAGTTGAAGATAAATCATCAACGACGCTAAATAATTATGAATTTTCGGCGTTCCCTCTATTGAAATTCAAGATGCTCACTGCGCAATGTGGCACCAGATTTTGGAAAGACTCTACTCTTAAACAGAACGACCTATGTGAATGTAACGCAATATACACCGTACTATGTGTTATGCATTAGCGAAGCCAAGCAAAAGGACGGATAGGTGTGTGCGCTTCCTTGGCGGTTGCGTTGATTCCGAGCAACGACCAATACGAATGTTCGCGTCTAGCGTTACAGAATAGCTGATCGTTTAAAACACACCGTAAACATGCGCACTTATTTCCGACACACCTAAGAGAGAGAGAGAGAGAGACACATACACACACACACACACACACACACACACAGAGAGAGAGAGAGAGCAATTTGACTTCACTTTAGGTTCAGAAGGCTAATGCATATAATTACAGCATTAATTGTAAACTAGAAAAATGCAAACAGGTTAATACCCTTTGCTCTAAATGTGCACAAAATGTAAAATAATAATCGACGTAGAACGTATTTAGGCTATACGAAGCACTTATTATAGCATAATGTCGTAAAATGATAATCATGATTGCCTGTTCGATGACCAGACATTAATGAGTGCGACCCCCCAAAATTCATCTATTCTCATTAGAATCACTGGAGTTTAATTGCCTTATTATGTCCACAAATTAGGAATTTTATGTAAGGAATAAAGTGAAACCGGCGCGAGGCGAGCGGTTTAAATTTAGACACGTCAGATCGATCCTGGCGATCTGGTTTCGAAAAATTGAATCAACTTCACGCCTCATTATCGTCCTAATGAGGAAGGCGAAATGGACAATCACGTTTGTAATCAACATGCATTGATTGGTAATCCATGTCATATCTAGCGAAACTATCGCCTACATATTTACGAGGTTATGTAAAAATAATGCTCGCACTGGATGCGGAATTATGCAGGCAAACCTATACGTTATTAGTGTTGATACAGAATTCTTGGCAATAAAGATTAAATTTTCCGATATAAATTCTACGGTCTCGTGGAAATACGCTTTCGAACGAATTATAGCAATGTTAGTGGAGCAAGTATGTTGAATTCTTATTGTGTATATTTTTTTATTAAAATTTGCCTTAATCTAAATACCTTCAATTGCTCATTGAATTTATGCAATTTAAATTCAATAAGTTATTCTCTCTCTAAATACCAATACCTGTCCAATTATTGGCATATTATACATTTAATTTAGGCAAAATTTTATCACTTCCAAAAAAACCTTCCTGATACCAATTTTTTTGAAAATTCAATTTCACACCCCAGATGCTAATTTTTGACTCAATGGCGTTTCTCTAACTTCTAAGTAACACTAGGTATCTTGGTGCAAAATTTTATCACTTCAAAAAAATCTTCTTGATACCAATTTTTTGAAAATTCAATTTGCTAATTTTTGATTTGATGGCGTTTTTCTGACTTCTAAAAAACACTAGGTATCTTGGGCAAAATTTTATCACTTCAAAAAAATCTTCTTGGTACCAATTTTTTGAAAATTCAATTTGCTAATTTTTGACTTGATGGCGTTTTTCCGACTTCTACGAAACACTAGGTATCTTGGGCAAAATTTTATCACTTCAAAAAAATCTTCTTGGTACCAATTTTTTTAAAATTGAATTTCATACCCCAGATGCTAATTTTTGACTTAACCCCTTCGCCGGGAATAACGTGTGTTGCTCGTGATGAGTTAAATATGCCTCGACAGGCAATCACGTACTACGCACGTGATAAAGTCGCGCTCGCGATAGGTAGGCGTTTCGGTAGACGGCCGCTTCCAAATATTTTCGAAGCAGTAAAGAAATTATCCCACGTTCGCCGTTTTACTTTTGAATAGTCTTTATTAGCACTACCTAGCTTGATTAATTTCCCGGTCAAGGGGTTAATGGCGTTTCTCTAACTTCTAAATAACACTAGGTAACTGGGCAAAATTTTATCACTTCAAAAAATCTTCTTGGTACCAATTTTTTGAAAATTTAATTTCACACCCCAGATGCTAATTTTTGACTTGATAGCGTTTCTCCGACTTCTAAGTAACACTAGGTATCTTGGGCAAAATTTTATCACTTCAAAAAATCTTCTTGATACCAATTTTTTTTAAATTTAATTTCATACCCCAGATGCTAATTTTTGACTTGATGACGTTTCTCTGACTTCTAAGAAACACTAGGTGTCGGGCAAAATTTTATCACTTCAAAAAAACCTTCTTGATACCAATTAAATTTTTTTGAAAATTCAATTTCACACCCCAGATGCTATTTTGACTTGATGTCGTTTCTCTGAATTCTAAGAAACACTAAGTATCTTGGGAAAAATTTTATCACTTCAAAAAACCTTCAAAATTTTATCACTTCAAAAAAACCTTCTTGATACCAATTAAATTTTTTTGAAAATTCAATTTCACACCCCAGATGCTATTTTGACTTGATGTCGTTTCTCTGAATTCTAAGAAACACTAAGTATCTTGGGAAAAATTTTATCACTTCAAAAAACCTTCATGATACCAATTTTATTGAAAATTCAACTTCACACCCCAGATGCTGATTTTTGACTTGATGGCATTTCTCTGACTTCTAAGAAACACTAGGTATCTTGGGCAAAATTTTATCACTTCAAAAAACCTTCTCGATACCAATTTTTTGAAAATTTAATTTCACACACCAGATGCTAATTTTTGACTTGACTGACACCAGGCATCCAGTTTAACAAAAAGTCTTTTTTGAATAACAACATTAGCAATGTCAGTTTCTGGTGTTTTTGTAACGTGGACTTTAATTGAAAACCATGCAGCGGTGATTATTGCAAAAACGATTCAGCGTTGATTTTCGAAATGACTTAATCTAGAGAGCTCGAAATAATGAATAATACATGCAAATCCAAGGAATTATAAACCAATTTTCGATTCAAATCCAACGCGAAAGCAAATGCACAGTTACGACTAGGTGCTGATGGGAGGTAATTCCAACACTAATTGAATATGCATCATCAAAAAAAAGGAGCTCAGTTTTCCCGCTTTTGCTATTAATTGAGAGCTCATTAACACCTCCGGGATACCTTCCTAGAAACGCAACAGGTCCGAGCCTAACTCAGATTTATTACAAATTTGGTAAATTACAAACAATTTCCTTAATTGATTGCTCCCATATATGGCGAGAGTAATGATAATTACAGTAAGCAGATCGTTAAGGCAAACTGATATTTTGTTGGTACCTTCGGGTGGGTTAAGTGAAATTAAGGTCGGTTTAAGTTTTCGTAATGCATCTTCTGGATGTTCATAATTTGTGTATAATGAGAAACATAATTCAGTAGTAAATACTGATGAGAATTTTCACAAATTTTTAATGTCGAAACACTGCGACATATGTTTCGCCACACAGTGGCTTCATCAGGCAGATGATTAATCCAATATATAATTCAGTAGTTTTGGAGGATTATTTACGCATATGGATTTAAGTACAATTTATTCGTCGAAAAGGCAAAGTATGATCTACATTTTTTTTTATTTCGGCCTTGGTGATTAACCATTAGCCAACATCAATTTTTGTATTGGATCCCCGGCAAAAAATGTATATTATATATAAATTAGAAATGGAATGAATACAACAACCACGGACCCGAGTGAATATTTTTCGATCCGAAAAATCTTTCACCCGGGCCGGAAATCGAACCCGCTCATACCGTGAAAGCCACCAACCGTGATGCTTACTTTTGAATATATTTATAATAATTCAAATTCCTTGAATAAATTTATGATTTGTTCCGAATGAGGAAGCTGAAAGAATAGATTGACTTAATGGATGTCGTGCATAAAGGTAAAAATTATGGTAAACATATAGGATGTCATATAAATAGATGTAAATGTTGTTGTACGTGTGTTTTTGCTTAAAGACTAGAATCTGAGTAAATGCGTTGGAACAAGATATTTAAAGGAAGAAATTTCCGCCGCGGTAAACGTAGCATTTTGCAAAGTGAATATTTGTGCTAGTTGAAGTAAGTGTGGAAAGGTGTAATTTACTTATTAACCGGGAATGAGTCGTGATTAGATGCAATTAGCACACATTGTTCCGAGAATTTTGCAACGCTTCCTGCGAATGCCTTTCATTAAGGCATACCGTCCCCGCGTATTTTGGTCCTGTTTTCATAAATCGTGTCCGCTCTGGGCCTTTTAAAAATAACCGTATTTTGTCGGGAGGTGAAGACTATTTGGCGTTGGAAGCCAAATATTTATTTGGCAATAAATTTGCACTCTCGCTTGCAATAGGGTAATAGATCTTTAAAGAAATTGCTCGGTCACGACAAGCTTCTTGTAAAACTTGGTAACAGAGCTAATAATTTGCGATTTGTCGAACGCATGACTCACTGAAGATTGATATTAAAGGTTATTCGAAAGAATCTTTTATGTCTGGTGAGGTAGGGTGTTCCAAATTGTAGGTGTCAAATAGGTGTATATGTCATATTGAACGTAAAAATATCAAACATCAGATAAATGTAATTGCGTTATGTGAATCTGGATCTTTTAAAAAATATCACTATATTTACTTTCTCGAAGTACGAGAAAGTATTGTGATCGTGATTTTTTTTTCAAATTTGTTTTTTTACGGAAGTATCCGTTTTGGCGATTTCAACAATTTCTGGAATTTTTTTTTTGTAGTAAAAACACTTTTTTTTAATTTTCAAAAACTTTCATTGTTGAATTCGTTTAACAATCAACAATAAAAGTTTTTGAAAATTAAAAAAGTGTTTTTACTTTAATACTTAAAAATGATACGAATTTTCAACGAATTGACCAAATCTTGTAATTCGACAACAAAAAAAATTTACAACTACGTTTCCTATCAGAAACCCATCCCAACATTTTCCCGTTGCTCCCATTCATAAAAAAGATGATAGCGTAGGCCGATTCTAATCTCAACGTTTCGAATCAATCATCCGGCATCATTACAACAATCCAGGCGCCAGATTAATTATTTCAAACAGCCCGATCATCACCAACGGAATCTTGTAATTATTTGATAAAAACCCTACATGTTGGCTTTTTTTAACCGGCCTCTCCGGCACACAAAAAAATTAAGCCCACACTCGATCGCTCCTTTCTATTAACCAGCCCAAGATTTATGGCCGCCCTTCCCACGCGGAGTCAATCATCTTCGCAGAAATTTGAAGATTTCGGATAACACAAATTCATTAATATTACGCTTTTTTTATTGTGGTGAGGCACCGATGACCTTCGCCGATTTCTAACCTTTCTGGTTAGCGGATTTGCATAGTGGAAAACAATCATCGATAATGTTTGGATTATGTTAATAAATTACTATAACCAGAAAACAATGATTACCTAATGCCTTGAGATGCTTTTAACACTGTTAATTTTTTATTTTGTAAGAACTAATCTAATAATCGTAAATAATGCCAACACCGTTGTAGTAATTAAATAGGTGTGTTTACATTCTCCTGCAAATTAAGGGCTTGTGGTAAATTATACTTTTCCTCTCCCGATGAATTAGTCAAAAATAGTTTGAACACGTTCCTGACGTCCTGATTTTGGCGGGTAACAATTTGTCCCAACTTTTGTAAAGATAAAGTTTTTGTGACAGAAAGATTTCTTCTTCCAATGGGTCTACAACCCTGGGTGGGTCTTGGCCTGCTCCACCACAAGCCTCCATTCATCTCTATCCTCTACAAGTCTTCTCCACTCTGTGACATTCATTCTTCGTATGTCCTTCATTACTTCGCCTCCCTATCTCTTTTTTGCCTTCCTTTCGAAGGTCGTTTCCTCTGTTTTTCTTTCCTTCTCCGTTCTCGTGAAGTGCCAGAACCATCGCATCATCTGCGCCTTCATAGACGTTACTATGTCCGCTTTGTCTACTAAATCATTTAATTCATAGTTCTTCCTAATTCTGTACGTGTTTTCATCCACTCTTACCGCTTCAAAGATTTTAAAGATTTACAGTGGTGAATTTTGAAAGCGAGGATCTTTTTTGCCCGTCGCTTTCATGAAGTACACATTTTCACAGTAAGGAATTTTGAAAGCAAGGACCTTTTTTGCTCGTCGCTTTCATGAAATACACATTTTCACAGTAAGGAATTTTGAAAGCGAGGACCTCCTTTTTTCTCCGTCGTCAATTTTGTCCCGCTTCTCTAATGTTAAAATCTGGTCACCTTATCCTACGTATAACTATTTTTAATGAGTGGGTATCGTGGACAATGTTTTTAATTAAATAAAATTGATGTATAGTGTCATATTTTCTATAGCTTCAACTATTTGTGTAAAAAATCATTCACTGCGAATTTCAGCAGTTCATTGTCATCCGATAGCTCTACCGTATGAGGCTCATAATTTTCATCGATTTTGTACATTTACGAAATTACGCTATCAAGATTTGTTCAGAGGTTATAGCCAAAAAAAAAATAGCTGATTTTCGAGAACATTTTTTAGTCGAAACAAAAAAATACGTATCGAATATTTTACCAAATTCATTAAAATCAGAGAGGAATACTTGGAGTAGCCAAGGGCGTTTCCAGCCAACTAGTCTAGGGGGTAATTAAGAAAAAGATCAATATATATTTTTTTTTATGAAATATTTTGGGAAAATTTGTTTGTAATATCGGTAATTTTTGACTATAAAAATTGATAAGCGAAAAATTCTAAGGGGGGGGGGGTGTAGTAACCCGATTACCCCTCCCCTTAAAACCGCCACTGAGAGTAGTTCCTTTGTAGGCAGTAAAATATTTTTTTTTTTCACTTTTGCCATTCAGTCGCGACACAGAAATAATAAAAAATAAATTTTAAAAGTTGTGCAACTCGTAAACAAATTATGACTTATTTTCACAAATAACAATTTTAAGATTATATTATTAGATGTTTGTGCTGCGCTCTAAAAAACGCAGTGTGCGCTGTAGCAACTTAAGACTCACCTGCGTATTCGGGAGAGCAAATAAAATTGGTATTTAGTAGGTGAAGTTATGTAATGTGATCAATTGGGAATTCATAAACAAAAATAAAGCGTCTAGATTATGTAAAATGACTTCCGCTATTTTTGCAACGAAAATTTGGCACAGGCATTTGCCTCGAGTTCAAACATTTTTTCAATAAAATAAAGTCCAAGGTCAACGGCCAGACGTCACAAGTCTTCTCACATTCTTATATATAATTAAACCAATTTAAATGATATACTACATACCAGCGGCGGCTCGTGGATATTCGGCGGTGAGGCAACGGAAGAAATTTTGACCGAAAAAGCAACGGAACATTTGCTTCCTCTATTAGAGTAGTAATGCAGCACGAGCGGCATCTTTGTCTTTGCCTCACCAACGTAAATCCACGAGCCGCCGTTGCTACATACTTTTTACTAATTTAATCAGAGTTCCGAGTCGAGAAAAAACGGAATAACTAGTACATTAAGTTCCATATAAAGTGGTGCCATCTAGAGCCCTTCACGGGCCGGGCCGTTTCTTTAATGCTGTGTTATCGGGCCGGGCCGGGCTGGGCTGGGCCGATCTCTGAATTTATAATGCCGGGCCGGGCCATAAAAATACGAATTCGAAAATAGTGAAAGTGAAAAGTTGTTCGAAATTTACGAAAAAAAATCGTATCTCGCGTTTTATAAACAAACACACATTCCATGCAGACCTAATTAAATGAGAAAAGCATCGGTTCTCAAAATGTTTAAAAAACCTCGAAAAATTAGGAAAATTCAAAATTTTTTTTTCGAATAAATTTTGACGCAAATAGGTTCACAAATATTTTGTGTATGTGCCCTTAAATGCCTGTTCGTTATTTCAAATACACCCTGTATATATATACACTGAATACATATACAGGTATACTCGGATTGTCTACACGCTAGAAATTGAGAGTTTTTTAGATTTCCTAACAATTTGTCATAAAATAGAAATGGTTTAATATGTTTATAGTCTTAGAAGAGCTATATGTCGTCTTTATTAAATTTATTTAATGCTTCTGGAACAAGTCAGGTTGTCTCAAATTTATTATTTATTATGTTGTAACTATTTGAGATCAAAATGTGAAAATGTTGGTTACTTACTGTAAAATTGGACTTACTACAAATTTTAACTAACGAAACATTTTACGGATTGACTATATTTTTGCCAATTATCACGTATAATAAAAATAAATGTCCTCTTTTTGAAAAAACTGGCCCTTTCATACTCCGATTTTTTCAAGTCTAAGTAAAAAAAAAATGTGGGACTTCCAGAAACCGAGATACGCAAAATGGCTTTTTTCGTAAATAATCGACTGGAAACGCCTAAAAAACGATTGAATTAAATTTTTCTTAAAATTTTTTTTTAAAGTCTAGAGGTCACTCTGAACACTATTTATTTGCCTGTAGTCTAAGTAAAAAAAAAATTGTGGGACTTCCAGAAACTGAGATACGCAAAATGGCTTTTTTTCGTAAATAATCGACTGGAAACGCCTAAAAAAAGATTATATTAAATTTTTCTTAAAAAAATGTTTTTTCAAGTCTAGAGGTCATTCTGAACACTATTTGCCTGTAGTCTAAGTAAAAAAAAAATTGTGGGACTTCCAGAAACCGAAATACGCAAAATGGCTTGTTTCGTAAATAATCGACTGGAAACGCCTAAAAAACGATTGAATTAAATTTTTCGTAAATTTTTTTTTTCAAGTCTAGAGGTCATTCTGAACACTATTTGCCTGTAGTCTAAGTAAAAAAAAAATTGTCTGACTTCTAGAAACCGAAATACGCAAAATGGCTTTTTTTCGTAAATAATCGATTGGAAACGCCTAAAAAAAGTTTTTATTATATTTTTCTTAAAAAAATGTTTTTTCAAGTCTAGAGGTCATTCTGAAAACTATTTGCCTGTAGTCAAAGTTAAAAAAAAATTGTGGGACTTCCAGAAACCGAAATACGCAAAAGGCTTTTTTTCGTAAATAATCGACTGAAAACGCCTAAAAAAACGATTAAATTAAATTTTTCTTAAAAAATTGTTTTTTCAAGTCTAGAGATCATTCTGCACACTATTTGCCTATAGTCCAAGTAAAAAAAAATGTGGGACTTCCAGAAACCGAAATACGCAAAAATCGACTGGAAACGCCTAAAAAACGATTAAATTAAATTTTTCTTAAATTTTTTTTTTTCAAGTCTAGAGGTGATTCTGAACACGATTTGCCTGTAGGGACTTCATACTCGGATTAAAATAATCTTCCGTAGTCCCACCAGTCACACAAATCTCCACCAAGCACAATAAATTCTACTAAAAACTGATGATTTCATTTTTTTTTATCTAAAATTTATACCTAATCGTGTGTGTTCTAGTAAGAGACACGTCGCCCCTGTCGGCTTAAATCATTACCACTAGAGACATATCCGTAATTACGAGGTAATACCAGGTTTTTGGTATTAATGAGATTCATGCGATACCCCTTAGTGGTATCAGTGACCAAAACTCGCGCTTGAAGAATTTATGTAGTTAGTAGTAAACGTCAAGGAAGTAACGGCTTCTGGTGTATACCTTTGACAAACGAGAAAATTATAAAAGTTAATAATACCAGCGAAGGTACACTAAATATTCATGCCGGAATTATAAGAACAAAAAAACTAGTTTCGGTGCCGGTTAAATTTGACCTTATTCCTTGAACGTTTATTGATAACCTGTTGTGGTGCACAATAGTATGTTTGTACAAAATGGTAAATACTGGTCGGCTTTGTGTACGAGTCAACATATTGTAGGTGTTCGAATAAATAATAGCCTAGGTACAAAGAATGTTATTATGTAAGTGCAAGGAGTGTGGCCGGAGAAAGCTCTCTTGAAGGTGCAACAAAGAAAGGCGTTAGCATAGATACAATCGGGTCTATGTCAATGTCAACAAAGTATCAATTCATTCGCCGGCGCTCATATGAGAAGTACTTCTTCAAATATGGGCTTGTTCCTATAATGGATTACCAGAGTAATCTTTGATCTACAAGTGACTACTACATGCATTTGCTGCTACTTTATTTACCTAACGATTATGTTGGATTTAAGAGTAATTAATTATTTAAATTATGTTTGGTATTAAACATCAGGCAATCCTCTTATTTCCATCTATTGGCAGCAGTTGATAAACACGGGACTTTTTGTGAAATTTTTACGCAGCGGCGGCTCGTGGATTTCCGTAGGTGAGGCAAAGACAAAGACGCCGCTCGTGCCGCACTACTTACTCTAACAGAGGAAGAAAATATTCCGTTTCTTTTTCGGTCAAATTTTCTTCCGCCGCTGTTTTTACGTCTTTAATGTCACTTAATTTTTGTAGACTACCGTAGGCAACATCAATCAAACAATTTTTCGTCGACTCAACCTTGATGATCGCACATCCATAACTCCAGCAGGAAGACAGGTGTCAAAACAAACATAATAGTTTAAGGAATACTCAATCTCCTCGCAGTGTTTACAAAATGAGCACCTATTAATATAGAAACAGCAATTAGTTAACTTCCACCTTCGCAACGGGCTAATATATTCCGGAAGGGATTTTCGTTTATTTTGCCACGCTCTTCTATTTCTATCCGGTGTGTCGCAAATCTTCCGGATCAAAGATGCCGGCGTTTCTTTGTTGCTCAATCGGTTTTGTGAAAACAAGCCGTTCCTCTTGCGCCCAGCCGCGATTTATTTACCAGCACCAATAAATGTCCATTTCGTATAAATATGTTTGCCCAGCGGGATAAATATGGACCGATTTGATTTACGCGCCCGTCACTAATTGGGATAATGAATTGGTTCGGTTATGTCATGCCAATAAGTACCTGCTTGCTCGAAGGTAGACTTGCGAACAAATCTATTTGACCACTGTGGGTTGTTGTTCTTGGGAGGCCAAATTTCAAAATAGCCGTTTAGTACTAATCATGATTGAAGTCTAATATCATAACATGGATTTGCTGTCAACAAGAATATTGGTGTGGCACCTCAATGATTTTTTTAACATTTATTACGTCAGCATTTTTGCTTTCACTGCAACTTGATAAATTTTAAACATCCTTGGACAAACGTTTTTATCGTATTCTCCTTGCCGTCATAAATGAAACTTATACAAGTACCGATATCTAAATATTGTAAAAATCACAGACGTACGTGCTCAAGTATCAACTCGCGCACCTTATCGACGAACGGCCATGAAAATGGTCATTTCCGAGATATCGACATCGAAAACTTCCAACTCCAAAGCACACATGCAAATTCCGCAGCGGTTCTTTGCTTCCTAGATAAACCGAGCAATTAACATGTATGTAAAGCCATAATTCGTGATCACAATATTATTTTAATAAGAGTAATTACGACTAGTTTAAATGCATGCGAGACAGCTGAATGGTATCTTAATAGCGCATGCAACAAGTCACAAAATCCTGCACACCAGGCCATAGCAAATATTGTATTATTGATTCGGTTCTTTTTGTTGCAGCAATTTTGCAAAGGACAACAGTTGGAATAGGTCAGATGAAGATTCAAGGAGTCGGAACCTGTCAATATTTGTGTATGGATGGTTGCGGATTTTTGTATGGATCGGTGAGTAGATTTATTTGTGCGGTTTGCCAATCGGGGCCAATAATCGGTTACTCAGTGATGCATGATGTCGCGAAATAGTGCTTGTATTTGTTGGAATATTTCCAACCGGTTATCGACCAGCCGATGTTAAGTTTTCGAGAAATCACACATAAAGTAGATTGTTACCTCCATTACCGCAATGCCGCATCCAAATAACTCTTTAATTTTAGTGGTTTGAAAACCACCATCACACTTTTAGAATTTGGTTTTAGGTGAATAATAATAATAATAATAATAATAATACATTTATTTCTGTAGATACGAGAATACACAAAATAGTGGATGTTTGGTTACAGAAACAAGTCAAAGCACAATAGACAAAATTAAAAAGCTAAGTTAATCTAACATCAAAAAATTCAGTTATTGTGTATGGTTCAACTTCACATATCAGGTTATATACAATATTTTTAAATTCAAGATAATTTTTAATAGATTTAACTCTACTCGGAAGATGATTGATTATTTTTAAGCATGAATAATATGCACCTTTTTCCAATTTATTTAGCCTATGGTTTGGGTAATTATAGCTACAATTTCTTGTTAAATGAAGTGAATAGTGACGAACATGTGTAGACGGTGTTGGTACATACGTCAAAACGCGAGAACAAGTTGTATCTTTTGTCCGAGTTTACACAACATAACAGAACAAGAAATAACAAAACTTTTTTTAATTCGTTGAAATTGGCTATCAAACAATAAACTTTTAACATATTCACAACCGACCACGCACCTGCGTGATATTGGTTTTAACGCGGGGGCCGACCACGCAACATGTGCGTAATGCTTTCTTTGACATTACACCTTACAGTCAAGCGTCGGCTTGACTGGCAATCAAATTATCTGACACAGGCAGTGAACGTGTTAAAAAATTTTAGAATCATTATATTATCAAATTAATATAAATCCAATAAACACAAAATTAGGTAAACCGTGTTTATGATACACAACTAGTGACAAATCTGACCTGCACGTCATAGTTACCGACAGAAGAATGAACGATTTTCCACGCACGGTTTTAATATTAGACTGTATAGGTTGTAGTTTTTGGGTCATATAAAACAGAGTAAAGAGCACGCGTACGAAAACAAATAAGGAGGAGTTTATGCTCGGGCTTGATGTATTGTTATTAATTAAAGTGCTACTACAAGTTGTAAGCTCTCGCATAAAAGCAAACACGCTTACAGTGTTGGAAATATTTTTAGGCCAATGATCCGACACGAAAAGTGTCCCTCATTACCTTACATCCTGATTTGTTATGCAGATAAAAACACTAAAACAATTATCCGTTATTTAAATGTCGAGTATTCGCCGGGGACTGTTATTACACACAACAAATTTTAATGCTCGCATTGATTTATCAATTTATTTGTTCTTCTCTAGGTTTATGGTGGCTGTAATAATAAATTACTAGTGGTACACCTTCCATAACTAGCCCCTAAAGCTCGCATGTGGGTAGTCACCACTGCCTATTACGTCGAGTAAAAAAGTTATATGGATATTACCCTGTAGGTATTTAACTACACAGTACTTTTATAATTTATATTGTTTCCATTTCAATTGTGATGGGCATAACTCCTCATGCTCAATTTAATTTTATTCGAAAAAGGGATGGCCATTATAAACACTACCTTGAAATGAACTTCAAATAAAATATGCTTACTTAATACATTAGTTTTATGACGATACTAAAAATACAATGAGTTCGTGTATGTAATAATAAAAATCAAATATTACGAAATTCATTTACCAACTTAATTACATGGTCGTATTTTTTATGATTCACTGACGTATTTGTTGTATGCCCGACAGAAAACAAATGATGCAATTACTCATTCTCTGTTCTTGGAAATATATTTCAATTTCGGTTTTCGCCCAAAAAATCTTGAAATGTATAGTAGCTATTCTTTTTTGTGAGTCGACTCTTTGCATAACTCAAACTGGATATTTACAAAAAGTCGACTGTATAAACCAAAAAATTTTAAGCAAAAAAAATATTTCAACTTGGTTTTTCGCATAAAAATCTTGAAATTTATAGTAACTAATGACTCTTTTTTATGAGTCGACTCATGACTATTGAAAAACTGGATATTTACAAAGAGTCTATATACCCCAAAAAATGTTGAGCAAAAAAATATTTCACCTTGTTTTGTCGCCTAAAAAATCTTGAAATGTATAGTAGCTAATAGACTCTTTTTTGTGAGAGACTCATGACTCTATAAACTGAAAACTGGATATTTACAGAATCGACTCTACCCCAAGAAATGTTGAGCAAAAAAAAATTTTCAATTTGGTCTTTCGCCCGAAAATCTTAAAATTTATAATAACTAATGACTCTCTTTCGCGAGTCGATGCTTTACATAACTCATGACTATTCAAAACTGGATATTTATAAAGAGTCTATATACCCCAAAAAATGTTGAGCAAAAAAAATATTTCAGCTTGTTTTGTCTTGAAATGTATAGTAGCTCTCTTTTTTGACTCATGACTCTTAGATAAACTGTAATCGACTCTTTACCCCAAGAAATCTTGAGCAAAAAAAAATAATTTTAAATTAGTTTTTTCGCCCAAAAATCTTTAAATTTATAGTAACTAATGACTCTCTTTTGTGAGTCGACGCTTTACACTACTCATAACTATTGAAAACTGGATATTTACAAAGAGTCTCTATACCCCAAAAAATGTTGAGCAAAAAAAATATTTCAGCCTGTTTTGTCGCCTAAAAAATTTTGAAATGTATAGTAGCTAATAGACTCCTTTTTGTCAGTCAACTCTTCGCATGTCTCATACCTCTATTAAAAAACTGAATATTTACAAAGTCGACTCTTTACCCCAAGAAATGTTGAGCAAAAAAATTCAACTTGATTTTTCGTCCAAAAAATCTTGAAATTTATAGTAGCTTTTAGACTCTGTTGTGAGCCGACTCTTTACATAACTCATGAATCTATTAAAAAACAGGATATTTACAAAGAGTCGACTCTACCCCAAAAAATGCTGAGCAAAAAAAATCTTAGTTTTCGCCCAAAAAATCTTGAAATCTGTCATAGTTAATAGAGGTGGGCGAAATGATTTTTTGTGAGTCTACTCTTTACATGACTCATGACTATTGGAAAACTGGATATTTACAAAGAACTGACTCTAAACCCCAAAAAATGTTAAACAAAAAAAAAAATTCTCATTGGTTTTTCGCCCAATTTTCTTTAAATTTATAGTAGCTAATAGAGGTGGGCGAAATGACTCTTTTTTGTGAGTCTACTCTACATGAGTCGTGACTATTGAAAAACTGGATATTTACAAAAATCAATTCTTTATCCCAAAAAATGTTTCAACTTAGTTTTTCGCCCAAAAATCTTGAAATTTATAGTGGGCTGATGAAATGATTTTTTTTGTAAGTTGTCTCTTGACATGACTCATTACTCTATTTCAAAACTAGATATTTACAAAGAGTAGACTAAAAATATTTCAACTTGATTTTTCGCCCCAAAAATCTTGAAATTTATAATAGCTAATAGAGGTGGGCGAAATTGCCCTTTTTTGTGAGTCGACTCTTTGCGTGATTCGTTACTCTATTGAAAAACTGGATATTTACAGAGTCGACTTTATACCATAAAAAATTTGGAACAAAAAAAAACATTTCACTTTGGCTTTTCGCCCAAAAATCTTGAAATTTATCGTAGCTAATAGAGGTGGGTGAAATGATTTTTTGTGAGTCTACTCTTTACATGACTCATGACTATTGGAAAACTGGATATTTACAAAAACCCCAAAAAATGTGGAGCAAAAAACAAATTTTTCATTGGTTTTTCGCCCAAAAATTTTTAAATTTATAGTGGCTAATAGTGGTGGGCGAAATGACTCTTTTTTGTGAGTTTACTCTACATGAGTCGTGACTATTGAAAAACTGGATATTTAGAAAAAATCAATTCTTTACCCCAAAAAATGTTTCAACTTAGTTTTTCGCCCAAAAATCTTGAAATTTACAGAGGGCGGATGAAATGATTTTTTTTGACTCTTGACATGACTCATTACTCTATTTCAAAACTAGATATTTACAAAGAGTAGAATCTAAAAATATTTCAACTTGATTTTTCGCCTCAAAAATCTTGAAATTTATAATAGCTAATAGAGGTGGGCGAAATTACTCTATTTTGTGAGTCGACTCTTTAAATGTATCATGATTCTATTGAAAATCTGGATATTTACAGAGTCGACTTTATACCCCAAAAAATGTTGAGCAAAAAAAAAACATTTCAACTTGGTTTATCGCCCAAAAATCTTGAAATTTGTCGTAGCTAATAGAGGTGGGTGGAATGATTTTTTGTGAGTCAACTCTTTACATGACTCATGACTATTAAAAAGCTGGATATTTACAAACCCCAAAAAATATTGAGCAAAAAAAAATTTCTACTTGGTTTTCACCCAAAAATCTTAAAATTTATAGTAGCTAATAGAAGTGGGCGAAATGACTCTTTTTTGTGATTCAACTCTATATGACTCGTGATTATTGAAAAACTGTATATTTACAAAAAATCAATTCTTTACCCCAAAAAACGTTGAGTAAAAAAAAATATTTCAACTTAGTTTTTCGCCCAAAAATCTTGAAATTTAATATCGCTAATAGAGGTGGGTGAAATGACTCTTTTTCGTGAGTCGACTTTCTACATGACCCATAGCTCTATTGAAAAACTGGATATTTACAAGGAGTTGACACTTTACCCCAAAAAATGTTGAGCAAGAAAAAATATTTTAACTTGTTTTTTCGCCCAAAAATCTTGACATTCATAGAAGATAATATAGGTGGGCGAAATGACTCTTTTTTGTGAGTCGACTCTTTACATGACTCATGACTCTATCGAAAAACTGGATATTTAAAAATGGTCGACTCTACCCAAAAAAAATGTTCAGCAAAAAAAATCAACTTGTTTTTCCACCCAAAAATCTTAAAATCTGTAGTAGCTAATAGAGGTGAGCGAAATGACTCTTTTTCTGTAAGTCGGCTCTTTACATGACTCATGACTCTATTGAAAAACTGGATATTTACAGAGTCGACTTTATACCCCAAAAAATTTTGAGCAAAAAGAAAATATATGAACTTTGTTTTTCTCCCAAAAATCTTGAAATTTAATCTCGCTAATAGAGGTGGATGAAATTACTCTTTTTGTGAGTCGACTCTTTACATGACTCATGGCTCTATTGAATAACTGGATATTTACAAAGAGTTGACACTTTACCCCAAAAAATGTTAAGCAAAAAACATATTTCAACTTGTTTTATCACCCAAACATCTTGAAATCTATAGTAACTAACAGAGGTGAGCGAAATTACTCTTTTTTGTAAGTCGGCTCTTTACATGACCCATGATTCGATTTAAAAATTAGATATTTACAAAGAAATGAGAGAAAAAAAAAATTCAACTTAGTTTTTCGCCCAAAAATCTTGAAATTTATAGTAGATAATACTGGTACGCGAAATGACTATTTTTTTCTTCTATTAAAAAAACTAGATATTTACAAAGAGTCGACTCTTAAACCCAAAAAAATGTTAAGCAAAAAAAAAAATTCAACTTGTTTTTTAGCCTAAAAAAATTAAAAATTTATAGTAGCTAATAGAGGTGGGCGAAATGACTCTTTTTTGTCAGTCGACTCTTGACTCATGACAACCGAGACATTTTCATGTCAAGCGTTTTTTTTTAGTGGGGCATTCCAAAACCATCTATTAACCTACAAATAATCGATTAATCGATTATTACACGAAATTGGATTAAGTGATTTTGATTAATCATTTCATAATCGATACATAGATTATTTGATTAATCGAACAATCGATTACTTGATTATTTGATTAATCAATCAATCGATTATTTGATTATTCGATCAATCGATTATTTGATTAATCGATCAATCGATTATTTTATGAATTGATCGATCGATTATTTGATCATTAAGTTATTAAAATACCCCAAATATAAACCAATAAAATAAAAACCAATGTTGAGCGAAAAAATAAAGTCACCTCAAAAATTTTATATTTTACAAAATGGTGAGCAAAACAAAATATAAGAGTCGACTTAAAGAGTTACCCATCTCTTGTAGCTAATTGAGATACAACAGTGCTAAGAAATTATCCGAAAAGTCA
The DNA here is from genome assembly GCA_910593695.2 of Ocypus olens. NCBI lineage: Eukaryota > Metazoa > Arthropoda > Insecta > Coleoptera > Staphylinidae > Ocypus > Ocypus olens. The sequence goes on along the minus strand of OU343057.1, from coordinate 3,333,129 downwards.
CGTTGTTCCAAAATTTACCAAAAATACTATTATCTTAAAATTTTCACTGATAACGTCAAAACTAGGAAAAGACCAGATTCCGTCCAATAAATTAATCACGCGCCGGCGTGTTTATCGTAGAAATTAGTAAACATTCCTAATCCCTAATAACAGTGTATCGCACCTTATAAATTACCACGACTATCTCTCGAGCCGCGATGGAAAATCCTCGACCTAAAAATTTGACATCCCACATTACGTCAAGAACCGCAAGCGCATAAACAACGGCGTGCAGACGGCGGCCAGACGGGCGGCCAAAAATCCGTCGGCGCTTTCGCTTTCTGGCTTTCGGGCCCTGACCAAAAACGGATTTCGGCGCCTCCGTAAATTTTGGAAGGTCAAAAATGGAACCACCGTTATTTCCAGAAAACCGTGAGCCGATATTTATCGCTTGGTAAAGCTTCTAATCATCTTGATTAATGTCTTAATTGATCTTGGAATGTGATCAAATTTCACCGGTGGCACGCAACGTAACACCTCTTTATAAACAGATATTTATTATACTTACATACAAAATAATTACTTGATGGTTTTGGATAACGACTTGCAGACAGTGGCGGCTCGTGGATGTTCGGAAGAAAATTTGACCGAAATATTTGCTTCCTCTATAAGAGTGCGACACGAGCGACATCTTTGTCTTTGACCTCCCTGCGGATATCCACGAGCCGCCGCTGCTTGCAGACCTATGATAATGTATTTTTGGAAGCTATAAAGTTTACGTCTACTGGACACGAATTTGATTCACTCACTTTCGCTGCAAACGGTAACATCATAATTCTGGGGATTTTGACATAAATAAGCAATAACTTATGTCTTTATGTTCGGAAGCTTGTTTGGGCGCGTACTTGGTCGTTCGTGTCAACAAGCTTGTTTATAACATCAGCATGCGATTTATATATTTTGCTAATGGTCAAGAAAATATTTTTTTTTGTTGAAACTTCACGGCCATACATGAATTAACTTTTTTTTTATTTTGAAAAGTTAATTCTCTGTGGTCAATCGATTGTAGTTTTCGATGTTTTTGGTGTGAAGAAAATATTTTTTTGTCGAAACTTCACGGCCATGCACGAATGAACTTTTTATTTTATTTTGAAAAGTGGTCTACGGATTGTAGTTTTCGTTGTCTTTGGTGTCAAGAAAATATTTTTTTTGTCGAAACTTCACAGCCATGCATGAATGAACTTTTTTTTTATTTTGAAAAGTGAATTCTCTGTGGTCTATGGATTGTAATTTTCGGTGTCTTTGGAGATCCTGTCTAGTTCTATGACCTGCCTATCTTTATTTTAGTTTGGCCATCTTATTCAAAGGTTTTTATCTCCGAGAGTCTGAAAAAGATATTCCGCTCAATTTTCTTGTTAATTTATTTGCATTTTTAGCCCTTTGAGTCCCAAAAAGCGCGATCGCGCTGTTGATATTTTTTGTGGGGTCTCTTCGAACTTTTTGGATCAGGCAGTTTCCTATCATCCGCGCTTCCCTAACTCCGATTCCAAATAAAGGATGGTTGTTTGGAATCGGAGTTAGGGAAGCGCGAATGATGGGAAATTGCCTGATCCAATTTATTTTAGTATAAAAAAAGGAATGATCTCTTTATCTCCCAAGCTTATCATTCTTGTTGTAATCATATTCACTTTAGTTCTATTGTTCTGACGCTTTTTCTTTCATTTAATGTACTACAACAACTTATTGCTCTAAAATGAAGATAAACCATGTGACATAAGCAAAATATTGAAACCAATGATCCTTGCTAAACCCGATAATCCTAATGAATAAAGACGTAATGGTGCAATTAAAGATTGTTGGCAGTCTCTTTACGAGTTGCTTGGCTTTCAGCTCCTGCACGCAGAATAATTTTGAGCACCCGCGGCGCAATTTCAATTACCTACAACAATAACAATTCGATTTATAGGAGATCCCGTAGTGGATAAAGTGAACAAAACACCGATTTGCATGACGCGAGTACCAGCCCACTACTATATTATCAATTTACACTCTTGTACTATATAGTAAACAATACGATAAGATTACCTTGTGGCGCATAAACAGGACTCTGTGTAATTACACTTGAAGTTAAATGCTCGTTTGTGTTTGGAGGTGAACACAACGCGAGAAAATTTATGCATTTCTGAGAAATTCTGCTGTAGTACCTTCAACCCTATTTTGTGTATAGGTGTAAGTATAATTATGATTATTTTATGTATAGCTAAACAGCAATCTGTAATCTATTTTCTGGTGGTAAAGATTCGCGACAACTATAGATTTTAATATTTTTAATGCTGAAAATATATAAATATTCGCTAAGCAAAAACGCAGTCTTGAAGACAACTTCCTCTTTTAAAGCCAGAGCCATCCCAAAATATCATGACACCTGCGGGTACAGTTTGCACAGAGTGAGAGAACACGATAACAAATCTACGCGTATCCGTATCACCGAATTGAAGATCTATCATCACGGCGGCAAATTTTTGGCAGAGTGAGAGAACGCGATAACAAATATACGCGTGGCCGTATCACCGAATTGAAGATGAATCATCACCGCGGTAAAGTTTGCGCAGAGTGAGAGAACGCGATAACAAATCTACGCGTGGCCGTATCACCGAATTGAAGATGAATAATCACCACGACCGATTCTGTGTCCATTTACATTATGCTCACGCGGCGCTTGCTGAATAATTATGAGTTTCTCTTGAAATTTAAGATGTTCATTGCGTAATGTTACATCACATTTTTTTGAAAAATTTAGCAATTATAGTTGCTCTAACTATAGGTTTAATAATAATCTAAATATTGAGGTATTTACAATCTTGCTGATTTAATTAAACTATTTGTAGAGATTACCGGCGATTGATTCAAAGAAATAGGGTCTTTAGCGTAGGTAAAAATGATGATGTTAGATACCCGACCGGAGTCCACTAACGCCGAACATTGAAAACGAAATTAGTCTTCGTAATATCGATCATAGCTCCGAGATAGCATTAACGATAGATATTATCGGTAGATATAAACACTCGGTAAACTCGGTAATATAAAATGGTGCTTTGTTTGTAGACGTCCCTCGCCTTTAGGCACCAAAAAGAGCCTTAAATCAATCGTAAATCGATAGATCGATTGAGATGTTGCGCTGGGCGTGACATTTACAGGTATGAGGCCCTGGAAGGAGATTTCATTAGGACGACCTAGTCCTAGTAAAATGTGTAACGGATGAGACCCACGGGTAGCAAATTGTCTCGCTGTCTACCTGGCCTTACACAGACAAATATTACCCGTGTAATAAGTAATTACTTGTAATTTCATTTAATCAATTTAATCAACTGATGTGATCATACTTTCAATTTTTAGGAAATAATTTTTGCTCAAAAATTGCGTTTAAAGAGATTTCCTGAAAAAAACCACTGGTTGGATACGTCACTGTAAAGACCTCATCAGGATCCATCAGAAAATGTACAAGAACAAATGTCAATTTGAAGCCGGTGGCGCGTTCGCACAGATAACTCGAAAATGGAAAAAAATCGAAAAATCAACTTCTTTAATAATCATCGTTGCCCATTAAAGTATACATTTTTTTCATCAGAAGAACGAGCTAAATCGATTGGCGTTAAAAAAAATCAGCTATCTTAAACAGCAAAAATGTTGGCAAGTCACTTTGCAATTTTGAAAAAAGTCGATTTTTTCAGATTTTTAACGGCCGTAGCGGCTAAACGAAGAATCCAAATCGAACGCGGTTTACAAATCTGTGTTCCTAGTGTGCAAATTAGTCGGATTCAATTAAAATTAGCGATTTTAATTTTTTGACGAAAACCTGAAAAACTATATATTCTTACTTTTGCTCAAAAATTGGCTTTGAAATGATTTCCTGAAGAAACCACTGGTTCGATTCGGGGTTTCTATACATCACCAGAAAGGTTCCTTTAAGGCGCTTTAGAAAATGTACTTTCGCAAGAACAAAAGTCAATTTGAAGCCTGTTACGCGTCAGCAAAGAAAATTCGAAAATGGAAAAAATCGAAAAAATAAACTCTTTTAAATTCATCCATCCCGAAAAAACAATATATGACTTCATATCATCTTTTCACCCATAATTTAATCACCTTAATGCGCATGTTCATTAATATTCAATTTATCATACCATATATCGTTTCATCAATTAATTACCTAAACGGCTGAAAGACCTCAGGTCGATAGCCTAATAAAGAACTGTCATTACATTGTAAATGAGTATTATATGTATATTTATTCTGTATGTAACTGTTCTTTAATAAAGATGTTTGTATATATAAACTCTTTTAATAATCATTGTAGGCCCTTATGTAATACCTTTTTTATCATCAGAAAAACAAGCTAAATCGATTGGCGTTAAAAATATTTATCTAGGAAAAAATGCAAAAGAATTGGCAAGTCACCATGAACAAGTTAAAAAATTTCGAAAAAGTCGATTTTTTTCAGAGTTTGAACGGCCGTAGCGGCTGAACGAAGAATCCTAATCGAACACGGATTTCAAATCTGTGCTTCTCGGGTACAAGTTGGTCGGGTTCTATGAAAACTGGCGATTTTTATTTTTTGACGAAAACGTGTAAATCGATAGAAGGGTCCCCTTTGCTCAAAAATTGGCTTTGAAATGATTTCCTGAAGCAATCACTGGTTCTAATCGGGGTTTCTATACATCACTGGAAAGATCCCTTCAAGACGCTTTAGAAAATGTATTTTCGCAAGAACAAATGTCAATTTGAAGCCCGTGACGCGTCAGCAAAGAAAACTCGAAAATGGAAAAAATCGAAAAAATCATTTATTTTAATAAACTTCATAGACCCTTATGTAATACCTTTTTTTCATCAGAAAAACGAACTAAATCGATTGGCGTTAAAACATTTCATCTAGGAAAAAATGCAAAAGAATTGGCAAGTCGCCAAGAACATTTTGAAAAAAGTCAATTTTTTCAGACTTTGAACGGCCGTAGCGGCTAAACGAAGAATTCTAATCGAACGCGGATTTCAAATCTGTGCTTCTCGGGTGCAAGTTAGTCGGATCCAATTAAAATTAGCGATTTTTATTTTTTGACGAAAACGTGAAAATCGATAGAAGGGTCCCCCCTTCTTACTTTTGCTCAAAAAACGGCTTTGAAATGATTTCCTGAAGAAACCACTGTTTTGATTCGGGGATTCTATACGTCACTGTAAAGATCTTATCAAGACCTATCAGAAAATGTACTTGCGCAAGAACAAATGTCAGTTTAAAGCCCGTGGCGTGTTCGCGAAGTAAACTTGAAATTGGAAAAAATCGAAAAATCTACTTTTTTTAATAATCATCGTAGACCAATAAAGTGTACCTTTCTTTCGTCAGAATAACGAGAGAAATCGATTGGCGTTAAAAATTTCATCTGAAATAGCAAAATTTTGAAAAAAGGCGTTTTTTCCCGACTAAGAATCCAAATTTAAATAATTACTCCTATTACATAATTTGTATCGATCACGCCAAACCCAGTTATGAGCCGAGTGCCAAAAACGTTTCATTTTTCGCCTTAACTCACGTGAGTAAAACTATAAGAAGCCCCTCGATGTTTGCGTCGGTTTATAAAAATGACATATACAGGGTGTTCCATTTTAAATTGCCACCCCAAATATCTCGAAACCTGAGCAACATGGCAAAAAATGTTTTAGATAAAAGTTGTAGGGTTCAGAGGGGGTCATATGCTGGTGACCCTGAAAATGACCTTGTGGTCAATTTTCAAGGTCAAACGAAGATCAACTTTGATTTTTCAAATAAAACCCCCTATTTTTTATTGCGGGATCGTATTCTACGGGAAAAATACAAATTTTTTGTAGGAAACGTTTACTTGAACATTTGGAAGGCTCGAAATGCAGCCCTAATGCTCTCCTTCATGTTTTGCACTGTTGTCGGAGCTTCAACAAATACTTTCTCATTGACGAGTCCCTAGAGGAAAAAGTCAAGGGGAGTAAGATCCAGGGATCTTTGATGCTAATGCCAGGATTCATCTGAGATTTCAAACAGCATGACGGACAAAATTCGTGAAAAAAATATTAAAAAAGCATTTTCAAAAGAAACGCTTCCTGCAAAAATTTTGTATTTTTTCCCGTAGAATACGATCCCATTCCATTTGAAAAATCAAAGTTGACCTTCGTTTGACCTTGAAAATTAACGCCAAGGTAAATTTCAAGGTCACCAGCATATGTCCCCCTCCAAACCCTACAACATTTAGCTGAAATATTTTTTGCCATGTTGTTCAAGTTTCAAGATATTTGAGATAGCAATTTAAAATGAGACACTCAGTAGTTCAAAATCATTGATAAAATATCTTACCACATGTAACCACTCTCTACTTTCAATGAAAGATTGGAAAGTCAAACTTCTTGCAGGCCATAAATCTTCGCGCAAAATCTATTACGAACAATTATCTTTCAGCATAATTAATTATAAATGCCCAACAATCAATTAAAATTCGCCTCAGGGCTCAATTAAGCAGACCCATATTGATTACATCATTATGGTATCCAAAATGCGGATAATGAATGATGCAGTCGACGTGTCAATTTCTTCTGGCTCATTAGAGAATGGTTCACCCGTACAAAAATGATTCATTGCCAGAATTTGCTAATTGTTATGGTATTAAACCTTTGAAAGAAATATTTTACAGAAATTTATTATTAGGAACAATAAAATGCACTTTCTTGGTATCACACTTTTTTTTATTTTTGTGACTAGAGTTTCGACCTTTACAGGATCATTATCAGACAGTCAAATCAAACTGTGACCCTTACAGGATCATTATCAAACAGACAGTTTGATTTGACTGTTTGATAATTATCCTGTAAGGGTCGCAGTTTGATTTGACTGTCTGATAATGATCCCGTAAGGGTCGAAACTATAGTCACAAAAATAAAAAGAAAACGTGTGTGGTATCAACAAAGTACATTTTATCCTAATAAAATATTTCTTTCAAAGATTTAATAACATCATTATCAAACAGACAGTTTGATTTAATGATCCTGTAAGGGTCGACTATAGTCACAAAAAAAACCTGTGCATTTTATTGAAAAGTTCACAAAGTATTGGCTTCCACCATCAAAAAGAAGTTTATTACTTTTGATGATTTTATTAATATTTTCCACTCTCATTTTTCTGATCTTAATTTTAAGCACTTTTGCCCTGAAGGATTTTTTTTCCTGTTTGAATTACCTCTGTCTAGATTTAAGTACTAACTCACGCTTCCTTTGTTTTAGAATTACACAACGGTAATCCATAACAATTTTCTTCACATTTGAAATTCAAATTTACGCACTTTTAAGACAACACGATTAATCCCTCACGTTTCGTGGTGATCTTTAGCTTCCCAAAGTTCGCCGCAATTAAATCGATAGTGCGTAATTAACATTTACAATATTTAAATTGGCATCGGCCATGAATCCGAAACCACTCATGTGGGCCGATAAATTTGGAAACGCGCGAATAAAAGTCTCGTTGAGCGATGACGACTTCTGCGGTCATTACTTGGATTACAACCAGTAAATATTATTTACCGTCCTGGAAGCTAACGGATGCCGATGCTAATTGCTGCGATATGAAATTTCAGATATTTGTATCCGCCTTCTTTTTGTAATTAAGGAATGGTTGAATCGTAACTCTTAAACGAGTTCGTTCTTACGTTACAAAACGATTAATTTAAACGATGGCTGGGTGTATAAATTAGTGTGTTTATAGTGTAATACAGTCAAAGTTAGATTAAACGTAGATAAAGGAGTAAATTTGAGACAAGCTCACTTGTTGCAGAAGGATTAAATAAATTCAATGAAGACGAAAGTAGCCTGAATATACGAACAGGTTGAATATTCATATATTTATATATTTTAATATTTGGACTTCGAAAACGTGCAATTTTGACGTTCTGAGAAACTTTACGATAAAAATTATGGAAAAATTTTTATACTGCACTTTGACATTAAAATCATCCAAATTGAAATTGCAGTTGTGCAATTTCAAAAATCAAAATTTCGGCTTTCTTTTAAAATTACGATGTGTCATATTTTTTCGCTTGAATCAATAAATTTGAACGCGTGCAATGTCCAATTTCAAAAACCAAAATTGCGAAATCTTTGAACGTATTGACGTTTTGCGTTAATTCACGAAAAAAATTGAGAACCAGCTTTGCAATAAATTTGCCAACTGTTGGCGTTAGAGTCATCAAAATCTGACAAAGCGGTCGACAGTTGTACAATAAAAACAATTAAAAAAAAGAACATCAAAACTGCAATTTGATAATGTTTTGTGTTAATTTCACGAATTTGCCACTTTTCAAATTGCACTAAATTTTCCACATTATGACGCGAGACTCTTCAAAATCGGACAGCGCGTTTGACAGTTGTGCAAAATCAGACAGTTGTACAATATACAAAAAAAATCAAAATCGCGATTTTAAAATCTTCAAAATTCCAAAAAAGTGTAATTTTTGCTATTTTTCTTCATTTCACGAGAAAATTCCGTTCCCCATTCTAAATTTCAAAATTTTAGGCTCCATATGCTAAGATAGTTGTAGTTTGACAGTTGTGCAAAATCAGACAGTTGTACAATATACAAAAAAAATCAAAATCGCGATTTTAAAATTTTCAAAATTCCAAAAAAGGGTAATTTTTGATATTTTTCTTCATTTCACGAGAAAATTCCGTTCCCCATTCTAAATTTCAAATTTTTAGGCTCCATATGCTAAGATAGTTGTAATATTTACAACACGCAAATTACCTATAAGCCACGAAAGCAGGGGCGGCTCGTTACGCCAAGGAGCCATAGATGAAGAACAAAACACAAAAAATGGTGATGTGGCCATCATGTTGCTTTCTCCGACTTGATGGTATCATTTATATTTACGCTTTCATGCTTTATTTTCAATTGAAATCATATTTTAAATGTACATCGAGCGTTGTGTAAACTCGGATGAAACTGACGTTTAAAACGTCAAAATTATGAAACATGGAAGAATTATAGTTCTAATGAAAGAAGAATCCTAATCGAACACGGATTTCAAATCTGTGCTTCTCGGGTACAAGTTGGTCGGGTTCTATGAAAACTGGCGATTTTTATTTTTTGACGAAAACGTGTAAATCGATAGAAGGGTCCCCTTTGCTCAAAAATTGGCTTTGAAATGATTTCCTGAAGCAATCACTGGTTCTAATCGGGGTTTCTATACATCACTGGAAAGATCCCTTCAAGACGCTTTAGAAAATGTATTTTCGCAAGAACAAATGTCAATTTGAAGCCCGTGACGCGTCAGCAAAGAAAACTCGAAAATGGAAAAAATCGAAAAAATCATTTATTTTAATAAACTTCATAGACCCTTATGTAATACCTTTTTTTCATCAGAAAAACGAACTAAATCGATTGGCGTTAAAACATTTCATCTAGGAAAAAATGCAAAAGAATTGGCAAGTCGCCAAGAACATTTTGAAAAAAGTCAATTTTTTCAGACTTTGAACGGCCGTAGCGGCTAAACGAAGAATTCTAATCGAACGCGGATTTCAAATCTGTGCTTCTCGGGTGCAAGTTAGTCGGATCCAATTAAAATTAGCGATTTTTATTTTTTGACGAAAACGTGAAAATCGATAGAAGGGTCCCCCCTTCTTACTTTTGCTCAAAAAACGGCTTTGAAATGATTTCCTGAAGAAACCACTGTTTTGATTCGGGGATTCTATACGTCACTGTAAAGATCTTATCAAGACCTATCAGAAAATGTACTTGCGCAAGAACAAATGTCAGTTTAAAGCCCGTGGCGTGTTCGCGAAGTAAACTTGAAATTGGAAAAAATCGAAAAATCTACTTTTTTTAATAATCATCGTAGACCAATAAAGTGTACCTTTCTTTCGTCAGAATAACGAGAGAAATCGATTGGCGTTAAAAATTTCATCTGAAATAGCAAAATTTTGAAAAAAGGCGTTTTTTCCCGACTAAGAATCCAAATTTAAATAATTACTCCTATTACATAATTTGTATCGATCACGCCAAACCCAGTTATGAGCCGAGTGCCAAAAACGTTTCATTTTTCGCCTTAACTCACGTGAGTAAAACTATAAGAAGCCCCTCGATGTTTGCGTCGGTTTATAAAAATGACATATACAGGGTGTTCCATTTTAAATTGCCACCCCAAATATCTCGAAACCTGAGCAACATGGCAAAAAATGTTTTAGATAAAAGTTGTAGGGTTCAGAGGGGGTCATATGCTGGTGACCCTGAAAATGACCTTGTGGTCAATTTTCAAGGTCAAACGAAGATCAACTTTGATTTTTCAAATAAAACCCCCTATTTTTTATTGCGGGATCGTATTCTACGGGAAAAATACAAATTTTTTGTAGGAAACGTTTACTTGAACATTTGGAAGGCTCGAAATGCAGCCCTAATGCTCTCCTTCATGTTTTGCACTGTTGTCGGAGCTTCAACAAATACTTTCTCATTGACGAGTCCCTAGAGGAAAAAGTCAAGGGGAGTAAGATCCAGGGATCTTTGATGCTAATGCCAGGATTCATCTGAGATTTCAAACAGCATGACGGACAAAATTCGTGAAAAAAATATTAAAAAAGCATTTTCAAAAGAAACGCTTCCTGCAAAAATTTTGTATTTTTTCCCGTAGAATACGATCCCATTCCATTTGAAAAATCAAAGTTGACCTTCGTTTGACCTTGAAAATTAACGCCAAGGTAAATTTCAAGGTCACCAGCATATGTCCCCCTCCAAACCCTACAACATTTAGCTGAAATATTTTTTGCCATGTTGTTCAAGTTTCAAGATATTTGAGATAGCAATTTAAAATGAGACACTCAGTAGTTCAAAATCATTGATAAAATATCTTACCACATGTAACCACTCTCTACTTTCAATGAAAGATTGGAAAGTCAAACTTCTTGCAGGCCATAAATCTTCGCGCAAAATCTATTACGAACAATTATCTTTCAGCATAATTAATTATAAATGCCCAACAATCAATTAAAATTCGCCTCAGGGCTCAATTAAGCAGACCCATATTGATTACATCATTATGGTATCCAAAATGCGGATAATGAATGATGCAGTCGACGTGTCAATTTCTTCTGGCTCATTAGAGAATGGTTCACCCGTACAAAAATGATTCATTGCCAGAATTTGCTAATTGTTATGGTATTAAACCTTTGAAAGAAATATTTTACAGAAATTTATTATTAGGAACAATAAAATGCACTTTCTTGGTATCACACTTTTTTTTATTTTTGTGACTAGAGTTTCGACCTTTACAGGATCATTATCAGACAGTCAAATCAAACTGTGACCCTTACAGGATCATTATCAAACAGACAGTTTGATTTGACTGTTTGATAATTATCCTGTAAGGGTCGCAGTTTGATTTGACTGTCTGATAATGATCCCGTAAGGGTCGAAACTATAGTCACAAAAATAAAAAGAAAACGTGTGTGGTATCAACAAAGTACATTTTATCCTAATAAAATATTTCTTTCAAAGATTTAATAACATCATTATCAAACAGACAGTTTGATTTAATGATCCTGTAAGGGTCGACTATAGTCACAAAAAAAACCTGTGCATTTTATTGAAAAGTTCACAAAGTATTGGCTTCCACCATCAAAAAGAAGTTTATTACTTTTGATGATTTTATTAATATTTTCCACTCTCATTTTTCTGATCTTAATTTTAAGCACTTTTGCCCTGAAGGATTTTTTTTCCTGTTTGAATTACCTCTGTCTAGATTTAAGTACTAACTCACGCTTCCTTTGTTTTAGAATTACACAACGGTAATCCATAACAATTTTCTTCACATTTGAAATTCAAATTTACGCACTTTTAAGACAACACGATTAATCCCTCACGTTTCGTGGTGATCTTTAGCTTCCCAAAGTTCGCCGCAATTAAATCGATAGTGCGTAATTAACATTTACAATATTTAAATTGGCATCGGCCATGAATCCGAAACCACTCATGTGGGCCGATAAATTTGGAAACGCGCGAATAAAAGTCTCGTTGAGCGATGACGACTTCTGCGGTCATTACTTGGATTACAACCAGTAAATATTATTTACCGTCCTGGAAGCTAACGGATGCCGATGCTAATTGCTGCGATATGAAATTTCAGATATTTGTATCCGCCTTCTTTTTGTAATTAAGGAATGGTTGAATCGTAACTCTTAAACGAGTTCGTTCTTACGTTACAAAACGATTAATTTAAACGATGGCTGGGTGTATAAATTAGTGTGTTTATAGTGTAATACAGTCAAAGTTAGATTAAACGTAGATAAAGGAGTAAATTTGAGACAAGCTCACTTGTTGCAGAAGGATTAAATAAATTCAATGAAGACGAAAGTAGCCTGAATATACGAACAGGTTGAATATTCATATATTTATATATTTTAATATTTGGACTTCGAAAACGTGCAATTTTGACGTTCTGAGAAACTTTACGATAAAAATTATGGAAAAATTTTTATACTGCACTTTGACATTAAAATCATCCAAATTGAAATTGCAGTTGTGCAATTTCAAAAATCAAAATTTCGGCTTTCTTTTAAAATTACGATGTGTCATATTTTTTCGCTTGAATCAATAAATTTGAACGCGTGCAATGTCCAATTTCAAAAACCAAAATTGCGAAATCTTTGAACGTATTGACGTTTTGCGTTAATTCACGAAAAAAATTGAGAACCAGCTTTGCAATAAATTTGCCAACTGTTGGCGTTAGAGTCATCAAAATCTGACAAAGCGGTCGACAGTTGTACAATAAAAACAATTAAAAAAAAGAACATCAAAACTGCAATTTGATAATGTTTTGTGTTAATTTCACGAATTTGCCACTTTTCAAATTGCACTAAATTTTCCACATTATGACGCGAGACTCTTCAAAATCGGACAGCGCGTTTGACAGTTGTGCAAAATCAGACAGTTGTACAATATACAAAAAAAATCAAAATCGCGATTTTAAAATCTTCAAAATTCCAAAAAAGTGTAATTTTTGCTATTTTTCTTCATTTCACGAGAAAATTCCGTTCCCCATTCTAAATTTCAAAATTTTAGGCTCCATATGCTAAGATAGTTGTAGTTTGACAGTTGTGCAAAATCAGACAGTTGTACAATATACAAAAAAAATCAAAATCGCGATTTTAAAATTTTCAAAATTCCAAAAAAGGGTAATTTTTGATATTTTTCTTCATTTCACGAGAAAATTCCGTTCCCCATTCTAAATTTCAAATTTTTAGGCTCCATATGCTAAGATAGTTGTAATATTTACAACACGCAAATTACCTATAAGCCACGAAAGCAGGGGCGGCTCGTTACGCCAAGGAGCCATAGATGAAGAACAAAACACAAAAAATGGTGATGTGGCCATCATGTTGCTTTCTCCGACTTGATGGTATCATTTATATTTACGCTTTCATGCTTTATTTTCAATTGAAATCATATTTTAAATGTACATCGAGCGTTGTGTAAACTCGGATGAAACTGACGTTTAAAACGTCAAAATTATGAAACATGGAAGAATTATAGTTCTAATGAAAAAACTCAGTTTACTCAAACACTAAAGCGATTTCGAAAAAAACTTGTTCATTTTGGCATTCTCTATTCACATAAATTTGCTGTAACTATTATCGTTTCATAATTATAAACCAAAAATGAAAAAAAAAATAATAAATTTTTTTCTCGAATAACAATGATTTTATAAAAGATTCTTTCAACCAGAAGATGTTCATTTCTTTGTTGTCTTCAAATTAGTTTAAATATTCTTATATTTTTCATATTTAAAAAAATATTGGAAAAAAACAAAAAATAGTTAAGGTGTATGAAATTTTACCAAAAGCTTTTCAGTTCTTCAGATTATCAAATAAGACCTATGTTCAAAGTTTCATATCAATTGCTCTATTAGTTTTTGAGATACAGCGCGCACAGACACAATTTTTTTTTCCAGAAATTGTTGAAATGTCCCAAAAACGGATATTTCCGTAAAAAAAAAATTTGAAAAATTTTTCACGATCACAATACTCTCTCGTACTTCGTAACGGAGATAATAAAAATTATTGTTCAATTGTTATGAAATTGTGAATAATTGTTGAAATTTTGGCCAGAAGAAAAAAATATAAAAATAATTGTTATCGCCTTGACAACTTTTCAGAATTAAGCTAAACGCATTTAAGACGATCATACTGCAATAAGCTGTTGGCATTCTAACCTATAATTTAAGGATAATTTTCTGTGAAATAAATAAATTAATGTGAAAAATTCTAACAATTTTAGTGAAACGAAAAAAATATAAAAACAATTGCTATCGACTTGATACTTTCTAAAACTACTCAAAATGCATTTGGCATGACTTACGGAGAAAAGCTGTTAACATCCTATACTTAAAATTAAGGATAATTGCGTGCGAATTTTTTACAATTAATTTTCAGTAAAAAAAAAAAAATTTAATAACAATTGGAATCGGCTTAAAACTTTCCAGAATTACTCAAAATACATTTGGAATGGCGATACTGTAAAGAGCTATTAACACACCATTCTTAAATTTCAGGATAGTTTGATGTAAATTGAGGGTGAAATTTTGGCGATACGAAAAAAAAATATAAAAACAATTGCTATTGACTTGAAACATTCCAAAACTATTCAAAATGCTTTTGGCAACATGCTTTTCTTAAAATTAAGGATAATTTGATGTGAATAGAGGGTGAAATTGTGAAAAATTCTAAGAATTTTATTGAAACGAAGAAAATGCAAAAACAATAGCTATCGACTTGAAATATTCCAAAATTATTCAAAATGCATTTGGCAACATGCTTTTCTTAAAATTAAGGATAATTTGATGTGAATAGAGGGTGAAATCGTGAAAAATTCTAAGAAATTTATTGAAACGAAAAAAATTTAAAAACAATAGCTATCGACTTGAAATATTCCAAAATTATTCAAATAGCATTTGGCAACATCCTTTTCTTAAAATTAAGGATAATTTGATGTGAATAGAGGGTGAAATCGTGAAAAATTCTAAGAATTTTAGTGAAACAAAAAAAAATATAAAACAATAGCTATCAACTTGAAACTTTCCAGGATTACTCAAAATACATTTGGAATAATAATACTGTAATAAGCTGAGAAAAATTCTAAAAATTTTAGTGAAACGAAAAAAATACAAAAACAATAGATATCGACTTGAAACTTTCCAAAATTACCAAAAATACATTTGGCATATTTTATTGTGAAAATCTGTCAACATCCTATCCTTAAATTTAAGGATAATTTATTTATTTATTTATTTGTTACAAAAACCCAACAGAAATTATGTCCAAATAAGGGGTCTACAAATATATACAATGTAATGTATAATTTAAAACTAAACATATTATTACTAATAATAATAACAATGATGAAATATGAATAGAGAGTCAAATTGTGCAAAATCTTAAGTCAAAAAAAATTGCAATTGATAATCTTTTATGTAAGTTTTTATAAATACAAATTATATATTTATGATGAAAGAAAAAGTCTCGTTTGAGTGAAAGCAAAAGGACACAAATTAAGTTGTCAATTGTCAATACATATCCGTGAACTAAGTGAACAAACATGTAATGAAAAGGAAATGTCTGATTAATGAACTGGTTTCTCTGATTCTGTTTTTTTTTTCTGGAAATTGGAGCAACCATTGCGTAATTCACTATAAAAAAACCTATTATCTTCTTAACTATAATTGGTTTAGCTCTTTATGTGCCCGTTGAAAGGTGCTAAATTGAGTGTTAAAACTTTAATTAGCTCTACTTTTGGTCCGAAATGAGACGCAAAGGTGCCGCGGGATCATAAAAAAAGCTTCTAAAATATGTTGCTTAAAATTTGCATTAATGTTCATTCATGTGTGAACCGTTTTGGCCGTCATTATCGATAGTCTCACGTTCGCGCGTGAATTTATTGCCACGGGTTTGACTAATTGCGGATTTAAGTAATTACCGCAAACTCATTTATTTGTACACAGGGGTGGAAGTGTTTGTGTGTTCCTTGATGAATTATGGCGCCGGCTTGGTTATGCAAACCGTCTTAAATGATGGCCGTACAAATTGCATCACGTTGATTTATTCATCAGGTTCATTAATAAATGTTTAACTTTATTTGCGTTAGTAGAAGAAAATAACGATATGCGTATTTTAATCAATAATTCCACAACTGAAGTTGATGCAAGAACAAACTTCCATTCTCAATTAATTCACTACAGAATTAATTGCTTAGGCCTAAACAAGAAGTGTAATGCGCACAATCAGGCGCCGCAAAAAAAATTGGCGCGCACTAGTTTGTTCGCGCCGTTCCCATTAATCCATTTATGTGGCAGCAGTTCTGCCACCGCCAAAACTAGTGCAAAGTCCCATCGCGCATTTCCTCGCTCTTTCTTTGATCCGACGAGGAAAAATCGACAAGCGACGGATCAACAGCGAATCATGTGCCGAACACAAATAAAACGCGCGAACACCGTAGACGTCTGCGCGGCGCGGCTTTCGGCGCAAGTGTGTACGAAGCACAACATAGCACGTGCTAAAATAATTTATTTTTCCTAAATCAATAAGCAAGCTCATTATTTCTTCCGTACATAAATTAAAAGAATTCCAAGAAAGAAAGTAGTTATACATCTTCACAAAAATTTGTCTAATTAATCAGCCCGGACAATCTAAATAATTATGTAAATCCCTAAATGCATCACGATCCGTCGAAATACCTCAGATACTCACAAATTTTACCACTCGGAATCGAAGGGTGTGTACCTTATAATAAAGTAATAAATTAGGCCAATAAAGAGCATCGGAGCAATAACCAAGTCAAAATAGAACGACGTGTGCTCTATCGTCTATCTTAATTACTTCAAGGAAACAACTACACCCCAAAATCTATCCAGGCCGGGGTACGAGGCAAAAAATCATACCCTTAATTGACACATTCCGGGAAAAAAAAACGACGCGTGATTAATAATTATTGTGCAGTCTTGTAATTAAGGGGTGGAGTGTTGAAAAGGGCGGAGAATTTATCATTTCATTTAATTGGATTTTGCTAGACGCGATCAATATTCAAAACGCGTAGCCGAAATAATCAATTTTTGGAATTGGTTCATTACCGTTGCCAAAGTATTGATGGGCTAATGGATGTGCAATGCTAATGTATTATAATGACCCATTTCTCGTATAACAAAAGTGAAGCTTGATTGGCACACTACTTAAAATGCTTACTTTTAAATTTACTCGAACAAAAATTTTCAGGGAAAATCTTCAGCTGCCATTTATCGATACAATCTTACAAATGGGATTATTGTCCACATTTTATTATCTTGTAAATCACATTCCATCACATGGCATATTCTAAAATCTTTTGATAAATTTATGATAATATCAACATATTAAATCGCAATTCACTGACATTAAATATTCATTAAATAATAATTACTTTGTTAACGAATTCAAAAATTAATATTTGTTGTGAGCCAAAAACGTAATAAAAACTATTATAATTTAAATATTGTTTTTGAAATAGATGTCAATGCCATAATATGAATAAATAATTATTTTCCGATTGTTGACAACTGGCTAGATCAGACCATGTGTCGCAACAAGACTATGTTTAATTTTAATGTTCACTAGATATTATTATAGTATTTCATTTCACATTCACTTTAACATAAACTTTGATTTTTGAAAATGTGTCAATAAATTTTTAAAAACGATTTTTTAGAAGTGGTCGAATATTTGAACAAGGAAAAACTGGAAAAAAAAATCATATCGGTGTAATTAAATTCCTTAAAAACTAATGCAATCATAATACATTCACCTTTAAAATTAACTTTAATTTTTGAGTTATGAATTTTTGAAAATTAATATTTTCATAAAAATTCTAATTTGATCAAATTATTCAAATTTTTTAATATATCCACTTTAAAATTAATTAAAATTTTTGAAAATGTGTCAATTTTTCTGTGAGTTATGAATTTTTGAAAATTAACGTTTTAATTTGTCGAACACTTCAATAAAATAAAAATCGAAAAAAAATTATTAAGTTGCTCAAAATGTTTAATATATTCACAAGATATCACAATTTTTTCAACTGTCAAAAATGACTATTTTAAACCATAAAAATTGAATTTTCTAATGTTGAAAATGAACAATGTAGTAGACCAATAAAAATTCTAATTTATTCTGTTCAAGTGCCAAAAATGGCAATTTTCAAGACTCAAGAATGGTCATTCTCTACTGCCAAAACTAATCATTTTCAAGTGCCAAAAACTTCAAAAAATGACAATACTCATCTGCAATTTTCAACTGGCGAAGAAAATTTTCAAACGTCAAGTGACCATTTTAACCGACAAAAATGAAAATTTCTGATTGCGAAAAATGACAATTTTCAATGTCCAATTATAACAATTTTCAGTGGTTTAAAATAAAAATGTTCATATTCCACAAAATGGCAATTTTCAGCAGCCAAAATGGCAATATTCAACTGCCAAAAAAATCAATTTTTACTGCCTAAAATGGCAACTGTCTAAAATTGCCTAAAGACGATTTTCAACTTGCAAAAGACAATTTTCAACTGTCATAGTTGTCATTTTAGGCAACAAATATTGTCATTTTTAGCAGTTCAAAGGTATTTTTAATTGTGAATACCAAAAATGACAATATTTACTGCTTAACATGACAATTTTCAAATGTCCAAAATTACAAAAAAGACAATTTTCAAGAGTACAAAATTACTTTTTTTCAACCAAAAACGAAAATTTAACTCCCAAAAAACGATAATTTCCAACTAAAAATAGCGACCGTTTTCAAGTGCCGAAAGATAATTTTACCTGCCTAAAATAACAATTTTAAATAGTCTAAATTTGCCAAGAAAAAAGACAATTTTCAACGGTACAAAATTACGTTTTTCAACGAAAAAGAAACAATTTTTAACTCCCAAAAAACGATAATTTCCAACTAAAAATAGCGACCGTTTTCAAGTGCCGAAAGACAATTTTACCTGCCTAAAATAACATTTTTAAATAGTCTAAATTTGCCAAGAAAAAAGACAATTTTCAACGGTACAAAATTACGTTTTTCAACGAAAAAGAAACAATTTTTAACTCCCAAAAACGATAATTTTCAACTGAAAGGAGTGACCATTTCCAAGCGCCAAAAGACCATTTTACCTGCCTAAAATAACAATTTTCAAGTGTCCAAAATTGCCAAAAAAAGACAATTTTCAACTGTCCAAAATTACTTTTTCAACCAAAAAGAAACAATTTTTAACTCCCAAAAACATTATTTTTCAATTGAAAAGAGTGACCATTTTCAAGCGCCAAAAGACCATTTTACCTGCCTAAAAAGACAATTTTCAAGTGTCCAAAATTGCCAAAAAAACAATTTTCAGCTGTCCAAAATTACTTTTTCAACGAAAAAGAAACAATTTTTAACTCCCAAAAACATTAATTTTCAATTGAAAAGAGTGATCATTTTAAAGCTCCAAAAGACTATTTTACCTGCCTAAAACGACAATTTTCCAAAAATTGCCAAAAAACAGACAATTTTCAACAGTACAAAATTACCTTTTTCAACCAAAAAAGAAACTTAACATCCAAAAAAACGATAATTTTCAACTGAAAATAGCGACCGTTTTTAAGTGCCAAAAGACAATTTTACCTGCCTAAACTGACAATTTTCAACTGCTCAAAATTACCAATAAAAAAAACTCAAAAAAAATACTTATGTGATTAAATTGCTTAAAATGTTTAATATACCTTTAAAATTTATTAAAATTTTTGATAAGGTGTCAATTTTTCCGTGAGTTATGAATTTTTTTGAATTAACGTTTTAATTTATCAAACACCAATAAAAAAAATCGAAAAAAAAAAAATACTTATATGATTAAATTTCTCAAAATGTTTAAAATATTCACAAAATATCGACCTTTCAAATTAATTAAAATTTTTGAAAATGTGTCAATTTTTCCGTGAGTTATGAATTTTTAAAAATTAATGTTTTAATTTATCAAACACCAATAAAAAAAATCGAAAAAAAATAAAGACTTATATGATTAAATTTCTCAAAATGTTTAAAATATTCACAAAATATCGACCTTTAAAATTAATTAAAATTTTTGAAAATGTGACAATTTTTCCGTAAGTTATGAATTTTTGAAAATTAATGTTTTAATTTGTCGAACACTTCAATAAAAAAACTCAAAAAAAAAATACTAATTTGCTCAAAACGTTTAATATATTCACAAAATATCTAAAATTAATTAAAATTTTTGAGTTATGAATTTTTGAAAATTAATGCTTTTTCTCTTGTAAAATATATGTTTTAAAAATAAAGTTTAAATTTATATTGAATTACGCTAGCTTTCTCAACAACCCAACATGATTCCGTTAGAAAATCCTCCAGACTCTAAAAACTTCGGATTCAAAATCCGCCAAATCTACCGGATTTTCTACTATGGAGTTATAACTACCTAAGTTTCCGTTATAATAAAAGTATCATTACGGCGACATCTATTGCCTTAAGCGCTGTAACAATAAATAATAACAGTAAAAATATTTAAAAAAATATATTGATAAAAACTAATGTAGTTTTTATTTGTTACAGAGAGAATTCAGTGATGAATGCGTCTTCAATGAAATGATAGAGCAACACCATTACAACACTTATTCATCGACAAAATACTCAAACGAAAGAAGGACCCTATACCTAGCACTTAACCGCCGCGGTCACCCCAGGAAAGTACTCTTAAGAGCACGACAGCCCTTAGGACGCCTATCTTCGTACACCCGCGTACTGACACGAACGGTAGCTCAAGAAAGGACGGAAGAACTCCATCCGATGCGTCACCATGGACACATGTGCCCAACACCAACGGCAGAGTCATCCTCAAGACTTCCATCACCCTCTGTAGAATTAGAAGCAGCAATGTCGAAATGCCGCAGGCGAAACAAAAAGAAAAAGAAGAAGCGAAAATGCAACGAAGGCGAACCGGAAAGCGATACGTGCCACAAAAGACAGACAGTTACGAACCCTCGAAAGGTACAGAATAGACTAAATAGTAATAGTAGTAACAATAATAATAGTAGTAAGAAGTGTGAATCTGATGATAGTGAAGAGTGCCAAAGAGTAGAAGTGACTATTAAAAAGAAACTGAAGACTACTAAGTACAGTGATAAACAATTAGTTCGTACAAAGAAGAAGAAGAATCCAAAAGGTATTAAAAGTAATAATAAGAAATCTAAGTTAAGTGTAAAGACCACTGAAGCGCCGGTGACTATAACTGAAGATATGACGTCGGATGAAGACTATGTCGTAGACTCTACAACTCCTTGGGATTTAGATGATTCCACCGCAATACCACTGCCAGAGGAATCTGGTACTCCTCACCCCGACTGACTCGTACCAGCGCTATCTATTTCTGCCAACAGCAACGCACGTGACCGTTTCTTCACTTCCCCCCATCTTTATTTATTTTTATTATTTATTATTGTATCTTGTATATATACTTAAATAAAGACCTCGCTACGTACAACGATTATCATTCACTAAAATAAATAAACAATATGTAATACTATTGACTATTATTCATTACTAACTCCTTCCAAACTAACAATAATTCAAGTTATTACTGCTGAATTTTCAAAATTAAAATAATTTTGTTTTATTAGTAAATTATGACAAATTTAATCATAATCTGATAACATCTGTGCAGCAGTGTCAACTCGCTAACTACCTTTTATTTAACCAAATATCAAGTAGATTTAAGTTTTGAAAACAAACTTTCAATAAAATGCACGTTTTCGTTATTTTGCCTTTTATTATACCAGCAAAGTGCATATTTTTGAAAGATCCTGATGATGGCTTCCAGCATTAATCAAATATATTTATGAAAAAGATGGTAAGTATCGATAGCTGAGAATTCTGCAAATTGGGTGATAAGTAAGGTGGTAAGTACTTTTTTAATAATTTTCGAGAAAAAAAAATATAAAAACAAATGCCATCAACTTGAAATATTGCAAATATACTTAAAATCACTTCTATTTCTGGTTTCCGTAAGAATTGAGAATATTCCACAACAGCGTTTAGAGAAAATTACACGAGAACTGATTTGATGCAAATGCAGAAATTGCAAATTTTTCCAAGTGCTCAAAAAAATATAAAAACAAATGCCATCAACTCGAAATATTTCAAATATACTCAAAATCACTTCTATTTTTTGTTTCCGTAAGAATTCAGAATATTCCATAACAGAGTTTAGAGAAAATTACAGGAGAACTGATTTGATGCAAATGCAGAAGTTGCAAATTTTTCCAAGTGCTCAAAAAAATATAAAAACAAATGCCATCAACTTGAAATTTTGCAAATATACTCAAAAGCACTTCTACTTTTTGTTTCCGTAAGAATTGAAAATGTTCCATAACATAGTTTAGAGAAAATTACAGGAGAACTGATTTGATGCAAATGCAGAAGTTGCAAATTTTTCCAAGTGCTCAAAAAAATATAAAAACAAATGCCATCAACTTTAAATTTTGCAAATATACTCAAAATTACTTCTATTTTTTGTTTCCGTAAGAATTCAGAATATTCCATAACAGAGTTTAGAGAAAATTACACAAGAATTGATTTGATGCAAATTTTTTCAAGTGCTAAAAAAAATATAAAAACAAATGCCATCAACTTGAAATATTGCAAATATACTCAAAATCACTTCTATTTTTTGTTTCCGTAAAAATTGAGAATGTTCCATAACAGAGTTTAGAGAAAATTACAAGAGAACTGATTTGATGCAAATTTTTCCAAGTGCTCAAAAAATATGAAAACAAATGCCATCAACTTGAAATATTGCAATATACTCAAAATCACTTCTATTTTTTGTTTCCGTAAGAATTCAGAATATTCCATAACAGAGTTTAGAGAAAATTACACGAGAACTGTTTTGATGCAAATGCAGAAGTTGCAAATTTTTCCAAGTGCTCAAAAAAATATAAAAACAAATGCCATCAACTTGAAATATTGCAAATATACTCAAAATCACTTCTATTTTTTTGTTTCCGTAAGAATTCAGAATATTCCAAAACAGAGTTTAGAGAAAATTACACGAGAACAGATTTGATGCAAATGCAGAAGTTGCAAATTTTTCCAAGTGCTCAAAAAAATATAAAAACAAATGCCAACAACTTGAAATATTGCAAATATACTCAAAATCACTTCTATTTTTTTGTTTCCGTAAGGATTCAGAATATTCCATTACAGAGTTTAGAGAAAATTACCCGAGAACTGATTTGATGCAAATGCAGAAATTGCAAATTTTTCCAAGTGCTCAAAAAAATACAAAAACAAATGCCACCAACTTGTAATATTGCAAATATACTCAAAATCACTTCTATTTTTTTGTTTCCGTGAGAATTCAGAATATTCCAAAACAGAGTTTAGAGAAAATTACACGAGAACTGATTTGATGCAAATTTTTCCAAGTGCTCAAAAAAATATAAAAACAAATGCCATCAACTTGAAATATTGCAAATATACTCAAAATCACTTCTACTTTTTGTTTCCGTAAGAATTCAGAATATTCCATAACAGAGTTTAGAGAAAATTACCCGAGAACTGATTTGATGCAAATGCAGAAATTGCAAATTTTTCCAAGTGCTCAAAAAAATACAAAAACAAATGCCATCAACTTGTAATATTGCAAATATACTCAAAATCACTTCTATTTTTTTGTTTCCGTAAGAATTCAGAATATTCCACAACAGAGTTTAGAGAAAATTACAAGAGGCTAAAAGACCTCGGTCGATAACCCACGAAAAATTACAAAAGAAATAGAAGTTACTATATACCGGGTGTTTTAGACAATCCGTACACGTGAAATACAAATCGGAATGACAGAACAAAAAATATCCAAAACATTTTTTTGAGCTCTATCATGTGGTATGAAATGTGAACCCCCTACCTTCCCCCTTTTAACTTTGAAATCTTAAACAGGAACCCCTATTTTTATTGCAGATTTGGATTCTACGCTAAAAAATATTAGGTTTTTATTCGGTTTTTTTTCGATTACCAACAGATGGCGCTATAATCGTCAAAACTGTAAAAATGTCATTAGAAGTAATAATAAAATCTATTAGTATCTGAAAGTACTAAAAATGAAACTTAAATTAAGCAATTATTATTTATGTTTCTTACACATGGAGTGCAAGTACCCGAGTAAACATCACGTAACACGGGTAAGTGAACTTTAAATGTATTGCGAAAAAAACGTATGCATTCACAATGATTCATTAAGCATTCGGTAAACATAAACCAATAAATACTAATTAACTACGCCCAAGCCAAAACCGAATGCAAATCGTCGAAACTGAATCGTTTTGATCGTGTTTGAAGCGTGCGCGTAAAAATGCAGCTTTTTGGGACGGTGACCCAAATTTCCGGCCAAGGTTGGTACTTCTCACCAATTAAGAATTATATCCGTGCATCAATAAATTTATGCGTCTTAAAAAATAATAATCGTAAATATCGGCTGATTTGAAACGCAATTAAAAGTAATTTAAATAAAGTCACCTTGCCGCGATAATATTTCATACGTGCGGACAGATAGTTGATTAGTTAACAAAAAAAGGTACATTTTGTATGATTCATTGATTTTAAATTGATCTGCGGTGAGAGATTAGTGAAGATGCAACATAAGTCAAACTATATGAAATTTCTGTCCAGATAAATAAATCAGTGCCAGGATAACATGTCATTACTGTGTGTTTTCTTGCCTCTAGAAATGGTCTCTTGCCCTGAATTCAACATTATTTTGCAGAGGGATTATAAGGCTGAAACTGATCATCTAGGTAAGGTTAGGTTAGGTTGGGTTAGGTTAGGTTAGTTTGGGTTGGGTTAGGTTAGGTTAGGTTAGTTTGGGTTGGGTTAGGTTAGGTTAGATTAGATTAGGTTAGGTTAGGTTGGGTTAGGTTAGGTTAGGTTAGGTTAGGTTATGTTAGGTTAGGTTGGGTTGGGTTGGGTTGGGTTGGGTTGGGTTGGGTTGGGTTGGGTTGGGTTGGGTTGGGTTGGGTTGGGTTAGGTTAGGTTAGGTTAGGTTAGGTTGGGTTAGGTTAGGTTAGGTTAGGTTAGGTTAGGTTGGGTTAGGTTAGGTTAGGTTAAGTTAGGTTAGGTTAGGTTAGGAAAAGGTAAGTCAGGTCCACCCAAATTGTAAAATGTCGTGAAGTGAGTTTCTTCATCATTTCTCGTAACAGTATACTGCAATGGCTTGAATGTCAATTTTTACGCAAAATAAATCGAATTACGCACATTTAATGAAATTGTGATCATATTTGCTGAAAAATACTTCTAATAATTATGTATGGGCTGATCCGTCCAGAGCACTGAAGTTTGAACTGAATAATTTCCACTCGAAATGAGATGCCTTAATGGTAAACGATTCCAAGTACCTGGTAGTTAAGTCGGAAAGGCCATCCTATTTGTATCAACACCTTAAGTATACAATGTTATTAGTATGTATTGATAAACAGGTCTTTAGTCCTTACTATAATTCCGTCCAGGAGTACATATGTAAATAGAAATATGACTCGTCGTTATTTAGGAGAGCGGTAATCGCGATAACAACCAATTAAAAAAATAAAGGTGTCGGTTAAATGGCCCTATAATTTAAGATTGATGTGTACCCTGTACACGGAGATGTTATTAAACATTCCTGGCTGGGAGCAAGTGATTTTAATTGAAATGTAAACGAAGGGCAGCGTTATCGACACCAAGTCAATGGCTCCAGGTTTTGAATTTAACACGTCCTGGCCAGTATTAATCACGCCTCTGTCCACAAACCGATATTTTGATCACCGGCTCAAACTGAAATAACGAGAAAGGCCCACGTACTTATCTTAAATGCTACAGAAATTAGAGACCGGTACGTTTGCCTACTAAGCTGGCCTAGTTCATGAAATAATCATTAAAACGGCAACAAATTTTAGGCTGAAAGATATCTGGTCGATATTTGAGTATATAACAAATTTTAGCGTATTTTAAATACTATTTTTGTTATCATAAAATAAAAAAAAAATATATCATACTACTAAGGAAGCTGTTAAAATTCCTGTGACAAATATAACAGAAGTAAAAGTGTTTCTCAACAAATTAATGATCCACAGCATGGTAATTACAAATTAGATGCGGTGTTAATGTTATTAGTTGTATAATTTATAATGTCTACAGAGGCCGTGGGTTGATTAAAATAACTTTCCCATCAATGAACATCGAACAATAAATTTCGTCAGTCGGAGAAGTAATAGCGGCCTTTATTAATATTTACTACCGGTTAATAGAAACTCGAATTACGACCTACACACTTCTTGCCCAATGGTAACACTGTTGACCAGATTTATGATCTTAGAGCAAGAACTCATCACGCACATCATCACGACAAACGGTTCGTAATGGGTTTATAATAATCAATAACACTTTTTGAATGGATAGGTGATGAAATTTCATTAAAACGAGCGTTTGAATGAAGCTGCTTTAACCGATGTTGAGTTGTTCAGAAAAGAACACAAATAAAGTTTGAGTTTAATGCGTGTATTCGGATCAAAATCTTCTATTTCTTCAAGATGTCTTTAAAGAAGACCACAAATAAAGTTTGATTAATGTATGTATTCGGATCAAAAAATTTTAAATCTTCATTTTCTTCAAGGTATCTTTAAAGATATGCCCGATGATTTAAGTTTATCATCGCGGGCTAGATTAAGATGGTTTTAACATGATGGAGTACCTCCTCATATGTTGGCTGAATAAGAAGAAATGCATTAATCTCCTGACCATTTTTTCTAAATACAATTTTTTGAATTTAATCTGGATCAAATGTTATTGTAATTCTTCAATTTGCCATAATCTGGAATATAAAATGTGTGTATTCGGATCAAAAATTTTTAATTCCTCATTATCTTCAAGGTATCGTTAAAGATATGCTCGATGATTTAAGTTTATCATCGCGGGCCAGATTAAGATGGTTTTAACATGATGGAGTACCTCCTCTTATGTTGGCTGAATAAGAAGAAATGCACCAATCTCCTGACCAATTTTTCTAAATTCAATTTTTTTAATTTAATATCGATCAAATGTTATCGTAATTCTTCAATTTGCCATAATCTGGAATATAAAATATGTGTATTCGGATCAAAAAATTTGAAATCTTTATTTTCTTCAAGGTATCTTTAAAGATATGCTCGATCATTTAAGTTTATCATCGCGGGCTAGATTAAGATGGTTTTAACATGATGGAGTACCTCCTCATATGTTGGCCGAATAAGAAGAAATGCACCAATCTCCTGGCCATTTTTTCTAAATTCAATTTTTTAAATTTAATCTGGATCAAATATTATTGTAATTCTTCAATTTGCCATAATCTGCAATATAAAATGTGTGTATTCGGATCAAAAAATTTTAAATCTTTATTTTATTCAAGGTATCTTTAAAGATATACTCGATGATTTAAGTTTATCATCGCGGGCTAGATTAAGATGGTTTTAACATGATGGAGTACCTCCTCATATGTTGGCTGAATAAGAAGAAATGCACCAATCCCCTGGCCATTTTTTCTAAATTCAATTTTTTTAATTGAATCTGGCTCAAATGTTATTAATTCTTCAATTTGTCATAATCTGGAATATAAAATGTAAAAATCGTGATTTATGGTAATATCGAATATTTTACTACGGATCAATAATTCCGAAGTTTATCGTTTTTAAAAGCTAATAAAGATAACAGTAAATGATGTTTTTACCACAAATTTGTGGTTAAGTGTTTAATGAAATGTTTCTATTGCGGTCGCAATTATCCTAAAGATTAGTGCGGAATTTTATCTTCTAATTACTTTTTGGCTTTCTTTGCTTCGATTAAAATTCTTATCTTCAAATTTAAAAAAAATCTTTACTACAGTAGTGGTAAAGATATTTTTATCATCATACTGTACATTGAGCATTGACCACGCAAAACTGATTCAGAATGTTTGGCTTAGATCAGAACCCAACATCGGAAGGCGTTATTTATTTTACAGCTTTTTGGATTCAAAAATGTAATAGTTTTCATTTTCAATTTCTTTAAAAGTTTGCCATCTCCACATTTAATCACTCTGGTGAACCAATGCATTTGATCTTTTAAAATCTTTGTAATAGGTTTCATGTAGTTGGATTCTTAAATTCCTTTTAAAGTTTGCTATCTATACATTAAGTCACTCTGGTGAACCAATGCATTTTATCTTTTGAAATCTTTGAAACTGCAATTTTATTAGGTTTCATCTAGTTGGGATTTTAAATTCCTTTAAAAGTTTGTCATCTCCACATTTAATCACTCTGGTGAACCAATGCATTTTATCTTTCAAAATCTTTGAAACTGCAATTGTAATAGGTTTCATGTAATTGGAATCCTAAATTCCTCTAAAACTTTGCTAACTCCACATTTAATAACTCTGATGAACTAATGCATTTAATCTTTTGAAAACTTTGAAACTGCAATTGTAATAGGTTTCAAAAGTTTGCTATCTCCACATTAAATCACTCTGATGAACCAATGCATTTTGTCCTTAGAAATCTTTGAAACTACAATATTTACTTCAGGACTTCTGCGATTTAGTCTTTTAAAGATTACCATCGGCAAGATTATCAAAGTACCAACTGAATCATTATGGAAACAGCAACTGATTATGTATCAGAAACAGTTCACCAAAAGATCTAGTTCTATCAATTTAGATCTTCAGATGTATCAAAGTCATTTAATATTCAGCCCAATTCAACAACTAGCGATCAAAATCTGCATCGTTTAACCAAAAGCTACGCTATAGACCAGTGTTTCTCAATGTGGGGGATCGACATTTAATTTGGGCGATTATCTGACAATCCGTTTTTTGGGAGGCGATGGACATTTTGTCACGATGATTTCAGTGTTTACAAGTTGTTGAATTCCGGTTGAAATGTTAACCTTGCTACAAGGACAAATTTGAAAATTCATAACTTTTGTTTTCATAAAATTTTTTGAAAACTGTAAATTTTTTTGGTCAGCAATTAGATGTAAAATATGACTTGAGAGTTGCAAAACAATAACTCCACTATTTCTTTGTTTTTAAGTTGTTGAATTCCTGTAGAAATTTTAACCTTAATGAAACTGAAAATTCATAATTTTTGTCATCAAAATTTTTGAAAATAGTAATTTTTTCTGTCAGCAAATAGATTTTAAAGTATCACTTGAAAGTTACAAAACAATAACTCGACGATTCCTGTGTTTTTAAGTTGTTCATTTCCGGTAGATATTTTAACCTTGCTGCAGGGACAACTTTGAAAATTCATAATTTTTGTCCTCATCAAATTTTTTTAGAACAGTAAATTTTTTCTGTCAGCAAATAGATATAAAAATATCACTTGAGAGTTGCAAAACAATAACTCAACGATTTCGGTGTTTTCAAGTTGTTCAATTCCGGTTGAAATTTTAACCTTGCTGCAGGGACAACTTTGAAAATTTTTAACTCTTGTCCTCATCAAAATCTTTGAAAACAGTAAATTTTTTCGGTCAGCAATTAGTTGTTAAAGTATCACTTGAGAGTTGCAAAACAATAACTCAACGATTTCTGTGTTTTCAAGTTGTTCAATTCCGGTAGGAATTTTAACCTTGCTGCAGGGACAACTTTGAAAATTCATAACTTTTGTCCTCATCAAAATTTTTGAAAACGGTAAATTTTTTCTGTCAAGAAATAGATATAAAAATATCACTTGAGAGTTGCAAAACAATAACTCAACGATTTCTGTGTTTTCAAGTTGTAGAATTCCTGTGGAAATTTTAGCCTTGCTGCAGGGACAACTTTGAAAATTCATAACTTTTGTCCTCATTAAAATTTTTGAAAACAATAAATTTGTTCTGTCAGCAAATAGATGTAAAAATATCACTTGAGAATTGCAAAACAATAACTCAAGAATATTAAGAAGGTGAATTGAGCGGGAAGTCATTGTAAATAACACTTTACGGTGGAAGTCATTGTGGTGCGTTATTTACTATGACTTCCCGCTCGGGAAAATTTACTAGCAGTACTTAACTGGACTTTTTGCTTCTTGAATCAGTTGATATGCCAGGGTTATTGATTAGTGGAGGAGTATCTTCAGCTTATCGGCGAAGATGATTTACAAAACGGGTGGTCTTGCTTATCATAAACGTGTTTTTGATATTATAGCTAATTCTATTTTATGAATTATAATTATACTACGATGTTACCACCCATTTTTTGCGAATACGTTGGTAAAAATTTAAAAGACCCATTCCAATGATGGTCTTCAAGTTATCTCGTGAAGTTCTTGAATATTGTATTTTTTGTTTGTATTAGAATGAAGTTGCTGGTATCACGAATTTTTCACTTTATTGTGACTAGTTTCGTCCTATTCGGACATTATCAAACAATACACTGATTAAAACTACAATAATTGTATTAGAATGATTTCTTCACTAAGGTCCTTTATTTTTTTTAATTTGCCACATACCTTGAATTATAAAATATGCAAATTTTATTTATTCCCCGATTTACAGTGCAGCTTAATCAGATGTGATAATTTCTTCCAGTAGTTTCCATAAAACCAGTGGCGTAGCATCGCCCACGTGAAATAGGTAGGCTCCGTTCGCGTAGGAGGTACGTCGAGAAATCAATAATCATTATCATAATCATTACTGATTCGATTTTCTCCGGCCGGGATTTTGTTTAGGATTTATGGCCCTTTTCGGTAATGGTTTAGCCGTCTAGTTTTTAGTTCATTTTGAGCAGGATTAGAAAGTTACCGAATTGTCGGCGTACGCACCGAGATTACCTCATAAAACGATTTTCATTAGCGTCGTGTTTTACAGGAATCCTTATCTACACGAATAAATTATTATTATGTAATAATAATTGCCTCTTGCCAGTGATGGAGTGACATGAGGCCCCCTAATGCGAAACCTCGACAAGAGACAAGTGGAAAAACTCAGGAAGACTGCACTGTCACAACGAGTCTTGAATCATTAAAACATCAGTTTATTCGTAAATTTAAACATAGATTTATTGCTTCGTTTGACATAATTCATATAATACAAAATTTAGTATTTTCAGGATGTCCTCTAGTGAACCCTAGTACCGTATAATATTAAAAATAAACCACGACAACTCAATAATTTATGCAATGAGGGATAATACACCCCGGTATTTTAATGAAAGCAGGTAGATGGAGGTATCGAATGACCCTCTGCCTCATATTAATTCTTCAGCGGTGGTTGTAAAATTTTTATAAATATACTTTATAAACAACCATTTACATACATACATTTTAAACCATCTTCGTATTTAATATTGAAACAAAAAAAGTAACCATGAGGATGGTATCGTCAAGTAATAGTCATATATCCAACATAATTTTAAGATCAAAACGCTTTTCTGTAGGCTGGAAGGTACGCCCATATTTAAATCAGGAAATTTTTCGGGGACTGGGCTTTGAATATTCAGGCCGGGCCGGGCCTCGTTTTAAATTTTCACTGTCGGGCCGGGCTTTCGAAAACCCGCTTCTGCAGGGCTCTATTTTTGAGCAAATTACCAATTTTCAAAATGTATATTTCTGACTGGTACGTTATAACCAAATTAATCAACACCAATTTATCGGATGAGCAAAACAATCAATTCAATAAAATAATAATTGAATAATTAATAAAAAATAGTGAGAAGTCACGTCCGTTAAGACCTTATTTACCTCTAATTACCTATGATACCTTTAGAAGATACAGCATCACGATATAACGGATGATGCTATTAATTAATGCTATCTATTTTGATCGAAGCCCAAATCATGGTCTAATTACACCGCTGGTAGAGCATCGATCTATTCCAGTTCCTTTTATCTATCTGGTCTGAATGCTAGGCGCGTCATAGAATGTGTCGAAAATCGGGTGGCTTTATCTTGGGAAAGAAGGAAGTTTTGACTTACCTCTCATTATTAGATTAGGTGTGCGACAAGGTGGAAAATTTCAATCCTGACTAATGAATGAATTTACATTGGCTTGACCAAAAGTATTTCAATATATCAATAATTGTAAAACCGTGTATTGTTTTGTTGTCAAAACGGCATGATTTATATTAGGCACCGTGAGAATCTGCAGCGGTTTAAAATAATCTTTGCAACACGTATCGCAGCTTATTTGCTGAATAAGCCTGTTTTTGCAATATGATTATTTCTTTACATGAGTAATCCTCGTCAAAACAAGATTAGTATAATAAATTAATAAACATCATTTGTTGCCATTTGTCTTAAATAGTTTGTAGGTGAATCGCTAGAAGTTGCTTGTAACCTCCTGATATCAGGGGCGGTTCGTTATATAGAGCCAAGGAACCACGGCACTAGCAAGAATTTTTAATTAATGCTTAAAACACTTTTTCGCCCGGACAAAAATTATGAATTTTCAAAGTTGTCCCTGCAGCAAGGCTAAAATTTCCACAGGAATTCTACAACTTGAAAACACTGAAATCGTTGAGTTATTGTTTTGCAATTCTCAAGTGATATTTTTACATCTATTTGCTGACAGAACAAATTTATTGTTTTAAGAACTTCACGAGATAACTTGAAGACCATCATTGGAATGGGTCTTTTAAATTTTTACCAACGTATTCGCAAAAAATGGGTGGTAACATCGTAGTATAATTATAATTCATAAAATAGAATTAGCTATAATATCAAAAACACGTTTATGATAAGCAAGACCACCCGTTTTGTAAATCATCTTCGCCGATAAGCTGAAGATACTCCTCCACTAATCAATAACCCTGGCATATCAACTGATTCAAGAAGCAAAAAGTCCAGTTAAGTACTGCTAGTAAATTTCCCCGAGCGGGAAGTCATAGTAAATAACGCACCACAATGACTTCCACCGTAAAGTGTTATTTACAATGACTTCCCGCTCAATTCACCTTCTTAATATTCTTGGCACGTATTAAAATCGCGGGATAGAAATTGAACGGCTCGGCAGTAAATCCTAAATATTTTCTGTTTACCTTGCAAGGTCAGGCGTTATTTATTCAAATCTGTTGCTAGTAGGCGAGATACGGTAATATAAAATAGCAACCAAGTACTGTTAAATTACTCGACAATAGCACTTAAACATGCCCGGCCACTGGATGGCGTTTAATTGCAGTAATTACGACACCCCTTTCAAGACATAACTTCCAGCAAGTCATAACTTGCTCTAGTTTATGCCGCTGTATTTCAGCCTGAAATATGTGCATTCGGCCGCACAATTAAAAACGCCGAAGCTAAAAACAATGAGTGATTAACCCAATTTCTTTAAACAATCCATAAAAGTTTACAGCTTTGTAATCGTTTGTTTTGATTTTGAAGTGCGGGCTGTTAAATCTTGTATAAATATTTTGTGCGGTTTGAATACAGTGTTTGAATATAAACACAAAATTTGGTAATAGTATGTTATTTGTAACAAATTTTGCATGATGAAAGAACGCGCTAAATGAAAAAATTAATACTTAAATGAATTATTACAAGAAAATATCGAGGTTATGTCGACGATTGTTGTTACTGAGCACCAATCACTGAAGTGTCTAATGATGCTATGGTTTGATCAATGGATCTTTGCGTGTGCGTCATTACCGAAGACTGAGTTTTCTCGCCTTGGACGACATAAGTACACAGATGATTTGATCTGATTCTGATTTTATTAATGTGTAGTACGACATAAATATATGTATCACAGCTGTTAAAGTCTTACAAAATAAGAAGTTAACATTACAATGTTATGTGTCTAACTCAACTTTCCGTAGAAAGAGTAAACGCATGAAAATGTTATCAGTCTATGACGTGCACTCAAAGATTCATCGATCAAAGTATCACACTATCAAGAAGAGATCTACAATTGGCTACACAGAAGAAATTTCTCCATGAACTGCAAGATACTACTTGCTATCATAGTAGCTAATCTAATACTGAAGAATTTTCCTGATCTCATAGTACGCCATAGCGGAGCTGAGTGCACCCTGCAAAAAATCTCTAGGAAATTTATGCCGTAACGTAACCAAACACGTGACGCTACCAAAATACCTAAAATCCCAAACATCTAGCTTGAAACCCGTCTCCTATGAACGCCTATGTGCAATTTTGACGTTTTGAGTTGATTTCACGAAAGTTTTTATCAACCGGTTTTAAATTGCACGAAATTTTCCACTTTTTGACGTTAGAATCATCAAAATACCAAAATGACAATTTTGAGATCTTCGAACTTTAAAAATGTGCGTTTTTTGCGGTTGTTTTAATTTCTTGAAAACGAATTGTTATCAGTTTTAAAATTACACCACATTTTGACATTTAAATCATCAAAATGAAACAAAGCATTTGACAGTAGTGCAATTAGAAAAAAATCAAAATCGAAATTTTAAATCTTCGGACTTTGAAAACGTGCATTTTTGACGTTTTGAGTTGATTTCGCGAAAATATTGATTAAAGCGTTTTTAAATTGCACAAAATTTTCCACTTTTTGACGTTAGAATCATCAAAATTGCACAATGCGTTTCGCTGTAGTTTCAAAAACGATAATCACGATTTTTAAATCTTAGAACATAAAAAAAGTGGAATTTTTGTAGTTTGTGTTAATTTAATATAAATAAAATTATCAGTTTTGAAATTACAATAAATTTTCCACATTTTGGCGTTGGAATCATTAAAATCAGACAAAGCATTTGACAGTTGTGCAATTAAAAAAAGTCAAAATCGCAATTTTAAATCTTCGGATTTTAAAAACGTGCATTTTTGACGTGAAAATATTTATTAAACCGTTTTTAAATTGCACAAAATTTTTGACGTTAGAATCATCAAAATTGCACAATGCGTTTGGTAGTTATGTAGTTTCAAAATCGAAAATCAGGATTTTTAAATCTTAGAACTTAAAAAAAGTGCGATTTTTGCAGTTTGTGTTAATTCCATGAAAAAAAAATTGTTATCAGTTTTAAAATCCACTAAATTTTGGACATTTTGATGCCAGACAAAGCACTTGACAATAGTGCAATTAAAAAAAAATCATAATCATAATTAATGCAACAAGATAAAATTTCTACCGGAATTCAACAACTTGAAAACACTGAAATCGGTGAGTTATTGTTTTGCAACTTTCAAGTGATACTTTAAAATCTATTTGCTGACTGAAAAAAATCACTGTTTCCAAAAAATTTTCTTAGGACAAAAGTTATGAATTTTCAAAGTCGTCCCTGCAGCAAGGTTAACATTTCTACAGGAATTGAACAACTTGAAAACACAGAAATCGTTGAGTTATTGTTTTGCAACTCTCAAGTGATATTGTTATATCTATTTGCTAACAGAAAAAATTACTGTTTTCAAAAATTTTAATGAGGACACAAATTATGAATTTTCAAAGTTGTTCCTGCAGCAAGGTTAAAATTTGAACCGGAATTGAACAACTTGAAAACACAGAAATCGTTGAGTTATTGTTTTGCAATTCTCAAGTGATACTTTTACATCTATTTGCTGACAGAAAAAATGTACCGTTTTCAAAAATTTTGACAAAAATTATGAATTTTCAAAGTTTTCCCTGCGCAAGGTTAAAATTTCTATATATCAACATGTTTCCGAGCTGCTACTGCCTGATATTACACATTCCGTTTTATTATTATTGTTGATTGTTAATATACTTTTCTCAAACCGTTTTGCATTTTTGGAGTGGATACCACAACTCTTTTGAAAAGGGAGGTACAGGACGGCAAATGTAAGTTGGCCAGACGCGCAGAGAGCAAGCGAAAGCACTCTCTCTATAGCCGGCCGAGTACAGTCTCTGTAATAAGCAAGCACATATTCTTCGCGTGCGCTATTCATTTACAAATTTATCGGGCGCTGTCACTTTTGAAAATAAATGTACCAGGCGAGTGAACTCTACGCGAAATCTATCGAGGGCGCCCTTCGAAGGTTCCGCCCACAATTTTGCCACTGCGCAACGTCAAGTTACGTTTGCCGTCCTGTACAAGTGATGAAAGTATGAATTTCGCTCACGCGTGGACCGAAATTCGTTGCATCACAAGTTTTTAATGCTGCCCATAAAATATATAAAATATTTATTTCTGATATTACTCATTATGTCGTTGCTATGCCTTAAATTAAAAATAACTGTCAATTATGTACCAATTTGTCAAATTTCGACAGCTTTCTTTTCGCGTATCTACCAGTGACGGTTCGCGGGTTTTTTTCTGGTACGGCCGAGGAGGTAATACAGACAGGTGCGGCCACGCAGCCAGCCGTCTCTGCAACTGACCCTACCTATCTGTATTACTACCTCTTGTTCCTCGGCCGTACCAGAAAAAAACCCGCGAACCGTCACTGGTATCTACGTAAGAAAGTAAAATTTTCAATGGCAGGAATAAACAAATGCCCATGTACTAATGTTATATTACACTTCCTTTACTTAAATTCTTAATAGAAGCCTTTAGTACCTCAACCGCATATCTAATTAACTAGAACAGTTGTGAGCAAACCTTCAAAGACATAATAGTTGACTTTGGTTATTAAATTAAATCAGATTTCACTTGAATTGTAAACATACCATTACATATTATTGCTTTACCCATACCATTCAGTATTAATAATTGTTTCAATTACACCGTTGACATACCCGATGGATCATGATACCCGAGATGGTATACCGCGTTGACTGGCAGAGGAAATCGTCGCGTCGATCTCTCAATCTTGTTAATATGATAAATTGTCCGCTGATTTATTGTAATTTAGATATTGTTCAGCGTAATAAATGATGATGTGATAAAACTAGTAGCGGATCGCAATTTCACGATATGCAAGTCATTTGAATGCGTATATAAATGAGCAATTTCGACTATGGAATAGATTAAGGGTGTTGCCATTTATCAACTCGCTTCTTAGAAGATTGAGCAATTTAAATAGATTTTCTGTCGCAGACGCCAGATGGAATTAATATTCTGATACCTATCTTTCCTATTATAAAGGTAAATTGAATAGTCTAGAATGCAAACAAAGGAGACATTATATGTGAAGGCAAACATCTTTTTTATCATAAAATTAAGCTAAGAAAACTTTCCTTAAAATCCACCTAGAATACAAAGCAAATTTACTTTTTTTTTGGCGTCGGCTACGAAGTCATCATCAACCTCTTCGTGACGCTACAAAATTAAGTCTTACTAAGCCTATAAACAAATAACTTATTGAACTATTTTTCGTCTTTATTACATTTATTTCATGCATCTGCAACAAGTGAGGTTTTCTCAAGTTTAATTATTAAATGAATAATTCGGGTCTCTATTCACAGCAGGTCTTATGAAATTACAATAACTAGATCTTATTTGTAGCCTAATTATCCTAATTGAATTTATGAACATAAAATCGGATTTATGTTTAAATATTTTCAATTTATTTTAATGATCGGAAGTATCGGCTTCAATTCATCTGTACGTCATAATTGTATAAATAAGCGGCGGTCAGCCTAATATGAATGAGATAAGCCCTCGTAATTAAATCCTTACGAAATGATAAATTTAACGAAAGCTCAGCGGACGTCTTGTAATAAGTCATAAATCATTCGGTTTCCCTCGGATGTTTCGGGTGGGCGTTCTTGATGAAGACAGTGGCGACTGTTCTATTTTTTTCAATCTATAAAATTGCGTGAAATAGATGGTTGTAAAAGTTTGCCAGAATTTATTGCCTTTTTGAGATAAACAAATAAAAACGGGATAATCATGATGTTATTACAACCGAATCCAAAATGCACAAAATAACCGCATCAAAAACATCCACGTACTTTTTTGTAATCATTTTGGAAATTGATTACAGTCTACTAAAGCTACGCGCACACTTATCGGAATCGGACGGACGGCACGCATCGGCAAAAATTGCTTAACACAGTTGTAAACGAGTCATCACACATTTATCTGTACGGCATGGAACGGATAAATATGCGTTGACTCGTTTACAACTGTGTTAAGCAATTTTTGCCGATGCGCGTAGTGCTGAATATTTTATTTTAGATTGTTAAATATTTATAAGCAGATTGCTTGATGGGATCGTGTTTGTCTAGTGTTTCTCAACCATCTTATATCAAACGCCCGCTTCGTTAGGTCCACTTCTTAATTCGCCCACTTTTCAACAATTAAAAAAAATAAAAATCGCAATTTTAAACTTTTTCTGCGTCTTGAGTTTGATTCACGAAACTATTAACCAGTTTCTAAATTGCACTAAATTTTCCACTTCTTGACTTAAAAACCATCAAAATAGAACTGCGTTTAGCAGTTATGTAGTTTCAAAAACCAAAATTACGATTTTGAAATCTTCGAACTTTAAAAAAAAGCGATTTTTGCAGTTTGTGTTTATTCAACGAAAAAGAATTGTTATCAATTTTAAAATTACACTAAATTTTACACATTTCCATCATCAAAATCAGACAAAGCATTTGACAGTTGTGCAATTAAAAAAATCAAAATCGCAATTTTAAATCCTCGGACTTTGAAAATGTGCAATTTTGACGATTTGAGTTAATTTCACGAAACTATTTATTAACCGGTTTTAAATTGCGCAAAAGTTTCCACTTTTTGACGTCAGAGTCATCAAAATCGGACAATGCCTTTGGCAGTTATGTAGTTGAAAAAACCAAAATCACGATTTTGAAATCTTCGAACTTAAAAAAAGTGCGATTTTTGCAGCTTGTGTTATTTTCATGAAAAAAAAATTGTTATCAGTTTTAAAATTACACTAAATTTTCCACATTTTGACGTTTGAATC
This sequence comes from Ocypus olens, assembly GCA_910593695.2. NCBI lineage: Eukaryota > Metazoa > Arthropoda > Insecta > Coleoptera > Staphylinidae > Ocypus > Ocypus olens. The sequence continues at coordinate 3,294,292 of OU343057.1, read as the reverse complement.
ATCAAAATCAGACAAAGCATTTGACAGTTGTGCAATTAAAAAAAATCAAAATCGCAATTTTAAATCTTCGCACTTTGAAAACGCGTGCAATTTTGACGTTTTGATTTAATTTCACGAAACTATTTATTAACCGGATTTAATTGCACAAAACTTTCCACTTCTTGTAGTTAGAATCATCAAAATAGGACAAATGTCTTTGGCAGTTATGCAGCTGAAAAAACCAAAATCACGATTTTGAAATCTTCGAACTTCAAAAAAGTGCGATTTTTGCGACTTGTGTTAATTTCATGAAAAAAATTGTTATCAGTTTTAAAATTACACTAAATTTTACACATTTTGACGTTACAATTATCAAAATCGGACAATGCCTTTGGCAGTTATGTAGTCGCAAAAACCAAAATCACGATTTTGAAATCTTCGGATGTGCACTTTTGAAGACTAACGTTCAACTAAACATTACCACTAAATTAGAATTAATTATCTTTATTAGTTCTAGGGGAGCACTTTAACAATTTTGTTCAAATTTTTGTATAAACAACGGAATAACACGAAAACGGCACGGTTTCAATCGCCACAACCTACGCCATTTTAAACCGTAGGTAACTAGGAATCCAAAAATGCTCAAATATACAGGGTGTTCCATTAAAAAAGAAACATAAGTTTGGTCTGTAACTTTGTTATGAGACACCCTGTATAAATTTAAATACTTTTTGAACGTGCATCTCACTATTCTGCACAACTTTTATATAAAAGCACGTGATTGACCGTTCCCAGAGCTCTGAAACACCCTGTATAAAAAATCATTTTGGTTTTTAAAAATATTTCAATTTTCAAGTAAAATTATTTGAGTGAAAGAAATGAAATGCTACGAAAATTAAATCAGCTAAAAAGGTTTTATTCTTGCAAATTGATGTTTTTTTTTAAATAATGAATGTTTAAAATAAAATTATTTGAGGTGTGGAAGCAATGATTCAAAAGAAAAAAAACAATTTTTTGGAAACATTTTGGTTTTTAAAAATAATTCAATATTTAAGGGAGTTATGAATGTCCAAAAAGAAATTGCAAAATAAATTGGGAAACAGGAAATTAAAGAAATAAAAAAATCACGAAAAAGGCTTTATTTTTTGAAAATCGTTTTGGTTTTTGAAAATATTTCAATTTTTAAGAATGAATTTAAAAAAAAAATCAATTTTTAAGAATGAATATAAAAAAAAATATTTCAATTGCGGAACAGGAAATTGAAGATATAAAAAAATATTTTTTTTTTTTTTTTTTTTTTTTTAAAGGAAAGATGATTGACAGGAGTTCGGGTTAGGGAATCGAGGATGATGGGGACTTGGCTTAGCCAGCTAGGGCATTCAGCCACAACCAATTTATATTAATAATATTCATATTTAAAATGAAATGGGGACAAACACTAGACACCCAGGGACTCGTACGGCCATTTTTCGTGTTGAAAAAGTGACCGTCCGGACGGGACTCGAACCCGCACCAACGGGGTCCAGAGGCCGGACCTCTACCCACTAGACCACCGCGGCCCCATATAAAAAAAAAACGCTAAATTGTAATATTTTTTCATATTTAAAAAATTATTGGAAAAAAAAAAAAAAAAAAAAAAAAAAAAAACGCTAAATTGTAATATTTTTTCATATTTAAAAAATTATTGGAAAAAACAAAAAACGGTTAAAAAAGTACACCCACTTCCGGTGTACGAAATTTTACCAAAAGCTTTTCAGTTCTTCGGATTGTCAAATAAGACTTATGGGAAGTTAGACCTTAAAACAGATATTTCCGCAAAGAATAAATTTAAAAAAATTTCATGATCACAATACTTTCTCGTACTTTCGAATAAAGTAAAAATTACAATATTTAAACATGAGTGACTCCATCGATGTTCAAATTTAAAGTTTTAATAATTGGTTCATAGTTTTAAGTTTTTAATTTTATGCACATTCTTAATTTTTGGTTTTTGAAAATAATTAAATTTTTAAGAATGAGCGTTAAAAAAAAATATTTCAATTGCGGAACAGGAAATTGAAGATATCAAAAAAAATTGTAATATTTTTTCATATTTAAAAAAATATTGAAAAAAATAAAAAAACCGTTAAAAAAGGTACATCCACTGCCGGTGTACTAAATTTTTTTAAAAGCTTTTCAGTTCTTCGGATTGTCAAATAAGACTTATGGGGAGGAACTTAAACCTTAAAACGGATATTTCCGCAAAAAAAATTGAACATTGTTTTATGATCACAATACTTTCTCATACTTCGTAACAACCATGAGTGACTCGATTGATGTTAAAATATTGAAGTTTTAATAATTGGTTCATAATAAAATGAGAAATACTATACTTTTCGTCTTCTACAATTTAAGAGTCTTTAAGAGACTATTGTAGCCTCTTAGAGACTCTTAAATTGGGTCTTTAAGAGACTATTGTAGTCTCTTAGTGACTCTTAAATTGGGTCTTTAAGAGACTATTGTAGTCTCTTAGTGACTCTTAAATTGAGTCTTTAAGAGACTATTGTAGAAGACGAAAAGTATAGTATTTTTCATTGTATTGTATTTATCTACAAGAAGTCAAGGAATTTTTATTTTATTGAATTGGTTCATACTTTGAAGTTTTTAATTTTATGCACATTTCTGAATTAATTAAACGATTTCGATACTTGAATCATTTTTTCCCCTCTTGGATTGTGAGGGCAGTGGGGGACAGAGGGTGTAACGCTGTGGTGGCACGATTTCGATACAAGTTTATAATATATTTAATAATTGTCACTTTCGGGGCGTGCCACCAAAAATCCTTGCGCGCGCCATCTAGCGGCACGCGTGCCAAAGTTTGCCGGCCGCTGAATTAATATTTTGTACCTAAAGTGTAAATAATGTTCACTGTTTCTACTACTAGCTTCGCCGGTTATGGTATTCGAGAATTTAATACACTTGAACTCTATCTATTCTCATGAAACAATAGTTATTTGTAGATTTAAATACTCATTGTGTACTTTATCAATATGTTGAAGAGTGAGTGCTAGCATATGCACCGAACATAACTGCAAATAATATATCTAAAAGATAATCTTAAACACGAATGCACCACGAAATAACTTACAATAATAGGACTTGTTCAATTCACCAGCGTATGCAGCCCGAGTATCAGTATCGAAATAGCTGCTAATGTTTACGATTGCAATATCCTATGCGCAACAGACTTTCTCATCTATGTGGTATGCATTTAGCATTACGACTAGTCGAATAATAATAATAATAATAATAATAAGTTTATTCATTCAAAAGCAATTTAGCGAATACAACTGGACAAACATGACTCACAAAGATTAATATCTTGTGCGTGAGTTTGACATATTAAGGGCCGGTATTATAAAGGTCATTTAAATTTAATTGACGATTAAATTTTAATTGACATTTATCCTACATGTATTTTGCATATAACCAAACTTCATTTAAATTTTAATCTTCAGTTAAATTTAACTGACCTTTATAATACCGGCCCTAAGAAATTTAAAATTTAAAACTTTAATGTTGAGCAGTTACAAATTGTTTTCAAACTTTTTAATGGAATTTTTAATGCTTGATAAGGCGAAACTATTCTTTTTATTCCAAGTTATTATTCTTCTTCCAATAAAATAATTATAGTATTAATTACCTAATGAGTGTAGACAAAGAGTACGTCCCAGTATGTATAATGTAAAATGTAAAAATGGGTACTTATTACCAGTAACGGCTCGCGGGTTTTTTTGTACGGCCGAGGTAGCAGAGGTGGTAATACAAACAGGTACGGTCACAACCGACCCAACCTATCTGCATTGCCGCGAACCGTCACTGCTTATTACTCCAAAATGAATTACTTAGTTCCGACTAAATTAAAATTAAAATGTAGATCTATTATGTAAAGATTAACCGTATTAACCGTAACTATTGTACTCCAAACATACAATTTGTTCATTTAATTGTATCAATGCACGTTATTATAATATTAAATCCCTAAATTGGATCACTTTCTATCCATTTAAATTTCGGTAGCACCGTATTAAATTACATAATGCACCCAATAGTGAAAGAAGTGTGTCACATCAATCATGTTCGAATTATAAAGTCATTCGTTTCAATTTTTTCCGACAATGGAGTGCATTTTCTTAAATAAAGCTTGCACATGTGCCAAAGCGTTTTGTTGGAGCGGGAATTTGATGCGGCTGTTAGAGATAATAAAAGTTGTTAATGTCAAGCAAGACCGATTGGGGTAATTGGTTGGGAACGAGAATTTGGGGTGAATTAGATCAATGTCAAATGAGGATCGATAATCGATAATTCTGTAACACAATAGGGTAGGAATGAATAATTAAAAACCGTTATATCTGTCAGTGACATTAGCCACCCAAAATGAGCTTGTCTCGGCCAGGACTGGACATGGCTGTGATCGCCGAGAACAGACAATTACCTAACTCTAAGTTATTCATAGGGCTTGTTCAGTTTTACATAACATTATTATCCTCTTAAAAAACCATGGAGTGCCACACGGTTTAAAATGAATTATATAAACGCGAGGGGTTTTGTACAATAGGATGGTTTATATGGTGGTGGTACATTTTGTTGTCCACCGAGACTCTTGTACGTGTCATGTAGCAAGACTCCATATCTCAATTACAAATAAAAAACTAATAATACATTGAATTTAACGTCCAAGTCTATTTTATCCTCTATTATGGTACAAGCGAATTTATCGTCATAATTGCGGTACGCATCTCTATAAAACTTTCATTTTTCTTGTCGCGCTCAGATGACACCTTATGAGGATTTTGCACCTCTTGCATGCACCTTGAACTGGCCATCCTGAATTCATCCAGCGCTCCAATGTAAATCATCATTATGCACCATGGCTAGACGCATTAAAACTAGTTAACAGCTCTATTTTTACTCATAATACGATGCATTACCATAATAAACCTAATTAGAACCTTTAATTATTGTAAACATATCCTTGTTACTATAAATTTATCCACTGCGGCGCGAACTTTGTGCAATTAAACATCTTCTGTGGGCAGTGCTCTTTCTAGGAAGTTATAATCCACACGCGCAGTAATTAACAGAATTCATTTTATGATATTCTAACTCTCCCCATTTTTTAGACATTTTTCACAGCGAAAACTATACTTCTCCAATATCATCAAAAAAAGGAAAAGTATTCATTAAACTATGACAATATCATTAAAAATGTAGGTAGCTCCAGAATTAACTAGAAAATTTCAATCAAAACAAATTAACAAACTATTAAAACTAGATTACAAGGTGATGATAATGAGTTGGAAGAATTCGTGTTTCCATTATTCAAAATTATGAAAATTAGCTAGTAATAACGAGTAATTAATTCACCGCCTGTGAATATTGATGTGATTAATTCAGTGAAATTTCGGAACTGTATGCCCATAAAAAGGGAAAGTATGCATTAGTTATGAGTTCCCTAGCTTGTCCACACTAATATCAATTAGTGGTGGCCGTTGAAAACGCCAGGCCCGTCTTTGAAGAACTCAAAACATATTTCAGTCCGACGTGTCATTAGGTAATCTAAATTTTTGAATAAACACCGGGTTTATCTTTGGAATTTTGTTGAAGAAACTCGGTTTGCGTCAATGGGATGTTTGGATATGGACCAACGACCTTTTTATCCCCTAGTAAATTGTTTGTAATTAAATTCCCGGCTCGTTTAAATTTTTGACTTGTTTATAAACACCGGCGTTGGTGGTTTTCGCACATTCCCATTTCCGACGTTTATCAAATAAAATAATGACGTGCAATTAGGACTTTTTTATTTTTCTATTTGTCACGTAGATTGCATTGAAATATTGTTGCGAACCGTGTCAAGACAATTTAATGAACCGATCCGTATTCATGTATGCATGTGTTTCGACGCCTTTGCAGAAATATGACCGCGAATTTGCAACTTTAATAAGTGATTCGAAGAAACGCTTCCTGCACATCACTTCACGATTTACACCTTTATTTTCGATAACGGTGCAGCCCGGCAGCGTATTGCCTTTTTGGTGTAACGCCAAAATTTATATTTGTGCGTTTGTAAACGTCTTCATAAAATATTGACTTTACTAAAAAATGTGTAAAGCAGGGGTCCCCAAACTACGGCCAAATCCGATCCGCAACGAGTTTTTGTATCGATTATTCAATTATTAAGAACATGATATTGGTTTGGTTATGCAGAGTATATACCAAGTAACGAGAACAGAAAAGATAAAGAAAGGTATATCTGCGAAAATAACTTTCAGTTATAAAATGTGATGCCTTTCCTCTTGGAGAAACATTTTTGTGATGTTTATCCGGAGATTCTGGATGGCTCATGGCAGTGGCGGCTCGTAGAACATGTTGATGGTAGAGCCACTTATACAATATTCCCTCCCCCCCTCATTTTTTGAAGAAGGAACGATGTATCTTCCTAGACCAAAGTAACTGGAGAAAAAGTGTTTAAAGAATTAATTCCTCGTTGGCTCTGTATAACGAGCCACCCCTGGCTATAATGTGTCAAATATTGACGTGGATTATCAAAATTATATTCATTCTAAATGCATTTTGAAATTTTGAAGCTTAGTTCGGCCGAAATTATTTTTCTACGATTTTTAGAAGCACCGACTGCATTTTTTTTCTCTGCTTTTCAACTTTTGAGGATTGCCATTTTGTCTCCAGCCATAATGTGTCAAATATTGAAGTGGAATATCAAAATTAGGTTCATTTTGGATGCATTTTGAAATTTTGATGCTTACTTTGGCCGAAATGGATCTTTTACAATTTTTATAAGCGCAGACTGCAATTTTTTTCTCTGTTTTTCAACTTTTGATGGTTGTCATTTTGTATTCAGTTATACTATATCAAACATTAAAGTGGATTATCAAAATTAGATTAATTCTAATTGCATTCTGAAATTTTGAAGTTTAGTTCGGCCCAAATTATATTTTTACGATTTTTATAAGCAGCGGCTGCATTTTCTTCTCTGTTTTTCAACTTTTGAGGATTGCCATTTTGTTTCCAGTCATAATGTGTCAAATATTGAAGTGGATTATCAAAATTAGATTCATTGTGAACGCATTTTGAAGCTTAGTTCGGCCGAAATTATGTTTTTCCGATTTTTCTAAGCACCGACTGCAATTTTTTTCTTTGCTTTTCAACTTTTGAGGATTGCCATTTTGTTTCCAGCCATAATGTGTCAAATTTTGAAGTGGATTATCAAAATTAGGTTCATTTTGGATGCATTTTCAAATTCTGAAGCTTTCTTTGGCCAAAATGATTTTTTTACCATTTTTATAAGCAGCGACTGCAATTTTTTCTCTGCTTTTCAATTTTTGAGGATTGCCATTTTGTCTCTAGCCATAATGTGTCAAATATTGAAGTGGAATATCAAAATTAGGTTCATTGTGGATACATTTTCAAATTTTGAAGCTTACTTTGGCCGAAATGATTTTTTTACAAATTTTATAAGCAGCGACTGCAATTTTTTCTCTGCTTTTCAACTTTTGAGCATTGCCATTTTGTTTTCAGCCATAATGTGTCAAATATTGAAGTGGATTATCAAAATTAGGTTCATTCTGGATGCATTTTCAAATTTTGAAGCTTACTTTGGCCGAAATGATTTTTTTACAAATTTTATAAGCAGCGACTGCAATTTTTTCTCTGCTTTTCAACTTTTGAGGATTGCCATTTTGTTTCCAGCCATAATGTGTCAAATATTGAAGTGGGTTATCAAAATTAGGTTCATTTTGGATGCATTTTGAAATTTTGAAGCTTACTTTGGCCGAAATAATTTTTTTATAACTTTTATAAGCGCAGACTGGATTTTTTTTTGTGAATTTCAACTTTTTATGGTTATCATTTTGTTTCCAGCTATAATCAGCGGCGGCTCGTGAAACATGTTGATGGGCCGTCCTTATTTTTTGAAGAAAGACCAAAGTAACTGGCGAAAAGTGTTTTAAGAATTAATTAAAAATTCTTCCTGAGCTTGAAACTACAGATAGTGCCATGGCTCCTTGGCTCTGTATAACGAGCCGCCACTGGCTCATGGTGTGTTTCTGAAACGATACAAGTGGCAAGAATAATTAGTTAATCATAAAATGCTACAAAAAATATTTTATAATGATTTTTCTGTAATAATTAGAAACAGTCTTATATAGGCTTAATTTGCAGTGATTCGTGGTACGGCCGAGGTAGCAGAGGTGGTAATACAAACCTGCCAATCTGCATTGCTACCTCCGCTACCTCGGCCGCACCATGAGTCACCCCGCGAGCACTGTTAATTTATCATTCTTCCATCATTTCAAAAACCTAATCCTAAACAACAAACTATAGTAGAAAGCAATATATTATAGAAGAATATATACATCTCTTAACACCGTTAGCCCGAGATGGAATCAACTCCACTACATCCCGAGGTGAGGACAAAGGGAAGAATAAAAAAAGGACCAGCACAAAAAAAAAAAAATTAAATATATATGTAAATACTTATGTAAAAAAAAAGTGTAGATAAAGACATTAACTTAAAAAAAAAAAATTCCCAAAATTCATTACAGTAGAGCGTCGATATGCGGACGTCAAAAATCCATACCGTCGATAATTCGGATTAAATTCCGGTGAAACTCTAGAGCTGGCCACATGGACATGCATCCCAGGCAGAAAAAAAAAAAAATTCCGGTGAAAAAAAATTGATTGATTGATGTTTATTCTTTCATTAAAATACATTATAACTCATATTATTTCATGGTTTTATATATCTGGTCCGATTATTTAGCCACTTAGCCGGTTTTAGCAAGTTTTTTGTTTGTTATGAACTCAAACGACCTTGTTTGGTTCTTTTCGAAAATCCGGGTATTTTGATAATCCGGACAGGACCCGGATTATCGACTCTCTACTTCATTATATTTTTCCGAGGGAGAGGCGCATATCTCTTGCACTTCCCCCCACCACCGCCTACTTAATAATTTCGAATCGTATGGCGCCCGCTTCTTAAAATGGAGCCCTTGTAATGCTGGTAAGTTTTGTTTAAATATTTGGGTATTAAATGGCGCTAGGAATGGCTTTGATGTAATGACAAATTTGACCCCGGATGTGTTAACATGGTACAATCACGCCGACGTCAAATAAATTCGGCTGTCTGAAGGGATTGACTAGAGTGATTATTACATGTTGGAGTTTAATGCATGAAAGAAGATGAAAAAAAAACGGAATTACTTTCAGATGTTGGGAGAACCCCACCCGAAGAAAGCGTTGACACCTTGTGGTCATGTCATGTTTCGTGTAGTACTAGTAAATAGTTAATCTGAGCTTTGTTAAAACGACCACCAGCTAACAGTTTTTTATTGATATAATTAGTATTAAAATATAATTTTATTTGATTAGAATAAGCACCGGAAATTAGAAAATACTGTTGATTTAATCTAATACCTACTTAAATGAGAATTTAACTGTTATGCAGATTTTGTTACTATACCAGAGAATTTGTATTTTTTTTTTCGTTAGCGACATTGCTGAGATATTTCCAACTACTTTATTACAAACAAGCAGGAAATACTGTCGCATGTAAAGATTTCAGTTAACGTGTATAGGTAGATTTAACACGTTACTTGTGAAGTAACTGAACGAGTATTAACATTGCTTTGGTGGTCGAAACTAACATCGTACATAAAACATATAATTATGTAATTGCAAATCTTTTAGAAAGCATTATCTCTTTTATTTACAAATATTGCCGTCACGGACATAAAATACGTGTATGTTAAATAAAATATTTGTTTTTTGTTATTCTCTGACTAATGCTATGACTAATTTTAAATTTTACAAATTATAAAATTATTTATCAAATGTGCGTTATTATTACCTAAATAAATAATTTAATTGAATATTTTTCTAACATAGTTATACATTAGTGTAAAGGCTATTTTTTCATTATTATTGTGGGCGAGAAAAATATATACATCAACATACGATACAAAAGTTGAATATAAAGATCGACATTTAGGTTTCAGTTCCCCCAATACTGCATTTCTAACGTTATTATCAAAAGCTTTTTTTTGCCAACTTTGATAAGAATTATCTCATACACTATGAACTTCGCTCGTAACACTAATAATCATCCGTTACTGTCAATAAACAAATTATTAGCGGCGCCATTAACAATTAATTGGCGATATAGGGTCTGATCTACTTTTCCTGAAATTCCTGTAAAATGTATATTCAGAACGGTTAGGATGTATAAATGACAAAATTGTGATAATATATTTTTTCAGTACCTTTTCTGAAAATTTTTTCGTTTTGGCACAGTCAGTAAGATTTTATGGATAATATAGTATTCATCTGTGCGTGATTTTATACGAGTTAAATCATTTAAAATAAGTTTGTGCCTCAGAGGTATTATTAATTAGAGCCCTCCGCAAATATATCTCTGGATATAAATGATCTTGGCGACGACCAACATTTACGTACAAACGAGGGATGTATACATGTGTGCAAACGAGCCAGAAACTCGGAAGGTTTTAACTATACATTATTCCTGTATGTGTGGCTTGCATTAAGCCTTTAAATTGTCCACGTTATAGGAAGCGTCAACGTTATTTATGTCTTATGGCTGGGATATCTACGCGCGGTTGACTTTCAGTAATGTTACAAAAAGTTAATAAAGTTATTAATTCATTGCTAAAAAAAGATGCAAGTATGTGTGTGTGCTTTTACAAATGAAATTATCTATTAGAAGCATTGTGCACGGGCGGCCCGTTGGTGTAGTGGGTACAGGCGAGCGCTTGTGCCGGTTGCACCGCGTGCCGTGTGGGTTCGAATCCCAGCCCAGCCGAAAGATTTTTCGGGGATCGAGAAGCATTCGGTCGGGTCCATGGTTGTTGTGTATACGTCAGACATTATTCATTTATTCATTCGTTCATTTATTCATCCCAAAAATTAAAAACTACAAAAATCAAATATTCGATGTGACTGAATGGCTCATGCCCAAGTCAAATAAAAAGCATTGCGTACAAATAAGCACACGATGAAGATCGATAATAAATTTAACCAACAAATACATCAACTATCTGATGATGTGTTCGGTGACGATCACGGGGTGACTCATAGTATGGCCGAGGTAGCAGAGGTGGTATCTGTATTACCGCGAGCCGTCACTGTGTTTTTCCACCTAGCGTTTCTCAAAGTGCGGTCAGTAGCGATGACGCTTTTTGGACTTGATTCAAATAATTTCGGCTATTTCTATAATGCAATACGTTATTGAGACATTGAAAGAAATATTCGCTGTATTCTAGCGAATACTTAAGTTCTAAGCTATAACACTGTAATTATAATGGTCGGATGTTAATGACGTGGAACGTTCGTTCTGCAAGAAAAAATTTTGGACACCATCCAATATCCACATAGGCTAACGCAATATAATCTTTGTTGTGTGAAGGATATGCCCCAAAAATGACAAAACTTATTCTTATTTTAAATGTACGATTTATATTCAGTAATAGTAAACGAAACATAAGCTAAAATTAAGAACATTAAAGATCAACAAAGAACATTTTTTTTACATTGATTAAGGGTTTCCTTATTATAAAGAAATAAATCATCAAAAAGTAGTAATGCAAGTCCCACAAAAATATTTTATAGACAAATAGTGTTCAGAATGAGTTCTTAGAAAAAAAAAACAATTTTTTTTTTATAAAAAATTTAATTTAATCGATTTTTAAGAGTTTCCACTCGATTTATCACTATTTACGACAAAAGTCATTTTGTGTATCTCGGTTCCTAGAGATCCCACATTTTTTTTATATGCAAATAGTGTTAAAAATGAGCTCTCAGACTTGAAAAAAAAAATTTGAAGAAAAATTTAATTCAATCATTTGTTAGGCGTTTTCAGTCGATTTAAGCACTATTTACAAAAAAAGTAATTTTGCGTATCTCGGTTCCTCGAAGTCCCACAAAAAAAAATATAGAAAAATAGTGTTCAGAATAAGTTCCTTCACTTGAAAAAAAAAATGCTTGAACAAAAATTTAATTTAATCGCTTTTTGGGCATTTCCAGTCGATTTAAGCACTATTTACGAAAAAAGTCATTTTGCGTATTTCAGTTTCTGGAAGTCCCACAACAAATTTTTATGGATAAATAGTGTTCAGAGTGAGTTCTTGGAAAACAAAACAAAAATGCTTGAAGAAAAGTTTAATTCAATCGTTTTTTTGGGCGTTTCCAGTCGATTTAAGCACTATTTACGAAAAAAGTCATTTTGCGTATTTCAGTTCCTGGAAGTCCCACAACAAATTTTAATGGATAAATAGTGTTCAGAATGAGTTCTTTGACTTGAAAAGAAAACAAAAAAATATTTAGAAGAAAAATTTTATTTAATTGATTTTTAGGAGTTTCCAGTCGATTTAAGCACTATTTACGTCAAAAATGATTTTGCGTATCTCGGTTCCTGGAAGTCCCATAAATTTTTTTTTTATAAAAAATTTAATGAAATCGATTTTCAAGCGTTTCCAGCCGATTTATCACTACTTACGACAAAAGTCATATTGCGTATCTCGGCTCCTAGAGGTCCCACATTTTGTTTATATGAAAATAGTGTTAAAAATAAGCTCTTAGACTTGACAAAAAACAAAAAAAAATGTTTGAAGAAAAATTTAATTCAATCATTTTTTTAGGCGTTTTCAATCGATTTAAGCACTATTTACAAAAAAAGTCATTTTGCGTATCTCGGTTCCTGGAAGTCCCACAAAAAAAATTATAGAAAAATAGTGTTCAGAATGGGTTCTTGGACTTAAAAAAAAAACAAAAAAAATGCTTGAAGAAAAATTTAATTTAATCGTTTTTTGGGCGTTTCCGGGCGATTTAAGCACTATTTACGAAAAAAGTCATTTTGCGTATTTCAGTTCGTGGAAGTCCCACAACAAATTTTTATAGATAAATAGTGTTCAGAATGAGCTCTTTGACTTGAAAAAAAAAACAAAATAATATTTTGAAGAAAAATTTTATTTAATCGATTTTTAGGAGTTTCCAGTCGATTTAAGCACTATTTACGAAAAAAGTCATTTTGCGTATCTCGGTTCCTGGAAATCCCATAAAAAAATTTTATAGACAAATCGTGTTCAGAATAAGCTCTTAGACTTGAAAAAAAATCATAATCTTTAAACTTACTCGAGATTTTTAATAAATGTACAATCATTAAGATACAGAATTTATTCCATTTGGCTGTTCCGCACTGTATAAACATAATAACGATTTCTTGGAATTGTCGGCGAACCGTAATTTAAGGTAGAGAAAGTATTGTTTTCGTGGATGTTTCCGTATTCGGAATTATAATTGGGTACCCTGAGATATGAATATATACAGCTGTGTACCAAAAAGTGATTACTAAATAAACTTTCAAACTTAAGATCATCTCAAAATGAAGAAATGAAAAGTATTTTCTTTTTCGATTTTTTTCTAAATACGAAAAATATTCAAAAAATATGTTAGAGATAATGAAAAAGTGAACATTTTATGTTAATAAATATTTATTATAAACTCCTGGATATATGTTGATTTTTTAGTTATATACATACACTGGTGGAAAAAAAAGAAACACTTGAAATTCGTGAAATTTCGACCATTTTCAAACCGCCATAACTCGGCGTATTTTTAATCGATTTTGATGAATCTTTCAGGGCGATAAACTTTAAAGTGTCTTCTTTAAAGTTATGCATGCGAACTTAAGCGTAACCCCTTCCGCCCCCCTCTAGCACCCTTGTCAAAAAAAATATTTTTTCAAGAAACCATGTCCAAATTTGACGATGTCTATGGAGTTGGAAAAATTTTGTCGACTCGATTCACCATAAAGGCATTAAAATTTGATCAATTCCCTATGCAGGACTCGAGGAACGAAGTTCCTACGACGATTTGGCAGTTAAGGGTGAAAAAAAGTGCATTTTTCCAACTCCGTAGATATCGTCGGACATGATTTCCAGAAAAAACTTTTTTTCACAGGGGCGCTGGAGGGGAGCGGAAGGGGTTACGCTTAATTTCGCATACATGACTTTAAAGAAGACACTTCAAAGTTTTTCGCCCTCAAAGATTCATTAAAATCGATTGAAAATACGCCGAGCTATGGCGGTTTGAAAATGGTCGAAATTTTACGAATTTCAAGTGTTTCTTTTTTTTTTCCTTCAGTATATAAGTATATTATTTTATCCAATTGTTAGATTTCCTAAATGCAACCAACAGTTGATTTAATTCAATATGGTAAAAATTAAACGCTATTACTAATTAACAGTACTGGATGATAAAATTATGTAAGAAACGATTCAAAACTAATTTTGGCACAGTACATGCTCACGCAAATTCTAACTGGATTAAAGTGGTATCCCCCTTGGTAAACGTGACACGACAACGCGATCATTTTATTAAATGCAAATCTTAACCATTAGCAATTGCGTATTTCGAAAATTAATTAAAACGTTACGTCAACGGGAAACGTTATAATCAGATGATAAATATTAAATATTTTCATGCACAATATAAGTATACCTGCTACCCATAAATTCAAGCTGGTTATAAATAAAGCGGAATGTTATGCCAACAGATACAAATATTGAAGTTATTTTAATGCATGCTCTAAGAATGAACACAGTTTAAGGCATAATTGCAAAATATGGTTATCATGTTTCAAATGCAAATTTCACGATTAAGTTGTTAAATAACGCTAATTACAATTTGACAAGTTGCATTTGATAAATAAACATGAACAGAATTAGTTTTGGATGAATAAATAATTATGCTAATTAAATTAAATCCTGGATGGCTGTATTTGTGTCTTGAGTAAATTGATGACGGGAATACAGGATTAACATACTAGTAATATCGCCATCTATTTGTTGTTAATTTAATGAGGATTATGATGCCATTAATTGCGTGTGGCTGCAACTTAGTTATCAGTGATCCGTAAAGTTATGTGCAGAGGATGACAGTGGTATTTCTTGTAAATATGGGTTTATCGCGTATCGACAAGAAGAAGAAGTTAAAGTAGGGAAATGTGAGATTATTGCAGAAAACAGGTGCGTACACTAACTTTTGAAAGTTATTATTTGTTCTAATTCGCGAATCCTTTCGTTATGGGTTAGTTTTTTCATTACATTTTCTCATAATTAAGATACTAGTCCGGCCGTGTGGGTTCGATTCCCATTCCGGGCGGAAGATTTTTCGGCGATCGAGAAGTACTCGCTCGGGTCCGTGGTTGTGTTGTCTTGCATTATTCATTTGTTCATTTATTCCCATTATTCATACAAAATAATAGCCGTGTGTGACTGAATGGTTAATCCTAAGTCAAAA
This sequence comes from Ocypus olens, assembly GCA_910593695.2. Taxonomy (NCBI): domain Eukaryota; kingdom Metazoa; phylum Arthropoda; class Insecta; order Coleoptera; family Staphylinidae; genus Ocypus; species Ocypus olens. The sequence continues at coordinate 3,278,944 of OU343057.1, read as the reverse complement.
AAAAAAGATACGAGTCAAAAGCATATAATGACTTTATACGGACAATACTTTTTTAATTGAAATTAATTGGATGCACTCACTTGATTTTTGTTTAAATTAATGATGCTTGATGGGAATTCAGTAGCCAACTAGGCCATTCCGTCACGGTTTTTGTAATTCTAATCAAGTGCCTCACAAATATTTAGATTTTAAATGATTTAATTATTGCGTAAAATTCCTACGAAAAACAAATGTTTTGTATCTGTAATCATAATCATAGATAACAGTTTCTGCTTTTCGGTGATGTATACTACGAGACCATTGACACGTATGTAAATTAAGCTCAACAATAGATGGCGTGAATAATTCCGGATTGGGCCTAATCGAAATAATCACATCTGTATTCATAAATACATTTAAGCCTCTGACAAAGCCCGACAAAACAAACACCGCCAAAAAGCCGTGAGTATTATCCCATTACTTAATTTCCTGCCGCCGTGGCCAGGATAATTATTCATAGCCCGTTTGATAATTAAAAAAGTATAGTGGAAATTGTTGGGTCAATGATGAATTTCATCGAAATTGCTGTAATTACGTTAACGTTTCGCGGCGATTTGCCCGATGATTAGTTTCGACTCGGAATGCATTATCGCCTTAATTATTATTGATTAATTGTGTGTGATTATTTCATGGTGTGAAACGCGAGTGATCGGTTATCGGAGTGGATAAAACGTATTTTAATTGATCCTGTAAACATAATTTTTAGAAGTTACTTGTTCAATTAAATTTGACTTCATCATGCCATTTCGAGTTAAATCATCATATTTCAAAATTAAGTAGCTGTAGCACATATTTAATAAATAACCAATTCATAATATCATGCAATTTTTTGCCAAATGACAATTTTATTTTTTTCATACAATTTTTGTTTATTTTATTGCTTAAATGTTCAATTCACGTTTTTGATAGCAAAATTAAAATTATTAAAATCCAGCAAAAGTGTAATAGCCGAAATTTGATGGGATATTTAATAAATTTGCCGATAGGCAAAAATTTTATGGAAACATTGGAAAATCCAGGTCGAAAGGTGTTAAAAAATCATGTCACGCTACTTATATAGAGTAGGGTATAAGGAGATCAAGATGGTACGATAATTTATAGAAGCTTTAATCCTATGTTCAATGAAATGCATAAATAACGTTTATTGCGAAGGCAACAAAAAAGTGCTGGTTTAGATTCCAGGAAAGATTTCTAAATATATAGAGATTATTTAAAGCTTAAAACTCTAAATTTTAAAAAGTGATTTCTAATCTATAGATCAGTGACGGTTCGCGGGTTTTTTTCTGGTACGGCCGAGGAACAAGAGGTGGTAATACACGCAGCCAGCCGCCTCTGCAACTGACCCTACCTATAATTCGGGTTACAGTGGCGGAACGTAAAAATCACCCCCGGGGGGCGGAGGCAAATTTTTTGGAAATTTTTCCGACACGGTCCGATGCACCCCTTCTATCGATCCCTCTTGGTGCCGCCCCTCTGACTGCACCCCACAAAAAAACCCCAAAAAAAAGAAAGTGTTAAAACTCAAAAACACACAATCCAATTTCAACCAATTTTTTCTCAGATACTCCCCTCGGCGAGCGGAACATGCCAATTTTAACAAAAAACGTTAGAGCCGTTTTGGAACAACGGCCTCATATATGAAATTTCAGGGGTTCGCCGAAACGCCGCCACTGATTTTATTTTTGCTCTTGAAGGATCCGTCGGTAGCGGGATCTCTTCACAAAGCATCCGCCTACATTATTTATATCCAAAAACTTTTTGATTTGTTGTCCCCTCAACGAGGTACGATTTTTCAAAAAGCGACCAATTTTTTTTTTTAAGTTTCCACCCTCTTGTGTGACTGTGAGCGCTGTAGCTCAAAACTAATTAAGTAATTGACATGAAGTTTTACGCGTAAGCCTTACCAAACAATCCGAAGAACCGAAAAGCTTTTGGTAAAATTTCATACACCGGAAGTGGGTACCATCAAATCGGAAAAATAATCATGGTGGCCACATCACCATTTTTTTTGATGATTTTTCAAAAAGCGACCAATTTGTTTTTTTAAGTTTCCACCCTCTTGTGTGACTGTGAGCGCTGTAACTCAAAACTAATTAAGTAATTGACATGAAGCTTTACGCGTAAGCCTTACCAAACAATCCGAAAAACTGAGAAGCTTTTGGTAAAATTTCATACACCAGAAGTGGGTACCATCAAATCGGAAAAATAATCATGGTGGCCACATCACCATTTTTTTGGATGATTCGTTACAATATTGCGATGCTTATTACAGAATAAAACCTACTCTCTTAAAATTATATCAATTATCAATTGTATACACTATTGAAGTCTATTACATCAGAAAATAATTGAATAAAATTATTCCGAATTTATTGTAGATTACATAATTTAACGTTTGAAACGATTTGAACAAGAGCATTAAATGTGTATTGGATATATTTACAAATTTATTCGCATCTGTAATGAGCAAAATGAACGAAACATAAATTTCAACTCGACCTACAAATAAGTTACACTGGTATGTTTCAGCGCGCGTAGCATGTATGATATATTTAGCAATTTATTTTAACTATGTTTCAACAACTGAATCTTAAAAAGTTAGTAATGGAACCTGAGAATAAACTACAAGCATCACACCTAATCATCCACATGAAATCAACTTCTGCAAATGAAGTTTCTAGTACGCAATTTAAAAATGAATGCAATTCCCAAGGTAATAAAGTAGAAATTATTACGCTACTCGCGTACGTTTGCCATCAAGGGGAAGTTTTGTAACGAAAAAAATGTATAGCGAACTAAAATATGACTAATACTAATTTGATTGATATTGAAAAACTAAATTAGTTTAAATTAGAGGTGGGTATCTCATAGATTAAAAGAGTAGACTCTTAGAAATGAGACGAGACTCCTGCGTAAATTTCCTGACTCATTTGGTCATGTTTTTGCTTTTTTCCAGGCATATTTTTGAACTATTTTAAGTCATGACTTCAAAAGTCGACTCTTTAAGATGAGTTTAAAAAGAGTCATTTCGCCCATCTCTTCTTCAAATATTGCTTCAGTGTTGTTTCACTCAAGTTCATCTTCATCTTCTTCTTCACACACTGAAAAATTTCCAGGAATACTCAAAAGTGATTCTAGTTTATGTTCCTGAAAAAAAATCAAAACATCCCTTCAGCAGTTTTCGAAATAATCGCACGAGAACTGGACTTATGTAATTCTAAGTTCGTGAAATTTTCCAAGCGCTTAAAAAAATATAAAAACAATTTCCATGAACTGAAAAATTTCCAGAAATACTCAAAAGTGATTCTAGTTTATGTTCCTGAAAAAAACTCAAAACACCTCTTCAGCAGTTTTCGAAATAATCGCACGAGAACTGGACTTGAGTAATTCTGAGGTCGCGCAATTTTTCAAGCGTTTAAAAAAATATAAAAACAATTTCCACAAACTGAAAAATTTCCAGGAATACTCAAAAGTGATTCTAGTTTATGTTCCTGAAAAAAAATCAAAACATCCCTTCAGCAGTTTTCGAAATAATCGCACGGGAACTGGACTTGAGTAATTCTGAGGTCGCGCAATTTTCCAAGCGCTTAAAAAAATATAAAAATAATTTCCATGAACTGAAAAATTTCCAGAAATACTCAAAAGTGATTCTAGTTTATGTTCCTGAAAAAAACTCAAAACACCCCTTCAGCAGTTTTCGAAATAATGGCACGAGAACTGGACTTGAGTAATTCTGAGGTCGCGCAATTTTCCAAGCGCTTAAAAAAATATAAAAACAATTTCCATGAACTGAAAAATTTCCAGAAATACTCAAAAGTGATTCTAGTTTATGTTCCTGAAAAAAAATCAAAACATCCCTTCAGCAGTTTTCGAAATAATCGTACGAGAACTGGACTTAAGTCATTCTGAGGTCGCGTAATTTTCCAAGCGCTTAAAAAATATAAAAACAATTTCCACAAACTGAAAAATTTCCAGGAATACTCAAAAGTGATTCTAGTTTATGTTCCTGAAAAAAAAATCAAAACATCCCTTCAGCAGTTTTCGAAATAATCACACGAGAACTGGACAACGTTTTCTATTTATTGCTTAACGTTAAGCACGATGAACCAAACATCGTTTCCTGAACTTTCAGTTAACTTAAAACTTCAGCGTTTTCTATTTACTGCTTAACGTTAAGCTTTACAAAGAAATGATAGGGTAAGAATCGTTTTGTATGTTATTAAAATTAGTTTGTATAATAAAAACAAGTAGAGGAAATGAGCCGATCCTGCGCCAGGAAGTCCCTCCCATGTAAATTTCTCCAATACTTTTACTTTGTTGTCTAACATTCTTGCAACATGTATAACGAAGTAGAAGCCTCCACCATAAGCAATAAAATTAGTTTGATTTGCAGTAAAACTTAAAGGCTAAGAATTAAAATCGGTTAATTCGTTTATACAAAAATTTTCTTTCTTTTCGAAATGGAATGCCGCTCGGATCTAAAAGTAGACGTCGAACTGCCAGACCACCGGGTACCGATAAACTTAGGATTTATACTTTTATTAATTTTTTTCGGGACATTACGTCCATGCTTCAAATAATTTTTTCTGGTGTGTGGCCTAGACGCAAGTATTGGACCGATTTAGAAACACTAATTAAAGGTCCGTCTCACCTCACAAGGGCCGTTAATTACGAACACCATGAGGTCATTGATGTATACAATACAACTTCATTACAATGGTTGTAAGGCGTACACAACATTTTATTAAGATATCATCGTGAAGCAATGAATTGGAAACGGTTAAACTGTTATTGATAAATTAATCAACCACTAGTTGAAAATCTCACTTTTAGCAACGCTCGTAAAGTTCAATGTTTACCAAATAATTACACAAAAAGTTCATTCATGAACCAAAAAAAACGTGATAGTGGTATTTCTCTTGTTTTTTTATTTTACTCCCACACCCCTTCAGTGTTCGGTAGATCTATACTGTCCAGTTATAATAATTTCGATGTTATAATTTTAATTGCACAATTAAAAAAAAAACTTTATTGTGGTATTTCTCTTGTTAAAAATAATTACACAGTTTGTATAGATTAAGGAAATATTTTTCATGTAAATTATTTCAGACCCAATTACTAATTCTCTCCACTCTAATTGCTTAAGCGGGTAAACCTAGTTACCCTCCCTTGTAAATTCCATTATTACAAATCCAATTACCTGCCGAAAAATTTGAATCCTGCTAGTCCTGGAATTAATTCGAACCCCTTATTATTAGCACGCTTTAATTAATTTGCATGCCAAATTGGCACCCGCTATCTAGTTGATTGAACGCGAGCTTTAGCTTCTAAATTGCACTTTAATTGATAAAGTGAGACATATTTCTTGTTCGGACGCCGCAAAAATTCTAAAGTACCGTGTAAAACCAGTCCTGGGATGAATAAAATTTACAATCCATCCGAGATTCCATAAATTTTATTTAATCCCGCAAAATGCGGGACTTGGTTTACTTTGTAAATACGAGAAGATTACGTGCGGATGATTTGATTCATTATTTAATACGTCAGTTTAGTTAAGGAATGTTGTATATTTAAGGCCTAATCATCGCATTCTTAAGATATGTTTATATTGTAATATAATAATGTTCATATAATAATAAAGTATTATTCTTTTTGTATTTGTAGCACACCAAGATTTTGGAAAACGTTTTTTCTTTGCTTAAACAAAATTTTAGGGTCTTATAAACAGTGGCAGCTCGTGGAACATGTTGATGGTAGAGTCACTTTTACAATTTATTGGATGAAAGATGGAAATGACAAATTATGCAAATTAAATAATCAAAAAATCAAAAATTTGCACATAAAAATCAATCACCCTAACAATCTAAAGTATAGACCAATCAAAAATACGCTCTTAATTAAGGTAAAAACCTAAAATATAAGCACGAAAAAACGAAAATTTAGACAAATATCTAAAATTCGCTGTTAAAAAAATGCAGACCAAAATACCGAAAATTTCACAAAAAAAAATAAAAAGTTTAACCAAAATAAAAAATATTTAGGGCAAAAACTCTAAAATTTGGAACGAAGAAATAAAAAAGAAAGAAAGAATCTAAAACATAGGCCTCAAATGCAGGTCTAAAAATAAAAAATGCAAACCAAAAAAAAAATTGAAAAATCGAGGAAAACAAAAATAATTTGCCATTTTCAGACCCCGAAATTACTCATTAGCTGTTGAGTTGCCGACCAGAAACTCAAAAGCGGCAGTCAAAAAGTAACCAAAAAGTAAAAAAATCCGTACATAAAAAATAATAATCTACAATGAAGGAGAAGAGATCAGAAACTGTACTTCAAAATACCGACAATTTTTTTTTTAAAGTCGCGTATAAAAATCAATCATTAGGTTAAAAAAATCTTAAAATCGACCAAAAATTCGATTCTAAAAATCAAAATTGCGGACCAAACAATCGAAAATTTTAACAAACAAATCGAAAATTTAGACTAAAAGATCAAAAATTTAGACCAAAATATCAAAATCCCGCCTTAACAATAAAAAATGAAAACAAAAAGATTGAAAATTCAAGTACCAAAATTGCCATCTTCAGCACTCGGGATGATTAGCCCCAGAAAACAAAGGAAAAAACTCAAAATTTGCTTTGTGGCGAAGGAAATTTGCACTCGACGATTTGAAAAATTGTAAAAAATGTATTACCCCAAGGATTCGCTTCAAATAAACTTCAATTATTCAAAAATAGTGTACTCTTGATTTCCTGCGAAAACAACGACATGCTCCTGCAGAAAACAAAGGAATAAACTCAAAATTTGCTCTGTAGTAGAGGAAATTTGCACTCAATGTTTTGAAAAATTGTAAAAAAATAATCACTTGTAGAATAAGCTCCAAAATTACCAAAACTACGTAGAAAAGAGTGCATTTTTGATTATTTGTAAAAATAATTGCAATATTGCTACTCAAAACAACATGAATTGACTCAAAACTGCACTGGAGGAAACGAAAATTGCACTCAATATTTTGAACAATTGTAAAAAATTAATCACGCAACAAGGTAAAAAACTAAAATATAAGCACAAAAAATCGAAACTTTACACAATTATCGAAAATTCGCGGTTAAAAAAATGCAGACCAAAAAATCCGAAAATTTCACCAAAAAAAAATCAGAAAGTTTAACCAAAATAAAGAATATTTAGAGCAAAAACTGAGAAATAAAAAAATACAGGTCATATATCTTAAATATAGACCAAAAAAATTAAAAATACTGGTCTAAAAATAAAAAATGCAAACCAAAAAATTGAAAATTAAGGAAAACAAAAATAATTTGCCATTTTCAGCGCCCAAAATAACTCTCTGGCTCAAAATAAGTTGCTGACTAGAAACTCGAAAACCTCGGTTCCTGAACTCCCACAATTGTTTTTTATTGTGTTCAGAATGGTCTCAGAACAAAAAAATGTTAAATTAAATTTAATCGATTTTAGTCAAAAAGTAACCAAAAAGTAAAAAAAATCGCCCATAAAATATAATCATTCAAGTTAAAAATCTAAAATGAAGGGAAAGAAATCAAAAATTGAAAATATCGGGAAAAAAATAAAAAAGTTGCGTATAAAAATCAATAATTTAGGTTAAGAAAATCTAAAATATAGGATAAAAAATTAAAAATTTCGACGAAAAATTCGATCCCAAAAATCAAAATTGCGGCCAAAAAAATCGAAAATTTTAGCAAAAAAATTTTCTTTGGAAATTTGTAAAGACGCATTATTCAAAATTAGTCTGTCAAAATTTCAACCAACTGTTTTGCAATAAATGTGGAATTCCCATGTGAATTTCTAAAAAATGCGCTTTTTTTGGTCATCAAAATTTGCTTTCTAGTGCAACCATTTTTGTTGTGGTAAACTTGCAATTATTTTTTTTTAATTCGTAAAGGCACATTATTTAAGATTAGTCTGTCAAAATTTCAACGACCTGTTGTAATAAATGTAGAATTTGCATGTTAATTTCTGAAAAATGCGCTTTTTTTGGTCATCAAAATTTGCTCTTTAGTGCAACTATTTTTGTTGCGGTTTTTCTTTGGAAATTTGTAAAGACACATTATTCAAAATTAGTTCGTCAAAATATGAACCATCTGGTGCAATAAATGTAGAATTTGCATGTTAATTTCTGAAAAATGTGCTTTTTTTGGTCATCAAAATTTGCTCTTTAGTGCAACTATTTTTGTTGTGGTATTTTCTTTGGAAATTTGTAAAGACACATTTTTCAAAATTAGTCCGGCAAAATTTCAACCATCTGGTGCAATTAATGTAGAATTTGCATGTAATTTCTGAAAATGCGTTTTTTTTTGGTCATCAAAATTCGCCTTCTAATGCAACCATTGTTGTTGTGGTGAACTTGCGATTGCTTTCTTTGGAAATTTGTAAAAACATTATTCAAAAAAGTCTGTCAAAATGTTAACCATCTGTTGAAATTAATGTGGAATTTCCATGCGTTGTTTAACATTTAAAAAGTTTTTTAGGAATCAGTTAAAAATTCTCGCTAAGCTTGAGTCTACAGGTAGTGCCATGGCTCCGTGGCTCTATATAACGAGCTGCCCCTGCTTAGTTCTATAGTGAAAACATTCCTTAGGGTTCTTCAGGAGTCCACTAGTGTGCGAATGCTGTAAGGATTTAAATGCTCGCGTTTTTCTCGAAACCATTTTTTTGGGAAGACAAATTACTTGAAAACCGTTGTACGGATCGATTTAAAATTTTGACAGTAGCTTCACAATTACATTCTCTATGGAAATACGTAGCCGTTTTCTTATATAATAAGAACTTTTTTTTTTAATAAAGAATTTACTGCCAAAAATCGGTTCATTTTTTCAAACGTGCATCATTTCTACAAAATTTGATTTAAAAAAAAAACCGTACGTACATCCATAGCCAGTGGTATAAAAGTTATAAGAAAAATTGTGATTTTGCTCTAGATCTTATACTTTACGAGAAATTGAAGTTTAAAAAAATGACGATTTCAAAAGCGAATTTTCCTAGCCCTTTAAGAACGTCAAACCATTTGGGTTGTCCTGATCTAGACTACATTTAAATATTTAAACATCATTCACTGGCGGTGTAATAAATTACACCGGCAATAAACAACTATTTATATGGATGGTGAAAAATTTGGAATACATTCGAGTTAACAACCGTTATTATTATCTATTATGATTAAGTAACAAATTAAGATTCCATCTTTGGGGTATGAGAGTGCCCCGCAGACCATAGACACCCACATTGATTTGTCTCACACGGCAAGATTGCCTTTCGGTGTCTCCAACGCACAAACATTTTTAGCAGAATGAATGGAATCTTAATAGGAATTCCACGCAACACAATGTGTATCGATCAGGTCAGAATTTATTGGATGCCCTTGTTCATGACATCGAATAATTGCAAAGTTATAAAACCATTCCGTGGCCACGTTTCCTTAAAAGCGAATCTTTGATTATTTCATATACGTTTATGGTACGACCTGGAGTCTATGAAGCTTTCTAAATGTATATTTTTACAACTAACGTGTTATTAAAAAAAGGGGTAACGATGGTTTGAAGAATTGCAGAAAAAATAAAATCAAATCTTACGGTTTATTAATTGAAGTACATGGCAGAAAATACTGCTACTGTATCCAGGTTGTGTGTACTAGAGATGGACTCTTTTTTGTGAGTCGACTCGTGGAAAAGAGTCGTCTGAAATGAGTCATGAGTCAACTCTTAACTCTTTGAAAGAAGTAATAAAACATATCAGGAAAAAAGAGAAGAGCAAAAAAAATATTGGAAAAGAGTCGTCTGAAATGAGTCATGAGTCAACTCTTAACTCTTTGAAAGAAGTAATAAAACGTATCAGGAAAAAAGAGAAGAGCAAAAAAAATATTTACTTATTTAAAATTGTTGCCAAATACTGAGTAATAAAAATCATTTTCCAAAAAATTGATGGGTTAAAACTGCGTCTGGTAAAAATACTGCCGTTTACCGTCTGATCTTTACCAAGCTTTACAAAAGTAGCATAAAACTTGAATACTATTTACAAACAAAACCGAATAATTGGGTAATCAAAACTTGCATATGCACATCGAGTATTATTTCCTTTGTAAATATTTATGTAGAACTTGTTTAGTCTTCACTTTTATCAATTGATTACCTTAATTAGTGAAGCTGGATTATTTTTATCTAATCTATCCCAAACATATCCGTAACTTATTTCAAATATAATTCCGCATTCCCGTAAGTTATAAAGACAGACTGCTAAGAAAAATTGGTCTGAATAAAGATGTATGTATATCAGTCCACGCAGATTCTGATAAAATAATCGGATGTACCATTGGTATGCTAATCAGTGGAACGGGAGTAATATAGGCCGTATAAATTCGCGCTTTAGTAGCAATCGCAGAACATATCTCCGTTTTTCTCAAAAACTATAAAGATATGTATTGTGCAAAAACTCGCCAACACATCCCACAACTGCTAGTAGAAGTACAAGTAATAAAAGCTGTTCGTTATTTAAATTTGCTGCAGGGGCGGACTAGAAAGTACTTACTAGTACAAAGTGATATATTTGTGTAATAATGGAAGTCGTTTAAAGTAATCTAATAAATCAGAGAGAATAGTGTAGGTGTTAATATTTACATTTAATAATGTAACGGAAAATTTTATTCTTAAATTTTTGTGATATGTTTTTATTATCAAAATGATTTATTTGATCATCTGCTAAAACAATTTCAAAATTTAAACAATTTGTGTTCTCGTGCAATTATTTTCAAAACCAGTAAAGGAAAGTCTTTGGATTTTTAAAGTATCTTGTAGAGGAATTGATTTTGAGTAAATCTGGAAATTTTCACATTTGCAGCAATTGTTTTTATATTTTTTTGAGAATCAGGCAATTGAACAATTTCAAAATTTGAACAATTTGTGTTCTCATGCAATTATTTTCAAAACCAGTAAAGGAAAGTCTTTGGATTTTTAAGGCATCTTGTAGAGGAATTGATTTTGAGTAAATCTGGAAATTTTCACGTTTGCGGCAATTGTTTTTATATTTTTTTTAGCTTTGGGCAATTGAAACACTTCAAAATTTGAACAATTTGTGTTCTCGTGCAATTATTTTGAAAAGCAGTGAAGGAAAGTCTTTGGATTTTTAAGGCATCTTGTAGAGGAATTGATTTTGAGTATATCTGGAAATTTTCACATTTGCGGCAATTGTTTTTATATTTTTTTTAGCTTTGGGCAATTAAAAACTTAAAAATTTGAACAATTTGTGTTCTCGTGCAATTATTTTCGAAACCAGTAAAGAAAAGTCTTTGGATTTTTAAGGCATCTTATAGAGGAATTGATTTTGAGTAAATCTGGAAATTTTCACATTTGTGGCAATTGTTTTTATATTTTTTTAAGCTTTGGACAATTAAACAACTTAAAATTTTAAACAATTTTTGTTCTCGTGCAATTATTTTCAAAAGCAGTGTAGGAAAGTCTTCGGATTTTTAAGGAATCTTGCAATAGAGTTGATTTTGAGTAAATTTGGAAATTTTCACGATTGTGGCAATGTTTTTATATTTTTTTGAGGTTCTAGACAAACAACAGAATTTCAACAGTTTGTGTTTTGTTTGGATTTTTCGAAGAATCTTGTATCATAGTTGATTTTGTGTTAATCTGAAAATTTTTACCGTTGTGGCAATTGTTTTTGAGGTTTTAGACAATCAAAAACTCGAAAATGGAAAAAATCGAAAAAACAAACTTCTTTAATAATCATCGTAAACCTGTATGTAATACCTCTTTTTTCATCAGAAGAACGAGATAAATCGATTGGCATTAAAAAATTTCATCTACAAAAATTTTCAAAAAAGTTAGCAAGTCACCATGAACTTTACGAAATTTTTTGAAAAAAGTCGATTTTTTCAAACTTTAAAAGGCCGTAGCGGCTAAACAAAGAATTCAAATCGAACGCGGATTTCAAATCTGTGCTCGTTGGGTGCTAATTAGTCAGTTTTAATTGAAATTGGCGATTTTAAATTTTTGACGAAAACTTGAAAAAATACCCAAGGGTCCCCCCTTCTTACTTTTTCACAAAAAATGGATTTAAAATTATTTCCTGGAAAAACCACTGGTTCGATTCGGCGTTTCTATACGTCACTGGAAAGATCGCTCCAAGGCGCTTCAGAAAATGTATTTGCGCAACCACAAATGTCAATTTCAAGCCCGTGACGCGTTCGCAAAGAAAACTTGAAAATGAAAAAAATCGAAAGAACTAACTTTTTTAATAATGATCGTAGACCTTTATGTAGTACCTCTTTTTCATCAGAAGAACGAGCTAAATCGATTGGCGTTAAAAAATTTCATCTAGAAAAATTTTCAAAAAAGTTAGCAAGTCAGCATGAACTTTATGGAAAATTTTGAAAACAGTGGATTTTTTCAAACTTTGAAAGGCCGTAGCGACTAAACGAAGAATCCAAATCGAACGCGGATTACAAATCTGTGCTCGTTGGGTGCTAGTTAGTCAGTTTCAATTGAAATTGGCTATTTTAAATTTTTGACGAAAACTTGAAAAACTACCCAAGGGTCCCCCCTTCTTACTTTTTCACAAAAATTGGATTTAAAATGATTTTCTGAAGAAACCACTGGCTCGATTCGGGGTTTCTATACGTCACTGGAAAGATCGCTCCAAGGCGCTTCAGAAAATGTATTTGCGCAACAACAAATGTAAATTTTAAGCCCGTGACGCGTTTGCAAAGAAAACTCGAAAATGGAAAAAATCAAAAAACTAACTTTTTTAAAAATCACCGTAGACCCTTTTGTAGTACCTTTTTTTTCATCAGAAGAACGAGTTAAATCAATTGGTGTTACAAAATTTCATCTAGAAAATTTTTCAAAAAAGTTAGCAAGTCACCATGAACTTTATCGAAAATTTTGAAAACAGTGGATTTTTTCAAACTTTGAAACGCCGTAGCGACTAAACGAAGAATCCAAATCGAACGCGGATTACAAATATGTGCTCGTTGGGTGCTAATTAGTCAGTTTCAATTGAAATTGGCGATTTTAAATTTTTGACGAAAACTTGAAAAACTACGCAAGGGTCCCCCCTTCTTACTTTTTCACAAAAATTGGATTTAAAATGATTTCCTGAAGAAACCACTGGTTCGATACGGGGTTTCTATACGTCACTGGAAAGATCGTTCCAAGGCGCTCCAGAAAATGTATTTGCGCAACCACAAATGTAAATTTTAAGCCCGTGACGCGTTTGCAAAGAAAACTCGAAAATGGAAAAATCGAAAAAAGTATTTTTTTAATAATCATCATACACCTGTATGCAATACCTCTTTTTTCATCAGAAGAATGAAACAAATCGATTGGCGTTAAAAAATTTTATCTAGAAAAATTTTCAAAAAAGTTAGCAAGTCACCATGAACTTTTTGAAAAAAGTAGATTTTTTCAAACTTTGAACGAAGAATCCAAATCGAACGCGGATTTCAAATCTGTGCTCGTTGGATGCTAATTAGTCAGTTTTTTTTTACTTTTGAATAGTATTTTACATTTCATTACTGTTGAGTTAGGTCCATAATGACACACTTCTCAAGATTATAACAAGTCAGTCATTGTTTTCTATTGATCACATTTGCATAGGGTACACCCCTCTTGGTTCTGTTTAATTTCTTACATTAACTCCTTAGTTTAGTTCGGAGGCGATTCTCGTTATTCCTAATGCGCCATTTGCAATCACTTTCTTGTAAAAGTTGTTCACCGGATCTTCTGATTGCTCTATCTTTTGGTATTACGAATGTCCTTACAGTTATATAAATGGTATTAAGGTTAAAATGATATAATGCAAAAATGTCGTGACTGACTGGGTAATACCTAAGTCAAAAAAAAAAAAAGAATGTCCTTACTTAGCTGACTCTATATAGACTATAGATCGGCAAAAATCAAAGAGTCGACTCATCGAAATAGTAAAGTGACTCATTGTTAAAATGAGTGACTCAAAATGATAATAGCACTAATATTATTTCATCACATCGCCAGTTCAAGAATGTCCATGGCACAGCTTACTTAGCTGACTTTATATAGACTAGAGATCGGTAACTCGTGAGTGAGTCGATTCAAAGAGTCGACTCATGGAAATGAATCTAATAGTCAAGTGACTCATGGTTAAAATTAGTGACAAAATAATTCCGACCGAATCTCTTTGTTGAAAATTTATAATACATTTTTGTTTTTGTGTTTTGTTTGCTGCTGTAACAATTTGTATACAGATACGCATACATTTGTAGCAGTCTGCATTTACATCTGTACATTACGTCCGTATTTAAAGGTAGAATGGTAATCTCGAACGCGGCGGCATTTATAGCCATGTCGATGAAATTTATTGGTCCCGATGGAGTGGACTGGATCTTCACTCAAATAACAACTCCATCGGCGAGTTTAGATAAAAATATGTCGGATTTTCAAAGTGTCCACGTCTGGACCACCCCGCGCAAGCCCCGTCAAAACGCTCAATTTTTGGGTGAATAAACCCGCGTGAAAATACCAGTTTTATAGAAATATAGGAATCCCATGCATCCGCACAATGAATCAAATTGATGCCAGAGAGTCATTTTAATGCCAGAACCGGCTCCACTTTCTTTCGCTCCGCGTTTCGCACGTAGCCGCTCCACTCTCACAAAGCCAAAGTTAGCGCATTAACATATTTCAGAAAGAACAAAAATAAATGCCGATTTTTCGATTATTCATGATTCATGATCGAATTTCAAGGAAGCCGGATTAATTACCGAAACCCAGTGTACGTAATCGATTACTTGCAATTTGCACGGTTTTGGACAATTGGGTTGATTAAAATTAATTCGAAATGCTAAGAATTTTGATTCATACTTTCTAATACTCTTATTAGATTAATAATAATTAAGTTTTTCTGTACACGTTTAAGATGAATGAAAATAAGAACCATAAAGAGGGAATTAGCTGTTCTACCATATTTTTTGGAATTTTGCTCATCACTTTTTCCAGACTTTCAAAAGAGTCAAAAGTAACTTCAAGAGTGGACTCTTCTCGATGAGTCGATTCACATAAAAGAGTCATTTCGCCCACCTCTGGTGTATTATTTTTTTATTTTAATACACGTTTAATATATATAATAATAAGAATCATAAAGTGGCAGATGACCTCGCCAAAAAAACAAAAAAAAAAACAAAAAAAAAAAATCATAAAGAGAGAATTAGCTGTTCTACCATCTTTTTTGTTTGAAATTTTGCTCATCACTTTTTACCACGCACACTTTTTAACTTTTTCAAAAGAGTAACTATTTTCACATTTATTTTTAACGCTAGATGTACATTTCGGGTACTATGTACATCTAGCGTTAAATATAAATGTGAAGAAATGAATATAACTGTATTTTATTAGTAAATAAATCTTCACGTAACTCACAAAACACATTAGTGTTAACTCTTTTCAGTCCACTCTTCACGAAAAGTCAATTCACAAAAAAGAGTCACCCACTTCTAGTCTGTATATTTTTTTTACAATACACGTTTAAGATAAATAATAATAAAAATCATAAAGAGAGAATTGGCTGTTCTACCATCCAAATTAAAGAGTTCCTTCAGTAATCCAAGAAGACCCTTCGAAAATTATTTAATCTACTACTTCAGTATGTAAACCTATTTATTAGAATTTTGTTATTATAACGAAAAAAATTGTGTAATAATATATATAATGTATAATTTGAATACAAAAGAAATATGTACCCGTATTGTTTCGGTGGTCAAGACAAAGCCACGGTAAAGCTTCGTTGGTGGTTCAAAATGCCACGGGGGAATGTGTGGGTGTTGAATTTAAAACTAGATTTTAGCAAATAAATTACTGATATTATTGGAAGTATCTCCTTACAATAGTACTATTGTGATTGTAGATTGACAACTGAATATATCGTAATATTACGAAGGTTAATCATGAATAACGTTTTACATCAGAAGTTAATAGGTGCGATCTCTGCAACCTACCCTACCTAACGGTATTGCCACCTCTGCTACCTCAGCCGTACTAAAAAAAAGTCACTGTTATAATTATTATATCGTGTGAGCCACAATTTTCTTTCAGAGTTGGCTGTGAAATAAATGAGATATGTCGCATATTATTACGTCATGAGACTAGATTACTTGAGCCAAGGAGCCATGACACTACCTATAGTTTCAAGCTCAACAAGAATTTTTAATTAATCATTCAAACATTTTTGGCCTAGGATGGTAAATCGTTCTTTCTTCAAAACAGGAGGGGGGTGGGGGGGGGGGGGGGGGTTCGTATATTGTAAAAGTGGCTCTACCATCAACATGTTCCACGAGCCGCCACTGGATTACTTCAGTTGAATTATATTTAAAAAAAAAGAATTAATCTCATGACTGCTATGTTTCTCTCTCTCTATCTCTCTCTCTCTCTCTCTCAGGCATGGCCAACTCTGAAACAAAATTCTGTGTCTCACACCGTAAAAACGCTCGAAGTAAGCTACAAGAATATGTAATGAAAAGTGAGAATGCCATTGAAGATGGTCTTCATATGACCTTGTACTTGCTATTCAAGGACTGTTATTTAATGCTGCACTGAAAATCCTTTCATGTTTTCCAAAATAAGTATTTTTGGAATTCTTTAAAGAAGTAGCTAAATTGGTTTTTCCGCAATCAATTTCCAAAGATTGCCAGTAAAAATTCCTCTCTACCATCAACATGTTCCACGAGCCGCCACTGGATTACTTCAATTGAATTAGATTTAAAAAAAAAGAATTAATCTCGGACATGACTGCTATGTTTCTCTCTCTCTCTCTTTGAGGCATGGCCAACTCTGAAACAAAATTCTGTGGCTCACACCGTATGTTGTAAAACGCTCGAAGTAAGCTGCAAGAATATGTAATGAAAAGTGAGAATGCCATTAAAGATGGTCTTCACATGACCTTGTACTTGCTTTTCAAGGACTGTTATTTAATGCTTTCATGTTTTCCAAAATAAGTATTTTTGGAATTCTTAAAAGAAATAGCCAAATTGGTTTTTCCGCAATTTTGAACACCTTTCCAAAGATTGCCAGTAAAAATTCATCTGCTACCATGATTTCTTAGTTTCTGAAAGATTAGTTGATTAACTCTGTGTTGGAAATTTTCGTCGAAATCTGCGGTTGTTGACAAAACTTAAGAGAATGTGTGCACGTAACATTCCTCTCCTTAATCATAAAGCTGAAATGTCATGAAACAAGTATCAAGCAGGGGCGACTCGTTATGTAGAGCCAAA
Source organism: Ocypus olens (assembly GCA_910593695.2). Lineage (NCBI taxonomy): Eukaryota > Metazoa > Arthropoda > Insecta > Coleoptera > Staphylinidae > Ocypus > Ocypus olens. The sequence continues at coordinate 3,261,633 of OU343057.1, read as the reverse complement.
GAGCCATGGTACTACCTGTAGTTTCAAGCTCAGCAAGAATTTTTAACTCGTTCTTAAAACACTTTCGCCAGTTATTTTGGTCTAGGAAGATAAATCGTTCTTTCTTTCTTCAAAAACAGGATCTTCATATGACCTTGTACTTGCTATTCAAGGACTGTTATTTAATGCTTCGCTGAAAATCCTTTCATGTTTTCCAAAATAAGTATTTTTGGAATTCTTCAAAGAAGTAGCCAAATTGTTTTTTCCGCAATTTTGAACACCTTTCCAAAGATTGCCAGTAAAAATTCCTCTGCTACCATGATTTCTTAGTTTCTGAAAGATTAGTTGATTAACTCTGTGTTAGAAATTTTCATCGAAATCTGCGATTGTTGACAAAACTTAAGAGAATGTGTGCACGTAACATTCCTCTCCTTAATCATAAAGCTGAAATGTCATGAAACAAGTATCAAGCAGGGGCGGCTCGTTATGTAGAGCCAAAGAGCCATGGCACTATCTGTAGTTTTAAGCTCAGCAAGAATTTTTAACTCGTTCTTAAAACACTTTCGCCAGTTATTTTGGTCTAGGAAGATAAATCGTTCTTTCTTTCTTCAAAAAAAGGAGGGGTGGTATATTGTATAAGTGGCTCTACCATCGACATGTTCCATGAGCCGCCACTGGTATCAAGTATCAATAATTATAATAAATAAAACTTATGCTAAATACAACTCAATTCTATTTAAAGATTGTTTAAATTAAGCACTTGATTGGTTTCACAATTTTTTACAATTTATTCCGACTAGTTTCGATTTTTACATCATTATCTAGGAATTTCAACAAACTTTGATTTTGATAAACGAGAACCAAATTCAACAAATACTCAATTCTAGTAAAAGATTTTTACATCATTATCTAGGAATTTCAACAATCTTTAATTTAAAAAAAATGTTTCACCACGTGATAAACGAGAACCAAATTCAACAAATACTCAACTCTAGTAAAATTTTGATATTTTGTAGTTCTCAACTCTTAAAAGGGACAATTAATTAACAATGAATTCATTTCCTACCTTTTTCGACAAAATATGCATTTTGGCCTTAATCGTGTCCATTTTACGTAACGGTACGAAATTGATGTCGTCTTGACAACCAAAATAATTCACCAGAGGATCGGCACGGCGGCAAAAAGCCAATGTCAAAATTGCCTCGTAAAACCTGAAGGCCATTGACGTTCCATAAAAGTGTGTGAGTCCGGCTCGTGTTTAACGGTTTTCTTTTGTAAATCCATTCAACTCGAATGTGCCAATTGTTGGATTATTTTATTTGCAGCGCACATTAGTTTTTATTGATGTTTATGTTCTTAATAGTTGTTTATGGCGCGATGTTTAGTTTTTTTTTTTAATGGGCCCAGTTTAATTCGATAATTATTCTTAATTATCAGGTTAAAAAAAAAAATTAAGCGTTGTATCCCAACTATACCTTTTTAACATCTTCAGTGACAAAAAATAAAAAATGAAAAGTACGAACACGGCTATGAGAAAAATGTTTTAGGTTGGTACCGGTACTTCCAATATATTCATACGCGACGTCGCCAATAGACACATTATTAACAATTTGTTATTGTTATTGTTCTTGATTTCCGCTACGGAGAACGTTCTAAATGATGTGACGCAATATTCTTGAGTACGTAATAAATTAAGTTTCGTAAGTACTACTTTTTGTGGCGAGAGTTGTTCGGTGGATTTCTACCACTCAAAATGTCAAAAAAGTCTAATCTAGGATTAGACGGAGTATTGGAAAATTTCGCAATGTTTTACATATCGTCACAGGAGTGACAAAAAATAATTTATAGCTTTCCGGGAAAAGATTGTGTACTAAAATCTCAATTTTGGTCCAAAGGGTGGTTAGGCGGTACTGTCGCAAGGCCTCTAGTACGTTTTTTAAATAAATGTCACTATTATTGGTTACTCTTTCGACTTTAAATATTCATATGTCTTCAGTTACATTCATTTTTACCAACTATTACAATTCATCCATTCCTCGTGCTCACAATTTTTGGATCTATGGTGTGCATTGCTACTTTTTTATTTATTTATTTTTCGGCCCGGAGGCGCGGCGGCCCAGAGGATATGGTTCCTGTTTCTTAGCTTCGAATCCCAAAAATGGCCGGCCGTTCCATGGATGTCATCTAGATTTTGACCTCTCGTATTGACGTATGAATTATAAACTATGTGGTAAATAAAACACGTGTGTTGAGAATTTTCACAAATTTTTAATGTAGAAATACTGCGACATATATTATTATTAATTACAAAAATCGGTCGTGGCAGAATGCTCAAGTTGGCTAAGACAATTCTAACTACGTTAACTCGAATTTCCATTAACCATCCTTGACCCCCTTTCTTACATCTAATATTAAAGTTAGTAACCATGAAAAGTATTCATAATAATTCTGTATCGAAATCAATACAATTTTCAGTAGAATAATTGAGAAGAGTGGTGTAACAACCTGAACGTGCTTAGAGCTGGCCAAATGGACAAAAAAATAAGGACATGCAATGTTCAACGTCCTTGATAAAATCAAAAACCGCTGATAATTTACAGAGTAATCATTTATAAGTTGATTTTTTAATATTAAAATAAATAAATCGTACCGCGATCGGTATCCGTTAAATTTAAGTAACCGATGGTGTTTGGGTGTTGTTATTTTATGGCCGCTTGCGGGCGAGACGCTGGGCAGAAATGGGTCGTTCACATTTTGGAATGCCTGTTACTCGGAAAACCGCAAAAAATTTTACGAATTTGACCTCCAATCTTACTAGCCTAGCGATTTGTTTCATACATGAGGTCTATCACGTAGACTCGTGCCGCCGTAGGTTTCACGTGACGCTCGCGGATTGCGGCCACGCTCGCGAATACTTTTATGACGTGTTTTTTATTTATTTATATTGGATATTATTATCTGCGCAACGCTTATTACTTAATTTAATACACTACGCGATTGCGATTCGCTTGCAATAACGGCAGCAAACCGCTTAATCATTAATTGCGTTAAATACCAAATGCCGTAATAAGAATACGCAGGTATTGCAACTATTTGTATTCTAAAAGTGCGCTCGTACGTAATCGCGCAATCAAATTTGCGGTGATACAATTGTTTATCCGTAGTATACTTAACCTTGAGAAGTACTCCCTAATCCGGGCGATGCACTGCCGTGCACGTACCACGGTTTTGCACGACGTACACGTCCGTTCGTGCATGTACGACAGTTGATGGGTACATTTGCACGACGGACCAAAGTTCTTTCGCCGCTTGAATTTTGGTACGTCGTTCCAACAGATGCATTTTTACACGCGTTTTTGCCTTGCACATTCTCTTTCGCCCGAACGTGCCGTACCCATCGTTGATGTACGACGTGCATGCAGGGCCGCGACAAGCGGGGGTGTTAGGGGTGCCCAGCACCAGGGCGGCATGTCTTGGTGATTACCCCGAAGCATCGATGCTAACAGCCCTCTTAGCTTGGCGCCCACAATTTACAAACAAGATTTAGATATGCAATTTTTGCCCTGCACCCCGGCGGCAACATACCGTGGCGCGGCCCTGCGTGCATATACGTCAGTGTTCGTCATACATGCACGACAGTGCAAATAGTGAAGATAATTAATCAAACAAGCGTTGTTTATGAATCTAGGACGTAATAATTTAAATTAATTCATTAACGCCTTAAACAATTTGTTCTTATTGGAAACCTTAGTGATATGTTTTTTTAGAAAATTATGTGGTAGTGGAGAGTTTTTAAACCTATTCTCACGCATAGTTTCTAAATCCTTCCAAAAAATGCTGGAATACACTCTACCTACAAAACTCAGTCCGAATAAAAAAATGTCTACCAATGCATGAATAAGTTGAATTATTAGAAATTCTTAGAAATGAAATTTAGAAGGTTTTATTAAAGAGATCCAGAGGGTGTTCGGTGGACACTATCACATCCTGCAATTTAACGATCACAAACATGATAGTTATAAGTGAATATCACAATTTAAGACAAAGAAAAATACGGCAGCTGAAGTAATTTAATCGTAAAAGCATTGGCGTGGGTTCGATTGGTTGGATTGTGGCGTGCTGCACTCAAACCAGTGCCCACATTAAGCGGGTAAGTACCGCGTCGAAAATCGATGCATTTTTGATGGTCAGCATATACATAATTCTGAAGTTAATATCAAATATTAAGAAATCATATTTTGCATATTTAGAGAGAAAGGGTTAAACTATTCGTCTATAGAATTTGATTTTTTTTTAATCATCAGACATACTGTATAATTTATCCTGAAAATTACCAATATTGGATGGATATCTGGAGCTTTTCTCTGCAAAGAATTAAAAATGTAAATCTACGGAAACATAGTTTATACCTTTGAAAACAATATGTACGTAATAAAATTGTCACTTGTTATCAAATGAAGTCGCAAAAACGTAAGAGCTGCACCTCTGCAAACATGAATTTGCTTCATTTTTGCCGCTGTAATGAACGCCACCTGCATGAAACATATTGTATCAACCCTGGAGGCATGCACCAACACATTTACGTATTCGGTTAAATTTCGGGCCCAAGATAGTGGCGATTATCATTTTCTATTAGACCATTCTGGGATAACTTTGGCGCGAGGCTAAAAATTTCATCTTTAAAAAAATCTAAGAATAATGAATGGCCTGAATGAAAAATGGACGTGGATGTTTAGTGGTTGTCCTTTCTATATATGAAATTATTACTTGGGGCCGCGGTGGCCTAGTGAGTAGAGCTCCTGCTCGCGGGCCTCGTGGTCGTGGGTTCGAATCCCATCCGTGCGGTCACTTTTTCGGAATGAAAATCCGCTGTGCGGGTCCATGGATGTCTAATGTATGTCCCATTCATTATTAAAATGAAATCTCTCTTGGCTAGATGCTTACGCCAATTCCAAATCATCCGCACTTCATCAACTCGAATTCCCGTCAACCATCCTTCCTTTAACCACTTCGCGCCCATGCTGCTTTGATTTAATCCCAGAGTTGATGAAAAATTACTTCTTTGTTGTTGTTGCCTTTTTCTACGAAATATAATTTCACTGTCTCAAACTTACCCATTTATGCAAACAAATATCCCATAGATGGCGCTAAAGGAATAATTTTTTTGTACAATGTATTTTCTTTTTTTGCTTGTTGCCACATGTGGCAACCTGGGCGTGAAGAGGTTAAAAAAAATATTACAAACCATCGGTTGTGGCAAAATGCCCAATTCCCACTAACATCCGCACTTCCTTAACCAAAATTCCCATCAACCATCCTTCCTCTAAAAAATAAATATAACTTTTTACACGAAAGGGGCGAAATTCTGATTCCTTTTACTACGTTTATATAGAAATAGGAAAATAGTGGCAGACGCCAAAAAAAAAAAATTACTCAGAAGTAAACTCTGACGAATAGCAAATGAAATGATACCCAGACATAGGGTACTACACAATAACCCAAATTTATAGGTTATATTGGATCAGTGCCATCGGTAATACAGTTCCAAAAATATTCGAACGTGAAGATTCAGTAGGTGGCACACGAAAACAGTTGAGTGCAGACGATGTTAATGTGTTGAAGAGTCATCGTGAGACGTGAGGATAACGATGTCTAGTCGGAGCTAGTGAAATGTGGTTGCGGTTTATCCAGACAAACTCTCCTAAATACGATTTTGAGTGACATCATGCGAAATTAATAGGAAGAATGTATTTGCGGCGAAAAAATGAGTCACACCATAAGCGTTTACGTTGCGATTGTGAACATTCTACTACGATCTACAATTTGTTGACCTATATACATACAGGGTGTTACAAAAAGTAACGAAATACTGATATATTTTTTTTATTTTAGAGTTTAACACAGAAGTGGTTTATGTAACTATGACATTGAAATTCTCCAAGGTCATCACGTATAAATAATAATAATAATAATACTCATTTATTGCCCTACGGGAAGACCATTACAGGGATATATATATATATACAGGGTGTTTCAGGGCTCTGGGAACGGTCAATCACGTGCTTATTTTTCAAAATTTCGAAAAAAAAATTATACAAAAGTTGTGTATAATAGTGAGCTGCACGTCCTAAAAATATTAAAATTTCTACAGGGTGTCTCATAACAAAGTTACAGACCAAACTTATGTTTTTTTTAAATTGAACACCCTGTATTTTTTGTCATTTTTGAATTATATGGAGCAAATAAAGGTGAGTTACTTCAATACTTCCTATACCTATGGTTTGCCGTTTTCGAAATATTTGAAGATTTGTTGAAATGCATGGTCTGGGTTAAATTTTATTTTTGCCCCAGTGATTGATGTTGAACGATTAAAATCATTACTATTATTTGGTTGAAGGTTCGAACTATAGAGCCAACCATGATTTCATACAAAAAATTATACAGGGTGATAAAAACAATGCGGTAGAAAAACCCAACTTTTAAAGTTGAATAACTTCGTTTTTTCAAATGGCACACCCTGTATTTAGTAACGTATTCTCAAGTAGAATCCAATTATCTTTCAGATTATAATAATTATTCCTAATATGATAATCGACGAATATAAGAAAACTATTGAGATTAGGAACAGGGAACCCTTACACAAAAAACCTGTTTTTTACCTAACTTATTTAATATGTAAAATGCACTCATTTATTGAAACGATTCGCGCGCCATCTATTGTAAAATGGTTGTACCAATTCAAATAAACATCAAAGGAGATTGTTAAAAAAACCCGTTTTTACCTAACTTATTTAATATGTATCCGTAACGCCAATGGATAATGAAAACATAGGTTAGACCGCGGAGAAGTCTGGGGGAAAACTCTTGAGATTCTATCAAAAATAAAAAATTCACGATTTTCTCTGAAACTATCAATGATACAAAAAAAGAAAGTGTTTGTGTTTTAATTCTGTTTAATAACAGACGAGCTGCCGCTAAACTATATGAAATGCACTCATTTATTGAAACGATTCGCGCGCCATCTATTGTAAAATGGTTGTACCAATTCAAATAAACATCAAATGAGAATGTTAAAAAAAACCCGTTTTTACCTAACTTATTTAATATGTATCCGTAACGCCTATGGATGATGAAAACATAGGTTAGACCGCGGAAAAGTCTGGGGGGAAACTCTTGAGAATCTATCAAAAATCAAAAATTCGCGATATTCTCTGAAACTATGAATGATACAAAAAAATGTTTCAGATAAAAGTTGAACGGTTTGGAGGTGAACACACAGTCGTTACATAATGACCTTGGTTTGACCTTGTGACATCTACGTAAGGTCAAGTGAAATTCAAAGCGAGCGCTGTATCTCAAAAACTAATCCAGGAATTAACATGAAACTTTGAATATCAGTCTTATTTGATAATCCCAAGAGAAGAAACGCTTTTGGTAAAATTTCGTACACCAGAAGTGGGTCTTTACCTCAACCGTTTTTTGTTTCGGGGAATCGAACCCGCTCGACTCGTGATGCAGCAAGCGGATGCTCGCTACACCAGCGGGCCACCGTATTAATATTGTTGAACACGTTCACACGTTCGCTGTCACCGCAATTGGGATTGCATTTACGCAAGTATAAAGTCGGACGCACTAACGCGTCGGTGGCAGCGAACGTGTTAATATCTCTAGTATAAATAATACATATTTGTCTTTAAGAAGAATTGGTAAGATTCGTGTAAATGATGTTTTTTTTTTATTATTTGCAAGAACCAGAAGCAATTGAGTGCTCCAGGCAAGTCCGTTTTTTTGAGATAATGAAAGTTATGTTAACTCCTGAAAAGAAAATCAAACAGTGGTTGATGTATCAATTATCCGGTACTACAATGAATTTATGTGTTCAATTGGCGAAGAATGTATTTATTGTAATCGAGTGCTCGGCGCTTTTCCCTATAAGGAGAAGACAAGTTATTGCTTTGATATAAGTGAAAAGCAATCATTTCACTTAAATTGGCATGGTTATGGATTGCCACAGGGCATGTAAGGCATTCTTAGTCTACATAATATCAGTTATCTAATCGATTAAATGGATGTTAGTGTAAAGTGAGTGAGTGTACGTGCACGAACAAAATTGTGTGGTCACTCGATTTTCGCACAGTACCATCACTTAATTTCACTTTTAATCTTAAAGAATAATATTGAAGATGGAAATGAGTGGTAAACTAAGCGCACACTTGTCGGAAGCGGACGAACGGCACGCATCGGATAAAATTGCTTAACACGCTTGTAAACAAGTCAAGGCTTGGAATGGATAAATGTGCGTTGACTCGTTTACAACTGTGTTAAGCAATTTTATCCGATGCGTACCGTCCGTCCGCTTCCGGCAAGTGTGCGCTTAGCTGTAGGCAGCGGCGGCTCGTGGATCTTCATAGAGGAGGATAAGACAGAGATGTCGCTTGTGCTGATGTATTGGTCAAATTTCCTTCCAGACATCCACGAGCTGGTAAGCTTTGTTAGTTAGGGTTATCTATACTTTCTACAAAATAAAAAAAAATAGCAATTTGAAACTGCGTTACTGACCAAAGCGATGATCAGATCCACGTCTACAATAATAACAGCTCTTGTTAGTACTTTGGCTCTGATTCTGGCGATTCTCAGTTTCATTGAATATTCAGTGCAATATCGACGTTTACCTTAGTTGTACAGAAAGGTCAAATAAAACTGTGGAAAGCAAATGCAGATACACCGACGAAATCGAAAAGGCAAGATAAGTGCAGAGTTGTAGGAGCAATAATTGAATCAGTATGCTGTTTCAGAAATTCGATAATTGAAGTGAATTCAACGTGGAAATGTAACAAAAATCAACTGAAGAAAATACAAAAAGTGCAGAATTAATCAAAAGAGACTCAAACTTTAAATTACATAAAAACCTTTGCATGTTTATTAGTCATCTTTCCCAATAATCATTATCAAACCTAAGAACAGGAATTTTCGGCATTCAAACATCGAAAATGCGACTATGTTTGAAAATTCCAAGAAAGTGCAGACTTCCTAATTTGATAAAATTATTCAAAAAAGGCTGCACCTTCAAATTCAAAATAAACTTAAGCATGTTAATTGGTCAGTTTTCTCAAAAATCACGATCAAGCCCAACAATAGTTTTACTTTCGACATTCAAAATCGAAAACGTGTTGATTTCGTAAAGTCCATAACAAGTGAAGTCGTTCAACTTTTCAATAATTCTTTGGAAACGATTGGACTTTTAACCCCTTCATGCCCAGGTCGCCACATGTGGCAACAAGCAAAAAAGAAAGAAAACAAATATTTTATAAGAAAAAAATTACCCATTTAGCGCCATCTGTGGAATATTTTTATCATACGTTTTTGCATAAATGGCTAGAATTGTGACATTGTGGACTAATAATTTCGTAGAAAAAGGTGACAACAACAAAAGAGTAAAAGCAGCATGGGCGTGAAGTGGTTAAAGGTAGAAACACCAAAGTGGCGAAATCTATTGCCTGAATGCTGTACTGAACGAAATCCTGGTGGCTTTAACACCGACAAGATATGGACATTGGCGGCAAATATAACAATATTAATGTGAACATTAAATAGTTTTCCCCTATCATTGGACTTTTATTTTTCAGAAAGGATTTCTTAAGTGATTTAAATAAATATTCAAAGTAGTCGAAATAATTATCAGCCTGAAAACAAAATTAGTTACCGTTTAAAAAAAATAACCTTTCTCAAATTCGAAAGCGCGGAACGTTGAAGAGTTGATGTAAAAAAGATCTTGTATCGTCGCACCATCTTTCGGACATCTTTTGATCTCAAGCGCCAATGTAATTTTGTGTCAGTTAATTCGGCTAAATCTTGCCTTACTACGAACAATCAACTCGCTACTGGTTTTGTTACACTTCAAAGTTTCCAACTGATTTCGAGCGCAGTCTTACAAATTACAATCTCTCTCTTCTACACCATCTCTACTTCAATCATGCTGCTCTTTTCTGTACATCTACTACGTCAGTTTTTCTCATTTTGAAATTTGAATGGTTTAATCTGCGCAATTGAGCGATTTGTATTATTTAGTAATACATTTGTGAAAATGATTATTGATTATTGTTTAACTACCATAAACAAAGTAACTCCTAATCAACACATTCACTCCGTTATTAATTAAACCATTCGCTAATCACATTTAGCGAAATGTTTATTTAATGGAAACCAATAAAATAGATTATTCATGTCGGAATCGTGTGCGCTATCTAAACAATTTCGCGGTCTACACTTCAAACGGCTTCCCGACTTTAACAGCTTTATTAATAATTTCGAGATTAAAAATGTCTAATCGCTTGTTAAATCCGTAGACGTTTCCACAATGATAAATCATCGAAGCATTTACGGCGGCGTCTGCCGTTTAAAAATGTAAATACTCACGTGGCCAGGTATTTGGCACGTGTCCAATAAACGCACTTTTACGTTACTTACTTTAATTATGAGTAATGTTGCAATAAATTTGAAAGGTAATAAAAATTCGTAAGTGGTACACCGTGATGGATACACCTAAGTTATTAAACTTTGGCATTGAGGTTTAAATTTAAGTTACTCATGGAGAAAGTGGCTCTAGAAGATAACAGAAATCTTTAATCAAGTTTAATGCTAGAAAATGTAATTCAAACGGGTAAAATTAAAAGTATAACAGAAGAATTTGTCTGGGGCCGCGATGGACCCGTGAGTAGAGCTCCTGCTCACGGGCCTCGTGGTCGTGGGTTCGAATCCCATCCGAGCGGTCACTTTTTCGGAACGAAGAAATGGCCGTGTGGGTCCATGGATGTCCAGTGTATGTCCCCCCTAAAAATCTAGAAATCAATGTACTCACTTAATTCAAACTCTGGCGGAATGGACTAGTTTCCTATGCCGTAATAATTAAAAAAAATAATTTGCCTCAAGATAACTAAGAATGTTTGTAAAGTACAAACGAGTAGCCGGCATACGTTGCAATGTCACTCAAAGAAACAAAGTGTTTGTAAATTCAATAAAACGAAATGTAGCCTGAATATATAAATATTCAACCAGTTCGTAACTCTGCAAGCAAAATTAAGTCTTACCAAGACTATAAACAAATAACTTATTGAAACAACTACTTCCCTGGCTAGTGCCACTCGGCACGGATATTGAATGACGCAAAAGAAATTTGCATGTTATTACTAGTACTACTAGCGAAATAAAAGTGTTTGTGTTTTAATTCTGTTTATTAACAGACGACCTGCCGCTAAACTATACGAAATGCACTAATTTATTGAAACGATTCGCGCGCCATCTATTGTAAAATGGTTGTACCAATTCAGAAACCTTCACGGGCTTGCGCACAACGAATCAACAAAGTTTCATCGCAATCGGATAAATGGTATAGGAACGCACATGGGACAAACAAAGATACATTCAATGAAATAAAGTAGAAAAATACAATAAAATGAGAAATACGATACTCTTCACCTTCTGTAGATAATGTGTTAATTGTACTTTCTTAGAGACTCTTAAATTCATTTAATAAAACACTAACACAGTGTATGGTATGAAATTAATTTTATTGTTTCACCACACAGTGACTTCATCAGGTAAATGAAAAATTAGACTCTTAAATTGTGGAAGACGAGCATTTCATTTATATATATATATATATATATATATATATATATATATATATATATATATATATATATATATATATATATATATATTGGTCGTTGCCCAAAACCTTTGCAACAAGTCGAATCACCGAGAACGCCCGAAGCCATAAATGTGGATAGTTAATTATTTTTTATTAGGAGTAATTGGTCACATATCCTCTGGGCTTCTGCGTCTAAAGAAATTAAGGCATTTTGGATAACGATGAAAATGAGTTGAATAATAATTTATTTTCGCCTGCTATTGGTATCTGAAAGCACATTATCATCACATCATTTTTATGCAAACAAGATCCGAATTGAGATTGGTATACTCCCCGCGTTCAAGGATAAAAACAAATAAAATTTCCTCGATTGTGACACTACATTTAAATATTTTGATTAGCGCCTCGAGGCCCTCCGATGACCGACCTATGAATACTTCTGCAAGTTGATTTGTATGTTCGCAGTACCTCGACCGTGATACAGCAAATCTAGTTCCAATTCTTGTAATGATTCAGTGGTTCTGTCGACGCCTTTGCCCCACTGGGTAATATAGATTCAATTGCTCGTTAGCAACGCCCTTATTGACATTCGTTTGATCGTAAAACTATGTTTTTTCCTTGGTACCGCATTCATGATATCTATGCATCTTTGATTGTAAAATTACGTTCTTTCTCTTGAATTGCGTGGATGTGGAAATAATGTGTTTTTGCGACCTCTACGCCGGACGCTAATTGCCTCCGGGGTAAAGGTCAGATGATTCGGCTGGTTGTACCTGACTGTTCGGTGTTCTAAAAGTGCGCTGGAGTGTTTGAAGGATGGATGAAGGGCGGTTGTCGTCTTATTTTTTATCATTTCACTTTACAGCAGTGACGGTTCTCGGGGTTTTTTCTGGTACGGCCGAGGAACAAGAGGTGGCAATACAGATAGGTAGGGTCAGTTGCGTAACCGCACTGCTTTACAGAGCTGTACAGAGCTGATTAATTGAAAATATATCATTTACTGGAACATGTTTTCATTTTCTCAAACGATTAATATTCGATTGTGTTGGACGATTTTAATAATTCAAACAGCAAAATGAAATACCGATTCTTTTTTTTAAGAGGTTAAAGTAAGTATTTCTGAAACCATTGTTAATTTTTAATTGGTCTATGTTTAAAAATTGAACTGATTAAGGTGTTTTTAACGTAATTGAATTAATAATTTTTTCGCCCCACTTTCAACATTTATCATAACTAACTATTTTCTACGTCCGTTATAAAATGTACAGTTTTTTTCATTAATTTGGGTTCATAAAATATGTGAGCGTGAAAAAAGTGCCATAACGGTTCATTTTTTTTGCTTCGCAACACGCCGCGAGTTCCGCCGATAAACGTCAAACATTCGTTTCCGATCAAGAAAACTTGATGATTATGATTTTCTTCATTTGAAAGAAGTATTATTACTTATAAAAAATAATAAAGGTTTTGTCGAATTTATTTAAAGTTACGGACGCAGAAAAAAATTTGTATGAAACTCGAGAGTAAAGCAACTTTTTTTCACTTGTATGAATTTCCAATCGTTCCAACTCGTGAAAAAAAGTACTACTTTACTCACTTGTTGCATAAATAACTATTTTCTACGTCCGTTAAAAAATGTACAGTTTTTTTCATTAATTTGCGTTCATAAAATATGTGTTTTCTGAAGCCTTCCGGAAACGTGAAAAAAAAGTGCCGTAGCGGTTCATTTTTTAACGCAACAAAAAAATCGTTTGCGCAAAGTGTGTCATGAACGCTTCGCAACACGCCGCGAGTTCTGTCGATAAACATCAAACATTTGTTTCCGATCAAGAAAACTTGATGATTATTATTTTCTTCATTTAAAAAAAGTATTATTACTTATAAAAATAATTAAGGTTTTGTCGAATTTATTTAAAGTTACGGACGTAGAAAAAAATTTGTATGAAACTCGAGAGTAAAGCAACTTTTTTTCACTTGAATAAATCGCCGCACTCGCCTTCAGCTCGTGCGGCAATCTTTCCTACTCGTGAAAAAAGTACTACTTTACTCACTTGTTGCATAAATACCTATTATGCCATCAAATCGGAGAAAGTAACATGATAACCACATCACCATATTTAATAAAAGGAGGGATCAAATAATTTATTAATGTAAAATAAAATTAGAAAACATAGCTTATTTAAGAAAATATTACATTGGTATACATTCAGTGACGGTTCGCGGGTTTTTTTCTGGTACGGCCAAGGAACGAGAGGTGGTAATACAGATAGGTAGGGTCAGTTGCAGTGACCGCACCTATCTGTATTACCACCTCTTGTTCCTAGGCCGTACCAGAAAAAAAAACCGCGAACCGTCACTGTATACATTAAAAAAAAAACACAATAAAATGGTAGTTTTCATTATAAGCCAACTCCGACGTATTTTCGATAATCCTTTACGCTAGTGATGTGCGTTACTTTCACTAACTACTACTTTGCCATCGTTACTGTGAAATAATAACAGTAACCGTTATTGTAAAATCCCGGTAACCGTGATTTTCTTCAACGGTTATTTTATAATATTATTATGTTAACTGAATTTAAGTTAAAAAAAAAACATGGCAGCCCTGATATTCTGTTAAAACTCTGGTTCAGGATCTAAAGATACAGCGTGTCCCATTTTAAATTGCCACCCCAAATATCTCAAAACTTGAACAACATGGCAAAAAATGTTTCAGATAAAATATTGGATTGATGAGGCTGTTACTTGGTGAAATTCCATAATATATGTGGTAAGTAAATCACGTGTGTTGAGAATTTTCACAAATTCCATATTTCAGATAAAAGTTGTAGGGTTCGGAGGGTGATCTTGAAAATGACCTTGGCGTTAATTTTCAAGGTCAAACGAAGGTCAACTTTGATTTGTCAAATGAAACCCCCTATTTTTTATTACGGGATCGTATTCTACGGGAAAAAATACAAACTTTTTGTAGAAATTTTTTTTTTTTTGAAAATGCTTTTTTAAGAGTTTTTTCACGAATTTTGTCCATCATGTTGTTATGAAATCTTAGATGAATCCAGGCTGTGATTTATGCAACCCGACGAGCCGTCAGGTGTTCCGTGCGACGTTTGATGGTATTAAGTTTCATCAATATTCAAACTTTTTTTTTATTGTGCTAAAATATTTACAAAATATTTACACTCGTCAAAGAAATAGGAATTACACATAAGTGTGATTTATAAACTCATCTATAGTAAATGGGCAGTTAAACAAAAGGACATTTTTTCAATTAATTAGTACAACAGTGCAGAACATGAACGAGATGATTAGGGATTATATCACACTATAACTAAAGCAATCATGTATACCATAGCAGCACTTAACTCCAACTATGAATTAGAAAGAAGTGAAAAAAGGCTGAAAAATGAATACTCTATTATTTCATTCCAATATACGAGGGGCGTTTGAAAAGTCCGTGCAAAAATAAAAATTACTAACGTGTTTGGGGTAAACCTTTTTTATTTTTCGACATAGTCTCCTTCTAAACCTTGTAATAACACCAATAAACCATTATTATTATTATTTTAGCAGTGACGGTTCGCGGGGTTTTTTCTGGTACGGCCGATGCACAAGAGGTGGTAATACAGATAGCTGCGGTCACGCAGCCAGCCGTCTCTGCAAGCTTCTCTTTAGTTTCCTGAAGCGTTTTGACTTTCATGAAGTAATGTTTAAACACCACACGAAATTATTTTTCGGCTTGCCAAACACAAAGAAATAGACCAATATGGCTGAAACTTGGTGTGCGTTCATCCAAGCGATGCTACTAACTAAACATGACCTCGATACGCGCCGGTGGCGCCATCTCTCGGACTTTGCACGGACTTTTCAAACCACCCTCGTAGGAGGTTACCCATGAAGAAAGATGTGACAGAACTTTACTGTTGCGCCAAGGATTTTTGTCGCACGGTCGATAAGAATTTTGCCAATATGCTCCTATCAAACGGGTAGAATACCAGGAATTGCCATTTCAGAAAACCTTAAAATCCTCATGCAAAAATTTTAAAGTTTTTTACTTACTTTATCTGCCACCAGGGGCGGCTCGTTATGTAGAGCCAAGGGGTCATGGCACTACCTGTAGTTTCAAGCTCAGCAAGAATTTTTTATCAATGCAATCAACACTTTCGTCAGGTTGGTCTTCAAAAAAGAACAACATGTTCCACGAGCCGCCACTGTCTGCCACTATACAAATCTGAGTTTCCCAAATTGTTAACATATTACGATTTATTGCGGATTTTGTGGTTTTTAGCATTACCTTTGCAATGATTCTGCAAACAAGCGTATTTCCTACATCGACACTTCTGCAATCGCCGTTTGCCACAAAAAAAGGATCTCCAGAAACAAAGTTTTTAACAGCTAGGAAATTGGAAAATTATTTGATGTAAAGTTTATGATTTCATAATTTAACAAAAAACCTGTGATATCATTAATAGAAACCGCGTAACGAAAACATCCCTAATTTTTCAGCCGAAATAATTAACCATTGTTTAGAGAGATTGTGGAAATAGCAACTATTCTTATTCTTTTGACTAACCTGATGAACTTTCTCAATGCATTGTGATACATATAATGTGTTCTTAAAGATTCCCAGATGTTACTCCAGGAAATGCACATTTATGGAAACATTCAACTCCAGTAAAAATAACAATGTACTCACTTTTAATTACGCGAAGATAATTAAATAGTAAATAATAATTGGCTTATTTATAAATAGTCCAGAGATAATAATATCTCGAACGGCGGTTTTAGTCATGAAATAAAACCAATTGTCTAGTGTTTACATATCGTGATTAAATTGAATTGATAAGTGTTTAAGTAATCAATTTTGATTTTGGAAACAAATAAATCGCAAGTTTATTCACATGTACGCATAGTAATATGGCATTAACAAATTAATATATACACGGGCTGCAAATAAACCTTATGTAATCGAAGTAGAGCATAAATCTCCTCCCGGAATTGTTTACGTTTCCACAATTAGTTGAGGAGCTCGAAATTTTTGCTTGACTTTTTGCACGTACACTGCGTGGCCTACGTGCAGGTCGGCAATTGCTTTAATTCGCAGTAATTTTCTGATTTAGTCGTTTGATTAAAACAAGCGTCAATACGCGTTCCGCGTACTGTTGACAGACGCCAAATACTCATCCAGAATCCGGATCCACGAGACCACCATTGTCAATGTCTGTTAATTTTTGCTGACCTCAGATTATACGAATTGCGTTATTAGTCAAGCAAGAGGATGATTTATTTTACTTTAATTACGGCATTAATCACTGCAGTAATCTCCTGCACGTTACAAACAAAATTATCTCTACTATTTCCATGACGTCAAAAATATACTTGTTGTGATATAACATCAAAAAAAATATCATCCAATTAGTTTAATATTTTGTACGCAATTTCTCAATTGAATTTAATCTTAATAAATCGTATAGATAGTTTATAGTCTTTTTCAAATAAAAATCTGTTTTTTTTTTCTAGACTGGATCACATGCATGTTCAAATTTACTCTGGTTAGTTATTTCTTAGTTGTACTTATGAATGAATATTATCAATACATAGTAACAAATTGATAAACCTTAAAAAATCCAAAGATAACATTTTGGGCTTAGATTACGTGAATAAATCAAACATTTTCAGCATTAAACGAACTATGAAGAGGATCAAGTCGAGTGGTAATTAATCAATTATCCGGCTCAGGATGTAACTTATCTAGAGTGTAATACTCGGTAGCGTTATTTCTTAAGTAAATATTGACTAGTTGATAAGAGGTCTTGCAATTTAATTGATTGGTAGAATTATACGTGCGCGACATTGGATTTTGCATATCAATCTTCACAATACATCAAATTGCTTTTATCGGTCATGGTTTTAATTGCTTTTGACCTTTTATTCATTTTTGAAATGATTACATAAATAACAATCAAGTGAGGCTGAAAGAACTCTGGCCAATTGCCTGTTGAGCTCATTTGTAAAAGTGTTTCAATCAGGGGCGGCTCGTTATATAGAGCCACGGAGCCATGGCACTACCTGTAGTATCAAGCTCAGCAAGAATTTTTAACTGATTCTTAAAAAAACTTTTTTTTTTTTAAGTTAATGTCTTTATTTACACTTTTTTTATTTACATATATATTTAATTTTTTTTGTGTGTGCAGGTCCTTTTTTTATTCTTCCCTTTGTCCTCACCTCGGGATGTAGTGGAGTTGATTTTTAAATGTTAAACAAACGGAAATTCCACATTAATTTCAACTTTTGACAGACCATTTCTGAATAATGTGTTTTTATAAATTTCCAAAGAAAGCAATCGCAAGTTTACCACAACAAAATTGGTTGTACTAAATAAGTAAATTTTATGACTAAAAAAGCGCCTTTTTCAGAAATTCTCATGTGAATTCTACATTTATTGCAGCAAATGGTTGAAATTTCGATAGACCAATTTTGAATAATGTGTCTTTACAAATTTTCAAAGAAAACAATCGCAAGTTTACCACAACAAAAATGGTTGCACTAAAAAGAAAATTTTGATGACCAAAAAAGCGCATTTATCAAAAATTCGCGTAGGCATTACACAGATGGTTTAAACTTTGACTGACTAATTCTGAATAATGCCTCTTTACAAATTTCCAAAGAAAATCATCGCAAATTTACCACAACAAAAATGGTTTCACTAAAAGACAAATTTTGATCACCAAAAAGGCAAATTTTTCAGAAATTCACTTGAGAATTCCACATTTCTTTCGACATGGTTGAAATTTTGACAGACCAATTATAAATAAATTTTTACAAAAACTAATCACAAGTTTACCACAGCAAAAATGGTTGCACTGGGAAAGCAAATTTTGATAACAAAAAAAAACGGATTTTTTAGAAATTCACATGGCAATTCTACATTTATTACTACGGATGGTTGAAATTTTGACAGATTAATTCGGAATAATGTGTCTACAAATTCACCACAACAAAAATGTTTGCACTAAAAAGCAAATTTTGATGACCGAAAAAGCGGATTTTTCAGAAATTTGCATGGGAGTTCTACATTTATTGCTACAGATGGTTAAAACTTTAACAGACCAATTTTAAATAGTGTCTCTTTACAAATTTCTACTAAAACTAATCGCTAGTTTATCACAACAAAAATGGTTGCACTAAAAAGCAAATTTTGATGACCAAAACAGCGCATTTTTTAGAAATTCACATGGTAATTCCACATATATTGCAACAGATGGTTGAAATTTTGACTAATGACTAATTTTGAATAATGTATCTTTACAAATTTCCAAAGAAAATCATTTTCTTCTAAATTTTCGATTTTTTGGTCCGCAATTTTGACTTTTAGGATCGAATTTTTGGTCAAAGTTTTTAAATTTTTGTCCTATATTTTAGATTTTTTAACCTAAATTAATGATTTATATACGCGATTTTTTAAATTTTTTTTGCCCATATTTTCAAGTACAGTTTATGATTTCTTGCCCATCATTTTAGATTTTTTTAACTTGTACTGTACTGTTTTTATTTTTTGGTTACTTTTTGACTCCCGTTTTCGAGTTTCTGATCGGCAACTTATTTTGAGTTATTTTGCGAGCTGAAAATGGCAAATTATTTTTGTTTTCCTTGATTTTTCAATTTTGTGGTTTGCATTTTCCATTTTTAGACCAAACTAAATTTTTAATCTTCCTGTTGTCATTTTTTATCGTTAAGCCCGGATTTTGATATTTTAGCCTAAATTTTTTTCTAAATTTTCGATTTGTTTGTTAAAATTGTCAATTTTTTGGTACGCAATTTTGATTTTGAGGATCGAATTTTTCGTCGAAGTTTTGAATTCTTTATCCTATATTTTAGATTTGTTTAACCTAAATGATTGATTTTTATACGCGACTTTATTAATATTTTATTTATTTTTTGCCGATATTTTCAAGTTTTTTTTATGGTTTTTGATTTCTTACCCCTCATTTTAGATTTTTTAACTTAGCAAATTATTTTTGTTTTCCCTGATTTTTCAATTTTGTGGTTTGCATTTTCTATGTTTAGACCAACATTTTTAATTTTTTTTGGCCTATGTTTTAGATATTTGACCTGTATCTTCGTTCCAAATTGTAGAGCGTTAGCCCTGAATATTCTTTATTTTGTTGGTTAAACTTTTTTTTTTGTTGAAATTTTTGGATTTTTGGTCTGCATTTTTTTAACCGCGAATTTTCGATATTTGTCTAAATTTTCGATTTTTTGTGCTTATATTTTAGTTTTTACCTTAATTAAGAGCTAATTCTGCAAGTGATTATTTTTTTACGATTTTTCAAAACATTGAATGCAGTTTCCTTTCCCTCCAGTGCAGTCAATTTCTGTTGTTTTGAGTAGCAATATTGTAATTATTTTTAATTAATTTAAGTAATCAAAAGTACACTCTTTCTGCATAGTTTTAGTAATTTTGGAGCTAATGATTAATATCTTACAATTTTTCAAAACATTGAGTGCAAATTTCCTTCACTACAGAGCAAATTTTGAGTTTATTCCCTTGTTTTCTGCAGGAGCATGTCGTTGTTTTCGTGAAATCCAAAGTACACTATTTTTGAATAATTGAAGTTTATTTAAAGCCAAACCTCCAAGTAATAATTTTTTTTTTTATTTTTCAAATTGTCGAGTGAAAATTTCTTTCGCTACAGAGCAATTTTTGAGCTTTTTCCTATGTTTTCTGGGGCTAATCACCCCAAGTGCTGAAACTTCGTACTTGAATTTTTAATCTTCCTGTTTTCATTTTTTATCGTTAAGCCCGGATTTTGATATTTTCGCCTAAATTTTTTTCTAAATTTTCGATTTGTTTGTTAAAATTGACAATTTTTTTGTACGCAATTTTGATTTTTAGGATCGAATTTTTGAATTCTTTATCCTATATTTTAGATTTTTTTAACCTAAATGATTGATTTTTATACGCGACTTTATTATTATTTTATTTATTTTTTGCCGATATTTTCAGGTTTTTTTGATGATTTTTGATTTCTTACCCCTCATTTTAGATTTTTTAACTTGAATTATTATTTTTTATGGGTGATTTTTTTTTACTTTTAGGTTACTTTTTGACTAAAATCGATTAATAAATCAATTTGAGGCAACCTCATTTGTTGCAGAAGCATTAAATAAATTTATAAAATCGATTTTCTTCAAAAACAATTTTTTGTTCTTTTTTAAGTCTGAAACCATTCGGAACACTATTTGTCTATAAAATTTTGTTGAGGGACTTCTAGGATCTGAGGTTTTCGAGTTTCTGGGATTTGGGCTAAGGAATTATTTTAGGGCTGAAATGGCAAATTATGTTTGTTTTCCTTGATTTTTCAATATTTTGGTTTGCATTTTTTAGTTGTAGAATAGCATTTTTGATTTTTTGGCCTATATTTTAGATCTTTGACCTGTTTTTTCATTTCTTCGTTCCAAATTTTAGAATTTTTGCCCTAAATATTTAAATAAGTTTTGTTGAAATTTTCGGATTTTTGGTCTGCATTTTTTTTAACCGCGAATTTTCGATATTTGTGTAAATTTTCGATTTTTTGTGCTTATATTTTGAGTTTTTTACCTTAATTAAGATACTATTTTTTATTGGCCAATACTTTGGATTTTTATGTGCAATTTTTTTATTTTTTAGTCGGTATTTAATTTGTCATTTCCATCATAATTTTGACGTTTCAAACGTCAGTATCATCCGATCCAATAAATTGTAAAAGTGGCTTTACCATTAACATATTCCACGAGCCGCCACTGGTTTCAATAAATATATTCTCTCTCTCTCTCTCTCTAACAATCAAGTGTAACAAGCAAAATTTCGTCAAAATAAGAGCAAAAAATCGGATTTTCACAACGCCAGTTCCTTATCCATAAATAAAGTCTACCTTTCACCACAAAGAGTAGAATTAATGACGCGTTCAGGTGACGGTTGATTCTCTAAAATAACAAGCTCAGTTACTCAAATAGCCCGTTGAAAAAGTTCAAATTACAAGTTTTAGTTTCGGTAATGAGTTGAATTTGTAAGTAAAAACACAACCTGTTTAAAATTATCTATAAGATTTGATGGATGTTCTCCAACCACAAATCTATTGTACTAATTACACACAATGAATCTTTCCCGAATCAATTTGTGTATCAAAGGTATTGTAAGTATATCAAACGTCATACTCTTGATATGTAAAGTAGCTACGATTTGAATATATGATTGAACGCGGTTTGTACGACACTATCACTACCTTGATACAATTATTTATTGTTAACTATTCCAGTGAAAGTTTATGTTAATGCTTGGAGATATGACAAATTCATTCTCGAATGAGATGCGCATGACCTCCTTTTTATGATAACGTTACAGTTTGATTTGTATACAATACCATTACGTAATTATTTTCGGATCATTGACTGTTCCCGCCCATTTGAATTAAAAAGAAAACTGTAGCAAGCAACTTTATTCTTCTTCCTCCTTTTTTTTGTCAGCATGACAAATTTTGAGTGTCAATTTATACATAGTGTTTATTTATACATTGCTGAATGACAATTCCAAAGAATAATCTATAACTACTGCAATTACTATTTGAAATAATCACAGGGAAGTATTCTGGAGTCAAAGAACCACCAGTTCGCAGAAGGAATTAATCGGATCAATTAGAGCAATAAATCAAATAACGAACTTCAGAGCGATGTCCAAGTAATGGCAAAAATGCCCTGACAAGGAATCCAATGTATAAACTAATGATTTTTAAATTGCGCTTGACCAAATCATAAATATCAATCTAATTTCAGGATTTTGACGTGATTCAATTGACTGTAAAGCTAAATCGAATTGTTTCATGAGGTCGATTATGATGGAAGGTTTCGCGCTTTAAAGGAGCCGAAAACGTTCAAAATGCGTTATTTATGGCCGCCGTCGCCCCATCGATGATAATTAATTACTGCAATCCTGGGCGAAATGGCATTTTAATTGCAAATTGTTTTACGGTCCGCCGAACAACTCGAAACTTCAATGGAATTATTAACCGTGAAATTTCGTATTTTAAAATCTTTTCTCGGGTAAGCAAATTGAAAATGTTGGAAAGTTTGAATTGGATGTCTGGCCGTAAAGTTAATTACCTAGCTTTTCCAATAATTATCATCAAACACAAGAAAATCAATTTTTGGAACGCAGAAGTTGAAAAAACTTTAATTTTCCAAACTTCAAACTTTTACGAATGATTCATAAAAGATTGAGCTTTCAATTTTTGGGCTAGTTGCAAAATATTTTTAGCGAATTACCATCAAGTCACTTTTCTTTCTACCGCAAGTACGTTTACAAAACTAAAATATGCCTGTTTTATTTACAATAAAAATAGTATCTCTAAAATGAATTCCTCGCCGCGACTTCACTATTTTGGTTCTATTTTGACGCGGAACAGCTGCTCAATGAAAATAAATAGACACCTCCGAAATCGTTACAAAACAACTCCACATCACGAGAACATAACGATTATTTTTTCTTGTTATTTATGAAATATAATTTTTCTAAGACGACATGCGCGAACGACGATTTCTATTTTGAATAAGTCCGAAGGCTGACTATTTTTAGGGATGCGTTGTTTTTCAATTAGCATCGGCTTAAATATAAAAGCGTTAATCATCATTGTTATGTGAGTTACTTAACCGTTTACATTATCTTATTAGAGTAAAACTTGACGTCAGGAAGCCTCTGGTTCGATTCGGGGTTTCTATATGTCACTCAAAAGATCCATTTAAGACGCTTCAGAAAATTTACTTGCCCAATTACAGATGTCTATTTCAAGCCCGTGACGCGAGAGCAATGAAAACTCGAAAATGGAAAAATCGAAAAAATCAACTTTTTTAATAATTATCGTAGACCATTGAAGTATACCTTCTTTTTCATCAGAAAGACGAGAGAAATTGATTGCCGTTAAAAATTTCGGTTATCTTCAATAGCAAAAAAATTAGTCAGTCACCATGAGCATTCTAGAAAATTTAAAAAAATAATTGATTTTTCAGATTTTGATCGGCCGTAGCGGCTAAACGAAAACACCAAATTGAACGCGGTTTGCAAATCTGAGCTCCTCGTACGTCAATTAATCGGAATTAATTAAAATTGGCGATTTTTAATTTTTGACGAAAACTTGAAAATCTACCCAAGGGTACCCCCTTCTAACTTTTTCTCAAAAATTGGCTTTGGAATAATTTCCTGAAGAAACCACTGGTTCGATTCCCGGTTTCTACACACCGCTGGAAAGATCCCTTCAAGACGCCTCGGAAAAAGTACTTTCGCAAGAACAAATGTCAAATTGAGGCCCGTGACGCGTCTGCAAAGAAAACTCGAAAATGGAAAAAATCGAAAAAATCAACTTTTTTAATAATCATCGTAGACTATTGAAGTATACCTTTTTTTTCATCAGAAAGACGAGAGAACTTGATTGCCGTTAAAAAATTTCAGCTATTTTCAATAGTAAAGAAATTAGTCAGTAACCATGAGCATTTTAGAAAATTAAAAAAAATAATTAATTTTTTAGAATTTGATCAGCCGTAGCGGCTAAACGAAAACTCCAAATTGAACGCGGTTTGCAAATCTGTGCTCCTCGTACGTCAATTAATCGGAATTAATTAAAATTGGCGATTTTTAATTTTTGACGAAAACTTGAAAATCTACCCAAGGGTACCCCCTTCTAACTTTTTCTCAAAAATTGGCTTTGGAATAATTTCCTGAAGAAACCACTGGTTCGATTCCCGGTTTCTACACACCGCTGGAAAGATCCCTTCAAGACGCCTCGGAAAAAGTACTTTCGCAAGAGCAAATGTCAAATTGAGGCCCGTGACGCGTCTGCAAAGAAAACTCGAAAATGGAAAAAATCGAAAAAATCAACTTTTTTAATAATCATCGTAGACTATTGAAGTATACCTTTTTTTTCATCAGAAAGACGAGAGAACTTGATTGCCGTTAAAAAATTTCAGCTATTTTCAATAGTAAAGAAATTAGTCAGTAACCATGAGCATTTTAGAAAATTAAAAAAAATAATTAATTTTTTAGACTTTGATCAGCCGTAGCGGCTAAACGAAAACTCCAAATTGAACGCGGTTTGCAAATCTGTGCTCCTCGTACGTCAATTAATCGGAATTAATTAAAATTGGCGATTTTTAATTTTTGATGAAAACTTGAAAATCTACCCAAGGGTACCCCCTTCTAACTTTTTCTCAAAAATTGGCTTTGGAATAATTTCCTGAAGAAACCACTGGTTCGATTCCCGGTTTCTACACACCGCTGGAAAGATCCCTTCAAGACGCCTCGGAAAAAGTACTTTCGCAAGAACAAATGTCAAATTGAGGCCCGTGACGCGTCTGCAAAGAAAACTCGAAAATGGAAAAAAACGAAAAAATCTACTTTTTTAATAATCATCGTAGACCTTCATGTAATACCTTTATTTCATCAGACGAACAAGCTAAATCGATTGGAGTTTAAAAATTTGATCTAGAATAAATTGCAAAAAAGTTGACAAGTCACCATGAACATTGGCGGCTCGTGGAACATGTTGATGGTAAAGCCACTTATAGAATATATCCCCCCTCTTCTTTTTTGAAAAAAGAAAGAACGATTTATCTTCCTAGACCAAAGTAACTGGCGAGAAAATGTTTTAAGAATGATTTTAAAATTCTTGCTGAGCTTGAAACTACATAGATAGTTGAGTAATTATTTATTTACGTTGCCACCTATATAATGTATACATGGTATTATTTTACACAGATATAACATTTAGCGGATATACACATCACAAAAATAAACAATAACAGTAGTAAAAGAGTATTAAAAAATTGTCATAGATTAAAATAGACTAGAATACAAAAATGTAACTCGTCGCATGATAAGGTAGATTTACATGGCATCATTGATGAATTCATTAAACGAGTAGTAACATTTGTTTTTGAGTAACGGTTTTAATAGTTTCTTAAATATTTTAATGCTCTGGTCTAATTTAATTTTGTCAGGCAGTTTATTAAAAACTAGTAGGCCTGAATATTTCGGTGATTTCTCATACAAAGTGCTATCATGGCGTGTAATAGAGATATTGTTATATTGTAGTGGTTATCACTATTTTTAGCAAAAGAACTCACAAGGGGAGGATCAGATGTGTGACTCACCGATTTGATCCATTTTTGGTACACTTGCAGGTCATGACTAGGAGTGTAACAAGCGCACTATTCAGGCGTTTTCGAGAAAACAGGTTTTTTTTTGTCAGATTCTGATATACATAAACTGCAGATTTTTAACTTTACTTCACTATAACTAATATAAACATTTTGTTTAAATTAAACGCAGAAAGAGTAACCCACCATTAATATTTCAATCAGTTGATACATTAATTAATAAATGATAAACAAGCAAGATTTTAAACGATACGGTCCTGGATTCCCAAATCCCGCTTATAAGTATTGAATTTTCGCCGCGAACTGGACTAGAGGCTCAATCTATTGGTGCGGAGCACAACTAGGTCAGAGTGTGAGAAAATGGCGACCCTATGGAAGGTGATGCGGGGTGTTCTTGCGAAAAAAACGCCGAAAAATGTGCGAATATTCAGTACGACAAGTTCAAAAATCACCCCGAGAAGGTACCCCGTTCAAGTGGCATGCATAGTTGGCGGTACGGTCGCCTTTTACACGTTTTACAAGTGCCAAACCTCGCAAAGTGTAGAGGCAGCAGTCCAACCTAAATCAGTAAGTTTATTTATATTAGTCACCGTTCAGCGTTATCTAATCGACGTAATTAGTTCGCGGATACGTTTTAAAATCCATCGCCGTTATTGTCGCGAGAAAAATAGCGAATGACATTACCATTGTCATTGATGTTTATTTATAAAATTGTATTCCCGGCAAATTTAAATGGGTATTGTTTAAACGGCGCTAGTGTCACATATGCAAATAACTCGAAAGATTTTAATTAATTAACCGATATCACGAAAGCATCAGTTACGCCCTTATTCGGTCAAGGTTAATACACCCTGGAGTAGTGGTTGTTTTTTTTTGAAAAATTTGAAGGGGTGATTTGCAAAAATAACTTCCTGTTACGGCCCTGTGCGGTAGTACCTTTTTAGTCCGGTACTGTGCTTGTAGAGTAATTGATGTCTAAAATTGGAGCACAACGCGAGTAAATGCTTGACGCCTACTTTGGCCCACGTGCTTTTAAATTACTATTTTACGTAGACGAATCGTATAATACACAAATTTATTAAAAGTTTAATGCCAGAGTGTAAATGCACACGCAAATTACTTAAAGTTAATTATTCCGTATTTTTTATTTAAAATACTTATTTTCATCAAACATACGGATCATTGGGTATTATCTACTATTTCGTTACCTGTATCCATTTAATGTAAAACTTTGTAAAATCAACCTGTGGGCCATAAATCCCACCCTATCTAGCCTTATCAATTGGAAGGGTTGTCCTTAGTGATTTTATTCGTTTCGTCGCTGTAAACCAATTCAAATGAATGTTAAAATATCTCCCGGTTGTAAATAGATTGATTTAACATTAACATCGAACTGTAATTCGAAACCTACATATGGGTGCCGCAAAACGATCGGACCATCAAGGGGTGGGTAATGTCTACTCTCGAAACGGCGATAGTGTCATACCGCGATGTCATTGTCTGATAGGGCCGGCAGGAGAAGGAGGAACTTAATAAATAACTCTATATTATTGACCGCCTGTGTGGCCCAGATCATTGACTCAAAATCCTTCTAAAAGATCTTTATGTGGTCCCCTATTCCCGCTTCATTAGATGAGTTGTAAGAATGATATATGTGTACATTGTCTCATAAGAATTTATCAAATGCGTCCGGGACATGTTAACAACGGGTATTTGTCCGGCGTTCCGTCCCACTGGTAAATCCTGATGGTTTTTTTTTGTTCCACAGGTAACCCGCAAAATGGTTTCCAAACATGCAAGAAATAATATATAACTTTTACAAATAAATTCTTGTTGCAGAAGCGTTACTTTCGTCTTTATGGAATTTATATAATTTGTTGCAGAAGCATTACTTTCGTCTTTATGGAATTTATATAATTTTTAGATTTATTTTTTAAATTCAATTTGCAATATGTTTTTTAATACATTCAGACTTCAAACTGTCTATTTCATATATCTATTCTTATTTTTATTTAAAAAAAAAATACAAAACTTTTCATGTACCAAATGTCTTGCCATAACTACAAAATAGTAGCCTTTAAAATTATTGTTTAATCTAACCTACAATATCTCCAAATATTAAATCTTATGAAAAGGTATGGTCGATACCTTCTTGGGATGCTCAACAATTGCGTTTGCTTCTACTGTTTCAATTTAAAATCAGAAATACAGTCAAAGTAAAATAATATTTTGGAAACTAATTTTTATGATAAACATTTATACAATTACCTTGATGAATTAAATTAATATTTTTAATCAATTTTGTGGTTTAAGTTTGTTTTCATTATCAGAGATATAATATTAGTACCTCAATAAATGCCCAATGCTAAATTTGAAGCACACAACACCTAAAAATCAGATAACCAGGGTAATCATCATCAAGGGTATCAACCGATTATTCGTGATTTTGGTTCGTTTTTACTTGAATGTCAAGTGATTAATATGGTGATTAGGGTAAGATGTGGTTCGTGGTGAAGATATGTGTGCGTGGTACCCTTTTAAATTAAGGTATATAGCGCCATAAATTTGTAATCAACCCTTATTACAAGACAAATGTTTATGTAATGTACGCGCAAGCGGTCCATGTTAATTATGTAATGGCGTTTCCACGGGCCAAGACAAGTTGGGACTGGATTAATATCATATTCCATGTAACCCTCAAAGTTATTCTTTGAAATAATCATCGGGCCAAAAAAAGGTAGAGGCACCCCATCAGCGCCAGGGTTGACAAATATAACGCATGGCTCATTCCTCGTGTCATTTGAATATGATAAACTTTACACCTTTCGACCATTTTTGACTAGTATGGCAGTACCGAGCTAAGACCCTTATCTGGTGCCGGCATCAAGACGGGAATTCTTCAGTGGCTGTCGCAGCTCATAAAATACCCGACTGTTCAAATCGACTCCTATCCCATAAACAACTTACATTAATTATGTAATCATGAATTATGAAAATTATATTGTAACGAAGCGTTTATTCAATGCGCCTGTATTCTCACCACCGCTTTGTGTTCGACTACCCCCTTTAATACCAGACGAAAACATTTACAAGTTAATAGAATATCACGTAATCCTACTATATAGGCATTTAAAAATAAATAAAAAAAACACTGCCCCGCCCGTTATTTACGACTTAACTATATATATCACGTTTTGATATCTTCATACGGCGACCAGGGGTGAAATATCCACAATCAACACAAACACGAAAATTTACTGCACTGTCCACGGGTATTCAAAATATTTATGGCCATCTTTGAATAACAAATCCATTCCAATATGTAAATTATGCTTTGTATCTCCACATTCAAACACAAGACGACCAAATTTAATATCTCGAAATATTCATTGATTTCGACGTGTACAGGGTGTTCCAAATAGGTTGTTATACATCGTTGAAAAGAGAATATAGGCGTGTAAAAATCAAGTATGGCGTTCATTTGAAATAAGAAAGTTGGAAATTTATTTTGACTTAATTCTCATGTTTGCGCAATTAAATCAAGTAACTTTTTTCCGCATCTTTAATAATTATGGAGATATTTGATTATTTATAAAATCCGATTTTACATCGTTGAAAAGAGAATTTAGGCGTGTAAAAATCAAATATGGCGTTCATTTGAAAAAGGAAAGTTGGAAATTTATTTTGACTTAATTCTCATGTTTGCGCAATTTAACTAAGTAACTTTTTTCCGCATCTTTAATAATTATGGAGATATTTGATTTTTTATAAAATCCTATTTTCAGTTTCTAAACTGCTCGGAATTTTATAAATGTTTTAACATGATCTAAACGAGCATACACAACATTGCCCATTTAACCAGATCTCTAGCTTTAAGATTAAGAAAGTTACCCATGCAATCCTACTCTATTTAGGACACCCTGTATACCCCCTAAATATGAATCACATTATTATACACTGTGGAAACTTTAACTGGAATAAAATTCGTAACTTCGATATAGGCAAAAAATCCGGAAACACGTGACGTATTGTTTTTTCTTGCCCACATTTCTATGTACATGCTTTTTGTTTATCTGTTGCCGGAACTGCCGAGCCACCTCCGACCTATTTTTCAAATGCAAAAAAAGGCCACTTTTTATGACTCAAAAAGACCTGCAAATTTCCAAAGTAGTCCCTTGCCTCACTCCGCAGAGTTGACTCTTTGAATCGGCTCACTCATTAGTTACCCATCTCTAGTGCAGATTGTTATTGAAAATTATGCCCGTAAGAAAAGAAAAACATATTTTTAACAAATTGGAATAAAACACTTTAACTTTTTTTATTAGGCCGCGGTGGCCTAGTGAGTGGAGCTCCTGCTCACGGGCCTCGTGGTCGTGGGTTCGAATCCCATCTGGTCACTTTTGCGGAACGAAGAAGTGGCCGTTCGGGTCCATGGATGTTTAGTGTATGTCCCATTCATTATCAAAAATGAAAAATCTCAACTATACGCACTTTCTCAACCCGAATTCCCGTCAACCAACCTTCCTTAAAAAAAAAACTTTTATTATAAAAAGTGTTTTATTCCAATTTACAATCAAGAAGTAAACGCCGCCAACATTAAACATATTTTTAACATTACGTAAATATTAATTATATAACTTTTTTTATTAAAAAAATGTTAATTGATTTTCGTGGTATCTGTGCCAAGATTAATAGCCCCGGCACCACCCCTACAGACGCATTTCCCAAATAACCATCTGCACATGTCAAGATAAAGCCATTGCTAATTACAAAAGATCTATCTTGTCAAAACACTTTTCAACATTCGGACTTCTAAGGGTGCATCTGGGTTTCAATTTAAAATTCCGGCGATCGCTCAAATTAAGAAATAAATAATGGCCTAGCACCTTCAGTAGTTATCCATCAGGGTAAAAAAGGGGTGGAAAAATAAATCTAGCCGCCTAGACAAATGAGACCTTCTAAAAAATTCTACATTAAATAGCAGAATAAATAAATAGGGTTGATAGGGCGACGGTTTTTAGGCCGAAACCATTTGTCACCGAGGCCGACTAATTTATGGACAGTAAAGTAATTTCGAGGCTCTGTCGGCACAAAAATAAATATAACTTTCCTAGATTTTTTTAATTGATAACGTGACGTGATTTTTCTACCGCGCCCGGAATTTATCTGTCCGAATGCAACCCCCATTTATCACCTCCTTTATTATTATTTATCGCTAATAAATATCCTATTGCTACACAGATTATTATTATCGGGGCTATAAAAATCAAATAAAACCGGGTTTAGATAATGCTTGAATTACTCCACTCGGCCGTTTCTTACAATTATCAAGTACTAAACCGGGGAAACCTATAAAATCCTCAAAATACGGGCCATTAACCTTTTTTTTAATGGTACATCCTTTTAATCTTCCGAACTCATTGATAGATTAAGTCATAATTCAATCTCGTTACTTTCACACATTTTTTTAATTAGATGCCAAGTGTTTTTTAATATTAATTGTAGATCTAAAAGATCCTGTGGAAATTATCAATTTCCGAATTTAAAAAAATGTTTGCAAATTCCGTAATTTAAATACAACCAACAAAATCCTTTGAGCTACAATTTTCTAAAACATCAATTATTGTAAATGGTAACCAAGACATTTAGATGTACCTAGAAGTGGGCGAAATGACACTTTTTTGTGAGTTGCCTCAGTGAAAAAGTCGACGCCGAGAGTCACTGAAAAAGTGAGAAAATACACTGATAAAAAAAAACGTGAAATTTCGACCATTTTCAAACCGCCATAACTCGGCGTATTTTTAATCGATTTTGATGAATCTTTAAGGGCGAAAAACTTTGAAGTGTCTTCTTTAAAGTCATGCATGCGAACTTAAGCGTAACCTCTTCCGCCCCCCTCTAGGACCCCTGTGAAAAAAAATATTTTGGAAACCATGTCCAACTTTGACGATGTGTACGGAGTTGGAAAAAATTTGTCGACTCGATCCATCATAAAGGCATTAAAATTTGATCAATTCCCTATGCAGGATTCAAAGAACGAAGTTCCTACGATGATTTTGCACCAAGTTTGAAAAAAAAGTGCATTTCTAAGGTTAAAAATAGGATATTCATGATTTCACGCAAACAATAATTTTCGTGTATACCTCAAAGAACATGCAAAAAAAATTTATTCGTGAAAACGAAAACAATTTTGTCTAAAAATTATAATAATGGATCTAGTAACTAGTAATGAGCAATATTTACTATATATCTTTATAATATCAATTAAATCCCATTTTTAACTATAGTACATATTACTAATTAATAGTTATAAAATCTTATCTTAACTCTAATCTAATCATAATCATTGTCGGTATTCTAGCTTGTCGGGATTACGTCGATAGAAAGTACAAAATACCAAATCTATGCGTTTTTCAAATATTTTTTCAGAATGCTAAATGGCATTTATAGACCATGAATTAGTGTAAATACGACTTAAGTTGTTTCGCTATTTAATGGCCTATAATAAATACAAGCACACGTTAAAGTATAAAACAGAAAATTTACAATCAGAAACTTATTGTTTACGATTGCAATGTTGACTTGCTTATGTCCGCTATAAATTAGAAATAGAAATATTCGAAGAAGGATACGTTCGTTGCCCCGGCTATACATCATTCTAGACGTGAGAAAAACGGCAAATTCAAAAATTGAAAATATACAGGGTGACCCAGACCACCCGATTTTTTTGAGAAAACGGCTAGTCGTACAACACTCTAATCAATGTAAACTACGAACTGTACGAACGAAACATACTTAACAATAAGGTAAATCAAACAGCCAAAAAAATAAATCGAAGTAATTACATATTATTCCCCCATCAGAACACATATTTAATGTTCACATCACATATCTTGTCGGTGTTAAAGCCACCCGGAGTTGGTTCAGTACAGCATTCAGGCAATAGATTCCGCCACTTTGGCGTTTCTACCAAGTAATTACCTTATTGTCTAATTAATTTTACGTAGTACATCGTAAAACCTTTTTAAGAGTTTTTTTTTTTATCTTCGTAATTTATTGGGTATCACGTACCATATATTTTACCTAAAATGTATGTTTTTGAAACCGTTTTGCTGATAACCAGTGATAAAATCTTTTCAACCCAAAACAATTCATATTTAAATACCCCAAAACAGATCCGTACTACCAAGTAATAAATCATTGGTAGAAGCAATAAATAAAATCCCACCCAGTTTTGCGAATTTGTGGTCAACGGTGGTTCAACACCTCGTAGATGTCTATCAGGCCTTGAAGATTTATAACATAATCAACCCC
This sequence comes from Ocypus olens, assembly GCA_910593695.2. Classification (NCBI taxonomy): domain Eukaryota; kingdom Metazoa; phylum Arthropoda; class Insecta; order Coleoptera; family Staphylinidae; genus Ocypus; species Ocypus olens. Next base: position 3,228,512 of record OU343057.1, on the reverse strand, counting down.
CGGTTGTTTTAAGGGGTGAAATTTGAGCGGCTATAATTTGTGAAATTCCGGACGGGCGGACACGGCTGCGATTTTGAAACGGGGAGGGCGGCCATCAAAAACACCCGGTAAATATTTGCACGCGATGTCTGTTTGTGATGAGGCGTCGATAATGGGATTATTTGGTCGGTGGAGCAATTGAATAGGCATAATGGTGTCTTTCCCTTGTTACAGGAGAGCAAAGTCATAAAGTTGACGACCCGAGAGCGGCGATTTATCCGATTCGCGTCTGTGGAATATGACGGGCAGCTCTACATGACTCCTCAGGATTTTCTGGAGTCTGTCGTTGAGGCAGAGCCTAGACGTAAGTTGTTATTAATTGATACTTTTGATTGAAGTGAACGGTTTGGGCATACTTTGGAAATTTACTAGTGTTATCGTCGTTTAGCGGCTTTTGGATCATTTTAAACTGTTCGCGTTACCCGCGTACATTTGTATCGAGCGTACAAGAAAAATCGACAATCGAAATCACACGCATGAAATACTGGTTGCAGTTAAATGATGACATGTCAGATATTATAATTAGGGGTTATTAACATCTGACATGTAGTACTTTACGCGTGCGCGTGTGATCTTAGCTCAGGAATGACACATAATGGTGCATAATAACACACATAAAATCAGGAAGTTCCTTTTTTTTGGAAACCGTCATATATCACCCATTCATGGGGTTATTCATGACTTAGATTTCCGGCGACAACTTCGGCGTCGATTTTTGTTATTTGTGGAATATGACACATGATGGTGCATAATACTTTTTTAAAACACATAATATCAAGAAGTTCCTTTTTTTGGAAACCGCCATATATCACCCATTCATGCGGTTATTCATGACTTAGATTTCCGGGGAAAACTTCGGTGTCGATATTTGTTATTTGTGGAATATAACACAAGTTCATTTTTTTTAGATAGCGCCATATATCACCCATACAAAAATTGCATAGTGTACAAGAGATTGAATTTTATGGAAAAAACGAATCCTTTTTCAAATTATGATGTGCCACAAGTATTTGGCGTTTGGGTGGCCCGCCCGATTATTTGGCTTAGTACATCTAGATTTATTTCTATTGCGTCATTTTACATTTATAGACTCAACAATTCAAATGATTCAAAGCATCGTATTCGTTTATAAATTAGGCCGGAAATTATTCGCCATCCATTAAATAGTTTTTATACGTGTAACGTGTAAGACAATGCCAACTAGTTAATTGCGTTAGTTTAAGAATCGAATGAGAAAATGTTATGCAAACTGAATTGGAAAATTCACTGAAATAACTGTCGAAACCAAATCAAATCAAATCAAAATCAAAATTTATTTACACATAGTTTGTACAAACATTGTAACATAAAATACATCCAATGTAACAAAACCAATACAAATACGTCAATAAAACTAAAGCAGAGTACCGAAGAAATAATACATAGTATGTACATAAAAAAGCAAAAACGCCAGAAACATACTGTGGACCTAGAGGTCACGAAGACTATATAATTCTATCCATCCTCTAAGTCAGAGTTTTTCAACCGGTGGGTTGAATGTTTTGGCAGTACGTAAGTTGACAATAAAACTTATTACCCTTGGCAGCTGTTATGCAATACTTATACCCCAACTGTATACTTATGTAGTTACCCACTTGGGCAACAGGGTGCACTACAGGACGTAACGTAGTTTTTAAAATCACGGATATAGTTTTATTATGGCCCTGGGGGGTCGCCAGAATTTTTTAACTTGTATTCAAAAGGGCTGCTCCATGTTCAAATTTCAAAATTACTAATTGTATTCGTTAATGCGAAATATAAACGGGTATTGATATTCAGGATTGACGGACATTGATAATAAGATCCTTCTGAAGTGTAATTATTGCATGTGTATGTGTGTGCAACTGAGCTTACTTTAGAGAATCGAGAGTGAGCCGACTCAGTCAAGTCAGTGAAGTGCATTGGGTAGTCTAGCTCTCCCTTTACGTGACATACTTTTTCAACAATTATATTCTCATGTCATTTATAATCTGACCGCCCTACGATGGCATCTGCGGTGATTAACTAAGAGTATAAATCAGTGGTTCTTAAAAGGTTACAGATAACTTTGGAAATAAATATGCAAGCAACCCAACATCTCATGTTCATTTGCCTCAGACATTCGAGACACATGAAACACCCATAAACAACATGCAAATGATGGCGGTCCAAGTTAACCTCTTCAGGGACAGAAACACATTTGTGCACGTTTTAAAAAATGATGAACACATTTCAAACAAATTTGATTTAGCTCAATACTGCCATCTCATGTCAAGCTCTGAAAGCTGCTACAGTTGCACATTTCCATGCAGATACCTCCTGTCCGGTCCTACTGGCGAGATATCAATTATTTTTTAAAAGATTTGAAACTTCAAAATTAATTTGTCCCTGAAGAGGTTAATCACCTCAGGTGCCATCGTAGCGCGGCCAAACTATATTCAGCCTGACTCTCCGAATCGACTCTTTTGATTGAGTTAGATTTTGTGAAGCAGATCACAAAAAAAGAGTAATTTTGCCCATCTCTGCTCTAGAGTACTATTGATGTTCAAAATAAAATTTGCATTTTTATGTTGAAAGAAAGATGTTTTAATATCATCTATTATCAATTATGTCGCGGGCAAACGAAGCCATTGAAATTATAACAGCATAAAAAAATGTCTACAGAAATTAAATTGATCTGTTTTTTTTTTTAGATCAAACTATCTATGAATAAATTAATTATTTTTCGAAATACATTTCGTGTACACGACAAATTGGTTCTGTTTATTGAATTATATTTATATGTTCAATAAGTGATTTCGTTTATTTTGTTTATTTACAGCCCGCCTTAAAAGAAGATTACTTACACCCAAGGATATTGAAGCCATTAAAATGACAACTCCCTCTCTTAAAGAGGGCTCACCAAGGCTGTTTAGAAGTTTGAGAGATCAAGGTATGTTCCTTTTTAGTTACATGTTGACTACTGTTTTCAAGTTTCACTCACAACAGTAAACAATATCTTAAGGATTAAACTATGTTGCCCAGTGACAGCTTTCAAGTTTTTTTTTTTTGGTACGACCGAGATTAAACTATGTTGTCCAGAGACGGCTTTCCAGTTTTCTTTTTGGTACGGCCGAGGTAGCAGAAATGGTAATACAAATCTCTGCAACTGACCCTACTCATCTGTATTGCTACCTCAGCCGTACAAAAAAAAATAATTTGTCCTTATCTAACTCTATACGTTGCACCTACCACTCAGTGCTTCCTAGCACTGGCAGAAATAATTGTCATGCCAAAGGTTGACCTGTTCAAACATCTTGAGTATTTGTTATTGGCTGATTGAGGTTGGCGGCACTAACTAAGTAAAAGTGTGTTTTATTTAATTTGTTATTGGTTTGATGCTTTTCTTGACTTTTGATCATCAACTTATGTTAGGCAACCAAGTATACACAACTCTGCAATATTAAATATTTAATTGGATTTTATACGCATTTTCTTCACAATGATCATATTTTAAATTATTAATGTTAAGGGTTTTCGGTTCAATTAAAAATTTAAAAGGATTTGTGGCCAAATTGATTTGACGTTTGCTGCCAAATGATATTTTAACATGTACAGAACATTTTTCTGGATACTTATTATTACCATATTAATAATTTTTTTTTTTATTGCAATAGTTTATGAAATGCCAGCTCTCCTAATCACATTAATAAATGCGACCATGTTATTCAGATGCTGATATAATCATAGATTATTTTAACAAAACCGTTGGGACTTAATGACCCATGAGATCTAAGGCAATTTACCATATCTGTATTCTTCCAACCCAAATTCTTGTCAAGTATAATTTTTTTTTGGCCCATGTGAGCCTGGCATAAGAAACTTGTCTACAGCCAATCAGGAATCTAGTTATACGGAAGTATATTAAAATCTAAAAAACAATTCATCTGTACATATATTTCATTGATTTTATATATACAGTGTGTCCCAGACCACCCGTATCAGGCTTTTTTTTTGAGAAAACGGCTAGTCGGTGAGAGAAGAGCTCAACAATGTTTATAAACGAATGAAAGATAATTTCAACACATTTGATATGTTTTAACTATCATTTGAAATGCAAACTTTTAAAATAAGTTAACCATGAATTTTATTCAAAATGGGTGCCAGTAACAAAATTATGTTTCCTACAAAAGTTGCTTGTTTTTTAAAGATCTTTTAAACGATACTACTTTCGACCTATCATGCTGTTTAAAAATCTGGAGTTCATGTCTAGCTCTCAGGGATGTCAACCGTTTTTGGAAAAAACAATATCATTTGATTCTTCAATAAGGCTTTTGTAATAATTTTTTTTGTCTCTATGACTAACTGTTTTCTCCAAAGAGGTGGTCTGGGACACCCTGTATATACACATTTTTTTTTTTTTTACTGATCTTTATGCATTGTAATTGTATCTATTACTCCAATGTTTGATATCTGTAAACTCTGTTTGTAGCACGAATAAAGTATTATTATTATCAGTGGCAGCTCACAGGCTTTTTTTTGTCAGTAGAGGTGGTAATACAGATAGGTGTGGTCACGCAGCCAGCCATCTCTGCAACCGACCCTACCCATCACTCTTGCCACCTCTGCTACCTCGGCCGTACCAAAAAAAATCCCCCGAACCGTCACTGATTATTATTATTATTGTGTCTCAACATGATAATGACACAATAAAAAACAAACCATAATTATCTAACCTGAATTCTTGTAGAGTGTATTTCTATAAAATAATTAATTCATGGTAAAACATAAACAATGCATTTTTTTTATACGTTATATAAGTGCTTATGCATCAAGAAATGCGTAAATTGAGCATAATTAACACTGTAATTAACAGAAGAATAATTCCTAATAAGACAAATCTAGTTTTAAGAAAATTGTTCATTCTCATTACTGTAACAACGGGTATAATGACGAGTAAAAGCTTTAATTGAGCAAAATTACAGGCTCTGTTCCATTAAAATCTAGAAATGTCAATTAGCTGCTCCAGTTCAGCAATTCTTCATTTTGCCGATTACATTCTGTGTATTAATAGAACGTACAATTCAAACCATTTAATTTTTCTTTAAAGGTAAAAAAAATATTTAAAATGATGATTGTAGGCATTGTCACAAATCAATTTTCTGTCATGTTTTATAACTATAATAATCATGTTACTTAAATTTCTTGGTGAATACTAAATTGTTATATATTTCCAGGTATAATATCTTACACGGAGTATTTGTTCCTTTTATCAATCTTAACAAGTAAGTTATTTAACAAAAAAATTATTCTTACTCAAAAATAAATTCTCGTTTTCTTTTCCACACAGAACCTCAGTCTGGATTCCGGATTGCATTTAATATGTTTGACACAGATGGTAATGAAAAAGTTGATAAAAACGAATTTCTAGTGGTAAGTCTCGGAAAAGTCCTGAACGAAATTTACAGTTTTTATTTTACATTATTTTCGTTTGCCTCACATTTAGGTTCGTACGTTATTGGCGGGCAAGCATAAAGATAGAAATTCTATTGAAATAAAGACCGTGAGTTAAAAAAACAAGTGTCAAAAAAGTTGCTAAACAATTGCGCTTCATGAGAGTAAATCGCTGCAAGTTGTGTTTATTGGCCATTTTCTGTTTGTAGTCGTTAATCATGCTGGATGCAGTATAGTCACAAAGGAAAGAAAAAGGATTGAAGGTGATTTTCTTTAATTTATTTTTTTTAAAGGGAATGGCGAAATGAACACGAATTTGAATAAAATGCTTGACGTCCTGTCGCTATATCTGTTTCATTACATAAACACAATCACTGTGGTGAAAGTGTTTTTATGAGGGGTTCTACTTTTGTCTTTTATTTCATCCTAAAAGTTTGTGATAAAAAGTGACGTGAATTTTCACACAATCATGTTAGATGATATTAATTCGTAGTTTTTCACAAAATCGTAGTTTTCCATCACTCTAACTTGTTCAAACGTGTTGGATATCATCAGCATTATTATATAACAGAACATCTACAAGCAATAACGGAATCCTACAATGTCGTTTATAACCTATCAACATTCACTAGTGGAAAAAAAAAGAAACACTTGAAATTCGTGAAATTTCGACCACTTCAAACTCAGTGTATTTTCAATCGATTTTGATGAATCTTTGAGGGCGAAAAACTTTGAAGTGTCTTCTTAGTCATGCATACGAACTTAAGCGTAACCCCTTCCGCTCCCCTTTAGCACCCCTGTGAAGATAAAATTGTCCAACTTTGACAATGTGTTTGGAGTTGGAAAAAATTTGTCGACTCGATCCACCATAAAGGCATTAAAATTTGATCAATTCCCTATGCAGGACTCAAGGAATGAAGTTCCTACGAGTCGACACAAGTTATGGGTGTTTGAAAAAAATGTGCACTGCAGAAAATCGTCGAAATTTCACGAATTTCAAGTGTTTCATTTTTTTTCCACCGATGTATTACTACAAAAAAGGAACCAAAGAACGCGTATCGACTAACTGCACTATGTAAACGGCTGCCAGTATTTAATTTAAGATAATAAAATCATTTGTAAAAATCAGTTTGCATTTAAAATATGCTCAGTTTATATTTAATATTTTTTTTAAATAATAACATGATTCTGTGACTTAAAAATTACAGTGGACATATTTTTATGGCACTGAAATAATGTAACAACCAATTTTGTACATTCCGAAAACCATTGCTGTGTACATTGCTCATAAGCGCTTTCTCTATTAACAACATCTGTGATTTTCAGTGTACTCGATTAATCATCGATCGAGCTTGAACTAATTGTGTGGTGGAGTTTTTTGCTAAATTTCGTTAAAAAAAATTGTCTGATTTGTATATTTTGTGGTAGATGGAGAAAATATTTAGCCACGCTTGGAAAGGCAAGCGGGGCTTGCAGATGCTTGAAGGATTACAAAACAAGTATCCGGTTGAAGAAAATTACGTCGATGACGAGCAGGGCCTGCAGAGGAGGCACAACGTCGATACCACCCTGATCGTGCACTTTTTCGGGCCCAAGGGCAACAACGAGTTGAACTTCGAGAACTTCAGGCACTTCATGCTGTATTTGCAGAAGGAGGTTTTGGAGCTGGAGTTCAGCGAGTTCTCGAAGGGGCTTCCCACGATATCGGAGGTTGATTTTGCTAAGATTTTATTGAGGTATACTTATCTTGATACCGATGAGTACGACAACTATCTGGACAGGCTTCTGGATAGGATCAAGGATACCAAAGGAATTACGTTTGAGGAATTCCACGTGTTCTGCCAGTTTTTAAATAACCTGGATGATTTTAATATAGCTATGAGGATGTATACCTTAGCTGATCATCCAATCTCTAAAGGTAAGAGATCATAGATATGCGAAGAACATTGGCCCCAGTGACATCAGATAAACTGAAGACCAAATTTGTTGCAGCATTAGAAAATATTTAGAATTTTGCAATATTCATTACTGACAAACTTGGAAACTTGCAGCATTAGAAAATGTTTAGAATTTTGCAGTATTCATTATTGACAAACTTGGAAACTTGCTTCCATGTATTGTTACAAATATGTCTACTTTAAGATTAATGTGCAGTTGTTAACCTTTACAATAACCTACTTAAATTTTCAGATGAATTTCATCGTGCTGTGAAAATCTGTACAGGTACAAATCTAAGCCCTCATCTCGTTCACACAGTATTTTCAATTTTCGACGACGATGGTGATGGCTTACTTAGTTATAGGGAGTTCATAGCAATCATGAAAGATCGCTTACACAGAGGATTTAAGGTAATTATTTATATCACTAAAATATTAGTTGGTCTCAGATTGGCAATAGTTTACCTAGTCGGTACAGTGGAGGGGCAAGATTATTCTGGGATGATCTTTATTATGGCAATAAATCCTTATTTTGTTGTGTTGGCTACTTGGCCGTCTGCCAAAACTACTGTAGTAAGTGCACTAAAAAGATGAATACAATCATTGTTTTTATTTCAGTCTTCTGCGAAGAATGAAGGGTGGGAGGCGTTCAAATCGTGTATAAAACAAGAGATGAAGACGCCATCGTAAGAGGGCCCGAATCCTTCGAAACTTCTACCGCCTAATGAGATTTTATCGTAAACAATCGAAACCGTATCCAATTGAAGCGTTTTTTATGCTTTTTAATACATGAACAAGTTCGTTTAACGTGTGATGTGCAATCTAAAGCTTTCATTTTTATGGTTGTGAATGATTAGATTCATCTATTTATTGTTGATGCAGGAGAGGAGCGAGAATTATTAGTCATTAATGATACCTCATTTCACTGTTTGTTCCAGGTAAATTTTGAGATATTAAAAGTTCGTTATGTGTATATTATTAAGTATCGATTATTTATGTTACTTGGATTAAATAAACAGTTATTTATGTTGCTGCCTTATACTTCCTTCATTTGTGTATGTCATTTACGACCACCAAAAATAAAACTAGAATTTAGGGTAATTTTAAAATAGTTTTGATTTCAGTTGTAATTTGGTTTCAGCAATTTAATCACTGAAGCGATTGAATACTGAATACCTATGCTGTCACCTAAAAATAAATTAACAAATTGTAACTCATGATACCAGCGGCGGCTCGTAGATGTTTGGCGGTGAGGCAACGGAAGAAAATTTGACCGACAAAAAAAAACATATTTGCTTCCTCTATTAGAGTAAGTAGTGCAGCATGAGCGGCATCTTTGTCTTTGCCTCCCCTACGGAAATCCACAAGCCGGCGCTGCGCGATACCAAATATTTCGGCAATTCTATCCATGGGTAAAAAATCAAATTTTTATGTGAAGTGGAGACGAGTGTTCCATCAGCTAGAACACACAATTTACTTATGGAAAGATAATCATTTCATATAAAAGCACGTGTAAGAAATTCATGGATGTCTTACAAGAGAAAATACCTAGAAAATTTCAACACATCAATATAAATCTGGTAAAATCATCATCACTTGTCCACCAAAAACAAAACAAGCATTTATCTTTAAATACTTGTCGTCCTGTGAACACGTATAAAGAAATAAAATGATAATAATAAGTTTTATTTATTATAAATACAATTTATTTAAATAAAAGTAAAGCCTGCGGCGATGTCAGTACTATTTAAAGGGTTTTAAGTACACTAAACAGGCCATGAACGAAATTACAAACATAAATAACAAACGATAGAACGGAATTAGAAAAGCTTTCAAAGAAAATCTTCGAATTAAAACGAAAATATAAATATATAAATATTACAACAAAAAAACTAAAAAAATTTGTTTAGCAACCGGGAGCGGAGGGTTTGAAGTTCCCAATGGCCATCCCTATCTTTTGCTTTACTACAAACGTCGCTACAATATCGGCGACTTGGTCGGGTCTGTCCTCTTGGATGGCATGTCCGCATCGAGGTAATACTTGAAGTTGGAACTTCCCTAAAACAATTTGTATGACATCGACCTAACTGTTTAAGATGTCATAATTACCTTGCATTTGTCCGACTGTTAGGCATGTGTCTAATCCATAAATACTAGCCATGATGAGTATCTTTGGGTAAGGGAGATCTAAGAATTTCTGTGATAGCCCTGTGAACCAACCGGGCCAATACTTTTCTGTTTTGGTCAAGTCAATCCTCCAAACGTAGGACTTCACTTGAGCTGGTGCCCTCAAGGGTGCAGGCGGTGCCATTGCTGGTAGAGGAGGTTTACCGGCTTCCTGTCTTTGTGCAGGTTCTGTTTCCTCGGTAATTATATCAATACCCCGGCTGGTACACTCTGCTGAAGGATCACAAGCAGCAGCAGCAGCACTTGTATCAATCTCTGGTTTAATATCGTTTTCAACCTCATAGGCCCCAAGCATTTCAGTTTTAATGCTAAAGTTGATATTGGTATCAATTTTTAAATTAATTACAAAAAGTTACACTACGGAATTAACCCTTTCGCTGCTGTAGACGCATATTTACGTTCCGCTTTTGCGACGTGCTTCTTAATTTTTCGCGAAAAGTTACTTTCTAGTTCTTTAACCTTCCACAAACAATAAGCATACTGTTAACAGATATATACGTTTTCTTATTCCGCTAGATGCCGTTGCTGTTAACATGCCAATCTAAAGCCGCACCACAGATATGGAGCGTTTTCGAACGCCGCAGCGAAAGGGTTAATAACATTCAACTTGTAGATTGAACATTATGCTAAAACTTACTTCATTATTTGTCCAGGCATTGATACCCTTGCAGATTCAAGGTTGCTAGTAGAGCAGCTCCTTACACTGTTTAAAAAATAAGTAAAATAAATGAGACGTTATAATGAAATATATTTATTTAATTTCGACACTTGAAAGGGATGTAAATGGACCTGTCAATATTTACCCGAGTTTTAAGAGTTTGAAATAAATGGCAAGTTTTTAAATGTTACATCAACAAATAGTTATTTGCGATAGTGGTTTGTCTTGTGAATTGACGCTTAGCAAGGGTCCACAAAAGAAGAAGAAAAGTTACTTACCTTTGTATTGTACCTAACAATAAGCATGCATCCTCGAGTGCCCTAAAGTGCAGTTCACTGCATAATTGAAAGAACGATGTGATGATGCTTGCGAAGAACTTTTGAGACACTATAAAGCGGAAACTAATACAATTCTGGCAAAGATTACCATTATTAACAAGCTAAAACCAAGCAAAAAAATGGTGTTCTACCTCTTCGCCAAAACCCAAAAAATTTCGAAGCTCTTGGTTATTCGGAGGACTAAATGCCTAAAGGGGCTACTGTTACTCATACCACGTACTCAGAATCAAAAGGCGCAGATATTCGAAAAATTTGCATTTTTTTGCAGCTAGACAACTTGCGCTAAACAAAAAAAAAAGGACCTTTATTGGCATATCCAAAACTATTTACAATCTCAAAAACTACACTATTACCTCTCTCTCCTCCCCTCCCTTCTATTTTCCCTCTCCCTCCCCCCTCTCTTCTATTTTCCCTCTCCCTCCCCAGCTTCTCCAACAACTTGCGCTAAACAATTAGTTCACTTAGGTGGAAAGAAATTTCAGAGCAATGCTGAAGTGAGCTGGCACATGACCAAAATGGTTTAGAATGTGCATAAAACGCAATGGAGACTACGTCGAAAAATGACATTTTATTAAAATTTTATCAAACCTGAACCTTCTACTTTATTACACATGTTGGATAATTGATTGAAATGGTTTTACTTTCTATAACACTTCAAACATTTTTGTTTAACAGCGTTTTTAAGGCCTTCGTTTACCTTGTATATTCAATGACGACAGTTATCATCCCTAACTCCTTATATTTTTGTATAAAAATAAATTCATTATTACCTTAAGACATATTTGATTAAGAGTGAGTGCTTTCATCTCCTAATTTTGATAAATAAATACGATAGAACAATACATAACAAAATAACAAATTGCTCAAAGCTACACTTATTTAGTGTGAGTATAAAGTACATTTCATAATAATTCTTCCTCAAAAACATACCCATAAGTGAAACAGCTCTAAACAAATTACTTTCTGTCATAAGAATCAACAAATCTTTTATTCTATTCCTAGCGATTCCATCAGAAAGTGTTACTTTACAGTTATAAAGTGATGGACTACTGCTTTCACGCTTCGGTAATCCAATATGTTTGTTTCTACACAGCAATTATCTCAAACCATCAATATACAAGTGGATGTAAATTATGATCATTTAAAGAAAGGCAAACAGCGTAACATCAAATTCAAAGCGAACTGTGTAAAATCGGACCATTACTGTATTTTGCAATTAATTTAGCCCTGTAGGATGTTGGGGGTTGTACTTCCAATTATAAATAATATATTTATAATTGGAAGTACGAAGAGTACAAAACATTTATAATTGGAAGTACAACCCCCAACATCCTTACATTAAGACCCCAATTAAATAATTCTATACCCACACATATAATTTAGCTGTGTTGCATCAAATTAATTAAATTTCAATAAAGACTTACCTCCACTGAATAGCCGTTTCGATGGATGCAAAAGTCGGTGGACGTGCCCGCAAAATATTCTGCATTATGCAGAGCGAATCCAAAGCTGTCCCTTCGACGATGTCGATAATAGCAACCCCTACTACGCTCGGCAACAACGGCGCAACCTCCACTGCAATAGCACCTCCTAGGCTGTGCCCAATTAAAACGATAGGAGGGCAATCGTCTGGGAATACTGTTTTTATAACAGCGGCGACATCTCTGTAAAAAGTACATTAAATTAAACTCGGTCTTATTTTTGGCGGTATTGAGTATCTGGGCACTGATTCTATTCTCGGCGTCATTTTGAAGAGTCACGACCGAATAGAATGCAGCACGTGTCATATCGGTGACAGAAATTGACTACCTGTACTAGGATATTCACGATCTCAGCACAATCGGGATATTTGAAATAAACTAGAAGCTATAGCACAATTAACTTACTTGGCCAACAAGTCCAACGACATATCGTCGCTATCAGTCTTGGTTAGTCCGTGGCCCCGGATGTCGACGGCAAACATACGACACTCGACCCTAGCTGTGATGTGTTCCTGAAACAACAGAATAATTATATTGCGGACTGACAAATCCGCGTGTAACTTACAGCGAACAGGGCCCAGGTTAGAGCTGAATATCCGCCGCCGTGGATCCCTATAATAAGGGGGCCAGTTTCCCCCCGGGTGTAGTAATGGAAAGTGCCACCCTCGATGTCCACGCTGCCCTGGCCGGTGAAATAGGCGCTTCCCTTCACCGGCTCGTAGTTCGGCATCTTTGGTCTGTACCTGAAACAATTAGGTTAATTTGTTATGAATGATTCTTATTACGAGACTTACATTCTCGGCCCACGGTTGCTCAGCATCATCTTTCTCATGGTGGATACACTCTCGTTTGTTTAAAAATACTTGCAAATCCCGACCGTTATTTTTGTGTTTACGTACAATTCAAAACGAATGAAACGTTACTCGCTGCCAACTACAAAGCGATGACGACACCGATGCGTGCTCCCGCCTTATTAGAAGCGCTCACGTTACTCCCCTCAGTTAGGTTGGCTGCGCGGAAAATTTGAAATTATAAACAGTTTGGATAAATAAAATAAATCTCATGCAAAGTTTTATGTTAAAAATAAAGAGAATTTAAATAAACACATTTTTATATGTTATTACATGTCTCAAACTTATTTAGGTCGATTGTAAAAGCGATAGTGTCGGCGATACAGGGGGTGAAGAAGGAATGGAAAGGGAAGGTGTTTCTGCTGCGTAAAAGCCAGTGGAATGCAATCTCAAGGATCTTGTTGACAATGGAGGATATAGGGGCAGGGGGAGGGGGTTCCCAAACCGACCTCAAGAGGGGTTCAGTTTTATTTACGAAATTAAAAATATGATGAGTGGGGAGTGTTACTCAAAGTTTGCACTGCGTAAATAAATAAAAAGCGCATAATTCAGACAATGGCATAAGAGATTTCAACAGGATAAATACGCAAAAATATTTCGTAATATGCGAGAATTCGAAATTTTGTCACCAGCCACAATTTCATTTTATTATAACTTTTTCGTTACCGTACACACGCATTTAAAGTGCATTCCAAGTTTTAAATAAATGAACAAAATTAATTACGTATTTAAGTATTAAATTTTAACTCTAAACTAAACAATTAAAATAGTAGCCAGTTATTTATAATATAATTATTAAAAATGGATTATTGTTGTTCCTTTCTTATTTAAATTATAATTAATTTTAGTACGTGAAACATTTATTTGTTTTTCCGATTGAAGTTGGTATGACAAAACTGTGACGAAACTTTAAATGAAAATGAATTGGTATCGTTATATATAAAACAAATCTTTGATGATGTTTAAAATACCATTTTTATTAAAATTAGTGTTAAATATTTAATATCATAACTTTATTGTTTATAATTTATGTATAACGCATAAGTTATTAGCCAAAATGATCAATTATATGTAGCGAAATTACATATGGATTGGTTATCCTGGCGCACGAATTTTGGTCGCGACTTGCGCAGCCGAACAAGTTCTTTTCGCTTGTGAAACGTGGAAACACGATAAGGTTAGTGTAATTCTTCGAAAATCTTAAAATTCTACAATCATCGCGAATTTTTAACACAAAATAAGGCGACGGAATACAACTTTATTAAATCGCTCATAACATCGGCTACATATTTCCCACGAAATATCCGTATTTCACTCATAAAAAGCAGTGTCTGTGTTTGTTTACAAGTTGCCAATTCGTTCACCGTATTAAAAGGATAATTAGTGTTGTGTTGTGTTGTGTAAAGACTGCAATTGCAATTCAAGTGGTTTATTATTCATTTTAGCAGCAACCATGGGGAAGGGTAATAATATGATTCCGAATGGCCATTTCCACAAGGATTGGCAGAGGTTCGTAAAGACGTGGTTCAACCAGCCGGCAAGGAAGTTCAGGAGGAAACAGAACCGTGTAAAGAAGGCCAAGGCTGTTGCACCCAGGCCCGCCGCAGGGCCGCTGAGACCAGTCGTCAGGTGCCCCACAGTCCGTTACCACACCAAAGTTCGTCCCGGTCGTGGATTCACTTTGCAAGAATTGAAGGTAAGTCTAATCACGTGTTTTAATGTAACATACAGAGAAATCTAGATTGGCCCTGTATGTTTACAAAATAGTTTATGGGTTATGTAGGCTTCGAATAGAGAACCCCTCCGCACAAATGAACACAATGGCTGTGTTTCATTGGTGTAGTGATTTCGAGTATTATACTGTATTTTATTGTTCTTTGTTTTGCTAGCAATAATCAGGCATGTTCACACGGTAAAATTATGATTGAGAATATTGTTGGCCTCAAAACATACCGATGGGGGCACATATCAGAATTGTTAAGGTGTGCCCTGCAGAGTACAATTATTAGCATTTATTTTCAGGCTGCCGGTCTTAATTCCGGATTTGCAAGATCTATTGGAGTGGCGGTGGACTACCGCAGGCGTAACAAGTCAGTGGAGTCCGTTTTGGTGAACGCACAGCGCCTCAAGGAGTACCGCTCCAAACTGATCCTGTTCCCACAGAACAAGAAGAAATTGCGCGCCGGTGAAGCCGACGAAGAAAAATGCAAACTGGCCACACAACTCACCACCCAGGTCCTGCCCATCCACCAGGCTTCCATTAGGACGAAGGCTAGGGTACCGACGGAAGAGGAGAAGAAATTCAGTCCATTCGTAACTTTAAGAAAGGTACAATAATCATCCAATAATTTTTTTTAAGATTGTATTAACTGAAATAGGTCAACACAAATTGTTTTAATTCACTAAGGAGGTTGAATTTTTCACTTTATTCTGACTATTTCGTGCTATTCGGACATTATCAAACAATATACTGGACGAAACTAGTCAAATAAAGTGAAAAATTCGTGATACCAGCAAAGTGTTTAATTCAACCTCCTTAGTAATTCAATATGTATCACAAAGTAATGGCTTCAACAATCGATCATTTTAATTCAGTTGTAAAAAATAATTATAATTTTTTGTAGGCTCGTGCTGATGCCCGCTTAGTTGGAGTCCGTGCCAAGAGGGTTAAGGATGCACAGGAGAACCCCGACGATGTGACCAAGGCCGCCAAGGAAAAGAAAGCCTCTAAAAAGTAAATTTAATTCACGTGATCTAATATGACGTCGATTTATTATTGGGTTATGTTGATGTATTTTTAATGAAATTATGAATTGACCATGTCTTGTTTTATTCTGCACCTGCAGTGGGTCCAGTAGTACACTTATTTCTTGTATCATAAAATATAGTGTACGGTTAAAATAGAAACAGGATAAGACATAAAAAGACCTTCGTCTGTCTTTCAGTGGTTCTATTATAGAATTTTTTTGACTATCCTAGCTTAGACCTTGCGTAAGGACATGTACAACTGCTTGCGTATATATTTGGCAAGATACTGATGGGACACAAAACGCGTTACAAGTGGGGCATAGTTGTCGAATAATGTTAACATGTAGTTGTTTAGCAGTGACGGTTCGCGGGTTTTTTTCTGGTAGGGCCGAGGAACAAGAGGTGGTAATATAGATAGGTGCAGTCACGCAGCCAGCCCTTTCTGCAACTGATCCTACCTATCTATTACCACCTCTTGTTCCTCAGCCGTACCAGAAAAAACCCCGCAAACGGTCACAGTTGTTTAGCTCAGAAACTTTATCATTAATGTTATCAAGTTTCAGGATATTTTGAAAATTAAAATTTTGTTTGGCATTTCTGCTGGTTTATTGATTAAAAAGTATGCATCGGGTTTTTACAGTAAGCTGTTGCGTTGTCTTGGAGTTCAATGTAATTTTCACCACTGATTGTGACACTTGCGTTGCCCACTTAATCAATTTGGAGCACTTGTGTTTATGAATGTGTGGCCCAAGGTCACTTCCTTGTGGAAGACCAAGTTTTTGTAGTCGTGGGTCTTGATTGATAGCTTTTAATTTCAACTAGTTGCTGCCTCTTTTTCAAGTAATAACTGAACCGAAGAATGTGCCCCATAAGCATGCAATTTCTCTAGTGTTCTATCGTTGCTTACACAATCGAACACCTTGGACAAATCTGGGAATAGACCACAAGTTAATTCAATTTTATCCAAGGCGTTGTGTAAAGCCTTCGTACACTCATAGAGTTTTTATTATTCATTTATATTTTCCTTTGTAAACTCAAGATCCTGTATTTGTTCAAAAAATGTATGTCATTCTGCCATAGCACAAAAAAAATTCCTTTCATCCATCCTTAATAATTTTTACAATCAAACAAATCAAGGCAGCTACAGTAACTATCAAGGGTAGTCCTGATGCTATAAAACTTGCCAAAGAAGCATTGATTGCAAAACTCTCTAGTACTTATATTCCGCCACCTTGTGATTAATACTGGACTGAAGCTTTACCTGAAACCAAACAAAATGTAGTCACTTTTTCATATTTGTCATTGAAGGAAGCATTCTAATACCATTTTTTAGCAAAAGGTTTATCGAAGTAAAAACATCAATGGTGCACCAAAAATTACATAAGTTTTGAATGTAACTGCACATGGCCACGTCAATAATGTGATGTCAAGATGTCTACTCTACGAATTACTATTTATTAAATACAAATACAATCATTTGAAATTATAAAAAACATATCTTACACTAATTTCTACAATACAAATATTGCTGTTTAACATAATAGCATACAAACAGCAGATAACGCTTCCATGATGTTTAAAATTACTACATTTTTATAATTTTCTCAAAAACTTCTTCACATACAACAATACAACAATGTATTCATAAAATTGTATCATCATTGAAATTAAGATTTAATGATGATACATTACAATTTAAAAAAATTCTTGAATAAGTTTGCGGTGCCACAAGGGATTTGTGAAAGTTAAACACCGCCGAGGCAATTTGAAGGTGGATAATAATTTGTAAAAATATATGGTCTGTTAAAAAATACGTCTTTGGCATGCCACACCCATTCATATACAGAAGCACCTAGAAAATGTTTTAATAAAGACGAAAATAACCTTCAACCTGTTCGTGCAAACAAATAACTTATTGAAACAACTACTTCCCTGGCTATACCCGACTTTGTGGTATGATCACGTTTGTTTAACAATTTTAATCTTTATTCTGGGCAATTTTGACCAAGCTAGTGCCTTTTTACCATACCGAATATAATAAATCTACTTGTGTACAAAAAACAGGAAATATCAGGTATATTTTTTTTTACTAGACAATAATTGTATAACGTTTTCATATAATTACGTTCACTGTATTCCAAACCATGTTGATATTTGAACTTGTTTACAAAAATGTAGACTTAAGGTTCTAGAATATTTCCCTGTTTTTATCTGAAAGTAAACATGCAATTATTGAAGGGTAACTATGTATTGTGGGCTCAATAATTTATGCAATCAACTAAATTGATCATTCATGATTAATTTTACTCAATGTGGTAAGTAAACAACAGCCAATGTTACAGCAACAACATGACATATTTCTACAATGATATTCTACTCAAATCCAGGTGTTATCAGTAATAAAATATTTAGAGTATGTAATAGTTGATTAGTGATTATAAATATGTAAGTTAAAGTAGATTGGATAAATATTAATTTAAAAAATATATAACGTTTCTTACAATGTGTAAAAAATTTACTATAAATAATATACTTGTCACGTGATTTTTAAAAAGTGCTGTTCGTTTATGTGGTGTTTATATCTTTGCAATATTATCATAATTTATGAAGAAATATTATGTTTATTTCAAAATTCACAATAACAAATTATGTACACGTGTGTGCGTAAAGAAGATCGGTCTCCATGACATAGTTTATACCAACAAAATATGTAATCAGTTCTATTTATATTAAATCATTGGTGGATTTGATTTATGCATACATAAATAGTTCACACTTAAATAAATCTCAAGTAGACGTCACTTTAACAATCCGAATCGCATACACGCGATGAAACTGAATGCAGACATATTAAATAAATTATTCAGATTTCCGCGTGCGTTGACCAAATGGAGCTATCGCAGTTGTGAGATTAGATGCGAAAATTGTTGCCAAAATCGATCCGTGAACGATAAAAACGGTAAGATAATTTTTGCATTTTCGAAATAATCATTCTGTAATTTCCTATATGTAGCACCTTGAACACCTTGACACGAAAAGTGCATAAAAAACCCGTTCACTTTCATTACATGCATCCAGTGCAGTTTTCCACTCGAAGCCAGTGTTTTGTTATTTCACAAAATACAAGCAGTGCATTTTCCCACAGCGTTAATTATAGTTAATTGTGTAATTGTTTAATCAATGACGATATAGGTTATTGCGACTGACGCAGATTTGAATTTAGCGGGAATATTAGTGATGGTAATAATGTGCCCCTGTGTGAGGAATGTCGGAAATGAATTACCTCGGCGTTCCTAATTTTCCGGGGGGGACAATCAACAAAATGTGATTACCTGAAAGTGTTGTTAATTAGCATCAAGCCTTAAATAAGTGTTTACATTGCAATAGCAGGACTTGTTTGTGTTACTGTCCTGGTTGACATTTTAAAGCAATGAAATAATAATTAGCAGAAATGATGCCTTTTAACGAGAACCCCCGCGTGCCCTGAAGGGAATCGTCAATTAATAACATTTATGGCTGTGCAGAATTGGTGAGGATGTCTGCCATCGAAGAAATTCAGACCTCCGTGCTCCTGACAACATTCACTAGCAAGAAGAAGCGCTACAAGGTTTATTTCCATCAGAATCAAATAATATGGGACCGAGAAAAACCCCCCTACGGTTAGTACACTCTTAACGCACAAAACGTCCAAAACTTACTGATGATAAATTGCAGCACAGGTTACCGTACCCATGGAGAACGTAATCGCAGTCCGGCACATTTTCAAGAACCCCCGGCACCCGCTCGACGACCCAATCTTGGATGCTAATAGTTTCATCGTGCACTACGCCAAAAGGGCCACTAACAGCACCTGGAAGTACGCTAACGTTATCTTTTGTCATTCGGATCCGATGCAGGTTTCTTCTTGGGTTAAAACTCTGCAGAACTACATACAAAGTTAGTAATTCACCTCGTTAATACAATGCCGTTAGTGTTTAAGGTTACATGCTTTATCTTAATTATGTGCATACTTAATTGGGCCTATCAACAGCTTAAAATACATATTCGCTTGGCCTTGATTGAATTGTGTGCTTGTAGTTTTGCCAAAACAATTAAATTACGAGTAGTTTAAAAGCATAATTAATATGTCTGTGATTGATACACAGGATCTACCAGCATTTTATATCATTATTTTGAACAAAACATTTCTTTCATGTATAAAACTTGAAATGTGTGATGCTGGTCTTTTTTGGTACGGCCGAGGTAGCAGAGGTGGTAATATAGTCACACAGTCAGCCATCTCTGCAACCGACCCTATTTATCTGTATTGCCACCTCTGCTAACTCGGCCAGACAAAAAAAAAACCCGCGAACCATCTCTGGTAATGACAATAATAAAGAATCTGGTTGTGTTACACCATTATACAGTTATAGATACGGTTATTCAGATTCAGATAGAAGGGAGGGTTGTTTATGAGCAACTGCTGGTGTCTAAATATTCCTTTATTTAAATGGTGATTACGTGGCTTACATAATAGATATTTTAAGTATTGCATGGTTACTATTGGCAAGAAACTGTAATCACTAAATAAGGCAGTGTTATTTAACATTTATTTATCTAATAAATAAATAATCAATGATTCCTTTTTGTTTGCAGCTTACACCCACCGGCCTAAAAACCTGTTAATGTTTGTGAATCCTTATGGGGGCAAGCAGAAGGCTATGAAAATCTATGAGAAGATCGCAAAGCCTTTATTTCTCATAGCAGGAATTGACGTGACACTGAATGTTTCGCAGCGCAAAGATCAAATCCGTGATTTCGTGCTGTACCACAATTTGGATATGTACGATGCAGTGGGGTGCGTGGGGGGTGATGGGACACTCTCTGAGCTATTCAACGGATTGGTCATGAGGCAGTGCGAGAAACAAGGGTTGAATTACAATGACATTAACCTTGACTTGCCTAAACCGACGATACCTGTTGGGGTTATACCAGGTAATTTTATGCAGAAATATAACTGTTTCACCACAAATTTAAAATTTATCGGCTGATCCAATAATATAATTAAGTAGTAGCTGTACTTACATGAGTGTAATTATAGATTTAATTTTGTTACAGGTGGAAGTACTGATACAATCGCCTACTGCTTGCATGGGACCACTGACATCCCCACCGCAGTACTTCACATTATTCTTGGTGAGAGATTAGGATTGGATTTAGTTTCTGTTTACGATGAAGAGAAGTTGTTGCGGTTATATGCAAGTGTACTTAGCTATGGATATTTAGGAGACATTGCTCACCACAGTGATAAATACAGGTGGCTAGGACCACGGAGATATGAATATTCAGGTAAATACTTTTTAAAATATATAGATTACTTCCTTATTTTTACTTTCTCCGTATCAAAATGAAAATTTTCTACATTTCAACTTTTTTGAAAAATGCCTGCTTGTGTGTTTGTCTGCAGGCCGAGTATCAAATACTTGTACAGGTTTAAACGTAAGCTTTGACAATCAAAGAATTGAAAAGCTTTTATTAAAATTACAATTTGATCATGTTATATATGCAAATTGCACGACACAACGCAATACTAAAGTAAAATGTATTTATGAAATATATATATATGTCTCAACTGGGTTTGTAACGGAGTTTTGCCTCCGCATCCGCAAGTACGAAACTCCTGCTTGATATCATACCTCCGCCTCTACATCCGCCTCCGCTAGTATGTAATTTCTTAGCGCCTCCACCAGTTTCGGTTCTTTGTCATTTCCACCTCCGCTAACCACCGCCTCTGCTAACCTCAAACATAAGGTCAAACATAAGACATCCGCTTTCGCAAAGATCACCTACGTTACAACCCTAGTCTCAACACAACTGAAGAAGCCAAATCTGTTACCATGATTTTTTCTACTTTGTCAGTAAAGTCACATTAAAAAAAATCAAATAGCTTTATTGGCTTGTTACAACGTATTGAACATGCCTATTGCTTGAAGCAACAATAGTTAGTCTTTATATACAATTAAAACTGCGTTTTTCACTGTTCAAAACCCACCGTCCTTCAGGTTTTAGAAAACTACTTGGCAATAAAGGATACGAAGGTGAAATAGCCATGTTGTTAGAGGACAGCATTGGCCAAACGGTAAAGTGTTTAGAAAATTGTCCGCAGTGTCTTCAGAAAAAGGACCAGACGAAGGATGCCACATTGACGTGGACGACTGTGAGAGGCAAATATTTCATGGTGAGCGGCGCTAATATAAGCTGCGCTTGTAAGAGGAGCCCGAATGGTATATCTCCGTACAGTCACTTGGGAGATGGGAACGTGCATTTAATTCTGGTCCGGCACACCTCGTTGCTCAATAATATTAGATTACTATTACGGCTCGGCATGAAACAGAAAGATATTTACAGCTTGCCCTTCGTGGAGATCTATAAAGCACGCGAGTTCTGCTTCCGTGCCATCAACTCAAAAAGCTATTGGAATTGTGATGGAGAGGTTCAGAGCCAGACTGATATCCGAGCAAAGTGAGTTTTAGGAATCTAACATAATAAATTTAAAGCAATTTAAATAATTGCTAGAAATATATTACAAAACATTAACATTTTTTTAGGGTACGCTGCCAATTATTAACCATGTTTGGCAAGGGGGTACCAGAACCGGAAGAAGCAGTTAAAAAATGCTTCTTTTGCTAAGCCTACAATATATACTATTTATCAAATTATGCAATCTTTCCTTTATGTATTATTTATTTTTACGGTGTGTGTCTATTAGGAATCAGTATTGACACTTATTATAAATTGCCACAACTTAAGGGTACAAATATTGTAAGATAGTAGTTTTGCAGTTTTATAGTTCCAGTTAATAGGTATTTTACACATAAGGTTTTAATTTTTATCGTGTATTAATTAATTTCTGTGAATTTTGGATTTGATTATGGGTTCTTTTTGTAGTTTGACGAGCATTCCTTAACCAATTTGAGTATTATATTTTTGATGTTGATATTGTTTCGTTCTAATTTATACATGTTATTTAACTATTTTATTATGAGAAATTGAATAAATCGATTGTTTAAAAAAATGACCTTTGGTTATAAATAGCATTTCCTAGATTGCTGCAGCGTAAGTATGATTCATTAGCTTATTTTAACAATCCTAAAGCCCGAGTAGTCACAAAAACCAAAATAAACTTGATCAAATCCTTCCACTTCTTCCTATTCGCTGCCATCTCTCTTGCACTGTATTGTTCTTGAGTAGTACTTCTTGGATGCTAATTTCCCAGCTTCTTGGTGGTCTTCCTTATTGCTTTTGTTTTCTAAACTATTTTTGCTGGTCTACCATCTCAATTTCTGTGAATATACTTCTTATTTGTAGCCTTGATCTTATATCCTCATTTCTTATTTTCTCCAATCTTGTGACCCCTTCGACCTTCCTCAGAAATCTCATTTCTGCTGCCCGCAATTTACTCATCATTCTCCTATTAAGTGTCCACATTTCACCTCCGTATATCAACCCTTTGCACTCTGTTGTCGCCACTTCACCAACATTGTAAGATAAGTTAATAACTCTGTTATGACATTTCAATATAAGATGGTAACTCAATATTTCACAGCGTTCACCTCCTGGAGTAGTTGCTGGAGGGTCATATCAAAAATTGCTCGGAATGCAATTAGTATAGAATTATTTATGGTTCTGTATAGTATCAATTTTGTTTTTTTTTTATATTTGTTTGTGTTTTATTTATAGCATGGAAACTTTTGTTAGCTGCTTGTATTCTGCTGTTTATTTCCTCCTCGATGCTTCCCTTGTTGCTTATTGACACCCCTAGATATTTAAATGTTTCCTTCTGTTCAATTTGTTGCTACATTATCTCCTTTACATTGATTGTCATACAGTGTTTACTGAGCTCTTCGTTCTACTTGTACATGTTTTCCTGGAGGTCTACACATTGGGCTAGAATAGGTAAGTCATCTGCAAAAGCGCTTTCTCCCACTACAGTTCTCCGCATGTTATGGTTCCTTCCTTGTTTGGTTCTTTATTCCCTTGGGATGTTGTCCATGAATAATATGAACAGCAGTGTGCTTAGTGTTCCTTTGTTATGAACTCCCTGGATCTCTTATTTCCAGTTCTAATGTAATTTACTGATCTATTGTACACACTTTTTCCAGTATTTCCCACATTTTTTTTTGACCTCTGAGAAGTCTATATGGCCAGCTCAAGGCGGATATTATTAGTCAAAAGCCTTTTGGAGGTCTATAAAGGCTACGAAAAGTTTTTTATAGTTGGTATAAATAATTTTTTTTTACAGCGTTCCTCCTCCCTTTATTGTTATGAACTCCTCGGATCTCTTATTTCCAGTTCTAATGTAATTTACCGTTCTATTGTACACACTGTTTATTCCTCTTATTGGACTTCCCTCCAGTATTTCTCACATTTTTTTTTTGGCCTCAGAGTCCATATAGCCAGCTCAAGGTGGATATCCCACATTTTTTCCCTTGGCACTTTGCCAAAAAAATTTTCCAGGTTGATAAAGGTTATGAAATTTTTTTTTGTTGGAATAAATAAAAATATATTACTTGCAAAACGTGTGAAAAAGTATGTTTATAATGTAACTATGTTGATGATGTATTAATAACAGATATGAAAGATGACCCTGGAAAATCCTCTGATGTCTGTATTTAAAAATAATGATTTATTCATGGTTAAATAAAACGCTATATTATTTTGAATTTTCTCAAGGTTCATATAAAATCATAATTGATTTAAATTTTTTATCAAATCAAGATAAACAATGTTTCACATCACAGGATAAAGCATAAGCAAAATGAGCTCACATTGAGCACAATTTAATACTAAAAATAAATACAAAGCAAAAATTATTAGCTGCACTTCCGATTCAAAAATCCCGATTGCGCTCAGCCTTTTTGAAATTTCAGCTGGCTAAAACAGTAAAATTTTAGAAACAAATTGATTTTTAGGTCTTCAATAATAAATTAGAGACCTCAATTGTTGCAGATGCATTAAATAAATGTAATAAAGATGAAAAATAGCCTGAATATATGAACACTTGTTTCTTGCATGCGAATTAGTTGATTTCAATTGAAATTGGCGATTTGAAATTTTCGACCAAAAACATGAGAAACGAACCAATTGAATTTGAAATGATTTCCTGATGAACCATTCGTACGATTCGGATTATCCATACATTACTGTAAAGATCTCATCGAGACCCATGAGAAAAAGCACTTGGGCAAGAATAAATTTCAATTTGAAGCCCTTATCGTGTTCGCAAAAAAATTCGAAAATGTTAAAAATTAACTTTTTTAATAGTCATTCTAGAGCTACACCAGTAAAACGTTTTTTCATTAGGAGAACGAGAGAAATCGATTGCTATTTTAAAATTTCAGCTATCCAAAATAGTAACAAAGTTGCAAGCTAGTTTAATTTTTTTTAGAAAAAATCGATTTTTCCAGTGACGGTTCCGGGTTTTTTTCTGGTACGGCCGAGGTAACAAGGGTGGCAATACAGATAGGTAGGGTCAGTTGCAGAGACGGCTGACTGCGTGACCGCACCTATCTGTATTACCACCTCTTGTTCCTCGGCCGTACCAAAAAAACCCCGCGAACCGTCACTAGATTTTTCAGTACTTGAACGGCCGTGATGGATCTGTGCTCATTGCATGCAAATGTCATTTTTAAGCCTGTGGGACATTTGCAAAAAAATGCGAACATTTTTAGATCTGAAAAATCAACTTTTTTTTAAATCATCCTAGAATTTGAATTAGTGGCACAACCAGGGGTGTAAGGGTACAACTTAAAAAATATAATTAAAAACCTAACTTCTTCTATTGGCTCTACAACCCTGGTTGAGTCTTGGCCTGCTCCACAAGCCTCATCTCTATCCTCCGCTCTGTGACATTAATTCTTCGTAGGTCCTCCATTACTTCGTCTTTCCATCTTTTTCTTGGCCTTCCTTGGACCATGTCTTTGTCGGTAGCCACCGCGTGGTTTGCTATGTTTCTCTTATATAAAAAAAAAAAAAAACTAAAAACAGATGATGCTGATAGTTTCCTATTTTTTGAGATAAGAAAGACAGATTTATTTGTTATAAGGCAATGAAAATTACTTTTTGTATAGTGTGAGGTATGTCGCATATTATTACGTCTTGAATTGAATTAGGTTCAAAAAATAATAATTAAACTCATGTTTCTCTCTCTCTCTCTCACTCTCAGGCATGGCTAACTCGGAAAGAAAATTCTGTAGCTCACACCTTAAAATTATATGAATTATATGTAAGCCACAGGGCGGCCTTGAGCGAACTTAATCTATTATGCACGCGTTTGAAATATTGAATTCCGCGATTTCAGAAAAATTGCACAAAAATGATTACTCATGGGGGATCTATATAAATAAACTAAGTACGCAGGCCTTGTTTGTGTTCCACCGACGTATTATGGATATACCTAATTATATTCTGTCAACAGGGCCTTTGTCAGATTATTTGCTCCTGCTGGCAATTCACGCCGACGAAGTTTACCGTGGTGTGACCGTTGATTAAAGATTGAAGTTGTGGTAATCACTTAAAATGTTTTTTTCAGTATAAAGGATGTTTACTTAATTTCCGATCTAGTATTTGTTGGATGTACTTAAATTGATTAGTTTCCATTACAATTTGAACATTGTTTGAATCACTTATTCTAATTAAAGTATATTTGATTTATTTCGTGCTCGCTTAGTGATGCATCTTAAAATAACCGTAGACTTATGTTTACCTTTTGAATAATATGATATACTACATCTACCCATAGATTAGAGTTTTTTTTTTTTAAGGAAGGACGTGGATGGAACTGCGGGTTAGGGAAAGTGAATGATTTGGGAATTGACGTCGGCTACGAGGCCATCTGCCACAACCGTTGCTTTAATTGTATATCAGAAAATTAAATGAATAATGATACAAACACAACGACCATGGTCCCGAGCGAATATTCCGAGGCCCCGAAATCTTTCGCCCGGGCTGGGATTCGAACCCACACGGCACGCGCTCGCCTGTACCCACTACACCAACGTGCCGCCCCTTTTTGCATGTTAAGTGATAGAAATTCCACTAGGTTGCCAGACAAATCTCGCCACTTTTTTTCATAGCTGTGCCAGTACTTTTCACTTTCTAGTGTTTGTCACTAAAGATGTCCAAAAGTCTAATCTATTGATGGATATGGTATACACAGTGTTTTTACCAGTGACGACGGGGTGATTCGGTACGGCGGTTATACAGATAGGTGCAGTCACGCCGCCAGCCGTCTCTGCAACCGACCCTACCTCTGTTACCTCGGCCGTACCATGAGTCAGCCCGCGAGCCGTCACTGTTTTTTCACCATGAATAGAGTTTAATATTCATACAAATATTAAAGATGCACGTTTGTGTAAAGTATCTAGTCCAAAGGTATTTTTTATGACGTAAATTGATTTGTAATCAACTCGTTATCAAAAAATGCCTCGAACTCAATTTCGTCGAAAGCAGCCTTTGTCATTTAAAATATTGATCGTGTGATTGTGTAAACGTCACACTATCTAATATATCGTCTCTGCTCATCATTATCACCAAAACAAATTTATGCCAGCACAAAGTTGCAAATCAATTATTCGCAATATTAATTAATTGCTAAATAGTTTTAGTGCCTGTATGGGCCGTATATTAAACGCGCTTGATGCATTATCGCAAAAGCGGGAAACGCATTAAACCCTAGATTCGATTTGCAAAATCAAGATTTGACTAATTGAAAGTCTTTTATATATATACAAATACAAAATGAACATAGATTTTAAAAACGTGTTTGTCTGGCTATCGACCCAGTCTTTTATTATTACAGTTTGATAAATCTGAGGTAAAATCTCTGTAGGCGCTAAAGATAAGAAGAATTTAAAATTTAATTGCTCTGATGGTGTCTCACTAATAGATTGAATAACCTTTGTTAATCTACGGTTGAAAGATATAAAATCAGTCTTTATAGAGAGTTTAGTTAAAATCGATAGATCGCATAATAGTTGCAAGTAGGACATTTACATTCACACATCTATTTAAGTACATCCTGGAAAAGCTATTTTCTTTTCACGTATAAAACAGCCCTCTATAAAATTGGGTGTGGCTTACATATTAACGCGGCTTAATTTAGTTTTACGACTGAAATCCCGAATAAGGCTATAAATTCGAAAGACGTTTTCCTATCAATTAACGGGGATTCGCCTATCAATTAAGTCCCGTGCAAAATAACACCGTAATTGCAGTTGCATTAATTATATAAAACTTTTACCGCCGTCCTTAATTAGCTCCTAAAAATGCGGGGTTGTAATATCAGCGTAACTCATCTGCAAAATACTTCTGCACGACAGTCATGCTTGAAATTGATAATTATCTTCTGCAGCTTGTCATTAATCTTGGCGGTTATCTCCCGCGAAGTTGTTCCATCTTCCAAATACTTCCTCAACTTTTATTTATTCTCCGTCTACACAAGCAGCGACCCTTGCGCCTTGCTTAGATTTAGTTTCTTCTTAAATTACGAACTAATTACACGGTATTTAGATGCTGTTTTGGGGGGATGGCGAACATATGCTCAAATGCGTAATTAGGCTCTTGAACACAATCTTAAGCGGAGGAGGGAATGTCTGTGTTATTAATATACGTATCAAATGGAGCAATCTCTCACTCTCGTGTTTTGATAACTTTATTTTGGATTTATATGTTAAAGTTATGGAACCCGATCTTAATAGGTAAAACTTGTACCAGCGAAGCTATTTACAGGGTTTTTCTCTAAAATAGCTGATGGACCTGATTGGCTGTGGATAAGATTCTTATGCCGAATAACAAACATCCTTACGAGTGTCTCGGTTTGTTGCTTGTGCTTATTTATTATCGGTAGGTTGTTAATCTAAGACATGCGTGCATTTCGTGGAGTTCTTAATCAGAACTATAATGTACAGGAAAACAGATCCTCCTTAGCCTATTTAATATTAAATCTTAAAATTCGTGTTTGTATCCATAATAGTTTTTGCGATGAAACTTACTTTGCACTATGTTCAATATACGCGAACGTATCTCGTATATTGAATTTCCACAGAATTTTCGCGAAGACGTGACTGTGCCTTCCGCATTCGATTTGTATGTTGAACGCATGACCTTGTTCAGTTACCGCTGGTATGTAAAGTATATATTCAATATATTTCTATTTCACAGAAAGTTCCATAGAAGTTATCGGCGGATTATTGATACAAATGATGCCCTATTTATTTACCGCACGAATCCAGACGAATCGCAATAGTTTAAATGCGAGCACCTGCACTAAAATGTTTATAAAATGATCATGTACTTAACAACTTAATCCGGCGAATATGTTTTCCTAAAAACAAAGGATGATTGATATGTGAATTTGGGTTGAGAACGTGTAAATGAGGGAAATTGGATTAAACAACAAATACGTTAGGCCATGAGCGAATTGTTTGTACATACATTGTGCTCCAAAATGGAATTCAGTTTATTCATTCATTCAATTCATATGTGATTCCACATAATACATAAATAACTATAACATACATATTAATTATTCCCTTATTCTACCCCCATTGATTAAACTTCTCCCTCCTTGTGTGTGCCGTACACCCACGTACAACTGTCACCTAACCCCTCTTTCAAACCCCACCGCACCAACACATTTATTGTAACTTCTCTGTTGGTTATTCCCACAAAGCATCATTTAATTTACCAGAATTATCTCGCATATTCATTCCAATTAAAGTTATTTAAAACGAAAGAAATAATGAACTTATTTTTTTCTTCTACTTTGGCGTTAACCATTCAGCCAATAACATCAATTCAGTGATTTCGAGAATAAAATTATGCACGGCTCGGCAGATTTTAGTGATAGCTGTGAAGTATCACTTTTATAGATTAGGCTTTTAAAATGCTTAATAATGCCAAGGCAGATAAAGTAATAAGACTTCACGGCCTACGACGCTCGTTCGGCGGTGAAATTCCAGCCACGTTAGTAAATCTGTCACTTTATTGCCTTGTTAAACAAATACCTATATTAAAAGAAGTTTTTAAAATAAGAAAATTATGCAAAAATGTCTTTTTATCGATTGATTGATTTTGAAGTTTTACGTTAAGAAGAACATTTCTTTTCAATTCGTCATAAGTTATTTGTGTAACTTATTCAATCTAAAATGTACTATGCATAATATTTCCTTAGGGAAATTTACCTAAAAATCGAATTATTTTTATATTTAAAGAGAAGCGTAATCATTACCTCAACATAAAAAAAGCTTCCATCTCCAATAATTTTTTGCGTTTTTTCCGTTGCATATTTTCACGTTTTCACGATGGAATATATTTTTTAGCTGGAAAATGCATGCCATTATATATTTAATTCAATCCATTTTAAGTTATTTCAATAATGCAATTTTGGAAAACGTTGTAACGATTTTAATGGAACTCTGCATGTAAAAAAATCGGATTATACAATGTCGCATTTAAACGCTTGTAAAAAATATAAAGCATTGATTTTTGTCAACAAAAAGCGGTATTCATTTTAATTATTTTAACGTTTTTTATTTGATTCTCGCAGACCTCTCCAAAACAGTAAATTAATAGAGAATATGTAAGTTAAAATTGATTCAATTTTCAAACGTAAGAATCTAGAGAATTCGATAATATATTAGGAGTGTAAATTAAAGAAGTTCAAGAGTTTCAATTTGACATTATTTTTGTTTGGTCATTCACTATAGCCTTTAACACATTCACTGCCGACCGCGCACTATTTGCTACGATTGGTTCTAACGCAGAGGCCGACCACGCACCAGGTGCGTAATATGTTCTTTAATAATAAATTAAAAATAATAAATACCAGAACATACCCTGTAGATTTTCTCAATGTTATTATTTTTTATAAATTATTTTTGTTATTATTATGAATTCGTTAGAAATCTTCACGGTAAGCCTTAGACAATTGGAGATACTGGAGAACTAATGCAGAGATTTTTTTAAAATATAAAATAGTTTAGGAGATATCGAAAAAAAATAATTTAATAGGTGTAGCGCCTCCCCTTAAACCTTACCACAAAGTTTGGCATCAAAGAACTCCAGCCAAGAATTTTTAATTTTATATAGGGAATTTTGTTAATTAGTTTTGACGAGTATTTGGTGAAACATCTAAGTTTCATTTTTTAATTAAATTAATTAGGTGCTAAGATACCTGCAACCGGTGCGTGTGAATGATTGAGATTTTCTCAATGTTATTATTTTTGTTATTATTATGAATTCGTTAGAAATCTTCACGGTAAGCCTTGGACAATTGGAGATAATGGAGAACTAATGCAGAGATTGTTTTAAATATAAAATAGTTTAGGAGATATCGAAAAAAAAATCATTTAATATTTGTAGCGCCTCCCCTTAAACCTTACCACAAAGTTTCGTAAGTACTACTTTTTGTAACGAGAGTTATTCGGCAACCTAGAGGGATTTCTGTCACTCAAGTTGTCAAAAAAGTCTAATCTATGGGTAGATGTAGTATATAAGTGATAAGTGCATAACTAGCGCAATTTACACCCTACAAAAATCTGCAACAATTATCATTGATTTTAAATTCGTCTAGCTGTAATATTTTTTTTTCAGTATGATTGATTGATTTCTAAATTTAAATTTATCTTTCTTAATTTGAAGACTTGTGGCGCCCCTTGTAGATAAAATTAATTAGTTTCGTAGGAGTATTATAAAACATCCCGTAGAAATGAAGAAACGTCTGAATGAAATAAATGAACGGAAGACGAGCCTTGTAAACGGGATTATCGGTAATGAGACGGGAGTCCGCCTTTTGAATCCAATATGCAAGCAGCCGGTAAATAACACAAAGCCAGACAATACACATTTTCCCGAGAAGTAAATAAGATTGTACCAAGTGCGCAAACATTCTCCGTAAAGGAAACGAAACGATGCATTTGGCTCGGGCGTTCTTTCAGTGTTAAAAATGACGAATAACTTGATTCTTGTATTTCCGAACGTTTTTTATTTCATACTTTAAAAATATCATGGCGTTTGATTAAAATCGGTAAATGCAAGAACACCGACGGTGTAGGATAAAGTAGTTCAATATGCAAATCAGCGCCATCTAGATGCTTGTGTAATTAAGGGAATAAAGATTACGAGAAAAAGGCAGAACCTGTGTGGACTGGTGGAAAAGAGATCAAAAGGGGTAAATAGATGACTTTCGGAAAATGCGAAGCAAATAAAATCGTTGAAAAAAGATCATTGTGCGATTTTTGTCGGTATAATTTTTGGAACAGAAACTCGTTGTTGATGCCTTCCATTGGACTTCCAAAGAAAGTTTTTTTTAGAATGCAGCCAGCCTTTTTGTCCCAAGAAGAAAGAATTGTCCAAAATCTCCGGTGGACGTTCAGTCGATGGATTTTAGGTAGATAGTGACGAACTTCTTGTCAGATTTTTTGTTTGTTTGATGATTCGCATGGGACGCCATCATTAAGACCCGGCGTTTTCGTTAGAAATCTTCACGGTAAGCCTTAGACAATTGGAAATAATGGAGAACTAATGCAGAGATTTTTTTTTTAATATAAAATAGTTTAGGAGATATCAAAAAAAAAATTAATAGGTGTAGCGCCTCCCCTTAACACTCATCATTTGCATTAAAACATCCGTTGTCGCTGTAGCAAAAATCACGTTTTCATTAATATCTGAAATGGATTTCAGAGTACCTGTGTTCGTTGTTTGAACAATAGTTTTCTTTAGATAAAAAATAGCTCATCAGTTAGATTTTTTGACACATTATTAAGTCTTTTCGTTCGGCTTCTCGTCATTAGTCCGTTCGACTGCTAGTACTACAAAGTATTTTAGAAAATAAGGTTGGATTACTGGTGCTAATCGTGTAAAGTAATGAAATTACGTTTTATTTTTTCATCCGACGATATTAAGGGAACTTTTTTAATAGGGTCCTAGGTATAACTCCGACTTCAAGATATTCCATTGTTCCCCCTATATATACTTAAAGGTATATGCCCTTTGTGCGATTCACTTATCTTATTAGATGTAACTGCACTGGAAGAAAACGTCGGCAGCATGTTTACACGTAAATAGAAACGCTATATTGGTCCAGCCCAGATAATCATAGAAATACATTTCTTAATACTTTATTTAATCATCACATATATTATCCATGACAATGCCTTAATATGTATCATATTCAATTGGAAATCAAGTATCAAATAAAATCTTTTCAGTACATCGAAATCTGATTACAATTTATTTCAAGTCGTTTTTATTGAATATAAATCGCCGGTTTGGATAATATGTGAGGAGAAGACTTCTCTCACTTTTTCAACAACAGGTGGCGTTACAATATTGAGTTAAATGGCTATCGTTTCATAAAATCTTCAACATCCAAATCGCATTCTATCCTGCTTAAAATGTACTGTGAAAACCACTTAGACAGGTAAAGTGCAGTTAGTCCATCAACATTAGACAAACAAAACGCATTTTGTCCGCAAGACGAACAAATCGCCTTCAGTCCAGCCGTAAACACGTTGTTTTCATAACCTAACTGCTGTTAGTGCGGTTTCGGTTTATTTGCAAGCATTGTGTGTTTATTTTGCAACTTTTTCACGTTTCAGTATTCAGTATACATTGTATACAACCTATACGGCATGTAATCTGGGTATTAGCATCTCTACTATGCTAATCATGACATTGAAGATGAAAAGGATTATGAACAGTGCCAAAAACTGATAAATATATTTTGAAATAAAACAAGCATAAACCTAACCCAATAATATTTCAAATATAAGTTGCAACTCATTTTAAGTTGGTTAGATTTGTTTTGCTTTACTTAAGTACCCCATGACATCTTTTATGTTGCTTATGCTGGAGGCTTCTACTTCGTTATACATTTTGAATACTGAATTAACACTTTTAACTTTGTTTTGTATAATTTGGATATTTATTTTTTCAAAATGGTAAGCGTACTTACCGAAACTTAAGTCACAAAAATAAATATCCAAGTTATACAAAAGGAAGTTGAAGTGTTTTATTTATCTTTTATGTATTGTATGTACTTTCAGAATATTACATATTAACAATTTTAATAATTTTACTAGTTTATGAAACCGACTAAATATTTTCTTATAATAAAGCTGACTAGAGATCATTTTCTAAATGTATTTACAAATTAATTAACTACATTTAAAAATATAGAATATAATGTATGCAACACAATTAGTTATTTAGTTCTGCTGAAATTAAAAAAACACGTAAAGAGAAAAAGAAAAGATTATACAAATAGGATATTAGACATTAAGACTTGTGCCCATTCGCCACTATCTCTGCTCTAATCAATTTTAGTCCTAAATTGATATATTTTTTTCGTATACAAAAATCCCAAACTCATACTTTTTATGTAAATTCATTTAAATTTAATGCAATCAACAGTTAACGAATGATGTGCAAAAATAGAAAAAGAACAATATATAGTACTAGAATCTACTATTATTTGTGAATAAAATACGGTTAACACGTTGACTGCTTTGTCAGTCACCGGTGACTGACACTGAAGTATTCCGATGGACCGTGTCAGTCATTGGTGACTGACAGCTAGTACCTATTTTACACTTACTATTTAGCGCTGTCAGTCACGAGTTAAATTAAATAAGCATATTCTTACTAATTTTATCAAATAAAACTTAAAAACAAAGAAAACTTGTGAGTACCTATTTTACACTTACTATTTAGCGCTGTCAGTCACGAGTTAAATTTAATAAGCATATTCTTACTCATTTTATAAAATAAAACTTAAAAACAAAGAAAACTTTTTTTGACATTTTACAAAGAAACTTGTTGGCAGCCAATGTGTTAATATGGAGCCACTTCCGATGACCTTCAATTTGACATATAGTGTCAAAGACACCCTCAACAGTAACATGCAAGTGAATGTAATCGGCGGCGACTTTTGGGGTCGACTCTTGGAGTCAACTTTTGGAGTAAACTCTTCCAGTCAACTCCGAAAAACGACTCCAAGAGTTGAATTTCTGAATCTGCTCTTGGAATCAACTTTTGATTGAGTTGATTTTTGGAGTCAAATCTTGGAGACAACTTTTGGAGTAAATTATTGAAGTCAACTCTTAAACTTGATTCTAAAAGTTGAGTTTCGGGGTTGACTCTAAAAGTCGTCGTTGATTCTAAAAGTCGTCGTTGACTCCAAAAGTCGTTGTTGACTCCAAGAGTCGCTATTGACTTTAAAAGTCGTCGTTGACTCCAAGAATTAACTTCTAAAGTTGACGAGTTGACATCAAGAGTCGACTCCGTCATTGACTCCAAAAGTCGCCATTGACTTCAAAAATCGTCGTTGACTCCAAGAATTAACTTCTAAAGTTGACTTCACGAGTTGACACCAAGAGTCGATTCCAAAAGTCACCGCCGCTTAAAACAAGTCGTAAGTTACTGGGGAGAGTGTCCTTAACACTATATGTCAAATTCAAGGTCATCAAAAGTGGGTCTCCTTTGTTCCATATTTACCTAAAATACTTATTTTGTTGTAATACTATACAGTTTCGTGTGTAACTTTTAATAAAATTTAAACTGTGTCTTATGATTACAAAACCAATTATTTTATTGAGAAAATATGACGACAAAGTTGTTTACTCCAAAAGTCGCCATTGACTTCAAAAGTCGTCGTTGACTCCAAAAATTAACTTCTAAAGTTGACTTCGCGAGTTGACACCAAGAATCGACTCCAAAAGTCACCGCCACTTAACCACTTGTAAGTTACTGGGGAAAGTGTCCTTGACACTATATGTCAAATTCAAGGTCATCAAAAGTGGGTCTCCTTTGCCCCATATTTACCTAAAATACTTGTTATTTTGTTGTAATACTATACAATTTCATGTGTAACTTTTAATAAAATTTAAACTGTGTCTTATGATTACAAAACCAATTATTTTATTGAGAAAATATGACGACAAAGTTGTTGACTCCAAAAGTCGCCATTGACTTCAAAAGTCGTCGTTAACTCCAAGAATTAACTTCTAAAGTTAACTTCACAAGTTGACACCAAGAGTCGACTCCAAAAGTCACCGCCGCTTAACTACTTGTAAGTTACTGGGGAAAGTGTCCTTGATACTATATGTCAAATTCAAGGTCATCAAAAATGGGTCTCCTTTGCTCCATATTTACCTAAAATACTTGTTATTTTGTTATAATACTATACAGTTTCGTGTGTAACTTTTAATAAAATTTAAATTGTGTCTTATGATTACAAAACCAATTATTTTATTGAGAATATATGACGACGAAAATATAATTAACAGTACAAGTAAATCTGCGTGTTACAAAAAACCAAAGAGGATGGACTTAGATGAAGTAGTTTAAGTAAGTAGATGTTAAACAATAAAAAAAAACGTATATTTTAACACCAGCATAAAAAATCTTTGCAGATTTATTAAATTAATAAAAGCTATGGTCATTCAGAGAGCTGCAGGCTAACTAATATTTTGTAGGTCATATGGTTACCACTTTGCTAACAGTTAATTTTTTTTTGCCACTGCGATGTATTTAATTAAACACAGTAAGGTAGAGTTATACCATGCACTCGAGACGTGTTGTGTAGTGACCACCTTAAATTCCATTGGCTCCGGAGATTTGTTGTCGCATTCTCTGAATACTTTCTCACTCTGTGCGAACTTTACCCCCACACATCTAGAATGCTCGGCAATTATGTACCGCTGGGATAAATTCGTGAAAGTCGGTGTCGAAAATTGTCTTTATACGAGCAATCCGTATTTCTTTATAAAAACAAGTCTCGTTTTTCGTCGGCAATGTAATACGAACATTTTAGGCTATATATTTTGATGCTTTGGTGATTTCGAACAATTGTGCTGAGTGTTTTTGGAAATGATTCGAGTATAAAAATGAGTGGGACACTTTTATTAACGATTTATTTAACATAAATTTGGGTTACATTCTGCTCTTACCTAAATTACATCAATGAAATTGTTACAAAACAAAAGATAATCCTATGGCTAATAATTTCACAGGTTTGAGTAACAGCAGATTCAATACATATTTTCGTAGATGAACGCTAGATGGGAGACATTCTCCTTAGAATTTACAATATAAAGGAATATTTAGATTAGCATGGAATCAATATTGACATTTTAAATAATAGCACACAGAATTAAAATCTGTTTACAGTAAAAATACTTTTTACATTTGCTTCATTCATATTCATTAATCATCCGCTCACTGAATACAACTGGAATGATATTAATTTTACATTAAAATCTACCTATCTTAACTATGTAATCACACCTTTATTAGTTAGGCTTAAAATTATTCACATTGTCATGTGTCCTTGGTTATTCACTCAAATGAAAATTGTTATTAATTATGTACAAACATAATGCTGCAACTGGTAAGCCGCAGGGTTTCTCTTAAAATCGTGGATTGCCTCAGTGATCCTCTGCATCCACCATACATCAAAATTGTAATTACAAATAGGTATACAATATGAAAGGGACATTCCTGAATTGGTATATTATTTTTTATATAATTACACGAGAGATAATTAAACAAGTACATTATTGAACGAAGTCATCGAATGTATTATAGAATGCCGCACAGTAATTCTGATATCATCTAACATATAAAATATATTCGACTAATGTTTCAGATTCTTCTATAATACAATTTTCATTTTTTTATTAGTGTTATTGTATAAAATCTAGGTAAATTAACAGACAACAAACAGAAGTCAAACCAAACAAATCACCAAAGCGCGACGGAACGGCAAAGCCATGCCTTCCACGGCATGTTGGGAGCTTATGTTACTAAAAGTTGGGCAATGGCGGCAAGCGTCAGGGCCACAGCAAATGCGAATCTTGGTGGTGTACATGCCGCCAAGCCTAAACCCATCGATAGGTGAGACCATCCCGGAATTGGTGATGCTGAGTTCTTGCCACGTTGCATTGCGGCCGGATGTTCACCTAAATAAATAATCATACATTATTACAAACACACCTACAGCAATCAAGAAAAAATTTCAATTGTTTTTAATCCGTAATGTTTCATTCGGAAGGGTTTAAGCTAAAGTACCAGTGCGATAAAACGAGTTACAAAAGCAGTATCTTATACTATGTTTTATGGTTTGCGCCCTTTATGCCCTTTTTAGCTAACAAATCAATATTTTGAAAATTTTATGGTGGTTGGTAACCGTGCTTTCGCCTATTTTATCTTTATTCGTTTGACGCATTTATGTTGACTTTTAGATATAAATTGCTCCAATATAAATTGCTCCAAAGCCATTACAGCACTTGTATCGTAATGACCAGGGGCCAAGGAGCCATGGCACTACCTGTAGTTTCAAGCTAAGCAAGAATTTTTAACCGTTGAGAACAGATTGCGGCACACGTTTGTACTCTCCCGAAACGTGAATCATGAGAATCGCACCTCACACTTGGATCATTTACAAAGATACATGTTTATATTGTATAAGTGGCTCTACCATCAACATGTTCCACGAGCCGCTACTGGTAATGACAATAAGCTATTGCGGTTAAGTCCAAAAGTCATATCTTTATTAAGACCTTGGTACAGTCAAGAACTGCCTGATATGCCTCAAGGTAGTGAAGGATGGTTCGGCTCCTATGAAACATCTGTGCGCTCTTGAAAATTGGTCATCTCTACCCTAAGGATCAACAAATGGTAAATTTGATAGCACAGTCACATAATGATCAGCTTTAGCTATCTCTATAAATGTCACAAAATCTAGTGAAGGGATGTGTTTCGATTTGATTGAATGACCAAGTAGATTCTATAAATTTGAAGTCTCAAATCAGTGGCGATTGCTTTGTAAATTTTTTATGCTGGTAAAGACCACCGGCATAGCTCTTTGTATATCCCAGATGGAGTATACAATGATATATTTCTGGAGCGTCAATGGACGCGCGTCTATCAACCATCAACCGCGCGTCCGTATCGCTTCGAGAGCAGTCGAGACGCGGACGCTCAGCAACGGACGCACGACAACAGGAATCACACCTTTAAAGGTTTCGGGCTTGCTTATATATATATATATATATATATATATATATATATATATACATATATATATAATTTTATTATAATTTCACATTGTTTCAGACGACTGTCCTTTTTAACACAATTTACTAATTCATTAAAGAGAATGAAACGGTTTCAATACTCGTTTCACCTCCGATGAGCAATAAGCGCTAACTTTATCGATTTAAAAGTGATAATTAACTTCTACTCGACTACTCTGATTTCCACTTAAGCTACATTTGCGATCCGGCCCGGCTGTGTATTTATTGACTCGGCCAATAAAGTGTAAATAAAAGGGAATATTAATTGCCGCCATAAAGTGAAGATTAATTTCGCGAAAACAAACAGATCCCGTTTTTTATTATGTTCCATAACGATCCTGGACGGACCGTTATGAATTGCATTAATTTTGTATTTCGACACGGCTTTTTTTATTTATCTAATATTAATTTTACTGACCGGTGCGAGTTTTATAATATAAAATAATTTGAGAAATGTGGTTGGTGGTGGAAGCCATTAATTTGGGATACATTTTGATTCAGAAACACTGTAAGGGTGGAAACTATAGTCGCAAAAATACAAAAAAAAACATGTGTGATATCAACAAAGTGCATTTTATTGAAAATGCTTGATGAGCTTTTTCCCTTATTACGTTCATTAAAATTATTTTGTAATATTTTTGTATTTTTTTTTTGTATTTTTTTTGTATTTTTTTTTTGTATTTTTTTAATTTTAATTTTTTTAATTTTTTTTCTAAATTAATGCTGTTTAATAAAGTGTTACATTACCTAATCGAAACTATATTGACATTAACGTTGCAAGAGGCCAGTTGCGTGACAAAAAATTTGATGATGTAGGGCACATGTATTAATAGTGACAGGGACGTTTAAATGTTTAAAACATCTTGGGCGCTTGTAGCAAATAAAAAAAACTGCACTTTTGTACAAAATTATTAAAATGCAT
Source organism: Ocypus olens (assembly GCA_910593695.2). NCBI lineage: Eukaryota > Metazoa > Arthropoda > Insecta > Coleoptera > Staphylinidae > Ocypus > Ocypus olens. The sequence continues at coordinate 3,188,783 of OU343057.1, read as the reverse complement.
TTTTTTAAACTTCAATTAAAGTAATAAAAGATAAATCAAAAATTAACACTTGGTTTGTTTCAAAAATTTGTTGTTTATTTAATCGAGAAAATAAACAACAAATTTGTGTTTAATTTTTGATTTATCTTTCATTATTTTCAAAATGTTTCACCAAGTGATAAGTGAGAAAGTTATTCAAGAAATATTCTATGAAAGTTTTTGTAATAAATTTTTATTCGCGCGCCTCGCGTCTGAAATTTCTCGCGCTTTAGCCTTTTCAGCCGATTATGCAAAATATCCGTGTCTATGACGATCTTAAAGATTGGCAATTTTTTCATGATATCAATCTGCTAAACCTTCGTGGTTATTATTTGATATTTTCTAAGGGTATGCAAAGTATTTCCACAGGCGTAGCTACCGGGATAACCCCCCCCCCGAAGCTAAGAATTATTTTAATTTAGATTATAAAAAATATCTTAGGTACGGTCACAACCACCGCACAATTAAAATATTAATATAACAATAGGTAATCCGAATCTAATTTTCCAACAGAAAAAGCGTATTAGTCACTTATTTTCAATATAATTGCCTTTTAAACCCCCTCAATGATAGTTCGTGGCTGAGCTACTAGTTATTTCTTACTTCGCCAATTCCTCAATCAAGGAATTAGTTCAACGTTTAGATAATAGATGGCGCCTTAATCGTTTATCTATCAATACCGGATACTTGACGGGTTATAAATCTATAGTAAACAACCGTTTCCCCGTCCAGCGTTACACCTTCTGTCCCCCCACTGCCCTCACAGTCCTCGAGGGTGGCTGGGATCGGACCGCCAGTAGCTACTCGCTTCTCAGAGATCAAATATCTCGTCACGCTAGAATAGGCCTTTGGTCAGACTAGCCTTAACACCGAGCATATGAGGAGAGGTTTTAGTTGGTAGGCGCGATCCCGGCGAATCCAACACTTTTGAAGATCTCCTCTCCTCACGTCAAAAAAAAAACCGTTTCCCTGTCTTACTCCCGCCCTTAAGGGGGGAGGAATCCAACACTGACCCACTATAGGGGCGTCTATAAAAAATCTTCTCTCCTCTCTTCAAAAAAAAAAAAGTTTCCTTGTCTATACTGAGCTGATGAGATCTAATAAGATCGAAACCGGTCGGTTGTCGCACGGGGAAACAATATTTAAATGATTATAGAAAAACATTTTTTTAATTAAGCAGTCATAGAGAGCGTTGAAAACGGGACTAAAAATGAGGTGCTGGAGGGGGGCAAAAGGGGTTACGCTTAAGTTCACATGCATGATTTTAAAGAAGACTCTTCAAAGTTTTTCGCCCTTAAAGATTCATCAAAATCGATTGAAAATACGCCGAGTTATTGCGGTTTGAAAATGGTCGAAATTTCACGAATTTCAAGTGTTTTTTCCACCAGTATATTTGTCGTGGCATTAGCCACAATAAATACGTATCGCATTTTTTTTAAATTAATATTTTATTTATCTACAATGAAGTAATTTTTGCTTTAATTTATTGAATAATTTATTTGCTTTTTTAAAGCATGTATATAATGTGTAAATAATTATATTTTGATGCTGGCGTGCATTATTCAGAAGAATTTATTCATACACACGTGCTGGGTTCTCTGGGGGAATTTAAAGCTCTTTGCAGCTATTATATCTGTTTAAATTAAGCATATTTGTGTAAATATTTCAACATACAATAAAAAAATACGTTTTAATATTTGTTAAATTTATACGTGAATTATATTTACATTTTTGAATCTGGGTCACATTTAGCTCAATTAAACGCAAAATGACTTTTTTCGTAAATAGTGCTGACTGAAAACGCCTAAAATTTTTTCTTCAAATTTTTTTTTTTTTTATGTTTAAGAGCTCATTCTGAACACTATTTGTCTATACAATTTTTTTGTGGGATTTCTAGGAACCGAGATACGCAAAATGACTTTTTTTCGGAAATAGTGCTTAAATCGACTGAAAACGCCTAAAAAATTTTCTTCCAAATTTTTTTGTTTGTTTTTTTTTAAGTCCAAGAGCTTATTCTCAACACTATTTTTCTATACAATTTTTTTATGGGACTTCCAGGAACCGAGATACGCATAATGACTTTTTTCGGAAATAGTGCTTAAATCGACTGGAAACGCCTAAAAATTTTTCTTCAAAAAATTTTTGTTTGTTTTTTTTTCAAGTCCAAGAGCTTATTCTGAACACTATTTTTCTATACAATTTTTTTGTGAGACTTCCAGGAACCGAGATACGCAAAATGACTTTTTTTCGGAAATAGTGCTTAAATCGTCTGGAAACGCCTAAAAACGATTGAATTAAATTTTTCTTCCAAAATTTTTTTTAAGTCTAAGAGCTCATTCTGAACACTATTTGTCTATAAAAATGTATAATAGATATTTAAAAAATCGTGGAACGCAAAATACAATATTTTTCTAATAAATAATTACTTCCAGGAACCGAGATACGCAAAATGACTTTTTTCGGAAATTGTGCTTAAATCGACTGAAAACGCCTAAAAATTTTTCTTCAAAAAATTTTTGTTTGTTTTTTTAGGTCTAAGAGCTTATTCTGAATACTATTTTTCTATACAATTTTTTTGTGGGACTTCCAGGAACAGAGATACGCAAAATGACTTTTTTCGAAAATAGTGCTTAAATCGTCTGGAAACACCTAAAAATGATGAATTAAATTTTTCTTCAAATTTTTTTTTTCAAGTCTAAGAGCTCATTCTGAACACTATTTGTCTATAAAAATGTATAATAGATATTTAAAATATCGTGGAACGCAAAATACAATATTTTTCTAATAAATAATTTTTTTATCTTGATTTTAGTCATATATTCCAAAAATTAAATTCGTACAATTTAAAAATGACAACAAAACCAGATATTTAATTCAAATTTGTTTATAAATGAGCTTGGTGTGATTTCTACTTCATAATTGTGTATAGCCGTCCCAAAATGTCGTGACACATTGCGCCGAAACTCCGGAAACTTATAATTATTGAGCCGCCGAGTGAACATAATGTAAATATAGGCAAAAAATCGGTGATGCGGTCACGCGTAAATTTGTTATCGCGTTCTCACTCTGCGCAAACTTTACCCCCAAGAGTCACGACATTTTGGGACGGCTCTACCTTACCGTAAATTCATAGTGTTTACAGCTTATGGATGTGATTTTTTTAATGCAGTAATTTACGACCTGCAATAAAATAACTGTGGGATTTAATTACGTGAATGTGAATTATACTGATTATTGTAGTGTATGTGTGAAAGTAGTAGGGAATGGCGATAAAAATTTAAAATTCTAATGCGGTCCCGCGTTGTAGATAAATACAAAATGTGGATTATTATAAAGACCGTTCAGAAATCATTTATTTTATTGATGCGCCGTTCACGTTCGCGTTCACGGTGTGGCCGAAGGGCTGCCATTTAGAAGTTTTACGTTTTTACAGTGTGTTTTTTCATTCCTTATAAAAGACAAAAGGGCTTTTATGTCGCATAAAGTCTATTGATTTTCCGGCGGAAGCCCATGTAAATTAATATTCCGGCGCAAAGTGTGAAAGTGATTTTTTTGTGGTACGTACCATTGAGCACATGAAGGAGTACGCTGGCAGAGTCCAGATTAGAGGGACTGCAAGTGTAATTGCCAGAGTTTTCTGGTCTAGCGTGAAATATGACGAGGGTGCTGATGGTTGTGTCGGATCCAACTCGTTCCATGTTGATGTCGATCAAACTGCGGTCGTATTCCAGTACTCGTTCTCCATCATGATACCAGAAGATGTAAGCAGGCTCTTCTAGGGATTGAGTGATGACGCATTTTAAGCTGACGGTGCTGCCGGTCTTGACGTAGATGTCAGATTCGCCCATGATTTCGATTTTGGGTACTATAATAAATGAAAAGAAATAGTAATCACCCTCGACCGAAATAAGAGGATGAGTTTTATATTTCAGCTGTGTTATCATTTGTGTAATCTTAAGGGATAGAGGGCATTGAATAAAAATCTTTACGAGCAATATACTAACCAACAACGTTTAGAGTTATAAAATGGCTCATCTTGGGTTCGGTGCTGACTTGGCATTCATACTCCCCGGCGTCCCTGGCTTGGACATACTTGACCTGCAGCGTCCACGTGTCAGTCGCTTCCACCAAGAAAGCTTGGAAGCGATCATCGGCTATGAACGTATATCTATCTACGGTGAGGATGTGCGCATCCCTTCTCCGGATCCACGACACCGATTTGTTACCAAGCTGTTTCACCTTGCAGGGGAGATACGCGTGTGTTCCCAGCTGCGTCGTAATGTTTGTGGTTGTAGTGGGGTCGAAGTATGGGCCTGTGTACAATCCCGTGAATCTTTTAACTGCATGTGCCGCTTCTCCACCTGAAAACACTGAAACATATATTTTATTACTACATTTTTTTACGACACATCCCCCAGACATGCAGATGCAATTATATACGAGCACTGGCATTGAGTGAAAAATGTACCTTTAAGAGCACCCTCTATTTCCTTGTAAATGCTATATGTGGAAACGTCGGTGATAATTCCATAAAGGCTGATGGAAGTGCGCAGGGCGCGGATTTAAAGCTTTGTGAATATTACTGACCGTACTTGTATTAAGAGCTTCAAATATTTTAACTAATTAAAAACGGAATTAGCTAGAGTAATGAGAACGCTTTCCGATTTTTTTACATTTTTGAGTTTTGTTTGCGAACGCGTCACTGGTTTCAAATTGACCGCAAGTGGGTATTAATGATATCTTTACAGTGGATTTTTCAGGAAATTATTTCAAATGCAATTTTTGCAGCGGCAGCTCGTGGATTAGGGAGGGCTAAGACAAAGATGTCGCTCGTGCTACACTACTTACTCTTATATAGGAAGCAAATATTTCTTTCGTTGCCTCACTGCCGAACATCCACGAGCCGCCGCTGATTTTTTTAGCAAAAGTTTTCTACGGTGGTATTTTTTTCAAAAAATGCGCAAGTTGCAATTTTGTTTATATTCAAATTATGAATGCTGCCATTTTGTTTTCAGTGAATCGTTTCCTGGATTCTCGAAAATACTTAACTTATAAGTGGATTTTGAAATTTTGCAAATCAATTTTTTTGAATTTTTCCAGTCGCGAGATTCAAAATTCTACATGTTTTAAGTGTTGCCGCATCATTTGTTTTCTGGTATGTCAAATTCATTATTTTTGAGTGGGTTAATATTTTTTGCAGTTCTGGTATGTTAAAAACGGATTATTTTTGAGTGGGTTTATAAATTTTAAATTAAATTCTCCGGCTGGCAATATATTTAGAATTTTAAATTTTCAAGTTTTTAGTGTTATCATTTTGTTTCTATTGTTTTTTAATAATAATAATTTCATTGGTGCTAATAACAAAGTTTTGTATCAAGTCAAGATAATGTTGGTAAATGAACAGTTTACAATATGTCAAAGGCAAAGTACTCCTTGAACGCTTTTGTAATTCTGAATCTAATTCTGAAGCTGACCATTTTTTTTTAATTTCGTTTATTGCAAACTCATGTTTTGAGTGTTGCCAATGTATTTCCAGCCGTGCGATATTGACTGTTTTCTAGTATGTCAAAAATGTAACATTTCCTAATGGATTTTGCAATTTTTAAGCTAATTCTTAGGTTGAGAATTTTCTTAGAATTTTTCCAATCACGGAATGCAAATGTCGTTTACTGCAACTCAATTTTTTGAGTGCTACCATTTTGTTTCCAGCGGTGCTGTGTTTATTGGTTAACAGTATATCAAAGATTAAATACTTCTAAAGATATTTTGCAACTTTCAAACTAATTCTATGGCTGAGAATTTTTTTTAGAATTTTTTCAATCACGGAATGCAAATGCCATTTACCGTAACTCATTTTTTTGAGTGCTACCATTTTGTTTCCAGCGGTGCTATGTTTATTGGTTAACAGTATATCAAAGATTAAATACTTCTAAAGAGATTTTGCAACTTTTAAACTAATTCTATGGCTGAGAATTTTTTTTAGAATTTTTTCAATCTCGGAATGCAAATGTCATTTACCGCAACTTATTTTTTTGAGAGCTACCATTTTGTTTCCAGCGGTGCTATGTTTATTAACAGTATATCAAAGATTAAGTACTTCTTAAGAGATTTTGCAACTTTCAAACTAATTCTATGGATGAGAATTTTTTTTAGAATTTTTTCAATCACGGAATGCAAATGTCATTTACTGCTACTCATTTTTTTTTAGTGCTACCATTTTGATTCCAGCGGTGCTATGTTTATTGTTTAACAGTATATTAAAGATTAAGTACTTCTTAAGAGATTTTGCAACTTTCAAACTAATTCTATGGATGAGAATTTTTTTTAGAATTTTTTTAATCACGGAATGCAAACGTAATTTACCGTAACTCATGTTTTGAGTGCTACCATTTTGTTCTAGTGTTCTTATAGTATATATCAAAGATGAAGTACTTAGGAGATTTTTGCAATTTTCAAGTTAATTCTGACGCTGAATATTTATTTAGAATTTTTTAAATCACGAAACGCAAATTTCTTTTTCTGCAACTCATGTTTTGAGTGTTGCCAATGTGTTTCCAGCCGTGCGATTTTGACTGTTTTCTAGTATGTCATAGATGTAACATTTCCTAATGGATTTTGCAATTTTTAAACTAATTCTTAGGAATTTTCTTAGAATTTTTCCAATCACGGAATGTAAATGCCTTTTACTGCAACTCATTTTTTTGAGTGCTACCATTTTGTTTCCAGCGGTGCTATGTTTATTGCTTAACAGTATATCAAAGATTAAGTACTTCTTAAGAGATTTTGCAACTTTCAAACTAATTCTATGGCTGAGAATTTTTTTAGAATTTTTTCAATCACGGAATGAAAATGCCATTTACTGCAACTCATTTTTTTGAGTGCTACCATTTTGTTTTCAGCGGTGCTATGTTTATTGTTTAACAGTATATCAAAGATTAAGTACTTCTTAAGAGATTTTGTAACTTTCAAACCAATTCTAGGGATGACATTTTTTTTTTAGAATTTTTTCAATCACAGAATGCAAATGTCATTTACTGCAACTCATGTTTTGAGTGCTACCATTTTATTTCCAGTGGTGCTTGGCGATTGTTTTTATAGTATATATCAAAGATGAAGTACTTAGGAGATTTTGCAATTTTCAAGTTAATTCTGAGGCTGAATATTTATTTAGAATTTTTTAAATCACGAAACGCAAATCATGTTTTGAGTGTTGTCAATTTTTTTACAGCTGTGATATGTCTACTATTTTCTAGTATATCAAAGACAAAGTACTTGTTAAGAGATTTTGCAAGTTTCATGCTGAGGCTGAGATTTTTTTAGATTTTTTTTAATGACGGAATGTAAATGCCTTTTACTGCAACTCATTTTTTTGAGTGCTACCATTTTGTTTCCAGCGGTGCTATGTTTATTGTTTAACATTATATTAAAGATTAAGTACTTCTTAAGAGATTTTGCAACTTTCAAACTAATTTTATGGCTGAGAATTTTTTTTAGAATTTTTTCAATCACGGAATGCAAGTGCCATTTACCGCAACTCATGTTTTGAGTGCTACCATTTTGTTTTCAGCGGTGCTATGTTAATTGTTTTACACTATATCAAAGATGAAGCACTTCACAAATTTTGCAATTTTCAATTTCATTCTGGGGCTGAGAATTTTTTTAGAATTTTTTCAATCGTGGTATGCAAATGTCATTTACCGTAACTCAAGTTTTCAGTATTATCATTTTGTAGGCAAAGTACTCTTTAAACGATTTTGCAATTCTCAATCCAATTCTAAAGCTAACCATTTTTTTAAATGTCGTTTACTACAAACTCACGTCTAGAGTGTTGCCAATGTGTTTCCAGCGGTGCGATATTGACTATTTTCTAGTATGTCAAAGACGTAAATGCCCTAATGGATTTTTAAGCTAATTCTTAGGTTGAGAAAGTTATTTCTGAGGCTGAATATTTATTAAGAATTTTTTAAATCACGAAACGCAAATTTCTTTTTTTGCAACTCATATTTTGAGTGATGCCAATTTTTTTTTACAGCTGTGATATGTCTACTATTTTCTAGTATATCAAAGGCAAAGTACTTGTTAAGAGATTTTGCAAGTTTCATGCTAATTCTGAGGTTGAGAATTTTTTTAGAATTTTTTCAATCACAGAATGCAAATATCATTTACTGCAACTGATATTTTGTGTGCTGCCATTTTATTTTCAGCGGTGCTAAGTTGATTGTTTTACAGTGTATTAAAGATTAAGTACTTCTTAAGAGATTTTGTAATTTTCTAGCTAATTCTGATGCTGAGAATTTTTTTAGAATTTTCTAAATCACGAAACGCTATTTTTATTTATTGCAACTCATGTTTTGAGTGTGTCAAAAATTTAAGAACGCCAATTTTAATTGAATCCGACTAATTTGCACTGTTTTGCAAACCGCGTTCGATTTGGAGTCTTCGTTTAACCGCTAAAGTTTTTTTTTCTAAAATTTTTAAACTGACATGCTAACTTTTTTGCTATTTTAGCTAAAATTTTAAAACGGCAATCGATTTTTCTCGTTTTTTTAATGAAAAAGAATGCACACTTTAACCCATTATCAGCCATCGTCCCATTAATGTCTATTTAATTTGTCTCTAGATATCTTAACATAAGTAAATTGAGAAACTGAAATAAAAAAAAAATATTTGTAAAACTAACATATAGTTATAGTATTTATCGCTAGGGCGCGCAAAAAACAAAAAACTGTCAATGACAGGCTTGGCAAGTTCAAATCAAATACATTTACAGTATTTATCGCTAGGAGGCGCAAAAAACAAAAAACTGGCAATGACGGGTTTGGCAAGTTCAAATCAAATAATAATAATAATACATTTATTTTTGTAGATACGAGAATACACAAAATAGTGGATGTTTGGTTACAGAAACAAGTCAATGCACAATGGACAAAATTAAAAAAGCTAAGTTAATCTAGCATCGAAAAATTCAGTTATAGTGTATGGTATAGTCATTTTGAAAATTCGTGTATAAAATGTATCTTTTTGTACAAATTGCGGTACGGTCAATTGAAATATATTGCTAAATAGTTTATTTTTATAATACAACTAAAGGTGTAAGTCATTTGAATCATTATTGGTCATTAAAAAAAGGATAATATATCTTATTTTAAATCAAAAATCGGACGGCACTTTTCTCAGAAGCTGGATATATTCTTTGCCTGAAAGTTGTCAGAGCTGCTTTGTGAAGATGCACTTAAATTATTTCTAATGAAAATTTAACTTTTTTTGACCTAATTTTTTTTACATTTTCGAAATTTGAAAAATAATATTTTTTAAAAACTATTTTTAACTCACCATTCCAGATCTAGTTTTAAGAAAAAACGTTGATTCTTTAAAGTTACATAGATAGGAATTTGGGCGGGGTGCTTATGGTTTGGCCGAAGCTACAAAAGTTATTCGGCGAACTGATTTACACACAAAGCTAGGGAAGTTAGTTTGAGAAGTGAAACCTGCAGCTCCTTGCGCATTGCAACTGCCTAACTATAGTTCTGTAAGATTCTTGTACGTCTTCAGCGCGACTAAACCGAACATTGAATATCATGCCATCGGAAATCCTCCCTTGCTACCCGACAACCACAGCAATTCCGTTTGTAGTTATAAATTTATTTATTATGAATTGCATTCTCGTTGGTGCCAAATTTATGAGAAGTAAGCAAATCAATTGTTTTAATTAAACAATAAATCAATTATTAAACATGTCACCAAAATGAATCCAATTTGCAAAACCGTCCACTCCAATCAGTAAAGGGACCGCCAATGATCCAGACTAAAATAATCAGGACTATTCAATAAATATGAAAGGCGGCATTACGGATTAGAGACTCAGATTGGGAGGATTAGGGGTGTTACAGAAGTGTACGATATTGTCACTAAGGAACTAAAGAAATGTAGGAAAGCTCGCCGGGAGAGATTCGCCGCTCTTATTACCAACGTTCTGCCTTGAGTTAATTGGAAAACAGAGAACCAACTTTTCAACATCATAAGGAAATAATGATATAATGAAGTGTTCGCGAAGAAAAAAAACGGGATACATCCTGCTCAAGAAATAGTAAATAAAATAACGGCCTCCTTTATTCCAGCGAATTAAAAGTTAGATTGGATTAGTTTACGAATTACAATTGTTCGGATGATGACTCGGACAATTAACTGATTACGTTATTAACGTTGTTTGCCTTTTGCATAGCTATGAAATTATCTTTTCTTCCTAAACTAAAGATACTAAGTCGTTCGATCACAATTTAATTAAAACAAAATAACAGCGGCCAACGGACTCGGGCATTAATCACAAAAGCAAAATTTCGCGTTTTTTCGCTGGTTGCTAGTGCATTCCGGCAACGTAAGAGTAAATTAGGACTCGCCAAGTGCTTAGTTTATCTTCATACTGTATAATTCGTATAAATGTTAGCTCGGCCAGCACACAACTTTTGTGCAGCGATACAAGTGGCTTAAATAATGAATGCTGCTTTTTACTAGAAATAGGACAGCGCTCAAATCAGGATCATTTTTATTTGTCACCAAAATATTTCATTAAAAGCGACAGTAAATCCATCAAATCGTCATTACTGTTATTTATGCAATGCACATTCTGCATACATTTTTTTGTTTGATTCGTTCACTGCCTATATCAGATAAACTGATTGTCAGTAAAGCCGACGCTTGCCTGTAAGGTTTAATGGCAGAGAACGTATCACGCACCCGGTGCGTGGTCGGCCTCCGCGTTAAAACCAATAACACGCAAATGGTGCGTGGTCGGCAGTGAATGTGTTAAAGTAGGACTAAAGTGTACCTGGAATCCATGGGTTTGAGAAATTTTCATTAAGATTGAAATTGAGAGGTGCCCCATCTTGTTAGGAATAAAACACCTAATTCTCACAGTATTGCAAATAAACCACCCCTGATAGATTCACAGTGTTACATTGTAACATGTAATCAATGACACTGCAACATATATTAAGAAATTGATTTAGGCACTGTATTATATTATTGGATATTTTGTAGTTTGTACGGTAATAGAGCTTAAATTATTTACGTATAGATCGCGTATCTGGTGAAATGTGTTTAATCTGGTGTAGCGATAATCGGCCGTCGATCCACACAAGAAATAATCCCCGCGTCTGCGAACCTTTGGGTGTTTTGGTTAGGATTACCCGTGCTATCGATTACAGATAACCATAACCGCCGCATTAGTTGCACTCGTACAAAATTATGGTTGTTTTGTACCCATTGCCGATAAAATCATATCTTAGCATGCGATGCATCGTTGAATGCCACCAATTTAAACTAATGACGTGCCTTATTTTCGTTGATGGGCGGTAATAATGTTCTAGATTATTAATGACTGACACATCCTCTGCTTAAAAAAATTTCTTCATTAAATCTGACTTCTTGCACAAACCTAATATTTATCTAGTATTTAAATATTAGCCAATGTACAAAATATTGCAAAATAAGTTGCAATTTAATTTTGCACAACACAAATATCATTTCTATTTTTCCGGTAGCAGAATATTGCATTAATTAATTTGGGAGCAAATAGAGATCTGAAAATGAATTCATGACAAAATTAATTACCAAAATATTTAAATTGTAGACATTGATTATCGGCGATCAATACTTTCACCAAATGGAAGTTATGTATGCATTTTCAGGGTTGTTTACACATTATTTAATTACGATAATTACGTGAGTGCATTGGTGTACATGTGGATTAATTAATTACAAGCTATCTATCAAAAGACTACATATCGCATGCATGGAAATAATTGTAGATCCGTAGTGTGACGGTAACGGAACATCATTGCTGAAATGTTGACTTTAATTTCAAGCGATCAAAAATACACTTCGCGTAAAAACGTAAAAAGCTATATGTAAAGGGTGATTCAAATTGAGTTTCAACATTACAATCTAAAAAAAAAAAATGATACGGCACTGTGTTTGTCAACGGTAACGTCAGATTTCTAACCTAGAAATATAAACAAAAATAGTCGTGAAGCGATATATGACGGAAAAACGTGTTCAAATTATATGAAAGACCTCCCTTCACTTTTGTTGAAAAATCGCCCTTTAGAATCGTTCGCATCAATTTAGAAACATCTTGTATATGAACAACTTCACGAAAAATTGTAAAAACCCGTAAAAGTCGAAAAATCGATTTTGCATGATATAAATATGTCTTGATGCATATTTTTGTAGATTTTCACGGGGTAAATATGACGCAAATGTGAAACTTCGGGTTACAAGGGGTCCTGTAGGTTAAAAATCGATTAAAAAACATAGCTAATTGGATGGATATGATTTTTTTCAGAATTTTTCAACCACTCGCTCGCCAGTAAAAAAATAATGTGTGAAAAAAACGATTTAAAAAGCTTTTGGATTTTTTTAGGGTCTAAATGACCTTGGATGATCTTGATAAAAATTATTCAAATGGACAATTGGATAGGCATGTTTTTTTTAGAATTTTTCATCCACTCGTACGCCATACAAAAAAAATGTGTAAAAAACCGATTTAAAAAACTTTTAGAGTTTTTTTTAGGATCTTAATGACCTTGAATGATCTTGAAAAAAATTGGTCACATAAAAAAATAATGTGTAAAAAAACTGATTTAAAAAACTTTGGGATTTTTTTAAGGGTCTAAATGACCTTGAATGATCTTGAAAAAAATTGGTCAAATGAACAATCGGATCTTTTTTTTCCAGAATTTTTCATCCACAAAAAAAGTGTAAAAAACCGATTTAAAAAACTTTTGGACTTTTTTTAGGATCTATTTAGGGTCTGAATGACCTTGAAAAAAATTGGTCAAATGAATAATTGGAGAATTTTTCAGAAATTTTTATCCACTCGTTTGTCAGTAATAAAATCATGTGTAAAAAAACTGTTTTAAAAATATTTTGCAATTTTTTTAGGGTCTAAATGACCTTGAATAATCTTGAAAAAAATTGGTCAAATGGGCAATTGGATAGAAGTTAGTTTTTTCTGAATGTTCCATTCCGTACAACAATAATGTGTCAAAAACTGATTTAAAAAACTTTTGGAATTTTTCTTAGGGTCTAAATGACATTCAATGATCTTGAAAAAATTGGTCAGTTGGAATTTTTTCTAGAAAAAAATTGGTGACATAGCTAATTGGATAGACTTGATTTTTTCAGAATTTTCCAACCACTCGCTCGCCAGTAAAAAAATAATGTGTGAAAAAACCGATTTAAAAAGCTTTTGGATTTTTTTAGGGTCTAAATGACCTTTAATGATCTTGAAAAAAATGGTCAAATGGACAATTGGATAGGCATGGTTTTTTTTCAGAATTTTTCATCATTTTGGAAGTTTTCTTAGGGTCTAAATGACCTTGCATGATCTTGAAAAAAATTAGTCAAATGGGTAATTGATTTGTTCAGAATTTTAGATCCACTCGTTCATCAGTAAAAAAATAATGTGTAAAAAACCGATTTAAAAAACTTTTGATTTTTTTTAGGGTCTAAATAACCTTGAATGATCCTGAAAAAATAGGTCAAATGGGTAATTGGATAGACATGAATTTTTGCAGAATTTTTCATTCACTTGTTCGCCAGTAAAAAAATAATGTGTAAAAAAAATCGATTTAAAAAACTTTTGGAATATTTTTAGGGTCTAAATGAACTTGAAAAAATTGGTCAAATGGGAATTGGATAGACATGATTTTCTTCAGAATTTTTCATGCACTCGTTTGTCAGTAAAAAAATAATGTGTAAAAAACAGATTTAAAAAACTTTTGGAATTTTTTGTAGGGTCTAAATGACCTTTAATGATCTTGAAAAACTTGGTAAATTGTGTAATTGGATAGAAATAATTTTTTTCTGAATTTTTTATACAGTAGAAAAATAATGTGTAAAAAAAACGATTTAGAAAACTTTTCGATTTTTTAGGGTCTAAAATGATCAAATGGGTAATTGAATTTATTTAGAATTTTTCGTCAAATCGTTTGTCAGTAAAAAAATAATGTGTAAAAACACCGATTTAAAAAACTTTTGGATTTTATTTAGGGTCTAAATGACCTTGAAAAAATTGACTAAATGGGTAATTGGAGACATGATTTTTTCGGAATTTTTCATCCACTTCGTCAATAAAAAAAATAATGTAAAAAAACCGATTTAAAAAAGTATTGTAATTTTTTTAGGGTCTAAATGACCTTGAATGATTTTGAAAAAAATTGGTCAAATGGGTAATTGAATTTTTTCAGATTTTTTCGTTCGTCGGTAACAAACATAATGTGTAAAAAACGAATTTTTGCCCTCGAGAGTGGGCGGAAGGGGTTCTCGGCCCACTGACCATGGGAATACTATTTTTACACCCCAAAACACCCTCTTATCGGGTAAATTACAAAATCTAACCGTATTTACAAGAAAATATTCTTAATCGGTTGCCATAGTCCCTCGGTATGCCCGGCGCACCCACCATATATCGTGTGAATGTCTGCTCGATTTTGAGATCAAGGATAACAGCTAAGCAACGTAAGTTATATGTATTAAAATAGGTACACAACTTCTTCTTCTTCTTCTTCAGCCTGTTTCCGTGCACTCCTGGATATAGACATTTCCTAATTGTTTCCATTCAAGTCTGCTTTGCGCTTTATGGTGCCATTTTTTTCCGGCAGTTCCTTTTATATCATCTATCCATCGTGCCTGTGCTTCTTTTGGTTTCGCTGGGTCTTTATTGGACAATTTTTGATGTCCATCGTTCGTTTGTCTTGCAATATATCCTGTCCATCTGCGACTTTCTGGATTATATCTTTTACGCCGGTTCTTCTTCGGATTTCTTCGTTTCTAATTTTGTTAAATCAACGACGGTACCATTGCTCTTTACATGACTAGCAATTTATTGTCATCTGCTTGGGTCAGAGCAAGAGGTTGAATTTGAAAATATTAATTTTTGGTCTGGAAACTTTGTTTTTTATACTTTCGATATAAAGAAAACACTTAACTTTCTTCATATCGAAATTGAACTGAACGCCTCCAAGATTTAATAAGTTTTTTTATACGATGCGTAGTTTTTGAGTTATTTTTATTTGTCAGGTTAAATAGTACACCCGGTATATTATATTTCTGAAGAGTTCGGTAATGTCTTTGCAAATTTTATGTAGATCTTTATGCTTTTAAGATATTTTTCAACTTTTAATTGCTTAGTGATGTTCACCTTCAACTTTTGTTTTATTTGTCGGAATAGTTAACAACCAAGTTATTAATTATTGCCTAACTAGCCTATGATTACATATCTGAACTGTTATATCTCTAAACATTTAGTTACATCAGTTATTACGTGATACAAATGTAACTCTTACGTGTCTATGGGGACTAGCAAACCTCGTCGATATTGCCTTCTCACCACAATAAATATTGCTCCACATCACGCACCCCCGTCTTTAAACATCGGTAATAGATATCAGCATTTCGAGGTCATATTGCATTTATTTGCAATTCGAACATATATGTTTTAAATGTAATGTTAAATAAATAAGAGTTCACGTTATAAAAAATATTTCCGGTTAATCGAAGACTTATTAAATTCCGCAAATCAATTAAAATATTTGTTTGTGGTGGACTGAAGAAATTTGTTTAGTATGAAATTAGTACATTCGCCGGCAGGTACCGGGTCCCTTTTTAATGACTTTAGGTTAAACGCGCAGAGTAATTTCGTTCGGAGGGTAATTCATTTTTCAAGGGTCGCGGAAAAAATATAGACATTTATTTTTTTTTTAAGTATAAGGATCCTTTAATTTCGTTATTCGGTTCCGGTCGGAACACAAAGGATTTGAAGCACAAAAACGCATCGTTGTAGTCTGTTTGACGAAAACTAATTAGGGGTTACTTTACAACAAACATGGAAAATGAGTGGTAAAAAAAATCAATATGTAAAATTACGGGAAAATGTTTGCGGAGGCAAATAATTTCATGTGAATGCATTTTATATTCTACGTGCAGTTTTGACACATAGGACTAAGGTCTGTTTCAATTTAGGCCTAGCGAATGACACATTAATATATAAATTCGGTGGTTTATTGTTAAATAATCAAAATACTCTATCGATTTTTGAATGAATGTCAGACAGCATAAATATTCAAAAATAAAAAAAAAATAGTTAATGTATGACATGTGTGAAATAGTATCACTATTTATAAAGCGTTACTGGAGCTAAACAGTAAAACAACTGTCCGTTGAATATTATTGCAATTCGAGCGACATGTTAATTTGAAACGTAATTTGATGGCCCGTCTAAAATTGCCCCTGTAGGAAACAATATAGTCCGGGTAACAACGGCATGTAATTTTTGAAATTTCATCCGCAAAATTGCCACGTAGCCTTTATACCTAAACTTCAGACGGAATATACGTTTAAACTGTAATATTGCATACACGCCTTAAAATTTGAACCTTTGTTCGGGCCATAATCATATATACCGCCAAAACAACGACCCTTAACGTTCCGGTTTGATGTTTATAATTATTTCAAACAAACAGTTCACATTTGAAAGCATTTTACAAGCGGCACGTTGTGCATGTGCCAATCCAATATTTTAAAATTGTTTCTCATCTCGCGGTAAATGGATTTGGATTCATTGAAATTCTCCACCGAATACAATTGTGTCTCAACTTGATTAAATTTTATCCAAATCTGCCTTCTCCCTAAAGCACCTCCAATTTTTTTTGCACGAACCTAAGTAGATGAACATAAAAGTAACAATTTCAATAAATCTCTGTCAGCGTATCTGTAATTAATTAGACCCTTTTAAATAAAAAAAAAAGAAACGAAAATCGATAATTAAACCAGCCCAATCAAAATATATCCTCGGGATGTGAAAGCTTTAAATAATGAAATTTTAATAATCTAATTATCGCAGCTGGCCCTCCTGTGTATAATATATAACTTGTCATTAGCAGTTATGGCCTGGCCAATTTGCATCCTAACGCAAAAAATCGCGACAAATTTATAAACAAAATTTTAATAAACCGTCCCGCTTCATAATTCTCAATGTGTAAAACTGACGGGGCAAGTTGACGTTTAATCATCCCAACCCCTTCCTAATCCAAATACAATTTCGAAACGCCGGGGGCTTAATTATTGATTTATCACGATGTAAATGAAGTTTTAATTCGATAATAATGGTAAATTCAAGACCAAAACAAAAATAGCATGTGTAGCACAATTTCAATAGAAAAGGCTCACATATCCTAACAATTTAATTAGTCCATTAAAACTTAATTAAAATCTATTAGTTGGCATAATTTTAATAATTCATCTTCGAAATTATTATTCTTGATCAGTACAGTAGGAGAAGATTTAAATGGTAGAATACATTAAATACTTGAGGAAAGATAATAAAATTATAAGTGGTAACGTACGCTGAAATAAGCTTTACTAATAGGTCTCTAGAGGTGAGCGAGTCAACTCTTAGAAATGAGTCGAGAGTGTAAAGTTCATGATTTTTTTTGCTCTTCACTGTGACTTTTTCTTACAAATTATTAATCGACTCTTTCATGTCTGAGGACCTTTTTTTGCTCCTCAAGATTTTTCAGGACAAATTGCAAAATTTTTGAATTTTTTGTCGTCAAACTTTTTTTGAGGGAAAATCTTTTTTTGCGACTCTTCCCACTTACAAAAGGTCGGCTTTTACAAATTATTAGTCGACTCTTTCATGTAGGAGGTGGGGACCTTTTTTTGTTCTTCAAAATTTTTCAGGGCAAATTGCAAAATTTTTGAATTTTTTGTCGACAAACTTTTTGAAGGAAAATCTTTTTCTGTGACTCTTTCCAGTTACAAAAGAACCGACTCTTACAAATTATTAGTTGACTCTTTTATTTAGGAGGTGAGGACCTTTTTTTTGTTCCTCAACATTTTTCAGGGCAAATTGCAAAATTTTTGAATTTTTTGTCGTCAAACTTTTTCGAGGAAAAACCTTTTTCTGTGACTCTTTCCACTTACAAAAGAGTCGACTTTTACAAATCATTAGTCGACTCTTTCATTTAAGAGGTGAGGACATTTTTTGCTCTTCAACATTTTTCATGACAAATTGCAAAAATTTTGAATTTTTTGTCGTCAAACGTTTTTGAGGGAAAACCTTTTTCTGTGACTCTTTCCACTTAAAAAGAGTCGACTTTTACAAATTATTAGTCGACTCTTTCATTTAGGAGGTGTGGCCTTTTTTTTTGTTCTTCAATATTTTTCCACTTGTTCGTCAGTAAAAAAATAATGTGTAAATAAATCGATTTAAAAAACTTTTGGAATTTTTTTTATGGTCTAAATGACCTTAAATGATCTTGAAAAAAATTGGTCAAATAGGTAATTGGATAGACATGAATTTTTTCAGAATTTTTCATTCACTCGTTTGTCAGTAAAAAATAATGTGTAAAAAATATTTGGAATTTTTTTAGGGTCTTAATAACCTTGAATGAAAAAATAGTCAAATGGGTGATTGGATAGAAATGATATTTTTCAGAATTTTTCATCCACTTGTTCGTCGATAAAAAAGTATTGTGTAAAAAAATCGATTTAAAAAACTTTTGGAATTTTTTTAAAGGTCTAAATGATCTTAAATGATTTTGAAAAAAAAATTGGTCAAATGGGTAATTTGATAGACATGAATTTTTTCAGAATATTTCATTCACTCGTTTGTCAGTAAAAAATAATGTGTAAAAAACCGATTTAAAAAATATTTGGAATTTTTTTAATAACCTTGAATGAAAAAAAATTGTCAAATGGGTAATTGGATAGAAATGATAATTTTCAGAATTTTTCATCCACTTGTACGTCGATAAAAAAATATTGTGTAAAAAAATCGATTTAAAAAACTTTTGGAAGTTTTTTTAGGGTCCAAATGACCTTGAATGATTTTGAAAACAGTTGATCATATGGGTAATTGGGTAGACATGATTTTTTTTAGAATTTTTCATCTACGTGTTCGTCGGTAAAAAAATAATGTTTAAAAAAACTGATTTAAAAATTTTTTAGAATTTTTTTAGGGTCTAAATGACCTTGAAAAAAATGGGTCAAATAGGTAATTGGATATAATTTTTTTTTTTTAGAATTTTCCATTCGCTCGTTCGCCAGGAAAATAATAATGTGTAAAAAAACTGATTTAAAAAACTTTTGGATTTTATTTAGGGTCTGAATGACCTTGAAAAAAATTGGTCAAATGAGTAATTGGAGACAGGGTTTTTTTTAGAAATTATTATCCATTCGTTCGTCAGTAAAAAATAATGTGTAAAAAAACAGTTTTAAAAATATTTTGCATTTTTTTTAGGGTTTAAATGACCTTGAATGAAAACAAATAGTCAAATGGGTAATTGGATAGAAATGATATTTTTCAAAAATTTTCATCCACTTGTTCGTCGATAAAAAAATAATGTGTAAAAAAATCGATTTAAAAAACTTTTGGAATTTTTTTAAGGGTCTAAATGACCTTAAATGATCTTGAAAAAAATTGGTCAAATGAGTAATTTGATAGACATGAATGTTTTTAGAATTTTTCATCCACTCGTTTGTCGGTAAAAAAATAATGTGTAAAAAAATCGATTTAAAAAACTTTTAGAATTTTTCTAAAGGTCTAAATGACATTGAATGATCTTGAAAAAAAAGGTCAAAAATGGGTAATTGGAGAGGGATGATTTTTTTCGGAATTTTCCAATCACTCGTTCGTCAGTAAAAAAATAATGTGTAAAAAACCGATTTAAAAAACTTTTGGAAGTTTTTTTAGGGTTCAAATGACCTTGAATGATTTTGAAAACAGTTGGTCACATGGGTAATTGGGTAGACATTTTTTTTTAGAATTTTTCATCCACGTGTTCGTCGGTAAAAAAAAAATGTTTAAAAAAATTCTAAAAATTGATTTAAAATTTTTTTAGATTTTTGAATGACCTTGAAAATAAATGGGTAAATAGGTAATTGGATAGAAATTATTTTTTCAGAATTTTCCATTCACTCGTTCGTCAGGAAAAAAATAATGTGTAAAAAAACTGATTTAAAAAACTTTTGGATTTTATTTAGGGTCTAAATGACCTTGGAAAAAATTGGTCAAATGAATAATTGAAGACAGATTTTTTTTACAAATTTTTATTCCCTCGTTCGTCAGTAAAAAAATAATGTGTAAAAAAATCGATTTAAAAAACTTTTGGAATTTTTTAAGGGTTCAAATGACCTCGAATGAAAAAAAATAGTCAAATGGTTAATTGGATAGAAATGATATTTTTCAGAATTTTTCATCAACTTGTTCGTCGATAAAAAAATAATGTGTAAAAAAATCGATTTAAAAAACTTTTGGAATTTTTTTAAGGGTCTAAATGATTTTAAATGATCTTGAAAAAAAATTGGTCAAATGGGTAATTTGACAGACATGATTTTTTTCAAAATTTTTCATCCACTCGTTTGTCGGTAAAAAAATAATATGTAAAAAAACCGATTTCAAAAACTTTTTGAATTTTTCTTGGGGTCTAAATGACATTGAATGATCTTGAAAAAAATTGGTCAAATGGGTAATTTGATAGACATGAATTTTTTCAGAATTTTTCATCCACTCGTTTATCGGTAAAAAAATAATATGTAAAAAAAATCGATTTAAAAAACTTTTGGAATTTTTCTTAGGGTCTAATTGACATTGAACGATCTTGAAAAAAATGGTCAAATGGGTAATTGGATAGGCATGATTTTTTTTAGAAATTTCCATTCACTCGTTCGTCAGTAAAAAAATAATGTTTAAAAAAGCGATTTAAAAAACTTTTGGAAGTTTTTTTAGGGTCCAAATGACCTTGAATGATTTTGAAAACAGTTGGTCACATGGGTAATTGGGTACACATGATTTTTTTTAAATTTTTTATCCACGTGTTCGTCGGTAAAAAGTAATGTTTAAAAAAACCGATTTAAAATTTTTTTAGAATTTTTTTACGGTCTACGTGACCTTGAAAAAATGGGTCAAATAGGTAATTGGACAGAAATTATTTTTTTCAGAATTTTCCATTCACTCGTTTGTCAGGAAAATAATAATATGTAAAAAAACTGTTTTAAAAAAGTTTTGGATTTTATTTAGGGTCTGAATGACCTTGAAAAAAATTGGTCAAGTGAATAATTGGAGACAGGATTTTTTTTAGAAATTTTTTTCCACTCGTCAGTAAAAAATAATGTGTAAAAAAACCGTTTTGACCATAGTGCGAAAGCCAAACATATTTCGAGCCTCTTTAGAACGCAAGTTTTTATAATGGATCTTTTCATTTACTGAAATAATTTAAATTTGAAACGACACAGCAACAATTTTAATGAAGGACCCGAGCGCTACTTTTTCTCTCTCCAGGGTAGTTAGTTTTCTTTGAATCCCAGACGTAGAAAGTGCCATCCGTATTTCAAGGCAAGAACTCTTATAGGAGATAAGTGTCTGCCCTTAAAGAGGCGATTCATCGACATTCTGTGTAGTCTAAGTGGTGCGGCCTATAAATTCACTCGTCAACCTGCAACTGAGGTCAGCGTGGCGAGTTAAAACCTCCCATCTTAACATTAATTATTCCATCAAGACGGTAAGTCCCCTAATCGAACGGCACAAAGATGTAGAATACAAATGTACATTTCAATTCGCTGGGAATCGAATGGAATTAGGTAATACTCCTTTTTACGTTTGATGTATTAAGAATGGATGCCATTAAAGGAGAAAAAATATATTTCGCTCCAGAAAATAAATACTGAGTCGATCCACTCGGGAATTGAAACAAAATAACTATAACCGCCGTTTCATTTTCGCTCTTACTGTTTTATTATTATAAATGAATTGCAATCACGTCCACATCATTTATAAACATTTATTAACAGTTGCCGATAATATCTAATCTAACGAAATGCGAGTAGTTTGTACAGCCGTCACAAAATGTCGTGACACTGTGGAGTAAACTTCTTAAATTTCAAGAGAGAGGACGCCGAAACTCATGTAAATATAGACACAGAATCGGTCGTGAAGTGATGATTCAACTTCATTTCGGTGATACGGTCACGCGTAGATTTGTTATCGCGTTCTTTCACTCTGCGCAAACTTTACTCCCAGGTGTCATGATATTGTGAATGAGAAGTGTTAGACTTGATAAAAAAAATGTAATCGTTATTTAGGCATTTCCTGACGATTTAAGTACTATTTTCGATAAAAGCCATTTTGCGTATCTCCGTTCCCAGAATTTTTTTTAGGGAAGGATTGATTAAAACGCGGGTTAAGGAGAGTGAATGATATTTGGGAATTTGGCAGGTTTCATACGTGTAAGGTATGTTTAGCGCTGCATTTAACAGAACTTATAAACTACTGAAAAATTCCAGGTTAACAAACATGATCTTAAAACACGTCTAATATTTCCGACTATGATTTGTATGTGCATGCTTTTCATCGCTACAGTGTTTCGCAAATTCTTCACAAAACTTTGTTGAAAACATCCAACTAAACAGTTTCCAGCATAGGCAATGTCAGTTGCAATTGAAATGCTTACTAAACCCGAAATTTAATTAAATACTTCGTTTAACATAACAGAGGGGCTTGTGTATGAATTAGTTGCAAGCAAATCACTATTGATTATAGGACATAAATGAAATATCGTTTCGTTCTCATACATATATTTCCTTTTGTCGTTCCGAATATATAAAAGATAAAAATTGCAGACAAAAAAATCGACAAAATAAAGAAAAATAAAAAAATGGAACAAAAAAAATCGAAAATACAGAAATCCTAAATATGGGCCAAAGAATCAAGAATCCTGATATAAAAATAAAAAACGCAGACAAAACGCAGTAAATTTTAACAATAATATCGAAAAGTTAAGACAAAATAAAGAAAAATTTAGGTCAAAAGATTGGCCAGAAAGTAAAAAATTTAGACAGTACGTCGAAAACTCAGGCCTAAAGATAATAAATGCAGACTAAATCAACAACTTCTATCCAAATTCTGTATTTCCCGAAACCCGAATATCCCTTCTAAATATCAGCATCCTCCCATCACAATACATCAATTCATTTGCGCGAATCATCAGGACAATTCAGCTAGCTAGCAAAGTATTATATGTTTTCACCAGTAGAATCAAGACAGGGCAGAAAGACCGCAGGTCGATAGCCCAGACGGACTAACACCCTTTTTGTTTTTTTGTATATTTTGTATATTAATCCAACCTACTGTATAGTCTGAATAAAGATGATGATGTATGTGTGCAGACTAAAAAATCGAAAATTTCAACAAACAAAACTCGAAAATACCGGAAAAAATAAAAAAAACTCGCATATGAATAATTTGGGTTTTAGATATTTGAACCAAAATCAAATAAAAAATTTGGAACTACAATTAAAAATTCGGCCTGAAAAATCAAAAATGCGGACCGAAAAATCAAAAATTTTAACAATCAAATCGAAAACTTAGAATAAAGAATATTTGGAGCAAAAGATCCAAAATGTAGACCAAAAAAAAATTGAAAATACAGGTAAAAAATATAAAAATTAAAAATTCGGCTCGAGAATCAAAAATATGACAAAAAAAAGAAAATTTCAACAATTACATCGAAAATTAATGTCAAAATAAAGAATATTTAGGTCAATAGATCAAAAAGAATCGAAAATACAGGTCAAAAATCTAAAAATTAAAAATTTGGCGGAAAATTTAAACAATGAAATCGCAAATTTAGGTCAAAATAAAGGATATTTAGGCCAAAAGTTAAAATATTTTGACCAAAAATATCGAAAATACAGGTCAAAAATTTAAAAACTAAAAATTCATCGGGAGAAATAAATAGTCGAAAATTTTAACAATGAAATAAAAAATGTAGCCAAAAAAAAAATCGAAACAACAGGCTTAATAATAAAAAAATGTAGGATATTCTAGTAAGAAAATGGTCTCAAAAATCACTCTATTGTTCAAAATAACTTCTTTAATAGGAAAATATTTTTTTAATTTTCGCAAAAAAAGTAAAACTTTAGATTTAGTAGATACATTTTGAATAATTCAAATAAAACAATTCACTTGGTTAGCATGACTCTCAGTAGCGGCTCGTGGAACATGTTGATGGCACTTTTACAATACGAAGAAAGAAAGAACGATTCATCTTCATAGTCCAAGGTTAATTTGAGTTAAAGTAAAGGATCATAATTTCAAATAACCGAACAAGCTAAAAATATGATTTATGTGTACTTTCGATTTATTGTGGGTTTACATTTTGTCCCAGCCATGCACTAAATCTGTAACACCATTCTTCGACCACGTAACCTCGCCATCATCATCAAACAATACACACGGAAAACAAAAAGAATTTTAAGAATCAATTAAAAATTCTTGCTGAGCTTAAAAATACAGGTAGTGCCATGGCTCTATATAACGAGCCGCCCCTGCCCTATCCTACAATTCAATCTATTGCTCACGCGTCCAGATTTTTACTAATAAATAAGTTAAACAAGAAAGACTGAAGATTTTTTTGTTTCGGTTATTAATTGCTGGAAAAAATAGGGTGTGAGCCACAGGTTGGATTGTAGGATAGGGCCCACCCACCACCCCCGGTTCCACTTTTACTTCAACTACAAAATCACGTTTCTTATTGTTTGTAAACTTTACAATCCTCGAATAAATTGTTAAAGAAATTTTTTCAACCAAACAGTTTTGTAGTTTAAAATTATGTTGATTCGAGGGGTGGTTTGTGGTCCCTATCCTACAATCCAATCCGTTGCTCACGTGTCCAGATTTTTACTAATAAATAAGTTAAACAGGTAAGAAAAACAGTAAAGATTTTTTTTTTGTATTCGCTTATTAATTGTTGGAAAAAAGAGCGCGTGAGCCACAGTTTGGATTGTAGGATAGGGCCCACCCACCACCCCCGGTTCCAATTTTATTTCAACTACAAAATCAGGTTCCTTATTATTTCTAAATTTTACACATCTTCAATAAATTGTTAAAGAAATTTCTTCAACCAAACAGTTTCGTAGTTAAAAAAAAAAATGATTCGAGGGGTGGTTGGTGGGCCTCTCCTACCATCCATTTCGTTGCTCACGCATCCAGATTTTTACTAATAAATAAGTTAAACAAGTAAGAAAAACTAAAGATTTTTTTTTGTATTCGCTTATTAATTGTTGGATAAAAGAGCGCGTGAGCCACAGGTTGGATTGTAGGATAGGGCCCACCCACCACCCCCGGTTCCACTTTTATTTCAAGTACAAAATCACGTTCCTTATGATTTTTGAACTTTACACCTCTCCAATAAATTGATAAAGAAATTTCTTCAACCAAACAGTTTTGTAGTTTAAAATAATGTTGATTCTAGGGGTGGTGGGCGGGCCCTATCCTACAATCCAATCGGTTGCTCACGCCTCCAGATTTTTACTAATAAATAAGTTAAACAAGTAAGAAAGACAGTAAAGATTGATTTCTTTTTGTATTCGCTTATTAATTGTTGGAAAAAAGGGCGCGTGAGCCACAGTTTGGATTGTAGGAGAGGGCCCACCGCCCACCCCCAGTTCCACTTTTATTTCTACTAAAAAATCACCTTCCTTATTATTTCTAAACTTTACACCTCTCCAATAAATTGTTAAAGAAATTTCTTCAACCAAACAGTTTTGTAGTTTAAAATAATGTTGATTCAAAAGGTTTCGTCTATGATATAACTACAGATTAAATCGGGACAAGTAGGTTCTGTCAGACTTGATCAATAAAGCGTGGGACACATGCGTCCCGACAGGCTCGAAAGGGTTAAGTTGTTGGACACTCTTTTGTTGTGATACTTCAGAATTTGAACTAGATGCTCGAGCAGATACTCGACAAACGTTATTTTAGACATACTTTTAATGAGACATCGACGTTGTGATTGCATCTCACACTTCAAATACATAATCCCGTCGATTGCTTATCGGACTTTTATGTTTAACAGTATTTGATGTGCAAATGAAAATTAAATTTTATCATGATGAATTAGTTATCAGTTTGGTGAGCGTAATTGGAGATAAAATGGAGTTAAACATTTTCTGTAGTAATTTATTGGAAATGTCGATTAATGGAATGATCGAATGCAATTACTTTAGTTAAAATGGCATTCTGGCAATATCGAGTCACTGGTAATGTAATGAACAATGCAACCACACCAACCACTATCCTTCTACAATTATACTGATCGATTCGCCGGAAGTAACCACCGGATGTATCGAAAACGGTCAACAGTTCTCTAATAATACAAATACCACAAGTGATTCACATACACGATGCTATACGCAAAAGGAATACAATCAATTCGATATTAGCTCATCTAAGTGTACACAGATCTGATAATTGCTCTGACTATTTCAATCTGCATATGCGGAACTAATTCCGAACGGCTAGAGCAGAACAAATCTAGACCAGCCCACTAAAATATCCTAACATCCTCGAAATTAGCCATGAATGCATATTCGTATTCGCACAATTCCAGGGCGCAAAACTTTTAAGCCGGGCACAAATTCCCCGTTACACTGTTCCGCTTTAAATCCGAACTTCGTGAAAATACTTCGCCACGCTATTTATTAATTACTACTCATAATTCGCAACATTGCATTAAGTCTAATTTACTGCGGGGCACAAAAGTTACGTACACCCCGATTATATTTTCGTTGTTCCCCAACAAATCCGAGGCGGCGCCGGCAACAAGGGCTCAATAATGAAAGCGAAACCGACCCATTCAATTCGAGCAAGAAATCTACATTACACCAAACACTATCGAATACACAATAAATAATCAACTACTTCCTCAAACTATTCACAAAAGTAATAATGCTTTCTATTGTTGAGCCAATTCACTTATACTCGAGTTAGCAACCCTTTCTCCATATAATCAATGTATACCCTAACCCTGAAACATAATTTAATTATTTCAAGAATGTTATAGTAAATCTTTTCACTGCGCATCAAAAACAAAAAACAAAGCGTAAATCATGGATTAGAAAATAAAGATCCACACTTTCTAAAATAAACTATAACTTCACTGCTGACATGTTATTATCAGAGAATTATTAATCTCAACAACCATTACGCTCTTAATAAGTGTAATTTATGCATGTACGGCGTAACTAATCTGATAATGGTTAATTAAAATTCACCAATCGATACATCTTCATAATTAAATGAAGGCATTATCATAATTACCAATAACGATTGATCCGCTGGTCTGAAATTAAATGACTATTTTGGATGTAAGAATATGTGGCCACAGCTGTGTATATAAATTTGTATAAATTGCATACTGTTCGTCGTGTGCAAATTAATTAAAATCGCATGCTAGGCG
The DNA here is from genome assembly GCA_910593695.2 of Ocypus olens. Taxonomy (NCBI): domain Eukaryota; kingdom Metazoa; phylum Arthropoda; class Insecta; order Coleoptera; family Staphylinidae; genus Ocypus; species Ocypus olens. Next base: position 3,161,466 of record OU343057.1, on the reverse strand, counting down.
TGAAGTAACAGATGAGCAGCGTAGGCTCTGGGAAGGGTGTTATGCAACGCCAAGAAGTCATAAGTAAAACAAAGTCTTTGTAAGGCTTACGGCAATATTCACGTAAGTTATGCGGGCTGCGAATGAATTTATGATTGCAGTTCGAGTAATGTAGCTATGCATAAAGATCCCGCCAGAGCAGAATGAATGCTTAGGTTGCTGTTTAATCAGTTTTGGGTGGTGCATGCGGTCGCCCAAATATGCCGGCTATTCATATGGCACTAATCTAATTGCTCCCCCGTAAACGTATAATTTCAATTAAGCCCTGATATTATTAGGAAGTGATCCCTTATATGTGATTGCCTGTGTAAATTGTCCCGGTTGTGTTGTAGTACATTTGTAGTCCTAATTTACCAATACTTCTAACTTAATAATAAGATTTTAGAGAACAGAGTATTCCAACTTTTAACTTTGATGTTAAAGATTTTATTTGTAATTTGCGCTTGTAGCTCTTTCGTTTGTGTACTTTCTCAATCTCGTTTGATACTCCAGAACTAGTTCCTGCTCCATCGTCCTTGATCGTCAGGTCCTGGTGGAAAATTTAACAACTTTTTTGGAGCCAACGAAATTCGACACATTATTTAGAGCCAACAAAATTTAACAGATTTTTTAGAGCCAACAAAATTCGTCACAATCAATTTTGACATATTTTTTTGGAGCCAATAAAATTCGATAGATTATTTAGAGCCTACAAAATGTAACACGTTTTTTAAAGACAACAAATTTAAAACATTTTTTATAGACAACAAAATTTGTCACAGTTTCTTAGAGACAATCATTTTTGACATATTTTCTTAGAGCCAACAAAATTTAATACATTTTTTAGAGCTAACAAAATTTCAAACCTTTTTTAGAGACAAAAATTAGACAATAAAATTTGGCATATTTTTTTGGTGCCAATAAAATTCGACACATTATTTAGAGCCAACAAAATTTGACACATTTTTTAGAGGCAGCAAAATTAAAACATTTTTCTAGAGACAACAAAATCTGTCACAGTTTCTTACAGACAATCACTTTTGACATATTTTTTTTAGAGCCAACGAAATTTAACACATTTTTAAGAGCCAACACAATTTGACACATTTTTTAGACAATAAAATTTAAAAAAATTTTAGAGACAACAATTTTGACATATTTTTTTAGAGCCAACAAAATTTAACACATTTTTAACAGCCAACAAAATTTGACACATTTTTTAGAGATAATAAAATTAAAACATTTTTTTAGAGACAACAATTTTGACATATTTTTTAGAGCCAACAAAATTTAACACATTTTTAAGAGCCAACAAAATTTGACACATTTTTTAGAGGCAATAAAATTAAAAAATTTTTTTAGAGACAACAATTTTGACATATTTTTTTAGAGCCAATAAAATTTAACATATATTTTACAGCCAACAAAATTTGACACATTTTTTTAGATACAATAAAATTAAAACATTTTTTTAGTGACAACAATTTTGACATATTTTTTTAGAGCCAACAAAATTTAACACATTTTTAAGAGCCAACAAAATTTGACACATTTTTTAGAGACAATAAAATTAAAACATTTTTTTAGAGAAAATAATTTTGACATATTTTTTAGAGCCAACAAAATTTAACACATTTTTAAGAGCCAACAAAAACAAAATTTGACACATTTTTTTGAGACAATAAAATTAAAACATTTTTTTAGAGACAACAATTTTGACATATTTTTTTAGAGCCAATAAAATTTAACATATATTTTACAGCCAACAAAATTTGTCACATTTTTTTAGAGATAATAAAATTAAAACATTTTTTTAGAGACAACAATTTTGACATATTTTTTTAGAGCCAACAAAATTTAACACGTTTTTAAGAGCCAACAAAATTTGACACATTTTTTAGAGACAATAAAATGAAAACATTTTTTTAGAGACAACAATTTTGACATATTTTTTTAGAGCCACCAAAATTTAACACATTTTTAAGAGCCAACAAAATTTGACACATTTTTTAGAGACAATAAAATGAAAACATTTTTTTAGAGACAACAATTTTGACATTTTTTTAGGGCCAACAAAATTTAACAAATTTTTAAAAGCCAACAAAATCTGACACAATTTTTACATATTTTTTTAGAGCCAACAAAATTTAACACATTTTTAAGAGCCAACAAAATTTGACACATTTTTTAGAGACAATAAAATTAAAACATTTTTTTAGAGACAACAATTTTGACATATTTTTTAGAGCCAACAAAATTTAACATATATTTTACCAAAATTTGTCACATTTTCTTACAGACAATCAATTTTGAAATATTTTTTTAGAGCCAACAACATTTAACAGATTTTTTAGAGTCAACAACTTTGAACACATTTTTTAGAGCCAACAAAATTTGTCATATTTTCTAAAACAATCAATTTTGACATTTTTTTAGAGCTAACAGAATTTGACACAATATTTAGAACCAACAATGTTTGAAACCCCGTTAAAGCCAACACAATTTATCGTTTTCTCGGAGACAATAAAATTTGACATATTTTCTTTACGATATTAAATATTGACACAATATTTCAGAGCCAACAAACTTTTACAGGTTCTTTAGAGCCAACAAAATACGCTTACCTTGTTCAACAAAATTTGACACACTTTTTATAAACAACAAAATTAAAACATTTGTTTTAAGAGGTAACAAAATTAAAACATTTTCTTAGGGACAATCAATTTTGACATATTTTTTAGAAAGCAAAATTAAAACATTTTCTTAGAGACAATCAATTTTGACATATTTTTTTAGACCTAACAAAATTTGACACATTATTTAGAACCAACAATATTTTAAACCTATTTAAAGCCAACAAAATTTATCACGTTTTCTTGGAGACAATACATTTGGACATATTTTTTTTTAATGGTATTAAAGTTGACATAACATTTTTAACACTTCAGAGTCAACAAAAAACGCTCATCTTATTCGTCACTTACAGCCCCAAGGTTTTCTGGAAATTTATCAAAGTGACTGTTCAAGAAATCTACCACGATATTCATTTCACGGAAAGAAAAGAACATTCTAGTCAGCAGAAGCTCGTAGTCACACGTCTAATGGTTGTTTCTCTTCCGATGCGTCAGAAAAGAAATGTGTGTTCTCGGATATTTACGCGGCAACTAATGATGCGCCCGAACACGCTAGCTCGGCACCTATTCAAAATATCAACTTTGTCTTTGTATCCCCTACGGAAATCCACGACCGCCACTGATCGCAACCATCTTCTTCATTAATGTACCATAATGTTCACACATCGGGGAAACAATTGTAGCAGCGTCTGTAATTCGTGTTTTATTAAATTTTAGTAATGTAAAGGGTGTATAAATTAAGCAAAAAAAATCATGTTTTACGATGTTTATACAATATTGTAAATACATAAATATTTGTGTAACAGAATTGCCAGCATCAGTAATATTCAGCAGGATTACACGGCATCCAAGTGGAAATGGTTTTATGTAACGCATGTTTACCAGATTGCTGTACCGTGGGAATTATGAAATTATTAAACCATTAGAATAAGGTAGTAAGACTATGAAGGAAGATATAGTGCAGTCGTTGTGTAACCCGGAGAAGTAGATAAAGAAGCTTAATGTTGAAAGTTAATTTTCCGTAAACGTAGAGAACATATTTAGTCCTGTAATTGAGTAAAAGAAATTCACTCATGGAACAGAGGTATATAAAGTATAATCAGCCTTATATTGCACATAAATAACTTTGAAAATCTCGGCACTAGAATTATATCACATAAACGACTCTAGCAAAACACTTCCCTACGCCTTATGTTCTTGAAAGCCTAGCATAATTCACGATACAGGACTTGGAAATTTAGAACTATATGCGCGTTTCAGTTTTATAAAACGGCAAGGGCCTCCGGATCCGGATCTAGGGCCCCCAGGTACCCTCACTAACGCTACTAAGTAACAGCCGGTTGCAAGTCCCCCATCCGGGCGTCTATTACCATTCCCATAATCTATCGCCTTTCTCAAGGGTTCAGATAAGGGAACAAACCCATGTTTTACGCCATTTGGCATTCTCTTAATAATTCCAGTGATTTATCAATTTTTATTCGATCAATAAAACGAAATCACTCGAGCAAATTTTCTGAATGGTTTCGAACTTTGAATGTCGGCCCTAATTTTTAATTTTGTTAACAGATTGCCTTCTTCTTAAAAAAGTTTGTAAATCGCATTATGAAAGTTCCGAGCCGAAAGCAGCCAAGTGCAAAATAGTTAAGAACTTTTATACCTACGCCTGTTTAAAATATGAACGGGACAAGATTAATTCTTCGAATGTCCCGGACACATGTGATCTGAGGTTTATATTACCTCCCCCGATCTGTCCCGGACTGCTAACTATCGATTTGTCATTTAAATCCCGAACCGCGGAGATTATAATTAATTTAAAAATTCGGATTCCCATTCAATCTTTCAGTGCCGTTCTCTCGGAAATGGAATAAATTCGAAGCAGCTTAAATTCACAATATTTGAGCGGCGGAATTGACTCAAATGTCGTAATTGTGTTCCTAACGAGGAGACTAGTTCATTTTATTCAGATGAGGTAATAAGCTCCATTTTTCACACAAATTACATAACAGTGAGGTAGCGCTAATTCCAATCACTGATAACAAATTCTCTTTCCTTCTTTTTTTCTCTCATAGATGTCGCTGAAGAGATCCATCAAGTACTTAAAAAGTTAGTAGATTTAATCCAGACTATAGTTTGGAAAATGAGCGAAAATCATGAAATGGTCAAATAAATAAATATAAAAGGGTAGAACAATTTTTTTTTTCGGGAAAATAATTACTCTACACGCCTTTTCTCATCATTAAGAACAGTCATGAATTTTTTCAGATTTTTCGAAGACCCAATATTTTTCGTCTTTTTTTCCTGACTAATGGTTTGGAAAAATTGGCGAAAATCATGAAATGGCCAAATGACTTGTAATGCACATCAAAATGTTCACAAAAGAACGGGCAATACGTGGTTAAATTTTTAGCCAAATCGTACTTGCAGTTTTCTCGTTTCGCGCTCTCAAAATAGGCACTCGTAATTTGGCCAGAAATTTCAGTCGAATTTGCGATTTTTTTGGCGCCGTCTCACAAAACAGATATGGATCATATTACACGAGTTTGTAGCTACATTCTTCTAGAATCCTTTGTTTCCATTCATAAATATCGGCCATATTCATGAACCAAGATTTATTCGATCAAATTAGCCGGTGTCCGATAGCGTCAATCTGCAGGGTCTCAGTATTCGCTTCCCATAAGGTTCTATGTTAATTTTCAGATGGTGAAAAATTTTGAACAAATTTTTTTTTTGGGAAAATAATTACTCTACATGATTTTTCTCATCATTAAGAACCGTTATGAATTTTTTCAGATTTTTCTAAGACTCAAAATTTTTCTTCTTTTTTTCCTGACTAATAGTATGGAAAAATTGGCGAAAATCATGAAATGGCCAAATGACTTGTAATGTACATCAAACTGTTCAAAAAAGAACGGAGAATACGTGGTTAGATTTTTAGCCAAATCGTACTTGCAGTTTTCTCGTTTCGCGCTCCCAAAATGGGCACTCGTAATTTGGCCAGAAATTTCAGTCGAATTTGCGATTTTTTTGGCGCTGTCTCACAAAACAGATATGGATGATATTACACGAGTTTGTAGCTACATTCTTCTAGAATCCTATGTTTCCATTTATAACTATCTGCCATATTCACGAACCAAGATTTATTCGTTCAAATTACCCGGTGTCCGGTAGCGTCAATCTGCAGGGTCTCAGTATTCGCTTCCCATAAGGTTCTATGTTAATTTTCAGATGGTGAAAAATTTTGAACAAATTTTTTTTTGAGAAAATAATTACTCTACATGATTTTTCTCATCATTAAGAACCGTTATGAATTTTTTCAGATTTTTCTAAGACTCAAAATTTTTCTTCTTTTTTTCCTGACTAAAAAATTGGCGAAAATCATGAAATGGCCAAATGACTTGTAATGTACATCAAACTGTTCAAAAAGAACGGAGAATACGTGGTTAGATTTTTAGCCAAATCGTACTTGCAGTTTTCTCGTTTCGCGCTCTCAAAATGGGCACTCGTAATTTGGCCAGAAACTTCAGTCGAATTTGCGATTTTTTTGGCGCCGTCTCACAAAACAGATATGGATGATATTACATGAGTTTGTAGCTACATTCTTCCAGAATCCTATGTTTCCATTTATAACTATCTGCCATATTCACGAACCAAGATTTATTCGTTCAAATTACCCGGTGTCCGGTAGCGTCAATCTGCAGGGTCTCAGTATACGCTTCCCATAAGGTTCTATGTTAATTTTCAGATGGTGAAAAATTTAGAACAAATTTTTTTTCCGGGAAAATAATTACTCTACACTCTTTTTCTCATCATTAAGAACCGTTATGAATTTTTTCAGATTTTTCTAAAACTCAAAATTTTTCTTCTTTTTTTCCTGACTAATAGTATGGAAAAATTGGCGAAAATCATAAAATTGCCAAATGACTTATAATGTACATCAAACTGTTCATAAAAGAACGGAGAATACGTGGTTAAATTTTTAGCTAAATCGTACTTGCAGTTTTCTCGTTTCGCGCTCTCAAAATGGGCACTCGTAATTTGCCCAGAAATTTCAGTCGAATTTGCGATTTTTTTGGCGCCGTCTCACAAAACAGATATGGATGATATTGCATGAGTTTGTAGCTACATTCTTCTAAAATCCTTTGTTTCCATTCATAAATATCTGCCATATTCACGAACCAAGATTTATTCGTTCAAATTAGCCGGTGTCCGATAGCGTCAATCTGCAGGGTCTCAGTATTCGCTTCCCATAAGGTTCTATGTTAATTTTCAGATGGTGAAAAATTTAGAACAAATTTTTTTTCGGGAAAATAATTACTCTACACGCTTTTTCTCATTATTAAGAACCGTCCTTATCCTTGCCGCGTTTTGCTACTAGGGTATTTATGATGATGCAATTATTTATGATATGAACTGCAGACAGCATGTAGTGTAATTGCAATAACGTCCGGATTCCTGAACATCGTTTAAAATGTCTTAAAACAATTTTATTTGCGTGTTTATCTCAAGCATACATAGTTGGAAACTTAGGGGCTGTGTCGCGGGGATAAGAAGGATCTCACCGGAAAATTCGCGGCTTGATTTTAATTGTAAAATCATGTTTTCAGCTTAACTCCTTCTAGCAATTTTTGCTGAGAACAAGCAGTTTGTATGTATTAACAAATCTTTTGGATAATAATTTTGTCATGGGTTCATATTGTAAGGGTTTAATCTTTTAATATTACATTTTCTATTAAATGAGAATTGAATTATAGTTTTAATTTTTGTAGCATTATTTTGTACATATTTAGAAGATCAGATTAAATATAATGAAAAAAAGACTTAATGAAGACGCCATCGTAAGAGGGCCCGAATCTTTCGAAACTTCTACCGCCTAATGAAATTTTATCGTAAACAATCGAAATGTGTACAATTGAAGCGTCCTAATAGAATTAAGGGTGCCACTTTCTCAAAAATTAACAAAATAATCGTTTTTTCTTTATCCTCAAATCTGATTCTGTGTATAAAAATTTGTAAGCGAAGTGGGGTAGGTGAGCTCTTGTACGGACTATTTTTAAGTTTTTTGACTCTCCTGAAAAATTTACTTTTTTAAGTTTAGGTACACTTTTCTATAAAACTATAAAAGCTATCAACACAATTATTTTTTTGTTTTAAAGGTGATTTCGATACCTACTAGTATCGCTGAGATTAATTCCAAATGTAGAGTGGCGTATTTTTTAAAAATGAAAGAAACTCGAAAAATTTTCATGTTTTTTTTTCATGTCATAATTCTGAATCCAATTAATATTTTTTTTAATTCCTCAGCCATAAATGCTTACTTTAAGAGGTAAGAATATGTGTGCAAAATTTCAGAGAAATCGATACAGTAGTTTTCTAGAAAAGTGTACCTAAAAATCACGTTTTCTTTACGGAAATTACAAAGGACTAAAATGATGATTATTAAGTATCGTATGAATTGACAATTCAGATTTGATATGTAAATTACACAAGACAAGTAGAGAATACACATTCCGCTAACTTAATTAATAGATTGTAGTATATTTCCTGTTTAATGTCGAATAAAAGTAAAATATTCATTTGCCGTGATTCGTGATAGAACAGTGAATAAATTTTATGGAGGAGCATATCTTTGCAAGAATGTAAAAATGGCAAGCACTTTTGACATTGGAAATGGTCGGCTGGAGAGGGCGTATTTCGACTTGTGCCGAAATGATTTGAGGATCGAGCGAGAAAAGGTTTTGCACCGGCACATTTAATATTTTACACTTTATGAGATATTCCCATAAAATTGTAAGACCTGTTCAAGGATCGAATGATACAAGTGCGATGTTTTTTTTCAATAAAAAGGACAGCGCGCCCGGAGCCTTTGGCTTATTTCATTTCTTTTGAAATAAGGAAATATCGCCCCGGCTCCGACTCCGATTCCGACGAAGGGACTCAAAAGGACGAACCTTGTTACATATTAAACATTAAACATGTATGTGTGTATTTAGATTTAATGAAACAAATAATTCTCAATTTTGCTGCAGCACACGCACACACACACAGCTCCCTTTTATTAAAAATGCAAGTTAAAATTTAATTTTTTTAAAGTAGGGTAGTGCTGTTTTAGTGTAATATTTAATCCTCTACATGCTTCTTACATTCTCAACATAAGCTATGGAGTATTATAAAAGGGATTATACTTATATTTAAAATAAAAAGGGCTTTGCATTTATTATGCTGATAGACGTGACGAAAATAGGACAAGATGTCCGTTCTTTGAGATAGCTGGCCAAAATCGCACAAAAAGCTTATATTTATTATATAAAAATTTTATATGGGCAGAAAGTATTGTAGGTAGAATAATTTATTTGTAAAATACGTGATAAATAAAGTTTGATTAGGGATGTGTGAATTATCAGTAAACATGACAGTTGAAGAATATTTTATGATACACGAATGTTAACTATTATTTTATTTCTCTGAAATCCGATAACCCGGCGTGAAGCCAATGCTAATTCGTGGCATGTTTTAATTGAAATTCAGAACCGGGTTGTTTGAATATTATCCCACATTTTGCATTCCAGAACTCCAAAACCGATAGGTGTGCATCGGCGTGTTCGTCTGTAAATAAATCAATATAACATTTCATGGCAGCGCTTAGTAAAACCAATTTCGACCACCGAATTACACCAAACAATTCCAAATTACGCACAATAGCTACCGATCACGCTTTTTGCACATCGCGCTCCGCTGAAATGAACTTGATTATATATTCTTGTTGCGGCGGACAATGCGAAGGCATTGCTTAAATCGTGATTTCAGATTATTTTGTTATTGAATAAGGAGACCGCGTGTATTTGTCCAGTAAAGAAAATCATTTTCTCTACACGATTTATTCAAAAGGTTGATGTTTTATAACCGTAATTAAATGAATAAAATTACATTAGAGTATTGTTTTTTTAACTAAGCATATTGTACAATATCTGTAAACTGATCCTTGAATAAGAACTTATTACATAACTTATTTTAAAAATGTAGAAAAACGGGCTTTAATGGGTTAAATAAATAAAGATGTATTAAATTTTGAATTGAAATAATATGCGCCCTTAGCGATTTAAAATTTTTACATTCAGACGCTTGGTGATCTCTGGGATCAAGGGATCGATGTAATTAAGTTTGCTCGGGCGATTATTCCGTTCGGAAAATATGAGGAAAGTCATGTAAGTAAGATGATAAATGAATTTCCCTGGATGTTAAACGCATTCTATCATTCTAATCGGTCTACGAACAAACATCCTTTTGATAACGAATATTTCCTCCCGGGCCGAAGCACCTTATGAATAATTTATCTGCGATGTTTATCTTTGTTGTGTTCTGGTGCCCACTTTAACAAAATTCAACATTAAAGCAAATTAAATGCTCGCAGATTGGTCATATACCTACGAATATGTATGTTCGGTGCAAACAAGTCGAAATAGTCAAATGGCGGACAATTCCCCATACGTCGGGACAATTAATAATGGAAAGATAGTGTTGCTGTAAATTTCATTTTATGCTTGCGGTTTGTATGAATATTTCTGTGCTCTATCTGTTGAAAGAATCATCACAGCGCAGCCATTAATTTCTAATAATGAAGTTTCTCCACCAACTTTAAATTAATGTATTCATCCATATTTTATGAGTCTTGGAACATGAGATCCTATAATTGATAATCTCAACAGATCACCGCCAGTAAATGTATTTACACGCACACAAAAAGAATGCCGCGGTGCAGTATTTAATCGGATAAATAGGTCACACCATAACCTCCCCTATATACCCCCATGATCCCTATCAGGCACGGGGTGCGGATTAAAGAGATAACTAAACTAACTAAATTATAGGTATGGCCGCCTGATTAATTCAAATTACACGTTTCTGGCTTGTTCATTTCGGCATAACTAAATTAATTATCTCGTCACGAAGCGGAGAGCCATTTTTATGGTTCGTTATGGTATTTGCATAAAAAAAATCCGACACAAACAATTAGGCACACTCAATTTTAAATCTTTTAACATAATTCGTCATCGTAATTTATGGATTTACGGAGGTTTAGATTTTGCGAACGAGTTGAATTGAACTTGAAAGCGGTGGAGGCTTCTTGTTTTATCATATTGCAACGCGAGTGTTACCACACTTTATTCGTATGTAGGCCCCAGGGGTATTACCAAGTTCAGGATTGTATTTTTGCGTTAAAATGTAGACACTCAAAGGGATTAATTCCCTTAGAAATGTAGTAGATTTAAATGCATTCTTTATTGTTGAGCTTCGGATTAAAATATTCGTAGTTTCGTGATCGTGTATTTTAATACAAAGACATTTTTTAACCATTTCACCCTTTAAATACAAAATACGAGACTACATGATGTACAAAATTCATCTCTGCAGGAATTAGCTTCAGCTTCGAAATTTCAAAATCCATCCAAAATAAACCCATCCTTGACACTCTTTTAGAGAAATTGACAAATCACAGCTTAAAACATAATAGCAACATTTAAAACTTGAACGCAGGAAATGAAAATTGCATCCGGCGATAAAAAAAATTGTAAAAAAATTATCTCTGCAGGAATTAGCTATAAAATTTCAAAATCCGTCCAAAATAAACCCATCCTTGACATTCCTTTAAAAAAATTGACCAATCACATCTAGAAACAAAATGGCAACACTCAAAACTTGAACGAAGGAAATGAAAATTGCATTCGGCGATAAAAAAAATTGTAAAAAATTCATCTTTGCAGGAATTAGCTTTAAAATTTCAAAATCCTTCCAAAATAAACCCATCCTTGACATTCGTTTAAAAAAATTGACAAATTACATCTAGAAACAAAATGGTAACACTCAAAACTTGAATGAAGGAAATAAAAATTGCATTTGGCGATAAGAAACATTGTAAAAAATTCATCTCTGCAGGAATTAGCTGCAAAGTTTCAAAATCCATCCAAAATAAACCCATCCTTGACATTCCTTTAAAAAAGTTGACAAATCACAGCTTGAAACAAAATGGCAACACTCAAAACTTGAACGCAGGAAATGAAAATTGCATTCGGCGAAAAGAAAAATTGTAAAAAATTCATCTCTGCAGGAATTAGCTTCAAAATTTCAAAATCCATCCAAAATAAACCCATCCTTAACATTCCTCTAAAAAAATTGACCAATCTTAGCTTGAAACAAAATGGCAACACTCAAAACTTGAACGCAGGAAATGAAAATTGCATTCGGCGATAAGAAAAATTGTACAAAATTCATCTCTGCAGGAATTAGCTTCAAAATTTCAAAATCCATCCAAAATAAACCCAACCTTAACATTCCTTTAAAAAAATTGACAAATCACAGCTTGAAATAAAATGGCAACACTCAAAACTTGAACGCAGGAAATAAAAATTGCATTCGGAGATAAGAAAAATTGTAAAAAATTCAAATCTGCAGGAATTAGCTTCAAAATTTCAAAACACATCCAAAATAAACATCTTTTAGACATACGCTTAAAACAATTGATATATCACTGCTGGAAACAAAATACCAACAGTTAAAACTTAAACGCAGAAAATGAAAATAGCATTTGGCGATAAGAAAAATTATAAAAAATTCATCTCTGCAGGAATTTGTTTTAAAATTTCAAAATCCATCCAAAATAAACCCATCCTTGAAATTCCTTTGAAAAAAATGACAAATCACAGCTTGAAACAAAATGGCAACACTCAAAACTTGAACGAAGGAAATGAAAATTGCAATCGGCGATAAAAAAAATTGTGAAAAATTAATCTCTGCAGGAATTAGCTTCAAAATTTCAAAATCTGTTCAAAATAAACGCATCCTTGACATTCCTTTAAAAAAATTGACAAATTACAGCTTGAAACAAAATGGCAACACTCAAAACTTGAACGAAGGAAATGAAAATTGTATTTGGCGATAAAAAAAATTGTAAAAAATTCATCTGTGCAGGAATTAGCTTCAACATTTCAAAATCCATCCAAAATAAACCTATCCTTAACATTCTTTTAAAAAAATTGACAAATTACATTTAGAAACAAAATGGCAACACTCAAAACTTGAACGAAGGAAATGAAAATTGCATTTCGCGATAAAAAAATTGTAAAAAATCCATCTGTGCAGGAATTAGCTTCAAAATTTCAAAATCCGTCCAAAATAAAGTCATCCTTGACATTCCTTAAAAAAATTGACAAATCATAGCTTCAAACAAAATGGCAACACTTAAAACTTGGACGAAGGAAATAAAAATTGCATTCGGCGATAAGAAAAATAGCTTAAAAATTTCAAAATACGTCCAAAACAAATCCATCCTTGACATTCCTTTAAAAAAATTGACAAATCTGAGCTTGAAACAAAATGGCAACACTCAAAACTTGAACGAAAGAAATGAAAATTGCATTTGGCGAAAAAAAAAACTTGACAAATCACATTTAGAAACAAAATGGCAACACTCAAAACTTGAACGAAGGAAATGAAAATTGCATTTCGCGATAAAAAAAATTGTAAAAAATCCATCTGTGCAGGAATTAGCTTCAAAATTTCAAAATCCATCCAAAATAAACCCATCCTTGACATTCCTTTTAAAAAATTAACGAACCACAGCTTGAAACAAAATGGCAACACTCAAAACTTGAACGCAGGAAATAAAAATTGCATTCGGCGATAAAAAAATTGTAAAAAATTCATCTCTGCAGGAATTAGCTTCAAAATTTCAAAATACATCCAAAATAAACATATTTTTGACATATGTTTAAAACAATTCATATATCAATGCTGGAAACAAAACAGCAACACTCAAAACTTAAACGCAGGAAATGAAAATTGTATTCGGCGATAAGAAAAATTGTAAAAAATTTATCTTTGCAGGAATTAGCTTCAAAATTTCAAAATATATCCAAAATAAAGCCATCCTTAACATTACTTAAAAAAAAATGACAAATCACAGTTTGGAACAAAATGGCAACACCCACAACTTGAACGAAGGAAATGAAAATTGTATTCCGCGATAAAGAAAAATTGTAAAAAATCATCTTTACAGGAATTAGCTTCAAAATTTCAAAATCCATCCAAAATAAACACATCCATGATATTCCTTTAAAAAAAATTACAAAATGGCTCAAAAGTTGAACGAAAGAAATGAAAATTGCATTTCATGATAAAAAAAATTGTAAAAAATTAATCTCTGCAGGAATAAGCTTCAAAATGTCAAAATCCATCCAAAATAAACCCATCCTTGAAATTCCTTTAAAAAAATTTACAAATCACAGCTTGAAACAAAATGGCAACACTCAAAACTTGAACGAAAATTGTCAAAAATTCATCTTTGCAAGAATTAGCTTCAATTTAAAAATCCATCCAAAATAAACCCATCCTTGACATTCTTTTGAAGCAAAATGGCAACATTCAAAACTTTTCCGCAGGAAATGAAAATTGCATTCGGCGACAAGAAAAATTGTAAATTGTTGCTGGAATTAGTTTCAAAATTTAAAAATTTATCAAAAATAAATATACTCTACTACACTGGTGAGGACAATAGTCCGAAACCGGTCTGTAGATTGTCGTTGATGGGGAATAATAATGTATCTGTTCTGCAACGTTTTTGCTGAAACCCAAACACTGTATATAGTCGGCATAAAATGTCGTGAGCATTTTAAATTATAAGAGAGCGGACGCCGGAAACTCGTAATTATTCAGCGAGCGTCGTCCAGTGAACATAATGTAAAAATAGACACAGAATCGGTCGCGTGATGATTTATCTTCGAGCTTCTGATTTCTCTTCTAAAATTGTGTATAGTCGTCCCAAAATGTCGTGACACATTGCACAATTTTAAGCCGCCGGGTGAACATAATGTAAATATAGGCACAAAATCTTTTGCGAACTGATAATTCATCTTAAATTGATGCGGCGTAGATTTGTTATCGCGTTCTCACTCTGCATAAACTTTACCCCCTAGGTGTCACGACATTTTGGCACGGCTCTACCTATTAACTATAAATAAATATTGTTTAAGAGCGCCAATAAAGCATTATAACATTGGCGGTGGAAGATAGTACAGGACACCAAAGTAGCCAACTTTCACAATTTGTCCTACTTTTTTTTTTTCAAAAACCGAAGATTAAATATCTTCATCGTCTACTAATTGATAGCTTGGGTTCTTCTTGTGGTAATGTTTTTTATTCTTAAATATTGTTAGCGGCTGAACGGCTAAACGCCTATGCAAAAAAAATTATAAAACTTAAATGCAATAAAAGTTGACATCTGAAATATGTATGAAAACGAGTTTATTGTATCGTGCATTTCCACAAACAAGTCCTGAAAATGCCAAAACAAATCTTTTCAATGCATAGAAATATTTTCTGCATTTTATACAAATTGACAATCATCATTTACGAACGTAAAAGCAGCATTTATGTATGTGTGCACATTCATGTTCGAGCTCGCAACGTGTAAAGTAACACAGTGCATTCACACTCGAATATGTACACCGTGAATACATTTATTACGAACATAAGAAGCATTATTTTATAATTATAACGGCATTACGGCTATAAATATTAAACCGTGTTTTATAATCCTATTTTCATACATACAGGGTCTGTCCAAAAAGTTCCGATATTTTTTTTTGTAATCATAAGTAAAATATTGAAATTAGTTAAATCATTTCACCTACATATCTGTTTAGCATGAAAGCGTATTTTGGAGAATATTCAGGTCGGGAGTCAAAGAGAATTAGGAAAATTATACTTTTACAATTTCACTACATAATTCAGGCGAGTAATTCAGAAATATTTAGGGATGCCGTTGTATTTGCGTTATTTAATATTTATAAGTGTGGACTAACCCTTTCGCTTTATTGTTTATAAGCGGATTGGGGGTGTTATCCTTGCGCTTAGGAATGTTCGCAAAAATTACATACGCATGACTCAACTCAACATGTCTACATTTTTAATGGTCCTGTTTTCCAAATTGCACAATAAAGAATCCCACGGTGCCATTAAGGATTTTATGAATTTAATTTGCAAGTCGTATCACGGCCATCATGCAAATAAGAATACCTCAAAATATCAGAATTACACCTGCCGTGTATATCCTCAGGATCCTCCCTAATTTCGCCGAATAAATCAAAGGCCGCCTCGCGAGAAATACCGAAAAACACAAACGCTCACTCAGCTCTTAATAATGAGGACCTTGACATTAATTAGGCGCTATCTGGAAAATCAGAGATTCTCCTTTAAAGTAGCTAAATTATTATTAAGTAATCAGTGTCGTTATAATCGAGACAAGGTATTATTCTTGGAGCAGTAATTTGCTCAAAAAAAAAATCACTTCAGCGCAGACGAAGTGCATCATTATGACACTCTCGACGGGTGTTCGTGTACATAAATTAATTGCGTACGAGGCAAAGTTAGACTAACACATAAATTCTTTGATGATATGTATTGATTAGTTAAATTTCCCCGTTTCTGGCTGACAGAGATTGAATACTTGTGATGGCAATAGGCACACTTAATCATCTAAAATCTTGTTAGTATCAATTGCATATAATATTAATTTAACTATGACATTAACAAATTGTAATGCATATAAAGGTGTCTGACTGAAAGGTGTTATTACTATCTTACTCCACTCGAAGCAGTTTATCATTTTTGCACAAAGATAAGTATGGTTTTTATTAGACAATACTTGAAATGTTGATGTATTATTTTAAAACCGATTTTAACACGTCGTCATTTCACTCATTGTTTAAAAGAGTCGGCTCTTTACATGACTCATGACTCGTTTGAAGAAGTAAAAAGTATATCTGAAAAAAAAGTGGTGAGCAAAAAAAAATTTAAAATTTTACAATTTACTGCGAAATCATATTACATACTTACAAAGAGTCGACTTTTTGCCCCAAAAAATGTTGATGAGCAAAAAACGAAAGAAGGTCATCACTTCTAAAATTTCATGACTCAAACCGAGTCAGAAAATTTGCGCAGAAGTCAGTAATAATTACAGAATATCAATATACAGTCTGGCCGCACTATGGAGGCATCTGAGGTGCTACCGGTAACCTTTTAAGAACCACTGATTTATAAATAGAAACCGATAATGCACCAATAGTTAGCAAGTAAAGTATCAAGTAACAAAATATCCAATCACTTCTAATAAGGGCAGCCATTCCGACCCTTCATATTAATCACCTCAGACGCCTTCATAGCGCGGCCAGAGTATAGCAACAAAATTAATTTTCTATTAATGTTAATGATGGGAAAAACATATTAAGCACTGGCTAATTAGGATATTATAAATTTGTGTACAACGAAGAATAAGTCAATAATATTAATATTAAAGTTAGCGTTTGCATCACCAAAACATCTAATAATTTATTTATTGAATATATGATAATTAATAATTCAATAAAATAATTAATAAATAAATTAATAATTTTAATTTATGTTTGCTTATTCGATTGTTATTTCACTGCAGGTTTCTACTCTCCGGCAATACAGTGTCCAGTATATTTGTAAAGGGTGTCCGAAAAGGTTTTTACTATTTAAAAAAAAATATAACTCATTCAGTTTTAAATTGCATTAACATTTTTTTATTTTTAAAATTCACTACAAAAGGTGGAAATTTATTTATCAAAAATTATGCCGTCGAGATGGTGTCCCCCCACGCGCACTGTCTTCTCCAATCGCTCTCTGAAATTGGCGAACACACGGACACAGACTTCTTGTGGAATTCCTCGAATTTCATCGCGAATTCTTTGCTTCAACTGATTCAGATTCGCAGGAATGTCAGTGTAAACCTTTGAAGATGGAAATCAACACAGCGTCGCCGTTAACTCTAATCGTTATAGGGCAATGCTGGAAAATTTTCTTGAACCAGAATTGCAAAATTTTGATGGCTTCAACCAAGCCGATTGGTTTCAGCAGGATGGGGCGACTGCTCACACTGCGAATATTACCATGCAGGTGTTCAAAGGATGTTTCCAGGAAAAGTCATATCAAAAAATGGCGTTATTAAATACAAACTTTAAATTCAGATCCTTTATATTAAAAATACATTTTAAAATGCACAAATACTTTAGATACAAAAATCTATTTGACATCCCAATGAGGTCCAAAATTAAAGAAACAATAAACAAAAATCATTAACATTTTTTGATCATCATAGTAGACCATTTTTTCATCAGAAAAACAAGGTAAATCGATTGGCGTTAAAAAATTTCAGCTATCTTAAATTGCAAGAAAGTTGGCACGTCAGTTTGAAAATTTTAGAAAATTTTGAAAAAAGTCGATTTTTTTCAGAGTTACCAGCTAAACGAGGAATCAAAATCGAACTCGGTTTACAAATCTGTGCTCCTTGTGTTTAAATTAGTCGGTTTCAATTAAACCTAGCGATTTTTAATTTTTGACGAAAACTTGAAAAAGTACACAAGTTGGAACTTTTGCACAAAAAATGCAACTTTTTTAATAATTATTGTAGACCATTGAAGTATACCTTGTTTTTCATCAAAAAGACGAGAGAAATTGATTGCCGTTAAAAAATGTCAGCTATCTTCAATAGTAAAAAAAATAGTCAGTCACCATGAACATTTTAGAAAATTTAGAAAAAAAATTGATTTTTCAGACTTTGATCGGCCGTAGCGGCTAAACGAAAACTCCAAATTGAACGCGGTTTGCAAATCTGTGCTCCTCGTGTGCTAATTAGTCGGATTCAATAGAAATTGGTGATTTTTAATTTTTGACGAAAACCTAAAAATCTACCCAAGGGTACCCCCTTCTTACTTTTTCTCAAAAATTGGTTTTGAATTAATTTTCTGAAGAAACCATTGGTTTGATTCCGGGTTTCTATACATCACTGGAAAGATCCCTTCAAGACGCTTCGGAAAATGTACTTTCGCAAAAACAAATGTCAACTTGAAGCCCGTGACGCGTCAGCAAAGAAAACTCGAAAATGAAAAAAATCGAAAAAATCAACTTTTTTAATAATTATTGTAGACCATTGAAGTATACCTTGTTTTTCATCAAAAAGACGAGAGAAATTGATTGCCGTTAAAAAATGTCAGCTATCTTCAATAGTAAAAAAAATAGTCAGTCACCATGAACATTTTAGAAAATTTAGAAAAAAAATTGATTTTTCAGACTTTGATCGGCCGTAGCGGCTAAACGAAAACTCCAAATTGAACGCGGTTTGCAAATCTGTGCTCCTCGTGTGCTAATTAGTCGGATTCAATAGAAATTGGTGATTTTTAATTTTTGACGAAAACCTAAAAATCTACCCAAGGGTACCCCCTTCTTACTTTTTCTCAAAAATTGGTTTTGAATTAATTTTCTGAAGAAACCATTGGTTTGATTCCGGGTTTCTATACATCACTGGAAAGATCCCTTCAAGACGCTTCGGAAAATGTACTTTCGCAAAAACAAATGTCAACTTGAAGCCCGTGACGCGTCAGCAAAGAAAACTCGAAAATGAAAAAAATCGAAAAAATCAACTTTTTTAATAATTATCGTAGACCATTGAAGTATACCTTCTTTTTCATCAGAAAGACGAGAGAAATTGATTGCCGTTAAAAAATTTCAGCCATCTTCAATAGCAAAAAAATTAGTCAGTCACCATGAACATTTTAGAAAATTTAGAAAAAAAATTGATTTTTCAGACTTTGATCGGCCGTAGCGGCTAAACGAAAACTCCAAATTGAACGCGGTTTGCAAATCTGTGCTCCTCGTGTGCTAATTAGTCGGATTCAATAGAAATTGGTGATTTTTAATTTTTGACGAAAACCTAAAAATCTACCCAAGGGTACCCCCTTCTTACTTTTTCTCAAAAATTGGTTTTGAATTAATTTTCTGAAGAAACCATTGGTTTGATTCCGGGTTTCTATACATCACTGGAAAGATCCCTTCAAGACGCTTCGGAAAATGTACTTTCGCAAAAACAAATGTCAACTTGAAGCCCGTGACGCGTCAGCAAAGAAAACTCGAAAATGAAAAAAATCGAAAAAATCAACTTTTTTAATAATTATCGTAGACCATTGAAGTATACCTTCTTTTTCATCAGAAAGACGAGAGAAATTGATTGCCCTTAAAAAATTTCAGCCATCTTCAATAGCAAAAAAATTAGTCAGTCACCATGAACATTTTAGAAAATTTAGAAAAAAAATTGATTTTTCAGACTTTGATCGGCCGTAGCGGCTAAACGAAAACTCCAAATTGAACGCGGTTTGCAAATCTGTGCTCCTCGTGTGCTAATTAGTCGGATTCAATAGAAATTGGTGATTTTTAATTTTTGACGAAAACCTGAAAATCTACCCAAGGGTCCCCCCTTCTTACTTTTGCTGAAAAATTGGCTTTGAAATGATTTTCTGAAGAAACCACTGGTTCGATTCCGGGTTTCTATACATCACTGGAAAGATCTCTTCAAGATGCTTCAGAAAATGTACTTTCGCAACAACAAATGTCAATTTGAAACCCGTGACGCGTCAGCAAAGAAAACTCGAAAATGGAAAAAATCGAAAAAATCAACTCTTTTAATAATCATCGTAGACCCTTATGTAATACCTTTTTCTTCATCAGAAAAACGAGCCAAATCAATTGACGTTAAAAAATTTCAACCAGGAAAAAATGCAAAAAAGTTGGCAAGTCACCATGAAAATTAAAAAAAAGTCGATTTTTTCAGACTTTGAACGGCCGTAGCGGCTAAACGAAGAATCCAAATCGAACGCGGATGTCAAATCTGTACTCCTCGGGTGCAAGTTAGTCAGATTCAATTAAAATTGACGATTTCTAATTTTTGACGAAAACGCCAAAATCGATAGAAGGGTCCCCTTCTTACTTTTGCTCAAAAATAGACTTAAAAATGATTTTCTGAAGAAACCACTGGTTCGATTCGGGGTTTCTATACGTCACTGGAAAGATCCCTTTAAGACGCTTCAGAAAATGTACTTTCGCAAAAACAAATATCAATTTGAAACCTGTGACGCGTCCGCAAAGAAAACTCGAAAATGGAAAAATTATTATATTAATTTTTAAACTTTTTGTTTAAGTGGGATTGTAAACGACAATCCTTATAGACAACACAAATTGAACAACAATATTAATTTAAGGCCTAAAGGCCAGCATATGAAATTATATGTGAACTATATTTGAGAGTAGAGAATTGATTTATTAAAAAAACATTAAATTAGATCGTCGAGGTCTTCGGCACTAAATATATTTGATTTCTTAAAAAAACTCATTTTTAAATTATTAATAGGAGCCCAAACAATCAACACTCAATACGAATCACATATTTACATAATTTGGACGAATATGTGAAAATTGTGCAGAATTACCTAAAATAATGTTTTGAATTTAATATAAACGCCGTTGTGTCTTGTATCCCCAGTGCGCAAAACTCAAGTGATTATTTTGACATAATACTTTTAGATTCCTACTTAGAGAATTTTCGTAAGCTTGACGGAGACAGAGGATATTGCCGCCTTCAATTTATTTAGACACGAGAGTCGTCGATAATGCCAAATCATTGTCCTTTACGTTTCATCAAGTTTCACCTGCTTTTATTAACAGAACAGTTTTTCTAATATTACACCATAAGCTGAAAATCTTAAGAGAAAGAGACTAATTAATGATGCCAGTATTTAGTGATTAACCCAAATATGCCTACAGTTCTATATGCAGTACGACTATTTAAAAGTTATTTTTAAATTATATGTAAAATATTGTCAGCGCCATCTATCATTTTTATATTCAAATAAGTACGTTCAGTGATTATTCATTTGACATTTGACAGGATGCGAAAAATAACTTATCTGTGTTTGATTTACAGAAACAAATAATTTATTTTTCCAGGAAAATGTGGGTTAATTCTACTCATTGACAATTATCTGGTATAATTAGATAATGTATTGCTGTTCGCGAAATAATAAATTTATTTATGCATTTATACAGTTTTTGTGTACAATTCAAAAATAATACAATATGAAAATAATAATTAGTTATGAGCTACGTGCGGTATTCTCGTGGCACATTTAGAATTAGTTAAGAACAATAGAAAGTTCCCGTTAGTGTGTTAGTTTCTAACTTCCAGACGTGACTTGTCTATTATTATTAAAAGATGATAATAAAATAAAACGAAGGGCTTATTTCGTCTTCCAAACAAGTTCGGGCGTGGTAGCCGGTTTCGGCTGAATATTTCGCGAGGAATCTTGTACACAAGTTTAATTCTGGATTTGAGGCAGAGATCTTGGGAGTTCATTAACGAGATTATTAAAGTTTATTTTCTGGTAGCCACCGCAAGCCGAGAGGTATTAAGTTTTTTTTCTGCGATTACTTAACGATCGAACTATTTCAGGGTCCGCAAAAACAACACTTAGTCCTCGTACGAAATACCAACTTTTAATATTTTTACTAAATACACATGTGTAATTTATGCGCACAACAAAAGTCTCGTCTATTTCTTATTTATCTACATCGTTTTCTCAAGATTTTTTAGATACCATTCATGACCTGTGTAAATTGCTCAGTTAATAGCACCAATAAATTATTATTATATTTTTATTTTCTTAGATATTCGAATTTTCTAGTTTTTCGATATTAAAAAAAAAATAACTCGCGTGAAAATTACCTTTCTATAAATCAAATGTTTTTGAAATAACATAGGATAATGAATAAATTGATTTTTGTTTTGTAAAATTGTACCTTCTCCTCGATCTCCGTTCCGGGAAGTCCCACAATTTTTTTTATGACAAATAGTGTTAAAAAATAGAATTTTTTTTTATTTTTCTTCGTCATCTCGAAAGTAAAAAAATACTCTTGTTTTTGTATTTAAAAAAAAAACATTTATTTTAAGAAAATATTAATTAATAGAAACTCAATATTTAAATTTAATGAAACTAGTTAGTGATCACGCGGTCCATCAACATCGTTGCAAATAATTAGCAGTCTACATTTTACCTCGAGCAATTTTAATCTGCACAATGCGATTGAAGATAATCAAAACATTCGTTTTTTTTTCTAATTCCGGAACGAGATTAAATTCTTATCACCAGTCCACGGCGTACCTGTTTATATCAATTCAGTCTGAGGTCGTCATCGCGAAGAATGGGTGTCGGTTTTAGTGCGCGTGGTGTTGTGATACATTTTCTGGATTTAATTTCAAAATACATTTCGGAATTACACCATTTCGAGTGTTAGTGTTTGTGTTGTGTTCATTAATCTGAGGGAAGCAAAAAAGCACGATTACATTGGATCATCTCGGTTACACCTTAACTGTCAAGACGCCTCGAAGTGATTTTCCTTTTTGGTAAGTTTGAATTTTCTTCTACATGTGACGTGAAATCGCCTCGTGAAAAAATTTTCACGATTGAATTTTAAATGTGGTTTACGTTTTGCTTTGTTTCCTAAAGTCAAGACATACATTTTTGATCTCGGCTAAAAAAACTATATCTACAAAACAAATTTCAGCCCCCTCCTCCGTTTCCCCTAAAATAAATGTGAGCCGTAATATTTGCTAATAAAATAAATCCTTCCAGTCAGGACAAAAGGCTAAGGTGATTGCATTTTTATCGCATGCTACAATTAATTGCTCTGTTTTTATGCTGATTTTCAATGGCAAAAAATAAATGAAGCTTTCAAATATATATAGTTTATTAATTTGATATATCAGCAAAAAAGGAAATCTAATCATCAGGATGGCATTGTCTTCGCGAGAAGTGTCCTCTCGCAGACGGCACAGTTGATAACCCTACTTCAGTCTGACATCCCTTGTTTTTTGTAAGCGACCGAAATAACTGGGGATGTTTGGGTGTTAGATATGACGCTTTTAATTTGCGGGGTCTTAATGTGTATACTTTCCGATGGGGCGATGTGTATCTGCATCAAAATCAATATTTACGAAAGGACTGAATGCAAATGTGAGGGTCGAGAAGAGTCGATATAAAAGAGTTCTCAATCAAATCTGAAGAGTTCACGTTTTTCGCACTGCTGATAGCCAGCTAATTTCATTTGCAAATAGAACGGCCGTTTTGTCCATTAGCATTGCTATTACCTGACAAAGGCGTCACACCCTTTTATGCACTTTTCATTTTGACTAAACATCGTCTGCTTTTATTCTCTTAATTAACTTACGGATTAACGGACGCCGCACATGGGTTCCTCTAAAAATCGTTTATAAGCCTCCTTTCTGTCTGGTGTATTTCGTATTCATTTATGAAATGCGATTATATTTTCAAATATGTACAAATCTCTCATCTTTTATCCAGGCCCGCTTATTTTATTTTGATGAAATTCAGCAACTCGTATCAGGTATTAAAATAACGAATAATAAAAAATTACCTGACAAAAAACGAATATTACAATTTGCTCGTAATCTAATTTGAAAATGTCAACGATTTAATTGCCTTGTTTTCATGTTTTTTGTCAAAACTGACATGTTATGTTTATGAGATAGGAAAAGCTTGTTAACTGTTAATGGATAATCTACTCAATTCAGGAAATGAATTCAATGTTTTAGACAGTAGATGTCGCTCTAATGTTTTTTTATCCTAACCATGTAAGTGTTTCTTATAAGTTTGTAATTTTTCCGCAATTTTTTTTTTCGTGAATAAGTCAGCTATCCACTATTATTATATAGTTTTCCAGCAGGAATATTAAAGTAAATTTTCTCGTATTGCTATTGTCTTCAAACTAATTTTAAAATGTCAATAATTAAATTTTTTTGTTTTCATGTTTTTGTCAAAATTCCTTAACGGTCTTATGTTTGCTATTTCTTAAATAATTGTCGCTTGTTAATTTTTTAATTAGCGAAATTAGTTCAACGTTTTAGACAGTAGATGTCGCCGTAATGATGTTTTTATCCTAACCATGTAAATATTTCTTAAAAGTTTGTAATTTTTCCGCAATTTTTTTTTTTCGTGAATAAGTCAGCTATCCACTATTATTATTTAGTTCTCCAGCAGGAATATTAAAGTACATTTTCTCGTGTAGCTATTGTCTTCAAACTAATTTTAAAATGTCAACAATTTAATTTTTTTGTTTTCATGTTTTTGTCAAAATTCCTTAACGGTCTTATGTTTGCTATTTGTTAAATAATTGTCGCTTGTTAACTTTTTAATTAGAGAAATTAGTTCAATCTTTTAGACAGTAGATGTCGCCCTAATGATGTTTTCATCCTAACCATGTAAGTGTTTCTTATAACTTCATATTTTTTTTTTGTGAATACGTCAGACCCACTATTATTATTTAATTTTCCAGCATGAATATTAAAGTAAATTTTCAGTTTAGCAATTGTTTTCCCAGTTTCCTATATAAGACAGGATGTAAGGAAAGTCTGGTTATTAATTTTCATATTTAAATACTTCCAGGAAAGTAATTAAAAGTTGTGTTGGTAAATTCTGGATATTTATAATTTCATCAAAATACGTCATAATCATATTAAGGCTGTTCGTAAATAAAATATCAAGGGAATAAAATGCAGATACGACCAGTGTCAACGTAAATTTGGTTAAATTCGTCGCGGTCTGTAGTTGATGACTAACCGATACCATTCATCATTCTGACTTTCCTAATTACTTTAATGGTGGAGTTTACTTAATCAATTTAAAATCACACGGCTGAATGACCACGAGACCATCGATGTTTTCAACGACTGTCGAGTAGATAGCAATCAGAAAAATATGTCCGATTAATCAGCCTTAAACGGAAATATGCATATATTTTAGAAGGCAATTTAATTAAAATTTAAATTAGTGGGAGGCATGATTAATTTTGATTAAGTATGATTAATGTTAGTTTTTGCGCTGAGTTGGAAAAGTGCGGTGGCCATAAATATTCAGTATCTGTTTCTGTAACGCAGTTCCTTCAGTTGCTTTAAACACGATAGGTCGGATGGGTCGGATAGGTCGGCACTCATCCATGACCTGAGCCCTGCAGAACTCGCCCTTCCCAAGATTTAAACTGTTTTATCTAAGACAAGTAGCCTTTTTGTATTTAAAAAGTTTTGCCGGAAATTCCAGATAGAGAAAATTGAATCGATCTTACAGTTTTTTTATCATTCGCAACAGTCTAAACTTTATAATTTATTTTGCCAAAAAATAAAATCGTGTGTATACTTGGATGTTCATTAGCAAATTGAATACTGATAATATTAAAAGTAATTACAACCAAATCCTCTCAATAAGTTGTAGTTTGTAATGGAACGACTTATTCAAGTTACTGAAGCGAGGAATAGTATATTGTACGACGAGCATGAAATGACGCACATTTCTCGCGAGCATCGAAAACAATGAATTTATGCCCCATGCATGTAGAAGCGGCAATGCAAATATCTTTAAAGTTAGGTTTTATCTCTCGCGCCATTTGTCACGCGCAGCAGAGCGGGAATGATCAGCTGATCATTCTCGCACAAATAATCGACACTGGAATGAAAGGCGTAAAATGCACTACATATTTCAATCATTCACAAGCATGCAATGAGCGTATATCCTAGTTAGGTAAAAATGTTAGTCACGTTTTCTTTTTAGATATTTCGAGAACGCTTATAGGTATCGATTTGAAATTTCCGTGAAAAATCATAAATAATTCAAGAAAAATACCATTAAAATTTCAACCATCTAGAACCACTCCTTTAAAAAAAGTGTTGCCAACCCCTAAAAAAATTGGTTTTTTCCAATAATTTTTTTTCTCCTCTAGGGGCCCGTGAAATCCGCCATTTTCCAACTCGCCCCTAGACTCGGGGGTGAATTTTTGAAAATCGATTTTTCGCGATGCAGAGGTTCGCGCCAAATGCTAAGGCTTTCTGGGTTTTCGAGTTTGTACTCTAATTAAACATGCATTAATTTTTTTTTCCTACAACATAATTTATGTGCATTCACATCCCGAAAATATATTACGAGATGTAAATGCTTATCCAGAATACAAAAAGGTAACATATAACCGAGTTTTATTTATCGTAAAACTAATGATAAGATTGAAGTCTGTGGCAGATCTCTTATTTTTATTTTTTATTACTCGCAGAGGCCGCAGCGACAACCATATATGCGAAGGGTGGATTCGCAACGTATGGATTTGACATGGAAAATTTAAATACAAATTCTTGCAAACTTGTATCGTGCATACTGCTACAAATTCACTTGTATAATATAAGGAATACCTGCAGCATTTCTTAATTATACAGAGAGGAAAATATTACTACCCTCTTCTGGAAATGCATGCAGTTGCGTTATGAGATTTTTTTCATATATAACACACGAGCCGGCGCCCCTATTTATAGATTTATATTTATTGACGAAAATGGGGGATCGCTCACGAAAATACAAATAACGTCTTCTTTTTTATTGGCCTCCTCGCAAATAAATAAAATCCGGACGTGGATATAAATAATACAGTACAAAAATAAATAGTTTCGTTTGAGAGCCGCGTTATACATTTATTGCGTCGTTATAGCATAACACATTAAAAACACTTCAAATCATTATAGGGTTATGTCATGCGAAACAAATATTATGCAGCCGGTTGGTTGTTATATTTAATCACATTTTACAGGTGCATCCATTCAATAAATTACTTTCACGGGGTTGAAATAACAATATTATTTTACTTCCTGCTATTAAGTCATTTTTGGTAACATTACGAGTAATCTAGTGGTAATGCTAGTCCAGTAATTCTTGACCAAGACTTAGAAAAGAGGAACCGTTTTGATCGATGATGGAAAATTCAAATATCTTTACGTTTTGGTTTATTTATTTTTTTTTATTAAAAGCAACATTTCACGTTAAACAGATAAAATGCAGAACTAATTAAGTAACAGCAGTTAAATTTAACATGTAGCTAACCAATACATATGTCTACCTAATGAAGTAATTTGAAGGCAAAATCATAAAAAATTTCTCCGTTTTTTGAATTTTTGAGTTTAACCCCTAAATTTTTGCCACACCCTAGGTAATTTCGACAAATAAAGGCCGATCGCTTTGATTTTTTCAACAAAGACTCTCTTCTCCCTCCTACGCATCCCCACCAAATTTCACCTCCGTACGTTCACCGGTTTCGTAGTAATTCGGGTTACCGTGGCGGAACGTAAAAATCACCCCCGTGCAACAGAGGCAAATTTTTTGGAAATTTTTCCGGCAGGGTCCGATGCACCCCCGAAAGCTTTATCGATCCTTTCTGGTGCCGCCCTTTTGACTCCACCCCACCACCCCCCGGAAATAAAAAACCAAAAAAAAGCAAGTCAAAACTCGAAAACGCCCCGAACGATTTTTTTTCTAATTTTTTCCAGATACTCCCCTCAGCGAGCGAAACATCCCTGCCAATTTTAACAAAAATCGTTAGACCCGTTTTTGAGCAACGGCCTCATATATGAAATTTCAGGGGTTCGCCGAAACGCCGCCACTGACTTTATTTTTGCTCGTGAAGGATCCAACGGTGGCGAGATCTCTTCACAAAGCATCCGCCCACATTATTTATATCGGCACACTTTTTGATTTGTTGCCCCCTTAACGAGATATAATTTTTCAAAAAAGTGACCATAAATTTCCACTCGCTCACCAAATAATTTTCAAAGGATCAAAATTAATGAAAGAAAATAAGCCTTTTACTGGTCAGTAGAGGGTACGACTTGCTTTCATCAACATTTTTTTCAAATTTTTTGAAACAATCGAAATCAAAATTTTCGATCGTCAAATTTTTAAACCTCGAAAACGGGACTGTAAAGTGTACACATTTCTCAGACGCTCACGAAATAATTTTCAAAGGATCAAAATTAATGAAAGAAAATAAGCCTTTTACTGGTCAGTAGAGGGTACGACTTGCTTTCATCAATAATTTTTTTCAAATTTTTTGGAACAATCGACATCAAAATTTTCGATCGTCAAATTTTGAAACCTCGAAAACGGGACTGTAAAGTGTACACATTTCTCAGACGCTCACGAAATAATTTTTAAAGGATCAAAATTAATGAAAGAAAATAAGCCTTTTACTGGTCAATAGAGGGTACGACTTGCTTTCATCAACAATTTTTTCAAATTTTTTGAAACAATCGAAATCAAAATTTTCGATCGTCAAATTTTTAAACCTCGAAAACGGGACTGTAAAGTGTACACATTTCTCAGACGCTCACGAAATAATTTTCAAAGGATCAAAATTAATGAAAGAAAATAAGCCTTTTACTGGTCAATAGAGGGTACGACTTGCTTTCATCAACAATTTTTTCAAATTTTTTGAAACAATCGAAATCAAAATTTTCGATCGTCAAATTTTTAAACCTCGAAAACGGGACTGTAAAGTGTACACATTTCTCAGACGCTCACGAAATAATTTTCAAAGGATCAAAATTAATGAAAGAAAATAAGCCTTTTACTGGTCAGTAGAGGGTACGACTTGCTTTCATCAATAATTTTTTCAAATTTTTCGAACAATCGAAATCAAAATTTTTGATCGTCAAATTTTGAAACCTCGAAAACGGGACTGTAAAATGTACACATTTCTCAGGCGCTCACTAAATAATTTGATCAAAATTAATGAAAGAAAATAAGCCTTTTACTGTTAACGTCCGAGTGCTTTCTAAACAGCAAATTAGGAAATACATTGATAGTGCGTCACGTTTAACAGATTATGAGAGATTTACAAAGTGAGGTTGCAAATGAGCAATGCATGCAGAGTTCTTGCATGTGAATATAACATACAAGCAAAGCCTGGTCAATGGCGCAGCGTAGCGGAGCCGTCGTTCGTTACCAGTTATCTTGCTTAATTTTAACTTTCCTTAATTTTAATGAGCCACGCAAACTCAAACAAAGAGCTAGAGCCATTGACCGAAGTCTTTCAGCCTTTTTGATACAATCCTATATTTAATTAATGAAAACTAGTTTTTCTAGGTAAAATCGTTTTCTTTAAAAATCTAATTTTTTTTTTAATTTTTGGGAACGGACCAGTAACTTTCCTTAATTTTAAAGGACCACGCATGGACGACGGCGCAGCGCAGCGGTTTTAGTTTTCCTAGGCATAAGTTGACAATAGGTAAAATCGTTTTCTTTAAAAATTTTAATTTTTTTTTATTTAATTTTTTTTAATTTTTAAGTTTTGGGGACGGACCAGTAACTTTCCTTAATTTTTAAGGGCCACGCACGGACGACGGCGCAGCGCAGCGTAGGTAAAATCGCTTTCTTCTTTTTTTTAACTTAATTTTTTTTTAATTTTTAATTTTTGGTGACGGACCAGTAACTTTCATTAATTTTAAAGGACCACGCATGGACGACGGCGCAGCGCAGCGCAGCGGTTTTAGTTTTCCTAGGCTTAAGTTGACAATAGGTAAAATCGTTTTCTTTAAAAATTTTATTTTTTTTTTTATTTAATTCAATTTTCTTTTTAATTTTTGGTGACGGACCAGTAACTTTCCTTAATTTTTAAGTCCACGCATGGACGACGGCGCAGCGCAGCGGAGACGTCGTTCGTCACCAGTTACTTTGGTCAATTTTAATAGGCTACGCACGGACGACGGCGCAGCGTAGCGGAGCCGTCGTTCGTCAGCAGTTACTTTGGTCAATTTTAATGGATACACACAAACGACGGCGCAGCGCAGCGGAGCCGTCGTTCGTCACCGGTTTCTTTGCTCAATTTTAAAAGGCTACGCACGCTGCGCTGCGCCGTCGTCCGTCACCAAAAAATTAAAAATTAAAAAAAATTAAAATTTTTAAAGAAAACGATTTTACCTATTGTCAACTTAAGCCCAGAAAAACCAGTTTTCACTAATTAAATACAGGATTGTATCAAAAAGGCTGAAAGACTTCGGTAAATGGCTCTAGCTCTTTGTAAATTGAGATTCAATAAATTGTATTACTACTACTAATTAAAGATTTTGCTGGTAAACAAAAATTGTGATTAGATAATTAATTTAAATGAAATCATGCGAAATTCTACAGCATTCGATATTGCAAGGCGAGGTTTTGTAGGAATGCGGGAGAGTCGAGTTCGTCATGTAAAAAGTATACAAATTACAATCCATAGTTGAGGAACGTGCTTGAGAGACTTTCGACGGAATTTATGTGGTCGGAATTTGTTCTCGTGGAGTCGATACGATGTGCGCACTTATATAAAGTGCGCCACGGTTTCGTCCGCCGATAAATATTTTAGGACTTTTTTGAATTGCAAATGGCGCTAACTCGAAAATGAATTTTATGTTACTATTATTGCTCTAGTTTGCAGATGGGTTAAAAAGCCGGCCTCGAAATTTCCTCATTTTGGACGAACGCCAACGTTTCGTCCCATCAAAAATATTCGGTAGGCAAACACTGAAGATCACTTCACATATGATAATATACTCTGGCCGCGCTGTGAAGGCGTCTGAGGTGATTAAAGAAGGGTGGGAAGGGCCGCCCTCATCAGAAGTGATTGGATATTTTGTTACTTTACTGTCACAGCTGTTTACACTTTACTTGCTAGCTATTGGTGCTTCTATATGTAATCAGAGGTTCTTGAAAGTTTGGCCCAAGTTAATCACCTCATATGCCATCATAGCGCGGCCAGACTGTAATAATATAAATTTATTGTGTTACAATAGCTAATAGCAAAAATCATCAAATTTACGTAAATACCCAATAACAACTTTAGTTCTAAAATGTTTAACTCGTTTTTGGAACGAGGAGAAGGGTAGGAAGGTGAGGATGGAAGAGGAATACACGAGGTGTGGCTTTTGTAGGGAAGAAAGGGATGAATGAATGGGTGTGAAGAAGTGAGGGAGTTGATAAGGATGAGAGTCAAGAAAGAAGTAGGAAGGTGTGTATATGTGTACATATATTTATAAATATGCAGGTTAAGTTTAGAGCTGTTGTATGCGAAATAAAGGTCTCTTTTTTTAGTTTCTGGTCGTGCCAAAGGAAACAGGACATAAACATAACATAATGTACAGTAGTGAGTTGTTTTTGAAGCATCCAGAATGAATATTATAGCTGGCCACATGGACAAAAAAAATGAATAGAACTAGAGAATTATAGAACGACTCGGTACTATGCAATGTGTTATTATTATTTTTCCTCAATCAAATCAATGACAGCTTGTTCGTGTATAATTGCAATAATTATTAATCAAAAAGTTAGCAGATAGGCGAGGCGAGTTTTGCTCAGCTCAAATTTTAAGTGTGCCAAACGATAAATCCATGTAATTGCCTGGAAACTATAAATTAAAGCGGCGATCCTTTATGAACGCTATTTTTGTACATTAGCACAACTACAAATTAAAACTCACAAAATATAATATATGACGGGAAAATACAATGGGAATAATTCAGAATGTAACTTCAAACGACGCCACGCAAGACTCCAGTGCAAACAAAAGCGAGCAGATTTTCACCCCAGCTTGTCATACATTTAATAGTTTGGCTTATATACATACATTTACATGAATGCGAACGTCGTGTTTTTAAACAGAAATCCCAAACATCATTTGTCATTAGTCAGTATTAATCGCACGAATTTATGTTGACCGAGGATTGAATCTAATTGTAAACAAACAAAATTCTTACAATTAGCGCGAACGACAATTTAAATAAATAAGGGCGTGCCGTAGTTAATTAGTAGCATTTAAACTAATCCAGATAAATTATGCCCATCGATTAGTGAACCTATCCCTGATCCTATAAACATTTTTATTTACAGTTAATTACAGCAGTAAAATTCGTCAATGCAACGAGCATAATTAATTGCATTTCGGTAATAATGATGTTTATTATTAGTAAACATGAATTTTATATTTTAATTTGTTTTTATTTAATCAGCGTGTAAATTTTAAGCCGGATAAATAATTTATTTTCAACGCTGGAATCGATGCATTTTTTATTTGCCAGGATTATTGATTCCAATTTAAGTATTATACATTTTTTTGAAAAAATATTATTCGGTTAATTTTTTTTTATTGTCTTAAATTTTTTTGAAAAATTATTTATTGACATAAAAAATTCAGTTAGGTATGGAAAACAATGTCTGCGAGATATTGACCGCCTTTGAAGTTCTTCCACACTCTTTCCAATATTTGCTGATCAATTAGTTGGATCTCACGACGAATTGCATCTTTAAGGAGCTTGTCCACACAAACGCGAAATTTTAAGTAGCCCCAGAGGAAGAAATCGCACATGCTGAGGTCTGGAGAACCGGCAACACAGACGAGCTGCAGTAAGGGCTGTTGCGCCGTCTGGTTGGAACCAAATTTCCTTCTCAAAGTTTCTGATCATTTCAGTGCACCGTTCAGAATTTACGGTCACTGTACGCTCACCATCTTCGAAAGAATGGAGACCGATGATACAGCTGTTTAAAAGAGCTTAGCCGATAGTTTATTTCTCTGAAGAATCATCATTTGCCTTCGTGCACTTTTTGCAAAGTCGGTGGTTGAAAGAAAGCAATGAAACCTAAATAATACCATCGCACATCATACTATGACTCGTGATGAGTGCAGTGGTAGATCGTAAATCTATTTGGAATTTGTCTGCCCGGTACCGACAGTTCTGCTCATTAACTTCAAACGAAACTGTTGCTGTCACAAAACTTTTCTAATAAATAGAAAATACGAAAAATCCGGTTGTTCTATAATTTTGCAACTTTAGTAATAAGTACTTAACCTCATTACAAAAGCCACAGCTACACAATTCATCAATGCAAGCGGAATAAATTAGAAATTTAAATGCAGTACCATATTTAACTACGCCATTAGCGAGGACTTGGGAAACTTTTTGTATAAATTTTAGTTAGTTTAATGGTTCGATATTTTGTCCTCTGCGTTACTCTTAATTAATTTCAGCGGAGAAAATGTTTGCAGCAAGCACCTGGCATGAATTTCATTTGCACGTTACCAACAAGGCATACTCCTTCGTTATCACTTTTATACGTTTCCGTTTTTAAAGTGCTCGGCGCTTTTTCAACCTAACCGGTCCCACTTTATGGCCTCTATTGAATAAAAATAGGTTGATAAGCCTGCATTAATTTACTGGAATTGATCCGGCACCGAGTATTTTACAAGAACTACGGATCTGTCCGCGACATTTCAAAATATATGTTGATGAATAGCAGCCAGCAGACAATTAATCTACTCGATTAAAAGGCTGAAATTACAGATAACCGGGTCGTTTTAAATAATAACATCGATCTCTTAATACTTTAAATATGTATAATCCTCGGTTTGTAATTTAGGCGTTTTTAATTATTCAGCGAAGGGTCTATTCAATAATTTATGAATATTAAAAACATTCGCGAAGGCGAATTTTTTTAATGTAATACCAATCCTGAAAGCGGATTTTTCTTTATGCTAGGAAACATTTTATTGTTATTGAAATTCATCATGTCTTAATTGATGGTTGTATAAATTACCAATTTTTTTCATGCGCTAATAATCCTCCAGCGGGAACCCGTGGCGTGCTTAAATTAAAAATAATAATACTAATTGCGAATAAAAAAATTGTTTTCATACACTAATTCATTAATTATTCATAATGTTGCTTACGTTAAGGTTTTAATCATTACTTTCCAACAAAATTCCAGGTATAATCATAATGTAAAGGCTACGTTTTTAACAGAACTTGATTTTATATTCTAAATATAATTTCAGTTTTTTATGTTCTACTAAAATAAGGTACAATTGGTACAAGTTATTATCATTAACTAAAATAATGATACATTTTTATAAATGTACACATGCATAAGGTAGAAACGCCAAAGTGGCGGAATCTATTGCCTGAATGCTGTACTGAACCAAATTCTAACTAACTACACTGATGACACCTGAAAGGTCGAAACCGGTCTGTAGGTGTTCTGACGGGGAACAATATTTAATGTTCACATGATTATTGTTATATTTGCCGCCGCTGGCAATGTCCATATATTGTCGGTGTTAAGGCCACCCGGATTTGGTTCAGTACAGCATTCGGGCAATAGATTCCGCCACTTTGGCGTTTCTACCTTTAACGGTGTTTGGAATACTTATATTCCAATAGTAATCTCCGTTTCCCCATCAGCAACTAACTACACTGATGAGACCTGAAAGGTTGAAACCAGTCTGTAGGTGTTCTGACGGGGGAACAATATTTAATGTATACATGCATATTTGGTGAAGTAACAAGGGTTTGTTAAACCCCACAATATGAATTGGGAGGGGTCTTTGATAGTCCCCAAAAGAGGTTAAATTGAAGTTACGCCACTAAAGATTTTCTTGGTGAACAATTTATTACCAAAAACATGTGTTTTGGGGCATGAATTTACTAAAATTCAAATTCAAGACACGTTTGATTTTGATTGATACAGATACAATATAATAATTCACTCATATGACATCTCCCTTTGACGTGAAACTAAAAAATAATCATATTTATCGGAGGTCAAACACATATTTTAGTCGCCCAGACCATCTAATTTCGAAATACTAAAGCTGCAATGGCCAATAAGCCACGTATGTCGGTACACGCGGCTAGATATACTCCTATACGCACGGAAATCTGTGACACGCCATACGTGTCTCATAGCGATTAACGTCACTAAAGATTTTCTTGGAAATGATACTGATGGTCAACAATTTTGGAAACATTTATTATCCAAAACATGTGTTTTGTGGCATGAGTTTACTAAAATTAAAATTCAAGACAAGTTTGATTATGATTGATAAAAATACAATATAATAATTCACTCATATGACATCCCCTTTTGACTTGAAACTAAAAAATAATCACATTTATCGGAGGTCAAACACATATTTTGATCGCCCAGACCATCTAATTTCGGAATACTAAAGCTGCAATAGCCAATAAGCCACGTATATCGATACACGCGGCTGGATATACTCCTATACGCACGGAAATCTGTGACACGCCATACGTGTCTCATGGCGATTAACGTGTTAATTGATAAATCTAATCTTTGCCATAAATTTTATTAGTTGAATTTTCAGTTTTAAAACCTTAGCATGCGACATCTTCGTTATGAAGCATTTAAAGATAATTGTTTGTAGGAGCTGTTTTTCCTTTTGTTGAGTTTAATGCAATGTTTAAGTTTCCCGAAAACAATCTGAACCACCCTGTATATTTTTTTGTTTATATTTATTTAAATATGCCTTCCAACGATAAAATTAATTAACCAGTTGCAAACTGACCTTTTTTTATATTATCAGAAGCGATTTACGCGCCGCTGTTCGCGTTGTGTGATATACGGCTTCCTTAAATGAGTAAAGTTCAGTGGAAGATATTGACGATTATGGGAGTAGTTACAAAGGATTTATCGTAGGTGTGTATTTTTGGGACACCGCATCCCAAACACATGGTTCGCCCGACGTTAATATCCGCATAAAATAAGCAATTTTAATAAAATTTATACGTTGTATAATATAACAATTGATCGGCGCGGATTTAACGACCGCTTTAAAAAATGTAATATCTTCGGAAATCCCATTACACCCCAAAGCTCTCCGCACTTTAATACAATAAGGCCGATTATAGACTCCCTTTCTCATATATATCCAGTAGGTAAATAGGTAGAGGAAAATCCTTGCATTGACGTATATTGAACCCAATCCCGTTGATGCGTTAATCATTTTATCGCTAAAATTTTATTATAGCGAGATCTTGAGACGGGATTAAAATCTGACTCATGGTACGGCCGAGGTAACAGAGGTGGCAATATAGATAGGTAGGATGGGTACAGATATCTGTATTACCATCTATACTAGCATAGGTGGCAATACAGATAGGTAGAGTCGGTTGCAGAGATCTGTATTACCACATCTGCTATCATGAGTCACCCCGCGAGCCGTGATTGCTTTGGGGGCTGCCCAAAGTGACGAATGTCCAAAGTGCCGAATCGATATTTTGCCCAAAGTGCCGAGCAAATAAGGCGTCGCACGCTCCAACGAGTAAGGCCCAAAATGCCGAATGCACACCCTCATGTATGTTCCTAATGTGCGAAAAGAATGATTGCTAATACAAGTTTATTGTTGGAAGCTAGAAGGTTTCAGGGCTGAAGAATGTTTTTTTTTATTTAAAAAAAAATGCATTTTTCTTTTAAACGTTTTTAAACGTATTATAATATAAATATTCGGCATTTTGGGCCTTACCCGGCAGTTTCGGCCTTACTGAGAGGTCGACGGGAGGACAAAGTGCCGAATGTCCAAACTGCCGATTCGCGTTCAGCTGCGACGCCTTGTCTACGAACGATGCGACGTCGCTTGGCGTTGTTCGGCACTTTGCGCATGGTCGGTAGTATGAAATTCGGCACTTTGGACATTCGGCACTTTGTCCCGGACCCATTGGTTTCTGTATCAA
This sequence comes from Ocypus olens, assembly GCA_910593695.2. Taxonomy (NCBI): domain Eukaryota; kingdom Metazoa; phylum Arthropoda; class Insecta; order Coleoptera; family Staphylinidae; genus Ocypus; species Ocypus olens. The sequence goes on along the minus strand of OU343057.1, from coordinate 3,124,536 downwards.
AAAGGTAAACATCGTCTATGGCCACTTAACATCTTTTAAGTTCTCTAGTCATTCAAATTTAGTTAATTGTAAGCCTGCAGGTTATGTTTTTGATAGTCAGCGTTCACTTGTAAGCACTATGTGTCCTTGATTAAATGTTTTCTGATTTCATCACTTTGATAATAATATGCTCATTTTTAATTTGTTTTGAATTGAATTTTTGGGCGGCTCGGTGGTGCGCGAGCATCACGAGTCGAATGGGTTCGATTATCCGCCGAGCGGAACATTTTTCTGGCCAAGAAAAATCCGCCCGGGTCGCAGTATTAATTTCCTCATTTCATTTTGAATTTATCTAAATACATCACCTAGAATTTCGTTAGTGGCAAAAAAATGGAAGTTAGAAAAAAACGATTTTAAACCAAAATTTGTTTGTTTGTTTATTTTGGGCGTCGACTACGAGGTCATCTGCTACCACCGTTTATGTTAATATATTATTCTATTTAAACCAGTAGTAAGTAATACAATAGTTTCACTATTTATAACATGCAAATTTATTTTATATAATTCCAGCGTGGAATTAGTCAGGGAAGTAGTTTCAACAATTTTTTTATTTTTGCTTTTTTAGACTTATTTTGTAGATCTGCGAAAAAAGTTGAATATTCATATATCCAGGCTATATTTCGTGTCTATTAAATTTGATTCATGCCTAATGAAGCCACTTCTCGCCTTCCGCGCATAAATGTAATTCGCGAGAGGAAAAATCGCGAGGAAAATGGAAAATTCGCTTTTTTAATGTACATGCATAAACATTCCACATCATAAATGGAATATGAAAGACGGCGGTGAAAACAAAGAATGTTTTTAATTCCGCGAACGGTAAAATTTCTTTCTCCTCTAATTAAATTGTGCGCCGTCGGTGCTCCCATTTTGAAAATTGTGTACGGCTCCACGTTAAAACTATTATTAAGGAAAGATGCACTCGGGGAAACACGTATCAAAAAAACAAAAGGGCGCGTATCACATCTTCAAAATTAACCACCATCAAAGAAAATAATTTCGCTTTGGGTGGAGTAGCTTCGTTCACTCCGGTGTGAATATGGAATAACTATTTTAAAAGGTTTAGCCCATACTGAGTTAATTGTAATTTATGCTGTTCCAGAGCTCTTGCTTTGTTCAGTTAAATCCATAATTAATAATTACTGTATAGATTTTAATAATCGATAATAAGCAGTTTAGCATCTAATATTTCATTTAAATATGCCTTGTTTCAATTGAAAACATATGTTGTTGTGCATATTGTGTTATTATTACATAATTAGTATTGTTTGAGTTGGGAGAACACAAAGTTCTCCCGTGTGTTTTGTTTTGTTAATGTTAACAGTGCATTATTGATTAATAAATATTTTTCAACAAATTTTATGCGCGAGTAATTACAGATGCAGTTAATAATTTTGTAATATCAATTATGGATATTTACAAATTAAGTTAATTATGCGCCTGTAAAATTTTAAAAAAATACAGTTTGATATTCAATAATTTAAATCATCAGACCGTTATAAAGGTTATGACTTATGAACACACTCAATAGATGATGGTGATAACAAATTGCGATTACATGACAGAAAATAGGAATTTTCGAAATTAAATTGTCTATTTTCAATTTTTAGTTTAATTTGAAAATGCTGTAAATTGCGACCATATCGAATTTGTTTATAAGAAAGAGTTATAGTACCTATTAATTAGATACAGAAAATGCACTCAGAACTCATAGAACATAGATTTTTTTTTGTATCTTTGATGGAACCTCAAAAGTTTTCCTCAGACTTTTCCGCGGCCTAACCTACGTTTTCATCATCCATAGGCGTTACGGATACTTATTAAATAGGTTTTCCCGTAGGGTTTTTTAACATTGTCCTTTATCATAAGAAATTACATGGTAATGTAGTGCCAAGATATCTTCAATACGGTTGATGTAAATTTGTTTCAGTTTACTTGAATCGATTATATATGATATTTAGAACCAATTATTGTATTGAATTTTTGATAGCTGGTTGCATAACTAGGGAATTCAATTGTCCTTTGATGTGCGAATCCCTCTTAAAGAAAAACCCTTTCTACTAAACTGGCAGCTGACTTCAGTTTGTTTAAACCTGATGAAATACTTTCCCTTCTCTGTCATTTTCCAAATTGCCTAGAGCTGGCCACAAGTATCCCAGGCCAAAAAATACCTTTAAAAACGGATTAAGCCCTAAAAGCAGAAACTTATTATCTCAGAATTTTATGGAGGGATGTTTACGAATTGTTATGGTATTAAGTAGTAGCATCTATTCTGAAGATCTTCTGAAGGTTTTATGCTGGTAGCAATTGTTTTTATAATTTTTACTTAATTAAAAAAGTGTAACTGCAGGAAGAACAAATAGAGGATTTCAGGTGCCATTATCGCAGAATTTTAAGAAGGGATGTTGTCAAATTTTTATTGTATTCATTAGTAGCATCTATTCTGAAGATCTTCTGAAAGTTTTATGCTTGAAGCAATTGTTTTTCTATTTTTTACCAAATTAAAAAAAGTGTAACTGCAGAAAGAACAAACAGGATTTCAGGTGCGATTATCTCAGAATTTTAAGGAGGGATGTTTTCGAATTGTCATGGTATTACGTAGTACCATCTATTGTAAAGATCTTCTGAAAGTTTTATGCTTGAAGCAATTCTTTTTCTATTTTTTACCGAATCAAAAAAGTGTAACTGCAGAAAGAACAAACAGGATTTCAGGTGCGATTATCTCAGAATTTTAAGAAGGGATGTTTTCTAATTGTCATGGTATTACGTAGTACCATCTATTCTGAAGATCTTCTGAAAATTTTATGCTTGTAACAATTGTTTTTCAATTTTTTTTACTCAATTAAAAAAAGTGTAACTGCAGAAAGAACAAACAGGCTTTCAGGTGCGATTATACCAGAATTTTAAAAAGGAATGTTTTCGAATTGTCATGGTATTAAGTAGAACCATCTATTGTGAAGATCTTCTGAAAGTTTTATGCTTGTAGCAATTGTTTTTATATTTTTTACCGAACTAAAAAAAAAGTGTAACTGCAGAAAGTACAAACACGATTTCAGGTGCGATTATCTCAGAATTTTATGAAGGGATGTTTTCGAATTGTCATGGTATTACGTAGTAGCATCTATTCTGAAGATTTTCTGAAAGTTTTGTGCTTGTAACAATTGTTTTTCTATTTTTTTTACTGAATTAAAAAAAAGTGTAACTGCGGAAAGAACAAACAGGATTTCAGGTGCGATTATCTGAGAATTTTAAGAAGGGATGTTTACTATTTGTTATGGTATTACGTAGTACCATCTATTGTGAAGATCTTCTGAAAGTTTTACGCTTGTAGCAATTGGTTTTCAATTTTTTACCGAATTAAAAAAAAGTGCAACTGCAGAAAGAACAAACAGGATTTCAGGTGCGATTATCTCAGAATTTTAAAAAGGGATGTTTTCGAATTGTCATAGTATAACGTAGTAGCATCTATTCTGAAGATTTTCTGAAAATTGTATGCTTGTAACAATTGTTTTACAATTTTTTTTACTCAATTAAAAAAAGTGTAACTGCAGAAAGAACAAACAGGCTTTCAGGTGCCATTATCCCAGAATTTTAAAAAGGAATGTTTTCGAATTGTCATGGTATTAAGTAGAACCATCTATTGTGAAGATCTTCTGAAAGTTTTATGCTTGTAGCAATTGTTTTTCTATTTTTTACCGAATTAAAAAAAAAGTGCAACTGCAGAAAGAACAAACAGGATTTCAGGTGCGAATATCTCAGAATTTTAAGAAGGGATGTTTTTGAATTGTCATGGTATTAAGTAGTAGCATCTATTCTGAAGATCTTCTAAAAGTTTTATGCTTGTAACAATTGTTTTTCTATTTTTTTTTACTGAATTAAAAAAAGTGTAACTGCAGAAAGAACAAACAGGATTTCAGGTGCGATTATCTGAGAATTTTAAGAAGGGATGTTTTCAAATTGTCATGGTATTACGTAGTACCATCTATTGTGAAGATCTTCTCAAAGTTTTGTGCTTGTAACAATTGTTTTTCTATTTTTTTTATTCAATTAAAAAAAAGTGTAACTGCAGAAAGAACAAACAGGATTTCAGGATCTCTTGAAAGTTTTATGCTTGACAATTGTTTAGAAGCATGGTATCAGAAAGCGATTACGTTACCAATGTGATAAACGCATCAAAACTATTTGGTCGTTAATGGGTTAAACCAGTAAACATTTTCTTTATTACCTTCTGTGCACCAGGCACCAGAAAGTTTTGTAATGATATTTTTTTTAAATTTGATATTTTTAACCAGAAATTAAAGTATATATTGATATATAACCCTGGTACGAACACTCAGTGCTACAGTGTTATATGTGATTTGGGGCGTAAACATAGGACTTGGTCTTATCTGAACGTTATCCGCCGATTTACCCCCGTTAGTGATACTGTTACCCGCCGATTAACCCCAGTTAGTGATATTGTTATCCGCCGGTTGACCCCAGTAGTGACGCATGTTTTGACAATGTACTGGGGCTCCAGTAAGTCCTCTGGGTGCGTTGCCACGAGCGCCTTGCCATAGACCTCTGTGCCTCCCAATCAGCTTATCTAACCAAACGGTCCAGAAAGTAGCATATTGTACTTGGTTGCCAAAGTCGGTCACAAGGTCACCTTAGTACGTGGGAATCGTTTATTAATGTCAACAATAATTTTGATATCAGAAATATGATTAGAATCACTAATACGTTTACTCCACCCTGTATATATTCTTTCATTCTAAAAAAAAATAATTTCTTTCATAAGATGTACAACAAACGTGCGCCAGGAAATTGCGAATATATGCATTACTTTGAAAAATCCATTTGCCATTGTGTTTGTACTTTCGGTAAAGGAAAGCTAGTCGAAGTTATAAACTCAGAGTGTGTAATACATGCCGTCGGTGCTGCCATCCACTGAATTCTATATAGTCTTCCAATATACTGTTCATTTTCTGAAACGTCCTACCTCTCCGCAACTAGACTTTAAATAAACTTCCAACTTCAATCAAATCATATATAAACTTTAACGGCTTATCACAAGGAATACTGAATTATTTGGAAGCGCGGCGGGTAAAGTTAAAAATGTTGGATTGTTAACGGACATACGACTGATCATACATTAATATATTGTTACATTGACAACTAAAATCAAAGAGGATTTAATTTAACACATTCACCGGGTGATTGCCAGTCATGCCGACGACGCTTGTAAGGTTTAATGTCAAAGAACGTATCACGCAGCTGTTGCGTGGTCGGCCCCTGCGTTAGAATCAATACCACGCAAATTGTTAGTTGAAAGAATATCAAACTGGAGGTATATTTATGTGAAGGGTTCATATTTAAACTACAGCTCGAAGGCAATTATCATCTGGATAAACAATCTACAATATCAACACAAAGAGGATTCTGGTTCCTATATCTATAGACCAGTGTTTGATTCTCGGGAATTCATAGCTTTTAGGTGATTACGCCAGATATTTATTTTTAACAACTAATCAATGCGTATAAATAAGAAGGAACAGTTAAATTTGATTATAATAACCGCCAATCAGAAGATTCATGGCAATGGTTGCGACCGTTACTATGTGGTAATTCATTATAGAATAAAAAATATAGTAAGTGTTTTTATTCAGTGATTCTATCAGAAGATTATAGAATTGTATCAGTTTTGGTTTTAATGAAATATTCTTCATTTTGCTTGCATACTTATCCATCTAGAAATGTATATACAAGGGTGTATCAATTGAAAACCTTAAAAAGTGACTTTCCCGTCATCACTTTTCTTCTTCTTCATTCAGAAAAAGTGACCGTGCGCATTGGATTCGAACCCACGACCACGAGGCCTGTGAGTAGGAGCTCTACTCACCAGGCCACCGCGGCCCCGTCACTCTTTTAGAATGTATAAAGCTATAACTAAATAATTCAATATTTTTTAAGATATCTGTCATGTTGAGAAAAACGAAAATTCTTATACATTTCTAAAACATACTATTCCATAAAATAAAAACATTGTGAAAACACCCCGAAGCCCTCGTCACGCTATAATTTAAGATTAATTGTTGTGTATACTTGATCCTATTTTTTTTCAACATAAGCCTCGGGGATGTTTGCGTGCTCGTCCCTTGATTGTTTTATGAATCTTATTGGAAAGTTTCATCTTTGATAAAATATTCTCCCCTGAGAGGAAGTTATCTTGGTTTAATGGAAATGTCAGCGGTTTCTTTTACAGGCGACTTAAATTCTGATACGGCATTTAAAAAAAAATGCTATTTACATGGAACGCAGTTATTTTTTGGCGAATTGTTCGTTAGGGTGTTTTTGTTGAATTGTTTGTTTAAACCTATCGAGTGTTTTCATTGCGTCAAATGCAATCGGATAAAATGGATTGGTGCATTGTTTATTAGTAACATTTTGTCAGTTTCTACTAACGATATTTTTTCGTTTTGATGTTTTAGGTATTCGCCTATAAATCGTTACATATTTTAAAAGTATTATTTGGATATTTAAAACAATTAAAATTACATTTAAAATCACTTCTTATGTTTCAAGCGATTTTCATGGAATGTGAAAAAATAATTTAATATGTAATTGATTGATGTTTTTTTTTGGTTTTTTTTTTAAGGAAGGATGTTTGATGGAATTGCGGGTTAAGGAGAGTGAATGACTATAAGGGAATTGGCGTAAGCGATGTGCTGTTCGGCCACTAACGTTCATTTTAATATTTGAAAATTCATTTTCATAATGAATGGGACAAACTAAAAAAAAATTAAAATTTTAAGTAAAAAATTGTTACATTTGTATACACGAATTTATGTAAAATGGGGATTCCCGTAAATGGATAAATAAATAAACACTAAACAACCATGGACCCGAACGATAACTAACGCCCGAGCGTGGGACTCGAACCCACGACCCCTCGCACCGAAAGCGGTAGTGTAACCGCTCCGCCACGGAGCGCCCCAAATTGATGGTTGAGGCGTTAATTTCGTGATACATTTTGGAAATTTGAATAAAACAATTTTGTTAACATCACACTTTATTTTTTATTAAAGTAAATTAAAATACAATAAACAAACGTATTTATGCGGAGTGAAATAAGGAGGAGAATCGACCTAACAGTGTTGCAATTTTATACCTTAAATCTAATTACCCCCCCCCCCCCCCCGCCCTCTTGTAACGCACCCGTACCGCAAACGCGGTTCCCTAAATTAAACACGATCAAGTTTTAATTTGCCAAGAATTATAATTTTAAAGAGTGTTAGTGTATAATAAAAGGAATAGGGTGAAAAGACCTCGGTCCATAACCCATTTCACATCATAAGATATAAACACTGGTTGTACTAATATTGTGAAATAAATGTATTATTATTACTATTATTATTAAAAGGAATAAAAGCTCTATTAAAATAGTTTATAACGTCACAAAAACAATTGACATTAGAAAGTGTCTCAAACTTTTGAATAAAATGCACTTTGTTGGTATACACACGCTTTTTATTTTTGCAAAAATGCATTTTATTGAAAATTTCCTGAATCAAAATGTATCACAAAGTAATACCTTCCACCATCAACCATTCCATTAGAAAGTGTATTTTAATAACCAAAAATCCCCGTAGTAATGATTTCATTCTATACGTTTGCCGCAAGTCGTAACTATGGTGGCGGCGCCGGGAATATCAAATTTTAAAATTTTCAACTTGAGTAAATATTGCATACATCCTCAGTATTTCAATTATTCTCATTTCTTGAATCCTTTCAGCATCTGTATGTGTTTAAAACAAATACGCCCTTCGAGAACTAAGGATTTTATTAAAAATAAAACAAACACTGCTCTTATTTTACGAAGCTTATGCTATAAAATAGCCGAGGTTTTAAAATAATCGACAGCCTAAAATTTCGTTTATTCTCCTGCGAAAACAATAAAAAACAGAGGAGCAATCAACGACATACGCCAGTGGTGTATTATGAATATATTAAATGCGAGATAAAATAAAACAAACACAGCTCTTATTTTACGAAGCTTATGTTATAAAATAGCCGACTAAAATTTCGTTTATTCTCCCGCGAAAACAATAAAAAACAAAGGAGTAACCAACGACATACGCGAGTGGTGTATTGTGAATAAATTAAATGCGAGATAGAGAATGATAAGTTATGAAAACGATTTAGTTAAAAGTTGCCATCAATTATTCGAGCCGACTTTTACAACTTGTGAAACTTGCACTCATTAAATCTTGCTTTATGTGATATAATTTAAGTTGTTATGCCGCTAAAATATTACGCCTGAAGTTTGAATAATTGAAGACGTGATGTAAAAATAATGTTCCTCTAATGCTACTATAATGCTTTTTAAATCGTTAAGAACTGCGATATATCTCGAAAGGTGGAGCATTTTAAAATAATTTGATTTTTCCGCTGCATGAAATTAAACGTAGCTTGTCGACTGAATAATTTACGATATAAAATGTTATGTTATTTTTTAATTATTAAATCTTCAAACTGAATAACAGACATCAATTACTACAAAATAATGTGGAGCTTCTAGATAATCAATTAATACATATCTTCACGAAAATGTTATAATAAGCGCATTATTTAATTTTATGGGTAGCATAAGCATTTGCGTGTTTAATATGGTTATTAAGGGGAGGCGCTCCACCTATTAAATTATTTTTTTAGATATCTCCTAAACTATTTGATATTTAAAAAAATCTCTGGATTAGTTCTCCATTATATCCAAGTGTCTAAGGCTTACCGTAAAGATTTCTAACGAATTCATAATAATAACAAAGATAATTTAGAAAAAATAATAACATTGAGAAAATCTGGACGGTATGTTCTGGTATTTATTATTTTAAATTTATTATATTAGTAACGTTTTTCTTATTTTCAACCGCAACAGGCAATAAACCAAGTATTGCACGCAAAGCAGCGAGCACTCTTAATTGACAGGTATACTTTATATATGTTTATTACTCTTTTACTACAGTGGTCTTTCCATTTAAAATCGGATGCGCTCTTCTATGGTTTTCGCGGGTTAGATACAGGGGAAAAGAGTTGGTTTGTTTACGTTTAAATTTTCGGTCGTGTAGCGCCGGGTCTTAAACAGAACGCGATTTATGATAATATTTTGTTTATTTGATTTTTAATTTTTTTCGATTGTACAACATTTTTGTGAACAAAGTATAGTGTACAACTCGCATATAACGGCTATTAATCACGATGTTTACGGAACGAGCCGCCAGGCGAGCAGTGCTTGTTTTATTTTTAATAAAATCCTTAGTTCTCGAAGGGCGTATTTGTTTTGAACACATGCAGATGCTGAAAAAAGCTACCATTATACGCTCGTTGTACAATATCCTATTATTCACATTTTCCAATACATGCTTCTCTAAAAAAATAACTGTTTACAGACTTTGTGAATGGGCTATCGACCAATGGTCTTTCGGCCTGCTTCTACATATTATCTCTCAAAAGTAATGAACATGTTCATTGCCTGTGTCAGATAAACTGATTGCCGGCCAAGCCGAATTTTCGCTGTAAGGTTTAATGTCAAAGAATGTATAACGCATACGGTGCGTGGTCGGCCCCAGCATAAAAACCTTTACGACGTACATGGTGCGTGGTCGGCAGTGAATGTGTTAAAGGGATTACGAAACTCCAAGTCTAAGCTATGCTTGTTTTATGTTGGTAAATCCTTACTAGAGTTGAGTGAAATGGCTGCTTCATTAAAAAAAATCAAAACAAAGTGGAGACCAAAAAGGCGAAATGGCTGCTTCATTAAAAGACTCAAAACAAAGTGGACACCAAAAGAAAAGTCCTCACTTCCAAACAATTTTTCATGACTCAAACAGAGCTGCACATTTCCACTAGAATCAATTGATTCCGCCACTCACTTCTCAGAGTTGACTCGCTCATGAGTTACCCATCTCTTTTGATCAAATTTTCATATTTTATGCAAACTGTTTAATACTCTTATTTAATGCAAATATTTCTGTAGTAACATCCGTAATTATCATTTAATGTTTAATTGAAACATGTCTATGAAGTTTATAAAAATAAAACAAATTAAATTACTTACCCCATGTGATATTTTACAGAACATAAGTTGGTTAATGACCTGAAGTTTGACGAGCACTCAGTCTACATATTTTATAAATTCAGGGCGGCATTTTCCTCTTAATATATCCCGTATTCGTTTAACACGGGGCGATAAAACACTGTCTTGGATGAATATTAAATCTGAATAAATTGGAATATGAATGTTGACATTCGAAAATTATATTCAACATATTACCTACCGCATTTTTATGTCATTTATGGCATTCCGCGCCCGGCGAAATAGTTTCATTCTGGGACATCAAATTCAATTTACCCGAAAAATGTTAAATTTTTCACGAATTTGCTTAAATATAGTAGGTCAAACATGTAGGAGCATTAATCTAATGCAGCTGAGTTATTTCGGTTTAAAAATATTTATTCCTTTAAATTAAACGAAATAAACGTTGGTAATGTAGTATTAGTTGAATATTTTAATTTATTAATGTTGGAATTAAAAATAATTTTTTTTTTTGGTTTTATTAGCGTGGGCGATTATCCGCTCGGTCACTAACGGAATTCGAGGTTAGATAAATTCGAAATAAAATAAAGAAAGAACAATGTCAGACGAATATTTCTCGGTCGGAAAAATTCTCGGCGGGGAATCGAACCCGCTCGACTCGTGACGCAGCAGGCAGATGCTCGCGCTCTACCCACTACACCACATTCCTTTAAGGCTATACGTTCACCTCCGATTAGTTTTTCTTATTTCATGGCCGTATTTTTAAACAAAAACGTTCGAATTTTACGTTAAATTTTTTTACAAAATCTTCAGGTTGAAACAGAGCTATTTTTATTAAAAAAAAAACAGAAATATTCGGCCTTTATGACAATTTTTTCAGTAAACTACAACAAAACAGTGAGTTAAAAAAAACTCTCAAAAAATTAAATTAAAATGTTTTATAAAAATCATAAAATATAATAATATAAAACCAAATTTATTTAAAATCCATTCGAGATTATAACTACAAGAAAAACTTTATACAGCCCCTCTCTAGATTTCGATCTGATCTCGTGAAGATAGAGCGTAAGAATGTGAAAATGCAATAATTTTGGCGATTTAAAAAAAAAAACAATTGCCACCGACTTGAAAATCTCCAAAATTACTTGAAAATCATTCCAGATTATAATTCCATGAAAAATTCTATACCTTCCCCTCTAGATTTTGACCGAATTTCTTGTGAATACAGCGTTAGAATGTGAAAATTTGCAATAATTTTGGCGATTCTAAAAAAATATAAAAACAATTGCCATCGACTTGAAAATTTCCAAAATTACTTGAAAATCTTTCGAGATTATAATTCCATGAAAAATTCTATACCTTTCCCTCTAGATTTTGACCTAATTTTGTGTGAATAAAGCGCTAGAATGTGAAAATTTGCAATAATTTTGGCGATTGTAAAAAAATATAAAAACAATTGCCATCGACTTGAAAATTTCTAAAATTACTTGAAATTCATTAGAGATTATAATTCCATGAAAAATTATATACCTTCCCCTCTAGATTTTGTCCTAATTCCGTGTGAATAGAGCGTTAGAATGTAAAAATTTGCAATAATTTTGGCGATTGTAAAAAAATATAAAATCAATTGACATCGACTTGAAAATTTGCAAAATTACTTGAAATTCATTAGAGATTATAATTCCATGAAAAATTATATATATTCCCCTCTAGATTTTGTCCTAATTTCGTGTGAATAGAGCGTTAGAATGTGAAAATTTGCAATAATTTTGGCGATTGTAAAAAAAAATATAGAAGCAATTGCTAGCGACTTGAAAATTTCCAAAATTACTTATAATCCATTTAAGATTATAATCACAAGAAAAACTACATACATGACTTCTCCGGATTTTGGGATCATTTCTGGCGGGAAAACTTGTACAATTGCGTTGGACGTAAAAATTCACAAATTACTTAAAATCATTCGAGATTGTAATTACAAGAAGAACCTCTTCAGATTTTGGGATAATTACATATTTAGATGTATTTGCACGCTCAAGTATTTATTTTATTCCTTTGGATACGGTAATAAAATTATTTCAAGCAATAAACCATTTAAAAAAATGAATATAATCGTTACTCTTGCAATTACTAATAATAAACAGTGTTTACAAGAAAAATACATTCAAAAACTGGCCGTTTATAAAAAGTAACAGATTCTGATCTGTTTTCATTTTCCTTATCCATACAATCTGCATTAATATTTACCCAAACATTTTCAAACCGTATTTGCATTTACGTGGGTCGATACAGCAAATAATTGATCGTAGCGATATTTCAGATATTCCTTAGGCGAAATTCGAATACGCTAAAGATAGAAATTTGTTTTGAAATGGCATTTGAACGAATACGACGATCGTGGGATGTTGCCAGTATTTCAAGGTGCAGGAAATACTGAAATTGACAGGAAATTAAACATTAAAATTCTTATTGCACATTTGAAGACGATTTTACATGCTGTAACACACGCATTAAATAAAGTATCTAGTATTTTATAAAGTAATACGAATATTTGATTTTATCGTGTGAATTTCTAATTTAATAAATATAAGTTTTAGCATTAATATCATTTTGTGTTTTGTTGATAAACAAATTAATTTGTGGAGATTCCGACGTGTGTTTAACTGGATTGTAAAATGGGGCCCACCCACTACTCTCCGTATTCGTTTTAACTTAACCTATAAAACCCTGTTTGGTCAAAGATTACTAATTCACTAGAAAACTTGAAAATTTTCAATTCACCCAAAATTAGGTCATTTTTTTCCAAAATTCATAACTTTGCTCCAAATCATCGAAACCACTCGAATTTTTAAGGCATTTGAAGGAAATTGATTATATTTTTCTGCCATTATGGTGAAATTTCCCGCCGATTTTTTTTGCGCACGGTACAGCTTGTCAAAGTTGGACAATTTTTTTACATAAAAAACATTTTTTTTCCATCGCGTTGTTACGGGGGGGGGGTGGGTTGGACTTGGGGTCAAAATCAACTACACATTCTTAAAGATAAAACTTGAATCTTTCCCAAATTGAAAGATTAATAGATTTTCGACCAAATTGAACCAAGTTACGACGGTTTGAAAAATCGAGTTTTTCGCGTTTTTTCGAGTAATCCATAAGTTTAATATTAAAATTAATAACAATACCAATGCTGCATATTATTGTAAGAGTACTTATCTAAATTTATTATTGCATCTGCAGCTGGGATCACCAGTCGATGTCATACCTGAAACAAAAAAAAAACATTTATTATTTTTTTTAACTCACTGCTCCGAAAGCAATGTTTTACGCACCCTATGCATAATCAGGAAATAGTTTTTACCGGTCTACTACATCGAGAAACATTGTTTCCTGGTCTACTACATCGGGAAACGCTCAGAAATTGACTGTGCCATATTTACACTTTCAGTGGATGTGTAAGTTTTATTATTTCTATATTAAGGGTTGTTAAAATGAGTTACTTTGTTGGTTTTACAGTACTATTTATTCCGACTAGTTTCGATTTTTACATCATCTAAGAAATGATTTTTAGTTTTTAAAGTTTTATACGATTTATGTGTGTTTTTCTTGAGAATTTTATAAGCTCTGGTGTACCTGAAGCTCTTCAACGAATTACCTTGAATTGGGGTTATTCGTAGCTGCAGCCACAACATATGTTTCATTCGCTGAATTATATTTCCGTTTCACTTCCTTGAAATTAAATATTTTCCCGAAAGCAAATCCGTATAAAATGTTATTCTTGGGTACAATTCCCCGAATAGAACACGGACTTCCCGGACACCATCACCGTCAAAATAAAGCTTTAATAATTACAAGTTTCAGTTGTTGGCACATTTTCTTATGGCAGATCAGATTAACGTCCAAAAAAAAATGTCGAGGTCGACAAAACTATACAACCACTACAACTTATAATTTACGAGCATGCAATCGTGAATATCGTACACGAAATTAATAATTAGGTAACGCTAATAGCGTTTAAGGAAACATTCACTCGAATTTATGTTTGCTTGCGGTTATGCTATTTGTTCCATAATAATTTCGAACGTTTTTCTATAATTAAAAAGGTTTGCATAACAGTTCGTAAACTGTTTGTTCGGGACGTTTATACTTGTTTTATTAGTTGAACTTCCAGTACGCAGGCGGGTGTGCCAGTTTTATGCGATCAAATAGAATTTTTCCGCAGGAGAGCAAAGAAAAGGAGTGGAAGAAAATGCGAATTTCAAATTCTTCCATTAGCTAATTGAGTGCGAAAATGGAAAATTTATAGAAATAAAAGTGTGCAATGTACGAAATTGTAATTGCTTTAAATTTAACGTATCAAAATAATACTCTAGTCAAAATTTATAAATTGTGAAAAAAAAAATACTATACTCGGCGCGTGATTTTCGCGTGATGTTCGCTGATTGGTCAGCGCAAACGCATGTGAAGCGTGTGTCACGCAGCCGAAATTTTTAATCACGCCCATGTTCTCGTTTTTCTGTCTTATTTAAATGTAGTGATTACGTTCTATCCTTAAATCAGCCTTTTTCAATTGTATTTAATTAGGAAGTGGTAAATATTCAGATTTTGCGGGTTAAAGTAGAAAGATTTATATTTCTGGCACAGAACTAAAATGTGGTAAGGCTGTGTGAATCAGGCTTTTCATGACGTCTCGACGAACTATCACGAGGACGCGGGGTGAACACAACGTGACCATACCACCTATTCGGTGCGCCGAGTATAGTTACGGATTTATAAAACTGATAAAACAAAATGCAGAGTTTTATAAGTAGTTACATAATCTCCGTAATTCTATGATTATAAATAATGAATTTTCGGTGTTAGTGATTATACAGATAAATAAATTTTATAAACTAATAGTAAACATTTCTAAATTGTGAAAAAAAAAATTAGCTACGGATTTATGATAAATGATAAAACACAATATAGTAATTACATAATCTCCGTAATTCTATGCTTATAAATATTAAATTTTCGGTGTTAGTGATTATACAGATAAATAAATTTTTTGGTGTAATTTCGGTTTTAAATCGAGTGGCTATAAAAGTAAATTGATTTTTAAATTAAGATCCGTAAACAACGGTAATCAATTTTCAAATTGGACAAATGCCATTTTGTTTGTTAAATTAGGAAGCGTGGAGGGAGATAAGGTAATTTTGCACGGTACGGAAAGGTAAAATAATTTCGTAGGTAATTTATTTTAAATTACCTTCTTTCTCACGTCAGGATTTGTTCGCCTGCACAAAAGATTCTATCGGTGTAATTTTCATAACTCAGTAGTTCGATTAACCGGGATCCGATGCTGTTTACTAGGCCATTTTTAATTATAAACGGATTTAGGCATTTGTACTCTGAACTGATTTAATTGGAACCTTTTGTTTAGCCGGAAATATTTATCACGTGCACAAATATCACGGACTGGAAATTTTACCATATTTTTAATTATCGAAAGCTAGCATTCACTAGTAATTTGTTGTTCTGGATTAAACAAACTCACTAATAAAATACATGTGCGGATGCTGTATTGAAGGTATTCGGTATTTCGTTTTCATTAAATTTATTATTTATTACATAAACATTGGCTTTATGTCGTAACTGTGGTAAAATGTATTAATTTAGTGTAAATCCACACCTAGTTTTTACAATATTTGAATTAGTTGCAAGTAATGGCATAGAAAAAACTTCAAACCCTCTAAAGTTTGTTCTGTCTTGGCAATACAAGAAATTTCAAATCCTCTAAAGATTGTCTTGTCTTGGCATTACAAGAAACTTCAAACTGTCTAAAGATTGCCCTGTTTTGGCATTACTTTAAATCCCCTAAAGATTGCCTTGGCTTGGCATTACAAGAAACTTCAAACCTTCTAAAGATTGTCATGTTTTGGCATTACTTCAAACCCTCTAAAGATTGTCCAGTTTTGGCATTACCTTAAATTCCCTAAAGATTGCCCTGGCTTGGCATTACAAGAAACTTCAAACCCTCTAAAGATTGTCCTATTCTGTCATTACTTCAAACCCTCTAAAGATTGTCCAGTCTTGGCATTAAAAGAAACTTCAAACCCTCTAAAGATTGTCCAGTTTTGGCATTACTTTAAATCCCCTAAAGATTGCCCTGGTTTGGCATTACAAGAAACTTCAAACCTTCTAAAGATTATCATGTTTTGGCATTACTTCAAACCCTTTAAAGATTATCCTGTCTTGGCATTACAAGAAACTTCAACCCTCTAAAAATTGTCCTGTTTAGACATTATTTCAAACCCTCTAAAGATTACCCTGGTCTGGCATTACAAAAAACTTTAAATCCTCTAAAGATTATCCTGTCTTAGAATTAGAAGAAACTTCAAATCCTTTAAAGATTATCCTATCTTGGCATTACAAGAAACTTCAAACCCTCTAGAACAGTGGTTCTTAACCTTTGAGTAGTCGCGGCCCCCTTAAAATCCTAAAATATTTTCGCGGACAGTACCTTTTTTTCCCGAAAGGTGAATTCAAACTTAAATCCTTTATCAATTTAATCAGTGTCATAGTGGGTTGGTGACAAATAGGTATCATCCCCGTTATTGCAGGGATCTCGAATCTACAATTTTCTGCCATCAATTTCATTATTTGGAAAATACTTCACAGAAAGTGTATCTTTAATATTTGCTAAATAAAACTTTGACAACTTTATTGCAAGAAAAATGGCGTTGGTCAAAACTTAAATTTTATGATAAAAAAAACCGACTTTCTGCAATAACATCATCATAATTTCCGTATCCAATATGACAATTACATGAAACTCTGGCAGATTATTTCTAGAAAGTGTATCTTTGAAATTTGCTAAATAAAACTTTGACAACTTCACTGCAAGAAAAATGGCGTTGGTCAAAACTGAAATTTTATGATCAAAAAAACGACTTTCTGCAATAACATGATCATAATTTCCGTATCCAATATGACAATTACATGAAACTCTGGCAGATTATTCCTAGAAAGTGTATCTTTGAAATTTGCTAAATAAAACTTTGACAACTTCACTGCAAGAAAAATGGCGTTGGTCAAAACTGAAATTTTATAATCAAAAAAACTACTTTCTGCAGTAACATGATTATAATTTCCGTATCCAATATGACAATTACATGAAACTCTGCCAGATTATCCCTAGAAAGTGTATCTTTGAAGGTCGTGAAGAATTCTCGGTTTCATCCGACCACTGAGCTCTAATTGTTTACATACAAAGCTTTCGGATTTATTATTAATTCCTTCATCAGGGTGTACAAGCTATGTATTTACTAAAAACAGCAACATCATCAAACAACCGCTTGGACATTAAATACTATTGTTGAATTAAGACGCCATTAATTGCGAATGATAAATGCGTTTCTGCATTCTCACGGATAAAACAAGCTCGTGTGCCTCGTGGGAGAAGAAAATTGTGTCTATTAATAGTATATTTATTGTTGTTTCGGAAGTAAATATTTTATTGGGCTGCGTGTAAAGGTGAGTGATATTTCGAATGAAATTTCCTTAGTGAAAAGGGGGCCATTTTATAGATGAAAGGAAGGCATAAAATGGAAAGCATATAGCTGTATTTTAGTGGGTATGTTTTAAAAGGGGAACAATAGAGCAATTGGGGAAAGTCTTAAAACTTATGGAGTGGACTTTTATAAAATTTCGTGAGTTATTTACTTACCGGATCAGAATTTTCGGAGGTAAATATTTAATATGGCTTTCCCGTTGTCCTCATTGAAAGTCTATGGTCTATCACTTTTTGTGAATTGTTATACAGGGTATCAAAGAATATATGTATTTAATTTTAAATAAAACAGTTTCTTTGTTAATATCACACTTTATTTTTTAGTGACTCGAATTTCGATCATAAGCTAAGCTGATAATTTTCAAACTCATTAAAAAATAAAGTGTGATATTAACAAATAAAGTGTAAAAGTTCCAAACTGTATCACGAAGTTAACACCTCAACCATCAATCAATTTGTGCTATTGGATTTAAAGCGGAGGCCGACCACGCACCAGGTGCGTGATACGTTCTTTGACTTTAAACCTCACGAGCAAGCGTCGGCCTGACTAGCAATTAGTTTATCTGACACAGGTTGTAAACGTGTTAATTATTTACCTTAAAACAGCGGTTACATTTTACACGAAACATATATTTTTAGTGACTCGAGTTTCGATCATAAGCCGATTTTCAAACTCATTAAAAAATAAAGTGTGATATTAACAAAGCAACTGTTTTATTTAAAGTTCCAAAATGTATCACGAAGTTAACGCCTCAACCATCAATCAATTTGTGCTATTGGTTTTAAAGCGGAGGCCGACCACGCACCAGGTGCGTGATACGTTCTTTGACTTTAAACCTCACGAGCAAGCGTCGGCCTGACTAGGAATCAGTTTATCTGACACAGGTTGTAAACGTGTTAATTATTTACCTTAAAACAGCTGTTAGATTTTACACGAAACATATATTTTTTAGTGACTCGAGTTTCGATCATAAGCTAATCATTTTCAAACTCATTAAAAAATAAAGTGTGATATTAAACAAAAAACTAATTTATTTAAAGTTCCAAAATGTATCACGACGTTAACGCCTCAACCTCCAATCAATTTGTGCTATTACTTTTAAAGCGGAGGCCGACCACGCACCAGGTGCGTGATACGTTCTTTGACTTTAAACCTCACAAGTAAGCGTCGGCCTGACGCAATCAGTTTATTTGACACAGGTGGTGAACGTGTTAATTATTTACCTTAAAACAGCTGTTAGATTTAACACGAAACATATATTGCTGAGTTTGTTTAATACTTCTGTTAAAAACCGTTTTGGACAATTTACAATCATTATGAAACACTGGTTTGTTTTATGCATTACCAGTTTTGATTTCTATCATCACAAAATGGAGTACACAGAGTCAGTTCAGGATATTGAACAATCAATAAAACGTGGAACCGGCATAGAGCGAATTACAAAATCCTTTAAATCTCACTTTGATCAAGTTAGCTTCCGATAGCATTATGTCTGTCATCAAAAACTCTTTTATCCATTAAGGATTTGGTATCCTTATATTTTAATGTGTTCAGGTAAAAGTTTTATCATCGCTTTTTAACGTTTAAACAATTCCAGCAGGGTAGCATTTTTACGGCTAAGGTGGGACATCGTGCTCATAAAACATGGCACTGAGGGCAGTATTGGGCTGCAGAATTAAATTATACGCCCTTTAAATTGAATTTAAACAAATTCGATTTTGTATTCTTTTATTACGCCTTATTGTCACGATCAATATCCCTAGTATGCCTATTTTCACAAAATATTCGTGTCTTATGTAATGTTTTTAACAAGTTCACTGCGGCTACGATTCGTAATAGGCGGTACGGGTCATATAAACCCCGTACTTTTTTTTTGGAAATTTGAATGGAGTTAATCGATACCAGAAATTCATATTATTCTGTGATCGGTACCAAGACTACGACGAAGTTACAACGTGTATCCACGACGGGACACATAACGCAGTTAATAAAAAACAGAAGAACATATGCTAAACCTAACTTAATTACTTAATTGAAGGCGGTTATCATCTCAAGTAAGTAAATTATAAATGGATTTATAAAAACAATAAGCGAAGAGTTTTCAATTCCAATCAATCATCCCACACATGCGGTATTTTAAATTGCAGGATGCATATCTTATTCTGCTTTAATAAATTCTGACAGTTTGCGGCAGACGGACAATGCACTGGATAGATGGTATTTGTGTGGGCATAAACAATGCGTTTACTGAATTACCGATTTTATTATTTAGCGGGACAATAATGGACGCTTGAAATAGGATCTGAATTAGAATCGGAATCAGAATTAGAGTGATATAGATGCACGGACGGACGGCATGTTTTCCAGCGATTGTAGCATACATCATGTTAATCTGTGGCGCAGTGAGTGCGCCATCTCACGGGACGCACGTGTAATGCGACTTGGGGATGTAACATCTCTAAACTAACTGGAATCAGTGGAATCAGATTCCCTGGCCGTATTTCAATACAAAGTAAATTAACTCACTAGACAGACAATGGGAAAAGCAGTATAATTGTTGTATCCCGAGACCCATCTAGCATTCCCTCAGCAGAAGTCCCCAAAAACAACACATTCCAAAAATCAATTTCAATTTAACACACACTCACACGTGTGCAGCGCTCCGCTCCATTTTCCCATTTTGGAAACTATCTGGCATTTTAATAGGTTTCATAAGCAAAGGCAGCGCGATACTACAGCAATAACCACAAATAACAATCAAATTGAAACTCTCATTTTCTAATATCTGTGTTCGGCTTTTTTCGTTTTCCTTTACGAGAAAACTTACCCGTATACTATACCCGTATACAGATAATGTAACGACTGCTGTGAACGAGTAGAAAGAGAAATATTACAAATTTCATTTTATATCGCCCCTTTACCGCTCATATAAAATATGTTTACTAGCCCCCCACGTTCTTTACTAGCTGTTTATTTATCTTCGTTCGCAGTATGCCAATTTATAAATGCCTGAAATGAAATTACAAATTCGATATTCTCTCGCGTGCACTTAATTCCTCACAATTAAGTTATTAATGGTCTAGATCATACTACCGATACACCTCGATCATTGCATGATCAGCTGTTCAAGAATTAACAAAACGAATAAACTACTAACGCAAATTGATCTTTATTACATGCGATAAATATATATGTTCATGTTTTCGAAATATTTTACCCTTACTTACTTACTTACTTATTTACTTAAATATAATACAAATCTCCAATCAGCTCCCCCATAACATATAATGCACTCTCGGCCTCCTATTGTGGTCCCACTTATATAATTTTTTGTGTATACTTGAAGAATATGAGAATATGATTTAGCCA
The DNA here is from genome assembly GCA_910593695.2 of Ocypus olens. Lineage (NCBI taxonomy): Eukaryota > Metazoa > Arthropoda > Insecta > Coleoptera > Staphylinidae > Ocypus > Ocypus olens. The sequence continues at coordinate 3,103,506 of OU343057.1, read as the reverse complement.
TAATGGAGGGATTACTTATAGGGATCGATACATATGCGTACGTGTATACTAACAATGGTGTATTGTTGCGTCGGATACAAGTTTGCGATCGGCGGGATTACTAAAATAATTTCTCGGGGTAGCTATTATGAAACTATCGAGTCGCGCACCTTAGGATAGACCAAAGCTAAGTTTGCGAACTTTTTTCCATTTATTTATGCTAAACAGGTACCTAGAAAATCATTATCGGTACAACGGCTTTGAAAGTTGCTCAGAGAAATTTGTGCTGACGAGGGAATATTCAACGGTGCTAATCTAATCCGAATAATACCTTAGACACTGAAGTTGTCTTAGTATATTAGGTAATAATATTGCGTTTATCGGCATTTATATTCACATTTATTCGCTTCACAGTATTTTTTTTTCACAGAAACAAATTAATATTAAAATTGTATGCTGGGCGCACTAATTAATCTCAAAAGTAAAAGGTCAAAATTATTTTGAAATCAAAAAACAAATTGATATTAAAATTTGCTGGGCGCACTAATTAATCTCAAATGTAAAAGGTCGAAATTATTTTGAAATTAAATTTTGTAATGTCCTGATAATTCGGAGCTTCAAAGAATCCAAGAAAACGAAGAGCTTTTCAAAGTTGCGAAGATTCGAATCATCGAAATTGCGAAGTTTTGAAGTCACTAACGTCGTGTCAGTATTGTTTACAACTCTCGTTTGAGCGTTTTATTAAACAAAAAGTGTTACAATACATCGAAAGGAGTTTCATTTCAAATTTCCTGAAAATTGATTATTCAGAGTAATGGTTGCAACTAGGGGTCCTAATAATTTGAAGCTTCGCAACTTTGAAGCTTCGAAGAATCCAAAACACGGATTCAAGTTAACTTTTCGAATTTTACGAGGATTCGAAGTTGCGATGATTCGAAGCATAGAAGTTTCGAAGTTGTGAAGTTTTGAAGTTTTCGAAATAAATAGTTAGGGATTTTAAATTTTATGTAATGTCAAAATTTTTACCTCGAAAACCCAAGACGAAACTTAATGCGGATGTTAAGTTGCTGTAATAATAAATTAATATCAAACTAATTCTGAGTTTGTGCGTTTTATTAAACGAAAAGTGTTGCAATACATCGAAAGTAGTTTCATTTCAAATTTCTTGAAAATAGACTATTCAGAATAACAGTTGCAACTAGGTATCATAATAATTCGAAGCTTCAAAGAATCCAGAAAAACGAAGTCAACTTTTCGATTTTTTCGAAGATTCGAAGTTGCGACGATTCGCAGTATAGAAGTTTCGAAGTTTTCAAATTTTTAGAAGAATCGAAGTTGTGAAGTTTCGAAGTTTTCGAACAAAACAGTTAGAGATTTTTATGTAATTTCAAAATGTTTACCTCGAAAACCCAAGACGAAATTTATGCGCATGCTAAGTTGCTGTAATAATAAATTAATATCACGCGAATGTATTGGCAAGGTAAAAAACAATAACAACAAATTCATTGTTTTTATTAGTTTTAAAATAATTTTAGATAAACATCCGAAAAAAAGTCCTGAAAAATGTTTTGAAGAAAATGTCCTACAAAACTTAAGTTCTAACAAACATTTTGAAGAAAATGTCCTGCAAAACTTAAGTCCTGAAAAACATTTTGAAGAAAATGTCCTGCAAAACTTAAGTCATGAAAAACATTTTAAAGAAAATGTCCTGCAAAACTTAAGTCCTGAAAACAATCCTGTAAAAGATCGCGAAGGAAGTCCCAAAAAAAAATCCTAAAGAAAATCGCGAAAAAGTTCTGAAAAAAAGTTCAGATAAAAAAGTTCTGAAAAAGTTGCCAAAAAAGTCCCAGAAAAAGTCTTGAAAAAAAGTCCTGAAAATAAGCTCTTAAAGAGGCTTCGAAAAAAAAAACAACGTAAACCAATATCCTAATCCTACTTGCCTGGTTAATGCTTCGCCGGTTATTGAATGCTATAAAATAGATTTGCATGTTTTTGATAGTTTATTTGAATTTCAGTTTTGTTTCACGTAGCTTCATGTGTGAAAAATACTTTTTCATTTGTCAATATTCGCGAAATTGGAGAAATGACAGGAGTCGTACTACAAAAATTCGTAGAAAAACAACAAACGAAAAATGAAAAAAATCGTAGAAAAAAAAAACAAACAAAAACTGAGAAAAATCTTGGAAAAAACAATAAACGAAAGAAGACATAAATCGTAGAAAAAAACAAAAAAACGAAAAATGAGAAAAATCTTAGAAAAAAAAAATAAACGAAAAAAGACAAAAATCGTTGAAAAACCAACAAACGAAAAATGACAAAAATTCGTAGAAAAACAACAAACGAAAAATGACAAAAATCGTGGAAAAACAACAAACGAAAAATGAGAAACATATTGAAAAAAAAACAATAAACGAAAAAAGACAAAAATCGTAGAAAAAACAACTAACGAAAAATGAGAAATATCTTAAAAAGAAAAAATAAACGAAAAAAGACAAAAATCTTATAAAAAACAACAAACGAAAAATGACAAAAATTCGTAGAAAAACAACAAACGAAAAATGACAAAAATCGCAGAAAAAATAACAAACGAAAAATGACAAAAATTCCTAGAAAAACAATAAACGAAAAAAGACAAAAATCGTAGAAAAAACAACAAACAAAAAATGAGAACAATCTTGGAAAAAACAATAAACAAAAAAAGACAAAAATTGTAGGAAAAAACTACAAACGAAAAATGAGAAAAATCTTGGAAAAAACAATAAACGAAAACTGACAAGAATTGTAGAAAAAATAACAAACTAAAAATGTCAAAAATCGTAGAAAAACAACACACGAAAAATGACAAAAATCGTAAAAAAATAACAAACGAAAAATGACGAAAATGGTAGAAAAAAAGACACCAAATATCAAAAACTGCCAAAATCGACAGTACCACTTGATCTAAATCTAAATTAATTAAACAAAATAGCTAACAATTTGCCTATTCAGGGTTCTCCATCATTTTGCAGAAATGTTTACTAATCTTTGTTTTTCAGCCCTAATTGAATTTGGTGCTGCAGCTGTAGCAATGACAAAAATCGTAGAAAGAACAACAAACGAAAAATGGCAAAAATTTTAGAAAAAAACAATAAACAAAAAATGACAAAAATCGTAGAAAAAACAATAAACAAAAAATGACAAAAATCGTAGAAAAAATAACAATTGAAAAATGTCAAAAATCTTAGAAAAAACAATAAACGAAAATGACAAAAATCATAGAAAAAATAACAAACAAAAAATAACAAACAAAAAATAACGAAAATCATAGAAAAAACACCAAATATCAATATTAAAAAACAAAATGCCAAAATTGACAGTACCACTTGATCCAAATCTAAAGTAATTAAACACAATAGCTAACAATTTGCATTTTCAGGGTTCTAACATCATTTTGAAGAATGTTTACCAATCTTTGTTTTTCAGCTCGAATTGAATTCGGTGCTGCAGCTGTAGCAAATGACAAAAATCGTAGAAAGAACAACAAACAAAAAATGATAAAAATCGTAGACAAAACAACAAACGAAAAATGACAAAAATCGTAAAAAAATAACAAACAAAAAATGACAAAAATCGTTGAAAATACAACAAACGAAAAATGACCAAAATCGTAGAAAAAACAACAAACAAAAAATGACACAAAACGTAGAAAAAAACAACAAACGAAAAATGATAAAAATCGTAAAAAAAATAACAAACGAAAAATGACAAAAATCGTTAAAAATTCAACAAACGAAAAATGATAAGGATCGTAAGTAGAAAAAACAACATACGAAAAATGACAAAAATCGTAGAAAAAACAAACAAACAAAGAGTGACCAAAATCATAAAAAAACAACAAACAAAAAATAACAGAAATCGTAGAAAAAAACAATAAATATCAATATCAATATTCCAAAATTAACACTTGATATAAATTAAATTAATCAAAATAGCTAACAATCAGCCTTTTCAGGGTTCTAACATCGTTTTGAAGAATGTTTAGCATTTTTTATTTGTTCAGCCTTAATTGAGTTAAGTTTCTTATGTTCTTTAAGTTTCTTACGTTCTTGGTTAAGTTTTCTGTCGACAAATTTTCAGGAATTACTGGCGCTGTTTTAATTCAGAAATGAAATAGTAATTCTTCGAATTCACTTGTTACACTTGGCCGGACATGACTGTTTCACGCCCGCTATAATTGTTATCATATATTATTGTATACTTGATTGTTTGAACTAGAGATGATATTTCTGTTGGCACAGGTGCTTTATAATATAATTGCATGCTAACATTATTAACGCATGTTTGTGTTATCTGGTGCACGTTGAATATACACGTGTTTAACCGATGCAAGCTAAATTGTGCTGGTTACACATTACGCGATGGTAACATATACAATGCTTCTAAAATTTTAATGACCACAATATTTGTAAGTACTTACAGGTATCAACTTAAAAACTACTTATATAATAATATAATAGTAATAATAATAATAATATATAATAATTACTTAATAAATCCGCCCAATCTAAACAATACGAATCTATGACGTGTTTATTTTGTACTTGATCCTTCATGCACTATTACTTGAATAAATTTATTGAATGTTAAGAATACGACACATTATTAAAAATATAATTCTTTAGAAACCAACATTTATCCTTTATGTAATCCTGTGTAAAGTATTATTACATAATTTTTATCGATCACGCCACAATCAGTTACGAGCTGAGTGGCAAAAATGCTTCATTTTTCAAACGGGTTTAGAGTGAAGTTATTTCTGTGTAGTCCATAATGAATTTATTTAATGGTAGTAAAAGCATAAAAAGTACAGATCTTATACTTCGCATTTTGCACTCAGTGCTGGTAATTTGCAAATGAACTCAAAGGCAGATAAAAAGCTTTAATTAAAACTCTCACGCTTCTAATAACTAAATTTTATTACGCAAGAAATTATGTGGTTGGGTGGAATTATGTCGAGTTTTATTATGCAAATTTCATGGGAGACGGATGTCGGGACGCACCGAAATTTCAGAGGATCGCTTGCTCTGATACAAAAAAGTTAGACAACACTAGATAAAACCGGCGCGAACAGGCTCGAATAAGTCACCTGGCGTGAGCGTGAAATACGGAAAAGATAATACCCGGGACGTAATTTTTAATTTTCCAGCCGTTTATGTGTCGCTCTAAAATGGAATATTAATTACTTAATATACGGAGCGAATACAAATTTCGCATAAAAAATGGCCGGTCATTACTTTTCATTTTTCATGTCTCAATAAATTTGCGTAATAAAATCGCGCCCTGTTTCTCCGTGTATCTTTCAGGGCATTGAGATTGTTTGCTCAAATTAGTCCATTTATAAAACGGAATCCCGAGTTTTTGGCCCGTCTGCCTCTAGATTTGAATACATTTTTCTAATAACCCGTCGCCGCTAATAGTTTTAACTGGGTTTTAAACTTCCCATGTGATTAATAGATTCGCTAACTTTTCTGTTGGGAAACTTCCTTTTTAGTTGACACTAAATGAAATTTCAAATGTTTGACTTGATAAATGATTCAATTTCTCGGCGATCAATGGTTTGCAAAACAACATTCTGCAACATTCATTTATTAGAAATTACTAGGAAATATTAGTTCAGAATTGCACATTAATTAAAAAAAAATTAATTCACTGAGTGTTATCTCGATGGGTTTTTTTTTTTTAATGCGTTTGATCACTGTCCACACTGCCTTTTGTTTAATGTTTGCATTTCCAATTATTTCTTTCCTCTGTACATACAGTGCGCGTCTAATGTATGGAATATATTCAGTAAAACCGAAATAAAATATTTTTGGAAAAAAATTTCGAACACGTCGATTTGGTTTTCTAAAAAAAACATATTTTTGCATGAAAGTAGATTTTCAGTCGTCATTTGTTTTTCAGTAATGACGTCATCCATTTTGTTTTTAAATGACAACCAAAAATATTGCCATCTTACATAAGAAATTTTTCGAGTAAATGACAATTGAAGGTGAGAACTTGACATCTAGAGTTTTTACAAAATGATATTTTTTTCCAAACAAAAATGATCTTGACCTTCCATACATACAATATGGTTTCAGCAAGATGGAGCAACCCCGCACTATGCGCGTTTTTTGGAGAATTACATTACGAATAGGTGGTTTGGCATGTGAGGACCGATAGAATAACTCGCGAAAGAGATAAATGCGCAGAATTAGCCTGGAAAATATTCAAAATGTTCAAGAAGAATTTCTACATGTTCGATTAAAAACATTTTTTTTAATAATATTCGTACATTATTTAACCATGTGATCGGATATTACTGTTATTTTTCTAACATCATAATCGCCAGAGCAGAAATTTTTGTTTAAGTTCTTTCGTCTATTCTTTTATACAAATCAATAATCTTGATTGTTTGAGAGAATATTAAGATAAAATTTCCTGAAGATTATTTTACCCGAATAATAATTTGCGTTGCTAAACACGACATGACCCCATTGTTTCGATCACTGGTATTCACCATAATAATTAGTATTTCGGTTGCGTAAATAATGACCGCATTATGCACCGTACACCTTGCATGTGCGGCGTGCAGTCTGCATAAACAGATACTTTGTTATGTAACACCCATCAGCATTATGGATAGTTAACAACCCGTAGTAACCCACGATTCCAACAACATGCAATTTATGCACACTAGCCGGACTAATTTAGTTTTTGTGGACTTAATAAGTTAATTCGTATCAATCGCCGCGCGAATTTGCAATTTAAAAAACGGAGGCAATTTAAATACGACGGATATATCCGGTGTTGAGGTGAGAGCTCCTTGGATGTGACATGCCCTAATGGAAATGCCGTGGTAATTAGATGGTAGATATTAAAAACGTGATATGTCGCGGGTTAATATCCCCACGGTAGATTTTATTTCTCAGCTCATTAGTTCGTTTTTATATTCCGCAAGTTGTGCTTTATTAATTTATTTCACATTCTACTCCATAACGGTATACATGATACATTGAGTGTTAATGGTGTTGTGTCAACCTACATTTCCACCTTCTTTAATTACGCGATGTTGCATAAAAATAGATATTAATATTACGTTAATTATTCATCCTTGATTTTTGAAGAATAATTTTACTATTATTTTTTAAATATATTTACGTTATAAATGTATATTACCCTGAATATATATGAATAATATGTTTGCAAAAAAATATTTTCTCCATTAATAAAAAAAATTAGGTTTCTGTTAATTATCAAAAAAAGTATAGCAATTATAGATTATATTTTTGCAATAGGTATTTGTCATAGTATTTCACAGGTCCTTATATATTTTCAAGAATATTGAAAGAAAATTATAAGAGAAAGGCAGTGCCGATTTTTCGAGAATATGGGGGTCGCTTCATTTCTCCTATATTTTTCTCTCAATATTCTTGAAAATATACATGGACCTGTTAAATACTATGACAATTACCTGTTGCAAAGATATAATCTTTAATTGCTATACTTTTTCTAATAAGTAACAAAAACCTAACTTTTTTTTATTAATGAAGAAAAATTTTTTTTGCAAAACATTGATATCACGTTTCACGATGCGCTCTGTTTAGTTCATGAATGGTGCAATTTTTCATCAATCTAAAGGCACCCTATTTCAACAAAATCTTTAACTATTGGCCACATTTGAGTATGATTGTAGGTCGTAAGCAATTGATGAAAAAACCGATAAAACTAATGATGTATAGATGTAAGGTATTATTTGATACCTTGAAACGTACTTGAAGTAAATTAGGACTGCATAACTATATTGATTTTTGTATGTTAAGACTTAGTTTTCTTACTGAAAACTTATAAATCAATATTTATATTGTGCACCATTAATTATGAAATCCAATGCAGTTAAATTTCCATATGAATAGCAACACTTAAGCCGTCATGTATGATCGATGCATCCTAAGCTGGTTATTTTGGTGTGCATCTCGCAATAAAAACATCTTCAATATTTGCGCATTACTGCCGCACATGCATTAACGACGGTTAATTATTGGAAATTTTCGTGGTTCGTTGGGCTTAATTGGTATAATTTCGCTGGAATTGTTGAAGCATCAATTAACTTAAATTCAAATGATGTCGTTCGCGCAATAAAACTCATCACGTCCACCCCTCTTCATGGGTTCGAGTGGCAATGAAACTCACTTATTTTAAACTGGGACTATTCTAAAACGCAGCGATAGTTTTATTCGCACAGAAGGAAAAATTTCATTATTTGTGAAAACAATTTTAATGATCTCAACTTTTCATTCCGTGCAATAAAATTTTCAGGAGCCCAGCTATAAATCTGCGGGGTGGAATTTTCAGCGGTATACTTTATATAAATTTATATAAATTGCTTTAGTTCAATTAAATTTAATACGCTTACGGCTTATGAGCACATTATATGTTGGTGTCGTGTCGCCCTCCAGGAAATATTATTTTAAACGGGACCCCCTATAATCAGATCTTTCCGGAGATTACTACCGGAAAAAATTTGAATTAATTTTTCAACAGTATGAAAAGTAAATTATTATTATTGCTGGAGAAGGAACGTGCAAAATTATGTCTAGCATGGCCTACATCCAGGACCGCTATCAGCACTATCTATTTTCCCTTCTTTTATCATGGAAAGAGAAAATACATTAGTTCTCTAGCCGCCCTGAGCTATGATCCATTTATATACACACAAAGATTGCAATCTTGGGGGCCATTTTTATAAATTCAAATTATTATTCTTTATTAGCCACCGCAATAAACATGCGCATTAAGTTAAATTTATTTGATAATAAACAAGCACTACCGTTTGAATTATTATAACTGTTATTTGTAATTTATTGTTACAGATATTAATGATAAATACAGTTCACTGAACTGCGCGAAATATATCATTACATTATTCAATAAGCTTATATATTTATTCTCGCTGTCACATATTTTATATTTTATTTACCTGGCATCACTATTATTTTTACCCTAATATACTACATCCATCGGTTATTTATTTATATAACGACTATATACGAATCATCGATTTACTTTTAGACATAAAATAAAAATAAAAAAGTCTTCAATAGTATATTATAAAACGAGTTCAATAAGCGCGATTTTTTCGCACTCCTCCAAGTTTAGATTCTAATGCACAAGCCTTATGAACGAGTTCTTTACAGTATTTTTTCTATTTTGCCCCTATCATTCCATTTCTAAATTAAACAATCGCCTATACATATTTAGAAAATTGTATGGTGGTTGGTAATATTAATAATTGACATTTCAATTTGAAATTAGTTTGCGATTTCTACACATCACTTAACCTCAAAACTATCTCGCCGACAATTTTGGCTCTGAATTTCAACGGTGCCAACATTGAAAAATTAAATTATTAAAGCACTCGGCGAGCTATTAAAGAACCCATATGAGTGCGTTAATGACTCCGTTTTAAACGCAAAACAGAAAAATCCATTTTCATTTCTAAGAATTAAATGAGAAATTTTGCATTTTTGTTGCTATTGCAATCAGTAAATAAAAACTTATTTGAACGTAAAGTATCAGCCAATGGAGAAACCAAAAAGATAACTCCCATTTATTGACATTTATAGGATATTTATTAAATTCAATAAAACGAAATATAACCTGAATATATGAATATTCAACCTGTTCGTAACTCTGCAATTTAATAAATTCTGTAAAATAATTACTACACGCTTAAATATGTAAAGTATTTGTACGGCAAAATCCTAATTTATAAATGATTATTACTTAGATTTAATCAGCTGAAATAATTATTTTTACTTAGAAAATATAAATTGGCACAATTTTAAGGATCGAATTTCCGCGTTTCGTGAAAATTTAATGCATGTGTAGGAATTAATATATTGCAGTTGTAGGAAAGTAATCTATTTGAACAGACGGAAAGTACTTAAGACTGGCCACATTTTATCATAAAAATCGGCGAAGAGGCATTACCGCTACCGCCTCCGGCCCCAAAATAGATAAGAATTCTAAAATGATATATGAATGGATGCTTTTAAAGAACTAAATTTAATACCACCATTTTAAACAATTTCGCGGGGATTAAACAATGTCCGCAATTAGAACGGGCTAAATAAATGTGCCTACATTTAAATTAAGTATGCCGTGTATTAAAATTTGTTGGGAGTTGTAAATATAATGCAGTTATACAGCAATTAATTAAATTATAAAATGTTAGATATTCATGAATTTCTAAGTAAATTCTATCACTTTCTTTTTCTTCCGTTTTCCATTAAAAAAAAGTTCAGTATAGCATTCAGGCAATAGATGTCGCCACTTTGGCTTTCTACCTTTAACGGTGTTTGGAATACTTATATTCCAATAGTAATTTTCGTTTACCCATCATGAATGTCATTCAGTTCCCCTGCGGTTGATCAGGGTCAAGGTTCGGTCTCCTTCCGCTCTACTCTGAGGAAAGTTTTTAGTTGGTATACTCCCCCCCTTCAGGGGGAGGACTCCAACACTGCCCCACTATAGGGGCGTCTATAAAAGATTTTCTCTCCTTTCTTCTTCTTCTTCTTCTTCAAAAAAGTTTCCCCATCAGCAACTAACTACACTGATGAGATCTAAACGGTCGAAACCGGTCTGTAGGTGTTCTGATGGGAAAACAATATGTAATGTAAAAAAACGTGTTTTTAAGTACACTTAAAACTACTGGATCGATTTCGCACACTTGTCCTTACCTCCAAAATAAACATTTATGGCTGAGGAAATAAAAAAAATTAATTGGATTAAGACTGAAATTTTTTCGAATTCCTTATATTTTAAAAAACCCGCCACTCAACATATGCAAATTATTTCAGCCATTTTGGTAGGTATCAATACCACCTTTAAAACAAAACAAAAACCGTATTGCTAGCTTTTACAGTTTTGAAGAAAAGTTTACCCAAACTTAAAAAAAGGAAATTTTTCTCTGGAGTCAAAAAACTTAAAAATAGTCCCTCACTTTGCTGACAAATTAGAAGTGAAATTTGTAACTAATCGAGAAAATGTAAAATAATTTTTTTATACTCAAAATTGAGGCGCTCTAGAATTTTCAAGAAATCGATTTTTAAATTATATAATTAAATTTTAAATTGAATTTAAACCAAAAACTCACATCTGATACATTTATGAACTCGGAATTTAGAGACAATTTAAATTATGTAAAAATATATAAAAATAAAAAGTAAAGGTTTTTTCCGGTTGAACCGGAAATAGAATTTTTATTAAAAGTCCACATGTTGACATGCTAATCGTATTATATTCAGGACTAATTTTCGGACTTTTTTGGGGCGTTCATCAGTCCTTTTCCATGGCCTTTCTTCTAAACTTTTTTTCAAATCTTTGGGATTTTTTTTCAGAACAATCTTCTTCTTAGGTGTTTTTTTATGGATTTTTTTTCAAGATTTTTTAGAGGTATTTTAAAACTATTTTCAAAACTTTATTTCGTGATATTTTTCAAAACTCCTTGCAGGTTCTCTTTCAGTACAATTATTTTTCAGGATTTTTTTCTCAAAACTTCTTCAAGATTTTTTTTCAAGGCTGTTTTAAGAACAATTTTTTCAGATTATGTTCCAGTAGTTTTTCAGGTATTTTTTAAAGAATTTTTTTCAAGAGATTTTTTTGAAGACTTATTTCGAGGACTCTTCTTTCAAAAATTTGACTTTTTGTCAGACCTTTTTTCGGGTCATTTTTGAGGACATTTTTTCAAGGCCTCTTTCTAGACTTTTTTCGGAACCTTTTTAAGAAATTTTTAGTCGAGAGTTTTTTCAGGACATTTTCTTCGGGACTTTTATGCAGAACTCTTTTTCAGGATTTCTTGAATATTTTAAGGACTGTTTTCATGACCTTTTTTGGGAACTTTTTTAAATACTTTTCTCAGGACAGAATTGCTTCAGAATTTTTTGTCTGGACTTTATTTTCAAATCCTTTTTTCAGGAATCTTTTTCAGCACTTTTTTCAAGATCCTTTTTCAATACTGTTTTTCAAGACTTTCTTTTAGGACTTTCGTTCAGAAGCATTTATTTGGGACATTTTTTTATGATTTCCATGATTTTTTATCTATTATACTTTCTTTCCAAGCTATTTTCAGGCCTTTTTCAGGATTTTTGAATGCCTTTTGAGGACTTTTCTTTTTTGTTTGGTACCAGGACAATTTTTTATAGAACTTTTTTCAAGACTTTATCAGGTTTGTTTTAAGGATTTCTTTTTTCGATTTTTTTAGGACGTGTTTTGTCAGAACTAGAAATGGGTAACTGATGATTGAGTCGACTTAAAGAGTCAAGTGACTCATTATGAGTCATGAAGTTTTATAAGTGAGGACATTTTTTATCATTATAATCGAAAATATAAAATATAAAATTTTATAAATCTTAAAGGCTTCCTCAAAAATGAAAAAAAATAATCGTATTATTTTTTTTTATGTTTTTAATTCTCAAATGCGGCGATTTATTTTTAAAATAGGCAAAACCGAGTCAGTTAGCAGGTACTCCTTCGTCAATTTCATATTTTATTGTTCCCAATAAACTAGAAAAGGATCAGAGATCTGCTTCTACACTTCAGCGCTCAGTGAGAAATCGCTGAACCATTCCTTGGATATTGAAGGGAGATGAAAGAGACTATCAACGATCAACGATACTAGCGTTCATAGCGGACATTCTTGAAACCCGACGAGCCATAGCCCACCGTTAAGCCACTCGGATTTGATTCAGTACAGCATTCAGGCAATAGATTCCGCCACTTTGGCTTTCCTACCTAAATCGATTTTTGATTTTTGTTTGTTAATATGTTGCCTTAAAGCCTTAAGAATAAGAAAAAAGTGTTTCATGGCCCGGAGAAATCCCAAAGATTTCGTTCTCAAAGGTTTTTTCCAAAAGCGTTTGGATCGATTGAATTTCAAATTGGGCGAAATAACTCCTACAAATTTTTATCGATTCTGTTAAAATTTTGAGAGTGACTTTTCAGATATATTATCTAGTGGATAGCGTATGGATTTTGCAATAAGTTTTTTATGAACAATTTTTAGGGGAAATTTTTGCGTAAAAAATAATTTTTTTTACAAAAATGGTGTTTTAAAATTTCCGTACGCTATCCAGTAGCTTTTCCAGTAGTTTTATTTAAGGTCAAAATCTGCGCAAGCAAAAGTTTTACCCTCGCATAAAAGGTGCTGAAGCCGCTATTTTGAAACAAAAACAAATAAGAAAAATGTTTTCTTATACTTAACTCATTTTTTCAATGCTTTTATTATACTCTTGAAAAAAATTAGCTTTTTTTTCTGGGACCTGGAGTGGCTTTACCCCTTAAGTCTTTCGGGATGAATTAGTGTATACAAAAATAGAAATAATTGATCAGTAAATCCACTAGATATAATTTAATCATAACCGATTGCAATATTGCTTTTGAACTAGTTTAGTACAAATCTAAGCATATCAATAATAAATCAGTGGGACGTGCTCGGATGAAAAACAGCGAAATCAGTTTGAAGCCTGCAGTACATTATTTATTGTAGAAAGAAAACGTTATACCTTCATGTTCCATAAATCATTGACGCGAACCTTTTTTATTTATCACAGTTGCATTATTAAATTACGCGCGCACCGTACGTGATTTCCTCCTTTTGTCGCAGTTTGCGGATTTAAATTTCAGCAATGTTTAACAAATTCGCAATGAATTAATAAGTAAGATTGTACAAATGCGTTATTCGCTTACTCAGGCAGATGCTTTTAAAGCAATTACTAAATAAACCTACAATGCATTATATTGTGCACCCCTGCAACAACTCATTTAGCTCTCTAATTGGATACTGCTCGTGCCTTATTGGTATGTAAATGTTGGCATGGAACTAATATGTTATACGTCGCATTTAAAGAACTTGACATATATTGCTGCAATTGTATTACAGCTGCTTCGAATTTGTTTCGTATTGGTTTTCTATTTAACCTAATAAGTCGGAGTTTACGCAGCACTATCTAATCATTATTGTACGAATAATTCGCATGCATTTAATTGTTATTAGAATTTATTGATGACTAAAATGTAAATGGTGGATGCGCCGGGAACTTAAAATTTAGGTCATGCGCTCGCCGTAGAAAGAACATTATTTTATTGTCGGAAATACGGTGGCATTCGATCTTCTTTAAAGTGTGATTTCTATGACGCGTCCGACCGAATTATTCGGAGGATCCTGGGTTCGAATCCCGGTGAGAGCATGGCTGTCTATTTTCATTTAATATGAATAATACATTACAAAAAATCGGTTGCGACTGAATGACCCACGCTGTCTAACCCTTCCTTAAAAAAGTAAAAAAATACGAATTAGTGTTATTGTAGCATCCGATGCAAGTCCAGCACACCGTATACAAAGATTTTATTGATTACGATTAGGAAGAAAATATTTAACGATCCTCGTAATTTATACAAAACTACTGCTGAACTGTAAGATCGTTCAACTAAACCTATGCAGGCGTTAACCAGAGTCATACATATTTATTTTATGCAGTAGTATCAATACCTGTCGGCAGGAACACTCAGTACATTAATTCAGCAAAGGAATCCCTTTTATTTCCATATTTCATACGGAGTGTCATTAAGGTATTAAGTTCGTTGTAAAGAAAGGAGTCCAGGGTTTTGAGCAAAGCAATTACATCATTTTATCGTGCATACGTTTGGAGGGAACGGCAGGAAGCTACTGAAACCAGGAAAGGGAGCAAACATTAGCTCAAGTTATTCTGTTTAGTTTATATTTGTGCCCTGGATATTTGAAGGTCCTCAAATTAAGTAGGAGCATTTAGGCGAAGGGATTATATAAAATAGTTGTGGCTACGGCGCTGAGTGGAAAATAATGTTTTCAAGTATAAACAGGGGAGATTTATTAGGTACAAATTTTTGCCGGGGTGGGGGACTTACGTAAGAAATTACTTCGAAATTTTAACTAAGAGTATTAAGATTGTTTGTACGTTATAATCATAATTTGATGTAGCAACTGATAATGAAAGTTTCGTACGAATTTCCCAAGATATTAAGAGACCGTATCCTAAATGCTGTATAAATTTTGAAACAAACAATTAACACTTAATACGTCTTAATTAGAAATTCTTATAATGCTACATATTTCTTCTACGTGTTTGCACACTCAATATATTTACAGAGACAACAATAATTTTATATGAAGTTGAGTTAAATTCAATCACAACATTTTCTTTGGACCTGCTGATACTTTTTCCGCTCTTTCTAAATTATTATTGGGGAAGAATACTATGATTAATCTAATGATCAACTATATTACTTTATACAGGGTTTTTCATTAATATACCGACATACTTTTAGAGTTGGTAGAGGACATCAAAATAAACATATTTTGTTTCCGAAAACGCTTCGTTTTCGAGAAAAAAAAAACAATTAAAATAATTAATCCATTCATTGCTATTATTTCAAAGTAATTAGTTAACTTGTAATAATGTTACTTATCAACTATTATGTATTAGTTCTTAAGCTTTGCACACATGTAAAATTATGTATTATAAAGGGGTTTCCCGGTAATAAATAATAATAATAAATAATTACGTAGTAACTAAATTTCTTATTGAAATCTAGTTAACGTCAATAAAATACCGAAAGATTTTGAGTTGATACGCACACACGCACCCTTAGAAATTAGGACCAACGTGTGGTTTCAGCATGATGGCGCACCTCCACAGTTTGGTTTGATCATGCGCCAGTATCTGGCGATTTGGCAACCAGTGGATTGGAAGAGGAGGTCCCATATTTTGTTTCCGAAAACGCTTCGTTTTCGAGAAAAAAAAACATAAATAATAATGTAGTAACTAAATTTCTTACTAAAATATAGTTAACGTCGATAACATACCGGAAGAATTTGAGTTGATACGCACACATGCATCCTTAGAAATTAGGGCTAACACGTGGCTTCAGCATGATGGAGCTCCTCCACAGTTTGGTTTGATCATGCGCCAGTATCTGGCGATTTGGCAACCAGTGGATTGGAAGAGGAGGTCCCATGGCCTGACCTTAAATCGCTTCACTTTTTTCCGAAATCTTTGGTCTACGAGACACCCATTCGTAATGAGGACGATCTTATCGCAAAAATAATGGCCGCTTGTGCACAAGTAAAATGTATCCCTGGAATATTCCATAGGAAAAAACATAAATGATTATGTAGTAACTAAATTTGTTAATAAAATCTAGTTAACGTCAATAACATACGGTAAGAGTTTGAGTTGATACGCATACACGCACCCTTAGAAATTAGGGCCAACATGTGGTTTCAGCATGATGGAGCACCTTCACAGTTTGGTTTGATCATGTGCCAGTATCTGGCGATTTGGCAACCAGTGGATTGGAAGAGGAGGTCCCATGGCCTGACCTTAAATCCCTTCATTTTTTTCGAAATCTTTGGTCTACGAGACACCTATTCATAATGAGGATGATCTTATCGCAAAAATAATGGCCGCTTGTGCACAAATAAAATCTATCCCTGGAATATTCCATAGGAAAAACCATAAATTTCTTATTAAAATCTAGTTAACGTCAATAACATACCGGAAGAGTTTGAGTTGATACGCACACACGCACCCTTAGAAATTAGGGCCAACACGTGGCTTCAGCATGATGGAGCACCTCCACAGTTTGGTTTGATCATGCGCCAGTATCTGGCGATTTGACAACCAGTGGATTGGAAGAGGAGGTCTCATGGCCTGACCTTAAATCCCTTCATTTTTTCAGAAATCTTTGGTCTACGAGACACCCATTCGGAATGAAGATGATCTTATCGCAAAAATAATGGCCGCTTGTGCACAAATAAAATCTATCCCTGGAATATTTCATAGGGTACGCGAGTCAATGATCTATTGAAGCAAATGGTCAAAATTTTAAACAATTGTTGTAAACAATAATTTCATGAAAATGCAATTAACTCAAGACTAATGAAAAAAACGATATTTTTTTTACAAATTTCAAAACTCGGTATCTCAAAAAACGCTTCCTTTATAAAACAAAATATGTTTGCTTTGATGTCCCCTACTACATCTAAAAAAATGTATATTTATGGAACATCCTGTAGAAAGCTGGCATTGGTTTATAATTAAAGCTCACCTTACTAGCATAAGCTCAACTATACTTAATTATATATTTTTTAAATTATCAATAGTAACGAATGACCGACGAGAAGTTTCCAGCCATAGATTTCCCGGCGCATTCACCATTCCGGTGCGATTTTTAACTTTTATTTGTGTAGTGCCTTTCTGTGGGTCAAAAGGTCATGAAAATTAAAACGAAAAAACAAAAATTATCTAACAGCTCATTAATCCACAGGTGGCGTTTAAAAAAATCGTAACTCAAAAAGGGCATTGCAAAAAAAATAAAAAATTATTTTCGCAATGCCTTTCTGCAAGTACAGTTAAGAATTACAAATCATCAAAAAACCGTGATGAATTTTTCTTATATTTTTTATTTAACATTAGCAGAAAATTGTGGCTGGCCCATAAAACAACAAGGGCATTGCAAAAAAAAATATTTTCGCAATGCCTTTCTGCAAGTACAGTTAACAATTACAAATCGTCAAAAAACCGTAATGAATTTTTCTTATAATTTTTTTTGCAATGCCCTTGTTGTTTTATGGGCCGGCCACGATTTTCTGTTAATGTTAAATAAAAAATATAAAAAAAATTCATCACGGTTCTTTGACGATTTGTAATTGTTAACTGTACTTGCAGAAAGGCATTGCGAAAATAAAATATTTTTTTTTGCTATGCCCTTTTTGAGTTACGATTTTTTTAAACGCCACCCGTGGATTAATGAGCTGTTAGATAATTTTTGTTTTTTCGTATTAATTTTCATGGCCTTTTGACAGTTTGTAGTTGATAAATACACCCACAGAAAGGCACTACACAAATAAAAATTAAAAATCGCACCGAATTGGTGGATGCGCCGGTAAATCTGTGGCTGGAATTTTTATGGCTAACGTCTAGTCGGTTAATGAATGACCATGAAAACAAATTCTAAAAAATAATGCCAAATAACTGTCATTACGGGGCCGCGGTGGCCTATTGAGTAGAGCTCCTGCTCACGGGCCTCGTGGTCGTGGGTTCGAATCCCATCCGTGCGGTCACTTTTTCGGAACGAAGAAGTGGCCGTGCGGGTCCATGGATGTCTAGTGTATGTCCCCCCAATCATTATATAATAAATAATTAGAAGTCAATATATGCAGTTAATTGAAAACTCTAGCGGAATGGACCAGTTTCCTATGCCAAAAAAAAAAACTGTCATTACACATTTCAAAATAATTCAATATAATTTTGTTTGCACTCTAGCAAGTCCTGTTGATTTTACAACCTGTTATTACTGTTGATAAACTAAACAAATCCACCTACCGGCGATCGCCGCAACTAGACTCCGATTCAATTACGCATGCAACGCATGATTGCCGTAATTTCGATTTCGAAAACTATTACAATTACGCACAAATTGATTTAATAATTCTGCTTACTTCGTATTAATTTAGTTCTAATTGTCATATTAACAATCGCGTTAGTGATGGTAATACATTGATTGTAACATACATCTCATATAATTCAATCGAAATCAAACTGATATTTCCATAATCTGCAGCCATCAATGGAAATGCATTGCTCCGATATAATGAATTGTGATTGAAACGCATTAATGCTCGTTAGTTTGTTATTTTGCGTCGAAGCAATGAAATATTGTCCGACTGATCAACGTTGTATTATCATTTAAATGCTGTGCCGTAAGAACGCCATAAAAATAAACATTCGTGACGTCTATTATAAAACTTAAATATGTAAAAGAGGGTGTAGCGTGGGTGGGGAGGGTGCCAGGCCCTTATTGAAAAGTATAATAAAACTAGAAAGCAACTAACTACACTGATGAGACCTGAAAGGTCGAAACCGGTCTGTAGGTGTTCTGATGGGGGAACAATATTTAATATAATAAAACTCGTAATCAAATTAGATCGCCTAACTGAGGACGGAGTGTGTGTGCTCTTTCTGTGATATTGGCACAAACATGGCTAAATACGTGTTAAGAAACTACTAAGGTACTCTCTACGAGTGTTTTTGAGTGAAGCCTCGAACGATTTCGACTCTAATCCTGCACTTCTTGTTCCCAGAGCATGGTGCCGGCTAGCTGAAGGCTGTTCGTAATAGGCGCACGCAAAAGGCTTTGTTACTTTGAGAATGGCTAGCAATTACCAAGATAATTCCAACATGTGCTGTTTCTCGGGTATTGGCACAGACTTGGTTAAACACGTGTCAAGAAACTACTAAAGTTCTTGTCACATTGTTGAATGCTAAAATCGTAGTTATAAATAAAGAGGTGTAGATAATTAGAATAAAATTCCAAAACGCAGTTTCTTCATGAAAGCATTTTTTTTATGATCGTGAGAGCTCGAGAATCCATACAGGTATACTTAGAAGCAATCGAGATGAACATTAATGTTTTAAACATTTTAACAATATAACGTTATATACAAGCGTATGTTCAAAGTGAGAGAAGATTATTATTGAATCGAACTTATTGGTTTATTTTGATACAAAAATTTTTCATCATCGTGAAATTTAAATAAATCATAGGCAATTGCATCGCGGGTTAAAACGGTGTTGGCGATAATAATGAATTGTAACATAAAAGTTGTTATTGATTCGTTGTAAATTAGTTTATTTAAATGTAAATTAGTTTTGCAATGGTTGATGTATTTCCGCGGCAATTGGCACTCGGATTTGATTGAATTGTCCTCCATAAAACCACTTCAGTTTATTGTATAATCCCGATAAAATATCGCATTAAAGGGGTGGGAGGCGGTAACACGGCGGACTGAAATATTTCTGAAATTTCGCAAAGTCGCCGTGAGTTATGGGATCGTGTAAATTCGCGAATATTAAGTCATTTCCTTGGCGGCGTGTGTGCTCCGGATGTTATTAAAAATTAACGTCGAACATTTTAATTAGCGCCCTTAATATATTAGAATTCTCGCCGCTCCGGAATTATAGTTAGAAGTGGGTGAAAAAAGACGGGTGCGAAACAAGTTAATAATAAAATCCTCGTGAAATATATAACGCAATTATTATTCTCGGCGGGAAATACCGATGGAACCCTTTGGGCGAAACTGCTGCGCCATTTAGCTTAATTCGGTGAAACCCTTGGAAATGGCCGACCGAGGAATCCAACCCCGATCCGTGAGTGCACAACGAAATTTAGTCAGGTGCCTGTGCCTGTTCCTGTGCCCATGGTGTCTATAAAATTTCGCCACAACTAAGAATTTTCGTCGACGTAAGTTAAGAACAAATAAAGGGACAGAAAATCCTACACATAATTTCCAGTTAACCCTTATATGCACTAGTATCAGCCGCTTCAATTGCCATGAATTTAAAAATGTTTCGTACTAAGGATTAACAACGATTTGTGTGTGACTTCATAACAGGCGGTACGGGTCATATAAACCCCGAACAGTTTTTTTTTTGTAAAATGTGTTACTGCAAACCGAATGGAGTTAATTGGTACCACAGATTAATATTAATAAATAAATTTGAACGAACAGGTTGAATATTCAAACGTTTTATTAAATTTAATATTAATACTTTTAATTCCGTTAAAGTACGATGATATAATTATTTTTATTTTTTTATTTTTTTTGGTGGAGCAGATCAAAATTACATGATGTTGACAGGTCAAATTAAATATTACATATATAAATAGAACGATATAAAAAACATTAATAAAATTTAAAATTTAATTTCTCTGCCACCTCCATTTTTTGTAATAAAATCAACTCAAAGTACTAAACTCTTCGATAGAATTCTATTGCGCCAAATAGTCCACGACGGGACACATATGCCCCCGTAACTCAGTGAACGTTTTTATAGTACAGAGTTTCGGTTAAGTACGACATCTTTGTTCATAGATAGATTTGAATAGGTAATGCAATCTAAATATAATTTTAAAGAAAATCAAAATATTGATTTAGCAAATAATGCAGTTTTAAGCTATTTGCGCGTTAAATATTTAAAAAAATTTAGTGTATGAAAATACTTACATTAAGAGTGGTAATAAACAACTGAAAGTCAATCAATCAAATTATGGTTTTTGCGCAACTAATTTTAATATAATTTTTCGGAAATATTACTCGTTGTGTAAAGGGTTAAAAGTAAATCAGATACGCTAATGCTAATTTGATTAGAAACTACCACATAAACCCCTGGTGTGCATTAACATAATTACTATCGATCTACTAAATTTTACGAATCAAGAATCACTTACTAAATTATACATTTATACGTGTTAATGTTTTGATTTTGATTCAAATAATTAGTAGCAGTAGTAAAACGATTTTGATTATGGCTAGCGGTCTTTCAGCCGCGCTCAAATACTTATTTATATACCGGGTGCGCAGAAAGTCCGGCAACGGGTAAATATTTTCCCGGGGGAAGGTTTAAAAAAAAGTTTGCCACAAAATTCACACGAATTCTTTGGATACTAAACCATCCCTCACCCCTTCGCGAGGGGTGGGGGTGACTTTACAATTTTCAATAGCAACCCCCATTTTTCTCGACAGATTCAGATTTTAGGGAAAAAAATATCAATCTTTTGTCTGAAATTTTTTTTTATCCGAAACCTCCCTCGCCCCAAAGATTCAAAAAGCGTTTTTTTGTCAATTTTATGATTGAATTAGTTTACATGGGTGACTACAGCTTTTCTCGAGAAACTGCAGAAGACCAAAAAGTAGCAAATTATCCCAAAATGTTTCGGATTATTTTTTAATTTTTCACGGCGATTTGGGATTTGATTTTTGGGGGGTTTTGGATGAAAAAAATTCTCGGACAAAAAATTAATATTTTTAAATCGGGGGGTTGCCATTTAAAATTTCAAAGCCACCCCCACTCCTACCAGGAGGTGGGAGTAGTGAGGTGGGTCAGTGTACAAATTACTTCAAACTAATAACTAAGCATAATTTGTCTCAAACTTGTTCTCGGAAAAAGTTTAGATCGTCATCGAGGCATGAAAACGTTAATAAAAGGTCAGAAAACCAATTTTTGAATCTGTGGGGTGAGGGAGGTTTCGGATAAAAAAAATTTAAGACAAAAGATTGATACCTAAATCTAACCAAATCTTACAAAACGGCGATTTGGGATTTGATTCTTGGGGGTTTTGGATGAAAAAATTTCTCGGACAAAAGATTAAAATTTTTTCTCCAGAAATCCGAATCCTGCGAAAAAAATGGGGGTTGCCATTTAAAATTTCAAAGCCACCCCCATCCCTACCAGGGGGTGGGGGGTAGTGGGGCGGGTCAGTGTACAAACTGAGCATAATTTGTCTCAAACTTGTTTTCGGAAAAAGTTTAGATCGTCATCGAGGCATGAAAACGTAATTAAAAGGTCAGAAAACCGATTTTTGAATCTGTGAGGTGAGGGAGGTTTCGGATAAAAGAAAATTTCAGACAAAAGATTGATATTTTGTCCCCAAAAATCTGAATCCGTCGAGAAAAATGGGGGTTGTTGTTTAAAATTTTAAAGTCACCCCCATCCCTCGCGAAGGGGTGAGGGGGTGAGTGATGGTTTAGTATCCAAAGAATTCGTAACTCGTAACCAAGCAACTTTTTTTTTCAAACATACCCCCGGGGAAATATTGACCCGTTGCCTGACTTTCTGCGCACCCGGTATATAAAAATTTAATGAAGGCAGAGAACAAAAAATAAAAGATTTTCTTAATAACAACACATTTTATACTTGTAAAAAAATTTTAATGGAGTATTTTTATATTATTAACTTTCATCTCAAGCGACGACTTTCAATAAATATTTTGGAGATATGAACGTGTGTGTTTTCATTATAAGTTTTAATTGAGTTTCAGCATGATTCCACCTTTACAATCAAATTGTGTATAAGACAATGCAATGCAATTTTCGCAGTTGCCTAATGTTACATGCATAATATTTACATACATTAGAAGCGAAATATAATGCGTAGAAATGCGAAAGAACAAATATTTCTATATAATACTTTCATATATTTTTTATCAATAAGATTGCTTTAATAAATACAAATTTTTAATTTTTTCAAAGTTTTCCGAGACCCAACATTTTTTCCCTGAGTAATACTATGGAAAAAATTGTGAAAATCGTGAAATGTTGAAATCACGAAAAACAAAATTATGGGAAAAATAATTACCCTACACGCCTTTTCCCGTCATTAAGAACCGTCATGAATTTTTTCAAATCTTTCTGAGACCCAATATTTTTTTTCTGAGCCGAAAAATGGCGAAAATCGTGAAATGTTGAAATCACGAAAAAAAAAAATTTCTGGGAAAAATAATTACTCTACACGCTTTTTCCCGTCATGAATTTTTTTAAATTTTTCTGAGACAGAACATTTTTTACATGCATTTTTTCCCTGAGTAATAGTATGGAAAAAATTGCGAAAATCGTGAAATGTTGAAAACACGAAAAAAAAAATTATGGGAAAAATAATTACCCTACACGCCTTTTCCCGTAATTAAGAACCGTTATGAATTTTTTCAAATCTTTCTGAGACCCAACATTTTTTTCCTGAGCCGAAAAAATGGCGAAAATCGTGAAATGTTGAAATCATGAAAAAACATTTTTCTGGGAAAAATAATTACTCTACACGCTTTTTCCCGTCATTAAGAACCGTCATGAATTTTTTTTAATTTTTCTGAGACAGAACATTTTTTACATGCATTTTTTCCCTGAGTAATAGTATGGAAAAAATTGCGAAAATCGTGAAATGTTGAAAACACGAAAAAAAAAAAATTATGGGAAAAATAATTACCCTACACGCCTTTTGCCGTAATTAAGAACCGTCATGAATTTTTTCAAATCTTTCTGAGACCCAACATTTTTTTCCTGAGCCGAAAAAATGGCGAAAATCGTGAAATGTTGAAATCATGAAAAAACATTTTTCTGGGAAAAATAATTACTCTACACGCTTTTTCCCGTCATTAAGAACCGTCATGAATTTTTTTTAATTTTTCCGAGACCCAACATGCATTTTTTCCCTGATTATGGAAAAAATTGCGAAAATCGTGAAATGTTGAAATCACGAAAAAAAAAATTATGGGAAAAATAATAATCCCGTCATTAAGAACTGTCATGAATTTTTTCAAATCTTTCTGAGACCCAACATTTTTTGCATACATTTTTTTCGTCAAGATTAATAAATACAAATTTTTTATTTTAATAAAAATTTTAAAATATATTTTTTACTTCTTGGACTTTTGTTAAGGCTATTTTGTTTAATTTCATTTAGATGAAGTGGTACTCAATTTTCGCAGTTCTTTTAATATTGATATTTGGTGTTTTTTCTACGATTTTTGAAATTTTTTTATTTTTTCAATTGGAATTCGGGTTAAGGAAGTGCGGATGATAGTGGGGATTGACGTAGCCATCTAGGGCATTCTGCCACAACCGATTGTTTGTAATAATGTTCATATATAGATATGAAAGGACAACCACTTAAACATTCATGGACCCGCACGGGCATTTTTCATTCAGAAAAAGTGACCGCACGGATGGGATTCGAACCCACGACTACGAGGCCCAGAAGCAGGAACGCTACCCACTAGGCCACCGCGGCCCCTTTCGTAATTTTAAGTTTGTTATTTCTTATACGATTTTCGTCATTTTTGTTTTTTATTTTTTCTACGATTTTTGTCATTTTTCGTTTGTTGGTTTTTTCTACGATTTTTGTCATTTTTCGTTTGTTTTTTTCTACGATTTTTGTTATTTTGAGTTTGCTGTTTTTTCTACGATTTTTGCCATTTTAAGACATTCAAGAATGTGCTTATGTGAAAAGTTCTATACGGCCCACCCACCATCTGGATTGTAGGATAGAGCCCACCTACCTAGAAAAAACTAAAAAAAAACAATTGTCATCGTCTTAAAACTTTCCAAAATGACTTAAAAGACATTCAAGAAGATACTTTTGTGAAAAATTGTATACGGCCCATCCGCCACTTGGATTGTGGGAAACCCTCGTGCAGCTGAGGATTCTCTTTTATAGCAGATAATGCCCGTTCGCAGATTGCTAAGACTTTGATAGAATTCTTTGCCGTGGCCACCCTAGATCTCCGAAACAGCATGGAACATGATAGAGACTAGACCAAGGAACTTAGACATAAGCGACTCCGCGCCATAAATTGGAAATTGCTTGGGATACAACACCACAAACAGACCTGGATCACCTGTTGAAATCCAAGCTACGAATGGTGAACTTTTCCATGCCAGATATACAAAATTTACCTGAAAATTGCTTTCCATGACAATCCAATTTTATTTCAAGCACGTCATAGTATTTAATATTAAAATAATTTCTATCTATTACGTTCCCGTACGACTTGATCATTAATAATAATTTGCGTAATTAAGATGATAAAACAAATTTGATTACTTGTCGAGCACGCCACGATTTCGTAACTAAAATTACTGGCATTATCTGCGCCGCAGCAATATATGTAAATTAAAAACTGCATTAAGTATGAAATTTATGCAAAGGAACTTAGGCAAAATGCGATAATTATGCAGCAGTTACACGAATTCCAAGAGTGAATCTAAGTTGCGAGTGTAAATTTCTCTGCGACAAACTGAAAAGAAATCACGACATTCCGATAAGACTGTTGACGGGAATCTTATTACACGAGGACAATCACATAAAGGTTTCAAATATACACTAACTGCTACATCTGTTGAGTAAATCAATTACCTAGTTCTAGTAATATTATGGCAAATTAAACTATCACACAATATAATAGTATTTTGCATGTGATACAATTAATTTCGTTGGCGTAGCAATTTCTGATAAGGCTACGCTAATGGCGGATATTTAAATTCTAATGTCACCGATTGTGATTTTTAAAAAGTACAATGAACTCCAAGACGTCTGACCGTTATTTGTTAAAGTCAGGCAACTGTAGATTTGTAAATGCTGCAAATCACTCTTTAGATTTGAGAGTAATCAGAACATTTGTCATGTTAGCTTATAAAATTTAATGCTGTGAAACCTTATTGATTTATAGGGTCAATTACGTGGAGATTAATCCATTTAGATTATAACGATCTTAGTGGTCACCGATGGGTATGATTAAGGTTTAGTTCTCAGTATTATGAATGTAAACAAATATAACGAGCATACAACAAAAATCGACGACGAAAAGGCTGAAAGACCTCTGGTCAATCTCTCTCTCTCTCGATAACGAAGTTATAAAGTCATGTCCGAATTAAGATTACACGCGCACGCGTAAAATACTGGTTCCCATGTTTTCATATCAGTTATTAATAACCCCTAATTATATCTGACATGTTACCGTTTAACCGCAACCAGCATGTCATGCGTGTGATCTTCGTTGTCGATTTTTGTTGTACGCACGATACAAATACTTTTTCGCTTGCAATATCCAGACATTAATATATTACCTAGAAAGTACACAATTATATAATGATAACCCTATACGTATATATTTAATATGTAACCACAGTCATCACCATTTCCAGTGCTAACAATCGAATCAGGGTGGAAGACAGAAAACGGCTGAACTTGAGAAGGGTATTGGATGTAATAATAATTTTAATTGAGATTATAGATATATGATCTAGTCAACCCTTCACGTCCCATTTTAATACCCAATTAGTGGCGAAACTGCGGCCAGATCTTTGCGGATCTTCCCCCCATAACTCAGCGATGCACTTCAAGAAAATTGTAGCTCTTTAAGCGATGAATTAAATACGATTCTGAATAACACATTCGTGTGAAACGAGTTGGGAATAAAAACAATATCATCCTGTAACGACCTCTTTACTTGGAGTGTTGCAATTGATACAGGAATTTATTGTTTTTAAATAGAAAATTTTTATGGCGCACAATGCAAGTGTGTTTTACGCGAATTTTTATAGTTTATTCCACAGAAAACTCAGCGCAGAACACGAAAACTTGAAAATATAAATAAATCGCGAAATCCATTAATCCGTATGAGACCATTCTTGTGTGCGTTGATTAAGGGACGCAGTAAAAAATAAATTGAAAATTATTCCCCGCCTCGTAAAGTGACTCCCACCACTTTCCCCAAGTTGTCACATAAAAAGTACATAACTCCTGGCAAACTTTAAAGTACCTTCACCTTAAACCATGCGTAATAAAAACATGAAAAGTTCCCAATAATCTGATTTTTACTCCAGAGTGCACATTGGCCCGAGACGATTTCTAAATTAAATTTCAGTTAACTCCCAATACAGCACAAGAATTGAATATTGTTTATTTCCAACTTTACACACCCAAGTAATCAACTTAACCCACAAATTGAGTTCAATTCTTTCGAAAACTTTCTTATCTGTCACCAATACAAAAAAAAAGGAACATATCGAGAGTAATGCTATTTAGACCATCTAGTAGATTAATTTATGCATTACACTGAAAATACATTGTTTGTATGGTAATGCTTTAATTTTTACAAAAATTTGGACCACTTAACAAGAATGAAATAATTATATTCAGAGTGAACACATCTACGCGCTGTCTCGCTTAGCCATACTTTCACCCTGACGGCGTGACATCAACGTGGTGTCACGCTAATTTATAATATTCGGATGGCGTGTCACCTAGCAGTATTAAAATCTACAAACAGATTTCTCAGGATCTATAAATGCTGCAGTTATTTTTACTATGAAAATTAAATAATAGATACGGTAAAACGAATATTTATGATAGTATAGGCCACATCACTGCAGTTAGGAGTGATAAGACCCACAGTTACCAAAGTGGTCGAATAAACATTTTACCGCCATCTCGTTTCCAACGCCCGAGAGGGTCATATGACTCATAGTAATTCCAATTCCCCATCAACTACTCCACTGCACTGATGAGGACTAAAGGCATAACCCGGTCTGTAGTTTGTCCGTGGGGAATTGCATTATTATTGTTTTTAAAACAATTGGTGTCTCGCCAGCAGATAGTGGCATTCATATGCAAAACTGCGACGGTGAAAAGTTTCATCGACAAACTAAAACATAAAACTATTACATGCCATACTGACAAAAGTTAGAAAAACACGATCGTAATAAGAATTTATAACGTTTAATCAACCATTTTAGTTTTAGTTTTCCGAGACCCAACATTTTTTGAATGCATTTTTTTCCTGAGGAAAAAATGGTGAAATCATGAAAAAAAAAATTCTGGGAAAAATAATTACTCTACACGCTTTTTCCCGTCTTTAAGAACCGCCATGAATTTTTTCAAAGTTTTCTGAGACCCAACAATTTTTGCATGCATTTTTTTCCTGAACGGAAAAAATGGCGAAAATCGAGAAATGTTAAAATAATGAAAAAAAAAAATTCTGGGAAAAATAATTACTCTACACGCTTTTTCCCGTCATTAAGAAGCGTCATGAATTTTTTCAGATTTTTCTGAGACCCAACATATTTTTCCTGAGCCGAAAAAATGGCGAAAATCGTGAAATGTTGAAATCATGAAAAACAAATTTTTCTGGGAAAAATATTTACTTTACATGGTTTTTCCCGTCATTAAGAACCGTCATGAATTTTTTCAAATTTTTCTGAGACCCGACATTTTTTGCATGCATTTTTTTCCTCAAGAAAAAATGGCGAAAATCGTGAAATGTTGAAATCATGAAAAAAAAATTTTTCTGGGAAAAATAATGACTCTAATCCCCATCGAACAACGTCTAAAATACCTTTCCCAAAAATTTGCCACCAATTCCCATAATCATGAAATAATAAATCATATGTGTATCCCACGCAATCCAAACATTATCCCAAAACCCAAATATCCCGATATCACTATTCATCAATTCATATCATCATTTCATCAAGACATGAACAATCTCGACGTTTAAAAGACAGATGACTGAAAATTTCATAAAAGACATTAGCAATCATGACGTTTTTATGACAGATTTAGGCTGAAAGACCGCAGGTCGATAGCCGTTTAGCAGAAATAATTTTGTAAATTTTAAATGTATTATATTTGTTTAATATTGTACTGTCTGCAAATAAAGATATTGTATATATAATGACTCTACACGCTTTTTCCCGTCATTAAGAACCGTCATGAATTTTTTCAAATTTTTCTGAGACCCAACATTTTTTACATGCATTTTTTTCCTGAGCGGAAAAAACTGTGAAAATCGAGAAATGTTGAAATCATGAAAAAAAATTTTTTCTGGGAAAAATAATGACTCTACACGCTCTTTCCCGTCTTTAAAAACCGCCATGAATTTTTTCAAAGTTTTCTGAGACCCAACATATTTTCCATGCATTTTTTTCCCTGAGTAATACTATGGAAAAAATTGTGAAAATCGTGAAATATTGAAATCATGAAAAAAAAAATTATGGGAAAAATAATTACCCTACACGCCTTTTCTCGTCATTAAGAACCGTCATGAATTTTTTCAAATCTTTCTCAGACCCTACATTTTTTGCATAAATTTTTTTCCTCAAGAAAAAATTGCGAAAATCGTGATATATTGAAATCATGAAAAAAAAATCCTGGGAAAAATAATTACTCTACAAGCTTTTTCCCGTCATTAAGAACCACTATGAGTTTTTCAAAGTCTTCTGAGACATAACATTTTTTGCATGCATTTTTTCCCTGAGTGAAAAAATAGCGAAAATCGTGAAATGTTAAAATCACGAAAAAAAATTCTAGGAAAAATAATTACTTTACACGCTTTTTACCGGAATTAAGTACCGTCATGAAATTTTTCAGTCTTCCGAGACAACATTTTTTGTATGCATTTTTACATTCTAAACATGAATTGAAAGAAGAAATTTGCATCTCGCAATTATTACAATCCTAAAAAAATTATCACTTGCGGAATTGCTTTGAAAACTTATGAAATCTACTTGGAAATAATATATTTTCAACACACTACAAAACAATTGATATATCTCGAACGGGAAACAAAATGGCGACATTCTAAACGTGAGTTGAAAAAACGTAATTTGCATCTTGCGATTATTAAAATCC
Source organism: Ocypus olens (assembly GCA_910593695.2). NCBI lineage: Eukaryota > Metazoa > Arthropoda > Insecta > Coleoptera > Staphylinidae > Ocypus > Ocypus olens. The sequence goes on along the minus strand of OU343057.1, from coordinate 3,073,447 downwards.
TAAAAAAATTATCACTCGCGGAATTGCTTTGAAAACTTATGAAATCTACTTGGAAATAATATATTTTTAACACACTGCAAAACAATTGATATCCCCGAACTGGGAACAAAATGGCTAAGTAAAACTTTCAAAAATAGCGAAAATCGTGAAATGTTAAAATCATGAAAAACAAAAATTTTGGGAAAAATAATTACTCTACGCAGGTTTTCTCGTCATTAAGAACTGTCGTGAATTTTGTCCTGAGACCCAACATTTTTTGCATGCAATTTTTTCCCGAGCAGAAAAAATAGCGAAAATCGTGAAATGTTGAAATCAAGAAAAACTTTTTTTCTGGGAAAAATAATTACTTTACACGCGTTTTTTAGTCTTTATGAACTGCTATGAATTTTTTCAAAGTTTTCTGAGAACTAACATTTTTTACATGCATTTTTTCTTGGAAAAATGGCGAAAATCGTAAAATGTTGAAATCATGAAAAAAAATGTTTTCTGGGAAAAATTATTATTCTGCACGCTTTTCCCGTCATTACGAACCGTCATAATTTTTCTTATAGAAAAAAATCGTAAAATGTGAAAATCAGGAAAAGAATAACTACCATACACGCGTTTCCCCTTCATTAAGAACCGTCATGATTTTTTTTTAATCTTCAGAGGCCCAACATTTTTTGCATGTATTTTTTTCTTGAGCGGAAAAAGGTGAAAATCGTGAAATGGTAAAATTAAAAAATTAAAATTCTGGGAAAAATAATTACTATGCACGCTTACGGGGTGAATTTGAATCAAAATATTAGATTAAGAAAATCTACAAATTGCGCGCGACTATAACCTGTTGATACTGAAAAAAATTAAAAAAAAAATTAATTAATCACTGTAATTACAGGATGAGCTTTAATCAAAACATTACATCAAGAAAATTACAGATTGTGCACAACTATGACTTGTTAGCTCATCCATCAAGTGATACAAGACAATCGTCTTAAAATTGTATTTAATTGATTAATAGTAGTAAAAGTTGAAGATTTAAATTAACATCAATTTATATTTTGTTTTAGCTTTCTACATTCCATTTGTATAATTAAAAGTCAACAAATAAGAACGTAACAAATACTGCCACTTAACTTACACACACACACTGATTTCTTGTTCTTACCTGAAACAAAAAGAAACGAAACATTTTAAGAAACTGCGAAAGTAATCAAAATTACCGAGATTTAACATTTACAAAACAATCAATCATAAATATTTGTCTGCAGTTTTGTTTGCCTTGTCGTTATAAAATATTAGTGGTTAAACAGGCGAAATTTTAATTCAGTTGAACATTAATTAGGGGCCGCGGTGGCCTAGTGAGTAGAGCTCCTGCTCACGGGCCTCGTGGTCGTGGGTTCGAATCCCATCCGTGCGGTCACTTTTTCGGAACGAAGAAGTGGCCGTGTGGGTCCATGGATGTCTAATGTATACCCCCCCTCAATCATTATATAATATATAATAAATAATTAGAAATCAATATATACAGTTAATTGAAAACTCTTGCGGAAAGGACCAGTTTTCTATGCCACAAAATAGAAAAACATAAATTGGTGTCAATTATACTACATAAATCTGTATGCATATATAGAAGCACACCTGTAATTATAGCAGTATAGTAATACTTTCCTTCAGAATGTTAAATACGTAAAGTTATATTAGCTCAACACCATCTACGATCTTGTTCGGTTATTAAACAAGATGGCTTTAGCTGAGTTTAACTAAGCTCTAATTATCTTATGCATTTAATTATAATGCAGGCATATGTTACAGGAGCGTCTGCGGCATTTTCAGTTGAGCATAGTTTTCGAGTTCAAATAGGGTATAAATTTATTTATATTTTTTTAAGCAATAGAATATTAATCTTTTTGAAACCGAAATATTTAATGAATTAACTTGAGACAATCTCACGCATTGCAGATTTATTGAATAAAAGTAATAAAGACGAAAAATAGCCTGAATATTAGTGACTGCAACATAAGTCTTACTAAGACTACAAACATTTATTTATATATTCAGGCTATTTTTCGTTTATATTACTTTTATTAGAAATGTTCAGTCAATAAATCTATATTTGATATTTTCGGCTGCTAGTAATTAAAACAAATCTTACGCTAATTGGATTTTACGAATAAGTTTTAATTGTTGACGGTTGAGTTTGCGGGGCTGTGCATAATGCTTGGAATTCAGGGTGGATGCACGTGCACCGAAGCAAACTGCAACTATTGTTAAGACGAGTTGTGATTCTGTCGGGAGAAACCTTAACCAAAGTATGTTACTTAATATATGTGTAAATTCCAAGTACACCGAAATTACTTAATAACTGTTCCAGTCATTAATTAAAAGTTGTAAATTTAATTACACGAATACTTGTGACGGAACTGTTATCAGTCACGACGTTCTTCTTCATCTATTTCCCTCCCGAAGGCTTACATCGAGGAAAATGTTATTAGGGTAAAAATTAATTTTGCCTACGGGGTATGAATGTCTCGGCGGTGTATCATATAAACGTGCTTATTGCTCTAGGTCGGAAAATCTGCTACATTTGAAATGCGCCTCTTAAAGTTAGTTGTGTTCAACGGGAATAATTATACATAGTGGTCCAACAAAAAAAAAAACGGTACAAGTAGTTTTGTACTATCGTACATCTTTGAGTTATTCATATTTTTAAATAATTAACATAACAGTGAAATAGATCCGCAATAAAAAATAGGGAGTTCCATTTGAAAAATCAAAGTTGACCTTCGTTTGACCTTGAAAATTAACGCCAAGGTCATTTTCAAGGCCACCATCCTATGTCCCCCTCCGAACCCTACAACTTTTACCTGAAACATTTTTTGCCAGGTTGCTCAGGTTTCGCGATATTTGGGGTGGCAATTTAAAATGGGACACCCTGTATACAATATTTTTATTATCAGACTTTACATATACACATATTTGATGTTTACAAATGGTAGTATAATTAGTTTGATAAATGGCTATTGATCAGAGCCCTGTATTATATTGGAATACAAAAGTTACATTTGTAAAAAAAAAATTCGTTTGAAATTTATAATGTTAAAATAAATACATTTCATGGTAGAAAATAGATAAACAAAGATATTTCCACCTCGAGGTTTCAGACATTGGTAATCCGACAGCGTCGTGAATATTAATAATAAATTAGAGTTTCAATCTTAATTTCCTTTTCCATTTCATCTCGTTTTTAAAATCAAGGGCGCGTTTTTCTCCTGCGGAAAGTACTCGGCCCTTTTAATTCCAATTGTAATTACCTGAGCGCACACCGACGCCACGTTCGCATATTTTTTCACTTATAAAAAGGGATTAATACCTTCCAGGTAACGTGTAATCCGCGGGTTCGGAACGTTTTTAATTTTGACAAATGTTTTTTTGTTAATTATAAAACACGTCCCGTGTATTTTCGTCGTTTTTATTAGCAATGAACGTCTGTCCAATTATATTTACTTTATCAAAAATACTGACATTTTATATCTGTCTTTATCGGTTAATTAAATAATGCAGTGTTTTGCAATCGAGAAACAATTGCAAATCAACGAATACTATACTTGACAAGTGTAAACCTTTTTGCTGTTAGCACAATAAATTTAAAAAAAATACAAATGATATAATACTTATCAGAATAATCTTGTGAACTAAATTTGCATTATTTTAATTCTCTGGAAATCTTATTCTGAACTTTTCAATAAAATGCACTTTGTTGATATCACACGAGTTTGTTATTTTTGTGACTATAGTTTCGACTCTAACAGACATTATTATTATTCTGATGTTTGTAAGATAGGTTTGTGTGCATTTTACGTGGTTTATTAACACTTACCTAACGAATGCCGCCATATTCACATCACCTTGCAAGATCGAATCCCGGCGCATTCACCATTATATCGAGTCATTTAAATTGTTTGTAGAGCGATGATTCTAGTAACATAGGTATTACATACAACTCTAACCATTGTTATTTTCGCTTGAATAAAAATAGTTCTCTCTCCCTCTCTTTAGGTATTTTATCAATACCTAAGTTACAAAATGTTTCACCACGTGTAAAAATATAACTTTAATAAAATATTAAAATTGATTAAAAAATGCGTTTCTATAGCAACATTTATAAATATATCAGAACTTTAATATATTTTCAAAACTTCCGGCATAATGGGAACGTAACATGTGAATTTACCATTTTATTATCATAGAATGTGCCAACGCTTTTACGCGGGCGGAAAAAGTAACATTCAAAAAAATATTATCATATGATACGATGTCATCATCAATTTCCTCATAGTTTATCACATCACGACACAAGAAGTAGGCACACACTCAATTTGATTGTTTTTGCAGCGAAAGGAATTGTATTACCAGCCGGGACTTTATTCAAAAGCATCCCAAAGAAAATACCAACGGAATGGCTTTTTGTTGACAGACTTTTCTACCGCGTTTATGTTTGTGATAAATTGCGAAAAACACCCCGCGAGGCTCGCCCCATTGCATGATGCCAGCTGCACCCTAATCGCTGATAATTGCAAAAATCTCAAAGCCGGCAAGAGTGACTAAACAGTTAAAACTTTGAAAGTTAAATCAATCAATTAAATCAATATCCAGTTTTATTAGTCAACAATAAGGTGATATATACTAAGTCAATAGGTTTAAAACATTAAACAGGAAAATTAATTAATATTTGAATTGCCGGCTTAATACAGGGTGCTACAGAAATTAAGGGCTTCCTTTAAATCACCTGAAACAATTTGTATAAATAAATCCGGAAAACGTTAAACGATAAGTACCATATAAACGTGTAAACAAAATATTAATTAGCACTTGAAAAGTTTGAATAATGATCAGATTTAAGTAATTAAATAAATTCGTTAAAAGTGCTTAAAGCGATTACCAATGGAACATATTACAATTGTTATTGCCAACAAATCCAACGCGTAGTACTAATTTTGTAAAGGAAAGACCGTTATTTGGCATTAACTTTACATCAAATACATACACGAACAAAATAAATAAATAGATCACAGCAATCAGGCACCTCAATTTTCCACAATCTTTCTGTTATCATGCAATGCTACTTTGATCGACAGTTGATGTGGTTATTCTATATCACAAGAGGCAGAAGGGCCAGTTTAAACTAGATTTGGCGGTAAATTAAAATCTATAATCTCTCTGTATCCCTTTGAAAATTTGTACACGCGTGGACACTGCGTCTGGCGAGGATATAAAATAAAACTTATTCTTTTATTAATGTATAGATCATATCATCTATAAAAGGATAGCTTGTAATGAGGTCCAATATCTATTATAGTTAAAGTGGCGGAATCTATTGCCTGAATGCTGTACTGAACCTTTAGTGGTGTTTGGAATACTTATATTCCAATAGTAATCTCCGTTTCCTCATCAGCAACTAACTACACTGATGAGACCTGAAAGGTCGAAACCGGTCTGTAGGTGTTCTGATGGGGGAACAATATTTAATCTATTATATTGTTTTTTCCATGATTTTAAGGAATAATATTTAACATTTACATTTAACTTGCGGATTTTGCCGTTTAATTTAATGAGTTCTTATTTTATAATTACGTTTTCTGTTTATCCGTATTCTCTGCATAATTTATATTTATACTTCATTAGTAACTGAATATTAATCGGGGTTGCCTTTATTATGCGACGCATTTCAGAAAACAATTTAATGATGACAGCATTTAATCTAAACGACGCACCGATATTCAGGGGCGGCTCGCTATATAGAGCCGAGGAGCCATTGCACTACCTGTAGTTTTAAGCTCGTAAGAATTTTTAATTAAATCTTAAAACACTTTTTCGCCAGTTACTTTGTTATAGGAAGATAAATCGTTCTTTCTTTCTTTTGTTGTCTAAAATTGTATTTCTTAGCTGAAGATAATGGTGTGTTGCAATTGTCAATAATGGTTTGTTGCAGTTGTCAAGAATTATATGTTTCAGCTGTTAAAAATGATAGTTTTCAGCTGTTAAGAAATGTATTATTAAAGTGTCGGAAATGATATTTTTCCGTTGTCAAAAATGTTATTTTGCAGCTGTCAAAAATGATATTTTTCATCTATTAAAATGTTATTTTTCAGTTATCAAAAAGAGTATTTTTCAAAATTTTTTATTTGTTAAAAATGGTATTTTTCAGGTGTCAAAAATCGTATTTTTTAGCTGACAATAATGGTTTGTTACAATTGTCCATAATGTTTTGTTGCAATTGCAATTGTCAAAAATCGTATTTTTCATCTGTTAAAAATGGCATTTTTCAGCTGTCAAAAATGATATTCTTCAGTTATCAAAAAAAAATTATACCAAAAAAATGTATTTCTCAGCTATTAAAATGTTATTTTTCAGCAATCAAAAACAGCTTTTTGCAACTTTATTTTTAATTGTCAAAAATGGCATATTTCAGCTATCAAAAATTGACTTTTTGTAGTCAAAAATTGTATTTATTAGCAGGCAATAATGTTATGTTACAGTTGTCAATAATGGTTTGTTGTAGTTGTCAACAATGGTATTTTTCAACTGTTGAAAATGGTAGTTTTTAGCTGTTGAAAATGGTAGTTTTTAGCTGTTGAAAATGGTAGTTTTTAGCTGTTGAAAATGGTAGTTTTCAGCTGTTAAGAAGTGTATTATTCAAGTGTCAAAAATGATATTTTTCAGTTGTCAAAAATGTTATTTTTTAGTTGTCAAACATGCGATATCCAACCTATAAAAGTGTTATTTTTCAGCGATCAAAAGCAGCATTTTTCGATATTTTTTTAACTGTCAAAAATAACATTTTTCAGCTGTCAATAATGGTATGTTACAGTTGTCAATAATGGTTTGTTGCAGTTGTCAACAATGGTATTTTTCAGCTGTTGAAAATGGTAGTTTTCACCTGTTAAGAAGTGTATTATTCAATTGTCAAAAATGATATTTTTCAGTTGTCAAAAATGATATTTTTCAGTGGTCAAACATGCGATATCCAACCTATAAAAAGTGTTATTTTTCAGCTATCAAAAGCAGCATTTTTCGATATTTTTTTAACTGTCAAAAATAACATTTTTCAGCTGTCAAAACTTGTATTTTTTGTGTTGTCAAAAATTGTATTTTTTAGCAGGCAATAATGGTATGTTACAGTTGTCAATAAAGGTTTGTTGCAGTTGTCAACAATGGTATTTTTCAGCTGTTGAATATAGTAGTTTTCAGCTGTTTAGAAATGTATTATTCAACTGTCAAAAATGATATTTTTCAGTTGGCAAAAATGCGATTTCCAACCCATAAAAATGTTATTTTTCAGGTATGAAAAGCAGCATTTTTCGAGATTTTTTTAACTGTCTAAAATAACATTTTTCAGCTGTCAAAACTTGTATTTTTTGTGTTGTCAAAAATTGTATTTTTAAGCTGACAGTAATGGTATGTTACAGTTGTCAATAATGGTTTGTTGTAGTTGTCAAAAATGGTATGTTTCAGCTGTTAAAAATGGTATTTTTCAGCTGTTAAGAAGTATATTATTCAACTGTCAAAAATGATATTTTTCAGCTGTCAAAAATGATATTTTTCAGCTGCCAAAAATTATATTTTTCAGCTGTCAAAAATTATATTTTTCAGCTACCAAAAATTATATTTTTCAGCTGTTTAAAAATGGTATTTTTCTGCTGCCAACAATGAGGTATTTCCCACCTATAAAAATATTATTTCTCAGCTTTCTCAAAAGCAGCATTTTTCGATATTTTTTTAATGTCAAAAATGGCATTTTTCAGCTTTCAAAAATTGTACTTTTTGTTGCCAAAAATTGTACTTTTTGTTACCAAAAATTGTATTTTTTGTTTTCAAAAATTGTATTTTTTAGCTGACAATAATGATACAGTTGTCAATAATAGTGTGTTGCTGTTATCAATAATGGTATTTTTCAGCCAATAAGAATTGTATTATTCAGCTGTCAAAAATGTAATGTTTCAGCTGTCAAAAATGATATTTTTCAGATGCCAAAAATGGTATTTCTTACCTATAGAAATGTAATTTTTTAGCTATCAAAAACAGCATTTTTGACATTTTTTGACTGTCAAAAATGGCATGTTTCAGCTGTCAAAACCTGTATATTTTGTTGTCAAAAATTGTTTTTTTTGTTGTTGTTGAAATTTTTCAAAAATAGTATATTTCGCTGTCAAAAGTAGTATTTTTTACTGTCAAAAATAGTATTTTTCGTCAAAAAGAGTAATTTTCGTATGTCAGGAATGGTACGTTCAGCTGACAAAAATCTTATTCCTCGGCTGTTGAAAATTAGTATTTTCCAACTGTCAAAAATAGTATTTTTTTTGTCAAAAATAGTATTTTTTGTCAAAAATAGTATTTTTTTTGTCAAAAATAGTATTTTTTTTGTCAAAAATAGTTTTTTTTTGTCAAAAATAGTATTTTTCGTGTGTCAGCAATGATATGTTTCAGCTGCCAAAAACAGTATTTTTCAGCTAATAATAATAGTTTTATACAACATTTTTGAATTGTCAAAAATTGTATTTTTCAACTGTCAAAAGTAGTATATTTTGCTGTCGAAAGCAGTGGCGGCTCGTTATATAGAGCTATGGCACCACACGTAGTTTCAAGCCAAGCAAAAAATTTTAATTAATTCTTAAAATACTTTTTCATCAGTTACTTTGGTCTGGGAAGATAAATCGTGCTTCAAAAAAAGAGGGGGAGGGGGCATATTGTACCATCAACATGATTCACGAGCCGCCACTGCCGATATTAGACATTTTCCTGTTTCAATTGGAGACGAGAAAAGTAGCATGAATCTATTTATTAACTGTGAAAATTAATAATTAAAAGTATGTAGGAAATTAAACATAAAATTTTATCGATGCAACGCTGGCTATTTTTAATTTTTATACTGCAGACGCGGCGTTATTTAGTATTCCAATATCTGAACAATGGCCCGTTGCTGCGCAATGGAAAATTGTATAGTTGTGCAAAAAGGTACGTCATTGTGGAAGACACCATTTTCAGGTCAATTGCTAATAGGAGTGAAATAATATTATGGGTATTTTAATCATCCAAAACATTACTGAATTAGCTCATTTCATTACGATACAAGTGCTATAATATTGTTAATATTAGCAACTAATAGCAGATTATTTACCACTTGTAATAACAGAACGTGTTGTGGCTTGGGAAACACTTGAAATTCGTGAAATTTCGACCATTTTCAAACCGTTATAACTCGGCGTATGTTCAATCGATTTTGATGAATCTTTGAGGGCGGAAAACTTTGAAGTGTCTTCTTTAAAGTCATGCATGCAAACTTAATCGTCACCCCTTCCGCCCCCTCTAGCACCCCTGTGAAAAAAAGTCCAACTTTGACGATGTCTATGGAGTTGGAAAAATTTTGTCAACTCGATCCACCATAAACACATTAAAATTTGATCAATTCCCTATGCAGGACTCGAAGAGCGAAGTCCCTACGACGATTTGGCACCAAGTTATGGGTGTGCATTTTGAGGTTTTTAATTTTTCGTCTTTATTACATTTAGAAATAATATGGGTTCTAGAATGGAACCTTGTGGAATACCATACTTATTGGGAAGATATTTGTAATCCTCATTAGCAATCGTAATATTTTGTATCCGAGCTCACAATATTAAGGCTTTCATTATTAAAATTAAAGCGCTGTATTTTTTTAAGCAATAGCGGATGTGACACATATTCGAACGCCTTGCTCAGGTCTAGAAAAGTGGGCATTTTCAACTTTTATGAAAGAATAAGAAACAAGTCTCTCGTTAAGTTTTAATGTGAATCTGATGCAGATAATTACTTGGAACGAATACAAATTTGGAATTTCGGAAGAACTAATCTATTTTTCAGCAGGAACTGATGAGTCATTAATGTTTTGAAGACGTCGCATTTAACGTGGGCGAGTAATGGTAATTGGTTGAAAGCAATCGATTAAATGGCAATTTAGTGGCTTCGGTGAATTGCGATGAGATCTTGAGGAGAGAAACTTGGCTCCGAATAGTTACAGCACGGAGGATCGTAGAGTACCACAGGATTCCAATTAAAGCGGAAAATAATAAAACAAGCCCTAGACCCTTTTGTGATAATTAAGTACTAAAAACTAACGATATTCCTGGGCATGAGTGCTGCCTTATCGATTTACTATTTGCGCGGCAGGTTATCCTAAATTAATTTTAAATTTTTAAATAATGTTAGCCTTTCGTGGATTTGTTATCTTATAGTAACTCTTAAAATGCATTCATTTTTAAACACATACGGTTTAAATAAGTAATAGAGGCTTTCAGTTTGTGATTTATCTTTATAAATCAAAAAGACAAGTAACTGTTAAAATCACGAACTATATTTATTATTCATGACTACAGCTTCAACACAATTAAGCTTGTCATTCTCAAACTAAGAGTAGAGGTTAGTTTAGTTGTGTCGAAACTGTAACACAACTAAACGAACCTCTAGCCTTGGTTTGAGAATTACTTGCTTGATTGTGTCGAAACAGTAGTCATGAATAATAAATAAAGTGATATTAACGGTTACTTGTTTTTGATTCATATTAACACTTTTTGAGCGGGCGCTATGACCAAGGTGCGGGTTGGATTTGCAACGCGGAAATATTGCGCGCGCCGCCGTGTATGACGAACTGTATGCAACCCATTCTGCAAAGTGTCTACAAATAGACGATCCCGCTCAAAGTGTGTTAATTGTGCCGAAACTCTAGTCACAAATAATAAAGTATGTGATATTAACAAAGCAGATACTTCTTCTAAAAGCTTAGTTGATATCTTTTATAGTAGAATATTAGTAGAAACATCCTTGATTCAATTTCGAAAAAAAAAATTATATCAAGTAAACATCGTCTATATTCAAGAATCCTTGATTCACTTTAAGGTAATGAAAAAATATCACGTATACTCCCTGCATTTTTTACGTTTACCAGTTGGTGTCAATTGTCAATTAATTATGAATTTCCGCTGAATTTGATTCTTAAAGCTGCTGCATTAATAACCATCCAAACTTGAAAATCCTTCATATAATCCACGGATCTTTCGAATGCGAAGGGATAATGTTTAAATGAGGCTGGGCTGTATCGGCAAAGAGCATGCAAAACTTTATATAAAATATGGCATCCACCATAAAAGTTGTAAAACTTCACATCGCATTGATCATGATCTGAATAAATTAGTTTTATCTTGTACATGCACACGCGCCTCCACCACCATTAGAAGTGCAATTAATAAATGTAGCAGTAAAATTCGTATTAATTGCCGAGCAAGATGGTGTAGCGTAAGCACGAGATAACAAGGTGCAACCCCCTTGAAATTGTAGGTCATATTTCTTTAGAATTGTGTGAATAAAATATGTGTGGCCCGGTGATGCTCCGTTGACGTTTTCATAAATGTTTCTATATCTTCACCTCTGAAAAAGGTCACTGAATCTGGGCCATCACTCACAGGCATTGTGGGAAATTTACATAAAAATTCATGCGTTTCTGTTCTTTAAAAAATTTCAATTTATTACGCGCCGGAATTAAAAGAACAATTCAGAGCCGGGACACTTTTTAAAAGCCCGTTAAAAGTGTTTCCAAGTCTTCCTGGGACGTAATTGTTGTTTCGATCGTGAAAAATCGCACCCGATGATGTACACTCCACGGCCTGGCCTGCATTAAATCGCTACGCAATAAATTATCTTAGCGCCCATAAATTCATTCACGCCCGCCACTAGAGGTCACCTCTTGTCAATTACCTAATGCTGTAGTTCACTATGTCATCTACAGGTATAATGAGGTTTCGACGGACGCCGAGTTTGCCGACCGTTTTCTAATCACGGATTTAATCTTCTGTAATTGCATGTCTATAATTGAGTATTAAGGCCCTTCATTTAGAAATGTACAAACCGGCACTGGTCTGCTGATTTTTTTCAATTTGGATTAAGCATCCAATCCGGACATAAACTAATATTCAGAACAGAATTTTATACAGAGCATTAATACAACTAATTTCAATACAAGTGAAAGGAACAAATTCGTTCAAAATTCAGATGATTACTTAGTATTTTCAACCTGCACTAAAAAATGTATACATAAGCGTATCTTATGCAACCTAAGACGCGATTGCTCGATTGTGGATGTACTAAACAAAACAGAAATCGTGCTTCGGATCCTAGAAACTTCAAGCTTTAAATTACCTCTAAATTAATTTAAAGGTTTGCGTAAGAAAAATACTCTTTATCTCCTTAGCCCACACCGAGTTTGTGAACTTCGTTCGAATTAATGTTATACTGATTTTCCGCTATAATAATATGCAACTTCAGTTTATAGACATTTTATCAAATAAGTTACTTTGAAAGTTATGTAAATGGTTAGCACGGTGATAAATATTATAAATTAAGGTGTATTTTCGAATTTTTTATGTTTCAAGTCTTGTGCAAATACGCAGTGTATGTGTTCGGTAATGCTAAAACATAAGGAGCCACAAAACCATTTCTTTTTAATTTAACCTTTTCAAGGAGAAATTATTTTTTAAGTTTTAAAATCTTTCGAGAAACAATTGGTATCTTGCCAGCCAGTTGTACATTAGAGAGGGCCGGGGAAATACACACCTCTGGAAAATTTCGGTGCTTCAAATAAAATGGTTGTAATACGCTAAATATTTCTGCCCATTTTTTTAAATATACACACATTTGTGTCAATTTCCATAATTCATAAAACACAAATTTATGTGGTAATGTTTTTTTTTAATATCGTTACGCGATTAAACGCCGACACAAAAAAATCTCCATGCTAAATTAATAGCTTGAACTTTTTTCATTCCCTACTATAGATGCCACAAGCAAGAACCAGCGGCGGCTCGTGGATTTCCGTAAGCGAGGCAGATACAAAGATGCCGCTCGTGCTGCACTACTTACTCTAATAGATGAAGCAAATATTCCATTGCTTTTTCGGTCAAATTTTCTTCCGTTACCTCACCGCCGAACATCCACGATCCCCCGCTGGCAAGAACATACAAGTTTAACCAAAGATGCAGTTTTAAGTGCGGATTTAATACATTGTACACACTACAGGATTCAATATAAACCTAAGCTTAACGACACTAAATAGATGTATCCGATTAAATCCAATAACAAATTTTAATACATTATTAATTACGGCGGATTCAAACTTCGCTAGTTATGTTTAATTAATGCACACATGTTTTTTTCATTCCCGGGAGTTTAAATTCCAATTATGTAGCCCCTTAAGCAAACACATAATTTAAACATCGGAAAAAGGCGTAAACTTAGGCTTTTATCGGGAAACGTTTCGGCCATATATCATCGTCAGGTGATTTGAATTTTTGCGGTAACACTGGTTTATTGTGTTGTAGTGGCAGTGGGTAGAATATGGTATCAGATTGGCAGTTTGTATGAATATTTATGCAGTTTTTGCTGCGTATTTTACATTTTATACGCCATCGGCCGGAAAATATACTTATGAAAAAAGGACTCTCTCTATACACTTACTGCCGCATAATAAAGGGACATGACCTTAGATGATAAGTGAGGGTTCTTGGAGAATCGATTCGAGCACTTGACAAATATATGTATATAGACTGAGAAGCTGAATATACATTATGAGCTTATAATCAGCATGGATTTCTAGGTTTATTATTGAATCAAATGAAATACAATACAATATGAAGACTAATATTCAGGTCTCATCAGTGTAGTTAGTTGGGGAAACAGAAATTACTATTGGAATAAACTATACCAAACACCGACAAAGTGGCGGCATCTATTGCCTGAATGTTGTACTAAACCCAATCTTAGTGGCATAAACACCGACAGATGTAGGAATATGCCAAAGGTGTTTTGATGAGGAAACAATATTTAATATTCATAGTTTAAATTATAATTTTGTGGACGAGAAACGGGAGACACTGCTGCTAATTATAAATTCGCCGACATTATTGTTACTGTTTACTTAAAAAAATACTTCAGAAAGACCTATAGTCTACAGCCAGGATAGACTGATACACTCTTTAAATTTTTCGTCTTATTATTATGCATTGAAAGGACAACCGCAAATTTTGATCAAAACTTCAAACACAATTAATCAACTAAACTTTTAGAATTCAGAAAGATGGTAGCAAAGGATTTTTTATTGTAAGGCATTCAAAATTGCGGAAAACCAATTTGTCAACTTTTTTGAACATTTCTAAAAATACGTATTTTATTTTGGAAAAAATGTTTCATACAAAAGTTGTAGGATACAGTAGAACCCAGATTTTGTCACACTCTCGGGACCAATGACATTTCTTAGCTTCGCCCGTAAGCAGGAGCTAATGTATTTTTTTTCAAAACCGAACACTCAAGCGCTAAAAATTAAACGCAGTGATAAAATCCTACAAAAATTCAGTTCACTTCAGAAGACGTCGATTTTTCAAAATAATTTTGGTTTTTGAATGAGCAACAATTTTTGATCGAGTTATAAATTTTTGAAAATGTATTTTTTTCAATGACGCAAAAAAAATAAAAAAAATAATATAAAACGCAAGGATACAATCCTACAAAAATTCAGTTCACTTCACAATTTGGGTTTTTGAATATGCAATAATTTTCAGTCGAGTTACGAATTTTTCAATTTTTTTTTCAATGTAGAACTCATGAGCGCAAAAAATTAAAAAAATTAAAAAAATAATATGAAACGCAGGGACAAAATTCTACAAAAATTCAGACCACTTCACAATACGTCGATCTTTCAAAATTATTTTGGTGTTTGAATGTGCAACAATTTTTAATCCAGTTATAAATTTTTGAAAATGTATTTTTTTCAAAGACGAACACTCGAGCGCAAAAAAATAAAAATTAATATAAAACGCAGGGACAAAATTCTACAAAAATTCAGACAACTTCACAAGACGTCGATCTTTCAAAATAATTTTGGTTTTTGAATGTGCAACAATTTTTAATCAGGTTATGAATTTTTGAAAATGTATTTTTTTTCAATGACGAACACTCGAGCGCAAAAAAAATATAAAACGCAAGGATAGAATTCTACAAAAATTCAGTTCACTTCACAAGGCGTTATTCTTTAAAAACAATGTGGGTTTTTGAATATGCAATCATTTTCAGTCGAGTTACGAATTTTTCAATTTTTTTTTCAATGTAGAACTCTCGAGCGCAAAAAATAAAAAAAATTAATATAAAATGCAAGGATACAATCCTCCAAAAATTCAGTTTACTTTACAAGACGTTTATCTTAAAAAAAAATGGTTTTTGAATATACAATAATTTTCAGTCGAGTTACGGAATTTTTATTTTTTTTTTCACTGTAGAACTCTCAAGCGCAAAAAATTAAAAATTAATATGAAACGCAGGGACACAATTCTATAAAAATTCAGACAACTTCACAAGACGTCTATATTTCAAAATAATTTTGGTTTTTGAATGTGCAGCAATTTTCAGTCGAGTTATGAATTTTTGAAAATGTATTTTTTCAAAGAAGAACACTAGAGCAAAAAATTAAAAATTTATATGAAACGCAGGGACAAAATTCTACAAAAATTCAGACCACTTCACAAGACGTCGATCTTTCAAAATAATTGTGTTTTTTTTTTATCTGAAGCAATTTACAGTCGTGTAATAAATTTTTTTAAATGTATTTTTTCAAAGACGAACACTCGAGCGCAAAAAATTAAAAATTTAAATGAAACGCAGGGATAAAATCCTACAAAAATTCAGTTCACTTGACAAGACTTCGATCTTTCAAAATAATTTTGGTTTTTGATTGTGCAACAAGTTTTAATCAAGTTATGAATTTTTGAAAATGTATTTTTTTCAATGACAAACACTCTAGCGCAAAAAATAAAAAAAAAATAATATGAAATGCAAGGATACAATCCTCCAAAAATTCAGTTCACTTCACAAGACGTTATTCTTTAAAAATTTGGGTTTTTGAATATGCAATAATTTTCAGTCGACGAATTTTTGAATATTTTTTCAATGTAGAACTCTCGAGCGCAAAAAATTAAAAATTAATATGAAACACACGGACAAAATTCTACAAAAATTCAGACAACTTCACAAGACGTCGATATTTCAAAATAATTTTAGTTTTTGAATGTGCAGCAATTTTCAGTCGAGTTATGAATTTTTGAAAATGTATTTTTTTTAAAGACAAACACTCGAGCGCAAAAAAATAAAAATTTATATGAAACGCAGGGACAAAATTCTACAAAAATTCAGACCACTTCACAGGCGTTGATTTTTCAAAATAATTGTGTTTTTTTTTATCTGAAGCAATTTACAGCCGAGTAATGAATTTTTTTAAATGTATTTCTTTCAAAGACGAACACTCGAGTGCAAAAAATTAAAAATTAAAATCAAACGCAGGGATAAAATCCTACAAAAATTCAGATCACTTCACAAGACGTCGATCTTTCAAAATAATTTTGGTTTTTGAATGTGCAACAATTTTTAATCAAGTTGTGAATTTTTCAAAATGTTTTTTTACCAATAACGAACACTCGAGCGCAAAAGATAAAAAAAAATAATATAAAACGCTAGGATACAATCCTTCAAAAAGTCAGTATACTTCACAAGGCGTTATTCTTTAAAAAAAATTGGTTTTTGAATATGCAATAATTTTCAGTCGAGTTACGAATTTTTTAATTTTTTTTTGTAGAACTCTCGAGCGCAAAAAATTGAAAATTAATATGAAACGCACGGACAAAATTATACAAAAATTCAGACAACTTCAAAAGACGTCAATATTTTAAAATAATTTTGGTTTTTGAATGTGCAGCAATTTTCAGTCGAGTTATGAATTTTTTTCAATGACGAACACTAGCGCAAAAAATAAAAAAATTAAGTCATTTGTGCAATTAAATATTTTATGGTCAGGACCAAACATTAACATTTTATTGAGATTGGTAATATTTTGGGCGATAGCAGAGGCGTGGCTAGAAATTCGCTGGTTAATTGAATAGAAATATATGCAGGATAATGCATATTACAGTTTCACCAAAAGTGTACAAAACTTTGTCACAATGCAGATTAGTCAATGTAGTCCCAGTTCTAATTGTAAGGCCGAGCTGAAGTTCCTCAATATATATAATCGGAAGGTAAATATTAAAGTATAACATTTCCTCGTTTCGTTTCGTGGTTTAGTTAATTAAATGTTGGGCAATTCCCAGTTTGGGAACACTTGCAGGGAATTTAGTTGTTCGTGTACAAGATGGCAAATAGAAAACGCGGCGGGGGCACAGGGCGAGTTAATAAATTTTCTTTTTAGCAATTTATTTCGGAGACGTATAACTGGCTGCTATTTAACTATATTTAAAAATGATGTTGAAATATTTTTAAATTTTTCTCGAAAATCAAATTGATTAAAAAAAGTGTAGTTCTTTCCATTTTCAATATTTATGTGAAGGTTTGAACTCTTTGCACTCGTATTTCGCAAAGGGTTAGTTAATATAGATTTTTTTTTCCCAAAAAAAAGCCAAAAACTTCCACTTCCGGTTTTCAAAATTTAACCAAAAGCTTTGCAGTTTTTCAGTTGATCAAGGGCTTTATAGATTTTTTTAAATTTAATTTTTTGACTTATTTATGAACAAAGTGATATTCGCACTGTAAGAGGTCGAGAATCATCCCCAAAGTGAACTATGGTCAGGCGGAACTGCCGCGGCCCGCTCTCGCTTTTTGCTCTCCTGAAAAGTAGCATTTCCTTTATTGATGTTCCTTTTTCTCTGATCCCATCAGAGATATCAAGTTTTTTTTATTTGTTCGTGGCGAGCTTTTTCTGCAGTTCGCGATGCGGCGTGAAAATGCGCAAGTGTGTACGATGCATAATGTACTGGGGATAATCATTAAAAACATGCTAATATGATTTATTTGACTAACTAACAAATGCATTCAAAATATATATACGTTCTCGTCAATAAATATATTATTATTATGATGATTTAAAAATTATGTTTTGTTTATTTTATTCTAAAGAACGCGGAGTAAAGACGAATCTGAAAATTAAAACTTGTGCCATCGAAATTTTAAATTGGAGCACTCTTGACCCGGATTCGGTCACTGTTAAAAAAGAAACCGGGAGAGTGCCCGAAAGTTTTAACGAAATTTAATTAGAAAAGAAACATAATTGTATTCGGTCTGCAGCCGTTTCTAAATACTGCGCTAACGTTGCTCGCACGTGAATTTTCGCATTCAAGTTGTTTACGAAATGGCCGAATAAAAATCTCAACTTTTGTTCGTTCAATTTTCGCCGTAACGAGCGCCGGAGCGAGGAACGAATTTTCCAGCCCTTCCCACAAGTATTAGAATAAAAATGTTATAGATGGCTTCCTATAAGTTTTCATGTATTCCTTGTATTTTTTTTTTCTTTAGGGTTAAAGCGACATTTCCTGGTATTACGCATCCTTTATTCTCGGGAGACGAGACAGAGGAGACAAAAACGAAACGAAAAGAGATTTCATCCGTGTGACTTTCTAACGGCATGACAGGAATCCTTATAGAATCCAGCTTTTTCATAAAGATAATTTAAATAATAAGATATTTCAATTATCTTCCTGGCAATTCTTGTTAAATAAAATACGTAAGGTTTTTGATATCGAAAGATCTAAAGTTTTAATGGTTTTGTATTTACTTACGGATACTTTTCTATGACAATATATTAATGCGATAACTTTGATCAAAGATTTTTTAGGTAAGGTGTGAGCCACAGAATTTTGTTTCAGAGAGAGAAAGAGAGAAATAGCAGTCATGTCTGAGATTATTTTTTTTTAAATCTAATTCAATTGAAATAATAATAATATGCGACATACCTCATTTATCTCACTCTGTCACCAACTCTGAAATAACATTTTGTGGCTCACACGATACTTTGTTAATAATAATTTATTACGTCTAGATTTTTTACTTTATTTCATAACTTTCGAGTTGAAATAATTGAAATGTTAAAATGCAAGCCGTTATATTTTATATATCAATTATATAATATTACCAAGAGAATCCAATTAAGTTATCGACCCGTGGTTTCCAGTTTATGACATTGGAAGATTAATCGTATTACACATCTCCCCATAATTGTTTATTTTGGCGGTGTCTTTTGAGTCGTAATTCGGGTATTAATTTCCAGTGGGTGTAGTTTCCAGAAATTATCGCGTATATTAACTAAAGAGGAAAGTCAGAATTTCGGATTGAAATGTTTCGGATGGTCGGGTTGGTGTAACCCCAACTTAATCTTAATTTATTTCCCTCCTAAAATTAAAACAATCTGTTACATTATTGGACGTGCAATTTAGTCCTTTATAAAACGAATCGTAATTATCGCTAGTTTTTTGTCGGTTTCTTCGCCCTAATTAATTTGCCGACCCGCTATAAATCCATATTTAACGAGTTTATCTATTCAGGCAATAATTAGCGGCCATTCAGGGGGTTAAATCGTCTATAAGAAAATCCGGAGGTGCTTACGCACATTCGCAGTTCGCGAATCGCAGAAATTACGGATCTTGGAATTGATTTTTGTTTCCGTATTTGCGAGAAGCGTATTCCTTATCCTTGGCTAATGGAACAAAATAAAAGGATTTGTAAATTTGATGGTGTGCCCTTAGTTATCCAGCATTGGAGGACTTGTAGCGGTAAATTCTCACGACAGGAGACATTATTTTAGCCCGAGAATCCTTGTAGTTCCTTCTACGGTCGGCACAAGGGCTCCTATTCCGACTCCGACTCCGGTGGCAACCAATAGCTCACGCCATGTCCTGCTGAATTTCTACCGGTTCTGTCTCTGTGTCTCTCTATGCTTAAGGCGGCCCTTTGGGACATTTCAGTCTCGCCGTGTGATTCCAATTCGAACCCCTACCACGACATTTGACCATCTATTATACCAGTGCTTTTAAAACAAATCATTTGATTACCATCATATATTATGCATCCGCATCGACGTACATTCAATTCGACCGAGATAAATCGCTGAATAAATCAGCAGGCTTTATTCTAATCCGTACTATTGAAAAAATCTTCGTTTGTAATGTGGCAACACTCTTTTATTCAACTCAACACGTGACATTTAATTTGGTCATTTCTTCATTCTTTTGCCACAAAACTAAAAACCCGAAAACAGGCCAGTAAATTACTTTATTAGGACCACTATCAATCTCAAATAGAGATAGTAATATCTGACATGTTCTTCGATAGTAAGGAAGCAAAACGTAAAAATTCACGTCCTCGAAGTTCGAATTTTGATATTTTTTTAAATTGCAGTACAGCCAAATGCGATCTCGATTTTGATGATTTCGACGACCAAATGCACCAAAAAATCAAAATCGCAATTTCAAACATTCGGACTTCGAAAACGTGAATTTTTTACGTTTTGCGATGATTTCACAAAAATATTTAAACTTTAAACGTTAAATTTGGTGAAGAAATATTTTTGTGAAATCATCGCAAAACGTAAAAAATCACGTTTTCGTAGTCGGAATATTTGAAATTGCGATTTTGAATTTTTTTTTTAATTGCAGTGCAGCCAAACGCGATCACGATTTTGATGATTTCGACGACAAAAAGCACCAAAAAATCAAAATCGCAATTTCAAACATTCGAACTTCGAAAACGTGAATTTTTTACGTTTTGCGATGATTTCACCAAAATATTTTAACTTTAAACGTTAAAGTTGGTGAAGAAATATTTTTGTGAAATAATCGCAAAACGTAAAAAAATCACGTTTTCGAAGTCGGAATGTTAGAAATTGCGATTTTGATTTTTTTTTTAAATTGCAGTACAGCCAAACGCGATCTCGATTTTGATGATTTCGACGACAAAATGCACCAAAAAATCAAAATCGCAATTTCAAACATTCGGACTTCAAAAACGTGAATTTTTTACGTTTTGCGATGATTTCACAAAAATATTTAAACTTTAAACGTTAAAGTTGGTGAAGAAATATTTTTGTGAAATATTCGCAAAGCATAAAAAATTCACGTTTTCGAAGTCGGAATGTTTGAAATTGCGATTTTGATTTTTTTTTATTTGCAGTACAGCCAAACGCGATCTCTATTTTGATGATTTCGACGACAAAATGCACCAAAAAATCAAAATCGCAATTTCAAACAATCGGACTTCGAAAACGTAATTTTTTTACGCTTTGCGATGATTTCACAAAAATATTTAAACTTTAAACGTTAAAGTTGGTGAAGAAATATTTATGTGAAATCATCGAAAAACGTAAAAAATTCACGTTTTCGAAGTCGGAATATTTGAAATTGCGATTTTTATTTTTTTTTTTATTGCAGTACAACCAAACGCGATCTCGATTTTGATGATTTCGACGAGAAAATGTACCAAAAAATCAAAATCGTAATTTCAAACATTCGGACTTCGAAAAGGAGAATTTTTTACGTTTTGCTATGATTTCACAAAGATATTTAAACTTTAAACATTAAAGTTGGTGAAGAAATATTTTTGTGAAATATTCGCAAAACGTTTTCGAAGTCGGAATATTTGAAATTGCAATTTTGATTTTTTTTTAAATTGCAGTACAGCCAAACGCGATCTCAATTTTGATGATTTCGACGACAAAATGCACAAAAAAATCAAAATCACAATTTCAAACATTCGGACTGCTAAAACGTCATTTTTTTACGTTTTGCGATGATTTCACAAAAGTTGGTGAAGAAACATTTTTGTGAAATCATTGCAAAACGTAAAAAAATCACGTTTTCGAAGTCGGAATGTTTGAAATTACGATTTTGATTTTTTTATTAATTGCATAACTGCCAAGCGCGCTGTCCCATTTTGATTATTCAAACGTTAAAATATGTCAAATTTAATGTAGCTTTAAAACGGGTTAAAACAATTGGAAAAAAATGTTCTCGAGAAAGCAAAAACAACGTGATTTTGAAACAGTGAAAAATTACGCAAATAATTTAATTTTTCCATATTTTTCTTCTCATTCTTAAATGTCTGTTATTCATTGATTTTGAAGATTTTGGTTTTGATTATTTTGATTTTGAAGATTTTCATTTTGAGGCACACCCTGATATCGATTTTAAATTTATTTTCACAGCCTGTATATTGCTCGAAAATGATACCTCTTAACATTAGGCAACTTCATATACAAGGCCTGAATGTTAGGCAACTTACTAACGTAACGCTCAAGGTTATTCAAGGTCGCCCCAACTGAAGCCATTCCTACTTTTTCCCAATTTTAAAGTACCTGTAAAACACTTCCCTAATATCGCCGAAATCGGACTCGAATTGCGCCCATTACGCGATCTCGATTTTGAAGATTCTGACGACAATATGTACCAAAAAATCAAAATCGCAATTTCAAACATTCGGACTTCGAAAACGGGAATTTTTTACGTTTTGCGATGATTTCACAAAAATATTTAAACTTTAAACGTTAAAGTTGGTGAAGAAATACTTTTGTAAAATCATCGCAAAACGTAAAAAAATCACGTTTTCGAAGTCCGAATGTTTGAAATTGCGTTTTTGATTTTTTTATTAATTGCATAACTGCCAGACGCGTTGTCCGATTTTGATTATGCAAACGTCAAAATATGTCAAATTTAATGTAGCTTTAAAACGTATTAAAAAAATTTGGATTTTTTTTTTCTCGAGAGAGCAAAAACAACGTGATTTTGATACAGTGACAAAATACGCAAATCATTTAATTTTTCCTTATTTTTCTTCCAATTCTTTAATGTCTGTTATTCATTGATTTTGAAGATTTTTATTTTGATTATTTTGATTTTGAGGCACACCCTGATATCGTTAAATTTATTTGCACAGCCTGTATATTGCTGGAAAATGATACCTCTTAACGTTAGGCAACTTCGTATACACGGCCTGAACGTTAGGCAACTTACTAACGTAACGCTCAAGGTTATTCAAGGTCGTCCCGATCTCGATTTTGATGATTCCGACCACAAAATGTATCAAAAAGTCAAAATCGCAATTTCAAACATTCGGACTTCGAAAACGTGATTTTTTTACGTTTTGCAATGATTTCACAAAAATATTTAAACTTTAAACGGTAAAGTTGGTGAAGAAATATTTTTGTGAAATCATCGCAAAACGTAAAAAATTCACGTTTTCGAAGTCGGAATGTTTGAAATTGCAATTTTGAATTTTTTATTAATTGCATAACTGCCAAGCACGTTGTTCCATTTTAATTATTCAAACGTCAAAATATATCAAATTTAATGTAGCTTTAAAACGGATTAAAAACTTTTGGAAAATTTTTTCTCGAGAAAGCAAAAACAACGTGATTTTGAAACAGTGACAAATTACGCAAATCATTTAATTTTTCCTTATTTTTCTTCCAATTCTTAAATGTCTGTTATTCAATGATTTTGAAGATTTTGATTTTGATGATTCTGATTTTGAAGATTTTGATTTTAAGGCACAGCCTGATATCGATTTTAAATTTGCACAGCCTGTATATTGCTCGAAAATAATACCTCAGATCGTTAGGCAAGTTCATATACACGGTCACGCGTGCGACCTACGCCTGAACGTTAGAAAATATTGACAAAAACAAAAAACAGTTAAGGTAAACGCCCACTTCCGGTGTACGAAATTTTACCAAAAGCTTTTCAGTTCTTCGGATTATCAAATAAGATGTATGTTCAAAGTTTTATATCAATTGCTCTATTAGTTTTTGAGATACAGCGCGCACAGACAGACACACACGCAGTAACTTACTAACGTCACGCTCAAGGTTATTTAAGGTCGTCCTAAGTGAGGTCATTCGTACTTTTTCCCAATTTTAAAGTACCTGTAAAACACTTCCCTAATATCGCCGAAATCGTCTGGAATTGCTGGTCCGCCCGTGCGAAAAGCGCCCATTAAGAATGATAGGAATTAGCGTAGCAACGTGGCACAACCGATAATGTTAAAATATTCATGAACTCCAATGGACTGGGGTTCGAACCAACGACGCCTCGCACCGAAAGCAGGTGCTCCCGTCGCCATATTGCTTTTATTGATACATAAATATAAATATTTGCGCGCCACTTCCCCTCCATTTCACTCGGGAATAAAAGTGCGGAAATATTTCCGAGGGCTGAATTTATTCGGAGTCACCTCAGAATCGGATAAAGTGTCTGCAAGAACATTCGGGAACATTAGTGTTTTGGCCTGCGGCTGGAACACTCAAATCCTTTAAGCGTAACAAAAAGCGCGATCAGTTTCGCCATCGGGAAGAAATACGTGCGAAAACGGCGAGTCAAGCTGTTCATTTACCGATTGCACATTACATATTAAAGAAGTCTCATAAATCTTTATAGCGTATCAATAATCGATGTGAAAATGTCCGTGCGTTTTTTAATTAAGCAACATTTTAAAGTAATTTAAGTACAATAATCATTTAGGCGTGTTTGCGTGTTAAGGGCCAATAGCATTATTTCTTTTAACCTGCTTAGACCTATAAAATACCTGGTATAATAAATGGCTTTTGTCACTCACTCCTAGCCTTTGCCCCAAGGCACGGCTTGCTGAGGTAACGACATCTTCAAATGCTGACACGAACACGCTTTGTATATACACTTTTATCTCTTGATATTAATTCTCACCTTACTACCTTTACTACCTGTGTTGACTGTAAGTACTAAAATAGAAGTAGAATACGAATAGGTCTAGGTCATTCCGTACTTCTCGCAGACTCTTTACAGAAAACATATTAATTTTGATCTAAGATCTAAAAGGCTGAAACACCTCTGTTGAGGTCATTTGTAGAAGCGTCTTGTCTCTTTCTCTCTAGATCGCGTATAAATGATCCGTGATTACAAAATAATGACATTTTTTAGATTTAAAGGAATTCATAAAAACAGTTTGAATTTTAACTCTCGTGGTTTCAATTTTGTTAAATCAATATTCAATGTTGATCATATTTAGTTTACAATCGATTCATATTTGTTTCATTGTGTGATTATGTTGGCAATTAATATATAAAATTCAAATGCATAAATTGAAATTCCTAGTAATTTATATTTCGGCGTGTATAACAATTTTAAAATTTTTATTTGTATCTTTTAATTAGTACGTATTGAATTACTATGGCAAAAACAGCAATTTTTCAATTAAATATTTTATAGTAAACATATTATTTCGAACTATTTATTCATATAGTAGTATTATTATTTTACAGCCACAATATTCCAGCTATCTAAATAACACACGATTTAATGTATTGATTACTGCACACAGATTCTAGATAAATATAAATAATTTAGTTTAAACTCAAGTTCGACTTATTTTGAGAATATTAATATGACTAATTACAGAATGTACGCTGAATGCATTGCTATTAAAATTGTCTACCGTATTGCTATGCAACACACACACGCGTGCATTATAAGTTAACTACCCTACCATACATGCGGCGCATGCGTGTTGGGTGTATATCAAATTATATACTTTAAACCAATAATGTTGCTTGAATTAATTAGATCGGATTCACTTTGTCAATAATTAACATGCCGCTGTAATAAAATACGATTGTGGTCAATTTGGTAATCGTGACCCGCATGCACACGCCAACAATTATGGATGATATTGCATCGTTACACTCTCGAATTTCCTTCAAATGGTAGATCTGGTAAACCGGACTAGCCTTTCAATCGGCAATTACAGTGCAGTTTCATTCAGAGATCTAGAAAAATACATTTATTGACCATTACAGAGTACGGAATTCAAATTTCAAAGACTCGTTGTTTCATGTTCAGATCATTTGCCGGCATTACATGTGAATTATAGCCCTCGTGAAAGACATCCTCTTTCAGCTACTTTGTATGCGGAGGGCTTCAATGTTTCTCTCCGTTCATAATAAATTTGCGAACTGACTCATACCACCAGCATCGCAATTTAAATTATTTTTAAGGGAAGGATAAAAGGAGGAACAAACATGATTATACTCATTTGAATAATTCTATAATTACAACTTTATGCTTACTGATAAAAATTCGATACCAGGGAGGAAAATTGTTTAAATTACATATTATACAAAAAAAAAACGTTTTTTGCTCGAGAAATAATTAAACTTTCGCCTCATGGCACTTTTTCACGAAACGACATTAAACAGTTATAATGCCGGCGTAAGAACATAAGATTCGTCTAACAGATTTAAATATTCATGAAAGTTCTTGCATTTATTAATAGTTCTAGACTATTGTCCTGCTTTTATGTAAAACATATTTCTTTGGTTAAGCGTTTTATGTGCGGCGATAAAGAGCCATCCGATTATTTACTATTCATTAAATGTAATATGTTTTAGAAATGGGCTTATATTTAAACTTATATCACTTTTTATAAGGCAATGGATAAAGACAAGCGCTATTGCATTGTGTGCCGTTTTTGGACCATGTGCTTCTAACGACCCAGAGGAGAAGAGAAAAGGTATCGTAGAGAACAGACCTGTTAAGCTTCACAAAACTACTCATAGTGGAAGGTGTTGAAAGTAACGAAAAAATACAGTACACTATCCCCTTGAAAGGTTTGGAAGACTCACAGGACATGGGAACATGAGCGTTCATTTATCTTAAAGTTTTGCCAAACTCGTCGTAATCTTCTTTTTGTCGAACATTTTGGTTCCAGAAGACCCAAAGGGTTGAAGATAATCAGTAATTATAGCAATTAAATTTCTATCTTTAACATAAAATCATAAGCAAACTAGAAGCTATTGCATTAACAAAGAGTGACTGCCTGACTGCTTCGCACTTCTCAAATCCATCTAAAAATATTGTATTTTTGCTATACTGGAGAATGATCGACGTACTGGAAACAAAATGTCAACACTCGAAACTTGATTTTTAGAAAAACGAAATTTGCATCTTGTGATTGAAAAAAAATCTAAAAAAATTAGAATTAGCTTCAAACTTCTCAAATTCATCCAGATATATTGTATTTATAACAAACTGAAAAATAATCGACATACCTCCGCTGGAAACCAAATATCAGCCATCTAAACTTGATTTTTGGAAAAAACAGAATTTGCATCTTGTGATTTAAATAATTCTAAAGAAATAGTGACCGCCAGAATTAGCTTTAAACTTCTCAAATCCATCCAGAAATATAGTATTTTTAACATACAGAAAAATGATCGATATATCCCTACAGGAAACAAAATGTCAGCACTCAAAACTTGAGTTTTAGAAAAACAGTGATTTAAAGAATTCTTTAAAAATAGTGACTGCCATAATTATCATCAAAAATCCTTAAATCCATCCAGAAATATTTCATTTTCAATATAATGGAAAATGATCGACATACCCCCACTGGAAACAAAATGAACTTGATATTTAGATAAACGAAATTTGCATGTTGTGATTCAAAAAATTCCAAAAAAATTGTGACTGTTAGAATTAGCTTCAAATTTCTCAAATGCATCCAGAAATATTGTATTTTTGACCTACTGGAAAATTATCGACGTACCCCCACTGGAAACAAAATGTCAACACTCGAAACTTGATTTTTAGAAAAACGAAATTTGCATCTTGTGATTTAAAAAAATCTAAAAAAAATAGTCACTGCCAGAATTAGCTTCAAACTTCTCAAATCTATCCAGAAATATAGTATTTTTAACATACAGGAAAATGATCGACAAGTCCCCGCTGGAAATGTCAGCACTCTAAACTCTTGAGTTTTAGAAAAACAGAATTTTCGTCTTGTGATTTAAATAATTCCTTAAAAATAGTGACTGCCATAATTAGCTTAAAAAATCCATCCAGAAATATTGCATTTTCAACGTACTGGAAAATGATCGACATACCCCCACTGGAAACAAAATGAACTTGATATTTAGGTAAACGAAATTTGCATGTTGTGATTAAAAAAATTCCAAAAAAATTGTGACTCAGAATTAGCTTCAAATTTCAGAAATGCATCCAGAAATATTGTATTTTTGACCTACTGGAAAATGATCAACGTACCCCCACTGGAAACAAAATGTCAACACTCGAAACTTGATCTTTAGAAAAACGAAATTTGCATCTTGTGATTTAAAAAAATCTAAAAAAATAGTGACTGCCAGAATTAGCTTCAAACTTCTCAAATTTATCCAGATATATTGTATTTATGACAAACTGAAAAATGATAGACATACCCCTACTGGAAATAAAATGAACTTGATATTTAGATAAACGAAATTTGCATGTTGTGGTTCAAAAAATTCCAAAAAACATTGTGACTGTCAGAATTAGCTTCAAATTTCTTAAATGCGTCCAGAAATATTGTATTTTCGACCTACTGGAAAATGATCGACGTACTCCCACTGGAAACAAAATGTCAACACTCGAAAGTTGATTTTTAGAAAAACGAAATTTGCATCTGGTGATTTAAAAAAATCTAAAAAAATAGTGACTGCCAGAATTAGCTTTAAACTTCTCAAATCTATCCAGAAATATATTTTTGAAAAACTGGAAAATGAAAACAAAATGTTAGCCATCGAAACTTGATTTTTAGAAAAAACAGAATTTGCATCTTGCGATTTAAAAAATTCTAAAAAAATAGTGACTACCACAATTAGCTTCAAACTATCGATGATCGACATATCTCCGCTGGAAACAAAATGTTAACTATCCAAACTTAATTTTTAGAAAAAACAGAATTTGCATCTTGTGATTTAAAAACTTCTAAAAAAATAGTCACCGCCAGAATTAGTTTCAAACTACTCAAATACATCCAGAAATATAGTATTTTTAACATACTGAAAAATGATCGACACACCCCCACTGGAAACAAAATGTCAGCACTCTAAACTTGAGTTTTAGAAAAAAAAATGCATCTTGTGATTTAAAAAATTCTAAAAAAATTCCGACTACCGGAACTAGCTTTAAACTTCTCAAATCCATGCATAAATATTGTATTTTTGACATATCGGAAAATGATCGACATACACCCGCTGGAAACAAAATGCCAGCACTCGAAACTTGATAAAATATAATTTGCATTTTGTGATTTAAAAAATTCTAAAAAATAGTAAGCGCCAGAATTAGCTTCAAACTTGTCAGATCTATCCAGAAATATTGTATTTTTGACAAACTGGAAAATGATCGACATATCCCGGCTGGAAACAAAATGTTAGCCATCGAAACTTGATTTTTAGAAAAAGCAGAATTTGCATCTTGCGATTTAAAAAATTCTAAAAAAATAGTGACTGCCAGAATTAGCTTCAAATTACTCAAATACATCCAGAAATATAGTATTTTTAACATACTGAAAAGTGATCGACATACCCCCACTGGGAACAAAATGTCAGCACACTAAACTTGACTTAAAAAAAAAATCTTGTGATTTAAAAAATTCTAAAAAAATTCCGACTACCGGAACTAGCTTCAAACTTCTCAAATCCATCCATAAATATTGTACTTTTGACATATCGGAAATGATCGACATACACCCACTGGAAACAAAATGTCAGCACTCCAAACTTGATTTTTAGAAAAATATAATTTGCATTTTGTGATGTAAAAAATTCTAAAAAATAGTAAGCTCCAGAATTAGCTTTAAACTTGTCAAATCCATCCAGAAATATTGCATTTTTGACATTCTAGAAAATGTTCGACATATCCCACAGTATTTTTTTACGGTAATCAAATCAAACTACTAATTGTTTCATTTATTTACTCTATAGTACTTGAGCAAAAATTCTGTAATGAACTAATTTTACTCATGATGTATGGCGCGGAAACTACGACAACAAGTGTCGTCGGCGTCGCGCGCACGAGATGAGACGGAATTTATTTGGCTCCAAATGCACGTTCAGAATGTTCAACCGCTCAACACAAACACATCCACAAATATGTATTAATATGTTAATTATATACTTTTAACTATATTTATATATGTATTAGGGTGGCAAAAAGTGTAATAAATTGATTTGATTTGATTTGATTTGATTCACCACTGCGCTAACGAAATGTCGTGCCAGAAGTAAATTGGCACGGTTAAAGGCACGCCGCGTTCCATTCGATTTTTCTCTACTCATTAAACTTTCGCAGGTATTGTTTTAACATTTAAATGTCGAAATAGTATAAAACTCTATTTAATTTAAAAAATCTTGCTAAGGTGGAAACTAGAGGTAGTGCCATGGCTCCTTGGCTCTATATGACGAGCTGCCCCTGTGTAATGCTATTGTTGAACTTTTAATTTGAAAATATTTAAAGGTTTTTGAGATGCAGGCAGGTTGTTAAA
Organism: Ocypus olens; assembly: GCA_910593695.2. Taxonomy (NCBI): domain Eukaryota; kingdom Metazoa; phylum Arthropoda; class Insecta; order Coleoptera; family Staphylinidae; genus Ocypus; species Ocypus olens. The sequence goes on along the minus strand of OU343057.1, from coordinate 3,043,246 downwards.
TGCGATTTAAGTATTTAGAGAGACACCTCAACAGGCAATTGAGAGGTCTTTTAGAATCAATTTAATTTTAATCTTGTATTTTCGTGTCGATAGATTTTATTGTGGATTTGTTTACTATATCCGTTGACACTCTAAGTTTTCTCCAATCGATTGATTGCTGTACATATTAAATTACATCAAGCTTAGACCACGAATTGATAGATTATGGTATTTATATTGGTATAACCTTGAAAGAGCGATTCGATTTTCCGAAATAAAGTTTGTAGAATTGATGCGAAAAATATGAAAATAACTCCATACGAAATTGGTTTGTTTCCGAGTGTGTTTTCATGATTCATATTTTTGCGAATAGAGATGCCCACTATAAACTGGGAGAAACCATAGATTTTGCATAGAGAAGTTTTTATTACAAGGCATTTGGGATATAAATACAAAGGCTTATTCGAAGTGAGGGACCGTGAATTTTGTATTCACCCTGGGGAAGATGCTGTAATATATAAAGTTAAAGATATCTGTTGCTCGTGCGGCTGCCTTATTTCAACTTGCATACATGTTTCTGACATTCGGAATTAAAACAGGATAATCCTCAGCGGCAGCCTAAACCATTTTTTTGCTAAGGGGGTTGTCACCCTCCGTGAGGCGGGGTCGAGATCCGAATCGGGTAGACTCAGGTGTAGCATGTCCGCGCGATTGAGCAATATATCAGAATTCATCCCTTAGATATAAGGTGCACGTCTGAAATTTATTACAATTTTTCTATTTGAAATATCTTGGATCATAACGTATGATTTGACAATGCTGCTTTTGAATTGTGGTTAAAGTATGGATTTTATTGCAGCCCTTAAATGCGTTTTGTATTTCTAGATATACTCGTACTTGGTTCTATACATGTTTAGGGTGACATGGGGCAAACCAACTCTCCGTGTATATTGCATATATGTATATGGGGTGCAGCTTAAAATGGGTTGTCGCCTTGATTTATTTAGCAGTTATGTAAGATACATGGCGGCGGAGCAACAGGGTGTAATATCACTTTTATCAAACAATATTCAGCGTTACAAATTACTACAGCAGGTTTCTTTTCGTTATAATTATGGTACTAATATCGGTCTCATGTGTCGAACAAATATTCTAATGCTATCATTCCATATTATCGATATTGGAAATAACATCGCAGCAAACGCTCCCCGTTTCAATATCATACCATTATAAATATGTAACGAGAATCATGTGGGCAACAATACAATCTATATTCTATAGATGTTGGTCTTATTATGGCTTCAGCAAATATTTACGCAAGTAAATAATAATAAATGTGGATTAAAGTAAAAATATAGGTTTGTATGTATTGTAGACTTCGGCAAATAAAACGCATTTACTATTGCGATTATTGGTTTAAATAAGGTCGTTCAACAGAATTAATTCAAAACACTCTGGGTAACCTTGAAGGGTTGCAGATTAAATAAGTAAATCACGAAAACAGATCGATCAAGTACCTTTTAATTAGATGATTTATATTTGTAGTCTCTGTATCTGTCGTTAAGTTTTATGTAATTTAAAGTCAGTAAGTGATTAAATCCAAAAGAAAGAAAAAGAAAGTTTGTTAATTTTACATTTGATATGGCACTATTTTCGAATATAAATTACTTCAAAAACCGTTTTTTATTATTATTAATATTTAAATTCATTAGCCAGGAAAGTATTTGTTTCAATAAGTTATTTGTTTATAGTCTTAGTAGGATGTACTTTTGCATTCACGAACAGGTTGAATATTCACATATTCAGGCTATATTTCGTCTTTATTCAATTTATTTAAATTAACATTTCCGCATATAGTAGAAATATCATCCTCCGCATAGTGAGAAAATATGCTTTATTAACATAACACCATTTTTTCATTATTTCTATACAATACACCCACTTTCTCAAATTTAATTTAGGTTAAAGTTTTAGTTTTAGTTAAAGTCACCAGTTACTAATTGAAGTGTGTTAGACTACAGCAACATTTTGGGGGATTGTCTAGAGAAAACTGATTATAGAATTAGTATGTTAATTTCCTTTCAAGTCCAAATAACGCCAGAAATGCTCATTGGTGCGTATTATCCCACGCCAAAGATACACTAAAGGTTCGTTTAGACACGACATATAAGGCTCTGTGCGTATCCTGGCTACGTTAAACAAATATTACCTTTGTATGTAATAATTTATTTATGCGCCAACCGTTTAGCAATTGTACGCCACTGTGACCCACTGAGTTACAGTGATCATTATGATATTGATAAAAGGCAAAATAGTATTCCATTAGGCGATTTTAGAGTTTCCTTTGTTTTAAAATTTAAAAAAAACTTGAATTGAAAAAAAAAACATACTACAAATCATACAAATTTATAGTCTATTTTTTTTAAATTATTTTATACAAATACAGGGTGTCCCATTTTAAATTGCCACCTCAAATATCTCGAAATCTGAGCAACATGGCAAACAATGTTTCAGATGAAAATTGCTGATGACCTTGAAAATTACATTGGGGTCAATTTTCAAGATCAAACGAAGATCAACTATGATTTTTCAAATGAAACACCCTATTCTACGGGACAAAATACAAACTTTTTGTAGGAAACTTTTTTTTTTAAATGCTTTTTTTCACGAATTTTGTCCATCATGCTGTTTGAAATCTCAGGCTGTGATTCATGCATTACCCTCGGAATTAGCGTCCCACGATGTGCACCACGTGGAGGTTTTCTTTTTTTTGAGTTAGGCATGAGCCATTCAGTCATTATTATTTTATGTATTTAATTTGGGATGGGTAAATGAACAAATGAATAACGTCAGACGTATACACAACAACCATGGACCCGACCGAATACTTCTCGATCCCCGAAAAATTTTTCGGCCGGGCTGGGATTCGAACCCACACGGCACGCGGTGCAACAAGCGCTCGCCTGTACCCACGTGGAGGTTGCATATCATTGCCCCTGAAAAGGGCCGATGGTTTCAGTGGCTAGGGGTTCGATCTCGTTCTTGAATCAAATGCTCGATCAAGTGTCCATTCTCGTCAATGCACTTCAGTACCCGCTGGCAAAAGTTTACTTGAACATTTCGAAGGATTGTTATCGGCGCTTAGTTTATCTACGCGTCTTAACAAATGCGTAATTATCTTAATTTGCATTTTATGAGCTAACCATTGCTCCATTTCAATATTAACATAAATTCCGCATTATTGAAATTTCCAAACGAGATAGTTTTCGAAAAAGTACAGCTGCGCCGATTTACCGATGGTATCGTTAAGACCGTTTTCGCAGAACCATTCGTGGAATTGTGCAGCTGTCAGGACAACACAATGAGTTGTCGATGCGCCTCCCGATGCCTACGTGATAAAATCGGCTCGAACCCAAAATGTTCTGGGAAGTGCAATTTGCCGGTTCGGACACGTGCGCCCGAAGAAGAGTAGGGCGTGGACCCCGTAAAAGGCCAAGGAGCGCTCTCAAGACATCAGTCATTTCACAACACAACAGTCGACGCAGACGACCTTCACTGACGCCATAGCCGTCGATTCCGCCGCCGCTGCCGCTGCCGCTGCCGCTATCATTGCCGCCGGTCACTTATCCGCGGATTCGTTTGACCTTGAAAACTAACGGTAAGGTCATTTTCAAGGTCACCAGCATATGTCCCCCTCCCCTACGAACCCTACAACTTTTATCTGAAATATTTTTTGCCATGTTGCTCAGGTTTCGAGATATTCGGGGTGGAAATTTAAAATGGGACACCCTGTATAGTGGGATTCCAGGTGGAATATGACACGGTTCATAAGGTTACATAATTTATAAATTTACAAAATACAAATTAATAGTAAAAAAAATATACGATAGAAAATACCGTCCTTAAAAAGTCTGTTCAGTTATCTAAAAAAAATAGAACTAACTTTAGAGTTTTATACATATGTAGATTGCATGTATCATGTTAAAGTTAACACATATTTATATTATTAATAATACTGTATTTTATACATTAGATGGCCATTAAAAAAATTGAATGTGGCATTTTGTTTTTGCTGCAAACAATTCAGCAAAATTTTTTATAAAGTTGATCAGTGGTGATTATTCAGACTGAAGACATGCCGGAACAATAGTTTGTTTGAAAAGTTTGTTTAAAGGTGAGACGCAAGTCTCAATTCGCAGACTTTTTCAATTAACTATATCCATATATTATCAAGGGCGGCGATTTTATATATGTTTGCTCCTAGGCGACCAACAACCCAGGAACAGCCCTGTGTGTTACTTGCTATAAGCCATGCATGTAGTCCAATGGGCGCTTGGGGAATATATTAGGTTAATTCTATTATTTCCATATCCTATTCACTATAAACTAATAATAAGGAAAATGCAAGGTACAAGGAGCTGTGAATACTAATATTCGAGCGAATATCTAATCAAAAGAGAGTGAGCAAATTGAATTGAAATTAAATTTTTGTGGTAAATAAGTAAAAGCGAAAATTCAATTAAACACTGTTTATATTGTTTTTATGGTGTTATTCGAAGGATGTGAGGGAGACATATTGCAGTTCCGTGTATTTATACATCGAGAAAGAGAGAGAGATTAAAATAGTGCAAAAACATATTTTCGTCCGAAGCGTTGGGATATTAAGAAAATAAATAATGCAGCCGTTTTTTCGGGGATGTCTCGAAGGCGTTACACTTATATGAATGTGTAAGGGCAAGGACGGTAATGGTACGAGCTTATTTTATTTTCGTTGCCGTTTTCAACTCAATTTGGATCATGGTGTTAAAACCCAACAAAAACCAGTAAAGTAAATATCACTTAATCATAATAACATAAGAAGTAAATCCTTAAAATCAACTTAGCTCGTCCGTACGGTCCCGGCGGGCTGCGGACCTCAAACTCTTCGCTAAACATAACTTCACTGATGGTTAGTTTATTTAAATTACACCCATTTCAAGCCTCGTTATTTCTGCCACAAAAGTTTTCATTCTTGGACTCGAAATGAATTGTTGTAGTTTGGAGTTGCGTCACACCAGTTCAACGAGTTAATTAGATATATTAATCACTTTTTATTAGCCCTCCCCGGGAGTGTAATGCCGTAGAGTGCTTCCAGATTTCATCTCCGACGAGTTGTAATTATGGAAGCAGCAACGACGCCGTTTAACTCCGCCGATGCCGATGCCGACATCGACACCGACGTCATGCTTATATTTGAAGCGGAACTTGTATACAAATGCTTGAATCTCGGACGTCTTTAAATATCATTTGTTCACCTAAGTACATAATCGGTGGAACTGTTGTTCGCAACCGCGTTGCTGTCTGTAGAGTCTTTGACAAATTTCGACTGTTATTTATTAACTAACGTGATGACATTACATGTAGGTAAATTATTACTAGATGGCGCCAGTCAGATTCAAGAGCGTGTCGTAGTCATAATTGTATTATTGGTATACAACATTATCATGCATTTTCAATAAGTTATTTGTTTATAGTCTTAGTAAGACTTAATTTTTGCTTGCAGATTAACGAACAGGTTGAATATTCATATATTCAGGCTACATTTCGTTTTATTGTATTTATTATCATGCATTTACTCTCTACGCAATCATGTGTGTACGTATGCCGTCCAAGGCGAGAAAACTCGGTTTTCGGCAATGACGCACACGCAAACATCCATTGATCAAATCATATCCTACTAAAGCATCGCAATAAAAATGTTGACCTGCTAGAAATAAATTTTCAGTATTGTCTCAAAAGCTATTGTTCCAATAAATAATAGATAGAAGTTGAAGAAGAAGAAGAACTGATACAGTACTCTGCAGTTATGCACATTTTAGAAATTAAATAATAAGCTTAATTAATATTAGAAACCCTTACGTTTTGCAGAAGCATTAAATAAATTAAATAAAGACTAGAAGTCTCTAACACGTAACACGTAACACGTAACAATAAACAATTATTGCTTGCAAAAGGTAGAGCAAACCACAAGCTCAAAGCTTGAATCCCATCGTTACGCAAAATTTAAAATGCTAAATGCCCAAGCTGTATTTTGCATTGTAATCAAATTCCAGGCCACGTGGAAAAATCAATAAACGTTAGCACAATGCTTAACCGGACTAGGGCATTATATGCAATTTCACTCAGCACTCGTGTTCGTAGCGATAAATAAAGTTGCAGCAGATGAAATATGTACGCCACGTAAGAATATGCGTAAGTACTTAAGCTCCCAGCGTACGTTCCGAGATGTGAGTATAAAATACAAACCACTCCCTCTATAACACATTCCTTGGGTCGGTTCGGAACTTCAGAACTCATTAATGAGGAATAGTTCGTGGACATGACTTGTCGTGCTTTTAAGAACATATTAAATATGGTGATCAACTATACGGAAATGTCGAGTAATTTATTTCCGAGTAATTAATTAACTATCCTATCATTATCTAACATACAAGCCGCCCTTTATGAACCACAATAGTGCAAGTAACTACGCTTTCATTACGGCTGGCTGTTCTCTTTCGCTGTAGATAAAACCCTGCTGAAGTGCGGAAACCCACATCAAACACGTTTGTCACGCGAAAGTTCTATTTTTGAGAATTTATTATGTTCGTATTTAATAAAGGGTGCTCCAGAAAAACAAAATACCGACCTGGAGGATAATACTTCGCGTACCTTGTCTCAGAGAATGCTATATAATTAGATGTTCGGAGTGCAAGTTTATTAGGTCAGTATACATTTAACAGGATTATTTTCTAATTTCTTGCCAACAGAATCATTTATTATTTTTCTACAATATCATTATTAATTATTAAAAAAAAACATTTTTTTAGCGAATTATTAAGGTCACTGGCGTGTAATATAAAACAATTATGTCACAGTCAAATGTGCTAATTTAGTTAATTGTTAGATTGACAATTTTTCAATACTTAAATCTTCTAGGAATAGATTTCAAAGTAATGGCCATTTCCTTGTTAAATACGTGCAGATAATCCCGTTTCGCACTTTACATTTTTGAATACTTCCAAAAATTCGTGCTACTTCACAAATGGAGCTGAAACTGGTAAGAAAAATATAGAATTATTCAGAAAGGAATACGAATTCACTGTGATATCTATCGATTTCACTAACGTTAGTTTTCAGGTAAGTGATAACTATTCCGATGTCACATTTCTTCGTATTTTATTTTCAAAGCGTTACAATTTTAATTCCAACTGTGGATCAAGAATTTATCGTATTTTTTCTAAAGCATTACGACGAAGAATAACTTTACTTGTATAGCAAATCCAAATATAAAGGACAATGTTAAAAATAAACGTTTTTTTTTAACATTCAGATGATATTTTAATTCAAAAATAAATTTTGAATTCCTAGAGAAAATTAAAGGAAGGATGGTTGACAGGAATTCGGGTTGAGGAAGAGCGGATGATTTGAGAATTGACCTGCCACAACCGATAATTTGTATAATAATCATTTATAATGATGAAAGGGACACACACTAAACATCCATGGACCCGCACGGCCATTTTTCGTTCCGAAAAAGTGACCGCCAGGATGGTATTCGAACCCACAACCACGAGGCCCGTAAGTAGGAGCTCTACTCACTGGGCCACCGCGGCCCTCAGAAAATATACCTAATATCTTAAAATTTTAATATTAGTCTTCATCATGTTTCATGAATGTTTTAAATTTTATTATTTTTAAAATTCATGTAGATAGATATATTATAAAGTAGTATTATGTAAGTAAATAGGTACTATCAGTGTATGTGGATTATTCTATTCACGGAATACCAAAATTAAAGTCACGACCTTAATTTTCATTTCATAGACTCCCAATTTTGATTTTCGCTGATATGGACCCCTTGCAGGTCATCGTAGAACCCTGGGGGTCGATATAGACCCCTTTGGGAATCACTGCTATACATTAATTCCACAAATGCGATAAATATATTTAAACTTATAACAGAACGAATTTTTGTTGGTGCTAATTTTTTTTTTCTTTACTTATGTTGAGCCATTCAGTCACACACTTAATTAATAATGTAAGACATATACAACAACCACGGATCCGAGCGAATACTTCTCGATCGCCGAAGGATGGGAATCGAACCCACACGGCCGCTGGTGCTACTTTTGTAGAAATGGAATCGATATAGTAGAAAACAAACGACGAAGCTAAAGTAAAGCTTATAAACAAATATTGTAACGACGATAAACCAGAGTGTTCGCTCGAGTTGGTCAGTTTGACAGCTTGTCCTGGGTATTAAGTTTACAAAGGTTACCCGAAATAATCAAATTTTTTGTTTTTCCTGTACCGTATGAAAATATATGAAGTTCTTTAGAGTACGTAAGTATACGGGAGCAACTGGGAGCCGCATCTTGTAAATATTATATGACCGCAGTGAGTAAGAAATAAGCAAAAGCGTTCCTCAGATTTATGGAAGTGTACGTTCTGTAATTCCATCCGAAATTGGGCATGCGTGACACATTCTGAAAGGCATTGGTTGTCCTGTGTCTGGATGCATTTTCCCATGGCAAATTCGTTGCTGAACGGCGACACAATTACAGAAGGGACTGGAACTAGGGACGGGAGGGAATGGTCACTGATTGCTCTATAATTGTATTCAGATTGCCTCTATGCCAGTTCCCTTTTAAATTATGTTTTCATTATAAAACTGTCGATGCTACTAATTGCGACGACTTTAGCTTAATCGGCAAAGATATATTCGCTATGCGCTGCATAATGTATCATTATGCATCCTCTGTAGAGCTAATCTAGAATCGGATGTTATATCCAGCCAGCGTCAAGATTACATACATTCCGTGCGTTAGAATGAAGAAAATTAGATGTGCTGTAGATCACGTTAGTAATGAAATTAAGATTTTGTGGTCATTAATGGTAATATTAGAACAACAATCAATAGTAATGGTTAATTTCTGCACGATCTACATCACGACCGTAAGACCGAAATTCTGCTCTAACACATACCTGACATTTTTTTTTATCTAATCCTTTAGATGAGTCATTTCATCGTGAAGAGTTGACTATTGAAGAGACTCACGACTTTCTTTTGTAGTGAAGAGTCGACTGAAAAGAGTTGATTATTGAAGTGACTCTTGATTCTTTTTTGGAAGTCAACTCATCGTGAAGAGTCGGCTGAAAAAAGTTGACTATTGAAGTGACTCATGTTTCTTTTTTGGGAGTCGACTCATCGTGAAGAGTCGACCGAAAAGAGTCGACTAGTGAAGTAACTCATGATTCCTTTGAAAAAATTTTGATTGATAAGTGAGTTACGACCACCATGAAACAACACATACGTAAAAACAACAAGTAAGTATTATAAGTATTACACTCTATCGGTATTTGCAGCAGTCCATTTACATCCCCGCGCTGTGTATGTTATCCTGGATTGTGCGGTGCACGTATTGTAGTGTTTTGTGCAATTTGTATTGCTAAAGCCCGACAAAAATTCATGCCGCCGGTTTTTACCCATCTGACCACTTAAATTATATCTAATACATGCGCGGTTTACGGCAAAAAAGTGTAAGCTTTTTCCAGCCCCGATACGCTAATCGATACGCAACTTTACAGTATTTAAACAGCGGGGGTTCTTTTAATACTTTTAATATGAAAATGTTTCCCCTGTCCTGTCAGCGGCATAAAAACAGCGGTAATCATTTAAGTCGGTAATGGCTTTGTTTTAAAGGATTTTTATGCCGATAAGGAATTTGTAAAGGTTATTGATTATTATATAAATTTGTAATACATTTTTTTATGGACTTAAATTTCTCATGTTCGGTGGTGTGGTGGGTAGAGCGCAAGCACCCGCTTGCTGCATCACGAGTCGTGTGGGCTCGATTCACCGTCGGGCGTGAAAATAGGCGTTGTGTTCGTCTGACATTATTCATTTTAAATTAATCTGAATATATTACCTATAATTCCATTATTACCTAGAATTCCGTTAGTGGCCGCGTACACAAAAAAAAACTCATACTGTTACTGTATTTTAAATTATTTTTTACTATTATAACGGACTTCATACTTTAAAGTGCAAAATGCATACATTGAGCTATCTTAACTACTGATGGGCAAGATCGATCAAAAAAGACCGAGTACTCGATCTTTGCAAATAATCGATCCGCTCGATCTTCCCCATATGACCAATCTGTTCGAGCCGCTCAATATTTTCAAGCCGCTCAATCTTTCGATCGATCAATGCCGCTCGATCTTTTCAAGCCGCTCAATCCTTTGATCGATCAAAGCCGCACGATCTTTACGAGCCGTTCGATATTCACAAGCCGCACGATCTACTCGAGCAGATCGAGCAAGAGATCGCGCGGCTCGATACATCAATTGATCGATTATCGCTCGATCTACTCGAGGAGATCGAGTAAGAGATCGCGAGGCTCGATACATCAATTGATCGATCATCGCTTGATCGATCTTTGAGATAATCGATCTTGCCCATCACTAATCTTAACGTACCTGCATTATTAGCATTATGTAATTATACAAAAAAGTGTATCTATAAATTGTAAGGTCACCAGAATGAAGAAAATATTGGCATAATTTTTTTTTTTATTTTAGAGTTTATCAAAAAATATTTTAAATAAAATTGGTTACGTGAGAAGTGCTTTATATAACTGTGACCTTGAACTTCTCCTACGTCATCACATAAGCGTAGTAATACACAATTTCAGTTTTTTTTTAATTATAATAATTTCATTTTTGAAATCAGAAGCATTTTTTAATTCCGGTAGATAATTTTTACTTGGTTTCATGAGCAAACAGAATATCGAAATGTACAAATGTAATAAGGGAGAGAATATCAACGTAAAATCAAGAAAATCTGGTAATCTGGTAAATATTCTTACTGCCTAGGTAGGCATATATTCAGGGCTGTTCCTGGCGGTGGTGCAAAAGGTGCAGCCGAACTAAGGCGCCGGCCGGCCATTCCGTGACCGTCTCTGAGTTTTGGAAAACGCAAATTTCACTCGACGATTAAAAAAAAGCATAAAATTTTTTTGGAAAACGAAAATTTCTCTCGACGATTAAAAAAAAAGTGTAAATTTTTTTTTTCACAAAATTTGCTTCAAGAGCCAGAGATCCATAAACAAACAATGCATGTTTATTTTTCAAAAAAACAATTGCCATACCTTACGTGAAAACAAAACGGCATCGCTTCAAACTCGAATTGCAAAAATTCGAAAAATTGTAAAAAATTAACCAAAGAATTTGCTTCAGAAGCTCAAGAGCTTTAAAGAAACAATGAATCTATTATTTTCTATTAAAAAAATTATCTATCGTATGTGAAAACAAAACGATAGCGCTCCAAACAAAAATTGCATTTTACAATTCGAAAAATTGTAAAATATTAATTACTCTAAGAATTTGCTTCAAAAGCTGAAAATCTTTAAATAAATAATTAGTTTATGATTTTCTATTTAAAAAAATGTCAAACCAAACAGCAACGCATCAAACTTGAATTGGCAAAACGAAAATTGCAATTAGCGATTTAAAATAAACCGAGAAATTTGTTTCAAAAGTTTAAAATTCATCAACAAACAACGCATTTATGATTTTCCATCAAGCAAATGGAATGGCCTAGGTGGAAACAAAACGGCAAAGCTTCAAACTCGAAATCGAAAAATGCATTCAACGATTTGAAAAATAGTAAAAAATAATCAATCAAGAAAATTACCCAACAGGCTCAAAATGCATGAATAAATTAATAATTTTTGATTTCCCGTGAAAACAATTGCCATACCTTACGTGAAAACAAAACGGCATCGCTTCAAACTCGAATTGCAAAAATTCGAAAAACTGTAAAAAATTATCCAAAGAAATTGCTTCAAAAGCTCAAGAGCTTAAAGAAATATTGAATTTATTATTTTCCATTAAAAAAAATTATCTATCCTATGTGAAAACAAAACGATAACGCTCCAAACGAAAATTGCATATTACAATTCGAAAAATTGTAAAATATTAATTACCCCAAGAATTTGCTTCAAAAGCTGAAAATCTTTAAATAAATAATTAGTTTATGATTTTCTATTTAAAAAAAATGTCAAACCAAACAGCACCAAACTTTAATTAGCAAAACGAAAATTGCAATTAGCGATTTGAAATAAACCGAGAAATTTGTTTCAAAAGTTTAAAATTCATGAACAAACAACGCATTTATGATTTTTTGATCAAAACAAATGGCATGGTTTGATGGCATCAAAACGGCAACGCTTTAAACTCGAAATTGAAAAATGCGCTCAACGATTTGAAAAATAGTAAAAAATAATCAATCAAGAAAATTGCTCCACATGCTCAAAATGCATTAATAAATTAATAATTTTTGATTTCCTGCGAAAACAATTGCCATATCTTGGGTGAGAACAAAACGGAAACGCTCAAATAACTGAGAAAATAAAAAATGCACTTAACGGTTTGAAAAATTGTAAGAAATTAATCAAGCTGAATAATTTACTTCAGAAGCTCAAGATCCATAAACAAATAATCCATTTCTAATTCACTATAAAAACAACTGCCATATCTTACGAGAAAACAAGACAATTGCAAAAATTCGAAAAATTGTAATATATTAATTAACCAAAAAATTTACTTCAAAAGATCAAGATCTTTAAAGAAATAACAAGATTCATGAACAAACAACGCATTTATGATTTTCGAATCAAAACAAATGGAATGGCCTAGGTGGGCAAAACGGCAAAGCTTCAAACTCTAAATCGAAAAATGCATTTAACGATTTGAAAAATAGTAAAAAATAGTCAATTAGAGAAAATTGCTCCACAGGCTCAAAATGCATTAATAAATTAATAATTTTTGATTTTCCGCGAAAACAATTGCCATATCTTAGGTGAGAACAAAACGAAACGCTCAAAAACTGGGAAAACAAAAAAAAATGCACTCAACGGTTTGAAAAATTGTAAGAAATTAATGAAGCTAAATAATTTTCTTCAGAAGCTCAAGATCCATAAACAACCCATTTCTAATTTACTACAAAAACAACTGCCATATCTTACGAGAAAAGAAGACGATTGCAAAAATTCGAAAAATTGTAAATTATCAATTAACAAAAAAAATACTTAAAAAGCTCAAAATCTTTAAAGAAATAACAAATTTATGATTTTCTATTAAAACAATTGTCACATCCTAGGCGGAAACAAAACAGCAATGCACCAAACTTAAATTGGAGAAACGAAAATTGCAATTAGCGATTTAAGCCGAGAAATGTATTTCAAAAGCTTAAGATTCATAAACAAACAACGCATTTATGATTTTCGATCAAAACAAATGGCCTTGTTTAGGTAGCAGCAAAACGGCAACGCTTCAAACTCGAAATTGAAAAATGCGCTCAACGATTTGAAAAATAGTAAAAAATAATCAATCAAGAAAATTGCTCCACATTATTAAATTAATAATTTTTGATTTCCCGCGAAAACAATTTCCATATCCTAGGTGAGAACAAAACGAATGCTCTCAAGAAACAGGGAAAACAAAAAATGCACTCAACGGTTTGAAAAATTGTAAAAAATTAATGAAACTGAATAATTTTCTTCAGAAGCTTAAGATCCATAAACAAAGAATTCATTTCTAATTCACTATAAAAACAACTGTAATATCTTACGTGAAAACAAAACGACAACGCTCCAAATTCGACTCTAGAAATAGCTCTGTGAATTCCACAAATATTCCGACAGACCCTTGAAATTTTTGCAAATCAATATTTAATCTTTGGAAATGCCTACAGAAAACTATGCTAACTTTCCGAGAAAAAAAAGGTTGTGTGAGAAGACAAAAAAATTTTTTTTTCTAAAAATTACTTTGAAAATTCCACATTTATTTCGGCTCGAAATATCGACCGAATAATTTTGAATAATGTGTCATTGTAAGGAAAATTATCCGGACTTTGCTGAAGCAAGGACGCAAATTTGGATGATAAGAAATTAACTTTTTAAATAAATTCTTCTGGGAATTGCAAATTTATTTCGACAGAAGCTTAAAATTCATATAAAATAATAATTAATCAAAAAAGAAAACTTAGCAGTAGCTAGAAATATATGCGGTAGAAACAAATGCTAAAGAACTTTTTCCAAAAATTCTTCTAGAAATTTCATATTTATATCACCAGATGCTTGGAATTTTGACAATCTTAAATAATGTGTCGTAACTGCCTGTAGAAGATTATCCGAACTTTGCGGCAAGAAAAAGAACGCACATTTTGAAGACCAAAAATTATTTTCTTCCAGACCACCCGTACTCCCCAAATATCTCGAGAAATACAAATCTGATTGAGAAATATGTCCAAAACTGTTTTTTGAGCCCTATCATGTGGTGTGAAATGTGAACCGCCCCAAGCCCCCCCCCCCCCCCCCCCTGCGGGTTATAACTTTGAAATCTTAAATGGGAACCCCAATTTTTTATCGCAGATTTGGATTCTATCTTAAAAAATATAAGGCTTTTATCCGAAAAAAAAATTCGATGAGCGACAGATGGCGGTATATTCGGCAAAAACATTTTTTGAATTAAATTTATTTCTCGCATCAAATGACAGATTATGACATTTTTTTCGTGGTCATCTTTTAAATAAGGCGTTGATTGAAGTCATTCGTAATTTTATGTCATAAATTTGTAAAAAAAAATCGTCGAAACGAATAAAAATGAATTCCATTATATTGTTTTCTATTGTGGTGATGTATGATTGTGTGTAACAACAAACTGGATTTTTTTTAATTAAAAAAAAAATATTAAAAAAAAAATTTTTTTTTTGCTAATCGAAATTTTTTTTAGAATCCAATTCTGCAATAAAAAATAGGGGTACCTATTTAAGATTTTAAAGTTACCCCCACTCCGCCCCGGAGGGGTGGTGATTTACATTACACACCATATGATACGCATTAAGTAAGGTAAGTCAGTCAGTCAGTATTTTGCAAATAAATTTATCCCGCCTTTGCAGTAATAAAAATAGCTGCGTCAGAACACAAATTTTGATTTGATAAATTATTATTATTATTATTATTATATCATAAAACACGCATTTTTAATTGCTTAGTATGAACGCTAATAAACAGTGTACGTTAGTCTTCAAATTGCTTCTAGTGGAAAAGTTTTAATGTAAAAATGTGATTCCTTGAAAGCATTAAATTCCATCTTGAGAATAAAAAGGAAACAACACGTAAAAGTTCAGAGTGCCACCTTCTATCGCCTTTTAAATCATCTTTGGAGACCTTCATATTTATTAATTTGATCATTACTACCATAAAAAAAACACATTGTGCAGGCGATTTCAATTGTTCCACACCTTATTTTATAAATGTAATACATCATAATCCACCGGGTATAGGTGGAGACGACCCTTTGAATCTCATCGCTTTGTTTACTATATACCAGTATTGTGTATTGTGGACTCTATATACTTGCTTGGGGTGTCCTTTCTATAACGAGGAGGGGACGATCGTGCATCAAAGGTCCTTTAAAGATTGTTTACAGACATTTAGAAATGCATATTGGGCTTGACGTACGTAAAGAGATTCATTATTTTAATTAAGACCGAATTCGCGAAGGGAAGCGCTTCGACGTCTTGATCGTACCTTCCCCATAGAAAAGTGGGGCATTTATATTGTGTTATTTATTAGAAACTCTTGCGAGTTTTTGCAAACTGTAGATCATTAATAAACGTGGATTTGGCGTCCTTCCATTGTATTCGTCCATGCGGGTGTCGTGATTATCTAAACTTACTGCTAGATCTTGTCGGGCCCATTTAGCGCTACACGTTAAGGGCGGAACGAGCAACCTACTAGCTCTGGGCCTGGGTCCTCGTTCCATCCACAATTTCATTCAAACACCCCTCGCCTATTAGTTTCATTTTATATTAAAATATTATTTCCAACTTCCAGCATCCACACGACCCATTTTTTATACTTCCTCGCCTTCGCACCTATTCAAATCCAAATAATAATTTACAGCCTTCGAAAAGTTTCACAGAGAATTTATGCACGTCATTTGACTAGAAAAAAATATCTAATTAATCTGCATATTAAGCATGAATAACATAAAAATTTTATTATCCATAGTTGAGTAAGGTTTTTATATAAAATTACCTTAAATGATCAAATATTATTCACTAAATTGGTAATAGTAATTAAACTTCATATAAGCATTAACTAGAAGCGTCATGTAATACTCTTGATCACCGACGGTGCATATTTTCTCACAAAGGAGTTCTGCTTGCGTCGTGGAGTATTAAGGATCAATTACAGATGAGTTTGATCATATCTGGTATCTATAATCTACTCTTTTACACCCATTTTAATGTTTTGGCGAAAAGCAACGAAACTGCTTCAAATTCAATGTAAATATTACAATATTTGTATTTGTATTTATTAGTTAAATTCAAAGTGCTTACAAAAATAAAAATCTAAATAAGCACAAATTATTCACAATTCAACCGGCCCACTAGCCCCGTGCGTTAGCGCGCCAGAACTAATTCGGAGGGTCCTGGGTTCGAATCCCGGCGAGGGCATGGGTGTTTGTGGATGTCTATTTTCATTTAATATTAATAATATAATAATCGGTTGTAGCTGAATGACCTACGCTGTCTAAGCCAATGTTCCATATCATCCATAATTCCCCAACCCAAATTTCCTTCCTTTTTAATAAAAATAATATTCACAATTAATTTCTACACAATATCTTTATTTACAGAATTTTATACGTGATACATCGGCTATCAACCTTGTGGTCTTTCTGCCCTATTTTATGAATAATTACATTATAATTCTTCAAGAGAAATTAAATTTAATCGATTTTTAGGCGCACTATTTATGAAAAAAATAATTTTGCGTATCGTTTCCTGGAAGTCCCACAAAAAAAAACATCGAGTCCACATAAATTTACAAAGCATTTGCCATTATAATTTTTAAAAACACCACTCGATATAAATTTACAAAGCTTTCATTAACTCCTTTAAAATAATATTTGACTTGTGATAAATAACTAAATGTGCCTCAGGTTCAAGTCTGGGTTTATTGAAATTTGCAGTTCGAATTATCCCCTAATGACTCAACGTTCGGCATTCAACAAATCAACAATCCCGGATTTTAATTCTCAGACGTCGTAAAGCAGCCACGTTCAGGTCCAAGGGAGGGGGCTACCACTTCCCACCCCTCGCATCCCAACTTACATTCTTAATGCGGCCCTTTGTAGTAGTACGTTAGGATTCACTATCATAGTTCCTTTGTTTTGTTTGAGATTCGAGATCCTTTCAACAAACGGAAAATCCAGAATTTTTGGGGTTGGGGTGGGGGTAGGATTTTCGATCAGCTCGCTCAGCAAATTGTCGGTGGAAAATAGTTGCATCTGTGATAAAATAGGAGGAATGGGGCGTAGATAATTAGATAATCGTGTGTTAGAATGTAAGGTAATAAGATCCTTTACAGTAATTTAACACGTTAAGCTTCCTTGAGTGCTTACTACATACAATAAAGCGAGAGCAGCAGACGTCACTTTGATGGCAATTATTTTACGTTTTCATGAGCATAAAAAAAATACATCAATACAGCGATGGGCGTGATAGTGTGTAGAGGCTTACTAGCAATAAGCAACCCAAATGCATTGGCGTGCCGTAAAACAGGTAATTCAAAGTACCTGACACTAAGCGTGCCACTAAAATAAAACCAGAAAATGTATTGTATATTAAGACATTTTTATTTGACTATAATAATAAAGGCTATATAAAAATAACATACAAAATCACAATATTTAAACATTAGTGACTCCCTTGAAATTTAATTTTGTCATCAATATTTGGTTCATAGTTTGAATATCATTTTCGAGGCACAGAAAATTGACGTAGTTTTACAAACATGTTAATATCTTGGAAACGAAAGAAGATAGGCATAGGGAATGCTAGTATTGATCAATGCAGAATTGAATTCTGCGTCGGAATATGTAAAAATATGCAGGGTGTTCTATTTAAAAAAATCGAGAGTTAATGCTTTAAAGTTGACTAAATGTGGTATGAAATTTTGAACACTCTTAATTTTATTTTTCCAAAAATATTGGCTTCTTATGACCAACATTACATCCCTCCAATTTTGTATTGTTCGATAATATGTATTTTTAAAGTGAATTATGAAAAAACACAAAATTTTTTAAAATGTCAAATATTTTCGAAAACGCTTAAATTTTGAGATTATGTTACTTAATGATTTTTTTTCACAGAATTTTATGTGTAATCCAAATTTGCAATAAAAAATATAGCATTCCATGTAAAATAAGGAAGTTGGTGTTGACTTCGAATAATCTTGAAAATATTTTCATTGAAAAGGGCACCCTCAATTACGTAAACGCTGAAAATTTCATTACAATACATTAATACTTTTAATGTACCATCTCGGTGGGACACCCTGTATATATTTGTACGAGTGGATAGAAAGGATATGAAATATTATTGATTTATTGATGCAAATCCTCATCAGTTACCGGAAACTAATTTGGAGGAAATGCTTTAATCGGAAGTTAGTCTAGAAGCGGCGATTAAAGACCACACCTCGTCTTAAATTACAAACAAATCAACAAAATTAAATGAATGCACTGTATATAATATGTAAATTTTTAGGTATATAAAACTGATTGCCAAGACAATATTTTAGCTATATTTCATTGGTCTAATGCAAATGGTTCGAATTTACTTTTGATTGTATAATGGCGGCCAACGAAATGTGAACGGTATTTTGTTGTCACAGAGAAATTCAATAATTTTGTACAGATTTATCAGAAGTCTTAACAGTGTAGTGACACGAGGTTTTATATCACTATTATTCAGTTGCTAAGTAAAATATAACTTGATATGCTAAACCTCTTTATTCTTTTTAAAATATAAGCTTACAAGTGGAAATTATGAAATTAATATTTAGTAGTTATTTGCCCTAAATAGCCGAAAAAAAAATTCTGAAAAAGTTTTGGAAAAATTTTCTGAAGAAACCACTGGTTCGATTCGGGATTTCTATACATCACCGTAAAGATCCCTTCAAGACACTTCAGAAAATGTACTTGCGCAACAACAAATGTCAATTTAAAGCCCGTGACACGTCAGCAAAGAAAAGTCGAAAATGGAAAAATCAACTTTCTTAATAATCATCGTACTTGTTTCTTCATCAGAAGAACGGGATAAATCGATTGGCGTTAAAAAATTTCATCCAGAAAAAATTGCAAAAAAGTTAGCAAGTCACCATGAACTTTATGGAAAATTTTGAAAAAAGTCGATTTTTTCAGACTTTGAACGGCCGTAGCGGCTAAACGAAAACTCCAAATTGAACGCGGTTTCCAAATCTGAGCTGCTCGTATGTCAATTAGTCGGATTAGAGATTTTTAATTTTTGATGAAAACACGAAAAAAGACATGAGTAAACCCCTTGGAAATTTGTTAAAAAATGCAACTTTCTTAATAATCATCGTAGACTATTGAAGTATACCTTCTTTTTCATCAGAAAGACGAGGGAAATTGATTGCCGTTCAAAAATTTCAGCTATCTTCAATAGCAAAAAAAATAGTCAGTCACCATGAACATTTTAGAAAATTTAGAAAAAAAATTGATTTTTCAGACTTTGATCGACCGTAGCGGCTAAACGAAAACTCCAAATTGAACGCGGTTTGCAAATCTGTACTCCTCGTGTGCTAATTAGTCGGATTCAATAGAAATTGGCGATTTTTAATTTTTGATGAAAACCTGAAAATCTACCCAAGGGTACCCCCTTCTTACTTTTTCTCAAAAATTGGCTTTGAATTAATTTTCTGAAGAAACCACTGGTTCGATTCGGGGTTTCTATACATCACTGGAAAGATCCCTTCAAGACGCCTCGGAAAATGTACTTTCGCAAGAAGAAATGTCAACTTGAAGTCCGTGACGAGTCAGGAAAGAAAATTCGCAAATGGAAAAAATCGAAAAAATCAACTGTTTTAATAATTATCGTAGACTATTGAAGTATACCTTCTTTTTCATCAGAAAGACGAGAGAAATCGATTGCTGTTAAAAAATTTTAGCTATCTTCAATAGCAAAAAAATTAGTCAGTCACAGTGAACATTTTAGAAAATTTACAAAAATAATTGATTTTTCAGACTTTGATCGACCGTAGCGGCTAAACGAAAACTCCAAATTGAACGCGGTTTGCAAATCTGTACTCCTCGTGTGCTAATTAGTCGGATTCAATAGAAATTGGCGATTTTTAATTTTTGACGAAAACCTGAAAATCTACCCAAGGGTGCCCCCTTCTTACTTTTTCTCAAAAATTGGCTTTGAATTAATTTTCTGAAGAAACCACTGGTTCGATTCGGGGTTTCTATACATCACTGGAAAGATCCCTTCAAGACGCCTCGGAAAATGTACTTTCGCAAGAAGAAATGTCAACTTGAAGTCCGTGACGAGTCAGCAAAGAAAACTCGAAAATGGAAAAAATCGAAAAAATCAACTGTTTTAATAATTATCGTAGACTATTGAAGTATACCTTCTTTTTCATCAGAAAGACGAGAGAAATTGATTGCCGTTAAAAAAATTCAGCTATCTTCAATAGCAAAAAAATGAGTCAGTCACAGTGAACATTTTAGAAAATTAACAATAATAATTGATTTTTCAGACTTTGATCGGCCGTAGCGGCCAAACGAAAACTCCAAATTGAACGCGGTTTGCAAATCTTAGCTGCTCGTACGTCAATTAGTCGGATTAGAGATTTTAATTTTTTGACAAAAACACGAAAAAAAGACATGAGTAAACCCCTTGGAAATTTGTTAAAAAATGCAACTTTCTTATCTCATCGTAGTCTATTGAATATACTTTTTTTTTTCATCAGAAAGACGAGATAAATTGATTGCCGTTAAAAAATTTCAGCTATCTTTAATAGCAAAAAAATTAGTCGGTCACAGTGAATATTTTAGAAAATTTACAAAAATAATTGATTTTTCAGACTTTGATCGGCCGTAGCGGCCAAACGAAAACTCCAAATTGAACGCGGTTTGCAAATCTGAGCTGCTCGTACGTCAATTAGTCGGATTAGAGATTTTCATTTTTTGACAAAAACACGAAAAAAAGACATGAGTAAACCCCTTGGAAATTTGTTAAAAAATGCAACTTTCTTAATAATCATCGTAGACTATTGAATTTAACTTTTTTTTCATCAGAAAGACGAGAGAAATTGATTGCCGTTAAAAAATTTCAGCTAACTTCAATAGCAAAAAAATTAGTCAGTCACAGTGAACATTTTAGAAAATTTACAAAAATAATTGATTTTTCAGACTTTGATCGGCTGTAGCGGCCAAACGAAAACTCCAAATTGAACGCGGTTTGCAAATCTGAGCTGCTCGTACGTCAATTAGTCGGATTAGAGATTTTCATTTTTTGACAAAAACACGAAAAAAAGACATGAGTAAACCCCTTGGAAATTTGTTAAAAAATGCAACTTTTTTAATAATCATCGTATTGCCGTTAAAAAATTTCAGCTATCTTCAATAGCAAAAAAATTAGTCAGTCACAGTGAACATTTTAGAAAATTTACAAAAATATTTGATTTTTCAGACTTTGATCGGCTGTAGCGGCCAAACGAAAACTCCAAATTGAACGCGGTTTGCAAATCTGAGCTGCTCGTACGTCAATTAGTCGGATTAGAGATTTTCATTTTTTGACAAAAACACGAAAAAAAGACATGAGTAAACCCCTTGGAAATTTGTTAAAAAATGCAACTTTCTTAATAATCATCGTAGACTATTGAATTTAACTTTTTTTTCATCAGAAAGACGAGAGAAATTGATTGCCGTTAAAAAATTTCAGCTATCTTCAATAGCAAAAAAATTAGTCAGTCACAGTGAACATTTTAGAAAATTTAGAAAAAAAATTGATTTTTCAGACTTTGATCGACCGTAGCGGCTAAACGAAAACTCCAAATTGAACGCGGTTTGCAAATCTGTACTCCTCGTGTGCTAATTAGTCGGATTCAATAGAAATTGGCGATTTTTAATTTTTGACGAAAACCTGAAAATCTACCCAAGGGTACCCCCTTCTTACTTTTTCTCAAAAATTGGCTTTGAATTAATTTTCTGAAGAAACCACTGGTTCGATTCCGGGTTTCTATACATCACTGGAAAGATCCCTTCAAGACGCCTCGGAAAATGTACTTTCGCAAGAAGAAATGTCAACTTGAAGTCCGTGACGAGTCAGGAAAGAAAACTCGAAAATGGAAAAAATCGAAAAAATCAACTGTTTTAATAATTATCGTAGACTATTGAAGTATACCTTCTTTTTCATCAGAAAGACGAGAGAAATTGATTGCCGTTAAAAAATTTCAGCTATCTTCAATAGCAAACAAAATAGTCAGTCACAGTGAACATTTTAGAAAATTTACAAAAATCATTGATTTTTCAGACTTTGATCGGCCGTAGCGGCCAAACGAAAACTCAAAATTGAACGCGGTTTGCAAATCTTAGCTGCTCGTACGTCAATTAGTCGGATTAGAGATTTTAATTTTTTGACAAAAACACGAAAAAAAGACATGAGTAAACCCCTTGGAAATTTGTTAAAAAATGCAACTTTCTTATCTCATCGTAGTCTATTGAATATACTTTTTTTTTTCATCAGAAAGACGAGATAAATTGATTGCCGTTAAAAAATTTCAGCTATCTTTAATAGCAAAAAAATTAGTCAGTCACAGTGAATATTTTAGAAAATTTACAAAAATAATTGATTTTTCAGACTTTGATCGGCCGTAGCGGCCAAACGAAAACTCCAAATTGAACGCGGTTTGCAAATCTGAGCTGCTCGTACGTCAATTAGTCGGATTAGAGATTTTCATTTTTTGACAAAAACACGAAAAAAAGACATGAGTAAACCCCTTGGAAATTTGTTAAAAAATGCAACTTTCTTAATAATCATCGTAGACTATTGAATTTAACTTTTTTTTCATCAGAAAGACGAGAGAAATTGATTGCCGTTAAAAAATTTCAGCTAACTTCAATAGCAAAAAAATTAGTCAGTCACAGTGAACATTTTAGAAAATTTACAAAAATAATTGATTTTTCAGACTTTGATCAAAAATTGAACGCGGTTTGCAAATCTGAGCTGCTCATACGTCAATTAGTCGGATTAGAGATTTTCATTTTTTGACAAAAACACGAAAAAAAGACATGAGTAAACCCCTCGGAAATTTGTTAAAAAATGCAACTTTCTTAATAATCATCGTAGACCATTGAAGTATACCTCCTTTTTCATCAGAAAGACGAGAGAAATTGATTGTCGTTCAAAAATTTCAGCTATCTTCAATAGCAAAAAAATTAGTCAGTCACCATGAACATTTTAGAAAATTTAGAAAAAAAAAAGATTTTTCAGACTTTGATCGACCGTAGCGGCTAAACGAAAACTCCAAATTGAACGCGGTTTGCAAATCTGTACTCCTCGTGTGCTAATTAGTCGGATTCAATAGAAATTGGCGATTTTTAATTTTTGACGAAAACCTGAAAATCTACCCAAGGGTACCCCCTTCTTACTTTTTCTCAAAAATTGGCTTTGAATTAATTTTCTGAAGAAACCACTGGTTCGATTCCGGGTTTCTATACATCACTGGAAAGATCCCTTCAAGACGCCTCGGAAAATGTACTTTCGCAAGAAGAAATGTCAACTTGAAGTCCGTGACGAGTCAGGAAAGAAAACTCGAAAATGGAAAAAATCGAAAAAATCAACTGTTTTAATAATTATCGTAGACTATTGAAGTATACCTTCTTTTTCATCAGAAAGACGAGAGAAATCGATTGCTGTTAAAAAATTTTAGCTATCTTCAATAGCAAAAAAATTAGTCAGTCACAGTGAACATTTTAGAAAATTTACAAAAATAATTGATTTTTCAGACTTTGATCGACCGTAGCGGCTAAACGAAAACTCCAAATTGAACGCGGTTTGCAAATCTGTACTCCTCATGTGCTAATTAGTCGGATTCAATAGAAATTGGCGATTTTTAATTTTTGACGAAAACCTGAAAATCTACCCAAGGGTACCCCCTTCTTACTTTTTCTCAAAAATTGGCTTAGAATTAATTTTCTGAAGAAACCACTGGTTCGATTCCGGGTTTCTATACATCACTGGAAAGATCCCTTCAAGACGCCTCGGAAAATGTACTTTCGCAAGAAGAAATGTCAACTTGAAGTCCGTGACGAGTCAGCAAAGAAAACTCGAAAATGGAAAAAATCGAAAAAATCAACTGTTTTAATAATTATCGTAGACTATTGAAGTATACCTTCTTTTTCATCAGAAAGACGAGAGAAATTGATTGCCGTTAAAAAATTTCAGCTATCTTCAATAGCAAAAAAATTAATCAGTCACAGTGAACATTTAGAAAATTAACAAAAATAATTGATTTTTCAGACTTTGATCGGCCGTAGCGGCTAAACGAAAACTCCAAATTGAACGCGGTTTGCAAATCTGTACTCCTCATGTGCTAATTAGTCGGATTCAATAGAAATTGGCGATTTTTAATTTTTGACGAAAACCTGAAAATCTACCCAAGGGTACCCCCTTCTTACTTTTTCTCAAAAATTGGCTTAGAATTAATTTTCTGAAGAAACCACTGGTTCGATTCCGGGTTTCTATACATCACTGGAAAGATCCCTTCAAGACGCCTCGGAAAATGTACTTTCGCAAGAAGAAATGTCAACTTGAAGTCCGTGACGAGTCAGCAAAGAAAACTCGAAAATGGAAAAAATCGAAAAAATCAACTGTTTTAATAATTATCGTAGACTATTGAAGTATACCTTCTTTTTCATCAGAAAGACGAGAGAAATTGATTGCCGTTAAAAAATTTCAGCTATCTTCAATAGCAAAAAAATTAATCAGTCACAGTGAACATTTAGAAAATTAACAAAAATAATTGATTTTTCAGACTTTGATCGGCCGTAGCGGCCAAACGAAAACTCCAAATTGAACGCGGTTTGCAAATCTGTACTCCTCGTGTGCTAATTAGTCGGATTCAATAGAAATTGGCGATTTTTAATTTTTGACGAAAACCTGAAAATCTATCCAAGGGTACCCCCTTCTTACTTTTTCTCAAAAATTGGCTTTGAATTAATTTTCTGAAGAAACCACTGGTTCGATTCCGGGTTTCTATACATCACTGGAAAGATCCCTTCAAGACGCCTCGGAAAATGTACTTTCGCAAGAAGAAATGTCAACTTGAAGTCCGTGACGCGTCAGTAAAGAAAACTCGAAAATGGAAAAAATCGAAAAAATCTACTTTTTTAATAATTATCGTAGACCATTGAAGTATACCTTCTTTTTCATCAGAAAAACGAGAGAAATTGACCGACGTTAAAAAATTTCAGCTATCTGCAATAGCAAAAAAATTGGCATGTCACCATGAACATTTTAGAAAATTTTCAAAAAAAATCGATTTTTCAGACTTTGAACGGCCGTAGCATCTAAACGAAAACTCCAAATTGAACGCGGTTTTCAAATCTGTGCTTCTTGTGTGCTAATTAGTCGGATTCAATTAAAATTGGTGATTTTTAATTTTTGACGAAAACCTGAAAATCTACCCAATGGTACCCCCTTCTTACTTTTTCTCAAAAATTGGCTTTGAAATAATTTTCTGAAGAAACCACTGATTCGATTCCTCGTTTCTACACATCAGTGGAAAGTTCCCTTCAAAACGCCTCGGAAAATGTACTTTCGCAAGAACAAATGTCAACTTGAAGTCCGTGACGCGCCAGCAAAGAAAACTCGAAAATGGAAAAAAATCAAAAAAATCAACTTTTTTAATAATTATCGTAGACCATACAGGAGTCCTAGAAAAATCCGAATAGTCTTGAAAAAAATTCCGGAAAAATAGTCCCGAAAAAAATGTCCTGAAAAAGTCCCAATAAATAGTCTTGGCAAAAATTCTAAAAAAAGTCTTACTTTCCCAAAGATGAAACTATAAAATTATTCTATTACTTGAGCTTATTACGTAGGTTACGCGATGCTATTCGCGTTCGAGGACATCTTTCGTTAAATACTTTTTATTCCTTTTTTGCAGCTTTTACTTACTAGTTATTTATTTGCATTAGTACTGTTTTTGTTAATATCCTGTTACTGAATAACAGTCTGTTGGGTAATAAAGAGCGTTATTATTATTATTATTATTATTAAATAAAGTCACCTTCTGATGTGGTAGACTTCATTTCAATTTCGTAGTTAAGTATTTGTGTAATTATATCCTACATCAATCAGAACTTTATGCCGTGTGAGGGAAAACGATAACTTTCACACCGATATCCTTGTTTTGATTAAAATTGGGTTCGCCGGGGTCAACGCGAAGGCTAGGATCATTTATTTGGTAATCTTTAGATTAATCCATGCATTAATTTATTACCACTGGACCAAAGGGTTTCCGTGGATTTGAAAAATTAATTTCCGCGCGTGATCATTGATACTGCCGATTGAAGTGCGTGAAGTTTTTGAAATGCTGCCATTTATATTTGTTAATGAATCGTGACGGGCTTGCTGTATTTTGATTACTATTTAATTTGCCGTCCATTGAATGTTTTTCAATACTTTCTATACCGCCAGACTAAATGTTACATGTCCAGTTATTCGGTGGTGTCGTCTATAATTAGCTTTTTGCCATGCAACTATCACATGCACTGAATGATTTGTCAATGTTATTAATTCTGTCTATTCGTTAATCACAAATACCAATTTTTAAAGGTGGATTTCACGAACATTTATTTAAACCAGGTTTTACGTAAGCAAGTCAGAGTCTAATAAAGGGTTCAAACTAACACATCCTAATTACCCTGAGTAATATTACTGACTTATATTTTACACGATTTTCATATTGTAATTTAAAAAAAACTCTGTAGTTTTCCAAATATCCGAATAAGAGTCTTTCAATTACTATATAATACTGCTTGAATTAATTAAGGATATTCTTTGATTTAAATTCGCAAACCGCGCATAAATTCATCAAAGCCTCCTCTGTGCGTTTTAAAGAAGATAAATATTTAAATAATTTCGGGTAATTTAAAGCATAAATAACGGTTTATTTTTATATCCGTTCCGCGTCGTGTGATTGATGTTGATTTATCCGAAGTCCTGGAAGCTCGCATAAATTGGAAGTATCGTTGTCGGCGCCATAAATACGATTAAAAAATCAATTAAATGATATGCGTCGTGGTCGTCGCTAGGATATGATTGAAGGGTTCGATTCGAGGGTGCGGGTTGGTCGATTGAATCATCTCCGCTCTCTTTACCTGCGTAATGCGAAAAAAATATTCTGCTTAAGAAAATTGATTGATCTGTATGTGTGGATATTTGGAAATAGTTTTCGAGGGTTTTAATCGGGATATTTATTTATGGTTTTTAGAGTGTTTTATCATGTAAATGTAGATAACAATTGTTTTTCAATTTTTTTTGGTCAACTTTAAGAACGCGAAATGACTTTGGGGTTGGGGCCGCGGTGGCCTAGTGAGTAGCGTTCCTGCTTCTGGGCCTCGTGGTCGTAGGTTCGAATCCCATCCGTGCGGTCACTTTTTCAGAACGAAGAAGTGGCCGTGCGGGTCCATGGATGTGTTTAAAAAAAATGAAATCTTCAAAAACCTACGTTAGTGGCCGAACAGCAAATCGCTTACGCCAATTCCCTTATAGTCATTCACTCTCGTTAACCCGCAATTCCATCAAACATCCTTCCTTTTTTAATAAAAGAAAAAAAAAAGACTATTGGGTTCAAATGGAATATCTTAAAATCTTGAGATGTCGTGTTTTGGGATTCTTACGCTATCTTGAAGATTGATCTATTTTAAGTAAATTTTAAAAGTTTTAAAGTCGTAACAATTGTTTTTCAATTTTTTCAGTCAACTTTAGGAACGCGAAATTTCATAAATTGATTCTGTTCAGTTCAAATGGAACTTTCTCTTTATTACTATTTACAGGTTTTTAAATTTTCGACAATTAGAATCATCAAAATCGGAGTTGCAGTTGTGCATTTTCATCAAAGTTTTTTTTCACCAATTTGAAATCTAGCAACTTTCAAAAGTGTAAATTTCACGAAAAAAAATTGCAATCAGTTTTAAAATCACACTAAATTCGCCTTATTTTGATATTTGAATTATCAAAACCTCCGACTGTCTTTAAATTTCACTAAAATTTCTATTTTTTAACGTTACGTTAAATCGGACGTGTTTGGTAGTAGCAACTTCAAAAATCAAAATCGAAATTTAAAAATCGCACCATAAGAGACCTAAGCTCACAGATCACGTGATCAGGTTAAAAACTGTAAATTTTGAAAATATGCACATTTAATTATCATGTTAATATTTACAATAATAAGCAATATTACAAAATATATTTAATTTAATTGGTGGTTTACTTTAGGGTAAATGGTGGAGGGGGTTGAAATTTGTTTTGTAGACATAGTATTTTTAGCCAAGCTCAAACATGTATGTTTTAACTTTAGGAAACGTTGGAGAAGATATGCCCTTAAGCAAAATCCTTACCTAATTGGTTAGTAATGTAAACATTCGGTATATTAAAGTTGGGGGGGGGGGGGGGTGTTTCAAGCCCGACAGCCACCCCCTGGATGCGTTATTCAAAATGCGTTAATCTGTCACCTTTTGGTACTTGGTTGCATACAATTTCAATTAAATGCCATGCTTTGTGATTATTTTACGATTGAACATAGGCATTAATAATAGTATGTTCAGTGTTAAAATAAAAGCCCTGTATATTATGAAGACTATCAAGACTTTGGTCTTTACTAATTATTCTGTCAAAAGTTATAACAATATAAGCTTTTAGTATACTTTTATTTCAAACTCAAAAATATTGTAAACTGTTACCGATACGTGAAAAGTTAGTATACAGGGTGTATTTGAAATAACGAACAGGCTCGTAACCACAAAGAGATTATATTATTTTTAAACAATATTCGCAATTATTTTGTTTATAACTGTAACAAAAAGCCCGCAATTAATTATTAAAGTTAATGAGTGAAAATACGCAACATGTTTGGGGGCAGTGGTAATGTGACCAAATTTTTAAACGGCGTCGGCTTTAGATATCGAATTACAACAAGCCTGTAGGAAATATCTGAGTGCTCTTTAATCGTCAATGAACTTGAGGACTGTTTATCTTTTACAAAAAAAAAAAAAGTTGCGATAACACTTCAAATTTCGGAGGCAAGAAATCGTATCTCGCGTTTTAAATAAACAAACACACTATTCCATGCAGACCTAATTAAATGAGAAAAGTATCGGTTCTCAAAATGTTTAAAAAAACCTCGAAAAATTAGGAAAAATAAATTTTGACGGAAATGGGTTCACAAATATTTGTATGTGCCCTTAAATGCCTGTTCGTTATTTCAAGTACACCCTGTATACTTTTTGATGCTTAAATATTCAAAGTTTAAAATTTTTTTTTTAAACAAAAAAAAACTTTATTTTTAATAAATAAATTATGTATATCTCAAAAAAAAATTAATTTAATTGATTTTAATTTTCTTAAAGAAAATATATGATATATCCTGATACTTGCTAAGATTTTTTTTTTTTAAAGTACTTTAAAGCTTTTTTTTAAAGTACTTTAAAGCTTTTTGAGATACTTTAAAACTTTTTGAGATATGATTTTTCCTCACGGTTTAAAAAAAAATTCCAAATAACTCCTACAGCAAAAAATGTTGTGAAAAGTGTGACACATCATTTGTTTTGGGAGATGAAAACCCACTCAAAAATGATATAAAAAATCCGGGTCCGTATTTAAATTTTTTTTATTAAATAACAAAAGGTCGTATTTGAAAAATAAAATTATTTTTTGGAACAGCGTACAAACGTGGCTTAAGAAGGTGCTCTTGGGTTTTCAAAGAAACCAGTAATGAAGTCGCAAAAAATTGATTTTTTCGGTTTTTATCGTGTCGAAATATTTTATTTGATTGTCATTGGAGGCGTTTACTTCGTGATACATTTTGAATTATAAATAAAACACTTTCTTTGTTAATATCACTCGATTTATTAGTAGCTAAAACTTTTAGTTTGATAATGATCAGAACGTGATCGAAACTATAGTCGCTACTAATAAATCGAGTGATATTAACAAAGAAAGTGTTTTATTTATAATAGAAATATTTTAAATTTCTTTTTAACAAATTATTCAGAATTAAAATAGGCAACTTTGCCTTAATTTAACCAACTCTCTATCTCTTATAATTACCGAGATAGCAATGAAAATGCATCGAATTTGTAACACCCTGTATAGGCATTCAAAATAAAAAGAACAAATTGTCTAAAAAAATAGCTCAAAAAGGCATTTAATATTTTTACAATTCAATCGCATTCTGTAAGAAAATATTAAAATCATAATTCAGTAAGAATGTCCTTGATTAACTAAAAAAAGGCATTTAATATTTTTACAATTCAATCGCATTCTGTAACATTTCACCAAATTGCGAATAAATGGCATTTCACCAAATTGCGTTTCTAGGCGAGGAAGTCGGTCGTATTTGATCGTAATTTCAATTCTTACATATTTAAATTCCCTGAAAATAGACAGTGAATTTTTCAGGTAATTGGCGTAATTATTTCAGCGTCCTCTGAATATCTTATAAACGGAAGGGCGGAGGCGAAGGTGTCCTCCGCGGCCGAATAATGCCGGTTCATTTGGGTGAACTGACTTATGAACTCATTACCTACTAATGGGATATTCATTTCCTCCTTTCAAAGCGACTTATTTCCAACCTTGTTTTAGTCGTGCGACCGTTTCCTTTTTTCTCCGTCAGCTTTAATTGTGTTTGGAAAATTCGGAGTATTCAATTTTTTTTATCTTCCCCACTACTAACGAGGTATGCACCCGTGTATATAAAACAATGTGCGGTTATATAATATATAATCCCCGTCGTCGTGTAGTTTAGTATATATTAACATGTCAAAAGCACAGCTCTAAATAATGCGACTTGACAATCAACCCAGACAACGACCTAAGTGAGCAAACTTATGTAATTCAGCCTGGGAGTCACACAAATTGCAGGCCAGAGTCACGTCATAACTGCCCAAAATACTGGTTCGTGGGTATGCACTGGCTACCTTTTAAGTCGCTTCAGATGACTTTAACTAAACTATCAATTAAGATTCGTTTTGAAGTTAATAATGTTAAATGTTATTACGGGCGTCTAGAATAAAGCTACAGTTTTCCATTGCGTTATCCGCCTGGTGTAAAAACGGACAAATGAATACTTTTATCGGGGATTGTTAAATCTGATAATTATAAGCTTCCCGCGCTAAATTAGGGTCGGTATTTCACACTTTTTCGCGGCGGAACCTACAATTTATCTCGGGTCATGAATAATGGGGCATTATGCGTTCCTGGTGGGACTGTAATAGAATTATTAAATGCAAACCCTTTTTTTTTATATTGATGAACGCTTGCGTCTAGGTAAGAAGTCTTCTTGATTAATAGTTCGTCGTAACATTTGTGCCAGAGCTGGCAGGTGGAACAGGGACAGCCTTTAAAATGGGTCGTAAAAGGGAGGTTTTTGGGCGAAACGTCGGCGGCAGTTGCTTGTTACGGCTCTGGCGCAATCATTGCCGACATAATCATTGTTACGCACATATTTCCGTTTAAGTTTGATCGTAGATTGGTCCGGATAGGGAAGCATAAGATATATAACTTGATCAGATTGGAGCTGGCGTGACTGCTATATAGAGCAGTGAGTGACTTCATAGCGTCTCATCGCTGTAGCACGGTTATTAATCTAGTGGAAAACGATCGCATTATGCCTATCCCTTCACAGGAGACGGTATTGTTTGGCTAAACTCACAAGCATACGTGAACCGTGTGACATTATACACATATTACATAAATCACTGCTCAAACGACTTTATAATCTATTTTGCCACAAGCGCAGAGTTATCTTCTGAATTTACATTGCAAGAGAGAGGTAAATTCTCTACGTAAAACATATTTGGGTACAGGACGTAAACAGTTCGCGACAGTGGTGCTTTCTGGAGAATACTGAAAGATTAGCAGTATTACAGGAAATTATGTACTCGCACATTTGCACCTGCTACTGCGGATCGATAATGCTCTGAACCTGATAACTGGACAACCCGTTGTTATTTTCAATTTTGCACGTTACACGAACATAAATAATCATATCCCATTTTAAATAATCTACCCTCACCAGCCCAAAAACAGGGATGATAAAAAATCGACTCTTTTTTCTAGTCACGTGTACACTCGAGTCCCCAGTCGCCTCAGTTGTAAACTTTTAAACGTCAAGATACTTCGCGTAATACCTTAAATTGAATACCCTCTTGCCTGATGCATTGAATAAAGATAGAATAAATTGATTCGTTTTAAAATAATACTGAAAATAAAATCGCAAAATCGTTATTTTTAGAATATTCAAACCTGATGTACACTTCTGTGCAATAAAATTAAGCACACGTGTTATGAGTATTTTTTTTACAATATTCTAGTTGTATAATTTGGGTCTGCAACATTTTCAATTATTTCAATTAAAAAGCCAAAACTAAGACTAACAAGGGGAGGATCAGATGTGTAACTCACCGATTTGATCCATCTTTGGCACACGTGTAGGTTATAACTAGGAGTGTAACAGGTGCAAGTAATGTGGTGCACTATTCAGCCGTTTTCGAGAAAAAAATGGTTTTTTAATTTGTTATTCATTCGTATATTTATATACCTTTTGCGTTAACAAACATATACCGACCTTTTGGCGCATCGATGAAACCTCCGATTCGTAGTCGGAAGGTCGAACGATCGAACCCCATTGTTGAAGTTCATTCATTTTCTTTTTATAGTTTTTATAAACCCACGTGTATTTAAATATCTTAATTTTAGAATAAATCAATTTTTTTCTCGAAAACGGCTGAATAGTGCGCCCAATTACTTGCACCTGTTACACTCCTAATCGTGACCTACACGTGTGCCAAAGATGGATCAAATCGGTGAGTCACACATCTGATCCTCTCCTTGTAAGACTAAGACTAAAAACCATCTTATATTTTAGTTATAATTCGAATGTTTGAATTGTTGTCTAAATGACGGGGGAAGGAAATTGACAAACTTACATATTTTCGTAATCAGGAAGTCCGCTTTAAACTATAACATATTTTCTGTGCATATCAACAAAGCAATAAGTAATAAATAAAATAACATGAAATAATTCAAACTAGCATTGAACTTGGAAGGTTATAGATCGGGCACATTCCTTGATGGTGTAATGATGATGATTATTCATTCATTTGTTAGATGATGTTAATTGTCTAGAAAAGTCTACATAAAAATGATTCAAAATTTAAGTCCTCGTCTCGTTCATTTTTTACTTTCTCCGTTACGAAGTACGGGAAAGTATTGTGATCGTGATTTTCTTTTCAAATTTTTTTTTACCAGAATATCCGTTTTGGGATCCCTAGATGCCATTTCAACAATTTCTGGAAAAAAAAATTGTGTCTGTGTGTGTGTGTGTGTCTGTCTGTGCGCGCTGTGTCTCAAAAACTAATAGAGCAATGGATATGAAACTTTAAACATACGTCTTATTTGATAATCTGAAGAACTGAAAAGCTTTTGGTAAAATTTCGTAAACCGGAAGTGGGTGTTTATCTTAACTGTTTTTTGTTTTTTGCCAATATTTTCTTAAATATGAAAAATATCACAAAAATATTTAAACAACAAAGAAATGAACATCTTTTGCTTGCAAACATTTTGCATAAAATCATTTTTATTCCAGAACAAAATTTATTATTATTTTTTAATTTTTAGTTTATAATTATAGAACGATA
The DNA here is from genome assembly GCA_910593695.2 of Ocypus olens. Classification (NCBI taxonomy): domain Eukaryota; kingdom Metazoa; phylum Arthropoda; class Insecta; order Coleoptera; family Staphylinidae; genus Ocypus; species Ocypus olens. Next base: position 3,009,436 of record OU343057.1, on the reverse strand, counting down.
ATAGTTACAGCAAATTTATGTTTACAATAATTGTAGAGAATGCTAAAATGAACTTGTAAAGAATAAGTTGTTTTCGAAATCCCTTTAGTTTTTGAGTAAACTGAGTTTTTGAATTTGAAGTATAATTTTTCCATCTTTCATAATTTTGACGTTTCAAACGTCAGTTTCATCCGAGTTTACACAACGCTCGATGTACATTTAAAATATGATTTTAATTGAAAATAAACTATGAAAAAGTAAATATAAATGATACCATCAAGTCGGAGAAAGTAACATGATGACCACATCAGCATTTTTTTTTGACTTGAATACAACTCCACTTGGATAGCTCAGGGCGGTTAGGATTATACTGGGTCACTTTTCTTCTTGTTAACAATTTTTTACTTTCTCCGTTACGAAGTACGGGAAAGTATTGTGATCGTGAAATTTTTTTTTTACGGAAATATCCGTTTTGGGGTCCCTAGATACCATTTCAACAATTTCTGGAAAAAAAAATGTGCGCGTGTGTGTGCGCGCCCGCTGTATCTCAAAAACTAATTGAGCAATTGATCTGAAACTTTGAACATAAGTCTTATTTGATAATCTAAAGAACTGAAAAGCTTTTGGTAAAATTTAGTGCACTGGAAGTGGGGGTTTACCTTAACTGTTTTTTCCAATATTTTTTTCAATATGAAAAATATCACAAAAACATTTAACACTTTCGCGGCCGAGGCGGTCACCAGTATGATGAGAAATTTTCTTGCTAGGCTGCAAGTGACTGTGACCGCTCGGCCGCGAAAGTGTTAAACAAATATTGGCGACAACAAAAAAATGAACATCTTTTGTTTGAAAATATTTTTCATAAAATCATTGTTATTCGATAAAAAAAAATGGTTTATAATTATGAAACGATAATAGTAACAGCAAATTTATGTTAATAGTAATTGTAGAAATTACTTTGTCAAAATGACCAACTTACAAAGAATATTTTTTTTTCGAAATCGTAAATTGAGTTTTTCAATTTGAAGTATAATTTCTCCATCTTTCATAATTTTAAACGCCAGTTTCACCCGAGTCTATAAAACGCTTGATGTGTACAAAAAAAACACCATTTTTTTCATTCACAGTATCTTTCATACTTCAATCTTATTAGTAATTTCAACCAATATTTATCAAAAGTATCCCTAACATACAAACTATTATATCTGTGCTATGAAATAAAAATTCTTCAACGAATAAATCAATAAATCACAGCCCGGGTATTTGTTATCACTCAAAATCCGACAGTTCTAATATTTGTTATACGAATGCACTATTTCAACCGTTTTTAAATAATATTAAATAATGTGACAAGTTGTAATATTGCGTCCATCTATCATCCCCGAGGAGCCATTCATCTAAATTCATGTCTACATTCAATCACATTCTAAACGAGAAATTGTATTATGGACATTCACAAACTTTTTCAAATGTAATATAGAATTAATACCGCATCTAATACATTTTAATTGCTTGTAACGAGATACTCTGGCGTAGATATAATCGTTCAGTCAACTATATGACTTTAATTGTAGGTTAGTCGTAGGAAAAATAATAAGGTACATGCAATACATAAATGACAAAGTGTTATTTAATGATGAAATATGGAAGAATAAGTGATGGTTATCAATGGCTAATAGGTTTACACAAAATGTTTAGGTATTTTACGTTCAAGATATTAGCAGGGTTGCGCACGCACATTAGGGAGACATTTATTACTGTCACTTTATTGCATGCAACGATATACAGTTATGATGTATTATTTTTTTTGCAAATGAATACTTTCAATGAAAATAACAAAAGTGTTCCATTCGAATTAATTTGACCAAAAACCGTGGTCACTGTGTTAAAAATGCGGTTTTAATAAAAACGAGTTTAAACGGAGAGTACTTTGAACGCCTGTAACTTCGTCAATTTTAATCGGACTAATTCCAACTTTTTACGGAAAATTTTTAAACGTTGTACTAGCAAAAATCGTTTTTTTGAAATTTCTGACTAGCCGTAACCCCTTCAATGTTCGAGAAATAACGGGTTTTATGAGGTCTGTTAAAACTGCTCGTAGACGTATTAAACCCAAAATTTTCAAGCAGCGAAAAAAGTTTTTTTCTCGGAAAATAATAAAGAAAGAAGATTGACAACGAATTAGTGTATAGTGTGGATGATTTTTGGAATTCGGTCGAAAAAGTATTTTAATCGTGTAGTACGAGTTTATAGACCAACGATTTTTTAAGAACTTTTTTGAGACTTTTTCTCAAAACTTTTTACTAAGACTATTTTAAAGATTATTTTTCGGGATTTTTTTTTCAAGACTTTTTTCATGACTTTTAAGGGACTCATTTTTTGGGCTTCTTTTCAGGCCTTTTCTCAAAATTGTTGCTCAGGACTCTTTATTAGGCCATTTTTCGAGACTTTTTTGAGACTTTTTCAAGATTTTTAAATTAAAACTTTCTTCGGGACTTTTAAAGGACTAATTTTCAGATCTTCTTTTTGGGTAATTTTTCAGAATTTTTGCTCATGTCTCTTTTTCTAGATTATTTTATTAAGGTCTTTATTTCAGGATTTTTGGGACTTATTTCGGCATTTTTTAGGACGAAGTTTTCTTTGAGACTTTCTTTTTAGGATTTTATCACGATTTTCTATTAGGACTATTTTTGAGACTTTTCAAGATTTACACTATACCATATCCACATTTGAATAAAATTTAAAAAAAGAACCAAAAAATTAAATTTGTTGTTCAATTGTTTTTCGGGTTTCAGAGGACTCAACGTATGACCAAATTTGGCAAATTCTTCCAGCAAAGTGTTGTACTCGTCGAATGCAGATTTCGTCGAGCTTTTCAGTGTTATATTAATTATTTGAAAATATTAATAACTCACTGAGATATACGAGTACAAAACTACTTTATACATTTCAGGATAACATACATTTATGACGTAAATATATTTAAATAGCAAACTCCTTACAATTAACTCACAGGTCTAAAATATATAAAGAATAACGAACCTGAAAAGTTTATAAATTGATAACCTATACCCGTTACGTTAGCACGGTTGCAACAATAAATTTCTTAATGAAATGAATAATTAAATTTCTATTTGGACAACATTACTTTTTCAAGTCCCCGCACTGCCATAAACGTCGCCTCCACTCTTATCAAGAATAAAATCATTAGAACACGTCCCTGCATAATACAGTAAGACACTACAACCGAACATACAAACACTAAAACACACGTTCTGTATTAAATACTAAACTTACATTTCAGAAAACAAGCTTCTCTCATTACCATTCTCTCGTGCCACTTATGCACGAACGCATACCTAATTCAATTCCTATTTTAATTACTACTAATGATTAAGGCTCCTACTGGAAACTGTTTTAATTCGCTAACAAACAGAACGAACACAACTTTCATAAACTTGGATAATTAATCATATTTATCAGTTTGTTTTACATAAAAATTAAAATTGTAACAGTTTTTCAATTTTCACATTTATGCTTAAAGTTCGATCGTTCTGATAATAAATGTGTATGCCCCCCAAAAGTTTAAATCACTGGCTCTTTGGGTCCCTTGCGAGTTTCTTAAAAATTGCTAAAGGATTATAATTATGTAAACATTACATATCGTACACCTACAGACCGGTTTCGACCTTTCAGGTCTCATCAGTGATGATGGGGAAACGGAAATTACTATTGGAATATAAGTATTCCAAACAAACGCCAAAGTGGCGGAATCTATTCCCTGAATGTTGTACTGATAGGGTTTAGTACAACATTCAGGCAATAGATTACGCCACTTTGGCGGTTCTACGATAATAATAATAATAATAATAATAATAATAATAATAATTTATTAATGTTATAACTACAATTTTACACAAGTCAGGTTAAGATGGAATATAAAGAATACAGAAAATTATTCGCAAGTTACATACATTTTTAGACCGGAGGCAAATGTATTTCGTTAAAAATTGCAGACAGGACCGAGTTGACATATTAAAGTAATTATAAATAAATAAAAAGTGAATCAATGCGGACATTCTAACTAATAGTAGGTTATATATAATTACATTGTTGAGGTGTTCAGTTTGGATTTAATTTATGGGTAATGAGTAATTTTATGCGAGTCCTCGTGTTCATCCAATATCTTCCATATAAAAACACGCGAAAAATTAAAAGCAATATTTTTGTAAAAACAAAAATTAAATATTTCTGCTACAAAAATTCCTAAATTAGTTTTGAATGAGGGCGCAGATTGGAATGTTGCTTAATTCATAATTAGCATCTAATTTTACACATCAAATCATTTGACATATGCAAATGAGGCTGCGGGTAAATACAATAGGAGATTATTGTGAGAGAATAATGAATGTGTAACATAATGTTTCACTTTAAATTAGACATAACTAATTGACTTTGTTGCACGGAATCTAGTATTTGAATAAAGTTATTATTACAAGACGATTATAAAAAGGCATGAAGTTATTGTTACAAGACGACTCTAAAAAGAAATAAAATTAAATACCTCCGTAGGAATGAATGAAAGTTAAGTAGGGTTTGGTTTGAAGACCTAAAAATGGTTTATTTTAGGAATGGTAGTTTGTATTAGAAACATTACTACCAAGTAAAAAAAAATCAATAGTTTTAATATCTTAAATGATTGAATAAGTTTTTTTTTTTATTGTTTTTAGAGTCGATATTTTATATTACCAAAATTACTCAAAATAAATCTTTTTGCTGTTGCTTAATACTAAATATTTCACCGACTAAAAGTTGGCCATCGATTTCCCGGCGCATCCACCGAAAGTGTATTTTTTTAATTTTTATTTATGCAGGTGTATTTAACAAATACAAACTGCTAAAAAGCCGTGAAAATTAATTTAAAAAATCCAATCGAGCAACTCAATAATCCGTGGGTGGCATTTAAAAATATTGTAACTCAAAAAGGGCATTGCAAAAAAATCGTTTATGTTTGCAATGCCTTTCTGCGAGTATGTTTAACAATTGAAAACTGTCAAAAAACCGTGACCGATATTACGAGCCTAAAGAATGGAAATATTTTCAGTAAAACCGAAATGGAAAAAATGCTGATAAAAATACACATTTTTGCATGAAAGTCGATTTTCAGTCGTCATTTGTTTTTGAGTAATGACGTCAGCCATTTTGTTTTTAAATGACAACCCCCCAGTTTTGTTCTTGATTTTGACAGATCTTTTCATTGAACTAAAAATATTGTTGTGACATTTTCAGTAATCATGTTTGAAGAATATTCTATAATAAAGTTTGAATTAGTTTGATTTAAATTGACAAACTTACAAGCATTCGAAATACGCAGTATTGAAACTTTAAACGCGTTTTTCTCAAAACCTGATTTTTAACATGGTGACCACGATATCTCGAAAACTGCTGCACCGATTTTTTTCAAACTTGGCACGAGTATTTAAGATATAATAGGCCAGTGATTTTTTTTCTTGGCGAAAAACGAGCGATATTTTCATAAAAAATCAAAATTTTAACTTCGAAAGTCCGCCATTTTGTACAAGATCAAACTGTTCGTTCAATTACTGGATACTTTCATATATTAAAGAAATTTTGTTTTGTTTTTGATTTCCGATAATCCAAATTCGAGTAGCAGTGGTCACCGCGAAACCCCCTTTTTCAACGGCCTTCAGGAGGATGACCATATCTTTTTTTATTGCTAATATTTTTTCTTATATAAAATTTATGTTACATTCATAAAATACGTGCTACCACATGGATGAACTCAATTTTAGACAAGTTTTATATTTTATACAAAAAAAACCTACTTTTTATGACCCCAAATTTCTGTTCAATATTTAAAAAATATATAAATAATATCGGTCAGGGTTTTTCGACAGTTTGTAATTGTTAAATGTACTTGCAGGAAGGCATTGCAAAAATAAAATAATTTTTTTGCAATGCCCTTTTTGAGTTGCAATTTTTTTTTAAATGGCATCTAGAAATTAATGAGTTGTTCGATTAAAAAAAATATTTTAATTAATTTTCACGATTATACGACAGTTTGTATTGGTAAATACACCTGTCAGGGTTTTCGACAGTTTGTAATTGTTAAACGTACTTGCAGGAAGGCATTGCAAAAATAAAATAATGTTTTTGCAATGCCCTTTTTGAGTCGGTAAATATTTCATGATTAACGAAATTAAAAATTGTGAAAATGTTTAACACACGTGTTTCATTTACCACATATATTATGGAATTTCACCTTATCAATCCAATATTTTGAAAATTTTATAATGATTTTGAGGCTGCAATAAAATTAGTTGTCCTGGCAGTACAATAAATATTTATCACAATTCCAACGGTGGTGATAAATAAATGAAATGAATTATGTATAATAGTTGTTGTGTAAGTTCGATTAAAACGTACATGAAACACCCACATGGGCTCACATAATTTATTAGTTATATTCATGTGAATGATATAATTTACCCCGAAAACCGACGCCTCAAATATAAACCCTTGATTTATAAGTTGGACCTGGCGGCCGCGAAAAATTTGCAAATTCACACATGATGCTTTAAATTTGAGGAAGGTACGGACAATTGCTTCCGAAATTAATTATACGCCATAAAAGTTTATTATATGAAAGTTATTTCAATTTAGGTGCGGAATAAAGTGGAGCGTGAGAATCTATTTGAGGGACCGAATGAGAATCAATGGACCCATTTAATGGTATCCTTTTTCTCGAGGAGCAATTCGCGTTAGTACAGAATTCGGTTTGTTCGTTTATACTCTTCTTGAGTGGAATGAATTTGATTAGGATTATATGTAAAACATTTATAATTCAGTGGCGTACCTATTTATTTTAATAACTTTAATTAAGTTATTATTTCAGAAAAAGAGGTCATAACGTGTATAAACGTAACGTATATAAAAACCAGCCGGTATATTGCAATCCTAACATACAGGATACAAATAATACTTATAAGTTTACGTGTAATAGTTATTAGCTTAATAGTCTACTAATTATATCCTGCCGCAGTGTTTGCCATTATAAAGGATATTATTATGTACCAACGTCATATATTCAGCGTTATCTTATCCTCAATTATTGGCCCCCAGGCTGATTTGATGCGGCCTTCTACTTTATGTCATCTTAGTTCCTGCTTGTAGACTTTCATACAGAATTCTTGTTTGCTGATAAGCCCGGATCTGCTTGGATAACTTATTCCGTTCTTTTTATTCACCAGTGTCCGAATCCTTATTTTTACCTCATTAGTATTCTTCTCAGTCGTTAGTTTACTTACCTTTCAGCACAACTCGCAAGTACTTTATTAATATTCTTGCATTGCAAATAACTTTGTTAGTATCATATATGTTAAAGTAAAAACATTTTTATTTGATTAAGGGGTTAGTTAATTAAGTGTTTAGAATAATTTAGAAAAGGTTTCATGTAGATATTCTAAGTATTGTTTGAGTTATAGCGTTTGTAGCGAAGGAAGTATTGAAAACGCAGTTTAAACGCGTTTTTCTCGGAACTAAATTTTTCGAAACGGTGTACACGATATCGCAGGCTGTGATTGTTGAATCGACTTGAAATGTGGTACACTTGTTCAGAGAACAGAACTACTAGTTTAGGCATGATGGACGGTTTTGTTTTGCGATATGTTTTAATAATAATGGCATGTATTATTGCTCCGGCAACTGCGAAAAAGTTAAGGAATTTTTTTCTCGTAACCTAAGAAGAAAAAAAAAAAGAAAAAGCTCCGTCACGCCATAGTTAATGCCATGTAGTTTATGAAGATATTTTTGTATTTTGTTACAGACCAACCATATTGGCGTAATCATGTACACCGACCGATGCGTGATGGACGGTTTTGTTTTACGATATATTTTGATAATATTGGTATGTATTATTGCTCCGGCAATTGCGAAAAAGTTTAGGAATTTTTTTTCTCGTAACCTAAGAAGGAAAGAAAGAAAAAGCTCCGTCACGCCATAGTTAATGCCATGTAGTTTTTAAGGATATTTTTGTTTTTTGTTTCGGACCAACCATATTGGCGTAATCATGTACACCGACCGATGCGTGACGGACGGTTTTGTTTTACGATATATTTTGATAATAATGGCATGTATTATTGCTCCGGCAACCGCGAAAAAGTTAAGGATTTTTTTTCTCGTAACCTAAGAAGAAAAAAAAAAGAAAAAGCTCCGTCACACCATAGCTAATGCCATGTAGTTTATGAGGATATTTTTGTATTTTGTTTCAGACCAACCACATTTGCGTAATCATGTACACCGACCGATCGAGCACGGTAAACATCAGCCGACGCGAAAAAGAATAACGTGTGACAATTGCAATATTTCGCAATGATTAGATTTACACACACTCGTTCTACGAATACAAACAAATATTTAACAAATTATACATATAGCATTTGTAGTTTTTTCGAAATAAAGCCTGTTACAGTAAAATAACTCTATTAATGTATGTTTTTGATCAATTATTATTTGTAAAAATCCATAACTATTTCTCCTACATAAAATAATTATTAATGTGCTGGCAATAATAAAAAAAAGAGTATACTACGGGATATTGCAGCGATACATCTTGTTTACATTACGTACAATAGCGGACAGCGTTGATGCAAAATGGGTATTAATAGCGCTGGCATAATTGGATTTTGCTTTGGTGATATTAAACTAGTTTTATATCTTGTCAACATAAAGTTTATTAAACCGGTAACTGAAAAATAAATTGCTCCTCGGATGGCTTCAATAAATAAAAAAAAGCGGCGCGTTTCGGTTCGGAAATATTTCAGCAAAGGCAGCATCGCGCCGCATAAACTATTTTAGTAGTTTAGCTGGCGCACAATTAACAGTAACCGCAACGTGTGGAATTTCAAGATTGTGTTCAGAAGCAAGAATCTTAAAAATCCTTATATGTGTGATGCTCAGAACGGATGGATAATTCGCGGGGGATGTGAGACAAATATTCCAAATACATATGCTCGGAATCCCGATAACGCCTTACAAACTTTTTTCGGAAATTTCAAATAATATCAGAAGGGCGCCCGAATGCGCATTTTTTTACACATACACATAGAGGAGGAGAAAGAGAGATAGGGACTTTCGCAATCTAATAAAACTTCAGAGGAATATATTATTTCCATTTCCTTTTGCAGCATAACATTATATTTTAAACTGAATTGAAAAATTCACTTTGTTTTAGCCACAACTAATCATTGTGATAAATATTTTCTAACGTGAGAAGACAGTTACATATATTAATCTATACAAAAATTCACGACTCGAGTTTCAACGTGTTACTGTTATTATCAAGTCGTAAATTTTCGCATAATTGCAATTGAAAATTTCTTCTGTAAGAAAAGCTGAAACTATATCACAACTTTTTTTAGGATGTAAATAGTATGAAGACAAACATCGAAAACAATTTACGTAGAAACGGCGATGCAAACATCTACTCCGTCATTTTGACACATGGCAGGTTAGATTTTATCTCTCGCGCTATTGGTCATGCGCAGCAGTGCGAGAATGATCAGCTGTTCATTCCCGCACAGATAATCGACACCGGAATGAAAGGCGTGAGCAATGCACTGCATATATAAAAAGTTTTTAGTACAAATGAAAAATATGATTTCCTTACTTCAATACAATGATTAGGGGTGTGCTGGTGAAATTTTTAATTAATTTTCGATTATGTATAAAAATCGCTAGTCATGTAACTATGCAATAAATACTAATTAAACGTTACATAATGAATATTTAATGAGAAATTATGCGCGTACATCTCCAGATATATTAAAATTTAGTTGCAGCAGTGTGCAGTGCTGTTAAGTAAGCTCGTCGCTAATTGCATTTATTAAAAGTGCCTGGTGACAAAAACTAGATCAATAACCTCTATTTCGCGAAATAACGCGATAAATTTAAACTGCACTCCAATTACCGTTTTTCTTAAATACATTAGTTATGTAAATGCAATATGTGCCTGTGCAGGACTAAATAGTCGGACAGATCTCCCACATTTAAGTTGTATTTGCCTTGGAATCAAGGCAATGAATCTGACGCTGTCACGCATAAGGACATCGTATATTTCAGCATTAGCTTTGCTGGATAAGCATATAATATTCAGAATGGACCCACCGCAGGTTGGAGCTGAGCAGCGCCCCCTATCTTAATGCCACAGCTCCAGATACAATAAAATAATATACGTCCTACTTTTACGAGGCCTTTTTGTTTTCAGCGTATTAGCCTCGTTTTGCCGTAACATTTTAAACCATTCTTGAGTTGTTAACTGTAGGTACATATGTATAAGCTCCTAAACATTTTCAACGTTTACGTACCCATAATAATCCCTCGTATTATTATTTAATAATACAATATTTGCTGGTATTATAATACTCTTTCAAAAAAGTAGTTTTAAACTAAATATTACTAGAACATATAGACAACATTTTATCAAATATATCGCCTATAAAATATTATCTATTAAAATGTTTATAGGCAAACGTGACTAAAAGTGGCATGTCTGGTAATTATAAAGGGAGATAGAAGACGGAGCATAGTCTCAACCGCTGAAATATTAGCAGCGCCAATGAAGCCGTCCACACATGTAAATATTATCGTTAGCCGATAAACTTCGCACCCACCAATAAATTCTAGGCGACTAAAGAGAGACATCTCGCTCACATGTCATATTATCCCGGTTCGGACTATACATAGGTCTTAATACAGTAACAACTATTAAAAAAATATACATAAAATTCATACGAGGCAACTAGAAGCAACAAAATAATGAATTAAACTATGTATATGTTACTAATGTTATCTTGTGTACCCAATTGATCAATCTTATTAATTTCTCCAATACAAATAAAATATTTTCACAATATAAATTCAATTTTCAGTGGAGCCGCATCATTAAGCAATCTATATGTTTGTCCCGGGCAATCTAAAAATCGATATGTCCCACAGAAATCTTGTTACATTATTGTCTACTTTGCAGTTTTTCATTTGTTTATCCAGGTTATTGCGGATTATAGTTAGCCCGATGGCTTCGAGTCGAGCAGGAAGCCATCCCCAATTTCGCGGAGGAGCTCAACTCTAGATGGCACTTCCGGAAACACTCAAAATGCCATCTAGTTGCAAATAATAATCACAAAACTTAGGCTATAACGAGTTAATTATCGCCGTGGATAACATTGTAATATCTAAAAGCTGAACTGTAACGTTGCTATAGATTTAATTAATAGGCAAGTTTCACCCAATTTTTAACGTCTACTGCACTAATGCATTTGTGACGATAACAAACAGCATTAGAACATTTCAAATAAAAGTGCTCCGGGTCTATTATTACATGTATTTCAGGAATGTTGCGTTCCTCCATTAAGAGGACTATAAACACACATAAATTAATCCCCGCATCAGATGGTATCATTAGTTGCGTTTACCACAAAAACCTTCATTGGGAGAGTTAATTAATTATATTTAAAAACGTTGTGTGGCGTTAGGGTTCTTTCGAACATCTGTACAACCGTCATGTTATAAATAGTGTACCACTTTTGTTCCACAGGCGTCGCTTTATTTAGCTCTACATTATTTACTGCTCTTTATGAAGATTTACTCTTGACACTCCAGCTGTATCTCCCGATCTTAACCAAACTTTTTTCGTCGCTGTTTCTTAAAATAACTCATTATAATGCTTTTACTAAAAAGTTTATAAAATGTGAAAACTAGAAATGTTATCTCGTGTATCCAATTGATCAATCCTCAAGTGTTCGATTTACTTGCTTTGTATGAAATACCGGAAAGTTTTGTATTATACGCACTGCATTCATTTCCTTATGAAGAATCACGTAGTAGCATCTATTCGAAGTCATTATTGTCATTGTTTTTCAATTTAAAAAGCAGTTGTTCGGTATGAAGACTATGGTGTTCGCTTGGGATTATCTTGTAATTGAGGAAGGGGGTATTTTAGAATATTTATGGAAATACGTAGTAGCATCTATTTGAAGTAATTTCAGAAAGTTTTGTTCTTGTTGCAAATATTTTTCATTTTTTTTTTTTAAGCAAGGATGGTTGACAGGAATTCGGGTTGAGGAAGCGTTTAGGATGATTTGGAAATTGACGTAGCCAACTAGGGCATTCTGCCACAACCGATAATTCGTATAATAATCATTTATAATGATGAAAAGGACATACACTGAACATCCATGGACCCGCACGGCCATTTTTCGTTCCGAAAAAGTGACCACGCGGATGGGATTCGAACCCACGACCACGAAGCCCGTAAGCAGAAGCTCTACTCACTGGGCCACCGCGGCCCCTTTTTTCATTTTTCTGAGCCGAATTTCAAAAAATCTAACTTTGGCGTTTAAGTGGGATTATCTTGTAATTGATTCTTCTAGCGCAACGATTTTTGTTACTGAAACTTTCGGATAATTTATTTTAAGGCAGATATAATTAATCTGTTAAAATTTCAAATGTGGAATTCGTAGAGCAATTTTAGGCCGAAGTGCATTTTTGGTCATTAAAATTTGTCTTCCAGCGCAGCCATTTTTGTTACTGCAAAGTTCGGGTCAAAAATGCCCCGAAATGAAATGAACTGGGAGGTTAGAAATAATGTTTAGGATCATAAAAAACTCAGATTCGACAAAAAAAGTAGGGGGGCACCCTAGTCAAAAATGTGTTTTTTTGGTTTTTAATTTCCTGTGCATTCAACTAACTTTTGACTTTCGGTAGGTACCAGTACCTTAAGATAACAATATTATCTGATGTATTTTTATAAAACAGAAATTTTTGGCGGGAAATTCGAATTTTGGCAATATAAAATATCACTTAATAGCGATTATTTCAGAGACGTTAAAAAATATATATAATGGGTATCTATTGTTTCTTAATGTGTGATTTTTTTCAGAATTTTTTGAGTGGTAGAACATGGCCAAAATAATTAAAAACCGCATTTTTGACTAATTTTAACTTTTTTTAATCACTTTCAAACGAAATAAAAAACATTGTAAAACTTTTTATTAGCACATTTTAGGTCATTTCTTGTATTGATGTAAGCTACACAATTTTGTTATGCTCATTTAGTCCACTCCAATACCTAAAACTAAAATAATTCATTCAAAATTACTTAGTTCGTTAAAATCGAAAGGTGCTACTGCCGAATTAATATAAAATGTTAAGTAAGTAATTTTTACGCAAAATAAATACTAATAGATAAGTTTATTTCTGAAAATACCTGCCACAAAATGAAAATGATAAATAAGGTTCAAATTAGTCAAAAATGCGGTTTTTAATTATTTTGAGCACTGAAAATTCTGAAAAAAATCACACATATTAGGAAACAATAGACACCTATTTTACATTTTTTCTAGAAGTGCATATTTTAACGTATCTGAAATAATCGCTATTTAGTGTTATTTTATATTGTCAAAATTCGAATTTAACGTCAAAAATTCCAGTTTTATAAACATACATTAAATAATATTGTTATCTTAAGGTACTGATACCTACCGAGTCAAAAAGCAGTTGGATGCACAGGAAAAATTAAAAACCAAAAAACTCGTTTTTGACTATGGAAGGGATGACAGGGGGCGGGGGGCTACTTTTTTTTCAAATCTGACTTTTTTATGATCGTAAACATTATTTTTAACCTTCCAGCTTATTTCGTTTGGGGGCACTTTTGACCATCTTATTCCGCTATACCCTTTGCCTTGTAGCGCACTAATTTTTGTTACTAAAAAGTTCGGATAATTATTTTAAGGCAGATATAAAGACACATTACGCATAATGAATCTGTCAAAATTTCAAGCATATGTCACAATAAATTTGAAATTCACAGAGCAATTTCTGGCCAACGTGCATTTTTGGTCATTCAAATTTGTCTTCTAGCGCAGGCATTTTTCTTACTGCAAAGTTCGGATAACTTATTTTAGGACAGATAAAAAACACATGATCCATAATAATCCGGTCAAAATTTCAAGCATCTGCCAAAATAAATGTGCAATTCATAGAACAATTTTTGGCCAAAGTACATTTTTGGTCATTCTGACACCAGCCATTTTTGTTACTGCAAAGTTCGGATAATCTTTTTTAAGGCAGATATAAAGATGCATTATTCATTATTAATCTGTCATAATTTCAAGCCTATGTCACAATAAATTTGAAATTCACAGAGCAATTTCTGGTCAACGTGCATTTTGGTCATTCAAATTTGTCTTCTAGCGCAGGCATTTTTCTTACTGCAAACTTCGGATAATTTCTTTTAGGACAGATATAAAGGCACATAATCCATAATAATTCGGTCAAAATTGCAAGCATCTTCCAAAATAAATGTGGAATTCACAGAACAATTTCTGGCCAAAGTACATTTTTGGTCGTTCTGACACCAGCCATTTTTGTTACTGCAAAGTTCGGATAATTATTTTAAGGCAGATATAACCCGTAATTAATCTGTCATCGAAATTAATGTGGAATTTGCAGAGCAATTTCTGGCCAAAGTGCACTTTTAGTCATTCAAATTTGTATTCTAGCGCAGTCAACATAAAAAATGACAATGTTTAAACATGAATGGCTCTATTGTTTAATTTTGGAAGCTAAAACATCAATATTTGGTTCAAAGTTTAAATTTTTTTTTATGCATTTTATTTCTGAATTTTGTTCAGTTAAACGATTTCGAAACAAATTTATAATTTATAATATAATTCTCACTTTTGAGACGTGCCCCAAGTGGCGTACTGGTCTAGAATACAATATGTAGTGGGCCAAAAAAAAACGGTACAAGTAGTTTTGTACTGTTATATCTTCGTGAGTTATAAGTATTTTTAATTAGTTAATATAACAGTGAAAGACCCAATTTTTATAGATAAGATAAAGTACTTTTGCTCTAAAGAAATAGTACTTAAACTTGTGCATGAACTTCTATCCTTTTCCCAAAAACTAAAATGTCTGATAGAAGACGGCTATTGTCTGAGATTCATTACAAAATCAAAACAAATAATGGCCCACTAATTTTAGTACCTACAAATGCGACGCGACTGTGCATTATAAAGTCTTCATTAATGTGAAATATCCTCTCTAAAAAAAGCAATTAATCATTTTTGTAAACTACAGAGTGTAAACACTTCGTTTTCAAAAGCAATTTTTAATGTGTCAATATTGAATATTTCCAATTTGTACCGTTTTTTTGGCCCACTTTGTGTAAATAAAAAAAAGAGGTTTTCGTAGCTGATCTCAGTTTTTCTAGTATTTTAACTCGTCTTTTATATGTATTTTAATTTATTATTCATTCTATGTTCATCAAATCAAAACTAAAATTAAAAAAAAAATATTTTAATACGTTAATTATTATTGCAAATATGAATATTTTCTGATTAATTAATTGCTCACTTAACCCGTGGTGAAACATAATTATATAATTTGATTAATTAAAACACTTGGAGAGACAAATAAAAACAGTGAAACAAAACCAAGTGTTTTAATTAATTAAATTATGAATATTTTCAATTTGTACCTTTTTTTGGCCCACTGTGTATGTATGTTTGAATAAGAAGGTTTAAAGTTGATTAATAGAAATATGTTTTTATTAATTTCGTTATATTAGTTTAAAGAGTCTCCGACTCGGATGATTATCTATGTTTGGAATGTCAAGCAGGTTTTTATTATATTGCCCTGCCAAGCTATAAACACACTGGCGGAGATATATCCCGAAGTTTTGTTTCTCTCCTTATCAATAATTGACCAGGCTGTGTTTGACTTATTACCCGAGTTGAGCGGCGTAGCAGTATAGTAAGTTTATAACGATATCTATTTTTCATTTGTTGATACATTTCTCGTAAGTTTTTATCATTACTTTGTCTGCAAAGTTTTAATATATCACCCAGAAAAATTCCATGATTTTTTATTTCATCGGTCACGCTTTTACCTGAACGTTTGAAATAAGTTTTCCCATTTAACTTCTTTGCAATTGCTGTTACTTCGCCGGATAAACCCATATGATTATAAAACACACATCATTTATGTATCTAACTTATTATAACTAGATCAGACTAGTGGATTTATATAAGTGGCCAATCAAATAAGCTTATGATAATAAAGTAACGTCGTCCGTGAAATTGGCGTGCAGAGCATCCGCACGTTTAGTCCTCTAACGATATTGGAAATAATTTAGAGCCCGTTGTTGGCCCGATATCATCATTACACAATACTGCGACTGTGATAGATGGATCTCTGCAGGGCTAACGCCAACATAACCTCGCGTTTTCTGCATAATGACGCTCGCACTATGTATCGCATCCATATTTACAAGGGCGCCTAGGGACCGACACATTAACAGTGTACACCAGTTTCCAGCTTACCCGTAACTCCCTCTAGTAAAATATCATCTATTTCATAATGTATCGCTCATTGAGAAAACTTGAAGGATTTTTAAAGCGCAGCAAACACGCGTCCCCTCCGGCCAATCGCCGAAGCTCATAAATCAAAACTTAATTGCAATCGCAAATTTGCACAGCGATTTCCCGCCCCCGGAGAGAACCATTACACTTCTTAATACCTATGCATCAAAGGTCGACTTAAAATATCCAATATTCAATTCGGACACGTCAGAACCAGGGAATTGGGCTAAGTAATGGGAATTAGTTCATCCCCGTTTCTATGAGATTATGTGGGGACTGACATATTAAATCACAGCCAATGAATGCTCAGACAACAAAGCTAACACACGTGAAATGAGGCCGTGCACTGATTCAATTTATTTGTATATCATATCATTAATCGATTAGTCGCTAGAATACACAATTTGAACTACCATTAGTAATTTATAACATAATACATATTATTTTATAGGTGCATTTTTTTCGCAGGTTAATTCAATATTCCTTGCTGTATATCATTACATCTCATCGCAGTGTTATCAATGAACGGTAGGAGGGAGCGATCCGCTCCTATCAAGTGGAATTAATGTTTTATCCGATCGGCCATCTATAAATAGAAGTGTAAACAAAAAGGGTGCCAGCGTTTAGCGCAAAGCTTTGGCCCACTTCACCACTCTGTACAATAAGCAGTGTGGCAAGGGATTCATTAGAGAAAACTGGATAAATAATCAATTTTGAATATATTTTATTTAAAGTTGAATAAAGGAAACATTACGCTTAGGTAATGGTGGACCCGACCCCATGTTCTAACCCTTAGTGGATAATCTTGTTTGGATTATTTATATGCGTCGGTCTGCACTTTAAATTGCCCCAAACTTTTAAGAGCATCTGGCGACGGCGTCATTCTTCAATTTTTCACTTGCTCGTACCCTTTGTTCATCACTCATACTTTATGCCGAATTTATTTTACTTTCGTCAGCATTCACCCTCACTTTTATTCGAACTAGCCCTTACAAAACCGAAATGCCGAAATGCCCCATATATGAACGCGTACCTATAACGACACTACAGTTCGAGTGTAGATAATAAATATATAAAAACATGAGTGGTCGTTACGGGCCGGCCCTTTTGTATTTTGTATTGTATTGCAACCCGTAAGAAGTTTATGATCGTTTTAAGAAAAAAAAAGGATAGGAAAGGGATAATAGTTATTGCTTATCTACCCATTTAAAATCAGCACCAGCTCGATATAAAATTTAGATTCGTAAAAGGGCACCCTGTGTATTAATTTTGTAGAAGTATGTATCGAGCGTATCACAAAAGTCTCGAGTCATCACACGCGTGAAATGCTAAATATTGTAATTAGGGGTTATTAACATCCGACTTCATCAGTACTTTACGGGCGCGTGTGTGATCTTAGGTCAGGCATGACTTTAGATTTCCAGCACCAACTTCGTCGGCGATTTTTGTTGCAAGTTCGTTATAACATTGGGGTCAGTTTTCAAGGCCAAACGAAGATCAACTTTGATTTCTCAAATGGAATCCACTTTTTTTTATTGCGGAATCGTATTCTACGGGAAAAATACAAACTTTTTGTAGGAAACTTTTTTTTTTAAATACTTTTTTTAACGAATTTTGTCTGTCAAGTGTGAATCCAGGCTGTGATTCATGCATAAGCGTCACCCGATGTGCACCACGTGGAGGTGACCGATGGGATTTTGCCCATCATTGGCTGATGGTTTCAGTGGCTGGAGTTTCGATCTCGTTCTTAGATCAAATGCTCGATCAAGTGTACATCCTTGTCAATGCGCTGGGGAAAGTTTACTTGAACATTTCGAAGGGTTTGGATGAAAATTGCTCGAATTGCAGCCCGAATCCTCTCCTTCATGTTTTGCACTGTTGTCGGAGCTAGTCTCCTTGACAAGTCCCCAGAGCAAAAAGTCGAAGGAAGTAAGATCCGGGGATCTTGCACCCGCACCTTTGATGCCAATGCCGAGGATAATGCATGAATCACAGCCTGAAGGAAAAAAATCGTGAAAAAACTCTTAAAAAAAGCATTTAAAAAGAAACTTTTCCTACAAAAAGTTTGTATTTTTGTCCGTAGAATACGATCCCGCAATAAAAAATAGGGGGTTCCATTTGAAAAATAAAAGTTGACCTTTGTTTGACCTTGAAAATTACCGCCAAGGTCATTTTCAAGGTCACCAGCCGAACTCTGCAACTTTTATCTGAAACCGTTTGCTCAGGTTTCGAGATATTTGGAGTGACTTATAGAATTACAGAATTCCTTTAAAAAATTATAATTAACGTTATTTGATTGCTATGATTTTATCATTGAAAATCTTTGATATGTAAATGATATATACGAAGAGATCTAGTTAAATAGTTAAAATTTATATTATTGCACACATAACATGACGATAGTTACGACGACCACATGAAGCAATAACTTTTACGGTTTAGAGCATTCTCCTATAACAAGCAACGTAAAAACTGAATGTTTCGCCATGAGAGGATGATCAATTGTGATATTAAATGTAGGGTTATTGAAAATTTCTAGTGCACCGACGTAGTTTATTGTTTATCAATTGAATCGGAACGGTGTCATAATGCTGATGTAAAAGTTTAGAGACTTCATTAAATTTATGGGAGCTTGGGATATTAAACGGCAGTCATGTGTTACAGCTGTTGTTTGATTTATAGAATGGGATGACCTAGTTTTAAATTTGCAATTCTGTAGGTGCATCCGTTTTAATCGGCGGCGATTGCTTTCCTTGGCGCTTAATTTTTGTAATTTTCAAATTGAGCCAAGCTCGATAAATCGCGCGCTGTGCGGAACATGTGTTTTGACTTGGAACACATAATGGGGTGAGATGTATATAATGGCACACGGTACATGATACATGCGTCGCGACGCCTCGCCCGGCCTTCAATGCACCAGCCAGACCGACTATACAGTCCGCACAGACTATAGAGGCCTGCAAATTGTTGTTTACAAGCAATACATAAATCTGCTGGAAATATTCGTGCCGACACCGAACATGAAATTATAACCCTTAACAGTTCAAACAAATAGTTCCATGTGTCTAGGTGTAATGTATGTAAAACAGTGTAATGAATATATAGAAAGAAACTGGAGATGCATGTGTATGGGAGGAATAATAGGCGCTTATGTACTTAAAGCAATTATCTGATGATTCATAGTAGAGTTTCAAACCGCCCATAAATGCTCCCTGATTTATACACTAGGTGCTGAATTTATCTACGTGCCAGTTTGCAATTCAAATGATTAATACCCTTCCAATTACCAAAGCTCCTTAGTCCTTGTTGCTTTGCGTTAACTTAGCATTTAACGAATAACACCAAATTTATTCTGTTAACATGCAACGCAAATATTATTCAGAAACTTTGCTATTTAAAGTTGTTTTGGCTGATACGCCATTTTCGGCCATTATAAATTTCACAATTTTATTCGCTTAACATCAATTATAACCTCGAGTGGTGTTTGTACAATTTAACGAATAAAGCAAAACTATATAAAATTTTAAAACGTTCAAATCGTTGCCATCGTGAAGGTAAAAAAAGTTTATCCAGTTGCAAACTTGTATCTACCTTGCAAACTAGTACTCACTTTTTATCCGCTTTCAAAACCAAAGCCATTTTCGGACGTTATAATTTGCGTGGATAAATTTAAATTGCACGAGATTTTACCTAATCGCATCTAATTTTATTCGCTTAAAATTAAATTTATCCTGCAGAAATTATAAACTCGAGTGATATTTGTATAATTTAACGAATAAAGCAAAACTATATAAAATTTCAAAACGTTCAAATCGTTGCCATAGTGAAGGTAAATAAAGTTTATCCAGTTACAAACTTGTATTTACCTTGCAAACTCGTATTTTTATCCGCTATTTAAATACTTATTTTTATACATGAGTTCAATGCACCGAAAGCGTCGACATAAAATACAAACCGCTATTTAATATAGATACATCATTACGGCGACATCTATTGTTTTGAACGTTCAAATTTCCCCAATCCGCTGACAATTAAAACGAACAGCCAACAAGCGACAGTTGTACCAATAATAATGTTTGGCTTCCTATCACTGATAACTGCGTTGCAATTAGTGCAACGTTCAAGACAATAGATGTCGGCGTAATGGTGTTACTATCTTGATGGTAGTTTTGAGGTTTATAACTTAATAGTAATATTTCGTGTCGATGAACGAATATACTGTACTAACTATGATGAAAGGAGATCGAGACTTGATGGTAGTTTTGAGGTTTATAACTTAATAGTAGTATTTCGTGTCGATTAAAGAATATAATGTACTAACTATGATAAAAGGAGATCGAGACGTTTCTACAATTGTAGTTGACAAGTAAACAATAATTAAAGAACTGGTACATGTCAGGTTGAAAAAAGAAAGAACGTGCGCTCTGTTATGCAATCAACACCATAAACTTCACATATCTCTTAGTGAGCCTCAGCAGCTTTCTTTTCTTTGCGGAAATAAAAAAAGTAAAATATGTTGAAAATGTTAATTTTTGCACATGTTGAACATCCTCAACACCAGTGGTTCCCAAACTTCTTTGCCCTACCGCCCCCTTTCCAGAAAAAAATATTACTTAGCGCCCCCTAGAAATTATACATTTTTTTAAATTTTGATAGCAATTAATAGGAAAGAAGAATTGCGTAAAATAGAAACATTGAATTTTGAAATTAAGAAACTATTTATTGAATCATTTGCAGTTACTTTCATCAGTTCTTGTAACTGCGGACACGCCATCAGCGCCCCCCTGAATTGCTGCAGCACCCACCAGGGGGCGGCGGTGTCCACTTTGGGAATCACTGCTCAACACAGACTAACTAAAAAAAACAACTCGCACAACCTCAATATGACTGTTGTCAAAAGGCAAAGAACATCACTCACAAAATTCATTCAAAATTAAAATAACGCTCTCTATGTGTGAAAACCGAAATTACTTTCTTGCCCATCAATTTAGTCCTGTACTAATTTGTTATACACTAACCACTAAATTAATAAAATGATAAATTTGTAACAATATCATCGACCAACTTTTAATGATGCGAACGTCCCAATATAAATAATAAATTCGTCCCCTTTATTACAATTTTTGTCATTCCGGGAGAAAACAATTCCTCTTAGATGAATGCGGGCGTCATCCATTTGAGACGACAGGGCCGCCACCGCGGAATGCAGCGGCAACTAAGAGGAACCAAAGGGGGCTAAGGGAATAACATGCAGGCGGTATGTCTTCCCTTTTTATTCGGCAAACCGAACGGAAATAGGCCGCTAACATTTTGCGTAAATATTTCGGAGCTGTTGTGCCGACACTGAGCCCTTTAGCCGCTTAAAATATTCAGAATTTTTAAGTTTGCCGATACTTAGAAAATGGCATTGAACGTGCCCCGGTGAAGACAGGATTCACAATTGAGTTTACAATACTTCACAACTTGTTCCTTTGATGTTTGTTCGCGGTGCACCGCGAAAGTCCTGCAGATGAATAACTTAGATAATTAATTCCTTCTTTTTTAAAATTTTATCTAGGAGTAAATAAGAATACCTCTCGATAGCCCAGATAGACTAACATTAAAATGTAATGTATGATAATTTGTTTGAATAAAGTATTCAATAAATATTTAATAAAGATCTTGATACAAGACACACAAATCATCAAATATATACATTATAAATAACAATAAAAATAGTAATCTCCGTTTCCCCATCAGCAACTAACTACACTGATGAGACCTGAAAGGTCGAAACCGGTCTGTAGGTGTTCTGATGGGGGAACAATATTTAATGTTCAGTTCACATTAATATTGTCATATTTGCCACCGCTGGCAATGTCGATATCTTATCGGTGTTAAAGTCACCCGGATTTGGTTCAGTAGAGCATTCAGGCAATAGATTCCGCCACTTTGGCGTTTCTACCAATAAAAATAACATGACATTAAATATAGGCCTGAACCATAAGGAATACCTTAATTTAAACAAAATATTGAATTAATAATAACATAAGCTAGGAAATTGTTACTGGAATATTGCAAAATTAGAACAGTACAAACACCTAGATTGCGCATTTTTAATTTACTAATACCGTCAATATTTGAAATTTGAAATAATAATTTAACCCGCCAATATAATAATAATAATAATAATAATACTTTATTTGTGCCAATAACTTTGGTTTTACACAAGTCAAAGAATATATGTTGTGGAGTATATAGTGACTTACTGGTCTGTGAGACCGGGTGTGTCGAATAACTTTATTCTCCGTTATTGTTTCTTGTTGCAATTTCGAGTAGTTGCCGCATTGCAGAGCTTAAATTGATTAAATATCTTTGTTTTATTGTCAAAGAGCATAAATTTAAAAAAAAAAACACGTTTAGAAAAATCTTCAGTTGAAAACCCCGGTGCGTGAGACCGGCGTCACCATTAAATTTGCGTCACCAATAAAACAGAAAAAAAGACATTTCCGTGGTCCCTTTATGCATTTCCTTAG
Organism: Ocypus olens; assembly: GCA_910593695.2. Taxonomy (NCBI): domain Eukaryota; kingdom Metazoa; phylum Arthropoda; class Insecta; order Coleoptera; family Staphylinidae; genus Ocypus; species Ocypus olens. The sequence continues at coordinate 2,986,500 of OU343057.1, read as the reverse complement.
TTATAATAGAGTTTTGTTTATTACTATTATTAAATATTCTCAGCTGAAAGTCGTAGAGTCGATACCCGGTTATGAATTATGATATTTGTATCAATTTTTATTACACACCGCAAACATATAGATTATTTTAAATAAAGCTCTTTCTATACGAACATTTTCAAGGTATTTTACACCAAATGTTTAGCAGTAAACAAATATTACATTTGATTTTATTTTTTCATCAAAATAAATAATTTAAAATCAACACATCCCGTAAGAGTCGACTGAAATATATCAAATCAAATATTTGATATACACTCGGCAAATATATGTATATTATTTGACTTCCTAGTTAATATTACACGAAACAATGACAAAGGGTAAGTCTGCATTTTAATACATCACCTCCCCTCGGCTCAAATATTGTTTCCGATTCTACAAATTTTCTGTATAACATTATATTTCCCCTTTGCAATTTCAATATGCTCCACTTCCAACTAATATTGCCACTCTGGGGTACTTCATCCTTAAAAGAATTGCACATTTTTTTAGCACCTCAGACCAAGATGATGCAAGTGATTTGAATTTTAGTTTAAAGTAAACAAAAAAAAATGATTCAATTATTTGTTGCCTCATTTTAACAATCCTAAATATGATTCATTTACATTTAATTTGACGCCCTAATTATTTTTTTTGTGGCTTAGGAAACTGGTGTAGTCCGCCAGAGTTTTCAATTAACTGTATAAATTGATTTCTAATTATTTATTATATATATACTCATAATGATTGGGGGGGGGGGGGGCATCCACGGATCCGCACGGCCACTTCTTCGTTCCGAAAAAGTGACCGCACGGATGGGATTCGAACCCACGACCATGAGGCCCGTGAGCAGGAGCTCTACTCACTACGCCACCGCGGCTCCCACCAAATTTGAAAAAAAATATTGTTCCCCATCAGAACACCTACAGACCGATTTCGACCTTTCAGGTCTAATCAGTGTAATTAATTGCTGATGAGGAAATGGAAATTACTATTCTGATGGGGAAACAATATTTAAAGTTTCTATTAGGTGTAAGAACTGAATGGAATTTTTGAAGATAAAGTTTAGGAGACGTTTGAAAACCAATTTAAAAGTAAAAGGGAAATAAATAAACAATATTGATGAAATTCAGGACCCTTCGTAATTTAATTTATTAAGGAGAGAAATTTGCACAGGCGTGCTTTAACGTTTGGAAAAATGAGAAAAAAAACCGTTTTGGCAATGTGTTGAAAATAAAGTAAACATAATTTTTAATGGGTTTTCATGAATAATCTCGGTGTTTATTCACGCTGCGCTATAAGTCAGAATGTTCACTCCTGCAATCCTGTTTACTAATGAAATACTAATATTTTTTCATTATGCCCGACTGAGGAAAACAATAATGGGAACGTTGCAGTTACAAATTATCGGTACAATATGTGTAAGTGCTCTAGAGTACAGCAACGGATATGAAATTCCAGCAGTTTTATTGAAATGCAGCAAGTTTCATTTCATATAAAAGATACATTATCATATTTCAATAACGTACAGATGTTTAATTAATGGAATCTCGTGTTTACCTTTCCGAGCATTTTCAATAATGAAGATAATAAATTCGCCGGTGACCAAGGGTAGGATCAACAGTTAAATTAGATTCACCTCAGAGTGAAATTAAATTTAGCGCGATTTTGTAAACGCTCTAATTAATTTCAATTTATTCAATTGCGACTAAATATATAATTCGTTAATTAAAGGATTCAGTGCAACACAGATTTGTTACCAATAAAATTACATGCATTTACAAAACCGTACTCGTTAGCAGAGTGCGAACGTCTGAGTGCCGAATTAATGTATCCGATTAAGTGGGAATGTATTAAATAAACGAACCGCTGCACCACAGCAAAATGTGCGCGCCGGTGATTCGGATGATATGCATGGTGCGTGCACAATCTTACAGTGGAACGCGCTTAATAATCGAGATTGATCATAAACGATTTGTTTAAAATGACTCGTAAGCAGTAAATTTATGTATTTTGCGAAATAATGATTAATTTCGCCTGGTGAAGTGTTATATTTGAAAAATAAAAGAATGGTATTTATGGTTATAGAAATCAAGTTTTAACTTCAAGATCATAGCATCTAAGGATTAAGTTCTAAGCGGAAAAAATAACTATATTTATTGCGTGATTATATATTTATTCCTCCGCTGGTTGGTTGATAGACTTTTTAAATAAAATTAATGCTATATGTATACAGTGTGTATCAGCCAAATGGAATAAATTCGATAATAAATAAATGGGGGCGTCTTCAACAAAACGCCCGGATACGTCGATTAGAATTTTTAGTTGCGAATTTTTTTCAACAAAAACTTTTTTATATAGGGTGTGTCATGTAGCAGAGGCCAATACCAACTTTCCTATTTTAAAAGCAACACCCTATATATTATTAAATTTTTGGATTGTTCAGAAAATTCCAGACATATTTCATGTACCATCTCCTATACCTATCTTCAACTGTTTTTATACTTATTAGTTTTTGAGTGTATTGTAGGGAATTTCTGTAATCAATTTCTCCGTTACGAAGTACGAGAATCTATTGTGATCGTGAAAATTTTTTCAATTTTTTTTTTACGGAAATATCCGTTTTAGGGTCCCTAGATGCCATTTCAACAATTTCTGGAAAAAAAATGTTTGTGCGTGTGTGTTTGTTTCCTAAACAGTTGAAGATAGGTATAGGACATCGTACATGAAATATGTCTAGAATTTTCTGAACAATCCAAAAATTGAATAATATACAGGGTATTGCATTTAAAATAAAAAAGTTGGTATTGGCCTCTGTTACACGACACACCCTGTATAAAAAGTTTTTATTGGAAAAAATGCGCAACTAAAAATACTAATCGACGTATCCAAGCGTTTTTTCGAACATACCCCCATTTATTTATTATCGAATTTATTCCATCTGGTTGATACACACTGTATGTATAATTTTGTATGTAAAAATAACGAAGAAAGATCATGTAGTATTTATTCGTAAAGGTAGATTAATTTATTCCCTTTCCTTCAAAACTTTTAATAACATTTATATACGAATGGTAGGAATATTGTTAATTACATTATGTACTCCCAAGTTCGTAAACAATGTCTTTGTGCCTTCCATAACAAAGCGACCCAATGTAATATAATCTTTACGCAATGATAAAATTATGTTCGCTACTTAATAACATCATTAAGGAGAGCTCGCAATGTTTTGTCTCAAAATATATTCACAATCAATTTGAACATAAATTAGAGAAAGTAAAACACCCGCACGCCCGGTTTATTGGCAAAAAGCACGCTTGGTAAGCAATCGGTGGTGGTTCGAGTCCGAAATGAAAATTAATAAATGATTGAATTCCCATCACACATCCTTTAAATATTTGTAATTTTTGTAATTTATCAGAAATCTTTTATAATTATTAATACAAACTACTGCAGCTTTATCATATTTACAATGTGTTAGGTAAGGCTTTGAAAATACACACCTGCATTGTTTTATCACTTGTTTCTCAGTTTTCTGGCAAGTAAAAAAAATCAAATACTATTTCAACATTTTTCAGGTCTCATCAGACAGTTAGAATCTGACGTGGAAACAATATTTGATGTTTACATTAATTAAGATTAATACAACAATTAGGCAATAGATTCCGCCACTTTGTCGTTTCTACCTTTATTTGTTTAAGCTATGTTTTATCACGAATCTAACAATGCAGCAGTTTCATGTATGACGATTTATTATTTATCTTTCCGGTTACAATAGGTGAATAACTCTCGGGATACATTTCTATATCAATGCTTCACAGAGAAGGAAAGAACTTACACAAACACGCTGTTATAGCCAGTTAGGATAAGCCAAAGGAACACATCAACGAACATCAATGGGAGGTAAGGTTACCAGCCACCAGCCTCCCTACAAATGGCTTTAGCAACTAACAGTTGAACATTAAGGTTTAAGTAACAAATGAAATAAAAGAGTTAACGTTATAATTAATTTAGAAATGGACTATTGCATTTAGTATTTAACTTTGTATAAACTTCCGTGGAATTAAGTGATGCATATTTATCACGTAGTGAGGATTTAAATTTTCTAGTTTTAGAACTACTATATCCTTACAAAGTAGAAAATGGGATTCAGAAACGGTTTACTCAGTAATTGCATCATTTGTTTACGAGTTGTGTGGAGCATGGGTAATATAAATGAATCGCGTAGTAAAAGCGAAAATGACGTTTTCATTGCAATAATAAAAGTAAAGACGATAAAACTATGAAATTGATTTCTAAGTCTAGAGCATATAATTTTTAATACTGAAAAAGCTGCTTAGAGCATCCCGACTGTCACACATATTGATTCGAAGATATTTGCATTATGACAAAGTCATCGACAGACGCTCTATAGTATTCCTCTTTTTTTAAGGACGTGAATACGGTGCGTTGTTATCCTGGACAAGGGTAGTTATGTGCCACTTCATATATGAGAAGGGGGCTGTAGAAACGCCTAAAACCTTTTGAAAGCATTTCAGCATTACCAGATAGCATTGTGCTAGCCGTAAGCTTCTTTTTTTTTAAACACGTTTACGTTCCTGCAAGTACGTCAGAATGTGTTCACACTCGTACTACTATTAATCCTAATAAGGACCCGAACGAGCCAACGGCTCCAGCATGGATGAAATTAACTTGCAAAATGCTTCCTGTATTTTAAACAGGAAAACACAATGTTTAAAAATAACGAGTGCCGCAACGAAACATTTTTCCCTTTCCTGGCAATATGAAGGCAAAACCTACAGAAAGCACAACGTATAACGTATTAGTGACGAGTACAATTGATATTTTTAAGCAAAGGAATTCCTTTGTTGTCCGCGACGCAAATAAATTCCATTCTGAAAAATCGGTGGCCGTTTATAATTGCCAAATGCCGGCATTGTATTTTTGTTAGTGTCGTACATGAAACTCTTTGATCAGATTCTTAGAAAAAAGGTGGTGTGTAAATCACAAAGACAAAGAGTTTTTAAATAAATGAGAGATGTCGCCGGTTGAGACATGTTCAAATAAAACAATTTTCTCCTATCAAACGAAAATTGGCAGACAAACGGGAGGACTGTGTGGCTGGAAATTCCATCAATTTAATTAACTCTTTTCATTAATTCAAGTCCCTTCTAGTCTTTAATTAATATTTTTATTATGTTTAAATTACAATAAACTAGTCTTAATTTTTATTCTTCTAAAATATTATTATCGTTAGTAGCTGGTTGGTTTATAAGCCAAAGCAAAAAAAAAATAATAATAATTCGATTAGGTACGTAATTTCTTTCATCAAATCTTCTCTTATCATCAGGTCGCGATATATATTTACAGCATAAATGACGCACTTAAGCAAAAGAAGATTCTGAAATAAAACAATAGTCCCAATAAATAGAATATTGGCGAGCGTCTGAAAACTACGACGTCAATATTATCAATTAGAGCCCGGCACCGCCACCAGTTTTAATCCCATCCTCTGCGCCCGTAAATTGCACCATTTCATACACTTCATACAAATACCAACATTCCGTTATTTACTACCCCGACTAGCGTCCAGCTAATTAAATTACAATATATCTGCCGGCGTTTGATAAATAGCCGCATCAATTTTCTGCGAACTAGCCAAAGACCGAAATTCAATTCATTTCGTCACTTACCAAAAGAGATGGAATCTTTCCTGCTTGACTGACAGAATTACGGAATTATTGTTCAATGCCCAATTTCCATTCCGAGCATGGCATCCGAGCAACAGATTGAACATATTACAGCCCGCTGCCAATAAATCCCGTTTTATTTTATCAACACCGAATTTCCGGAATTACCATCGCGGAAATATATGCGCCAAAATATTTTCATTATGGAATGGACCACCGCCACTCCGGACTTTGCATACTTACGGAGTTTTAAACTTTCCCTGCGAGATTATTTAGGCTTGTTTTTAAAATGCGAGAAAGAAACGAGCTTTTATTATTTTACCTTCGCTTTGTATTAAATTTAAGCCCACGTAATAATGATAATTGAAAAATGTATTACGTTACATCATTTGTAGTGTTAATGAACGAAATATACAAATAAAAAGCGTAAGGCGTGTCGGGTATTAATGTAGAATGTTGCAAAGTATTTTGAAATTGTTTTTCGTTTCCGAGCATGGGAAATTCACATTTTCACTGTCATCGACTCGCATGGGGTATTCCGTACAGAAATTATTATCAGTAGTTATGCATGGCTAGACACATGCCAACGTGAGTGGCTTTTGATACCAAACACTGCAAGTTAATAATTGTAGATGATTTAACAAGTTGATGAATTTTGAATACATCAAAAATTAATTTTTAAAAATTGCTTCTGATTTTTTTTAAATAATCAAGATCTAGAAGAGGAGTTTAAAACCTACACACAAACACTACAAATTATTAATTGTAGATGGTTTAAGGGGTTTCAAAAAAATCGATTTTGAGTTATTTTCAGAAAGTATTCCTTCTAAGTTAGTTTTTTTTAGAAATGCGATTTTAAGTGATGTAGCAGCTGCTTTTGAAGCAGTTTATGTTTGGATGCCGAGTTATGCAGACGTTTTATAATTTCTACAATCTTCAACCGACAAAAAAACCACTTTACCAAAAGTGCGAAAAAGGTGAAAATTCCAAAAATGCCAAAGCAACGAGGACATTAAAATCTACAAACATGACTACACTGCCTTACCGGATAATATTTTGGAAGCAATAAACCCTATCTATAAAGATCTTTCTAATGATGAATTATTACACAAAATAATAACGAAAGCTTCAACCAGAATATTTGGAAATTAATTCTGAAAACGGTCATTGCAATTTCTATCAGTGCCCATGTACCTACCTGCGTGTTCAATGAAGGTGCATACTGTTAATTCGCTATTTTAAATCATATGGGGATCAATTAATGTCCTGCCAGAGCGGACGCAACGAGGATTAACACTACTTACTTGGTAATTTATTAAAACGCACTTTCTAGGATTTTTCTATTACAGTTTCACTTAATTTCTCTGCTAAGTTTAGAAACTACAATAATGTTTCTGCGAAAAGTCAGTTTTTTGTCATCAAATTTCGGTTTCAACCAACGCCATTTTTGTTTCAGCCAAGCTGAAAAAGTTTTAATTGGTAATTTTTAAAAGCACACGTTTTAGAGTTATGCTGTCACCATTTCACTTAATGTTCACGTTGGGTATAGAAATTACTTCAATGTTTCTGAGAAAAATCAATTTTTTGATCCGAAAATTTCGGTTTTGACAAGTGCCATTTTTATTTCAGCCAAGCTGGAAAAGTTATAATTACTAATTTATAAAAACACACTTTTTAGGATTGTCCTGCCACAATTTTACTTAATTTCCACACTGGGTATAGAAATTATATCAATGTTTCTGCGAAAAATCAGTATTTTTAACCTGAAATTTCACTTTTGACCAGCGCCATTTTTATTTAAGTCAAGCTGGAAAAGTTTTTATTGGTAATTTGTAAAAACACACTTCTTAGGATTACTCTGTATTAAATTCACTTAATTTCCACGTTCGGTATAAAAATTACATCAATGTTTCTGCAAAAAGTTATTTTTTTTATCATCAAATTTCGGTTTTGAACAGCGCCATTTTTATTTCATCAAAGCTGGAAAAGTTATAATTAGTAGATTATAAAAACACATTTTTTAGGATTATTCTGTCACAATTTCACCTAATTTCCACGTTGGGTATAGAAATCACATCAATGTTTCTGCAAAAAGCAGTGTTTTTAACATCAAATTTTGGTTTTGACCAGCGACATTTTTAATTCAACAACGTTGGAAAAGTTATAATTACTAATTTGTAAAAACACACTTTTTAGGATTATCTTGCTACAATTTCACTTAATTTCCACTTTCGGTGTAGAAATTACATCAATGTTTGCAAAAATTCAGTTTTTTATCATCAAATTTCAGTTTTGACCAGCGCCATTTTTATTTCAACAAAGTTGGCAAAGTTGTAATTACTAATTTATAAAAACACACTTTAGGATTATCCTGCTACAATTTCACTTAATTTCCACTTTCGGTGTAGAAATTATTACATCAATGTTTCTGCAAAAATTCGGTTTTTTATCATCAAATTTCGGTTTTGACCAGCGCCATTTTTATTTCAGCAAAACTGGAAAAGTTATAATTACTAATTTATAAACACGCACTTTTTAGGATTATCCTGTCACAACTTGACTTAATTTCCACGTTGGGTATAGAAATTATATCAATGTTTCTGCGAAAAGTCAGTTTTTTTATCATGAAATTTAATTTGACCAGCGCCATTTTTGTTTAAGTCAAGCTGGAAAAGTTTTAATCGGTAATTTGTAAAAATACACTTCTTATGATTATTCTGTCCCAAATTCACTTAATTTCCACGTTCGGTATAAAAATTACATCAATTTTAATTTTCATCAAATTTCGGTTTTAACCAGCGCTATTTTTATTTCAGCAAAGCTGGAAAAGTTATAATTATTAATTTATAAAAACACACTTTTTAGGATTATCCTGCTACAATTTCACTTAATTTCCACTTTCGGTGTGGAAATTACATCAATGTTTCTGCAAAAAGTCAGTTTTTTATCATCAAATTTCTGTTTTGACCAGCGCCATTTTTATTTCAGCAAAGCTAGAAAAGTTATAATTACTAATTTATAAAAACACACTTTTTAGGATTATCCTGCTACAATTTCACTTAATTTACACTTCCGGTGTAGAAATTACATCAATGTTTCTGCAAAAAGTCAGTTTTTTGTCATCAAATTTCGGTTTTGACGAGCGCCATTTTTATTTCAGCAAAGCTAGAAAAGTTATAATTACTAATTTATAAAAACACACTTTTTATGATTATTCTGTCACAATTTAACTCCATATCCACGTTGAGTATAAAAACTACAACAATATTTCTACAAAAAGTCAGATTTTAACGCCGATCTCTAAGAAACACTCAAGAGGTAAAAATGCATCGCCAACAGCAACAAATCCACTCTATCGCGGCTGCTAATCAGGCAGCAAGTTCAATATATGGTCCGGAATCGATGATTCTATCTAAGTTGAAAATTATTTTTTTTATTTACGGATAAACAATACTTAAAACTTTAAACGCTTTTTTCTCGAATCGGTGGCAGCGATTTCTACAAAATGAATGAAGCGATCTTTCGGAAATGTTATTCACTTATTCGAAATATTAACGTAGTGTGCTGGATCGGTGTTTTTTTTTATTTCGGCTAATTAGCCAAAAACGAACGTTTTTATTGCAATTTTTTTTTTGCTTAACTGTCCGCCATTTTGTTAAAAATTAAAATGTTACAAAAAGCTCCGATTCGGAAATTTTATTCACTTATTCAAAATATCAACGTAGTGTGCTGGATCGGTATTTTTTTAGTTCTGTTAATCAGCCAAAAACGAACGTTTTTTTGCCAATTTTTTTTTGTTAAACTGTCCGCCATTTTGTTAAAAATTACAATGTTACAAAAAGCTCCGATTCGGTAATTTTATTCACTTATTCAAAATATCAATGTAGTGTGCTGGATCGGTGTTTTTTTAGTTCTGTTAATCAGCCAAAAACGAACGTTTTTATTGCAATTTTTTTTTTGTTTAACTGTCCGCCATTTTGTTTAAAATTGAAATGTTACAAAAAGCTCCGATCGAGCACAAATCAATGCAATTACTAAAGATCCCCTTCGGTTTTTTTGATCTACGATGATCCACACCAAAATGGCAAGAGGTCTTTTTTTGGCCCTTCGCGGAAGTACTTCATACTCGCTCGTTTATGACTATTTTGTGATGTAAAAAACATTGTGGTATCTTGAAATGTGTAGTAATCGAATAGAAAAAGAAAAAAAAATATATTGAAACCAGTCTTCAAAAAAAAAATTAAAAAAGTTACTTTGTTTTTTGACGCTGATCCCTTAACAAGTTGATACATTTTGAGTACAAAAGTTTTTAGCATGATCCATAACGAAAAAGTTACTTGTGATTTTTTTATCAAATAATCAAAATTTAGATTAGAAGAGGAGTTTAATGCAACTTTTGAAGACAGTTTCTAATATTATAAATAAAGTAAATAAATATTGCGACCAGTTTAAAATATGTATTTAATATTTCTTCCTAGTATACTTGAAATAATAGTATTACAGGAATGGTATTTATTATACGATGAAGTACGTGGTCTTAATAGACGGGAGGAAATTTTGCAACAATATGTGAGCAGCGCTAAGTGATTGATGGGTCCATGATAAAATTCAAAATCTGTTGCTATATACGTTAAACAACTAAATTGGCGACGGTAAGTGACTGATGACTAGGTCACACATAGGGATTTGTGAAGATATTTTATAAATATGAAATCTGAGGAATGAAAATTAAAATTGAAAACTCTCAATCTGGAAAATTTTCTTTAGTATCATTCAATATCCGTCGTGGTATTAGCCTGGGAAGTAGTTGTTTTCATTTGTTTTTAGTTTTCGTAAGACCGTGCGACCTATCGAGCGTACAACAAAAAACGACGACGAAGTTGGCGTTGGAAATTTCGCACCAAGATCACACTGGTTGCGGTTAAACGGCGACATGTCAGATATTACAATTAGGGGTTATTAACAGCTGGCATGTCAACATAACAACCAGCACTTTACGCATGCGCGTGTGATGACTAACTTTGTCGTCGATTTTTTATATTGAGAAAACCTCACTTTGCAGATGCATTAAATAAATTTAATAAATTTAATAAAAATAGACATTCATTTAATTATCGAGTATTAATTATTAATTAAAGAGAGAGAGAGAGAGAGAGAGAGAGAATACATTCATTTAATTATAGAGTATTAATTAAAGAGAGAAAGAGAGAGAGAGAATACATTTATTGAGACACTTTTACAAATGCTCTGAACTAGAGGTCTTGCAGCCTCGTATTAATTAAATTAAAATAAATTTAACATAATGATTACATTTTTTACAATATCTGAACTGTAACCGACAGAAACTTTGGTAGTAAAGAATAAATATATTTTCAGAACTGAACAAGAATCGTCTTCGATTGTAAATTCGTTTACTGAATGTAACACCAGCACAAAGAGACGACTTACTATTATATATAAAGAGATTTTAAAATCTGGTTACATAAATTCCACCTATTTGCATTCACTTATAGATCCTAGTATCTTGTTATTCTAACCGTACAGTGAATACGCTGTAATACCATGCTGTTTCTTTCATTGCTGTCACAATTGAGAGAATTTATAGGAAGCTGCAAAGATTCGTGTATTGATATGTAAAATATCCGAGTTGTTTTCAAAGTAGACCAGATTGTCGTCTTCCGTTCCGGAGCTTACTCCTTACTCCTCGGTAATTGCGAAAGTCATTATAATTATGATTCCGGCGGTGTTATAGAATTTAACGAGGATATCAATTTAGAAAATATTTTTAGCGAAAAACGGACTCGTTAAAATAGTTGCTTTAATTGATGGAATTTCACTATTGTCTAGGCAATAATGTTGGAAAATTCAATGGGATTTTACGGATGGAATGTAATATTGAAACAAAAAGGTTCAGTTTTTACGTAGAAGTCTAAACGATTAACATACCTTTGTGCGCAAATGTATTTAAATTACTTTTTCCTGGAATTCTTACTGCACGAGTGTATTTAGTAAATTTAGTGTTATTACTCGCAGCACATTTTCTAAAATAAAATATTATATTGCAATAAAAGATGTTTCTGTATTTACTCTCACCTGGCTATATTGACACTTGGCTAGCAGAATATTTGCGAGGTGCGGATACGGAAGGGATCAAATTGCGATTTTATGAGTAAATACCCGCGATGAGTCGCTCATAAATCTGTATCACGACCAACTCGTATTGATTGGGCGCATATTAATTCCCGTTCCTTGGCCGCATATACCATTTAGCATATAACTCAGGAGCAACGTCCCTGGAATAATTATCTCTTTATCAAATGGTACATTTTATGCTTTATGGCGGCCGTAAAACTATTCCTACACCGAGGGATGATCACACCAGTTCCATGTCTTTAACCTCAGACTAGCGGCGTCTCTGCAAATATATTACCGACCCAGGAACTTTGATTCTTCATACTTCATAATCAATATGATCATATAGTCATAAGAGTCTCAAGAGGTTTTTAGACAAAATCGCATGCTACAATTAATATCAAATTTGTTTCTTTATTGTTAATTATTTCAAAAAAATTGTTACCTTGTTTAGAATATTTTATATTGTGGTTATCGCATGCATGTAAAACATGAAAAATATATCAGTTAGTGAAATTGTAATTAGTCAAAGTAACTGACGGCATAAGTGTGGGGATTGCTGGCGAATAAGTTTTATCAGGTTTTTAAACGGCGAACCGAGCGTTTATCAGGAAATCGATGTTAAAAATGGACGGTCCATTTTAACTTTCGCCAATTCAGGGCGTGCACAAAAGACTGTGATGAATACCGGCGCAATTTAGTTTGGCAGGTGCAGTACCATTATCGTTCTAATCGTTGGAGCCGAGCAAGAATGTTAGACCACCGAATTTAAGAATTCCCGCAAAACCCTAGTAGTTCGAGCTTCTTTAAGATGCAGCGGCAATAATATGGAGACTCCACTAACAATTCCACCGACTCGCAAAATATGTAAATTAAGATTTGTTTTTAGCGTACCAAATAACTTACGCTGACAAGACGAAGATTTTCAGACGTCCGTGCCCGGAATATAAATGCGCAGGTATTTTTAAATCCCGTGTTTTAGAGTACAATCAGTGTTTTTTAGACAGGCCACTTCTTTGTTTTGCAAATGGTTGTTTTTGTAGACGCGGAGTTTTCGTCGAAATGACGCAGACCTTCCGCAAACTCCTCGAGGAATAGATCGTTCATCTCTCACTTGTACGACAACAATGCAAATAATACGTTCCTTAATATAAATTCATTCCATTCTTTAGTTTCATTTCAAATATTTCAACATCGCACATTTAACGGATGAAAACAGACGACGAAATGCAATGCGGTGACTTCAATCAAAAACCTTATTTAACCTTTATTCATACTTACATAATAAGCATAACTAGACAACATACCTTCCTCCATAACTTAACCCGAAGCATTTAAACTAGTTTCCCACCACAATAGACCGGTGGTATGATGCCATGTGAACATAATTCGGTAATTGCTTGAATTCATAATACGCTGCAATCAGCATAATAATGTGCTTATAAAATTAATACCTTTAAAAATTAAATAATTCTCATTTGTAAATTTTCTATTTGAAGAATGTAACTTGATCAAGTCACGAAAAATGAACGTGTAGCAATCTATCAAGACAAAGCTACGTTGATACAGTTCAACTTGCAGAGTCGTCATTTAAAACAGATTGAAATTGAGGGGAACTAACGTGTAGGCGCGTAACATTAGAATTGTTGTTTTGTAGTAAAGAGCGGGTATAAAGTGTAATCCATATATTGATGACGGCAGAGATTATAACAAAAGGTAGTAAATCCCGTAAATTAGAGCAATAAATGGAAGTTCGCAGAAACAGGCTGACAACAACACAAGTTGGTGGAAGTGAAGAAAAGAGACCCGACTCCGGGATAGGAGTGAATGCCTACGGACCGAAATTCCGGGATCCAGTAACGCGAAACGTCGATTGCAACGAAATGTCTTATATCCGTCCCTTTGTAATCATTCACTGTAGAGAATCTCATAGCTTTGTAAAATTCAAACACGGTTGTAATTGTCCGAATATACTCCATGACTTTATAATGCGACAGGTTTTCCGGCCACGATCATAGCAACGCCCCGGAAGCCGCCCGGTCGATGGTCGATGGTCGATGGGGGTCACGCTTCAGGGGGCTTCGCCGACAAAGTATTGTCGACAGGGCCGAATACTTTGAACATTTATAACAGACACACGATATGTTATTAACCCGGGACTCGGACACGCTTTTTGCGCGATTACCCGCGTAGACCTATCAATCCAAATTACAAATTCTGACCATCAGACTAGAGCACACAACGTTACCGAATTATGCAAACGCACCCTGAATTTAGCTGGAGAGAATATTATTATTTCATTTTGTGTCAAGTCGTGCCTGAAGACGATACCAAGTTTAACGCGCGTGTATATTACATTACGTTTTCTGGGGGTGAAACGCCGTTAAAATGTTAAAGCTTCGGGGGGTTGATTAATAATGCTGAAAATATTGGTCGAATCGATTGAACTCGATCGCATGCAAATCACCGACACAGATAGCGGTTTTGAGAGACCCGGTCTCCAGAGGTCATAACCACAGTATCATTGACTGCCGGACCAGTACTAAATTCTTGAATTTCCGATGCGCAGAAAACTCCATTATTGATGCCCTATAATAAATGTATTCAAATAAAATTATTTTGATAAAAATTAAGATTTTCATGGCAACGATGATTACTTTGTCGTAAATCTAATTTAATTCTTTCAACTATACAGGGTGGACACTTTAACTGGAACAAATTGGGTATTTATGAAATGAGAAGTTCCATAAAAAAATCCTCGTCGATTTTTATTTTTTATTGCGCACTTTTTAGTGTGACTTCACTAGTCTTTCACGTATAGACATTTTTTTTTAATGGAAATATTTTTTTTTATTTCACTAAATTTGTAGCCCTTTTTATTCTCTTTACGACTGTGTAAAAATATTTTGTTTTATGTTTTTTTACTTCAGAAATTGAATTTTTTTAAACCTATTTAATGCATCAAATGTTCAAATTCCACCAGATATGTTTCAAAATGTAAGGGATTGGTTTTTTGTGCTCATTTTGAACATTTGATACATGATTTAAAATTTGAGTCGAGGAGTCAAGTGACTCCTGTGTAAATGTGAGTCATGAAAGTTTTCGGGATACATTGCAAAATTTTCGAAGTGAGGACATTTTTTTGCCATTTTACTCATCTCTACTACAAACTTTAAAAAAATAAAACAAAATCGTCGAATGGATTCAAAAGACTTAATAACAACAAGGATATGTGCTGTGGTCGATATATCTATTTAATTATCTAAAAAATTTTTGGATGATTTCATTTTAAATTAAATTAAAAAATGCTATTTTTTTTTCAAAATTATACCCAGCCTAATTTTTTTTTTTTTACTTTGGCAGGTGGCCTTCAGTCACATCGGTTATGTATTGTTCATATTAAATGAAAATAGACATCCACAAACACCCACGCCCTCGCCGGGTTTCGAACCCGCGACCCTCCGGATTAGTACTGGCGCGCTAACACACGCTGCTAGTTAGCTTGCCTAAACATCTTCCTAAAATATTGTAAAAATTGCATTTTCTACTTTAACTAATTAAAGATATTGTTGAATAATATTAACAATTATTAATTTGCAACGAAACGCAAATGTTAAATTAATTCAACTAAATTCCAGTCATAATATCACAATTTATTTAACAGTGGTTCCTATGCACAGTAATAATTCTGTACATGTTGACTCAAGTTCTCCGTCATTTGTGACGACCGCGCTGTATGCTATATCTAATTAGCAATAATAAAGATGAGAAAATTGCCACAGACGACTCGTTACGATTCATGTCGTGCCATCAACAAATTCTATTATCTTAACTGAAGTACAAATTAGACTCCTCCGTAAAATATGAAACTCACATCGTGTAATCAGAAGGACTATTCAAGAACAGCAAGATGTTACATTTAATAATAAATGGATGAAGCGGAAGAATATAATAAAATGTGCGAGTTATGATGCATGACTTTTAAAATAGTTATACAGATGTGTTAATATTAACAAAAATTATATTTTTGAATATTTCATGACTTAAAAAAAAATGTTTTTATCGTACCTATATATATATATATATATATATATATATATATATATATATATATATATATTTCGGTCGCTTTCCATCAAAAACATTATATATATATATATATATATTACAAAATTTAAAAAAAAACTTTTACCGTACCTATATATATATATTTTTTTTTCTAACTTACTAGCAGACGGTAGCTTTCCATCAAAAACATTATATGTATAGAGAAAAAAAAAGTCTATTTATGCGTGTAAAAATCAAATATGGCGGCCATTTGAAATAAGAAAGTTGGTATTAAAATCTCGGAAACCGCCATCTTGGATTTTATTTTTACTTGATTTCTATACTTGCCTAATTAAACCAAGTAACTTTTATTTAAAACTTTTTTTCGCATCTTTAATAATTATTGAGATATTTGTTTTTTTTTGAAAATCGCGATTTTCAGTTTTTTTAAAATATTTTCTAAACTGCTCGGAATTTTGAAAATTTCTCAACATAATCCGAATCAGCATAGAAAACTGCACAACATTGCCCATTTAACCAGATCTCTAGCTTTAAGAATAAGAAAGAGACCCATGCAATCCTACTCTATTTAGGACACCCTGTATATATAGGGTGTTTCTAAATTGATACGAAAGATTTTAAAGGGTGATTTTTCAGCAAAAATTAAGGAAGGTCTTTTATATAACTTTTTGTTCAAAACCCCTTCCTCTCCAAATTACAGCCCTCTAAAGTTAAGGGATAAGGATTTTTATTATATTATGTACATTGATATAGCAATTAAATGTTATTAAATATAATTATAGTTCAATAACAAACTGATTGAAACTGAAAGGTAAATTCAAACAAAAATTATATAATTAGTATAATTCGTATACATTATACTGACATCGATTTATTTTCCTCCTTTTTAATTTAAATTCGATTTTTTTGGGATCGAGAAATATACGCGCGGGTCTGTGATTGTTGTATACGTCTTCCATTATTCATTTCATTTATAATTTGTGCTTAAAAATATATTAATCCGAGCCGTGTCTGACTGTACGCTCAAGCTTATGTAAAAAAATAAATAAATAAATTCGAATCAAAGTAAATAAACTTTGTATGCATAATTTAAATGTTTACTGTTATCAAATAAAAAATAACTATATCTACTTCAATCAATTGAAAGTTTTCAATGTAACACATTTCTCAATTTCCAAGTAAAATATTTATATATTTGCGAAGAAAAATGGATGCTTTTAAAACCTACTTCAGATATCAATTCTATCCTCATTGCATGTACTTATATCAGTAACTGCAGTCCGTGCCATTTACGCTGCAGTTATGAATAGTTCGATATTTTGTTTTTATTTACACTTTATACATCTGTAAATGGCGGAAATAGTCAACGCAAACCGGTTGTATTTATAGAAAAATCAATCAGTACTCACATTTCCCAGGATTCGCAGCCGGTTATTTCCCACTAGAAAACTCCTCGGGCTTCATTACATAATTGAAATGCAGTTTATTAATGTGAGGACAGATTTTCAAAAATAACAGCGAGGAAATGCTGATCAATTCACTGCGAAACACGCGCTGATAGGACAGCAACTGTATCGTCTGGGTGGTTTGATGAGTTCATTGTTTAGTTTGATCTCGAAAATAGAATATGTAATTTTTTTAATAACATCAACGCATAATGGATTGATTTAATTAAATTAAAAGACAAAAAGAAAAAAAATTAGATATAGTCTGGCCGCGCTGCGATGGCATCTGAGGTTAACTTGGACCGCGCTTATTTGCATGTTGGGCTGGTGCTTCATGCGTCTCGAATGTAAGCGAACGTGATATGTTGAATAAATAACAAAATTCCACCGCTGTATATATGGAAAGAAGATGAACACCAAAACAAGATGGCAGAAAGACCGCTGGTCGATAGCCTTTGGAAACAAAAATAAAACTATTTGTATATATTATGTCTATTATATATATAACTTATTTTTACTTCATATTGGTATTAAGGCGTTTTTGGAAAAAAAATGCAGGTAGGATTATTCCGTGATCCGTGATTTCTACTTTTACTTATATTCTTTGTGCAAACAATTAACTCTAGTTGCGTTAAAAATGAACCGCTATAGCACTTTTTTCCCGCAAAAGCGTGAAAAAATGACCCGTTATGCCTCTTTTTGAAGACTTCAGGAACCACATGTATTATGAACACAAATGAAAAAAACTGTGAATTTTGTAGCGAACGTAGAAAAATAGTTATTTATGCAACAAGTGAGTAAAGTAATACTTTTTACACGAGTAGAAAAAATTGCGCACGAGCCGAAGGCGAAGTGAAAAAAGCTGCTTTACTCCCGAGTTTCATACAAAAAATTTTCTACGTGTGTAACTTTAGATAAATTCGAGAAGACCTTAATTAATTATTATACATCATTAATTCGATTGATTTAATTTGAACTTAAAAACGTTGGTGAAACAAGCAACAACGTTCCACAAAGAATTTTATAGTAGCGTTAAAAAATAAACCGCTACGGCAATTTTTTTCACGAAAACGTGAAAAAATGAACCGTTATGGCACTTTTTTTCACGCTTTTTGAAACACATATTTTATGAACGCAAATTTTACGTAGAAAAATATATTATGAGAACATACTCTTTCAGTCGATAAAATAAAATCCAATTCAATCATACAATGAAGTATACAAATTTCCTCATGGAGAATCCAAGAAAATTGAAAGACTAATTAAACGCTCAAGTAGCTTTTTATCGGAAAACCTGTTCATAATGCCAATCTCGTGAAAAATTATATTCGATTCAATAAGTTAAAAACAACTTACGAAGTAATCATATTAAAGTATGAATTGAATTTCCATCCGCCGTAAGTAAGAAATTCTATTCTTAATGAATTCTGAGAAAATTCATTTCCAACGGAAAAAAGTCCAATTTGTTTTGCATAAAATGAATGAAAAACGAAACTTAGAGTTAATTAAATATTTTTCAGTTTTATTTCGGTACATGTTATTGCCGTAAATGTGAATAGATTCTTTAATTAATTGGTATTTAATTATAATAATAAATAGTCTTTATTAAACAAATAAAAAGTAATACAAATTCGCCAGGTAGGTGAAGTTTAGTTAGTTGAATTCTCAACTAGTACTGGCTCTTAAACTTAACCTACATTAAAGGGTTATCTTAGTGTAAAATTTTCAAAAAATCGTAAAAAAAATTGTCTCTTAAAAATTATTTGAAGTGTTTAGAATATTATACAAAAGGTTCCAGGTAGATATTTGAAGTATTGTTTGAGATATAGTGTTTGTAGCGAAGGAAGAATTGGACGCGCAGTTAGACTACCGAACCGGCCGTCTCTCGAAACTATGTTTTTTGAAACGGTGTACACGATATCTCAGGCTGTGATTTATGAATCGACTTGAAATATGGTACACATGTTCAGAGGACTACAAGTTTTGTCATGACGGACGATTTTCTCATTACATTTTGTTTTGTAATATATATATTATTAATAATAACTTGTATAATTGCTCCGAGAACTGCGAAAAAGTTACAGATTTTTTTCCCGTAACTTAAGACGAAAAAAAAAAGAATTATCTCCGTCACGCCATAGCTAATACCATGCAGTTAATAAGTATATTTTTGTATTTTGCTTCAGACCAACCATATTTGCGTAATCATGTACACCGACTGATCAAGCACGGTGAACATTAGCAAACGCGAAAAAAAATTAACGTGTGACAATTTTGTTCGGACGCTGGTTACAGTAGGATAACCCCTTAATACTAACAAGGTAAATTATTTTTGTATAAGATTTGCGACGTGAAACACACAATAGTTTTTATCCTAAATGTTTTTTTATAATTGTTTTATTTGGTTTAAGCTTATTATGAATACTTTGTTGGTGAATTATTATTAGTTCAATAAATCTTGTTTAACATGTTGTAAATGAAACATACTCTAACATAAAAATAAGTCTAAATTGATGTTCTTAATCCATGGGATTTCTGATCCGCGCAATTAGGCAAAAACCCTGCTCGGCTACAAAACCTTAATCGCCTCCGAAAAGTCCTCGCAGCCACTGATAGTTCCTAGCTCTATGCAAATCCTGTTGTACATTCAAATTATAATTTACTGAATTTTACATGGAGGTTTTAAACTTTCTATAATTAGTACACTGAACTCGGTGCCGTTTAAATTGTAACTGTATGCGTGCGTAAATGTTGGTTATTATTTTAATTGTGCGTACATCACTGTATTTCTCGTTAAGATTTTAACACATTGGCTGCCAACAAGTTTTTTCGTAAAGTGTGAAAAAAAGATTTATTTTATAAAATGAGTAAGAATATGCTTATTTAATTCATTTTCGTGACTGACACCGCTAAATAGTAAGTTTCAAGTAGGTACTCAGTGTCAGTCATCGGTGACTGACGTGGCCCATTGGAATACTTAGGTGTCAGTCACCGGTGACAAAAGCGGTCATCGTGTTAAGTGATAATGAATTGTGATATGTATATAAGTATATCAATACGAAGGTACAATTTAAAAACTTTGGGATCATATGATTGTTATTTTGAGATTTCATTTTTAATAATGAATGGGACATACAGTAAACATCCATGGACCCGCACGGCCACTTCTTCGTTCCGAAAAAGTGCTGCATGGATGGGATTCGAACCCACGACCACGAGGCCCGTGAGCAGGAGCTCTATTCAATAGGCTACCGAGGCCCCAGACTAGAATTTTATTTGACTAAAATAATTACTTAAAATGGCTACTTAATTAAAATTGAGAAAACCTTACTTGTAACCATTCAATATCCGGCGTGACACTTTCCAGGGGCGTAGTTGTTTCAATAATTTTTTATTTTTTTTTGCAGATTCACAGGTTATATTTCGTCTCTATTATTTTTACATATCTGCTTAAGTAAAATAAATTAAGTTAATACGTACCATTTAAATTCCTTCGTTTAGAGCATTCTGTTTACTTTATGCAAAAATGTATAAAGATGTTTTGTGTGTTTCGCGGCATTTAACCCTTCACAGAGGGATGGAAACAAACGGGCGGATATATGCGATGGTGATGGTGTATATTACATTTCGCCCAGAGCGGTTGATATTCGTTTCCTTGAAAAACACCTTTACAATTCCTTTTATTCAGTTTTTGACTGCGAACCCATTTATCCGTGCACCAGTTCGAATATATTCCTCTTGTTGTGGTTAAGTAGAGTATTCTGTATGCCTATTGACTATCTGAATGGCATCCCCGAATATTTAAAAGAACGATAAGTGACCGTATTATATATCTACGTAGGCTGATACAGAATAAAAATGATTAAATTATCTGTAAAGTTTAAATAATTTATGGAGGGTTCTTTGAACGTTTATTGCATCAATCCATCGCTCCGGAACGGACCTGGATATGGAAACCACCTTCTAACCCCATGCACTATGTATGAAAATCAGAATAATTAAACGACCCTTCCACATTTTTATAAAAACTATCACGTCGCATAAATTGCCCTCGATTTCTCAATGGAAACCAGAGAATAATTCAGATTTCTCTCTTGAACTTGAGCTAGTAACGTTAGAAAAGATAAAAATGCAATTTTAAATTTTTTAATTTAAATTTTTTAATTTCCCCAATTTAAATAATTTTTTTTTTTTTGGCATGGGAAGCTGGTCCTATCTGCCAGCGGTACCATTATTTAACTAATGGCATTAATTTCTAATATTTATATATAACCATTATTTATTATACATAATGAATGGGGGACATACACTGGACATCCATGGACCCAAACGGCTACTTCTTCATTTCGAAAAAGTGACCGCCCGCATGGGATTCGAACCCACGACCACGAGGCCCGTGAGCAGAGCTCTACTCACTATGCCACCGCGGCTCCTATAAAAAAAATTGGAGCCTTTTATCGGTAATCAGTTTAAGTTTAAAAATTGTGATTTGCCAGAAAGGAAATGATTTTAGTTTAAAATAGAGATTTTATAATTGAATTTCAGCAGATGCAGATAATCGTGTGCATCGCGGTCGCGACTTTGTTTACATATTTAGTTCTACTCATTCCAAATTGTAAAGAAGTGCATAAATATCACGACCGGATTTTTGAAATCCAAAAGAGTTTATTAAGGTCCCGTTTTCCGGGTGCAGATAAATTTCCCAGAGGTCCCAAGTCTGATATGCAAGTAAAGTGCCTAATATGGGATGCGCAGATATTATTTGCATGGAATCTGTGCCATTTTCTTTAAGGGAATGTTACATTCTCTAAGGCGATTATGTCTTTGTGCATTTAATATGTACACCAATACTTATTGGTATGAAACATGAAGGATGTTTTTATATCCCCCAGAAACGGTTTTATTTTCATAACTGTGCATACTTACATCTAATCAGCTGGAATAAATAGCAGCGCCGCCTTTGTTTCGCGCAACAGAAATTGCGGGATGTCTTGTTGAATATTTCAGGAGTCTGTCACTGCAATAATACACCTATAACAGTTTGTATTCATTATCTTGATACCCGGGTAACAACCAATTGCCTTTATTTATGCTCTACATCACGCCCGGTCACCGATTCTTTAATTAATTCCTTGTCGCCAGTTACATTATTCATCACAAGCCACGGCACACTTTCTGCAATGTGATCCCACTAAAACCCACCCACTGAAGAATTATTTGTTTTACTTTATCACGTTTTAAAAATTTTGCAACATTTTCATTAGTCCAACCTATTTGAAGTTGTAATACGGCAAGGGATGGCGCAAGATATATTCGAAATGAATAATGATAGACAAATACAACATCCACGGCCCCTTGCGGCTATTTCTCCTCGTTCGGAAAAATGTACCGCACGGATGGGAATCGAACCACCCACAAGACGTGGGATCCAGCAGGCAGACGCTCGCGCTCTATCTACTGCACCACCAAGCCTCCTCTTAGGATGAATGTTTTATAAGAGTTGCAAGTTATATACCGACCCTAAACGAGACAATCTAGAAATAAATTTTAGGAAATTGTCACAAATATCGCGTAGTGCAAGCATACAAGATATCGAGAATTCATATGTTTAAATCGTATTTAGTTGTACTATATAATAAAAGAAAATGAAATCATGCATTAACACGTTCGCTACCACCGCAATTGGGATTGCATTTACGCAAATATAAAGTCGGACGCACTAGCGCGTCGGTGGCAGTGAACGTGTTAAGGCTGTTTGTACTATAAACTTGAAATACGACAAATGTCCCGAAAAATCGATTGAAATCGGGTTTCTAAATATGCTTGAATACGGTTGTTCCCCCCCAGATGACGTTACTTTACGCCAGCGAAAATATCTCGCGGAAGGGTCTAGGTCATACGTAATTGCGTCCTTATTTTTCAAGTAAAAGTAATTTGGCTGAACGGATTTTATTACTAAAGAATCAATCTGTGCCTCTATAGTCAAACATTTTAGGTTTTTATGCTGAAAATACCTATTTTACACATTATCAAAAATATAATCAACATTTATCCTTTATGTAAGCATGCGTAAAATATTCTTAGATCATTTTTTCGATCACAGCACATTCATTTTTCCGGCGGGTCGAACAGCCTTAATAAAAAAAAAATACAATCTATTTATTTTTATTTTTTTTAAGACAGGAATTCAGGTTGAGGAAGATTTGGGAATTGACGTAACCAACTAGGGCATTCTGCCACAACCGATAATTTGTACAATAATCATTTATAATGATGAAAGGGACATACACTGAACGGCTATTTTTCGTTCCGAAAAAGTGACCGCGCGGATGGGATTCGAACCCACGACCACGAGACCCGTAAGCAGGAGCTCTACTCACTGGGCCACCGCGGCTCCCATCTATTTATAAATCCTCTTTTTATCTAGAAGCTTTCTGTTTGGAAAAGTATCAAAATTAGAAGTAGTTTTTTTAATAATTCACCATGATATTATACACTACAGATTTTCAATGTATTAGTTGTATCAGAAATGCTGGATCTACGTAAGTATCTGCTAGCTTTAACATTATGCACCTATTTTGATAATCTATTAATATTTAGTTTATGAATAATAAAACTGCTTAAAAAAAATGGAACATTTGCGTCGATTAATTTGGCTTCTTTTTGTAAATTTGGATATTTAATTAACGTTGCTAATTTCTAATTAAATGTCGGCTGTGTTTGATTATTATTGCATTCTTAATAAAAAATAATTACCCTCATAAAAAGTAAAAAAAAAACAAGTTGATGAATATTAGCGTTTATTTGAATATTTTTTTAAAAACCTTTACATGAAAGAAATACCATAAATTATTAATTTATTACCAGATTTACCAAATATAATTAAACTTTCCATAATTAACAGACGTACTACTTTTACAGACAGATAATAACATACCGTAATTATAAAAACATCCGTAAAACAAACATGTTTTCGTAAATCTGAAATATTTTTTCTTACATAATCGATTTGCCATTCATCCGCTAACGGAATTCTAGGGTGGATCGAGTTTCGTATCGTTGAATAGCTTTTTGAAAAATTAAACAAGTGTTTTTTCTTTTTTCGCAAAAATCAGGTTTCTTGCGATCATCTATCACGAATTTAAAAAATGTTTCAGATAACAGTTACTTATTTTTTAAATTTGCAATGAAAAATGGGAATTTCCATTTGAGATTTTAAAGTTGCCCCCGCCCCCACCTCCGGAGGTCGACTTTAATATCATTGAATGGCCTTCAAGGTGAACAAATTTTAGTCAGAAATTTTTTTAATCCAATTTTCGAAATATTTCAATGTCCTCAGATAAAGCGGCCACCCTGTATATACTTTGAGATAAATTCGAAATTAAATGAATACTGTCATACCTTCTTCAAGGTGAACACATTTTAGTCAGAATTTTTTTAAATCCATTTTTCGAAATATTTCAATGTCCGCAGATAAATCGTCCATCCTGTATATACTTTAAGATAGATTCGAAATTAAATGAATACTGTCTTACCTTCTTCAAGGTAAACAAATTTTAGTCAGAACTTTTTTTAATCCAATTTTCGAAATATTTCAATGTCCGCAGATAAATCGGCCACCCTGTATATACTTGGAGATAAATTCGAAATTAAATGAATACTGTCATACCTTCTTCAAGGTGAACAAATTTTAGTCAGAACTTTTTTTAATCCAATTTTCGAAATATTTTATATCCTTAGATAAATCGGCCACCGTGTATATACTTTGAGATAAATTCGAAATTAAATGAATACTGTCATACCTTCTTCAAGGTGAACAATTTTTAGTCAGAACTTTTTTTAATCCAATTTTCGAAATATTTCAATGTCCGCAGATAAATCGTCCATCCTGTATATACTTTAAGATAGATTCGAAATTAAATGAATACTGTCTTACCTTCTTCAAGGTAAACAAATTTTAGTCAGAACTTTTTTTAATCCAATTTTCGAAATATTTCAATGTCCTCAGATAAATCGTCCACCCTGTATATACTTTGAGATAAATTCGAAATTAAATGAATACTGTCATACCTTCTTCAAGGTGAACAAATTTTAGTCAAAAATTTTTTTAATCCAATTTTCGAAATATTCCAATGTCCTCGGATAAAGCGGCCACCCTGAATAAACCGATCGTTTATTTCTCGCCCGGTGGAGAATCGAACCCATTCGACTCGTGATGCAGCAGGCAAATGCTCACGGTCTACCGATGAAATAATTTTATAAATAGTTAAATTGAGGAATTAAATTATAAATTAAGGGTAAGATTCGTTTAAAATTTTATGTCATAATTTAAGAAACACGGATTAGTTGTTTTATCGGCGAAAGTGTAGAAGGGTTTAGGAGAAATTTAATTATTAATTCATACTTACGGCGATGTTAAAACGGCCTCTTTACATCGGAAATTTAATCAAACGTAAACTGCATTATAAATTCTTTTATTCGATAATCAGATATATAATCATAATTTCAATGATGATTTATTTATATAAAAACGTTACAAAGTACACCTAACAAATAGCCATATTGTCACATTTAAATATAAAAGTAATACAATTATAAAAATTTATAAAAAGTATGGAATAAATCCAGTAAATCCAAAATAAAATATTTTGGGAAAAAAGCCTCGAACAGGTCGATTATCTTTACTAACTTTCTTACTTTTGCTCAAAAATTGGCTTTGAAATGATTTCCTGAAGAGGCCACTGGTTCGATTCGGGGTTTCTATACATCACCGGAAAGATCCCCCCAAGAGGCTTCAGAAAATGTCAATTTAAAGCCCGTGACGCGTTAGCAAAGAAAACTCGAAAATGGAAAAAATCGAAAAAATCAACTATTTCAATAATCATCGTAGACCCTTATGTAATACCTTTCTTTTTTAAATCGATTGGCATTAAAAAATTTCAGCTAAAATAAATAGCAAAAAAGTTGGTAAGTCACTATTAAAAAATTAGAAAAAAAGTCGATTTTTTCAGACTTTGAACGGCCGTAGCGGCTAAACGAAGAATCCAAATCGAACGCGGATTTCAAATCTATGCTTCTTAGGTACAAGTTAGTCGGATTCAGGTAACATTTGAGATTTTAAATTTTTGTCGAAAACTTGAAAATCGATAGAAGGCTCCCCCCTTCTTACTTTTGCCCAAAAATTGGCTTTGAAATGATTTCCTGAAGAAACCACTGGTTCGATTCGGGGTTTCTATACATCACCGGAAAGATCCTCTCAAGACGCTTCAGAAAATGTACTTTCGCAAGAACAGATGTCAATTTGAAGCCCGTGACGCATCAACAAAGAAAACTCAAAAATGGAAAAAAATCGGCGTAAAAAAATTTCATCTAGAAAAAAATGCAAAAAATTGGCAACGCATCATGAACAAAAGTCGATTATTTCAGACTCGGGATTCAATTAAAATTGGCGATTTTTAATTTTTGTCAGAAACATGAAATTGATTTTGATGGATGGCAGTTCGATCACTTAATCTAATAATTGCATTTGTTTTGGAAAGGGGTTTTTGTTTATTTTGTGTTGACAACAAAATTTACGGCCATGTACTCGAAAAACTTGTTATGTAGAATGGCTACACTTTTATACTCTTAGTTTGGCAATGAAAAAATCTTTCAAGACCAAAAACCAAAATAAGGGGTTGTCATTAAAAAAAAATTGATGACATCATTACTCGAAAACAAATGATGGTTGAAAATCGATTATTATGCAAAAATGTGTATTTTAAGAAAATCGACGTGTTCGAGGATTTTTTCCCAAAATTTTTTGTTTCGGTTTTACTGAATGTATCCAAACTTTAGGCGAGCACTGTATACATGTATAAAAGACTACACTTCTGTTTAACTATAAAGCAAGATATATTATGCATCTTACGCACTTGCGCATTTTCACGAACCGCGTCGAGTCGCAAACTGCGAAACGGACACTTTTGGCGCAACACAAATTATGCACGCGAACACGGTACATATCTTTCGGCGCAGTGTGTATGAAGCATTAGAATGAATAAATTCACCTGTCATATAAAAAAGTAAGTTTTTTATTACATTATACAACATATATAGTGCGCGCCTAAAGTATGGAATAATTGCAGTAAAGTCGAAATTAAATATTTTTGGAAAAAATCCTCGAACAGATCGATTTTCTTTTATCAAAATACACATTTTTGCATGAAAGTCGATTTTCAGTCGTCATTTGTTTTCATTGTCGAACTGCCAGTATAAAAATTTTGCCATCTTACATAAGAAATTTTTCGAGTAAATGACAATTAAAAGTGTGAACTTGATATTTAGAGTTTTTGCAAAATGACCTTGTTCCAGCGCTTTTTCCAAACAAACATGATCTTGACCTTCCATATAATACAATATGGTTTCAGCAAGACGGTGCACCAAGCACAATGCGCGTTTTTTGACAATTGCTTTACAAAGAGGTGGATTGGCAGGCGAGCCCGCGAAAGAGATTAATGCCCAGAATTAGCCTGGAGAATATTCAAAATGTTCAACAAGAATTTCTACATTTTCGAAATAAAAAAAAAAGTTCATTTTTGTTTGGAAAAATTGCTACAAGCGCTGGAACAAGGTCATTTTGTAAAAACTCTAAATATCAGGTTCTCATCTTCAATTGTCATTTACTCGAAAAATTTGTTATGTAAGATAGCAACATTTTTATACTGCCGGTTGGACAGTAAAAGGATCTCTCAAAATCAAGAACAAAAATAGGGGGTTGTCATTTAAAAACAAAATGGCTGACGTCATTACTCGAAAACAAATGACGACTTTCATGCAAAAATGTGTATTTTTATAGAAGAAAATCGACCTATTCCAGGATATTTTCCAAAAAAAAATTATTTCGGTTTACTTTAGGCGCGCACTGTATATTAGTTGAATGTAAGAATAATGAATTAATAAAATATAATATAAATCAATTTGTTTGCAATAAATGGTTGAGTTAAGGGTGTACTAGAAACAATGTAATACATAACGGCAATTACAACTTTCGAGGTGAGAGTGGTTAAATTGGTTCAGGGACATGAATTTTTGAGGACTCACATAAACGTAATTTTTAATGCTAATAAAATACTTTTTTACTTAAAGGAGAATACGGGGTCCTGGAGACTACACGAAATCCGGTTATAAAAAATTACTAATTAAAACCCCTAATAACGAGTTGTCTGCGCTTTTCGGTTAAACAGCTTCCTGTTACTTTAAAAGAGATTTAATTACATCGAGAAGTTGTCTCGCTTGTGGCCTCAAAGTGCTTATAAAATTTTTTAAAATGTAATTCAAGTTTAAGCCTTTTAATAATGCATTAGGCTTTATAGTGTAAGGTTGCACTAAAGTATTATTAGCAATATTCTGCATTTTATAACAGTATTTCATTCTTTATCTATACATAAATATGTTTAATAAACAATTTGCATTAACCGTACGAATACGTTTAGAGATTTTGCTGATTCAATTTATTGGGACTTAAGTTTCATCGATTCGTTTACTCGCGCGTGCAAATTCTTTCGCAGGTTGTGTTTTGAAATCCGATTTGGTATGAAATCGGATTAATTAATTAAAATGGCGTTTGTGAGGAGCCTCGTTAAAATTTCAGCTATGGAGTTCTTTCTGAACACTTTGATAGTTGCTTAATCGGATTAGTTTCAATGGAAGCGAATGCGCGCCGTACATAAGGGGTTAATATAAAAGAGTGGTTGCAATTGTGTAGCTTATTGTAATGCCAAACAAGCAATGCTAATGCCGAACTGTTTACAAAGGCTGATTCGTAAACCCGTTTGCAGTTTCATTAGTCGGCTATGACGGAATTACAGGGTGACAAGCTTGATCGAACTGTCTAGGAGTGATGCTGATGATGCAGGATGGAAGGTTAGGAGAATAGATATAGACATAGACGGTGTGCGATGCGGTATGAGGGCACAGAGGCAGAGGCACAGATAGAGGCGCTCGGTGGTTTCGTTGCGTCACGACGCCGCACATAGGCATGCTGGCAGAACGGTAGAACTGCTGATAGATTCCTGATTACTCTGCATGTTCCCTAATACAATCAAGCACACAAAGCATTATCTATGAATTAATACAAATCACGTTATGAAATTCATATATGCATATCACATCAGAACTTCTTACACCTATTGTGCGTGAGGTTAGATTGCGACGCTGGGATGGAATCAATTTTCCTCGCTTATAATCCAACCGCCAGCTTTACCTTTTTTCAGGAGCTATCTTGCCGATATTTATATTAACCCATGGTGAAAATGAATATAAAAGAAACCCATTCTGTATAAAGCGGTGGAAACACGAAGAAGCGCCGCCTGGCTGATGGCTGGCCTTAACACCCAAGCGCTTGAATATTTCGGTGGATTGATTCGGAATATTATAAAAAATACAAAAATGTATTAATGAAAATTAACGTCTCAAGGTTGCTAAAAAAATGATTTAACTATAACGCTTACAAATTACAAAATTTCGCTTCAAAAATTTTACCTTAATAATGGTCAACATGCCATTATTAAGCTTATGAAACTGTTCGATAATGTAATACAAACACGGTAATGGGCTTTTTGATTTATGAACTAATGTTTATTAATAAAAATGCATAAATAATTTCATTATTTACACAAAAGAAAAATTACGTTACGTGAGCACGCACTCAACTCTACAAAAATACTGTTTTTTTATTACGTACTGGATCTTTTGTTTATTTTGCAATAATGTATTCAAAACCATTAGCGATGGGTAATGTGCGGTGGTTCGGGATGACACACGAAGATAATCTATTGTAAAAGATTGGCGATACGCAAAGTGCAAGTTAGCCGGATTTAATTAAAATTGGTGATTTTTAATTTTTGTTACTTTTGCTCAAAAATTGGCATTGAAATGATTTCCTGAATAAACCACTGGTTCGATTCGGGGTTTCTACACCTCACTGGAAAAATCCGAAAAAATCAACTCTTTTAATAATCATCGTAGACCCTTATTTCATCAGAAAAACGAGGTAAATCGATTGGCGTTAAAAAATTTCATCTAGGAAAAAATGCAACAAAATTGGCAAGTCACTATGAACAAGTTAGAAAATTTTGAAAAAGTCGATTTTTCAGACTTGAACGGCCGTAGCGGCTAAACGAGGAATCCAAATCGAACGCGGATTTCAAATCTGTGCTTTGAGTGATTTTTAATTTTTGTCAAAAACTTGAAATTCTCTTCTTACTTTTGCTCAAAAATTGGTTTAAAATGATTTCCTGAATAAATCACTTTCTTACCTTATAATAGATTTTTTTAAAATTATATCTTATTCTGCAGCTAAATTGTGAATGATTGCGATTGTATAATAGAAGGGATTACATTTAATAAACTTAACACACACGGTTATTGACTTGGTGGTCTCACGGTCGTGTAATATTGTGTGGAATGTTTGTGTATAGCTCAGCTTCAGTATATCGGCCCTTCACTGTGACGTGTCATTAATTTTGCTACCCATTTACACTGTTTATGTAAAATCAATCATCAAGAAAGCACTTATGCCATTACGCACGCTTTACTTGCGTAAAATACACGCTAAAGCAGAAATATTTTAATTGTTTCAGATTTTTATTGCATTTTAAAAAATTTTCACAAGAATATTTGTTTTTCTTTTAAATATTTAAGAATATAAATAAATAAAGAATATACGAAAGTAATATGTAAACATTGTACTGATAAAAATCCTGAAGTTTTGCGCAGATTTTGCTTTACATGCTTTTGAGATCCAAAATTTTTTTCATGCATTTTTTTCGTGAGCAATGGAAAAAATGTCGAAAATCTTAAAATGACCAAAAAAATATTTTTTTCGCAAAAATAATTACTTTACACGCCTTTTCCCGTCATTAAGAACCGTCATGAATTTTTTCAAATTTTTCTGAGACCCAACATTTTTTTCTTGCATTTTTTCCGGAGTAATACTATGGAAAAAATGGCGAAAATCATGAAACGATGAAATCATCAAATGACTAAAAAATTTTTTCCGGAAAAATAGTTACTTAACACGCTTTTACAGTCATTAAGCATTGCTATAAATTTTTTAAAATTTTTCTGAGATATAACTTTTTTTTCATGCATTTTTTCCTGAGTAATGGAAAAAAATGTCGAAAATCTTAAAATGACCAAAAAAATGTTTTTCGGAAAAATAATTACTTTACACGCTTTTTCCTGTCATTAACAACCGTCATTAATTTTTTTAACTTTTTCTGAGACCCAACATTTTTTCATGCATTTTTTTCGTGAGCAATGGAAAAAATGTCGAAAATCTTAAAATGACCAAAAAAAATTTTTTCGCAAAAATAATTACTTTACACGCTTTTTCCTGTCATTAAGAACCGTCATGAATTTTTTCAAATTTTTCTGAGACCCAACATTTTTTTCATGGATTTTTTTCTTGAGCAATACTAAGGAAAACATTGCGATAATCATGAAACGATGAAATCATCAAATGTCCAAAATATTTTTTTCCGGAAAAATCGTTACTGAACATTTTACAGTCGATTAAGCATCGTTATCATTTTTTTTAAATTTTTCTGAGGCCCAATATTTTTTTATGCATTTTTTTCCTGAGTACTACAATGGAAACATGGCGAACATCACGAAACGATGAAATCATCAAATGACCAAAAGTTTTTTTCTGGAAAAATAGTTACTTCACACACTTTTACAGTCAATAAGCATCGTAATAAATTGTTTTAAATTTTTCTGAGATCCAGCATTTTTTTCATGCATTTTTTTCCTGAGTAATGGAAAAAATGTCGAAAATCTTAAAATGACAAAAAAATGTTTTTTCGGAAAAATAATTACTTTACATGCTTTTTCCTTTCATTAAGAACCGTCATGAATTTTTTCAAATTTTTCTGAGACCCTGCATTTTTTTCATGCATTTTTTCCTGAGCAATGGAAAAAATGGCGAAAATCTTAAAATGACCAAAAAATTTTTTTTCGTAAAAATAATTACTTTACACGCTTTTTCTTGTCATTAAAAACCTTCATGAATTTTCTTTAATTTTTCTGAGACTCAACATTTTCTTCATGCATTTTTTTCCTGAGTAATAGTATGGAAAAATGGCGAAAATGATGTAATGACCAAAAATTGTTTTCCGGAAAAATAATTACTTTACACGCTTTTTCTCATCATTAAGAATCATCATGCATTTTTTTTCTTGAGTAATAGTATGGAAAAAATGGCGAAAATCATGAAATAACCAAAAATGTTTTTCCTGAAAAATAATTACTTTACACGCTTTTTCCCATCATTAAGAATCATCATGAATTTTTTCAATTTTTACCGAGACCCAATAACATTTCTTTCATGCATTTTTTCCTGGAAAAAAGGCGAAAATCATGAAATGACCAAAACATTTTTTTTCGGAAAAATAATTACTCACTTTTTCCCGTCATTAAGAACCGTCATCAATGTTTATGAAACAACTTATTTACACTAAACGAAACTAATACACAATACAAAAATCACTGCGAACTGATACACAATATGAACTAATGAAAAACTGAAACAAACAGAAATACTCGAACAATTGCAAATTAAAAACGGCTAGTGCACGCTACTGACGAAAGACTGACGGGTTTGGTGAGCGTTACGGCAACATAGACAAGTGCTATAACGGCTTCTTTCTCTAACAATTGTTACGTTTTCGAGCGGTGGGTACTGCTGTCGCTACTTGTATCAACGCTCAAAAGACATGCGTTTCTATTATTGTGTCCGATGATGCGTATAAAATGGTAGAAAGCCGCTAGTCTTTGATATATTCAGAAATTGATGACGTAAACATTGGTGAAATAATTGTTGACCGCGGGTCGATAGCCATTGAATAGGAAAAAAATAATTCTATACTGTCTATTATTCTTTTACTCACATACTGTCTTTTACTTTCTTTTATTTCTGTAAATAAAGATGTTGTATATATATATTTTCATAATAATAATAATAATAAAAATAATAATAATAATGGGCCTCTATTTTCCGAACCTGTACATAAAATATAACTAAATCAAAATTTAAAAAAATATAAGAGAGGAACAAGTTATGAAAATCACAAGGTGCCAGTTCACGATTCGAAATTAGAAATTTCCCTGTTCTTCTACCTTAATTAATATTCAAGATTTCTTTATTATTAGTAGAAGATAAACAATTATTCATGGCTAGCACTGCATGAAAGATACGTTGGCTTAGTTTTTTAAGGATTAGTAAGTTTGCCCTTGAAAATTCTACATCCACCACTGGATTTATTAATAAAATAACCTTGGATGCAACCCAAAGTGCATACATTTTTCTGCATAGCCATTATTGAATGTCGATTGTGCAATTTCTCTGAATTAAGTTCTGATCTACAACAAATCGTTAGCAATTTAGTTTTATTTAATTATTTCTTACAAAATACTGCGCCAGTTTGTCTTCTTCAGATTTTCTATGTTTGGTGTGTGGGTTCGAATCCCAGCCCGTCCGAAAGATTTTTCGGGGATCGAGAAGTATTCGGTCGGGTCCATGGTTGTTGTGTATACGTCTGACATTATTCATTTATTCATTTGTTCATTTATTCATCCCAAAATTAAATTAAATATATGATTAAATATTCGATGTGACTGAATGGCACATGCCTAAGTAAAAAAAAATATATATTTGATTTGAAATTGCAGTTTTTTTTTGTTCATAATTTATAAATTGTGACTATTAGCGTTGACTGCTTGATCATCTGCCACTACGCGTGTTTCTATAAGCAGTTTTTAATTGAAAGTCCTTAATTCCTGAAAATCAGCAACGTAGGGGTGGTTATGTTTTCTATGTCTTGGGAATTAAAATGACTACTTTCCTTGTATCTTGGCGATTAATCTGCGTGTCTTAGCAATACTTCATGAGAGAAGTATCATTTTGACTAAATATATTTTTTAAGCAACGAAATAATTTAGTGTTGGCCGTGATTAACATTGAGAGGCGATTTGTTATATAATATGTTTTGTGGACGTCACGTTCGTCGCATTTCCCGTTCTGCCATTTGAATAGACCCTCATGTATTAACCTTAGAAAACCGCCCCTTAGACAGTGGGCGGTTCAGGCGGTTCAGATGGTTCAGATAGGGCCGCGATCGCTATGAAAGGGTGATGAGTTGTCCGAATCTCGGCTCTGTGCGTACAGTCGGTCCTTTTTTCTTAAATACAGCCCGACGCTACAAAAGGCCGAATAAAGAAAGAAAAGACTGCACAAGGTTACAACATCAAAAGATCCAAACGAAGTTAAGTTGGTCCCAAATGGACGGTCATTTTAACATCAGTAAAACTTTGTGTTCTTTATACTTAAGCAAGAACGTAGTACACTAAGCGCCATCTGCCATGCTGTCCATACTGTCTGCACCCCGGTTTTACTTTGTTTTGTTTCTTTCTTATTTCTTATTTCTCCCCTTTGTGCCGGCTAAAACCAACAGGGAAAAAATTAAACATCCGCAACACTATGTATACATATATATATTACATTTATTTCCTCCTCGCGAGGAATTGACTAGGGTAGCAATGAGATGGATGGCAACATAAAAATTCAAAGTAAGACGGCCTTATGCAAATCCACGGCCAACTTTTATCAAATATTTGTAACACCGACGTGATAAATTTCCTAATGAATGGCTATAAACCCTTCCGACTTTCTTTTTCTCCAAACTGCCGCTACACATAAAATACGCCCTAATTATCCAATCCTGATGACGTAATGGAATTTCATCTTATATAACGATAAACTTTCCAATACATTGACCCGCTGAAATGGATAGGTTTATAATGAAACCAATATGGCAGGGACGGAGGTTAATGAAAACGGCGCCATAATGCGATGCTGGTATCTTTCTGTCGATAACGACTCCATTATTAACTTATTCATGGCCAACAATCTGTTCGGACACCTGAACAAATCTAATTCAAATGATCGCTCCACATTAAAGGGTCAACACAGATAATTATTTCACCGTTTCTGGTAAACCAATTACATGCACTCGCCTAAAATCAATACAAAAATTCCGGCTGTAAATGAACGCTATTACGCACAAATTCGAAACTAATGCGATATTTAACACAATTACTAAACGAAATACACGCCAAATCAGTTCCATCAGACTTTTAGCTTTCAACTATTGATAAGGTTTAATTCATAACAAATTAAGTCTGTATAACAAATTTCATGGTCTTCATTGTTAAGCAGAAATTTGTTGTGGTTAAATTAAATATGTAATTTAAAGATACCAAAGTCCTCGTGAGAAGCGAACACTTTTGTAATCGTAATAATAATGAGTTTATTTCCCAACAGAACATTCCAATTAAAGGAAAATTTATCATTAACGCAACAAAGCCAATAAAAAGGAAATTAAATTATTACAATACCATTAAAATTCATTGATTATTTTAAACTAATTAGTTACTAAGTTATACATGTATGCAACTACACATACCAATAATTAAATAAGTCACGAACAGTATATTTTAAAACATGTATGTTTGCTATGTATGCTATATACAGGCCTTTTATTTTAATTGGTAATGACTATGTTCAATCGTAAAATGATCACATCAACGCATGGCATTTAATTGAAATTGTATGCAACGAAGTACACAAAGTTGACAGTGACACAGCGTAAGGCATTACGAGTAAAATTAATGAAACATATTTGAGAACGATGTTCATAAGTAATTATAATAAATATTCAAACGTTCCAGGCAGTAGCCAATAATCATCTGTATAAATTGATCATCGTTACCAATAAAGTATTTAAGTGAAATGTAGTTCAACTTCTGACAGACTGAAATATTTCAAGATGGAAGGAATCAATATGATGAAAATTGACATGCGATGATTATACAATCACAATAATAATGTTGTATGTTATAGTTATTAAATAATATGAAGTAAAGTAATTTAAATAACATTAGCAGCATGTATTCCACCGCACAGTTATTACATTATAGCTAAGTTCCAATTTATTGAACATGCTCCTTTTGTATTGCCGCGCGGTGTTTATAAAATATCCAATAGGGAAATGCAGCGAATGTTAGCCATTTACAAATGGTTTGCCTAAAACAACAATTGCTTGCAACGTGGAATAATAGCTGTAACCTATAACTGTGTTGGAAATTATGCATTTTGTATTGAAGTGTAATAACCGCGCTTATATCTTGCAGTGATGTCCTATTTATAATTTGTGATGCATTTCAGTCCCTATATGAAAATTCGCAATTTTATGTTTATTCAAGTTGTACATACAAAATCAAACACAACAGCACATATGCGGTGCAAATTATAAATTACTAAATATGAACATTCTTCGTGGTTGGCTGCAACCCGATACAATGAAAGCTGCACCAACCGCCATGTTATATTATCGTAAAACATGTATTTGAAAATAATAGCTAGTCCGACTGATTTAAATTTAAAAATTAACAATTTTAGAATTTTTTTACTTTTGTTGTAGTCGCAATTTTTAAAGTAGATACACGTCTTCGGTTAGTAAACAGATGCAAAAGTATTGGTTAGTATTTACAAAACAATTACACAGCGATTTCAATTTTTTACGATTTTTTTAAATTCCGGCAAGAATTTTAATCTTATTTTTTTTAAACTTTTGCCGTAGTCGGAATTTTTAAGGTAGGTTAGTAAACAGATGCAAAAGTAGTTGTTAGTATTTGCAAAACAATAACACGATAATTTCAATTTTTTACATTTTTTTAATTCCGTCTAGAATTTTAACCTTATTACAGGGACAATTTTAAAACTTTTTAACTTTTGTCGTAGTCGAAATTTTTAAAGTAGGTAAACTGCTGCGGTTAGTAAACAGATGTAAAAGTTTTTGTAAGCATTTGTAAAACAATTACACAACGATTTCAATTTTTTACGATTATTTTCACATTCTAATTTTTTTTTTAAATTGTCTTAATCGGAATTTTTAAAGTTGGTAAACTGCTTAGGTTAGAAAACATATACAAAAGTATTTGTTAGCATTTGTAAATCAATTACACAACGATTTAAATTTTTTACATTTTTTTTTTAATTCCGGCAAGAATTTTAACCTTATTACAGGGACAATTTTAAAACTTTTTAACTTTTGTCGTAGTCGAAATTTTTTAAGTAGGTAAACTGCTTCGGTTAGTAAACACATGCAAAAGTTTTTGTAAGCATTTGTAAAACAATTACACAACGATTTCAATTTTTTACGATTATTTTCACATTCTAATTTTTTCTTTTAATTTGTCTTAATCGGAATTTTTACAGTTGGTAAACTGCTTAGGTTAGAAAACATATGCAAAAGTATCTGTTAGCATTTGTAAATCAATTACACAACGATTTCAATTTTTTACGATTTTTTTTTAATTCCGGCAAGAATTTTACCCTTATTACAAGGACAATTTTAAAACGTTTTAACTTTTGTCGTAGTCGAATTTTTTTAAGTAGGTAAACTGCTTCGTTTAATAAACAGATGCAAAAGTTTTTGTAAGCATTTGTAAAACAATTACACAACGAATTCAGTTTTTTACGATTTTTTTTACATTCTACATTTTTTTTTAACTTTTGTCGTAATCGGAATTTTTAAAGTTGGTAAACTGCTTAGGTTAGAAAACATGTACAACAGTATTTGTTAGCATTTGTAAATCAATTACACACCGATTTAAATTTTTTATAATTTTTTAAATTCCGCCTTAAATTTTAATCGTAAAAAATTTTAACTTTTGTCGTAGTCGGAATTTTTAAAGTAAGTAAACAGCATCGGTTAGTAAACAGATGCAAAAGTGTTTGTAAGCATTTGTAAAACAATTGCACAACGATTTCAGTTTCTTACGAATTTTTTTTACATTCCAAATTTTTTTTATTAACTTTTGTCGTAACCGGAATTTTTAAAGTTGGTAAACTGCTTAGGTTAGAAAACATGTGCAAAAGTATTTTTTAGCATTTGCAAGACAATTACGCAACGATTTCGATTTTTTACGATTTTTTTAAATTCCGGCAAGAATTTGAATCTTATTTTTTTTAAACTTTTGCCGTAGTCGGAATTTTTAAAGTAGGTAAACTGTTTCGGTTAGTAAACAGATGCAAAAGTTTGTGTAAGCATTTGTAAAACAATTACACAACGATTTCAGTTTTTTACGATTTTTTTACATCCTAAATTTTTTTTTAACTTTTGTCGTAATCGGAATTTTTAAAGTTGGTAAACTGGTTAGGTTAGAAAACATGTGCAAAAGTATTTGTTAGCATTTGCAAAACAATTATACAACGATTTCAATTTTTTGCGATTTTTTAAATTACGTCTAGAATTTTAATCTGTAATAACAGGGACAATTTTAAAACTTTTTAATTTTTGTCGGAGTCCAAATTTTTATAGTAGGTAAACTGCTTCGGTTAGTAAACAGATGCAAAAGTTTTTGTAAGCATTTGTAAAACAAATACACAACTATTTCTGTTTTTTACGATTCCAAATTTTTTTTTAACTTTTGTCGTAATCGGAATTTTTAAGGTTGGTAATATGCTTAGATTAGAAAATATGTGCAAACGTATTTGTTAGCAGTTGCAAAACAATTACACAACAATTTCGATTTTTTAAGATTTCACAACGATTTCAGTTTTTTACGATTCTAATTTTTTTTTAACTTTTGTCGTAATCGGATTTTTAAAGTTGGTAAACTGATTAGGTTAGAAAACATGTGCAAAAGTATTTGTTAGCATTTGCAAATCAATTACACAACGATTTAAATTTTTTATATATTTTTTTAATTCTGCCTTAAAAAATTTTAACTTTTGTCGTAGTCGGAATTTTTATAGTAACTAAACAGCATCGGTTAGTAAACAGATGCAAAAGTGTTTGTTAGCATTTGCAAAACAATTCCACAATGATGTTAATTGTTTAGATCAATAGAGTAATGTAATTTTAGATATTTTTTTATCCACAAATAAAAAAAATTACGGCCCTTCTACGTATGTTATTTTAAATAATACTCATATTTAACATTATTCGTGCAACAAATGTATGAAAATGATACAACAAAAACATTTTGCTAAGTGAAAAAGTACACAACAGAACGCTTTGTAAACGCAGTGCAAATTTGTAAACAAAATGCACTTTTTCAGGCCGTTTTTGCACGTAGAGCTCCGAGATCAAATTCAGGCCATGTCTACCTTTATCGTCCGACCGGACGTCACCCTGAATGCAAGTCCTGCGTTTTTTCAGGCCACCGAGCGGACCTTAATTGCGATGATTTTTATCCCTCCGGTAATCTTTGTACTAAATGGCTTTTGAGCAATACAAAGTTAAAAGTTACACCTGAAAAATAAGCAAGAGTGTTCCCAGTTAATTAAAATTGTGAATGACCGTTTTCATACGGCACATAAATTAAAGTATGTGAACAAAATGGGGCGTAAATAAAATTCCATTACTTCGGCGCCGGTTTTAATTAAATTACAGGTATGTGGGCGGGAGAGGTCCTCGTTTGTCGTTATAAGGGTTTCGAAAAGTTATCAAAGAAGCAATTAGAATTGTTAAACGACTTTTTTTGATTTCCATTTCACTTACATAATTGCTTACAACTTATATAAGCACTCTTTAAATTCTCTAAACAAGAAAGTACTTTCGCTTTCGCGGAATTTACAAATTAAGTTTGTAAAATATGTTAATGAATACACGTACATTTTCATATGTTTATTACTTCCAACATTGTTCTCTTAAATAATCATCATTTTGGTTTTCCTATTTACATAACTGTAGGTAAATATCTTAATTACATAAATAAATTAATTAACTTAATTAAAGCTGTTTCAATATTTCAATTACGACTGACAAGCCATACATAAGTATTACAAAGAATATTTTATGACCTGGACAAACGTTCTTCGATTTCAATGCAACCATAATGAAATTTTTCTAATATACAAATATCTTTATTAATAATTTACACATTTTTAAGATACAGTCAAAAAATGTTGGCATATCATTCAATAACGAATCACTTCTTAGTAACTTATAACCGATTCAATAACGAATCATTTCTTAGTAATTTATAACTGATTCAATAACGAATAACTTTTTAGTAACTTATAACCGATTCAATAACGAATCACTTCTTAATAACTCTCTTTTATTCGCTAGTAGAAAATAACGCATCGGAACCGTTGCTTCAATAGCACGTAGATAATTGAGTGACAAATAGTATTGTTGAGATTATTATTATTATATAGTATTTACTCAAATCGGCCAAAATGAATGGCTCTTGAGAATCTTCTCGCTAAACATATAAAATTAAAAATTCCATTACACAAATGGCTCCGTTGGACCGCGTCAGCGAAAATAAGTAAACCGGGGGGATAAAACCGCTCCCCTGCTGTTTATTTTTATTTCCGTGCGCCCTCACAATAATTCCTCTTACTCAATCACCTCTTTATTTGGTACCTGAAATTGTTTTGTGGTGTGCGATTGACACTTCGGAATTGACAGCATGCCC
Organism: Ocypus olens; assembly: GCA_910593695.2. Classification (NCBI taxonomy): domain Eukaryota; kingdom Metazoa; phylum Arthropoda; class Insecta; order Coleoptera; family Staphylinidae; genus Ocypus; species Ocypus olens. The sequence continues at coordinate 2,945,612 of OU343057.1, read as the reverse complement.
TCCCCGCGCAGATTTTATTCAAAGTTTTCGCATAGATTTATGCATTTCTGCATTTTTACATTACTTCCAAATCGAATTGAATAGGAATATGAAACACCCTTGGGCTACATACACGTATTTCCAGTGAATGCCCATGAGAAATCTGCAAATAGGAAAGTATTACCGTGGCGTAATTAAATTTACATTTCTATTGCGCGATCGATCAATTAATCGAATAAAATTGAATTTTATCAGGACGGACATCTACAAAATTATGACAATAAATAGTGTGAAAGATGGAGCAAATTAAACTAAAATTTAATGTTAAATCTTTAATAGTAATAATAATAATGTTTTTGATGCCTTTCAATATATCTTTTTAAATGCACAAAATCTCATATTTCTAAATAAAATAGATGTCTATAAAAAAATTATGAAAATGTAATTTTTGGGTGAAAATTGACTATTTTCACAAAAAAAAAACATTTTCATAATTTTTTTATAGATTTATTTAGATATATGAGATTTTACTAACCAAAGCAGTTTACCTACTTTAAACATTCCGACTAAATAAAATAGATGTCTATAAAAAAATATGAAAATGTTTTTTTTGGCTGAAAATTGACTAAAAAAACACCCCCCCCTTAGCTGGAATTAAGAAATGGTAAGTTATGGTTAAGCAAATTCTAACAGATATTTTCATCTCTTTACTAAATAAAACATTTACTTACAATTAGACAGAAGTTGTGAATTGTGATAATTGTCCCTGTAATAAGCATAAAATTCGAGCTAAAAAAATGTAAACAAAGAACTGGTTGCATTATTGTTATGCAAATACTTACTTTTGCATATATTTACTAACCAGAACAGTTTACTTTTTAAAAATTTTTACTTAATATTAAAATTGTATATTTTTTAAAAATTGTGCCTGAAATATTGGATCAAATTAAAGCGTTGTAAAAAATTGAACCTGTTGCGTTATTATTCTGTAGACTTTTATATCTATTTACTAATTAAAACTAGTTCCTTCTTGCAAAGATTCTGACTAAAATAAAAGTTATGAATATTCCAAAACTTTGAGTAATTTTTTCTCTTTATTAAACACGATTTTGTTAATTCATGTATTTTAGTACATATTCAAAACAACAAGTAAGAATTAAGAGAGGACAGAACTATTACATATTTTTTTAATTTGTAATTTTCTTCATTTTAAACTTTCCTTCCTGAAGATTTGAAAACATCGCAGAAAAAATATAAAACGTGTTCAAAAATTCCTTAAAACAATATCTTTAATGGTCGAAGCATCGCTTATTCTAAATTAATTTGGTTTTTGTAAATTGAACAATTTTTAATGAAGATATGAATTTTTGAAAATTTAAGTTTTATTTTTTTGAGCACTTGAATGAAAACATCGCAGAAAAAGATATAAAACGCGCAGACAAAATTTCATAAAAAATATCCTCAATGGTCAAAGTATCACTTATTCAAAATCAATTTGGTTTTTGTAAATTCAACACTTTTTAATGAAGATATGAATTTTTGAAAATTTTAGTTTTATTTTTTTGAGCACTTGAATGAAAACATCGCAGAAAAAAATATAAAACGCGTAAAAAAATTCCTTAAAACAATATCCTTAATGGTCGAACAATTGGTTTTTGTAAATTCAACCATTTTTAATGGAGATGTGGATTTTTGAAAATTTTAGTTTTTTTTTTGAGCGAGTTTGTGGTTCAATTCCATGATTTTTTCGTTTTTATAGAATCTCAATTAATAAATTAATCATTGTTAGTACGTAAGTTGTAATTTATTTCATTTTATATGGTATACTAGGCATTTTATAAATATTTGTCTTTTTTATTAAATATTTATTCAAAATTTAAATACAATACCCTGCAAAAATGGCAGAATAAAGTAATGACTATTAAATAACATTTAGAAATGATACATTGTACTGTCTTCTTACAATTATGTTTTAAGTAACACTCACAGTTTAAGTAGCAATCACAGTTTGTCACAGTTTAAATAGCAGAGATTAAAAAAAGTGATTTTAAGTAGCAGTGATTTAAAGTAGCAGTGATTTTAAGTAGCAGTGATTTTAAGCAGCAGTGATTTTAAGTAACGGTGATTTTAAGTAGCAGTGATTTTAAGTAGCAGTGAAATTCGCCTATTAGTAACAGTAACGACCAGTGATTTTTCAATATCAGTGAGAAATCACAGATACGTGAAATATCGCCCATCTCTAGCGTATACTACAGTTACTACATTCCCTTTTCAGGGCTGGGGATCTTCGACCTAGATGAGTATCGTGTTTCTTTGGGTTTGTGTTTGAATTTTTATAAACCAGTTGTGACAATCAAATGCAGGGTGGAAAAGGTTCACATTTTCTCCGTGCTATGTCCGCCGGTGGATGAATTGAAAGAGATTAATTTTTAACAAGAACACGTTCTTTCAACAGGAGGATATTGGATGTATCTACTACTAGCAAATTGTGTGAATCAGTAATTTATTTACATAATACAACAATTAGAAATGTTTTGTAGAATTTCCTGATGAGGGAGAAATAATACCAAGAAAATATTAAAAGAAGAAACAATTGTTTTATCGACGCCTTGCCTCCAACTCAAAGAAAAATGGTGATGTGGCCATCATGTTAATTTCTCCGACTTAATGGTATCATAGCCATTTATATTTACGTTTTTATGGTTTATTTTCACTTGAAATAATATTTTAAATGTACATTGAGCGTTGTGTAAACTGACGTTTAAAACGTCAAAAAAAATTCAAAAACTCAGTTTACTCAAAAAATAAAGGGATTTCGAAAAAAACTTATTCTTTATAAGTTGTTCATTTTAGCATTCTCTACAATTATTATTATTAACATAAATTTGCTGTAACTATTATCGTTTTATAATTATAAACCAAAAATAAAAAAAATAAAAAAAAAATTTTTTCTCGAATAAAAATGATTTTATGAAAAATATTTTCAAGCAAAAGATGTTCATTTCTTTGTTGTATTCAAAGTTTGTTTAAATGTTTTTGTGATATTTTTCATATTTAAGCAATTATTGGCAAAAAACAAAAAACAGTTAAGGTAAACGCCCACTTCCGGTGTACGAAATTTTACCAAAAGCTTTTCAGTTCTTCAGATTATCAAATAAGATGTTCAAAGTTTCAATCAATTGCTTTATTATTTTTTGATATACAGCGCGCACAGACAGACGCACACAGACACAACACAGACACAAATTTTTTTTTTCCAGAAATTGTTGAAATGGCATCTAGGGACCACAAAACGGATATTTCCGTAAAAAAAAATTTTGAAAAAAAAAAAATCACGATCACAATACTTTCTCGTACTTCGTAACGGAGAAAGTATAAATTGTGTGTTTATGTATTAGATTAGATTAGATTACAGGGGATCAATTGGCTACCTTGTGTTATTATTATAGATTTGTGGCTTTACATAGAAAATAATTTTTGCGCTCATTTAAGAAGGTGCAGAATCTTAGCGAGACGAGCCGTACTTAATGCCAACATATAACGTGACGTAGATCCGCTCTGAACCCAATAAATAAGGTAAGCGATCCGATATGAAACCCGACATGTTTCCAAATACATCATAAACAGGGATGAACTGTGGCCTTCATTAATTCGAGATCCTTGAAAAGCCGACATTACACGCAACGTTTAATAATCCGCAATACTTTATACGTGTATTAGGAATAATATTAATAAAAAAAAATCACTTCAAAGAGAAAATTACATTTTAAAAGTTTTGTAATACATCCCAAAATTAAATGTTTTTATTGTTTCTTTTTTTAATTATCTCGTTACATGATGTCTGGAGCAGATAATTTGAATAAAATTTAATTTGTAGGTTCTGCAAGCACTTGAACGTGATTACAGTTTATCAACGATCATCATTGCAATGATTATACAAATTAAAAACGAGTATTATGTTTGATTAGTTTAAAACGAGGTCATACGCGATACCGGGTATAATACAATAAACTACACGGTTACAATCCAACAGATGCATAAAGTTGTGTGTTGCGGGATGCATCCGATATTTATTCATTAATTAAAAAGTTTCGTTAGAGACGCAGTGTATGGAAGTCCGATTTGCATTTTTCGTTTTAATTAAATTAAAATAAGCGGAACTGCGGCGGCATTGTAGTTGTTTTATAGGATGTAACATCTATAACTATTGTAGGGATGTAATTGCGCTAGCTATTATCTAGTAGCAAAGGCCACAGTTTTGGCATGTGAATGTCATGTTAACTAGATATGCGCTTATTACTGCAGCATGTGCATCCGATCATGAGTGACGGTCTATGTGACAGCAGCTTAAATTGATAGAAGAGATCTGTAGCGGATAAATGGATAGCTTGTGGTTATTGATAACACTTGAACTGGAGCCAACCAGAAACTTAGATGGTTTGTTTACGCTTCCAGCATGAGTAATGAATGCATGATAAATTGATCAATGCGTACACAGGATCCGTCGAATTGTGCGGAGATATAAGTTTTTAGATTTTTTTTCTCTAGAGTGTGACAAGCAGACGCCCCGGAACTTTGCCCAACGAGAAAAATATCACCGATTTGTACTTTTAACCATAATTTGTATTACCATAATTTATCAGCATGCTAACAACTTTATCCATACATAAACACACACACACACACTGACTTCAGATATCTCGAATAAAATCGTCTTTTCCCCATATTAGAATATTATCGGATTTATGAAAGACCGCTAAAGCGATATCATACTCGGATGATTGATGATGATTATGTCTCCTCGCCGGGAAAACCTCAGTTTTGTTGATTATTTATTTATACCTGTCATTTACTGCTTAATTTAAGTTACGTAAACAGGAAGAAATATTATCGAAAATAAACGGTGTAATGAAAGGCTCAGATTTATCTAATTTATTTTGATGAAAAGATTTATTATATTTCAAAATCTTATCTTTATTAACAGACACAATACTACATATGATAAAATAATGTTAGTTTGGCTATCGACCAGAGGTGTTTCTGCCTCTAATTATTTAATTTAACACATTTTAGAAAATATTGGGTATATTTAAATTGTGTCTACAATCAGATTTTTTTATAAAAAGTTTTGATATACCCTATGCGATATTTAACAGGGCCACATGGACGTGCATCCAGGAATAAATGAAGTATTTGTCGCTATTTCAATCAATGTCTCGAAGAAATAATTTAAAACCTCATAAATGTTTCCAATCGACATTTAAAACTAATCAAAAACAACATTCAAAATATTATAACTACATCATATATTTAACTTAAAAAAACATCTTTTATGGTGCGTATTTGCACTTTTATTAATGTATTTAGATGTTCGACACAAGTTATATTCGAATCAAAGAAAAATATTAATGTATATTTATAAATGCTAAAAGCAACTGCGCAAACCTTTTCCCTAAATATTTTATAAGGCTGATTAAATAGATAATCTGTCTCTTTTTGAATGTATCCCAGAGACTTTTTTAAAGGTGGAGCAAGGCACGTTACCACTTCAGACATTTTTTTCTTTGATCTTATATATCTTTAAGTATGTCAAATCCTGCTGGCGCTGCTCTGCAAGAGGACGCAAATGTGTGAATTTTTAACAAAGGTAAGTGATTACCCTAAGTGAAAAATTTAGCTCAAACGCAAAGGAATGCGGAATGGGTCACGTCTATTTAGTTTAGGTTTGTCTTGAAATAATTAAAATGTTTATCTGCGGAGGCATTATCAGTGTAAAATTACTATCTTAAGTTGGCAGGCGTGATGTGTAGGAGTTATTATGTAAAGTAGTTAATAATTTAAAGCACCGTAACTGTTGCCGTATTGCGTGCGACTATAATCTTGTAATTAAACTAATTATAATGCGGTAAAAAAATATGCCCGCTTTACTCACACCGAGTGCTTTTGGATGAACTATTTCTTAAAATGTATTCCTCTTAGTTTTCGAAAGAGAAAACAATTTAATTTTCTGTGTAACACAAAACTTAAAATTCTCATAGGTCCGTCCTAGGCAAAATCTAAGCCGAGTATGTGATAAAAATCTTTTGCCTGTTTAACATTGCATGCGGCGCACGTTTCACGTCGTCAAACTGGAAGTGACGTATCTCTTTCAAGTCTCGCAAAATGATAAGTCCAGTGAATATGCAAGCTATGGTGGAATTTCAATTTCAAAAGACTTCCTCGAAAAGTGTAAGTTGCACCACAAGAGCTTACAGATATTAAAGTTTGTATGTGTCGCACATACACAAATACAGATCGATACCTCCCCATATTAAAAATATTTCATATATTCATTATTCAATTTTGCATGTATAAAATACGAGGGTTGTCTCAATAAAAAATAAAATGTTTGTAATGATACAGGCGGGCGATGAGCATCCCCTTAGCCTCGGGGCAAAATTGAAAATCAAATATAGGGCGTGGGTGTAAAATTTAAAAATATTTGTTTTCATTGTTCGTCATTAATATGGCTATATATTTGTAAGATAATCTACACATCGGTACTTTCACTAATCACCTGTTTGCCGTGCGTTAGCGCGCTAGAACTAATGCGGAGGGTCCTGGGTTCGAATCCCGGCGAGGGCATGGGTGTATTTTCATTAAATATGAATGACCTACGCTGTCTAAGCCAATGTCCCATATCATCCATAATTCCCCAACCCAAATTTCCATCAATCATCCTTCCTTAAAAAAAAACTCACCTGCTCCTCAGGTATAAAACGAGTTCAAAATTCCATAATCCCGTCAGTTGTGCACGAATCGTCAGCAAAGAAAACGCGAAAATGGAAAAAATCAACTTTTTTAATACTCATCGTAGACCTCTATGTAATACCTTTTTTTTCATCAGAGCGAGATAAATCGATTGGCGTTAAATAATTTCATCTAGAAAAAATTGCAAAAAGTTTGTGTCACCATGAATTTTAAAAAAATCGTTTTTTTCAGAATTGAACGGCCGTAGCAACTGAACGAGGAATCAAATTTGAACGCGGTTTTCAAATCTGTGTTCTTTGTGTGACAATTAGTCGGATTTAATTAAAATTGTCGATTTTTTATTTTTGACGAAAACCTGAAAAACTATAGGGTACACCCTTCTTACTTTTGCTCAAAAATTGCATTTGAGATGATTTTCTGAGAAAACCATTGGTTAGATTCAAAATTTCTATACGTGACCGTAAAGATCCCTTCAAGACCCTTCAGAAAATGTACTTTCGCAACAACAACTGTCAATTTGAAGCCCGTGACACGTCAGCAAATAAAACTCGAAACTGGAAAAAATCGAAAAATCATCTTTACCTTTTTTTACTACACAGTTTTATTATTAAATGAATATTTTAAACTTTAACAAATAGTAACACCATTTAAACAGTATTGCTAACAAATTGCATGAAAACTTTTTTAATTAAAGAGTTTTCGTCTCCGCTACTTTTATTTGCCAAGGGAAGTAATAAACTGCAGACTGTACAACACCTTAGGGTAACTAGATTGGTACTTATATGTGTAATCCTCATCTCCAGGAAGATAGAAGTTAATATTGGGGAGAGGGTGCTAGTATAATATATGAGATTCCTTGTTACTGCTGCGTGAATGAATGCATAAAGATCTAGGGCCTGTAAAGTGCAAAATTGTACACTCATTCAAATGTTATTTTTTATTTCCAGCATGTCAATTATTCATCGACTAGAAGTTAGCTATAAATTTCAGCCATGAATCCGGCGCATCCACTATTTTTGCACTTTCTAATTTACAGAAAATAGATTAAAATTCATAATTAATCAAATTCCTGCAGTGCCATAGTAATAACAATAAGCTTTTTACTTAGGATTTACCAAGTTTTTTCCATAAGACATCTGTTGAAACATAGACTATTTTCAAAAAATCAAGTCATCGTTAGGCCTAGTATAGGTTCGATATTTTCGGCCACAAATGTTCTATGGGGCGTTGTTTACAATATTTAAGCTTAAAAAAATGACACAAATTCTTCGTTTTTGGTTAAATAATTATTTACCTAGACACTTTTACGAAATTTCGTTTATTAAAAAAAAAATCAAAAGTCGCCATTAGGCCTAGTTTAGGTTCGATATTTTCAGCCACAAATGTTCTATGGTGCTTTGTTTACAATATTTAAGCTTAAAAAAATGACTCATATTCTTCATTTTTGTTTCAATATTTTTTCAACTTAACGCTATTATGAAATTTCGTCTATTTTCAAAAAATCAAAAGTCACCGTTGGGCCTAGTTTAGGTTCGATATTTTCGGCCACAAATGTTCTATGGAGCTTTGTTTACAATATTTAAGCTTAAAAAGTGACACATATTCTTCGTTTTTGTTTAAATAATTATTTACCTCGACACTTTTACGAAATTTCGTCTATTTTCAAAAAATCAAAAGTCACTGTTAGGCCTAGTTTAGGTTCAATATTTTCAGCCACAAATGTTCTATGGAGCTTTGTTTACAATATTTAGGCTTAAAAGAAAGACACATAATCTTCATTTTTGTTTAAATAATTTTTTAACTTAACGCTATTATGAAATTTCGTCCATTTTCAAAAAATCAAAAGTCACCGTTAGGCCTAGTTTAGGTTCAATATTTTCGGCCACAAATGTTCTATGGAGCTTTGTTTACAATATTTAGGCTTAATACATATTCTTAATTTTTTATTTTGTTTTTCCATACAGAATCTTAATTCGGAGTAAAATTTTTTGTAGCTAACAAAAATAATTTGTGCAAGGTGATCAAAATAAAATAATGAAAATAATTGGTTTCTAATTACATTTACACAAATAATAACAAATAGTATTCGGACATGTAGAAATAACGAGAAATGCTAATAAAAAGCACTTTAATTCTTACAATACAATTCAAAACGAAATATAAAAGTCTTTTATATCAATCACAGCATCGCGAATATATATTTCGTTTTAAATTATATTATTACAGTCATCCGTAAAATCTAATCTCATTTTGATGTTTCACCAAGTGCTAAAGGAGAACCTAATTCAAGAAATAAAAATCAAAGAAGCGCTAGAGTTGATTCCTAAGATCTTTTAGGTGTGGTATCCTTTGTATTCAATATATTGCTTTCTATCTTTTAAATACGGTCTTATGAATTATGCGGGATTTATAGAGAAAGGGAATTATTTAGGTGCCTTTTACGATTCCCTACATACCCCTAAAATTTTGTTCAAATCAACAGTTTCAGAGAAAAAAATAATGGTGCATGCGCCGGGATACACGGTGACTAAATTTCATCTCCTGTTTGCTCAATTTGTAAAAGAGTTAGGCTTCACCCACATTTTATGGCGTATTAAAAAAAATATTTTTGATTATACAGAGTGTCCCTAAAAAGTGTGACGACATGATGATGTATTTTTTTAAATTACATGTTGTATATTTTGTTGCTTATTTAGGTGCCTTCTGCGATTCCCTACATACCCCTAAAATTTTGTTCAAATCGATTCAACAGTTTCAGAGAAAAAAAAATATATAAACTATTTTTTTAATGGTGCATGCGCCGGGGAACACAGTATCCAAATATCATCTCCTGTTTGTTCAATTTCTAATAGAGTTGGGATTTTGAAATTTTGCACTTTACCTACATTCTATGGCGTGTTAAAAAAATATTTTTGATTATACAGAGTGTCACAAAAAAGTGTGACGACATGATGATGTATTTTTTTTTAATTACATGTTGTATATTTTGTTGCTTATTTAGGTGCCTTTTACGACTCCCTACATACCCCTAAAATTTTATTCAAATCGGTTCAGTAGTTTCAGAGAAAAGAAATAAAAACTACATCAAATATAACTGATTGCAATGTGTAAGTCTGAACTTCAGCAATTTAGCAACGTTTTAAAAAACTAATATGAGTCAAAATTAACTGGACTACCTAACGTAACAACATCAATGAATTACGCAAACAAATTGTATTTTCTTTGTAAAAAGGGGTTTCCCGTAAATTACATAAATAAATAAATAAAATTTTGATTGGATTCAACATCACTACATTACTTACAGACCGCATATGAATCGGGAATCGATCGATACCGTGATGATTTTAATAAACTTATAATAATAACAAACTCATTTCATTGAAACTCCGCGAGTTACAAATGGCCATAGATCTGGACTTTATATCTATAGTGAAATGTGATACTTATATTTATCATAGGTAAATCGTAATCTCTGCAGTTTACTTCAATTTTAGCAAATATATGCACCGCGTTTATTTTTCGCTACCTCTCAGGGTTTCTGCATGCATAAAAAATGTAACTTTTTTTTTATTCTACGCCAGTCCAGTTCAAGTCCAGAGTTCCAAACATTATTCTTATTTACCTTATTCAGCAACCCAGAGGGACGTATGTAAATTTTTTAGAGCACACTGACCATTCGACAAATAAAACAAACTCCCCGGCTCACAATAAACATAATTCGAATTTCAATCCCTACTATCCGGAACTGCGAAAAAGTCGAGGCGCCATTAATAACAGAAACAATCATCTTTTCTTCTTTCGGTGGCAGCAATTAATTTGGCGAGCACGTTCTTTGATGCTGATAAAATATATGGCCGGGAATACATTTATGCATCCAAAGCCGTGACAATTTTGCACGTTGACTTTAAAATGCAATGCCGTCCCTCGTGCACATGTATTCTTTATTATTTATAATTATTTCAGGCATTTTTACATGAAAGAAATGTCTCAAAGCTCATATTCCAGACGTTAAGCTTACAAATTTATCATCTAAATTACGGTATCTTCCTGGTACGCATTACAATGATTTGTGGCTTGTTGTTTGCAAGACCATTTATACTATTTAATATATGTGATTCACGCAACCCGCTTCTTCCTATTCAACACATGTGTGGCATGCAAGGGGTATACCAGGGTCTAATAGTCCAAACTATTACTGAAACACTTGTTCGGACCGTCTCGGTGACAGTTTAAAAGAACTAATGGATTAAGCTACCGACCCTATTTATTCGCAGTGTTTGCTTTAACTTTAAAAATCACACAAACGCGTTCGTAACTGTTTCAATTACCTTGCTAATTGGCAATTAACATATTATTCGATTAATTCCGTTCCATGGAAAGCTCGGATAATTGAATTTATAAAATTGTGTATAGTAGTAATCAACACATAGCTAAAAAATATAGATAAAAAGATTATACATAAAATACATACGACTTGATGTATGTAATCTTTGAATAAATAAAGTAAATAATCTGTCGCGGCTTATAAGATTAATTGGCACATTAATGCTAAAAGCTAACTGTGTACCAATTATAAAATATTTAAAAGCAAAAAGCTCACGAGAACGTACAAAACGATGCGAACACCGTGGGAAATAGTTTGGTGAAAGATTAATAGAGCATCCACCGGGCGGCGGACAACAATAAAAACTTTCCACGGCACTACGTTTTTCTAAATATTACATAACATGCTTATTGTATTAAAAGCGCGGTTATTTCAGCCAGTTAAAAATATAAATTACATATGTCAATAACGTTGACATATAGACACTTGTTCACATGGGTTTTAATATTTGTATTCGATGAATAATGAATACAGAAATGAATATAAAATATAAATATTCAGTGTACAATTAAAACGATGATATATTTTAATTGAAGGGGCTTTGAGGATTATTTGAAAAATAATGATACCTGATTGTTAGAGACAATAATTAAACTGAATTTCATCATCGGGGATGACAGTTGTATTTTGAAGAACTTACACGTATTGAATAGTAAATTTACAAGCGATATGCAAGGAACGCCTGAATCCAGCATGCGTGCAAATTTCATATAGTGTATGTTCTATCCTGTATCTGATTAGACGACAAGACGTATGAGTAAAACAATCGTTACTATTAATATAAGCACGTCCTAGTTTCATAAAACACTTGCCAATGCCAGCATGGCATAAATCTAATGCGCGCAGTAATAAAAGCAAATATATTAAAACTAACTTGTCACAAATAGTACAATAAAGAGGACCAAAAAAAGCGAAACTGTTTCCGTGTGTTATTCCTTCCGCCAGTTGCTGCTAGGAGAGCATTTTTTACACTTGGCTCTAGTTCAGGTCATTAGTATTCGAATACCGAAGGCAATATTCATTATAAATATTATCAATCCTTTATTGTAAACTATTCTGGAAAATGTGTTTACTTTGCTAAACTGATTTCGCGTTTTAATAATCCTGCGAGACGACGACGCCCTAGGGCACGTTCTTCCGATTTTCTGCAACTACGCTCGTATTGTAATTGCATTATAATGCACTCAATGAGGATACCAATAAGGCAATTACGGCTCTGCCGTTAATCAACCGTGGTTTCTCGAAAGTTTGGCCAGTGTTATAGAATTAGCAATTGTATATTAACAACAAACATAATTCAGACAGATATCACATCGCATTATTACGTGAGTCGTAGCTGTATAAATGTGTATAAATTATATATTAAGCTATAACAAAAAAATAGAATGTCATTCTGTACTGTACGAATATGTGTAGATTATAATTTGGGCTATACCAAAAAAAAGTTAGAATGTGCAGCTAGAATAATTCTAGGGGTTCATAGTTTGGTCAGCATCATATATCTAAATATAGATGTCGATCACAACATTATTATTATTGCTGTATTTTAGACATAAAATAAGTAATTGTGGAGGCTTTCACTTCGTGATACATTTTGAATAATTAAAATAAAACGAATAACTTTATTGGTATCACTTTATTAACTTGGAGTAGTTACTATAGTTTCGACAATTTCAGCTTGTCATTTTTAAACTATCTAGTAATAAGGTGATACCAACAAAGTTATTCGTTTTATTTGAAGTATTTTTTTCTGCAAAAAAAAACGAATTCGAGTCGCAATTGTTTCTCAGTTTTGAACAATTGAAGATAAAATATTTTCTTAATATACTGAATACTTGTTGTGCTACTTTCTTGATGGAACCATATTTTCAAATTGGGTAAAGTAAAACGCTTGTTTTGTTCCATAATTTTATTTTCAGTTGCCTGACACGTGTTTCGATCGGTTAGGATCATTTTTTTAACTTTGAAAATGATCGAAACACGTGTCAGGCAACTGAAAATAAAATTATGGAACAAAACAAGCGTTTTACTTTACCCAATTTTAAAATATTTTCATCATCTTACTATGCTCTCAAAGATCTTGTAATTACACTAGAAAAATAATTCTAATCGCAACTGTTTTTCAGTTTTTCTGCTATAAGTTCCAAATAATTAAAAATATATAGAAATGTGTTCACCATTTTACTCCAGGGGCGGCTCGTTATATAGAGCCAAGGAGCCATGGCACTACCTGCACACTTAAGCTCAGCAAAAAAAATAAAAATTTCCGTGTGTATTGTTTGATGGTGAGGTTACGTGCCGCTACTGAGGGTCATACTAACCAAGTGAATTGTTTTATTTGAATTATTCAAAATGTATATACTAAGTCTAAAGTTGTCGAAACTGACGGCACAAAAGGTGGTGATCCCAACCAAGTAAATTGTTTTATTTGAAGTCTTTTTCAAATTAGTTTCTCTTTTTTGGACAATTAAAGCGATAATAAAAAAAAAATCCTATAAAAAAAATTGGAAAATTATTTTGGACAAAAGAGTGATTTTTTAAAATAATTTAAACCATTTTCTTACCAGAATATTCTGCATTTTTTATTATTAAGCTTGTATTTTCGATTTTTTTTTGTCTAAATTTTTGATCATTTGGCCAAAATATTCCTTAAAAATTTAAAATTAATTTTCATGTTTTAAGTTTTATTTATTATGATGATGACGTGATATACTTATATCTTACAATTGGGGGGGATGACAATTGTATAACCTATGTAGGTTGATAACAATAAATAAATATTATTATTATATTATTATTATTATTATTTTGACCTAAATTTTCGATTTAATTGTTTAAATTTTCGACTGTTTGGTCCTTATTTTTAATTTTCCCGCGCAATTTATAATTTTTAGATTTTTGACCTGTATTTTCGATTTTTTTTTTGAATAAATATTTTGTTTTGACCTAAATTTTCTATTTAATTGTTAAAATTTCTATAACCTGAATTATTGATTTAAATGCGAGATTTTTAAAAAAAAATTCTAGTATTTTCGAGTTTTGTTTGTTGAAATTTTTGATTTTTTAGTCTGCATTTATTATCTTTAGGCCCGAGTTTTCGATATTCTGTCTAAATTTTCGACTTTCTTTTTACAGTTTTTTTTTTAATCGTCTAACCTAAATTTTTCTTTATTTTGTCCCAACTTTTCGATATTATTGTTAACATTTTCAATTTTTTGGTCCGCATTTTTGATTTTTCGTTTAGTCTGCAAAATATTAAAAAAATATTGAATCGGAATATCTGCCCAAATTTTACATTGAATTTTATGTGTAATATATATGAATAAATATGTGCATTGTTTTTAATCATGATTTTATATGTATAATTAGTGCTATTATTTTATGTATTTACCAATAGTAATTATTAATATTAATGATATGATTTTCTTAAAAATTTTAAACTATGTTTTTAATCTGTTTATTGTGTCTGTTAATTGCACTTTAATGAAATTTATATTTAAAATTTTATATGTGAACCTGACTTGTGTACACTGTATGTTATAACACGTAAATAAATGATTATGATTATGAGTATAACAGTTTATTGTACTCGAGATACATCGATATACAACAGGCCATCGACTGAGTATGATTATGATTATTATGATTATTTATTATCTTCAGGCCCAAGTTTTCGATGTTTTGTCTAAATTTTCGACTTTTTGACCAACACTGTGGATTTTTTTTAAATCTTTTGCCCTAAATTTTTTTATTTTTTTTATTTGTCTGTTAAAAATTTTCTTTCCTTGGTCCACCATTTTTATTTTTAGGCCAGAATTTTAGATTTTTGGTCTCAATCTTTTATCGTATATTTTAGATTTTCGGTCTCGATTTTTGATGCTATATTTTAGATTTTTTAACTTTGATTATTAATTTTCACGAATTCAAAAATTCACGTTTTTTTTTTATTTTTTGCTGTTATTTTCGAATTTCTGGTCAGAAACTTATTTTTGGCTATAGAAAGTAGCAAATTATTTATTTATTTAGTTTCAGTTTTTTTTGTCTGCGTTTTTTATTTTTAGATCAGTATTCTTGATTCTTTGGCCCATATTTTAGATTTCTGTTTCGATTTTTTTTAATTTTTCTTTATTTTGACCAAAATATTCGATTGGTTCGTAGAAATTTTCGATTTTTTTTGTCTGCAATTTTTATCTTTACGCTCGTTTTCGATGGTTTGCCTAAATTTTTACTTTTATGGCCTATATTTTGTATTTTCGATTATTTTGGATTCAACATTTGGTCTTTTGGCCGAAATTTTTTTTATTTCGACTTAAATTTTCGATTCGTTTGTTAAAAATTATGATTTTGGGGTCTACCGCTTTAATTTTTGGGTACGAATTTTAGATTTTTCACCTTAATTTTTTATTTTGTATGCTATATTTTAATTTTTTCTTAACTTGAATTATTGTTTTCATTGTTCGATTTTTTTTTAATTTTTGTTATTATTTTCGATGGCTGAAAGACCTCGGTTGATGGCCTGTTGTATATCGATGTATCTCGAGTACAATAAACTGTTATACTACTATTTTCGAATTTCGTTGGAACTTATTTTAAGCTAAAAATAGTTACTTTTGGGGCTGAAAATGGCAAATTATTTTTCTTTTGCTTGTATTTTCAATTTTTTGTCTGCATTTTTATTTTGAAATCAGGATTTTTGATTTTTTTGTCGATATTTTAGATCTTCGGCTGTTTTGTTCCAAATTTTTGATTTTTTGGCCAAAATATTCGATTGGTCTAGTAAGATAAATGGTTCTTTGTTTCTCCAAAAAAGGAAGGGGGGGGGGGGAGTATTGTATAAGTGGCACTACCATCAACATGTTCCACGAGTCGCCACTGTTTTACTCAACTCTTGAAGTTTTTTTAATTGCTGCGAGGAGCGCTAATTTATGTGACAATTGTTTTACCGTTTTTTAGCTATAAGTTTTGAACAATACACATGCGCGGCGCGACTTTCGGCGCAAATGTGTACGAAGCATATTACCAACTTTAACTATTCGCTATTCTTGTTTCACATAAACATATGAGAGTAGTTTTTCTATATATTTACATAAATACATTTATTTGGCAAAAATTGACATTAATGTACATTAATTTTACAAAACAATACATTATATGAAAGTGGAAGGTAATTTAGCTAGCAACCTGCGGTCTTTCGGCCTATATATTTACATTTAAAGTCATTTTTAAAAATAGACCAAAATCCAATTCTGCAACCCTTCAACTCGCTCAAAGCATTTGTAGTTATTTATAAGAACCCTCGGATCTATCATCCCTTTAAATATGAGGAGTTTACCCACAATTCAATACGTGCTTATGTAACATGCGGAAAGTGAATATAAAATGTGTATTCCCAGTATATTTTTATAAGTGGTGATGGATTTTACTTATTTCTCATACCTAAAGCGTACGGCGCTCCAACCTGACACTTAAATCTGTACATATTTACAAGAAACGCGTTTTACTTCCGAGTCTAGCCAACGAACTAATTCAACTCCCGCAATCTAGCATGTGATACCGGAACTGAGTCGGCCATATCTGTAAACATAACTCGGGTTCGGAGACCTTAATTAATACTAGGAAGAGCGTTAAGTATGTCTCAGGTTTAGTCAATTGTTCTTGTAATTGTAACCACTCTATATCTGTGTCACATAATTTATGGAAAATTTCGAAATGGCTTCGAGATACGCGCAGACTATTACCATATTGAACGGTCTTAATGCCATAGCTTCAACGTCATTTGCCACCCCAACACGCTCGCTAATCATTGTAAACAGAAAGCTTACATTCCAATTATTTCTAATTAGTGAAAAATTGATCCGGCAGTTAATTACGAAACATAGACACCCGTGATGAGAAGCTGGAACAGTATGATTAATGCGAAATGTACTGCAGTTGCTATTGTGTTCATAATAAGCTTAGTCTGCAACACTGTGTGTCCACATATTTATTTTAAAATTCAATTCAATTTGAATTAATCATGCGCTTAAATACAAAATATGTAAGCAATGAAAATGCGCGTAAAAGTAAAATGAATTTCTCGGGCGGTTCTAATTACACAAGCTACTACGTCACGTTATTTGCCGATTAATCATGTCCTTAATTCACGAAGCTTAATTCCGGTGTTATTGTTACAACAATGAAATGGTTAATGCATTTGACGAAATCTTGTCCTAATATCGGAAGTGTATTATTTTATTCTGTTAATCAATATTGTTTTACGTTTAATTACTTAACTACAGTCTCATGACATATTTTCTCGATTGTAGCATTTCTTACCATCAGATGGATGAAAAATTCTGTGCGAACAGTCTATAGACGCATTCAAAGACAACATTCGTCAAGTCTAGTTAGTGATGAAATTAAGCCAATTTAAGAAGATTGCGTACGCTTATTAACCAAGAAAGAAACTACAATGTTATTCATTGTCCCATCTGTATTCTTTCTTATTTTCCTTATTTGTAAACATCATCAATAAATACTTTTACTTTAGTTTTTTTTTTCTCGCAATAAAGACAATTTATTATTATTATTATTAAATGATTAAAGACAATGCAACAAAAATGATTCCATCGGCGAAACAGTGCAACAAAATAACAGAATAATTCCTTTGGTTATATTTAACATATTTATTGACTTTCAATATAAATTGTCTCATAAACCATTACAAAATTATACCATAGATTTTGATTCTCCACTAGAAAATCGGTATGTAAATAAACTTACATAAAAATCCCGACTGTCGTTTTCACGTAACGACACAAATAAATATTTCAAAGTCCTTCGAGATACTGTGTGCAGCATATTTTCCTTTTCCGAACGTCCCACAATTGAATGATTAATTCCTCTGTAAGAATTAATGTTAAATAACTTCGAATGGTGACTTTTCATCGTAAATTATTCATTCGTTCTATGTAGTTCGAGGCAACTCTCTTATAAATTACATGCCATAAAGATAGAATGCAGTTACGTGACATTTCCACGTTGTAAGATAATAATTATTGAATGGCACCGAATAGTTAGTAACTGTGGACAATCAAGTTGTTCCTTTCAAATATGAAACGCGGAATGCATTATATTTTCAGAAAAGCCAGGCATGCATTACATTTTCTGAAAAGCCAGGCATGCATTGCATTTTCAGAAAAGCCAGGCATGCATTACTAGGGAAAATTTAATTTGTTATTCCCGTGAAGGAGCTCCCTTGGAAAATTAAGTACATCCTAATTGGTTTCTGAACGTTTTGGTACAATAATGGTGCATACAAGCGCATTACTTATTTTTAATTAGGAAATAAAAAAATACACACATTTAAAGATATTTAAATTTAATGGATATTCATAATTTAAGTAAGAATGCGTTTTCTTCTGAATTCGACTAGGAGTCTTTAAATATCTCATTATTACCCATCAGAAAATGCACTTGCGCAAAAACAAATGTCCATTTGAAGCCCACTCGAAAATTAAAAAAATCGAAAAAATGCAACTTTCTTAATTATCATCGTAGATTATTGAAGTATTCCTTTTTTTCATCAGAAAGACGAGAGAAATTGATTGCCGTTAAAAAAATTCAGCTATCTTCAAAAGCAAAAAAATTACCTAGTCACCATGAACATTTTAGAAAATTTAAAAAAATAATTGATTTTTCAGACTTTGATCCGCCGTAGCGGCTAAACGAAAACTCCAAATTGAACGCGGTTTGCAAATCTGAGCTCCTCGTACGTCAATTAGCCGGATTAGAGATTTTTAATTTTTGACGAAAACATGAAAAAATACACGAGTAAACCCCTTGGAACTTTTGTTAAAAAATGCAACTTTCTTAATTATCATCGTAGATCATTGAAGTATACCTTCTTTTTCATCAGACAGACGAGAGAAATTGATTGCCGTTAAAGAATTTGAGCTATCTTCAATAGCAAAAAAAATAGCTAGTCACCATGAACATTTTAGAAAATTAAAAAAAAAATTGATTTTTCAGACTTTGAACGGCCGTAGCGGCTAATCGAAAACTCCAAATTGAACGCGGTTTGCAAATCTGAGCTCCTCATACGTCAGTTAGTCGGATTAGAGATTTTTAATTTTTTATGAAAACGTGAAAAAAGACACGAGTAAACCCCTTGGAACTTTTGTTAAAAAAGGCAACTTTCTTAATAATCATCGTAGACTATTGAAACATACATTCTTTTTCATCAGAAAGACGAGAGAAATTGATTGCCGTTAAAAAATTTGAGCTATCTTCAATAGCAAAAAAATTAGCTAGTCACCATGAACATTTTAGATAATAAAAAAAAAATATTGATTTTTCAGACTTTAAACGGCCATAGCGACTAAACGAAAAGTCCAAATCGAACGCGGTTTGTAAATTCGTGCTTCTTGGGTGCAAATTAGTCGTATTCTATTAAAATTTGGGATTTTTATTTTTTGATGAAAACTAGACAAGGGTCCCCCCTTCTTACTTTTGCTCAAAAATTGCATTTGAAATAATTTCCTGAAGAAACCACAAGTTCGATTAGGAGTTTCTATACGTCACTGCAAAGATCTCATCAAGACGCATCAGAAAATGTAGTTGCGCAAGAACAAATGTCAATTTAACGCCCGTGACGAGTTCGCAAAGAAAACTTGAAAATGGAAAAAATCGAAAAAATCAACTTCGTTAATAATCACCGTAGACTATTAAAGTATACCTTCTTTTTCATCAGAAGAACGCGCTAAATCGATTGGCGTTAAATAATTTCAGCTATCTTAAATAGCAAAAAAGTTGGCAAGTCACCATGAACATTATGGAAATTTTTGAAAAAAGTCGATTTTTTCAAACTTTAAACGGGCATAGCGACTAAACGAAAAGTCCAAATCGAACGCGGTTTGCAAATCCGTGCTCCTTGGGTGCAAATTAGTCATATCCTATTAAAATTGGCGATTTTTAATTTTTGATGAAAACCTGGAAAACTACCCAAGGGTCCCCCCTTCTTACTTTTGCTCTAAAATTGCATTTGAAATGATTTCTTGAAGAAACCACAGGTTCGATTCGGAGTTTCTATACATGACTGCAAAGATCTCATCAAGACGCATCAGAAAAAGTAGTTGCGCAAAAACAAATATCAATTTAAAGCCCGTGACGTGTTCGCAAAGAAAACTTGAAAATGATAAAAATCGAAAAAATCAACTTCGTTAATAATCATCGTAGACTATTAAAGTATGCCTTCTTTTTCATCACAAAAACGAGCTAAATCGATCGGCGTTAAAAAATTTCAGCTATCCTAAATAGCAAAAAAGTTGGCAAGTCACTATGAACATTATGGAAATTTTTGAAAAAAGTCGATTTTTTCAAACTTTAAACGACTATAGCGACTAAACGAAAAGTCCAAATCGAACGCGGTTTGCAAATTCGTGCTTCTTGGGTGCAGATTAGTCATATCCTATTAAAATTGGCGATTTTTAATTTTTGATGAAAACCTGGAAAACTACCCAAGGGTCCCCCCTTCTTACTTATGCTCAAAAATTGCATTTGAAATTATTTTCTGAAGAAACCACTGGTTTGATTCTGAGTTTCTATACGTCACTGTAAAGATATCATTAAGACGCATCAGAAAATGTAGTTGCGCAAGAACAAATGTCAATTTAAAGCCCGTGACGCGTTCGCAAAGAAAACTTGAAAATCGAAAAAATCTAAAAAATCAACTTCTTCAATAATCATCGTAGACTATTAAAATATACCTTCCTTTTCATTAAAAAACGAGCTAAATCGATAAAATAAAAAGTTTGAAAATTTTAGAGAAAAGTTTCATAACTAAACTATGTAACTTAACAGCATGGTAAATTTATGGTTTTAGGTAGAACAAAACAATTCATCCCACAAACTGATCCAGTCTACTACCCGCAATGGCTGCTCCTAAATTCATTTAATCAATTACAGAAGAATCATTTTATATATTGTTTCCTACATGAATTATCAGAGATAATAAAATGTCGATTGAGGGAACCGACCTTTTATTTAGTCTTATTTCCTTTATAGAAATTGGAGAAGTAAAGCGTCAGCAGTATTGCATTTATTAGTTCCGTAAATAGATTACGTACCATGGTATGCGATGTAGGGTGGCCTTTCATATTGATCAGCGAATGCGAAATAAAATTATTTCGGGGTGTAATATCATTATTTCAGGGAGTAAATCATGTACAGTGTTTGTTTTTGCAGATATGTAACTGCGGCTAATTTAAAATTCCACCCCGGCGCATAAATCACTATAATGATTAATATATAACAGCAAAAATAACATTAAATCACGCTGAAAATTTCTTTTATTCGATTATAAATCCTGGGGAAATGTTTAAATTTCAACTAATTACGGGCGTGATAAAAGTAGATGTTCCGGGCCCCGGGCGGCGAGAACTTCGCCCGGATTTATGCCGGAATATAAGTGAAAATGCCAATAATATAAAACAAAAGCGGAGCTAATAAATAGCCGACTTGGAAACTCGGCCACAAGAGAGTAGACGCTGAACTCTTGAACAAAAAAAAAACTGGAGATTTGATATCTGCTCGACCTGCACTGATTGTGCGACGAGTACATCAGATGAACGTTTTAGGGTTTGATAAAAACCCTATATTCCATTGCTCTTATTTTCGCAAAAAGTATTTGATACATAACTTCAGCGAGGGATATGGCGTGGAAAGAATTGACACACAACATTATGATTTTCAGGGGCCGCAATTAACACTGCATAGCCCATAACGGCCGTTATCTGCGGGCACATGCCGTGACATTTTATTTGCTCTACGAGATCTCAATGTTAATGTTAATAGAAACTAATCTTTCTTGCTTCAAAAATATATGCCTCATATAATTCCCTTGGCGGCGACCCTTTTCAACGAAAATATCCCAGAAACGTAGCTCTACAGTTAATTATACTTCTATGTCATAACTGACTATATTTCAGCAACTCCCGTATCCACAAATGCGGTCAACATGGCTACATCACAAATTGCAAGGGATTATTATAATTTAATTATGAACTAAAATAAATTACCCTCATCTCATACAATACTTTCAACAACTTTAAATAAAATCGATAATGAATTTTGTATGAAAATCAGGGTTTAACTGAACGTGTACATATTATATCATAGTGATAAGACTAATTCGTTTTATAATTTACATTCCAGATGTCAGTAGTAGCGGCGTGTATATGTTGCGGCGTTTATTAATATTTATAATTCAGTGGTTAAGTTGGGGAAGGACGGAATTTCAGACATATATTAATGCCGGATATGCCGGCAGCATATTACAAATAAATAAATAAGTGTGTATATCTCGCATTTGGGATTAATGAAGAATGGCTGGAACGGAAGGGAAACGGAGGGAATAAAAACATTTTGTAGATGCAATCTGGCGATTCAATAGGATGCGGCCCAATGGCTGCTGCATCTGTTGCCTATAAGTAACGGCTCTCAGAATGAAAAATATTTTATTGAGAAAGGATGATTTATGCGGACGAATTAAAAATAGTAAAGGGGCTGGAAAACTGGAAAAGCAAACCGGCCTGGAAATTCGGTAGCTTTAATAACAAGCTTCCAAGTTAAGCGCGACTTTACAAAAAACAATGTCGCTTCCGCTTTCAATGCGTATTTCTAATTATAAAGTTTGACTACATTATTAGAAATATTGACACTGCTCCGGACTTTTTATTTATTTAACCATAATTGCAATTATCACTATACAAACTCCTAATTGGTTGAGATAAGTTTATAATTGTAAAAAAAAAGTTACAAAGAGAGCCATTAGATCGACACCCTAATGAATTAAAACATAGATCTTACAAATATCCCCTTATTTACAACGTTATCAACTGCTTGCTCATCCATTCTTGATGATGACTCCCTCGAGTCCCTTGAATCTGATGGAAACTTAGATTTAGAAAAAGCGTTCGCCCGAATCGTAGGCCGGGGCACTTACTAATAAATTTTAAGACACGAGAAAAGATGTAGGTTGATGGATTCGTAATTATTGGAGAAATTAGAATGGCCCCATAAAGTGTCCCCTAATTCTCCTTATAGGGGCGGTTATAAAGGTTTATTACTAGAGGGTGGTTCCGGTCGTGAATTTAACAGATGACGTTATGCAAATTCACTATTCGGGAATTGTTATTGCATGCGTTGCAGATTTCATCTATGCGTGGTTTCGATACAACATTTATTTTAAATAATATCTTGCGCAGTCTTTGGGGCCCAGGATGTTTAATAGGGAAGGAAGTTTCCGTTTAAATCCCTAGCGAATAACTAGAGGGTGACGACCCCACATTACCATTATATAATAATTATTTTTGTCCAAACTGTCACCAAAGATACAAAATACTTCTCCGGTATAATTCAAAATTACTTAATTAAACATAAAAATCTGAATACAAATTATTTCCGCTCGATGCTTTGTGGTAAAGTGGTTTCTGCCACCGTACTTTACATGCAGAATGGTAATACAGCAATTACATGGCCTCCATATGCGTATATCAATTATCGACTGTTCTGATTAAATTTGAAGAGAGCGTGGCCGAGATAAAGCAATTATATACCGCACTTCACCGTCCATCACTAGTACGCTTATAATTAGCACGCAAAAGGAAACAAGAGCGTCATCTATTGTAAGTTAACTCTTCACTAAAATATGCCTTTCAATTGCACAAATGTCCGTTATAATTAACTAAAGCAATTGGAAACTAGGCATTGGACTAATCAACACTGAAAATTAGAAGAATTTGAACTAATTGGAAACTGAGCATCGCATAATATGGCTCTATTTATCTTTTTTGTTTACTCATTAATTACATGAGTTATTGTTTTGAGAATCAAAAGTCCTAAAATAAATCTAAATGAAGGACTACTCAACCACGTCATCTAATTTCAACTTCCTACATTTATTTATATATATATATATATATATATATATATATATATATATTTTTCTCCCGTTACACCTCACACTTCACTACATAGCAGCGTCCGTTACCTCTTGCCGATTTATATATATATATATATATATAATATATATATATATATATATATATATATATAGTAAAAAAATCGAAGAAAAATCCTCGTATCAGGGAATCCGACAAAAGGGGTGTTAAATAGATGATTTATTAACCACCCCTTTTGGTCAGATTCCCTGGTACGAGAATTTTATATACATATATATATAATATATATCACTAATAATTAATGCTTTCATCCGCATATTTGAGTATTCCTATTTCCACCATTTGATTAATGAATATTGTTTTAGCCAATGGTATTACCCAGGTCTCATATATCGCACTAGCATTGTACAATTATTTTTAGCAACGCAGCGCATTTTATAAAAACCTAATATTTAATTCATGTTGGGCTTCCGTTTCAAATTGATTTTATTACATTAAACCAACACGGTTTAACTCACGTATATTATTGATGGCAGTAATAAATAGACAACAAAAATAACATGAATTCAAAGTATGAAACTATTTAGCTTTTAACATTTTACATTTTTACGGCAACAAATAATACTTTTTAATTTATCAAATTTGCCCACCTATGGCTTAGAAGGAAATAGATTCAATAAAATGAAACTAAATATATATATATATATATATATATATATATATATATATATATATTCGTTTTATTGAATCTATTTAATGCTTTCTGCAACAAGTAAGGTTGTTTCCAATTTATTAGACGGAAATCTTCAAATGCATTTATTATGAAGGTAGTGACTAGGGGTGTTCGATTATGGAAATGAATAATCGATTATTGATTACTTTTAAAAATCGATTTTATCGATTCAACAATTTTTTTTTTATAATAAAACACTTTTAACTTTGTTTTGTATAACTTATATATTTAAATATATAAGTTATACAAAACAAAGTTAAAAGTGTTTTATTATAATATTTAAAATGTATAACGAAGTAGAAGCCTCCAGCATAAACAATTTTTTTTTTGTTGTCCAATTCATTCTAAACACTGTCATATTAAAAAATGGTGGGACTTCAGGGAACGCAAAATAACTTCTGTCGCAAATAGTGCTTAAATCGACTGGAAACGCATAAATAATGATTAAAAAAATTTTTTTTTCCAATTTAAAAAAAAAAATTTTAAGTCTAACAACTCATTTTGAACACTATTTGTCTGTAAAAATATTTTATTGGGCAAACACAAATGTGTGGGACTTCCGGGAATGGAGATACGTAAAATGACTTTTGTCGAAAATAATGCTTAAATCGACTGAAAACACCTAAATATCGATTAAAAAAATTTCTTTTTCAATTTATTTTTTCATGTTTAACAACTCATTTTTTTAACACTATTTGTCTGTAATTTTTTTTTGTGAGACTTTCGGGATTGGAGATCCGCAAAATTATTTTCCTCGAATAAAAATAATAATAAAAAAATTCTTCATTTTCTTCAAGTCCAACAACTCATTCTGAACACTATTTGTCTAAGAAATTTTTTTGTGGAACTTCCGGGAACGTAGATACGCAAAATGACTTTTGTCGAAAATAGTGCTTAAATCGATTGATCGAATAACAAAATGGTCGATTAATCGATAAATCGCTTAATAAAATAGCCGATTCATCGATTAATCAACTAATCAAATGATCGATTAATCGATTATTTTCGAGTAATAATGAAACTGTCGATTAATCAATGAATCGATTATTGATCGATTAATCGATTCTTTTGCAGAGCGCTCGTAGTGACCAAGCAGTCGACGCCATAAAAAAAATATTAATCAATCTGACGTATGCAACACATTGGATTCTTAATATTTTCTTCTTACATAATTTGTTTTCAGTGTCTCACGACACTCCAACTGATAGTAAGTACATGCATTACATCTGCTACTTATATTTAGAGTCAGTCATTGATCACAAGATCTAGAGATAGGCTTAATTTTCAGATAAAAATAAGCGATTTTGTTGTAAGCCAGTTAATTATCCTGAACCAATAATGTGATTAATGTATTTTAGTTAAATGATTAGAATTTCATCAAGTAACTATGTTATTCGAGGGTGGTAGTAATCCAATTAATAAATTAATTAAAATTATAATCCGTTACTCCATAAAATTAATTAAGAGACTAATAAGTAATAAAAACAAGGGGTTGATAAGGTGTCGTCGAAAGTTCGAGTCCGTTGTGAGATTTATCAATTTTGAATCAGTCCTGGCGGATGGACTTCGGAACTTCGAGTAACAAAACATTAATATTCTCGGGAGGTCTCATTTTTGTGCAGCAAACTTTGTTTCCTATCAGAAGTTATTACGCTGCCTCGACAAATATGAAGTTTTAATCTAAATGGTAATTAATATAAATGTATAAACAAACTAGCGGACACTCTCAAAGGATGACCTCCTGAATCCTATAAATAAGGTCCGACACAATTTGTTCCTGTACGGATTTTTTGCGATCTTTTCGCTTTGAACGCGTCTAATTTGTTCAATTGCATTGTAATTTTGTTTGCTGGCAAATGTCCGGCCTGATTACACCCGAGGCCGCGTTCTAGTTGCGCCGTAAAAAACCTTTCCTTTATATATGTGAATTTGGAATTTGATTATTTGTTTGCTTATTTTGTCCCTTCAGTTCGAATGGAGTCAAGTACGAGGACATGCAATTATTTTTTTGGGCGCACAAAATTATTTTATTTATTTTGTCGCCTGTTCGCGGTTGCGAATTTTAATTAATAAGGATTTTACTGGAGAACGGGTGAATAATTTTGATGCTGCAAAACATACTGAAACTCAAATTAATAAATAATAATTGGAAGCCGAAAACTCCGATATTTAAATTCTATATTTTACCACAACATGAAGGTAATAAATGGTGGTGGTAGGTTAATAAGTGATGATGGTGTTGGTAGGGTAATAAGTGGTGCTGGTGGTAGGGTAATAAGTTGTAGTGGTGGTATGGTAATAAGTGTTGGTTGTGGTGGTGGTAGGGTAATAACTAGTGGTGGCGACAGTGGTGGTCGTGTTAGGGTAATAAGTGGTGGTTGTGGTAGGGTAATAAGTGGTGGTGGTGAAGTCACGGGGTTAATGACCTTGGTATTGGGATTATCCCTGTTTCACTCACTACTCATTTCTGCCTTATTATAAAGATGTCTTAGAATCGACTACATTTACTAAAACAAACTCCCCACTGAAAAAAAAAAATAACCAATACAACATGTAATAGCTATCCATCACAAACAATATTGCATTAAGTTTGTACATCAATGCTTTTATTAATTAATAGCGTGTTTACGTTATATTTTTTTACATTTCCATCGAATCCATTAAGCATATACAGAAACAAGTAGATATGCATATGAACGTGAAATAGAATTATTAAATACAAATGGAACGAGATGTAAATGATAACAGTAAATATCCCCAGCAGAATGTAATTAAATATTCAATTATGAAATAGGGACGTATCATTTGCGTCTTGTATTACAAAATATACAATACAAATCGGCTAAATTAATTATACAATAAGTCATCCCTAAAATTGCCCTAATTATACTGCATGTCAATAGAGGCATCAGTGAAGGGGAAATAATAAGATAACTTCGATAAGTTTGGCTCTATCCTATTACAAACGGTTGCAATTTGATATGCGGATAATTACTGAAAATCCCTGCTTACATGATAATTTGCGAGGAAATGTATATATTATACTGAAATAGATGCAGGAACTAGGGCAAAGATTTACCACAATACGAAGAATAATTTTCTTGTTAGATATGTTGCTCGTTTATTGCGTTTGATGGAATTTGCCCTAAAATTTTAAATATTATTCATTCCAGAAATGTTTTATTTGTAATAGTTATGTTCCATATATTTTATTCAGATTTCCAATACAATAAAATCCTAAAATCCGGACGGACCATTTTTCCAAAAACATTCAATGAAAATATATTGTTATATCTGCATAACATAAACCGTTTGGGATTTAAATAAAATCAAATTAAAAAGTACAAAATAAGTCAAATGACGAATATAATGTATAAATTGTGGATTCTGTAATCAAATTTGTGTAGTTATAGCTAATAGTTCAGCGAATTAAAATACAGGAAAAATAATAGCCGTATGTTAAAAAAAAACTCTTCCCACAGCTGTAAAATGAACACGGCAAATGTACCCACCATCAAAAGTAGATGAAAATTATATTTTTAATTCGATTCAGCGTTTCTATACATCACTGGAAAGATCCCTTCAAGACGCTTCAGAAAATGTGCTTTCGCGTGAGCAAATGTCAATTTGCAGCCCGTGACGCGTCAGCAAAAAAACTAGAAAATTGGAAAAAATCGAAAAAAACAATTCTTTTAATAATCATCGTAGACCATTGAAGTATACTTCTTTTTCATCAGAAAAACGAGAGAAATTGATTGGCGTTAAAAAAATTAATCTAGGAAAACATGCAAAAAAATTGGCAAGTCACCATGAATATGTTCAATTTTTTCAGTCTTTGAACGGCCGTAGCGGCTAAACGAAGAATCGAAATCGAACGCGGATTTCAAATCTGTGCTCCTCGGGTGCAAGTTAGTCGGATTCAATTAAAATTGGCGATTTAAAATTTTTGACGAAAACCTGAAAAACCACCCAAGGTTACCCCCTTCTTACTTTTGCTCAAAAATTGGCTTTGAAATTATTTCCTGAAGAAACCACTGGTTCACGATTATATTCTGAAGATATGACGACGGTAAATTATCGGCAACCCTACTCTCAAAAAACGATTCATTCTATTGATTCTATATTATCAACGATGAATGAATGAATGAATGCATGTGGAATTAGAATTTATCATTTTTATAATAGAAATAAAAGAGCATTAGTCTCCTGAATGGAACAAAAAGAGGTATTTTTTATCAAATTTTTGTCTAAATAAAATTTCAAAATGTCGAAAAATCAGGAGACTGTGAACGAAAAGAGGAATTTTGCTCCTAATGTTTAATTTCAAAAATTTAACGAAAACTTGCTTCTCAGAATGTCTACCCAAAATTAATTTGGCGTTAAAAAATTTAATCTAAGAAAAAATGTAAAAAATCGAAAAAATTTGATTTGTATCCGAAAAACTTAAAAAAATTCATGACGGTTCTTAATGATGGGGAAAAGAGTGTAAGGTAGTTATTTTTCCGAAAAAAAAATTAAGGGTCATTTTATGATCAGATTTCATGATTTTCGCAATTTTTCCGGAGTATTAAAAAAATGCATGCAAACAATGCTGGGTCTCTGAAAATTTTGAAAAACTTCATGACGGTTCTTAATGACAGAAAAAAAGCGGGTAAAGTAATTATTTTTTCGAAAAAAACATTTTTGGTCATTTGATGATTTTCGCCATTTTTTCCCCAGGAAAAAAATGCATGCAAAAAATGTTAAGTCTCAGAAAAATTTAAAAAAATTCATGAAGGTGTTCTCAATGACGGGGAAACGCGTGTAAAGAAGTTATTTTTCCGAAAAAAAATTAGGGTCATTTGATGATCAGATTTAATGATTTTCGCTATTTTTTTCATTGTATTAAAAAAATGCATGCAAACAATGCTGGGTCTCCGAAAATTTTGAAAAACTTAATGTCGGTTCTTAAGGACAGAAAAAGCGGGTAAAGTAATTATTAAAAAAAAAACATTTTTGGTCATTTGATGATTTTCGCCATTTTTTCCCCAGGAAAAAAATGCATGCAAAAAATGTCGTCTTAGAAAAATTTGAAAATATTCCTGACGGTTCTTAATGACGGGAAAACGCGTGTAAAGTAATTAATTTCCGAAAATAAAATGTTATGGTCATTTGATGCTTTACGCCATTTTTCCCATGGGAAAAAAATGCATCTAAAAAATGTTGGGTATCGGAAAGATTTGAAAAAATTCATGACTGTTCTTAATAACGTGAAAAAGCGTGTAGAGTAATTATTTTTCCCAGAAAAGCGTGTAAAGTAGTTATTTTTCCGAGAAAAAAATTAAGGGTCATTTGATGATCAGATTTCATGATTTTCGCCATTTTTTTTCATAGTATTAAGAAAATGCATGCAAACAATGCTGGGTCTCTGAAAATTTTGAAAAACTTCATCACGGTTCTTAATGACAGAAAAAAACGGGTAAAGTAATTATTTTTTCGAAAAAAACATTTTTGGTTATTTGATGATTATCGCCAGTGAAAAAATGCATGCAAAAAATGTTAAGTCAGAAAAATTTGAAAATATTCATGACGGTTCTTAATGACGGGAAAACACGTGTAAAGTAATTAATTTCCGGAAAAAAAAATTATGGTCATTTGATGATTTACGCCATTTTGTCCATATGCATGAAACAAATAATAGGTCTCATTTTTGTTTGTAAAAATTCATGACGGTTCTTAATGGCGGGAAAAAGCGTGTAAAGTAATTATTTTCCCGAAAGAAAATGTTTTGGTTATTTCAAGATTTCATCATTTCATAATTTTCGCTATTTTTCCATAGAATTAGTCAGGTAAATTGTAAAAAATATTGACTAGGAATGAAAAGAGATATTTTACTGCTAAAATTTGTAAAAGGAAGGGGGATTTGTAGCATGCAGAAAATCTTAGGATTATTGAGATTTTTGTGGTTCCAAGAAGAACTGGTCAAAGTCCCGGTAAAAAGTACGGGTAATAAGTCTGGGTAGACAGTCCGGGTAAAAGTTTGATGGCAATTGTTTTTTAATTTTTTTAACAAACAAACATGGAGCATGCTGTGTGATACGTGAATCCACTCATTTTATATACTTTACCTTATGTACAGTCTATGTATGGTGGCTTACGCAAATAAAAGTTTATTATTATTATTAATCGTGGATCGTGAAGCGTGGAGCGTGGAGCGTGGAGCGTGGAGCGTGGAGCGTGGAGCGTGGCACAAAGTCCGTCCTCAAATTCTTTATTAAGGTATTAACATATATGTTTTTACATTCGTCATATATGAAAAAAGCCGGGTACAATGTTTCATGTTAATTGCTACATTAGTTTTTGAGATACAGCGCACACAGACAGACGCACACACACAACACAGACACAAAAAAATCCAGAAATCGTTGAAATGGCATCTAGGGATCCCAAAACGGATATTTCCGTAAAAAATAATAATCGAAAACATTTTCACGATCACAATACTTTCTCGTACTTCGTAACCGAGAAAGTAAAAACGTACAATAAAAGTCTGGAACACGTGTACAAATAATTAAATTGAAAACTTGCCACTTTATGTAGAGTACGTTCAGTGCTGCATCTAATTAGAAGCATTAGTACAACGGTAGGTAATTTAATTTAAGTATAATTAAACGAAACATCATAATATTCCTACGATTCAAAGTCCGGGCTGAAATAAATCTACCCTAGCATCGGGCCCTTGCATACATTTACAAAAAGGGTTTTGAGAAATGTAATACAATTTGTAATCTCCTACTACGTGAGTCTAATTTAATACTTTGCGCTAGTTAAAGGAGGAAAAAGTAGCTCCCTGCAAAACAAATCACATGTGATTACATCCTGAATATCCTTAAAGATAATTGTCCTGTGTATGAATAGCTCCATTAACAATAAATAGATTCCGTGCCGGGGTTGATATATGAAAGTTTTTTGTGCGGCTTCTAGTGGGAGTTTTAAAAAAGTACCACGTTGTGTTTGATGTGTGGACATGCAGGGCGGTTTATCAACGTCTTTCGCCTTGAAACTCCTATACGCTGAAAACTATTTGTGGGGCGGTTAAAATGGTATAGGAAAAATGGTCCGCATGCCAAATTTGTGTGTGCGAAAGGGATTAAACATTTTGGATTGTTGGTAAAGAAAGTAATTATAATTCGATCTGTATTGGTTTTGCATCTTGACTGGTGAAATATCATATTCTTGGTGTTTTTCTGAAGAAAATGTTTATGTTTATATTTTAATTAAATAGCTTTTAATATGATTTGGTTTCCATATCGCCATTTGACAAACGCAACTTTGTTGGCATTCAACATATGTCCGTTTGCGTTACATTCTAAACAGAGACCGTAAAGATCCGACGGCTTAGACCGTAAAATACATAAAACAACACTATGTTTATCCTATGGTAAAAGGGGACGCCGCTGTTTTATGGTTTTATTAATTTCCTAGCTCGATTAAACTGGAGGATTTGCACGGGTGCGAAATATTAATTTCTAAAATTCACAGCCATTCTTTCCATTGGATTTATAACATTGCCGAGTTTAACTAAATGGCCTCCGTGTAAACAGGGAAGAGCATAAAGTAGATTTGTACGTGCGTATTTGTATCCCAGCTTTAAAATTACTTAACACTCTTAAATTATGCCTTCGCGCAGAACTACCCTTTTGTAATTTCCCTAATTACAAATTGCGATAGTTCGCCTCGCGTGTCATTAGAGTGCATCGCTGAAATATGAGACGAGGAATCATTTTAAGAGGGATGCCGGATCTGGATTGAAAGCAAATCGCAGATAATAAAAAAAAATAAGTCCGCGCCGAACAAAAGTGTCGAGCAATCCGAAAATCCCAAGAAGCGAAAAGGTGCATGCCTGAGAAATTGACTAAAATAAAGTAATGCCTGGGCTGGGAAAGCCTCGCCTAGTGTACGCAACAAAAGGAACGGAGGCAAATCAGTCGACTAAAGCTCGATATAAGAACCGGGGGAAATACATTTTGGGCTTAAGGCGATAAAGAGATACAAAAATATGATCGCGTGGATAATAATTAATCGTGTTATTGAAAAAATGGTTTTCACGATTGTAGAAATGAATTAAAATATGTTTATAGCCAACGAAAAGTATAAACATTATATTATAGCACTCGTGTTATATTTACAATAAGCTATTACGGTACGTTTCATAGATTTCTCGTTGCACACTTGGTAAAACATTAATAAAAACACTTGGTTGTAGAATGTAAATCAATCAAGTGTATTATCATTTCATAAGGTATTACGATACTGTAATATAATAAAAATATAATTTTAAGCTTCTCATAGAAATGCTAGCTTAAACTTTAACTGATGCATCTTTCATGTTGATAAATGAAGACAATTAGAATAATTGAGTAGTATGCGTGTTGAACACACACACACACACACACACATATATATATATATATATATATATATATATATATATATATATATATATAAAATAAAAATTCTGTATGCTGTTTTACGCCAGAATTGAAAATTATTATTCTCATTCGTTGTGTATATTTCAGGTGTTCCATAATGAAAGTTTTATAAATAAAATTGCATTACGTTGCGTAGCGGTGTGTAATTATGATGAATGTATCCGGGGGGACGCACAAAATGTAAATTCGATACAGCATCCGTCCCACTATAGTTTTTAATTACATATTGTTTAATAAATTATTTCTAATTAGAGAGGGTTTTCGAGATTAACGATAATGGGATTGGGCTTTTTTCGGATGGGAATATATTAAGTATTCATTTTCACGCTAGGTTCGGCTTATTTATTGCACCGTTTGAAGCCTCGCCACGGGAATGCGGAGGAACAATTTCAATTTCAATTTACCAAATAGAATGAAATATATATATGTATATATATATATATATATATATATATATATATATATATATATATATACATATTTATTTACGCTTTGCAATAAAATCAGAATCAAAAACTACATTTAATTGCAGTTTGCATTGTCAGAACTTTAACGCTACCTGTCGCAAGTTTTTGATTGGATCATTTTTTCGCAAAACAGGTGTTGACTGCGCTTTTACTATAAAGTATGAGATTTTTGGATGCAATCACACCAAACTATTTCAATAAATTGCATTTTTATGAAGCAATCATGACCAGAAAGTCATTAGCAATAAGATGTATTAGACGGTATATAGAAAAATTCATCTGCACAATATCATCGAGGTTATCAGGTTTTATGTCGCAAATGTCCATTGTTGCCCAGGTTCAATAGCGGTTAAACTGTAACTGTATATATATATATAGATGCGCAGTCCTGAAGTCCTGGCGGCCTCAGCTAGTGTTGTGGGCTCTATACATACTAGTTCACGACAGATTCTCACAAATGGATTCGCCATAGGTAATAAAATAGAGCTGTAATCAAATTAGATTTATACTAGCACATATCGAATCCTACGGCCCGGCTGCCTCCTGCCTTTTCAAATAAAACTCTTTCTTTCCACATTATTTATTGGGTATAGAAGTTTCAAGTAGAATCATATTGCCTATAGAACTGGGTAATACATATCAGATCATCCCCAAGTCCTTTTTTTCTCTTCCACGCAAACAGTTCTTATGACGTCCCAGGGTGTTCGCCAGGTTCGCCGCTTTACCTGTTTATGTGTGTTGTGTGTGGAATTTTTTTAAAGTACTACCGGTAACCGATGCACTACGGTAATATTCTGGCCACCCATAATCTTTTTAAAAACACCACAAAATTCTTGAACCCGCAAAAATTAACTTGCACTATTCGTTAAAATGTTACTCTTATAATTACATATATATATATATATATATATATATATATACTATATATATATATATATATATATATACATATATATATATATATATATATATATATATATATATATATATATATATATACATCGGGTGCACAGAAAATTCGGCAACGGGTCAATATTTCCGCGGGAGAAGGTTTTCAAAAAAAAAAGTTTGGTACAAAAGTTGCTTGGTTACGAGTTACGAATTCTTTGGATACTAAACCATCCCATACCCCCTCACCCGTTCGCGAGGGGTAGGTGTAAGTTTAAAATTTTTAATAGCAATTCCCATTTTTCTCCACGGATTCAGATTTTTGGGGAAAAAATATTAATCTTTTAGTCGTTTGTACTCTATTTTAAAGTCACCCCTACCCCTCGCGAAGGGTGAGGGGTTGAGGGATGGTTAAGTGTCTAAAGAATTCGTAACTCGTAACCAAGCAACTTTTGTACCAAACTTCTTTTTTGAAAACCTACCGCCGGGGAAATATTGACTTTCTGCGCACCCGGTATATATATATATATATATATATATATATATATATATATATAAATGTAACTGTGTTTTATTAGAATAATAGTTTTGATTAGTACTTACGCAAAGCGATCAACCCCAGCTGGTATTTCATAGCGAATGCATGTTTAGGATGTTTTCTTAACTAGATATCGATCCCGTGATCCGTGAGCCATGTGATTTGGTGTGGGAATACGTGTGTTTGTGTCACTCTAAACAGCCATAAATTATATTGATTGATACTGTTATACAATCAAGAATTATTGAATGAATAAAGGTGCAGATCATCTCCGTCGAAAATTTTATTGCAAATGAAATCAATTTTCAGTTTTATTAAATTAAATTAAATGAATAAGGTATTTTTTATGTATTTCAAATATTTTATGAAGTCATGAAAATTATTTATTATTATTCCTTACCGAAGATCCAAGCCTAATTGTATCACAGAGGTAATTACAATTTAAAATTTATATTGTTACTTTCCAACATATTTCCTTCATAATACAATATGCGGATTTTATTTTAATTAACGACCTAAAAATATATTATTTAATGAACAAATAATCATCGACTTCTCGCTCTATCCTACTTACATTCTTAGTAGTAGTAGCGGTAGTAGAATAATTGATTGAAATCACACATATACAGGGCTTTTATTTTAACTCTAAATATATGATTGTTAATGCCTATTATTATTACTTTCACAAACATGTTTCATTAGCCTAACTTTATTCGTAATGCGTTAACACAACTTAACTTGGTTGCATAGAATTTTAATTAAATGCCATCCGTTGATGTGATTATTTTACGATTGAACATAGGCGTTTATATTAGTATAACTAGTATTTAAACTACAGTCTTAGTGTTCTAGTTTTTATTTAACATACCTGTGATTAGATTAAATATTATTTTGACCTGTGTTAACACTTATGTATACAACACCAAATAAATTACTTACTTACTTACTTACCATGTTCAGTGTTAAAATAAAAGCCCTGTATTCACAAACATGCAATCAAGAGGCCATTAAATTCTTAATTTTCTGTTTAAACGTGTATTTAATGCTAGAAAAAATATTTCTATTATAGAAATAAGCCTTGCAAAATATTATCAGTAAATTTTGGGTCGAAGGGATGCGCTCTTTATACTATTCTACTCATAAGCTACATAAATTTCCCGGAGGCCGACCCTCCAGCCTCCCGTCATCGATTACTCGATTAATCCTCTCCTTTTAATCCTTCTCCAAACAAAACCTGACGTTTCATTTGAAGTTTTCACATTCGGATCACACAATGTTAAAAATCACAAACTAACATATCCCAAAGCCCCGTTCGCACTGACATCAAATTTGTTAAGGGCTTTATATCAAACACCGAAAACACATTTCAAGGTTCGGCGTACATTTATTAACGCACGAAATCTGAAATTTTAATGAGGAAGATACGTTTTTTCAATGGATTCACACATGTATTGATGGGAAAATCGATTCCTTTGTAATTTGATACATTTCCAAATTGTTTATTTATAACGTACATTTAATCTGCGACTGAGGGTTTAAAGGGGTGAGTTTCATGCTTTCGGATGTAAATTAATACGGGATTTGTATATGTGGATTATGCGTAAAAAATCTTCGTAAATATCATGTGTTTTTTTTTTATAAGCAATTACGTTTCAATATGCAAATTTCGGGAATCCGAAACATACATTGTTATATTAAATGCAAATTACACCTTAGGATATGTTAACCAGTTTTAAATAAGATGTGATCAAAAAGTAGATAAAGCTATCCAACGTTATGTTACAGTTTTCTGCCTCAGTGAAGATAATACATCTCTAAGTGACAGTTAGATACTTAAACTTTCAGTTAGCACAGACAGACAGACAAGTAGATGTTTATAATTTAATGCTGTAGGTAATAATAATAATATCGAGCGTACAACAAAAATTTGGCGTTGAAAATCTCAAATCTCTAAAATTGAATATGTAATCATTAAAACTGAACGGTGTGAAAATATTTGAAACTCTAGCACAAATCCTTCAATTAAACAGGCATTTGCGCATAAATACCATAAAGGTGTAATTCAGAAATTATTCCGAGCGAATTTAGAATTCCTTCAAAATCCATTTAACTATAATACTTTCGGTAATATTGTAATAATTATAAAATCAATAATGAAATCTCGTTAACACATGACGCGTCCCGGGATTTAAATGCGAGTACATCCGCGTTATCAAGCCCTAGAGCCCACATTCGTATGTTTGTGTGCGTGCTAATTTACGCTCACATTAATATTTTTTTCTTTTTCTAGGGCGCGGTAATGTAAATTTTAACGCAAACTGATTGAAATAAATAAACACCATTAACCTTGTTTATTTGTCCAGCGTGAGAAAATTGAATTGTTGTAACGTACCGTGTTTTTTTTTTTTGAAAATTCGTTAGTATGTATTTGTTACACTTAATTAACGCAGAAATAAAAATTCAATGCAAATTTTTTGCGGTACGTGGTAAATTCAATAATGCGGATGAAAGCCAAATGGAATTTGGAGTATTTGAATTTTATTAAAAAAAAATCAATGGAATTCTGGGCGGGTTAATAGAATACAAAACATAGAATTGAATTCTTGACATGTCAATTTTGCGTTTATATTTTTTTGCATGTTCGGCATTAGGGAAATTCCATAGTTGTATGTAATTGAACAAGGAAGTACCTTCCTCCGATTTTAATTTTTGAAATTGCCTCCTTCATGTCAAGAATCAAATTTTGACATGGTGATGACAAGGAAAAGGTTATGCAATTTTGCTTTTATATTTTGTTTTTGTTTTGACAATTCGGCATTAAGGAAATTCCATAGTTATATATAACTAAACAAGGAAGTATCTTCCTCCGATTTTAATTTTTGATTTTGCCTCCTTCATGTTAAGAATTAAATCTTGACATGGTGACGACAAGGAAAAAGATATGCAATTTTGTTTTTGTTTTGACAGTTCGGTATTAAGGAAATTCCATAGTTATATATAACTAATCAAGGAAGCACCTTTCTCTGATTTTAATGTTTGAATTTGCCTCCTTCATGTCAAGAATTAATTCTTGACATGGTGATGCATAACAGCATATGCAATTTAGCGATTATATATATTTTTTGACATGTTCGGCATTAAGGTAATTCCTTAGTTATATGTAACTTAACAAGGAAGTACCTTCCTCCGATTTTAATTTTTGAATTTGCCTCCTTCATGCCAAGAATTAAATCTTGACATGGTGATGACAAGGAAAAGGTTATGCAATTTTGTTTTTATTTTGACAGTTCGGCATTAAGGAAATTCCATAGTTATATATAACTAAACAAGGAAGTATCTTCCTCCGATTTTAATGTTTGAATTTGCCTCCTTCATGTCAAGAATTAATTCTTGACATGGTGATGCATAAAAGCAAATGCAATTTAGCGATTATATATTTTTTGACATGTTCGGCATTAAGGTAATTCCATAGTTATATGTAACTAAACAAGGAAGTACCTTCCTCCGATTTTAATTTTTGATTTTGCCTCCTTCATGCCAAGAATTAATTCCTGACATGATGATGGAGACTATCTTTTGGATTTTTTTTTATCTATGTAAAGGATTAATCAAAGTATATTATGATGATAAAAAGTGTGAATGTGATGAGTGAAGATACACAAAATACAAATACAGGTAACGATCACAACATTAATTCATTACATTAACAAGACATGTTTCCGTATATGTTCCTTGGATTCCATCTAAAAAAAAAAAAAAAGTCTTCAATGTTCCTCAGGCTTCCTGGCAGTTTATTATATCGTATAACACCCAGCGGCGGCTCGTGGATTTCCGTAGAGGAAGCCAAGGCAGAGATGCCACTCATGCTGCACTTCATACTCTTATGGAGCAAGGGAATATTTCGCTACTGTTTTGGTCAACTTTTCTTCCGTAGCCTCCTCCCCAAACATCCACGAACCGCCGCTGTACTACAGTTCCGTACTTATATAAACCGGCAATGTTTATCTAGAAATGCTTCAGAACTTACAAATTAACACTAACACTTTATTTTTCAACAGGATGGAGCTCCACCTCACTTCAAGCTCACTGTGCAGACTTATCTTAATAAGAATATTCTTCCGACTTTACACCCTGCGATTTTTTCTGTGAGAGTAAGAAAGACATTTCAGACTTTACGTTTTCGTAATTAACTTATTTATAGGTGAAAATATCGGCGCGTTGGCAACCGGTTGGATTGTAGGATAGGGCCCACCCACCACCCGCTGTATCAACTTTATTTTAAGCCACAATTTCTCTTGGGTTGAAAAAATTTCTTTGGCAAATAATTGTAAAAGTTGAAAGTTTACAAAACATGATTTTGTAGTTTAAATCTAAGTGAAAATAGAGGCGGGCGGGTGGGCCCTGTCCCACCCTCCAATTTACGGATGACAAAGAAGAATTTACATACCGATATAAATTAATAACGCAAGAGTAAGAAAGTCATTTAAGATTTGATGTTTTTGTGATTCACTTATTTATTGGTGGAAATATCGACGCGTAGGCAATAGGTTGGATTGTAGAATAGAGCCCACCCACCCCGCACCGTATCAACTTTATTTTAACCTACTGATTCTGTTGGGTTGAAAGAATTTCTTAGACAAATAATTGGAAAAGTTTAAAGTTTACAAAACATGATTTTGTAGTTTAAATGTAAGTGGAACTAGGGGCGGGTGGGTGGGCCCTATCCCACCCTCCAATTTACGGATAATAAACAAGAGTTTACATGCCGAAATTAATCAATAACACAAGAACAATAAAGACATTACAGATTTTACACTTTTGTGATTCACTTATTTCTTGGTGGAAATATCGGCGTGTGGGCAATAGGTTGGATTGTAGGATAGGGCCCACCCACCACCCGTAGTATTTACTTTATTTTAACCCACAATTTATTTTAGGTTGAAAGAACTTCTTTCAAATAATTAGAAAAGTTGAAAGTTTACAAAACATGATTTTGTAGTTTAAATTTAAGTGGAAATAAGGGCGGGAGGGTGGGCCCTATCTCACCCTCCAATTTACGGATGATTAACAAGAGTTTACATGCCGAAATTATTTAATAATACAAGAGTAGGAAAGCCATTTAAAATTTTATGTTTTTGTGATTCACGTATTTATTGGTGAAAATAACGGCGCGTGGGCAACCAGTTGGATTGTTGGAAAGGGACCACCCACCACCCGCCGTAACAACTTCATTTTAACCCGCAAATTCTGTTGGGTTAAAAAAACTTCTTTGGCAAATAATTGGAAAATTTGAAAGTTTACAAAACATGATTTTGTAGTTTAAATGTAAGTGGAACTTGGGGCGGGCGGGTGGTCTCTGTCCTACCCTCCAATTTACGGATGATTAACAAGAGTTTACATGCCGAAATTAATTAATAACACAAGAGTAAGAAAGCCATTTAAAATGTTATGTTTTTGTGATTCACGTATTTATTGGTGACAATATCGGCGAGTGGGCAAACGGTTGGATTGTTGGAGAGAGACCACCCACCACCCGCCGTAACAACTTTATTTTAACCTACAAATCCTGTTGGGTTGAAAGAACTTCTTAGGCAAATAATTGGAAAAGTTGAAAGTTTACAAAACATGATTTCGTAGTTTAAATCTAAGTGGAACTAGGGGCGGGTGGGCGGTCTCTGTCCCACCCTCCAATTTAGTCAGTGTCTCTCCAAGCACCCCCCCCCCATTAATTATTTCAGTACTGAAATATATAATTTATGTTGTTTCCAACAAATTAAACAGAATGTTAATATAAATATCGATGTAAACTTATTCTTAATTTGTTCATTATTGAAGGTTATGTTTATAAAATGAAATTTAATATATTGGCATCAGGTTGTTTGAGTACAAAGGAATATTACAATTGAATACTTGACTCGAATATATTCGCCAAATAGTTCAGGTGTAATATCATACTGTTATGTTAATTACCACAATGGTTTGTGTAAATAGATAGGTATTTCGAGGGAGTACACCTGACATCGGTCGTAGTATGATATAAACACACACATGCACACATATATAACAAGCTTGTTGAGTGTGAGAAAAAGTAAATGGAAAATAGTATTCAAACTGGTTTAATACATGCGTATTGAGTTCGGAACTTTATCCGTTGTCAACAGTAGTTTAAATGAAGGAATAGTTTCTTGGAGTGGTGATGTAGGGTTAGATAGATATTTGGGAGATGTAAAGCTTTAGTTGGTTTTGGTGTTCGCACGGGATTACGCCTGCTATAGGTCAAGAAACTGAATTGATTCAGATGGTGTAAACAATGCGAGAATAGATTACACTAATTTGGTATTATGATCAATGTACTAATTCGAACGTAGCTCTGTAAGCATAAATATCTATTTTATCGGTTCGGGGATATATATTGGTTTAGCTTAACAACTGACACTGCGGTATTTGCATACCGCAGATACGTTTACAAAAGGAATAATTTATACATCAGATAAGATATCGTGATTTGTGCATATGCAGAACTCAATAAAAGCGAACCGCTGCCTGTTTCTGATGTGATGCTGCTTTGGCCACTACCGTTATATATCCATAAAGTTACAAAGCGTTCGTTGTTTCTTTTGTGACGACTGGATACCGAGGCGCGGTTGTTCTTTAACGAAAGCATATCACATCACACTCACCACCAGCATTCAATGTGCGATGACGGTGTATTTTTTGTCTCGTGACATCAATGCTTTGCGCCTTTAAATAACGAGTCTGGAAATATTTGAGGAAAATACTTTTATACGAGCTTTTTTCCGACGTGTGAAAACTGACTATACTGACTTCACTAAATTTCAAACTAACTCATCTGGTATGTGCGGGAATGCACGACTTTGCCCTTGCTGCTTCTGATGAATTACTTTGCGGGTTTTATCTTCCCACTGGGAAAGATATTTCTAAGTGATGAAGTAACCGGATCAAACTAATATTATATATATTTTTATTTAATACCAAATAGGAATGCAATATTCCCCAAACAGCGCACTAAACACATATGATGTGCCCGAGCAAACTATGTATAATCTTTATCTTCTCCCATACAGGCCGATTATATCGGCAGTAAAATGCACCTTAAAGTTGGAATTATGGCAATTTGAGCAACTATGTACGAGCGCCCTGAAACGGACGCTTCATTCGCGATATGCTTATTGTATTTCTTGTGACCCTTTGTGAGCGTCTCTTCTTGGTAAGGTGAGCAAGGAAGGGCGATCGTGTTTTTGCCGCTATCTACCACTTCTACCTTCCGCTTTGTAT
This sequence comes from Ocypus olens, assembly GCA_910593695.2. Classification (NCBI taxonomy): domain Eukaryota; kingdom Metazoa; phylum Arthropoda; class Insecta; order Coleoptera; family Staphylinidae; genus Ocypus; species Ocypus olens. The sequence goes on along the minus strand of OU343057.1, from coordinate 2,903,165 downwards.
ATGTTTAAGGAGATAAGATTTTCGCCCTGTCCGTCCTCGTTGAAACACCGTCGCACTTTCTCCAGGGGAGACTTTTCTCCATCTATCGATTCGAATAAAACACTGAATTCGTACTCCCTATAAATATTCTCTATCGCGTATATAAAACTTTCAATTCTATTTGCCCATAAAATATTTAAAAACTAGTTTATAACGACACAAATGCGTTTATACGTCAAGTTTTACAAAATAAATAAATGACACTGCCAATGGGGGATACACTGGACAACGATAAATTTGTTGGAATTTGTATTTTAGAAGGGAAATAATTGAATAAAATTTTGATAGACATTAGGCGCATGCGTGTTTCATAGGCGTCGACTGTTTCCGGTCCCGAGCAGTTCAACCGCTACCTTGCATGTCCGGGCCACTCATTTGTTATGATTGTATCATGTATCAACTTGTAATGAAGTTACGCCTGCTGCTAGCACGCTTGATACCTGAGGCTTGCAGATCTCAGATAAAGTAGACAAATTATGTACACTTCGTTGTACACACCTACGGTTCTACCGCTTTACGGTTCATGCCACCCTCCCATCCCTAAATCGTACACAAGACAACGTATAACAGAAAACACTTAACCGTCAGCGCGAATTTATCTTTATAGCGAGGCTCTATTATATACAAGCGGGGAGTGTGATCCGTCATAGATACACCTGTATCTTAAAGATAATTAGGATTAAACAGAGTTGATGAGACATTAATGTAGTCCAGTTGAATTCCGGTCACAACCTGGCATAGCTTAAAGTCCGGCATCCGGTTTGCACGGTTACTGAAATTGTATTCTCCTTTACCGGTCTACCCTTCTACCCTTACAGTCTTCCCGCATAAAGTGATCTAGTATGTAGATTGGATAATGACCGGCATCCTGATCCACCTCAGCAAAGCGCTCCCGAAACTAGCGAAATTTTTAAAATCCCCGCAACGTTTCCATTACTGCAAAAAATCCACCGGGGGAGAACGTAAACCAGCGCGGCCGCGGATTTTGTCACATCTAGTCAACAACTTTATGAAATCTCAAATTTAAGTCCACACCAAGTTTAATAGTAAAATAAAGTTTATAGTCATGAGAGTTGGGACTCTTTGTTCATTGGCGTATAAAATAATAAACTTTGATTATGGTAACCAGCCAGGCCGTAATCTCGGGCCTATTTACTCTCTCCCCTTATTCTTTACACGGCCGATCGAACAATACTCGTTCCACTGACTTTAAACTTGTAGTATATACTACGATATACAAATAATTGAAGAATTTTAATAAGAACTACAAATAGCAGACGTTACTTAGCCGATAAGCCTAGCTTTAACAGTGGAAATCGGTTGCAATAATAATTTTACAAACACTGTTAGTACCAATTACTATTCAAATTAACATCAACTTTTGCGGATCACATACGTTTTCAATTATTTAAATATCGTATAAAAATTGTCTTTGTATCCTAACTTTATTTAATAATCGAAAATCTCTGGATTCTGAGTTAATAGCAGATCATTTATAAAGTTTAAAAAAATGTCGCTTTATTGTGGATAATTCCGCTGGAATAATTAGCTCTTTGAATAACTATCAAAAGTAGAATTTTAAAAACCTCCACTGGGAAATTCTTATTTATAAAAACGAAAACGTTGAATGAATGGCCAAAGCGTTCAATATTCTGAGCTACTTATTAAGGCACTGACATTTTTAATTAATCCCCCATCAAAATGCGCCGAGGCTTGTCTTATTTTGTTTTCGATTGGTATTATTGATGAAATCGGGAACGTTTCATAACTTAATGACGGGGGTCATTAAGCTCTTTTTAACTTCAATACAGGCCCTGATTTACAGCCTCCTAATCAGAAAGTTTTAGAACTTCGCCCGTTTTAATTAGACCAGTTGTATTTGGGAAGTCCGCGCGGGTGGTTGCCACCAATGACGACTTTTTAAGCGATTTGTCCTAAAAAAACTGCTGCTGCCTACACTAATCTGATTGTATTATTATCCGGAAAATCGCGGGGGAATTGCGTAATTAAATCAGGCCCCGCCGGAATGAAATTCTGAAATTCTGAGTGATGTGCACGGGGAATGGTAATTTCTTCAAATATAGGCTCAGCTTGTCGTGACATGGACAGTCACGGGGGTTGTTTTCGGTCTGGCGGTGTGCACTAAACTGCATTGTAATTGTTATGATAGTGAGTGGGATTTGACTGAATCGGTGTTTGTTTTCGAAGGAACTGAAAGCCGGAATTACTTTCTGGGAGATTCTGATGATATCGGTGCTGGTTAATAGATCTGGAGGTATTTTTATCGTTCGTTGTGGTTGGGCTGTAAACGTTGCTTACTACTCCTCAGTGGAAAATGTCAAGACATGCAGCGCTTTTTTTCCAAACAAAAATGATCTTGACCTTCCATATAATACAATATGGTTTTAGCAAGACGGCGCACCCCCGCACTATGCGCGTTTTTTGGACAATTACTCAAAATCGATTGTGCATTCAAAGACAATCAAAATCTGCAAACACTCGATAAGTAGATTTCTAGATAATTATGCGAGAACATAATTTATAGTCATTCCGAAGTTGTTGAATTTCTTGAATGATGAAAAAAATATAAAAACAATCGCCACAGGCTTGAAACTTTCCAAATCTACTTAAAATAGATTGTGCTTTATGAAAAATCAAAATCTGCAAACATACCATCAGTAGATTTCCAGATAATTACGCGAGAACACAATTTATTATCATTTTGAAGTTGTTGAATTTCCTGACTGAGAAAAAAAAATAAAAACAATCGCTACCGACTTGAAACTTTCCAAATTTACTCAAAATCGATTGTGCCTAAAAAAATAACAAAACGCGCCTAGTGCGGGGATGCGCCATCTTGCTGAAACCATGTTGTATTGTATGGAAGGTCAAGCTCATTGTTGTTTGGAACAATTGTTACAAGCGCTGGAACAAGGTCATTTTGCGAAAACTCTTCAATGCCTTCAATTATCATTTACTGTAAGACAACATTTTTATACTTCTAGTTCGACAATGAAAAGATTTCTCAGAATCAAGAACAAAAATAAGGGGTCGCCATTTAAAAACAAATAAAGACTGAAAATCGACTTTCATGCAAAAATGTGTATTTTTATAAAATTATATTTATATAATATATATAAATATATTTTTTTTCAAAAATATTTTATTTCGGTTCTACTGGATATATATTCTATACTTTAGGCGCGCACTGTATAATCTTTAGCCGATTAAATAATTCCTTCTATATCTTTATTTTGCTAAAGTGATGAAGTGATGAAGTGGCAGAACTATTTAATAAATCATGTGGTAGAGAATTCTATAAGTTTGGCCGCCACTGGCCTAAGGCATCTAAAGCACGTAACGGCTGCATCATTTTCTAATAAACGGCTGCGGAAACGAGCTGAACAATTTGTATAGCATTACAAACATGCATGCCGGATAGAAAAGACCATGCCATCTATTTGATTTAATATGAAATTGCATTTAGTGTCTTTGATGATGTATGAGGATATGCAGCTTTGTTATTCATGCTGGTACGTCGGGATACTTGAAACTAGTTACATAATATCCACCATATGTCTATATATAATGTGCATGGTCTGGTTAAATCAAGAATAAGTGGTACATAGGTTTGAATATGAAACGGGATTGTAACTTAGACTTGTCTCTGCTAATTTAACGTCTATAATTTTGCTGGATGCACATAAGAGAAATTCGATTAAACTTTGCCAAAAGGAAATTCATTTCAGATTTAATTAAATTACAGCGAAACTTTCACAGAAAATCACGGCATTGATTAAATCCGTTTTTCTGTTACTTTAATAATATCCATACCTTAAAATCTATCATAAACATTAAACTTGAAGACCATATAAGAGGAGAATTAGTGAGCGTTTAAGTTTTTATATATAAATAATTAGTCATATTGGTTGAATTTAAAAAAATGTGAAAGAACCATTCTTGTGAAATTTTGACCATTTTCAAACCGCCATAACTCGGCGTATTTTCAATCGATTTTGATGAATCTTTGAGGGCTGCATAGGGAATTGATCAAATTTTAATGCCTTTATGGTGGATCGAGTCGACAATTTTTTTTCAACTCTGTAGACATCGTCAAAGTTGGACATGGTTTCATGAAAACACACAGGGGTGCTAAAGGGGGTCGGAAGAAGTTACGTTTCAGTTCGCATGCATGACTTTAAAGAAAACACTTCAAAGTTTTTCGCCCTCAAAGATTCATCACAATCGATTAAGAATACACCGAGTTATGGCGGTTTGAAAATGGTCGAAATTTCACGAATTTTGGTGTTTCCACCAGTCTACTTTTACACAAATTGACTTTGTAGATTAACATATTCACAATCCTATAGTACAATCGCGCAGAGGTGACAATGACTCATCGCTCCATGTTGCCTGAATTACGTTTCTAGTAAACGTATGTCCATAAAATAATTCGATTCAGTCTAGGCGGGAAATTTAAAAGTTCTCGAGCGTGCAAATATTTTCCCGACGAAACTTTGCGAGTGCATTTTTCTGCAATCGCTAAAGACAACTGGAAATTTGTCATTAAATTTAACCTTTTTATTAATGAAATGGATACAATCAATTCTGCTCTTAACTAAATCGAAATCGGAGACGGTCAAAACCAGATACAAGCACGTGAATTTTGAGGTTAGACTAGATAGATTGAGAAAAGACATACGTTGCACTTAGCCCTTGAATTTACATATCGACATACGTTTCGTATTTCATTTCGTTTTTCTTAAGCATGCGAATGAGTATAAATATTTATCCAGACGCGATTATTAGATCGATGAGTCACTGTCACCTCTGCGCGATTGTACTATACATACGTCAGCAGTTATGTAAACTTGAGTTATATACGGTGTATCTGCTATTGCTTAGGTAAAGTTGGCGATAGCGATTTTAAGTCATTTTTTCAGTTTTGGTTTCTTTGAAATTTAAGATGTATTTGCTTGTAAGAACTAGAATGCTAATTTTGTTATTAGTTGAAATGGTTCTTAACAAATCATCTACAAATTTATCACTGTCCGCACACCTAAATAATGTAAAAAAATGAATACATATAGCATATAAGTTTACAATGCAGTTTGCAATATTTGAAAGCTGCAGTATTCGGTTTTGATGCTTTTGGATGCGGTTTGTTAAAAATGGGATCTCTGGAAGTGGTAAAGTAGTGTATGATATTTACGTAGCCTTACATGAGTAGGGAGGATTCCGAAATCCGGCGTGATCCGGACAGATTCGCAATTCAAGTAGTTCTCACCTGCAACAAGAGCCAAATTTAATAAAACATGCGAAAACGAGACATGTAGACTGTCAAACATTCGATATATTGAATGCAACAGCCACAATTTTAGATGATGTATGGGACGGATAAACAAGGATATTCCGGCGTATAACCGAGAGCGATGAGAGCGACGAGTGCGCCGGTCGAATATTTGTTTCTATGTAACTATGGTACTGATGGGTGACAAGTATATCCTAAACAAGGCAGTACTATGTTTATAGTTGTATCGTATAAATATTTCAATTTACCAAAAGCATTTGCTTATTTTACGTGCAAAGTTTATAATAAATAATAAAAGCGATAAAAATATTTATCAATCAAAACAGACTATTTACTGGTCTGAATAAAGATGTATATATGTTAATATCAACTAATGTTTAAAGTTAATTTATGCATCATTGCGGAATACTATTTTTAAATACTTGCGGTTAGTATGGGGAAATTTACAACGGCTGTGTGGTAAGTATGCCATTGCAAATCCGCGACTACCATACTTAGCATATTAAGTTTGTCAGTGAGCGGACTAATTGAATTGGCTTGATTCGCTAGTACACGAGCCATGTAAGCAGGGCCGTAATAAGGACCATACAAATTGCTTTGGCGGAACTTAATCCAGTTATGCTGTGCTCCAAGCTAGCAACCGATCCCTTGGTTATATCTCAGATATATGTATGCCGTTGCTGAACAGGCCGGACCACACGCACGTGAGCTGCGATTACTAACTTGGCACTCTAACTTGTCAGGTGGTGGGTATCAGGTATCAGATATCGATGCAATTACCGGACAATTTCAAAATGCATCCTTAATCGACCCACAAATTACCCTTATCTCCACCAGTTAAAAACCTATTTACCAATTTTATCTGTTCCCGTCCCTGCCTCCCTTGGTAATTGCACGGAAACTTCGCGGAAATATATTATAAAGTAGGTCAAGAATTCATTGCGAGAAACACAGGGGAGTGTGTGAAGGGATTCAATCTGTTAGAGACCGCAATAAAATACAAAACGATAGTGCGATAATATGCCAGGCAATTTACTAAACTTGGAAGCGTGAAAAATAGAGGGACACTGACAGAAATCTCTTTTACTTTTTTAATACACATTGAAATGCCTTCATCTGCAGTAGCCACAGGAACCTTAGCCAGTAAAGTTCCTAGTATAAAACGAGAACACCCATAACAAGTGCAACACTAATTCAAATTAGTCTAGCTCCCATTTTGTTTAACTTTGTGTGAAGTGCAACTTTGTAACAACTGTGTCATATGCGCTTTACTTTTAACATCGTACAACAATACAATTCGCTCTACATTTTGGTGTGGGGATACTTCTGCGAGTCACAGATCGCAGCTCTCATCCACTCAGGATATACCTATAAACTTAATTAAACAATTACACACAATGCGCGGTTTATATTAACTGCTACATGTGAAATCTCAAAGTAACTTAAGTTAAGCGTATGCTATGCACCAGAATAATCAATGCATGTTGTACAAATTGTATCTGTAATGCAAATTACTGGTATCGGCATGTTTCGTAGCGGCAAATTGACATTTGTATGTGCATCCTCCCTCTGTTAATACCTACTGTACACGAAATTGTGGCAACTGCTCTCCAGGCGCATGGGAACTAACGCGTCTGTTCTTAGAGCTGATATTTTCAAAGCTATATGCTAAGTTTCCAAAAGCTTATTAAATATGTATTAGAGATGTGCAACTAGAAACGGTCCCATCTGTGTGAAGTATATAGAATATAAGGCCGACTTAAAGTTACCCTACACAAGACGAACAGTTCTGTACAGAAATCCTCACCGAGTTACCGCAAGTCGGTCCATCCAGTCAAACTCTGACAAGTCAACATCTCATCCTCTCCTGTTAAAGTTATCCATTACGGACAGAACTTAGTGGCCACCACACCACCCCTTATTAATAAGATATAACACCTTAAAACCCAAACATCCGTATTGGAACGATGCTGTAAAATACGAGGAAAGAATTTTAAATATTGCCCTTTCCTGAGGCAACCCGGTCATAGCGTGGAAGCCCACCATCAATAAAAATATACCCCTAGCATTATTCTATGCATGCAAAAGTGGTTTTCTTATTTTATACCGAACAGAGATGTCAAACGTGGCCGGACCCGCGCGCAAGAGAGACGGACGTGTGTGATATCAAATGTGGCGTGTGTTATTGATTTATGTCCTCAGGAATAAACCGTGCCACTAGGCCAGATGAATTATCAGACCTTCACAACTCTTCTGCATCTCACATGAATTATAGGCCACCTATCTATCTACAAATACCACTCTTGCAATTCCTTTTTCCCGCATTATAATTTATATCGTTTTTAAAAAGCCCACCGACATATTTCAATTGTTATCTTTTTTGCCCATTACTCGTGTCAATTCACATGGCACATTTTTCTTGACAGCACATTTTTAAAATGCTTTAACTGTTTACAGAATTTAAAAAAATATATAAAAAATATGTTAATGAAATTAGAACATGCAAACTAATTGTGATGTACTACGAAGGAAAAAACTACTGTAGTTTGATAATGTCCGAATAGGACGAAACTAGTCGCAATAAAGTAAAACATTCGTGATACCAGCAAATTAAATTAAATTTTAATTAAACCTCCTTCGTAATTGAATATGTATCACACAGTAATGGCTTCAACTATCAATCATATAATTGTAATATGTTAGTAAATTGCCACTAAATATAGCATTTCAATATTAATTTCTCCAATTGAAACATTCTTACAGATACATTAACACATATATCTGTCCTTTACAACCTCGCTTTCTTTGCTTGGGATTTTCTTTAACTCTAAAAAAGGAATCTTTGGAGGTTTTTATAGAATCACAATTCTGAATGTGTTTTAAGTAAATCTGGAAAGTTTCAAGTCATTAACAATTGTTTTTATATTTTTTATTAGCCAAAAAGATGTCTTTTGCATCTCGTTTTCTTTTCTTGGGATCCTCTTTAAGTTTAGAAATTAAATCTTTAGAGGTTTTTGCAGAATCACAATTCTGAATCTATTTTGGCTAAATCTGGAAGGTTTCAAGTCTTTGTTCATTTTTTAAATTTTTTTTTCAAGCCAAAAAATGTTTTAGTTTTTTTGAACCTCGTTTTCTTCTCTTGGGATTTTCTTTAAGTTTAGAAAAGGAATGTTTCGAGGTTTTTGCAGAATCATAATTCCGAATACGTTTTGAGTAAATCTAGAAAATTTCAATCCATTATCAATTGTTTTAATTTTTTTTACAAGCCAAAAACATATTTTAATATTTTTTGCATCTCGTTTTCTTTGCACAGGATTCTCTTTAAGTTTAGAAATTAAATCTTTAGAGGTTTTTACAGACTAATAATTCTGAATGTGTTTTGGGTAAATCTAGAAGGTTTCAAGTCTTTTTTTTTTCAAGCTAAAAAATTTTAGTTTTTTTGAACCTCGCTTTCTTCTCTTGGTATTTTCTTTAAGTTTAAAAAGGAAGGTTTTTGCAGAATCATAATTCTGAATGCATTTTGAGTAAATCTAGAAAGTTTTAAGTCATTATCAATTTTCAAGCCAAAAAGATGTTTTAAAGTTTTTTGCATCTCGTTTTATTTGCTTAGGATTCTCTTTAAGTTTAGAAATTGAATCTTTAGAGGTTTTCACACAATCACAATTCTGAATGCTTTTTGAGTAAATCTAGAAAGTTTCAAGTCATTATCAATTGTTTCTCTTTTCAACCCAAAAAGATGTTTTAAAGTTTTTTGCATCTCGTTTTCTTTGCTTGGGATTCTCTTTAATTTTAGAAATTGATTCTTTGAGATTTTTGCAGAATCATATTTCTGAATATGTTTTGGGTAAATCTGAAAAGTTTCAACTCATTAACAATTGTTTTTATATATTTTTTTTCAAGCCAAAAAGATGTTTTAAAGTTTTTTGCAACTCGTTTTCTTTGCTTGGGATTTTCTTTAAATTTAGAAATTGAATCTTTAGAGGATTTTACAGAATCACAATTCTGAATGTGTTTTGGGTAAATCTGGAAAGTTTCAACTCATTAACAATTGTTTTTATATTTTTCTTTCAAGCCAAAAAGATGTTTGAAAGTTTTTTGCAACTCATTTTCTTTGCTTGGAATTCTCTTTAAGTTTAGAAATTGCATATTTAGAGGTTTTTACGGAATCATAATTCTGAATGTGGTTTAGAAAAATCTGTAAAGTTTCAAGTCATTAACAATTGCTATTATATTTTTTTCAAGCCAAAAAAATCTTTTAAAGTTTTTTGCATATCGTTTTCTTTGCTTGGAATTCTCTTTAAGATTAGAAATTGCATATTTAGAGGTTTGTGCGGAGTCATAATTCTGAATGTGTTTTAGGAAAATCTGGAAAGTTTCAAGTCATTAACAGTTGTTTTTTTTTTTTTTGTTTTCAAGCCAAACAAATGTTTTAAAGTTTTTTGAACCGCGCTTTTTTGCTTGAGATTTTTTTAAAGTTTAGAAAAAGAATGTTGGGAGGTTTTTGCAGAATCACAATTCTGAATTTGTTTTGGGTAAATCTTGAAAGTTTCAAGTCATTATCAATTGTTTTTATTTTATTTTTCAAGCCAAAAAGATATTTTAAAGTTTTTTGCGTCTCGTTTTCTTTGCTTAGGATTCTCTTTAAGTTTAGAAATTGAATCTTTGAGATTTTTTCTGAATATGTTTCGGGTAAATCTGGAAAGTTTCAAGTCATTAACAATTGCTTTTATATTTTTTTTCAAGCCAAAAAAATGTTTTAAAGTTTTTTGCATCTCGTTTTCTTTGCTTGCGATTCTATTTGAGTTTACAAATTGAAACTTTGAGGTTTTTGCAGAATTACAATTCTGAATGTGTTTTGGGTAAATCTGGAAAGTTTCAAGTCACTTACAATTGTTTTTATATTTTTTTTTCAAGACAAAATAATGTTTTAAAGTTTTTTTGCAACTCGTTTTCTTTGCTTGGAATTCTCTTTAAATTTAGAAATTGCATATTTAGAGGTTTTTGCGGAGTCATAGTTCTGAATGTGTTTTAGGAAAATCTAGAAAGTTTCAAGTCATTAACATTTGCTTTTATATTTTTTTTTCAAGCCAAAAAGATGTTTTAAAGTTTTTTGAACCTCGCTTTCTTTGCTTAGTTTAGAAAAGTAATGTTTAGAGATTTTTTGCAGAATCATTAACAATTGCTATTATATTTTTTTCAAGCCAAAAAAATCTTTTAAAGTTTTTTGCATATCGTTTTCTTTGCTTGGAATTCTCTTTAAGATTAGAAATTGCATATTTAGAGGTTTGTGCGGAGTCATAATTCTGAATGTGTTTTAGGAAAATCTGGAAAGTTTCAAGTCATTAACAGTTGTTTTTTTTTTTTTTGTTTTCAAGCCAAACAAATGTTTTAAAGTTTTTTGAACCGCGCTTTTTTGCTTGAGATTTTTTTAAAGTTTAGAAAAAGAATGTTGGGAGGTTTTTGCAGAATCACAATTCTGAATGTGTTTTGGGTAAGTCTTGAAAGTTTCAAATCAGTAGCAATTGTCTTTATATATTTTTTTTCAAGCCAAAAAGATGTTATAAAGTTTTTTGAACCTCTCTTTCTTTTCTTGCGATTCTTTTTAAGCTTACAAAAAGAATGTTTGGAAGTTTCTACAGAATCACAATTCTGAATGTGTTTTGGGTAAATCTAGAAAGTTTCAAGTTATTATTTTTTTTTCAAACCAAAAAGATGTTTTAAAGTTTTTTGAACCTCGCTTTCTTTTCTTGCGATTCTTTTTAAGCTTACAAAAGGAATTTTTGGAGGTTTCTACAGAATCATAATTCTGAATGTGTTTTAGGAAAATCTGGTAAGTTTCAAGTCATTAATAATTGCTTTTATATTTTTTTTTCAAGCCAAAAAATGTTTTAAAGTTTTTTGAACCTCGCTTTCTTTGCTTAGAATTTTCTTTAAGTTTAGAAAAGTAATGTTTGGAGATTTTTGCAAAATCACAATTCTGAATGTGTTTTGGGTAAATCTGGAAAGTTTCAAGTCATTATCAATTGTTTTTATATTTTTTTTCAAGCCAAAAATATGTTTTAAAGTTTTTTTAACCTCGCTTTCTTTGCTTGGAATTTTTTTTAAGTTTAGAAAAGTAATGTTTGGAGATTTTTGCAGAATCACAATTCTGAATGTGTTTTGGATAAATCTTGAAACTTTCAAGTCAATAGCAATTGTCTTTATATTTTTTTTCAAGCCAAAAAGATGTTTTAAAGTTTTTTGAACTTCGCTTTCTTTTTTTGCGATTCTTTTTAAGCTTACAAAAGGAATGTTTGGAGGTTTCTACAGAATCATAATTCTGAATGTGTTTTAGGAAAATCTGGTAAGTTTCAAGTCATTAATAACTGATTTTATATTTTTTTTTCAAACCAAAAAATGTTTTAAAGTTTTTTGAACCTCGCTTCCTTTGCTTAGAATTTTCTTTAAGTTTAGAAAATAATGTTTGGGGATTTTTCACAATTTTGAAAGTGTTCTGGGTAAATCTAGAAAGTTTCAAGTCATCAATTGTTATTAGATTTTTTTTCAAACCAAAAATATGTGTTAAAGTTTTTTGACCTCGCTTTTTTTGCTTGGAATATTTTTTAAGTTTAGAAAGGGAATGTTTGGAGGTTTTTTCAGAATCACAATTCTGAATTTGATTTGGGTAAATCTGGAAAGTTTCAAGTCAAGAGCAATTGTTTTTATATTTTTTTTTCAAGCCAAAAAGATGTTTTAAAGCAATACCATTTAAATAAAGTGCGTTTTTTAATTCCGTTTATTAACGGAACTGCCACTAAATTTTATGAAATAGAGTCATTTGTGAAACTACCCCCTATTGTTCGCCTGGAAGAGAGTTATCCAACGATAGCAACAACCCCCCCGCACTTACCTCCTGGCGTGGAGGCGAGGGCAACTTTGATGTTTTAAATGGGAACCCCCATTTTTTATTGCAGATTCGGATTTCTAATAAAAAAATAGATAACTTTCATCTGAAACATTTTTTCGATTCTTGATAGATGGCGCAGTAATCGAAAGAAACGCGATTTATTGTGTTAATACATTCAATACAATGTTTACACTCGTCCAAGAAAAATGTAAAATTGTATAAAATTATAATTCAGAACTTCATCATTGCTTCACCATCGGAATATTTAAATGATTGTCAAGGTGTGTAAATTTTAATATTTTTTAATTTGTCCTAATTTTAATTTTGACATTTGTAAAATATGATCATCATGTCATACTGCAAATAAATCTAATCTAATGCTGAAGAGATATTTTTACGAATATCTCGAGAAATTACACATCGGATCGAAAAAAGAAAAACACGTTTGATTTTTCAAAAAGCTATTCATAATCAGATCATAGGAAATTACTTATAAAGAATGATATGTCTGCGTACACAATGCCATGTTTCAACATTTTTTTGTTTGTTTTTGGCGTAGACTGCGAGGTAATCTGCCACCACCGTGTTTATATTATAAGTAATAAATGTTGAATAAAAAAAACATAATATATTAATCAAATGCAGAAAGCGCGAACTGGACATAAATTATACATTCGTATGTACTATCGTTCATTCGCAATGTAAATTAATTCTGTAATTAAATAATGGATTCCCCGCAAAACAAATCCACGGAAAGGCAGAATAGTAATGGTTAAAGAAAAACACGCTTAATGTAGGAAGTGGATACACAGACAAAACAAATAGGTTGTTAATAAATGAAATTGTAGCGGTGCACTGATTCAGAGTTATGCATTATTTATTTACACTTTGTCTCGCAAAGTAAATAAACAACTTTTAATTATATCTGAAAACGCGATTTCTTCATCTGGCACAGTTTGCACAAGTTGTGTAATTCAAATATTTAGTGATGGCAACTTGGCGCATAAAGGCGCGCTGCAGCTTTAGTTATCAAGAGTAAAGGGAGTAGCATGTTGGTTAAGATAAGCTGGTCATCACTGATTAACCCTTTGACCTAAAACCACGAGTACTCCTCGTGTTTAAATGTTCGGGCCAAACACAACGACCACGAGCATATCTCGTGGCGCGCCGCTTGGGCCAATCAAATCGAGCACGAGCCCAACTCGTGGCGAGCCGCTTGGGCCAATCAAATCGAGCACAAGCTCAACTCCTGGCGCAACGCTAGCGTTAGTAGTGCTGCACAATGAATGCATTTTCTTGCGAAGCAGAATTTTTTGAAGTCCATATTTTACGTTTTCAGTTGTGCCATGAAAAAGCATGAATTTGTGCGCATACAATTGGGCACGCCGTGCCTCAGCCGGACTGGTTTCTGCTGCTATTCTGTCGCGTCTGCATGGATTGAATCGGTACACGTGCGTCGCGACTAGAGCGCTATTAAAAGTGCACGCATTCAGACGTAAGGAAAGTAGGCCAAAGGGTTAATTTGTTCGTAGTGAGTATTTGTGAGAATTATTATTACCTTAAATATTACAAGACCGTCGGCCAAAAATTGACTATGGATTTTTTTTTGTAATAAAAAAGAATTATTAGCGACGGATCAACAGCGAACTTTCGGCGCGGTTTTCGGCGCAAGTGTGTACGAAGCATAACATGATAAACATAAATTTTGATTGGAGCATAAAGTTGAATCAATTTTAAGTAAATTTTGAAAGTTCCAAGTTTGTAGCATTTTTTTAAATTTTTTTACATCGACTTGGAAAATAAGAAGATTACTGATAAGTTGTTGTCAAATTTTGATTGAAGCATTAAGCTGAATCGATTTTAAATAAATTTTGAAAGTTTGTAGCATTTGTTTTTTTTTATTATTTTCATCGCGTAATGATTCGTTTGAAAAACAATTTTGAGTAAATTTTGAAAGTTTCAAGTTTAATTTTGAATTTTTTCATCTACTTGAAAAATGCGTAATTCTTCGATTGAATGCGATATATTTACGTGCGATTATTTCAAAAATTAGAGATGTTGATTAAATCGGATTGCAATATATTTCCGTTTTTACGGCGTAAAACTTTAAAATAGAAGTATGATTTGTGCAGACGAGAATGTATGATCCGAGCAATATGGGCAAAGAGAAATGTATTATATCATTTATCATTCTGTTTGAGAGAAAAAAAAAAACGTATAAGATAAGTCTGCTTTGCCCCTATCTCATCATAGATTGATACAAAATATAAATGATATAGCCACATCAGCTTTGCATTCAGCGTCTCCGAGATTTGATTTATTATTTCCTTTCTAAAATGTCTTTGCAGTGTAGGGCTTTTTTCATTGTTGTAATTAATACGGAGCTACAATTAGAATATGTAAATGAAATGTGAGAAGCCGTGATTGGTTGCTAAAACGTGTTTGATAGGATAACGTCGGCGTAGATAAGTCACGCAGTTTTTTGACAAACAAATTATTTGCGCACCACTTTACGAATAAGTTCACCTAATTAAAAGGGCTGTATTTTCCGGCAGGAAATTATTGGGATTTGGTACGAATTTAATTTACCTTAATGTGGCAACAGATAAAAATGTGCATGTAATATAAACAAGCCACAATTATATATGACAGTAATTCAATTGTTTTCCGTTATTGCGTATTGCATTCATAATTGAATACTCAATTAAAATTCATTCCCAATCATTTTAGAATGACTACGCGCGGAATTTATCGGTGGAACACAAAGCGCCGATACAATTTAGATAAAACTGCAGTTTAGATCTGGCAGATTTAATTATTGCCAGGGCCGTGATTCATTTTCCGGCCCCAATAAGAACGGAAAGTTATAAAAATACATGATTCAAATAATATTTACTTGAAGCTTTTTTTAAATTGGCATGAGATAATAGTACTAGTACAATTAAAAAATAATTGTCGAAATAGCATTTATGATTTTCCTGGTACAAAAATGTTTTTAACAGAAGTGGAGAATGATGCCGAACACCCCAATTAGATTTTCCAGCTACGTTCGGTTAAAACACGTAGCGGTATTAATTTAATACTCGGACACGTAGCCGAGATACCTGATTTGTGATCTTGCCTCATCCGTATAGTTTCTTGATGAGCTCCTAATACGAACAAAACGCTTCGTAATCCGAACCAGATCTATCTACCCAATGTAGATAAGTAATTTAAAACATTTGCGCTTTACCAAAACGTAGCTTACATTTTAAATAATCATGTAATTCCATTTTCACATTTCCTTTAAATTATTCAAGTCCATCCTTAAATGGAGTCACGTTCTGCGGGGATCCTGTAATAGTTTCCTCCGCTTTTAATACTTCAATCAATCTATAACCTAAGGGCTGCTCCGATAAATCCACTTGTGCATTCCTGAATGGCGAGCTACCTCCATATTGTGTTCCGTGATTAAATTTAATAGTCGCAATTTTTATATTTTTACGTGGCCACTTTCAAAAATTATAAAATGCGAGCCATTGTAAAAGCCGAAACTGCCGGATTAACTGGGAATAATAAAAACACAAGATGACGCTTTTAGAGCGTAGGTTAACTTTCGGTAAAAAGTTTCCAACTTTATCTTAGAAGGCAGTATGGTGTGGAGGTTTTTTCGCGGCCGTGTTTTGTTCGTCATTAAAGCTTGCGACGCGACGGGCTGGGCGTTCAACTGTTAATGCGTTCAAATAATAATAAACAACCGATCTCGAGTCATCTATCAATGTATAGACCATTTTTTACTTGTAATACTATACTAAGATTGCTCATTGGACTATTAATAACTTTCTAAGCGCGATGTTTTCACTTAACCAACTATATTATGCGTATAATCAATAAATAATGGGCATTTATGTATACTCATACTGATAATAATGATTTAATATTCTATTGAATATAATTAAAAAATAAATCACTGACAATTCGTCTATCGACGATGGACGCGTCTTAGAATCGCACCACCGCGTCCGTTGCCCACGTTCGTCGCTCGCGTCCGTCGCCAAGCGTCTTGATCGCAGTGATACATGGTTGGTGGACGCGCATCCCTGGATGCTCCAGAGGCGTCATTGTAAAGGTACGCGCACACTTATCGGAATCGGACGGACGGCACGCATCGGCAAAAATTGCTTAACACAGTTGTAAACGAGTCAACGCACATTTATCGGATAAATGTGCGTTGACTCGTTTACAACTGTGTTAAGCAATTTTATCCGATGCGTGCCGTCTGCGTACATTTACAGTCTATCGCGACCGTCGCCAGCATCCGTCACTCAGCGGACACGAAAAAAATTAGAATTAGATTTAGCCTATTTATAACCCATTTTGTAATTTTCAACGCTTAAACTACTAATTACTATACGTTTTTTTATAAAGCACATTTTCTTTTTGCAAAAGAAGCATCAACAAAATTTGAACGCGCGTAACGATTCTACACCGGTTACAATTAAGTAATTTAATAAATTCTTTTCGTATTTTCGTATTCATATAAAAGCCGGTATTCTATTAGATAGTTTATCCGGATAAAATACATGTAATTTACATTACAAAATACGAAACACATTTTAATAAAACATTATCTGGACAAATGGTATACAATATTCATTCATTACACAATACTCCCCGCATTTCAGTAAAAAAACAATGGTTCGTACTGAACACGCGAATTGTAAACAAACCTCCGCAATGTAAATATTTGGTACGAATGTGCATCTAATTGTGCGAGCGATGGAATATTGATAAAGAAGTCGAGTACACCTGGAGTCGAAAATAATTAATTCACGAAGAATTTAATATTTGACAGGTAATTAAACCCGGTTATTTTTGGTCATGAATATTATTTATACCGGGTGTAACTGAATTCTGGTAGTGCCCAAATATCATTTGCATTTGAAATTATGTATAGCATTTTTAGAGAACAAAATGTGTCAATATGTGGACTTTTAATAAATATTCGATTTTCGGTTTAACCGTAAATTACCTTACCTTTTCTATTTCAAATAGAACACCCTGTATATTTTTATATAATTTAGTTCGTCTCTAAATTCTGAGTTTAGAGATTTATACGTAGCGATTGGCGATTTTTATTTTTGGTCGAAAACGTGAAATTCGATTCAAATGAAGAAAACTCAAAAATGGAAAACATCGAAAAAATGAACTCTTTTAATAATCATCGTAGACCCTTATGTAATGCCCTTTTCTTCATCAGAAGAACGAGCTAAATCGATTGGCGTTAAAAATTTAATCTAGGAAATCATCCAAAAAAATTGGCAAGTCACCATGAACATGTTGGAAAATTTTGAAAAAGTCGATTTTTGAAGTGAAACTTCTTTGCACGCGTTACACACGTTTGGCATGAGGTATTGAGAAACCGCGTAACGCCTGATGATAAATGCGAGGACAAGGGCCGTGTGGGTTATCGAACTGAAATTTGGTGAGCCCCTAAAAAATAAAAATCGAAGATCAAAGTCGTCGAAAGGTATTTTTTTTAAATACCCATCAACCCCCAAAGGTGGAAAGTTTCAAAAATTTCTAAAAAAAAAACTGGAAAAAATTTCGAGGGCGCATAAATTGCCCCCGCCAAGGAGCTTTCGAAAAAAAAAATCGGTGACCTTGAGCCCCCCCCTCCTACCAGTGACTGTACCCATTTTTTTTAATTTTGGGGATATAACAAGATGGCCGAATGCGACCTTCAAAAATGGTTTCATTTTTACGGGGTGGCTGATACGATATTTGGACTTTAAAAAAGATTTAGAAACTTTGACCAAAGGAGATTTTTGAAATTTCACCCCCTTACCCCCTCCCACCCTCAAAAAAGTGAAATTTTCTTCTTTTGGGGACGTATTTTTTTCTTTTTCAGTCGAAAAGCTGAAACTTCCAGGGAAGGCAGAAAGGATAACAGGCTTTCATGGGGAATTTTTTCAAAATTTTTGGAATTACCCCTACGCACCATTTGCACCCCTAGGGTTCGGTTTTCTTCTTTTAAGGCGGTATTTTTTTCTTTTCAAGTCGAAAAGCTGAAACTTACAGGGATGGGAGAAAATATGCTTTCAAAATTTTTGGAACCACCCCTACGCACCATTTGCACTCCCTGGATTCATTTTTCTTCTGTTAAGGCCATATTTTTTTCTTTTAAAGTGGAATAACTGAAACTTACAGGGATGGGTGAAGATATGTTTTCAAAATTTTTGGAACCACCCCTACGCGCCATTTGTACCCCCTGGATTGGTTTTTCTTCTGTTAAGGACGGATTTTTTTTTTAAGTCGAAAAACTGAAACTGAAAAGGGATGGGAGAAGATATTTTTTCAATTTTTTTGGAGCTACTCCTACGCGCCATTTGCACACCTGGATTCGTTTTTCCTCTTCTAGGGACGGATTTTTTTCTTTTCAAGTCGGAAAGCCGAAACTTTTAGGGATCGCAGATAAATGCAAAAAATTGGCACATTTTTGAAAAAAGTTGATTTTTTGGATTTTGAACGACTGCAGTGGCTAAACGAAGAATCCAAATCGAATGCGGATTTCGGTCATTTTACAACAACTCTAAATATCAATTTCTCACCTTCAATTATCATTTACTCGAAAAATTTCTTGTGTAAGAACAATGACGATGAAAAGATCTCTCAAAATCAAAAACAAAAACCTGTTCGAGGATTTTTTCTAAAAATATTTAATTTCGGTTTTACTGAATATATTCAATACTTTAAGCGCGCACTGTATATTTATCCATTAAGCTTGGATACTTTTACGCCTAATATAAGCCACGGATTATTGTTATCCATGTGGAGGATTCTTATAAAAATATTAAGCTTTTTATGTTAAAATAAAATACTAAACATTTGCAAAGGCATTTTTCAAATTTTCTTCTCCTGATTAGATTTTCCCAAGCCAGCCTTCAACGTTAGATTTCCATAGCGACGGTCGTGCTCCCCAAATGTAATTAATAACGTTTTCATTTTTATTTATCTGAATGAAGAACTGGCTTTTAGAGAAATTGCGAGAATAATTAATTTAATCAAAATTATTAATGGACGGCAAACCGAATAAATGCACGTTAAAATTATTGAATAAAACCAGTTCTGTCATTAATTTATCATGTGTAAGTTAACCGCAGCAACGCATAACAATCTTAGAATAAAAAAAAAGTTTGGTGATTTTATTTTTTATTTTTTTTTAACATGTTCGGCATTAGGGAAATTCCATAGTTTTATGGAACTAAAACAAGGAAGTACCCTCCTCCGATTTTAATTTTTTAATTTGCCTCCTTCATGTCCAGAATTAATTCTGGACATAATAAAATATATAAATAAAAAAAAGTTTGGTGATTTTATTTTTTTTTTAATTTTTTTTAACATGTTGGGTATTAGGCAAATTCCATAGTTTTATGTAACTAAAACAAGGAAGTACCCTCCTCCGATTTTAATTTTTGAATTTGCCTCCTTCATGTCCAGAATTAATTCTGGACATGGTGATGGAGACTATCTTTAGATTTTTTTTTGTATCTATGTAAATGATTAATTATGTATATTATGATGATAAAAAATTGTGAATGAGATGATTAATTATTTTGTGTAAGTTAAGGAAAAAAAAACTAAATTTGAGACAATCTTGAAGTCTTGAATGTTCTGTTTATTTATTGTATTTTAAGGCCTAGGCCGCGAAAGTTGTATTATTTATAGGCAGGTAAAGCTGTGCCGTGTATTCCGCGTGCTTTTTTATGATGGGTGTGTGAATAGAGCAGAGGGTACCACAGCTGATTGCTGGATCACGTTCCGCATAGTCTTGTTAGAAAGGGGTTACGACTTTGTTCCCATCTTTAATGCTTCGTAAAACCGGGTTCGTTTACGACAGTCGCCGATTTTGATGGGGAAATTTGTCCGTTCGCACGTAAGATTAATTTTGGTCAAATGGCTTTCTCAAGTATTATTAGTGCACTAACAGAATTAAGATGTTAAATTAGGAACTCTATAAAGATGAAAGGCTTTCTTATCGGGCTGCTCTCGTGAAGCCGGATTGCTTATTAAATATTTTTAAATTAAATCATTCCGCTTAAAACATTTTCGCGTAATATTTTAAGTGCGCAGTGCGTTGCGATCTATCCAAAATTTTAAATGTACATTATTAGCAGACAGTATTTACAATACTTTAACTTAAAATAAAAGTTACTAAAAGTGGGAAATTGAGTGATTGTGTCTGAAATATGCGAAATAAAATTTGCAAGAAATTAATTCGCTCCGATGTAAGAGAAGGATATTGTGTGGATTATAGGCCCTTATTAACACTTTTACTACCGGTGTCAGATTGACAGTCAAGCCGACGTTTGCTTGTAAGGTTTAATATCAAAGAAGGCATCACGCATATGGTGCGTGGTCGGCCCCGCGTAAACTAATACCACGAAAATGGTGAGTGTTAATAGACATATAGCATTCTTATCAATCAATCATCTTTATTCAGACTATACAATACAATACATACATGTCGGATGAATACACGTAAATAAAAGAGTGTTAAGTCCGTCCTGCGGTCTTTCCACCCAAGTATTTTTATTTTCTTGATAAAAATTAATTCATACATAATTTCCGCCTTCGCATTTATACAAAATTTCTGCATGATTTTTCTAGTCGGCACAGTATGTGGAGGAATAGTTGCGTGGCCGCTGGGTCATGGTTTCAACGGTATTTATGAGTTTTTGGGTGTGCGCTCTGCTTGTCAGAGAACATTCGTTGGCATTTTGGTGGTATATAGAGAGCGAACCGTGAGCATAGGGTGAAACAAGAGGGATGTTGGGATGTTGGGTTGTTGGGCTGTTGGGATGAGAGATGGCATCGTTTTACGGAAAACCGGGAAACGACGGACGGAGAATCGCCAGCCATTCATCAATCTCCGTCAGCGGCGATCGTCTATGATATCCAATATGGCGTATCTACACCACTAATCGTTGTAAGACATTGATTTTTTTGGTTAACACGAGCGAAGCAATTTATTCGAAGAGAGACTTATTAACGTTATAAAACAGAAATTGATTATAAATTCTAATCCGCGATCCGTGGGTCTTCTAGGGAAAACAGATTTCCGAATCCTGTAAAGCGCGCGCGAACTTCAAAGATTTCATATCACTAACTCGCATTCAATTGGATTAATTACATCTTCCTAACTAAAATCTGAAATCGCTGCGCTATTTCTATTTAAAATCGCGGAAAAATCCTGTGAATCATCGAAATTAGATAGGACGCCCTTCTCGCCAGTTAAATGTGAAACTTTGTAATTGCATTCAATCCGATCCGATTTTAACTTCTCTCACTCAATAGCCTCAGCTTTTTATAGAAGATTCCAATGATTTTATAACTACTAAACTTCGTCCGAATATTGGTTCCGGGCTGATACGACGCGAAATTATACTCCAGACGCAGTTCCCATAATGGCTGGGAATGTCTGTACACAGAAATAAATAACTTTTATTGCGCTCTATTTGATACCCGTCAAATCGAATTAACAATACCACACGAAACTATCTCCGGGAAGTTTCAAATATCTTAAAGACCATTTCCTTTTAATACTCACCAGATATTGATTTATACCTTTAAAAACTATGCAACCATCCACGCAATGTACCAACGATACCAACGTAACATTATTTGCTTCTGTATTACTTTTATTTGCGTATGAATTATAAATGTTTTCAAACTGTACATTAAAATAAAATGAGTACTACGATACTTTTCGTCTTCTACAATTTAAGAGTCTCTAAGAGACTACAATTAACAAATCATCTACCGAAACAACTACTTTCCTGGCTAGTACCACGACTACATTGTACATTGTTACCGTCGTTTTTGGATTGTACGGAACCATTAAAAGTTGTGTTTTTTCAAATTACGACGATCATTCAGTGATATATTCTTATAATTATACTTTATACCGCGGGGTGACTCACGGTACGGCCGAGGTAGCAGAGGTAATGCAGCCGTCTTTGCAACTTACCCTGCCACCTCAGCTACCTCGGCCATACCATGAGTCACCCTGCGAGTCGTCACTGCTTTATCCTTTATATCGCGGGGTGACTCACGCTATTGACCTCTGCTACCTCGGCCGTACCATGAGTCACCCTGCGAGTCGCCACTGCTTTATACTTTACGCAATTTTGAGCCAAACGCTACTTGATTGTCGTTAGAACAGGAAACTCATGATGTGAAAAAGGAAGCTGACTCAATTTACAGTGCACCTTTGTAATAAACGTAATAATATCGCATGAATGTACTTATCGCAAATTGCAGACTATCTGATTTAGTTTGCTACATTTAATGGCTCCTTGCATAAAGACTGCACCTTTTGTTTCTAAATAGAGACAGCGGCGTAAAACGTTTAATTAATTTCCGAAAACAATAGAACTCTTAAATTTTCTAACGCGATAGTCAAAGCCAGTGCTGCATTACATACTCATAGAAGTTGCAAAATAAAAGTGATACGCCATTGAATAAACTCGTTGGGTTGATTAGTCACTTATCTGGTTTGCAATTAAAATAATTACAGAACTTTTGTTTATAAATAAATTACTTCAATTAAAAAGTTGCCAAATAAAAAAAATTAATTCCATTTGAAAAATTGTCGATGGCGTCACGCGTTAATCACTAGTGAAGGCATACAATTTTTGAATGCGCAAAAGTGCGCAATACATAAAAAATCGACCTGTTCGAAAAATTTTAAATAACTTTTGTTTATAAATAAATAAAAATAAATTACAAAAATTGCCAAATATAAAAGCGAATTCCATTTAAAAAAAAATGCCGATGACGTCACACGTCAAACACTAGTTAGTGAAGGCACACATTTTTTGAACGCGTAAAAGTTTCGAATGGTGTTAAAAAATTTCATCTAGAAAAAAAATCAAAAAAATTGGCAAGTCACCATTAACATGTTGGAAAATTTTGAAAAAGTCGGTTTTTGATGAAACTTCTTTGCGCCCGTTACACACGTTTGGCATGGGATGTCGGTCGAGAAACCGCGTCACACCTGATGAGAAATGTTAGGACAAAGGCCGTGTGGATTATCGAACTGAAATTTTGTAAGCCCCGAAAAAATAAAAATCTAAGATCAAAGTCGTCGATGACGTTAATCACTAGTGAAGGCATACAATTTTTGAACGCGCAAAAGTGCGCAATACATAAAAAAATCGACCTGTGCGAGAAATTTTATTTAACTTTTGTTTATAAATAAATAAAAATAATTTACTTCAATTATAAAATTACTACAAAAATTGCCAAATATAAAAGCGAATTCCATTTTAAAAAAATGCCGATGACGTCACACGCCAAACACTAGTGAAGGCACAATATTTTTGAACGCGTAAAAAGGCGCAATAAATAACAAAAATCGACCTGTTTGAGGAATTTTATATAACTTTTATTTATAAATAAATAAAAATAAATTACTTCAATTACAAAATTACTACAAAAATTTCCAAATAAAAAAAAACAAATTCTATTTAAAAAAATTTCGGAAAAAAACCAGTGAAGGCACAATATTTTTGAACGCGCAAAAGTGCGCAATAAATAACAAAAATCGACCTGTTCGAAAAATGTTATACAGTGCGCGCCTAAAGTATGGAATACATTCAGTAAAACCAAAATAAAATATTTTTGGAAAAAATCCTGGAACAGGTCGATTTTCTTTTCTCAAAATACACATTTTTGCATGAAAGTCGATTTTCAGTCTTCATTTGTTGTTGAGTAATGACGTCATCGATTTTGTTTTTAAATGGCAACCGCCTTGATTTTGACAGATCTTTTCATTGTCGAACTGGCAGTATAAAAATATTGCCATCTTACATAAGACATTTTTCGAATAAATGACAATTGAAGGTGAGAACTTGATACTTAGAGTTGACTTGTTCCAGCTTGTTTCCAAACAAAAATAATCTTGACCTTCCATATAATACAGTATGGTTTCAGCAAGATGGCGCACCCCCTATCATGCGCGTTTTTTGACAATTGCTTTACGAATAGGTGGATTGGCAGGCGAGGACCGATAGAATAGCCCGCGAGAGAGATGAGCGAGCAAAAGTAGCCTAGAAAATAGTCAAAATATTTAAGAATTTCTACATGTTCAAAAAAATAAAACAAAAAAAATCAAAAAAACTGCGGTGATACGCTGTCTTGCTGAAACCACATTGTAAAAAATTGCTACAAGCGCTGGAACAAGGTCATCTCTAAATGTCAGGTTCTCATCTTCAATTGTCATTTACTCGAAAAATTTCTTAAGTAAGATGGCAACTTTTTTATACTTATGAAAAATCACCCTTTAAAATCTTTCGCAACAATTTAGAAACACCGAAAAAAAAAACGCAACATTAGAAAATATTACTTGTTAATTGTAAAATCTGTGAAACTACAAGCGTATTAATTTTTTATGTTAAAATGTTTCTATGTATTTCAAAACTTGATTTAAATGGAGAGAAACAATCTGCAACTTTTTTGTCTTTTGGCATTTTCACTAAAATTGTTAGTTAGTCATAGGCCAAACACTAGTGAAGGCACAATATTTTTGAACGCGCAAAAGTGCGCAATAAATAACAAAAATCGACCTGTTCGAGAAATTTTATACAGTGCGTGCCTAAAGTATGGAATATATTCAATAAAACCAAAATAAAATGTTTTTGGAAAAAATCCTCGAACACGTCGATTTTCTTTTGTAAAAATACACATTTTTGCATGAAACTCAATTTTCAGTCGTCATTTGTTTTTGAGTAATGACGTCAGCCATTTTGTTTTTAAATAGCAACCCTCTATTTTTGTTTTTGATTTTGAGAAATCTTTTCATTGTCGAACTGGCAGTATAAAAATATTGCCATCTTACATAAGAATTTTTTCGAGTAAATGACAATTGAAGGTGAGAACTTGATATTTAGAGTTTTTGCAAAATGACCTTGTTCCAGCGCTTTTTTCCAAACAAAAATGATCTTGACCTTCCATATAATACAGTATGGTTTCAGCAAGACGGCGCACCCCGTATCAAAAATGATCTTGTTCTTCCATATAATACAGTATGGTTTCAGCAAGACGGCGCACCCCTGTATCATGCGCGTTTTTTCGACAATTGCTTTACGAATAGGTGGATTTGCAGGTGAGAACCGATAGAATAGCCCGCGAGAGAGATTTGAGTGAGCAGAATTAGCCTAGAAAATATTCAAAATATTCAAGAAGAATTTCTACATGTTCAAAAAAAACAAAAAAAGTGCGTCAGCAAGCGCCGTCTTGCTGAAACTACATTGTATTATCGAAAGGTCATGGTCATTTCTGTTTGGAAAAATTGCTACAAGCACTGGAACAAGGTCATCTTTAAATATCAGGTTCTCACCTTCAATTGTCATTTACTCGAAACATTTCTCATGTAAGATGGCAACACTTTTATACTTCATGAAAAATCACCTTTTAAAATCGTTCGCATCAATTTAGAAACACCGAAAAAAAAAACGCAATATTAGAAAATATTACTTGTTAATTGTTAAATCTGTGAAACTACAAGCATATTAATTTTTTATGTTAAAATGTTTCTATTTCAAAACTTGATTTAAATGGAGAGATTCAATCTGCAACTTTTTTGTCTTTCGGCATTTTCACTAAAATTGTTAGTTTGATCACAAAAAAATAAATTTGACATATATGTGGTAAGTAAAACACGTGTGTAGCGAAACATTTCGACATTAAAAATTTGTGAAAATTCTCAACACACGTGTTTTACTTACCACATATATTATGGAATTTCGCCAAGTAACAGCCTCATCAATCCAAAATTTGACATGAATTCACAGATTGGTTATTATTTGTTTCGCATGAATTTAGAAACACCCTGTATAATATATAAAAATATCTGTGTCGAATCCGATGAATGAATATATTTTCATTAAAGGTATTTCTTGAATAATTCATTATCGATTTTATTAGCCCTAAGAATAAATAGAAGAGGCAAAAGGCATTTCGGAAACGCGTTAAAATAAATAAGTGGCCCGAGTGAATGATATTTCATGGGGGTATACACCTAACATAATTAGCTATAATACGAATGTTAAAACAACACAACTACGGTCATATCTTACATGAGCCAAACGAAGGGTCCCTGTATTATGTTTAAACTCAGCAATTAAGTTAGCAAAACAGGCCTATAAAACTATAAACTAATGAAGGGCCCCGCGCGCACACAATGGAATATTGGGGAGAATGCGAAATGTATTCAGTCAATGCACATTTTGTTAAGGGCCGGCCCGTTTACATAATCCGGCAAAAATTATAGCTCCTCCCATTACTTTTAACATCCTAACATATACACACAGTCTGTTATACAGAGTGGCTCACTGAAAACAAAATTGTTCGATTTACATTTATTTATGACGATGGTGATTAATAATAATAATAATAATAATAATAATGGGCTTTATTATCCAACAGACATCAAGATATCCAATAATAGGATAAGCTAAACAGGTAGCCCTTATAAAACGAACAGTTGGGAGCTACCCGAACAGAAATCAGAAGAAGAACATCCTTTCGCAACTTCTGACGATTCCTGTGCGGAAAAAAACTTTACACTGGACAGGGATAGCAAAAAAATAGCAACAGCGTGATGAAAACTCGCCAAATCACTTAAAAGATAACGATTCTTAAGGTCGGAAAGCCCATAAGTAATTCTGAATAATAAAATTACTGGACAGTGTGACAGTGTGTTGTTATCAATTCCTAATTTGATATCTGTTCCTATTTCAAACATAATTATTAGTTGTTTTAACGACTGTACGTGCTTAAGACCATTTTCCTTCCCAAAGGAAAACTGAGATGCACCCTTAGCGCCGGCTAGCACGCTACATCTAAATGGCTAACGCCACCCTTGCGATTTTGCAAGCCCTACATTTTTTATATTTGTCTAACATAATTTCAGCGAGAAAACGAAAATAGATTTCGCCCCGGCCCGATCGGGAAATATATTTCCTTTCAAGCAGAAACGTCACTTGTTTGTGATGTGCGCGTGTGAATGTGAAAATCCATAAATAAAATTCATTCAATCAATAACATAAAGTCGCTGATCATGATTTTCGTCGCCGAAGCCCTGTTTATACAGAAGCGCGGTAAGTAATTAGGGCCGACCGAAGATTAAATTTAAACAGGTAATGTATCGTCGGGAATTTATTTAAATAGTAATACCGCAAAATTAATTCGCTTCAAAAAATATACAATTTTAAATTTTCCACTGAATGACTTTTAGAATTCGAGCATGAAAGGAGTTATAACCTCGGAAATTTAATTTCGCGGGCAAAGAAAGCATACGCATTTCTAAACAAATGTAACTAGACCTAGATTTCCTTTTTAAATATTTTAAGCTTTAAAGGTTGAAGTAATTGCAATTACACAACCTATTTTTATCATTTCTGTTGTTTGTAGAATTCATAAAAATATCTGATATAAATAAAACTAGGTAATATCTTTGTTTACTTCCTAATAATACCAACTATGCAATAACTGGCGGCATATTTATTAAAGAACATATTATTTGTAAGCTTGATGTTAAATTAAAAATATTTATAAATAACTATTATTAATTACTAACGTATGTTTGATGAAACAAAAGATCAACGTAAGCCATGCACTTGAGTATAGTACCTACTGACTAATGAATAATAAATGAAAGGCCCTTCTATTGCTTCACTTAATAAAAAAAGTTAATCCGTGAAAAATAACCCCTCGCTAGCTTATGAGCTTACGTTATTTGGTTTATGTTGATTACGAAACTTAAGCTGAATTTGGGGAATATCATTATTTTCCGAAAGTTTTAATACTTATGTGCAAGGGGGTGTCACTCTAGATCAGCCGGAAAGTACAAAGCACTTGACTTATCATTATATTAATTAACATTACTAACTTGGGGTGTGTTTAATTATTAATTACACATACGGAGTAGAGATATCTTCATTAATTATGACTAACTACATCGTAGATTGCTTCGAAAATATTTTGAAGTGACATCCGTACCTTGTGTGAATATTAAAATTTAAATATATTACAGAGTACAAAAAAGAGAATAATAAAAATTAATCAATTTTATTAAAATCTACCTAAAATAAACGAACGCATGCAATTAAAAAGTGTTATTGGCAATTATACGTGATAATAAACAAAATTGAATTCAGCATACACTAGTACAGCTTAATTACCACTGATAACAACTTTATTGTTTGCATTGAATACAGTTAAATGATAATAAACACTCAATGATGGTTTAAAACAAGCTAAACACGCCTAAATAATTATTGTGATTTTTCTTTGATCATTTATTTATTGTACAGAAAATCGTGTATTAATAACCCGTATTAATTATTGAACGATTTTTTTTTAATTTTAGCCAGTGAAAATATTGCTTCCCTGTTAAATAAATATTTTTGTACAGCTAATTAATAATATATCAGTAAACGCCGTTTTTAGGGATATTTCATATTTGATACACTTTTGTAATTTCAAAATGTTAATTTTCGGTTGGTGAAAAATGGTATAAAAGATTTTTTTTCTGGAAAATATTTACTCTGCATGCGTTTTGTTAGCATTAAGAACCTCTATAATTTTTTTCAAATTTTTCTGGGACCCAAAATTTTTCCTCATTTTTTCCTGACTAGTATGGAAAATGGGCCAAAATCAAGAAATGGCAAAATAACTTGAAATTTACACCAAATCTTCAGAAAATAACGGCAAATCCGTGGTTAAATTTTGCTTGTAGTTTTCTTGCTGTCCGCTCTCAGATTAAACACTCGAAAGTTTCTTTCTTAATAATCATCGTAGACAAAATTGCACTAAAAATGATTTTCTGGAAAAACTACTGGTTCGAATCGGAGTTTCAATACATCACTGGAAAGATCTCATTAAGACGCTTCAGATCTTGTACTTTCGCAAGAACAAATATCAATTTGAAGCCCGTGACGCGTCAGCAACGAAAACTCGAAAATGGAAAAAAATCGAATAAGACAACTTTCTTAATAATCATCGTAGACCTTTATGTAGTACCTTTTTTTTCATCACAAGAACGAGATAAATCGATTGGCATTAAAAAGTTTCATCCAGAAAAAAATGCAAAAAAGTTAGCATGTCACCATGAACTTTATGGAAGATTTTGAGAAAAGTCGATTTTTTCAAACTTTGAACGGCTGTAGCGGCCGAACGAAGAATCCAATTTGAACGCGGTTTTAAATTCTGAGGTCCTTGAGCGCATATGAGTCGGACTAGACCAAAATTGGCGATTTTTTATTTTTGACGAAAACCTGAAATTCTATCCAAGGGTCCCCCCTTCTTACTTTTGCTGAAAAATTGCACTAAAAATGATTTCCTGGAAAAACCACTTGTTCGAATCGGGGTTTCTATACATCACTGGAAAGATCTCATTAAGACGCTTCAGATCTTGTACTTTCGTAAGAACAAATATCAATTTGAAGCCCGTGATGCGTCAGCAAAGAAAACTCGAAAATGGAAAAAATCGAAAAAATCAAATTTCTTAATAATCATCGTAGACCTTTATGTAGTAGCTTTTTTTCATCACAAGAACCATGAACTTTATGGAAGATTTTGAGAAAAGTCGATTTTTTCAAACTTTGAACGCGGTTTTAAATTCTGTGGTCCTTGAGCGCATATGAGTCGGATTAGACCAAAATTGGCAATTTTTTATTTTTGACGAAAACCTGAAAAACTACCCAGTTTTGAGCATAAGGTATTGCTTTTATTCAATGGTTTCACCAATACGTAGAATTTTTCATTAATCAATCGATGGAAACAAATTATGCGTAAATATTGCTACTACATGCGTCTCATTTTACAACGTGAACATGAAAAGAGCGGTATTATGTTCTAGACTTAATATAAAAAAAATGTTACGATGTGATTTCAAAGTTGCGCCCGTGTGGCTATAATAGGGTCCTCGTTGCTGCGCTACTGATAAGAGGTCAGTATAAAAGTCCTTTCTATACATTTTTTCCACAGGAGGAGAATTTATCACACCCACCCCATTGTCACAGTTTTACTGCGAAACTTCCTTATTCAAACATAAACAAAAACTTAAGGTCCAAATTTCCCCCAACGCACACACTCGATTCCGACATTATAAACCGTCCACGGCCTCCGATTTTTAAATAAATATTTTTTAATAATAACACATTAAATGTTATCAAAACAACAATAGCGCGAAATTTATGTTTCGTTGCGTTGTCAATTTACGTAAACATAAACGGCAATAAATTTATATTATATAGGTACTTAATATGTATCAATCGAATCGATAATGTAAATTATCGCGGTCGCCCTTATCACACCACAATATTTCTGTACCAGCCATAAATTGGATGCGCTCCGCAGATTTAAATACTTCATTTTAGTAATCTAATACCCTAGTGATATTAACCCCAGCGTTGTAAATCCCCTGCTTCATGTGGGATTTTAATACGACTCAAAGAGTTTTACGACGTTTGATGGGATATATTTATGATTTTCATTACATGGTAACAGATTCGTTGGCGATTATTAATACTATATAGAAGGGTCTTGAACGCAACGGATTTTGATTACAGATGGGCAAAATGACTAATAAAAAAAACCTATTTGTACATAAATGTATTATTTCTCTGTCTATACTTAGAAGCACCAATTTCCTCTTAAATTTAAAATAACCATTGTTGATGGAAATAATTTCCAAACAATTTATCGGCCCGATGGAATAAAAAAAATTGTCGGCTCGGCCCGGCCCACTAGTGTATATTTGAAGTTCGGTCCGGCCCGATAATACAGCATTAAAGGAACGGCCCGGCCCGGCCAAACCACGGGCTATAATCCTAATACGATATCTGAAAAATTTTGAGTGAAAATTTTCATCAAAAATTATTTTTGTGCCAAATTACTCTTTTCGTTTCTGCTATCCTAATTAGAGCCCTGGGCGAGCCGTTTTTTTAAGGCCCGGCCCGACTCGACGAAATAACAAAAAATTGACGGCCCGGCCTCGTCCTGCCCGCTATTGTATATTTGAAGCTCGGATATAAAATATATAATAAAATAAATTAATTATTCTGTTTAAAAAAATAATAATCCAATTAAATACTATCGATATACATTTCGAACAACTTTTCACTTTCACAATTTTCGAATTCGTATTTTTTACGGCCCAGCCCGGTATTATAAATTGAGAGATTGGCCAGGCCCGGCCCGGTCCGGCTCGACAATACAGCATTCAAGGAACGGCCCGGCCCGGCCCGACTATGGAGCCTTCCAGCTGTGTTCCGATGGTCTCTATATATTTTTAAATGCTGCAAAAAACATTCGATGCTTTTATACACACTGATATAAACAATCGGCAGTTTCAGTTTTCTTATTCCAACTACTTTTAATCAACCGCTGGGCTAACAACTGTAGTGGGATCCCAATCAATTTCAGAAATAACACGTTTCAATTCCACTCAACATAAACCCCGCGGGATCGAAATCATTTACCCTATACTAACTACAAATTACTGTTTGAAAATATGAAATGTAAATCAAAAATAACAAAAGTATTGTTGTTGTTTGCTTTGAATTGATGTTAATATTTAAATTACTTAAAGTTTTTAGATTTTCGAAAAGCTTTAATTTTTTTCAAATTTTATTTTACCATGGCGAAAATATGGTACAAGCAGAGATCTTCAAAGTCAAACTGGCCAACGGGGAGGTGGCCGCGCACCCAGAATCCAAGCGAGAGGAACATTCAATTGCCCGAGTACAAACGAAGACACAAGTCTGGTGATTTATTACCAGAGAAAGTCGACGTTCGGCTCGTACGCTTGCCGCCAGACACGTGTGTGTGTGTATTTTTTTAATTGGATTTGGCTTATAAGCCATTTAGCCACTAACTGTTATAGTATTTGCAGAATAAAAGGGGAAAAAGATGAATAATTATAATGGGGAGACTGTGTGCCTCTCGTTTTCAACAGATTATCATAATTTTTACCATTGAATGTCCCAAATGAACGCACTCCATACTATACCGATGGCCTTCTCCCATTTTACGCCCTCCCATTTGCCACGGCGCAACTGGCCAATTTGAGATTGAACCATTATACATAATAATAATAATCATTTACTGTTAGTTAGCATGTCACTATGAACTTTATGGAAGATTTTGAGAAAAGTCGATTTTTTCAAACTTTGAACGGCTGTAGCGGCCGAACGAAGAATCCAATTTGAACGCGGTTTTAAATTCTGTGGTCCTTGAGCGCACATGAATCGGATTAGAAATTGGCGATTTTTTATTTTTGACGAAAACGTGCGCAACTCGCCAATTTGAGATTGAACCATTATACATAATAATAATAATCATTTACTGCACAATTCTCTGTATTAATATTTTTATGAAAATTCACATGTCAATTTTGTGTAAAATTAAGCATCGTGTCAAACGGGCTTAAGACAAACAAGTGATATGAATGAATAATAGTCTTATCGATGAATTCAGTTTGTTCAAAATATATTTTGGTTTGCGGGCGGATTGGCGATGAAAACGAGAATCCGATGATAATTCGCAGGTGAAATTGTTGCATAAAACGGCAAGTAGAGAGCCGATCTCTATTTTATGAGTCTATTAAAGTCGCTGTTTATAAGGGAAAAGACAATTCATGTCTTACGTACTTTTTTCGGTTTTATGTCTGTTCTAAAGGCGATTTATAGGGGTCCTGTTTTTTTCACTCATAAAATACATCTAAGCATCATAACGTTTATTTATACGTATATTTCATTTTATCTATAACCGGAAATCTTGGCGAAACGCTGTATAAACCCTGAGGAGGAAGAGGAAGTCGCGGAAAAAATTAAAGAAAGTTGCCCGACGGCTGCAGACGTATTAATTGTTAATTTGGAAAATGGGAATTATATATTCTTCTGATTTCATGTCCGTCGAGTAATACAAGTAATTTAATTCCAACCGACAAAAATGTCGACTCGTTATGAAGTAAATGAATAATTTGACAATAAGGTTAAGGGCTGTTTAGAATTTTACGGATGCTAGATTGACTGATTAATTAATCCTCCGATTAATTGGGTTCGGTTTTGGGTTAGCGAATTCTTCGTTTTTATTTATTTTAATTGCAAGATCACTTTTCTTTGCCGTCCCGATTCTTGTGTTTATGATGCTTCGCACTTGATAAAGGAAAGACTGATGAGATCATAATATATCGTATGTTCATTAAAAAAAAAACCTCAAGTGTGCCATGACTTTTTTGTTTTAAAAACTTAAGTTAGGAATTGACATATAAATGTCAGATTTTTCAAGAAGTCACAATTATTCCGTGCTCACAATGGTTTACAGCAACCAGCAAAAAACGTTTCTAATTGAAAATTATTTCCGAAATGTGACTAAAGTGGATGGAAATTGGGTGTATTCATTTGACGCACCTTTAGCAGAATTTCAGGAAGAATTTCCTAACGTGCCCATTATTTATGATGAATTTAAAAATACCTTATCATGATCTGTCGTATGATTTCGTGGTAGTGGTAGAGCAGTCAAACGTACTTAGGATGCTATTAACACAGCCCAAGGAATTTTGGAAGGTGAACCTACGTCTTCTCTGCGTCGTTTATCACAGCAAATTAATTTATTCGCAAGTAACATAACCTTCATATGTGTTACCAACTTAAATTTTTAAAATTAAAAAAATCATGGCACTTGAGGTTTTTTTTTAAAGAACATACTTGATCATGTACCAAACATTACAAAAATGTATTGTGCGGTTATATGGTCACCTTATCAATCTAAATATATTGCTCTGCTTGAAGGTGTTCAGAAGAAGTTTTTAAAATATTTATTTTTTAAGAAACATGGAATATATCCGGATGCTACTATTTCTTATGGCTGCCTACTTGAGGAGTTTGGTATCTGGTCAATTTCTACTAAGCATAAATATATATCTATTTGTCATTTATACAGGACCGTCCATAATCTAGCTGATGATCCTAGCACCGCTTCCAAAATTAATCTCCATGTGCCAAGATTGTGTTCCAGAAACCCAATGACGTTTTCGTATGCGACGCCTAACACTTTACATCACAGCAACTCCCCACTGTATAGGATGCTGATTGGTTACCATGCGGTACAATATCATGTTGATGTGTTCGATTCGTGTTTTTTAAATTTTAAAAATAACTTAGCTGAATGTTTTTAATGTGTAATACTCTACATAATTAAATTATTTTTGTACATTTTGTAGATTTTAAATGTATTTAGTATATATTATTCTATGTTGTTAATCTTACTTTTTAATGCATAGTATTTAATGATTTGCGTTGGTATTATTAACCATATATATATTTGTTTTATTATTTATTCATAGACATATCTCTATATTACCCTGTTAGTGGATGTATTTCTGTTGGGTAATAAATTATTATTATTATTATTATTATTATTATTAAAAATGATATTTTTGGGAATATTTTATAACTAACTTTTGTTTTGTAATGTGCTAATGTAAAACAAACGAATCTCAATAAAACAGCGTATATCATTAATCACGGAAAATTTGCGTCGAAAACATGCAATACAGACTTAATTAACAAATACTGTATGCAAAGAAACTCCAAATTCCCCACCACTAACACTACATATGACTTTTGTAAAACCTTAGTTAGAGCAACAAAGATTATTATTATTATTATTATTATTATTATCACACCAAATCATATCAACATACCACAACGAATCACCATTCATTCGCTTCACCCCAGAAAACACATTTGTTAACCATCTCACCACATATGTAAATATAATATGTTTATTGTAAAAGGGGTGTTACCCCTTAATGCGATAAAATAGCTTTGCAGAAATATCGGGGGAAATTCATTAGATATCTTTTCAAATTCATTCCGTAGCAGCCAGTATTTTCCAATAATGTAGTAAGATTGAGTAAATATCCGAAATATTCATATTGCAGCAGGTAGTAGTAATATTCCTCGCCGGTCCGGAAATTGATCCGCAAAATATTCAGATTCTAGATCAAAATTATGTTTTAATAAGTAATTCGTTTTCTGTAGGAAATAAACATTTATCAACAATGATACTGCGAGAGGTAGTTTAGAGAACTGAAACGTAAACAAAAGCAATGCACAATAATTATTATTAGGAAACGAACGGTTAATACCTATTATTTCTTTAATATGAAGGACCAAGTATAGACCAAGTATAGTCTTACCAAGCACTCGAGACGTGTGGAGCTAAATACCTATTATTTCTTTAATATGAAGGACCAAGTATAGACCAAGTATAGTCTTACCAAGCACTCGAGACGTGTGGAGATAAAGTATTCGGAGGACGCGAGATAACGTGATAACAAATCGGAGACGATTGAATTTAACGCCTCGAGTGCTTGGTACAACTCTACCTAGATGCTGCAAAATTTCTTATTTCCATGGAGTAGCTTTTAATTTATAGCACACTAAGAACAAATAACTTCAAGCACTTCTCTGGCTAATACTATTATTAATGATAATCAGGGGTGGCTCGTTATATAGAGCCAAAGAGCCATGGCACTACCTGTAGTTTCAAGCTCAGCAAGAACTTTTAGTTAATTCTTAAAACACTTTTACTTTGGTCTAGGAAGATAAATCGTTTTTTATTTCTTCAAAAAGGAGGGGGGAGGTGTATTTATAAGTGGCTCTACCATCAGCATGTTCCACGAGCCGCCACTGATGATAATGTTAATGTTTCCTCATGTTCAAAAAATGTTAGCATACCACTATTATTAACTGGCGAAAAATTTGATCACCACAGTGGAAAAATTACATAATCGATTCTGTAATTATGTGCAGACCATAAATTAAATAGATTATTTCTATCACTGCTGCACTCAAATATTATATAAAAAAGCTCCGCATTATATTTTGGGAAAAACAATAATGGTGATTATTCCAGATAAACACCAAAGTAAAATGTAGTAGTATCATTAAAAGTTTTATTTCATATTTCTGAAATGATTACGGAATTGGGCATTTCCTCTCGTAGAAAAATTCCAAAGTATACTTCCAAAGCAGTGGTCTGGCGCGCCTTCCAGTCCCCCAGCGGATATCCATGATCGTATATGATGTTATTTAACAAGAGTAATAAAATTAAAAGTTTCACTCTAAAATATATTTATCACTTTTTACATAACAAGGTTAAATTGCCCAGAACTTTTTATTCAGTAGGCTAAATTCGCTCCAAGCCGGCACGTAATTACATTTTGCACATGAAATTTTTTAATTTAAAAATCAAACTATTACGACCGTCCGTTCTGCGTAACGGTATCTTGGAAATTTCATCAAATGTATAATTTCTGCGTAATTTCATTCCAGGCATAGTTAACATTTTTCCATAATTCGGACTGGAAAATATAAGTAGAGCGTTAACACATGTAAATGCGCGTAATCAAATTTGGTTTAAAAAAACGCCACGGAATTAATTAATTCTGTAGTCCCGGAGTGAAACGTAAGTGGAAGCCGCGGATTTTAAGGGTTTCATTCCTGCAGCTTTGTTATTTAAAAATGTATTATAAATTAAACATGTCAAATCGACCATATTTAATATTAAGCATACGAAAATAATTAGTAATCATTTCATTTTAAAAGCAATTATGGTATTATTCGATCATATTTGCCGAACATCTAAACAAGTGATATAAAAATCCCACTAGGATTTGTTATATTTGCAGGGACGGCTGTAATTATCAAAAATAATATTTACATTTGGGATCGTATAAAACCATGTGCATGTGTTGCCTTAGCTATCAGTCCACTTGACAGTGAATCACTTGGGATTTTGATAATTTCCATCGCGTGACTTTTTCATGTATGTTTAATCCAGGGAATCAATTC
This sequence comes from Ocypus olens, assembly GCA_910593695.2. Lineage (NCBI taxonomy): Eukaryota > Metazoa > Arthropoda > Insecta > Coleoptera > Staphylinidae > Ocypus > Ocypus olens. The sequence goes on along the minus strand of OU343057.1, from coordinate 2,866,018 downwards.
ATCGTAAAATCCGTTTCCGTGCGCCGTGTTTGCGGATTAAAAATAGACACGATTTTTCACGCCTTTCATCAAGATAATTAGTAAACCGTTTCCGAGTGATATCCACAGAATGAATACATATATTATTGGTAAATCATTATCTAGAATTACATCATTATTGTAGTTTTCCTCCCTCGGCGTCTGCAAGAAAATACCTCAAAGTACGTGCTTGATCCGTCTATTATAGCTTAGTGATTCGATAATGAAGAAAACAATTTCGTGCTTAGGGATGACCGATGACAAAGATCTAGCTGTAGAGGGGCATTAATGCAGGATTATCGGTCTATTTCGTATCCTGTTAGTAGATGACGATATAAAATTATATAGCATTGAATATTAGACACACCAAATTTGTTTTATACAGTCCACCAGAAAAATGTATACACTCTTTGTCGGACTGTATCGGGACATTGATATTGTCAATTGATTTAAATTTCGAGTATGCTGTGGTACGATCTTTCGCCTAGCAGATACCAGTATTTTTATCATCACGAGAGAGAAAATAAAATGGCTGGAGCACGCTTAATGTTCAGGCAGGTTTGGTAATGCCGTTGAAGGTGGATCGGGAGTTTGAAACAGAAACCCCAACCCGTCTCAACGCTTATCGGGGCCATATTTGGTAACATTTTGTTGTTTTTTGCGCGCAGGTCGACGCCCAGATAACCGGGCAAGCTTTTAGAACCGGTCCCGTCGTTTTTTTCGAACACAGATTTTCGATTTTTGCAAAAAAAAATATCTCCTCCGTAACCGTCGGAGGTGGACGATCCCGGTATATCTTAAAATAATCTTAGAGAAAATATCTAAAATTGCTCGGGCCACTTTTTTAAATTTTTGCCCCGTTTCCGAGATATGATTTTTTTAAAACCGCGTAAAAATTTTTTTTTTAAGGACGCATTCTTTTATTTTCAAGTAGAAAAGCTGAAACCGTCAGGGATGGCAGAAGGGATAACTGGCTTTCATTGGAAATTTTTTCAAAATTTTTGGAACCACCCCTACGCGTCAACCAACGCACCGACTCAGAGGGTGATTCGGTTTTCTTTCTTTAAGGATGTATTTTTTTCTTTTAAAGTCTAAAAGCTGAAAGTTTCAGGGATGACAGAAGCGATGACCGGCTTTTATTGGGAATTTTTTAAAAAATTTTGGAACCATCCCTACGCGCCAACCAACGCACCAACTCAGGGAGTGGTTTCGGTTTTCTTCCTTTAAGGACGTATTTTTTTCTTTTCAAGTCGAAAAGCTGAAACCTTCAGGGATGACAGAAGCCATAACTGACTTTCATTGGGAATTTTTTCAAAATTTTTGAAACCACCCCTACGCGCCATTTGCACCATCTGGGTTCGTTTTTCTTCTTTTAAGGACGTATTTTTTTCATTTAAAGTCGAAAAGCTGAAATTTTCAGGGATGGCAGAGGATATTTTTTCAAAATTTTTGGAAATAACCCTAAGTTCCATTAGCACCGCCTGGGTACATGGATCGCAGTCGATTTCAAACGCAGCTTTTCGATTTTTGCACATTTCCAAAAAAAAAAATATGTCTTGCGTAACCACCGTAGCTGGACGATTCCGTTGTATCTTAAAATAATCTTAAAGAAAATATCTAAAATTGATCGGGCCACTTTATTGAATTTTTGCCCCGTTCAGAGATATGATTTTTTAAAAACCGGGTAAAAAAAAATTTTGAAGGACATATTTTTTTCTTTTGCTGAAACCTTCAGGGATAACTGGCTTTCATTGGGAATTTTTTCAAAATTTTTGGAACCACCCCTACCCGCCAACCAACGCCACCAACCCAGGAGGTGGTTCGGTTTTCTTCCTCTAAGGACGTATGTTTTTCTTTTTAAGTCGAAAAGCTGTAACTTTCAGGGATGACAGAAGCGATGACCGGCTATCATTGGGAATTTTTTCATTTTTCTTCTTTTAAGGACGTATTTTTTTCATTTAAAGTCGAAAAGCTGAAAGTTTCAGGAATGGCAAAAGATATTTTGGAACCAACCCTACGTTCCATTAGTTCCCCCTGGATACATGGATCGCAGTCGATCGTTCGCTTGTCGGTTTTTCCGCCTCAAATCAATGCGCAGCGACGTTCCGGTTCGTTTCGCAGTTCGTGACGCGGCGCGATTCGAGTGTGTACGATGCATTAGATATACACTCAGCCTTACCAATATATTTTTGACTTAATTTTAACTTTATACATTGTACGTTAATAAATAAATTAATAACATTCAGTCAGAATTATGGTCTGACAATGAGACAACTAATGAATTTAAAAATTTAAGAATATGTTACGTCATCTTACTTATATATACTGGGTGTTTCAGACCACCCCTACACCCCAAATATCTCGCGAAATACAAATCGGATTGACATACAAAAAAATATGTCTAAATTTGTTTTTTGATCATGTGGTATGGGGATAACTTTGAAATCTTAAATAGGTACCCCTATTTTTTATTGCAGATTTGGATTCTAGTCGAAAATATGTTAGGTTTTTGTTAAAAAGAAATTTTCGATTAGCAAAAAAAAATTATTTTTTTAATATTTTTTTTTAATTAAAAAAAAAATTCATAAATTCATTCATACATCACCACAATAGAAAAGAATAGAGTGGAATTTGATAATCAAATTCATTTTTAGTCGTCTTTACGATTTTTTTTTACAAAGAATTATTTTTTTTTTACTTATTCATGACATAAAATTACGAATGACTTCAATCAACGCCTTATTTAAAAGATGACTACGAAACAAATGTCATAATCTGTCATTTGATGCGAGAAATAAATTTAATTCAAATGTTTTAGCCGAATATAGCGCCATCTGTCGCTCACAGAAATTTTCTTGTCGGACAAAAGCCTCATATTTTTTAACATAGAATCCAAATCTGCAATAAAAGAAAGGAGTTTCCATTTAAGATTTCAAAGTTACCCCCCTCCCCGGCCCAGGGGATATATATATATATATATATATATTTGTAGGAGTTTATTGGGTGTTGCGGTCGGAAAGCAATTATCAACACTGAATACTCTTTATTCCATACTTCCAATATTTCGGGAGACTATTCTCCCTTCTTCAGGGCGCTACAACATATATATATATATATATATAGTGAAGTGTGAGGTGTAACGGGATACATGTATATATATATAAAATCGAAGAAAAATCCTCGTGTCAGGGAGTCCGACCAAAAGGGGTGGTTAATAAATGATCTATTTATCATAAAACCGAGCTTTCGCCAATGTTTATTAGCTTCTTCAGGGATAACGCTACAAATTAATTTACAAGAGAAAAAATTTATAAGTTAATGATTTGAGGTTATGCACGTGTTGGCGAAAATTCGATTTTTCTTCAATTTTTTTACTATTCTCCAACAAGTACGACCGTTACTTCCCTCTAGCATATATATATATATATATATATATATATATATATATATATATATATATATATAACTGTTAATATATAGACGTCTATGTATTAATTATAGTTTGTATTAAGTCAATGCAAGTAGTTACCACAAACGCAATTCCATCATAACAAAGTTAAACTTATGCTATTCAGCATAAATTGCGCTTTTATATTTGAATCCCGCAAAAAGTTTCCAATGAACACCTTGGCACTGAAACATCAATAATCCGGTAGTAAAACGCAAAGCATTTAAATGGACTAATCCCCGGGACTTCCCCGCTTTATTCAGTTTTTTGTTAGTCCGCGGCGCCATTACTGTAAGCAGATGCGAAACGGATTAATAAGATCTGCACCCGTTCTGCCATTCTACCATTCTGCTTTCCTGCCGATAGTAAAATAAATATTCGACTTAGCCAGGCCATATTCACAGGGAAAGATTATCGGAGGAGCTCATATTTAATAGAAGCGCAGGACAAAGAGGGGATGATAATATGGTTTTTATATAAAACGCTGACTCGGCCGGCGGCGGTTCTTTTTGTATTTAAGGAATAGTTGCTGTAGATAAAATTAATGATGAATGTTGGAATATATATTTAATTATGGGCGATTATGCGCATAAATTTTCCTCATGCACGTGTTTTTATAAACACATTCAATTAGTAACTGGGAATCTCTTTTATTTTCAAATTACTCAAATTTTGTAATTTATTTAATAAAACGCGCCTTTTATGCAAAGCCGTGAGATATAATCATTAAAAAATGCCCTTTTAAATTGATAAATGAAAATAACTGAATTTTGTTAACAAAAATTTTAGTTGGCTAAGAAAAGGGCTGGTCATTATTTTTAAATTTCGGTTTTGCCGCAACTACATTGAATCCGAAAATAAAAGAAGTTGTCCAATTGTAAATAGTTAAATGCCACCAGCCTTTTACAGCATTTGTATAACACTAGGTGTTGCTCGTGATTTTGTTCGCGTGGTCTTCAATTAAATGCGATAATATATTTAATACGAGTACCCGGCATTCGCTGCAATGCCACTCAAAGAAAGAAAGTGTTTGTGTTTTAATTGCGTTTATTGAAGTGGTTTTGACGCACGGACACATTTGTTAAAACGACTCGCGCGCCACCTATTGTAAAATAGTTGTACCAATTCAGTAACCTTCACGGGCATGCACACAACAATTCACCAAAGTTTTATCGTATGGTCGAATTTAGTTTAACGTACAAAAAAAGTAAAAAAAATAGTGGTACTGTAATTAACCTAAGCTGCATAAATAAGTGACATTCTCCAGAAACTAAAATATTCATAGCGGCCATTAGTAGAGAAATGTACATACTAAGTTAGTCGCCATCTTGCCCTCGAGCTAGAGTAAAGATCCTGGAACTATAACTAATGCGCACATTTGCTAACGTATAAATCGTCCACATAGAATAATTAAATAGCAAATATATTTGTCTCAATGTTATACTCCACCTACATATTTACGATAGCTTAAATAAATAACTTGGGTTCATTCAACTCAAGGGATAAAGGTAGTATATGTGAATGGCGCATTTCTCCTCGGGATGATGACATGTTCAATGTGAAAGCGGTTGTATCTGATGTATAACATACTGTAAATTATTTTTATATAAAAAGATCCGCAATAATCCGCGTAAGAGAAACATATATCTGAAGATCTAAGGCGATAAGAATAGCAGCTTACGGTCTTAGCGAACGTATATCTTTCAAAATGTTCGTAGATGCGTGTCGCATTTATATTCTGATGATTTTATTTTCGACTAATTTAAATCCTGTTTGTCGGGCGTGTTTTATAGGGTAGAGAAGGGTGGACATTTTTCATATGTTTATAGTTTTTCGGGGCTACCACCGAATGAAAATTACGCATTCCCTCGTATATTCAGAGAGTGAAATTTAAAATCAGATTGTATTAAAATTCATGTGTGGATGTGTAATGAGTGTGTGTATTGCTTCCTCCGGTGGACATGCGTTGGATGTCCAGTGGGCGCTGGGCTCTGGTGATAAGACTGGCCTGCCCGGGTGACGCTGCTGCATTCTAAATATGTAGATAAACACCACTTGATTTGTTGGCCCTTTCACTTTGCAAAAATATTTGCTGAAACTACATAATACTTCACAATGTTGCGGATACAAACAACCATACATTTTAATGGGTTTACTTTATAGCCACAAGTTTATGTCAAAAGAGGTTTGCGTTTTATGTTCCCACCCAGTTTACTTTAAATACACAGGGTGAAGGTTATTTCTTAGCATCGTACGCTGCATCTATTCCACGTACTGCTTGCATTATGCGTTTTTAAATTTAAATTTATATTTAGTTTTTGATAGGCGCTGATTTAAAATCTATTCCAGATGTACACAATAAGTTTACCTAACACTTACCATGGCTAATACCATGATGAATAATAAAAGATTAATCAAAAATCAACACTTGGTTTGTTTCACAAATTTATTCGACTAGTTTCGCTTGTTACAGCATTTTCAAGAACAATTGTTAATTTTTTATTTAACTTTTATTATAAAAAAAAAAGTGAAAAAGTTATTCAAGAAATGGTAAAACTTTATATTCAAAATAACATCGGAACGTAGAAACGCAATTTACTTTCAAAATAACGAAATTAATAAACTATGATGTAATTAAAATAAACCAATAATTCTAGATATTAGTACATGAAAAAATTAATAAACTGTGATGTAGTTGAAATAATAAATAATTCTAGATTTTTGTACATGAAAAAAATATCTTGTCCATAGTATTATTAGAGAATAATGATCAAGTATTACATTCACATAAATCTGAGGATAGAACTCTGCTACAACAAACTAATACTATTGGTTTCAAGTAGAACACACAAGCAGAGCCCGCGGCATTTCGTAAATACATCTCAAGCTTGGGATTTTTGCAATGGTTATATTCTTCAAATACGCACAACAGCAAATCAAATTATACGAGAAAGATATTCATAATGATAACAACCTTTATTTCTTACTTTTATATATATATATATATATATATATATATATATATATATGCTGGAGGGAAGTAACGGTCGTACTTGTTGGGAATAGTAACAAATTTTTCGCTAATTATTGCGCTAATTATACTTTTTATTAATTGTAGCGTCACCCTGATGAAGCAAATAAAGATTTGCGAAAGCTCGGTATATGATAAATATATGACTTATTAACACCCCTTTTTGGTCGGATTCCCTGATACCAGGACTTCTTCGAAAAAATTTGTTACTATATATATATATAGGGTCTTCATTTCAAAAGGAGCCACCCTGAATAACTTTGGATCTGAAGTAGTAACGGTTTTAAGAAAAAATACGTTAATTTTGTTTTCGAGGGGGAACTTAAAAAACACTGTTTCAAGAATTTTATCTTTCATCCCCTAACCCCCAGCCAGCCCATATTTATAATTTAAAATGATACCCCCAATTGTGCGATACCTCATTTTAAAGGGCATGAAAAATACAGCCCAGCAAATAAAAATTAATTTAAATTAGTTCATTTGTTCATTTGTTGGAGAGGGCCCTACACCTCTCCAAACGAAAAAATAAAAAGACCACAAAATGCATTTTTTTAAACACTGATAACCTTGTGCCAGATCGCCGTAGGAACTTCGTTTTTAAGTCCCGCACAGGTAATTGAACACATTTCAATGCCCTTCTGGTGGATCGAGTCGACACATTTTTTCCAACTCGGTACACGTTGCCAAAGTAGGACGCTTTTTTGTCTAAAAACGTGTTTTTTTTTCGGGGGTCGAAAAGGGATCATTACAATCTAAGTTTATCCCCTTAAAGTAGGGCCAAAATGACATGATCAAATTTGGTTGAAAAGTCGCTGAGTTATGTACGAAAAACCTCAAATTTTTTTCAAACACTCATAACTTGGTGCCAAATTGTCGTAGGAACTTCGTTCTTCGAGTCCTGCATAGGGAATTAATCAAATTTTAATGCCTTTGTGGCGGATCGAGTCGACAAAATTTTTCCAACTCCATAGACATCGTCAAAGTTGGACATGGTTTCCTGAAAAACAGATTTTTTTTTTCACAGGGGTGAATACTCATATCTAGTTGGAATTTCAATTATATATCCAACAAAATTCAGTGTTTCAGATTTTTCTGAGACCCAACATTTTTTACATATTTTCCTGACTAATATAATGGAAAAAAACGCGAAAATTATGAAATAATCAAATGACTTGTAATGTACATCAAAATGTCCATAAAAGAACGGGGAATACGTGGTTAAATTTTCAGCACAATTCTACTTGTAGTTTTCTTGCTGCCCGCTCTCAAATTGGGTACTCGAAAGTTGGCCAGAAAATGCAGTCGAATTCAAGAATTTTTTGGCGCGGTCTCATGCGACAGATATGGATGATATGACATACGTTTGTAGCTACGTTCTTCTAAAATCCATTACTTCCATTTTCAACCATCTACCATATCCGCAAACCGAAATTCGTTTGTTTGAATGAGCCGGTGTTCGTCAGCATTAATCTGCAGGGACTCGGTATTCGCTTCCCGTAAGGCCACATGTTAATTAGGTTGGTGGAAAATAGTATAAAATTTTTTTTTTCGAAAAAATAATTACTCTATAAGCATTTTATCGTCATTAAGAACCGTCATGATTTTTTTCAAATTTTTCTGAAACCCAACATTTTTCACATATTTTCCTGTGGAAAAAATCGCGAAAATCATGAAATGATCAAATGATTTGTAATATACATAAAAATGTTCATAAAAGAACGAGGAATACGTGGTTAAATTTTCAGCTCAATTCTACTTGTAGTTTTCTTGCTGCCCGCTCTCAAATTGAGCACTCGAAAATTGGCCAGAAAAAACAGTCGAATTCAAGAATTTTTTGGCGCGGTCTCATGCGACAGATAGGGATGATATGACATAAGTTTGTAGCTACGTTCTTCTAAAATCCATTACTTCCATTTTTAACCATCTACCATGTCCACAAACCGAAATTCGTTTGTTTGAATGAGCCGGTGTCCGTCAGCATCAATCTGCAGGGCCCCGGTATTCGCTTCCCGTAAGGCCACATGTTAATTTTAGGTTGGTGGAAAATGGTATCACAGATTGTTTTTTCGGATAAATAATTACCCTACAAGCTTTTTATCATCATTAAGAACCGTCATGTATTTTTTCAAATTTTTCTGAGACCCAACATTTTTCACATATTTTCCCGACTAATCCAATGGAAAAAATCGCGAAAATCATGAAATGATCAAATGACTTGTAATGCACATCAAAATGTTCATAAAAGAACGGGGAATGCGTGGTTAAATTTTCAGCACAATTCTACATGTAGTTTTCTTGCTGCCCGCTCTTAAATTGAGTACTCGAACGTTGGTCAGAAAATACAGTTAAAGTAGGCCTTCAGCATTTTATTTTGGATTGTTTTAACGTTCACTGCGTTACGGGGCATATGTGTCCCGTCGTGGACTTTAACGTGGATTGTATCGAATGTATTTTTATGTGTCGCGACAATAATGTGTTAAGAAGTTACACAAAAATATAAACGTGTTAAAAATGAAAAATTTAACACCTTTCATACATGTTGTTTACATGTTTTGTAATTCAACTTCAGGATTTTAAAATCATTAAACTCCTGGTAATATCTGCATTGCCATAAATCCCGTAAATTTATAACAAAATCCTTTCTACGCGAGGTTTGATTTTGAACGCGTCAAACCGGTAATCCAATACCAGGTTGTATATTTATGCACAAAATTCGGTGTAAATTATGGGGTAAAAATATGAATTTACAAATGGGACGATAAACGCATCGATTTATTAATCCAGACTGAAATGCGATTTCTAAAAAAAAGTAAAGCCCGTAACACCTTATTGTAAATTAATTATGTGTCTAATAAAGATGTTGTATATATAGTCCTTTACGGACGTAAACTCATCAACGTAAAGTTAATATCCGAACGGAAACTATTGTAAATTTGAATGTCATTTATAGTGGAGTTGGAGATGAATTGGTATGCACAATTAGTTGGCAGACCCGATACAGCTAGCCGATGTCTTGAAGTTTAGTATTTAGTAGAACGGATCCATTAATGCGGTGATAGTATAAATGCAAAATATACACCAACTTTTGTGTAGGTAATAAAATTTAAATAATACGTTACAACCAAATTTACTGTATTTCGCTCGGGTTAATAAAATATAATGAAACAGGAGATTGTTTTCCACGGCGTGCTCTACGTAGGTATAAAGCATGTAGCACTCAAAATAGACGAACATCATTTAGGCTGTTATATCGCTGAAATGGAAATGTTAAGAATTACAACAAAGCTACCCCGTGGAAATTTGTTGAATAGTTTGTTTTTCACGGAGCTGAAAATATTTTCCTCGCCTCCCTTATCCCAACAACGCTAGATAAACACCAAGTGATGCATGATCGGTAAGTTGTATGTAGGGTGAGTTCTGTTAAGCCCTACGGCTACCGCATTCTATAATAATTTACATATACTGTCCAGTATTTCCTCTGTACGTTAAATTACGCACTATTGATTATATGCGATAAGCTTAAGTAATAGAGAACTAGTGCGCAAAATTAATTTAATTGGTTATCAATATTGACGTAATTATACAACTATACAATTGATTAATATTTTTTGTCACGAGTCGAGTTGGTTCGATTTAACGCCGGGTGAAACATTTTTCTGACCGAGAAATACCCGCCCGGGTCCGTACTCGTAGTGTTCGTCTGACATTATAAATTTCTTAATTTCATTAGGAATATACGCTGAAAAAATAATTACACTTCAGCACGTATTTGAAAAGTGCATTTTGTTATTAAAAAAAACAACTACATCTTCTGGCTTCCTTACTGCACCGCATCTGTTACTACACTTGAAACAACTTCATATATGAAGTGGAATTTTTCGATAACGATTCGGTAATCGATTGCAGGTTTACTTCTATTTAATAAAGCTTACCACAACTGGACGAACACTGCGCTCAGTATACATTATTTGCCAATTATTGCTTTTCAGTCGACTTACGATCAATTTGTTAGAGTTAAACTATCTGCACTACTCATTCTTAAGGGAATGCTGCCAAAATAGTTTTCGCTATTAAAATGATTCATTGCAATCTTTCTGTTAATGGCCGCATCACTCGTTAATTTATTGTTGGCGAGCTTAAATGTGTTAACGAAGGTAATACATAGTAATTAATTTATTTTATATGATTCTAGATATTCAGAAATTATAAATATGAGCATATATGTATTATGCAGAAAAAAAGATTTCAAATTTAAGATTGCACTTCAATACGAATCTCAAATTATTTAATTTGAAAGATATAATGTATTTCTCGTACTAACTTAATATGGCAAATAATTAGTATCTAAAAAATCATTAGGAATTTGGATGTAGAAAAGGCAGACGAGCAATATTAGATATCAACTTTTATGATTTCAGCAAAAACCGAAAGGAAATATAGGCTACAGTCCGCGGTAGTTACAGAAAGTAAATAAGATTTATACAGCCCCGGTGACTTTAAAGAAATGCCCAAGGTTCAAAATAATGCAGACACATCATTTTTCACGTTTCATATCTACGTCGATTTATGATAAAGCGCTATTTAGTTTTTTTCTGCTGTACGTCGTCCTATTAATTTCGTCGATTTCGTGAGTTATAGGAAGTAAATTCCTTATGCACCTTGACCATATAAATCAAGTTGACCATTCTGATTTATTATGTATTGATTTTTTCCTCAGAAGCAAAAGCAGATGAAACTGTTGGAGATCTGAGCTTCGGTTCGAGATTAGGTTATTTTCATGACTCGACAAAATATCCTTGCCGCCGCCGTGATTAATCGGTTACGTAACGCAATACAAACAGGGAACGATGCCTGTCCGAATATTATATTTTAAATTGATTAAAAACAAATTACGGATTGAAGTACTATTTTAAAATCTACGCCTTTATTATAGCCGACATCCGGTCCTAAACCCTCATCAAAAGTTACCGAACGCGCGTAAATTTCGAATAATTGAAATCCCCTTTGTTTATGCCATGGGTTCGAATTGAAATCCACGATTGTGTATTATACTTGGAAAAAGTATCAGCGTGTAGGGATTTTTGGCCTTCTGGATTCTATTCAAATCCAGGCATAATATTCAAGATAAATTTAGTCCGGCATTGATCCACTCATGCAAATTGCAAGGGGCGAAGGAGAGGTGACTGAATTTTACACTTATTGAATACAAACTCCCTACAAATTCTCACATATTATTCAAGCAGCGGAAACAGCGTAACATGTGTATTGTTTCCTGTAAACAGTAGGCTCAAATTTGTTAAAGAAGGTTATCAAGGTTTTAAAAATCCCAAATTCATAAACTTGACACAAAAGTACACTCACATTTACTTTATTTTACACGTTTTAAATTGACAAAATTGTGGTCAGTAAAATGATTAGAGTTGATGGTATATCAATTAATATCTATAAATAAAAATACTTCACGTTCATTTATGAGTAGCTCAACAATTACGCTATTCGTTTTGTTATTGTTATTAATACGATATTTTTGCTATGTTTAAATACTACCTTTTATAAATGTTGATAAAACAATTTGTATGCACTAAATAACTAAAAATTTCGTACTTTTTATAATTTCTTAAAACACACTAAATTTTCCACATTTTAGCGTATATATTAATCAAGAAATGCTTTTCAGCTTAAGGATTTTGGCAGTTTTCTTTAACTTATTATGAATATTTCACACTTTGAGTGGGAGCGTCTATTTCTAAACGCTTTGCGAACTGTTTGTCAACCTCAACAATTAGGGCGACATCTATCGCTTATATATATATATATATATATATATATATACTGAAGGAAAAAAAATGAAATACTTTAAATTTGTGAAATTTCGAGCATTTTCAAACCGCTATAACTCGGCGTATTTTCAATCGATTTTGATGAATCTTTGAGGGCAAAAAACTTTGAAGTGTCTGCTTTAAAATCATGCATGCGAATTTAAGCGTAACCCCTTCCGCCCACTCTAGCGCCCCCGTGAAAAAAATTTTTTTTTTTGGGAACCATGTCCAACTTTGACGATGTCTACGGAGTTGGAAAAATTTTGTCGGCTCGATCCACCATAAAGACATTAAAATTTGATCAATTCTCTATGCAGGACTCAAAGAACGAAGTTCCTACGACTATTTGACACCAAGTTATGGGTGTTTGAAAAAAAGTGCATTTTGAGGTTTTCCGCACACAACTCAGTGACTTTTCAACCAAATTTGATGATTCTTTCGGGAAAAAATCTCATTTTGGCTCTACTTTAAGGAGGTAAACTCAGATTGAAATGATCGCTTCAACCCCGTAACAAAAAAAAACACGTTTTTAGGCAAAAAAACGTCCAACTTTAGCAACGTGTACCGAGTTGGAAAAATTGTGTCGACTCGATCAACCAAAAGGGCATTGAAATGTGTTCAATTACCTGCAAAAAGTTATGAGTGTTTGAAAAAAAGCGAATTTTGTGGTTTTTTTTACTCCGAAGTTTTTCGACGAAATTGAAATGAAATGAAATTTTCTTTGGATGTTCTTGAGGTATGCAGGAAAATTCATTGTTTGCGCGAAATTACGAATATCGCATTAATAATAATAATAATAATGGTTTATTGGTGTTATTACAAGGTTTACACAGGTCAGATTTAAATTAGTAATAAAAATAAACACATATAACGAGTGAACATATAGATATGATAAAAACAGAGACGCAGGTGTATATAAGATTCTTAGGAAAACTAAAATCAGTTAAAACAAAATAATTAATATGTGAAAGCAAAAATTAGTGTAAGAGGACTAAAAACTAGTGTACAAATAAAATGAGTGCATTTTGTACCTTAGAACTCGATTAACAAAAAACTTTATTTTAGGTCAAAAAAGGCTCACTTTAACGATATCTGTAGGTTCGGAAAAAGATGTGGGCCTAACTCACCACCATTCGTTCAAGAAAAACAAACAAATTAGACTTCAGAAAAAAATGAAACACTTGAGATTTGCAAAAATTTAGGTAATTTTCAAATAGCGATAACTCGGCTTCTATTCAACCGATTTCAACGATCTTTTGATAAATCAAAAGCAAAATGAGTCCTCTGTGAGAGGGTTTATCCCCCACTTAAAGAGAGGGCTCTACGCCCCTCCAAACGGAAAAATAAAAAGTCCACAAAATGCACTTTTTTTCAAACACCCATAACTTAGTGCCAAATCGCCGTAAGAACTTCGTTTTTTGAGTCCTGTACAGGCAATTGAACACATTTCAATGCCCTTTTGGTGGATCGAGTCAACACATTTTTTTCCAACTCGGTACACGTTGCCAAAGTAGGACGTTTTTTGACCAAAAACGTGTTTTTTTTTTTTGTTCGGGGGTTGAAGGGTTCGAAAAAGGATCATTCCAATCTGAGTTTATCCGCTTGAAGTAGAGCCAAAATGGGATTTTTTCCATAAATAATCATCAAATTTGGATGAAAAGTTATGTGCGAGAAACCTTAAAATGCACTTTTTTTCAAACACCCATCACTTGGTGCCAAATCATCGTAGGAACTTCGTTCTTCGAGTTTTGCATAGAGAATTGATTAAATTTTAATGCCTTTATGGTGGATCGAGTTGACAAAAATTTTCCAACTCCATTGACAACGTCAAAGTTAGACATGGTTTCCTGAAAAAAACATTTTTTTTTCACAGGTGTGCAAGAGGGGGGCGGAAGGGGTAACGCGTAAGTTTGCATGCATGACTTTAAAGAAGACACTTCAAACTTTTTCGCCTCAAAGATTTTTCACAGAGCTGAAAATATTTTCCTCGGTACACGTTGCCAAAGTAGAACATTTTTTTGACCAAAAACGTGTTTTTTTTTTGTTCGAGGGTTGAAGGATTCGAAAAAGAATCATTCCAATCTGAGTTTAACCCTTTAAAGTAGAGCCAAAATGGGATTTTTCCATAAATAATCATCAAATTTGGTTGAAAAGTCACTGAGTTATGTGCGAAAAACCTCAAAATGCACTTTTTTTTTCAAACACCCATAACTTGGTGCCAAATCGTCGTAGGAACTTCGTTCTTCGAGTCCTGCGTAGGGAATTGATCAAATTTTAATGCCTTTATGGGGGATCGAGTCGATAAAATTTTTCCAACTCCATAGACATCGTCAAATTTGGACATGGTTTCCTGAAAAAAACATTTTTTTTTCGCAGGGGTGTGAGAGGGGGGCGGAAGGGGTTATACTTAAGTTGGCATGCATGACTTTAAAGAAGACACTTCAAAGTTTTTCGCCCTCAAAGATTCATCAAAATCGATTGAAAATACGCTGAGTTATGGCGGTTTGAAAATGCTCGAAATTTCACGAATTTAAAGTGTGTCATTTTTTTCCTTCAGTATATAAATCGGCGATAGATGTCGCCCTAATTGTTTTTCTATTCTAACGGTTACTTGATTGGTTTATAACGGCAAATTCCGTTTCTCTATCAACGACGACCATACTGTGCTGAAGTAACTCCATTTCCTTCCTTCCTTACTTTTCTTTTCTTATGGAGAAAAGATACCAGTGCCGGTGGGACGAGAGTATGATGGCTGACTATTACTGGTTTCTAAACCATGAAGCGTCACCAGACGACCATAAAAGAGAAGCCAACTTTACTGAAAGATTAGATTTTTAAATGAAATAGAATAGTTATAGTTATCTTCCTCTGTTTATTGGTAGCAATGTTTGCTACGTTAGAAGCCAGGAAGAAGAACAGCTCGGTCTTGTCGTCGATGCCCAGAAATACCTGCCAGTTTGATAGCTCTACTCATCTCCTGACTCCCTTTTCTTCCTTTCTTTTCTTTTCTTTTCTTTTCTTTTCTTTTCTTTTCTTTTCTTTTCTTTTCTATGTGAGCCATTTGACATGGGTCCAATAATTTACAATTATCTACCACCCGACATCAAAAATATAAAGAATTTCACGAAATTTAAAACTACCTTAAAGGAGTATCTTTGTACCAAATGTTTTTATTCCGTAGAAGAATATTTGTAACTTATTTAATGTTTCCCTGGGACGTGTCCAATACAATGTAAATAGTGGACGAATAAATGTTATTATTATTATTATTATTAAAATATGTATTTTATTATACCAGGGGGTAAAAACACCATTTGGCAGCCATTTTGTAAAATGGCGGTTACACTGTTCAGGGATGGCCCTATAGCAAAATATTTTTAATTTTCTGCCAAATTTCATGCTTGTATCACGAAACCCAAAATTCTTCCAAATATTTCACCTATCTGTGGTAATAATAGGCCAACAAGGATTGTAACGTTAATATGTACACAGTATTGCTGGATGTTCTGCCATTATGCATAAAGATGCAGTGAATGTGAATCAGTGCATTCCAAACTAACAATGCGGCTGCAGTGCAATGAATGTTGACGCGCTTTTATATATTTCCACTTTTCCAATAGTTACAGATCTACGGTTTGAGATATACACTTATATTTTCCGTTGATTTATATTGGATATGATCCGACAATGCGGTAAAACCCTGAATGTCTTTGACAGTTTATGTTCCATAGAAAAGAAGGCATCATATTTGTAGCGAAATATTACTCCAGTTAGTATATAAAGCTGTAATGTGTTAGATAATTTATAATAATGTGCACTTTAATAACATATAAAAGAGAGGCGTGTAAGTGGGCATGATAGCCAAGCTCGCGAAGTTTAGGGCGTAAGTATTCAGTATTTATCTTACATTGTTAGCTACAAAGTGGCGCAATATGTATTTTGCATGATAACACGCTGGGATGAAATATGTGAATAAAAGTGTGTCCGGGCGTCTTCAAAGTGATCATTTAATTATCGCGTAGGTTTGATGTGCATTGGGGAGCCACTGGAGCGTAATTCAAAAATGTTTCGTGGCTGGCTTTTTAGGTGTTGTCTATTTATAGATTGTTTTTACTCTATCCAAAGAGAAGTTATTTTTTCATTAGAACTATCCAATAAAAACGGTTGTCCTATATGATGCCGTTGGTAAATGAGGCGTGCACAGAAATTGGCCGGGATAAGCAAAAAAATGTCTCCGGTTTGTATACAAATATAAAATGAAAATATTGCCGTTTATATTAACAGAGTAAAATAAATATGTGCGACTTAAGATATTCCTTGCATGTTTGTAAATAATACGCTTATTATTCATATTCCGTGACGTTTCTGGAAATCAAGAGTAAACGCTACCTGTAATACATGGTGTTATTATCCTTTACCTGCATTCATTCAATTTACATTTATTTCACTTCAGGAATAATTATAGAAAACTGTATTTCTGCAATGATTAAAATAATGGCATAAATAATAATTCAATGTGCTACGAAGAAAAATATTTACAGGCGCATGTCGTTTCAATTTCATTATTTTATCATCCAATGGATTATTTTCATTTAGACTATAAGATGATCCCTATCTTATTATCCATATGAAATATTTTTATTATTTGTTCCATATATTTTATGTATCCTTTTTTAAAATGCACCATACAATATCTACATCTACAGTTCTTAAATTTGTTGGTGAACGAAAAATATGGAAAATCATGAAAAGCTTCGTTGTACATAATGTAGAGTTGTAACAAACACTCGAGACGCTAATTTAAGATGGCGCGCAATCTCCAATTAGCTCCGGAGATTTGTTGTCGGGCTCTGCACAAACGTCTCCAGTGCTCGGTAATACTGTACTCGCTTGTTTTTTAAACTGTGCACATCTAAGCACGTGAAAGAAAATTCGAATGATTATCAAGTTAGGATGCGTAAATGTAGTATTGGAATATTTTCAAATCTTTAATTTTTTTTATAGAATAATGTCTTACACAAGTCATACAATAATTAAATACTACAAAAATAAATTAGGAAGTTGTTTCAATGTACATGAAAAGACATATGTGTATACGTTTCTAAATGTATGAGACTGTTTGTAAAAAGGAACGCCAGTGGCAGTGATTTTATATTTATTGGGGTTGTTTCGCACCAACAAATGACAATCTAAGAATTCCTGGGACAAAGGGCAAATGGCAAGGAACGGGATGAAATTGGACTTTATTTACCAGTCAGTAAGTAAACGAATGTTGGCCGGCTCAAAATGCAAATGCTCTTTGATTATTCGACTAAATTTAGACAAATCAAATTACCCGTAGCACGGAAGAAAGACGCTCGGGTATGGTTAATGTTTAAAAAAAGAATTTGGAATGTGTATTGATCCCGATGCAATTTTTCCGCTTAAATTCTATTGCGTTTACATTTTCAATCGCCGTGTAACATTCGTGGTTCACCATAATAAATGTAAAAATAGTTACGGAAAATATTGAATGAGACAAATTGCTGTAAAAGTGCAAAATATTTCGTGGTGATTTGGTATGCATGCCGGGATGCGAGCATGTATAAGAAATGGTGCGTTAAATTTCAATCGCCTGAAATTATCCACCCTACCGCGATTCGAATCATAAAAATCTGCGAAGACACGTTTCAGATACAATTGTATTATATTCAAATATGTGTGTATTGTAGAAAGTAAAATTCTACGGAGAGAGAGAATTTATTTATTAAAAAAACATTAAATTACATTAATGAATTCGCACAATTGACCAAGGTCTGTTGCAAAATTAAATAATAACAATAAATGAGTATTAAAGTAAGTTAGTTAATTGCCTAATATATCTGTACATACCTTCTACGGAGAATGATTCAGAACTCAAAATTCATAGCAATAAATTGTCACGGGGAAGGTCGCTGCTTTGGGTGAAAACTCACCCTCGATGACCTCCAGCTAGCTCATGGAGTCACCAGAAACACAGAACGATGGGGCGCAGGTAGAAAAACGTCTTATTAGCGCAATAAAAATCGCTGTTATTTACACACGGAGAAAGTTTAGAAAAATGTTCAATGTTCAAAAATATATAAACATAAAAAAAGTCAAGAAAATAATGTCACAAAAAATAAACCGTCACGAAAAACAGTATAGTCGCCAGCACAACACTTAAAATTCGCGAGAGGCAAGAGAGGCCGACGAGATCGCGGATGGATCACCGGCGACAACGGCAGCGGCGGCGAAGGAAGCGGCGGCGAAGGAAGCGGCGGCGAAGGAAGCGGCGGCGAAGGAAGCGGCGGCGAAGGAAGCGGCGGAGAGGGAAGCGGCGGCGAAGGAAGCGGCGGCGAAGGAAGCGACGGCAGCGGCGGCGACGGCTGCGGATACGGCGGCGGCGGAATCGGCGGCTGCGTGGCGTCGTTAGATCGGAGGCTATGGTGACGTCTGCGTCGACTATTGTGACTTAGTCAAAGTCGAATGTTGCACTGAATGATATGAGTCGACTGATTGTTGTATTCTGGGGAGCTCTCCATGGCCTCCTGCTGCACATTTCACAAATTGTTCTGCGAAAACGGTCTAACGATGTCCTCGATGGGAAGATGCACAGCGGTGGAGGCTTATCCCTTCATTGTATTGTTACTGGCAGCTGCACTTCTTTGAAAATGATCTCGTTTGGAAATTTCAATGATGCGGAATTTATGTTAATATTGAAAAGGAGCAATGGTTAGCTCATAAAAAGTAAATTAAGATAATTACACATTTGTTAAGACGCGTTAAGCGCCGATAACAAAATTTACTTCATTTTTTTATATTATATCCAATGGAAAATAAAAGAGGAATAATAGGTGAAAAAACAACTTAGTTAAATATTGTTTGACCATCAGTACACCTACAGACAGATTTCGACCTTCCAGGTCTCATCAGCGCAGTTGGAAACTGATGGCGACACGGAAATTACTATTGGAATATAAGTATTCCAAACACCGCGCGAAAGTGGCGGCATCTATTGCCTAACTGTTGTACTAATTCCAATACGAGTAGCGCAACCACGACGGCAATATTTGATGTTTACATTATTATTGTTGTAATAAAAACAATTACTTAGTTGAATATTGGACCGATTACGACCTTTCAGCTCTCATCAGCTCAGGAGCTGATGGGGAAACAGAAATTACTATTGGTATATAAATATTCCTAACACCGCTAAAGGTAGAAAAAACAAAGTGGCGCCATCTATTGCCTAATTTTTGTATTAATCGCAATACGAGTAACATTACCACCGATAGGTATATGAATGCCAACGGTGGTTATGATTAGTGCAACAATTAGGCAATAGATTCCGCCACTTTGGCGATTCCAACGACTTAGCAGAGACAGCCATCATGCGAATCTTCATTTAACCACGTCAGTTTTATTATTTTCATTTCCATCACACATCAATTTTTTGTAGAGCTACATTTAATTCATAAATCTCAACATGGTTAATATATTTTTAAATTGCATGGAAACACGTGTTAATTAAGTGTGTTACCTTTGTTACATTTTGTGGCTTATGAAACACGTTTGCGTTGATTTGTTTGGCTACTGGTAAATAAGTCGTGACTACAAATCATCACGTCCCTCTTGGAAATGCGTGCGTGACTCTCCTAAGGTGATTTCCAAACTGTAGCATGTATATGGGTGTATTAACATAAAATTTATGCAATTCTGAATGATAGGGACGCAATTTTATTTGAAAGTAACGCTATTAAGCTATTGCCAGAAACGCTATTGTTGATATTTCATAAATCCATAACTTTCGTATACATGCAGTCTTTATTACTACAAAATTGGAATTCATTATAGACATTATAATAACCTCTACCAATTATCATAATCCTTTACAATACGCAATTTTTAAATAAAAATAACATTAGAAGAACATATAAAAAAATTTCAAAAATCTCTAGTCAAAATTGTTGAATTTACAAAAACCAAATTGATTTTGAATTGGCTATACTTCGGCCATTGAGGACGATTTTTTATGGAATTTCGTCTGTGCGTTTTATATTTTTTTCTGCCATGTTTTCATTCAAGTGCTCAAAAAATTAAAACGAAAATTCTCAAAAATCCATATCTCTATTGAAAATTGTTGAATTTACAAAAACTAAATTGATTTTGAATAAGCTATACTTCGGCCATTGAGGATGATTTTTTATGGAATTTTGTCTGTGCGTTTTATATTTTTTCTGCGATGTTTTCATTAAAGTGCTCAAAAAAATAAAACTGAAATTTTCAAAAATTCATATCTCCATAAAAAATTGGTGAATTAACAAAAACCAAATTGATTTTGAATAAGCGATTCTTCGACCATTGAAGATATTGTTATAAGGATTTTTTTCTACGCGTTTTATATTTTTTTCTGCGATGTTTTCATTCAAGTGCACAAAAAATTAAAACGAAAATCTTCAAAAGGATTTTTGAGAATTTTCTTTATTGAAAATTGTTGAATTTACAAAAAAACAAATTGAATTCGAATACTTCTAAATTTATATAATTAGATTTTACAATAATAATACAACAAAATTATATTCCTTTCTTCACAATTTATAAATAATATATCGGTGTTGTTTTAGTAATTAAATCACAAACCGCCTTAGCGTAAATTATAATAACATTTAGGTGATATAATTCGACATCCCGTTTGCACCTTTGATAAACGACTGTCTTAGATTATTTTGTAACGCGATGACGATGCAGAAAACCAAAGGCTGCAGAGAGCCTTACAACACTGTGACCTTATTAGGTCTATTAACACCCTACGTCCAGTCGTTTCCCAGGAATATAACTTCCTTGGTAAGGTCAATTAATTTCCTGGGAACCAATGCCTTGACCCGTTCTAGCGTTATCGCCATTATTCTGGTTGGTCTGGCATTAACTTTTGCGTAGAATATTTTCGGCAGTGTTGTCCACTTTACCAATCTTGTAAAGATGACAATTCACTGGGCTGTAAGAAGAGGTTTTGGTGAGGCGTAAGAGTTGTTTGGCTCCACTTAGCGAGAAGTCAATAAACATTTTGGATTGTCAAAACAATGTACATGATTAATAAAAAATAAACTGACCCGGAAACCCTACAGAATGTGTTTGAGTTTGCACCCAAATCAATTTGTTCCAGTTTAATACCATCAACGTTTATATTTGATCCGGATTATTAAATATATAAATAGTATAGTTTAATTTAAATTGTTTTTAAAATAAAACATTATTTGATTTGAGTATACAAAAAAGGCGGTTATTAAATAAACGACCAGCGATTTCCATCAACGTTTACTCATTCCGGCAAAGCTCATTTCATTCAAGAGTCAATTAAGTGCCTGAAACGAGTATCTCTCGAAAGCTATAATTCCTGAATGGGGAGAACGTGGCGTGGTCTATTATGTAAACAGACAATGTAGAAAATTTAAAAGCTATTCATTGTCCCGGCCTACCTTATTTCGGATGTGCATATGGTCGAGGAAGAAGTCTTTACGGGATTCACACGTAAAGATTTACGTACAGTTTAACAATGCATGCTAAATAAGCAGGCGCACACGTTTCCTATGGGGAAATCTGAGGAATACAATACATCAACAAACGTACACCTCATTCCCCCAACAACGGAATCACAAACGGAAACCCGAACCCGCGGAGACCTCTAAATTAAAAAATAACAGCACTCCTTTCACTACTGTCAAATCCGTTGCTAATTGTTTTATCCCTGCGAAAACTGAATTTTCGAAGCAAAAATATAAGCTCTAGCTTTCATTTATCATATACACTGAGTTCATTTCAAATGCAGAGACTGTACTGACAAAATGTTTAGTCAACGTCTTAACGCTAATACACTTTTGCATGATCATTTTTCTGTTAATAGTAGAAAATAGGGGTTCAAGGTCGCCGATCGGGGTGGCCGGCGCATTCGGCCATCTTGTTATGCCCTCAAAATTCAAAGAAAAAATTTGGAGCCGTTTTCGAGTTTACCTGAAGAGTTTTTGCGGCGAAAGACGTCACGAAATTTTTCCGGGAATTTTTACTTTTTTTCACGTTTTTCTGCTGTTTACACCAAGTTTTTGGAGTGACCCGTAAAAAATCCGAAAAAAATGCCGTTCTCTAGTTTTGGATGTAATAAAATTAAATCAATTAAATCCGATCACACAACAGACCGGAAAAAAATACACATAATTTTACAGTGGAATAATTTAAGAAAAACCACATTTTTGGTAAAAGTCGAAAATGACAGTTATTAAGCATGCAAATCTCATTTTTTAAATTTTTAAAACAACTTGTAACTCAAATCGCGCGAGGGCCGCCACACCCATCTTATCCTACTACCCCCTTTTTGCTTTGTACGTTCCTCGGAACTATTATATACACACAGAAAATGTTATCAATATATAAAAATCTACCACAAACAATTGGAAAACTTAAAACTAAATACTCGACTTCACAAACATCCGGAGAATAGCTTGGAGCGTAGCCCACAGATGGCGGCTGTATGAAGTAAACTTAAGCAGGTCAATGGATTGTGTCGTGTTTCGCTTATTGTTGCCATGATATTGCCATATTCGCTCGAGGAACGCACGAAAATCAAAAAATTAATAATCCCCTCGTTCCCGGATCCAGATTTCATTTCCTTCATCCCACCCACCTTCAGAAGGTCTTAATTAAAAATACCGACATAATTACAACGGCAGGGGCCGCCCTTCGCCCCGAGTGCTTATAATATAATAAAAATGCAATAATATTTATTATTGTTATTAAGAAATATAAATAATCACTATGAGGGCATTGACCAATCTTGATTCATCTATTATCAATGGGCAACGGAGAGAAAGGCGATTGTAGTTGAGAGAAAGAAGTCCTAAACTCCAAAATGCGTCTCTAGGGGAACTATGCGATAAACCTATAGAATAATAGAATACGTCAGTTTCGAAGCTTTGTAGGTGGGTTAATGCAATCGAATTATTGTGTTGGAGTGGATGCTATTTAGTGGTTGTCGCGTTTTAATTACAGTAGGAAAATTTGCTTTGCTAATTTAATTTTACATATCCATCAAGGTGAAATGTAGGAATAATACACCAATGCTAAATTACACTGCTTTACAGGAGTTTTTAAAATGTAGACAGATTATAATTATTGATGGAATAATTGAGGAATAGACTAATCGACTAACTTGAGTAATAAACCAGTTATTACAAAAGTTGAGCTGATTTCAAAATGCTAATGAAAAATAACGCAGGTGATATTTAACCGTTGCCATATATTAAAGGTGGGAATTCATTTGCCTGCTATTAGTGCTTTACGTGGCATCTTTGTGGTTTTGTTTGCGTAAATTTCTTCCGTTCCACTAATCTATGGCATATTTTATTATCGAATTAACCCGCGGCTGCCGTTTATTGGAAGAACTCGAATTTATTCGCCACCCTTTTTCATTAATTGCTATGAAATTTTGATGTGAATTTCTGAGGGAAGGCAATACCGGAGTTGTTTATCAGAGAAGGCGATCAAATATCACGCGAAGCTTGATACAGCTGCGGATAATATTTTATTTAAGTTTTCCAGGTTTCAGCGATTGAGCGTAAATAAAAAATCCAATTATTAATCTCGCGTCGACGCCAAATTTGCTTAAAACCCCGGCGTATATTTATTAAATAAGCGCAAAATTGAACGCACAGCAAACGAACGGGGATGAATGTACAGTATTTATAAGTTCTCGCTTTCTCCCTATTTAATATAAATTGAAGAAATTTTCTTAAGGGTTCCCCTTTTCTTGTATAATTTGTGTTTATTTGGAGGATTGATTGTCAACCACACCCCGGAATACGCTGATATTTTGCATGGCTGCTGATCTTAACAATGCACGCTCTACGTGCCGTACGAATTTCTAAACTTGTTTTCTTTACACACTGTTGTCGACATAATTGAATGTATTCGCAACTCAATTCCAGTGTGTATTTTATTAGAGCGATCAAAATTAGTTGTCCCCAAACACCCAAAAAGTTATTGTTATTTCCATATCTTGTCGGATTTGGTTCAGTACAGCATTCCGGCAATAGATTCCACCACTTTGGCGTTTTTACCTTTAATAATATAGTGACGGCATTTTTCAATCGTATTGAAACTGAAAATTATATATTAAATAATTTAGATTAAATTTATACGGTGATCGCCCAACACAAATAGAAACCTCCGAGTTGGTAATTATGTAATACTATGATGCGAAAATGTTGGGAAAGCGGATCATAGATCAAAGCACAACAAATTCCCCAAGGACTAAAACACGATCCTTGGAAAAGTCGTTCGCTAAGATAACAACAGGAGCTAGCATTATTAAATAAAATTATTTACGGAGAATTGCATTTAAAATGGGCGGTTTTTAATTCATCGGCGAGTGGGATGCTCTCATGCATCGCTTTTCGAGGGTCAAATTCTTTTGAACTGTTAAGGGTTGTATTATTTTTAGAACTAATCTCTCGAATACCGAAGCATCAAATTGCAATTTAATGCATTTTACCTTTATCTACTAATTTCCGTATTTGGCGGAGGGCCTGGTCCGCATATGATTATCGATTTGAATTATAGGTAATTTCCGAATTTACGTAAAATTATTATATATTCCATTCGCGACGGAATACAATTACACAGCATTAACACCGTAACCGGTTGAACAAGCCGCGGTTTGTAATTTAAAGCCATTCAAATCAAACGAGCCATATTCCCACAAATAAAGAAACAGGCGCACGTAGTTGTCAAGATTTTTGATGTTTGAACAGCGACACGTTTAAGGGACACTTGTCTGATTCGAAGGAAATCATTTCTTCCTCACTGGTCAATCCGGGCTCCGTGATTTGTTATTTTATCCTGATCTTAACTCGATTTCCGGTAGTTCAGTTCAAATTTATTTTATGATATAACTATTAATAAATTCCTTATTTATATAATAATAATAATAATTATTATTATTATTATATTTATTGACCACTCAAATTTACGGATTACAAAATTTACAGATTACCAAAAAAAGACCGTTGCAGTAAAAGGGGGTCATGTAAAAGTAATGATGGGTAAAAAACCAGCTTAATTATATCTGAATAAAGGATTATAACTCTTGATTTAGAATTTAAAATAATTGATATTTTTCATCGTAGACGTGGCGCGCACTGGCAACTTGACTTTTTAATCATTGTGATGGTTGCGACCGTTACTACGTGGTAGTTCATAATTGGTCGCGTTCGTCAGACTAAACAGTTAGGTGTTTGCTGCCAACCGTAGGGGGCTTTTCTGATGAACGCATTGTTGATCGTGAACAAGTTCGTCCAGCGGTCGCTATTTTACCAATCGTACAAATTAGACTGATTGCTGTTGGAATCAAGTGTTGAAGTTGCCGCCGAAATGGAGGTTATAAAAGTAGCGTTCATCAAATACCAACATTCAGCATTAATCAAAATAAACATGTTGACAGTTAAACATGTTGACAGCGAACGCACCCATTGTTCAACTCCAACGCTTAATTCCAACACCAATCGGTCTAATTTGTATGATTGGGAAAATGGCGACCGCTGGACGAACTTGTTCAAGATCAACAGTGCGTTCATCAGAAAATACCCCAACGGTTGGCAGTAAACTCCCAACTCTCATCAGACAAAACAGTTTGGAAATTTGACTAATACACTTTTTACGGTTCTTATTTGAAAAACCAATATTGTTTTCCCGAGTTTATATGTGCGATAGAATAATGTATTTCGTGCGCAGTAAACAGTTTCCAGTGTCGTGTTAGTATAAACAATGGTGAAAGCGTTATTTTTAATGCTTCGGATGTTTATTACTAATTATGCAGAATTCACAAGATCTGGACGCTGTTAGGAATTCATAAATTCAAGCGTACGCAACAACAAAAAAATCCACCGTCTTATTTTACCTAGTAAGGCCATTATTTTATTATTACTCTCGCACAACAGTTATAATTGGCTTCAAAGATTTACACGGAATACTAAATACTTCATTCTTCATCATAAATAAAAATGTTTCTCTTATTTAAATACTGAAATACTTATAGAGCAGGGGTGTCCAAACTTTTTGCTGCGAGGGCCAGATTGGTATTTAAATCCAATTGCGGCGGGCCACGTGAATTAAAAAAAAATATTTATGGCTAAAGCAGCATTGAATTTTATTGTTTACGGTTAATTACAGGTACATCAATCCTAAACCAACATGAGTGAATTATTCATAATTAGAAAATTATTTCATGCAACTTTTAACGGGGGGGAGGGGGGGGGTGCGGTGGTCTAGTCATGCTCACGGGCCTCGTGGTCGTGGGTTCGAATCCTATTCGGGGGTCACTTTTTCGGAATGAAGAAGTGGCCGTTCGGGTCCATGGATGTTCAGTGTGTGTCCCCCCACTCATCATATATAGTAAATAATGATTATATATATAAATTAAATATGAGAAATTCATACAAAAAAAAAAAATTTAATGAAAATTTCCTGTAAATGTTTTTTTTTTAATCTGAAACACTAAAAGTCGATCAAGTTACCTTCCTTGTACTTATCCTTAATTTAATCGTTAAATTAAAGCGACGTCGGCAACATTGCAGTCAAATGGATACATATTTTTAAATGAAACGGATTCGCGCGAAAAATCAGTATTTTTCAGAAACCTTTGCGGGCCGGATAAAATAATAGTTTGAAGACCTTTAATATAGAGCATTGGATGTTTCTAGCTGTGCCGTTTAGAGCAAGTAAATTAATTGTTTAGCGTTTACCTACGGTTATATACAATTGCCTCCGCTTAATGAAAAACAAGTGTATTTTGTGTTCGGGGCAAGAATTGCCGCATAAGGGGATTATTTACAAATCCATTAATATTTAATGTAATTGAATATCCGCTAAACATACCCGAGAAACAATTTCTTTTCGGAAAAAATCCTAAGAACAAAGCAAGCGCTAATTGCTCGTAAACAGAATGATAATAATGGAATTATGGTACTCCTTTATAATAATATCAGTGTGAGTAAATAATTATTTATTTCTATAGCAAAATGAACGAACTCGATAAAAATAGGGTGTCATTAAAAAAAAATGGTGATGTGGCCATCATGTTACTTTCTCCGACTTGATGGTATCATAGCCATTTATATTTACGTTTTCATGGTTTATTTTCAATTGAAATCATATTTTAAATGTACATCGAGTGTTGTGTAAACTCGGATGAAACTGACGTTTAAATTATGAAAGATGGAAAAATTATACTTCAAATTTACTCAAAAACTAAAGGGATTTCGAAAAAAACTTATTCTTTATAAGTTGTTCATTTTAGCATTCTCTACAATTATTATTAACATAAATTTGCTATAACTATTATCGTTTTATAATTATAAACCAAAAATAAAAAAAAGATAATATATTTTTTTTCGAATGAAAATGATTTTATGAAAAATACTTTCAAGCAAAAGATGTTCATTTCTTTGTTGTCTTCAAAGTTTGTTTAAATGTTTTTGTGATATTTTTCATATTTAAGAATATATTGGCAAAAAACAAAAAAACAGTTAAGGTAAACGCCCACTTCCGGTGTATGAAATTTTACCAAAAGCTTTTCAGTTCTTTAGATTATCAAATAAGACGGATGTATAAAGTTTCATATCAATTGCTCTATTAGTTTTTGAAATACAGCGCACACAGACAGACACACACACACACACACATTTTTTTTTTTAGAAATTGTTGAAATGGCATCTAGGGACCCCAAAACGGATATTTCCGTAAAAAATTTTTTTGAAAAAAATCACGATCACAATACTTTCTCGTACTTCGTAACGGAGAAAGTAAAAATAGATGACGCCATTACTCAAAAACAAATGATGGCTGAAAATCGAATTAAATGCAAAAATGTGTATTTTTATCCCAAAATATTTTATTTCGGTTTTACTGAATTTATTCCATACAGTATAATATTTTCTAAATTTCAATACTAGGCACCTACATTTAGTGTTATAAATAAACGAGTGAAGTAAGGAATATAACTGTGTTTAATTATTTAATTACGTAACTTCACATAACTCACAAATACATAATAACTAGGCGCGGATTCTACTCCCGGTTTTGTCATCGGTGGTTTTTCTCACCGATATGACGCGTTCATGATGTTTTCCTGGCCGAGTACTGTATTCTATTCGGTCGTGAAATAAACCACGATGACAAAAATCACCGAGGGTAGAATCAGGGCCCTAGTTTTTAGAAAGACTTCAAAATTAAGTGCAGGTCTTATGATGCTGTGTAGAAAATAGGTTTTTTATTTTATAATAAATGATATTTGTTAGTGCACAACAATGGATAGATTTGGATGGGTATAAATTTCAATGAGTTTATTGCTGGCCTTACAAGTGAGCTTTTGGAAATAGGCCTTCCGGGAGTAATGTATGCTGATTCGGTAATAAAGCTCTATTACCTTGGGATTTGTTATACCATAAATGCTCTAATGATCAGTGAATATTTTTTTTATAAAAGAGATTCGTAAAAATTACGTGACCGGATCATATATTACAGAAGATATTTAAATTTATATAAGCGATATTTCACGTACCGGTGATTTTTCACTGGTATTAAAAAATCACAGGTTGCTACTGTTACAAACTTCACTGTTACCTAAAATCATTGCTACTTAAAATCACTACTTCTTAAAATCGCTGCTACTTAAAAAGCGATTGCTACTCAAAATCACTGCTATTTAAACTGTGACTGCTACTTAAACTGTGATTTATATTTAAAACGTGATTGCTCCCTAAATATTTGTTACATTAATATGGATACAAATAAAAGTCATTTTTATTTTTAAAGGCTATCGACCAGTGGTCTTTCCGCCATCTTGTTTTGGTCTTCATCTTCTTTCCATATACGAGTATACAGCGGTGGGTTTTGATGGACTATATCCACAGGATAATCTAAAGTTTCTGTTGTAAGGCCGTGAATTTTGTAATTCGTGGAGCTAAAATTTTACTCGGATATTTGTTAAATATTTTATTAATCGTCATTATTTTTATTTTCAATAGTAACAATTATGAAATATATTTTAAATTTTTTCGTGAAAGTAGAATAATTGTCGATTAATTTTTTTGTGTAAAATATAAAATAACTACTTAAAAAGAGCCTACGAATCGCATCAAAACAATTTTCATTACATCCGAAATTATACAATTATGCTCACATGTAACTATTTTCCGCAAGAGTGAACATCATCAAATTTCCCATCAGAATATTGTGTCATTAATATCAGCAGCAACGAATTTCAGCGCTGTTGGAACACCACAAAAAATAGTGTTTAATTGAAACATTCTGTATGGGCAAATACATATAAAAGTAATCCGAAATTAATACAAAAGCAGTGCATTACAAAGGCCAAACGTGCGACAATACAATCATTCTATTGTCAACAGCCGAGGTCGTGAATGCAGTCCTATCGTTTACATTTTTTTTTTTAGAAAAAATCATATAATAATCAGAAAAAGGGTGATATAAACAAATATCTTTATTAATAGTAATTTACACATTTTTAAGCTACGCGCATAGTTGTCGGAATCGGACGGACGGCACGCATCGGCTAAAATTGCTTAACACAGTTGTAAACGAGTCAACGCACATTTATCGGATAAATGTGCGTTGACTCGTTTACAACTGTGTTAAGCAATTTTTGCCGTTGCGTGCCGTCCGTCCGATTCAGACAAGTGTGCGCGTAGCTTTAAGATACATTTGGCAGAAAGACCGATGGTCGATAGCCTTTGAAAATAAATAAAAAATGCTATTTGTATATATTATGTCTATATTAATGTAAGAACGAATAAAGATCTTTTAATTGATTGATATTGGAGGCGTTCACTTCGTAATTATTTATAAAGATCATTGAGTAGTAAGATACTCGTACATTAAAAAAATCTTGGAATATCACTATCGACTAAAGATCTTTCAGCCTTTTGGTGATATTATTCGTCATTATTTTAATTGAGCATAATATAAATTCCGCGCTCAAGAAATTACCAGAATTAATTAATACATAAACGCACGAATTTATAGCAGCTAAAGCTAGGGAAAGTTTTGCTGATAATTATTATTAGTTATTACGTAAAAATCTTAATATAATGAAATTTACGCGAGACCTTCTCTTGAAATTATAATGGCGTAAGTCGTAAAAGGAAATTTATTATTAACAGGGATGCTGCTAGGTCTCTGAAACCCTGCCATAATCGTGCAGAATTCTTGGTGCGTGGGGTTGGAGGTAAACAAAACGGCAAATATTAGGTTTCACTAATTAATAAAAGACAAGAGAACATCATAAGCACACAGCTGTCAACTACTTGATGCAAGAGTAAATTGGTAGTCAGGTGTAACTTATGTGCTACTCAGAAATAGAAAGTTTTGTCGCTATTTATTTTTCCCAGAGATTCAATGAATTGATATACCGCGCTTTCAATAATTCACCGAACATGAGGAACGCGGGAGATGCAGTTGGAGCGACTCGGAATGAGAGTGGGGGTTCCACTGCGGCTGCTATTCTAAAGGCAGCGTTGCCAGCTTGGGGTTTTTTCCCGAAAATGAGGGTAAATTATTGTTTTGGGGTGTATTTTGGGGAACTTCAATCAATGTATATATGTATCTATGTAAATAATAAAGTATCTATCTAACTATCTATCAATGGAGTATTTTTTAGGGTGGGTATTTTATACGAGGGGTATTTTTGGGGAAATTAATGAACATTTGCCAAAAATCATCAATACCATGGTAATATTGCACAACCATAAAGAAGTCAGTAATTTTCTTCAGCGACGAGGAAAAACCTGTGACATCATTTATGGAAGTTGTCCTAAATATTTTAATTTTGGTCAATTTTTTTAATAGTTGAAATTTTCGGTTTTTTAGTTGTTTTTCAATTTTCTTAGTTTTTTTATCCTAATTATCAATTTAAACGAGCGAATTTTTTATTGGTCTACACACGAAATTTTTAACATGAATTGTTGATTTTTATGGGTATTTTTTTAGGTTTTGAGGGTATTTTCGAGTTTTTGATTGTTTATACTTCATTTTAGATTTTTTTAACCTGAATTATTGTTTTTATGGGCGATTTTTCTAAATTACTTTCGAGTTTAGAGTTTCGGCAATTTATTTTGGGATAAAGTTATTTTTAGGGCTGAAAATGGCAAATTATTTTTCTTTTGCTTGAATTTTCAATTTTTTAGTCTGCATTTTTCATTTTTTATTGTTTGCCTATATTTTAGATGTTTGGTCTGTGTATTTCATTTTTTGTTCCAAATTTTAGAGTTTTTGGCTTATAAACCGAAATTTTCAAATATTTAGTTGAAATTTTCGTTCTTTTTCTGGTCTGCATTTTTTATTTTTGCCGATTTTTGGTCTAAATATTATATTCTCAGTTTTTCTTACCTTGATTATTAATTTTAACGAGCGAATTTTTGATTGATCTTTACTTTGGAGATTTTTAACTTGAATTGTTGATTTTTGAGTGCAAACTTTTGGCTGGTATTTTCGAGTTTTTTTACCAATTTTATTATTTTTTGCTTTCATTTTAGAAATTTTGACCTGAATGATTGTATGAAGATGATGGTTGCGACCGTTACTATGTGGTAGTCCATTGTAAGGTAACTTTGAATTAAACAACTTTCGACGTTTTTTACCACTATTTGTAATTTAACTCTAAACTCAAAAATAATTAAAAAAAATCTCCATAAAAACAATAATTCAGATAACATTGAATTGAACAACTTTCGACGTTTTTTTACTACTATTTATAAATAAGTTACCTGAATTATTGTTATTATGGAGAATTTTTAAAATTATTTTTGAATTTAGAGTTTCGGCAATTTACTTTGAGGTAAAGAGTTATTTTTGGGGCTGAAAAAAAAGTCATTTTTCTTTTGCTTGAAATTTAAATTTTTAGCCTGCATTTTTATTTTTTAGACCAGGGTTTTTGATTTTTTGGCCTATATTTTAGATGTTTTTGGCATCTAAACCAAAATTTTCGAATATTTAGTTTAAATTCTCTCTTTTTTATTTTTGCCAAGAGTTTTCAATTTTTTACCAATGATTTTAGTTCTGTTGCCCTAATTTTTAAATTTTAATGAGCGAATTTTTCGATCTATACTTTAGAGATTTTTAACTTGAATTGTTGACTTTTGTGTGCGAACTATTGGCTAGTATTTTCGAGTTCTTTGACCAATTTGTTGATTTTTTGCCTTCATTTTAGATGTTTTAACCTGAATTATTGTTTTTATGGGAGAATATTTCGAATTATTTTTGAGTTTAGAGTTTCGGCAATTTACTTTGAGCTATTTTTGGGGCTGAAAAAAAGTTATTTTTCTTTTGCTTGAAATTTAAATTTTTAGCCTGCATTTTTATTTTTAGACCAGTGTTTTTGATTTTTTTGCCCTATATTTTAGATGTTTTTGGCATCTAAACCAAAATTTTTGAATATTTAGTTGAAATTCTCTCTTTTTTTGCAATTTCTTACCAATGTTTTTAGTTCTGTTACCCTAATTTTTAAATTCTAATAAGCGAATTTTTTATTGGTCTTTGCTTTAGATTTAAATGAATTGTTGATTTTTATGAGCGAATTTTTGGCTGACATTTCCTAGTTTTTTGGTCCAAGGATTTGATTTTTTTACCCTATAATTTAGATTTTGCAGACTGAATTTTTGATATTTTTGGCATGTACTTGGTTTTTGTATTAATTTTAGGTTATTTGTTTAATTTTAAATTTTTTGTTTTAGTGTTTTTAATTTAATTATAGTGGTTGTTTTAAGATAAAACTAATGTAATTTGATATTTAGCTAGAAAATACAGCCTGCGCGATTTGTGTTTAAGGAATTACTAAATTTTCAAATATTTCGATTCGGTTTTTCATTTTTTTTTCGAAATTTTTTGAATCAAAATAATAATTTTTGCAGCCAAATTAGTCTTTTTTTTAGTAATTGTTAAATTTAATACTTTGGCCCGGAATGAAACTGATCACCCGGTATAACTGGTACTGTTTGGAAATTATGAAAAAAAAATGCGAGCAATTTTAAATAATTAATTAGCGATGCTTTCCGAAAAATTAAAGAATTATTTGGAGGATACCACAGCTTGATTAAATATTTTCTAATTTTTTAAACGGCCTTTTTGTACTACCGGAGTTATAAAACTTTTTTTAGTGCAAATTCCGAAATCTTATCAGCTCTCTAATCCCAGTGTTGCCAGATTGGCGGTAAATTAAGGTTTTGAGGAACTTCAATCGATGGGGTATTTTTTGGGGTGGATATTTTATGCGAGGCGTTTTTTTGTGAAATTACATCTTAGATCAAATCTAAAAACGCTAATTCTGACGAATTTAAAAAAAAATCTCTACCGACTTAGAAGTTTATTATTAAGTACATGCGTTGAATAGTTATTACGATATAAACAAACAATTAACTCGACAAGGTTAATTAAACTTTTACCAAAATTGATGCGGTAAATGACGCATCCTTTACACATTTAACACTAACAAAGCATTTTGATTGCCTTTATATTTGCGCTACTGTGTACATTGTAATTACCACATAAATGCACGATAAATGCAAAATTATATGCCGAATATAAACGTGCACGAAATACATTTTCATGAATAGTATACTTAACTAAAAATTAATTACCATAAATTTCAATTACCTATTTTTGATATTATCCGTATGATACACGAACATATACGCGAAAATTTGCATGGGTGATAGTTGCACATGGAAATAGAATTTCCGGTTAAATTAAAAAAAAAGAGAGAAACACTAATTATTCCATCTCGAATTAAAGTACAATTAAACCCGACCCATAACGTTGATAAAAGTAATTACGTTTTTATGGTGGGTTTAGAGTTTTAAAATCGTAATAAAATCTATTAATTCAATTGGGTGTGCGTGGTTTAACATGATCAAACGAAACATTCGTGTAATCTGTAGTATCGCATTATTTTTAATATTTATAAGCCGTATTAGGGAAATTGACGAACAAACAATCAATAAAACATCCGTCATTGCAACTGTAAGTCATATTTTAAATTCCACTATTTCATGTGTCGACACGTCAATAATATAAATTCTAAAGCAGGCCGATTTTTAGAAAAATAGGTTGGCTTAGAAAACCGAAAATGTATGATTAATGTTGTGACATGACAGCGCTTGATTTTGCCAACATTTTGTATTCAGCGCGGAATCGATGGATTTATATGAAAAAAATATTTTTTCGTTCACGTGCCGGCCCCACGTAATTGAATTTTTGACTTATTATTCTCCCACCTGGAACTATTTCAGCTATTTGGTCCTGTTACAATTTTGTTATATCACGCATAAAAGAGTAATTAAAATACCTCATTGTCTTTATGTTGTTTCAGACCACCCGTATAGGCCAAATATCTCGCAAAATACACATAAAAAAAGCTCTATCGCGTAATGAAATGTGAACCGACCCCCTCCCCTCCCTGGAGCGGGGTGGGGGGCAACTTGAAATCTTAAATTATATTGCAGATTTGGATTCTACGCTAAAAAATAATATATATAGTTTTTTTGATTAGCCACAGATGGCGCTGTAATCGGCAAAAACTGTAAAAATGACATTTATTTAATCCAAATCTGCAGTAAAAAATTAGGGTTACTATTTAAGATTTCAAAGTTGACCCCAGGGGGCGGGGGTCGGTTCACTTTTCATACTATATGAAAAAGAGAAAAAAAAGCTTGAAAAGCTGAAAAAAGTTGATTATTTTGAAACTTTTTCCCAATTGAACACTTGTATGATTTTTTACATTCCTGACAAGTGTATCGACAATTGCTTCATTCTTAAAGTACAAAATAACTCTTAATTAACTTAATAATTTTTTATCACGTCATGAATGTGGAATAGTGAAATATCAAAATGTGAACATTTTATTCGTTCCCGAATTTATTCATCGATTTCCGGACCTGTACACATTTTATTTTTATTGGTGTGATTCATATCAAATTCGAATCATAAATGCATTGTAATTTCACGGGGTCATATTAATTAAAACTTACGCGGTATCACGGTTTCAAATTTATTGTTCCGGCTTTTTGGCGATCGGCGTTTGATCGTTTTTCAGCCAAAAAGTATACTTGGTGTATTTAAATAATTACAAACCTCGCGTTTCGATTGTAGAATTTACATAATTATGATTGTGCTGGGAAACGTTGGCCACGGGAGGGTTCATAAATTCGGAATATATTTAGGGAGCAAAATTTAATTAATACATACATTTCATTAAAATATCACAAATGCGGTTTATTAGATGTACCATTTAATAGTCGTATTTCATGTTTGGTCCCATAGGATTCCGTTCGATATTCAAATTTAACCTTCTAAAACGCATTCGTTCAATTTAAAAAGTGCTAATTAGTAAATTAAGGGACGTGATCATGCTTATTTAATATAGGGCAGGGAGAGGGCGGATGCGCGAGGGACGGTAATATAACCCTTTATTGTTTCCTAAGTGATCCTCAGTCTTTAGGACTAGAAATTTAACGAAAAAAGTAAGGAGATTAAAAAAGTGCTCCAGATAATTTTCTTAACTTTACACTTCGGGGTTTGCTTTTGTTTCTTATCAAACTGTTGTCTTTGCTGCATTCGGGAAATTAACAATGGAAACTCCGCGCCCTCCAAACTGAGAAACGAAATGAAATTATAATATTTATCATAATAATTCTAATGATCACTTGAATAAGGGGCGCGTCTAATTTCCATTTCTATAAAAACTTAGTGTTATCGGCTAATTGCATAATTTATTCCGCAAATAATGAATACTTTTGAGTTATCCATGGGTTTTGGGTTTGCTGAAAGTGACTTAGTCTAATTAGAGAAACAACTAACGTCACAAGGGCGACAAAGCGGGGGTCGAATTATTAATTGAATTAATTAATAATGTCCCCCCTTGAACCCCAAACATCATTGCTCGGGCAATTAAAGTGTAGTTCCTGGAAGGAGTAAACCAGAGTCGTAGGCACTATTGATCCTCAAATTATGTTCAATTTTACTCATCACTGAACTATACCTAATTTCACCGAAAAACAGGGAAAACTTTGTACACTCGCATATTTTCAAACAGCAATCGATAGCTCTATAGTTGTTCAATGCTTTCGCCTCGGATAATTGTTCACCAACAACAAAAAATAAATGATTGTGGTACGTTTACTACTATTACGGACGCGTAGATTTAAATTAAGTTTTAAGCTGGTGAAACGCGATTGTATTCTAAAAGAGATCGATGTAAATAATAGATCATAATCATAGAACAAATTCTTAACGGTTTGCGAAAAAATATTTTCTTTATTAATAAAAAAGTTAGGTTTCACTGTAATAATAATTATTAAGAAATATTAATAACACTTGAAGATATTTCAGAGTACAAAACTACATGTACCGTTTTTTGGAGCACTGTGTATACAGGGTGCCCGTTTTTGGAGCTCAAGCATGGGGATCTCGATTATTTGAAGAGATACATGGTCGGTTAAATTAGAGCAAAGTTGCCCAATCTGGAGTGTAACATAATGCCGTTTTGAAATACAAAATATTCCTACTACTTCTTAAGATATCCGAAAAAAATCGAAATTTTCAAAAAATGTTTTTATTTTTTTGCGAAACTATTTATAAAGATCCTTTAAAACAATTGACACTTTGTACGCTCTACAACGTGGTGATATAATAATAAAAAATGGACGTTTTGATTTTCGGGAAACATCTTCAACTTCGTTTTTTCTTATGGGCGCTATCTTGTATTTTTACATTTTCAAATACAGATTTTTTTTTGATCATGTGTTGAGATTGGTCTAGCAATTTAATGGATATGCCAAAAATCCTGTTTTTGCAAAGAGTGTCTTGGAAATGACAGCTACACTTTTGTTTAATAAAGTAATTTATTAAAAACTAACGCAAACTTGTTTGCCGAAAACATGTTTGTTTACATTTATGACGTAAATATATTTAAATAGCAAATGACTAAAAAAACAGAATAGAGCTGATCCTACCGTTAGACCCAACTGCCCAGAACTGACCATATGGCAAAAAAAAGCTCCCAATGAAAGAAGAAAACACATTTATAATTTTTGGAATGCAGCTGAGGTAACTTTTACAAACTAATTATCTTGAGCTTTAATTACATCTAGTTTTTGTTATTAATAGAATAATTAATTACGAGAGAAATTGTAAATAAACGATAAGATTTATCTTTAATCCGAAACAGACCGATGAGATTCGTGCGATACAGCGATAACCCCACCGCGTTATATAATCAGGCGCATTTTGGAAATAGAGATAAACACCTTAATGAGTTCGTCCTGAAAATATGACGACTTATTCCGGCCCCTCGCTAAAAAGCGAATTTGAATAATTCCTCGGTGCTTTAATGAAAATAGACCTGCTAATAGGCAATAATAATACATAATTTTGTGTAAATTTGTATAATATAGCCGGGCTAATGTACTGCAAGCGGATTTTCCGCTGATTAAATTTAAAAAATTGAACCACCTTTGAATATTCATTCGATGGCTTGGAATACGCGATAGTTAAAATTACCACGCACAAAAACAATTTACGCACATTTAAAATGGTTAAATTTATCATAATTCCCGTCAATAATAATTACAAGTGATACCTTGGAGTTTCGTGCTGTATTTGATCAGATTAGTGAAGTCAAGATATGAAGGAAAACACCAGCTACATTAAGATACGGATCTCCACATGCACTTTTACAATTGCGCCATTTCATTACAGTGTTTTAACCCAGTTGCAATAATGTATTAAAAGGTAATTTAGAATGGTCATTTTTGGATTCAACCCGTACAGCCTGTTACAATGAAAAATATGATCAATTTCGTTTTCAGCAATTAAAATATATAGTTAGCTTGACGCTAATTAGGATTTGATTTAATGCAATTTTAAGTATTTAGAAATCTGTGCCTGGAAATAATTTTCAGGGCTAAAGCGGATTTCATTTGTTAACGTTTAAGAGAAACAGTTATTTGTAGGAACAATTTAACAGTGATTTAATCTGTTATCTCTGCAGGATTCAAGTAATGAGTGCTCTCTGATTGATTGAGTGCGTTTTAGCCTGATTGGATTTTTCAAGATTCCTACGTGAGATCCGGACGACAGCGCAATTTTCGTTTCACTTACCAATTTTGATGCGCTCGTACATTCCCATCCGAATTAAAGCTAATGGCGTAATTCATTTTTAATATGTAACACCTTTTAAAAATTTCCTCCGGCCGTGTTTTACGGCGGTTTTATTATAATTTGCTGCTGGCGGAATTTAGGATATAACCAATTTTATTTCTCAATCTAAATTCTCGCGTAAAACATAAATTACTGTTTTATGATCGGTTCCGGCTCGATCTTTACACACCACCGGCCCTTTAACATGTATAAACACAATTCACGTGCTGATTTATTTTCCATAAATAATTAATAATGCTACATAATATTGCAAACAAATTCGCAGCGCGCTCCGTGACCCAAATGGCCGAAGGGCCGCCTATAACTATCTCCTTTTTGTTACGTGGTCCCCATTATGTAAGACACTAATTCACTTTTGTAAATGCATTACCTTTGCCTTCGGTTATGTAATTTAAGGAATCGAGTCAAAATTATTTGACCCAATATTGAACTACTACCTCTTATTATAATTATTTAAAAATATATAACATACTAGTATGATGCATAATATACAAAATAATTGCCATGTAGTTACAGATAAGAACAATTTATACAAGTCACTTCGTACATAACCGAAAACGTTGAAAGATGTGGGTGGTTATGGTATTTGACCTATTTTTTATAACTTGGGTGACTTATTTGAGCGCAAGGTAACTTTAAATAACAGCTCACATCTACATTATTATTAATCTATAACTCGGAAATATGTTATGAATATTTTATATAAAACGATTCATACATAACCCATTTACACAAACGCAAGTAACTGTAGATATCACATACTTTATTAATATTCATGACTACCAGCGGCGGCTCGTGGATTTCCATAGGGGAGGCAAAGACAAAGATGCCGCTCGTACTGCTCTACTTACTCTAATACAGACTACAGTTTCGACAAATTTAAAAAGTTTTTAACGACAAATTAAATAAATATGTTGAAATGCAGGGTATCTGGTGCATGCGCCGGGTAACACATGGTTATTTTAATAACCATTCAGAAGTGTAATAATAAATAACAATAATAATTGTAATTACAAAATATTTTATGTCAACAAATCGTTTTTTAAAGCCACTTTAGATTATTATTTATTATGGCTATTGGAATAATTGATAAAACGAGTTTTCTGCAAACGTGTAAGGAATTGCGATAAGGTTGTAATTAGGAAAAAAAATTGTTTTTTAATCCCGCATAAAATGAGATCAAAATATACAGAGGCTGATATGGGTTGTTTTGGTCTTTGGCACCCCTTTGCGGCTGGTGGCGCTGACGGGGTGGCCGAAATGTTACCAAACTTTGGTGCTCTACTTCAAATAAAACGCTTAATAATTTCCCAAAGTTATATTGTTCTAACCCTCCCGGTAATATTTTTTTTTCGAAATTGATTTTCAGGCGAAAAAACGACAATAATTCAAATATCCATATCTCGGTTAATAACCAGACGATTTAAAAAATTGAAAGTTTGTTTTACGTACACACAATACCGCATGATAATCCGTCGTTAGATTCGTAAGAAATAGAAAAATTAATTTTAAAACGATCGAAAATATTTATCGGCAAAATAAATAAAAGTTTTTTTTTTAATTTAGAAGGAGGGGTTGGATCGAGAAATTTTATTTGGATTTTCTGTTGCTCTTGAGAAGGGTGTAATCAGATTTCCAACCGGTGAAAAAAAAAATTGTGCCCCGCTGCTAAATTTCGCTTCCCCCTTCCGTATACAACGTCATATCTCGAAAACCACAAATCGGATCGAAAAACTTTATGGGATTTTTGATACGGATTAAATCGGTGTTTGATATGCCGTCGTCAGATTTTTAATTTTCGGAAGAAAAAAAACTTGCAAAATTCTTCGAAAAATTCCCGCAAAACAATCAAAAATCGGCCGTAGATCGTAAACGGTGCGCCCCACAAAAAATATAGCCCTAACCTTTTCGGCGCAAAATGGCATGCCGTTTAAATTTCTCGCGTGAGATAAAAAATGGCCGCTGTAAATTTTTTTAATTAAAATCGGGGTTGGTTTTCTTTGAATAACTCCTCGGGAGTTGCAGATATCAAAAAAATAACGTAAGAGACATAAAACATAGAGGACAGCTAGTTCTACAAAACTCTATGAAATTCGGAGTCGTGACCGTAAGGGAAAGCGCGTTTTTTTTCCGGAATCGTCCGAAATGTGATTTTTTTAGAAAAAACGCTTGAGGGGTTGCAACGTAATTTTTTACAGGAACGTGCGATAGCAAACGTTGTGTCGCGATGCATCGGGGATTTTTTCAGCCATATTTGAATCCTCCAACTCAAAAATCCTGGGAGAAGATAGGTTTGGCGCGAACCTCTGCATCGCAAAAAATCGATTTTCAAAAATTCACCCCCGAGTCTAGGAGTGAGTTGGAAAATCGCGGCTTACACGGGCACCTAGAGGACTTTCTCCGGAAGCGTCCGAAATGTGATTTTTTGGAAAAACGCTTGAGGGGTTGCAACGGATTTTTTTACAGGAACGTGCGGCAACAAACATTGTGTCCCGATGCATTGGGGATTTTTTGAGCCATATTTGAATCCTCTAACTCAAAAATCCTGGGAGGAGATAGGTTTGGCGCGAACCTCTGCATCGCAAAAAATCGATTTTCAAAAATTCACCCCTGAGTCTAGGGGTGAGTTGGAAAAAAAGTTTCACGGGCCCCTAGAGGACGTTTTAGGCTTTCGGAAAAAAATAAAATTTATGGTTTTCTTAAAGGGGTTGGCAACCCTTTTTTAAAGGGGTGGTTCAAAAGGGTTGAAATTTTAATAGTCACCCTCTTAAATTATTTATGATTTTCCATAAAAATTTAAACTCGATATCTATAAGCGCTCTCGAAAAATCTCAAAAAAACGTTATTTTGATTAATAATAATAAATAACAGTAATAATTATAATTACAAGGCTGAAAGACCTCTGGTCAATTGCCTGTTGAGGTCATTTGTAAAAGTGTCTCAATAAATGTATTGTCTCTCTCTCTCTTATAATTACAAATTATTTTATGCGAACGCAATGTTTTTCGAATACACTTTCGATTTTTATTTATTAAAATGTCTATTGGAATAATTGATAAAACGAGTTTTCTGCAAATAATTTTTAGGAATTGCGATAGGGTTGTAATTAGAAAATTTTTTTGCATAGAATTACAAAAATAAATAGGGGGTCTAATATAAAAACTAAAAAAATTAAGTACTTAAAAGTTTGTAAAGTTTGACACTAAATTTTGGACACCCTGTACAATTTATATCAATCAAAATTGGTTAACGGGACTGTTAGACCTTATTTAATGAGTATCCTGTATAATTTTAGACACGAGGCACTGTTTCTATTTTTGAATCATTTTTTTAACCAAGGGTGCAAAACTGAATTTTTCTAGACAACTAAACAGTTTTTAATAAAAGTTTAGGGGTATGTCGGTAATCATAAAAAGCACCTAAATAAGCATCTAAAAAGATTTATTATAATGACGTCACACTTCTGTAAAATTAAAAATATTTTCTTGAATTATATTCTTAAAGTGAGATACTTATGTACAAAGGGATGAATTAACCGGTAACCTAGTTGCAGATAGTAGCTAGATGGTAAAAATGTATAAAATAAAACGAAAGTATATATTACAGGACTAACTTATACATCATGTCTTGAAAAGTTCATCTTTCTTCTACAAAACAATTTGTCACATAGGCTCATTTTATTCACAAAAGTATGTTGGATAAGTGAAATATTCTATGTGTGAGTGAGTGAGTGGGACTACGCTCGTTTATATATATATATTATTCTATACCGACAAAGAACGGGTTTTATTCGTTACTAAAATTAAACAAATAATTGTATATTTTTCCACTACAGGGGAACAAGTTAGAATGAAGGGAGCGTGTACTGAAGGCAGCGTAAAAAATTTGAATTTGCTACGGGGGGGAAAGATAACCGAAGAAAAATAGTGTGGGCGAAAAAGGAATTTCTCATCGCCCGGAGTTTCCTGATAAGTGTGTTTCAGCGTTCCCTTTAATACCGATAGTAGCGATAGAATTTTTTCGGCCGTTTTAACATGTTGCTGACAATAGATTTTAGGAACGTTTATTCCCTGAAATGGCGAGAAATAATCTGATACTCTTAAAGCGACATACATTCATTAAAGCAACCCGCTGAACTAAAAATACTAATGGACGAAATAATCCTTCATTTCTCGAAAGTTGCATAAATATGGCATAACTTTAGTTACCTTCGCAATTTAATTGTTCTTCTGTTCAGTACAAAGCCTCTAAATAAGGCATATTTTATTGATGTAATTTTAATTGTAAATTTTAATGACTTCCACCATCAACCATATTTTGAAGTTGAATTCCACCAACAAATATAATTCTAAAGATCTGGTGTAATTTAATTAATAATAATTAGAATTGTTATTCTTAGAATTACCCACTTTAGTTATGAAGCCAAATATGCATATTTGACGAGAATTGAATTTTTCTAAGCATAAATAATTAACAAATTGAACAGTGGAATTACCCGTATTTCCTTCAAAGTCGCAAAGTTTGTACATAAACAGAAATAATAATAAGCGATCCGTTATAGCAAGAGAGGACATAATCCGAAAAATGAAAACCCAAAGAAATCTTGTGATATATAATTCAGCTTTGCATGATGTACAGCCGCGATTTATGAACTTTGTGTTATATAAGAGACGGAATTGCGAATTACTTAAGGCGAATTTAAAAGGTTAATTCTATTGAAAGAAAAAAGGAAGACGGCGGAGTGGAATTTCTTTATCTGCAAAACGGATTAAAACAAATAAAAAAAAACGTTATTTAAGCCCTTGGCGGCCTTTAAATGCTCTATTTTTGAGGTAATTCCGTATTAGATCCGTGGTTATATTGGAAGCACCGGCAGTGTATAGATATTATATCAATTAATAACGAATGTCCCTGAGGACCGTGGAATCCCAGTAGCAGGAGGATCACTACATCAATTAGATAGGTCTGTCTTAAATGGAGCATTACATATTTTACATAATTTAGATATTGGGGTTTACACTATGTACGCGTATTAATTATCTCGGGGAGTTTGAAAAATCGAATTTGCCATCAACGAACGGTACACACTGACAAAGACGGGCAGGTAGACTTAAGGTCGATAGCCCTTGGCGATTCATCAAAGTGGCGGAATCTATTGCCTAAATACTGTACTGAGCCCTGTTTCTCCATCAGCAACTAACTACACTGATGAGACCTGTTCTGATGGGGAAACAATATTTAATGTTTTCATCATGTCGAAAAATGATGTATGTAATTCTGTTTATATATATATATATATATATATATATATATAACTTTAACTGTGTACTAAAGTGAAATAATGGAACAATACTGTTACATGTTACGTCTGTAGAATACACGATTATATGTGTATTATGTACAGTAGGAAGTTTGGGCGTTCGAACACCCACACTTATGCAATAAGATAATATGCAGTGATGAATACAGGATTTTCCAGAATTAGAGGAAGTTGGTAACAAACAAATACATCGTTCCTTATAGAGTTTTACCAACACATTGTTTGCTTTCGATGGGAGGCGTTGGAATTATAACGACTATTGTTTTTCAATAAGTTGCTCGTCTTAATTAAAACGTGCCTTGAAATTGTAATATCTTAAAATAGCGTAGCGTATAT
Source organism: Ocypus olens (assembly GCA_910593695.2). Classification (NCBI taxonomy): domain Eukaryota; kingdom Metazoa; phylum Arthropoda; class Insecta; order Coleoptera; family Staphylinidae; genus Ocypus; species Ocypus olens. Next base: position 2,821,769 of record OU343057.1, on the reverse strand, counting down.
TTATGCATCTTTCTCTACGCCCGTTTTTTTTTTCTATTAATTTGCGTTCATAAAATATGTGATTCTTGAAGTGCCAAAAGTGCGGTAATCTTTCCTACTCGTGAAAAAAGTATTAATTCAGAGCTACTCAAATCACAATAGTTATTTTTCTACATCCAGTTTAAAATAAAATTCACAGTTTTTTTTCAATTATTTTTTTTTAATTTTTTTTTTGTTTGGTTTCAACACATGTAGCAACAAGCACAAGCCTATCTGCATGTGTCTATCCCATTTTTTTTATAAGAAGTGTGCCTCCTTCAGAACTGAGATGAGATTTCAATTCTGGTTTTGGAGACTTTTTCTAAAAAAGTAAAATAATAAAAAAAACCTGTGTAGATGAATAACTACAAATGAAAAAATAAAAAAATGAAAACCCCCTGGCTGCAGAAGCAACATAGGTGAAATTTAAATGCTAAGACCAATAATGAATGTGTAGATTAATAAATGATTCCCGAAGCCTTCAAAGAGCGTGAAAAAAGGGCCATTACTCGCGCGGCAATCTTTCCTTTACTTTACTCACTTGTTGCATAAATAACTTTCCTACTGTTGAAAAAGTATTACTTTACTCACTTGTTGCACAAATAACTTTCCTACTCGTGAAAAAAAAAGTGTCACTTTACTCACTTGTTGCATAACTGATAATTACGCAATAAGTGAGTAAAGTCATACGTTTTTTTACGAGTAGGAAAGATTGCCGCGCGAGTAATGGCACTTTTTTCACGCCTTTTGAAGGTTTCGGGAATCATATATTTTATGAATGCAAATTAATGAAAAAAAACTAGGGCAGAAAGACCTAAGGTCGATAGCCCACAGAGAGACATACTAACAAACTTGTATATAAATAAAACGTTACTGTGTATACTATATATGTAAGTGTCTGAATAAAGATGTTGATGTATGAAAAAAACTGGGAATTTTATTTTAAACTGGATGTAAAAAAATAACTATTGTGATTTGAGTAGCTGTGAATTGGCATTACAAAACTGTACATTCAGTACGCACATACTTGAAAATAAAATTCACAATATTTGAATATTTATCAATAATGAACATCGTCGTAAATTGGTGAAGTGTTTAAAATAATAAAACGCTTTACGTGCATTGATAACTGTTGCATGCTGGTAGAGCAAACCATAAAATATTCTCTCGTGTACGTAGCATGAAACGGTATTGATTTTTATTTGTAGGTCGATCAAGTGACCAATAATTCATAATTTCAGAATAGAAACAATTTGCATTTGGAATACAGTTTAAAATGTACACCACTTTGATATTGCCGCGATATTTTTAGAGAGTGTGCGTGAATGTATGAAACAATTTAAGCAAAGGAAAATGTTATTGTACATCTTTACAGCCGCAATTTATTGCGATTAAAGAATAGCAAACAGAAAACCAATTCATTGTTTGGATGTGAATTAATTATTGAGAATAGTAATATATCCTAGCAAGATGGAACTAGTGGAATTTTAGACATTCATGGTCGTGGGCATAGTGCAGTTAGTAGCTACCAACGTGAGTAGAGCCTTCACAAGATCTGGTGTCACATTGCGCAGTCAACATCTTAAGTTTTAAGAAAGGGGACGCCGAAAACTCATAATTATTCAGTGAACGTAATATAAATATAGACATAGAATCGGTCGTGAAGTGATGATTCATCTTCGGCCACGCGTAAATTTGTTATCGCGTTCTCTATGAATACTTTCTCATTCTGCGCAAATTGTATGCGCAGGTGACGCCAGTTTTTGGGACGGCTCTACTATCTGCACTATGCTTGAGGCTATCAGACTCTAAAAATATTCATTAAATATTGATTCAAGCTACACAAAAATAGATTTTTAATAGACGTCAACAAATAGCGATAACTTTTGAATATTTTTTTGTTAATTTCCATCCTGTGAACGAAAACAAACGCATAGAATATGAGCACACTGTCCCATACATTTACAATTGAGGCGTTGATTTAATAAACAGCATTTGTCCAAAAATGATGTTTTGAGAAAATCGAAAAACTATTTATCTTGGCAACCGTTACAAGTTCTATTTTCGCAATTATTTTTATTACTTAAATTGGTAACTGATAGTATTTAGTGACTAATCATTTCAACTTCTATATTATTATTTAGAGGGATCCGGGTCGCTCATACTTTTACGCCCTTTTGGCGAGACTGGCTAAATGCTAGTGAAGCTTGAAGCTACAATTTGTATAGATGTGTAGTACGGAATTAACAGGTACACGCTCAAATAGAAATAATATTCAGAGAGTTAACAAAATATATCATTTTGTTAGCAAATTGTGTTTACAGGCAAAATAACCACTCTCGTTATTTAAATTTTTATATTGCCATTCATAAATCAGAGCGCTGAGGCCTTGTTTGTTATTTCACATCATAGTACAATATAAATGATGTGTGCCCGGCTTTTAACGGCAATTTGGTATTTCACGCAAAAATATAAAAAAAAAACGTCTTTGGAATTTCTAGTGTTTCTTTGTATGTCTCAGGAGAAGTATGTTAGCGTGCATGCCACATGGCTATTTTATAGGCACGATTTTGCAATAAAAAAATTCGATGGCCTGTTATTAAGAGTAAATTGTATGTGGTATCGACCTTTCCTGGCTCCACTCGCAGTAGACATTTCACTTGCCTTTATAAATCCATAAATTCGTATTTAAGTGAAGGCTCACTGTCTAACTTTTTCTTTGCTCAGGAACAATTTAGTAGTTCTAGAGTGCAATGATTTATACACATTCAGTTTACCGAATTTCTCAAGTGAAGTGCTTTTATGAATTTACGGGAAAAAAAAGTTCTCGATGCACTCTAATTAAAATGTTAATTTATCATTTTGGTATTGCACACCGCAGGAATCATTGAATCATAGAATTCATGCGTGCACCCATCATTATTGCCATCTCTACCACAGTAAGTCACGCCACCAACCGTCACTGTCAGGAATATATATTGTACATTGATTGTTAAATAAATGTATTGCAATAACAACTCTGCCGAACAATACCGACACGTGAGAATAAAATAGAGCGAACGTATAATGCAATTTCAACATTCTAAATAGAGTTTGATTTAACCATTTATTCAAATACAGTTGTGTCAATGTAACAAGGAAAATATAGATATGTACGTCACTATTTCCTATACACTTGCTATAAACAGTTATTCATTCTAATTGTTATTGTGTTATTGTATAATTTATAGCTTATTTGAATATTATCTACAAACCTGTTTTCAATGCGTTAATGTTAAATTGTAAGCCTTGATATTATTTACATCAGCGTGAAGTACTGTGACTTCTTCAAATTCTCACTAAATAACCAGTGACGGTTCGCGGGGTTTTTTCTGGTACGGCTGAGGTAACAAGGTAACAACCAGAAAAAACCCCGCGAACCGTCACTGTAAATAACAGAAAGTTCTTCCGAGCAAACACCATCAACCTGATTTATTTGTCAGGATTACTGCATGTCCTGATTTCGTCTAAATAATGAAGCAGTCATGGCCTGGTAATCAAATCTGGTTCATTTTACTAGTTGAACATTCCGATTGTTAAAATGAAAAAAATTCATTCGTCATGATGTTTTTCGAATAAATTAATTCCGGTTTTGTAATGGAATGTAAGGCTAATTGCACAAAAATTCAATCCTATAAACCAATTCATCTCATATTCACCTTCCGTGTTTTATTTTTGGCCTCCGATCATAAAACAAAACTTCATTTATTGGCACATGCCACTGACAGAATGCATCATTGATTGGGGAGAGCCAGTGCATTGAATTATATGCATTTTATCGAGTCAAGTATTCATTTACTCTACAATGAACCAATTATCGATCCATCATTCTTTCATCGCGTCCAATTAATCATGGGCAGTAATAAATTCGTTTTTAAGAAGTTTCGTTACGCCGGAAACAAAAAAAAATGTGAATATCTAATCGAGGATTATTGAAATTTTTCGTAGGGTTCATTCACGTGACATATAAAAGACCTTTTCACGGGGGGCATTGATTGTGCGAATGAGTTTAATCGAAAACGACCTCGAGGATCGAAAGCGTTGACTCAAAAGCTGACATCCCTCCGGCTAATATCGACTTGCCGACACCTAAGTACTCACTGATTGCTAGGAGCTTTTTTAGTTTTGAGTTGAAGTTTAATACCGCATCTAACTTGTTTTTAACGTTTTTCCAATACCTTTCGTTGCGGTATTTGTAATAAATGCATTAGAAACCAAAAGTGCATCATTACTCAACTTTTCACTGTTGATGAGGCTACTACCGGTAATTGTGGAAATGGATATCGTGACAATTGATTTATAATAAACTGTGGAACGTTTAAGTTTATGGATACTGATTTATTTCTACATCGCATGCTCCATCACCATAGATCATGTTCGCACAGGGTGTTTTTTTAATAATCATCCTAGATCATTAAAGTATACCTTTTATCATGGTAAAAAAATTGGCGTTAAAAAATTTCAGCTATCTTCAATAGCAAAAAAATTAGCTAGTCACCATGAACATTTTAGAAACTTTAAAAAAATAATTGATTTTTCAGACTTTGATCCGCCGTAGCGGCTAAACGAAAACTCAAAATTGAACGCGGTTTTCAAATCTGTGCTCCTCGTGTGCTATTTAGTCGGATTCAATTGAAATTGGAGATTTTTAATTTTTGACGAAAACCTGAAAATCTACCCAAGGGTACCCCCTTCTTACTTTTTCTCAAAAATTGGCTTTGAGATAATTTTCTGAAGAAACCACTGGTTCGATTCCTGGTTTGTACACATCACTGAAAAGATCCCTTCAAAACGCCTCGGAAAATGTACTTTCGCAAGAACAAATGTCAACTTGAAGTCCGTGACGCGTCAGCAAAGAAAACTCGAAAATGGAAAAAATCGAAAAAATCAATTTTCTTAATAATTATCGTAGACCATTGAAGTATACCTTTTTTCATCAGAAAAATGAGAGAAATTGATTGGCATTAAAAAATTTCAGCTATCTTCAATAGCAAAAAAATTAGCTAGTCACAATGAACATTTTAGAAAAGTTAAAAAAAGAATTGATTTTTCAGACTTTGATCCGCCGTAGCGGCTGAACGAAAACTCCAAATTGAAATCGGTTTGCAAATCTGAGCTTCTCGTACGTCAATTAGTCGGATTAGAGATTTTTAATTTTTGATGAAAACGTGAAAAAATACAGGAACTTTTGTTAAAAAATGCAACTTTCTTAATAATCATAGTAGACTATTGAAGTATACCTTCTTTTTCATCAGAAAAACGAGAGAAATTAATTGCCGTTAAAAAATTTCAGCTATCTTTAATAGCAAAAAAATTAGCTAGTCACCATGAACATTTTAGAAACTTTAAAAAAATAATTGATTTTTCAGACTTTGATCCGCCGTAGCGGCTAAACGAAAACTCCAAATTGAACGCGGTTTTCAAATCTGTGCTCCTCGTGTGCTAGTTAGTCGGATTCAATTAAAATTGGTGACTTTTAATTTTTGACGAAAAACTGAAAATCTACCCAAGGGTACCCCCTTCTTACTTTTTCTCAAAAATTGGCTTTGAAATAACTTTCTGACGAAACCACTGGTTGGATTCCTGATTTCTACACATCACTGGAAAGATCTCTTCAAAACGCCTCGGAAAATGTACTTTCGCAAGAACAAATGTCAACTTGAAGTCCGTGACGCGTCAGCAAAGAAAACTCGAAAATGAAAAAAATCGAAAAAATCAACTTTATTAATAATTATCGTAGACCATTGAAGTATACCTTCTTTTTTATCAGAAAAAACGAGAGAAATTGATTGCCGTTAAAAAATTTCAGCTATCTTCAATAGCAAAAAAATTAGCTAGTCACCATAAACATTTTAGAAACTTTAAAATTTTTTTTGATTTTTCAGACTTTGATCCGCCGTAGCGGCTAAACGAAAACTCCAAATTGAACGCGGTTTTCAAATCTGTGCTCCTCGTGTGCTAGTTAGTCGGATTCAATTAAAATTGGTGACTTTTAATTTTTGACGAAAAACTGAAAATCTACCCAAGGGTACCCCCTTCTTACTTTTTCTCAAAAATTGGCTTTGAAATAACTTTCTGACGAAACCACTGGTTCGATTCCTGATTTCTACACATCACTGGAAAGATCTATTCAAAACGCTTCGGAAAATGTACTTTCGCAAGAACAAATGTCAACTTGAAGTCCGTGACGCGTCAGCAAAAAAAAACTCGAAAATGGAAAAAATCGAAAAAATCAACTTTTTTAATAATTATCGTAGACCTCTGAAGTATACCTTCTTTTTCATCAGAAAAACGAAAGAAATTGACTGGGATTAAAAAATTTCAGCTATCTTCAATAGCAAAAAAATTGGCATGTCACCATGAACATCTTCAAAAATAGTCGATTTTCCATACTTTGAACGGCCGTAGCGGCTAAACGAAAACTCCAAATTGAACGCGGTTTTCAAATCCGTGCTCCTTGTGTGTCAATTAGTCGGATTAAATTAAAATTGGCGATTTAAAATTTTTGACGAAAATCTGAAAAATCATCCAAGGGTCCCCCCTTCTTACTTTTTCCCAAAAATTGCATTTGAAATGATTTCCTGAAGAAACCACTGGTTTTATTCTGGGTTTCTATACGTCATCGTAAAGATCCCTTCAAGACTCTTCAGAAAATCAACTTGCGCAACCACAAATGTCAATTTACAGCCCGTTACACGTCAGCAAAGAAAACTCGAAAATGGAAAAAATCGAAAAAATCACATTTTTTAATAATCATCGTAGACCTTTAAAGTAAACCTTTTTTTCATCAGAAGAATAAGTTTAATCGATTGGTGTTAAAAAAAATCATCTAACTTAGTCAGTGTGAAAATATAATGCAAAATAATTACAGATAATTCATGTAACTGTCTCTATAAGAAAGATATTGCACACAAGTGAGTCTTATTCATGCGTCGCCACTATTGTTGCGGGGTATGTTTCTTTGTCTTAGTTTATGTAAAATCTGATAAACTACTTGTATAATAAATGAGCATTTGTTGAAGCGGTAAGCTCACCTGACCAATACAAAGCCAATTTAAAGTTGCAGTGAGTTGGAAAGCCACAATTCCACAATCTGGGCTTACGTAATGTGCATTTGTAGTTGAAGAGCTGCAGATAGTGATCTTAATGTTTTGCTTTGATTTTAGCTGACCGTCCCCGTGGTGGCATTACGCAGCAAAAACACATAACGCCTTCGGAATTATTATTTGAATCACGAACGGGAAGGGCATTCATTTCCAGGCGAGGGCCGTTTAAATTTCTAACGCCCTATTACATCCTAAAACTTGAAGGGTATATTTTATTTACATTTAAGTGCTCGCCCAGCGAATGGAAACTTACTGCTTATTTGTGTTTACTTAAAATTTCGCACGCATACCGATGACCCTTTAGGGAATACCGAACAAAAAATTTACATTTCTTTAATTGTTTTAAACATTTTAATTATTTGTTACTGTGTATTTCGTAATGTTTTCAAGGGGATCTTTATTAACATGTTTCAACATAATTTCCTAATGAAGTAAAGGATCGCTTCTAACCTGCTTAATACTGCAATGTCATTAAAATATAAAAGTTATCCGTAATAGTACTTGTAGTATTAGTTGCTTTTACATAGACCAGAGCTTATATTACTTGTGATCAGTAACATTATGTTCTGTTTGAAGATGACGTTGTTATTTGTGAAATCCTCAATTCTGTCTGTTGACGTATCTGTTTGTTTGTTGTTTTGTTTTTCATTTAATTAGCAACACATTCATTCAAAATTTACAAGTATTTCAGGACTGCGAAATATACTGAATATAATCCAATATCCCGGGAATGTTCGCAGTGGCAACTTTCCGCTGATCCATCACTGGCCAGGATGACGTATTATTGTTGTACGTATTATCCCGTGACGTTGAATTCAAAGCGGGCTTTTTCGAGTATGGTCAATCTTTATTTATTAAAAAAGCTGCACGAGTTTTCATCACGTCCTCATTATTTTTAATTTTTGCTGTTTTCACACACGGCGCTATTGTCACGTTGACAGCCCTTATTTTCGATTTTACCTTGTGCACATGTCTACCTGATTACCTTAGTGCACATTAGACACATTTCTATATTTTTTAATGGATTAATCAAGCAATACTTCTCATTTTAACAATTTTTTGCATGCCGTATTGTCTAAGCCCACTTCTACCAAGAGCGTGGCCCTAATTGTTTAATTACCCAAATCACAATGGATTTTAAACAATGCCATAATTCAATAATTACCGGAAATCGTCAATACTATTGTTTTTGTAAGAACGTCGTTGGATTTAATTTGATTGGGGTGCATTGTTAAATGCTACAAATTGTGGCTGCGAGATCGGTAATGGATTTCAATGGCTTCACTTCCATATTGTATTGGAAAGTGAGATGTGAGCTCTTCGAAGCTTGAGGAACTACTTTAACGAGATCTGCAATTAGGAAATTTTAGTAATTAGTATATATTTCAAATCAATTTCGTGCATATGAGGCGTTGGAGCAAATTAAAGTACGGTGTTGCAATATTTGTTAATATTTCGAAAATTTTAGATCGTATGGTAAAATTAAATTAGTCTTCTCCTGTTGTACATAATGGAATTTCTCACATATGCATGAAAATTATGAACATTACTAAAAAACTTGTGACTAAAAAATTCATCACAAGAAATGCCAACCAAGACCGACTTAAACGTATGCAAAATAGCACGCGTTACTATTCTGTTAAACTAAATTATAGCTTACCAATATGTTTTACACATCTGTAAATAGCTTTAAGAAAAATATTAAATCTACGCGTAGAATATTTTTCTTGTTTTTCGCAAGCAATCATTAACAAACAATTTAATTAAAATCCAATTTATGACTTCCTGTTGGATCCACATATGCTTTCTACAAATAGTATTTTTAATTTGGTAATGACCGTTCGGGTATGAGGAATTTATACGAGCAAATTTATATCAGCGCTGTTCCTCATTGTGGCTTTTGTCGTAATTAATTTCAATTAAGGCCAGATGTATACGTTAATAATTGCTCACTATAAGTGATTAGCGTATTGTACAGTATGGTATAATCACGTTTGAAATGGGTTGTGCATTTATTATTCGTGTATGTAAAGCAATATTTCGTTCAAGTCTATATTTTAAATTATAAAGCTGCAAAATATTAGTAAAATGAATAGCCATTTGGCAAATTAACAAATTAATTTAATTTTATCATATGCCTGTTAATTGTAGGTGGTATTGTTTTTGTTAATTAAGATGTATTATACAGGGTTTTTATTTTAACGTTAACGTCCATGTCCAATCGTAAAATAATCACATCAACGCATGACATTTAATTGAAATTGTATGCAACCAAGTACATAAAGCTGACAGTAATGCACCTTAACGCATTACGAATAAAGTCAGGTAAATGAAACATGTTTGTCAACAATGATAAATCGTAAGTAATTATAATAAATATTCAAAATGACCACCTTCATGTCCCAGGCAGTAGCCAAGTCGATTATTATATTAATAACACAATTGTAACAATTAAATAGAACTGAGCAAGTACAATGCGTTGATGTGATTATTTTACGATTGAACATAGGCATTAACAATCATATGTTCAGAGTTAAAATAAAAGCTCTGTATATAGGATTTGAAAATTTATGAGAAAATAAAAGCCCCACGTATAATGTAAAAATATGGGGATGTTACTTCCAACAGGTCCCAAATTAATTCTAACGTATTTCGATACAGCTTATCAAAATAAAATTTACGCATAAGAAATTACTTGACATGAACTCATTTATATAGAGGCGTAGGGAGCCGTGCTTGAGTGATTTCGGATAAACATTCTAGGGTATACAATTTATTTCCTTTTTAGAAGAACTGCGGTAAACTTTTAGTTAATTAAAATTTGATGGAACATCGTTGAAAACATTTTAAAACAAGTAAACTACTTTAAAATATTCAGAGTTTTTACTTTCTCCGAGCAAAGCACGAGACGTACAGTAGAGTGTCGATAATCCGGATTAATTGAGACCGGATTATCAAAATGACCGAATTTTTGAAAAGAAACAAAAAAACTTAACAAAAAATCAAAAACCGTTAATAATTCAGTTAAGTGGTTAAATAACTGCACCAGATAAATTAAACCATTAATTAATATGATCTTACAATGTATTTTAATGAAATAATATGTAATTTACAATACAAATGTATTCACTTAAAAAAAAAATTCACAGAATTTTTTTTTTCACGGAATTTTTTTTTTAGTTTCCAAGCTGATAAAAAGTGTGTCTGTGATTGCAACTCACTTTGGCTGTCAAAATCGCGTGAGCAATAACAGGACTACAATATTGTTAAGGAATTATTTAGAAATTTTTGGTGGAAACAAATTGGTGTTGGTCGAAATTCAAAATTTTGAACTGAAAATTACACAAGATTAGTTTATAGCTGATAAAAATTGTATCGGCTTTTGGTAGCTGGTCCTTCTGGGCTTCAATAATCCGGAAGAAAAATTGAAATATCTGCGGTAAAGACAAAATGACGTCGATCCAAAAATCAAAATTCCGAATTGAAAATTGCACAAAATTAGTTTCCAGCTGATAACAATAGTATCTGCCATTGTAGCTAGTCCTAACTGTCAAAATTGTTTTAGAAATAAATAGGCTTAAATAATCCAGTAGAAAAGTTGAAAAATCTGCGATGAAGACAAAATGGCGTCGATCCAAAAATCAAAATTCCGAATTAAAGAAAATTGCACAAAATTAGTTTACAAGCAGCTGTCAAAATCGTTTCAGCAATAATAAGACTTCATAATTGCTTAAAAATTATTTTAAAAAATTGGGGGAAATAAATTGGCGTTGGTCGAAACTCAAAATTTTGAATTGAAAATTACACAAGATTAGTTTCCAGGTGATAAAAATTGTGTCTGCCCTTGGTAACTAGTCCTTCTGGGCTTCAATAATCCGGAAGAAAAATTGAAATATCTGCTGTAAAGACAAAATGGTGTCGTTCCAAAATCAAAATTCCGAATTGAAAATTGCACAAAATTAGTTTCCAGCTGATAAAAATAGTATCTGCCATTGTAGCTAGTTCTAACTGTCAAAATTGTTTTAGAAATAAATAGGCTTGAATAATCCGGTAGAAAAATTGAAAAATCTGCGGTGAAGACAAAATCAAAATTCTGAATTGAAGAAAATTGCACAAAATTAGTTTACAAATAGATAAAAAGTTGGTATATTATTGCAACTCGTTCTGGCTATCAAAATCGTTTCAGCAATAAAAGACTTCATAATTTCTTTAAAAAATTGGCGGAAATAAATTGGCGTTGGTCGAAATTCAAAATTATGAACTGAAAATTACACAAGATTAGATTCTAGTTGATAAAAATTGTATCTGCCCTTGGCAGCTGGTTCTTCTGGGCTTCAATAATCCGGAAGAAAAATTAAAAAATCTGCGGTGAAAACAAAATGGCGTCGTTCCAAAATCAAAATTCCGAATTGAAAATTGCACAAAATTAGTTTCCAGCTGATAAAAATACTATCTGCAACTGTAGATAGTCCTAACGGTCAAAATTGTTTTAGAAATAAATAGGCTTGAATAATTCGGTAGAAAAGTTGAAAAATCTGCGGTGAAGACAAAATGGCGTCAATCCAAAATCAAAATTCCGAGCTGATATAAACTGTGTCTGTCATTGCAACTCGCTCTGGCTGTCAATTTTTTTCAGCAATAACAAGTCTTCAATATTGTTATAGAATTATTTAAAATGTTTTGGTGGAGACAAATTAGCGTTGGCCGAAATTTAAAAATTTTGATAGTTTTCAGCTGATCAAAATTGTATTTGCTGTTGCAGTCAAAATTGCTTTAGAAACAACGAGGCCTTAATTTTCCGAAAGAATAATTGAATTTAATATTTAGTATTCAAAAATGTTAAAACTTGAAAAAAAAATAAGTTGATGCATTTCTCCGCTCTCTTGAGCTCTTTTTAATTTTTGTTTAATACTTCCTTATAACTAAAAATGACAGGTCAATTTTTTTTTCACTTCAATATTCTTGTCATAATTCCATTACAGCACATAAACAATTAATTTGATTTCCTGCTTTCCCATTTATTAGGGAGCAAATCGATAAATGCATTTTTTATTAAACTCTCATCTTTTAAAGTATCGATTCGAACTATTTGCATCGTCAACATAAGCTCAACAATTCTAGCATCTGGATATCCTAGGAATTATTTAAAGATCCCAGACCATAATTTTTGAAGTTATCTTAAGAATTCCTGTGACGACTTTTCATACCTAATCACCAGTGGTGTAGCCTGTGTTAATTATCAAATTATATCGACAGAGGGGGTTGCGATAAGCTGCAATACTGCTATACTCGGAACCGGGATAATATGGCATGTGAGCGAAGCATCTAGAATTGATTGGTGCGAAGTTTATCGGCAAACAATAATATTTACATGTGTCGTTGACTTCATTGATGCGGCTGATATTTCAGCTTCGCTCCGCCCACTGCTTTAGTCTTCTCCCGCTTTATATTTACCAGACATGCCACTTTAAGTCACTTTCGGCTATAATTAGAAATCAGCGACTTTTTGCCTGTCTGATGTGTTTTATTTTTAGTACAACATATGCCGAGCATTTAGCCTTAAATAATAAATTTGTTGATTCTAGAAATATTTTGTGATTACGACCTTCAATAATTGGAAGTCATTCGGTGTTTAATGTTTACCGGAACAGATACGAATCGTAGGGATAACAAAATCATCCGGCTTGTTCGTTTGATAAATAAAGCAATCAGTCGGCGTTTCACTTAAATTATGTTCAATTACGTTTCGGATTGATTTCATTACGGTTCAGCGATGGTATTTCCAAAAATTAATTCGAATTTATGTATTAATTACAGGCGGGCCCGTTTATTAAAACGGCTCGCCGACGTTTTGTTTTTGCATTAAATTGTTTTTTTTTGGTTGCCGTTAATAAAAAGTCGCAATCTTTTTTTAATTACGCCTGCCCATAATTTTAACAATTCCGTAAACTTTCTAGTATTCGCGCGTTTTTTTCCCAAGCGGATAATAAAAAGCGTTCAATTCTTTTCTAATTTCCTACATTATCCATTGTACTTTTTGTTGGTGCATGCAACGGGATCAGCCTAAGGGTTTTATTTTATGAAGATAATACGAGATCTAGCCATTTCCATTCCATTTTTTAACTGATGAACCTGTTTTTATAAACAGAATAATAATGAGACTGATTAACCTACCGGTTATATTATGAGGAGTTTAGTCATGGTGTACTTAGCAATCGTATTATGGTTTGATCAATGGATCTTGGACGCGTGTGCGTCATTACCGAAAACCGAGTTTTCTCGCCTTGAACGACATACGTACATACATGAGTGAGTCTAATTTAACTTCTCGTAGAGAGAGTAAACGCATGAAAGTGTTGTCGGAGCTAAGATCAGCTATCTATGACGTGCACGCAAAGATCCATTGATTAAAGTATACCTATAGTCATCGACTAATATGCACATTGTAAAAAGTAATTTTAGTTGCCTAAGTTTACACGAAAATTAGAAATAATCCTATATAATTAAACAAAATATAAGCTTATAATTTATGTAGAGAGTGAGTTTTGTAAAGAAATTTAATTATTATTATTTTCATTAGGGCTCGTTAAAGTAGATCCCCGTACAAACGGGTCACAATTAAAGCATAAACTGGGTTTCAAATTAGCCCTTGATAATTCAGTTAAGGGTTTTTTGCTGCTGCACAAGTAACTTCAATTTGGCTTATTAACTGGGAAACGGTGCAACAAAAGGAGGCGTACGGTTAGCATTTTTGTCCGTTTCGTTTGATTTTAGATTTAGCGCAGTGCGAGAATTCTTTTTCATTCGCAACACTAATTTTCCGTTATATTGGTTGATAATGGAATTAGTTACATTTTACAAGTCGAAATATTTATAAGACACAAGTAGAATACTATTTTTATCACCGTTACATAACTTCGTCGTTGTGAAATATCTTTATACAGGGTGTTCCATTTTAAATTGCCACCCCAAATATCTCGAAACCTGAGAAACATGGCAACAAATGTTTCAGATAAAAGTTGTAGGGTTCGGAGGGGGACATATGCTTGTGACCTTGAAAATGACCTTGGAGGCAATTTTCAAGGTCAAACGAAGGTCAACTTCGATTTTTCAAAAGGAACCCCCCATTTTTTATTGAGGGATCGTATTCTACGGGAAAAAATACAAACTTTTCTGAGATTTCAAACAACATGACGGATAAAATTCGTGAAAAAACGCATTAAAAAAAAAACGTTTCCTACAAAAAGTTTGTATTTTTTTCCGTAAAATACGACCCCACAATAAAAAATTGGGGTTCCATTTAAAAATCAAAGTTGATCTTCGTTTGACCTTGAAAATTGACCCCAAGGTCATTTTAAAGGTCACCAGCATATGTCCCCCTCCAAGCCCTACAACTTTAATCTGAACATTTTTTGCCATGTTGCTCAGGTTTCGAGATATTTGAACTCTTCAAGGAAAGTATCCAGTTTTATGTTTCTCGAGATAATTTCGAATATTTTAACTTCTAATAGAAGCTAAAATTAACAAATTATCCAATAATTGCTGACTGGATTGGAGTGAGAGATCCTTTTTTCTTTATCCATATAACGTACGGGAAACTAGTATTTTTGTGAAAATTTTCAAGTTACAAATTTCAAGCGAAGTATTCAGTCTGAGGTCTCTCGAGATAATTTCGAATATTTTTAAAAACATAAAATAACTATAGGGATTAAAATAATTTATACCTGTGAGCCTTTGTATCGGAAGATAATGAGAAGTTGAAGACGAGTTCATACCTGAAACAAATAAAAAATATTAGAATTTTATAGATAAAAAATTACACAATTATTAAAAGATTTGCTACTTTAATTTTTCCCAGGGGCGGCTCGTTATGTAGAGCGAAGAAGCCATGGCACTACCTCTAATTTCAAGCTCGGAAAGATTTTTTTATTAATTCTAAAAACACTGATGCGTCATTTTAAATGTTTAAAAAATGCTTGTAATAGTGCAATGAATTTCTTTAAATAGCTTAAAATACATAAAACAACAATACATTTAAAATTCTAGTTAGAAATAATTGCCACATCCTGGGTGGCAACAAAGCAGCAACAATTCAAACTTGAACTAGGAAAACAAAAAAATGCATTTTTGAAAAATTATAAATTAATTATCAGTCAAGGAATTTGTGTTAAAAGCTCAAAATCAATTAAATTGATTTTTCATCAAAACAATTGCCACATCCTAGGTGGAAACAAAACCACAACAATCCAAACTTAAACTAGGAAAACAAAAAATGTATTCTACTTTAATTTAAATTTAATCAACTCATGATTTTTTCAAAAAGCTTAAAATCCGCAAAACAACAATGCGTCTCTGATTTGTGCTCAAAACAATTGCCATATTCTAAGAGGAGACTAAACGTAAAACAATCCAAATTTAACCTGAGAGAACGAAAAATATTTTCAATTCTAAAAAATTAATAATTTAATAAATTTCATTTAAAAGCTCAGAATGCATAAAACAACAATGCATTTCGGATTTTAGATAAAAACAATTGCCACATTCTAGGTGGAAATAAAAGCGGCAACAATCCAAACTTCAACTAGAAAAACGAAAAATGCATTCTACGGTTAAAAAATTTCAAAAAAATTAATAAACTATTTTTTTTTCGAAAAGTTTAAAATCCATAAAACAACAATGCATCTCTGATTTGCGATCAAAACAATTGCGATATTCTGGGAGGAAACAAAGCGGCAACAATCCAAACTTAAACTAGAAAAACGAAAAATGCATTCAACGATTTGAATAATTCTAAATTAATTATCGGCCAAGGAATTTGGGTTAAGATAAGATAAGATAAAACTTTATTCATATTAGCCACTACATACAGATATATTTACACATAGGGAAATATTCAAGCGGATGTGAGACGTCCAATAATTTAAGTCTAAAAAATATAAAATTTTGTATTAATTATGTTAAAAGCTCAGAATCAATAAAACTATAATACATTTCTGATCTTCCATCAAAACAATTGCCACATCCTAGGTGGAAACAAAACGGCAACAATCCAAACTTCAACTGGGAAAACGAAAAATATTTTCAACGATTTAAAAGAATCTAAAAAATTCGAATTTCGTTTAAGAGATCAAAATACATAAAACAACGGTGCATTTCAGATTTTAACTAAAAACAATTGCCACATCCTAGGTACAAACAATACGGCAACAATCCAAACTTCAACTGGGAAAACGAAAAATATTTTCAACGACTTAAAAGAATCTAAAAAATTCATCACCTGGCGAATTTCGTTTAAGAGCTCAAAATACAAAAAACAACGGTGTATTTCAGATTTTAGCTGAAAACAATTGCCACATCCTAGGTAAAAACAAAAGCTGCACAATCCAAACTTGAACTAGGAAAACAAAAAAAATGCATTCAACGATTTGAAAAAAACGGAGATTATTACTGGAATATGAATCTACATTTAGAGTTATGTTTATTATTATGACTATTTATTGTATGACGTGTGTAAAACCTATCTTGTAGTGACGGCGTGGTACGGTCGAGGTAGCAGAGGTGGTAATACAGATAGGTGCGGTCTCTCCAACCGACCGTACCTATCTCTATTGCCACCTCTGCTACCTCGGCCGTACCATGAGTCACCCCGCGAGCCGTCACTGATATCTTGTTAAGGCACTAGTAAAGAATTTAAATTTAGATATTAAATTAACAATATGAAATAACTAATTGTGTTACTTGGATTTAAATTTAGATATTAAATTAACAATATGAAATAACACATCCTTAACTAATTGTGTTACTTAGACTTTGATTTCTAATAAAAAATGTGTTAAATGGGATTGCCTTTACAATTTCGGAAGGGATATCATGCATTAAAATTCTACACGGGTGAAGGGTAAATGTCACCGGAAATACTAGTGATCCATACGTTGTCCCTTTTCGTGACAAATATAATAGGAAAAACCACACATTAGTAAGGATGGATAAATTTAAATACGGCATCCTGGACATAAATTATTGTATTTTCCAGAATTGTCTCATCCAACAGTGAAAATCCTGTTTCTGCCGCTGTGTGATTTTGGGGAAAAAATGTATATATAATTTTAGTTTCTTCATAGATACTCCTTTAAATAGATTATCTTACTTATTGTAATTCTCACTTGAATTATTTAGAACAGTTTCTATTTGAGTTTGAAATTAAAAAAAAAAACTTACACCGGAAAAATCTAGGCATATTTATATAAAATCATAAAAATATACTGTATATTGTGTGCATTGTACATTGCCATCTTCCTGTCCAAATCACTTTAATTTGAATAATCGAGACTCTTGCACATTAACGCATATCTTTTCAACACATGATAAACATATTGTTTTTTTCATTTTTGCAAATCCAATTTTAGACAAAGTCAGTACTACAAAACTAGCACCGCGCGGCACCGCTTTATTATTAGGCTTGTATGACGAGTTTATATGTACTTCATTGGATTTTACAAAATTTAGCTGCCCGAAATTGCCCAAATTTATTTTATCGCGACTTTTCGTGAAAATTCGTTGCAGCACTAAGTAACGTTTTAGTTATATTTGATAAATAAATAAAACGAACTGCATAACAAAATGAACTCAATATAGAATTATTTTATTTAATATTTACAAAGCCACAAATCGTACACTCACCAAACCCCACATCATTTTGTTTGTAATTGTTGAAAAGGTGTCTATTTGAAAATGTAAAAATATACAGAGTAATTCGTTAAAAAACTGCTGATGACATCATATCCAGAAAATCAAAGTGTCACTGAATAGAATAAATAAAACTATAAACATTTCTTGTAAAAGTAATAAGAAAAAAACAGACGTTTAGCTAGAAATTAGGTGTTCCGACACATTTGCCAAACCTGTATAGTTGAGTGTGTGTTTGACCATTTTGCAATATTGAAATGTTAATTTTTAATGACCTCAAAAACGCTCTTAATTGCAATTTTATGCGAATTTGATGAATTTTGACATATTTGGTCCGCCATATTGGATCCGCCAAAATCTTTCTTTTGATTGAGCATAGGCTCGTATCTCTTTGGCTGTGAGCCGCGGGTGGATCTACTGTATCACAACAAAGTAATATTTAATTAGAGACGTTATTAATTTATTAATAATAACGAGGTTTAAAATCCAGCGTAGACGTGATGATTAGATGTTAATAAAGGCATATCATTCGCAAATATTATACGTGTAATCTGAACCAAAGTGGATGATTAATGGAACAGTAGATGCATAGGTTTCCGTTACTTCCACATTCTATATTACTGATTGTGTAAATTTACATTACGCGGTGTATTTGCGTATTTAAGCTTAGTTTAAGCCAATCCGAAGCCTTATTGATAGTGAACTTTAACGAGAGATCAAATGGCATTTAATTTAATCAATACTCCTATTCGTGTCTGCATTGCTTTACAATTTATCAAGTGATGTACTTAAAATTGGGAAATGTAGCGGAGAGGATACTTTTTTTATTTTTAAATTGGCAACTATTTTGCAAGCTAGGGTTGTAGGATTAGGTCGTATAACATAAAAAAACAAATTTATTATGAGTTATTTAATTTTTAACACGCATCTACTCGGTGTCTCACTTTCATCGGCCCTCCGGACGGCGTGACATCAACGTGGTGTCACGCTAGTTTAGTATATTCGGATGGTTTAAGGTCACTCTCTAAAGATAATTACACGGCATACAATATGCAGCCGTTCCAGGGATTATTTGATGCTCTAGGGCAGGCATCATCACACATTCAAGAATTACACACAAGCCGCGGGCCGCATTACCAAAAAAAAAACTACAATTGAAACCAAACAAAAAATAATAATTTTTACCTTGTATATATTTTTTTTTAAATATTTGATACCAACCTTGTCGGGCCACAGACAACTTGTAAGCGGGCCGCATACGGCCCGCGGGCCCCGTGTTTGACATGCCTGCTCTAGGGGCTCGCATTTTTTTTGTCATGCGAAGAACGGAACCCTGGGACACAAAATTTTGCTTAACGTGGAAAACGATGTTTTGATAATGATGAGCAGAGTTTCCCATATTTTTAAGATGGTACCGATATTTAGAAACACCAGGCCATACATTTCATAAATGCTCGAGTGATGGCATCATTGTCAAAAATATTGTTTTAATTATTATTTCATTTACTAATCGCGTACCGGTAGCTTGACTAAAACCATGTGAAGATTTATAATATTTAACGGAAATATATTTTTCTAAATTTAACATTACACACATTTTGTATTTTCTTTTGAAATCCCAAGAATAAATAAAATCGGTGAACTGGACGTTTTCGGTGGAGGCGCCGGACTGACGACGGCGACGACGACAACGCAACGTTCGAGTTACGTGTTTACTCTACCACGGCGCGCATCTCATCGTATCATTCCAAAATTGCGAGGAAACACTATAGTGTGTTCTTCATTGAAACCTTTGTGCCAAGTTAATGAAAATATTGAGCTTTCGAAATTTTCCATTTGTTCACAAACGCAACTCCATTTTATTATTCCTTGAACTGCGCCAAAGGTTTCGAGAGAGCTAATATTGTTCCCCATTCGATTTTCAAGCGTGAAATAAAACGCGCACTGAGTTTATTGAAATACCAGCGCAGTCAATAACGTATAGAATTGATATATAAATAATATCACACAACAAATGTAAATGATGTATTGTAATTATTTATACAAATATCTTTATTAACAGTAGTTTATACATTTTAAGACATATTCAAAAATTTTGTTATCGACCAGAGGTCTTTCAGACTGTCTATGGTAGTTTGTCGTAGTCTTTTATACGTCCTGAAATGATTATGAACGATCATGAAAATATGAGATTAATTCATTATTGTAATTATTGAATTTAAATATGTATTATTATTATTACAAACAGCAAGTAATTGATTTATTACATAAGATAACACATTGTGGTAAAAGTGCTTATGAAAGACGAGCAACCCTTGAGTATCGATTCATGTAGCTATAATATGACCAAACCCATAGCCATTTCATGTAACTTCGATACTGAAAAGCAGGTTAATGAGGGTATAGATTTTATTCCACACCTCCTCCCTCCTTGAAGAGTACTGGTGACAAACACTTACTGTCTCCGTTACCCCAGACTCATATATCATCTCCGCATCATCGAATCAAAACAGATTTTTTTTGCGGCGCCGGATTTAATATAATTATCCGCCCCTAACGTATATCGTTAAATATTAATTATCTCAGAAAACACCGGCGAAATGATTTATCGTAACGACTTGCGGCGCCACTGACTAATTAAAAATATTCTACTTCTATATCTATACAAACAATGGGCTCTTAAAGCAACAGAAGGACATGTTGCAGAGTTTTACGCTGACCTCCACCGAGCATCAATTTGTAGTATTTACTTATTTAACGGGCTTTTACCTACGACTGCAGGGATTATTAGGAATCCGTTTGACGACTTAAAGGTTAGGATATGCAATGAATAAGTCAATGCTTGTTAGTGTCATGTAACTGTAATTTACCAGTAATAATCGACTATATATTATAGACAATAATAATTTGTTAGGCTTAAGAAATTTTCTTTCATAACTAGGACCACGTGAATAATATACGCCGCGTCAGACGCATCATAGGAATTGCAACGTAATTTGGCTAACACGTTAAGCCCGGGGATGGGGTGCAAAATTTTGGGTTCTGGGGTCGAAATTTACGAACATACGCAAAATGACTTTTTTTGTCGTAAATAATGCTTAAATCGTCTAGAAACGCCTAAATTAAATTTATCGTCAGAAATTTTTTTCAACTGTAAGAGCTCATTCTGAAGTCTACAAAAAATTTTTGGGAACAGAGATACGGAATTTTTCTTAATTTTTTTTTTCCATTTTTAGCTCGGAGAGCTCATTTGAACACTGTTTTTCTACAAAAAAAAATTGTGGGACTTCCAGGAACCGAGATACGCAAAATAACGTTTTTCGTGGTTAAATCGACTGAAAACGCCTAAAAACGAATAAATTAGTCTTTTCTTTATTTTTTTATTTTTTTTTTAGTTTAAGAGCTCATTCTGAACATCATTTGTCTGCAAAAATTTTTTGGAAACAAAAATACGGAATTTTTCTTCAATTTTTAAAAAAAAAATTTTTCATGTCTAAGAGCTCATTCTGAATACTATTTTTCTATAAAAAAAAATTGTGGGACTTCCAAGAACCGAGATACGCAAAATGACGTTTTTTGTAAAAAGTGGTTAAATCGACTGGAAACGCCTAAAAAACGAATTAATTAAACTTTTCTTTCTTTTTTGTTTTTTTTTAGTCTAAGAGCTCATTCTGAACATCATTTGTCTGCAAAAATTTTTTAGAAACAAAAATTCGGAATTTTTCTTCAATTTTTTTTTCTTCATTTTTTTATATCTAAGAGCTCATTCTGAACACTATTTTTCTATTAAAAAAAAAAAAAATTGTGGGACTTCCAGGAACCGAGATACTCAAAATGACGTTTTTCGTAAAAAGTGGTTAAATCGACTGGAAACGCCTAAAAACGAATGAATTCAAATTTTCTTTATTTTTTATTTTTTTGTAGTCTAAGAGCTCATTGTGAACATCATTTGTCTGCAAAAAATTTTTGGAAACAAAAATACGGAATTTTTCTTCAATTTTTTTTTTCCATTTTTACTTTATATCAAAGAGCTCATTTTGAACACTATTTTTCTATAAAAAAAATTTGTGGGACTTCCAGGAACCGAGATACACAAAATGACGTTTTTCATAAAAAGTGGTTAAATCGACTGGAAACGCCTAAAAAACGAATAAATTAAACTTTTCTTTTTTTGTTTTTTTCTAAGTCTAAGAGCTCATTCTGAGCATCATTTGTCTGCAAAAACTTTTTGGAAACAAAAATACAAAAATACGGAATTTTTCTTCAATTTTTTTTCATTTTTTTTTATGTCTAAGAGCTCATTCTGAACACTATTTTTCTATAAAAAAAAATGTAGGACTTCCAGGAACCGAGGTACGCAAAATGACGTTTTTCGTAAATAATGCTTAAATCGACTGGAAACGCCAAAAAACGAATAAATTAATCTTACCTTCAATTTTTTTTTTTTTTTTAAGTATAAGAGCTCATTCTGGACCCTATTTTTCCATAAAAAAATTGTGGGACTTCCAGGAACCAAAATACGCAAAACGACATTTTTGGTAAATAGTGTTTAAATCGACTGGAAATGCCTAAATAACGATTTTTGTTTTCGAAGAGCTCATTCTGAACCAACGTAAATTGTGTCATCATTTTATTAACTTGACATTGTAATTTTTTTTATGAAATTGTCATTGTAATACCTAATGTAATTTTAAGTTGACAAACACATCCGCAACAAATTTTTCCATCTTATGTATGGTTGTATATTGTGGCAGAAGTGAAATAAATGAAATAAAAATTTGACAATAAGATTTTTTTAAAGTGAGACACCGCGTAGATGTCACGCCGTCCGTAAGGCCGATGAAAGTGAGACACCGCGTAGATGGCACGCCGTCTGTAAGTCAGATGAAAGTGAGACACCGCGTAGATGTCACGCCGTACGCAAGGCCGGTGAAAATAAGTCACCGCGTAGATGTCACGCCGTCCGTAAGGCCGATGAAAGTGAGACACCGCGTGTATCTCACGCCGTCCGTAAGGCCGATTAAACTGAAACACCGCGTAGATGTCGGGTTTAACGTGTTAAAATATGTTTACGAAAATAAAAATATTAAAATCTGTCGCGAAATGCAAATATATGAAAAACGTTAAGTTATTTATGCTGTTACAGTAATGAATAAATATAAAATGTGGACAATGAAAACATGTTCGTTATTTTAATTACCACCATATACACAACTCCAATTTAGGGCCAAATAAATATGTAATATTGATATTACAATATCTAATAATTAATTCTAAATTCGCCGGAGTTTTAATAAAAATGTTTTGAGCACATTCCGCTACTTTATTTTCAAGCTTGTTATCCGAATAAAAGCTTCAAAGCAGACATACTTTTACATCGATATCGAATTTTAAACTGAAATAATGAGTAATATAATACTTAGATCCTTAGAAATGTGAATGGAAAATAAATAGAAATAACTGTGTGAAATCAGGATAAATGCATAACTTAAATGAAATAATATACACATAATTGATAAGATTTACTGTTTGTTGTAATATATAAATGATTTATAAATAAACATGATTAAGCGAAACATAGACAATAATGCTCGAAACTGGAACAGATTTTATAAAGAACTATTTCCGTTGCTCGTTGGTTAATGGCTAACTTTAATGTATCCAAATGTATCAAAAATTGTTCATTAATGACCCCTATTAATGAACGATTTTTCATTAATGGGCGATTTTTCATTAATAAACGATTTTTCAATAATGGACGATTTTTCATTCATAAATGATTTTTTATTAATGAACGATTTTTCATTAAATAAATAAATAAATAATCATCTTTATTCCTATTAAAATATACAGTAATACATTCTTAAAATACAAACAGCGTCAATAGAAAATTAATTAAACTTAAGTGTGGAAAAGTCAATTCGAACTTGTACATGAAAAACTAACTAAGTTAAATGGCTCAATTTTTAATAAACGTATTTTCATTAATGGACGAAGTTTCATTCTTAAATGATTTTTTATTAATGAAAGATTTTTGATTAATAAACGATTTTTCATAATTGGACGATTTTTCAATAATAAATGATTTTTCATTAATAACCGATTTTTCGTTAATAAACGATTTTTCATTCATAAATTATTTTATATTAATAACCGATTTTTTTATTAATAAATGATTTTTCATCAATGAACAATTTCTAGTTTAGCATTAAATAGCTAATTCACGAGGGGCTAATTACTTAATTACTGGACATGTTACTGATAATAGTGATAAAACAATCTATAATTTGTTTCACAATTTATCAATTCTCTGCGCTAGAAACAAATTAGCGGTGAACCGCCTTCGATTTTGATATATATGATGTGAAAATGTCTCGATCATTAATCGCTATCATTAACACACTCGTTGGTTAAATATCTAATTATTTAATACTTTTGCAACAAGTGAGGTTGTCTCAAATTTAAATTTATTTTAATATTCCAATATCACTATGTGAGTATACAGCCTCATCTTTTACAACGTCTATGGGATTGGATAATTTTTTGCTCCCGTGAATCCCGAATCATCATTCTTACGTAATCACGTACACATACCGCTAAATGCAATTTCGTATTAATCCCTATTGTGGCGTTGATATTCTGACAAATGTGATTGATATCAGGATTTTCTCGTATCTAAGGGAATACAGAGATAGAAGATTTTTCTATTCATATTAAAATTTGCGGCAACAAAAGAACTCGAAAATCTGTTCCACGTATCTGCCAGCCGCAGTATCTATACAATTAGTTTTGAAGCTTGAAAAATTGCAATGTTGAATCATGCAAATGTACCCATTGTTTCCTTTTAATGCGAATATGAAAGATTAATACACCGCTTTGCATAATTGTACTCGTTACACAATGTAATTATATTAATTGTGCGAACGATTCGGGCGAATTGTCTGGAATTTAGAACTATTTCAATTATCATGGCTACGGAATTTTTCAAATGATCCCACATCATCTGATATCAACATGACAAAGTATGTATCATCTAATTATACGTTGACACAAGTTACACCTAGTATAAAAAATACTGAAATAAAATATTTTTGGAAAAAAATTTCTTTGATAAAAACACACATGCAAAACATGTTGGCGGATTTTTTTCCAAAAATATTTTATTTCGGTTTACTGAATATATTCCATACTTTAGCCGCGCTGTATACACAAATAATAATAAATTGTTGATGGCTAATGGTCAGGCACAAAGCCGAAACATTTTTTTTTTACTCAATATTTTAATATCCCAATTATATTTAGTGTGTATACTTCATGAAGATAATTTTACAGTGTGATTGGTGCGATTTCTACTTTTGTGATAAATATGCGCTGTATCCACACAATAATGCAACTTTATTGAAATATATAGCACAAGCTTACACAGTTTGAAATATGTGGTTTCAGGTTTATCGTGTTTATGTATTATTGTAATACTGTATTAGAGCTTATATAATTCTGCGGTCTATGTATGGCTACATTCTGTATTAATTGTCGATTCAAATGCATCAATATTATCTCACCGAGGTTTGTATGTTTATTTTTGCATTAAAAAACTCGCGAGTTCATTTATAATATAATAAAATATATTTACTGATAATATCATGCAACGTTAATATTTTTTTGTTTGAATTAGTTTGTTTACACAGGAAAAACAAATATTTTTAACATTGTCATAGTTTCGTACGATTTAAAATTTTAATTGTTGCCCAGATACAAATTGTTACATCCATTGCTATGATTTAAAATTTTAAACCGACGTGTCAATTTTCACGGGATCCAATTTGCGCTTGAAAAATGATATCGGCTTTTCAATTCATTTTTATCTTGTTCAAAGGGAGCATCGAATATAGGTAATTGCAAGGGATATATATTTTGTAAAACAACACGCGTAAAAGATCAATTTAGTAAATTCTTTCGGTTCTCATTAGTGATGAGATAAACGGTTATTTTCCAGAAACGGTTATAACAGTTTCTGTTACTATAAATAACTAGTTATTTAAACAGTTATTTAAAGTAAGTTACTGCTACCACAAAATAACTAGTTATTTAAACAGTTATTTAAAGTAAGTTACTGCTACCAGAAAATAACTAGTTATTTAAATAGTTATTTAGTTACCGTTATTTAAAATAATTTTACTCAGTAACAGTTTGTAACAAAGTGAATATTCCGGGTCAATTAACACAAAATGTAAAAATCGCACTTTTCAAATACGAATATTTTAAAATCGTAATTTTGATTTGGAAATTGCACAACATCTCGAGAATTTAATGTAACAGTTTAATAACTTTTTTTTGTGAAACACGCAAACCGTAAAAATTCCACGAATTAAAAGTCGGAAGATTAAAATTACGATTTTGATTTTTTAAATTGCACAAACACGTCCGATTTTGGTGATTCTAAGGTCAAAATTGTCGCAAATTTTATGCAATTTACAATACGGATTAGTTTTGCTTTTTCATGAAATCAATGCAAAATGCTTAAATCGCACGTTTTCAAACTCGAATTCAAAATCGAATATTGATTTTTAAAAACAAAACTTTCGAATGCATTGTTAGCTTTTGACGATTCAAACATCAAAATACGGAAAATTTAGTGTACTTTTACAACGGATTACGAAATGTTTCCGCGAAATTAACACAAAATGCAAAAATCTCACATTTTTAGTTCAGATATTGTAAAATCGTGATTTCAATTTTTGCCAAATTTTTTAACTTTGATGATTCAGACGTCAAAATATGGCAAATTTTGTGCAATTTTAAAACGAAAATTTTCTCTTGAAATTAACACAAAATGCAAAAATTGCAATCGAAAATTTTAAAATCGCGACTTCGACTTTTTAAATTGTACAACTACCGAATGATTTTTCCGGTCGTCGTGAACTTTTCTAAAATATCAAAAATTAACGCAAAACGCCAAAATTACGAAGAACAAGATTTTAAGATTTCAAAAATTAAAAATCACCAATTTTAATCGAATCCGACTAATTAGCACACGAGGAGCACAGATTGCAATTTTGATTTTTAAATTGCTCAACGCGTTGACCGATTTTGATGATACAAATGTCAAAATATCATGAATCTTGAAATTAATGCAAAAATAGCAGTTTTTAAATTTCCAAGATTTTCGCGACTTTGATTTTTGAAATTGTACTGCCGAATGCGTTGTTCGATTTTGATGATTTATAATAATAATAATAATAATAGTTTATTCGTGCCAATACCAGGAGTTTACAAAAGTCAGAAAATGGCTTTTATGGATTTAAATGTCAAAATTTGAATTTCTTGTAATTTTAAAACGGATTACATTTTATCGTGAGATCATTTTGTCAATTTTACATTAATTTTTTTTCAATATTTGTTCGAGTTTTTTTTTTAGACGTGTTTCATTATTAAATCGATTCCTGTCACTAAGAACTGATTTGTTATTGAATCGGTTACAAAAGTTACTGTTACTAAAAAGTGATTCGTTATTTAATCGAGTTTCTTTTATAAAATAGCTTTTGAGAAAATCACCGTTAGTGGGATTTTTCAATAACGGTTACCGTTGTTATTTCTTAGTAACAGTTGCGAAGTAGCAGTTAGTGAAAATAACGCTCATCACTAATTAAAAAGATGTAAATGAGATCAATGAATAATTTTCCGTTTTTTAACCAAAAATAAGTTTCAAATTCTTAATTTGAGGAGATGTAGATAAGGTCACAAAATACAATTCATGGTTTAATTGATTTCCGCGGACGAAGAACGGTATTACAGATTTAATGCGGGCTATTTTTCGTGTTTATTTAATTTTTTAATGCTTCTGCAACAAGTAAAGGTTTTTAATGATAGATTTTTCTTTCTTCAAAAAGGAGGCGGTGAGATATATTGTGTATGCTAAGTGGCTCTACCATAAAAAATTTCCACGAGCCGCCACTGTTCTGCCGTTTTGGCCCTAAATGTATATTTTTCGATGGCGATGTGATGAAAATGTTTATTGCTGGGTGGATTGCTAATGGAAATCCCAGATTTTGCTGATAGCAGTTTATAGCTATAGTTGCTATTGTTATAAAAAAATATAAATTATTCATTTGGGATATGTACCTTTTGCCGTTTTGGCCCTAAATGTATATTTTTCGATCCCGATGTGCTGAAAATGTTTATTGCTGGGTGGTTTGCAGGTGGATATCCCAGATTTTCTCGACAGTAGTTTATAGCCATAGTAGCTATTGTTATAAAAAAAATGTAAATTAATTATTAGGCATACCGGGTGGACCATTTAATGTGTTTTCAGGAAATATCTTCGAAACAAGAAACTTAAAAAAAAAATAACCCAAACAAAAAATGATTGTTTTGAAGGGGGCCATAATAACATAATTTTGTTTTTTTCATAGATGGCGCTGTTGTCGCTAAATCGAGGTCAACTTAGTTTTTTTAAATGGAAACCCCTACTTTTTATGACAGAATCAGAGTCCTTGTTAAAAAATGAGAAGAAATCACTCAGCTAACTTTTTCGTCAGAGTGATAGATGGCGCTGTAATCGCGAAAAGAAGTTGTTGCAATTGGACGCTTGCGTATTCGAACTTCGCTCGCATGTGTGTGTGTGCGTGTGTGTGTGTGTGTGCCTGAACTCCGCGCCAGTTGACGAGAACTTATGTTGGGTTTGACTGCAACTGCAGCTAAAATATCAACTTCGGCATTCTCCTGGGTTACGGTGCGTCTTCGATGTCTGCTTCGTTTTAGGCTGCCAGTGTCCACAAATGAGTTGACGATCCGAAGAAAAGTCATGTGACCCGGATGATCACGATCAGGATACAAGCCACACGCATCAAGTGCATTGCGTCTAGCTTCACCATACACGAAAATCATGTCGACCTTTTCCGCGATAGTATACCGCGCCATTGTAACGTTTTCCCCGTCAATGCAGAAGACCGACTGATTACCAAACTAAATTTTCTTTTGTTCAGTCAAAGAAAGCATCAAAATCCAGCTATTTTTCAATTTAAAATTGTAATTCATGGAAATACGGCCGACGTCATGTTTTGACACACACACACACACCACACACACACACATGCGCGCGAAGTTCGAATACGCAAGCGTCCAAATGCAACAACTTCTTTTCGTGATTACAGCGCCATCTATCACTCTGACGAAAAAGTTAGGTGAGTGAATTCTTCTCATTTTTTAACAAGGACTCTGATGCTGTAATAAAAAGTAGGGGTTTCCATTTAAAAAAACTAAGTTGACCTCGATTTAGCGACAACAGCGCCATCTATGAAAAAAACAAAATTATGTTATTATGGCCCCCTTCAATACAATCATTTTTTGTTTGGGTCATTTTTTTTTTAAGTTTCTTGTTTCGAAGATATTTCCTGAAAACATATTAAATGGTCCACCCGGTATATACCTTTTGCCGTTTTGGCCCTAAAATTATATTTTTATTATATTATTAGCCATAGTTGCTATTGTTATAAAAAAATCTAAATTATTCATTTGGGATATGTACTTTATGCCGTTTTGGCCCTAAAATTATATTTTTCGACGCCGATTGATGAAAATGTTTATTGCTGGGTGGTTTACAGGTGGAAATCCCAGATTTTCTCGACAGTAGTTTATAGCCATAGTAGCTATTGTTATAAAAAAATGTAAATTAATTATTAGGCATATATACCTTTTGCCGTTTTGGCCCTAAAATTATATTTTTCGATGCCGATGTGATGAAAATGTTTATTGCTGGGTAGTTTGCAGGTGGAAATCCCAGATTTTCTCGACAGTAGTTTATAGCCATAGTAGCTATTGTTATAAAAAAATGTAAATTATTCATTAGGGATATGTACCTTTTGCCGTTTTGGCCCTAAAATTATATTTTTCGATGCCGATCGATGAAAATGTTTATTGCTGGGTGGTTTGCAGGTGGAAATCCTAGATTTTATCGCGATACCAAGGACAATTATTTATGGTGGATGCGCCGGGATATTGCTATTTGCACATACATAAAATTAAAATTAAAATCTTGTTAAAATAATATTCCGCAAAAAAATATCAGCACTCTGGGTTAATATTAAGATTAATAATGTTATAGATTAAATTCTAGTTTGACGCAGGAGTATTTAGTAATGGTGGATCCATCAACTTCAAACTGGGTTACATTTTTGATCCAATTTGCCGGAGACGGAAATAAAAACGCTATCCGCTAATCGTTCCAAATTAAGATTAATATTTATTGCGCGGCGATAAACCCAAATTGTATAACGGAATTAATATATTAAAGTGAGAAATGGTCATTAATTTTAAACACATCAATGCGCATACACAAACAGTTTGGGCATTAAACAAAATTCCGTTCGTATATAATTCAATTTCATATCGAACATTGGTTGTGAGCGTATGGATGTGACTATTTTGTAGCATTGGTTATTAGTTGCGGTCATGTAATATATTTTTACCGGTGGTAATGCCACTCAGATTGGGATTAGTACAATATTCAGGCAATAGATTGCGCCACTTCGGCGTTTCTAACTTTATTTTCACTTAATTGAATGTTTAATGGTAATTGGTTTGTTACTTTAGATTACAGGGGTCTCCAAACTTCTTCCATCGCGGGCCATATGTACAATTTTTCATAACGTAGTGGGCCAAGACATAATCAAGTAAATAAAACACACTTTTACTTACAATTAGTTAATAGCGTACTGTGTGATATTAAGTAAGTAAAAGTGTGTTTTATTTAATTAAAAATGTATCACGAAGTAAGTGCCCGTGCCCTGAATCAGTTACATAATCGATTTTATAACTAATTTCAAAACCTAAAACAAAAAATCGTTATAAAATTTTAAAATGTACATTTACGCAAAATGTAACTGCTTATCGCGGGCCGAACTCATTAAGGTCACATTTGGCCCGTGGGCCGTAGTTTGGATACTCCTGCTTTAGAACATTAAGCACCATCTAGTTACTCTAAAGTATTATTGGTAACTCCAATATAAATATATAAAATTAATCAATGTCTCCTCGAGAGTTTTAATTTCCTTTTGGATAACATATTATCAGAAATCAATGCTAATGAAAGTTTGCCTTAGTAGGCTTTTTTTAACAAGTGACGAGCAAGAGGAGAAAGAATAAATTTGATGATGAATTATAACCGTGTTTTACGAGATGCTCGTGAAATTATTTATTAAAAGTTATGACACGATAATAATAATTGTGATGTATCGCCACAGCGCGAAATTGTTCTAGAATACGAAGAATAAAATACGGGCAATCGCAAACCGACTAGAAATTGCTTCTTAGCCGAGCCTCGGTAATGAATCTCGCCTTTCTGTTTCTTTCTCATTTTCTTCCTTCTCTAAGCACGGATATTCTATATAGTCAACTCGTCTCACTTTAAATATCGTACCTGCGCCGGTTCAAGCAACCTATATTCCACAGACCATTCAGAAGTAATTACCTAGCCAACGCGGAATTATTGATATACTTTGATCAATGGATCTTTGCGTGCTGAACTTAGCTCCCACAACATTTTCATGCGTTTACTCTCTCTACGATAAGTTAAATTAGACGCAATCATATGTGTACGTATATCGGCCAAGGCGAGAAAACTCAGTCTCGCAAAGATGCATTGATCAAACTATATCTTTCATTTTTCCAGGTAAAATTGCCTGCATCGTAATGATAATAGTTCAAAAATAGTTCACTTGATTTTTTAAAGAATTTTACAAATCACCAACTGATTATTGGGATTATTAAAGACAAAACTGAACGAAGTTATAAATTTTCGATCTATTGAAAATTTACATTATGTTACTGCCCATTTTCATTACCCACGCAATACTCAAACAGAAATGCAAATTTAAACTGTGCGATACGCCGTTTTGACAATTATGTTCGAGTGTTGTTGTCGGATTATCTAACTATAACCAGGAAGGATAACGTCACAGCGGCTCTATCGTTTTCGCAGGAATTAATTGCACCTTTATTGCTTTCCATCGGATGCTGCAACGGCGTTTACTTTTTAATTAACGAAATTACATAGACAAACTTTCAATCAATATAACGAAGGCAGCTTTAAGGCGCTACTAAAAGATTTCGCAGAGGAGCACAGAATGGCAAATTAGTGAGGCGATTCAGTTTGAGAGTATGAAAGGCTTTTCGGAATCGAACTGATTGTGCACCGGCAGACAGATAAAATAATGTTCTTTATAATTTCATAGATGTGGAGATAAACGAGATTCTCTCTAGCGTTTCAAAGGCGTCCTCAGATAAGTACTGAATGTACCGCGTTTTATTGTAGGTATAATGGAATTGCTCATTTAATTTGTACACAGTTTTTTTATAATTACGAAATTTTTGAAAAGCCAATGAAAAGCAGACCTTAAAATTTACTTCAAAAGTAAGTCATTATATATTGATAAGCTTCATTATCCGACCTTTGATTTTCTTTGAATATAAAGTATAGTCCAGAGGGGTGGAAGAATCCGTTTGATGTCGATACACTCCTCATTTCTTAAACTTTTAATTGAGGTTATTGACGAAGCTTTTCTGTTAATACATTTCTAATAGTAATCAGCGGGTGAGAAGCTATTATATACGCATTATTTCAATATAATTTATTTCACTAAGTGCAATTGTAATGCTTTTAGCAGCGTGTCGAGAAACCGAATAATAGGAATAAGGAGGAACCGAAACACTTAATACATTATTGTCTCATGACATTATTCCAGCACTTGATTGCTAATTAAAATATACAAAATTATGCTAGAATTCCTTCTTCGTGTCGCATTTATCACCGCCATTAACAGCAGCTTCCGGTCTTGGACTTCTTATTAAGGCCGAATATGCAATCATGCGTGAGAGTATCCGTCCGCTTCCGTTTTCCGTTGTCTCTAATAGAATTTTCCCTTTTTCTAAATTTGGAATAAACAGCGGACGGACGGTTGAATAAGAATGGGTAGGTACTGAAATTAGATTTGCAGCGGGGCGCCTCTTTTTATCTGGCTTTAATTAAATATTTCCGGCGATTGTATCAATTATACCACTTTAATTGCATTACTTGCAGAAAACTCCTCAACTTCACTTTTCATCAACGGCGAAGATAGTGGCAATTAATAAAGTACTCTTTTATAAAATAAATAAATTATATAATAGTATATTGTACAACGAGCATGGAATGACACACATTACTCGCTAGTGTGAAGTTTTGTAGGTTTTATCTATCGCGCCGTTGGCCACGCGCAGCAGTGCGGGAATGATCAACCGATCATTCCCGCACAGATAATCGACACTGAAATGAAAGGCGTGAGCAATGCACTAAATATACCAATAATTCACAAACGTGTAATGAACGTAAGATACAATTTTTTTCCAGCGCTCTCGCACCCATGGAACCCGCCTGTGCCAAACGTTCTTTACTCGATCTGTATATCCTAGTTGCCGTAGGTGAAAAATTGTCTTTATTCCGAACAACAATATATTATCGTAAAGCAAAACTCAAAAACACTAAAAGCTTCCTTTATAATCATCCCGTAACATAAGGTTTACCGATTAGATTTGTTTATTTTAAAGAGCATAAAACTCAAAATAATTTAACATAATCCGTGGCGCTGAGAAAATCTGTGAGCATTACAAATGAGATACATCCAATATCTAATTTACAGTGTATAATTTTCATGTCAAATAAACATAATTATAAGCTGGGTAATATTATTTTAATGAAATATCATTAATAATATATGCTCCAACAAAATCCGCGTTATATCGTATTTATTAGTTATAATGTTATTAATTATGAATACGAATATTTGAGTAATTATGTAACAGTGTGTTACAAATCAAAAATAATATATCTAATGTTATTAAATTATTTAAACCATTTTCACATGAAATGGTTTCAATTAGTCGAATATACACACGTTTTTGTTAAATTTAGTTAGTTTAGTTTCCATTTTCATTATTTTATCAAGTACATATTTTTAATTAATTACATAGATTCTCCCGTTACATACAAAATGGTATATCATTTTTCGTAATACTGCCGCGCCGTGCATAACTTCCGAACTAGCTGGAGCTACGATGAAATAGTCAATAACTACCAATCGTTTTTTCCCTTTATTTATATACACCCTTGGCGAAGTTTCTAGTATATTGCCCTTTTACCTTCATAACTAACACCAAAATACGACTTCCTAGTTTCCTTGTCTACCAAGTCATACAAAGTATAATCCAACACGTTCTGCTTCCACTTTTCAATATAGCAAATTACTATTCTGGAATATTAATAGGAAATAAAACGTTAATTGAAATAAAGTGTAAATACCCATTAAAATAGAATTAATTAATTATTCCTGATAAACCACAAAAATTCACTTGAATGAAGTATATATTTATATACATATATATATATATATATATATATATATATATATATATATATATATATATATATATATATATATATAAGAAAATATTAACGACCGTAAATGTGAATAACTGATTCCTAACAAAGATGAAACAGCTGTCTCTGTCTTTCGCATCACACATATTATATATATTAGAACCAATAAATTGAATTTGAATTTGAATTTGAATTGTTGGTAGACGCGCGTCCCTGCCTTCACAGGCACATGAAAAAAAAATTAAAACAATTTGAAGAAAAATTTCGTATCTCCGGTTCTGAAAATCCTATAATATTTTTTTGTAGACAAATAGTGTTCAGAATGAATTCGTAGACTTAAATAAAAGTAAAAAAAAAAAAAAAAAAAATATAAAATTGAAAAAAAATTGTTTTAATCGCTTCCTGTCGATTTATTTTGCATATCTCGGTTCCTAAAATCCCCACGAAACTTTTTTATAGACAAATAGTTCAAAATGAGCGACTTAAAAAAATAGAAAATAATTTTTGAAGAAATTTTTTTTTTTCGTTTTTCAGGCGTTTTCGGTCAATTTAAGCACTATTTACGACATTTTACCATAAGTATATCATTGTAGTAATGAATCGCGACCGGACGCGCCATTGATGATTGGTAGTAAGGATGGACGATATTTCACGTACCTGTGATTTTTCACAGTATTGAAAAATCACGGGTCGTTACTGTTACTAATAGGAGAATTTCACTGCTCTTAAAATCACTGCTACTTAAAATCACTGCTACTTAAAATCACTGCAACTTAAAATCACTGCAACTTAAAATCACTGCAACTTAAAATCACTGCAACTTAAAATCACTGCTACTTACTCTTATGTTCATGTTCAAATTACGATTTTCATCAACTGAAAAACAAATATATAAACATATTGAATACTTGTTGTGCTACTTTCTTGATGGAACCATATTTTCAAGTTGGGTAAAGTAAAACGCTTGTTTTGTTCCATAATTTTATTTTCAGTTGCCTGACACGTGTTTCGATCAGTTAGGATCATTTTCAAAGTTAAACTTTGAAACTTGTTGCCTGACACGTGTTTCGATCGGTTAGGATCATTTTCAAAGTTAAACTTTGAAACTTGTTGCCTGACACGTGTTTCGATCGGTTAGGATCATTTTCAAAGTTAAACTTTGAAACTTTGAAAATGATCCTAACCGATCGAAACACGTGTCAGGCAACTGAAAATAAAATTATGGAACAAAACAAGCGTTTTACTTTACCCAACTTGAAATATATAAACAATTGCTACAAATGGTAAACCCAAAATGAATTTTAATTTAAGATTCATTGCGAATATCTAAACATACGTTTTGAAATAATACCACGAGACCAATTTTGAAATTGCAACCTTCATGAACTGAAAAAAAAAAAATAAAAATAATTCACCAAACTGCGAAAATCTCCAAATGCTCCTTCTTGCTCAAAAAATTAAAACAAAAATCTTCAAAAATCCATATCCCTGTATTGAAAATTGTTGAATTTACAAAAACCAAATTAATTTAAAATAAGCGTTACCTTGGCCATTCGGTATGATTTTTTATGGATTTTTTTCTGCGCTTTTATATTTTTTTCTGCGATGTTTTTGTTCAGGTGCTCAAAAAATTAAAACGAAAACAATTTTCAAAAATCCATATTTCTATTGAAATTGGTTGAATTTACAAAAACCAAACGAATTTTGAATAAGCAGTACTTCGGCCATGGAGGATCATTTTTTATAGAATTGTGCCTGCATGTTTTATATTTTCTTCTGCGATGTTTTTGTTAAAGTGCTCAAAAAATTTAATCGAAAATTTTTAAAAATCCATATCTCTATTGAAAATTGTTAGATTTACAAAAACTAAATTGATTTTGAATAAGCGATACCCAGGCCATTGAGGATTTTTCTGCGTCTTTTATATTTTTTTCTGCGATGTTTTTGTTCAGGTGCTCAAAAAATTAAAATTAAAATTTTCGAAAATCCATATCTCTATTGAAAATGGGTGAATTTACAAAAATCAAATTTATTTTGAATAAGTGATACTTCGGCCGTGGAGGATGATTTTTTATGGAACTTTTCCTGCGATTTTTATATTTTTTTCTGCGATGTTTTTGTTCAGGTGCTCAAAAAATTAAAATTAAAATTTTCAACAATCCATATCTCTATTGAAACTGATTAAATTTACAAAATCCAAACGAATTTTGAATAAGCGGTACTTTGGTCATTGAGGATGATTTTTTATGGATTTTTTCCTGCGTTTTTTATATTTTTTTCTGCGATGTTTTTGTTAAAGTGCTCAAAAAATTTAAACGAAAATTTTCAAAAATCCATATCTCTATTGAAAATGGGTGAATTTACAAAAACCAAATTTATTTTGAATAAGTGATACTTCGGCCATTGAGGATGATTTTTTATAGAATTTTTCCTGCTCTTCTTATATTTTTTTCTGCCATATTTCTGTTCAGGTGCTCAAAAATTTTAAACAAAAATTTTCAAAAATCCATATCTCTGTTGAAAATTGTTGAATTTACAAAAACCAAATTTATTTTGAATAAGTGATACCTCGGCCATTGAGGATTATTTTTTATGGATTTTTTTTAGTCACAGTTTAAAATCACTGATATTAGAAAGTAGCAATCACAGGTAGCAATGTGATTCAAAAG
The DNA here is from genome assembly GCA_910593695.2 of Ocypus olens. Taxonomy (NCBI): domain Eukaryota; kingdom Metazoa; phylum Arthropoda; class Insecta; order Coleoptera; family Staphylinidae; genus Ocypus; species Ocypus olens. The sequence goes on along the minus strand of OU343057.1, from coordinate 2,784,840 downwards.
TAGCAGTTTTGCCCAGCTCTAGTTGGTAGACGCGCGTCCCTGGATGCTCCAGAGTCATCAGCTCCATGAGTATATCATTAGACCATAGACACGTCATAGGAATTACACGAGGTATTTATAGGGTACCCAGAAATGCGACTATTTGTACAAAAAAAAAATCATGAATATGGGCCATTATTATAATATACGCAAATGAATAGATAAAATTCTAGATCTCTACTGCCGATTAGCATACGTTTTTATACCGTTAATTGCCATATGATGAATTTTTTATGTATGCAAATACGAGAGGGAATGAGAATGATTTTTTTCGAACCGGTGATTTCGGCAGACGAAATGTATTTTAAGGGTGGTTAATTAAATTTATCAGATACCTAGAAACATACTTAAAATCTTAAGCACTCCCGATTTGGAGAGCATTTAAAGCACTTGCTTCGAGAGCACTCCGTATTTATAGTATTGCTGCAACGCCATTTACAGACTTACTAGCAACAATCGTATTTTACAATCCTTGACAGATTACTTAGGAAGCCAATTTCGAGTGGGTATAGAAAATTCAAATACAGCGGAATTGTAAGCTATTAAAACCTCCTGCGCCGCCCATCCCGGGCGGAAGATTTTTCGGCGATCGAGAAGTATTCGCTCGGGTCCGCGGTTGTTGTATAATAATAATAATAATAATAAATTGTTCATTGACCATGCCTTAGAAAAATAACATAAATTCTTACAAATACAAGTGATTACATCAGTGTCAAATGGACTAGAATCAGTTTCGCTATCTGGTCTTTTATTTACCAGACAACGAAACTAATATTCCTTCTAGTCTTACATTTTTCATTTGTTCATTATTCATACAAAATAAAATACAAAATAATAGCCGTGTGTGACTGAATTAATCCTAAATCAAAAAAACAGCAAGTTATTTAAAAAACAAAATTTATATTTGAAATAGGGCGGCACGTTGGTGTAGTGGGTACAGGCGAGCGCTTGTGTCGGTTGCACCGCGTGCCGTGTGGGTTCAAATCCCAGCTCGTATGAAAGATTTCGGGGCCGCGGAATATTCGCTCGGGACCATGGTCGTTGTGTTTGTATCATTATTCATTTATTCATTTAATTTCGAATTTATTAAAAACAATGGTGGTGGCAGATGGCCTAGTAGCCGACGCCAAAATTCCCTAATCATTCACTCTCCTTGACCCCGCAGTTTCATCCACGTCCTTTTTAAAAAAAAAAAAAAAAAAAATTTGAAATAGTTGCAAAATCCAAAAGTATTGTGCCTGGCAATGTGATAGATAAGTAATTCGTTATAGAATTTAATGGAATCTCAGTTGTGACCTAAAATTTATTAAACAAAACTCTAAATTGAACGAAAGTTTATGGGAGTATTGTCTAGATGTAAAAGTTAATGCACAAGCTAACATTTGTTGGTTATTCATCGAAGCAGAAATCCTATTCTCACCTTTGTGGGCCATAATGCTCCACTAAACGAAAATTGCTGTAATTTATTTTATCGATATGTCACATTGCTGGCATCGGAGTCGATATGGTAAAGCGTTGTTATGCAACCCGAGGGAATTTGGATCGAAACCCGGCCACGCCAACATATTTTCAGTTCCCCATTTATTTGTATAAAAATTTGAAAGATGAATTCGCGTTTAATATCGATTCGCGTGCTTAAATGTATTAATGATGCACCTTTTGAATTGCATAAAATATTTTCCCGTGCAGGGCAACAAATTTGGTAGTACACAACACATGTTATGTATAGCGTCGGAAAGTCCTTTAATGCAGGAGCTTCAAGTTCCGTATATATTTCGAAGACACACTGCTCGGTATGTCATACTGTAGTTTTATTGCAGACCTTTCTTGTTTTATGACGAAATTTACAAACGTCTTACTGCTACTCCGAAATATATTTATACGAAATAACGGTTTAAATCCACTACGTCCACTCGTGCAATCGCGTACCTTTAAATGTAAATATTATAGGTCATTGTCCCTCCCGCATTTATTTATATAAAAGGACTTATTTTATTTGCCCAGTCGATAAATCACGTAACAACGTAATAAAAATTAATGACTGAAAGATCGGAATTGATATTGGTGAGAGTGTAGTGGATTTAGTTTTACACCTGCCAAATAAGTTCCTGGCACCCGTGGAGTTGCGTTGGGTTAGAATCTTAACCCCCGAAGCTACCCTTCCGGTATGGAAATGCGTAATAACGACCGCGGGGAATACCAAATCTAAGGAAGTCATCTAATGTAAATGACCACGTTTTGTCACAAGTAAAATATTTCTTTAAACGAAATATGCGTATTTTTTTAACGAGTACTGTATTATTTTTTTTATCGGTTTGAATCATAATTTGAATGAAAAAATTTAATTGGAAAAATGACACGCGTATATGACGTAAATATATTTAACTAGCAAATGCCTAAAAATTACGTTTTTCCAACAATGGAAATTTGTAGCTTTTATGGAAAGATGTAGCTTAAAATTATATTCATGAATTAACTCTTTTGTGAATAATCCGTTATAATAAATAACTGAACTAAAAATTCGGTTGTGGTTTGTATATTTTAGAGCCGTGTTTAATTAGCACGACGACCAAACACTTCAAATTCGTTACATCTTGGAGTGGATCAGTTCAGTTCATATTAGGCAAACGAACCTTTCACAGTAGATAATTCCGCAGTTTATGAACTCTAAAATAGGCCGTTTTATCATTAACATAATAGTTAATTTACGCGTCGTTATCTACGCAGACAAATTTGTAACGCGTGACGTGTTTAACTGTTGCGGCCACGGTTAATGGATAATTATTTCTTGGATACATTTAGCAGCGTTGTTTAATTTATTTCGGGTGGGTAAATTATGTACACTACATTTGTCCATATACGATTTATACCGAATGTAATTGGAATCAATTCGGTTCGTATTAACTGCACTCCTGAAACATGGACAATTTATAATGTACAACATGGGTAACTATTGCAACATTCAAATCAAAACAGAAGAGGTAATCTTAAAAAAAAAGGTCTTTAGTGGCTGAATGGCTTATAAGCAAAAGCAAAAAAAAAATTTTTTCTATGTCCAAATATTAGCTGTATAATTTAGCTATAATATTAACCCTTTGCACGCTGTTCTAGCTGCTTCATCGACATTGTAAGATAAGTTATGTTTATGTTGTCGCTACTGCGGTGGCATGGCAATAAAAGATGGTATGGTTTGATCAATGGATCTTTGCGTGTGCGTCATTACCGAGGACCGAGTTTTCTCGTCTTGGAAGACATACGTACAGACATGACGTACAGATTAGATTCAGCTATATATGACGCGCACGCAAAGATCCATTAATCAAAATATACCTCTCAAAGCAGGATTATTAAAAAAATATTCCTGGAGTAGTTGTAAGCTCAGTAAAAATGATTCGGAGTTGCTGAAAAGTCTCGGTTAAATACTAATTATTTAATCATTACTCATAACTTAGTTTTGATAAACGTAAGCTGAAATATCTTGGTAGTAGTTGTACACTACAGCGTTGTTAAACTGATAAACACGGTTACGCTGCATGTTTGTATGTTGGAACATAATTGAATTTTTGCCTCTTTACCCTCCCTGTACGGAATTATCCCCGACGCTTCTTCGAGCATAAATAATTCATAACTATTCCTGATTATACCAAAATCATCTTGAATGACTTTCGATTATCATAAAGCCTGGTTGTTTTGCTAAACGTGGGACGCGTTATTTGAGGGCGTCGATCATCCAAAATTCGAAATTTCCCAGGTTAAACAAATTTCGCGCGAACCACACGTCGATAATAATGGACGTGTGATGTAGCGGTGAATACAGCGAATTCAATTATGCCATGTAAACAAGACAACTTTTGCGGATTAAATATACGCGGCGCTGTACTGCTGCAAGAATGTTATATAATCATCAATTAATTCATATCCGGCAGTGTGCAGTAATTGATAATTTACGGCATTGTTTTGCTGCAAATCGATGGAAGATAATTCCCGCGATGCGTGTATTTTATTAGTAACATATTAATTAGACATAACCGTCGTATTTGCATATTATATGACCGATGAGTTGTGGAAGTTATAATGTGTTTACGTGTAAATTGTGGTGGAATGATGATTGTTATTGATCCTTTTAAAATTGATTTGATTGAATGTGTAACTGTGAATAGCATCAGGCTTTGAAATACATGATTAATAGATGATTTGATCGATAACCCGCAAATTATTATATAGTAAAATTACTTGCAGAAGGTGCATTTAAGGAAATTACTCAATTCAGTGAGTATTTTTCTCTTATTTTGTTGTGTAGAATGCCACTTGATTTCGGAACGCAAAATCTATTATTACCTCTTCAGCGCACGGTTCAAAACTTTATTCCAGATTTGGCGAGTTTTCTCGTTTTCTCTGTCTGTAATTAGACAAGTTTTCGAGTTGGTGCGAGCGTGTGATCGCCTGCCAAAGCCACACGCATACCACTGGATCAGTCCTAGAATACGAACGTGTACACCAACTTATCGCTTTCTTAGCGAATCCTCGCCCTTTCGCTCCCAAATCTATTCTTCCGTGGAGTCTAATCAATCCCGCTGATTGTAGAATTAGTTCGTTAGTTTAATTACCCAGATGATGTATTTATGCTAACTGCATTACTCTGTCCATAACGAAAATGAGAAATGAGAAGGATGTACATTTGTGTGGGGAGGCTGGAGCAAGTAACTCGGGCAATATGTATTTAGCAACGGAGGATGTATTTTAGTAAAGTATCTGGAGTTGTGCTCTTAGGAAATTACTGGAATACTAAACAAGTAGGACGTTCTGGATATTCACTTGTTTGCGACGGCTGTTGGCCTGTTCTGCTGTAGACCCGCGTCATGTAATTGGATGCACGTGCCACTCGATGTACATTGATACAAATACATATTTATTTACAAACATCATACAAAGTTTACTAATAACTATTATTGCGTTGTAGATTTGTATTACTACTTACGCCTTGATCAATTTAATATCACTCGTGTTTGGAGCATAATTCTGTAAAGTATGTATTTGCTTATCCGCGAAACTAATTAAACGCTAGTAGATATACAGGGTGTCCCAGACCACCCGCATCAGGCTTTTTTTGAGAGAGTTGGGACAAAGAAAAATACAAAAGCCGCATTAAAGAATCGAATTTATTTATTGTTTTAACTGATGTAATTTTAACTTCTCATAACGTATGTTTTATTTTATTTTACTTAATATTTTAATTGTAAGTCAATTATATTCTCTGACTTGTGCAAACTCTTGGTATTGGCACGAATAAACTATTATTATCATTATTATTAATGATGATTTTGGTATTCCCAAAAATGTTGAGCTTAACAAGAACTCTAGATTTTTAAATGGCACGGTAGGTGGAAAGTGGTATTGTTTAAAAAATAAGCAACTTTTGTAGGACACATAATTTTGTTACTGGCACCCATTTTGAATAATATCTGATTAAAGTTATTAAATTTTAATTCTTCATGGCTAACTTATTTTAAAAGTTAGCATTTCAAATGATAGTTAAAAAATATCAGATGTGTTTAAATTGTCTTCTATTCACTTATACATACTGTTGAGCTCTTCTGGTGACACGATCAGTAGCCCTAAATCTGATCGCAAACAAATCCTCATTGGCTTATTGTTAGAAAAATTTGGAATGCTATTTTTTCGCTTTGTCGTAATTCAGTTTGACTCAAGAGTTAGTAGTTTAATGTCATACCACAATGTCTAAAATTGTTAAATAATAACTATTTTAAAGTCTATAAACTTATTATAAAGTTTTTGATCTACAGGCTGTCCCATTTTAAATTGCCACCCCAAATATCTCAAAACCTGACCAACAAGACAAAAAATGTTTCAGATAAAAGTTGTAAGGTTCGGAGAGGGACATTTGCTGGTGACCTTGAAAATGACCTTGGAGTCAATTTTCAAGGTCAAACGAAGATCAACTTTGATTTTTGAAATGAAACCCCCTATTTTTTATTCTACGGGAAAAAATACAAACTTTTTGTAGGAAAAGTTTTTTTTTTAAATGCTTTCCACCATTGAAAATTATCAAAAAATTATTTTTTTTTTGCATTTTTGGCTTCCTCATACTGTCTAGAATTTTGTGTCAAAATCCCAATTCGATATACAAAGTTGTTACGAAGATGTAGCGAGAAATATGGGACAATAACTGAGCAGGTATAAACGTCGTCGTTTAGAGGTAAAAATGTTCCTATATTTGTTATGTAGGAAACTTCTACTTCGTTATACATGCTTTTTATATAAAATAAAACAATTTTTACTTTGACTTTAGTTTGATAATGGCAAGCTGAGTTGTCGAAACTGCAGTCAAACACATAAAAATGTTCCTTTCTCTCACCAGGTGGCGCTAGCGTCAGTTTTTGATGATATCAGTTGTACAGAACCGTGCGAAGTCCGTGCTACAAAACGGCTTAATTTGTCAGTTTTGGAAGGGAAAATGAGTCCGAAAAGGCGAACAAAGAAGTCGATATTCGGCGGAAAGGGTGACCATCGAAAAGGAGCAGAAAATGAACACGGAAATTTGGGCAGCATTTCTTCACAAGATTTCTACCGACAAACATCCGTAACATCAATGGTGTGACATCTCGTGGTGCTCCTATCTGCAAGCGAAGGAATCCAATACTTTGAAGACCGATGTCCACCCTCAGTCGTTGCCAGAAATCGTACACCATTCTGCCGACAAATAACTGGAATGGTGCGAAGAAGGTTTTACCAGAGATGAGTAGAGAGATTGACAACGGAATACAAACGGACGAGCCAGTTTTTTCGTCCCGACGCTAGCGACACCTAATAAGAGAACATCGGAAACAGGTAACAGAAACAGTCCTGTGATGTTGTTAATATGTTAACGTCAATCTATTCATCGGCGTAAAAACACTCGTGGAGCAAGAGATAAACGCTCCGGAAAGAACATTTTAGCGGGCGTGGTAAGGGATGGTGTAAGAGACGAAGATTTATGGTAAAAATTGAGTGGAGTAAGATCACATGACTATTTCGGTTACCTGTTTCGGATTTTCTCCTACTAGGTGTCGCTAGCGTAGGGACGAAACAGTCAGCGCGCCTGCTTTCATTAGCGTTAGCGATCTCTCTACTCATCTCTGGTTTTACTCAAAACAGCAACGAAAATTTTAATTTTAACATCTTGTCGATTTCACCGAAAACCAAGTTTTGCGGCAAACACACGATCGACTTCGGCATCAATCGGTATCTTCAATAATGGCTACAATAACGTATTGTGGGGATTGACACTTGGTCCAAGCAGCCACGAATTGCAGCGCAAGATTGACGAAAACCGCATCGTCAAGGCTGACGTGAAGCGTTACGCGAGCAGCAAAGAGGCACGACAACTGCTTGCTGCTTCGAAAAAGGATGCCAACGAGCTGTATCTGCAGTCCGAAGGAGATGTTTATAGAGTCGCTGTTAATATTGCGTTAAACCAATTCGCGTCCATGCTACTTTGATTGGGTTATAACATGATCCCAGGTTTATTGAAAAATTACTTTTTTGTTGTTGTTACGGTTTTCTACTATCATAAACTCATTTATGCAAAAATATATGAAAAAATATTCCATAGATGGCGCTAAAGGGGTAATTTTTTTTAATTTGTAATTTTTTTCTTTTTGCTTGTCGCCATATGTAGTGACCTGGGCGTGAAGAGGTTAAATATAATTCAAATCTTTAAAGGCGTTTTTCTCGAAACCAAATTTTTTTACCTTGCGAGACAGAGATTTCTGAAACTATTCGATAAATATTGCTGATTCTTTCAGTTTTCTATGTAAAATTAATTATCTAAAAGGTAGCATACGATTTTTAGGATATTCCAACTTTTAGATTTTTTATGCGCATTTTAGTAGCGATTTTTTCGAAAAATCGAACTTTTTTTTGGTAGTTTTGCGAATTTCGAAAAAAGCGATTTTTTCGAAAAATTTAATTTTGAAATTTTTTTAGCGCCGCCATTTTGGTAATTTTGCGAATTTTGAAAAAATCCTATGGCACTTTTTAGATATTTTAATTTAGAACCAGATACACTAATCCATTTTTTCTCCGACGTTTCTGTACTGAACACGCTGTCCCGCAAGCGACCAATGCACCGCCTGCAGCCGTATATTCGCAGGCAAACAAATTTTTCAGCTGAAAATTTCCGAAAATAAAGCAGGAATATTACTTTATAACATATTAAAAACATGATAAAAAATACCCTTTTTTAGCAGGCTCAACGGGTGTACCCCCCTCAAGAATTTTTTCACAAATTTTGTCCGTCATGTTGTTTGAAATCTCAGGCTGTGATTCGTCGGCATTAGCGTCGCACGATGTGCACCACGTGGAGGTTGCCGACGGGATTTTGCACATCATTGGCCCTGAAAAGGGCCGATGGTTTCAGTGGCTGGAGGTTAGATCTCGTTCTTAGATCAAATGCTCGATCAAGTGTCTATCCTTGTCAATGCACTTCTCTACCCGATGGCGAAAGTTTACTTAAACATTTCAAAGGGTTTGGATGGAAATTGCTCGAAATGCAGCCCTAATCCTCTCTTTCATGTTCTGTACTGTTGTCGGAGCTTCAGCAAATATTTAAAAAAGTCACGGGGAATAAGATCCGAGGATTTTTGATGTTAATGCCGAGAACAATGCATGAATCACAGCCTGGATTCATCTGAGATTTCAAACAACACGAAGGACAAAATTCGTAAAAAAACTCGCATTTTCAAAAGTAACGTTTCCTACAAAAAGTTTGTATTTTTTTTCGTAGACAACGTCGCAATAAAAATAGGGGGTTCCGTTTGACCTTGAAAATTAACGCCAAGGTCACTTTCAAGGCCACCAGCATATGCCCCCCTCCGAACCCAACAACTTTTATGTGAAACATTTTTTGCCATGTTGCTCAGGTTTCGAGATATTTGGGGTGGCAATTTAAAATGGGACACTCTCATGTCTAATTTAAATAAAACATAATTTATCAAGTCATATATATATATATAAAACGGCAAGAACTATATATATATATATATAGTAAAAAAATCGAAGTACGGCCGTTACTTCCCTCCAGCATATATATACAACACCAATTTTTTTAAATTATTTTTTCCATACTCTAGAAATAATCCTCGACAACGTACCATTGAGTTAATCCGCCATTTTTACAGCCCCCTGTATATATATTTGAATATAAAAACTCCCAACCGTAGAATCGTGTGATCGATCGATAGTCCAACAGACAATAATTATTTTAATGAATAGATATCCATCATTGAAATTGGAGTAAATGGAAATTCGCCGATGAAAACAAAGTAATCCACGTTTTATTCGCGTGTATTTTTTTTATAATTAGTGGAGTGTCCAATATACGGCCTTCAATTAAATTCGATAAGGACGTAAGCGGATATAGATGATTCGAGTGACGGTTATATTGGTGACATTTTATTATTTGACGGAAAGGACAGTTTTATTTATTTATCTCGTGAGGATAGAGTTTGCAGGACTTTTATATGCTATAACACATCACGTCAACTGTCGTTAAATTCGAGTCGAACTTTTTAGCGATACCAGATTCAATCATTTATCGAAAGAGAACTGCTAAGAATTCTACGGTGCGATTTCGAGACTCGACTGTGATTTTCGTTTCCAGTGCACGAATTCGGGAAAGAAACGTCTTCCCGCGTTTAGCCCATTTTTAAATCAGAAATGTCGCCTAATTTTTTTTACGTGTATTAAAACATCTTTGCGACTTAATTCAATTAAGAATGTCAAAGGAACAAGTTCTTTGTTCTCCCATTCGCCTTTCTTCTCATTTGTCGTGTTAAGGCGAATTCGTTTTTAACTCAGTTACCATCGTGGACGTTTACAAAGCAAAATAATTAGACAAGGTTTGTGTATTGCCTAAATGAATATTGAAGTTTTGTAGTTTTATTTTGGTGCATCCAATGCATAATCGCGAAAAAAATCATAAATTTCTTTCTCTTCAACTGTGCAACTATTTGTTGAATTTGGTTCTCGTTTATCACGTGGTGAAACATTTTTAAGAATCCTAAAAAAATTAAAAATTACACATAATTCACTACTTTTTCAGTTTTGAATTTTTTAAGCACTGAAATGAATGACGAACGAATCAACACTAAATTATTTGCCGAAGCTAAAGTTTAATAAATGAGAATATTTTTTCGTCGGTCCGTGGCTCTCGCCCAAGCGAGCGGATGAGCTAATCGTTATATTTAAATAAATTCGGCGTGTTTATTTATTGAACCAAAATCAACAAACTTCATAAAAGCTGTTAAATAAGTACTCGATTAATAATAAAGCGAGTGGAGTTAATGGATGAAATGCTTTATGTGTTTATTGTGAGCGGATTTCGGGTGGATATTTTTTCAGCTGGATTTGTTTTCGATCGCTGATTTCAGTGTGGTCATCCCTCAATCCAGTATTAATTTGCGGTATACAGGGTGTCCCTTTTTTTGAGAAAACTGCTAGTCGTAGAAAAATGTAAGATACCCGTAAACGGTAAGCACTATCAATCAACTATTTCTTAACTGGTGGATTGGTGGAGAAAGTATAGTCACTTGGCCTTCAACTAGAGAATGGTTCAGCGAATTCGAATTGCTTGCCAATCATTAATAACATAAGAGAAGTTGTTAAATATTTTAGATTTGAAAAATGTTGATTTTCAAAATTATTTCTATCTTGCTAAGTTTTGCTCTTCATATAACTCTTTGAAGGGCCAGAAATTCCCACATTTCTGGATCCAAGTGGGGGAATACAAAAAAGGAAATAAAAGTTTCAATTTTTTGGAGTTAAAATAAAATGGCGGGTACTTATAAAGCTGCGTTTTATTGAAGTACTTAGTTAGCGTACTTGTCAATAAATGTTGTCATGTGTGTAGATCAAAATATAAAACGAAAATATAAAAACTATGTAATATTAAAAGGTGGTATAATGTACCACCGCCCCACTAGGCATGTTCAAAAGGTGGTACAATGTACCACCGCCCCACTAGGCATGTTCAAAAGGTGGTACAATGTACCACCGCCCCACTAGGCATGTTTAAAAGGTGGTACAATGCGTGTACCGCTGCCCCTCAAAGAGTTAAAAAAATCTAGTTGTTGAGATATTTTAAATTCGAAAAATGTAGATTTTCAACTTTAAAACTTTCCTCAAAGGAATCTCAGTAAACACATAGCACTAACTTAGAAAGTTGTTCAGACTGCCCTATATAATTTAGGTCACCCTGTATGGGTAAATGATGAATACATTAATTTTATTAGTGTTCGAAACTATACTCACGTGCCAGATTTTTACATACCAAATTTACTATACTGGTTGTGAGAGGAATCCGATCAAATAGTATGAATTGTAGATTTTTATGCAGAATCTGTTGACTTTCAATGCCACGTTTGAAAGGTATGTCCTGAATATGTATGGTAGCAGTTATACATAGAATTGATTTGTTTGATTGAAATTATCTAGATGCTTCGGTAAAGTTCAATTGAAAGAAAATGGCTATAAAATAAAGGAGGCATGAAGCACAATAACTTAGTTCCATTATTCGAGAAGCGAACGAAATAAAACAACGAAATGCGAATCATACATAACAAATTCACGTAGCGAAGACGCAGCAAATCTGCGCCCTACATGTGGAATCAAATCTTAAGGTGACGTTTTACGAATTACGTGCCCCTGTAGCGTGCTTTGCATTACAAGTCGCCATTATGTTTTATCGTGGGACAGATATTTAAATGGCAGTTATTGGGTGTACTGATATAAAGTGGATAGGATGCAGCAAGTTTAAATTAGTTTTATGTTAAAAGCGCAATATGTATATTTTAATGTGAAACCATCTCTAAGGATTTGTCGTGCATCATAACTAGAAACTGTGCTAGGCCAAGGTCGATATAAATCGCTGAATCTGGCACGTGCCTTGGCTAAGACCACCGATGCATAAACTGGATAATTAATACAGGACTTCCATTAATTTCACAAATAAACCTTTCAAATGCTCCTGAGAATTTCTACCTAGATAGCATCGCTCTGTTCTTTCCAAGTCATTGCAGTTCTGTAAAGATTATCTAAAACCAACGCCGTGCAACATGGCTCCAATACCAGTCAGCGTCTCGAATGTCCCGATTGCCTTAATCGCTGTCACCAGAAATGAAATTTGTTTTTCATTATTAGCATCAGGCTCGGTCCTTATTGCGTTTAGAGTAGAAATAAATTTATTTGTAAACTTTTTGTTTCATCGCGATACTGCGAGGGGGAATCTTAGATACTAATTAGCATATATCTCGCGATTGTACACTTATCTCGTCGTTATTTTCAAAGTTTGAAATTCGTAAATTATATTCACCTGTAATTTCTTTATACGGTGAGCATTTAGGATTACATGGGGTCCAGAGATTAACCTAAGGGTAACAATATAGAGCCATTTGCCCCGCACCTATCTGTATAAACCACTCTATATCCAACAGACCTCGTCCTCCCTAACACTCATGTCCTATCTCGTATCCTCAATCCCAGCACGTCATAAGCTCTTAATCAAATGAGGGAGCACACTTCATTCTAATGAGACTAATTTGCATTTTTCATGTAACTGAAGCCCTATTTTTATACGTTCACATATCGCTCGACCCATTCGGTTATCTCCTTTGAATATATAGGACAGGAAGAAGGGTTTTATAAAATCTGCATATGGCCGTAATGGTAACAAAACATGACCACTGGCTGGTTTTAGAAACACAGCAGGAAAATCCTAGAACCTCGCAGCACTAAGAATATTAATACAAAATTTAAAAATATCATAACGTTCCAACAATAAAAATATTTATAATATAAATTCCACATTTACTACTACTTCACAGTCTAGATATTTGAAATTTTTCATGTAAATTTATTGGTAGCGATATATAAATAGATATTTTATTTTTTTTCACTTGAAATATTTTCACTGCCGGTGTAAAATAAATGTAATTGGACGAAAAATAGCCGTAGTAGAGGATATTAGCCGGTACGGGGCCAGGAAGTCCCTCCTATGTAAATATTCCCATAAGACGTCATAAAACACCCCCCACCAAAATGGCGGGATTGCGGCAAATTCAAAATCTAAGCGTTCGATGTGTCGAAATCTCAATCGGTATAATATACAGGGTGTGTGGATAAATAACGCTAAATTTAATACTCAAAATCATTAAAATCAAAATCAACCAAATAAAAAAAAAACTGAATACATGAATATTCAGCCTGTTCGTGACTCTGCAACTAATCTAACGCCAAAGAACGTATCACGCACCTGGTGCGTGGTCGGCCCCAGCGTTAGAAACAATACCACGGCACTGAAAGTGATAAAAGCTTAGGTTTAAACCTTTCACAAATACAACACGAAACTTTTGAATATACTTGCTATGATCTAAAATTTTTTTGTGACTGATTGGACTCGTTAATAACTTTAGTTCTCGGTATTATATCGTATTCAATTGTACATTATATATGGTTTCGGTTTGTGCACAAGAGTTTACGGTTTGCAGTTATGCTTTCTTAGTGGGAGCATAATAGATTTACATAGTGTTGGAAACAATGGTGAATTTATAGACAATAGACATGGGTGTAGGCTTGATGTGATTTATCATATTCGAAACGAATATACCGTCTGCGCCCGTCTGCGCCCATCTAGCACAGAACCAGAAGGAAGCTGGCTTCAATCCATCAAAGGCGTCGATTAACAATCGCCTCGTTTATCAGTGCATCAACACTTTTCTTCCAACAATGCCACACTTTCATAATTAGGAAATGTTAATATGACAGAAGCAGCAAACCTACGTTCTAAACTTAAATGTATTTCAAAGAACTGTAATTACGGCGTTTAGTGCGGAAAATTTTCAACATATTTTAGTAATTAAATAACTTTTCCCCCGAAGTTTATTACGTCCGTATGACTTTTTCCGTTGCAATTAAAATTTCAATATGCCTGCGACGTGAAATTTATAGAAAAATTTCTATAGCGACGAATTCTTTTATCATAAAAAGAAATTTGTAATATAATCAGCCTATATTTTCAATAAACGGCATCGTTCAAATGAGGGTAAGTGTGACACTTACTAATTCAACTATTAAAACTTATACGTACTTTTTTAATTCTTTTTTTTTTGCATAGGTTTGACCACTCAGCCACTAACGATGATATCATTATCTTATATTATTTTAATGTTGAAAGATTTATATACAAACATATTTATTAAAGAACTGTTACATTCAACTAAATATATATAATAACTTCTATTTTTTGTCACAATTCTTCATCGGCTAGACATGATTTAAGCATTATTTACGACCAAAGTAATTTTGCGTATATTCATTCTTGAAGGTCCGACAAACATTTTTTATAGACAAATAGTGTTCATATTAAGCTCTTAAACTTGAAACAAAATAGACATTTTTTAAATCGTTTTTAGGCGTTTCTAGTCGATTTAAACAAATATTATAAATTTGATCTCCAACACAATTTAATAACAAATATTTAATTCAATAAATAATTTATTGAATCTATTTACAATTTAATAAATAAACAAAAAAAAATGTTTGTTTTGATTTGATTTTAATTAAATAAATACGTTCAGTAAATCTCATGTCACATTAGGTCAACCCTTAATTGCTCAATTTGCAGTTCCAGTTAGTAACGATAGCGACATGTTTGGTTTCATCTTGTATTTCTCTGGAGAAAAGGGATTCGTCTGCACACCGCGTTACATCATTGTGTCGGTTAACTCCGGAGGACGTTTAATATTATTCAGCGCACTAAGCCGCAAAGGTTTAGCTCTTAATCGGCGTCAATTTTTATTCATGGCCTGCATCGAAAAAATTCCTCGTTCTTTTCCCGATGTGATTTATTTAATATTTGTTTATGTTTCCCGGATGTCTCGAACTTCCCCGAACTAAGTGGAAACTAAAGTTACAGCAGTCGGCGGAAACATTAAAACTTTAATAGAATAATAAATAAAATATTAAGACACTACCATGTCGGCTAAATTTTTTTCTTCAAATAATTTACATCATCCTGTTTGAATTATCTTTGGATTATTATCCTAAATTTGTGTATAAATCAGGTAATTAAGGCTAAAGCCAATTAATAATAGTGATATGACAAAATTTTTGAATGTGTCTTAAAAACGTGTAAACCACTATTAATAAAGATATTTGTATACAGTGTGTATCAGCCAAATGGAATAAATTCGATAATAAATAAAAGAGGGCGTGTTCGAAAAAATACTCGGATATGTCGATTGGTATTTTTAGTTGCGCATTTTTTTCAACAAAAACTTTTTATACAGGGTGTGTCATGTAACATAAACCAATGCCAACTTTCTTATTTTAAATGCAACACCCTGTATATTATTCAATTTTTGGATTCTTCAGAAAATTCTAGACATATTTCATGTACCATGTCGTATACCTATCTTCAACTGTTTAGGAAATATTAAGTGTTTTCAGATTTAGTGCAAAAATTAATATTAAAAAAGAATATTATTTGATTACAGAAATTCGCTACAACACACTCAATAATTATTTCCCATTTAGGAAAGTAAGCAAAAACCATTTCAGCCTTCCTTTTTACTTTTGTTTAAATTCAAATTCAAATAATTTATTTCGTGATGAATAAACACCTTAAACCTTAAACCGTTTAAATTTTTAATTCGAAAAAATCGCGATTGCAATACTTTCTGGAACCACGTACGTACAAAGTAAAAATCGGCAAAAAACACATTGAAAAGTTATACCAAGAAATCTTAAATCTTAATTTAAGTACCCCGGCATACTAAAATGGCTGCAAAAATCAAAAATCGAATCAAACATTCCGACAAATATTTGAAAATTAAGTAATACTTTAAACATAAATCCCACAGCCTATAGTTTCTAGATAAATAACAAAGTACATTAATTTTTGTCTTAAATAAACTGCCACACATAAATTAAAACAAAAAACACTAAATTAAATAACCTGAAATGAATTCAAAAACATTGAAAATACAAAAAAATCAAAAATTTAGTACGCAAAATCTATATTACAGGAGAAAAAAATCGAAAGCTTGGATTCAAAAACTCGAATATACCCTCCAAAAAAAAATCAAAAATTCGTTTATAAAAATCAACAATTCAAGCTAATAAGCTAAAGTAATCAAAAATTTGCTCATTGAAATTAATAAATCAGGTAAAAAACTAAAATATAGGCCAAAGAAAATCGAAAATTTAGATGGAAATCTTCGACAAAAATATCGAAAATTTTGGCTAAAATAGACAATATTCAGGTCAAAAACTCTAAAATTTGGAACAAAGAAAAATAAAAGTAAAAAATTCAGGTTAAAAATCTAAAGTAATCAAAAATTCGCTCATTAAAATTAATAATCAGGTAAAAAACTAAAATATAGGCCAAAGAAAATCGAAAATTTTGGCCAAAATAAACGATATTTAGGCCAAAAACTCTAAAATTTGGAACAAAGAAAACTATTATACAGGCCAAACATCTAAAATATAGGCCCAAAAATCGAAAATTCTGGTCTAAAAAATAAAAAATGCTGACAAAAAAATTGAAAATCCAAGCAGAAGAAAAATAATTTTGCATTCTCCGCCCAAAAATAACAGCTCAAAAAAAATCGAAAATTTTGGCCAAAATAGACAATATTTAGGCCAAAAACTCTAAAACTTGGCCAGTATAATGTCCAAACATCTAAAATATAGGGCCAAAAGTCAAAAACATTTAGGTCTTAAAAATAAAAAATGCAGACAAAAAAATTGAAAATTCAAGCAAAAGAAAAATAATTTTGCATTCTCCGCCGAAAAATAATAGCTCAAAACAAATCGAAAATTTTGGCCAAAATAGACAATATTAAGACCAAAAACTATAAAATTTAGCCTGTACAATGGCCAAACATCTAAAATACAGGCTCAAAAATCAAAAATTTAGGTCTAAAAAAAATGCAGACAAAAAAATTTAAAATTCAAGCAGAAGAAAAGAAATTTTGCTTTCTCTGCCCAAAAATAACACCTTAAAACAAATCGAACATTTTGGCCAAAATAGACAATATTTAGGCCAAAAACTATAAAATTTGGCCTGTATAATAGCCAAACATCTAAAATATAGGCCCAAAAAAAAATCAAAAATTCTGGTCTAAAAAATAAAAAACGCAGGCCAAAAAATTGAAAATTCAAGCAAAAGAAAAATAATTTTGCATTCTCCGCCCAAAAATAACAGCTCAAAACAACTCGAAAATTTTGGCCAAAATAGACAATATGAAGACCAAAAACTCTAAAATTTAGCCTGTATAATGGCCAAACATCTAAAATATAGGCCCAAAAATTTAGGTCTAAAAATAAAAAATGCAGACACAAAAATTAAAAATTCAAGCAGAAGAAAAAGAATTTTGCATTCTCCGCCCAAAAATAACACCTCAAAAGAAGTTGCATATCAGAAACTCAATAGTAAAAAATCCGGTCATAAAAAAACAATAATTTAGGTTAAAAAATCCAAAATGAAGGGCAAAAAATCATCGGGAAAAGAAATCAGTGATTCAGGTTAAACTACCTAAAAATTCCAAAATTACAAATTTAACCTAAGATTTTTAACAAACAAATCGAAAATTTCAGACAAAAATAGAAAATACAGGCCAAATATCTGAAATATAAGTCAAAAAAATCAAAGTTTTACAAGCAAATTGCTTTAAATTTGGAAACTCTTTCGTATCCAAAAATTTGTAAAAATCGAAGCAAGTTTCCTTTCTTGTATTTATCCTTTATTTGATCAAAAATAGGCCCAAAAATCAAAAATTCTGATCTAAAAAATAAAAAATGCAGACAAAAAAATTGAAAATTCAAGCAGAAGAAAAATAATTTTGCATTCTCCGTCCAAAAATAACACCTCAAAATAAGTTGCACATCAGAAACTGGATAATAGTAAAAAAAATCAATAATTTAGATTTAAAAATTCAAAATGAAGGGCAAAAAATTTTAAACTTAATCAAAAAATCTCAAAAATGCCGGAAAAAAAATCAGTGATTCAGCTTAAATTATCTAAAAATTCCAAAATTACAAATTTAGCCTAAAATTTGTAACAAACAACTAGAAAATTTTAGACCAAAAAAATCAAAAATACAGTCCAAATATCTAAAATATATAAAAAAAACAAACATTTACAAGCAATTTGCTTTTTTGCTTTAAACTTGGAAACTCTTTTGCATCCAAAAATTCGTAAAAATCGAAGGAAGTTTGCTTTCTTGTATTATTATATTAAGACTATTGCTGTTGTATTTCGATGTATCTCGAATACAATAAATTGTATATATATACATATCTTTATTTGGTTTGACAATTACAATAAATACAAACATGGAACAATTAATATATTAGTTACTCTTCCAGGTTCCCAACTTGGCTATCGACCTGCGGACTTTCGGGCCAATAAATTGTATTATACAGTGTTTGTATTTTAACAGTGAACATACTATTACTAATGCCTATGTTCAATCGTAAAATAATCACATTAAAGTATGGCATTTAATTGATATTGTATGCAACCAAGTACACACAGGTGACAGTGATTATTTTACGATTGAACATAGGCAATAATAATCATATGTTCAGAGTTAAAATAAAAGCCCTGCATATAATGAATCAAATTATGTCAATTAATTTTTATCAAGTATTATTAAACACGTAATAATATTTAGGCTAAAGGATCAATCGTTTTGATCACACCTCACAAATTTAACTTGACTTCCAGAAGAGGCATTAACATAACCAGAACCGTCGTCTCCTTTTATAAATAAATATGGCTGACGTAATTGAATTAATAAAAGTGATTCACGCCGGGTGCTGATGCGGCGTTATATAAGTGTGGGTATCACAAACAAAAAATCAGGTCGAGTTCGCAGGTGTTGTTTGATTTATCGGATTCCCTCCGAGAATTTCCCTAGCTGCGATTGATTCTCAGTTGTAAGCGATAGTGGCTTCATTCGTTCCGCTCGTTTCATGAAGACGCCGCTCGCAACTTTTGCGTTGGTCATCTCTTAACTTTTATAAGAAATTCGAATTCAAGCCACACTCCGTACAAATAACGATCCGATTTTATTTGAAAAAAGGGATTCGCGTTTAAAAACGTCGATGCAGATGACATACGCGATGAGGTTAGTTGTTAAACCGATTTCATTTAGTTTTGATGATGGCAAGCTGAGTTGCCGAAACTGCAGTCAAACAAATACATCAAAGTGTTGTACAAGCAAAGTGAAAAGTGTTTTATTCTATAATTGTGAAGGCTTTCAATGATTCAAATTAAATGAGTTACTTTCGAAATCGATTGCATGATCTCGTATTTTGATTCATAAGCATTGGGTTCGTTGTAGAGGACTTACAGGTTTCCCTTTAGCAGGGAACTACTAAATAATATTTTATATTTAATTTTTTATGTAGTATTCATTTACATTAAAGTGAAGGCTGGAGATATATATATATATATATATATATATATATATATATATCTACATGTATCATGTATCTACACTATAAATATTACTTCCGAAAAATTTGCAGATGTGTGTTGGGTTGAATATGGCAGACTGATGATTCTTAACATAGATGAAACAGCTGTCTCTGTCTTTCGCCTCACACATTTGCAAATTTTTATCATCATCTGACCGAGAATCTCGTTAGCACTTTATCTACAGTTATTCACATGTACGGTCGTTAAAAATTCTCCTATGTTCAATTAAATTGAGATAAATAATTAAATCTATCCACTGGTTGGCTGTCCACCGCCGCAATTTCTGTGGAAGCTTACAACCATATAAGCGAAGCGGAATGTAGTAGCAAAAGTGACTTGTGCTCCACCCAGTGGTGAATAATATCAAGATACATTTCGGTTCTCGTCTACCGTTACCGGCATGTATCTACACTATAAATATTACTTCCGAAAAATTTGCAGATGTGTGTTGGGTTGAATATGGCAGACTGATGATTCTTAACAAAGATGAAACAGCTGTCTCTGTCTTTCGCCTCACACATTTGCAAATTTTTATCATCATCTGACCGAGAATCTCGTTAGCACTTTATCTACAGTTATTCACATGTACGGTCGTTAAAAATTCTCCTATATATATATATATATATATATATATATATATATATATATATATATATATAGGCAAGATATACATATATATAAATCGGCAAGATCTAACGGACGCTGCTATGTAGTGAAGTGTGAGGTGTAACGGGAGAAAAAGGTCCAGGATTTTCATATAGTCCACAGGGAGGATATAAATATATATATATATATATATATATATATGTCGTCCAAAGCGAGATTACTCAGTTTTCTCGCAAAGATCCGTTAATCAAACTATATGAATGGAATTTTTACTATGCCTATGCGAAGTGCAACTTGACAAAACGTAAGCGAAGTTAAATTCTTTGATAAGATTTGGGCAACCAGCCAAGAAAATATCTTCTTCTTCTTGCATAGCTAAGAGCCTTGACTCTCAACAAAATGTGATGTGTGTATTTATCATTGCCATCGGTTGCTTGTTCGAAAATAAAATAGTTTTTAAACACTTTATCTGCTGTCGACGTTCGATGTCTTGGTACCCAGGGACTAAAACTATACACCCCATCCCGAGTCCAAATCAAAACACCGATTTACCCAACACAATTGCCATTTTAGTCCATCCATTATTCTTCTCTAAACGTTAAGACAGCCGCGCTGGGAATACACTTCTCTTTAAGACTCGAAATAAAGTTAGGTAAAACGATCCATTGCAAATATTGGAGCTTACATTACAATCGACATACGTGCCTCGGGCTGCCATTATGGAGGGACCCGACATGCTCTTATGCTAGCACAGAATGAAAATCATGGAATTATGTGTTGAGGTTTATGAAATTAAACCGATATCATTCGGCTCAAACGTCCTAAATAAACATTTATCCCCAACCGATTACTTCTCACTTATTTATAAATTATTAAGGAAATATTGAATTTTATGGTACGCCGAACCAGTAATAGTATATATCATTTTCAACCAGAATGAAAACGTAATAATTGGATTCAATCGAATTTCACTCCGGACGCCACACTGCTATATTAATTGACTGGAAAAACACGATCCATGCGTGTATAAAACTTAATTTTCACGTTGTATTCTTTAACACGTTAAGTCCGGGCAAGAAGTGCAAAAATTTGGGTCACAGGGCCCAAATTTTTTCCGTTATATGCATGACAAACAGAATCAGGCAAGAAAATGCAGGCCGAAGAGCATCAAATAGTTCCTGGGACGGCTGCATATGAGAGAGACCAAGTGAGAAATCGTCACAACTTCCGGAGGGCCGGTGAAAGTGAGACACCGCGTTGATGTCACGCCGTCCGGAGGGCTGATGTAAGTGAGATCAAGTGAAAAACCGCTTACATGTCGCCCCGTGCTTAACGTGCTAAAAACAAACATTTCCTTAGCCATATAATAAATATATCCATACAATAAATACGTCAATAAAAATTTGATTTCTTTAAATTTGTGTTTCTAGCCATTGTAAGGCTCGAGTCAATGCAAAAATATGGTTGATGGTATACCAATGGTTTAATACCAATGATTAGACCATAGAAGGTTATTCCGTATACATACGAAGTATTTATAGCTAATGGCACATTAGTGATTACATAATAGAGCAATAATCCTGAAATCAGTGTAATTACGGAACTTTACGAGGGTGCAACTTTTAAAAAACGAACGGTCGCGTAATACTTATTTTATGGAATAATTCTCACCCGTGTTTGGGGCCGGTTTTATTATTGTTATTAAGCTATGGTTTGATAGTTAGGTATATGTAGGTCGTCTGTTTTATCCGGGTTAGTAGTCGGAATCTCGGAAATGGAGAGGGATACAATGCTAGTTAAATGGGGTAAATTTGTCCATTTCAAGGAGCAATTTAAACACAGCACTATTTTTACACAAAACTCGAGACCGCAATAACTCCAATCTGATAACGACTCTTATCTGCATTCCGGATAATTAGGTAAATAATTTAGTGATAAACATCACATTTCCTTGGAAAAAGATTTAAAAATTGTGCATCATAAAATTGTTTTAATTTTAATACCTATCCCACTATGTGCGATAATTTTGATTTTTTTTTTAAGGAAGGAGGTGGTTGGAACTGCGGGTCTGCATTCCAGATAATTAACTAAATCATCGCATTTTCTTGGAAAAAGATTTAAGATTTAAAAATCGTGCATCATAAAATTGTTTTGATTTTAATACCTTTCTCACTATGTGCAATAATTTTGATTTTTTTTTTAAAGGAAGGACGTGAATGGAACTGCGGGTCTGCATTCTAAATAATGAACTAAATCATCGCATTTCCTTGGAAAAAGATTTAAAATTTAAAAATCGTGCATCATAAAATTGTTTTGATTTTAATACCTTTCCCAATTTCCTGTGCAATAATTTTGATTTTTTTTTAAAGGAAGGAGGTGGATGGAAATGCGGGTTAAGGAGAGTGAGTGATTACGGAAATCGTCGGCTTCGAGATCATCTGTTACTACCGTTGTTTTGTAAATACATATTTATTATATACCAGGTGGGCCGTTTTAATTCATGCACCAAATTTTTTTTGTACCTAAGAAAAATACGGAAAAGTGGTTCAGAGAAAAGTTGTTCAAGATAATGGAGGTCACCTATCTGTGTAACTAGATTTGACCTTGAGACTACTTTTCAAGGTTATTTGAAGGTCAGAGTGTTTTTTTAAATGGAAACCCCTATTTTTAACACCAAATTCGAAAAGAGAAGAAACTTATATTTTTTTATACATACTAATTAAGTAACGAAGTGTAACGCGTTACGCCGAAACTAACAGTCGTAGAGAGTTGAAATTTTGCAGACGTATAGAGGGCGCTAAATAAAGAAAACTATTAGATTTTGGTTGTCAACGCCCCACCCCCGAGGGGCGGACCACGGCCCCAGGGGGCGCGTTTAAAGTACGCTCGAATTTTTCTTTACTCAGTTTGTCTAAAATTGTCGGTCGAGTCGATCCCGACCACTCCCGCCCCTCTAGAACCAGCACAACCCCCGGGGCGAATTTTTAAACGACGAAAAAACGCGCCGGAGGAGAAGTCGGTTGGCGGCGGAGGTGGAAGGCAGAGAAATTTTTTTGTAGAACTTAAAAAAAAATTCAAAGAGTCTCTCGGACTTTTTTTTTAATTTTTGAGTTTAACCACCCTCTTCGGTAAAAAATGGTTCATTTCGACAAATAAAGGCCGATCGCTTTGATTTTTTCAACAAAGATTCTCTTCCCCCTCTTGCGCATCTCCGCCAAATTTGACCGCCGTACGTTGACCGGTTTCAGAGTAATTGAGAGTACCGCGACGTAACGTAAAAATCTCCCCCGGGGGGCTAGGGGAAATTTTTTGGAAATTTTTCTGGCACGGTCCGATGCACCACCGATGGCTCTATCTATCCTTCCAGGTGCCGTTCCTCTGACTCTACCCCAACCCCCCCTAAAAATAAAAATACCCGGAAAAAAAAACTCAAAAACGCTCTCAACGATTTTTTTCATTTTTTTCCAGATACTCCCCTCGGCGAGCGGAAGATCCCTGCCAATTTTAACAAAAATTGTTTCATGAACAAAATTTAATTAAATTGAATCGTTTTTCGGCATTTCCAGTCGATGTGAGAGCGATCCACGTCAAAAGAAATTTTGCTTGTCTCAGTTTCTGTAAGTCTCACAAATAATTTTAATGAACAAATAGTGTTCAGAATGGGATTCTAGACTTAAAAAAATACAAAAATAAATTTTTGAAGAAAATTAAAATTTAATTGTTTTTCGGCATTTCCAGCAGTTGTACGAACGATTTACGTGAAAAGAAATTTTGCTTGTCTCAGTTTCTGTAAGTCTTCCAAATAATTTTTATGAACAAATAGTGTTCAGCCGTTTTGGAGCAATGGCCTCCAATATATGAAATTGCAGGGGTTCGCCAAAACGCCGAAACTGACTTTATTTTTGCTCTTGAAGGATCCGCCGATGGCGCGATCTCTTCAAAAAACATCCGCCCACATTATGTATATAAGCACACTTTTTGATTTGGTGCCCCCTTAACGAGATATGATTTTTCAAAAAGTGACCAAAAATTTTTTCTAAAGTTTTCGTCCTCTCTGAGGTTTCTTTCGCGGACGGATTTTTTGGAAATTTTTCCGACACTGATTTTTCCGATGCACTCCCGACAGCTATATCGATCCACCCGGGTGCCGTCCCTCTGACTACACCCCACCACCCCCCGTAAAAAAAAACCGAAAACTCTACCCCACCGCCCCCGGGAAATAAAAAACCCAAAAAAAGAAAGTGTTAAAATTCAAAAACGCTCTGAAAGATTTTTTTCTATTTTCTTCCAGATACTCTCCTCGACGAGCGGAACATCCCTGCCAATTTTAACAAAAATCGAGCCGTTTTGGAGCAATGGTCTCATATATGAAATTGCAGTGGTTCGCCAAAACGCCGCCACTGACATTATTTTTGCTATTGAAGGATCCGCCCGTGGCGCGATCTCTTCACAAAGCATCCGCCCACATTATTTATATGAGTACACTTTTTGATTTGGTGCCCCCTTAACGAGATATGATTTTTCAAAAAGTGACCAAAAATTTTTTCTAAAGTTTTCGTCCTCTGTGAGATTTGAGATTTTTTGGAAATTTTTCCGACACTGATTTTTCCGATGCACTCCCGAGAGCTCTATCGATTCACCCGGGTGTCGTCCCTCTAACTCCACCCCACCACCCCCGTGAAAAATAAACCGAAAAAATTGAAAAAAAATCACGTGTCAAAACTCGGAAACTTACAATCCAATTTCAATTAAATTGTTTCCAGGTATTCCCCTCGGCAAACAGAACATCTCTGGCAATTTTAACAAAAATCGTTAAAGCCGTTTTGGAGCCGCGAAATTTCAAGCTTGCGCCAAAACGCCGCCACTGACTTTATTTTTGCTCTTGAAGGATCCGTCAGTGGCGGGATCTCTTTACAAAGCATCCGCCTACATTATTTATATCAACACACTTTTTGATTTATTGTCCCTTTAACGAGATATGATTTTTCAAAAAGCGACCAAATTTTTTTTTAAGTTTTCACCCTCTTTTTCGGGGTCGTATTCAGCTCAAATGTTAAATTTTTTAATAACTATCGAAACCAAATCGAAAACATTTACAAAATTCTTACATAAAGTGCATAAATGAAAAATGAAAAATGAAAAATTAAAATGAAAAATTAAAAATAAAAAATTAAATATTATAAATTAAAAATTAAAAATTAAAAATTGAAAATTAAAAATTAAAAATTAAAAATTAAAAATTAAAAATTAAAAATTAAAAATTAAAAATTAAAAATTAAAAATTAAAAATTAAAAATTAAAAATTAAAAATTAAAAATTAAAAATTAAAAATTAAAAATTAAAAATTAAAAATTAAAAATTAAAAATTAAAAATTAAAAATTAAAAATTAAAAATTAAAAATTAAAAATTAAAAATTAAAAATTAAAAATTAAAAATTAAAAATAATAACGAAAAATTAAAATTAATTTAGAAAAAAAAAAGTTTTCTTTGATGGCGTCGCTTAATTTTATTGGGCCCTGCACGGATGACAGCACAGCGCAGCGGAGCCGTCGTTCGTCACCAGTTACTTTTCTTACATTTTTACATTTCACAATTTCACATAAAGATCACAATTTCACATACATCAAACTTAAGCCTAGGAAAAACTAGTTTCCTACTGAAGCCACAACACACATCGAATCTTTATTTCCACGTAAACCTAACCAAGAAAACACTACTTGATGAAACAAATTTCTTGGTCGGATCACGAGAAATTTAATAGTTTCAAAAACATAAAGAAAGAGCGTTTGCGGATAATATTAAGATAAAAAAAGGGTGGTGAGTGGGTCCTAATCTACCCTCCAACCCTTTGAACGCACCCAGGAGTTTCTATAAACAAAAATGTTTGTTTGCTATTTTCCTAAAGCATCTGCGCAAATGTACAGTTTAATCCTACATTATTTGCTTCTAATTAGCTGAAATAGAAACGGCTGTAATGTCATCCATGTCAAAGTGACATCGTGTAATTGCATAATTCGTATATTTCTGAATGAATGACCGTATCCATTTTGCACAGCGTAAACTTTACATGTTTTACTGCCCTGTCACAACGTGAAAACTTGAAAACTTGAAATCGAACGTACAATTAACTTTGGGACATTCCATAAGCTCGTGTATACATTATATGAAATAGTAATTTGTAAATAGGGATATTTTGGGTCCAACGCAAAAAACCACGTCCGTATGTATATCCGAGGATATATGCAAAATTCAACTGGGAACTAATTAGTTAAACAAATGGGCGGTATGCGGTGACAAAAAGTTGAAAATATACTAATGATAAATGGTTTAAATTACTCGAAGTATTAAAGAGCGGCTATATTAAATAGCGGGATAGTTTTTTCTTTCGGCTATGTATGCGGGGTTTCATGGGAGCAAAAATCGATGAAAAATGGCGAAACCGCCAGCGCGGAATAAAACCGGAATTCCTCCAAGTTGTAAACCATGCGGTTTATATAAATAAAACAGGATGACAACGGGGGAACAAATCATGCGATGTGTAATAGGTACATTTGAACCGTAATGCCACCTAATAATGAATGAATGGCACATCCCTTTGTGTAATACTTAATGTATATATTGCTTCAACACGTTAATAGTATCAACGATAATAATACTAGTGTATTCATTGCTCTATGAATATATGAAATTATATGAGTAAGTTGAAATAAAATATTAAAGTGAAAATCTATTCATTTATTATTGTCGCAATGCATAAAAGCTCTACCTTACTAACGTTTTCATAATTAAAAAAAAATATTTTTCATGTCTGCTTTTTTGTATACCTGGTATAAGAAGCTTGTTTCTGTTTATAAACGATAATTTGCATAATATTGTAAGTAGTTCATAAGTAAATTTAATTTGACAGTTTTAACACGTTCACTGCCTGTCAGATAAACTGATTGCCAATGTCAAGGAAGTGGTCGACCCCAGCGTTAGAACCAACACCACGCAAATGAAAGTGTTTTCTCAAATTAACAATTTAGTTTAATCCAAGTACAACAGTTTTAAGCAGAAATATTGAAAAGTCCTTTTATTAGAGTGAGATGGGTTTAAAATCCCGTTAACGTGCTATACAAATAAATATTATTGAAAGTGGATAAAAACAAGAAAATATAAATTGCTAAAATGAAGAAGATTCAATTTAGAAAGCGTGACCCGAAATATGTCCAACAAATATATTGAAAAGGACAGAAAGGACAATTTATAACAATCTCCTCTCGTGGGACTTTCAATAACAATGGTTCCTTGCAACTTTTCCTTCTCTTTGTTTCCCTCTTTATATATCGCCTATATTGCTTTTTAGCTGCCTCTCAGTAATTCAACAATATCGTCTTTGAAGTGCATTCTCCCTGTTTAATCCCCGAAACTATCTCGTTCTGGCCCCTTTTCTCTTCATTGTTTTATCCTTTTTCTGCGGTCGCCATTGTCGGCCAATTTCTACATTTAATTTTTTACCGGTTTTGCAATATCTGAACCTCTGATAAATGATCGCGCAATCTAATTAATAAGGTAATTAATAAAATTTGCCTGACACGTGATATTTGTTGTGGTTAAACTTGCTTTAAATGGAATTCGTTGGGGAAGCTTAAAATTACGATTAGTTTTATGGGGAAGGTTTTTTATGGTCGTATTAGCAGCGTATTTACAGCATTTTAATCCTGCTGATAATGGTAAATATTGATAACAATGCATCAAATTATTATTTTTTGAATTCCTGGAAACTACGAAATCTGTAAAATCTATTTAAACCATATCTGATTTCCTGTCGATTAGTTTTAACACACCTTGTGCATGATACGTTCTTTAACATTAACACGTTCGCTGCCACTACCATTGAGATTGCACATACGCAAGTATAAAATTGGAGGCACCAGCGCGTCGGTGGCAGCGAACGTGTTAAACCTTACAGGTCAACGTTGGCTTGACTGGTAATCAGTTTATTTTACACAGGCAGTGAATATGTTAAATCAAGAAGCACGTAAAGGTGTGATTCCTATGACGCGTCCGTCGCTGAGCGTCCGCGTCTCGACTGCTGGTGGATAGTTGGTAGACGCGCGTCCCTGAACGCTCCAAAGGCATCAACTCCGTAAGTATATCAATCGCGTCACAGGAATTACACCTTAAAAAATTTGTGAATACCTAATTCACACCAAGAAAGATTAAATTATTTTCACGCTTCACCTAAACCTGCACCTGGACATACATAATACGCCTACCCACATAAAGCAATAAAAGCTCGTTCAATGATTGAAAATAATTGCTGTTTGCTGAATGTAATTTTTGATTAATATATAAATAACAGATTTCGTATTAATATAAATAAATTTTGATTTTAGTACGTCCGTAAAAATTTGCGAAAGTAACAGCGAAGGTTATTAGCCAAGACCCAATGACAATCAGCCGGAAGACGGGAATCGATATAATAGCGGTATTAACCCTTTACTACTGGCTCCGGAACGAAGTCCGGTCCAGTTTAGTTCGCCTGGAATCCGGGAATGCGGGTATCCAGCCCTCACACTTCGACCATTACTTTACATACCGCCAACGATCTCGATCTCCTCTTTTACCCTCTCCCACTTTTCCATTGTCACAAGATTATCTCTTAATCATATAATAGCTAAAAACTATCCCCACCGCAAAGGATTACGCCCGTCACGAGGATGTAAGGACACATTTATCTCCGCTGGCCGTCGAGGAGTTTTGTCCCTTCTCGTCCTACATGGGGAATCTCGTGTATGCATTGTTAATGTTTGGTTATTGTGCCAACTCCAATAAATATTTGAATACAAACCGGTGCATAGCTTATCAATTATCTTAATATTAACCAGACTTCCATATTAATACAGACTGTGATATTATCTTACACAGACGCAGATATTAATTATCGTATTAAAACACAATACGTACAATCGATATCCGCATTCGGATACATGAGAATGCAAGGTACAGCATGATGGTGTACATAAACAATGGATTGATTAGACATGATTGGCTAATTATTACGCAATCTGGAAGGCATAGAATATATTAACTTACATCTGTTCGTAATTATCCAAATTTATCTAGAGTGCTAGTAAATCTTTGATTACAC
This sequence comes from Ocypus olens, assembly GCA_910593695.2. Classification (NCBI taxonomy): domain Eukaryota; kingdom Metazoa; phylum Arthropoda; class Insecta; order Coleoptera; family Staphylinidae; genus Ocypus; species Ocypus olens. The sequence continues at coordinate 2,755,518 of OU343057.1, read as the reverse complement.
ATGGCAACACGGATTTATTACTTCGCCAATAGGTTTTTGTGAAATCCTAGAGCCTACTACTTCGAATGAAATGAAAGCTTCAATCTTGACCTTTTAGGGAAACTTGAAAGACTCAGTAACATTTTTTTATACGCCACGATTTTCTGGCCGCGTGCAACAAATGGATCGATTTTATCATTTAATTTGAAGGATTTACTGTTGGGGGTTTTAAATTTGTCGTTCTATTAGATCAGTTGTAGTTTTCCCTCTTAAGCTACGAGCACACTTGTCGGAATCGGACGGACGGCACGCAACGGATAAAATTGCTTAACACAGTTGTAAACGAGTCAACGCACATTTATCGGTATATTTAAAGGATAACAGCGTTGACTCGTTTGCAACTGTGTTAAGCAATTTTACCCGATGCGTGCCGTCCGTCCGATTCCCACAAGTGTGCGCGTAGCTTTAGAAAGCATGAAGGAATTATGAAGCATTTGTGTCTGGCTTTAAACCCCAATTTTCATTTTCCTTGAGGTCCGCAACCATGAAAAAATTCTATAAGAAAGCTTACACTAGAGTTAACTGTAGAAGTTCAAGATTATTTAATTATTACAAAATCTGTTTACATGTATATGTATATAAAAAAATCGCCGTTATTTATCGATTTATAGCCTAAAATGGCTTTAAGTTATCATTTAATTCGAAGTAGAAGTTGTCCGGTTATTTTTCTACAGGCAATAAAAAATGTTCTAAAACACGTTTCTTTGCCCATTTGACTCAATTTGGCATTTTTTTAGTAAAATATAACCATTCAATTAATTTATTGACAAGTGTAATTAATTATTGAATTATAATTGTAATTTAAAAATGCATTGTATAGTTTCCTGCAATACATGTTGCAAATTAACCCGGCTTTAAAAGTACATTAATTTCCGAAATCAATAGCATTGGAAGAGATTAACAGGTTCAGCCGCAATTAATCATAATAACGCCCGGTATAGATCAATTTAATGATGCAATTAGTAAATAATACAGAACCTGAAATTAATTTAGGTAGCATAATTAGGACAGTGTAAACTGGGTTGTCTTGGAATGCGTATAACTTGCTAGAATGGGGCATGGAATCAATGATAGCAATAGTTTCATTGTTATTGTTTGTTTACCCCATTTGTCTAATGCTGTGTTGCTGCATTGTTATCTATTGTAAAATATCGCAATTGATATACCGAGCGTGTAATTTATTATTACCGTAAATAATTTTTATTTATTATCATATATTCGTAAAAGTATTTTAAATCAATATTGAATATGGAAATTGGTGGATGCGCCGGGAACATCAATTATGCAAGAATTTATAAAATAACATCAGGATCAGGTGCAGGGGATAAGAGAAAACTACTAATATACGCGTTACTAAAAATATATTCCAATTTGTAAGGAAATTCTCGGCGTGGATACGTTTTGTGATATATGTTTTGTGCAGCTACCGATTTCTTTCAGCTTAAAGGGCCCTCCTAACATATCACAGAAATTGAATAGATCCTCGTGGCACAGTTCTCCGCCGATTGTTACTAAAACATTACCGTCTTTAAGGATTTTTTATGATGTCCTTTACAAAAGCGGGTATTTATTGAATTCAACGTCTATATAAATTACTACCTATTATTCCTACATCTAAAAAAAAGCACATATATCTTTGAAAGCGATGTATTTAATATAAAGGACTGTAGCAAAAATGGGTTCTGTAATAATTGCAAATATCGTGTATACATTTCTTTGGGGTAAAAGTTACGCGATAGAAATAAAAATCAGGCTGCTTTATTTTTTTTCAAGCTCCTCTTTTAAGAATGCAGGTCGTTATAGAAGTTACTCGTAATATAAATTTATTCTGTACTATGCTCATTATTCGAGCATCATTATAAATGCATATTATGCATACATGAAAAAAAAATGGTTGTTATTACTCGGTTAAAGTGGTAAGAAATATATAATGACTACTTTGGATCTGAAGTATGTTGAAGCGAAGCTGCAATTTTGTATCCAGAATCCGCATTGAAAAGTACGAATCTAATGTATCAATCAATATCAATCGCCTTTAGAAGGACGTATCATTCGAATTTGTTTATGGAGGGCGAGCATTGTATTTCTTCTGTGTTCTCGAGGTAGAAGAATAAGGCGGGAGATGCCAGAGGGTAGTAAGATAATGTTTTCCACACCATGTACCTTATGCTGAGTTAAAATATTGAAAATAGAATCTCATTGCATTTTATAAATCACTCCTTCAACACAATGCGGTGATATCTGACGATGCTGCGGCTAGATAACCACTCGGGAGGAAGAATGGATCTGGCAATATATCGCACTTCGCCATCCAGCTTTGTGCATTGGAAGCGCTCAATTTATGAATAAAAATACCATAAATTACAGCGATATCAATGCGGTGGAATAAATGCATATTTACAACGGACTCCATTGAAAGCACGGCGTACCAGTCATTAAACGGTGATTGAAATTCCGATGGGGTCGCGATCTTCTGAAACGGGCCAAATTCAACCGGAACATGTATTTTAACTAGTTGACCATGCATTTGCTACATAAAATTAAACCTATAATTTCAATGGCGCCCACAAATAAAGTGGTTGCGTTTGTCGACATGAAACGGGGTGGTTGAAACCGATTTGTCCCACTTACCGCACGAAGAAAATTTACGCCCTCATACATATATACTTACCTACAATAGAAATCGAAAATGCATTGCATTTCATACACCACCGATTTATTGCAGTCGCCGCTTTGAATGACGAATGTGTAATTGTTCCTTATTTGCCATAGCAATGCGACTTTTTAAAAGAAACCGGAGTGGTTATAACCTAAAATATGTGCACATTTATTTTTGAAATTCATTGTCTGTAAAAGCGGGTATCGATTTGTTCCACTTTAAAGTGAATTCTTGCAAAAAATAACCCATAAAACAATTCGGAGATTGGCCCGGTTTTATTCATGGCCGTACAGTTTAATATGTGTTATATCCCACACGATAATTTTAATAATTAATGCGCATTAATAACTAACAATGTCAAGTTGAAACTATATCTCTTTTTTTGTTTTTAGTTTTTCAGTTTTTAGTTTTTGCATTGTGTTTTATTTTATATTTTTAAAACTGATTGTATATTAAGCTAAATTTGTTTTGAAATTTATGTTCTGCTTATATATGTATATATACTATTTTGTAATATATCTACGAAAATTCCATTTTTAGGCTGTAATTGTCTGTTGAGAATAAATTGATATTATTATTATTATTATTATATACACTAATAACGAATATAATTTACTGACTCGTATTGCTGTCAATTTCAAATAAATGAAATAAGATGTATGACTGGTTAGTACATACAACACAAATCTGTTTAAAATCATCGAAGCGCTTTTACGCACATGACTTGACAAGGCAGAAGATATAAATTAGTTGAAATAAATACGCACATCTAGTTTTCAATTCCAGTGAATCCGTTTAATCCGGGTTATGTTATTACGATGGCAGGATATCTAAACGTATTCCCAAATGAAAGTTTCAAACATCTGCTGGAGGTAAATTGCCGCATCTATTATGTGCATTCGTTATGAAACATGATTAACCGACAAATAAGACGACAAGACGCGCGAATCAAAATCCGCGCCAGCGAAAAACAATTAAAAGATTACAAGTTTCAGCGCATAATAAGCACTGAAAGAAAACGTTGGCTATTAGTTTTATGTTGATGCTTTGCGAAATGAATATTAACTCGCTGTAAGGATTTCAAGTTTACCACAAGATAACAACCTCTTTACTGCATCACTTCCTCCTCCTTCCCGTACCAATTCCTTTTCACTCCCACATCTCCTTTTAAACATCCACTAACAAATTTCGTACAGCTAAAGTTTGAGATTCCATTCTTACTCCCCGGCTGTTTAATTTGATCAACAGCCAAACACAACCGCACACACAAATACGCGTGAAACTTGAAAAATATATTTATACGCTCGCTGTTAATTAGAAAAGAAAAGAGAATACGTAAATCTGTTGCACTGCATTTATGGGCCTGGCAGGTATAAAGGGTGAGAATAAATCTTTACCCGCGGAAAACCAATATACGGTAAAATTTGCTAACGAGCCATATTCTCAAAATAATCGTGGACGTTTTTATAGTACTATTAATCAAACTGGCGATGAATAATAGTTATAATAAATTCGAAGAAGATTTAATAAACAAATTAATTAGCTACATAGCAATATTTTCTGCATACACGAAGCCATGTTTACCCAAGGAGAAGTAATGCAAATAAATATGAAGTTAATAAGGTATGGCAGTGACGTGGTAGAAATGATACGAAATAAGGTGATGATTTGCGGAAATTGAGAAATCTCGAATCAGCAAGGGCGTAATTAAATAAAATTATTTCCGGCATTGTTCATATGCAACACCTTCGCGCGCAAAAGAAATAAATCGTTTCTTTGTTGAAATTTTAAACTAAACCGAATTCGAATAACGGAATTTATAATCGTCGAGAGTACCACTCGAAATAATTTTCAAACGGGCGCCCAATGTCCTGAAAGATATCGAGAGCACTTCTCCACCAGAATACATAAAAACCGGAGCGGAATTATCGACGCAATAATTCATAAAATATTTTACTTCTGCGCGCGGTTAATTACTTAAAGAAAATAATTCATTGAGAAATCCGTGCCATTGTTTTATACAGCCTTATATGTTCCCCATTGTTAACGTCGTTGAATGTTAATTACCATCCGATCTTCCGAGGGGAATTCAGTTTTCCCCTTTCTCCGGGGAATCCTTCAATTTTTTCATATAAGTCAGACATTGTTTACTTTCATTGCTGATATTGATATTTGTCTTCGCGGTGGAAGTTCCTTTATTTCCTTCCCGGCCTATGAAAAAATACTCGAATCTATGACCGGAATGGCAATATATTAATTATCCCCGGAAATGATATCCTCCTTTCTTAGGGTATAAGAAAGTGATGACAATGCGATGCGATGCGATAAAAACTTGGATTCAGTTTCATAAATTCATTTTCTGTATGTAAATTGCGAGACATATGTGCGGCGCGTGTTATAATGGATCCAATGGGGAAGTAACTTAAGTACTTAAATAGGTCGCTAGTTTCGATGAGGACTGATTAGCACATCTAGTAAAGTGAACGTCTTCAAAGCTTCTAATGCGTTCAGTTTGAACACGAGCTATTGCTCTGTGGGGTGGAAATAAGACGGGTTGAGCCGGAGACTAGGGCTGCAATGATGGTGTCGCCCTCAGCCCTGATGCCGACGCCGCTGCCTCTAACATATAAGAAGTGTGAAAGGGTGACAGGACACCTATTTATGGTTTGGCCCCATTGATCTATCGGTGAAAGGGATTGGAGACTGACCTTTCTAAGAATCCTCTCGCTTCCCATCATCGCGCGCATTTTCCATTCTTATATTAACGCGAGGATTCTTCCCTGGGAATCCCTTGAAGGCCGCTAACCGTGAATACTTGATGCCATCCCTATGTTGAAGTATTTACAGGCTATAATTTCAGCCATGTAGAAATCAACTATTACCAGAATACGGTTGGGAATACAAGGGTTATATGAGAACAATTATGTATCGATAGAAACGGCAAAGTGGCGGAATCTATTACCTGAATGTTGTACTGAACCTAATCCGAGTGGCCTAACCACCAACAAATATAACAATAATAATGTAAACATTAAATATTGTTCCACATCAAAACACCTACAGACCGGTTTCGAGCTATCAGGTCTCATCAGTGTAGTTAGTTGGTAATGGGGAAACGGAGATTACTATTGGAATATAAGTATTCCAAACACCGTTAACGGAAGAAACGACAAAGTGGCGGAATCTATTGCCTGAATCTTGTACTAAACCCATATTCAAGACAGATATAAGAATTATATGTAACATTATTTTCTCTCGTTAAAATATAACATTTTAAACTGGAATCTACAATATTAATCCGAATAGCTAATCGCTTAATCATAATAATAAATTCCATCAAACATCCTTACTTAAAAAAAAAACTCTTTTGAAAAATTATATGTATGATGAACAGAAAAAAATTCAATTCGATAATCTTACAATATACCCTGCAAAAAAGGTGCTCACTTCGAAAACGTTGCAATTTATCCTGAAAACGTAGTGAAGAACTACAAACTCAAAGTGAGCCAAAACATTTACACATGAGTCACTTTACTCTTTACTATTTTTTCTGTAAGTTGACTCGTCTTGAAGAGTTGACTTATGACTCTTTTGAAAAATTATACGTATGCTGAGCAAAAAAAAAGGTGCTCACTTCGAAAATTTTGCAATTTACACGAAACTTAAAGTGAGTCCGGATTTTCACACAGGAATCATTTTACTCACGACTCATTTCTAAGAGTCGATTATTTTAATCGATTCACTCATGAGTTACCCATCTCTACTATATATTACTTATTGCTTAATTAATTAAATTTGCGGTATATTGCTATAACGGTGCTAATCTATGTTTAAGCAAAAGAAGGAACGCAAACCAAATCTACGGAACGAGTCGAGAAATCTAAAAGTCCGTTTTTGACTATAACATTTCAGTTTTGGGAGATTTTTTTTTCAAAGACGTTAAAAAATGGAAATTTGTAAAAACACATTGTCCTGGACTCATCCGTCGCAGCTTAATTCAATTGCCATATTGGATTTGAAATTTACAAATATGTTTCCGCAAAAAGTTTTTTTATCATTAAATTCAAGTTTTGACCAAAAATGTTAGAAAAAAAATTAATTGGTAATTTGTAAAAACAAATTGTGCAGGACTCATCTGTCGCAGTTTAATTCAATTGTCATATTGTCATATTTAATTCAATTGTCATATTGGATTTAGAATCTACAAAAATGTCAGTTTTTCATTATCAACTTCAAGTTTTAACTGATGCCATTTGTCTTCCAAAGACGTCAGAAAAAAAAAATTGGTAATTTGTAAAAACGCATTGTCCAGGACTTATTTGTCGCAGTTTCATTTAATTGTCGGATTGGATTTGGAATCTATAAACATGTTTCCGCGAAAAATCAGTTTTTAATCATCAAATTCAAGTTTTCACCGATGCCATTTTTCTTTCAAAAATGTTAGAAGAAATTGGTAATTTGTAAAAATAAATTCTGCAGGACAGTTTTATTCAATTGTCATATTGGATTTAGAATCTACAAACATGTTTCCGCAAAAAATCCTTTTTTTATCATCAAATTCAAGTTTTGACCAAAAATGTTAGAAAAAAAATTAATTGGTAATTTATAAAAATAAATTGTGCAGGACAGTTTTATTCAATTGTCATATTGGATTTAGAATCTACAAACATGTTTCCGCGAAAAATCAATTTTTTATCATCAAATTCAAGTTTTGACCAAAAATGTTGGAAAAAAAATTAATTGGTAATTTATAAAAATAAATTATGCAGGACAGTTTTATTCAATTATCATATTGGATTTATGATCTACAAACATGTTTCCGCGAAAAATCAATTTTTTATCATCAAATTCAAGTTTTGACGAAAAATGTTGGAAAAAAAATTAATTGGTAATTTATAAAAATCAATTGTGCAGGACAGTTTTATTCAATTATCATATTGGATTTAGGATCTACAAACATGTTTCCGCGAAAAATCAATTTTTTATCATCAAATTCAAGTTTTGACCAAAAATGTTAGAAAAAAAATTAATTGGTAATTTATCGCAGTTTGATTAAATTATCATATTCGATTTGGAATCTACAAACATGTTTCCGCAAAAAGTCAGTGTTTCATCATCAACTTCAAGTTCTGACCAACGCCATTTTTGTTCTAGTGAAGTAAAAAAAATAATTAATACGTCACAAAAACACATTGTTCAGGAATCATCTGTTGAAGTTTGGTTAAGATGTATTAAGGGATTTGGAATCTTCAAACATATTTCTGAAAAAAGTCAATTTTTATCATCTTATCTAAATTTTGACCAACGCCATTTTATTTCCAGTAAAGCTAATAAAAACTGTAAACGTTAATTTGTAAAGACGCACTTTCTAGGGTTAAGTTTTTGATCATTAAATTAAGTTTTCACCAACACTATTTTAGTTTCGACCTAAGCCATTTTTTCTTCCAGTGAAGTTTAATTGTTCATTTGTAGACACATTATCAAAAACTCAAACAGAAATGCTAACCAAAACTGTGGAACGAATCGAAAAAACTAGAAGTCCGTTTTTGATCATAACATTTCAGTTTTGACCGATGCCAAAAAAATGGTAATTTGTGAAAACACATTGTTCAGGACTCATTTGTCGCAGTTATATTCAATTCACATAATGGATTTAGAATCAACAAACATGTTTCCGCGAAAATTAAGTTTTTAATCATGAAAATCAAGTTTTGACCAACGCCAGTTAAAAAAAAATCAATACTTTACAAAAACACATTGTCTAGGGATCATCTGTTGCAGTTTGCTTAAAATATGTTGAGGGATTTGGAATCCCCAATTACATTTCTGAGAAAAGTCCGTTTTTCAATATCAAAATTTTTAAAAACGCCATTTTATTGCCAGTAAAGTTAATGCAAACTGTAATTGGTAAAAACGTATTTTCTGGGGTTAATTTGACACAATCTCAATAATTTTTCTCAATGGATATGTTTCTGCGAAAATTCAGTTTTTGATTATCAAATTCAAATTTTGACCAACGCCATTTTTGTTTTAGTGAAGTTAAACAAGAAAATAATTAATACTTTACAAAAACACATTATCTAGGAATCATCTGTTCTTTTAGTGAAGTTAAACAAGAAAATAATTAATACTTTACAAAAATACATTATCTAGGAATCATCTGTTGTAGTTTGCTTAAAATATGTTACGAGATTTTGGAACGTGTTTTTTTTGTTCGGGGGTTGAAGAGTTCGAAAAGGGATCATTCCAATCTGAGTTTACTCCCGTAAAGTAGAACCAAAACTTTTTGCCGAAAGAATCATCAAATTTGGTTTAAAAGTCAGAGTTATGTGCGAAAAAACTCAAAACACCCATAACTTGGTACCAAATAGTCGTAGGAACTTCGTTCTTTGAGTCCTGCATAGGGAATTGATCAAATTTTAATGCCATTATGGTGGATCGAGTTGACAAAATTTTTGCAACTCCATAGACATCGACAAAGTTGGTTTTCTGAAAAAACATTTTTTTTTCACAGGGGTGCTAGAGGAAGGCGGAAGGGGTTACGCTTAAGTTCGCATGCATGAACTTAGAGAAAACACTTCAAAGTTTTTCATCCTCAAAGATTCATCAAAATCAAAATCAAAATTTTGTTTGACAATGGTCGAAATTTCACGAATTTCAAGTGTTTCATTTTTTTTCCTTCAGTATAGAATCAAATATTTTTTACTTTGTTTTATTTATTTGGTTGCAGTTTCGGCAACTCAGCTTGCCATTATCAAAACTAAAGACTTTAGTTTTGATAATGAAAAGTGTTTAATTCCCTAATTATGCAAGATGTAATTATTAACAATCACTGGTTTCCTTCTAATTAGTTTTATAAGTACATTACAATAATACATGTTTGGTGAGTGGCTTGTAAACGCTTAAAGTAAATAGTATACCCCACCTAACATATAGGACCTAATCGAGCGAAACCGGTCTACAGCTGCCAATAATAATATATTTCATGAGCGTGGGTGGAAGACGGCGTTTGCCATAAATAAAAATCACTTCCCTACCTCGGAGAAGATTAAATTACACACATTAGAATATAGACTACCACGATTTGAGTTGTCCTGTCTACCTTGCTGGGATCTTGATTAGGAGGTCGAGCTACAATTTAAGGGTTGTCGTGCTAACTGGCTCGAATTTGGGACCATGACTTAGTTAGGATTCGGAATATACGACCGAATAAATTTTATTTAGCCACACGGAACAATCTAGGACTGGCTCTGTTAATCCCTGTTTCTATCCACACGTGTACTATTTCAAAATAATCTTTTTCTCGCACCAGATTTACCCAATTTATTTTTAATAAATGTAAGCGGGAAAAATATCAAGTTTAAAAAGTATTAGTGATCGAGGCGATTTGGTATGAAATATGAAGTAATACCAATACAATCCTCAGATGTGAACTGGTGACGACAGGATTGAAGTAGAGCGCATGTGGTATTCATTTGCGCGTACGGAGCCAATACGGGCTGGGCTACTATTGATTTCCAACCCCCTGCTCCTACAGTACAGCTGTACGTGTACAGATATATCTAGATATATTTATATCTGAAGGTGTTTAATTGCTTCTAGTTGATTACCTGGGTAGGAAGGAATTGTGTCGTTTCACTGTACCAGGATTGCGGATAGCTACACCATCAGACCTATTACGAAGCGTCGAATACTTGTGGATGTGCGCCGGAGTAACCGTCAGCGCCTGCGACTAAACACGTGTATTGGGTTGCACATCATATCATCGATTAGACAACAGCCAACTATCATTAATCACGATGAATTCTGGCCGCCTTCACATTTATTAACTCCTTCCTACTAAACATTTGTTATAACGACTAATAAAATAAATTGTCCTCTATCCTACAAAATTCCACTTAATTTATCTTAACTTATTTAACCTAAGTAAGCTGTACGTATTTCTCCAGTACTACCATTGATCATTTAAATCGTGTGTACTTGTTCCAAAATATTCAAATGATGGACATAATTTGATTCATTTTAACAACATAAATCTACAGGTAAACATTAGCGAATAATATCGTGTCAGTGCTTTTTTTTAAATATCGTTACATTCATTCCAAATGAGCTCGTGCTGCATTGCGGTGCCATAACTGAGAAGTTGTGAATTTTATTTAATTAATGTTTATAGCACCTCCAGCGCAATTAGGGGGCCATACCAGGAACCACATATAATCATCATACAAAATTCAGAAGAAACGTATATTGCGTAAGTATCCGCACGCACGCTATGAGCCCACCGTGGCGATTGTAAATAAGGAGCAAGGGGAAAAGTGAATAGAGGCACCCCTCGAAATAGGGGAGATCTACTTGCCATGGTGATGAAAAAATGCGAACTAACTGTTATATCTAGTTATTAGCTTTCCCTTATACACAAGGAGCTCGGCCGTTCTGTCAAGTTAGAAAGCCGTGTCTGGCATTCCATTAAATCGCGTCTAGGTCAGGTCGTTCCAATTGCACAATCTCCCGCGAGATACAAATAAAATCCACCCCTTGATATACAAATCAACAAGCCTACTATATATTTCTTGGTGAAATATTCTAGCGCTTTCCGGCATCGATTCCTCTATCACATATTTATTTCGTTTTTATCAATGCGATTTTGTGAATGCTACCCATGCTAAGTTGAAGGATACACATTACATATGACATATTTACTATAATAATACATTGCTTATACATAAACATATTGTGTGCATTTTGTTTACTGGTTCATTCTGTTCGCTAATTAAAGTTGAACAGTTGTAGCGCAACATTCAAGTAATTGTCGATAATAACCTTAGGCAATTCGAATACTGTGTCAGTGATGTGCTGTTAATATTCGAATTAATTGTAGTAGTTTAAAACTACGCTAACAATCATTTACAATGCATTACAACATGTGACAAGTAACTTTACAATAATTAATGTAGTGTTCAATAACAAAATTTTAAAAGAAGTGTGCTACATTGACAAAATAATTTACCTATGAATTGTAATGGTTAAAAGTGCTGAAGGTATTACGATCTTATAGTTTTGAAAAATAATTGTAATGCAAGTAAAATTCAGTGACGGTTCGCGGAGGTTTTTCTGGTACGACCGAGGAACAAGAGGTGGTAATACAGATAGGTGCGGTCACGCAGCCAACTGACCCTACCTATCTGTATTACCACCTCTTGTTCCTCGGCCGTACCAGAAAAAACCCGCGAACCGTCACTGGTAAAATTACTCTGTTGTATTAACCCACAATTGCCCAAGATTTAAATTAAAGGAAAGTAAATGATATGTTTCTCTAAATCAATTAATTAAGATTTAAAAACACACTTCCTGTCAAAAGTCAATGAATAATCACTGAACGTATTTATTGAAATAAAAGAATATAGATGGCGCTGACGATATTCTATATATAATTTTAAGAGAAATTTTAAAATAGTCATCCTACATATCAGTGGAGGCTCGTGCAATATGTTGATGGTAGAGCCACATTAATATACGCCCCCTCCATTTTTTAAAGAAATAAAGAACGATTTATCTTCCTAGACCAAAATAACTGTTGAAAAAGTTTTTTTAAGAATTAATTAAAAATTCTTTTTCAAAGAAATCAAGAACGATTTATCTTCCTAGAACAAAGTAACTGGCGAAAAAGTGTTCTCAAGAGAAAAAAAAAACAGATAATTAAAAATTCTTGCTGAGCTTGAAACTACAGGTAGTGCCATGGCTCCTTGGCTCTATATAACGAGCCGCCCCTGCCTAACATAAAAGTTAGAAACATTTATGATACTTCACTCGAAACATCCCCGTTTCATCTTTAAAATACAAAATACGAGACTACATGAAATTCGACTAAAAAATCGAAGTACACAACGGACCGTCATTTAAAATTACTTATAATTATCAGGACTTTAATATCCAACCAAAAAAAAAATATATTCTGGAAATAGTTTTTGAGTTATTCAACTGAAAACTCGAGAATGTCAATTTTTTTAATCAAATATTAGGAAAAGTTAAAATTTCGGTTAAAATCGAAGCAAACCACAGCGGACTATCACTCAAACCTTATCATTATCAGGACTTCAATATTCAAACAAAATATGAAAACATTCTGGAAATGGTTTTTGAGTTATTCAACTGAAATCTCGAGAACGTCAATTTTTTTAATCAAATATTAGGAAAAGTTAAAATTTCGGTTAAAATCGAAGCAAACCACAACGGACTATCACTCAAACCTTATCATTATCAGGACTTTAATATTTAAACAAAATATGAAAACATTCTGCAAATGGTTTTTGAGTTATTCAACTGAAAACTCGAGAATGTCAATTTTTTTAATCAAATATTTGGAAAAGTTAAAATTTCGGTTAAAATCGAAACAAACCACAACGGACTATCACTCAAACCTTATCATTATCAGGACTTTAATATTCAAACAAAATATGAAAACATTCTGCAGATGCTTTTTGAATTATTCAACTAAAAACTCGAAAATATCAGTCTTTTGTAACAAATATTGGGAAAAAGTGAAAATTCGTTTAAAATCAAACAAATGACAATGAACTGTTACTTAAAATCACTTATTATTATCAGGGCTTTAATATTCAAGCAGAAGATCAAAACATTCTGCAGATTGATTTTTTCTAACTTGAACTCGAAAATGTTTATTTATTTATTTATTAATTTATTTATTATTACTACACGGATACACCATTTACAATAGTAATTAACATATAGTTAAATATAACAGAGCATATAATTCGATAAAAACAAAAAAAAAACATATTATTCTAAAGTGAGTAAATTAATTCTGGATAATTTAGTTTTAAATGTATAAAAGTTACAATTAAAAATTTTTAGGTAGAAACGCCAAAGTGGCAGAATCTATTGCCTGAATGCTGTACTGAACCAAATCCGGGTGGCTTTAACACCGACAAGATATGGTCTGTAGGTGTTCTAATGGGGGAACAATATTTAATGTTTATTTTTTACAATAAATCTTGAGAAAAAGTGAGACTTCGTTTAAAATCAAAATAAATCACAATGAACTGTCACTCAAAATCACTTATTAATATTAGAGCTTTAATATTAAAAAGCTTAAAACATTCTGCAGATGCTTTTTGAGTTATTCAACTGAAAACTTGAAAATATCAGATAAATACAATAAAACGAAATGTAGCCTGAATATATGAATATTCAACCTGTTAGTTAATCGTTAATTCGTTTTATTGTATTTATCTAATGCTTTCTGCAACAAGTAAGGTTATTCCCAATTTGTTCGAAAATATCAATTTTTTTGAACAAATATTCGGAAAAAGTGAAATTTCGGCTAAAATGAAAAACAAATCACAACGGACTACCACTTAACATTACTTATCAATATCAGAACTTTAATATTTAAGCAAAATATTAAAACATTTTGAAGATAGCTTTTGAGTTTCTGAACTAAAAACTCGAAAATATAGAAGAAGAAGTGAAATTTTGGCTAAAATAAAAATAAATCACAACGGATTGCTCCTCAAAATTACTTACTAATATCAGAACTTTAATATTTATGCAAAATATCAGAACATTCTGAAGATGGTTTTTGAGTTATTTTATTAAAAATGCGAAAATGTCAATTTTTGTAACAAATATTGGTAAAACATGAAATTTCGGTTAAAATTAAAGCAAATTACAATGAACTGTTGCTCAAAACCACTTATTAATATTTATGTGGAAGATAAAAATATGCAGATTGATTTTGGGTTATTCAACTAGAAACCAGAAAATGTTAATTTTTTGTAATAAATCTTGAAAAAGATTGAAATTTTACTTAAAATCAAACCAAATGACAATAAACTGTCACTCAAAATCACTAAACAATATCAAGGCTTCAATATTTATGCAAAATGTTCAAGCATTCTGCAGATGGTTTTTGAGTTATTCAACTGAAAACTCGTGAATTTCTTGAAACAAATGTTTGGAAAAGCTAAAATTTCGGTTAAAATCGAAGAAAATCACAACGAAGTGTCACTCAAAATTATTTATCATTATCAAAACTAGAGTCTTGATAGAGTCTTGATAATGATAAATAATTTAATATTCAAACAAAAGATCAAAACATTTCGAAGTTGGTTTTAGAGTTATTCAACTAAAAACTTGAAAATATCAATGTGTTATTATTATTATTATTATTATCTGTAGAACAGTTGAGCAACTTACTGATTCACACTTGCAATTTTATATTCTATTCTGAAGTTATATATGTTAACGGTAACTTACAACGTTTATTTACACTACGAACAACAATAGTCTTGCACAGCTTACTAGTTTACACGTCTAAGACTATGTATTTATATCCATTGTAATATATTAGTGATATTATTGTATAAGATATTAATTAATTGTGTTGGATAGTATGGAAGCTCCTTGAATAGATGGTGAAAGCGCCGGGATTATATTATTTATTAAAGCGTCCATGGTCTTTGACGTTAATCACGCCACACATTGTAATTTTAAAATGTCAATTAGGTGGATTATAAATAAAGGTTGTCTTTGTTATAAATTCCATTACAATTAATGTCGGCCGTCTTTGAGTTTATGATTGTCCACCTTAGAAAGGACTCTGGACGTATCTACCGGCCATTGTTAGAGGACAATTGCATTATTTAATTTATATTAATGCTGACTATAAATAGTTGTAAAGAACTGCGACGACAGCCGTGAAAATAGAATTCAGCGAGGACTGACTGTTGCCGGAAGTTCTGCGCTTACTCCGCGTTTTCCTCGACAGACATGGGTGTTTACAATTGTCTTTGGGAGTAATTGTATTATCAGTCTTAATTCTGGTTTTGGGATTTTGATAAGCTAAATAGATGCTTGGGGCAGTAGGGAGCAAGCTGTCGATAGTGCTCCATTTTTCAATTTACTTGGGGAGTGCGGTAGCTTGTCGAATGAGGTGTTTGTACCACTTCTAAGGCTTCATCTATCTCCATTATTGAGTTCTGTGAAAGTCGATATACTACCAATTCTAAGCGGGCGGCATTCAGAATATTTATCTTCGCTGTTACTTTCGAATACTTTTTTCGTTAACTATTTAATACGAGCGCCGCTTTATTAGGCCCCTCCGAGCTCTCTATACAAGGCCCGTACATTTTTAAAGGTAAGTTAGCCCGGCGTGTGTTGATTTATGGTAATGTCAACATAACTCGTGAGGATTGGTAATAATTACTGGAAGCCATGAAGGAACTGAATGATGAATTGATCTCCGTCGAGCTAATTGAAAATGATTAAGCATAAAAAAAGCTTCAATGATTGATTTAGTATACTTGCACCCGATGGCTAATTATTACTCTCAATCGGTTATACTAATTATTCATTAGTTTATTTTTATGAAACTACAAAGCAAATATTTCATCTACTTGTACTCATTAGGATTGGGTTACATAAAATAACAAAACAATTATTAATAAAAGATAACGTAAAACGGTTATGGCAACTGTTAATCAAAAGCTTCAACAGTTTTTAGAAATAGATAATATTGAATAAATTTAATAAAGACGAAATATAGCCTTAATATTCAGCATCTGAGGTTGTCTCAAATTTATTAAGATAATATTGTCTAGGATACAAATTTTGATGAATGATGTAATCGGATTTATCAATCAAGATTTAAGTTTTTACAACTTATCAACTGATCAACGATACTAAAATGAATAACTGCTGTGGATTATCCGAACAATTAATACTTTAAAGATTTTAGTAAGTTTATAAATGTATATCAATACAGTCCAATCAATATTAATTACAAATTAAGGATAATTATTAATACATACCTTTAATTGTAAGGAAGTAAGAGGCACGGGCCCACTTAATCTAGCTGGGTTCGCACGTGTGTATAAGGCAAACGTGAATCCCATATTAATACGGACGTTATTACTATTTAACTAAAAGTAGCTATTCGGAATACATATACGTTGCGATATTAATACCGCCCATTAAATATTCGAAACATGTAGGTTTCAGACGCGCTGCCAATATGAAGCGCATCATCGGAAAAATATCATTTTGCACAAGTCATAAAGTAGTTATCCGTCCCATAAATTAATAACAATTTACGAGGTAATGATGGAAGTTTTATGGCAATCCGTTCGGATCTTGTCACGTGGCAGTAATCTGCTTGCAGATCACTTGTCATACGTGAGCCCACTATGTCAAATGCACGAATCACTTCCCCCTATTTCCCGTGTGCGTAGCCTAACCCGACGCAGCAATGTGTACCTGTATTGCATATTCAATTTACAATGTGATTGATTGAGACATTGAACTATAATATCAGTCTTGCTTACACAATCCCTGCCATTGTGCAAATTCTAAACGTGTCTTGTGTGTTCACAAAATTAACTAAATATCTAATTCCAAATCTTTTGCATTGTTTATTTTTATATTCACTTCATCCTAGTTGAAAACTTTGATCTGCATCATCGTGGATGCTATAGAATTAAAATATGATATTTTGACTACAGTTACAAAATATGTCTACTGAGATTTCAGATATCACAACTAATTTAAAGTCTATTTCTGCAGCTCACTGCAATTGTTAATGTCCGCGAACGTGTCAATACTGATTTTTTCCCGAAAGAATCATCCAATTTGGTCGAAAATTACTTTTTTTAAACACCCATAAATTGGTGCCAAATCGTCGTAGAAATTTCGTTCTTTGAGTCGTGCACAGGAATTGATCAAATTTTAATGCCTTTGTGGTGGATCGAGTCGACAAATTTTTTTCAACTCCGTACACATCGTCAAAGTTGGACATGGTTTCCTAAAAAAACATTTTTTTTCATAAAGGTGCTAGAGGGGGGCGGAAGGGGTTACGCTTAAGTTCGCATGCGTGACTTTAAAAAAGACACTTCAAAGTTTTTCACCCTCAAAGATTCATCACAATCGATTGAAAATACGCCTTTCGAAAATTCACGAATTTCAAGCGTTTAATTTTTTTCCACCAGTGTATTTCAACTACAGGTAAATTATAAACCTAAACATTCGAAAGAAATGCCTCTTAGTAAATTATATATATGTTATTTTTCTCGCAAACTTTTTAACGCCTTGACCGGGCCACTAACAAAACCTTGAGGAACCGCATGTTGAGTATCGCCGCATTAAATCAACATTTACTAGCGTTGTACGTGTACCATGCATAAAGTTGAAGCAACATTTCTTAATCCCTTACACTAAATTTATTCCTCAGTAATTCGCAACTATATTTGCACAAGTTTGAGTGGAAAGGCATGACCTAAATGTTTGTAAACAATAACACCTTAAATAGAACAGCATGCAGCTTGAATCGTCGCAGGAAATTCGGCAAACCTTGGAACTACTAACACCCTGAGTGCTGGCTAGAGAAATGGCGAAGTTATAATTTGAGGTGCA
This sequence comes from Ocypus olens, assembly GCA_910593695.2. Classification (NCBI taxonomy): domain Eukaryota; kingdom Metazoa; phylum Arthropoda; class Insecta; order Coleoptera; family Staphylinidae; genus Ocypus; species Ocypus olens. The sequence continues at coordinate 2,737,394 of OU343057.1, read as the reverse complement.
CATTTCGCGTTAACTCAGGCGAACTGTAATCTAGAAGTCATTTACCTGTTCATCTAGGATTGATTTCTAGAGAATATTGAATTTTAACTCAAATTTGGAGATTTTTTTTTTAGTCACACATGGCTGTTATTTTTGATATTTCTATATTTGTATGAATAATTGAAATTAAATGAACAAATGAATAATGTAATGTTACTTAGGCTGAGCCATTCAGTCACACACGGCTGTTATTTTTATATTTTTTTATATTTATATGAATAATGTAAGACATATACAACAATCACAGACCCGAGCGAATATTTCTCGATCCCCGAAAAATCTTCCGCCCGGGATGGAAATCGAACCCACACGACCGCGGTGCAACCGACACAAGCGCTCGCCCGCGTAGGCCAAGATTTAAATTCTATCAAGTAATCAAGATTTAAAAACACATAAGTCACTTGTCGCTTTCTTCAAAAGTCAATGAATAATCACTGAGCGTACTTACTTGATTAAAAAGGTCATAGATGGCGCTGACGATATCCTAGATATAATTTTAAGGGGAACTATCTGGGTTAATATAACGTGAAACAATTTCACGATCTTTAAAAAAAAAACGTGAGAAATAAATTAAGTTTTAAAGTTAAAGCTAGATATTTTATTTTTAGAGTATTTCCTCGACCCGTACACACAACCGTGTCTATTCTAGTGGAGATCTTTCATTAAAAAGGATAACTGCCCGAAATGAGGGTTTATTCAGGTGGTGCCAAGGATAATCATTTAACCGCATTCATATGGAAAACAATACGTTAAAGTCGTTTCTATTGTTATTAAAGTAAATAAGGCAGGAAGACGGTGATTACACTTGTTGGAAAATGGGGTCGAATTTTAAAATCTATTATGGGTAGATTTGAGGGGCTATTATTCCCGACGGCCAGCGTCTGTGGATTAATCGGTTTTTTAAGCCAAACGAATTAAGAAAGGAAAACGTCATTAAGATAAGCCACCCATTTAAAGCTTGTTATCATATATTACTTGTTCGGCCTTTAAGAACACTTTTATATAAATTAACATTAAGCTGTTTTTTTTTACTATATTGGTTTTAAATCGCGAGAAACTCATTAACCGAAAATAAAGTATCAGAGGAGTTTACATAAATAAATCATGCACTGGATAGATTTAAAAAATCATCATTTCCATGCAATTTGCTGAATTTTAAATTTTTGTCATTTTTTTTTTGTTCAAATCTCCATTTTTGGTTTTCTTTATATGCTGAAGTTTTGGATGGAGGAACAGCTGGGTTGTTACTCAAAGCTGAATCCCACCTTACGATTCTCTGTAATTTACTTTATAGTTTTTCATTGTATATATGTGTGCAACACCATGTGAGAATAACCGAGGAGGATCCAGCCATGGATTTCCCGGCGCATTCACCATTTCGGTGCGATTTTTTATTTTTGTTTGTGTAGTGCCTTTCTCTGGGTGTATTTATCAACTACAAACTGTCAAAAGGCCATGAAAATTAAAACGAAAAAACAAAAATTATCTAACAGCTCATTAATTCAAGGGTGGCGTTTAAAAAAATCGTAACTAAAAAAGAGCATTGCAAAAAAAAAATATTTTATTTTTGCAATGCCTTTCTGCAAGTACAGTTAACAATTACAAATCGTCAAAAAACCGTGATGAATTTTTTATTTAACATTAACTGAAAATCGTGGCCGGCCCATAAAACAACAAGAGCATTGCAAAGAAAAAAATTCATCACGGTTTTTTGACGATTTGTAATTGTTAACTGTACTTCCAGAAAGGCATATCGAAAATAAAATATTTTTTTTTGCAATGCCTTTGTTTTATAGGCAGCCACGATTTTCTGTTAATGTTAAATAAACAATATTAAAAAAATTCATCACGGTTTTTGATGATTTGTAATTGTTAACTGTACTTGCAGAAAGGCATATCGAAAATAAAATATTTTTTTTTGCAATGCCCTTGTTGTTTTATGGGCAGCCACGATTTTCTGTTAATGTTAAATAAAAAATATAAAAAAATTCATCACGGTTTTTTGACGATTTGTAATTGTTAACTGTACTTGCAGAAAGGCATATCAAAAATAATTTTTTTTTTTACAATGCCCTTGTTGTTTTATGGTCAGCCACGATTTTCTGTTAATGTTAAATAAAAAATATAAAAAAATTCATCACGGTTTTTTGACGATTTGTAATTGTTAACTGTACTTGCAGAAAGGCATATCGAAAATAAAATATTTTTTTTGCAATGCCCTTGTTGTTTTATGGGCCAGCCACGATTTTCTGTTAATGTTAAATAAAAAATATACGAAAGTTTTTTGACGATTTGTAATTGTTAACTGTACTTGCAGAAAGGCATATCGAAAATATTTTTTTTTTGCAATGCCCTTGTTATTTTATGGGCCGGCCACGATTTTCCGTTAATGTTGAATAAAAAATATAAGAAAAATTCATCACGGTTTTTTGACGATTTGTAATTATTAACTGTACTTGCAGAAAGGCATATCGAAAATAAAATATTTTTTTTGCAATGCCTTTTTTGAGTTACGATTTTTTTAAACGCCACCCGTGAATTAATGAGCTGTTAGATAATTTTTGTGTTTTCGTTTTATTTTCATGGCCTTTTGACAGTTTGTAGTTGATAAATACACCCACAGAAAGGCACTACACAAATAAAAATTAAATATCACTTCAAAATGGTGAATGCGCCGGGAAATAAATGGCTGGAATTTTTATGGCTAACTTCTCGTCGGTGTGAGAATAAAGTCCATTATTATTATTATTATTAACACATTCGCTGCCACTACAATTGGGATTGCATTTACGCAAGTATAAAGTTGGACGCACTAGCGCGTCGGTGGCAGCGAACGTGTTAAATAATGTTTTGTGTTACACCCGGTATATTAAATAAACTAGGTTTAATAATATTTATGAATGAGGTCAGTTTCATAATTGAAGCGATGATTGGATCCCGTTGTTGATCTTTATTTTTATAAAAGAGTCCCTGCTGTTTCTAGGACAGGGAAATCTCTACCACAATTTAAATCTTATAACAAAGTTTTAATGAAAGTTAAGTTGGTGGTGGCAGCCATTGTAAGGGCGGCAGGGCGGCGGTCTCATTTATCTCACATAGCCTCTTTCATTTCCTGCTCGAGGTTCGCGGCGCATAACTCAGCATCCCTTTCCGGAAGAAGTTGAGCTGAAGCTGGTGTCAGTGTCCTAGAGCCGGCCTATCCACTCAAGGAATCATAGTTCTCACCTCAGAGGATGGTAGACATGTATTAACGGCCCTCGGGAATCGGAATAGTCTCGGTGGGAGCTAATAACGATAACCCGGACCGTTAGGTGGTAATTTTGAGACATCCGTCTTGCATCATCTGTAAAATGGGCCATAAAATAAAAACGCCTCGAGTTAATTATGACGTAGACATCTCGGGAAACTCTGATGTATGCATATTACGTAGTGTGTGCCAGGATGTTTTACAAATATTTCTGGGAGATGCTGGTAAAATCCGGGTACAATTTTAAACAAGTGTAACAAGTTTATGCAATTATTTACATATTCTACATACAAATTTAATATTCAAGCGGTAGCCGAGCAAGATACGTGTTCTTTATGAAGTTGAAAATTGGCTCTTAAAAGCTCCGCCTGAATAACTACCACCCTTCTCTACAAAACCTATGGAGTTGTCCCATAAGCTCCTTGTTTTACAGTCCTGTATTGTCCATTCCATAAACCACGTCCAACAACTCGATAAAAAATATACATAAAAACGGATAATTGTATTATATATGATATACACATCCGACTGCGTAATATAGCATTTGGCCCTCAATATCAACTATGCCATTAGTTCAGTTTCAACTCGAAACTGCGCACGGATACATTAACGATTTCCGAAAATACCGATATTTCAAAAGCTGCAATAATGAAAACAATCCCGATTTAAACCATGTAAAACAACGGGAAATCGATCGCGCTAACGTATGTGTGCGAGAAGCCGCCCTGAAAAATTATAGAAAAGATACCCCCATTGTTCCGAACAACTGTAGACACATTATATCATTTTTATGTGCTATTCGCATAATTTTCCCTCCGTACACGTTTGCGATCTCAAATAGCTCCCGACTCGATTCTAAATTGGGTGTAAACAAACTTTATAGTTTGACTCGTCCACGCCCTGTCTCGCATTTACATGAAATAAACAAAATTGTCAATACTTCTAATATCAAATCGTGGTGTAATATGGGAATATCCGTAATTTAGGATTTCACGGCACGACTTCAGCCTCTGCGTTATACATAATAAATCCGGTGTGCTTTTTTGCCAAAACACGGAAATCAATAGGTTTAGACTTGTAGCCTGTCAACTGTCAAAAAGAGAACCGAACGCAAGGAGCTAACCTCGTACCCACAAATCCGCTCTACTTTTTACACAGCTTTGAATATATGCTCGGATTTATTTTACATATAATAGTAGAGAATCTCACCCGAAATAAACTCAAATGTATGCACTCTACAAATACAAATAACTTCATTTTTTTTAATGAGCGTAAATTCAATTTGATTCATATAGGTTTCATATAGATCGTCACGTAAGATATATAATATCGCGGTGCATGTTGAGTGCATTTTTAAGAAAACTATGGAGGAGTGTGTAATTGAATAGAGGAACGATCTGAAAAGTGCATGTCTCCGATTTAGCGTTAACGTGTTTTCCCAAGATTCATTTACATACACGTCCTTTTATCACGTCTATTTGGTTTTCTCATTACACTATATTCAATGCATCACCTCTATCTGATCCAATATCTCGTTTCGATTTACTTCCTTTCGCTTTTTCCATATCATCGTTAAGATCTTTTCAGTTTTAGTTCGCGATCCCTCAAATGTTTTCGTAATATCATTCAAGGAGAGATTCGTCCAAAGTAAAACTCGGCACCTACGTGAGAGACTGGAGCTGCGCTCCGAATTCCTCATCATAACTTTACTTCTAATTAAATTACAGAACAGACTCTTTCCCAGCACATATCGACTTATTGCCGATGCCAAACTGATTTAATAACGTCAGCGTAGATTAGCCTCCCATAGAGTAATTAATAAGTAATACGCATGATAACGACCCAAAGTAATTATTTAATGAAACACCTATCCCGCCCGGTTTTAATCACGCCGTAAAATCATTATACGTACACACCTATGCATATATGAGGCCTTTTTTCAGATAAAAATGATTTATTTGATAACGCCACTGCAATTGTATCTGTATTAAGATAATTGCTAGAGATAGTACCGGAAATATGACCTCTTTATTATACGGCCTGTCCACAACTTAATTATTTACCTATTAAGACCCACGTACGAATACAAAAATGCCCGCTCCTTAATTATTAGATTAAATCTATTGTAATTAGCTAAACTAGCATAAAGTTTAGGAAAGATTCCAAGCAGATAAAAGTTCAATTAATCCGAGGAATCCGTTTAGATTTACGATAATTACATGCGCATGTTTATTAAATTAGCGCGCGGATTAAAGAATTTATAAGGGAAAACTGGCTAAATTAATTGAGTTTTTAAGGGCGCGAAACGCTAATTGACCAAACTTTAAACGCACAATTGCATTCCGCAAAATATTACTGTACGAATTTAGTGCAATTAATAAATTATTATAAATAATTCCAACGGCCGTACATTTATTTAATCGGATTATTTCGGACTGTTACGTACTGACAACTGTTTTACATTATAAATTGGTTAATGGAGATTTCATATATTTAATTCCATTATTTGACATAATATCTCATTCATGTATTCCGTTACGGAACATAATTCATTTTTCATTAATCCTCTAATTGATATTCATTAGAAATATTACTGTTTACATTTATTATCCTTGAAAAATCAAAAAACAATTGAACGTCGGATTTATTTTTTGTTCTTATCTGCATCTATTCGATGAGAACAACACTTTGTTGGAAGAATTTTCGAAATCTGCTTGTTCGTTCAAGAGTTATCCTTGAAAAATCAAAAAAACAATTGAACGTCGAATTTATTTCTTGTTCTTATCTGCATCTATTCGATGAGAACGACACTCTGTCGAAAGAATTTCCGACATATGCTTGTTCGTTCAAGAGTTATTCTTGAAAAATTAAAAAAACAATTGAACGTCGAATTTATTTTTTGTTCTTATCTGCATCTATTCGATGAGAACAACACTTTGTTGGAAGAATTTCCGACATCTGCTTGTTCGTTTAAGAGTTATCCTTGAAAAATCAAAAAACAATTAAACGTCGAATTTATTTTTTGTTCTAATCTGCATCTATTCGATGAGAATAACACTTTGTTGGAAGAATTTTCGGAATCTGCCCTTTCGCTCAAGAGTTATCCCTAAAAAATTAAAAAAACAATTGAACGTCGATTTTTTTTTATTATTTTGATCTGCATCTATTCGATGAAAACGACACATTGCACCGATAATTTTCAAAATCTGGTAATGTGTTCAAGAGTTATCCTTAAAAAATCCAAAAATAATTGAACATCGAATTTCCGAATTTTTTCTCAATTGACATGTATTTAATGCCTGGAAATTTTCTCAATAGTACATGAGCGAAAAGGCTTATTCGGCAATGAAATAAGTTTATTCGTGATGTGCGGTGCGGAAATAGGACTAACAAGTGCACGAGATGAGCCAGAAATGTTTTGGCTCCAATTGAAAGTTCAAAACGCGTTCCTCCCGAACTGCGCACCTCCCCGCCGCAGCCTATATTCTAACGAAATGCCATGGCAGATAGAAGTTGGCTCCGATTGCGATTGCGATTTTTTTCTACTCGCCGCCCCTGCATAAATGTATAAATAACGTTTTAGCAGCTTCCTTCTAGGTTTATTATTATTTTATAGGTGAAAGATATAACGGAGCAGTGACGACCCAGCCAGGCTGAAATCTCATAAAGTTCGGATTAAACTAACTGACCTTTTTAGATGACACCCTAAACACCTCAAACACGGACTGCGTAAATTATTAACTACCCAAACCACTCCCATACCTCTGAAATCATATAAAAATCCCACAGTTGGAAATATTTTTCCGTACCTTAAGATAAAGTAGAGGATCACTTTAGTTACGTATACGTCACAGCTTTTATTAAATGTATTAACATAATAATTATTGTCTTTTTTTTCGAAAAATGTAAGTTCAACTCTTGCTTTCCCAAACCAATTTTTAAAACTAACATAATAATTATTGTCTTTTTTTTCGAAAAATGTAAGTTCAACTCGCGCTTTCCCAAACCAATTTTTGGAATTAAATTTTTTTTTTTGTGAAATTCTTGATTTTTAATAAAAAATTATTTCGACGATTTTTTTTGCTTTAAACTACTTAAATCCATCTCGGAATATGCCTTTAAGAGCATAAAGCCATCCGAGGATTCTGTAAAAAAGTCATAAGCATTTTAGGGAGTGCGTGTTGACCGAAATCGGCCTTTTGCACCAGCTGGCGTTAACTCTAATAGGAGTCTATGTTGACTACCGATAAACTATATCAGAAATGCGAGCAAGAAGAGGAGACCCTAAGACACATCCTGTGTGAATGTGAGTCACTCAAACAACTCGGGTGGTCCGTATTTGGAGAGGAGTGGCCAGATTGGTCACAAGTGGGCAACTACTTGACTTCATAAGAAGTTTAGGTTGGCTTGAGGAGTAGGGCTCAAGAGGTGGCACAAAGGACCAACGAATGGTCTAATTGCTGCGACCATTTGGTCGCCCTCCACAAACCATCATCATCATCATTATCGATAAAGTAGGTTCCTAGATATGTCCCCAGCGTGTTTACAAGCTGTAACCTAGTTAGGAGCATGACCTGTTGTTGATGTCCATTCGCCGGTCCCGCGTGTGACTTCAAGAATTTTGGAAATCTGTCCGTTCGCTCAAGAGTTATCCTTGAAAAATCCAATAACAATTAACCGGCGAATTTATTTTTTGTTTCTATCTGCATCTACTCGATGAGAACGACACTCTGTCGAAAGAATTTCCGACATCTGCTTGGTCGTTCAAGAGTTATTCTTGAAAAATCAAAAAAACAATTGAACGTCGAATTTATTTTTTGTTCTTATCTGCATCTATTCGATGAGAACAACACGTTCTTGGAAGAATTTTTGAGTCAGTCGGAAAGTGGATAAAAATGATGACGCCCATCGTCCGAACCGACCTCGGAAAAAAAGTACCAAGGGGACCAGTTTTCGAACGTTGACAGAAGTGAAGAGTGCAGCAGTGCGTCCGGCAAAAAGTTAAAAATCTTGTCGATGATGTCATGATTTCCATGATTTATTGTTGCAGCAGCCGCTACGCAGGACCAGAAGATGGGTGGTCCAAAGGAGTTTGAAGAAGGGGAGTATTTTTTTATGGCCCGGGGATAGCCGACTAAAGTTACAGCCAATTTGAGTGAGTGTAAAATATGTTTTACTGGAGTTGAAACGCTTTTTCTAAAAAGTTGTGTTTTCAAAGTTGCCGTGCAGAAAAGAGATTTCATTCAAATCGATTGTGACTTTCTGTTCGATGTTTGGAATTGTTTTTTCCACAGCATATACTTCCTTTTGTACGGATTTTGTTACATTACATATTTTTTAAAAACAAAGTCGAAAAAAAACGTACTTTGAACGGTTTTTCTGAAAAGTAGTGTTTTCAAAGTCGCCGTGCAGAAAGGAGATTTCATTCAAATCGATTGCGACTTTCTGTTCGATGTTCGAAATTGTTTCTTCCACAGCATATACCTCCCTTTGTACGGATTTTGTTGCAACAACATGTTTTTTTTATAAACAAAGTCGAAAAAAAAAATATAAAAAAACTTAATTTTTCAACTTCATTTTTTTTATGATACAATTTTTTTAAGCTCGTTTGAGCTCTAGAGTCTACAAGACGTGATCCTGGACCTGGGAACTGCATGGTGCAAAGTGCTACTTTTGTATTTTTATATTTTATTTTATATTTTGTTTTATATTTTATATTCTAATTAATACTTAAATGTATTAAATATATTATTATTATTATTATTATTTAAAAAGTGATTTTGTTTAGTTGTAATTAAAACAAATAAATTTTAACTTTTTTTATATTCTTTATTTTCTTATAGCCGAATTTAACTAATTATGTAAAATGGTAGGATCAGGTTGGAAAACGTTGGCGTGACATACGATATATTTGACAAGCCGTGCAAATTTAATTTAAATTGTAATTTAGGCGAAGGAGATTATTGTATTTTAATTGTGTTTTAAGTAAGCTAAGTAGGTCGTACTGTGGAAATTTCGGGATATAAATAAAAACTAAAGATAAGAAGTTGGGGTAAGGTGTACTTTGCATGCACATTGAGTCGTGCTAAAGGAAGTTATAATTATAAATAACCAGAATGGGACGGAGCTGGAAGGCGCCGCTTTTCGCGGAGACCAGATGTTGGAAGTGCCGATGATACGTGCGTTGTTGCAGTGACAGTAACACTAGCAGTATACAGTAGGAGGATATGTGGCAGCGACTGTATAAATCTGCTGCAACTTAACGCACCACTAATTTTGCCGGCAGAGTGCGGTGTTGTCAATTACGGAGCTACGTCAATGTTCTGCGCTCCGGCGGGCACGGACTACGAATTAAAGTGATTCGACCCGTTACAATCAACAACGGCATCGCTGATGACCGCTGACGCAAACTCTTCAACACATTATTTAACTACCCTTAAATGAAATGTCGCTTGAGAAAAGGTCTTGCTCCAACACTTTACAATATTTTAATTAAATTAACTGTTACTTAACGATAAAGCTCTGTCAGCGAATTCGGCAGGGCTTCAACCGACACACAAACCTAGAACTGGCATGTAATGATTTTTGCCTGTTCTTTTACACTTATAAAGACATATGTGAAAAGTAAATTTCTTCCTGAAAAAAAGAGTGGACTAAAATAATTCAAAAGAGTTGATTCATTTTGAAGTGAAAAAAGCTATAAAAAAGGTCACTTTTACTAGCAAGCAAAAAAATGGTCCTCATTTCTACAATTTCAAAATTTATTTTCACTTCCAAAAATTTATTCATGACTGGTCATCAGTTTGAGTCGGCTCTCATGAATAACCCATTTCTAGTTGCAGCAAGAAATACGTGAATGAACAGTTAATGTATATCGAAATACACGTTTTTTTTTTATATCTCATGGAATGTAACAAATATATTGTTTACGTAAACAATAAAGAAACAAGTAAATAATAGTTGTGCGTGTGCTCTTGCATTGCGTGATGTCGCTTTGCTAACTGAAATTCCATTCAATTCACCAACGTAATTACAAACAATAAACATGTTTGTTTGAATTGAAATTGAATATTTGACGCTTTAGATTGGTCACATTATTTTCTTACACGCTGCGATGTACGGGAAGTATTGTTTTCGTGACAAATTTTGAAAATGCCTTGTGCATCTGTGTATCTGTTGATTTTAAAATACAACTGCAAACTCAAGCTTTATTTGATAATCCAAAGAACTGAAAAGCGTTTGATAAAATAAACCGAAATTTTTTACTATTGTGAATTTTTTTTTTAACGGAAATCCATCGACGATTTTGTTATTTTAAAATTTATGAATAAGGTTTAGATAGATACCGAATACAAAGCTAAACGTATTGAATATTTGTTAATTGGCGTTTTTTCTTTTTAGCCCGTCAATGGTGACCCTACTGGTCTTTGAGACCGGGTGTGTTAAAAAATTCGAATAACTTTATTCTCCGTTATTGTTGTTTGTTGCAATTTCAAGTAGTTGCCGCACTGCAGAGCTTTAATTGATTAAATATCTTTGTTTTATTATCAAAGAGCATAAATTAAAAAAAATATATGAACTATCAGTAACACGTTTCAAAAAATCTTCAGTTGAAAACCTCGGTGCGTGAGACCGGCGTCACCATTGATCAAAGTCAAATTTGCGTCACCAATGGCGGGTTAAAGATTCCTGACTAAATATTCGTTAATTATTAATTTATTCTTCTAAATTGTTTGTTCCGAAAGTTGCATTAGGTAATAATTGATGATTCTGATTGGAATATTGAAAGTTGCCTAGAGAAGATAATACTGGATTCGTTCTATCTCTATCTGACATCTATATTTCTGTTTGAGACATGCTGGAAATACCTGACCGGTTTCGGCCCGGAGGGGAATCGTGATCGACAATTGAAATTGTTTCTTGCGGAACGCACAAATTGAAAATTGAAATTAGTAATGGATCAGCTTCCGTCCGTTTATTCCTTAAAGATGTTTGGCATTCAATTTTCCAATGTTTATCCGCTCCCGTTTGCTATATTTTCAAGAATTAATTATCTCCATCGGCTACGATTTTTGCGTAATTTAGTTGCATTGAAAAGTTTTAAGCGGATTTGAGAAGCTTTGAAAACAAAGTAAATAGAGATTATTGAATTATATTCTATAGTAAAATTGAAGCTAGAGTGTTTCTAAACGGCTACATTGAAATACATTTATGGAACTTTGAGCGGCACAATGCAGTTAGTGACGGGTGATGAAAATGGAATACAAGTGGCGGGCCAGCAGAAATGGCAGGCCAAGAGGGCTACTAACCGACTACCCGTAAGCTGACTTTGAACGCCACTTTACTTCTGTGTAAGCTGGATGTGAGGGTCACTTGAATGGCAAAGATTTTGGTAAATTAGCGTAGTTGACATGCTGACCCGACCAGAGGAAGGCACCATCACGGACAGATGTAGAGGACGTGACATCACCGGCAGCAGACACCGCTGTGCTCTATACTGTTGTGAATTCCGGTAACTATAAGAAACTCCGTCCGGGTTGTGGACGTGAATGTGAACAGAGACATAGACATGGACATGGACGCAAACGTGTGCTTTACGCTCGTTGCTCTCCAAATCCAACTTACTGTCCCCGGATTGCAACTGAGAAAGGGAATGGGAGCGGGGACGGGACGGATGGGACGTATTAGCAAATGGGATGTTGATTTGTAGTTGTGTTCAATTGTGCTATTGTCACGATTCGAAGAACTTTCGTCGGACTCGATTAGTCTTAATTGTATTAAATTTCCATTCATTGATTTGGAATACTCGAATATTGAATCAATACATTTAACTCCGTTGAAAACTAACGTATTTATTCAACCGATGGAAATACTCAAACAAACAATTTAATAATCTTCCGGGAAAAAAAAACTTTCATACAATAGGTTTAAATTCCCTTGATAATGACAGTAAAACGTCGAAACTTAAGTCGTGATATGTATGTTGTAATATTTGTACATACATCAAATAAATTGTGGTAAAAAACATAGTAAGTGTTTCTATAATGAATTACCACGTAGTAGTAACGGTCGCAACCATCACCTTGAGGTTTAAATGCTTTGAAAATTCTTGCCTATTTCATAACTTTATAAATTAATATTATGTTACTACAATAACTTTGTTTGTATTTCTAGAATCTATTTTACAAGAGTGTAATTATGCAAGCAACGCTAAAATGAATTAAATCAATTATGACTTCCGAAACAGAATCATGTTTTGCTTCAGCATTTGAATATAAATGAACAATTACTATAAGTTCGGAATTATTATAATTGTTTATAGACAATCAATCTTTTCCAGAAACACTTAAATATCACAACCCCGTGCAAAATTCTGAAATAGATAGCCTAGCAAGTATGAGCTACTTCGTCCCCTCATCCACTTAAATAGTAATATATATTCCATGTTCATAATTTCAACATCGATTTTATTACCGTCGAAGTATTTTCAAAGATATTACGTAACACCGAGTTGGAAGGGGGGTGCATTTCAGCGGCAACGATGAGATAACATTGGTATTGTAAGAAGCGTGCTAGTCGATCCGTTTAAATGAGTCGGTTAAAAGGAAAGCTACTCCTTTTTTCCTTTAAACCGTTACTATGAAGCTCGATATATAAGACCCATTTTGGGACCTAACTCGTAAAAACCGTAGCAATGAACAGTTGCTCACGTACCTAAAACGTATCAAAAGGGCTGCCGGGACAAAAGGAGTTACAGCGTTGCTACTAGTCATACCTTTCGAATAATTCTTTAATTTTACTTACAACCTATTAACGGATTTGCAGATTAAAGATATGTGTCTGCTATTAAACATACTGAAAAAACTTTTACTCAACTCTTTATATGAATCACTTTACACCAGAGAAAGTTTCCCCCAACTACAAATCTTCCATAGTCTAATGGGACTCCATCGAAGTAGCAAACTCGCGAAACCGTTAAACATAAGCAACTAAATGCACTTCACCCTACAACAACTATTGCTATATAGTTAGTTATTCCTACACATGAATCGTATTTCTATATTCCAAATGCGTTTATTATACTCGCACACACTGCATGTTTTTGTTTATAATACAACTTTGGTTTCGTATTAAAGTTAGCAACGCGTCAATGCGAAACTTTTCATCCGCGCATAAGATATTATTTCGCGATAATTCAAATTGTTAGCTAGAATTGTAGCGGTCGCTCCCTAAAAGAAGTAAAATTCATCAAATTTAATTACGATTATGAATATCTTTTCCTTCCCCCTCCTCTTCTGCCCCATTTCTAAATCGCGCGGAATAAAAAGTTTTGAATAAAATGTACAAAGTGTACTGTATAAAAAGTGAGTTATTAGTTGGAATTTGCGCCCAACAGGAATTCTTATTTAAGTGAGGCCGACGCAAAATCATCCAATTATACGTGATTTATTTGATGTTTGGCATAATTTCCCACTTTTCTCATTTTTATCGGTTCTCTTCGTAATTAAACTGATTAAGAGATCGAAATAATAGCGTTTCTATCACATTATACGCGTCAACCTTGGCAACGGCATGCAATCCGTTACTAAGGAGGTAAATAAATGCTTACCGCACTAGTGGCATTTTAGTATTACCATGGAGCATGACCTATTATATGTTTTCTCTAAAGTTAATTCGGGAATTTCGGAAAAGCGTTTTCATATCCTCGATATGCTTCGCTTATGCGTCACCCAACATACATCCAGCTCGTACAAAAAAAGTTTGATTTCGCACAAACAGTGCATAACAAATTAATAGATGTTTAAAAAGCTTAATGAAAGGTTATGATAATAATCATTTATAATCGGATAAAACGATTAATATGACGGCTCGTGGAACATGTTGATGGTAAAGCCGCTTATACAATATACCCCCGCCTCCTTTTTTGAAGAAAGAATGAACGATTTATCTTCCTAGATCTGGCGAAACAATGTAAAAAACTTAGTAAGTGTTTCTATAATGAATTACCACGTAGTAACGGTCGCAACCATCACCATGGTTTTAGGAATTAATTAAAAATTCTGGTCGAGCTTGAATTTACAGGTGCCATGGTTCCTTGGCTCTATACAACAAGCCGCCCCTGTACTCACGCACAAGATATTAAACATTCTGTAGAATTTCCGTTTAAATTTATTATTATCATTATTTAAATTTACTTTAGAAGAGTAAATATAGTATATCTGTGATCGCGTTTTTATAAATAGAAATATTTAGACGTTACCAAAATAGTAAAAGTGAATTGAATTTTGAAGTTTTCCTCTATTTATACGGGGATCCGCTCGGGGGTATCACGAAGTGGTAATCTAAGGTTTCCGAAATAATATATTCAGCAGGCACATTTTGCGGAAAACGTTTTTATTCACTGTTTGCACACTCAAAAGATTCGCGCGAAAGTGCTGAGCCTGTTTTTCTGATTCGACGGTCTGTATCATCTCGCTTCAATTAAATCCAATTTTTAATTGCAATACACGCCGTACATGTATTTACTTTCAGGGCATGAATCCGTGAATACTTGCGAAATAATAAATTTCCTGGGTGCATACGGGGTGATTAAATATAATTAATATGGGCATCATATATCATGCTCGCTTTTTTTGGGGAAATGATTTAAAAATAATTAAAATTGAATTTGACTTACGTTATCAATCACAATTAGTTGTGGATTACTGACAATGGATGAATAATAATCGGGCGTATTTATCATTGTCGTCATTGTGGAAATATTAAAAGCGAAAATTAAGAAAATAGCAGTACTATTTTTCGCATAAACCTTCATTTGGAATTTATGCCACTCGATTTTGTTCTAATACCAATAAAACTTCGCTTTTGCACTCTGCGAAACAATCAGCCGCGCTGTAAATTTTTACGGCTCCTCCTGAAATTTTCATTAATTTGTGTGTCATATGTTTCGATTTATTACCTTTAAGGAAGCCAGTTTATGGGGGTCGATTTGGAGTTTTACGCCGATGCTAAATGTGTTCGGGCGAACACTATTGTGTGGCATTACGTCTGATATTTTTACGCCGGGATCAATATGGCCAAGATTTTTAAACATTTTACACACAGTTTATGGGTTGTAATTTTTTTCAGAATGCGCCAGAATAAATTGAATTTTACACGTACACGCACGAATTTACTTTACACAGCGGCACGTAAGAGCACCGACGATATTTACTTATCACATTTTTGAACATGGAAAGCCTTCATTGATTTAACCCGATATCAATATTTATATAAACGAAATTTCTCTTCGATTTTTTTCTAAATTAGACATTAAGTTTACATTACAATAGAATTTAGGGGGTCATCGTTATATCGTAATTATATTAGTTTATTTAATATTACATCATTTGTTTAGTTGGAAATTATTAATTAATTAAAAATTTATACTTTTGTTTTTTTCTGTTGGGCAATAAAGTGTATTATTATTATTATTATTTCGTCAGATCAATTAACATAATTAGCAGCCGTGTGTGACTTAATGGGTCAGCCTAAGTCAAAAGGAAAAAAAAAGAAAAATAATTAACATAATCAGGGAGAATCGATCTACAGCTTGGAGTAAGTAAGTAAGTAAGTAAGTAACGTATTTGGTGTTGTATACATAACTGTTAACAAAGGTCAAAATAATATTTAATCTAATCACAGGTATGTTAAATAAAAACTAGGACAGTAAGACTGTAGTTTGAAATACTAGAAACTAATACGTTATTAAGAGAATTCACTAATAATAATAATAAGTGTAACCAAGGACAGGCATATGTTATATCTCCTTACTTTGTGTGGGTCAGTGCAGAGATAAAGTGACAGATGTTACCCCTATATTTAACTATGTCTAGAACTTTTATTACGCGGACAGTATTTCATATATTTTATTACCAAGACAAAACCACAGAATATATGATAGAAAAATATTACCCTAGCTGGATTGGTAATGGTGCAACGCTGATTCGAAATGATTTTCCATCATGTATAAATTATAATTTCATATATACAAATTTAGGGAGTATATTCGAGAATTGAACAAATTGAATTCAATTAAAATACAATCAAATGTGAATATATAAGTGAGGTGATTGTTTTTAAATTAGCCAAAATTAATGAATATTATTAAATATTATTGATGATGGATTATCAATGGTGATGGATTAATAATTTCGGCAAATATTTATTTGCTTAGTTTTTCAAGTTTTTTTTTATTTGCTTAGTTTTCCAACACACAAAAAACTTAATATCTAATTAGGTAATTTTAATGTTTTAAATGTAACTTAACAATGATAGATCAAAACTAGTTTAGATTTACATAACTAAATCGGAAAATTGTAAAATAAAATGTTTTATACGCAGAATTGATTGTCGAATCAAAATCGAGGAAATAAAAGATTACTTTTTCATTTTTGAGGAAATTACCCCCTTAAGCTCCTGATTACAGGAAGAATATTTAAAAATATATAATTCATAAATTAGGGCATTTTTTAGGGGATGGAAATAAAAATTACCTAAATTCTGATACATCCCATTAAAAATACCCCAATTTATAAATTATTTTTTAAAATTATTTTACTTAATTTGGACAAGTTTTACTTGAGTCATTTCTATTTCCATCCCCTAAAAAATAAATTAAATTTTTGAATTATTTTTACTGTAATCAGGAGCTGAATTTGGACAAGTTTTACAAGTTTCTGAATTTTACTCGAGTCATTTCTATTTCCATCCCGTAAAAAATACGCCAATCAATGAATAACATTTTAAAAATGATTTTTCCTGTAAACACGAGCTTAATTTTGATAAGTTTCATAAGTTTCAGAATTTTACTCAGGTCACTTTTATTTTCATCCCCTAGAAAATACCGCAATTTATAAATTAAATTTTCTAAATTAGTTTTCCTGTAATCAGGAGCTCAATTTAGACAAGTTTAATAAGATTCAGAATTTTACTCAGATCATTTCTATTTCCATCCCCTAAAAAATACCCTAATTTATGAATTCAATTTTTTAAATCATTTTTCCTGTAATTAGGAACGTAATTTGGACAAGCTTAATAAGTTTCAGAATTTTTCTCGTGTCATTTTCATTTTCACCCCCAAAAAATACTCCAATTTATGAATTAAATTTTCTAAATTATTTTTCCTGTAATCAGAAGCTTAATTTGGACAAGTTTTACAAGTTTCAGAATTTTACTCAGGTCATTTTTATTTTCATCCCTTAAAAAATATCCCAATTTACAAATTAGATTTTTTAAATTATTTTTCACGTAATCAGGAGTATAATTTAGATAAGTTTAATTAGTTTTAGAATTTTACTCAGATCATTCCTTTTTCCATCCCCTAAAAAATACCCTAATTTATGAATTCAATTTTTTAAATCATTTTTCCTGTAATTAGGAGCTTAATTTGGACAAGTTTCATAAGTTTCAGAATTTTTCTCGTGTTATTTTTATTTTCACCCCCCAAAAAATACCCCAATTTATGAATTAAATTTTTCAAATTATTTTTCCTGTAATCAGGAGCTTAGTTTTAACAAGTTTCATAAGTTTCAGAATTTTACTCGTGTCATTTCAATTTCCACCCCCAAAAAAATACCCCAATTTGTGAATTACATTTTTAAAATTATTTTTCCTGTAATCAAGAGCTTAGTTTGGACAAGTTTCATAAGTTTCAGAATTTTTCTCGTGTCATTTCCATTTCCACCCCCTAAAAAATACCCCAATTAATGAATGAAATTTTTTAAATTATTTTTCCTGTAACCAGGAGCTTAATTTGGACAAGTTTCATAAGTTTCAGAATTTTACTTGAGTCATTTCTATTTCCATCCCCTAAAAAAAAACCCCATTAATAAATTAAATTTTTTAATTATTTTTCCTGTAATCAGGAGCTTAATTTGGACAAGTTTTATAAGTTTCAGAATTTCATTTGAGTCATTTCTATTTCCATCCCCTACAAAATACCCTAATTAATAAATTACATTTTTTTCATTATTTTTCCTGTGATCAGGAGCTTAATTTGGGCAAGTTTCATAAGTTTCAGAATTTTTCTCGTGTCATTTCTATTTCCACCCCCAAAAAAATACCCCAATTTATGAAATAAATTTTTTAAATTATTTTTCCTGTAATAAGGAGCTTAATTTGGACAAGTTTCATAAGTTTCAGAATTTTTCTCGTGTCATTTCCATTTCCACCCCCTAAAAAATACTGTAATTTGTAAATTAAATTTTTTAAATTATTTTTTCTGTAATCAGGAACTTCATTTGGACAAGTTTCATAAGTTTCAGAATGTTTCTCGTGTCATTTCTATTTCCACCCCCCAAAAAATACCCCAATTTATGAATTAAATTTTTAAAATTATTTTTCCTGTAATCAAAAGCCTAATTTGGACAAGTTTGATAAGTTTCAGAACTTTACTCATGTCATTTCTATTACCCTACCTTAAAAACTACCCCATTTATGAATTCATGTTTCCTGTAATCAGGAGGTTAATTTGGACAAGTTTCAGAATTTTGGGCAGAAAAATGTTCATTTTGTCCCACGGTACAATTATAAATATACCAAAATAAATATTATAAATTTACATTTTATTCGATTTAAAATAAAATCATTCGTTTCATAAATAATTAATACAAAAATTATAATATTTAAAATATATAACGAAGTAGAAGCCTTCAGCATAAACAAAATTAATACAAATGTAATAATTTGGGAAAATACGCAAAGGGTGTTCATCTGCAGTTCGAAATAATATGTTTTAAGTAATAATTTCGTAAAATTTCGTCGGTAACGGTTCATTCTGTTTTTGCGCCTCGAATGCTTTTTGTTAATCAATTCGAATCTTGGAAACGTTTCGAATCCTCGATAATTCGGACCATTGGGGGGTGCGAAGAAACGGAACGATTACGTAATGTATTAGGATTTACTGGTTGTTCAAAACTTATTTAAAAAAATATATACCTTAATTTTTAATTAGATTATAAATTCTTTATACTTAAGTATCTGAATTGATTAGGGATGCATGGACTTACACACCCTAGAAACTGAAACATTTAGACCAATTATTCGCGGAGAACTGGTATTAATCCTTCTTTCCTCACTTGAACATCTCTCTACGGTTTTAGCAGACTTAATTATATCAACCCGAAAAAAGCTTACAAATAGAAAATCGATGACCCACTACGATTTTAAAATGTAACGGCGCACCGGTTAAACGACTTAATTTAACTGGAAAATATATCTTTAAATTGTAGATGGGAGAACTTTAGATTGTGATTGTTATCAAATGTTCGGGATATTTCAATAGTGGGAGAATGAATTTAATTTGCACACCGCCATTACGTTGTCAATTCGAGGGGAGAAATATCATTTCAGCCCTTCGGAATAAAATAAAATACTCATTAAACTGTATCATCGCCCCGGCATTACTTTCTTTTAATTTAAATACTTCGGCAAATACTACAACTGTTCATTTCGAGTTGGTGGAACTTGTTTGAAACGCTAAAGATTCTTGAGGTTAAAATATTCCTTCGCGCTTAGCAAAAACTTAAAAATAACTACGTGGAAACCCATGGAGAATTTCATTTAATGACCGGCCTTGTTTGATTTCCAGACGGAATAAAAAAGGCCGCACTCTGTTTTGATGTGGGGAATAATTTGGCTACGTGTAATGATTACATTGCAGTAATGAAACGACAGTTACGATGCAAAAGTGAATGGGACGTTTTGATGTTTTATTTGGGGGTTTGCTTATGCATACATTACGTCAGGTTGAAACAAGCATGGCGGAGCAATGTCTGCAACATTGTAATGAAGGTAAATTCAACTACTTGAACAAAATTTTATTTTTTGGACAAACGCGCTGATATTTTTGAAATATTTTGTCATGGTAGCATTGCTAAAGGCCGTACCTATCGATACAGTTAAAACCATGGCTAAGGCTGGGAATGAGTCGCTTCCCAACTGTTTTGAAGGATACAAATGCACAGATTACTAACCGATTGTGGGTGAAATGTTTAATCAACCAAGGATTATTATTATTATTTAAACATCAAGTTTGTATTTTCCGACAAATTCAGTTTAAAATTCGAAATCTGGAGGTATTTCCACCGTGATGGCAGTTTCCATTTTCTTTCTGTTCAGAGCCTTTGCTAAAATACATTTTCACGAAAATCCCCAAAAAATGATCCAACGGTTATTTAAGTTCTGATGCATTCCAGAAAATAAACTCCGTCCCAGATCCTTAAACTCTAAATTACAGGTATGCAATCCATTTTCCTTGCTATGATGTAAGGAAGGAGAAACTTTCTACATAGCAAGGAAAATGGAATATATACATGTAATTTAGAGTTTGAGAATCTGGGACGGAAGCTTCTCCTTCATTATACATGTTTAATAATAAACAATCAAGCACTTTTTACTTTATCTAATTCGTGAATATACATAAACATTTATGGATAATAATTCTGCACTACTGAAAAATAAATCGAAGTTGTGGTATTATTAATAATAAGTTTTGTTAAGCATGTAAGAGCAAGAGGCAAAATAGATAATAGGAGTTGTATTTAAAATTCTACTTAGGGCATCGAAAACGCCGATCACATTTTCTCCATTATCATATCCGTGTCTCCGCATATTTTCAATGTTTATAACGGTTCTAGTTCGAGTAATACCACTTCAGTTAAAACCGCGCCCCCGGTTAATTTTACAGGTTAAAACTAGACTAAATATTCTCACGGTGAATATTCATATTCCTGTTCTTTACACAACTCGAATAACCGAACAGAAATTTGTTTGATCCTACTGATATCAGAAATGCAAATCGAGATCATACTAAAATAATAACTGCAAAAGAAGTTGAACACGTATTTCATTCAAACGGGGAAAGTTCTAGTTATTCAATTATATATATATATATATATATATATATATATATATATATATATATATATATATATATCAATATGATTAAATTTGAGTTTTTCTTACTAATCCGTAAGTAGGCATATTTACGCGATAATTAACGGTGGAATGAATCCAAGCTATAGCTTACTGGTCAGAGCATCTTCCCGGCAACTGGAAGGTCACAGGTTCAATTCCCGTCCGCAGAAACATTTTTCATCATATTCGTATGTAATAATCTTTATATTCGAATATGTTGAAATTTTCAAAACGTTTATGTGTATAATTGAAATATTATACTAGCACAGTTAAATACCCGATTAGAAAACAAAGAAGAGAAATCCCTAATTTCCTTTTTCCCATTTAAATAGGTGATAAGTGTTCAAAGTGCTAAGTATCCTCCGTCGAGCGCACATGTCTAATTTGAATAAAAAAGTCATTTCCAGGACAATAGTAGCAGCATATTAGTGTCCTAGTTAAAGATCAATACGGGCGCTTATTATAGATAATCAAATTCCGATCAGAGATTGCTGGGTTAGTTAATTTGTTAAGGCACTTTACTCTCTTTGTCACATTTTGACCGCTGGCCACGAGCATCCGAACATACGAACATCGACAGCTTTTAATTATTGCACATCACAAGCGCTCTATTTCGGTACTAAATGTACGCTATTAATTTCACCAAGCCATTTAATTGTGTCCATTAGATTTTCATTTCTTGCATCGTGGAACGCAAAAAAATAAATACAGCACTTCAGGCGTTATGGGAGTATAAAATCAAAATAATCATAATAGCTTCTAACGTTGGGGCCGCGGTGACCTAGTGAGTAGAGCTCCTGCTCACGGACCTCGTGGTCGTGGGTTCGAATCCCATCCGGACGGTCACTTTTTCGGAATGAATAAGTGGCCGTTCGTTCCATGGATGTTCCCCCCATTCATTATATAATTAATCATGATTATATATACATAAATATTCAGAAATCAATACAAATAGTTAAATACCTCTTGCAGAATGGACCAGCTTCCCACGCAAAAAAAAGCTTCAAAGCTTCTAACGTTAAAGAAATAACGTTTACTTACCGCCAACATAATGTGGCAGTGGTTTCCAACGTTTTTGTACATAAAAAAAAATGTTAGAATGAGTTAGAAACAATAAATTTCATATAAAATAGTTTTATACATAAAAAAATATTTGTATTGATAATTTGACTACATTTAAGCTCGTGATCCAGGAAAAAATATTTTTTTTAAGGGGATGGAAATTGAAATGGCCTTGTAGAATTCTAAAACTTTGGATTCGTATAGTATTCGACCTCCAAACTAAATTTTAAAAAAATAATTGCCTTTATCATTGTTTGTTAATAAATTCCAAATATACAACATTTGCACCGTCAGTAAAATTAAATGTTGAATTATTCACCTGTATTGTTTACTTGGTCCATTTGAATGTTCATCTATACATTGCTAAAGGCACACAATACTAAGTTATCTAAATATCACTTTATTTATCCAAACGCAACAATTTGATCCATAATTATTGGTAAACGCAATATTACAATCAAAATTTCCATTACGCAATGTAATCAAACTATAAATATTAATAAAGTGGAATGGTAATTGCATATTTTATTAAACCCGAATATAATTAATTTGAATAAAATGTATAATCACATAGTTAATTGGTAAAATTGCTGATAATATATTTATTAATTAAGTAAATGCTTCGAGGGGGCTCAAAGTGTGAAATAAAAAAAAATATCAGCTATGATTTTCAGAATAACAATGCATATCGGCTTGTGTAAAGGGATTTAAAATGTTGGAACAAACGCATACGTAATCATAAGGTTAATTTTAATCAAGCGTATTTACATATGGAAATATATCCACGTTCTTCTTTAGATGCAGTACAGTTGTATACACTTGATGCATTACGGGTTTTGACAAAAATAAATACAGACATTTTTGTCTGCCTGTACGCTCAAAAAAACTAATACAGCAATTAGCGTCAAAATTTGATTCTTATTTTTTTATCGGAAGAACTAAAAACTAAACTAAAAAGCGTTTGAGTTTTTTTTTGTTTTTATGTAATAATTTTTGAAAAATGAAAAATATTGCAAACACATTTAAATAAGTATTGAAGACAGCAAAAAAATTAAAATCTTTTTCTTTTAGAAAAAAAAATGAAAATCTTTTTTTTTTGAGAAAAAAAAAATGAAAATATTTTTCTTTTGAGTAAAAAATGAAAATATATTTTTTTTTTGAGAAAAGAAAATGAAAATCTTTTTTTTTTTAGATAAAAAATTATAATTTTTTTCTCATTTTTGGATTGTAATTATAAAACGGTAAAAGTTACATCTAATTTATTGTTGAGAATGCCAAAATGAACAGCTTATAAAGAATACGATTTTTTCGAAATCTCTTTAGTTTTTGAGTAATCTGCCTATTAGAATTTGAAGTATAATTTGTCATTTACATCGTCAATATCATCCGATCCTGAAAATCGGATGTACATTAGAAATATATTTCTTGAATAACTTTCTCACTTATCACTTGGTGAAACATTTTGAAAATAATAAAACGTACAAAATTAACACTTGGTTTGTTTCAATTTTTTTTTGTTTATTTACTCGACTAGTTTCGCTTGTTACAGCATTGTCAAGAGTGAATTAATTATAAAAGAAACCGACAAATATATTTATAATCAAGTAGTCCAGTAAATAAACAACAAATTTGTGAAACAAAGTGTTAATTTTTTATTTATCTTTTATTATTAGTAATATAATTTAAATTAAAAATGAAAGTATACATATAAACAACTATTATAAGACTATTTGTAACGAGCGAATTATCTTGTTTTAATATTTATTCTCTTGAAAACGCATAATTTCGACGACTTGTAAAAAAATATAAAAACATGATAATCTCATTCAAGGGAAATGTGGAATTGTGAAAAAATAAAATAATTTCGACGATTTGAAAAAAATATAAAAACAATTGCCATCTACTTGAAATTTCACAAATTTATTCAAAATACACTTGTGATTACGATTCTACAAAAATCTGTAAACACCCCATACCTAAACTTCGAGATAATCCCATTTGAACAGAGCGTAGAATCGTGGAAAAAATGCAATAATTTCGACGACTTGAAAAAAATATAAAAACAATTGCCACCGACTTGAAATTTCATCAATTTATTCAAAATACATTTGTGATTACGTTTCTATAAAAATCTTTAATACCCCATCCCTAAACTTCAAGATAATCCCATTCAAGCGGAACGTGGAATTGTGGAAAAATAAAATAATTTCGACGATTTGAAAAAAATATAAAAACAATTGCCACCGACTTGAAATTTCATCAATTTATTCAAAATACATTTGTGATTACGTTTCTATAAAAATCTTTAACACCCCATCCCTAAACTTCAAGATAATCCTATTCAAGCGGAACGTGGAATTGTGGAAAAATAAAATAATTTCGACGATTTGAAAAAAATATAAAAACAACTGCCATCGACTCGAAATTTCACGAGTTTATTCAAAATGCATTAGTGATTACGTTTCTACAAAAATCTGTAAACATCATATCCTTAAACTTCGAGATAATCTCATTCAAGCGGAACGTGGAATTGTGGAAAAATAAAATAATTTCGACGATTTGAAACAAATATAAAAACAATTGCCATCGACTCGAAATTTCACTAATTTAATCAAAATGCACTTGTGATTATGATTCTACAAAAATCTGTTAACACCCCGTCCCTAAACTCCAAGATAATCCCATTTAAACAGAGCGTAGAATCGTGGAAAAATGCAATAATTTCGACGACTTGAAAAAAATATAAAAACAATAGCCACCGACTTGAAATTTCATCAATTTATTCAAAATACATTTGTGATTAAGTTTCTATAAAAATCTTTAACACCCCATCCCTAAACTTCAAGATAATCCCTTTCAAGCGGAACGTGGAATTGTGGAAAAATAAAATAATTTCGACGATTTGAAAAAAATATAAAAACAACTGCCATCGACTCGAAATTTCACGAATTTATTCAAAATGCATTAGTGATTACGTTTCTACAAAAATCTGTAAGCACCATATCCTTAAACTTCGAGATAATCTCATTCAAGCGGAACGTGGAATTGTGGAAAAATAAAACAATTTCGACGATTTGAAAAAAATATAAAAACAATTGCCATCGACTCGAAATTTCACTAATTTATTCAAAATGCACTTGTGATTATGATTCTACAAAAATCTGTAAACACCCCATCCCTAAACTTCAAGATAATCCCATTTGAACAGAGTGTAGAATCGTGGAAAAAATGCAATAATTTCGACGACTTGAAAAAAATATAAAAACAATTGCCATAGCCTTAAAATTTCACGAATTTATTCAAAATGCATTAATAATTACGATTCTACAAAAATCTGTAAACACCCCATCCCTAAACTACGAGATAATATCATTCAAGCGGAACGTGGAACTGTGGAAAAATAAAATAATTTCGACGACTTGAAAAAAATATAAAAACAATTGCCGTCACCTTAAAACGCATTTGTGATTATGTTTTTACAAAAATCTGTAAACACACCATCCCTAAGTTAAGGGCTCCGGTTGGATTAAATATAAAAGGGCTCTTCGATTTTTGATATTATTTCCGCAATACTCACAGTGTAAGAGAAATTGGAATTTGATTTAAAAAATCAATACTGTTTATTGAAATTACTTTGTTTTCGCTTCATCGATTGACATGTTTTGATGTGAACATTTTTGGCACCAGCTTTTATGTTTTTTCTTTGATCCTTAATAGCCAATTTTAATGTAGGGGATTCGATGATTTTTTAATATTTTAATGCCCGGGAATCCTCCAAATGTTAACTGCGAGATGATACATTTTATTTTTAGCAGGTAAGAGAATACTTGCGCTTAACAAAAATTCTTATGTTTTTAAATTTAATTAATTTTCATGGCTTTTTATCAGTTTGTATTTGCTAAACATGCGTGCAGAAAGGAACTACATATATAAAATTTAAAAATCGCCCTGCAGCTTCGGTGAATGCGCCGGGAATATATGGCTGGAATTTTAATTGTATCGAATATTCTTTATTTTTAAGTGCTGTCAACTACAGTTTAATTATGTATGTAACTTGAAGAAATTGATTGTGTGTAGATTTTCCGTTCTAATAAAATCTTGTTTATTTTTGTACAGGCTAAAATTCTTGGAAAATTACTGATTAAATATCAAAACTTCAAAAGACAAATAATTTAAAATATCAACCACTAAAAAAAAAATGTGAAAATTCTCGACTATTATCCTTTATTGTGGTATTTTAAATCACAAGATACCGTTCTTAATAATATATACTATCGATACTGCGATAATGCTTATTTCTGCTGGTGATCAGAAAACCTATAAATTTTCAATTTATAAACTGTGATTCTATTGCTGCACAGTGTTAAGTCAGATAAGTATTATTTCGATTCCCACAGGTGTTTGTGAATTTAGGGAGTTATTCCCTTATCATGATACATCACGACATCGATTCGTCTGGCGTTCTCCTATACTTTATTTCATTTAGTGGTGTGGTGAAATAGCTGCTAACGATAATAAAAAAAATGTAGGGGCATTAATCGTGCTCGATACCACAATATTATTTGATATCCTCGATCAATTTTATTTATTATATTTAATTTGTTTATAGTTCATACATTTTAGACATTCACTATTTATCTAATAATATCCATGGCAGTTTAATGTTAAAATGTAAATTAACTACCTAACAATAATACTTCGTTATAAAAAGTGAAAAACAGTTTTTTCTTTGAATAATGTATATAATATAGCAAATGATATTATGCGTTCGAAAACTTATAAAAACCATAAATAAACAGGAGGGAAGCCGCAGGAACAGTTCTCTTTGAGGTACGTTCAATTATTAGCTTTGCCGCGGAAAATGAAGTGCGAAATAGGAAATAGAAATATATGTTAAATGATCTACAAAGAAATACGTAGTATAATTTATCTCAATACATAATTAATTAATTAACACCAATCTAGTTCAAATAGGTTTATTTAACGTAATATTACTACATATATTTTGACCGAGTTTGGATTGTTTAAGTGCTCATAAATATGTACATCGTGTTGCATTTATGCACTAAAAATATATTTCAGTTTGAATTCACTGGTGGTTTGGTACGTGTCAGGCATATCATATACATACAAGTAAGATTTGAAATCATCTGCCCGTGTGGATTACTTATTTATTTATCTGACGCAAATAAAAACAATTTGTTGATTTAAATATTCTCATTCGTGATTTTATCGCGAAGAATAAAATAATTAACACGTTCACTGCGTTACGGGGCATATGTGTTCCGTATTGTATAACTTTGTCGTACTACTTTTTTTTAGTACCGATCACAGATTAATATTAATATGACCAGGCTGAAAGACCGCGGGTCGATAGCCAATGAACAGGAAAAATAAAATTGTTATACTGTCTATCATTCTTTTACTCACTTGTAGTTTAATTTCTGTAAATAAAGATGTATATATATTAATATGTCGGCAAAAATCCCTCTGGTCGATAGCCGTTTGGCAGATTAACTAAGTAACTAATCATTTTATCATATGCGTGTTAATTATATGTATTGATTAACTCCATTCGGTTTGCAGTAACACAATTTAAGAAAATACGGGATTTATATGACCTGTATCATCTACAAAAATCGTAGTTAATAGTAGTGGTATGAAAATAATAAATTAAAGAACAATAAATAAAAATAAGCCCTAGGACGTCTTTTAAATTTAATTCTTCGAAATATAAAGGAGACGTATTTTTATAGACACTTGGGTGAGATATAAAATAAAATTCATTTGTTTTTATGGCATCGATCAAACACGTAAATACAACCCAACAGTATCTGCCATACAAAGCAAAGTTCTCTTTTTGTGATTAATCCGTCATTTTTAATCCAACCCTACGATAAAATAAATTTATTAATAGTATTTGATTATAATACAGGGTGTCCCATTTTAAATTGCCACCCCAAATATCTCCAAACCTGAGCAACATGGAAAAAAATGTTTCAGATGAAAGTTGTAGGGTTCGGAGGGGGACATATGCTGGTTACCTTGAAAATGACCCTGGCGTTAATTTTTAAGGTCAAACTAAGGTCAACTTCGGTTTTTTTTAATAGAACCCCCTATTTTTTATTACAGGATCGTATTCTACGGGAAAAAATACAAACTTTTTGTAGAAAACGTTTTTTTTTTAAATGCTCTTTTCGCGAATTTTGTCCGTCGTGTTGTTTGAAATCTCAGATGAATCCAGACTGTAATTTAAAAATCCCATCGTTACGTTAATGCCGAGGGTAATGCACGAATGATAGCCTGGATTAATCTAAGATTTCAAACAACATGACGTGAAAAAACTCTTAAAAAAAGCATTAAAAAAAAAGTTTCCAACAAAAAGTTTGTATTTTTTCCCGTAGAATACGATCCCGTCATAAAAAATAGGGAGTTCTATTTGAAAAATCAAAGTTGACCTTCGTTTGACCTTGAAAATTAACGCCACTATTCTTTTCCGGAGAATACGATCCCACAATAAAAAAATAGGGGGTTCAATTTGAAAAATCAAAGTTGAACTTCGTTTGACCTTGAAAATTAATGTGAAGGTCATTTTCACGGTCACCAAAATATGTCCGCCTTCGAACCCTACAACTTTTATCTGAACCCTACAACTTTGCCATGTTGCTCAGGTTTCGAGATATTTGGGGTGGCAATTTAAAAAGGAACACCCTGTATATTTCAAGTCTAATTGAAACTGCAAAGAAGCTTTGAAACATATACCTACTTATTAGCTACAATCAGTTTTTTTATCATTTCTGGTGTAAGACAATTATCAATTAATGAAAAACATTTTAAATCTAGTTTTTCAAGCTAAAACTACTTTTAGGTAAAATTGTCTCCTTTAATAAATTTTGAAAAATTCCCAATACAAGCCGGTTATATCCTCCGGCAGCCCTGAAGGTTTCAGCTTTTCAATTTGAAAAGAAAAAAATAAATCACTAAAAGAAGAAAAACGAAAAACCGGGTGACGCGCTCTGGGAGGGTAGGGAGTGTTTTAAAAATTTCGAAAAAAATACAGATGAAGGCTCGTCTTACCCTGAATCCCCCTAAAAGTGTCAACTCTCCGATATAAATAGAAAAAAATATGTCCCCGAAAGAAATAAAAAAGAAAGAAAACAATGCCGGGATGGGCCAAATAACGCGCTATGGAGAGGCGGGGGGTGGTCGGAAGGTTTTGAAAAAATTAGGGATCCCGGCTCGTCTCACCCCTCGCGTACCCTCAAAGTTTCACCTCTTCAATTTCCATAGAAAAAAATACGTCCCCGAAAGTACGCCGGAAAGTAAAAAAGGCGGCGTAGCCTGATTGCGGCAAAAATTCAAAAATCGGACACCGAGCGTCCCTTTGAAATCGTTTTTAATTTCTAAAAAATACGGCCGCCACCCTCCCGCTCGGTCGCCGACGGACTTCTAATCCGGCGCGTTTTGATATTTTTTCGATTTTCAAAAATTCGCCCAGTGGGCTCTGCTGGTTTTAGAAGGGTGGGAGTGGTCGGGATCGACTCGATCGGCAATTTTACACAAACTGAGAGAAAACGATTTCTAACGTACTTTAAAACGCACCCCCTGGGGGTGCAAGTGCCGGAGGTGAAGCTTTTTTACGACATACGGAGCATATGAGAAAAAGCTTACACCTATAAATCTGAAATCTACAATATTTTACATTTATAGTTGGAATGCTCGCGTCAATAATAAATATTTTATTTTCTGATTTATTACAGTTAGCTTCGCCGCTATATAAAGTAGTTTTCGGTTAGGATTTAACATTCTCTATAAATAATGTTAGTATTATTGCATGTTAGTTTCCTTTTTTTACGCAGGCCCAAAGTTAGGAAGAAAACAGCAGTTTTTCAAACTTTCCCGATCAACTTTCTTTGATTCATATATAACGTACACGTAACTTAAGAATAATATTAGTTTGAAACGCTTTCAAACTAAAGAAATGTATAAGAGTTTATAAAAGCAACAATAAACTTTACAAAGTTTTAATTTGGTTTCTATAATTTATAACTTAAACAAACGCGTGTTCACTTCATAGGCTGGAATTAGCTTGAATAACTATTGAATTAAAAATTTCACTAAGATCAACGCGCCAGTATTTAGATGCAGGGACGCTGAATGTATTTTGTGAGAACCATGATAGTAATTTGGTAATTTCACAAGAATTGAAACAAAATTGTCTAATAACAAATTTCTCTTTATTCGGTAGAATTATTATCTATTTAATTTTTATTCATTTTATATGGAATCGATTAAGATACTATTATATTTCTGTAATTTTCTATGTTAAAATGATGATTTTTTCATTTTTTGCGATTTGGAATTCTAGGTATATATTTTAAATAAATTCGAAATGATATGAAGAAATTAATAATGTCAGAAGAACACAACGATCACGGACGATTACGGACTCGTAATGCAGAAAAAAATATTCAAGTTGACAAAAATGTTAAACCACTACATACAGGGTGTCCCATTTTAAATTGCCACCCCAAATATCTCTAAACCTGAGAAATATGGCAAAAAAATTTTCAGATGAAAGTTGTAGGGTTCGGAGAATGTTAGGGGTAACAATTTAAAATGGGACACCCTGTATAGCAATTATAATTTATTTGTCTACCATAAGGTTTCATATAACAACACAAAAATGCAGTTTACATCGCCGCCTCTTGAAACAACAAGCGTATCCATAATAACGCATTATTTTTCTATTCTGCTGCTTGAATAAACCCGAGTATTATTATTGCATATCAAATGTATACATTGCTCACCAATAATGGAAGACATGCATACATTTAATTCATTTGTATCTAGATCACTATCGAATTGGAAATAAATAGCTATTACTTATTTAACTTTAAAAGCCGATATTTTCCGAGGTAATAGTTATTCCACTGTCACTGATAATTACCACTTGACTCTTGCTTTGTGTTTGCTTTGTTAATCATTCTGAAGGGCGACTGCCAGTGAATACTTAATCCAGCCTATTCACTTAGGAAAGTAGATGTAAAAAAATACGACAGGATATTAATTGTCACGGTGGATAAAGGTTGCAATCTAGTTTTAATAACTCTGCATAAATGCAAACGAAGTCTGTTAGTCTAATATACACGTCATGCATTATACAAACATTAAACGCGGAAATAATTACTCGTGAGAGATCAGCTTTTTGTATTTTCACGGGGGAGCAAATTTTATTTAAATTTTTTTCAATGCCATAAAAACAGCATTTTAACAGCAGAAGTGCACATTAGGAAATTTCGGAATAATAATAATATTCTGATAGCCCAAACAGGGGTATGTATTGGGGTATGTATTGTTATTGCCTATGTTCAATCGTAAAATAATCACATCAACGTATTAATAGATAGACAACCATACTTACTAAATTTTATTTAATTGTCAAAATTGTGTTATTAGAAATGTACTACAACACCGACGAAAGAATACAAATAATTAATTATTATAAGAGCGGGAACAGCATTGAGCAATTATCAAATGAAGACAAAGGCAAACGAACAGAATTCTGTGAAACTGTATTTAATTTAATTAACCCAACTTTATTCATAATGCATTAAGCTGTGTCACTGTCACCAATGTGTACTTGGTTGCATACAATTTCAATTAAATGCCATGCATTGATGTGATTATTTTACGATTGAACATAGGCGTTAATAATTATGTTCATCGTTAAAATTAGTCTGAATAAAGATGTATGTACATAATAACATTCTTGCGAATTGAAGTCGTTAACGATTATATTGTGTGCACCTTAAGAGTATTGAATTTGCGCGATGTTCTTTGATGTTCTATTTAATCACAACAGGATATACATTTCATACATGCTTTGGAATTTTAAACCGTTGTAGCACAGAAATGTGAATGTTGAATGATAAGCTTAATTATTTGCTAACGGCGCGATCTGTTTAGTGTATTTACGACCAATAAAGTACTTTTCCTGCATTATGATTTCTCAATGGATTGTACTCTATAAAAGTGCAGTTGAAATCTATTTTATTTTATTAAGAACGCTTTGTATGTTGGTAAAATAGATATTCAGTGTTGTATTGTACTGCTCGCTTTTTTGCAGTTCGATTGATCTTCGGCGCCCGTTGAAGAATATAAGGGCGGCTCCTGCGGACCAATTACTGGTGTCCGTCATTTTCTCGTGAAATCGATTCCGAACTTAAATGCCGAACTGAATGCATTTTATAAGATTTGTTCGCAAATAAAATCATCTTGTCGTGCACGAAAAAGAATCACGACTTTTTTTCACAACTTTTATTCAGGACTTTTTCTCACGAGTTTTTCCACGACTTTTATTCACGAGTTTTATTCACGACTTTTTTCACGACTTTAATTCACGACCTTTTTCACGACTTTTTTCATGATTTTTATTTACAACTTTTATTTACGACTTTTTTCACGACTTTTATTTACGACTTTTATTCACGACCTTTTGTCACAACCTTTTGTCACGACTTTTATTCACAATTTTTTTCACGACTTTTTTTACGACTTTTATTCACAACTTTTTATCGACTTGTTCACGACTTTCTTCACGTGTTTTTTTCACGACCTATTTTTACGACTTTTGTTTACGACTTTTTCACGAATTTGATTCACCATATTTATCGACTTTTATTCACGACGTTTATTTACAACTTTTATTCACGACCTTTTGACACGACTTTTATTTACAACTTATTATCGACTTTTTCGCGACTTTTTTGCGTCTTTTTTTCACGACTTTTTTCACGACTTTTATTTACGAATTTTTATCCACTTTTACACAAATTTTATTCATAATATTTATCGACTTTTTCACGACTTTTATTTACGACTTTTATCGACTTTTTCACGAATTTTATTCACGACTTTTATTTGCGACTTCTTATCGACTTTTTCAAGAATTTTATTCACGACTTTTTCCCGACTTTTCACATATTTTTTCACGACTTTAATTTACGACCCTTTATGGACTTTCTTACGACTTTTTATAGACTTTTTCACGACTTTTATTCACGACTTTCTATCGACTTTTTCACGGCTTTTTTTTACAACTTTTATTCACGACCTTTTGTCACGACTTTTATTCACAATTTTATTTACGACTTTTTTCGATTTTTTCACGAATTTTATTCACGACTTTTATTTGCGACTTTTTATCGACTTTTTCACGAATTTTATTCACGACTTTTTACCGACTTTTCACGTATTTTTTCACGACTTTAATTTACGACCTTCTATCGACTTTCTCACGACTTTTTCACGACTTTTATTCACGACTTTTTATCGTCTTTTTTACGACTTTTTTCACGTCTTTTTTCACGACTTTTATTCACGACTTTTATTTACGATTTTTTATCGAATTTTTCACGAATTTTATTCACGATATTTACCGACTTTTTTATGACTTTTATGCAAGACTTTTTCACGACTTTTACTTACGACTTTTTTCGACTTTTCCGCAAATTTTATTCATGATATTTATCGACTTTTTCACGACTTTTATTTACGACTTTTTTCGACTTTTTCACGAATTTTATTCACGACTTTTATTTGCGACTTTTTCACGAATTTTATTCATGATATTTATCGACTTTTTCACGACTTTTATTTACGACTTTTTTCAACTTTTTCGCGAATTTTATTCACGACTTTTTATCGACTTTTTCACGAATTTTATTCACGACTTTTTATCGACTTTTCACGTCTTTTTTCACGACTTTAATTTACTTTCCTTTTATCGACTTTCTTACGACTTTTTATAGACTCTTTCACGACTTTTATTCACGACTTTCTATCGACTTTTTCACGACTTTTTTTTGACCTATTTTTACGACTTTTATTTACGACTTTATTTATGACTTTTTTCACGACTTTTATTCACGACTTTTTAACGGCTTTTTTTATTTTAATTTCATTTCATATTTACAAACTCATCACTACACCACATTTAAACTATATAAACGTCACGTGACTTTCTATTATTATTTTTATATGTTGATGAACGCTAACGAAATATGTTGCTATAGTTATTGTATTTATATGACGAATTTATAACCAGCTACTCCAGCGTTAACTGATCATAAGGCAACCATTAGCGCATCCTTTTTACACCAAATGGTTAAGTTGTACATGTACCGCATTAAACTTTATTTCTGCAATAAAGTCCTCACGTTATGATCTGAAAGCATAGCTGCTCGCAACTGTCCGGAAATGGAGGGCAAAGAAGGAGGAATCCGACCAATCCGGGATTTAGCATTGCAAATTTTAGAATTCATTTACAAATCGATTTCCTTTCAAAGTCACCTTTCCACTGACAGTCCAATTAAACGTGAAATTAATTAATTGCATCCACACTTACCAAATTAAATTAATCAACCGTTGCATCTCCGGCTAACTTGCTTACCTGAAATAAAGAAATTCCATTAGTCATCGCATTTCTTTCTTTACTTTCGCAATGCTAAAAATAGAAAATACTTTTAATTATATAGTCTGGCCGCGCTACGAGGTGATGGTGCAGTATCGGGTTTTATTTATAAATCAGGTTACAGATAACTTTGGAAATAAAAATATGCATCCAGCCCTTATTGAGAACCTCAGGCATTCGACACCCCGCACAACACGCAATTGAGGATGGCCCAAGTTAATCACCTCAGATGCCATCGTAGCGCGGCCAGACTATACCAATGATATATTACAAGGTTGAAAGAAATGTATTGTCTCGTTGAGTGAAGTTGTTTCATTAAATTAACGGTCGCAACCATCATCTTAATTATTATTATTTTTTTATTTATGTCGAAACGGGAAACCCCTATTACAATAAAGATTTATACAATTAATATAACAACAATTAATATTCCTTTGCTTAAATATTATGTTTAATTGCAGACTATAGATTGATCAATGCAAAAAAAAAACAAATTAAACTTATTCTAGCTAGCAATAGGAATTAGTTGCTGTGGATGAATAAAACCGCCGAAAAGTTTACCATTCGAGCAATTGCGGATATTGAATCTGAAATTTGTTTAGAAAATTGTATTAAATTGTGTTCACTTCCAGGACGAAGCACTCCTGGAAATAAAAGGACTAAACTCGGACGTTTATAATTTATTTAGTTTCTAATCCATTTCAGCCGGCAGAGCCTAGGGATTTCTACTGATTTTCTCCTTGAAAATAAAAATAAATAAAAGGAAAATCTCGTATTCATTGTATATATTGAATTACGTTGAACATTCTGATCTACATAATGCATCAGAATTTACTAGGTTTTTTTACTATAAACAACAAATTATTAAATGTTTAATTGGTGTTAGTTATAAACGCCAAAGTGGCGGAATCTATTTCCTGAATTTTGTACTAAACCCGGAAATTAATTCAGTACACCAATTATTACATTAATCACTACAAATACCTAATATTAATTGCACTTAAGGAATCGAAGTATAAATTGCAATCACTAGCGTTTTGCCATCGCGCTTGCGTCCTTAATTTGTTTCCGTGTTAAGTCGATCGATTGGTAATTTTTGAAATTCATTCAGTGCATGATTCAACAGATCCAACTATTGCATCATCCTTGAAACGTAAACAGCGCAAGTGCGCATTAGCTGATGACAAACAACACACCCCGGTTACCGTGATTTGTACTAAAGTGTACACACCTTGACACACAATACAACAATTATTGAGACACTCAAATTTGAATAAAGTGCAATAAAATTTCGGTAATGTTATTTTTGTATGCAATCAGCGATGTGTATAAAAGCTGAGGTTTGGCGAAAGAGCTTTAAAACTATGGTTTAAATTTTAATCACTTTCAGTTTTAATAATCAATGGTTTGTATATCTGTAATTTATTTCTCTGTCTCTCTCTCTTTTTTAATTGCACAAAGTTTATAAACAATAGAATCTATACTCGGGAACAACTTAATCGAGGCGTCTTAAAAATTTTATACGTAACGTATTAATTTAGTTAAACCGAGCTCGTAATAGATTAGGTGAAATCTGGAAGTTTTCCGCTTTCAAAGTTACATAATCGGATTGTACAAATTACCATCAATTAAACCGAAAAAAGTATGAAATTTCGCCGGCCCACGCGAAACTGCTGAATTGAAAGTTTTATGTAAAGAAGAAAACTGCGGAAACATTTAATCTAACGAAGGTACTTTAAAGCTCATCTTACATTTCGGTTACATTTAAAGAAAACCCCCATTCAGAGGGAGAGGTGTTACAAAAATGAATTCGTTTTAAATTAAATCAGGCTCCCGTAAACTCCTCAACAAATACGACAGTGAACGACGGTGACTGAATTTAAAGAAAAAAAAGTGTCACGCGATAGTACAGCAATCTTGTTTCTATATTTAATTTAAAGATATACTTTCATATTATCATAAATGATTTAATAATAATAATAATAAGAAATTTATTTACAGAATGTAGTTGTACATGTAAAACGTCAGGAAGGAAATGTACATAAGTTTAGGAAACAATTCAAGGTTCTATATTACATAACACTGAGAATTTTGTTTTTTTAAAGTTTATTGTAGTTGTTGGTTGAAAATTTTCAAGCAATTGTATTTATTATTATAATTATATTAGTGATATAGATCCTGAAAGGTTGATGAAAGAAAATTAAATTTATTTCAGGAAAATTCCCTATAGGCATTTTCTCATCGTAAGCTATCCAAACTGGGGAACGTGGGTGCACGCAGTTTTGTATTCCAATAACGCATGAGCTGATCGTAAATAAACACCTTTCATGTAGTTATTTCCACTGAATTCCAACGGCTGCGTCGGACCTCCAGGAACTATAAAATAGTTATACTGTTCGCACGACATTAATAATAATCTACATAAACGGTTCTCTTTATTTGAGTTTTACAAATTAATTAAATCAAATTCAAGATTTATTTATCATAGGCAAGATAGGAATAGAATCTGGAACGAGGACTGTATAAATGGACCCTAACATTTCGAACAGCAGCAGTACTAGCCGGCAACTACAAGCAAGATGGGCAGAAGTTCGTTTATCAAAGTCATGGCTTTAATTCGAATGTCAGCTGCTCTCTCCCCTAGTTTGATACTTCAAATTTGAAGAAGACTCCCATATACGCACTTTGACAACCAGGCGCATTGTATTTCATATAAAATCTTATTAATAACGAGGGTAATTATGTTCCATTTGCACAGCACACTGAGAATTTATTCTGCACTTCTACAAATGTAGGAAAATAACCTCGTCATAATAATATGTTTATTTCCCAACAAAATTACTATTTCCTTACAAGGAAAACTTATCAAAGGTCTGAGACCTAAAAGGTCGAAACCGGTCTGTAGGTGTTCTGATGGGGAAACAATATCTAATGTTCACATTAATATAACAATGGTTATATTTGCCGCCGCTGGCAATTTCCATATCTTGTCGGTGTTAAAGCCACCCGGATTTGGTTTAGTACAGCATTCACGCAATAGATTCCGCCACTTTATCAAAAGAATATACTAAAGAAATAAATGCGTATACAATAGACACCAATTTTCTGCAATGCACAATTAAATCTGCCAGATGATTTATTATGCAGTCCAACACCAGAGTTGCATGAAATACGTATTTTAATGAATTATTATAAATGATTTGAATTTCATTGCAATTAAACCATTACCACCAAAAAAATAAAAATATTATCTTTAAATGAATGCTACCATAATAGTTGATCCCATATCATACCAAAATTGTAATTATGATGTAGCGTATCACGCAAATAATTAAAATTAAACAGGAGATATATGAAAAATTGATGTGCTTTCGGATTAGAGAGTTGGGATGAGAGAGGAAATTGGCATCAGCATGTAGGCTATCCGGCGACCGTTTCATAATTTAATTTTTCATATTTAATGATATAATTAACAATATGAATACGTGGATTTCATTTTTTTTTAATAACACAAGTCAGTTCAGTTTAAGCTCAAAAATTGCTTTTGAAATGATTTCCTGAAAAAAACCTCGGAGTTTCTGCACGTCACTGTAAAGATCTCGTTAAAACCCATCAGAAATGGCTCTTGCGCAAAAACAAATGGCTATTTGAAGCCCGTGACGCGTTTGCAAAGAAAACTCGGAAATGGAAAAATAAAAAAAATCATTTTTTTTATTAATCGTCGACCATTCAAGCACACTCTCTTTTTCATCAGAAAGACGAGAGAAATTGATTGCCGTTAAAAAATTTCAGCTATCTTCAATA
Organism: Ocypus olens; assembly: GCA_910593695.2. NCBI lineage: Eukaryota > Metazoa > Arthropoda > Insecta > Coleoptera > Staphylinidae > Ocypus > Ocypus olens. Next base: position 2,698,809 of record OU343057.1, on the reverse strand, counting down.
GCAAAAAAACTAGTCAGTCACCATGAACATTTTAGGAAATTTTAGAAAATAATTGATTTTTCAGACTTTGATCGGCCGTAGCGGCTAAACGAAAACTCCAAATTGAACGCGGTTTGCAAATATGTGCTTCTCGTGTGCTAATTAGTCGGATTCAATAGAAATTGGTGATTTTTAATTTTTGACGAAAACCTGAAAATCTACCCAAGGGTACCCCCTTCTTACTTTTTCTCAAAAATTGGCTTTGAATTAATTTTCTGAACAAACCACTGGTTCGATTCCGGGTTTCTATACATCACTGGAAAGATCCCTTCAAGACGCCTCGGAAAATGTACTTTCGCAGGAACAAATGTCAATTTGAAGCCCGTGACGCGTCAGCAAAGAAAACTCGAAAATGAAAAAAATCGAAAAAATCAACTTTTTTAATAATTATCGTAGACCATTCAAGTATACCTTCTTTTTCATCAGAAAGACGAGAGAAATTGATTGCCGTTAAAAAATTTCAGCTATCTTCAATAGCAAAAAAAATAGTCAGTCACCATGAACATTTTAGGAAATTTTAGAAAATAATTGATTTTTCAGACTTTGATCGGCCGTAGCGGCTAAACGAAAACTCCAAATTGAACGCGGTTTGCAAATCTGTGCTCCTCGTGTGCTAATTAGTCGGATTCAATCGAAATTGGTGATTTTTAATTTTTGACGAAAACCTGAAAATCTACCCAAGGGTACCCCCTTCTTACTTTTTCTCAAAAATTGGCTTCGAATTGATTTTCTGAAGAAACTACTGGTTGAATTTGGGGTTTCTATACATCACTGGAAAGATGTCTTCAAGACGCCTCTGAAAATGTACTTTCGCGAGAACTAATGTCAATTTGAAGCCCGTGACACGTCAGCAAAGAAAACTCGAATTTGGAAAAAACCGAAAAAAACAACTCTTTTTATAATCATCGTAGAATATTCAAGTACACCTTCTTTTTCATCAGAAAGACGAGAGAAATTGATTGCCGTTAAAAAATTTCAGCTATCTTCAATAGCAAAAAAATTAGTCAGTCACCATGAACATTTTAGGAAATTTTAGAAAATAATTGATTTTTCAGACTTTGATCGGCCGTAGCGGCTAAACGAAAACTCCAAATTGAACGCGGTTTGCAAATCTGTGCTCCTCGTGTGCTAATTAGTCGGATTCAATAGAAATTGGTGATTTTTTTATTTTTGACGAAAACCTGAAAATCTACCCAAGGGTACCCCCTTCTTACTTTTTCTCAAAAATTGGCTTTGAATTAATTTTGTGAAGAAACCACTGGTTGAATTTGGGGTTTCTATACATCACTGGAAAGATGTCTTCAAGACGCCTCTGAAAATGTACGTTCGCGAGAACTAATGTCAATTTGAAGCCCGTGACACGTCAGCAAAGAAAACTCGAAATTGGAAAAAACCGAAAAAAACAACTCTTTTAATAATCATCGTAGAACGTTGAAGTACACCTTCTTTTTCATCAGAAAGACGAGAGAAATTGATTGCCGTTAAAAAATTTCAGCTATCTTCAATAGCAAAAAAATTAGTCAGTCACCATGAACATTTTAGGAAATTTCAGAAAATAATTGATTTTTCAGACTTTGATCGGCTGTAGCGGCTAAACGAAAACTCCAAATTGAACGCGGTTTGCAAATCTGAGCTCCTCGTACGTCAATTAGTCGGATTAGAGATTTTTAATTTTTGATGAAAACGTGAAAAAAGACATGACTAACCCCCTTGGAAATTTTGTTAAAAAATGCAACTTTCTTAAAAATCATCGTAGACTATGAATTATACCTTTTTTTCATCAGAAAGACGAGAGAAATTGATTGCCGTTAAAAAATTTCAGCTATCTTCAATAGCAAAAAAATTAGTCAGTCACCATGAACATTTTAGGAAATTTTAGAAAATAATTGATTTTTCAGACTTTGATCGGCCGTAGCGGCTAAACGAAAACTCCAAATTGAACGCGGTTTGCAAATATGTGCTTCTCGTGTGCTAATTAGTCGGATTCAATAGAAATTGGTGATTTTTAATTTTTGACGAAAACCTGAAAATCTACCCAAGGGTACCCCCTTCTTACTTTTTCTCAAAAATTGGCTTTGAATTAATTTTCTGAACAAACCACTGGTTCGATTCCGGGTTTCTATACATCACTGGAAAGATCCCTTCCAGACGCCTCGGAAAATGTACTTTCGCAGGAACAAATGTCAATTTGAAGCCCGTGACGCGTCAGCAAAGAAAACTCGAAAATGAAAAAAATCGAAAAAATCAACTTTTTTAATAATTATCGTAGACCATTCAAGTATACCTTCTTTTTCATCAGAAAGACGAGAGAAATTGATTGCCGTTAAAAAATTTCAGCTATCTTCAACAGCAAAAAAAATAGTCAGTCACCATGAACATTTTAGGAAATTTTAGAAAATAATTGATTTTTCAGACTTTGATCGGCCGTAGCGGCTAAACGAAAACTCCAAATTGAACGCGGTTTGCAAATCTGTGCTCCTCGTGTGCTAATTAGTCGGATTCAATAGAAATTGGTGATTTTTAATTTTTGACGAAAACCTGAAAATCTACCCAAGGGTACCCCCTTCTTACTTTTTCTCAAAAATTGGCTTCGAATTGATTTTCTGAAGAAACTACTGGTTGAATTTGGGGTTTCTATACATCACTGGAAAGATGTCTTCAAGACGCCTCTGAAAATGTACTTTCGCGAGAACTAATGTCAATTTGAAGCCCGTGACACGTCAGTAAAGAAAACTCGAAATTGGAAAAAACCGAAAAAACAACTCTTTTAATAATCATCGTAGAATATTCAAGTACACCTTCTTTTCATCAGAAAGACGAGAGAAATTGATTGCCGTTAAAAAATTTCAGCTATCTTCAATAGCAAAAAAAATTAGTCAGTCACCATGAACATTTTAGGAAATTTCAGAAAATAATTGATTTTTCAGACTTTGATCGGCCGTAGCGGCTAAACGAAAACTCCAAATTGAACGCGGTTTGCAAATCTGAGCTCCTCGTACGTCAATTAGTCGGATTAGAGATTTTTAATTTTTGATGAAATCGTGAAAAAAAACATGACTAACCCCCTTGGAAATTTTGTTAAAAATTGAACTTTCTTAAAAATCATCGTAGACTATGAATTATACCTTTTTTTTCATCAAAAAGACGAGAGAAATTGATTGCCGTTAAAAAATTTCAGCTATCTTCAATAACAAAAAAATTAGTCAGTCACCATGAACATTTTAGGAAATTTTAGAAAATAATTGATTTTTCAGACTTTGATCGGCCGTAGCGGCTAAACGAAAACTCCAAATTGAACGCGGTTTGCAAATCTGTGCTCCTCGTGTGCTAATTAGTCGGATTCAATAGAAATTGGTGATTTTTTTATTTTTGACGAAAACCTGAAAATCTACCCAAGGGTACCCCCTTCTTACTTTTTCTCAAAAATTGGCTTTGAATTAATTTTCTGAAGAAACCACTGGTTGAATTTGGGGTTTCTATACATCACTGGAAAGATGTCTTCAAGACGCCTCTGAAAATGTACTTTCGCGAGAACTAATGTCAATTTGAAGCCCGTGACACGTCAGCAAAGAAAACTCGAAATTGGAAAAAACCGAAAAAAACAACTCTTTTAATAATCATCGTAGAATATTCAAGTACACCTTCTTTTTCATCAGAAAGACGAGAGAAATTGATTGCCGTTAAAAAATTTCAGCTATCTTCAATAGCAAAAAAAATAGTCAGTCACCATGAACATTTTAGGAAATTTTAGAAAATAATTGATTTTTCAGACTTTGATCGGCCGTAGCGGCTAAACGAAAACTCCAAATTGAACGCGGTTTGCAAATCTGTGCTCCTCGTGTGCTAATTAGTCGGATTCAATCGAAATTGGTGATTTTTAATTTTTGACGAAAACCTGAAAATCTACCCAAGGGTACCCCCTTCTTACTTTTTCTCAAAAATTGGCTTCGAATTGATTTTCTGAAGAAACTACTGGTTGAATTTGGGGTTTCTATACATCACTGGAAAGATGTCTTCAAGACGCCTCTGAAAATGTACTTTCGCGAGAACTAATGTCAATTTGAAGCCCGTGACACGTCAGCAAAGAAAACTCGAATTTGGAAAAAACCGAAAAAAACAACTCTTTTTATAATCATCGTAGAATATTCAAGTACACCTTCTTTTTCATCAGAAAGACGAGAGAAATTGATTGCCGTTAAAAAATTTCAGCTATCTTCAATAGCAAAAAAATTAGTCAGTCACCATGAACATTTTAGGAAATTTAAGAAAATAATTGATTTTTCAGACTTTGATCGGCCGTAGCGGCTAAACGAAAACTCCAAATTGAACGCGGTTTGCAAATCTGAGCTCCTCGTACGTCAATTAGTCGGATTAGAGATTTTTAATTTTTGATGAAATCGTGAAAAAAAACATGACTAACCCCCTTGGAAATTTTGTTAAAAAATGCAACCTTCTTAAAAATCATCGTAGACTATGAATTATACCTTTTTTTTCATCAAAAAGACGAGAGAAATTGATTGCCGTTAAAAAATTTCAGCTATCTTCAATAGCAAAAAAATTAGTCAGTCACCATGAACATTTTAGGAAATTTTAGAAAATAATTGATTTTTCAGACTTTGATCGGCCGTAGCGGCTAAACGAAAACTCCAAATTGAACGCGGTTTGCAAATCTGTGCTCCTCGTGTGCTAATTAGTCGGATTCAATAGAAATTGGTGATTTTTTTATTTTTGACGAAAACCTGAAAATCTACCCAAGGGTACCCCCTTCTTACTTTTTCTCAAAAATTGGCTTTGAATTAATTTTCTGAAGAAACCACTGGTTGAATTTGGGGTTTCTATACATCACTGGAAAGATGTCTTCAAGACGCCTCTGAAAATGTACTTTCGCGAGAACTAATGTCAATTTGAAGCCCGTGACACGTCAGCAAAGAAAACTCGAAATTGGAAAAAACCGAAAAAAACAACTCTTTTAATAATCATCGTAGAACGTTGAAGTACACCTTCTTTTTCATCAGAAAGACGAGAGAAATTGATTGCCGTTAAAAAATTTCAGCTATCTTCAATAGCAAAAAAATTAGTCAGTCACCATGAACATTTTAGGAAATTTAAGAAAATAATTGATTTTTCAGACTTTGATCGGCCGTAGCGGCTAAACGAAAACTCCAAATTGAACGTGGTTTGCAAATCTGAGCTCCTCGTACGTCAATTAGTCGGACTAGAGATTTTTAATTTTTGATGAAAACGTGAAAAAAGACATGACTAACCCCCTTGAAAATTTTGTTAAAAAATGCAACTTTCTTAAAAATCATCGTAGACTATGTATTATACCTTTTTTTTCCGGGTTTCTATACATCACTGGAAAGATCCCTTTAAGGCGCCTTGGAAAATGTAATTTCGCAAAAACAAATGTCAACTTGAATCCCGTGATGCGTCAGCAAAGAAAACTCGAAAATGAAAAAAATCGAAAAACTCAACTCTTTTAATAATCATCGTAGACCCTTATGTAATACCTTTTTCTTCGTCAGAAGAAGGAGTTAAATTGATTGGCGTTAAAAAATGTCAGCTATCTTAAATAGCAGTTAAAATATTTGAAAACAAAACATGTGCGCGAAATCCATAACGGTAATTGGTCTAATCCCTTTTAATCCGATTGCGAGACAGGCCCTTTTCACTAATCACACCGAATACATTAAAGTTTTCCTTGCGTCTGCAGTTTGACGCGGAGATAGGATTGTCTAGCGGCGAAATACAGGGAATGAGATGTTTGGAAAATTTATTTTTGAGTCTAGTTAAGGAGGATTTTACGCGGCGAGTGCTCCATGTAAGTAATTAGTTAATAAATGTCAGGGTATTAAACACAAGAGATTAAATTGTCATAACTGCGTAGCTAATTACAGAATTTACGTTGTAGTAGTCGGGTTCCGCCTCTAGAAATCCTTAAAGCGGCTGCGGAAGTAGTCTCGGAATTGTAATAGTGTTAATTACGTTTATTTAGAAGAAAAGGTTTTTTTATTGGAGTAAAAGAATTTGTATAATCATATAAATATATAATTAAGTATTTGATGATGATATAATATATACAAATAACATATTTTTTTAAGGCCATCGACGATAATAATAATAGACAAATTTCCGTTGTACAATCAGTCTAATGTATTCTTATGAAACATTGAAAGGTATTGTTACTATAGTCTGGCCGCGCTATGATGGCATTTAAGGTGATTAACTTGGGTCACCCTCATTTGCGTAATGTGCGGGGTGTCGAATGCCTGATGAACATGTTGGGCTGCATGCATATATTTACTGCCAAAGTTATCTGTAAATAAAAGCCGATACTGCCATCGTAGCACGGCCAGACTATATTTGTGATGCCATTTTAATTTATTTTTATGAAACATTGAAAGGTATTGTTACTATTGATCATATTTCGTGATGCCATTTATAACAATTGCGAGGAGGAGCGACCTCATTACTGGCGTGTGTTTGCTTGGAGAGCACCTATTCAGCAATACCTGTACACGTTGTAATTGTATGGCGTTTATAAAAGTAATAATAAAACTCCCTCTGCATTCACAAACCAGAAAATATAATGTCTTCGATCAAAACCTTCAAATTGAGACGGTCGTTTTCAGTGCTTTAGTCCGGGGGCAATATCTGATGGACTAATCCAGCATGTTACATTTTGAAGCTAAAATGAAGGCTAGTCAGACGTGAGATCCGGCAAATCTCTTTTACATAAAAGAATGTTTGAAGTGGACATTTCAGTGAAAGAATCGCCGTCGTTAAAATCCCTCCGCTTCGCTGTAAGCTCGCAAAACACGGAAAGGTAATTGAGGTAATAAGCAAAACAATTATAACTTGATTTTATTACACCTGCAGGATGAATGTATCATTATAGCCCTCCGGGCAACAAGCTGCTTCGTGTCAAATTTTATGAGCCATTTTATTGACGACTTGTACGGCGAAAAAATATTTCCGGAGAGTTTTACGAGCGGAGGCTCATGCAGTTCGCGTTTAAATTAAACATAAGTCGAGTGGATAATGCGCCAAAAGTCAAAGTACTTCTGGTATTTTCAAGCAATAACTGCGGATTTGTATAACGGATGCCGCGTCACGTGCCTGCATTAATTCTGTTCAGATTACTTCGATAAATATTCTTGTCTCGATCGAGTAACAGCATTACAATTATACACCTGCGGTATTCTTCATCAAGATCTTGTCAACTATAATCAACCTACAGTTAGACCGTTGGGATTCCATTATACGCGCTTAAAAACGAAAGTTGTCAAAATTAGGCATAAGGTAAGTCACGGTTTGTTAAAGCGTGCAAACAGTTGTAAATATTGTATCGAAAAAGTTTAAACGTATTGCATGTAAATAGAGCAGCAAACGCTTCATGTAATTGCAGTGAATTATTATATTGTTGTGCGGTAAAATCGGATAACGCATGATATGTTGACGATGTTGTAATAGTTTATCTAATGATTTCACGTAAACACCTGAATTAATACAATTGTAGCGATAAATCGTGTTGTGCTCAGATACATTGCATTTAATGACCGCGCTAGCGGTCATTAACATCACCATGTAATGGTGTTGGTAAGTCTGGATATATAAGGATAGGCCTAAGGTGCAGATATATCACTGCATATCACTGCGCTGGGATTTACACCGCAGTTCCGAGACATTCGTAACTCATTTGGACTATTCTGAGTGACTCCCTCGGCTCTTCTTGCTGACCGTCTATCGCTATCCTTCTTTGATAATCATTTATCGTGTTATGTGTTCCTACTTCCCACCAAACGATGATATTGATTTTCAAGACGCACAATACGAGATAAATAAATAAATACATAAACGCCGTGCGGTCGTTCAAGATCGAATCGGCCCTTTTCAGTACGGAGACCATTACGGGAAACCTTCGAAGTTATTTGAATCTTATTTATCTAAAAACGGCAACACTTCCAACTCTAATAATAGTTTGTTTTGTTCCCTACAGTTTTCTTTTTCTCTATCCGGTCACTCCTCGCCATCTACAATTCCCTTGTTCCCCACATTCCTCGCCGAGCATTGCTGACATAAACAGTACACCCCGATATTGTGGTTTATGTTCGGCGACATCTGTTTGCGAATTTTAAAACCCCAAGAAATGCATAATGGATTCAGAAGGGACGAGATGAATTTCTACATGTATATATTGAATACGACTGACGGGATTTAATTAAAATTGAAAATAGTCGGATATTTAATAAACGGTAGCACCTTGGCCCAATCACTTTTAAAACTTGTTTCGTGATATAGAAAAAATAAAGCAGTGGATCTACAAAAGTGTTTAATATTACATAGAGTCTACTTTCTGTGTGAAGTCGCTAATGTTCGCCAATAAACCAACGACGTTGGATCAGCTGGAAGCCAACATTCGCCGCGTTATTGCCGATATGCGGCCCCGGCTGCTCGAAAAAGTGGTCGAAAATTGGACTTCCAGATTGCACTTCATTCGAACCAGTAAAAAATACATCCTTTATGATGAGCATACATAATGGTGGTCTGAACTAACATCATATGCGCACGCGTAAAGTACTAGTTGTCATGTTGACATGTCAGATGTTAATTAATAACCCCTAATTATAATATCTGATATGTCACCGTTTAACCGCAACCAGCATTTCACGCGTGTGATCTTAGAGGTTTCCAACGCCAATGTTTGTTGTGTGACCTTATTTTCGATAACACCCAATTCGTTTTGTATTCCATTTTTTAAATTAATTGAGAAATGGAAGTGGATTTGGGATGCGGAAGTGTGAGCGATATGGATTATTGGTTTAGGTCATTCAGTTACAATCGATTTGCATATATAAATTCATATGCAAATTAATACAATCACTAAACATCCACAAAATTGTTAGCAAACAACGATTCGAATCTACAATTAGTTCTAGCTCGTTAACGCATGGGGATACTACGCAGGCCAGGTGGTCAAGGATTGGATTTATTTTGAGTAGAGTAGGTATGTATGTTAACTTTATTATAATATTAAATTGAGAGAGACATAGGGAGAATACATTTATAGAGACACTTTTGCAAATATTAAGTATTTCTTCCTGTAAAATAGAAGCCATCAAACTTTTCCGTAATGCAACTCTAAACTTTTACCAAAATGGCTTTAATTACAATATTGAAAAGTGGCTTGGTTGGGGTGGTGCAGCCCATTTAATCTACATAAAACATTATAGTCAGTGGCGATCTGAATAGATTTATTTACTTTGTGTTATTACAGAGGGGCTTGCTATTATTTTGATCGTTGGTAATTAATTGTTTTACCTTTGAGTCGTAGTTTTACACTAATTGCTATCCACTGTAAGCGCGCAATAGAAGTACAATAAATTATGCATATAATTTAAATGATGTATAAAAATGTGCTGTTTTGTAAGGGGATAAAAAGGTAGGTAAAACTTTGCAAGTGGGTAATTATTACATAATTATTAAAGACAACAAAGAAATGAACATCTTTTGCTTGAAAATATTTTTCATAAAATCATTGCTATTCGAGAAAAAAAATTACTATTTTCTTTTTAATTTTTGGTTTATAACTATGAAACGATAATAGTTATAGCAAATTTATGTGAATAATAATTGTACAGAATGCCAAAATGAATAGCTTCTAAAGAATAAGTTTTTTTCGAAATCTCGTTAGTTTTTGAATTTGAAGTATAATTTTTCCATCTTTCATAATTTGAACGTTTTAAACGTCAATTTCAATTGAAAATAAACCATGAAAACGTAAATATAAATGGCTATACCATCAAGTCGGAGAAAGTAACATGATGGCCACATCACCATTTTTTTAATTATCCTAAAAAACAGGCATATTAAAAAAATGCTGATGTGGCCATCATGTTACTTTCTCCGAGTTGATGGTATCGTAGCCATTTATGTTATATTTACGTTTTCATTGTTTATTTTCAATTGAAATCATATTTTAAATGTACATCGAGCGTTGCGTAAACTCGGATGAAACTGACGTTTAAAACGTCAAAATTATGAAAGATGGAAAAATTATACTCCAAATTCAAAAACTCGGTTTACCGAAAAACTGACGAGATTTCGAAAAAACTTATTCTTTAGAAGTTGTTCATTTTGGCATTCTCTACAATTATGATTAATATAAATTTGCTGTAACTATTATCGTATCCCAAAACGGATATTTCCGTAAAAATTTTTTTTGGAAAAAATCACGATCCCAATACTTTCTCGTACTTCGTAACGGAGAAAGTAAAAATAATGTCTTCTTTGTTTCATTAATTACAATTCACAAACAGAAAAGTCAATGAACTCGCATTCAATTCAATTATTTTTTTACAAATCAGTAAATTTGTGTTGGTAAATATTTTCAATAAACTTTAATAAAATTATCGAGGACAAAAAACAAATTTAAAAATGTTGTCATTTTCAATCTATATATAATTATAAAACGATAATAGTTATACAAAATTTATATAAACAAAATTTCTGGAGAATGCCAAAATGAACGACATATAAGGAATACATTTTTATCAAAATCTCAACGAATGAGATATTTATATTATTTATAATACAAAAAACTGCCAACCGCTTGAAATGAAATGAATAAAAGATTTTATGGTTCCAGAAAATTATGTCGAATATATACATTTTTTGATCAATTTTTATGATTATTATCAATGTTACACTGTATTTTTTCAAATATTAGCTTAGATCCACATCAAAGTTATGTTTTTTTAAAGTCGTATGAGGTGCCCCACTGTGTATATAAAAGTGTTTTTTGGATAATCATTTTAATAATTTGTCTACGTTTACATTTGCGAATTAAATCGCATACTTAATAATAGCATTTTTTTTAATTTTTTGCATGAATTTATCAATCCTTTTTTATTGAACAGCTGATATTCTTATTGATAATAATTTTCTTATGAATTTCATTATTGCAATCATGTTCCGACGCATTAAATGTCTGTATTGACAAGCAGGTAAAAAGTACCGGCCGATTTCGGTACACGCCAGATTTTTGGGTCGCTTTACAACATCGTAAACTTGAGACCCAGCTGAGTGTTGTGGTAAACAAGACCTTTGTACCATCTTCCTTTGTCGTCCCGAAGAAGGCAGAAGGTAGTGGTCGCGGTAATAATTGATTTACCATCACTGCGCTGAGATTTACACCGCAGTTTTGAGACATTATACACATAATTTAACTGATGTATAAAAAATTGCTGTTTTGCAAGCGGATAAAAAGGTAGGTAAAACTTTGCAAGTGGATAATACTTTATTAACCTTCACCATATCGCGCTTATAATACTTGCAGGATAAATTTTATTTTAAATCATTTAAACGAATTGCGATTTGGCATTCATTCTCGAAATTATAACCTCTTTTGATATTACTACCGAATATTTTCCCCGCTCTGTCGTAAATATTCGGGTAGATTATTGTTATGGAAGTATGAAAAATAAGGTTAAGAATAAACTGAAAAGATGATACCCTCGAGGTTGAAGCGTGTTAGATATGAGAGGAGAGAATATTAATCGGGGCAGAGACGCCCACGCACGAACCGCAGGGTGTGCGGCGTGCGTGTGTGCGTGCGTGTGTGATAAGTGATGAGAGCCTACATAAATACTTAAGTAGTGTGGGGATAATATATCTGATGTTACGGGCAGGTTTGTTGTTTTATGTCCAGGTAGAAATGCATGTAAGGATCGCATGCGGAGGAGCGCGCCACTTGAAATTAGTCAAGTGTAATCAATATTGTCTTATTCGGGTGCAATTTGTGTCAGATCAACCGCAGGAAAGGAAAATGGTTAATTATAATTTTCATGGTAATTGTGGGGCTATTTAACCCATAAACCGTGTAAAAGCGCTGTAATTCATACGGAAAAGCCGTGCTAGGCGGCCCTGGCTGGTGAGAATGAATTAGCGGTGACGTGCTGTAACGCCTGTAATGCTTCTCGACATCAAGCTGACAGCGATGCACACGCTATGCCTTCACTTTCCACATCCACGTTCTTCTCATTCTTGGCTCATCTTCCCCCAACGACAGCGCCCAAGGAATGCAATTTTCTAACTACACCAGCTATGACATGAAATCTGATCCAAAAATCCTCACTCTCATTACCTCACACATGCAAATAATCAAATCCCTATTTTTACATATACATATTATATTATTACACTTCAATTTCGATCTTATATATTGTCCTTAGGATGCCAAGTTAAAACCCTGCTATCAGTCTTTGAAATCTTCAAAGTAGGGATCTCGCAAATTAAAACCAAATTATTACGATTTTAAAATAATGCATTTTGCCATTAACAATAGTAAAAGTAAATCGTCTATCGCTCATATTTTATTGTATTATTGAAGTTCAAGGTGCTTGAACTAATTCAATGCCTTCTAATAAATTCGCAGGCCTTGAACTCAATAATAATGATGATGGTTTGTGGAGGGCGACCAAATGGTTGGTCCTTTGTGCCACCTCAATTATAAACTGCTCAATGAGATTTAACAAATTCAATTTTCTTGTCTTACAAGGGAACTTAGGGAAACCGTAAATTCAAAAAAATCTGAAACATTGTGTGGAAGTAAAGTAGTTCATCCTTAGCAAAAAACAATTTTCTGTTGCTGCGGAATTTTAGTCCAAGGGGGTGAAACCACTCCTCAAAAAAAAGGACAGTTTTTTTAGCAAATTTCTCCTGAAGTACAAGACATATGAAAAAATGGTTCAAATAAAAGTTGTAGAGTATTTTATTCTCTCTGCTACAGTGTATCCAGATTTTTTCGGAATGAATTTTTTTAGGGTGAGGGGGAGGGTGAGGTAAATTTTGCTTATTTGCAAAATCTGAAGCAAGTATTTCCTTCACCTTTTGGGTCAGAAGTGATTGGTTTTAGATAATCAATTAATTATTCAATATCATCTGTGCACGACGTGCACTTAGGACGAAATTCGACGTTTATTAAATTATGAAGTGATGCTAATTGAATGCAGTAAACACGATTATGCAAATAAATAAATATCCCATTAGCTGCCTCGCGTGATGAATTGACTGCTACAGGACAACCAATAATAGGATACCAAGGAGGCAGGATATGCTTAACTATATTTGTTGATCTGTTGATAATTTAATTCATCCGGACTATGGAGCAATATTTTGCCGACTAATATCACAAATTGAGCGAAAACAGTTATTATTAAGCTGAATGCCACATATTTATTTATTTTTACATATATACCGGGTGACCCAGCGATCTGTATAAGCCCCATAACTTATTTGCTATTTGAGATATCGACTTCTACTTTTCTTGAACTGGTACCCACACTTATTCTGCATATTTTAAAAATATATATGTTTTTGTACAGGGTGTCCCAGTATACATTACATAACAAAGTTATGTTTTTTTAAATGGAACACCCTATATTTTATACTTTATTTTCAACCCTCTTGAGTAGCTGATAAAAATAGTATAAGATACCATGGGTCTATAATGGACGGTTGGTTAGTTATGGGCAAATTTGTGGCAAAAACAAGGACACATTGAAAAAATTGCAGAAGCGCTCCTGGCAAAGCTAGCGTCATTTTTTATACACCAAAGAATTTTCCACATCATGAAGAATAATACAAATCTGCTTTTGTTCTTGTTTGTTCATACTGCTATACAGGGTGTCAACATACGCAAAACAATGGATAACTATTTTTCTTCAAATGGAACACCCTATATATCTTGCCACCAATACATGGCATTTTTAATAAGCTTTCCAATGATGTACAGTTTGTATAACAAAATATTAAGGATTCTTGAGATTTATCAAAAAAAACATATTTATTTTGCCACCTTCTGCTGATTTTTGGATTTTCAGCCAAAACTATGCATTTTCAGGAAAAATTATAAGATACCAAAGTTGTAGAACGGAAAATTTCCGATCGATATAGGTCTTTCAAATTTTAAGATAATGCGTGCATTGCCCACCAGAGCGCGCAAAATCATGACCGTATATGCATTTTAGCGTTTTTTCAAATTTTTTATTAATAAATTGCACTATACTTTATTTTCCGCACCCTCTAGCGGAAATTATAGGGACATTAAAATGGCCCATATCGATTGAAAATATTCCGCTCTACAACTCTTAGTAGAAGCAATTTTTGCCAAAAATGCATAGGTTTCCCTGAAAATGCAAATTGAAAATGTATGTATCAATTTTTGCGTTTTCAATGGTTTTTTGCATTTTCAGAGAAAACTATGCATTTTGGGCAAAGATTGCTTATTTTAAGAGTTGTAGAGCGGAATATTTTCAATCGATGTAGGTCATTTGAATTATTCTAGAATTACCCATTTTTTCGATAGAGGGCGTGGAAAATAAAGTATACTGCAATTAATTAACAAATCATTTGAGGAAAACGCAAAAATGCATATACGGTCACGATTCTGCGCACTCTGGCGGGCAATGCACGCATTATTGGAAAAGTCGAAAGACCTATATCGATCGAAAATTTTCCGATCTACAACTTTGGTCTCTTATTATTTTTTCAGAAAATGCATAGTTTTGGCTGAAAATCCAAAAATGAGCTGGAGGTGACAAAAGAAAAATGTTTTTATGGATAAATCTCAAGAATCCTTAATATTTCATTATACAAATTGTACATCATTGGAAAGCTTATTAAAAATTCCATGCATTGGTGGCAAGATATATAGGGTGTTCCATTTGAAAAAAAATGGTTATCCATTATTTTGCGTATGTTGACACCCTGTATAGCAGTATGAACAAAAAAGAACCAAAGCCGATTCGTATTATTCTTCATGATATGGAAAATTATTTAGTGTATAAAAAATGACGCTAGCTTTGCTAGGGGCGCTTCTGCAATTTTTTCAATGTGTCCTTGTTTTTGCCTCAAATTTGCCCATAACTAACCAATCGTCCATAATAGACCCATAGTATCTTTTACTATTTTTATCAGATTCTTAAGGGGATTAAAAATAAAATATAAAATACGGGGTGTTCCATTTAAAAAAACACAACTTTGATCTGTAATTTATACTGAGACACCCTGTACAAAAACATACATATTTTTAAAATATGTAGACTAGATGTGGGTACCAGTTCATGAAAATTAGAAGTCGATATCTCGAACAGCAAATAAGTTATGGGGCTTTTACAGATCGCTGGGTCACCCGGTATATATATATATATATATATATATATATATATATATATATATATATATATAAATCGGCAAGAAGTACCGGACGCTCACATTTTCACTAACTATATATATATATATATATATATATATATATATATATAAACCGTGCATAAAATGAATAAATATAACAAACATACAATACTGTTAATCTTAATTTAAAATTTCATTTACAATAAATATAATATTGTTGAAGCTACGTAAACAATTACAGAGCTACGTATGATTTCCCCGTTGTGTACAATTGTCCGAGTTGCTTCTATTAAAATATCACATTTTTCGTGATATTCGCCGAGCGAATATTAACTGGGATAGTAATATTTACCAATGAGTGTGCGAAACATGTAGACAAGAGCTAAATAAATGTACCGATTAAATATTTATATGGACAATGGGTATTTACATAATAAATGCGGTGAAACTATTATTTTATAAGCTTATATACTTGTAGTAACATAATTTTGTGAATAGGGCTTGATGCAGATGTGCGATCAAAAATGTATGCGACAAAGCCGTTGTGGACACAGCGTTGCTTTTCCCGTAGTCATTGATTTAACGAATGACGGCATCATTAAGTTCGGCATAATCCGTTCAAAATGAATGTAAAGTTGGTATAAATGTGTTTACCTCGTTGCAAATACTTAGCTAAGGCAAACAGTGTAGGTGCAAGCATATGTGTGCCTCCCACGAATACACACTATTAGCTGGCCTAGGCAGTGTTGACTTAAACAGCTCTGCTAATTTAGTACTTCAACCTTACTACCCCACCTCTTTATCCTAGCTACAAGCCTTTAGCTTAGGAGCCCGTACAACAAACAATATATATGAATATAACATTTCCACGACTCATCTTACGTACCTATACTGTATTATCCTTTCAATTTGCACTAACTTCTGCATGGTGTTTAAAATTTAATTAAAAACTACACTTGTATCTCCGCATGTATCCCGAAAATCGATAGATTTAATGAAATATCCGCACGTGATTAGTGAATTTATATATCATACTACAATCAAAGAATGCAAATGTGATTCCTGGAAAACCGAACTTTGAAAATGTGTAAGTTAAATAACCTCATGCAAACAGTAATGATGTTACGGTTATTTATTTCAGTGATGAAAATTGTGCACGTACGTACATGACTGTCTGAATGAAACTGTCGATAACATGTTACTGATGATTTCATGTAATTCCTCGTTTCTATAAATTAGTAGTAATTGAATAGTTCGTAATTAAATTAAATGACCGCATGTACTGAATGTAAATTCCCGATGTCATTTAATAAAATTGTCAACACTCGCACGGCCAGAGATATTTTCCCGCTTTATTATGCTTTAGTAATCAGTTACTCTAATGCAACTTAATTTTAATTTTAATTTTAATTTTAATTTTAATTTTAATTTTAATTTTAATTTTAATTTTAATTTTAATTTTAATTTTAATTTTAATTTTAATTTTAATTTTAATTTTAATTTTAATTTTAATTTTAATTTTAATTTTAATTTTAATTTTAATTTTAATTTTAATTTTAATTTTAATTTTAATTTTAATTTTAATTTTAATTTTAATTTTAATTTTAATTTTAATTTTAATTTTAATTTTAATTTTAATTTTAATTTTAATTTTAATTTTAATTTTAATTTTAATTTTAATTTTAATTTTAATTTTAATTTTAATTTTAATTTTAATTTTAATTTTAATTTTAATTTTAATTTTAATTTTAATTTTAATTTTAATTTTAATTTTAATTTTAATTTTAATTTTAATTTTAATTTTAATTTTAATTTTAATTTTAATTTTAATTTTAATTTTAATTTTAATTTTAATTTTAATTTTAATTTTAATTTTAATTTTAATTTTAATTTTAATTTTAATTTTAATTTTAATTTTAATTTTAATTTTAATTTTAATTTTAATTTTAATTTTAATTTTAATTTTAATTTTAATTTTAATTTTAATTTTAATTTTAATTTTAATTTTAATTTTAATTTTAATTTTAATTTTAATTTTAATTTTAATTTTAATTTTAATTTTAATTTTAATTTTAATTTTAATTTTAATTTTAATTTTAATTTTAATTTTAATTTTAATTTTAATTTTAATTTTAATTTTAATTTTAATTTTAATTTTAATTTTAATTTTAATTTTAATTTTAATTTTAATTTTAATTTTAATTTTAATTTTAATTTTAATTTTAATTTTAATTTTAATTTTAATTTTGCATAGAGCGTGCCTTCAATCATAAGGTGATTTCGGTTTCTTTTTGCAACAACAATAACATTTTCTTAACCAGTTAGCTTAATTTTTGCGACGCAATTTAAGTACACATTTTTCAAAGAGTTCGCACAGCTAACTGGTTAATAGAATAAAACACTTTTTACTTTGAATAATTGAATAATTATGGCTGATAGTTGTTGAAAGTCCATGTTCACTTTGATATTGGTAAATAATACTTTCAAATATTTATTGTCGCGACAATTTGTATAACGCTTTGAAGTATTCGTTTGACTGCAGTTTCGGCAACTCACCTTGCCATTATCAAAACTAAAGTCTAGTTACATACAGGGGCGGCTCGTTATATAGAGCCACGGAGCTATGGCACTACCTGTAGACTCAAGTCCCTTTATAAATGCCTTCAAAAAATAATTACAAGTTTACCACAAGTACAGTTTCTGATTTCTAGCCCTTTCATTTTAGATTTTCTAACTTGAATTATTATTTTTTATGGGCGAATATTTTTTACTCTTTGGTTACTTTTTGAGTTTCTAGTCGGCAACTAATTTTGAGCTAAAGAGTTATTTTAGGAGCTGAAAATTCATTGATTTTTCAATTTTTTTTGGTTGCATTTTTTATTTTTTTGGCCTATATTGTAGATATTTGACCTGTATTTTTTATTTCTTAGTTCCAAATTTTAGAGTTTTTGCCCAAAATATTCTTTACTTTGATTTTTTTTTGTTGAAATTTTCAGATTTTTGGTCTTCATTTTTTAACAGCAAATTTTTGATATTTGTCTCAATTTTTTGTGCTTATATTTTAGTTTTTTACCTTCATTAAGAGTTAATCCTGCAAGTGATTATTTTTTTTACGATTTTTCAAAATATTGAGTGCGATTTCCGTTCCCTCTACTGCAGTGAAACCTTCAAGTAATGAATTTTTAAAATTTTTCTAATCGTCGAGTGCAAATTTCCTTTGCTACAGAGCAAATTTTGAGTTTTTTTATGTTTTCTGGGGCTAATCACCCCGAGTGCTGAAAATGGCAATTTTCGTACTTAAATTTACAATCTTCTTGTTTTCATTTTTTATCGTTAAGCCCGGATTTTGATATTTTGGTCTAAATTTTTAATCTTTTAGCCTTATTTTGTTTTCGAAATTTTCGATTTGTTTGTTAAAATTTTCGATTTTTAGATTGAAGTTTTGATTTTGTTATACTATATTTTAGATTTTTTTAGCCTCATTTTATACGCGACTTTTTTTTTATGGTTTTTGATTTCTTGCCCTTGATTTTAGATTTTTTAACTTGAATTATTATTTTTTATGGGCGATTTTTTCTACTTTTCGGTTACTTTTTGACTAAAATCGATAAAATTTAATTTTTCTTCAAAAATGTTTTTTGTTTTTTTTTCAAGACTGAGACCATTTTGAACACTATTTGTCCACAAAATTTTGTTGTGGGACTTCCAGGAACTGAGGTTTTCGAGTTTCTGGTCGGCAACTTATTTTGAGCTAAAGAGTTATTTTGGGGGCTGAAAATGGCGAATTATTTTCGTTTTCCTTGATTTTTCAATTTTTTGGATTGAATTTTTTTATTTTTAGACCAGCATTTTTGATTTTTTGGCCTATATTTTAGATCTATGGCCTGTATTTTTTATTTCTTCCAATTTTTTTTTTGATTCTTTTTGTTGAAATTTTCTGCATTTTTTTAACGGCGAATTTTCTAAATTTGTCTAAATTTTCGATCTTTTGGGCGTATATTTTAGTTTTTTACTTTAATTAAGAGCGTATTTTTTATTGGTCTATACTTTAGATTTTTAACGTGTGTGATTGATTTTGATGTGCAAATTTTTGATTTTTTTTGCCGGTATTTAATTTGTATAATTTGTCATTTCCACTTTTCATAATTTTGATGTTTCAAACGCCAGTATCTGATCTAATAAATTGTAAAAGTGGCTCTACCATCAACATGTTCTACGAGCCGCCACTGGTTACATACATCAAAAATATTTTCAGTTATACAACTAAGAAATAACTGAATACAAACTGGGTGGAAAAATGTAGATTTAGCAGCTCCTAATTAATCCGTATCGTTGTTTACCTACAGAATAAAATAGTCTTCATCACAGGTTCATATTTACAGCAACCTTTCTCGCATCGTAAATATCGTACTGGTGGCAGAAGGACCTTAAATCGGCCGAAAGCCAGTCGGGATAATTCCTTTCCTTTCTTTTAGGAATGGCGGCGCTAGCAGGAATAAAGATAGGTAGGAATAGAGGCCCTTTTCCTGAGTCGGCTGGGATATATAACGGGCAGAGGCAATTAAAAGCTGGTTCGAATCTCGTTACCCTTAAAACAGAACATTTGGTTTCTTTATCATTAATTAGCGCTATTAAAAGTTATTTATGGCCCATAAAGAAATGTAATACGTTTCAATAAGCAGTATTAGACGCGGGTGCGGAATATTATTTCTTTAAAATTCCCTGTGACGAAATGGATTATAATCCACGGTGCCTGAAATTCCCCGAATAAATCGAGAAGAATCACGTATAAGACAGGTGCTTAACCTAAGTTTTTAAAACAAAGAGAAATTTATTTCTCGGGCCGTAAAGACGCATGCATGAAGTAATTTTAAAACAATCTGGTGGTTTCAAGACGCTATCGCTGGCGCAACCGCCACCCTCTCCCTCCTCCTCTGGCGCACGAATTAGAGAGAGGTATAAAATTTGTAGAGGGTGATATACTGTTCGACTTTAATTAGTTTGTCATTCACTGTTCGAGTATTTCCAGACATTTGTTTTCTAGAATAGAGTGTGTCTGGTTAACTTCAGGAGACAGCTAATTCTCCTTGTTTTGCGCTATTGTTTTAGTTCACTTTTCCAGTATATAACTGCATACGGATAAAAGCGTTTCTTTCGTTTCTCTCAAACATCGAACATCTTTATTAAATAATTGTTACATACGGTTAAATATACAGGACTTTTATTTTAACTCTGAACATGAGCCACAAAATTTTATTTCAGAGTTGGCTGTGAGATAAATGAGGTATGTCGCATACTATTACTAGATTAGTTCAATTGAATTAGATTTATAAAAATGAATGACTGCTATGTTTCTCTCTCAGGCATAGCTAACTCAGAAACAAAATTCTGTGGCTCACACCTTATGATTGTTAAGTGCTATGTTCAATCGTAAAATAATCACATCAACGCATTAATATGTAGGTAACCATTCTTACTTAGTTTTATTTAATTGTCAAAATTGTGTTAAAAAAATGTATTACACCAACGAAGAAAGAATACAAATAATTAACTGGAACGGAATTCTGTGAAACGAACAACAACGTACTATTTTTTTACAAACCGATGTTACTTCGTCATTTATTTATACCCATGCGTTTATTCTCTATCTTCATCAGTTTACTATTATTTAATTTATTATATATATAAATCATCTTTATTAAAGAATTCATACATTTAGTATATGATATAAACAAATCTTGCTTAACTATAATAATTAAATGTGTAAAGATTCTTTATTGGCTATCGACCCGGGAAATTTATTATATTTAATTGATAATATTTTTTTTTTACATTATACATTCGTACGTGGAATGGTGATGTTAATTTAGCAAATTAATATTTTCAATTGGCAATAAATAATTTATATAATTTTCGTATCGATCGAGCACATAATTCGAAGCACGTAATTTTATTCCTATCAAATTTGTATGAAACAATTTCCTGAATTGAAATTTATTTATGATAATGTAAATGACTTAATGGCGGCGCAAATACAATTTGTGCACATGTCGGCGTTATATTATTTATTCGGAATTGTATCGGACGAAGGAAAATTTTAAACAGTAATTATGGCGAATCAATTGTGCAGAACGCACTAATGTTTCTTGACGCTACAGCCGATTGCTAAGTGATATTTGATTGCTTTAAATTACACCTGGATTAATGTCACGTATATTAGTTTCAATTAGTATTTAGGACAAGTTGTTAGTTCTGGGTAACCTCGGATAGAAGCAGCCTTAACCCCTTTTGTTGAGAGATTGATTGTTATAGACCAGAGCTGTACAGCCTTTTTCTATTTGAGATCTACTTTTATGTATATGGTAATTGCTACTGCGATCGATCGGTCAATGGAATGAAAAAAAATGCATTGCAATTTTAAAGCTCTTAATGTGGAAATATTCATCGCCAACCAATTTTCACTCTATACTTTTATATTTTATGAAGTCGAGAGAAACGCAAAGATCTACTTAAAATCGACCGGTAGATCGCTATTTCAAATAACTTTGAAAAGTTCCAAATTTTTAGTTTTTCTATTTTTTCACCGGCTTGGAAAATGCATGACTTTTAAATGAATACTTGGCCTATTTAAATTAAATTATTTCGAAATCTAGAAGAGGGGTGTTTCTAGATTTTTACAGAATTACGTTCAAGCATCTATTTCAAACACATTGGAGAAGTTTCAAGTGTGTGGCAATTGTTTTTCTATTTTTTCATAGAATTGGAAAATGCGTGACTTTAAAATAAACACTTGGCCAATTAACATTAGATTATCTCGAAATCTAGGAGAGGGGTGTTTCTAGATTTTTACAGAATTACGTTCAAGCATATATTTCAAACACCTCTGAGAAGTTTCAAATGCGTGGCAATTGTTTTTATATTTTTTTCACCGACTTAGAAAATGCGTGACTTTAAAATGAACACTTGCCCTATTTAAATTAGATTATTTCGAAATCTAGAAGTGGGGTGTTTTTGGAGTTTTACAGAATTACGTTCAAGCATCTATTTCAAACACCTTTAAGAAGTTTCAAGTATATGGCAATTGTTTTTCTATTTTTTCACCGACTTGGAAAATGCGTGACTTTAAAATGATTAAATTAGATTATTTCGAAATTTAAGAGAAGGGAGTTTCTAGATTTTTACAGAATTGCGTTCAAGCATCTATTTCAAACACCTTTGAGGAGTTTCAAGTGTGTGGAAATTGTTTTTCTATTTTTTTCACCGACTTGGAAAATGCGTGACTTTAAAATGAACACTTGGCCTATTTAAATTAGATTATTGCGAAATCTAGAAGAGGGGTGTTTCTAGATTTTTACAGAATTACGTTCAAGCATCTATTTTGAACACCTTTGAGAAGTTTCAAGTGTGTGGCAATTGTTTTTCTATTTTTTTCACCGACTTAAAAAATGCGCGACTTTAAAATGAACACTTGGTCCATTTAAATTGTATTATTTCGAAATCTAGGAGAGGGGTGTTTTCAGATTTTTACAGAATTACGTTCAAGCATTCGTTTCAAATACCTTTGAGAAGTTTCAAGTGTGTGGCAATTGTTTTTCTATTTTTTCACCGACTTTGGAAAATGCGTGATTTTAAAATGAACACTTGGCCTATTTAAATTAAATTATTTCGAAATCTAGGAGAGGGGTGTTTCTAGATTTTTACAGAATTACGTTCAAGCATCTATTTTAAATACCTTTGAGAAGTTTCAAGTGTGTGGCAATTTTTTTTCTATTTTTTTCAACGACTTAGAAAATGCGTGACTTTAAAATGGACGCTTGGCCTATTTAAATTAAATTATTTCGAAATCTAGAAGAGGGGTGTTTCTAGATTTTTACAGAATTACGTTCAAGCATCTATTTCAAACATCTCTGAGAAGTTTCAACTGTGTGGCAATTGTTTTCCTATTTTTTCACCGACTGAAAATGCGTAACTTTAAAATGAACACTTGGCCCGTTAAATTGCATTATTTCGAAATCTAGGAGAGGGGTGTTTCTAGATTTTTACAGAATTACGTTCAAGCATCTATTTCAAACACCTTTGAGAAGTTTCAAGTGTGCGCATTTGTTTCTATTTTTTCACCGACTTGGAAAATGCGTGACTTTAAAATGAACACTTGGCCTATTTAAATTAGATTATCTCGAAATCTAGATTTTTACAAAATTACGTTTCAAATAACATATCTCGACTGATTTTCAACCAGACCAAGTTTCACTCATCTGCAAGTTAAATTAGTATAAACCAAAAAAAAGAAGTTAGATACAGAATATGCACAGATCTCGTGATTTACATAACTGTCGATGCAATATTTATGATACTGCAAGAAAATTTATAAAGGCGTGTACTAATAAATCGTGTATATCATATGATATATTGATTTCTGCTTGTCGTAGAAAATTACACACTTATATTGCGAAAATTATGCGCCACTCAATTTCCATAAGGTCATGTATTAACGGTAGGGTTTAACGGTCTATTCTGTTGTTGGTAGAACGTTATTTGCTATTTAAATATATTTACGTCATAAATGTAAAATGTATGAAATTTGCAAAAAAATATTTTCTCCATTAATAAAAAGTTTTTTTTTTGACTTAGGCATGAGCCATTCAGTCACGTCGAGTATTTAATTTGTATTTTTAATTTTGGGATGAATAAATGAACAAATTAATAAATGAATAATGTCAGACGTATACACAACAACCCTGGACCCGACCGAATACTTCTCGATCCCCGAAAAATCTTTCGGCCGGGCTGGGATTCGAACCCACACGGCACGCGGTGCAACCGGCACAAGAGCTCGCCTGTACCCACTACACTAACGGGCCGCCAAAATAAAAAAGTTAGTTTTTGTTAATTATTTGAAAAAGTATAGCAGCTACAGATTATGTTTTTGCAATACGTAATTGTCATAGTATTTCACAGGTCCATGTATATTTTCAAGAATATTGAGCGAAGAATATATAAATGCATCTCCGAAAAATCCGCAGAAAGGAAACTTAAAATTATTATTTTAGTGCATGTATTAAAATATGTACATTACATTGCGAATATATCTTTTTTTTATGTATGTGGATAGTTGGAAACTTTTAGATATTCATTCAAAAAGTTGATGAGATTGGACGTAGAAAAAAGTACATTTATTTCGACATAATATAAGTAACTATAACTTTTCAAAAACAAAATGTTAAGGCCGGGACGATATTAAATGGGATTTTAGAATATTTGAGGTGTGTAAGTTCAATTCCCAGTGAAAATTGAATTTGAAACTTTCATGTGTGAAGTTTTATGCATGAAAATTGGTTTATATACTTTATTGAATATTCGAATGTAACAAACAAAGAAACATATGAAAGCTGATTTAGAAGGATGGGTGTATTCGCGGCAAAATGAAAATCTCATAACGACGGCGCGGATTTTTTGTAATAGCCTTTTCGCACATAAAAATTATTCCGTGCAAAGTTTTATCCCCGCAGAACGGGGAAAGAAAACAAACGTGTTTTCCCCATCCGCAGCGCTCTAATTTCCAAAACTGCCATCAATAAACAACGGCTCAAACTAGCTCAAACATAACGGCACAGCCTCCCTTTCTCCCTTTAGCCCTTATCCAACACATTTTAACTCCTCCGGCACGCTAATAAATTTAATAACTTAAACTTTTAGATATTTTATAAGGCGCCCGAAATAAAGAGAACTTTCAAAATGTATACGCTCCACCATGCCATATTATTATAAAATAACTTTATATACCCCATTTGTATTTACCTAAATTCGCGCAGACATGAATTATGTATTTCATAATAGGTCTACAGTAAAAAATAAATTTACTACCCGTAAAATCTTTTTCGGGGCGCGTAAAAAATGGCATTCGTTACGGTAATTCTTCCGATGTATAGGTTACATAACGGTATATAAGAGTATATAGAGGGTTTCCTTAATAGTGAAGGATTATCTCCTGGGTACTGGAAATGTTCGCTTTTTGATAGGCAGGAAGGAGACAAGAAATATAAGAAAAACATGTCATCAGTGTCTGGTCGTTTTGTGGCGGACGCACGATTGGTTACCCTTTAGGAATTTCTCCCCATCTTCCCATCTTCTAGGTGGTTATAAAACGTCCTTAGAAATAAATGTTACGGATAGCGCGTCCTCTTTTTGCATCAATGCATTAAAGCGCAAAAACTCTCTCTAAGGTGATATGTACAGATTAACATTCGAACTTAGATATCCCTATTTCACCTGTTAATTTTTTCAGTGATGACCATGCATTCTAAAAAGGATTAACCATAATATAAACAATTTTGCAGTGTACGGAGAATACTAACGTACATTAAATATTTAAATAACTTATTGTATTAATGAAATATAAACATAAAAAGGCCTATAAACATATGAGTACAGGGATTTTAAAAATAGTCCATTTCGCTGATTATGATAATACAGTACAGTACCGCCTCACCGACGAAATTAATTAGGGTATTTGCACGGAGCTTACAGCGCTAAAACAATTTTAGTTAGGCAAGTTTACGACCGTTTTTACAGCAGCTCATTACATTTCATAAAAAAATGTATTGTTCTCAAAAATTTAATAAAAATGTAAGCATCCGCGGTCGCTCATCGTATGGAAGAAACCCGGCGCCATCTGACGTCAACGTCCGCTAGGATTTGATGTATAGGTGTTGAACATAAGTAATACTCCGTTTTTGTTCATGATCCTTTATTAAAGTCTTCTATATTCCTGAAGCTGAAGCAACGGCCCTATTTCGTGAAAAAAACAGAGGCCTGCATATAATTGATATCATTTATACCTAACTCCCTTTTACTGTCTCACTGCCTCCTAGCTATCATATATCATTCAATAATTTATATACAGCCGGAATGTATACGGGGCTGAAAAATAGCCTTTTCAATATTCCCTCCTATTTATTATTCAATGCCATATATTTATATATTTATTACAAAATTGAATTTATGTTCCGGCGCCATAAATTACACCAGGGGCAGATAGATTTATTCCTAAATATTAATGAATTTTATAAATATACATCGTTTCCTCTCGTTTTCATACAATAATTAATACGGCGCCCACGTGCATTATTTTGTATCGCTGAATTATATGGGAAAAAAAACAAAAACGTCACAGGCTTCAAATTATTTATTTATTTCTATTGGACGGAACGATCGATTTTCTGTCCATTTATATAAAATAAAAAATTCGGTAAGCAATCCTCTTTTATGCTACAAAAGCATTGTAATAAATTATGTATTTATTTATTTATAAGGGTATTATGTATGATTATCTATTTTATGACGTAAAATATGCTACCCATAATAACCAAATTATGACTGTATTATATTAAATGTATCGGTCTCCTGATATGCAAATATCTACACAAATGAGTTTTTGTAATAAAATCTGCTTAAAAGGCTGAAAAACTTCTGGTCAATTGCCTGTTCAGGTCATTTGTAATAGTGTCTCAATAAATGTGTTGTCTCTCTCTTTCTTTATCTCTCCCTGCTTAGATATAATTGAACTTGAATTTCCAACAATCGGTACTCAGCCAGATCACATCACTAATTAGCAGTGATGGTGACTCGCAGGGTGACTCATGGTACGGCCGAGGTAGCAGAGGTGGTGATACAGATAGGTGCGATCACGCCGCCAGCCGTGTCTACAACCCTACCCATCTGTATTGCTACCTCTGCTATAACCCGTTCTCTGGAATCTGGCAAGAGGGTCGGAGCTTGGTAAGTAGGCGACGTAATATTTTTTATCTTAAACCAATCTTTGTTGAGAAGTACTGGTGTAAAAGTGCGTATACCAAGGAGCGAAGGGCAGTAATAAATGTATGGGATGCAATCAGACGAACCACAAATACCTTTTCTTCGAGGGTGCGTCGATCCTCAGGGCGGACCGACTGTTTTACCACCTCAGCCGCCAGACTCCAGCGAACACACTATACCGACTGTTTTACCACCTCAGCCGCCAGATTCCAGCGAACACACTATACCTCAGCCGTACCATGAGTCACTGATAAATAGTCATCTACATGAATTATAAAAACAAATTAGTGATTACTAATTAACTCAGCTTGATTGAGTTCTAATAGTTCCATAAGTATACGCGACTCCGCTCCTTACTCCATTTCAGAAAATTAATTAAATCAGAATACAATATTGCCTCCAAAATTTGACGCTCGAGTGAAAGCTCGCTCGCATAAAACGTGGACCTTTTTCAGCCCATGATTCGAAACGGGGGTTTCCCCCTCGCTCATAACTCCGCAGCCCTTGAGCTAATTTTGATCACTGCATTACTGGTCGAAGTAAACGGCGAAAGTTGTAAAGGTGAAACTGCAATAACCATCGCAGCGGTATTATGAGTTTTGCTTTATAATTTAAGAACACCTTCTTTTCCCTTAATTTAATTAAAGCAATAAAAAGATAACTTCGCCGCCATTTTATTTAATAAGTGCGGATTACCGCTGTGTACATTCTATTTTGTTGCTTGAATCGATGCTTGTCTTCATTATTCGACCGTTAAAGAAAAGAAAATATTCGCCGCATGTGATATTTTTTTTTAATACAAACTCAATGTGAATTCTCTCAAATGCATAATCATTACAATAATTTTAGGTTATATAACATTAAATAAATAGCATTCATTTTCATTGCGATGCAGAATGACGTGAATGCTAGAATATTCAACTTTTCGGGGATCGAGAAGTATTCGCTCGGATCCGTGGTTGTTGTATATTTTTTCGATTTATTTTATTTTTATTTCTATTGTTTATTTTATATACTTACACTAATGTATTATTTTTTTAGCTGTATTTTGTCATGTCCTATTATTAGACATCTTGATGTCTGTTGGATAATAAAACCCATTATTATTATTATTATTATTAATGTCTTATATTATTCATTTGTTAATTTAATTTCATTTATTCATACAAATATAGAAATTTCAAAAATAACAGCCGTGTTTGACTGAATGGCTCAGCTTAAGTAAAAAAAAATATTATTTATTTAATGTTATATAACCTTAAATTTTTTTAATTATTATTGATTTCTGAGTAATGACCAACTGTTCCATTAGGTTTTCTCACTGAAATTGTTATTGTCTGCGAACGTGTTAAATAAAAATAAATAAAATCAAATTAAAAGCGTATCGTGAGCACCGAACCAAACATAAACATATTTATCATCTTTTGTTTCTCGTTTTAATTTAGAAATTAAATTATTAATTAGAGGCCGAACGTAAGATTGATGTGCATTTTGATTTGACGGAAACACATCAAAGAGACCGATTTCTGATGATTAACATGAAATCGTCCATATGGTTCGGTTTCAATTGGATTTAGTTCAGTCTCAATGAGCATTTATACGAATTCAATGATTCATCACGTTATAAAGTCTTCATCGTTCCAGACTCCACAAATGTTATCATTTTTATTACAAAAACCATTTACAAATAATTTGTGGAGTTACTTAAAAATTCGGTACAACATTTTAATACATCAATTTATTAATTAGTGTAGCGTGTACATCAGTTAGATTCTGTAATATTTTGATTTTAAGCTAACAACCAAAAAATTTGTTGGATTTTTTTTTAAATTTTTTTTTCGATTCTATTATTTTGGTATTGAGCCATTAACAGCCAAAAAAATTCTTGAAATATTTGTTTTAATTTTTTTAGATTCTATTATTTTGATATTGAGTCATCAACAGTCAATAAATTTCTTGGAATATTTTTTTTTCGATTCTATTATTTTGGTATTCAGCCATTAACAGCCAAAAAAAATCTAGAAATATTTGTTTAATTTTTTTTAGATTCTATTATTTTGATATTGAGTCATCAGCAGCCAAAATATTTCTTGGAGTATTTTTTTTTAATTTTTTTTTCGATTCTATTATTTAGGTATTGAGCTATTAACAGCCAAAAAAATTCTTGAAATATTTATTTTAATTTTTTAGATGCTATTATTTTGATATTGAGTCATCAACAGCTAAAAAAATTTTCGAAATATTTTTATACATTTTTTTTTATTCTATTATTTTGGTATTGAGCCATTAACGGCCAAAAAAATTCTTGAAATATTTATTTTAATTTTTTTAGATTCTATTATTTTGATATTGAGTCATCAACAGCCAAAACATTTTTTGGAATATTTCTTTAAATATTGTTTTTGATTCTATTATTTTGGTATTGAGCCTTTAACAGCCAAAAAAATTCTTTAAATATTTGTTTTAATTTTTTTAGATTCTATTATTTTGATATTGAGTCATCAACAGCCAAAACATTTTTTGGAATATTTTTTTCGATTCTATTATTTTGGTATTGAGCCATTACAGCCAAAAAAATTCTTGGAATATTTGTTTTAATTTTTTTAGATTCTATTATTTTGATATTGAGTCATCAACAGCCAGAAAAATTCTTAAAAATTTTTTTTAATATTTTTTTCGAATCTATTATTTTAGTATTGAGATATTAACAGCCAAAAAATTCTTGAAATATTTATTTAAATTTTTTTCGATTCCATTATTTTGATATTAAGTTATCAACAGCCAATAAATAAATTTCTTGGAATGTTTTTTTTTATTTTTTTTTATTATATTATTTTGGTATTGAGCCATTAGCAGCCAAAAAAATTCTTGAAATATTTATTTTAATTTTTTTAGATTCTATTATTTTCATATTGTGTCATCAACAGCCAATAAATTTCTTGGAATATTTTTTTAATTTTTTGTTTTCGATTCTATTATTTTGGTATTGAGCCAAAAAAATTCTTGAAATATTTGTTTTAATTTTTTTAGATTCTATTATTTTGATATTGAGTCATCAACAGCCAAAAAATTTCTTGGAATATTTTTTTAATATTTTTTTCGATTCTATTATTTTGGTATTAAGCCATTAACAGCCAAAAAAATTCTTGAAATATTTGTTTTAATTTTTTAGATTCTATTATTTTAATATTGAGTCATCAACAGCCAAAAAATTTCTTAGAATATTTTTTTAATTTTTTTTTCGATTCTATTATTTTGGTAGCCATTAACAGCCAAAAACATTCTTGAAATATTTGTTTTAATTTTTTTTATATTCTATTATTTTGAGCTCGAGTTACCAACAGCCAAAAAATTTCTTGGAATATTAAAAAAAAAAATTCAATTCTATTATTTTGGTATTGAGCCATTAACAGCCAAAAAAATTCTTAAAATATTTGTATTAATTTTTTTAGATTCTATTATTTTGATATTGAGTCATCAACAGCCAAAAAATTTCTTGGAATATTTTTTTAATATTTTTTTTGATTCTATTATTTTGGCATTGAGCCATTAACAGCCAAAACAATTCTTGAAATATTTGTTTAAATTTTTCTAGATTCTATTATTTTGATACTGAGTCATCAACAGCCAAAAAAATTCTTAAAATATTTTTTGAATATTTTTTTCGATTCTATTATTTTGATATTGAGTCATCAACAGCCAAAAAAATTCTTAAAATATTTTTTGAATATTTTTTTCGATTCTATTATTTTGGTATTAAGCCATTAACAGCCAAAACAATACTTAAAATATTTGTTTTAATTTTCTTAGATTCTATTAATTTGATATTGAGTCATCAACAGCCAACAAATTTCTTGGAATATTTGATTTAATTTTTTTAGATTCTATTATTTTGATATTGAGCCATCAACAAGCAACAAATTTCGTGAAATATTTATGTTTTCTTATTTCTTTATATATTTGTTATATTTGACGGACGGGACGGACCTTGTGCTTTCAAAGATTGGAGGCTAATAACACTAATAGACGATGCGGCTAAATAAATTAATTAATAAAATATCAAAATAATTGGTGGAAATGATAACTATATTATGTCCTTATTCAGCTTATTTAGTCATTTTAATGTTTTACTATCTTATATACCAAATACAATCGATTTGATAGAAGAATCATTACAGCGACATCTATCGTCTTAAGCGTTACACAAATTTTCCTATATGAGTGGAAATCTATTTTAACAGAAACTTGGAGATTTATCACTCCATAGCAATCTAGTGTTTCCGCGTCCGCGAATGTGCTGCCTGTCTGCAGTTCTTGTCGAGTTGATGAGATGGCAATAATAATATTGTAAAGTTTCTGCAGAAGGTTTGGATTATGCATTAAGACCGATCCTCTTTCTCATGCATTGATTGATTATGGAGGCTTAGTATAATTCTACCGAGCACTCGAGACGCGTGGGGGTAAAGTGTGCACAGAGTGAGAACGCGTGAAAACGTAACAACAAATCTCCGGAGCCAATTGAATTCAAGACACGTCTCGAGTGCTTGGTATAATTATAATGTCTCCAGTATTCTAAGTAAAATGGAAGTATTGGTAAAAAATTAAATAATCAGGCACTATTTACTTAAACCAGCATCATTATGTAATTCAAATTCCATAGACTATATTTGATCGAGTCAGCAATCAGCAATTTTTATTACACGGATTTAGGTGAATGACTACAATCCAGGTGTAATAGAACCCTCCAAATTGGGCAAAGACATAAACTGGAACGTGTGACGTTTCAAATTTTAATGCGGTTATAAATAAATCGATAACGGATGCCCTTAAATCTTACGGCAGATGACGGAACTTAGGACCACTGGATTTATTTTATGGGGACAAAATAAAAAAGAATAAATCGCAGTCGGCACAGCTTAACGTGTAATTAAAATTAAGCTACGACCGTATGCACGAGGAACAATCCTCCTTTACTGCTCTTCCATTCCCTCCGTGAAACACATAAGCTGCAGATGTTTGTGCAGAACGTCTTCCCGCAGAAATTATGTGAATATTTTTATAGGCAAAAATTAAACTTTTCGAATAAATTACCAGCGCTGACTTTTTTCCTGCATAAATTCAGGTGAGCGAAAATAGACCGCAACTTTATTATCTCAATTTGGGGGGTTGTCAATAAAGTGGTAATTCAATTATTGAAATTGTTTACGCTATATGTGAAATTAAAAGAAAACAAAGCCTGGCGGAGCACGTGTGCCTCTTTCAACAAAATTTAATATCGACTCTGTTTAGAGCACGTTTCTAATTGTGTTTGCGCAAAAGTATGGTTTTTATGTGCAATATGTGGATTTTTTCGGTTTTCAATGATTTATGACATTCGGGAAATAACATTCCTATAACACGCACAAAGCGTTAGTCAATTTAGATACTCTTGGGAATGGCACACAGCAGCCACCGGAGCTCAATCCCTCCAGTCAGAAGTAGAAATGATACACACATACAATTTTCAACAGAATATATAACCAGCTTAGAAAAACTGCATGAATTAATTATTTGTGTGCTTTACGCAAGTTTAATTGCGCATTCTAATGTTCTGTGTATATGGACGACAATGGATTTTTAATTAATAGAATTTAATGGCACGTTCAAGATTTTCTTAATTATACTCTCCCTTCATCGTAACAAAAGCAATAAAAGTGATATCAAGCGAGGATAAAAAATGCTTTAAGATAGTACTCATTCAGAAAATTATTTTTGTACTTACAGTTTATAAATTCTATATTCGGTGTTGTTGGGTACAAGATGGAAATCACATACCTGAAAAGAGAAAATACAGTTATGCTTTATACTTTTTTAAATCTACTATTCTATAACAAATTGTTGCCATGTATATTTTTGTCGTGAGCGTCAGCGTTAAGAATTTTTTTTTTTGTCGAAAAATTCCAGCACATTTCAAACCTAAGTTATGACAAGCGCCATCGCGCCGATTGGCATTTTTTGGAACTGAATAAGACGAGCGCTATCGCGCTGCTCAATAAATACAAGCGCTATTGCGCTGTTTGGAATTTTTCGACCATGTTTTTTCAATGACCGTTGATGGAAACTAACCGAGAATTTGAAACATTCAGCATTGAAATTGAGTTTATCATTATTTTTTCAAGATTTAAAAACATACACATCCTCGAACAACTGATCTTGTTTCATCCGCTAACTTCACTTGAACCACACCTAAGTTACTTTAATCATATATTATATATTTGAGGAATACTATTACAAGTCAATCAATCATTGTTTCCGCATCAGACGACAAACTACAGACCGGTTTCGGACTCTTAGTCCTCATCCGTGCAGTCGCTGATGTGAAAGCGGATTCACTATAAAGCATTCAGTCACCGGAATTGGTCGATAAACCGCCATCTATGCGTATCTAGCGTCAATACACTATTACAAGTATTTAAAAAGAAAATAATTGTTTCCGTCGACGTGAATCTGATATATAAATTATTTCTCATATAATTTACGCATGTTTTAAAATTACAAGTAAATAACATTTGTTTGTCGGGATTCGTGTCGCTTTATGAAATTCCAGCACCGTGAAATGTTTTCCTTTTCTTTATTCCAAATTGCGCAGATTTCTAATTTTTGTCAAATTCATCTTATAAAGTAACGTTTAACGCCTTAAGGGGCGAAGAGCTTATTTGGATTTTCTCGGAACTGGCGTGTTTTCGTTGATAGTGACGTTTATAATCACATTATTGGTGCCGAGGAATTAAAATTCCTCCATTTTATTAAAAATGCCACGAGTGGGCCGTCTAGAATTTAGCCGGGCGGCCGGGGATAGCGCAACTCTCCCCATGCTGAGTTGTGGGTGACCTATGGGCCTGGAATATAGCCAAGTATATGATTTTATTCACTCTCAATAGAAAGGGATGTATTTTATTTATGACACATAATGTATTATTTATAGCGCGTAATGCCTAATGTGGTTCACTTGTTATTATATGCTGCTAGTTTTTGCTCTAATGAAATAATACTGCTGTATCTTTTAACAGAAAATAGTGTTCCGAGTTCTGCTAAATAATGGTTTTACATTTATAGATATTTTACTTGCAAAGCAGGATTACAAACATTCATTCAAAGCAGTGTTTCTCAACCCCAATTTTTTCAGGTCCGCCCCCTTAAAATTTCAATAGCTCTAAATAAAATCAAGTTTCTTGATTATGATGACTTGTGTGTTAAAATTAAATTAATGGTATATTGTACTAGTTTTTCCTAGGCTAAAATTTGATGTACGTGAAATTGTGTTTTTTATGTGAAATTGTGGAATGTAAATATGTAAGAAAAGTAACTGGTGACGCAGCTGCGCTGCGCCGTCGTCCATGCGGGCCCCATGAAAATTAAGCGATTGAATTCCGCTGCGCCATCAATGAAAAACATTTTTTTTTTGTAAACTAATTTTAATTTTTAATTTTTAATTTTTAATTTTTAATTTTTAATTTTTAATTTTTAATTTTCAATTTTCAATTTTCAATTTTCAATTTTCAATTTTCAATTTTCAATTTTCAATTTTCAATTTTCAATTTTCAATTTTCAATTTTCAATTTTCAATTTTCAATTTTCAATTTTCAATTTTCAATTTTCAATTTTCAATTTTCAATTTTCAATTTTCAATTTTCAATTTTCAATTTTCAATTTTCAATTTTCAATTTTCAATTTTCAATTTTTAATTTTTAATTTTTAATTTTTAATTTTTAATTTTTAATTTTTAATTTTTAATTTTCAATCTTCAATTTTTCATTTTTCATTTTTCATTTTTTATGTTTCATTTTTATTTTTTATTTAAATTTTTTTATTTTTTATTTTTTTTAATTTCTTTTATTTATTTAAGTCTGTTATATCCTCTGCGATCCCTAAAAATTTCGGCTTTCCGACTTAAAAAGAAAAAAGAATGTCCTTAAAAGAAGAAAAACGAACCCAGAGGGTGCAAATGGAGCGCAGGTTTTGTTCCAAAAATTTTGAAAAAATATCTTCTGCCATCCCTGAAAGTTTCAGTTTTTCGACTTTAAAAGAGAAAAATCCGTCCTTGATTATTTTTTAATTTTCAATATTTAATTTTTCATTTTTCATTTTTCATTTTCTATGTTTCATTTTTATTTTTTATTAAAATTTCTTTATTTTTTATTTTTTATTTTATTTTTATTTCTTTTATTTATTTAAGCCTGTTGTATCCTCTGCAATCTTTAAAAAAATTTCGGCTTTCCGACTTAAAAAGAAAAAAAAAGTCCTTAAAAGAAGAAAAACGAACCCAGAGGGTGCAAATGGTGCGTAGGGTTAGTTCCAAAAATTTTGAAAAAATATCTTCTGCCATCCCTGAAAGTTTCAGTTTTTTGACTTTAAAAGAAAGAAATACGTCCTTAAAAAAAGAAAAACGAACCCAGGGGGTGCAAATAGAGCGTAGAGGTAGTTCAAAAAATTTTGACAAAATATTTTCTGCCATCCCTGAAAGTTTCAGTTTTCCGACTTAAAAGAAAAAAAATCGTCCCTAAAAGAAGAAAAAAGAACCCCGGGGGTGCAAATGGAGTGTAGGGTTAGTTCCAAAATTTTTGAAAAAATATCATCTGCCATCCCTGACAGAACGTCCTTAAAAAAAGAAAAACGAACCCAGGGGGTGCGTAGAGGTAGTTTCAAAAATGTTGAAAAAATATCTTCTGAAAGTTTCAGTTTATTTTCAGTGCAAATGGTGCGTAGGGTTAGTTAAAAACGAACCCAGGGGGTACAAGTGGTGCGTAGGGGTAGTTTCAAAAAAGTTGAAAAAATATCTTATGAAAGTTTCAGTTTTTTTACTTTAAAAGAAAAAAATCCGTTCTTGAAAGAAGAAAACGGAACCCAGGAGTGAAAATAGAGCGTAGGGGTGGTTCCAAAAATTTTGAAAAAATTCCCAATGAAAGCCAGTCCTCGCTTCTGTCATCCCTGAAAATTTCAGCTTTTCGACTTGAAAAGAAAAAAATACGTCCTTAAGAGGAGATTTTTTTTACGAGGTTTTAAAAAAATCGTATCTCGGAAACGAGGCAAAAATTCAAAAAAATGGCCTGAGCAATTTAAGATATTTTCTTTAAGATTATTTTAAGATATACGGGGATCGTCCAGCTCCGGCGGTTACGGAGGAGATATTTTTATTTTGGAAACGTGCAAAAATCGAAAATCTGCGTTTGAAAATTTTCCCCCGGGGGTGGGGGCGAAACGAAACGTCGGGACCGGTTCTTAAAGCTTACCCGATTATTTGGGCGTCGATTTGCGCGCAAAAACTAACAAAATTAAAATCCAAAGCAAAATCAAAATTAAGGTTGTAATTACAATTACAATTGAAAAAAATTAAAATCAAAGTTAAAATCAGTATTAAACAGGGTAAACAAAATATTATCATAGTTCGCGTTCTGTGAATCAAAGCGCGAATTAGCGTATTTAATAACCATGTTAAACATGCAAATGCGTGTGCGTGTTTAATAAGCATATTAAACACGCAAATGCGTGTTTAATGAAATTGAGTGTTAAATGTACCCCATAGAATTAAATAATGCGCACATTATAACATTTTCGTGAACAAAAGAATTTTTACGCTTACTTTATGGATCAATACAGTAATTTGCACATTATGTAATTTATCTTCAATCAAGTAAGGAATTTGTATATTGAGTGAAAGCATTTGAAATACGTATTTCTATACTTAAATAAAGTTTATATTATGTAGTATTTCTTAAAGGTGGTATTAAAGTGTTCTTTTGAGTGTAGTCGTATCGTAATTACTTTCCATCAAAGACAACCTACCTTTATTAAGAATTAGTCGAGCGAACGTCTCCAGGTGAGAACGATGGAGTAGGTAACCGTGTTCTATACTCGTGGATGTAATTAAACCACCACAAACTACATATCACTTAATTCGCTCGAAATCCATTTAACACACGCCATTTTATATCAGTTTTTCGAACAAGTAAAGAGCATTGCCGGCCTCACAGCTAACAGCCTAACAGCCTCACAGCACCAGCACCAGATTCCCACGTGTCGTCTAAATTAGCAAGCACTCTGTCATGCTGTAGAAATGTAATTCCCCTGCCGACATAAATCAATTGCAACCGCCGGATTCCCACAAAAAAAAACCATAACTTTTGCATATACCCATATTAATTACAAACAGGAGGTTAATACAAAACATCAATTGAGCATCCCTGTCCGCTATACGTTTAATTTAATTGTACGCAATTCTACACTTATTCATTTTCGGCTTACTACATCACTTTTTATGCGCCCCCTAGGAAATCCATGCTAATTTCTTACAAATGATGATTTACTTCCATCTACCCCGTTGCATGCACTGCCTGGATCACATAAATTACTTTGAAAAAATTATCAGCACCAAACAACGCCAACGTGCCTATTTAATTATGAATAATATTAAAACTTTCTCAACTTATGCTAACGTTTTTATATAATCCAATTTTTATTATGGTACACACTCAATCAGACTAATTAATGTAAATTAATTCAGTTCATTAATTCTTTAAAAATACGCATTTAAAGTAACTGTTTTAGATATAATATATATATAATATATATATATGATGTAAACGAATGTGGATTCAATTATTGTTTCCCAATCACCGATTTCGACCTCACCAGGTCTTATCATCGCAGAAATTTCTATTGGAATATAAATATTCACCGTTAAGATTAGATTAGATTAGATTAGACGGGGTCGATTGGCTGTGCAGAGCCTTACAGCACTGCGACCTGTTTAGATCTTTTGTACTAATACCCTACTGCTATTTGATTCCCAGAAATTCAACTTCCCTGACAAGGTCAATTAATTTCCTGGGAGGTAATGACCTGATCCGTTCTGGCGTTACCGCCATACCTCCGGTTAGAGCCTGCCTGGTGGTAGCTAGAGCTACACACTCGCATAATATGTGTTCGGCCGTTTCTTCTGCCGATTCACATAATCTGCATGTGGTGTTATCCACTTCGCCCATATTGTGGAGATGGTACTTCACTGGGCAGTGTCCTGTTAGGAGACCGGTGATTAGTCTTATCTCGGTTTTGGTGAGGCGTAAGAGCTGTTTGGCTCTATTTGGCGAGAAGTCAATAAACATTTTGGATTGCCTTTGACCTGGTGCATTTTTCCAATGGTCTGTTTTGCACTTTTTTTCCCATTCTTGGATCACGCCTTTTTTGTGTGCTTTCGATAGCCCACAGGTCGGTTTTGGTCCGATGATGGTAGTTGAGGCTCCTTCCTTAGCAAGTATATCGGCATGTTCATTGCCTTTTATGCTTGCGTGGCCGGGTACCCACATTAGGGTGAGCTTGATCCCCTTTGCCAGTTGGTTCAGAGCCTGTTTACAGTTCCAAGTGGTCTTGGAGTTAAAGCTGTACGCTTTAAGGCTCTTTAGGGCAGCCTGGCTATCCGTGATTAGATATATGCGTGCCCCTTTGTAGCCCTTTTTTGTGCACACCTGAGCACATCTTTCTAAGGCTATTATTTCAGCCTGTAAGACAGAAGGGCCATGTCCGAGAGGAACTGATTCCTTATGCTTAGGCCCATATATGCCTATGCCGGTGCCCACCTCTGTCTTGGATGCATCTGTGTACCAGAGTACAGAGTTGTGTTTTAGTTCTGTGACTCGTTTCAGACTGTTTTGGCGACTATCAATAGTCACATCAAATCTTGATTCGAAGTCATAGTTGATCGGCATTATATCCGATGGTGTTTGTAGGAACTCGGTTGTGACGAGTTCTAGAATTTCTGAGTGCCCGGTTCTGTGGCCTGTACTGGTCCAGTTTAGTCTCAGTGCACTCATTAGACCTTCCTTTCTGATTTGTTCATGCAGGGGAAGTAGGTCTAGTAGAACTTCCATTGCTGCAGAGGGAGTGCTACGTGCAGCTCCCGTGATACCAAGACAGGCCAGTCTTTGAAGAGCTTGGAGCTTCTTTTGTGC
This sequence comes from Ocypus olens, assembly GCA_910593695.2. Taxonomy (NCBI): domain Eukaryota; kingdom Metazoa; phylum Arthropoda; class Insecta; order Coleoptera; family Staphylinidae; genus Ocypus; species Ocypus olens. The sequence continues at coordinate 2,659,777 of OU343057.1, read as the reverse complement.
CGTTGCTTGTTTTGTTTTGGTCCACCATATTAGTGAGCCATATGTGATAATGGGTCTGACCACCATGATGTACAACCAGTGTATCATTTTAGGTTTGAGTCCCCATGATCTACCAAAGAGCCGGCGGCCTATCCAGAGTGCCGCCGTTGCTTTGCTTATCGTTTTTTCCAGATGCGCGTTCCAGTTAAGCTTCCTATCAAGCACTAAGCCTAAATATTTCACTTGGTCGGAAAGCGCAATTTCTTGTCCTTTTACTATGGGAGCTTTGATTGAAAGTTTCCTGCGATAAGTAAAAGGAACAATCACAGTTTTGTTCGGATTGACATTGAAACCCTCCCTCAGACACCATTTTGATATGGTGTTAAGGGCCTCTTGGGCAAGGGACGATACGACGCTGTCGTATTTACCCCTTATGACAACCGCAATGTCGTCGGCGTAGCCTTGCGTACTGTAGCCCTTATCTGCCAAGGTCATGAGGAGCTCATCCACCACGATGCACCAGAGCAAGGGTGATAGAACCCCGCCTTGCGGGCACCCTTTCGCCGTGGTTATCGTTTCAGACTCACTCCCTATACCTGTCGTGATTTTGCGGTTTTCAAGTACAGCTTTAATCCATCTGATAGTGGGTATATCAATGCCCTTCCTGATGGCTCCCTTTTCCACGGTTTTGAAGGTCGTATTATCGAACGCCCCTTCAATATCCACGAAAATGCCTAGTGCAATCTCCTTGTATTGAAGCGATGCCTCTATGCCTGTTGTAAGGCTATGCAAGGCATCTACAGTAGATTTGCCAGGTTGATAGGCAAATTGTTGCCTATGTAGCGGGTTCGCTTTTAGGGCGCCGCACCTAATGTCGTTGTCCACGATTTTTTCCATGATTTTAAGGAGGAAAGAAGTGAGGCTGATTGGGCGGTAGGACTTAGCCTCATCAGGTGGCCTACGGCCCGCTTTGGGGATGAAGATCGCCCTGGCCTCCTTCCATTCCATTGGTATATAGCCCAGCGTGAAGCTGGCTTTGTATATTGCTTGCAGGTATGGAGCTAGTATGTCTAGCCCGTATTGCAGCAATGCAGGAAATATGCCATCTGGCCCTGGTGTTTTGAAGGGTTTGAAGCTTTTGACTGCCCATTCAATTTTTTCTCTAGTAATTAGTTTACCAGCCTTTCTTTTGCTCTCTCTGGTTGGTAGGAATGTGCTTCCTTCCGTAGATTGAGCAGTTGTTGCGAGTGAGTCCGCAGGAGTTGAGCCCGGAAAGTGTGTCTTCAGGAGCACACTAAGACTTTCTTTGAGGCTCTCTGCGTGACTCCCATCAGGTTTTTTAATTAAACCGATGCCATTGGAGTGGTCTTTCGATAGGACCTTTTGGAGTCTTGCTGTCGGGGCTGTGTCGCTCACTCCCTCACAGAAAGCTCTCCAAGTTTTCCTTTTCGACTTCCTTAGCTCCTTGTTGTATTCTGATAGTGCCTGTCTGTAGGCATCCCAGTTGCCCGTCTTCTTTGCACTATTGAAGGTTTTTCTGGTTTGCGTCTTCAGGCGGTCTAAATCCTTATTCCACCAGGGCACATCTCTGTCAGGAGATCTCCTCTTAAGTGGACAGCTGGATTCGTATGCCTTTAAGATGCAATTCTTAAGGAGAGCCGCAGCTATTTCCAGCTCCCCTGTAGTTTGGATGTTGAGGCATAAGTCTTCGGTTCCCAGACCTAGGCACTCTCTGTAGAGGCCCCAGTCTGTGTTCACCGTTAAAGGTAGAAACGTTCTACGATAAATAATTAGATGCAATCATATATCTACGTATGGAGATAAGCCGTTCGGTCGAGGAACCATCGACACAGTTGAACAATTGTTGTGATGTACAAGTTAGGGTTTACACAATAGACTGGACAAACATATTTGTAAGTAATTGTGGAGGCTTTCACTTCGTGATACATTTTGAACAATTCGTTTTATTTGAAACATATTTGTGGCTCCAATAACATTTATCACACCAGTGATGACGTGTAGAGAATTTTATTCTGAAAATTATGAAGGAAAAAGGTGGCATTCCCATGAAATCAAATGAATGTAATGCTGTTTCTGTTGCCCAATTGCGAAGTTAAAGTAGCTGAATACACATGCTAATCACTATAATTAATTAATACGTTTCATGTTCTAAAAGATTTACAAGCGCTATTTGCAGCGCTAGCAGTAATAGCTGCAACAATACTAGATAACGGTTTGTTGATTTTAGTGAAACTGCATGCTAATGAAAATTATATAATTCACATGTATCGTATCGCTGATTATTAACTTTATTAGTGCCGGATATTTTGTATTTTCACCTTGACGTCGAATATTTCTCGCCCCTAAAATTTTACACGTCAGTGATGCAGAAGCAATGCATGCCTAACGCACGTTTTTGTACATTTAGGGTATATATGGAAGGGTATTGTTATGCGGCAGATATACGAGGGTGGACTAAACAACATTCGTCTACTATTACACTTAATATTTTAATAATCTCTGTTCGCTGTATTAACTGAGGTACTATCCTGTCAGAGGATCGCTAACGAGCTCTCAGCCTTTATGTACTTGTACATCACAACAAAAACTTTAAGTATTTGTTTGCTCATTAATATCGTCGAATAGAAAATATTTGAACTAGCGTGAAACACGTTCAGTCATTTGTTGACACGTGATGATTATCGCATTAACTTTATTGTCAGTTCATATTCATATATTCTATTATGTTAATTAAAGGTGAAGACCCTGACTTGGTGCAGAAGTATTAAATAAATTAAATAAAGACGAAAAGTGACTATTTAATTGATTATGTAGTTAACCCAGATATGCCTAAAGTTCTATATGTATAACGACTATTTTAACCCTCTGCACTCGTATTTATGTTTGAGAGCACAGTGACAAAACGTATTGTAGCGACAATAGGACAATAAGTTTCTCGTAAAATATCGCCAGCGCCATCTATCATTTTCCTATTCAAATAATTTTTTAAGCAACGCTTCCACGATTCAAATTGAAACTTTTTAAATATTCACAATTAAAATAAAAATTGGTGTATTTTCAAAAACAAATTATTAAAAAAAATGAAGATTTTGTTTAAAGTACGTTCAATGATAATTAATTGACATTTGACAGTGCGCGTGCTTTTAGATAAGTTGATTTAAATAAACATATCATTTAGTTTCCTTTAATTTAAATGTCGGGTAAATGTGGGTTAAATTAGGTTTATCTGTCCAAATTTCGATAAATAAAATCCTCCTGGTTAAAGGGCCACGGGTTTAATAACTTTACATGAATCCATTAACTTCTGAATAATTGTATATATCTTCAGGTTAAAGTACAGTCGACGCAATTCTAAATGAAACCCAGTTTAAGTCGAACGAAATTTCTTTTGGGGCCGCGGTGGCCTAGTGGGCAGAGCTCCTGCTCACGGGCCTCGTGGTCGTGGGTTCGAATCCCATCCGTACGGCCACTTTTTCGGAACAAAGAAGTGGCCGTGCGGGTCCATGGATGTCTAGTGTATGTCCCATTCATTATCAACATGAAATCTCAAGTAATTATCGTTAGTGGCCGAATAATACATGCTTACGCCAATTCCAAATCATCCGCACTTCCTCAACCCGAATTCCCGTCAGCCATCCTTCCTTTTTATAAAATAAAAAAAAAACTTTCTTTTAGTCCATAACATATTCGTTATCTTATTTTATTGTCGGATTTAGGTGTTTTACAGGGTGTGATCTTCAAAATCTAAGAGTATCGTTACTTATTTTTATAACCATGTTTAACACACTCACTATTTGCGTGGTATTAATTTTAACGCCATTGCCGACCACGCACCAGGTGCGTGATACGTTCTTTGACTTTTAACCTTACAGGCAAGCGTCTTTGGTATGACTGGCAATACTTTTATTAGACACAGGCAGCAGGATTTTTTTAAATAAAGTATTCATTGCGAACGTGCATGTACGGTATACCAAATAATAAATTATTTCAAAGTTCCAGCTTAAAACTGAATAATCATCATGCCATCTGTCCTCGCTAATCGTTATTTATGACCACTTAATCATCGTTTATCTTCTGCGACTGTCGGACTCCTATCGATGGATTTTATAAAGTATGCTTCAAATACAGATGCCATTTAATATTTAATAGAAGGAGAAAAAATTGAACTATTATTGTAATAATACGAATCGACTCGTGAGTCTAATCCCGAAACCTCAGCATGAGTTAATGCTTTGGCATCCTATTATTACCGGCGTACAGTTAGCAACACAACGCTAGCAACACGCTAATAATAATAATAATAATAATACACTCCATTGCCCATCAGGATACACCCAATTACAAAGCAAAACTTAACCGTTAAATGCATAGCGATGTAGTTCTGCATCGTATGTTTAAAACCTTTCCATAGAGTTTTTTTTTACGTTCTCCGTTCCGAAGTACGATCGTGATTTTTTTTTCAAAAAAATTTTTTACGCAAATATCCGTTTTGGGGTCCATATATGCCATTTCAACAATTTCTAGAAAAAAAAACTTTGTGTCTGTGTGTGTGTGTCTGTCGTGTGTGCCTGTGTGTCTGTCTGTGCGCGCTGTATCTCAAAAACTAATTGAGCAATTGATACGAAACTTTAAACATAAGTCTTATTTAATAATCCAAAGAACTGAAAAGTTTTTGGTAAAATTTCGTACACCGGAAGTGGGTGTTACCTTAACTGTTTTTTTTTTCAATACTTTCTTAAATATGAAAAATATCACAAAAACATTTAAACAAATATTGAAGACAATAAAGAAATTAACATCTTTGGTTTAAAAATATTTTTCATAAAAACATTGTTATTCGAGAATTTGTTTTTCATTTTTTGTTTATAACTATGAAACGATAATAGTTACAGCAAATTTATTTTAATAATAATTGTAGAGAATGCTCAAATGAACAACTTATAATGAACAAGTTTTTTTCGAAATCTCTTTAGTTTTTGAGTAAACTGAGTAAAATTTTTCTATCTTTCATAATTTTGACGTTTTAAACGTCAGTTTCATCCGAGTCTACAAAACTTTCGATGTACATTTAAATTATGATTTAAATTAAAAATAAACCATGAAAGCGTAAATATAAATGGTACCATCAAGTCGGAGAAAGTAACATGATGGCCACATCACAATTTTTTAAATCTTAATTTTACCAAAACTATTTGATCATTTCCGAGCGCAACTAGAATCTTTGACAGTTTAGTTCTTTATCTGTGACAATTTTCACTTATTTTTTCCATAATTTCATATTTTATTTCAATATTCCACAACACAAATAATTTTTTTAACATGCATAATTCACTTGATTGTTGAAATATTTTCTAAAAACCAAATGAATTCTGATAGAATGTATCTTTCTCAGTGAATTCTATTTTTTCATAATTTTATTCTGGCGTTTTATATTTTTTTCGATATTTTTTACTCAAAGCTTCAAAAAAATTAAGTCATAATTCGCTTAAAAATGATTTTTTCAAAAATCAATATTATTTTGATTGCTTCTAATTTTTTCATAATTTTATTTTGGGTTTTGGGATATTTTTTTATACATTTTTTTTTATTCTCAACGGTTTCACAACTCACATGAATTTCTTTAACAAACATAATTCGCTTGAAAATTATCATATTTTCAAAAATCAATATTATTTTGATAGAATGCAGCCTTCTCAGTTGCTTCTAATTTTTGCATAATTTTATTTTCGATTTTGGGATATTTTTTTGTACATTTTTTTTATTCTCAACGCTTTCACATCTCAAATGAATTTCTTTAACAATCATAATTCGCTTGAAAATTATCATATTTTCAAAAATCAATATTATTTTGATAGAATGCAGCCTTCTCAGTTGCTTTTAATTTTTGCATAATTTTATTTTCGATTTTGGGATATTTTTTTATACATTTTTTTTTATTCTCAATGCTTCCACAACTCAAATTAATTTCCTATTTTGGATAAATTCAACACTTCTGCTACAGATTTTTTCAACATTCATAACTTTCTTGAAAATCAAATTATTTTCAAAAACTAAAACCTTTAATATTTTTTTTCGTTTTTTTTTTAAATTAAGAGTTATAATTCGCTTAAAAATTATAATATTTTCAAAAATCAATATTATTTTGATAGAATGCAGCCTTGCTTCTAATTTTTTCATAATTTTATTTTGAGATATTTTTTGATACATTTTTTTTTATTCTCAACGCTTTCACAATTCAAATTAATTTCTTTAACAATCATAATTCGATTGAAAATGATCATATTTTCAAAAATCAATATTATTTTGATAAAATGCTGCCTTCTCAGATGCTTCTGATTTTTGCATATTTTTATTTTGGGTTTTGGGATATTTTTTTATACATTTTTTTTTATTCTCAACGCTTTCACAACTCAAATTAATTTCTTTAACAATCATAATTCGATTGAAAAATATCATATTTTCAAAAACCGATATTATTTTGATAAAATACAGCCTTTTCAGCGGATTGTAATTTTTGCATAATTTTGTTTCGGGTTTTCTTATTTTGGATAAATTCAACACTTCTACTACAGATTTTTTCAACATTCATAACTTTCTTGAAAATTAAATTATTTTCAAAAACTAAAATTATTTTGCTCTCGATTGTTTGTATTTTTTATATATATTTTTTTTAACGAAGGATGATTGACGGAAATTTGGGTTGGGGAATTATGGATGATATGGGACATTGGCTTAGACAGCGTAGGTCATTCAGCCACAACCGATTATTTATAATATATTATTCATATTGAATGAAAATAGACATCCACAAACACCCATGCCCGGGATTCGAACCCAGGACCCTCCGCATTAGTTCTAGCGGACACCAACGGACCGCCCAAAATGAAGATTGGTTCGTTGTTTTTAATTTTTGCATAGTTTTATTTCGTCGTTTCATATTTTTGCAATTTAGTTTGGAATGGATGCGAGGTCTCATAAAATGAAATTAGAAACTGATTATTGTTTATTAATTTCTTAAGTTGCAAATAACGACAAAGAAAATATTTCAGTTTAAAACGTGTGCTGTGTATAATTTCAAGCCCAAGATGCAATAATTAAACAATGATTATTATTATGAAACGTAAACACACAAAATAAATATATCATTTTTGGATGCTGAGAATAACACTAACTTTTTCATTCTCCATGTTTTACCTTCCATAATCAAAGTACTCCCGGGAAAAGTTTTTTTTTTTCGGCGTTATGCCTGGCCTTGGTGCAATGACCATTAGCCATCATCAATTTTTATATATGTATTTTAAGTTACAAATTAAATTATTAAATGAACAAATGAATAATGAAAGACGTATACAACAACCATGGACCCGACCGAATACTTCTCGATCCCTGAAAAATCTTTCGGCCGGGCTGGGATTCGAACCCACACGGCACGCGGTGCAACCGGCACAAGCGCTCGCCTGTACCCACTACATCAACGGACCGCCCAGGGAAAACAGTTGTTTGCACCGATTGTTTAATTCCATCGCCTTCTCACTATATTTCCACACCGATTCGATTAAAAAACATTGAAATACCGGTAGAAATTGTGTAATATTTACACAGAAAAACAACGTTAACTCTAGGAGGACGCTCAAAGGTCAATGCGCAGGTTGCATTGCCACGCGGCGATCACGCGATTGTGACGTCACTTGTTTACATCGTTTCGTGCACACGGCACTACAGTAAGAGCAAATGCTTCGACGTAGGCCGTGCGTGCGCAATTGTTTTATTTACGGTCGACGCCATCTCTTTATTCAATTCAACCGCGCGTTGTATTATTTTGCTCGCTCATTCTTCGTTTTTCAACAATTGTATCGGTGTGTAAATTATGCGCGAATATAGTGAGAATAGTGAGAATGTGCCGTTATCTCTTCCAAGTAAAAACTGTGTACTAGATTTATTGCCTCTGAAATGATTGTTTAAGTTTGTTTTAGTTACATTAGAGAATTATTTGGGTTGCGGGAAATGCATACGTAATTGATGATTTTTTTAACCATGATGATGGTTGCGACCGTTACTACGTAGTAATTCATTATATAATCACTGAATAAAACACTAACTATGTTTTTTACCACAATTGATGTTTTTTTTTTTATTGGCGAATTTTTGTGAACGGTGTTTTAGGCGTTGTTTAACGGAAATTGGTTTTAGGAATTGTATCGGAGATTGTTAGGGTGTCTAATTTTTGTAAGCAATCGTAAGGGCTGATCGTTCACATACTTGAATGTTTTTTCAAAATGGCGGGGTGTAAAAGGATAGCTGCGTAGTCAAATAAGGACCGACAAATTATTTTATAGATGTGTACTGCTGTTTTGATAGAAATTTTACCAACTAAACAAATAGTTTTTATTTTTTGAAAGGGCTGAATATTAGTATTATTATTTAATTTCTTTTTGACTGTGGGTAATGGATGATAATTGAATAGTTTTTATTACGTAATTAAAGTTACGGAAACAATTCCTAAGTATTTTCTAATGTCTTAAATGAAGTAGTCCTTTTTTAATGTCACGGTTATTAATTTTAGTAAAATGTAGTGTCGTATTCAGTTTATGGGGGTGTACACATATACGAAGACTATTAAAGTTATTAGCATGACGCCGTTAAGTACGCTTATAAAGGACGGGGAATGCACTGCGATGGAGGATGGAGGATGGAGTCGGTTGGGGATATGACAAAGAGGATGGATAGTTCTGAGCGGCAAGTCTATATAGCAGTGATTACATGGGTAAACGAGTGCGAGCTGGGTAAAGTATGAACTTGTGTCGGCACATTCATCTCGTTCAGGTATGCTCGCTTCTCCATGGCACTGGGTTGGACCGGGTTGATAGAACTACACCCATGGGCCTCGTTATTAAAAATTGTACTCCAACTTTTCTGTGCTTAAAATTTGCCTGTATATGACGCCAGGGTTAAAATATATGCTCTCGGCTTTAAAAGGACGGGAATATTTTTTACGACAGGCCGGTCTCGCCCCGTAATTGACAATTATATCAGCGGGATTATGCGGATATTGAGTGGGCGAGAATTTAGGGGTTAGAGTCGCTCAAGGAGCTAAGATCCGTACGAACCCGCGAATGCATTGAATGATGTTTTTTATTATGTCACCTCGACTTTAACCCCGCCATTCCGCAATTCGCAACGATGTTCTAACCTTTTCATATCCGTATAAAACACGGGGGCAATATTTCACCATGCCAAATAAAACTACAAAACAAAACCGCTTTACTACAAACTTCTGTAGGATAACGTGCTTTATGCAAACACAAAATGCGAAACTTTATAAAAATTTAAATGGACGCTCATTTCCTACCATGTGTTGAATATCTGGCGTATAAAGCGTGTCCTAAACCTGTTAAATGCCACTATTTATGTATAACAATGAGCCATAAACAGGTAGAAGAGTGCGAGCTGGATGAAGTGAAAATGAATGGGGCGAAGGCAACAGAAGCTCCACGAAACTACACCAGCAGGAACAGCAGGAACAAGAGCCTTACAAATTAACAACAAAAACTGTAAGCGAGTGGTAAGTAGTAACTCGCCACATTCGCTTACTCGTTACCCTCGCTAGTCTCGCTACTATCCGCAACTTTCCAACTTACGGTCATGTACGTTTACCTCCAATGCTGCTGCTGTTGGCGTCCCCGATAAACAACTACTTCTGTTTATGTGTATTTTAAACTTTATATACTGCGGTCTCCAAATACATCCAGATATATTTCATCAATTATATATAATCTCGTAGAGAAACAGATGTAAAGCTTAAAGATCAGATTTGTTGGCCCATAACCGTTTCTGTTTAAGTTAGTTTCGTGGCCCTAGTTTGTGGGGACCTCTTCCAACATTCGAACTAATTAATTCACTTGCATATTACAGTTTATTAAGTTGATATAACCACATTTAATATTACCGCAATTTCGGATAAGTACGACCGAACTTCTCCGGCCCATCCTACCCGCCTTCAGGTATATCGGCTTCGCCTGCCCCCACATAAAAATATTTATTCGCCCGATTCGAACCTGAATCGACCTTTCATCCCCTACTAAACATAAAACTACCGTAAAGTTGTAATTACTCCTTAAACCTAAATCTGCTAACCCCACAATAATATTCTTGTGGGCAAGCAGAAAATAATTGTATATTGGGAATTGACTTTTTTATTTTTATTTGAACACGATCATTATGGTAGGGAATACAAATATCTAAGAAAGTATTCTTCGGAACTTTAAATCAATAAACATTTTCTAACAAAGAAAAACATTTTTGGTTTTTAAATTTGGCCAAATTGTTCGTTTGTTCAATGTTATTCACTTGGAAACTTGCCTTTTTATTCCCATACCAATGTCAGAAAAAAAATTTTTTTACATCTTTCAGCAGTATTGCAAAAAGCTATTTTAACATTTTTAAAGACCACAAATTTGCATTTTGACGTTCAAATAGTCAAAATTCGTCAAAGCTTTCCGATGTTATTTACTTGCAAACATCAAAATTGCTTTTTTATTTCCGTACCAGTGGCAGAAAAATGCCATTTTTGACATTTTTCAGCAGTACTGCAAAAAGCTATTTCGGCAATTTTAAAGACCATAAATTTGCATCTTGACGTTCGAATAGTCACAATTCGTCAAAGCTTTCCGATGTAATTTACTTGCAAACTTCAAAATTGCTTCTTTATTTCCGTACCACTGGCAGAAAAATGCACTTTTTGATATTTTTTAGCAGTATTGCAAAAAGTTATTTTGGCATTTTTAACGACCATAAATTTGCATTTTGACGTTCGAATTGTCAAAATTCGTCAAAGCTTTCCGATGTTATTTACTTGCAAACTTCAAAATTGCTTCTTTATATCCGCACCAGTGGCAGAAAAATGCACTTTTTGACATCTTGCAAAAAGCTATTTTAACATTTTTAAAGACCACCAATTTGCATTTTAACGTTTGAATTGTCAAAATCCATCAAAGCTTTCCGATTTACTTGCAAACTTCAAAATTGCTTCTTTATTTCCGTACAGTGGCAGAAAAATGCACTTTTTTGGTATATTTCAGAAATATTGCAAAAGGCTATTTTGGCATTTTTAAAAACTATAAATTTGCATTTTGACGTTCGTATTGTCAAAATTCGTCAAAACTTTCCGATGTTATTTACTTGCAAACTTCAAAATTTATTTTTATTTCCGTACCAGTGGCAGAAAAAGGCACTTTTTGACTTCTTTCAGCAGTATTGCAAAAAGCTATTTTGACATTTTTAAAGACCACAAATTTGCATTTTGACGTTCGAATTGTCAAAATCCGTCAAAGCTTTTCGATGTTATTTACTTGCAAACTTCAAAATTGCCTTTCTATTTCCGTACCAGTGGCAGAAAAATGCACTTTTTGACATTTTTCAGCAGTTTTGCAAAAAGCTATTATGGCGTTTTTAAAGACCATAAATTTGCATTTTGACGTTCGAATTGTTAAAATTCGTCAAAGCTTTCCAATGTTTGCAAACTTAAAAATTGGGCATGTGATGCTCACTTACGGATTACCTTAGTGCCGTGAGCATCACACGTATTGCCCACAAAGTAATCTATTATTTTTTACTTTCTCCGTTACGAAGTATGAGAAAGTATTGTGATCGTGATTTTTTTTCAAAATTTCTTTTTACCCAAATATCCGTTTTGGGGTCCCTAGATGCCATTTCAACAATTTCTGAAAAAAAAATTGTGTCTGTGTGTGTGTGTGTGTGTGTGAGAGTGTGGCTGAGTGTGCCTATGTGTGTCTGTGTGTCTCTGTGTGTGTCTGTGTGTGTCTGTGCGTGCTGTGTGTGTCTGTGTCTGTCTGTTTGTCTGTGTGTGGCTGTGTGTGGCTGTGTGTGGCTGGGTGTGTGTCTGTCTGTGCGCGCTGTGTCTCAAAAACTAATAGAGAAATTGATGTGAAATTTTGAACATACGTCTTATTTGATAATCTGAAGAACTGAAAAGCTTTTGGTAAAATTTCGTACACCGGAAGTGGATGTTTACCTTAACCGTTTTTTTGTTTTTTGCCAATATTTTCTTAAAAATGAAAAATATCACAAAAACATTTAAACAAACATTTAACATCTGAACAAAGACATGAACATCTTTTGCTTAAAAAAATTTTTCATAAAATCATTTTTATTCGATAAAAAAATGTATTATTATTTTTGTAATTTTAGGTTTATAATTATAAAACGGTAATAGTTACAGCAAATGTATGTTAATATTAATTGTAGAGAATGCTAAAATGAACAACTTATAAAGAATAGGTTTTTTTCGAAATTTGAAGTATAATTTTTCCATCTTTCATAATTTTGACGTTTTAAACGTCAGTTTCATCCGAGTTTACACAACGCTCGATGTACATTTAAAATATGATTTCAATTGAAAATAAACCATGAAAACGTAAATATAAATGGCTATGATACCATCAAGTCGGAGAAAGTAACATGATGGCCACATCACCATATTTTTTACTTGTAAGCCTAGAGAATAATAAAAATTCAATTTCCTCATATTTATTTACTTATTTCTATCAAGGCACGTGGGAATGACATTTTCTTCTTATGCAGACCAATGTGTTAAATAATAAGGAGGTAAATTATATCTAAATTCGTTTATTCTTCATAACTTCCGCCCCAGGTTTAATAATGTGAAACTCTGTGATCTACAACTAGTTCCCCAACTACTAACATATAGTTTTTATACATTTTTCGGGAAGTACAGTAATCAATTAAACAAACGTATAAGAGACTCCTGTATTTATACAATTCAATGATATACAATTATCGCAAAATACCAGACTAAAGTTATGTATATAATTAACGCTAAACCTAACAGACCAAAATCTATTTAATAAATGTATTTACGAGGTTCCGAATGCCGCACGGAAAACTGTTATTAGTACCAAAGTTGCGCCAATTATTTGTGTATCGATCGAGGAATAAATAATACAAGGTGACAGCAAAACATGTGAATTATTTCGATGCCTTAAATATACCAGCAAATGTCGATGGTCTACTTAGAAAGATTCGACATGAATTAATAATACGGTTCTCTGTATAAAAGAAAAAGAATCACGCTATTGTAGGAGTTGTCTGTAATTAAATACTTGCAGAGTTTTCAATTAACTGTATATATTAGTTTGTAATTTTTTATTATATATTATATAATGATTGGGGGGAAATACACTGGACATCCATGGACCCGCACGACCACTTCTTCGTTCCGAAAAAGTGGCCGCACGGATGGGATTCGAACCCACGACCACGAGGCCCGTGAGCAGGAGCTCTACTCACGAGGCCACTGCGGCCGCTTTTAATATTTTAGTATGCATAAAAAATTATGCACAGTTCAACATGTTATCTACGCGGTGTCTCGCTTGGTCTCGCTTCCATTGGCCCTCCGGACGGTGTGACATCAACGCGGTGTCACGCTAGTTTAGTATATTCGGATGGCGTGTCGCCTGGACTCACTCTCCAATGTTAAATAAATGGCTTACGATATGCCGCCGGTCATTTGAGCATTTTCTTGGCTGATTTTCTTTTTGTCATGCACAGAACGGAATAGATTTTGGCCCCGTGACCAGAAATTTTGCACCATGCCCGGGCTTAACGTGATAAGGAACGAAAACTATTTATTATGTGTTTGTTTTAAATGTGAATACCGATCACACATGTACAGGACGGCAAATTTAAGTTGGCCAGACGCGCAGAGAGCAAGCGAAAGATCTCTCTCTACAGCCGGCCGAGTACAGTCTCTGTAATAAGCAAGCACATATTCTTCGCGTGCGCTATTCATTTACAACTCTATCGGGCGCTCTCCTCCACATAATTAATGCACTGTCACTTTTGAAAATGAATGTACCAGGCGCGCGAACTCTTCGCGAAATCTATCGAGAGCGCCCTTCGAAGGTTCCGCCCACTATTTTGCCACTACGCAACGTCAAGTTACGTTTGCCGTCCTGTAGCAGTGTTTTTAATTAAGCACATGGTTACTATGGATCAGCGTTTCAAACTAGAGAGCTGGCGAAGCAGGATTTGTAGCTGTACGCGGTTTTTCCGTTATTCCATTATGAGTATCAAAAATCTTCAAATGCGCCTCAAACTTGACAATAATGCGTTTAATTGTATGGCAGGTTGACGCTGTCACCTGGCGGACCACTTCAAAATACATGCTGCGTCAAGCGTGCTACAGCCTTTTTATTTCCTCTCTTGATGATAAAAGTAGCGGCATCTGTTGAGCGAAAGATCGTACTACAACATACTCAATGACAGAGTGTATACATTTTTTTGTGTAATTTTAGCTACCATTAAAGGTGTAATTTGTAAAAGAATATTATTATTATCAAAGGTTGTACGTTAAATATCAAATAATGATTGTTTCCTTATCAGCGAACTGGTTTTGCCCTATTTTACAAAGACATTACAAACTGATAGCAACGAAAGTTATATTTATTTTGCAATGTATCACTAAGTGTAGACATCAAGCTTAAAATATTTAAATTTATTCTGATCATGGCATGTATTATATAAGCTTTTTTAAGTTTATATGTAAAATTTCTATTATATATTTCCCGAGAATCATCAGATGAAAAAAGTTTCATATTGATCGATTAGGGTGCCATCATTGAGGGATGAGAGTTTGCACACGTTTTTTACCCTGTCGCAGATTTTAGGAGTAACTCCGCAATGGGCCGTTAAAATAAAGTACACATTAAATGAGGATATGATTTACAATTCTGTATTTTTGCCATTGCCATTTTAAGACTGAATGATTTATTACTTTTCAGGCAGGATCTATTTAGTAATTAAAATACATTCACACTTAAAAGGATATGATATTAATGTATAAGGCCGTAAATTTGTTACGTACAGAAGAACGGAACAACAGAAACATCTGCGACTCGTAGATTTAAAACCGGTTACAGCGACCTCAGAATATAATTTAGTAATTTCTTCGCAGTTTATGTGTTTTCAACATATGGAAAATAATAAGTTATTATTATTAATTCAATAATGGCTTTAGTGCACAACTGTTTAAATTTTAGTGTTTCACGTTATCAAATAGATCAAGCCGGAACACCGGTTACCATTGTGAGAGGTGTCAAGTCAGCTAGTTTGGACAGACCACAAGCTTCAATCGTGAAAGCCACTTTATAGTAGTATTAATGTCCGAATTGATATTGCCTATAAATTCTCTAATTTAATACCGAGAAAAATAATGATGCTAATATATGATTTATCGCTCAAGAGTAATGAAGATATTTTTTTTTACCTTAACTTGTCACCATCTTTACATCAAAGTCAGATTTGCGTGTAAACACGCATGAAATAAATATTAAGATCGATGTATATTTTTATTGACAGGTTATTAAGTACAATTCGAGTCAATTTTACGTTAGAGCGTCAAATTACATCAGCCCTCGTTCCTTCGAGTGTGTTGCGTACTCTTGCTATCTAATGGCTAAGTCTTCAGTTTAATCGTAGATTCACGTTTCGCGCACAATTCATTTTAATTAAAATAAAAGCGGACGGAATATCTTTGCAGAACTTGAACGCGTTTAATATTTGTCAGAATCTTCCCCTGCAAAAAGTTTTAAATTGATTGCGTTTGATTTAGTGCTTAATAATCCTAATTGTGATGCTGGCAAAAACTAAACATCGTCCTTCGTACCCTACAATGAGGGCACTGTTTCCACTCAGGACAGGAATTTCTAAATGGATTACGGATGCATAAATTATGTCGACTTTTTGCTGTCCTGGACGTTTTGAGGTGGTTATTCAATCATTTATGTCTGATCACCAATATGGTACATCATTCCCGCTCGGGATTAATCATCGGAATTTGCAGTGAACTGATTAATTTGAAGCGGTGATACGTTGAATTATCACGTATGAAATTTTAAATTCTATGGTCAAAAGTTCTTTTAAGTTTTTAAGTTAAATTTACACCGAGCATTTGTGATTTCTGCTAAGAAATTTATATCATGCATTCAATAAATTGTACGAAAAGTAAATTGAGATATTTATTAGTTCAGGTACAATAAGTACAGTAATTACAAATTAAGCCTTAATGTTTTAAAATGTATATTTAATTGATCTGAAACATTTTATATTAGTTAGGGTAAACAGTATAGTTATTGGACAGTTAAGAAAATTCAATCTTTAAAATTATGAATTTTTTTACCCTAGTTTTGTGTTGACTTAAGCATTCGCCATTCAGTCACGACCTTTTTAGCTAATTGAATTACATAAAACCAACTATACAATTGAATCATTATTCATAACAACCTCTTAGATATAGTATTTCAGATGAGGGGATTAACAGAAGCATGAGGGCCCTAGATAATTGTAAAGTTAATTATTCATTTTTTCTTTATATATTGATTAATTTTATTGTAAGATGATTTATATAATTCCATAGCAATCACAAAACTTCATGATATATAAATCCCTTATCTATTGTCCTACAGCCGTTATTCTTCTAAGACATATTTCGATAATACAGTCCGGAGGTATATAATTTTTCGCGACAATAAAATAGGTTGAGTAAATCTCAAAGGATACATCTTGTTTATCGCGATGCAGTAAAGAGGGCGTTCGTCATTTGTGATGGACCGACCCGAGCGGCATTTTGGCATTTCCTTCGGAGAGAGTGTGGCCTCTCCTTCCCCGTATACGTGCAACCGATTACTTTAAAATTGCAGGGCGCGTTGTCAATTTGATATCGACCATTGGTGGGAATATGCGGCATCGCATTTCGGATAACTGATAAGGGTGCCATGTGCGATCAGTTCAGCCAACCTACTATTATAGTTGTAAACTCGCACGCTGTGCATCTGATCTTCCGACGGAACGAAGTGTTCCATTCTTTCCTTTATATTCGGATGCTTTGGTATTCGCATTGATTTTCTGTGATCCGCGTGCAAATTATTATTGTTTTAGTATATCATATCGCGACTTAAGAATGCGTTTCCACAGGCGGCACTATATGTTTTCAGATGTCGTTAAAAGTATAAGAGCCGTAAATAAATTTAATAAAACGAAATATAGCCTGAATATATGAATATTCAACTCTGCAAGCAAAATTAAGTCTTACCAAGACTATAAACAAATAACTTATTGAAACAACTACTTCCCTGGCTAGTGCCACGCCGGATATTGAATGATACAAAAGAAATTTGCATGTTATTTATATATACTAATTGCAAGTAATTGCAAAAGTCGTAGAGACTTGAAATTTTTTATATATACTGCAAGAGGCCTAAATGTGAGGCGCCAAAACTAAAAGTCGTAGAGACTTGAAATTTTGCAGACGTATAGAGGGCGCTAAATGAGAAAAATTACAAGATTTTAATTATCAACCACCACCTTCGAAAGGTGGACCACACCCCCAGAGGGTGCGGTTAAAACTACGCTCAATTTTTTTTCTCAGTTTGTGTAAAATTGTCGATCGAGTCGATCCCGACCACTCCCGCCTCCCCTTGAACCAACACAACCCCCGGAGCGAATTTTTAAATGACGAAAAAACGCGCCGGAGGAGAAGTCGGTTGGCGGCGGAGGGGGAAGGCGGCGAAAATTTTTTTTAGACCTTGAAAAATATTTCAAAGAGACTCTTGATCTTCTTTTTTTAAATTTTTGAGTTTAACCCCTAAATTTTTACCACCTCCTTCGGTCAAAAATGGTTAATTTCGATTAATCGCTTTGATTTTTTCAACAAAGACTCTCTTCCCCCTCCTGCGCATCCCCACCAAATTTGACCGCCGTACGATTACCGGTTTCGGAGTAATTGAGAGTACCGTGACGGAACGTAAAAATCACCCCCGGGGAGCGGAGGCAAATTTTTTAGAAATTTTTCCGGCACGGTCCGATGCACCACCGATCGCTCTATCGATCCTTTCCGGTGCCGCCCTTCTAACTCCACCCCACTACCGCCTGGAAATAAAAAAAAACCCAAAAAAAGCAAGTGTCAAAACTCAAAACCGCTCTGAACGATTTTTTTCTAATTTTTTCCAGATACTCCCCTCGGCTAGCGGAATATCCCTGTCAATTTTAACAAAAATCGTTAGAGCCGTTTTGGAGCAACGGCCTCATACATGAAATTTCAGTGGTTCGCCGAAACGCCGCCACTGACTTTATTTTTCTTCTTGAAGGATCAGTCGGTGGCGGGATCTCTTCACAAAGCATCCGCCCACATTATTTACATCAGCACACTTTTTGATTTGGTGCCCCCTTGTCACGAGATATGATTTTTCAAAAAAGTGAAAAAATTTTTTCTAAAATTTCCGCTCTCTCTGAGGTTTCTTTCGCGGACGTATTTTTTCTATTTGAATCCAAGAGCTCAAACTTCTAGGATGAGAAGAAGATGTGACGTGCTTTGATCTGTTATTTTTTTCAAAATTTTTAAAGCACCCCCTACCCTTCCAGAGCCGTCATTTGGCCCGGTCCCCGGGTTCGTTTTGCTTACATCGAGGACGTTTTTTTTTCTTTTTAAATCGAAGAGTTGAAACTTTTAAAATAGGAAAGGGATCGAACGAGCCTTGAGCGGTAATTTTTTCAAATTTTTTAAAACACCCCTTCGGAACCGGCACACCCGCCGGGGCGACAAAAAAACGCGACGGAGGAGAAGTTTTTTTGGCTGCCGAGCGGGAACTATTTTTTTTATACTTTAAAAAATATTTCAGAGATTCTCGGTCTTCTTTTTTTAATTTTTTAATTTTTCCTAAAAATTTTAACACCCCTGTCGGTCAAAAATGGTTAATTTCGACAAATGGAGGCCTATCGCTTTGATTTTTTCAACAAACAACCATCTCCCCCTCCGACGCATCCCCAGCAAGTTTCACCGGCGCACGTAGACCGGTTTTGGAGTAATTAGACGAGACGTAAAAATCACCCCTTGGGGCGGCGGCAATTTTTATGAAATTTGAATTTGAATTATCCGATGCACCCCAGAGAGCACTATCGATCCGTCTGGGTGCCGCCCCTCTGACTCTACCCCACCACCCCCCGTGAAAAAAAAACCGAAAAAAATTGAAAAAAACAAGTGTCAAAACTAGGAAACGTATTGTCCGATTTCAATTAAATTTTTTCCAGGTATTCCTCTTGGCAAACAGAACATCCCTGGTAATTTTAACAAAAATCGTGGCAACCGTTTTGGAGCCGCGGCCTTATATATAAAATTTCAGGCGTGCGCCAAAACGCCGCTACTGACTTTATTTTTGCTCTTGAAGGATCCGTCGGTGGCGGAATCTCTTCACAAAGTATCCGCCTACATTATTTATTTCGGCACACTTTTTGATTTGGTGCCCCCTTAACGAGATATGATTTCTCAAAAAGCGACCAAAAATTTTTTTAATGTTTCTTTCCTCTTTTTCGGGGTCGTATTTTTTTCTCAACTCAAATGAGATTTTGAAACCAAATCGAAAACATATACAAAATTCTTACATAAAGTGCATATTTTTTAAAATATTGATTTTCTCTCAAATCGATTCAAAATCATGTTTTATTTGTTTTTGCCCTCTTCGGTACTGCTGATGGAGATGACCTGTTTAGGCAACATGGCAGCTATGAAGAGGTATGGATTGAGCAAATTTGATCGTCCCAATAATCATCCCTGAGGTCTTCGGGGCCTTCTTTCAAAATTATAAATAAAAATTCGTGAAGCCTTCCCTGCACATACTGGATGATTTGAAACTACTTTGTCCTCTTCATTGAAGACAGCTCTATAACATTTATTCTTTGATTTTTTCCCTTTTTCTAATCGTTCGCGAGTTATGATTTTTTTTATGTTTTAGGGCACCATATTTTTCATTTTTTGGAAATTTGTGAAAATCGCATGAGATGGATTCGGCTGAAACTTTCACCAAAGATACCTCTTACCGAAAGGGTTAAAATGTTACAAGTTTTTTTGGTCCCTGTTACTGTGCCCTGGCTTAAGAGATGAGCGATACATGCGTTTCTCTCGAGAGTCTTGCTGCCTTCAGTTTTGATATTGAAGAGCCTCTCAAAGCTTCAGTATATTTATAAAGGATTCCTCTATAATATTTTGTATTCGAATATTTTTTGGTCTGTTGCTCCCTTAAGAAGATTTGATATTTTTAAATTTGACCAAAATATTAACACCAATTTTGAAGTTTATTTTAACGATGTATTTTTGCATTCAAAGAGGAAGAGTTGAAATGATTGAGGTCAGTAGATGGTTGGACTTGCTTTCATCAATAATTTTTTCAAACTTTTTGGAACAATCGAAATCAAAATTTTCTCTCGAGAGTCTTGCTGCCTTTAGTTTTGATATTGAAGAGCCTCTCAAAGCTCCAGTATATTTATAAAGGATTGCTCTATAATATTTGCATTCGAACATTTTTTGTTCTGTTGCTCTCTTAAGAAGATTTGATATTTTTAAATTTGACCAAAATAATGGCACCAATTTTGTTCATTTTAACGACGTATTTTTGCATTCAAAGAGGAAAAGTGGAAATGATGAAGGTCAGTAGATGGTTGGACTTGCTTTCATCAATAATTTTTGATCGTCAAATTTTGAAACTTCGAAAACGGGACTGTGAAGTGTACACATTTCTTAGGCGCTCATCAAAGCGTCTGCAGATGGCTATTTACTTAATTTTTACATATTTTAGGGTTAAAGTTTTCAAATTCAATTTAGATTAATTTTCAAATTAGTCCTGTGGGTAGAAATAAACGATCTTAAACCAATGTTATTTCGCTGGAAGTATTAGTAATAACATGCAAATTTCTTTTGGGTCATTCAATATCCGTGCCGAGTGGCACTAGCCAGGGAAGTAATTGTTTCAATAAGTTATTTGTTTATAGTCTTAGTAAGACTTAATTTTTGCTTGCAGAGTTACGAACAGATTGAAAATATTTCGTTTTATTGAATTGAATTAAAATTCTTATTCTTTTCAAATAAAATTCAATTTTGAAGGTAAATGTTACAGAAATAAATATACTAACGACATTGATATTATTTATCTGGCGTGGGCTTATAATTCCCGTTTGTAGCAATTTATTGAAATGTAATTTGGAAATTATGTTAACTTCAAAGCGTTTCGCTATATATTATGTCAACGAAACAATTTTATTCTAAAATGGCGAACAATTAAAGCTTTAGAAATCAGCTTCAATTTATTTAAACGATATATTTATTTGATGTTCATTGATATAAAAGACAAAATTGAATCACTTTGTACCGGTTTCAACGTTTTTGCTACATGACGAAAAACCTGGACCTAATTATTGTGGCCTTTCAAATTATCATTGACATTCATGGGCTCCGCTTTGACCGTAAATTATATCGACTGTAAAAAGTGAATCCTTTTTGTCTTGAAAGCCAAGTTTATTCGGCTGTGAACACAAATACCGGCTGCGGTTTCGCCGCTCCCCAAAAAATACCGTTGCCACTACGTTTTTTCCTGTTTTGTTAAAAATAGACCTGGTTGCAGAATGTAGACCAGGTGGGCGCTTTTTGCGAACTGAAATGCGGCTAACATATATAATTAACTACCCTGTATCGATTAAACACTTTCCTAGCTAGAATATATTTAATACTCTTACTGACAAAATATTTAGTTCAGGCATACATTTTATTGATAGTGATAAGATTATTGATTAATTAAATGTGTGCCTGAACTAAATGTTTTGTTATCTTTTACAGAGAGCTAGCAACTAATTCTGTGGAAACAATTCATATTTTTCTTTATTTATAATTCATATACAAAGAGAACGTTAAAAAAACCGTTTTTTTACCGAACGCCGCAACGGGAAAAAAACCTATTTAATATGTATCTGTAACGCCGCAACGGAAAAAACCTATTTAATATGTATCTGTAACGCCTATGGATGATTAAAACATAGGTTAGACCGCGGAAAAGTCTGAGGAAAACTTTTGAGGTTCTATCAAAGATCAAAAATTCCTGACGGATTATATAGATTTTCTTTGAAACTATTAATGATACAAAAAAATGTTTCAGATAAAAGTTGAACTGTTTGGAGGGGAACATGCACACATAGTGACCTTGGCTTGACCTTGTGTCATCTACGTAAGGTCAGGTGAAATTCGAAGTGGGCGCTTTATCTAAAAAACTAATACAGGAATTAACATGAAACTTTGAACATAAGTCTTATTTGATAATCCCAAAAAAAGAAAAGCTTTCCGTAAAATTTCGTACACCGGAAGTGGATGTTTACCTTAACCGTTTTTTGTTTCTTCACGATAATTTCTTAAATATACAAAATATTACAAAAATATATTATTAAAGACAACAAAGAAATGAACATCTTCTCTCTGAAAATATTTTTCATAAAATTACATTTTTCAGAAATTTCCAAAAAAAATTTTTATGAAAAATATTTTCAAACAAAAGATATTAATTTCCTCTGGGGTGGGGGTGGAGGCAAAATTTAAATCTTGAATAGGAACCCCCATTATTTTATTGCAGATTTCGGATTCCCCATAAAAAAATAAATAACTTTTATCAGAAACATTTTTTCGATTCGTGATAGATGGCGCTGTAATCACAAGAAACCTGATTTTTGAGAATATCTCGAGCAATAAAAAATAGGGGTTTCTATTTAAGATTTCAAAGTTGTGTCGACTTTGGCCTCTTCCAGGCGAACACATTTTATTCAGAACTTTTTTTGATCCGATGCGTAGTTTCCGACATATTTCAATGTCTTTACATAAATCGGCCATCCTGTATAACGTAAGCATGTTTGCATCCGAAAATTATAAGCAAAAGCAAAAAAAACTCTGAATACGAAATTGCCGTTTTAAACCAGTATGACAAATGTGTCAATGCAGTGATTATGATGAAATCATTTCAAACACTTAACATTCAAGTTCCGTTCCTTGGGAAATATTCGTGCGTCGACAGTAATTTAAATTTCATGATATTCCGCTATTTCGTTCTTCGAATATTGTAGCTGCTGATACACGTCTTTTTCATACACGCTTGATCCAAAATATTCGCCACACACATTCCTAAAACTTATTTCGTAAAACAGTTCGTGCGCTTGTTGGTGAATTAGAAGTAACATTTATTAATGGTTGGTGTTTAATTACTGGCCATACATCTATTCACCGATCGAAGTTTCCAATTAAATCATACAGAACGAAACCCGCGGAATAATTTTAATGAGCTGTTTACACAACATTTATCTGATCTCTCATGACAAGTTATTTAATTGTAATGCTCTCAAGTTGAAAAATAATATACATTTATTACACGGTATCTTAAACGATTAAATGCTGTATCATGAGTCGTGTGGGTTCGATTCCCAGCCAGGTGGAACATTTTTTTGATCGAGAAATATCCGCCCGAGTCGTTGTGTTCGTCTAATATTATTCATTTCGAATTTATCTGATATATCCTTACATTCTGATTTTTCTGACCGAGAAATATCCGCCCAGGTCGTTGTGTTGATTTTATTTCGAATTTATCTAATATATCCTAAAATACTGTTAGTGGCCGAAAGCAAAAAAAAAAATGTTTTAGTCAAATTAATTCAGTATTTTCCGTAGAAAAACTGTTCAAAAATATGGCACTAACTTTAATACATTTTATTAATTAGTAATTTAATTCTAAATTAAAACCTTTCGATCACTTGGTATTATGTATAAATTTATTTGATTTTATATATTTATGCTCATTGGCAGAGAAGCTTTTATTGAATTGATTCTTTGATAAAAGCGTAAAGTCCTAATGAGTTCCGTGTATCAATAATAGAATCAAATTGTCGAAACGTTCCTTTGTAATGATTCACATTAATCTTTAATGCCCGCTCGTCTTAACTCTTTAACATTTTATGACCCATCTAATTTATTAACGAATCGATTTTTAGAAAATAGTTCGCAGTTTTACATGATTGGTTTTAGCTTTTAAAAGTTCGCTGCAAGTGGACAACTAATAAACTTTAGTGTGTAAACACTCGTTTTATTTTGAACGCGACAAAACTACCCCACTTGTTAAATTAAATAACATTCCGACCTATTAAAATAATATTTCTAAAAATAATAAAAGGGGATTGTTATATTATTAATAATTTGTATTTACTAGTTAATTTTTTGTATTAATAAGCGAACTTTGAAGTTTCATAAATGTAAATATATTTTTTTCAGAGTTGGCTATGAGATAAATGAGGTATGTCGCATATTATTACGTCATGAGACTTTGAATTAGATTTTAAAAAATGAATTAATCTCAGACATGACTGCTATGTTTCTCTCTCTCAGGCACTCAACAACAAAATATATTGATTAAAACACTTGGTTTAGTTTCACTGTTTTTATTTTTCTTTCATTATTAACGGAATAGCATGTTTCATATATGGTGGATGCACCGGGCATACATAATCTGAATTAATTTTATACCATGAAATTTATTTCTGAAATAATATTTTACATCCGAAATATATCACAAATGATCACAGGACCGAACATTCTCTCTGTTGTGGCTAGGGCGAAAGGGCACACAGAAACAGACAGATAAATAGTGTAACTACACTAAGTCGTCATCCCCTATGTGTGGTCGGGGGTTGTTTTCAAGAATAATTCAGGGAGTTTTTGCTAATACGAGCCGATTATTTAAATTTATCGCCGCGCCTAGTTTTACGGCGGAGTATCATTGTGCGAAATGTCATAATTCAAATTTATTTTCATTTGTTCCTTTTTCGAAATTCGCCTGCAAAAAAACTGCACTGAAGATAATTTGAAAAATATGGAAATTAAATGCTGGCTGCGGAGTAGGTATGGGGATTTTTAGAGTACTATTTGAGACCACTCGGCGAATAAATTGAACTAAGAATTAACTTCATGCTAATTTGTTCCAGTTTATGTCTATTTGAGCTTCCGTGGTGCGACTCAGGATCAAATATGGCCGACTGGAGGAGTTTTATTATTTATTTCGAATTGATAACAATGGCCAATTTGGATTAAATTTAAGATGGGATTATTGTAAAACAGGCGTGTAATATTAATTTTACAAATGAATTCCGTTATAAGGGATCGGAGGGATAGCCTTTTGACCGGATAAGTGAATACCTAATATTCTTGCCTTTAAACGCCCAGCTGCTCGTTTAATGCATATTCATTCGCACCGTATACATATTTTATAATTCAAATAAATAATAATCTCTATGTGATACCGTAATATTTTAAATACAATCATTTCGACGACTCGAAAGAAAAAATAAAAACGATTGCCATCGACTTGAAATTTCACAAATTTATTCAAAATTAACTTGTGATTACGATTCTACAAAAATCTGTAAACAAGGCATCCCTAAATTTTAAACAGAGCGTGAAAGTGCTATAAAAAAATATATTTTCAAAATTTCATAACTCAACTGAAAATTGATGCACATTCAAAAACCAAAATTATTTTGAAAGATCGACGTCTTGTGAAGTGAACTAAATTTTTGTAGGATTTTATCCGTGCGTTTCGTATTAATTTTTAATTTTTTGCGCTCGTGAATTCGTCATTAAAAAAATACATTTTCAAAAATAAATAACTCGATTGAAAATTGCTGCACATTAAAAAACCAAATTTATTTTAAAATATCGATGTCTTGTGAAGTGAACTAAATTTTTGTAGGATTATATCCGTGCGTTTCATATTAATTTCGAATTTTTTGCGCTCGAGAATTCGTCATTAAAAAAAATACATTTTCAAAAATTCATAACTCGCCTAAAAATTGGTGCACATTCAAAAACCAAAATTATTTTGAAAGATCGACGTTTTGTGAAGTAAACTAAATTTTTGTAGGATTTTATCCGTGCGTTTTATATTAATTTTTATTTTTTTGCGCTCGAGAATTCATTGAAAAAAATACATTTTAATAATAATAATAATATATTTACGGGATTCACCCTGTACATTAAAGTATTAATTAGAATATAAAATATAAAACAAAATATAAAATAAAATATAAATATAAAATATGAAAATACAAAAATTAAAATTACAATTTAAAATTTCAAATTTTAAAAAATTCATAACTCAGCTGAAAATTGATGAACATTTAAAAACAAAAATTATTTTGAAAGATCGACGTTTTGTGAAGTAAACTAAATTTTTGTAGAATTTTATCCGTGTGTTTCTTATTAATTTTTAATTTTTTGCGCTCGTGAATTCGTCATTGAAAAATACATTTTCAAAAATTCATAACTTGACTGAAAATTGCTGCATATTTAAAAATCAAAATTATTTTGAAAGATCGGCGTTTTGTGAAGTAAACTTAATTTTTGTAGAATTTTATCCGTACGTTTCATATTAATTTTTAATTTTTTGCGCTCGAGAATTCGTCATTCAAGAAATAAATTTTCAAAAATTAATAACTCGACTGAAAATTGCTGCACATTAATAAACCAAATTTATTTTAAAAGATCGATGTCTTGTAAAGTAAACTAAATTTTTGTAGGATTTTATCCGTGCGTTTTATAATAATTTTTAATTTTTTGCGCTCGAGAATTCATCATTGAAAAAATACATTTAAAAAAATTCATAACTCAACTGAAAATTGATGTACATTCAAAAACCAAAATTATTTTGAAAGATCGACGTCTTGTGAAGTGAACTAAATTTTTGTAGGATTATATCCGTGCGTTTAATATTAATTTCGAATTTTTTGCGCTCGAGAATTCATCATTGAAAAAAATACATTTTAAAAAATTCACAACTCGACTGAAAATTGCTGCACATTAAAAAAATAAATTTATTTTGAAATATCGATGTCTTATGAAGTAAACAAAATTTTTGTAGGATTTTATCCGTGCGTTTCATATTAATTTTTAATTTTTTGCGCTCGTGAATTCGTCATTGAAAAAATACATTGCTGTACATTCAAAAACCAAAATTATTTTGGAAGATCGACGTCTTGTGAAGTGAACTAAATTTTTGTAGGATTTTATCCGTGCGTTTAAAATTAATTTTTAATTTTTTGCGCTCGTTAATTCGTCATTGTAAAAATACATTTTCAAAAATTCATAACTTGACTGAAAATTGCTGCACAATAAAAAAAACAAATTTATTATGAAGTAGCAATGTCTTGTGAAGTGAACTAAATTTTTGTAAGATTATATTCGTGCGTTTTATATTAATTTTTATTTTTTTGCGCTCGAGAATTCGTCATTGAAAAAATACGTTTTCAAAAATTCATAACTCGACTGAAAATTGCTGCACATTCAAAAACCAAATTTATTTTGAAAGATGGACGTCTTGTGGAGTGAACTAAATTTTTATAGGGTTATATCCGTGCGTTTCATATTAATTTTTAATTTTTTGCGCTCGAGAATTCGTCATTAAAAAAATACATTTTCAAAAATTCATAACTCGACTAAAAATTGCTGCACATTCAAAAACCAAAATTATTTTGAAAGCTTGAACGTCTTGTGAAGTGAATTGAATTATTGTAGATTTTTTTCTTGTAAATTTTGAATTACAGATTTAAAATGTCATAAATTTAGAACTTTTAACTGTTGATATTGAAAACGAAAAAAGTGTGTATTACTGATTTTATTTTGTGTTAACACATACACATGCTTTATAATTTTATAATTTCAATAAAACAAAAATTCCGTGATTTGAAAAAATATCATACTTTTCGTCTTCTACAATTTTCTAAAATTTTCTAAATTGTAGAAGACGAAAAGTATAGTATTTCTCATTTTATAATTTCAAGTTAAAAATTGGTGTTATTAAAAGAAAAGTGCTATATATTTTTTCTACCATCAGCAATATATCAAATGAAGATGTATTTTGTACAAACAAATTGTGTTAAGGTGCACCTAATAATTGTAATACAATGCAGACAAGTTGTAAGTTTTGGCCTAGACATGCAACTTATTTTCACGTGAACCAACTAACATAAAATATACACGTGTAACATAATAGCTATTACTAAGAAAGCATCAAGTGTAATTGTTTGAAAAGGAAAACATCAGGGCTATAATTGCCAAGATTATATATTTATGGTGTGACGACAGAAGCGACCTTTTGCAGATCCACGGTATTTTATATGTTTGATGAATTTCCGATGGGCGAAGGGAATTTATTTATTTGTTTCACGTGTTTCCACCCTATTGCACCCTATCTCTAACCCACTATCCTGAGGGAATATGATAGATTTTGTATACTCGGCCGTAGCTTAAATACAGGGCTTTCTCTCGTGTCAACCTAAGGATAACTGATGTAATCTTCGCTCCGTTTTTGATAAGTGAATACCTTGTGAAAATATTTTAGAGCGCGACGTCTCCCTTCTGGCCCTTTTTTTAAACGGAACTGGAAAAATAGATTTTCATGCTTTAAAAATTGAACTGGTATATATTTCTTTATTTCTTTAAAAAAACTTTTGTGTGGCCTTCACATTCCTGTTTTGAGGTAACATCGTAATATGTTGCACCTTCTGCCTCCAGATTATTTTTTGGTATAGCTCTTTGCTACTTCAAATTACCTATTTTATTAAATATTGTTTAACCATCAGAACACCTACAGATTGGTTTCGACCTTTCAGGTCTCATCAGTGTAGGGGAAACGGGAATTATTATTGGAATATAAGTATTCCAAACACCGCAAAAGTGGCGGAATCTATTGACTGGATGCTGTACTGAACCCAATACTATCTGCTGGAAACAGTTCTCATGAAAATAGTAGATTCAACTGTATTTACATAAACTTATATTGGGTGAACAAATAGAACACAGAAAGCAGAGCAGAGTGTTTACATTCTTGGACTTGTGAACAAGTGCCCCGTGTGTGAAACTAAAGTTCATCCTTAAAAGCCGTTTTTCTTACAAAGATGGGGAAAAATTGAGGCTTCTTTAATAAACATAAATTACAGCATATTTATTAAGAAATAATTCTATGTTTCATTGTTTGCTATAAAGCTGACCACATGGACATGTATCCCAGGCCAAGAAAAAGTGTTTCCGAAAGAACAATTTTTTTGCGATACATTTGTTGGTCATTAAATCTGCTATAGAATAACCATTCGTATGGTTTATGAAAGTTAACAAACGTCCTAGTTATTGGCCACAACTTCTGGCTGAATCTGCATGCATATATAGCCGCATTTAATTCACCCGCCCTCTCTGACACAATGATAAGGTGTTTGTTTACAGCGTACGTGATCTCTGTTGGAAATCAGAACGAACAAAAAACAACATAAATTTAATTTACGAACGCAAATATAATTTAAATATTTCCGTAATCATTCTCACTTAATATTCTGCTCAGACATTTAATCATGTTATACTGCGTAAAAATATTTAATCAATTGGACTTTTCAGCCTTTCGTATATTTTTATGTTGCGTATTCAATTACTTAGACATTTTTATTATACCATTGTTGTTAGATGTTATCATGCTGAAATCGCGAAGGTCATAACTACAACTACAACAGTACAATATAGCACGATGATTCAGTTAATAAAACGTAGGAAAAAATGATAAATCAGATTTGAAGCGTAATCTATAATCACATCGTTTAATGGAATGAAAAGCACGCAATGTGACTATAACATCTCGGAATGAATGGGATAATTAAAAGGGCCATAAATATTAATTAAAATGCGAAAGGTGTTTGATTATTCCGGTATTTTTATGGGGTATAATTACGGTTTCGTGTCGAATGTTTCAATTATAAGTAACGGAGACGAGTAGCTGATCTACAGTTTTAATTGTGACATTTTATAGGGAGTTTTCATGCAATACTTATAATATCATTTTAAACACGATATATATATATATATATATATATATATATATATATATATATATATATATATATATAAACGGTGTATATGCTATCGGCGTGCAGGTCAAATATTAATTAGTGTGTAGATGTACGGAACAGGCAGAGACAGAACATTATTCAATAGAGGTCGCTAAACCACATCCAATATATATATATATATATATATATATATATATATATATATATATATAGTAAAAAAATCGAAGAAAAATCCTCGTATCTTATAAATATATTTATTATATTTTTATATATTTTCTTCAATTTTTTTACTATTCTCCAACAAGTACGACCGTTACTTCCCTCCAGCATCTATATATATATATATATATATATATATAATATTTTATAAAACTACAATTCAATAATGTGTGTTTTTTGTTAGCTTTTATCAGCCTTGAACCTTTAGTCCCATAAAACGTTCGTATTTTTACCTTTTAAGAGATTTTATCCATTCATAACCTTTCGCTTGTAGTTTATATGCATGTGAACAGGTCATAACTATAGTATAATGCGACATATAGCTGAAAATTGGAGTAATTAGTTTATACTGTTTGGTTTATTTTTAATTCCATTTTATTCTGGGATTTCGTTCTATTTTCACTTCAATTGGAACTCTAATATAAAATGCAAATTTGCGGCTATAAACGGAAATGTGAATCATGTTAACATGCTTTGTAAGTCCCATAATTAAATAACATATTTGTTTTACGTTAAAAAAAATTCATATACTTGGTGAAACATTATATTAATACACTGGAGGAAAAAAAAATACACTTGAAATTCGTGAAATTTTGACCATATTCAAACCGTCAATAACTTTGTGCCAAATCGTCGTAGGAACTTCGTTTTTTGAGCGCTGCGCAGGTAATAGAATACATTTCAATGCCCCTTTGTTGGATCGAGTCGACACATTTTTTCCAACTCGGTACAAGTTGCCGAAGTTGGGCGTTTTTTGCCCAAAAACGTGTTTTTTTGTTCGAGGGTTGAAGGGTTCGAAAAGGAATCATTCCAATCTGAGTTTACACCCTTAAAGTAGAGCCAAAATGGGGATCATCAAATTTGAGTTATGTGCGAAAAATTTTAAAATGCACTTTTTTTTCAAATACCCATAACTTGGTGCCAAATCGTCGTAGGAACTTCGTTTTTTGAGTCCTGCATAGGGAATTGATCAAATTTTAATACCTTTATGGTGGATCGAGTCGACAAAAATTTTCCAACGCTGTAGACATCGTCAAAGTTGGACATGGTTTCCAGAAAAAACTTTTTTTTCACAGAGGCGCTAGAGGGGGGCGGAAGCGGTTACGCTTAATTTAGCGTGCATGACTTTGAAGAAGACACTTCAAAGTTTTTCGCCCTCAAAAATTCATCAAAATCGATTAAAAATATCGCGGTTTGAAAATGGTCGAAATTTCACGAATTTTAAGTGTTTAATTTTTTTTCCTTCAGCATATATTTGTATTGTATTGAATGAATGTTACCTTCAGTAAATATAAGTTTATAATTCAAAGTTCTTATTGTATTCTCTTTATTTATAGTATAGCAGGGGCGGCTCGTTATATAGATCCTATGAACCATGGCACTACCTGTAGTTTCAAGCTAAGCAAGAATTTTCAACACTTTTTCACCAGTTTAAATGTTGAACAACGCCGCATAACTTTAATGAATAGAGAAAAATCGAAATGCATTTGTTTCCAAACGCAACGTATATTGTATAAGTGGCACCATCAAGATGTTCCACGAGCTGCCACTGTAGTATAGTAGCACAAACGGCGGTTGATGTTTGTCAAGATATGATTTTTTTAATTATAAAATGCGCACGTATGCTCCATCTACGAGCAGACTAAAATACTCATATGTTAAAGGTAGCAACGCCAAAGTGGCGGAATCTATTGCCTGAATGCTGTACTGAACCTAATCCCAGTGGCTTAATAACCGACATGATATGGAAATGCCAGTAACAATAATAATTTAAACGTTAAATATTGTTTCCCGGTCTGTAGGTGTTCTGATGGGGAAACAATATTTAATGTTTATATTATTATTGTGGCACAAAGGACCAACGAATGTTGTAAGTGCTGCGACCATTTGGTCGCCCTCCACAAACCATCATCATCATATTATTACTGTTACTAGCATTTACATTTCTTGTCGGTGGTTAAGCCACTCGGATGGTTCAGTACAGCATTCAGGCAATAGATTCCGCCACTTTGGCGTGTCTACCTTTAACGGTGTTTGAAATAGTTATATTCCAATATTAATCACTGTTTCCCAATCAGCAACTAACTACACTGATGGAACCGAAAAAGTCGAAACCGGTCTGTAGGTGTTCTGATGGGGAAATAATATTTAATGTTTACTCTTTATGCTCTTATTGTATTTTAACTTTTTATCTAGTTGTTGAAGGGTGAATAATTGTATCCCGAGTAAGACGCACGTGTTTTAGTTAGAGTCATCCATATATTAATAGTAATGGGAAATATTACAATGTTGATGACCTCGTAGTCAATGTAGTAAATTTTAATTAATATATAATAATATATATATATATATATATATATATATATATATATATATATATATATATATATATATATATATATGTATTATAGATGCTGGTGGGAAGTAACGGTCGTACTTGTTGGGAATAGTAACAAATTTTTTCGAAGAAAAGTCCTCGTATCAGGGAATCCGACCAAAAAGGGGTGTTAATAAGTCATCTATTTATCATATACCGAGCTTTCGCAAATCTTTATTTGCTTCATCAGGGTGATGCTACAATTAATAAAAAGTATAATTAGCGCAAAAGAAAAGTTAAAGGTTATGTGCGAGCATGTGCTGAAGGCTGAAAAGTTATTACTTACATGTAAGATTAAAAATAAACTACCGCACTTAGTGAACTATATATATATATATATATATATATATATATATATATATATATATATAAAAGATTTTAAAGAAAATGTCTACCATCTGGAGTCAGATGATTAAAGGATCGACACATAATGTTTGTATATTGGCGGCATTTTCTCTTTTTTGAGGCTTGTTCATCACCTCGGACCTTTTTTGTCATCAAAAGGACGAGATGTGGTGAGGAAAAATTGCAGTTTCCCCCCCGCCCCGCGCTCGCATGTTTTTAGTAGTTTGACCCCGGCTCCATCTCAGTGCAGAGCTTCAAAAGGGACCGCATCCAGTTACGAAAAAATGTCGGGGCTGGACTACTGACGAATTAATCGAATCAAATCGGTTCACCCTCTTGTTGTTTCATTCGATTACGACAAATTCACATTACTTCTTGTCATGATGAACGACTATTATGAAGAGAGCTGTTCAGCAAGTAAGCTTAAGGTTACAATAATCATAGCGTTTACTGTTTCAATTCGTCGATATTTTCTAAATAAATTTGTATTGATTTTAGATCTATTATTACTTAGGGATACTTTATAATAATAATAATAATAATTTTTGCATGGGAGACTGGTTCATTCTGCCAGAGTTTTCAATTAACTATATATATTTCTAATTATTTATTATATAATGATGGGGGGGACATACACTGGACATCCAAGGACCCGCACGGTCATTACTTCGTTCCGAAAAACTGACCGCACGCATGGGATTTGAACCCACGACCACGAGGCCCGTGAGCAGGAGCTCTACTCACTAGGCCATCGCTTCCCCTCGCGAAAAGTTAGTTTCCACAAACAATAAGCATACCGTTAACAGATATATGTATACGTCTTCTTATTCTGCTAGATACCGTTGCTGTTAACATATATATAACGTTTTAGGCCAATCTAAAGCCGCATTACATAACACCGCAGCGAAAGGGTTAAATTGTAGACGACGAAAAGTATCGTATTTCTTATTTTATTGCATTTTTCTAAGTCAGCGAATTTGTATTTTATTGAATAGATCTATGTTGCTAAGATCGTACAAGTAAATAAAATAAAGTCAGAATCATGAAATATATAAATGCTATATACAGAAATAACAATATTTGGCCATGTGCCACCCATGTATCCCTCACATCGGTCCATAAAATTTTAAAATTTTTCATCGCGCCGTAATAATGATGTATCGACTTTACATGACCCTGCTTAACAAATGGCCCCTATAAAGTTTCTCGACACATTACTTGCATGTATGCACACAGTAATTCACCAGCGAATATGAAAATAAGTTGTTGGCAGATAATTATAATTTTCTTTAACAACAAAATACCTTAACACGTGCAAAGCCGTCACTGCGAAATTATTTTGTGGCATGAAATCGTAATACCCGTGCACGTCATACCACCAGCAAACGTGCGTTCCGAAATAAAATAATTAGTTTTAAACATAACATACAGTACTGAATTGTTATTTATATCCAATTTCAAAAGAAGTCGATAATGTGTATACATTTATATAATGAAATATTGCTTTATTGCCCGGCGCATGCACCATTTCCAAAACCAGACCTGACATAATTATAATAGTAAATATGTTTTGTTTTTGTTTTTATTTATTGAACAATAAAATATACAGGTATTGCAGTTAAGTCAAGAAAAAAAGAAAAACACAATATAATATTACAATTACTGATCATATCAATATGAAATAGTGTAGTAAATTTAATGGATAATGGAGTCACTTGAATTATATATTGCATTACTTTTTAGGAATGATTTTATCTTTTGTTTGAAGGAAACAATATTTTTCTAAAGGCTGACGATCTGGGTCGATAGCCATTGAACAGGAAAAAAGAAATTTTTTACTGTCTATCATTCTTTCATTGTACTTTTTTATTTCTGTAAATAAAGATGTTGTATATATTTTTTTCTAATCGAACGCTTATTAATCCGTGCGTGGCATTTAAAAAAATTTGCAATCCCTTTCTGCAAGTGTATTTAACAATTACAAACTATCAAAAAAACTGTGACCGATATTACTTATATATTTTTTTAATATTGAACAGAAATACGTGGCTGACGCATTTCTGGGCATTAAAAAAAATTGCAATGCCTTCC
Organism: Ocypus olens; assembly: GCA_910593695.2. NCBI lineage: Eukaryota > Metazoa > Arthropoda > Insecta > Coleoptera > Staphylinidae > Ocypus > Ocypus olens. The sequence goes on along the minus strand of OU343057.1, from coordinate 2,624,973 downwards.
AGTGAGTACATTTAACAACTACCTTTCTACAGGTATATTTAGCAAATACAAATTGTCAAAAACCCATGAAAATTGATCAAATTTTTTTTTTATGGAGCAGCTCATTAATCCGTGTTTGGCATTTAAAAAAATCGTAACTCAAAAAAGGCATTGCGAAAAAAATATTTTAGTTTTGCAATGCCATCCAGCAAGTGTATTTAACAATTACAAACTGTCAAAAAACCGTGACCGATATTACTTATATTTTTTTTTAAATATTAAACAGAAATCTGTGGCAGGTGCATTGCAATAATTTCTACGGTAAAATAAATATAAAATACATTTTATACCCATTGCACGTGTAAGTTTGTATTTGTATTTCTTGGAATATTCAATTAGATTACCGTCCGGTAATAAATTCGTTAGCCGGACGGAGAGCGCTATTGGTTTCACATAAATCGGTGTCTGTAATAGATGTTATTGTGGATTAGGAAAAATAGAGGGATATTGGATTAAAAGGAGGAGGGTCCTGTTTTTTTGCAAGTTTCTGGGGATCGAATAGGCCAGTTTGTAAATAAAGCTTAGCAGATTCAAGCCGAGTCCGTGCGGTGCGACTAAGGACCTAAGTTTTTTCCTTTACTACTGATGAGAAAAGAATGTAGTTGGGCCGAATGCGAGTTTTCGGTAGTTTCTTTCAACTTGTTTCGGGTGTATTAACTTAAAGTTAGTGTAGGGACTATATAGGAACAATTCTTTCCGATATTTTAAATAATAATAACAATAAAATGTTTTCTCTACGACGCAAATAATTTTGCACCGAGTCTATTCAATATATTACACGATTGGTATGCATTTAATTATAGTGGATTCTTAAAAAGAAAGGGCTGTGGTGGTCTAGTAAGTAGTGGCCCTTGGTGCGGGTTCAAGTCCTATCCGGGCGGTCATTTTTTTAACGTAGAATCGGCATACGGGTCTATGGACGTTTGGAGCTTGACACTTAAAGGGCAATGTTAAAAAACCTCGTTTTTAAAAGTAGTTAAAAATGGTCATCGTTGACAGTTAGAAATGTTCATTTTTAACAGTTGAAAATTCATTTTTGGCAGTTATAAATGGTCATCTTTAGCGGTTAAAAATTATCATTTTTGCAGTTTAAAATTGTCATTTTTGGCAGTAGAAAATCGTCATTTTTGGTAGTTGAAAATTTACTTTTTGGCTTCTGAAAATTCATCATTCTGTACGATGACCTTTTTCAACTGTCAAAAATAATAATTTTTAGCTACCAATAATGAAAATGTTCAACCTCCAAACAAATTTAATGCGAAAATTGATCATTTTTAGCAACCAAAAACTTCAATTTTAAACTGTCAAAAATGAAAATTTTCAACTGGCAAAAATGACAGTCTTCAATTGCCAAAAACTACAATTTCCAACTGTCAAAAATAAAAAAAAATCACTGCTAACGATGACCATTTTAACTGGCAGAAAATGTAATTTTTAACTATAACGATGATCATTTACAACGGCCGAAAATGACAATTTTAAAATGCCAAAATTTTCAACATGCCGAAAATGACTATTTTAAAATTCCAAACGTGTAAAAACTTCAATTTTCAATTGTCAAAAACTATAAAAATTGACAGTGTTTGACTGTCATTTTTGGTACTTGAAAATGACAATTTTAAAATGCCAAAATTTTCAACAAGCCGAAAATGACTATTTTAAAATTCCAAAATTTTTAACATGTAAAAACTTCAATTTTCAATTGTCAAAAACTATAACAATGATCACAGTTAAAAATGGTCATATCTGGTTCTTGAAAATTTACTATTTTGGTTTCTGAAATTTTTTCTCAATTTTTGGCAGTTTAAAACTCTAGTTTTTGGCAGTGAAAATTCTCAATTTGATACCTGAAAATCATTATTCCTGGTCATCGTTGGCAATTAAAAATAAGAATTTTCAGCTACCAAAATTGATCATTTTCAATTGCTAAAAACTACAATTTTAAACTGCCAAACATTGAGAAAAAAGCCAAAAAAATACATTTTCAAGTACCAAAAATGACAGTCAAAAACTGTCAATTTTTATAGTTTCTGACAATTGAAAATTGAAGTTTTTGCACGTTAAACATTTCGGCATTTTAAAATTGTCATTTTCGGCAGTTGCAAATGATCGTCGTTAGTAGTTAAAAAATCATTTTCTGCCAATTTAAATGGTCATTGTTAGCAGTTAAAAATTTTTATTTTTGACTGTTGGAAATTTTAGTTTTTGGCAATTGAAAACTTCCATTTTAGCAGTTTAAAGTGAAGTTTTTAGTTGCTAAAAATTTTAAATTGTAGTGTTTGGAGGTTGAACATTTTCATTACTGGTAGCTAAAAATTATTATTTTTGACAGTTGAAAAAGGTCATCGTTCACTTTTAAACTGCCAAAATTGACAAAAAATAAATTTTCAACTACCATAAATGACGATTTTCTACTGCCAAAAATGACAATTTTAAACTGGAAAAATGATAATTTTTAACTGCTGAAGATGACCATTTATAACTGCCAAAAATGACTATTTTCAACTGTAAAAAATGAACATTTTTGAATTTTAAAATTGTCATTTTCGGCAGTTGCAAATGATCATCGTTAGTAGTGAAAAATTTCATTTTCTGCCAGTTAAAATGGTCATAGTTAGCAGGTTAAATTTTTTTATTTTTGACAGTTGGAAATTATAGTTTTTGGCAACTGAAGACTTCCATTTTAGCAGTTTTTGGTTGCTAAAAATGATTCGCATTTAGAAATTGTAGTGTTTGGAGGTTGAATATTTTCATTATTGGTAGCTAAAAATTATTATTTTTGACAGTTGAAAAAGGTCTTCGTTTACTTTTAAACTGCCAAAATTGACAAAAAGTAAATTTTCAACTACCAAAAATGACGATTTTCTACTGCCAAAAATGACAATTTTAAACTGGAAAAAATGATAATTTTTAACTGCTGAAGATGACCATTTATAACTGCCAAAAATGATTATTTTCAACTGTAAAAAATGAACATTTTTTCCAGTTGAAATTTGTTATTTTTGACAGTTTAAAATTGAAGTTTTTGGTTTCTGAAAATTATCCATTTTTGCATTTCAAAATTGCAGTGTTTGAACGGTGAAAATTTTCATTATTAATAGCTAAAAATTAAAAATTTTGACAGTTGAAAAAGGTCATCGTTGGCAGTTAAAAAAAATAATTACTGCCAGTTGAAAATTGTCATTTTTGCCAATTGCAGATGGGCATTGTAAGCAGATAGAAAAATTTTTGACAATTAAAATGGCCATTGTTAACAATTGAAAACTGTCATCTTTGACGGTTGGAAATGGAGGTATTTAGCAGTTGAAAACAGATTTAAAAATTGTTTTAGATAAAAGTTGAATGGTTTAGAGGGAAACATACAGTAGTAACATAGTGACCTTATCAATTGAAAACTGTCATTTTTGACGGTTGGAAATGGAGGTATTTAGCAGTTGAAAATAGATTTAAAAATTGTTTTAGATAAAAGTTGAATGGTTTAGAGGGAAACATACAGTAGTAACATAGTGACCTTGGCTTGACCTTGCAAAATCTACTAAGGTCAGGTGAACATCAAAGTGCGCGCTGTATCTCGAAAACGAATACAGGATTTAACATGAAACTTTGAACATAGGTCTTATTTGATAATCCCAATAATCAAAAAGCTTTTGGTAAAATTTCGTACACCAGAAGTGGATGTTTACCTTAACCGTCTTTTGTTTCTTTTCGATAATTTTTTTAAATATGAAAGTATTATGATACAGTTCTTTGTGGTTTCTTTCATACCACTCGCGTATGTTATTTTATTTGTCAACCAAGTCATTCCGGGAGATATTCATATAACCAAAATCGTGTTGTTATTAAATTAAAAATCTTCCACATCGTATCTAGTAAAAAGCAACATATCACGGCGTAAGTGCTAATTTCACGGTGTTTATTCCAGTTGAACGTAAATATAAAAAGGGTTTATGGATCCCGAGATGGCAATGGTTTTTCTTAAATAAAGGTGTTCGCTATAAGAAAATGCGGACGTGAAAAGACAAGAAGCTAAAACTAAAAGCCAGGTTTAGAGTGTAGTAACGTTGTGCGCACACGAATAGATTATTTTAATGCGGCGATACGAGTGTAAGATATTTCGTCAAAAACATATTAAAATTTTCACTTATTTTGCAGTATTTTGTAAATATTCACGTCGGCATTCGGTATTGTGGGTGTGGTAATGCTTTAGCCAGTGAGTCTGGCTAGGCGAACGAACAGGCGTTGGCCAATAAATTTAATATACAACTTCAAGTCTTCCACAGTAATGGAACTGTTAGTTTTACGTTCAAAATGAAATCGAGAAGGGAAAACTTGTACCGTAACAGTTTTTACGAGAACCAACTCTCTTTATAAGCTTGCATTTGCTTCATATTACTTTATCAACTTTCTTAAATTAAAAGATATTTCGCAATATCCCGCTGTGCATTTTTGTAGCCAAATAACTGAACTCCTATTGTTGTAAAATTTGACTTCATGAAAATTTATTTTTATTCACACATTACAATTCATTTGGTCAGAACAGTGATTGATAGGATTAACCAAAAATGTAAACGTTCCCAAGTAATAAATGGAACGGAAATAATATTTTTATCAATTTTAGAGATCGTTGTAGAAGTAGCACAGAATCGAGCAAGGCCTTTTCTCTTCAACTTAACACATAATTTGAATACGTTTCCCCGGTAGTGACAAACCGACTTTTAAACAGGACTTATTACAATAATCAAGATTCATTCCCTTCATATTTCATTAGGGCATGCGTGTTGAACTCCTTAAAGATCTTGTAATGAATGAATTATGGCACCGTCCACTATAAATTACAGCTTTAATATCACCACGAGAAAGTGCGATGCTGCGGATTGAAGGATGGAAGAATATTCCAGATGTTACTGTGCTATCTGCATTATTGACAACTGTGCGGTTTGTTGTCACGGCTATAAATCATTGGAACATGGCAAAAGTATTTCCTTGAATATTATATCGTTATCCGAGAATAATTGTAGTTTGGTAAATCAATTAGTCGTGAATGGGTAATGGAATTATGGTGTAATCTAGACTATTAATCCTGTCATATATCTGGGAGCTTAAGTTTTCGCTTTGTATCGGGATAATTTAAACATCTTATTAAAATATGTTGACCCAATACTTGGCCAAGTGTCAGAGTCAACTTACTCATCTCCCGGACTTGCCGAAAGACTAATCTCTTCAAGTGAAAAGTTTATCTAACTAAATTGAGGTTCGTGTTTATCGACCATCTGAATGCATTTACTTGAAATGCCATTCCGATTAGTTTGCATGGATATTAACTACTGGCACTAGTTTGCAATTACTCGGCGTACTATATATGCTATGAGGCCTGGACCATGGAGTAATTGTAGATATATAAGTTGTACATACTCTGTACTTGAATGGATACGTCTTATACATAATGCGCCTGGCATGTACTAACAAATATAATGGAACGTACGAACGATATATTATCTATTTACATATCGACCAAATAATAATATATAAGTATGAAATAATATATGCAACGGATTACAAAATTTGTCTAATCAGATTTCGGATATCTCTATAAATTAAAAAAAAAACAATTTTGCTGCTCACTGAAATTTTTACTGTCCGCGAACGAGTTAAATCAAGTAAAAGGAACTGCTGAAGTAGACAATGGCATACCTTTAAACTAATTATTTTATTGCGTACGTATTGAATTTCTGTATAAAACATTAAACGAATTCTACAAGAATTTGGAACAGAGTGAATGAAATATTAATTAATAACACTCATAAAAAATGGCAAAAAAACTTTAAAAATTTACTCGTAATTGATTGTACTTTAAGTTACAGGCGAAATCTAAAACCATTCCTTCACTTGATTCCCAGATAATCGGACGAGAGAAGAGTTAGTTCTAATCCTGAAATTGCACCTTTCTTTGGTCGTTAAAAAACATACAAAAACAATTGCCACATCCTCGAAACTTCGTAAATGTACTCAAAATTGATTGTATTTTAAGTTACAGGCAAAATCTAAAAACATATCTTCACTTGATTGTTAGGTAATCACACGAGAGAAGAGTTAGTTTTAATCCTGAAATTGCGCCTTTCCTTGGTCGTTAAAAAAAAATACAAAAACAACTGCCGCACCCACGAAACTTTAAAAATTTACTTAAAATTGATTGTACCTCCAGTTACAGGCAAAATCTAAAAACATCCCTTCACTATGTTCCCAAATAATCACACGAGAGAAGAGTTAGTTCTAATCCTGAAATTACACCTTTCCTTGGTCGTTAAAAAAAATACAAAAACAATTGCCGCACCCACGAAACTTTAAAAATTTTCTTAAAATTGATTGTACCTCCAGTTACAGACAAAATCTAAAAACATCCCTTCACTATGTTCCCAAATAATCACACGAGAGAAGAGTTAGTTCTAATCCTGAAATTACACCTTTCCTTGGTCGTTAAAAAAAATACAAAAACAATTGCCGCACCCACGAAACTTTAAAAATTTATTCAAAATCGATTGTACTTTATGTGACGTGCAAAATCTAAAAACACCCCTTCACGAGATTCGCAGATAATCACACGAACGCGAATTTTGCAGTGAAAAAATTACAACAGATTTGAAGGTCTCGATTGCCTCAAGAGGTGATGAACTTAAATGTTTGATAAACATTACAAACAGAAACTATGGCATTCCGAACATTATAAGTTATTTTCGGCATTTCGAATTAAACGCGTATGCAAATTAGTTGGAAAGTATGAGTAAATCGCCCAAAAGTGTACGAAAGCGGCGCACTATATCAAGCTTGAAATTCCACTGAAAGGAATTGATAAACTTCATCCGATTATTCTTTGTATCATGCAATCGGGCTCGAACGTACGTACATTCTCTATAAAATAAAAGATATATAAGTTTACCTTTTCACGAACGATTGCTTATGTCTAAAGTAATTGCACAATCAGACCGATAATATTTTCAGTTCTTTAATATAATAAAAGTTTTAATTTCGATATAAAGAAAAGATTTAAATTTTTTAAACCACTTTTATTTAACTTTACGTGACTAGTTTCAAAAAGTTATTTTTTTTTCTTTGACTCTGGCAGGTGCCCTTCAGTCACATTGGTAATGTATTGTTTATATCAAATGAAATAGACATCCACAAACACCCATGCCTTCGCCGGGATTCGAACCCGGGACTCTCCGCATTAATACTGGCGCGCTAACGCACGCGGGCCGGCCAAAAACTTAAATGTTTTCTTTATTTCGAAATTGAAAATATACCTCCAAGATTCAAGAATGAATTGTTTTAATACTTACGTAAGGATAGTAATATGAAATAGATATTATTAAATATTGATTTAACTAGTCGAGAGTTTTTTATTTCATAGAATTAATATCTATTTCACAGTGGCGACTCGTGGAACATGTCGATGGTAGTGCGTATCCCTCTTTTTTTGAAGAAAAAAGAACGATTTATTTTCGTAGACCAAAGTAACTGGCGAAAAAATGTGTTAAGAATTAATTAAAAATTCTTGTTGACCTTGAAACTACAAGTAGTGCCATGGCTCCTTGGTTCTACATAACGAGTCACCCCTACTATTTCATATTACTATATTATTAATTTGATATAATATTGGAAACACTGAATAAAACACTTATTATGTTTTTTACCACAATTTATTTGATGTATGTACAAATATTACATATACATACATATCACGACTTAAGTTTCGACGTTTTACTGTCATTATCAAGTTGACTTGATAAGTAAGTGTTTTATTTAGTGTTTCTATAATGAATTACCACGTAGTAACGGTCGCAACCATCACCATGATTGATATAATATTGTTTAGTGTTTAGTTTTTTTGCATGTTAATTCACATTTATGAACATATACGAATGACTATGATGACCATCAATGTAGCAATGTTTCTGTTCCAGCTAACAGAATAGTTTCGATATTTTGTAATTTAAGGATTAAATATTAGTGTAATTAAAGGGCGCTTTAGTAAAGTAAAGCTGTCAGTTGAAAAAAATGGTCACAGAATTTCTTAAATTAGATAATTTTAATTGCTCGGAAATTAAAACTCGTCCTTTATCTGTGCATCTTATCCCGGGGTAGTCATTGTTTTCATTTCAAAAGGCTACAGTTTTCTCTTATCGAACTTGGAATAAATTTAATTTTAATTATTAAAATGGAGGTAAAAGCGCAACATGAGATCATTCTAATACGGTTTCATATTAGATTCTAGATATTGCTGTTATTAACTAATTTAGAATTTTCCTGTTAAATGAAATTAGTTTTATTCCCCGCGGAGAAACGGGAGGTATTAAAATCGCTTAAATTTTTATGAAACGTAATAGTAGATTTAGAATAAAGCTTACATCCGTGGTGACGTCAGCAATTTCCAGGCGAGATTCATTTTTTTTTTTTTTGTTAAAAAGGTGAATTGAACTTTGGAGAGTGCATCTTTCCCACAACCTCATGAAATTTCTAACCGTGCACTTCAGTCTACATGCACCTATGTACGCATACACATTCATTTAAGTCACGTCAGAGTTTGAAATACATTTAAAAAATAGACGAAAATGCATTATCCCGGGAAAACATACATATGTAAATCCCTGAAAATACCATTCACACCGCGCGCAAAATTCTTACGGTAAGATATTTCTAATATTTGCTAACCCTTGTCAGCGCGAGTATATCCAGGAGAGTACGACCCTAATTCAGATGATCATTGAAAAACTGTTACTATTACCATTAATTTGAAATTTGTTCAGAAAAAATAACTCAATTGCGGTATTGTGGCCAAATAATCACGCAGCGCGTGTAGACCGCATCGACGTATTTGCACTTTTTGGCGGGCGTCAATATTTAGCCAACAATCAAAATTAATTCGTGAAAATTTTGAGAATTTTATGCTCGCGGACGGTTCAATTTATTATTTAAAACGGTTTTTTAATCATTATTTTACAGCCGCCACGCCGCCAATCGACTGATTCGGAATTTTGATGGCGCCACGACCCGAAACAATTGTGTTTATTCCACCATAAATTTTGAGTAATATTTAAATATACAAACATTGAATCATTTTTACAATTGAAATGGTTTCAGTTTAGTCTAATGTTTTTTAAAACAATACAAGTGCTAGTAAGAGAAATACTGAAAGGAAACGTATAGATGCCAAACATTTCCTATCCTAACGGTTAGTTGGTTGTAAAATTCCGTTGCTGTCGTTGACGTGGAAACAGTAATTATTGTTTAGCAATATTATCGTTACTTTTAACACGTGTTAATAATATATCTTATAGTGTTTTTTTTTAATTCAGTTTATGTGGATGAAAAATTTAAGAAAGGATTCATAGTCGGATGCACCGAGCTTAATAATATCACATGCGATTTACCCTCAAGGGTTGTAAAGTGCTCAACTATACGTTAAACCAATAAAAGGAGATCATTCTCATAAGTATTCGGTACATCAAATAAGGATATATACTAACTACGTGCAATGATGTTTATACTAAAACTTCCTCAAAGGGTAATATCGGCCAAGTTTCAAATGTATACGTGCCATTTAAAGATGCCCGCCTTATATGAAATTCACAAATTTATGACGATTTTATCTATCTTCATATATTAATGCGGATGTTTACTACTTCCAGGTTATCTTTTATTCAATGCGACTTTTTACTACAAACAAATATTGATATATTTTGTAGAAGAGTTGTACGAATTTCGGGCGGGACCTTTATTACTATTAACTGTAGTATTTTATTACACAATTAGACTAAAAACAAATACACTCTTGCGAGCTTAAAAAAATCAAAAAAATCAAAATATTTTTATATATACACAGTATCTATGAGACAATGGCGGCTCGTGGAATATGTCAATGGTAGAGCCACTTATACAATTACCCTACCCCCCTTCAGAATGGTCTCTTAGGCTTGAAAAAAAAAATTCAAGAAAAATTAAATTGATTCGATTTTTAGTCGATTTACGAAAAAACAAATTTTGAGTATATCGGTTCCTGGAAGTCCCACAAACTTTTTTTTATAGACAAACAGTGTTCAGAATGGTTTCTTGGACTCGAAAAAAATTTTTAAAAAAATGTTGAAGAAAAATTAAATTGAATAGATTTTTATGCATTTCCAGTCGATTTAAGCGCTAATTACAAAAAAAGTAATTTTGCGTATCTCGGTTCCTGGAAGAAAAAACATTATAGACAAATAATGTTCAGAATAGTTTCTTGGACTCGAAAAATTAAAAAAAAAAATGTTGAAGAAAAATTCAATTTAATAGATTTTTATGCATTTCCAGTCGATTTAAGCACTAATTACAAAAAAAGTAATTTTGCGTATCTCGGTTCCTGGAAGAAAAAACATTATAGACAAATAATGTTCAGAATGGTTTCTAGGACTCGAAAAAAAAAATTAAAAAATGTTGAAGAAAAAATAAATTTAATTGATTTTTAGGCATTTCCAGTCGTTTTAAGCACTATTTACGAAAAAAGTAATTTTGCGTATCTCGGTTCCTAGAAGCCCCACAAAATTTTTTTATAGACAAATAGTGTTCAGAATGGTTTCCGACTTGACAAAAAAATAAAAATTTTCTTGAAGAGAAAAAAAAACGATTTATCTTCCTAGACCAAAGTAACTGGCGAAAAAGTGTTTTAAGAATTAATTAAAAATTCTTGCTGAGCTTGAAACTACTAGGCTCTATATAACGAGTACACCAGCAAAATAAATAATAATCCCATAAACATATAAATTATTCCCTTTTTCAAAACGACATTCGGAATGTGAATAACGACGGTTGTATGATCCTACTATTTCCAGCTGATCATGGGTTTCTAATGCTACATGCACCCTTATAATACATAGATATGTCTAGTAAATGGTCGTTGTTAGTGGCCATTTTCCGACAGTCGTGACGATGATAAATGAGGATAGACACAACGTCCATAATTTCAGCTTTTACCCAAATTTACTTAGTATAGCCTAACATAATCTGATCAAGCAAAACCCTTTACTATATACCAAGATAATTACAAACAATTCATTACAATAAATACCACCGCGTAAATCGTTGCGAATATATACAAATTTGTTGTATTAATTAGATATTTATAACACCTCTAAATTTTAACAAATGGTCGCCGGGTCTACGGTTGATCCGCGTTAATTTATTGATGCAGCGCCCGTTTTAACAGTTTTATGAGCGTTATTTGTCACAAAATTATTATTACGGTCAGGTTCGAAAATGTTGGAATTGTTATGCGGCATACAATTATGTTACATTTTTGTTCGTACTGTCGATGGTAAAGAATAGCCGTTGATTTTCAAATGCCAACCATGAATGTGCAATTTACTACGATAACAAGGTTATAATGTTACAGCGTGTGCATAATATCAAATCATAAAATGCAAAAAATTTAAAAAAATTTAAGGCCAATTATGATCATTATGTGAAAATGATTCAGATAATATTTTAAATAACATTAAATATTGTTTCCCCATCAGAAAAGTTATAGACCGGTTTCAACCTTTCAGGTCATCAGTGTAGTTAGTGGTGGGGAAATGGAAATTGCTATTGGAATATAAATATTCCAAACTTGGTAACATTCAGGCAATAGATTCCGCCACTTTGGCGTTTCTATTTTTTAAGTTCATTATTTACATCAGTATTCACATTAATATTTAATATTTCGGAAAATCAAAAACTCTTCTGGTAAAAGTTGGCCTGTAAAGCGGTATAACAATATTTCTAATATACGTGTTATGTATTAAGTACCATTTAAATTTTAAAATAACACTGGTAATCATAGCAATCATTATTGTTTGAATACTATAAATATAATTTATGTTGGTTTTGAGAAAATGCGAGGATCAAGCAGATACCCTTATCATGCTTTTATAAATTTAATCGCATTTCCTTTAAGTGAGTGTTGGAGTGGAACGCGTATAGTGGAACATATAAGCGGGATATTGCTGTACACAAGGAGGTAATTCCAAAAGGACCCATTTTATAAAATTATATCATTATTACGAAGACAGTATTTCTCTGTGGAGGATTAGGCCTCATCATTAGCGTGTAAATAGATGATGAGGAAACTGGTCAAAAATATCATCCAGAGGGCGTTAAAATAAAACTTCGCACTTCGCTCCCAACAGCATTAAATGTAACAGATCAATATTAATGAAAACGCTAGATAAGTCCCTATAAAAACATTAACAAATTACATAGTAATAAATAATCTTAAACTAATGTTATTAGCTTGAAAAACTTTTATATCATTCAATATCCATCAGGGAAATTATTTGGTTTTAGACTTCATAAGACTTAATTTTGCAGAGTTACGAATATTCCAATATTCAGGCTACTTTACTGTTTTTTAGGTGTTAAATTATACACCCTGGACTTAAATAGTTGAATTGATAAAAGATATAACTAGTTAAAATTACAATCTGAATTGTTCCATGTTAATTTTCAGTTGGTGAAAAATGGTAGAACAAAGTTTTTTTTCGGGAAAATAATTACTCCACACGCGTTTTCTATACATTAGGAACCGTCAATAATTTTTTTAGATTTTTCTAAGACCCAACATTTTTCTTCTTTTTTTCCCGACTAATGGTATGGAAAAATGGGCGAAAATTATGAAATGGCCAAATGACTTGCAATGCACATCAAAATGTTCACAAAAGAATGGGGAATACGTGGTTAAATTTTTAGCCAAATCGTACGTGCAGTTTTCTCGTTTCGCGCTCTCAAAATGGGCACTCGTAAGTTCGCCAGAAATTTCGGTCAAATTTGCGATTTTTTTGGCGCCGTCTCACAAAACAGATAGGGATGATATTACATGAGTTTGTAGCTACATTCTTCTAAAATCCGATGTTTCCATCCATAACTATCTGCCGTTTTCATGAACCAAGATTTCTTCGTTCGAATTAGTCGGTGTCCGGTAGCGTCAATCTGCAGGGTCTCGGTATTCGCTTCCCATAAGGTTCTATGTTAATTTTCAGTTGGTGAAAAATGGCAGAAAAATTTTTTTTTCGGGAAAATAATTACTCTACGCGCTTTTTCTCATCATTAAGAACCGTTATGATTTTTTTCAGATTTTTCTAAGACTCAAAATTTTTCCGCTTTTTTTCCTGACTAATGGTATGGAAAAAATGGTGAAAATCATGAAATGGCCAAATAACTTGTAATGCACATCAAAATGTTCACAAAAGAATGGGGAATACGTGGTTAAATTTTTAGCCAAATCGTACCTGCAGTTTTCTCGTTTCGCGCTCTCAAAATGGGCACTCGTAAGTTCGCCAGAAATTTCGGTCAAATTTGCGATTTTTTTGGCGCCGTCTCACAAAACAGATATGGATGATATTACATGAGTTTGTAGCTACATTCTTCTAGAATCCGATGTTTCCATCCATAACTATCTGCCGTTTTCATGAACCAAGATTTGTTCGTTCGAATTAGTCGGTGTCCGGTAGCGTCAATCTGCAGGGTCTCGATATTCGCTTCCCATAAGGTTCTATGTTAATTTTCAGTTGGTGAAAAATGGCAGAACAAATTTTTTTTTCGGGAAAATAATTACTCTACGCGCTTTTTCTCATCATTAAGAACCGTTATGAATTTTTTCAGATTTTTCTAAAACTCAAAATTGTTCCGCTTTTTTTCCTGACTAAGGAAAAATAGGGAAAATCATGAAATGGCCAAATGACTTGTAATGCGTATCAAAATGTTCATAAAAGAATGGGGAACACGTGGTTAAATTTTTAGCTAAATCGTACTTGCAGTTTTCTCGTGTCGCGCTCTCAAAATGGGCAATCGTAAGTTGGCCAGAAATTTCGGCCTAATTTGGGAATTTTTTGGCGCCGTCTCATGAAACAGATATGGATGATATTACACGAGTTTGTAGCTACATTCTTCTAGAATCCGATGTTTTAATTCATAACTATCTGCCGTTTTCATGAACCAAGATTTGTTCGTTCGAATTAGTCGGTGTCCGATAACGTCAATCTGCAGGGTCTCAGTATTCGCTAAATAAATATTAAAAATTAACCAAGAAGAAAATGTGTACCAAATACAACGTCTACACTGATTTTTCTCAATTTCTGAGCTGTGTGATTTTCCATAGTTTATTCATGCAATTTCCATCGTAGACCGTTGTCTTGAAAAATTAAAAATTATCGCTAGCTATGTCCTCGTTAACTAAATGACAGTAATTATTAAGTGTTAGAAGTTGTAAGCAGTTTATAATTAATCTGGCCTAGTTGCAAACAGGGCGCTATCAAATGATCAAATGAAAATGTTAATCACAAATCATAATTAATGAGGAATACACAAAGGGGATATTTTACATGGCGTCGTTAATATTTCAATTTTAATTAAATATCGCAAAAATTGAAATATTTACATTCTGTAACATACGCACGTTATTTGTATTGTTGTCTTTTATTTTAGTTTTGTACGGTTCAGTAAACTACTTAAACATTTCATATGTTATAATGATGTATTGTATATGTGGTGTGTGGAAATTATAATAACTTTTAATTAAAATTATTTTAATATGAGTTCTGAAACAACAAATTTCAATACAACGATGTCATCTTACAAAAATTGAGCAATTAAAACACGGCATATGGCGTTTTCTCCACGAATAAAAAAAAATATCTCGAAATTACAACTCATTAGTCACGTGATATTATGTACACCAATCAACTACCGAGATTTAACCTGGGCGGACCAATAGCATTATTATTTCAGCGACAATACAACGCGAAAGTCACGAGATCTGATGTGCGCCCATCAACTGCTTAAATCCATGAAGACATGTCTAGTCTGGCATAATCTTAAATTTTTCTTCAGAAATTTCTTTTGTTTTTTTTTTGTTTAAGAGGCCATTCTGAACAATTTTGTGAGGCTTCCAGGAACCGAGATACGTAAAATGACTTTTTTTGCAAATAGTGCTTAAATCGACTAGAAACGCCTAAAAATCGATTGAATTAAATGTTTCTTTAAAAAAATTTTTTCAAGTCCAAGAGCACATTCTGAACATTATTTGTCTATAAAATTAGTTTGTGGGACTTCCAGGAACGGAGATACGCAAAATTATTTTTTTCGTAAATCGACTGGAAATGCTAAAATAACGATTGTGTATGTGCTTGAACGTATTTTCAAATGTCATTAACTACAACGCTAATTGTCCAACATTTATAAAACCTAATGTTAATTAATAGAATAATTTGGAAAACTACATTTAGATGTATGACACAAAACAAATATTATCCGCCAGCGAATACATCGAGTGTTGAAAAATTGCGGCGAAGGAAATTTAATTTTCAAGAAGCGCAAAAGAATAATTTATCACTTTTTGTGTTTAATGCATACGCAATAAAATGGACGGAGTGGCACTGCCATTATCTGAATACTTGAATGCCACATCCATGCTTCTTAATGGGACGGCGTAAAATTATGGATTATTAAATGCAATGCGGCAGTTATTCCCTAAACAGAAGATACTGAGAATTGAAAGGTGCTCAACTGCTGATATATATCTCTGAATATTAAATTATTTTTAAATATTTGTACAAATTTCAAAAGTAAGGTATTCATAGAGAGAGACAATACATTTATTGAGACACTTTTACAAATGACCTCAACAAACCATTGATCAGAGGTATTGATATTAGCTACATTCACAAATAATGTCGAAGGAAGGTAATTAAATTATCTATCTAAATTAATTCCTAAATAACTAGAAATAATAGTTGCGAACTATAATATTAGCATTAATGCTTACCAACATATATAAAATACAGTGACGGTTCGCGGGTTTTTTTCTGGTACGGCCGAGGAACAAGAGGTGGTAATACAGATAGGTGTGGTCGTCTCTGCAACTGACCCTACCTATCTGTATTACCACCTCTTGTTCCTCGGCCGTACCAGAAAAAACCCCGCGAACCGTCACTGATAAAATAGATAGAGAAATACAATACTTTTCGTCTTCTACAATTTAAGAGTCTCTACGAGACTACAATTAGCGAATCATCTACCGAAACAACTACTTTCCTGGCTAGTATCACGACGAATAGTGAATGAAACAGTTTTTTATTGTATTTTTCTACAAGAGTCAGGGAATTTTTATTTTATCAGATATACGGCTTTCGGAGTGAGAAAGATTATACCAAAAAATAGTCTTGAGGCGGAAGGCGCAACATATTACGTCATTTCAAAAGAGGAATGTGAAGGCCACATTAAATTAATCGATCCCAAACTGTTTTTTTAGGAATTATGTACGAGTTCAATTTTTAAAGCAATTAAACTCTGCTTTCTGTGTTCTATTTGTTCGCCCAATATGAGTTTATGTAAACACAGTTGAATCTAGTATTTTCATGAGAATTGTTTGTATTCGATGCTAATTTGTTTGGTAATAAAGAAGGAAAGTTATGCGTGTTCGCCGATTTTACACAAAAAACTTTGACTGGGTTCATGCCTAAGCAAGCAAATATTTACGGAAACCGGCGTAAACAAACGTTATTTCATCGCCTGACTGATTTTAGTTAATTATTTATATGCCTTCAGCTACTCCTTATCCTGAAGAACTGTTACACACCATGGCGTAGAATAAATAATAAATATATTTTCATCCACAGATAATTACCATAAATTATGGATGAGTAACCTATTTTCAGAAAAGTTAAATTTGGAGATTAAAATCATTTATAAAATATCGTATTTCATTAAAAATCAATAGAGCTTTTTGGTGTCTATAAAAAGCAAACAATAAACATTTAACGGGCAGTTTGGAATATTAAAAAAACGAATCAATTAATATAATACCTTAGTTACTCAATCGCAATATAAAAACCATAATAATTGTTTCACCCTTGTCACGGGTTATCTAGATCAAGTTCATATTAAATATTTCATTTTCGGAGACCCTACAACATAATTAGTATTATGCACACAAGCAATTATTTAATATCAATTTAATATGGTGGATACTGTTACGGTATGAATGGAAAAGTATGACAAAATGTATTAATGGCAATGCACGCAATTGTGCTTGCTATTATTAACTACTATTCAAGTGGCTACCGTGCGTGTATGACCAAAACAGATGTAGATTATTTTCACTCACACATACATATTTCTATACAAAATTACACAAAAAATACCACGTGACAAAAGCACATGCAAACGATTTATAGTAAAGTTTATTTTTGTTTTATTTGGCGTAGACGTAGACATATTCCGCTCGGGCGGGGAATCGAACCCACTCGGCTTAGGATGCAGCAGGCAGATGCTCGCACTCTTACCGTGGTATCGTGTTTACAAGGGCTGACGCGCCTTGGTAACTTGTCACATTCGAAAAGCACTATAGAAGTGTTTTTGCAATTCACATTACTTAGATCGGTCGATAAGAAACTGGAACCATGGAGTCAAATGCACATTTGTAATCTAAAATATTTATAAATGCTGCGTTTGTTTTAATTTTAGTCTTCAATTTAATGCAATCATATATTTAATATGAGTACCCGGTATGCGTTACAACGCCACGCAAATAATGTTTGTGTTTTAATTCTGATTATTGAAGTGCTTTTGACACACGAACTACTGCTAAACTATAATTAAAACGACTCGCACGCCACCTATTGTAAAATGAGTGTACTAATTCAGAAACCTTCGCGGGCATGAGCACAATAACTCACCAAAGTTTCATCGCAATCGGATAAATGGTATAGGAACGCATAAGGGACAAACAAAGATACAATCAACAATTTTTTCGTCTCAGAAATGCCCTCCCATGGTCAGAAAGTGTTCAAATGCATTAATAAAATTAAATTATTAAAATGGAATCTCAAAAACTTATATATCTTTAGTGGCCGAATAGCTAGATGCTTACGCCAATTCCCAAATCATCCGCACTTCCTTAACCCGAATTCCCGTCAACCATCCTTCCTTTAAGAAAAAAAATATTTCTTTTAGGTATTTTTAATTTAATTTAATTTTTCCTCTGTTAGATATTACTAATAAATTATTAATTAATTACACCCATTGACTATTTTTGCTGTATTCGCAGGCATCTTATTATTATGTATACAAAATTGCAGAATTTTACAATTAAATTTATTTTTCAACCCCCTGATGAATCACCCCTTCGATTCATAGATTTTTTTTACTATTTTTACTGTATTTGCGGGTAGTTTCTTATTGCATTTACGAAGTTTCAGAATTATATAATTACATTTATTTTTAAACCCCCAGAAAAAAAACATCCCCTGAGTGTTAAGATTTTATTTTGTATTTTTGCTGTATTCGCAGGTATTTTATTATTACGTATACAAAATTTCAGAATTTTATAATTAAATTTATTTTTCAACCCCCTGATGAACCACCCCTTCGATGCATAGAATTTTTTTACTATTTTTACTGTATTCACGGGTGGTTTCTTATTGCATTTACGAAGTTTCAGAATTATATAATTACATTTATTTTTCAACCCCCGGAAAAACCATCCCCTGGGTGTTAGGATTTTTTTTTGTATTTTTGCTGTATTCGCAGGTATTTTATTATTACATGTACAAAATTTCAGAATATTACAATTAAATTTATTTTTCAACCCCCTGAGAAAAACACCCCTACCGTGCATACAATTTTTTTACTATTTTCGCTGTATTCACGGGTATTTTCTTGTTGCATTTACAAAATTTTAGAATTTTATAATGACATTTATTTTTCAACCCCCAGAAAAATTTCTTGATTTTACAATCAAATTTATTTTCAACCTCCTGATTAACCATCCCTTCCGTGCATAGATTTTTTTATTTATTTTGATGTATTCGCAGGTATTTTCTGATTATTACGTGTACAAAATTGCAGAATGTTACAATTAAATTTATTTTTCAACCCTTTGATTAATTCGATGCATAGAATTTTTTTACTATTTTTACTGTATTCACGGGCAATTTCTTATTGCATTTACGAAGTTTCAGAATTATATAATTACATTTATTTTTCAACCCTCAGAAAAACCATCCCCTGGATGTTAAGATTTTCTTTTGCATTTTTGCTGTATTTGCAGGTATTTTATTATTACATATAGAAAATTTCAGAATGTTACAATTAAATTTATTTTTCAACCCCCTGAAAAAACAACCCTTCGCTGCATACAATTTTTTTACTATTTTCGCTGTATTCAGGGGTATATTCTTGTTGCATTTACGAAATTTTAGAATTTTATAATGACATTTACTTTTCAACCCACAGAATAATTTCTTAATTTTACAATCAAATTTATTTTCAACCTCCTGATTAACCATCCCTTCCGTGCATAGTTTTTTCTATTTATTTTGATGTATTCGCAGGTATTTTCTGATTATTACGTGTACAAAATTGCAGAATGTTACAAATAAATTTATTTTTCAACCCTTTGATTAATTCGATGCATAGAATTTTTTTACTATTTTTACTGTATTCACGGGTGGTTTCTTATTGCATTTACGAAGTTTCGGAATTGTATGATTACATTTATTTTTCAACCCTCAGAAAAACCATCCCCTGGGTGTTAAGATTTTTTTTTGTATTTTTGTTGTATTCGCAGATATTTTATTATTACGTGTACAAAATTTCAGAATATTACAATTAAATTTATTTTTCAACCCTTTGATTAACAACCCCTTCGACGCATAGAATTTTTTTACTATTTTTACTGTATTCACGGGTAGTTTCTTATTGCATTTACGAAGTTTCAGAATTATATAGTTACATTTATTTTTCAACCCCCAGAAAAACCAACCCCTGGGTGTTGAGATTTTCTTTTGTATTTATGCTTTAGATTTTCTTTACTATATTTACTGTATTCGCGGGTATCTTATTATTACGTATACAAAATTGCAGAATTTTACAATTAAATTTATTTTTCAACCCCCTGATTAACCACCCCTTCGGTGCATAGAATTTTTTTACTATTTTTACTGTATTCACGGGTGGTTTCTTATTGCATTGACGAAGTTTCGGAATTGTATGATTACATTTATTTTTCAACCCCCAGAAAAACCATCCCCTGGGTGTTAAGATTTTTTTTGTATTTTTTTGTATTCGCAGATATTTTATTATTACGTGTACAAAATTTTAGAATATTACAATTAAATTTATTTTTCAACCCCCTGAAAAAACACCCCTTGAGTGCGTACAATTTTTCTACTATTTTTGCTGTATTCAGGGCTATTTTCTTGTTACATTTACGAAATTTTATAATTTTATAATGACATTTATTTTTCAACCCCTAGAAAAATATCTTCATTTTACAATCAAATTTAACCCGATTAACCCCCGATTTTTTAAATATTTTTGATGTATTTGCAGGTATTTTCTGATTAAATCCACGAAGTTTCAGATTTTATTTTTCAGCCCACCATGTGTTTATATGTACAAAATTTCAGAATTTTACAATTAAACTTATTTTTCAACCCCTTGATAAACCACCCCTTCGGTGCATAGAATTTTTGCTGTAATGAAAAATGCAGCATTACGCGATTACATCGGCATTAAGTAAAATTGCACTGTAAATCCAGTAAAGGAATGTAAAAATGCACAGCAATCCATAGGAAACAGATGTAATTAACCTACTCGACGTCGTAGTAATTTATTCAAAATTGAATTGCATATATTTGAAGAAGCAATCCATTAACGCCTCTTATAGCCTGACAGGACTACTAATTTAAATATAGCCTCATGCCGAAGCGTTGAATTCTTCTCCAGAAACGTGGATTCCTCGGCGTACACCATAAACTAACCAAACTTGCGTGAAATATTTGGAGAAGTATAGGTACTACGTAGGGATTCGGGATGCACCGCTGTAATGTACCCCTGCGTAAGTCGTTAGCGTCACTCTTCTTGATTAATTGTGTTTGCTCTCATGTAGAACCTTGTTTATTTCACAAATATTTTCTTAACTTTCGTTATCATTTCAGTTCACCTCTATTTCTGTAATGCGACAGCTGTTTTAACTGCGCACCAACAAGGGAATTACTTGTCTCATTTATAAATTTGTAGTTTTAATACCATATATGATAAAATGATGTTAGTTTGTTAACCCAGATATGACTACAGTTCTATTTTAAAGTTATATCTAGAATACGTCAGCGCCATCTATTTTTTTTTTCAATAAGTACGTTCAGTGACTATTCATTGACATTTCACAGAAAGCCTAGCTTTGTTTGTCTTGTGGAATAAGTCTGTCTAGATGAAATGATAAAATGAAATCGAATATTGTTTTTAGTTTTAATTTTACCGGAATTACTTTTATTACTGCCTGAAATAATCATATTTTACAAGTACAATTTTTCACCGCAAAAAATATATTACTGCCTGCATTAAATTGCTTGGGCAATTTTGTGAGTTGATTACACAAATTTTATAATATTCTTCAACAAACTTCTGATCGAAATTATATATGTAAAGTTGTAACTCTACTACAGCTGCATAATAATCATAGTAGGTTTACATGCAACTATTTACCAGCAAAGTGATATCATTCACTATTTATAACTATCCCGCATCCTTAGGGTAAAAGGTAATTACTTATTTTTTATTAATATAAAATATAAGCATAATATATTATCTTTAAAACAAATACATTAATAACCATACGACAAAACGTAGAAATAACATGTATGTTTTATGACGACAAAAGAAATCTAATTAACTAAAATAGTGTTTAAAATACGCATAAAACCGAACGTTTTTGCTAACGTTAATCCGTGATAAAAATAATCTGTTGTAAATCATAAAATGTATAAACGTATTAATTGTTTTGTAAACAAAAATCCCCCTGTACTGTGATAATTGCATTGAGTTTAATTTCTATTATTCAATTGTACCTACATTTGTAATATTGATTTAAAAACGCTATTTATTTTGTAACGCGTAATGGACACAATTGCCATAACAATGTGATGTTTTTATTTTATTTATGATTTATAAATAATTATATATGCATTTCTATATATTCCAACAAATAAACTAAACTAAACATGACACGTATTGTTTTACCTCACAATTTCAACTTTCGAACGGTGAATTTAATAATTAAATAATGACTTATTATTCAATATTTTTGATTTTTTTTTGTTTATAGCCAATGGAGCAATAACTTTAGGATAGCTCCTTATATCTATATCATGTTTAATATTAATTCTGGACTTAAGCATCGAGTAATTTCTTCAGAGCCTGATCGCTTAAAGATTTTGGATTTCCTATTAAATATGCAAAAATGAAACTTTTTTGAAAGAAATTTTAGACCAATTCTCTTGACTTTACCGGCTTTAGCAGATTCACTAATCACATGTGGAATCATCTCGGCCTCACTTCACTACTGACTTCAATTTTTTGGAATGGAAAAGCAAAAACACAGACGAAATGATAACCGCTGTCATAATTAAATATAAAGTTGAAGTTATTGTCCCAAAAGTAACAAAAATCGTCCCGTAAGTAAAGAAATCGTTTCAAAAGTGAAAAAAATCGTGGTGAAAGTAGCGATTTTAATTGTTGCAACAATAACGCAACGATTTTAATTTTTTGCAACTTTCTCAATTCTGGTTGAAATTGAACTTTTCTGTAGAGCTAATTTAAAAAAAATCATAACTTTTGTCTTAGTTCGAAAAGTAGGCTGTTTTAGTTGGGAAATCGGTGCAAAAGTGTTTGTTAGCATTTACAAAATCATAACTTGTTTTAGGCAGAATTTTTTTAAGAAGTGGACTATTTTAGTTGGCTAAGAATTGAACCATGAACATTTTAGAAAATTAAATAAATTAATTGATTTTTCAGACTTTGATCGGCCGTAGGGGCTAAACGAAAACTCCAAATTGAACGCGGTTTGCAAATCTAAGCTCCTCGTACGTCAATTAGTCGGATAAGAGATTTTTAATTTTTGATGAAAACGTGAAAAAAGACACGAGTAAACCCCTTGAAATTTTGTGAAAAATGCAACTTTCTTAATAATCATTGTAGACTATTGAAGTATACTTTTTTTTTTCATCAGAAAGACGAGAGAAATTGATTGCCGTTAAAAAAATTCAGCTATCTTCAATAGCAAAAAAATTAGTCAGTCACCATGAACATTTTAGAAAATTAAATAAATTAATAGATTTTTCAGACTTTGATCGGCTGTAGCGGCTAAACGAAAACTCCAAATTGAACTCGGTTTGCAAATCTGAGCTCCTCGTACGTCAATTAGTCGAATTCAGTTAAAATTGGTGATTTTTAATTTTTGACGAAAACCTGAAAATCCACCCAAGGGTCCCCCCTTCTTACTTTTGCTCAAAAATTGGCTTTGAAATAATTTTCCGAAGAAACCACTGGTCCGATTCCGGGTTTCTACACATCACTGGAAAGATCCCTTCAAGACGCTTCAGAAAATGTACTTTCGCAAGAACAAACGTCAATTTGAAGGCCGTGACTCGTCAGCAAAGAAAACTGGAAAATGGAAAAAATCGAAAAAATCAACTTTTTTTAATAATCATCGTAGACTATTGAAGTATACCTTTTTTTCATCAGAAAGACGAGAGAAATTGATTGCCGTTAAAAAATTTCAGCTATCTTCAATAGCAAAAAAATTAGTCAGTCACCATGAACATTTTAGAAAATTAAATAAATTAATAGATTTTTCAGACTTTGATCGGCTGTAGCGGCTAAACGAAAACTCCAAATTGAACTCGGTTTGCAAATCTGAGCTCCTCGTACGTCAATTAGTCGAATTCAGTTAAAATTGGTGATTTTTAATTTTTGACTTCTTACTTTTGCTCAAAAATTGGCTTTGAAATAATTTTCCGAAGAAACCACTGGTTCGATTCCGGGTTTCTACATATCACTGGAAAGATCCCTTCAAGACGCTTCAGAAAATGTACTTTCGCAAGAACAAACGTCAATATGAAGGCCGTGACGCGGCAGCAAAGAAAACTCGAAAATGGAAAAAATCAACTTTTTTAATCTATCTTCAATAGCAAAAAAAATGGAAATTTTGATAAAAAATGCAACTTTCTTAATAATCATCGTAGACTATGTATGTGGACTCTTTTAGTTGGTTAATAGATGTAAAGTTGTCTGTTAGCATTTGCAAGAGAATAATGCAACGATTTAAATTTTTTGCATATTTTTAAATTTCGAATTCTAAAAAAGTATTTGGCAGCCAAAATTGTCCTAAAAATATTCGAATGCACTCATAAATAATGTATTTTTAACGTACTAAAAAAAATTGACACACCTCAAATGAAAACAAAATGGCAACACTATAAACCTAAATTTTGGTAGTGAAATTTGTATGTTACGATTAGAATAATTCTAAAAAAGTATTTGGCAGTCAAAATTGTCTTTAAAATATTCTAATGAACTTATAAATAATGTATATTTAACATACTAAAAAATTATTGACGTACCTCAAATGGAAACAAAATGGCGACACTATAAACTTAAATTTTGGTAGCGAAATTTGCATGTCACGATTAAAATAATTCTAAAAAGTATTTGACAGTCAAAATCCTCTTAAAAATACATAAATGCACTTAGGAATAACGTATTTTTAACATACTAAAAAATAATTGACTTACCGCAAATAAAAACAAAATGGCGACAGTATAAATTTAAATTTAAAGTGAGCGGAATTTGCTTGACACGATTAGTAAATTCTAAAAAAATATTTGGCAGTCAAAATTGTCTTATAAATATATAAATGCACTTAGAAATAACATATAATTAACATACTAAACAGTAATTGACGTACCCCCAATGAAAACAAAATGGCGATACAATAAACTTAAATTTAGAATGAGCGATGTTTGCTTGTCGCGATTAGAAAAATTCTAAAAAAGTATTTGGCAGCCAAAATTGTCTTGAAAATATTCGAATGCACTTATAAATAGTGTATTTTTAACATACTAAAAGATATTTAAACTACAAAATCATGTTTCTTATTATTTCTAAACTTTACACCTCTCCAATAAATTGTTAAAGAAATTTCTTCAACCAAACAGAGTTTTGTAGTTTAAAATAATTTAGATTCGAAGGGTGGTGGGTGGGCCCTATCATACAATCCAATCCGTTGCTCGCGCGTCCAGATTTTTACTAATAAATAAGTTAAACAACTAGGAAAGACAGTGAAAACCTTATTTTTTTAATTCATTTATTAATTGTTGAAAAAAAAGGCGCGTGAATCACAGTTTGGATTTTAGGATAGGGACTACTCACCACCCCCGATTCCACTTTTATTTCAACTAAATTAACTGTAGTTCAGCAATTCGAATTAATGATTCATAAATGTATAGCAGATTACCAATTATATGCAATGAAGTAACGTTTGAGCAAATTAAAAGTTATACTTCAAAGCCGAAATGTGAATGTATAAATACGGATTTTATGCCATTGTATATTTTTAGGTAATTCAAACAAGGTTATTTGCTGTTCTATCCGGTGATTTTAAATGAAGCAGGTAGCCCGTTATGGCGAATTTACATGCGAGCATTATTTACAGAAACTTCGTTATTTTCGGTGTCATTATGGATAATAACTGATATCACGTAGTGGGGTGACGTTATGACACGGTATTATTTACTCAATTAAACCGCCGGGGAGTTTTGCGTTGTATACGAATATTTGCGTAAGTTGGTTTTGGGACTTCGTTTTGATTAGGGATGAAATTAATGAACGGTTTCGATTTTCCTAGGTGCTAATGAAATTAATAATGTTTGACATCGTTATCCTCCTAGCACATACACTAGGTCTGTTTGCTTTGACGTGGCACTTTATATCGACCCATAACTTATAGCTCATTATCTATTCAAGGCAGAACAATTTTTGATTAAATTTGATTTACGCATTGAATTAATGAGGTAATAGAGAATTTTAATATAAATCCTATATAATAAATAAAAATAATAATAAGTGTCACATTAAATGTATTGTCTCGCTCTT
The DNA here is from genome assembly GCA_910593695.2 of Ocypus olens. NCBI lineage: Eukaryota > Metazoa > Arthropoda > Insecta > Coleoptera > Staphylinidae > Ocypus > Ocypus olens. The sequence goes on along the minus strand of OU343057.1, from coordinate 2,598,939 downwards.
TCTCTCGATAATTATCTAGGCATTCAAGCTTTGGAATGAATTATGAATAGAGAAATAACTATTTCCGTTTATTAAATATCATAAGAGATGATATTTTCTAAATTATTTATTCGTTGGAGAAACACAAAGAGCCGATTGTATAGCCTGCGGGAAGTGGCGTATCTCAAAGCGGAGACTTTGTGGATAAACCTTTTCTTCTGGAGGCGGCAGTTCAATTCATGATTAGCATCTTGCAAAGCATTGCAAATTTTCGACCAACAGTAAATTGCAAGCAGAACGCAGAACATTTCTGTATACATATATTTAAACAAACATATTTATGAAATATAGTATTTCGCAAAAGAATATTATTTAGTTACAAACGTGATTTGATTTGTTCTGCTTTTATAAGTTTAACGACCGCTATGCAGTACTCTAAAAGAGAAAAATCAAATTTATTGAATGATGTGAGAAAATTAATTATTTAAGACTTACAGTGCAGTTGAATTTTAAATATTTGCATTTTAATATTACTAGGTCTTATCTGACATCTGTTATATTGAATGTACTGTTTAGTACTTTGGAAACTATATTTCAAGAAATTCTTTCTTAACTCCACGCTCGGTTTGTATGGGATTAACTCGAAATCTTAGCTAGTGGTGCTTATGGATTTTTACATAGCCATAATCTGAAATGTCTGTTGAGTAAATTTGGAAAGTTTCAAGTCGATGGTAATTGTGTTTATATTTTTTCTGACCGCGCGCATTCTTACAAATTTTCATAACTCTAAGCTCGGTTTGTATGGGATTAACTAGAAATATTGCCTGGGGGTGCTTACAGATTTTTACATAGTCATAATCTGAAATGTCTGACGAGTAAATTTGGAAAGTTTTGAGTCGATGGTAATTGTTTTTATGTTTTTTCTTACCGCGCGCATTTTTACAAATTTTCATAATCTACGATTGGTTTGTATGGGATTAACTCGAAATCTTGCCTAGGGGTGCTTATAGATTTTTACATAGCCATAATCTGAAATGTCTGATGAGTAAATTTGGAAAGTTTCGAGTCGATGGTAATTGTTTTTATGTTTTTTCTTACCGCGCGCATTTTTACAAATTTTCATAATCTACGCTTGGTTTGTATGGGATTAACTCGAAATCTTGCCTAGGGGTGCTTAAAGATTTTTACATAGCCATAATCTGAAATGTCTGACGAGTAAATTTGGAAAGTTTCGAGTCGATGGTAATTGTTTTTATATTTTTTCTTACCGCGCGAATTCTTACAAATTTTCATAATCTACGCTTGGTTTGTATGGGATTAACTCGAAATCTTGCCTAGGGGTGCTTATAGATTTTTACATAACCATTATCTGAAATGTCTGACGAGTAAATTTCGAAAGTTTTAAGTCGATGGTAATTGTTTTTATATTTTTTCTTACCACGCGAATTCTTACAAATTTTCATAACTCTACGCTCGGTTTGTATGGAATTAACTCGAAATCTTGGCTAGGGTGCTTATAGATTTTTACGTAGCCATAATCTGAAATGTCTATCGAGTAGATTCGGAAAGTTTCAAGTCGATGGTAATTGTTTTTATATTTTTTTTTACCGCGCGAATTTTTACAAATTTTCATAACTCTACGCTCGGTTTGTATGGGATTAACTCAAAATCCTGGCTAGGGGTGCTTGTGGATTTTTACATACCCATCATCTGAAATGCCTATTGAGTAAATTTGGAAAATTTCAAGTAGATGGCAATTGTTTTTATATTTTTTTTACCACTCGAATTCTTGCAAATTTTCATAACTCTTCGCTCGGTTTGTATGTAATTAAATTAAAATCTTGGCTAGAGATGCTTTGTATTTTTATATAGCCATAATCTAAAATGTTTATTAAGTAATTTTCGAAAGTTTCTCTTTGTGATCATGTAAGAAACATTTTTGAAAAGTTATTGTATGTGTTGTCTTAATTATTTACTTGAATTATTTCGATTTCTTTGCATCAATTATGATAATCAAGGGTTTGTACATTATTGGTAAGTATCGATGTTATTCGTACAAATAGTTTTAAACCATTATTAGTTTACTCTCATAATAACTAATATTTATCGTCAGAATTGATTAACTTGCGTAAACATTAAAGCATTAATATCTTTTTTTTAGATGTCATAAACTAAGCGAATCATATCATCTACACTAATAACGAAACTCGACACTATAACGTAATGATTATTGTTTCCCGGTCCAAAATGGCGTTTCTGAAATTTCATACATATCACAAAATCCTATACCGATTGAAGGGAATATTGATTTAGAATTTCGAAAAAAATGCGATTTGTTAAGTTTCGTGTAACTGCATTCATTTTTTTCCTCAGTATTTAGTCATGGAAAAAATAATTCTTGAGTACAAAGAGCTTAAGTTAACAATGCTTTAAACTTTTACATTACTAAAGTCAAAACTGTGTCTTGCCACCTTGTTAAATTTAAATGTCAATAAATTGTTTTTCAAAGCCACCTTCGATTTTTATTTAATAAAATGGCTATTGAAATTGAGTTTTCTGCAAATAACGTTTAATGCGTTAGGAATTGGGACAAGGTTGTTATAAGGAAAAATGTTTGTTTTTTAATTCTGCATGGAGTTACATAAAAATATACAGGGGCTTCAATTTAAAATAAGAAAAATAAAGTGCTTTAAAGTTTGAAATGTTTGACACTAAATTTTGGACACCCTGTATAATTCACATCGATCAAACTTGGTTAACGGGACTATCAGACCTTATTTAATAAGTACCCTGTATGATTTTATTAACAAGGCACTATTTTTATTTTTTATGCATTTTTTAAAACAATAGAGCAAAACTGATTTTTTTGGTTTTAATTTTTTTTTGCTGATATCCCTGAATCGATTCCAATAAAATTATAGGAGTATGTAGGGAACCATAAAAGGTACCCAAATAAGCAATAAAATACATAGCATGTAATTAAAAAAATATATCATCAAACGTCACGCTTTTTCGGGGCACCCTGTATAATCAAAAATATTTTCCTGAAATGCATCATAGGATACAAATATATTCTACAAAATATCTAAATCTGAATTTAATTAGTAACTGAGCTATGGAAGACGGGATGAGATGCAAGGCCCTGTATCAGTGACGGTTCGCGGGGTTTTTTCTGGTACGGCCGAGGAACAAGAGGTGGTAATACAGATAGGTGCGGTCACGCAGCCAGCCGTCTCTGCAACTGACCCTACCTATCTGTATTACCACCTCTTGTTCCTCGGCCGTACCAGAAAAAACCCCACGAACCGTCACTGCCCGTCACTGCCCTGTATGTTCTAAGGTTAATACTTATTTAATAACGCTATTTCACGTTATAGCAGGTGGAGGCCCCGAATCAATTAAAATTACAGATTTTAATAAATAAGTAATGATTATTATTACGAAAAAGTAAAATATGAATCGGTATGTGGGAGATTGCTATCTACGCACGCGAGAAGTATTACACGTGAACTCCACTGCTACGGAAAAAAAGAAAACCGCGGAAATGAATGGGTCGACTACATTTAATCATAGAAAGCATTCATTTTGCTGCAAATCACTTAAACTGTCGCTGGATTTATATTAAAATGTTGTGTTATTGAAATGAAAAGTGAGAAAATGTGCAAACATCTATCATTTGAGTTTGATTCAATTGTACCATATAAATTACTCACTTTCAAGAGTGAACATTTTTCTTTAATAACAATCTTGTGAGAGCTTTCAATAACATTATTACGGCGTTAAAAACAATGTCACTGTACCTTTGTCGTGGCGTACGGTGTGGTGGCCGACTCCAACAAGAAGCAATGGCGATTCGGTTATTCTGCGACGGGTGCACAACAAGGCGATTGGAAAATGCGGCGGCGGCGGCACTCGAGATCACACACATAACGGCGATTGTTAATTTCATCAATTGAACACACTCGCGGGGATAATTATCCCAAAACACACCAATCATTAACGGGTCGATGTGCACAATTCGGAAGTCAAACGTCTACTAATGATCGATTGTTTTTTCGCGGAGCCTCAAAGATAGTTTTTGTTTCGCACTACATAAATCACACGGCGTGACCCCACGTGACCCCGCGCGTCCTCTAGGAGCGAGAATTAGATATTCGCACGGCAATTAATGCAGCGCCCAAATAAATATGATAATGTAGTGTTGGCTACTTATTTTACTACGTTGGGGGTACAAGAAGATTTTGTGTGCGTCTCGTTTATATAATTTTTATAAATCTGTTGATTCAGTTTTCAATTCCCCATTCCAACGCTGCCCTGATAGTCGTTGCCGCCGCCTGCTCCACGGCCAGGTTGCGACCGTTACTACGTAATAATCAATAATTGAGATTAATTGCATTTTTTTTAATACAACAGTGACAATTTATATTTTACATCAGCAAACAGGGTGTCTTCACTAAACCGTTCGTTAAAAGTTTAAGGGTTTGCCGTTGTATTAAAAATTTGAAAAAAATCCTAGTGACACGGTTGAATTAGTTCTCCTCGTGTGAAATATTTTCAACTTTCTATCACTTCCGGTTTCACCGGAAGTAGCACCAAATTTGTTATTTTAAATGGAACACCCTATATATTATTATATTTTTGGATTCCTCGTTTAAATTGCAACATATTTTGTAGGAACGTTTGTACACTTATCTCTTTTAGTTTTCAAGAAAATTAATTATTTCTAAAATTTTGACCCCAAAAATGCAACTTGAAATCTGCCTGTAACTTATCTTATGAATAAAATAAAAATATGATTTATATCTCTAATTGTGCCCAGAGGATTCCTCTATGAGTAAAATAATTGACAACTGGCAATTTTTACAATAAGTGCCCTCTTAAATATCTTTTAAATGGAATGACGCATTTCTTTATTACATAAAACGATTGAGAGGAAAATTGACTACTAATATTTTTCAATCATACTCCTAAAGCAAGTAGTTTTATAATTATTTCGAAGATTCGTTTTTCGTCGAATTTCTGCAGGTTATAATTGCAATTTTCAATATAACAAATAATATCTTTCTGTCTTTTCTTGTCATGACAAACTGCAAATGAAAAACGGATGAAAAGAGAAATTAGTGTATCATTATATGTAGAGTTTATGTAAAAATAGAAGTAATTATTCGCGTTTATAGCACACCTAAGCAACAATTCACCCGAACAGTTCATAAACTTCATAAAACCGAACAACAAATGCCCGCACACATAAAATCTACAATAAATAAACGAAGTATTCCCCTGCGCTATCGCTAGCATTACTTCTCTATTGCCTCTTCCGAAAGTTTTATTATGGGAATAAGTTTAAAGATGCATGAGGTATGTTGATTGCTACAAGATGTTACTGTGTAGAAGAGTTAAGTTAAAGTGCAACTTGTGCCTTTATAGTTAATGTCTATAACATACTTCGTTAATAATTAAAGTGAGTTATAACAATAAACCGATCATTAGAAGAGCACTATACGCAAATTGCAAAATTTTTTGAAGCCACAGAATTCTTGAAAATAAAAATACATCAGTAGCACTGAAGGAAAAAAAATGAAACACTTGAAATTTTTTGAAATTTCGACCATTTTCAAATCGTAATTTCAATTGATTTTTATGAATCTTTGAGGGCGAAAAATTTTGAAATGTCTTCTTTAAAGTCATGCATGCGAAATTAAGCGTAAGCCCTTCCGCCCCCTCTAGCGCCACTGTGAAAAAACAAGTTTTTTATGGAAACCATGTCCAACTTTGACGATTTTGATTTTTTTTCACCTGTGTATTGGTCATCGATAAAACACACCATACGAATGTATCATAATAATGATTTTAAGACAACTATATAATTTTCAAAATTGCTCATACAAAGAAAATCAGATTGTATCGTTATAAGACTTTCACAATTACTCGTTGTAATATACAGTGTGTATCAGCCAAATGGAAAAAATTCGATAATAAATAAATGAAGCGTGTTCGAAAAAAAGCTCGGATACGTCGATGGGTATTTTTAGTCGCGCATTTTTTTCAACAAAAACTTTTTATACAGGGTGTGTCGTGTAACAGAGACCAATACAAACTTTCTTATTTTAGATGCAACACCCTGTATATTATTCAATTTTTGGATCCTTCAGAAAATTCTAGACATATTTCATGTACCATGACCTATAGCTATCTTCAACTGTTTGGGAAATATTGAGTATTTTCCTCAAAAAATGTTGCTGAGCAAAAAAAATCGTAGCTTGTTGTTACATTTAAGTATTTAAAACTTTATTTGTTTCGAGATCAAGTTTCCGACATTACGGAAGTAAACAGAATATTATTTATAGGGGGAGTTTAATGTAATTTAAAGCCGCGAATTATCCTGAAAAGATTAAAGGTTATTATCACGAATTATTAAAGTGCCTTAAAATTGAGTAATTAACTTGTATCGTGCTTCTAATTGTTGGTTAGTTATTATTTCAGGTAATTTAATATTCGGAGCTATTTGTGTCAGCAACACTGAAGTAGATTATTATACTTTACCACCAGGTTGTTGATTTAGTTACGAACGATGCGCATTGTTAACAACATAACAACGACAAAATACTATTTCAATAACTTTTCGAAGAATTAAGCAATTTTTAAACCAGATCACAAAGTTAACACTATAGCCGGTGTATATAGTATTCCGTTTTCCCATCAGCAACTGACTACACTGATGCGACCTGAAAGGTCAAAACCGGTCTGTAGGTGTTATATTTAATGTTTGAAAAAATATTATCTAAATAATTTCATATTAAAACATAACGATCAATGATAATTATTGTTTGTTCGTCGCCGGTGACATATTCGATTAAAATTGGGTTTAGTACAAAATTCAGGCAATAGATTCCGCCACTTTGGTGTTTCTGAATATAACGATGGCCGTAGTTTTCGTGCGCAACAGTGCAATTTTGTTTTTTCGATGACTAATAGGATGTAATCGAGATGCATTTCTGTATAGATCAAAGCGTGAAATATTTTGCACATGGATGAATATTTGAAAGGAAATACTGTTAAATAATTCAACAAATTGCAACGCATAAACGAAAAATGGTGTAACGGTTGGCCCATTTTCATTATATAATGCATTAATACCAAATCGGTTGTGGCAAAATGGTTTAGTTGGCTGCGCAAATTTTCCCACTGAATTCCTTTAAACTATTATTGGTTTAAAAAAAGGCAATAAGGAGCCAACATAACTGTCACTTTTTTGAATAAATAATTATACAACTGTATAAAAAAATATCATGTCATGTTCGTTCTTTTATAAAATATTTAATTAAAATTAGCATATAAAACAAGGTGTATCAGATGGAAATATTTTCAGAAAGTTATTTATTTTCATGAGACACATCTTGATTAGATTAGGTTTTCTAGCAACATTTTTTTTTCTTTTCGGCGTAGGTGATTCGGCCACTAACCGAATTCTAGGATATATTAGGTAAATTCGAAATAAAATGATGAAATGAATAATTTCAGACCCGGGCGGATATTTCACGAACAGAAAAATGTTCCGCCATGCGGGGAATCAGATGCTCGCGCTTTACCCACTACGCAACAAATTTAACGGGAAGAAAAACACAATGTGCGACGTGGATGGAAAACATTTTTTTCTACATATATAACTTGTACGGCGACATCTCTGTTACAATAAAATGACCTAGCTTCTAGATATAGATGAAACGTATTAGATCTACGAGATCAAAGAACGCTTATGCAAATAAATTTGTTGTTAGTATTTGTTTAACGTTGTTACATTGTAATAAAATGTTGCGAGACCTTGGCACGGCTCTTAATCGGTCTGGCCACGTGGATTTTTTTTGGTACAGTGCTTAAGTGTCTCGTGAATATAACCCAGGAACGCTTACCACAGTGCTCAATGTCATAGTGGCTGCCGAAAACATCACCTCTTCACTCGGTCTTGGACCCCTCCGGCGGATACCGTTATCCGCCGGTTGACTCCAATTGTCTCCGACTAGAGGTCAGGTTTTTTTTAATAAATTCTCTCTCATAAAGTACAAAAGAAGTCTTAACCTCACTTTAAATTATTAGGAAAAGATCAAATTCAAGTGACAACTGTAATTTAAAAGCCTTGCATTTTTTTTATAAATTAAAAAAATTATAGGTGGTGCGATAATTACAATATAAACTCAGTTTGTGTTTATACAAAAATATACAATATTTATACAGATGAAATCATAATTAGAGCATTCATTGTCTCGAAATTCCATCGTTAAAACTTTATAATTTGCATAAAATTTCCCAACTTTTAAATATATGTCAAAAATATATCTGGTATTGTGTATTACATTTAGATTTCATTATATGTTCGATAAAACTTCTTAATTAAATTTGTTCGCAACAATTCCAATACAAAATACGCTGAATGAAGAATCCATGCATGAGGTAACTAACATATGTCCCTTTCATCAGGTCAATATATATTTAAACAAATATTTCCTTAAATTATATCATTCCAAAGAAATATATTTGAAAGTGTTTATGGAAACTTTTACTGTAGTCAAATATTGCTCTCTAACGGTGGATTTCGCAAATATTTATTTAAGCTAGGTTTTTTGTAAGCCGGTATTATATTTTTAGTTGTGTTATTGAACTCGAAACGCTTAAATAAATATTAAAAAAATTTAAAATTAAAAAAAAATGTTTTTTCTCAAATCTAAGCACTTATTCTGAGAACTGTTTGTCTAAAAATAATTTTTATGGGACGTATGAGAACGGAGATACGCAAAATGACACTTGTTGAAAATAGCTCTCCGATGATTTTTTTTATAGTTATTAAAGCGTTTCGAGTCGAAAACGCCTAAATAACTATAAGAAAAAAATAAATTAATTAATTAAATTTTTTAGTCTAACCACTTATTCTGAGATCTATTTGTCTGGCAATTTTTTTTTGTGGGACAACGGAGATACGCAAAATGACACTTGTCGAAAATAGTGCTTAATTCGACTCGAAACGTCTTAGTAACGATTTAAAAAGAAAATCTGAATATTTTTAAATTTTTGTTTTCAAGTTTAACCACTTATTCTGAGAACTATTTTTTTTTAAATTTTTGTGGGACGTCTGAGAACGGAGATACACTAAATGACACTTGTCGAAAATGGTGCTTAATTCGACTCGAAATGCCTTAACGATTAAAAAAAAATCAAAATTTTTGAAAATCTTTGTTTTTGAGTTTAACCGCTTATTCTGAGAACTATTTGTCTAAAAATAATTGTTGTCGGATGTCTGGAAACGGAGACACGCAAAATGACACTTGTCGAAAATAGTTCTCCGATGAATTGGACTTGAAACGCCTTAATAACTATAAAAAAATCGAATTAAAAAAAAAACATTTTTTTTAAGTCTAACCTCTTATTCTGAGAATTGTTTATCTGAAAAAAAATATTGTGAGACTTCTGGGAACGGAAATATGATTCGACTCGAAATGCTTCAATAACGATAAAAAAATCAAATTTGAAAAAAAAATTTTTTTTAGTCTAACCACTTATTCTAAGATCTATTTGTCTTTTAAATTTTTTTGTGGGACTTCTGGGAACAGAGATACGCAAAATGACACTTGTCGAAAATAGTGTTTGATTCAACTCGAAACGTCTTGATAACGATTAAAAACAGAAATTTTGGTTTAACCAAATTTATTTGTCTATAAATAATTTCTGTGGGACGTCTGAGAACGAAGATAAACAAAATGACACTTGTCTAAAATATTGCTTAATTCGACTCGAAACGTCTTAATAACGATTAAAAACAAATTTTTCAAAACTTTGTAAAATATTTGGTTTAACCACTTATTCTGAGAACTGTTTGTCTATAAATAATTTTTGTGGGACGTCCTTAACGATTTAAAAAACAATTCAAAATGTTTTTAATTTTTTGTTTTCGGGTTCAACCACTTATTCTGAGAACTATTTGTCTTAAAATAATTGTTGTGGGACGTCTGGGAACGGAGATACGCAAAATAACACTTGTCGAAAATACTTCTCAGAATAATTCGACTCGAAGCGCCTAATCAACGATAAAAAAAATCTTTTTTTTTTCAAGTCTAACCACTTATTCTGAGAACTATTTGTCTGAAAAAAAACATTGTGGGATTTTGGGAACAGAGATACAATTCGACTCGAAAAGCCTAAATAACGATAAAAAATTCAATTTAAAAAAATTTTTTTTTTCAAAACTCACTTCTTATTCTGAGAACTATTTGTCTGACAAAATTGGGACTTCTGGGAACGGAGATACGCAAAATGACACTTATCGAAAATAGTGCTCAATTCGACTCGAAACGCCTTAATAACCATTAAATACAAATTTTTCAGGTCTGGGAACAGAGATATGCAAAATCACACTTGTCGAAAATAGTGCTTAATTTGACTCGATTTTATTTTAAGTCTAGCCACGCATTCTAAGAGCAATTTGTCTGAAAAAAAATTTGTGAGCATTTAAGGTAAAAAATACATCTAATTAGAAAATAATATGTTAATAAACATTGTGAAACAGTAATTATCAATCAAAATATGTGAAAAAAAAATCAAATTTCCACAGCCGAAAATATAATACCAGTGTTATGTCAATTTAAACCAGTATTATATTAATTACAAAAATGAAATAAGTTTGGCTTAATTATCTAAACACTTTAATTCCTTAATTAGAAGTATATTTTTGGTGCTTGGCTAAAAGTAAATATAACTCTTTAATTAAATATATTAAAAATAAAACAAGCGTACATTTACTATCATTAATAGATTAACAGAATAATTACAGGCGAAAGCAGTTTATTATTGTAATTATTCAGTTAGGTATTAATAATCAGCACTAAGTACATTTAGACTAAATCAATAAATTGTAAAGAGAGTAAATTTCAATCCAAATATTAGAATTACCTTAATTGCTACATCGTATAAAAATATTTTACATTCACTTAAAGTTAATTTTTTAATGCACGTTGTAATACGGATCTACACAATCGTGAAGGGAATGTAATTACATAGTTATTTCCATTTCAATTATCATCAAATCTACTGGAAATTTAATAAGTTAATTACAGCTTAGTCTGGATAACATCGTCGCTCTTAATGATATCAGGTGTATTTCAATCTTCAATGACGAATGAGGGAATTAGTTGGTTATTATGCTAATAGAATAATTCCTGCGGTTATCAGTTGTATTGAGGCGATCAATAGCATAAAGGCTATTATCATTCAAATGTTATATTGCGAGTGGGCTTAAGTTATACGACGCTTAAACTAGATACTGTTGAAAATGAGTGTAACCCGAGATTCGTGGTATTTTGTACTCCCAAAATATGCATACTTTCAAATTAATTCGATAGTAACCTATAAATTATATATTCCGCGCTGTTACATCAATATACATGCATGTATGGATTGATGGCGTGTAATAATTTACATTTAATATGATCGTGGTCCGGCGCATCCACCATACTTGCGAATTTATTCTGATTCGTTTTAATATGTATTATATTTATTATTACACTAATCATTGATCTAAATTCAATATTTGCGGTCTATTTCCATTAACATTAATGAACCTACATGCAATGCCTGGTTTTGAGAGAATCATAGCAGAATTTATAAATTTGTAAAGGAGGTAAATTGATCATTGTTTCGATTTATCCTTTTGAATTATTGAAAGAACAAAAAATGAGTAGTGAAAATAATTATTCCGAATACGAGCCGATTTAAAATTTCCACCGTCATTATTTCCGCCCATTCGAGATTCACTGTCGGTCGTAAGCTCCTTAGTTCCTCACTCCTTGAGATTCATTAGCATTATTTCAGGGAGGAATTTTTAGTTATTTTCGTTCCGCTTATTCGCATCTTATTATTCGCTACGATGTTGATCGTGAATTGTGAACTATCAACGGTGGGTCTTTTCAGGCTGCGGTTCAAAAAATTTCACGAGCAGAATTATTTGATTAATCACCCGGCCGGGACGGGCTATATATTATTTCCGTAAACATTCTCGTTTTTACATCTAAAACTTAAGCGCCTTTTATTATGGCTTTAGTCGGCAGCCTCTACCGCATTATTTATACAATGCAAATGATCGTGCAAATCTTGTTGCTAATATAAGTGGTTCGGTAAATATTTTGTGTAGAAAAAAACCTATCGGAAAATTTGAGCTTTCTATTAAAAAAAAGTGATTTTTAGGTACGCTTTTCTAGAAAACTACAGACATTAAAATACGACATAAATAGTGAATGTTCTCTACTTATAAAATCGGCTTCTTATTATTTTTTCCATTCAGGTATACCCTTTAACAAAGGTACAAACCCTTACGTTCATTGTGTATATGTACATAGTAATGAATGTATTGTGTAATGTTCGATCTCACATCCGCACAATATAGCGTTTTTGCTGCTATGATATCGCAGCAATAAATGTTGAATAAATGCAATCAAGTTGATAATTTTCTGTTTAACACATCTCATCCGCGGCATAAAAGTGAAATAGGGAAAAATAAATTTTTAATTAATTCGGCACGTAATACATGAGATCAAAAGCGGCTGTAAACACATCTGGAATTTTATGAGGGATAAAGTTGAACAAATGCCATCGCGATGAATTATATAAAATATTACAGAGAAATTTGAAGTATTTGAATCTAAAATTATAAAATGTTAAATGCTCAACGTTAGTATAAAATATATAAAGAAATATGATACATATTAATATCTAAATTAATTTGCAATGAGCTGAATATTCGTTATTTTATTCTTATCAATTCTTGTTCAAAAATGAAAAAATAATCCTTAAATATTGTTTTTTACTTGGTGGTGCATTTTTATATAATTTCAAAATAAAAGACTTCAAACTTTTTTTTACCACAGTATCACAAATTTGATTGATCAAATTTTAATGCCTTTATAGTGGATCGACTTGACAAAATTTTTCCAACTCCGTAAACATCGTCAAAGTTGGACATGGTTTTCAGAAAAAACTTTTTTTTTTCACAGGGACGCTAGAGGAGGGCGGAAGGGGCTACGCTTAATTTCGCATACATAACTTTAAAGAAGACACTTCAAAGTTTTACGCCCTCAAAGATTCATCAAAATCGATTGAACATACGCCGAGTTATGCCGGTTTGAAAAAAATGGTCGAAATTTCACGAATTTCAAGTGTTTAATTTTTTTCCTTCTATATATATATATATATATATATATATATAATCATAAAATAAGAACGCCATTGTTATTCTTTGAAAAAAACATATTCATTTTGTAATATTATAATTTTAAATACGAACAAAAATTTGTACAAAACGATTTTTCGTGTTTATAATTGAGAAACGAGAAACTTACATCTATCAACCATCGACAGATGACACCACAGGTATCATTTTCACGTTTTTATCCTTCAAAAATGCCTCCAAAGTTGGTCTGGGGTAAAAATTATCCCTAGTGCCAGCCAAGTGTTAAATAATAGCAATAAATAAGTATTGAGCTATTCGACGACGTACTTATATTTTTTCTTTCTTGAAATTTGTCTTTAAAAATAAGTACTGTAGATCCATTTAAAATCTATGAAAAGTATCAAATATGCGAGGAAGTTATACAACTTCAGCATAGATAATTAAAATCGTTTATCATTTTATAGCATCGCTTTATTCATTTTCGATACCCTAAAGAGGCTCTTAAACATTTGACACGAAACGTTATTAGATCTTAAACAGGCGATATTTTGATGATGATTTGAAAGTAATAAAGGCGGAAGAAAAGAATTGATAAGGAAAAAGTTATTATCTTGTTTCCATACACATAAATGCCTTTAAGTGCGAGGAAATCGGGAAGCGATTTCATAAATTCGCCGAACGAATTTATCAACCGTTAGATAAAATAAGGCTTTCATTAGTAGCACCAAAGAGTATAGTCGAAATCATTTATATTATTCGTAGTTACTTTAATTTGTGGCGATATTTGGAGGAAGAAAAAGTGTTTGTAATGAAGGGGCGAATCCAGCAGGTATATATATTTTCAATTCTATGCAGGTTTTCAAGGTCATTTCAAGGTCAACTTGTTCATATATATTTTCAATTCTATGCAGGTTTTCAAGGTCATTTAAAGGTCAACTTTTTCATTATTTAGGCGTTTCGAGTCGAATTAAGCACTATTTTTGACAAGTGTCATTTTACGTATCTGCGTTCCGAGATGTCCCACAAAAAATTTTTTAGACAAATAGTTATCAGATTCAGTGGTTGAACTTAAAAAAATTTTTTTTTTTAATTTTTGCTTTTTATTTTATCTCAATAAAAAGCAAAAAACAATTATTTTATTATAAAACTTAAAGACAATTACAAAAAATCAATTTAACAGATGTTCAAAATGATGCCATTGAACCTCAAAACATTTACAAAATTGATGAGCTGTTCATTTTTCATTAAAAATTAAATATTACGAAAACTAGGCGTCGAAGAGAAAATTGATTTAGATAAAATTATTATTATAAATTATTTACTCTAGTTCGCAGATTCATATGCTTTAATAAAAATTACAGGTTCCTATCTAAAAAAAAAACAAGTTGACCTTGAAGTGACCTTGAAAGCCTGCTAATTAAAATTGCTGGATTAGCCCCTTGGACAAAAACATATCTTTCTCCTAATCTTAGTTTCCACAATATTTCGGGATAAATGCCTGACCCTGTATAATTTTCACTATTCTCGATACAAACATATGTTTCACTTGGACTGCCTCTCTTTATGGTCTGCTATTTTTCGGCAAATGTTAAGTTTAGTAGGTTAATTATTTCGCGCCGGCGGAATCAATATAGAATTCTTCCCTTGGAAAAAGGTTTATTTGTGTGTGCGTGGCGGAGGGTTCCGGGTGCGAATTTGCCGGGGCCCATATGCTGGAAATTTTAATAGCCCTTTGTAAACCAGGTCACATATAAAACTCTCCCACCAAAAATACCAGAAGTGTATATACAGGGTGTCTCGCCGAACGAAAACAGCTAATGTGGCTAATGTTATTCTCAACAAAAAAATTCGAACAAAAATATGTTCGATTTTTTACCGTCATCGAAATAAATGATCTTAAAAATTTTTCGATCGATATAATTTTTTTTTAAATGTATTATATTTCTATGAATTTTAAGCAATTTTTGATGATGTTTCACTTGCACAACAGCTTAGGATGTGGTTCCAACACGATGGAGCACCAATTTTTGGCACACTCGAAACGAGACGTACTGTATACAGGATGGCCGATTTATCTGAAGACTTTGAAATATCTCAAAAACTACGGATTGATCAAAAAAAGTTCTGAATAAAATTTGTTCGCCTGGAAACGGGCCATTTAATGATACCAAAGTCGACCTCTGGTGTAGGGGTGGGGGCAAAACTTAAATGGGAACCCCCATTTTTTATTGCAGATTCGTATTTCCAATAAAAAAGTAAGTAATTTTTATCTGAAACAATTTTTTCGATTCGTGATAGATGGCGCTGTAATCGCAAGAAACCTGTTTTTTGCGAATATCAAATTACACAAACTCATAACTTTTTTTTTTAAATCATTCGATTTTTAATTATTCTCATAGTGCTATTGTAACGTTGCCACTAAAATCGTGTATTAAAATAGATACACAGATAAAAAAAATATTTATTAACTACTACTTAACTTTCAATTTAAAATATTTTGTTATTTTGTTAACTTACAGGTGAATATAAGTCATTTTCGTAAAGCCATCACCCCAGTCTTAACTCATTATAAATTCCACCAAAATCTGATCATAACTTACGCAACTCGCTCCAGCAATTTCAATAACATTAATGAACTTTCGGGTAACAGGAAAATATTGAATCAATCAATTATTGTACGAGGTGAATAATGATTTTAGTTCTAGCATGCACCGCCGACGCTTTAAGCTGCGAACTCTACCGCCGCGTTTTTAGGCCATCATTATGCAAAAGCCGAAACTTCTTTAACATAAAGGGAAATTAAAAATTGATCATTTCAATCGCGCCAGATATGTTCGTACGTATATATTAACGAGCTGCGAGTTGGGGCAATAAAGATAAACTTACTCACAAAGTTATTCAAGTAAAAACTTGTGTCCATCGATTCACCCTCAACCGTTTTTTACACGGTGTTAATCTATTCTCTAATTGTGACGTCATATTTAGGATGTCTTTGGCCATAACATGAAGGTTAATTTCCTAAAATGAATGCATATCAGTGCGTTGAATATTTTAGACATGCGAGGTTTTGCTGGCCCGGACGTGTCCAGTCCTTTCGGTAAGGGGTGAACTGTTTAATCCATTTTTTTAATGACAGTATATTGTTGTTAGAATATCTATAATAATTCAGATGATATTAATACTCGCGCTAATACTATTTACATATGTATAGGCAAAAGTGACGTAGAGTGGCATTTCTGGTTATTGTAAAGCGAGATCCAAAACTGAAGTGGTGGACGGAACATAGTCTCAAGCAAAGCAACTACAAAGGTCGACCACACATGTTAATATTATTGTTAGTCGATAAACCTCGCATCAATGAATCCTAGGCTACTAAGGAGGAAGACACTTCACTCACATGTCGTATTATCCCGGTTCGGACTATAACTGAAATATTGAAAAAAAACATTTTTTGTGATTAATAAGCAGACACTTCGCTAATATGTCATATTATCTCGGTTCAGACTATAACTGAAATATTAAAAAAAAAATGTTTTTTTTTTGTGCTGAATAGGCGACTAAGGAGACACTTTGCTCACATGTCATATTATCCCGGTTAAAACTATAACTGAAATATTAAAAAATATATATTTTTTTGTGATTCACATGGAAATGAACTAATGTTCTAGAGGCATAATTGAGATACTTAAGTAGAAAAAATTATACGTTTTGTAAACGGTTGAAGTGTTAATTCCACCTAAATGCCCTACAACATGTTATGATATATAAACCAGGTATCATTTGCGTTTTGCATTAAGCATTAAGCGCCGGAATGCATATATTGTTTAGTCGCAGCGCTCTCGTGCGTTACTCCAGAGATTATCTTCCAACAAATTATTACCAGTGAATAAAGACTTTAAAGATAATGAAAGAGTTTATAGTTTAAATATTTTATCACTAGCGCGCTATTTAAATATAATTGCCTCCGGGTTTAGCGGTTGATAATTCCATCCAACAAATTTTCCCTGTACCTTTATATTAATTACGGCCTCCTTCCTCTTCTTACAGTTATACAACTTTACAGGCAGTTCTTTGAAATATCCGCTTTTATAATTCTGCTAAACTTTTTTTACAATAGAATTCTTGTCCTGCTTACTACACATTATTGCCGGGTATCATTCCATTACTTAAATAATTATGGTTTAATTGTTGACAACAACTTTATACTCTATTGTTAGAATAGAATTCTTATTCTGCTTACTACACATCATTGCATCACTTAAATAATTATTGTTTACTGCACCCTTGATAAAACGAAATTATACTACTTGGTGCTTGGTGGTTTAATTGTTGAAAACAACTTATATTCTAATAGAATAATTACAAACAATATCTATTAGCAAGGTACGGAGCACGCGAAGTATTCAGAAGCAGGAAAAGGAAGTTGGGCCCATTTTTTTTTCTGGATACATATTCTGATCTTATCGAAGATCATTAGTAAAATATTACACGCCGGCTATAATTTCCGAAAAGAAATTAGAGACACGGTGTCAGTAACGTTTTATTTATATAACAAAGTCGTAAATTTATTTTTATCTGATTCAGCCTCAAATTCAAGCGAGACCTAATTACCCCAGCCATTGATAGAGTTATGCCGAAGAAGATGCGCCTAATTTTAATTGCGTAAAAAACTTATTTTAGTACCATCCTGAAAGAATAATCTGCTGCTATGTAGCTTTTCATCTATTTATATATATATATATATATATATATATATATATATAAACAATTGTGGCGAAATCGCATTTTCGCCAGAATGGAGGAATTCAGGAAAACACACGTACACAATAGATGATAAATTGTTGTACATCACACAGGTGTATTACATTTTATATATACGATTTTGATTAAGAAAAAAATGATGGCGCATATATACCGGGAATTACCGCCATGAGGGATGTCTTATGTACAGAAAAATGTAATGCATTGTTCGTGTTAAAATTTATTTTATAATGTGATTAATCCATGAAGAGAGTAAAATTACTATGCGGGTAATCATGTAAACTTGTTTTGGAAATCCCCTTTGTGCATGCAAGAGCAGTAGTAGCTGAAAATTTCTCATTTTAATAACATCAAATATTCCACATGAAATTATATTTAAAGCGTATGATGAAATGTTATAATTTATATAACATTTGTTTTGAACATATAAAATTAGTGGTTGCAAACACCAACTAAACTTTGTTACATTTATTGCATTAAATCTTACTGATTTGGTTCTTAAATCAAGTTTACACGGGGCTTTTATTTTAACACTGAACATACTATCATTTACGCCTATGTTCAATCTTAAAATAATCACATCAACCCTTGGCATGGGGGCCACGGTGGCCCAGTAAGTAGAGCTCCTGCTTACGGCCTCGTGGTCGTGGGTTCGAATCCCACCCGCGCGGTCACTTTTTCGGAACGAAAAATGGCGGTGGGTCCATGGATGTTTAGTGTATGTCCCTTTAATCATTATAAATTATTATTATACAAATTATCAACCCTCAACCCGAATTCCTGTCAACCATCCTTCCTTTTATTAAAAAAAAAGAAAAAACCCTTGACATTTAATTGAAATTGTATGCAACCGAGTACACAAAGGTGACAGTAACACAGCTTAACGCATTTCGAATAAAATTAGGTTAATTAAATTAAATACGATTTCACAGAATTCCGTTTGCCTGTCTTCATTTGATAATTGCCGATGATTAGAAAACTGCTAAGCATTGTATTTAAATTTTAGTACGTCAAAATTGATTCTTATAATTTTATAAACATTATTTCAATACCTAATTTTACATTTTGGAAAAACTGTTATATTACACTCATGTGGAATTACTCAGTAGTCCCTTAAGAAAATTACTTTAAATTCTTCTAAAGAGTCTAAGAGCTCATCTTGAACACTATTTGTCTATTTTTTTTTTGTGGGACTTCCAGGAACCGCAAATACGCAAAATGATTTTTTTTCCGTAAATAGTGTTTAAATCGACTGGAAACGCCTAAAAAACGAGTAGATTAAATTTTCCACCATTTTTTTTTGTTTGTCTTACGGTACTAATTAGGTACATTCCACATTCGTATAATAAATAACTATTTATTATTAACACAATTTTGACAATTAAATAAAACTGAGTAAGTATAGTTGCCTACCTATTAATGCGTTGATGTGATAATTTTACGATTGAACATAGGCTAACAATCATATCTTCAGAGTTAAAATAAAAGCCCTGTATAACTTCTATGTTTGTTGTATACTTAACTGAGATATTAAGATTATCGATAAATGTAAGAATATTTTATAAGGGGTTACATAAAGGATGAATGTTTCTAAAGAATTATATTTTTTATAGGTATTTCTGATAATGCGTAATTTGGTGTGAAAATAGGTATTTTTAACATTAAAGGGTCATGCCTAGGCAGGAAGCCGAAAATTAGGTGATTTTTGGGATTTTTTTTTTGCATGAAATATAAAACTTGTTTAAAATTGAATTAGTCTATGTCAAGGGTCTCCAAACTTCTTCCATCACGCGCCTAAAGTATGGAACATATTCAGTAAAACCGAAATAAAATATTTTTGGAAAAAATCTTCGAACTGGTCGATTTTCTTTTGTAAAAATACACATTTTTGCATGAAAGTCGATTTTCAATCGTCATTTTTTTTGAGTTATGACGCCCGCCATTTTGTTTTTAAATAGCCACCCCTATTTTTGTTCTTGATTTAGAGAGATCATTTCATTATCGAACTAGCAGTATAAAAATATTGAAATCTTACATAAGACATTTTTCGAGTAAATGACAATTGAAGGTGAAAATTTGATATTTGGTTGAGTTTTTGCAAAATAACCTTTTTCCAGCGCTTTTTTTCCAAACAAAAATGATCTTGACCTTCCATATGATCATATAATATAATATGGTTTCAGCAAGACGGCGCACCCCCGCACTAGGTGCGTTCATTTACAATTGCTTTACGAATAGGTGGATTGGCAGATGAGGACCGAGAGAGATGATTGCGCAGGAAAATATTCAAAATGTTCAAGAAGAATTTCTACATGTTCGACAAACAAAAAAAAACAAAAAGTGCCAATTGCGGGGATGCGACGTCTTGCTGAAACCATTTTGTATTATTATATTATATGGAAGGTCAATATCATTGTTGTTTGGAAAAATTGCTACACAAGCGCTGGAACAAGGTCATTTTGCAAAAACTCTAAATATGTCAATTGTCATTTAATAGAAAAATTTCTTATGTAAGATTTTCACTGCCAGTTCGACAATGAAAAGATCTCTCAAAATCAAGAACAAAAATAGGGGGTTGACATTTAAAAACAAAATGGCGGATGTCATAACTCTAAAAAAATGACGACTGAAAATCGATTTTCATGCAAAAGTATGCATTTTTATAAAAGAAAATTCGAGGATTTTTTCCAAAAATATTTTATTTCGGTTTTACTGAATATATTCCATACTTTAGGCGCGCACTGTATACAATACTTCATAACCTGGTGGGTCAAGATATAATCAATTTTATAACTAATTTCAAAACCTTTAACAAAAAATTGTTATAAATTTCGATTTTCATGAAAACACGGCTCGTTTTTCGTCAAAAAAAAAGAAACTATACGTCGAAAAAAAAATCCTTCGTTCAATCACTGGTCTGTTATCTCAAATAAACACGCCAAGTTTGAAAAAAATCGATGCAGTAGTTTTTGAGATATAGTGTTCACCGAGTTTGAAAATGCGATTTTGAGAAAAAAACGCGTTTAAAGTTTCTATACTCGAAGCGTACTTTGAACGCCTGTAACTTCGTCAATTTGAATCGGACTAACTCCAACTTCTCAGGGAATATTCTCCAAACATTTTTCTTACCGAAAATTCCAAAACCCAAAAATCGATTTTTTGAAATTTCTTAAGGGATGGCCCCTTAAATAAAATGCTGAAAATTTGAAAATGTTTTGCTATAGTGGCACAGATTGATTCTTTATTTATAGGATCCATTAAGCAAAATTAGTTTTACTACGCAATTGCTAACTCCAACTTCTCAGGGAATATTCTCCAAACATTTTACTTACCGAAAATGCCAAAACCCAAAAATCGATTTTTTTAAATTTCTTACTAGTGATGACCCCTTAAATAAAATGCTGAAAATCTAAAAATGTTTTACTATAGAGGCACAGATTGATTCTTTAGTTATAAGATCCATTAAGCAAAATTAGTTTTACTACGCAATTGCTAACTCCAACTTCTCAGGGAATATTCTCCAAACATTTTGCTTACCGAAAATGCCAAAACCCAAAAATCGATTTTTTGAAATTTCTTGAGGGATGACTTAAATAAAATGCTGAAAATCTAAAAATGTTTTACTATAGAGGCACAGATTGATTCTTTAGTTATAAGATCCGTTAAGCCAAATTAGTTTTACTTGAAAAATAAGGACGCAATTGCGTATGACCCTTCCGAGAGATATTTAGGGGAACAACCGTTTTCAGGCATATTTAGAAACCCGATTTCAATCGATTTTTTAAGGCATTTGGCATATTTCAAGTTTATAGTCTTACCTCCTCAATGTTGTCTGTTTAATATCGCCTTAGAAATCATTCTAATCGCAAGTAATACGCATTTAAAAGATGGAATATAGAAATAGTTTCTTTCTATCTAATGGTACGTACACACGAAAGCCTTTCGCAGTTCGCGACACGGCGTGGTTCGTGAAAATACACAAGTGTGTACGATGCCTAACATAATTAAATTATATTTGATTGATTTTTTTTAAACAAAATGTTTGAGTTATAATTTTGTATGTAATAATATCATGTGTCGATAAGAGATTTTACTACAAATATATTATAACTGTGAATATTGATGCAAATAAAGATGTTACATAAAAGATTTATTGATTTAATTATAAAAAATATTGAGATATGGTTTTATGGTAATTTCCCGACATCTGGTTTGGTTACGTTGCGTTTCATCCTTATTAAGATTCACCAGGCAGCTATATTCTGTTATTCCCTCTCGCAAACGAAATACTAACGCATGAAAACAATTTCAAAATTACGGATTTAAGTAGATGTGCATATATTTTTCTATTCTTGCACCAGTTTATTATTAAAATGGAGACGTCCTACATTTATCGTGTGCGATCTCCATGAATTTAACAGTTAAGGTAGTATTTTGCCGAATAGTTTATTCGTGTTATTTTGAAGGTACGTGCGAATACTGCTGATAAATTGAACGGTAACTTGGAAAAACAGGCTTCTCGAGAGACCTAAACTGGCTCAATTTATTGAACTGGAATAAGTGTCTCTCAATCCCATTCCATTCCGACCAAAAGTGTGCATTTGTTAAATCGATGATAAATATGAGATTTTATAAATAAAGCGCAGACTGAAAAAATATCGATTAATCAAAATGCAAAACGCCATTTGTTTGATGGCTGAGATTATCGCACGTTCGCACGCTTTATTTATGCCATTTTATAAAGCATCAGGGCTGCGTTTGCGGCTTCGGCTGTGAAAATCTAGTCGGTTTTGAATTTTTCATGACAGCCGAGATCACGGCGCAGCGTTCACCTGATTATGGTGAAAATTCAACGCGTCATGAATAAATTAACATCAATCTATAGATCTGAAAACACCAACGTGGGATCATTTTCGGTTCGGCAATGATCTTGCAGATTCTCATACAGAAGTTACGGGCGGGTTTGCGCTTGCGTTGCGCTAACACTATAACCCATTCAATAAAAAGGTCAATTGACTTCAGATAGGAAGATGAAAGTAAAATCGATTTGCCAAAGGCAAGATGAAACGTAGTAGAATCTAAATTTAGTAACGACACAAGAAAACTGATTGAGTTTCTCTCCCCTTGCTATTTATGAAATCATACGTGTTACTTATTCGCCTCCACATAAAACAGCGATTCCATTAAAACGGTATTACAAAATGGGCATATCCTTTTTCTGCTTGCATTTTCGGGAAAATAATTACACAAAGAGATCACCCACTAACGTAAAGAATATCCAAATCGATAGCCAACTTTTATACATTTATTTTCATCTATATGATACTTGCGTACATAAAATTGGTTTATAAATATTGTACTATATCATCGTAATGAATAATTTAAAGGCTCGTTAGGCATAAGTTAATTTTTCTCGTTTAAAAAAAAAAGATCCTGCTAAGTGAGTCTTACTAAAAATAAAACATCACTTACGTTGGCGATCCATATTCTACAGAGATTACTCAATTTGCTAATTTATAGAGTATGATCCTATAAATTTGATTTTTTGCGACCGCTACAGGGTGATTTTCAGGCATCTTTTAATGAAACAACTGTCGGCGTTTTATACCCCTATTTTAAAATGAATATATCCCTTCTATTACTTTCCCTCCCAAAACAGCGCCCTCTTCAAATTGTAAATAAAACTAAAATTTGCCATTTAGTGCCATTTTTACGCGCCAATACCAAAACACGTACAGATAATTGACAGCGGCGAAATTTACATAAATGGTAATATATTCAAGTAAGTTCTCCACATTTAAACATGGGGATTTGTAGGAGTTCGCATAAAGATTGTAGTGACCGATATAGCATCAAAGCGCCCAGGGAAAATGGCTACCTTTTGTAGCAAACGGGCACACTACGATTCATTAATATAAATAGATAGATGCGCGCTGGATTGTGCAACCATGATTTAATTTAATAATTGAAATGAATTAAGTAATTACTACTTTGGTTCATTAGCATCTTTGAATTCTGAAATGCTTTCGTTGCATTATAAACTTGATTAAATGAGTTGCCTTTCATTACAACTAGTAATTATAAAATACGTTTCCAAAGAGCTAATTAAATAATTACTTACTATATCATCTCAAACTACTAGTTTTTGCATTATCAAATCCAAGCAATTTTGATAATGATCAAAAAAAATATTTTTTTATAAGTTTTTTATTCTTACGTAATTGTTCATTTTCATCAAAGGTCGTGGCCTATCGGGTTGATTTTCACACAGAAAATACTTCATAATCTAACACTAAATTACCCACCATGCCTATCTTCTGGAATCACGTGGTTGTGGAGTTATGATGGTAAGCTAAAAATCAAAAATCCAGGAAAACGAGAATCCGAGATACGCAAAATGACTTTTTCGTAAATAGTGCTGGAAAACGCCTAAAAATCGATTGAATTAATTTTTTTATTGAAAACTACCAGTAAAAAAACTAATTAACTACATATTTCACTTTACCACAGAACTACTTTCCACGACGAATATTGAATTATACAAAAATCACAAATAATATTTTGCGAAAATTTAGTTTTTTTCGATCATTCACAGGGGCGGCTCGTTATATATAGCCAAGGAGCCATGGCACTACCGGTACTTTCAAGCTCAGCAAGAATTTTTAATTAATTCTTAAAACACTTTTTCGCCAGTTTAAATGTTAAACAACGCCTGCATGACTTAAAAAAATAGGGAAAAATCGCAATGCAGTTGTTTCCCAACGCAACACCGCGGCGCGCCGTTAACGGTGCCAGCTTCCATCTGGCACGGCATTTCGTCAGGATATAGGCTACGCGGTTGGAGGGATGCAGAAAAGGTCGCTCACTGAACGTGCAAATAAATTCTGGATCATATTTAGCGCATTACACAATGAATTAAATTGGATCATTACAGTCTTTTTGCTCAAGCACTATTGATAAAATTAAACAGCTTCTAGACTACTGCCTAATTTGATTATAGAAATAAAGACAGTGGTGTCAGCTTCCAACTTGAGTGCGTCGATTTCGTAACTAGTAACGACCTAACGAGAAAGTTTAATGCTTAAAAAAACGGGCTGTGCGGATAAAAAACGCATTTTTTCGTTTTCCGTGTGTATTGTTTGATGATGAGGTTACGTGGGCAGCTTGTTTGAATTCGGCTGTTTGAAATTATGAACTTTTACTTTACACTAAAAATAACCTTGGACTATGAAGATTAACCGTTCTTTCTTTCTTCAAAAAAGGAGGCGGGGGCGGGGAGTATATTGTATTCTATACCATCAAGTTCCACGAGCCGCTACTGAGAGTGATACTAACCAAGTGAATTGTTTTATTTTAATTCTCTTCAAAATTAGTTTCATTTTTGATCAATTAAAATGAAAATTAAAAAAAATGTTTTGGTATTAAAAAAAATATTTTGAGCAATAGAGTCATTTTTGAGACTAATTTAAACAATTTTCTTACTAGAATATTCCGCATTTTTCATTATCTAAATATTCTTTATATTGACCTAAATTTTCGATTTCATTGTTAACATTTTCCGCATTTTTAATTTTTAGATTTTTTGGTCTAAATTTTTATCTTTTGGCCTAAATATCCTTATTTTGACATAAATGTTTAATTTAATAGTTTAAATTTTCGATTTTTGATTTTTCAGGGTGAATTTTTAACTTTTAGACTTTTTAGCCCGCATTTTTGATTTTTCAGACCGAATTTTTAATTTTAGTTCCAAATTTTTTATGAACCTGAATTATTGATGCGAGAATTTTTCGAGTGTTGTTTGCTGCAATTTTCGATTTTTTAGTGCGCATTTATTATTATTATGATTTATTTATAATTATCATTTTGTTTTGTTTGTTAAAATTTGTATCCTCTTGGACCACCAAATTCATTTTTAGGTCTGAATTTTAGATTTTTGGTCAAAATTTGTTCTTTTTTGTAATATATCTTAGATTTTTTAACTTGAATGATTGATTTTATTGTGCGATTTTTTGTATTTTTTGGCTATTATTTTCAAATTTCTGGTGAGAAACTTATTTTTGGGGGCTGAAAGTGGTAAATTATTTTGCTTCTACCTAAATTTTCGATTTTTTTGTCTGCGTCTTTTATTCTTACATCGGGATTCTTGATCTTTGGCCCATATTTTAGACCTATATTTTCCATTTTTTTAAATTTTTGGCCTTTGTCCGCATTTTTTATCTTTACGCCCGAATTTTCGATCTTTAGTCAAAAATTTCACCTTTTTATACCATATCAGAGATTTTTACATTTTTTGCCTATATTTTGTATTTTGGATTTTTCGGCCGAAATTTTCTTTATGCTGACTTAAATTTTCGATTTTTTTGTTGAAATTTTCGATTTCTTTGTTAAAAATTTTAATTTTTTGGTCCACCACTTTTTTTAGGTACGAATTTTAGATTTTTGGTCTTTGTTTTTTATTTTTTGTCCCATATGTTAGATTTTCTTAACTTGAATTAATGATTTCATTGTGAGGTTTTTTATTTTTTGCTATTATTTTCAAATTTCTCGTCGAAACTTATTTTAAGCTAAAAAGAGTTATTTTTAGACCAGGATTTTTGGCCGATATTTTAAATCTTCGGCTATTTTGTTCCAAATTTTTGATTTCTTTGGCCAAAATATTCGATTCGTTTATTGAAATATTGTATTTCTTGGTTTGCATTTTTTATTTTTGGGCCTGAGTTTTCGACCTTATGGCCTAAATTTAGACTTAACATCGAAAACTCGGGCCTGAAGATGAAAAAACAAACAAACAAATCGAATATTTTGGCCAAAACATCAAAAAATTGGAACAAAATAGCCGAAAATCTAAAATATCGGCCAAAAAATCAAACATCCTGGTTTAAAAATAAAAATGTAGATCAAAACAACTTGAAAATACAGGTAAAAGAAAAATAATTTGCATAATTTTCAACAAACAAAACCGGAAAATTCTCGCATATAAATCAATAATTCTTTATTTTGGCCTACATTTTTGATTAGTTTGTTACAAATTTCAATATTTCCTCATTTTCAGGCCCGACGTTTTGGTAATTGTTTTTTTGTCCTACATTTTAGATTTTTTAAACTGAATTATTTATTTTTACGCGGAATTTTTTTTATTTTTTGTCTAAGTTTTTGATTTTTGTCCTTTGTTTTAGATTTAGCAACTTAAAGTTTTGAATTTTTTGACCTGTATTTTCAAGGGTTTTGTTTTAATTTAATTTTAAATTGTTTGCTTTTAAGGGTTTTAATTTAAATATGGGGTTTATTTTTGGATAAAATTAATTTTCTTTGATATTTATCTAGAAAATGTAGTCTGCGGGATGTTCAAGGAATTATTTGTCATTCAAATATTTGTAGGAATTTAGGATTTTTTGCATCACAAAATTAAAAGTCTAACTTAGGTTTTTCGTCTGATCTAAACTTATTTGCCAAGTACAATACTAGACTTCATGCGTCATTCGTTCAATGCAGCGGCAGCGCGTGGATCTTTGTAGAGGAGGCTAGTGACGCGACGCAGACGACGGTCGCGATACACTACTATAATGATATTGTTATTGGAGCGTCCAAGGACGCGCGTCCGCACTGCAGTCGAAACGCGGACGCTCAGCGACGGACGCGTCATAGAAATCATACCTTCAGAACGATATATTTGGAAAATGCTAGTGTAGTTTGAGAGGAGATTGCATGATGGATTTAAATTAAGCAATCACACATTTCTCCCCTTTTTGTATTGTGCGGTCCCCTCGCACGTCTTTATCAACATATTTTTATGGCGAGGCCATTTAATACGTGTTGGTAAGCCAGTACATGAACGAAATAGCCCATAATTCTCGCTAATATACATTCAAGTTCCCCAAGTAGTTTCAGGGCAGCGCAGGACAAAAACCGTAAAATCCTGCACCTTTCCGTGTCTCGGAAGTCATTACTTACATTAAAAACTAGTTAGGAGTTCGTGGAGATAGAACGACGCCAAATTATCTAAGGGTCAGATGGGAAATTGCAATGCGAAATAACCGGCTGAACATGTCTTTAGTCCTAGTGAAATCTCCACGTTCCAGCGAAAATTATCCAAGGCCTCCCCCCAGGAAGCGCACGTTTTTTAGCCAACGAAATACTGCACATAAATTCGGTTGTACTCCTAAATTTTATGGAACGTAATGTAAATTGCTGAGCCCAACTTAAATGTCATGGCGAGATCAATCTCAATGATATTAAATTTTCAAAACAAAACCTGCCACCCACGTCCGCATCCAATAATTGATTAATTAATCACGCTAATTAGGGACAGAACCATACGGTGATGTGATGTTGGCGGTAAACCTAAACTTATCCAGATTGGATTACATATTTTCGTTGTTTGCAAACACCCCATTATTTGGGTCTAATGTGGGCGCTTAGGGGGAGCGGGCTGGAGAATTTAAGAAAATACATATTTGTCTAGAAAACATTTTGAAAAATCGTTACGATCCGGATATTATTTTAGTCACGTCCTGAGTCGGGTTACTAAAAAAAAAATTCGGTAAATTGAAGGCAGCCTTCTTGAAATTCCCCTCGATATTCTCTTCCTTTCCACTCAGTCCACCCCTCTGGACGTAGTCTCACCCGTTCTCGCCAAATATCGCCGTTCGTATCGAAATTTATATTGTATCATCATGTGGATTACTAACTGAATATTATGAAACTGAAAGTTTATATATATATATATATATATATATATATATATATATACAGCGTTCAAAATTATATCCTAATATTAGCAATATGTAAATTTCAATTCAAATTTTCTAATCAAATTTATTGTATTTTAAGCCTTTTCGTAGCTTTAAATGGAGGACTTAATCACTCTTGAAAACGTTTTATTTTAATTTATATTATATATCAGTTACTGGAAATCAATATTTAAGAAAATTTCCGCCTTTATGAAAATTAATATTTCAGCGCCGTCGTAAAAAAATATTGACAAATAAATATTAGTTTTTCTCTTTATTGCTTGAAACATATCGTCAAAGAGGAGAACAAAAGATTTGATGATTTTCGATTAACGTTTGAAAATATAAATTTTAGAAAGTTGACCAAAACCGGGAGAAATATTTTAAATTCCAAGAAAACGTGCCTAAATATAGTTTATTGAAACTCCAATACAAAAGCTACAAAAAGCCATCGAAAGACGTCTTCCAGCCTATTAATACTAGCTACATTTGTTAGTTAGATTATTCTTAAATTAATTATGTTATTAAATCTTTTTTGTATGTTTTGATGTTTACTGCGTAATGTGTCACGATATATTGGGTCGGCTATACATCGAAGACAATTACCAATGTCTATGGTTATTTTAACTAATAACTATTTCCTGTGGTTATTAATAAAACGCAGCAGTTGCGAAAAGTTGTTAAACCCCCATAAAAAATAATTAGAAAAATAATTGTTACAAAATTATAGCGCCAAGGGCCGTTGTAAATCCCGGGGTAAAAGGGTAAATGCAGTTACGAAGTTTTATGTCCTATTTATTGTTGTAACTATGTTAGTCGAGTTTCAATCCAGAACCGATCAACCGGGACGTTATTGATACTTTCTAAACGCCACCGAAATCTCGTTACAATTGTTATGACAAATAGTTTCCCCATTTTCATGGAATTTAAATGTTCCACCGGCAAGTTATGTCTTCTATTGTACCAACGCAATTATGACTTTGGTGCAATCCCAACATCAACGGTGTTATAAAACCGGAAACTCTGCATGAATAGCAAAGAGATGCGAAATTTAATTAATTTAATAAACTCGCTATGTAAAACCGTATATATGTTTATACTCGAAATAATATGTTTCCCTTATTTATAAAAGCAAGTAAAGAAATGTTTTTAATAAAATTAAAGAAGCTGTTATTTGTTCAAACTCCATGGTATCATTTAATAAAAACAAAAAAAAATATTTGTATTGTTCTACAACAATTGTTTCACCACAGGTAGATGAGGCGTTTTGGCATTCCTTCTGAGTTTAAATGAAAATCAAATGAATATTGCAATAGATGCAGGTGTTTTTCTTATTGTGGTTACGCTGCATATTATGGAGATTCTAATTAAAACGTCGGAGATGCAATTAATCATAAACACTTACGCAATTTTATAAATTTGATTAACCCAGAAAGTGTATTACACCCCTCCGCCACGGTAGAATTTGCACTTTATTGTGTCCTATATAATTAGATTTCAATTCATTAATCATCCAGTCCATTATGGTCGGTTTGATTAACGCTGAATGGAGAAATTGATTGTCGTAAATGGGTTTAATAAAACTTTCCAGATAAATAAACAACAATATCTAAGGCGTCCGGGTATATTTAAGCATCGATTTTATATAGTTATTTTTTCCAAGAAACTTCCTAGAACTAATCGAAATTATTAATAGAGAAGCTAGACACATAATTTCCACCGGTTTCGCTAGTCAGTATAAAAAAGTTGAAAACAGAAGCTTAATTATTAGCTTAAATTTTTTATTACTTTTTTTAATCGTTGAAGGCATTTTTCGATTTTCCAGATATGTTTGAAGCGTTTCCATTTTGTTTTCACCTAGGATATGGCAATTGTTTTTATGGAAAATCAAAAATCCTTTTTTTGTGTATGGATCTCGAGCTTTAAAAAAATCGTTGATTAATTTTTTTATTACTTTTTTTTATCGTTGAAGGCATTTTTTCGATTTTCCAGATCAAGTTTGAAGCGTTTCCATTTTATGTTCACCAACGATATGGCAATTGTTTTTATCAAAAACCAAAAATGCATTCCTTGTTTATAGATTTCGAGGTCTTGAAAAAAATTCGTTGATTAATTTTTTTATTACTTTTTTTTAAATCGTTGAGGGCATTTTTCGATTTTCCAGATCAAGTTTGAAGCGTTTCCATTTTGTGTTCACCAAGGATATGGCAATTGTTTTTATCAAAAACCAAAAATGCATTCCTTGTTTATAGATCTTGAGCTCTTGAAAAAAATTCGTTGATTAATTTTTTTATTACTTTTTTTTTAATCGTTGAAGGCATTTTTTCGATTTTCCAGATCAAGTTTGAAGCGTTTCCATTTTGTGTTCACCAAGGATATGGCAATTGTTTTTATCAAAAACCAAAAATGCATTCCTTGTTTATGGATTTCGAGGTCTTGAAAAAAATTCGTTGATTAATTTTTTTATTACTTTTTTTTAAATCGTTGAAGGCATTTTTCGATTTTCCAGATCAAGAATTTTTTAACTTCAATGCTTGCATTTTATAATGTATTAATTACAGTCCGAATTCTTAAAAAAAAAGAAATAAAGTAAATTAGAAAAAATTTATTAATTAAAAAAGTTGCATCAGATCGTCCGTCTAAATTTTAAGAACAAACGTACAATATCACCGAGCACTCGAGACGTGTGGGGGTAAAGTTTGCGCAGAGTGAGAGGTCATTGCGCAACACGTCTCGAGTACTTGGTAGAACTATACATTAATCTGACCATAATATACAATTCGATATTTTGATTATTAAAAATTAATGCTAGAAATGCATAATAAACACACATGCAAAAACATTATTAGACTCTACAATATAAAAACACTGATGTAACGTAGATTTCAATTAGGTTTATTATTCTAAGATAATTTAAACTTTACAAATGTTTGTCTTAACTTTGTTCATCAATCTCGATACACCTATCGTTAGGTTTGTAGCGCTCAGACTGAAACATGCAGTAAAATCACATATTTAAATGTTAATATTCACCTCTGTTATTTTAGGATAATAATAACAAAACCAGAACTATAATTAATTCATTACATTATTTATAGTAATTCAGTTGGCCGAGACTGAAAATTAGGATATATTTAACGTTAATTATAATTGTGTCCACGCGCTGACGTATTACGTAATATTTTTTCGGCTGTAATTAAAACGGGATGAATCAATATTATATTCGAATGGATATCGCGCAGGGAAAATGTAAAATTGGGGAATCAGCTTCGGGGTAAATTCTAAATTTATAGGATTTGCATGCTTAGGGGGAGAAATTAAATTAAAATATAAACATCGACGCGGTAAAAAATTTAAATATTTACGTTTACGAAGCATCAGAAAATACATGAAATAACGTATATGCTTCATATTTAATTTCTAATTGTATGTGCGGCGTAAATTATTATTATTAAGGGTCGGTAAAATGTATGAAAATAGTTTATCAAAAGTCTTTGAAATTTGGCAAAATTACTTTTTTCGTAAATATGGCTTAAATCGATCAGAAACGCCTGAAAATTGATTAAATTTTTTTTTCTTCAAATTTTTTGTTTGTTTTTTTTTCAAGTCTATGAGACCTTACTTATGACGTAAATATATTTAAATAGCAAATGACTAAAAATTATGTTTTCCCAACAACAGAATAGAGTGTATACCCTACCGGTCAGGCAGCTTATTTATCAAAACTCTTTGAAATTTGGCAAAATTACTTTTTTCGTTAATAGTGCTTAAATCGACCGGAAACGCCTGAAAATAGATTAATTTTTTTTTCTTCAAATTGTTTGTTTGTTTTTTTTTATGATTAATGAAGAATTTTTTTTTTTTGCAAACATGTGGTTAAATGCGCGTGAATTTTCCTGCTGCATCACGAGTCGAGTGGGTTCGATTCCCCTCCCGAGCGACATTTTTCGAATATAGAAATACCTGCTCGGGTCCGTGGTTGTTGTGTTCGTATATCATTAGGCGCAAACCCAAAAAAAAAAGAATTTAAAAACTATTTACAAGTGTCGATCAGAATAAGTAATAAAATGTAGTGTATAATAAGAAATAATGCGACAATTTGCAATTCGACGAAAAAAGTGTCACTAATTTATACAAGGTCCCATTTTGGCACCAAGGGAGGCCTCGTAAAACAAAACGCTCCGAAAATAAAACGAGCAAGGAGGGAAGCTCCGGCTCCAGACACCTGAATCTATGCAAAAACCTCAAAGAAGGTTCCCAGTGTGGCGAGTGCCTAATAAAAAATAGACATGAAACGAGCCCCATGCAGCAGATCATGCAAATAATAAAAAGGGCATAAAGAGGGAATAAAACGAACATATTGGAAAATGTGCAAATTTATAAAGAAAATTCGAAAACAACATCATAAATGCACAACCTGCAGCGCTCGGTGTGGCCCTTCGCCCCCGGTGTTATACATAAATATCGGCATGCCTTCAAGGATAATCAGATATCAAAGGATGATGGAAACGCATTGCATTTATATTAGGTAATGGATTCGGGTATCTCCTGCTCCGTATTCCCTATTTATACAATTGTTCATTTCATCTTCTGTTCCAATTGTATCGAGTCGGTTTATTTATGTTAATAAATTCCGGTGTTTAGCTTGAGTGCAGAAAGGGAATTCCCTATTTATCTAGAACAGGAGTACTCAAACTTGAGTTGCCCATTGTATCCTTCCAAGATCGTTGCGGAAAGCTTTAGAAAATACGTCGCTTTGTTATAATTTTAATTTAAATAGTATTTCAATAATGTTCATTAGCTATAAATAAGTAACAACTACATCACTGGGTAATGCCACGCCGGATGGTGAAATAAGATAGTTAGATACTACTCTAAGTAACTTTAAAAAATTTTAAACTCGTGTCTATTTTTTAACGATTTGACGATTAAAAATTACTTTTTTCGTAAATGGTGCTTAAATCGACTGGAAACGCCTAAAAATCGATTTAATGAAATTTTTCTTCAAAAATTTTTTTTCAAGTTTAAGAGACCATATTTGTCTAAAAAAATTTTTTGTGGGACTTCCAGAAGCCGGGATGCGCAAAATGACTTTTTTCGTAAATAGTGCTTAAATCGACTGGAAACGCATAAAAATCGATTGAATTCAATTTTTCTTCAATTATTTTTCGAGTCTAAGAGACCATTCCGAACACTATTTGTCTATAAACATTTTTTGTGGTACTTCCAGGAACCGAGGTACGCAAAATTACTTTTTTCGTAAATAGTGCTTAAATCGACTGGAAACGCCTAAAAATCGATATAATAAAATTTTTCTTCAAAATTTTTTTTTCGGTTTTTTTCAAGTTTAAGAGACCATTTTGAATAATATATTTGTCTATAAAAAAAATTGTGGAACAGGAACCGAGATACGCAAAATTATTTTGTTGTAAATAGTGCTTAAATCGAATGGAAACGCATAAAAATCGATTAAATAAAAAAAAAATCAATTTTTATTTTCAAGTCTAAGAGACCATTCTCAACACTATTTGACTGTGAAAATTTTTTGTGGTACTTCCAGGAACCGAGATATGCAAAATTACTTTTTTCGTAAATAGTGCTTAAATCGACTGGAAACGCATAAAAATCGATTGATTTTTTTTACTTTAAATTATTCATGTAATAATTATTAAAGTGAAAAACTAGAAACTTGATTTTATAATGCTGAAAATTGTACTTCTAAAGGATCTAGTTGTGGTAAGCAATTATTCACCCGGAAAATATCGTTTTAAAATTATTAGTCACAAAGTCAAAGGAAAACGGGGAAAAACTTTTCAGAATCTCTGATCAAGCAGCGTATTAAAATTCATGTAGGGAAATTGAAAGCATTCGAAAAGGCCGGCATTCGCACATTTAACCGACATAAAATCAAATGAAGCAAACATGCAGGTGCAATTTGTATTCTAATCGCCGCCTATTTTTCTAAGTGTAAGTCCCGCGAGATTGAAACCAAACTCCAGAAACAAAACGGCAGCATAAATGACGCCTCTCGCCCCCATGCGTAACCAAATAACCCAATATGCCCCAATCTCCACGATATGACTTTGCGTCGCCGCCGCCCAAATTGATTCGTTTTAATTTAAATTTTGATTGACTCCATTTCCTTTCTTCACCCACCCAAATTTCGCATCTGGCCTAATATATCGTTATAATATAAATTGGAAAAATCACATCCTGTAGAATTCGATGTTTCGACGGTCTCGTTTTAACGTAAATTCGGAGGAATTACCTTCAGAAGCAATATTGAATCTTTCAGAAAGTTAACTACTCTATAGTCCGCAATTTTACATGTATAATAAATTAAAAACCTACATTCAGAATGTATAATTTAACAATTTTAAATGATAGACGGACCCGAGCGGATATATCTCGATCGGAAAAATGTTCCGCCCGAGCTGGGAATCGAACCCACTCGACTTGAATGCAGCAGGCAGATGCTCGCGCTCTTACCCAATACAACACGAGTTTTTCGACAATTATTAATTTACTTATAGATAATACAAACATAAGCAATACATACAAACGTTATATATTTATTCCACTGATCAACTATGTTTAGTTTTAAGTAAAAAAAAATTGTATAATGTATGTAATTTAGTAACAGTTGATCTACAAATCAATGGTGCATAAAGAATTCCGTCAGATTGTTTGCTATCAAATAGCACTTGATAACTCCTTTTATTTCATTAGCTGCATACATTATGCAAATAGTCAATATTATTAGAAATCAATCTTCCGTAAAGCACACAAAGCACATGTCGTGTGACACCGAGATGTTTGGCGTAATTACTTTATTGATCATTTTGATTCATTAATTCCACCGCCGAGTCGTGATTCCATTGTTCCCGGTAATTAATTAATAAGCATTCCCCAAATGTCGCTTTCCAAATCAGACGGGATCAAATTGCATTTTATATATCGTTTGGGTAAAATTAATTTGTTATAATTTGCAAATTACCAGAGCGTACGCCAAAACCGATAACAAAAGGATTTATTTAATAAATTAAGCTTTGCTATTATTTCTCGGTACATTAACAGTATTTGATCATGATGATGATTGCAACCGTGTTTTAATTAGTGATTATAAAAGTATTTGATTTTTATTTGAAAAAAATCGAAACTTAAAAATTCCTCTAAATAATTTATTTATTTATTTAATTATTTATTTTCATCATGTGAGTTTGTATACTTATTTTATTACTTACAAAAAACTTATTTGTAATAACCCAACCCTGTATACAGGGTGTCCCATTTTAAATTGCCACCCCAAAAATCTCTAAACCTGAGCAACATGGCAAAAATTTTTTCAGATGAAATTTATAGGGTTCAGAGGAGGACATATGCTGGTGACATTGAAAATGACCTTGGCGGTAATTGTCAAGGTCAAACGAAGGTCAACTTTGATTTTTCAAATAGAACCTCCTAGTTTTTATTGCGGGATCGTATTCTACAGGAAAAAATACAAACTTTTTGTTAGAAACGTTTTTTTCTTAAATGCTTTTTTTAAGAGTTTTTTCACGAATTTTGTCCGTTATGTTGATGATGATGAGCAAATTCCCATCGGCAACCTACACGTGGTGCACATCGAGTGAGGGTAATGCATGAATCAAGGCCTGGATTTATCTGAGATTTCAAACAACATGACGGACAAAAGTCGTAAAAAAACTCTTAAAAAAAGTATTAAGAAAAAACCTTTCGTATAAAAAGTTTGTATTTTTCTGCAATAAAAAATAGGGGGTTCTATTTAAAAATTAAAGTTGACCTTCGTTTGACCTTGAAAATTGACCCCAAGGTCATTTTCAAAGTCACCAGCATATGTCCCCCTCCGAACCCTACAACTTTCACCTGAAACATTTTTTGCCACATTGCTCAGGTTTCGAGATATTTGGGATGGCAATTTAAAATGGGACATCCTGTATATGGAAATAAGATGAAGACCAAAACAAAATGGCAGAAAGGCCGCTGGTCGATCGCCTTTGAAAATAAAAAAAAATGCTATTTATAAATATTATCTATATTAATGTAAGAATGAATAAATATAATTTAGTAGTATTATCTGTAAGACTGTAAGATTTATAAACAGATTAAGTATTTATGTGTTATATTTCATTTCATTAATGTAATTTAATGTATCTGCAATTTTCAATTTAAATTAATGAATTATCAAAACCGGTGTGTGAACTTGATAAACTAGGAGAAGGAAAATACAAAGTGCAATATTATTATCTTGTTCCGGATACCCTTGTGTGAAATGTGATGTAGAAACATAAACATGAAAGGACTCCAAAGGTGTCTGTATAACGTTCCACAACAAACTTGCAAATTATTCAAGTTTATCATCTCGCATAGTGCGACGATTCTTTATATAACAAATTTTAAATCGAGGAAAAATAATCAGGTCGTATTTTAAAAAGGTGTTACAGGACTTTACAGCTTCATATTAATTAAAAATATTATTGAAATCCTTTGCTTGCAAATATGTTTAATTAGAAATAATAAAACATGTGATAACTATTTTGTAACTGCAACCACTTTTAAACTACAAAGTTTTATTTGAGTTATTCAGAATGTATCACGACATCAATTACGTTTTAACACGTTCACTACGCTACGGGGTATATGTGTCCCGTATTTGGCAGAATAGAATTCGCGGAGGTTGTAACGTCATCGAATTATTATTAATCTGTGGTACCGTTAACACATTGACTGCTTTGTCAGTCACCGGTAACTGACACTGGAGTATTCCAATGGGGGAATGTCAGTCACCGGTGACTGACAGTGAGTACCTACTTTGAACTTACTATTTAGCGATGTCAGTCACGAGTTAACCTCTTCAGGGACAGAAACACATTTGTGTACGTTTTAAAAAATGATGAACATTTCAAACAAATTTGATTTAGCTCAATACTGCCATCTTATGTCAAGCTCTAAAAGCTGCTACAGTTGCACATTTCCATGCAGATTCCTCCTGTCCAGTCCTACTGGCGAGATATTAATTGTTTCTTAAAAGATTTGAAACTTTAAAATTAATTTGTCCCTGAAGAGGTTAAATTAAATAAGCATATTCTTACTCATTTTATAAAATAAAACTTTTTTTGACATTTTACAAAAAAACTTGTTGGCAGCCAATGTGTTAACGGTAGGGTATACGATTTATTCTGTTGGTTAGCTCCATTTGGTTTGCAGTAGTATAATCTTCAAAAAAACTGTACGGGGTTTATACGACCCGTACCGTCTATTATAAAGCAACAATCGTAGCCGCAGCGAACGTGTCAATATTTGCAAT
This sequence comes from Ocypus olens, assembly GCA_910593695.2. NCBI lineage: Eukaryota > Metazoa > Arthropoda > Insecta > Coleoptera > Staphylinidae > Ocypus > Ocypus olens. Next base: position 2,560,934 of record OU343057.1, on the reverse strand, counting down.
GAGAGAATGCACAATTATCACATTTTTCATAACGAGATATGACTGTGCTCTTGCTGAAGATGAAAATTAACCACTGCGAAGACATGCAAGTGTTGCTTTTCAAAACAAACTAAATCAGTGAAAATCAACAGCAAGTAGTTGCGATTGAGTGCAGGGAAGCTAAATGTGCTAGCATAGACACGCCCAAATTGAATATTTAAACTATGTACCCATTATCGGATGTGTTTGAAGTAAGAATACTACGGCTTGTAATTACGTCGATGTTTTGAATTATATGTTGCACGTACTAATTAAGGAATTCTTAACCGAGCAATTATCTATGGAAATTAAATATGGTTTGTTTTATTTAACACGCCGATGTACGTCAACATAAATATTTTAATTTTACTCTATTTCCGACAAATGTCGCATGCAAAATTTCTTACGCATCTGCGTCCACAAAGAAATATTTTTTTGCAAAAGTGTTTATTACACTTCCTCAGTTAACCGTAAAAATACTGCAATAAATTAAATACAAAGTATTTTACGCTCCGTGGCGGAGTGGTTACACTCCCGCTTTCGGTGCGAGGCGTCGTGGGTTCGAGTCCCACGCTCGGGCGGTAGCTTTTATTAATGAAAAGATCGTTCGGGTCCATGGTTGTTTAGTGTTTGTCCCATTCATTATGAAAATGAATTTTCAAATATTAAAATGAACGTTAGTGGCCGAACAGCAAATCGCTTACGCCAATTCCCTTATAGTCATTCACTCTCCTTAACCCGCAATTCCATCAAACATCCTTCCTTTTAACTAGTAGAAAGTATTTTACTTAAACTAGTAAGACTATAATATGACACCATAATCGTTTAACAATTTTTGTCTAATATTTCCATTCCAAGTATTTTTAGAATACTCTATACAGGGTCATAATTAGGTGTAACAAATTTAACCAAAGCTTCTTTAGGCCAATACAAAGGAATTAGTTACCAAAATGCCCCATCAAAAAGATACAGGGTGTTAATGAAAAAAAAAATTCCGATTCATTTGAAAATAGATGAAAATAAACAAAAAATTAACAAACGATCCATATACTTGCTGAATATTCTAGTTTTGACGAATTTCAGCAGCCTCGAAAACTCTTTGATGTAACTGTTCCCTCGTGTCAATTACTAGCTAAACTAGCTGGTTTTTTTTTAAATTAATTGGATAATTTTTTTTTTTTCATTAACACTTTTTTTTCATTGCGCATTTTGGTATAAGGAGGTAAGTTCCTTTGTATTCGTTACATTTTTACACGTAATTATGACTCACCCTGTATAACTCGCGCTCAATATTGTTTCTTCAAAATGATCTTCAAGTAAAAATCTCGGCATTTTTTTTATGTATTTCCCACGAATCTTTCAATATCCTATCAGAATGATTCAATTATCCCAGAGAGGCAGAAAAAAATCTTGACATAAATAAAATAATCAGATCCTACAAATTGCCGAAAATCAAACAATTTCTACGAATAAAAGGCAATAAATATATTTAATTCCATTATACTCGTTTCGCAGCAGGCAATCGATTGAAGCTCTTTCCGTCCCAACTTTTGAAAGAAAAAGTGTACATATCCGGTTGAAATTTAATTTGGAATATGTACCTAAGCATTTCTGTGGGCAGAATATATTATTACTCTGCGTCTTTTATCGCAAAATATTACTTACATACATAATATCATATTATGGGTTTCAGCATCGATCGACATGTTCACAGACAAATCTTGAAATGACCGATCGCTATTTTATTTCGCTCTTATTTTATCGGTTTAATTAATTTCAAAGAAAACGAAATTTGTATCCCATATCCGAATGAATATGTAAAGTTGATTAGACTTCGCGAAACTTTGCCTTTATGACAAACAGAATACTCACTAAAAGCAATCTACTTACGGGGTCATCAGTGCGGGCAAGTTTATTTAAAAGTTTTAAACACTACGATTCTTTCTGAACGGAAGTTTAAGAACAAACTAGGGCTGCAGCACGATTACAAAGTGAATCGAGTCCATGTAACAACAATCGGTATATTATGGCATTAAGAATAACTACAAAAGATTACGTATTACATTAGCAGACTCGAAATGTCTAGAGTCAGTTTCTATTGAATTTTTGCTCTTTATGAAAAATATTGATTGAATTTGGTTCTCGTTTAACAAGTGATAAAAATATTTCTTCTGTACTATTCCTAGATTGGTAAACGTCGAAACTAGTCGGAATAAAAAATATAAGAAATATTGATCTGAAATTTTAACTTCGCAATATGCGATTGTTTGTCGACAGGATTGTAATAATTCATGAAACATGGTGGGTAGTCTTTTCATCCATGATAATATGAGATTTACAAAGTGTAGGGCCCTTCGTCAGGTATATGAGTATATATATAACACACATGCATTCGGGGAAAATCCAAGATAAAACATCCCCGTCACCCCGCGCATCAATCACCGTCTTCCTAGCACCCTTATATTTCGACTCCCTTTTTAGAAACCTAAATTTACATTTTATATTGCACGGCGCAGGCGACATGTACATGTTTACATTATCTGTTGACAGAATAAAACCGTTTGTGACTCGGAGAAAAAGTAGTAATCGGAATGGTCTAGAAAGTGACTTTATTGCGGGGTGTATGAGAGAAGGAAGGGATTAACCGCTTTAAGACCTATAAATTTATTAACCGCCGTTATCCATTTCCGTGCTAATTGAACGGTCTGGTGCGACAAAACGTTCTCCTGCTATTTTCTGTTTCACCTGAGATATAGCTGTAGTAATATATTAATTAAACAATTTGCCTCATAATATAAGACTGTACCAGAAGAACAATATTTGGATACAATTTTCATTGCTTATTAGAGATGGGTAACTCATGAAAAGACAACTTTTAGAAGTGAGTTGCGAAGTCATGTAAATTTGCAGCCTAAATGTTCGAAGTGAGGACCTTTTGATTTTTTGCTGCGCATCGCTATTTTTTTTGGCCATCAGAATTTTTTGGAATTTTTTTCTTTTTTCAAAACAGTGATGCCCTTTTTGTGATTTTGGACTTCCAGATGCGTCGTCTCTTTGAAATTATCTGTCGACTCTTTTCAATTATAAATAAATGTGGTTCCCAACATTTTTCGAAGTGGTGACTTGTTTTTCTTGCTCGTCACTCCACTTACTTGATAAAATATATTTTTTTGGTCGTCAAAATTTTTTGGGATTTTTTTTCTTTTTTTGAAACAGTGATGCCCTTTTTGTAACTTTTTGGACTTCCAGATGCGTCGACTCTTTGAAATTATCAGTCGACTCTTTGTAAATAAACATTTTTCGAAGTGAGGACCTTTTTTCACTTTCGTATATAATTCGTGAGCAGATCGATTTTCACGCAAACAAATTTGTAAAAATTTGTCAAAAATATGAGTGACGGGAATCTATGGCTAACTTCACACCCATGTTTTGCAACATTTACTCACATCCTTCTGCTTCCATTCTCGATCTGAAGCGCCCGTTTCGGCCCATCTCGGTTAATGCTCTCAGTGATGCGAAATTTGGATGTCTGAACTTGTTAGTGACCCTTTCAACCACGCATACATACAAGTCCAAAGGATGTTCGGAGCCCAAATTCGTTGGATCAAAACATATTAACGTTGTCGGAATACCAATTTTGCACCGAATAACTTGTATGCGCGGGTGCACCATCCTGTTAGAACACTTTGATTGATTGATTTTCACATCAACAGCATTTTTTTTTTCGTCAGAACAAAAACCTGATTTCTTTCGGATCTTCGTTTATACTCCGCACTTGATATCAAAATTGCGACGGTTTCGAGGTTATTAATTTTTAGCGTATCGCGACCTCTCTCTCTCTCTCTCTATATATATATATATATATACATATATATATATATATATATATATATATAGTGAAGTGTGAGGTGTAACGGGAGAAAAGGTCCAGAATTTCGATATAGTCCGCAGGAAATTCTGGACCTTTTCTCCCGTTACACCTCACACTTCACTACATAGCAGCGTCCGTTATTTCTTATATATATATATATATATATATATATATATATATATATATATATATATATATATATGTATACCGCAACTGCGCACAGTGGTTCAAAAGCCTTGAAAGGTGGCCAAAAGTCGGATTTTTTATATTTATCAAATCTTTATCGAATGTTGGTATAGTCTTGCTGATAGTTATAAACCTCGGAAAAACAATAAGTGGGGTTAATATATTTTTACCAGCGCTCTTGGGCTCGCTCGCAACTTGCGCTTCACGGACTCAACATTTATTCAAAAAGTGCGTGATTTCCTGGAAAGTGAACCGATTTTTACGTTTTTAAATGGAATCCCCTCCTGATGGTGAGTACTGTAGAATCCATGAACTCAAAACTCAAAACACATCCTATTTATATTTATCATCTTTGATCGAATTTTTACACGTAGCAGTCGGAAATTATTTTAAAAAAAGTGCAGAACTAATTTTTACCACCAGTTACCGCCGTGATATTTTTTTTTCAAGTTGATTTAAACCTTCTTAACTCCATATTAAAAAAAAAACCTTAAACATCGAAACATCAATTACAGGAAATTTTGGTAAAAAGGTCGATAACCTGAGGAGGTATGCATCTTCTTCTTAATGTGAAAAAGGTGTTTTTTTTTTATTCTGATTGCAATTATTTCACAAGCTCCCAAATATTTGATTACTCTGATTGTCTCTGTTTGATGTGTATTTTTTAGTATGAAACCCAAACAATAATAAAATTTATCGGTATATATAGGTACTTGTTATAATAACGCAGAAATAAAATTGTAGTAATAAAACAAATATTTTTTAATAATTTTGTAATTTATTTGTATTTTCTTCAGGTTTTACAGTTCACCCCATTTAATCATATAAAAACCTAATAGTAGTGATTTTCTGTGAAGTTTCTACGATTTTTTGCGATTCCTTTTTTTCACGTTCAAAATCCCTGAATATTGAAATTTTTCGTAAAAAAATTGTCCAACACATTGGATCCGCCATTTTGTTTATAAAAAATTTGATTCCAGGTTCACAATCAGCCCCTATATTATGAAATTTTTCCAAATCAAACCATTTTTCTTAAGCATGTCTGCCATATTGGATCCTCCATTTTGTTTTTTGGAAAATTAAATTCCAGATTCGTAATCAGCGACTCAAAAAACTCCTATATTAGAAAAATTTCTAATATAGAATGCCCAACACATTGGATCCGCCATTTTGTTTATAACAAATTCGATTCCAAGTTCACAATCAGCCCCTATATTATGAAATTTTTCCAAATCAAACCATTTTTCTTAAGCATGTCCGCCATATTGGATCCTCCATTTTGTTTTTAGAAAATTACATTCCAGATTCGTAATCAGCGACACAAAAAACTGCTATATTACAAAAATTTTCCAAATCGAACCATTTTTCACAAACATGTCCGCCATATTGTTTCTTGGAAAATTCAATTTCAGATTTGTAATCAGCGAGTAAAATAATCCTTTGAAGCAAAAATTTGTGGAAATAGAATGAGATCTTCATATTTTGACCATCTTTTAGAGTTTTTGAACCACTGTGCGGCGAGACATTCAATTTTGGCGCCGCGCTCTGTCTTAAATGTAGATGTAAATAATAAGACATCACCTACTTCAGATAATGAGCTGAAGTATCATATCACTTTCCGCCCAAATGATTTTATTGAGCAACATCATGCAATGCTGTTTATTCAGTGGCGTTTAATGTAATCCAACCCCATCTGTGATTCCTTCATTTCCTTTTATATCCTTCATGATGTTGATTAATGGGACATCTCCACCACCACCGCCGCCACACTAAAATCTCTAAATAAGGAAGCGCGTACCTGTTAGTGACAATAGGGACGCGGCACTTAAATGTCCTCACCCTGTTCACAATGCTATGCAGGGGAGGGTGTTCGAGTCCTGGGGTGGCTAAGTGTTTCTTTCCTGTGCGCATTAATACTTCGTAAATCATCCGCTGCGTTCGATTTTTTAAATTCAATTTAAAATTGGAATTTTAACATATTATTAATATAATATGTAAAAAATATTATCAGTGTATTATGCATCGTACACACTCGAAACGAACTGCGAAGCACAAAAACTAACCCAGCCGTTCCCATTAATTAATTTATTTCAAAGCGTCTGCAGTCGGCTAAATCAGTGCAATGTCGTTGCGCGCTTCCTTTGTTCGTCGCGGGAAAGTCGACAAGCGACGGATCAGCAGCGAACCATGTGCAAAAAAAATACAGCTCAAGAATGATCCTTTTCACAATACTATATATATATATATATATATATATATATATATATATATATATGCGTGTATGGTTACGAAATTACAAAAAACGATAATCAAATTCGGTAGTTATCCGACTATTAAATTGTTAGCAGCACTGCACTGTTGCAACAATTGGATCACCGAAATATCAGATTGTGCATCGTCAATAGGTACTAATAATTTCGCCCTTTATGGCCGGATGCAGCTTCATCCGGAGATATAAATTCCGCCTTAATCTGTGAATCATGGTCTAAACCAAATAAGTATGTAAATTTGTAAGGATATAATGTTGTAAGGAATGACAGAGATGATGGAGGAGCGGGTGTGGCCATATTGATTAAGGACGATATTATATTCCAAGGAATATATTCAAATGTGCAGCTCTATTATGTAAACTAATCAATTGGACAGTGGCTTAAATGCGGGTCATTAATCAGGAAGAGTATTAACATGTTTAACGTCAATCTTTTTTGTTTAAGGCTTTGTTTTGGAGGCAGCGGCCATTCGAATAATTAAAAAGGAGACGCAAACGTTTGCGTTTAATGGAAGTTAGAAAACGGGTTAAACTGTAAACTAGAGGAAAACTCCACTTGCACCACACTTGCAGCAATTGAAATACTATACAAAGAAGTAGACCATGTTAGGAGGTAGCGACAAGAGCGGATGTTGTACCGGTGTGTTTGCCTTGACACGTTTGTCTTTACGTCACTGCTCTGAATATTGAAATGACGAACTGATTAATGTAAAAGTGTTTAACTCACATTTCCCCAGATTTACATTAAAGGAAAGTAAACGTTATGTTTTTCTAAACCAAGTAATTAAGATTTAAAATAGATAGATGGCGCTGACGATATTAATTTTTACTATAATGTTTAATCCTGTTGTTGGCCTGTTAAATGGCTATCGACGAAAGGTAACTTAGTTTATTATTTTAAGAATGATGCGCAGAAAGTATTCTCCAGACGTACGCTTTAAAAAGTATATTTATATGTATACTCCATAAATTTGTGGGTAAGTAGGTACATTGAATTGAAAATATACAGTTTTGTCGTTGCTTTGAACTGTATTTATACTTACAAATCCTATTAGGTAATTATGATTTTCCTGTAAGGAGATGCACTTATTTATCCTGGAGTAAGAGTGTATATTGTTTTAATAGCTAATAGTACGGCCAGAGTAGTTGCATTTCGAACTATTCCTGGCAAATCACCAAGATACGTTTATTTATTGTCTCAGCCCGGCTTCCCATATGCGCTGCTCGTTAAATATTTGCGTTTCTTTCCTTTTACAAACATACCTATTCCTTTTTTAGTATTTCAACTAGTAAACATCTAAATCTTTTACAAGACGGGCAATAATAAAAAAGGAAAACAAAGAAACTGTGCAGTATATCAGGATTTTGTTTGATACACTTATTTTCCATATTCATTCGAATACTCGGTAAATAAACGTGTCTCTATCGATTAGAATATTACATTAATTTTCGACAATTAATTATTCAAATTAATCAAGTCACATTTTTTTATAATAATTTGTTAAATTTGGTTAAAACATAGTGAATATTTGAATTAACATGTAGCAACGGTAGCAACTTCCTCTTTCAAAAAAAAAAATATATATATATATATATATATAAATCCTTATTTCAGTAATTTTTACATAGTTTAGTGTTTCAGTTATTTGTATTAAGTTAGTAAGTCACTGTCTGGACTATCGACCACTGGTCTTTCTTCTACCCTATAATTAGATATTAATTACTCCTACTTTTTTAATTTGTTCACCTTAGGACGAAATTGAATAGTTTTTACAGCTCCTCTTTCTATAATATTTACCTTTTTTGATATTGCATTCGACAAATGGTGCAGTTATACTTCCGGTTTAATCAATACCTTGAAAATTTTATCAGGTGAATATACACTTTTGCATTTTTTATGTAACGGGAAGCAATAAAAATAGTGCAGGTGCAAGTTGTTGTTGTTTAAAAATTATTACGGCCATCGGCCCATTGCGGTACTCGATAACGGCGACTCGGGAAAAGTTTGGCAATTCCGTGAACGGGTGGTATTTCTTTCGGCTTTGAAGTTTCCCCTGTGCGAAGTTGAGGTATTTTTTGGGGGATGCACTGGCCCCATGAATCTGATACTATGGCACGTATCTATTTAAGGGATTAGGCGTATGGTAGGGGAGTTAGATTTGCGAATTAGATGCTACCCGGTACGGATAAAGAATACGCCTGCAAACTTTTCTAATTAAAGCCCTGCGGAACTTGTCGCAGGTGAATGTTTGTTTTAAATCACACGCCTCGCACCTAACGCCCTCGGACAATATGTGATTTGTTTCTACCCAATTTTAAATCACTTGCCATATAATTGCCTCGTAAGTGGAATCAAAGTTCGTTCGGACATTATTTGTGCTTCAAAAGTACTACTATGTTAGCAAGCAATTATAAATTGCTCGATTTTTTTTAATTTCCTGAAACTTGCCTTTTATAAACTATTTTGGTAACAGGTATTTATAAGATTTCTGATTTCGACGATCTCATACCATTACGAAAGATATAAAAACAAAATACTTTTTTTGTATCAGCTTGTTTACCACAGTTCTTTAGAAATTAACACGTGCAAAGAAAAGATGTCAAATAAAACTCGCTATTTACGCATTTGTTTTTTTTTTAGTTTAGGCTTTGAACTATTGCGTTTCCTATCGCGTTCGTCGGTGAGCTCTCGAACGAGTACGGACGCGCGATTGATGGTTGGTGGACGCGCGTCCCTGGACGCTCCAGAGGCATCCGCTCCATAATTATCATTGTAGCAGTGTATCGCGACCGTCACTCAGCGACGAACGCTTCATATGAATCACACCTTCAGGAAATTGTATAAAAGTTTCCACATTATTAGGCCTCATCAGTGCATTTACTGATTGTTATGAATTTTATTTTAAGTGTGCATAAACATGTTGGGTAAATAGTTAGCAACAATTCATATGAGTTGCCGGTGATGGGAAAATAATAATGGAATGTTTACATTATCATAATTTAAATTCAATTGCAATTTCGATGTTGATCGATTTTACAGGTTTAACATTATGTGGTAACAGTTGCATAGCTGTGCAACTTTTATAGAACGTGTGTGTCGACTAAATAGAGTCGATTCTTGAAGTTACTTTTTCAAAAATTAAAAAGTATGTCTCTAAAAATGTGATGAGCAAAAAAAAATGATTATTAGTCTCAATTAGCGATCAACGATATGACTTTTTGTGAGTCGACTCGTCGTGTCGAGTTGATTCTTGAAGCGACTGTTGTTTGACATCAATTGTAATTATAAAAGTTGCATAGAGATTGATCGGTTTGATTATTAATTTAATTTTTTATTGCATATACCCGCAGCGATTCATTAATATATTTTGTAAAAAAAATTAATTAGTCTTTAGATCATGTTTAATGTAATAGTGCATACATAAAATGTGACGAGCGTGCATAAAGTTTTCATAATAAATTGCAGCCACTAAATAAAAAAAATGCTGTTTTGTGAACGCCAGGAATTTATGATGATAGGATTATATTTTATCCAGGAAGACCGGCTATCTTGGGTAAACAAATTATAATTATATGAACTACGTACGCTACGTGTTTACAAAATTGCAGTAATAACTATCAACGTGTACAGTCATTTACATTTTAGATAAATAAGCATCTCGTGTACTAACATGCGTAATTATGAATTAAATTTTATAATTTCATTTACTCGGTTACTACGTTTTTCAGTTTTGAAGTTTCATACACACCGCGTGGCGCTTGAAACTGTGCAAAAGTTATTTTTCACTCAAGTCATGCCCCACAATGTGTATGAAAAAACAAAGTTCGGGCATAAAAATTCAAATATATCACCGGTCTGACAGATTAAAAGTGCATCGGGGAAGTGAAAGTTTAAAAGTAAACTTGAGGCATCCTCTCAAATAACTGTTGCCTGGAATTCACTAAGTGAATTCCAATTTGTCTACTCTTGTTTCAATATGTTCAGACTTTAATAGATAAGGAACATTTTTTAATATATATGTTGAATAATATTAATATTTCATTACATAGCGAAATATTTTTAATATTAAGGGTTGTTGAAATGAGGCACAATTTCATACTATTTATTCCTTCTAGTTTCGATTTTTACATCATTATCTAGGAATGATGTAAAAATCGAAACTAGTCGGAATAAATAGTATAAAATTGTGAAACCAAACAAGTGCCTCATTTCAACAACCCTTAATATATTTTTAATAAAGTTAAAATAAGTTATGGGATGATACAAGTTACAGAACTTCAATAGTATTGATAATCTGTTCTTTATTAATTAACTAATTCCTGCATTGTTCACTTATTTTGAACATGGAAATCGTACGTGTTAATTAGTATTGAAGTTGCTGCAAATGAATTGATTTGTTGGTAACATGTGGTATACATTCTATACGACCGTTAACTGATTTTCTCTGGTGATATGTGGTTTAATTTAATGAACTAATCACGATACGAGAACATCGAAGTGTTAATATTGTAGCCCCGGAAACGTGAATAGAATTATAATGCATTTTCTAAAACGCAAGAATACAATTTATTCGCACGTGGAATGGAACAGTGAAGTTTACCAAAACCAATAACCTAATTATATATCTTCCATCTTTCATCCAAAATACAGTTTTGTAATGTATTATTATGACCTCCATTAAGGTGTGATTTCTATAACGCGACGCAGGCGACGGTCGCAATTGACTACTACAATGATATACATATACAGCTGATGCCTCTGGAGTGGCCAGGGACGCGCGTCTACCAACCATCAATCGCGCGTCCGTACTGCTTCGAGAGCAGTCGAGACGCAGGCGATGGTCGCGATTCATTACTACAATGGTAAAATTACTTTTGTCGTAAATAGTGCTTAAATCGATTGGAAACGCCTAAAAAACCATTAAAAAAAATTTTCTTCTAAATTAAAAAAAAAAAAATTTTGAAGTCTAAGAGCTCATTCTGAACACCATTTGTCAATAAAAAAATTTCGTGGGAATTCCAAGAACAGAGATACGCAGAATGACTTTTGTCGTAAATAGTCCTTAAATCGACATAAAAGTCGATTTAAAAAAAAAATTTTTTTACTCTACGAGTTCATTCTGAACACTATTAGTCTACAAAAAATGTTGTGGGACTTTTACAATGGTAAAATTACTCTTGTCGTAAATAGTGCTTAAATAATAAAAAAAAAATTCTTAAAAAAATGTTTTTTTATTTTTTTTTTCAAGTCTAAGAGCTCATTCTGAACACTGTTTGTCTATAAAAAAATTTCTTGGGAATTCCAAGAACAGAGATACGCAGAATGACTTTTGTCGTAAATAGTCCTTAAATCGATTTAAAAAAAAATTACCAATTTCTTTTTTTTTACTCTACGAGTTCATTCTGAACACTATTAGTCTACAAAAAATGTTGTGGGACTTCCAGGAACGGAGATACGGATTTTTTCTTCAAAAAAATTTTTCTATTTTGTATCCAGGGACGCACGTCTACCAACTAGCGATGGACGATATTTTACGTACCTGTGATTTTTGACTAGTTTTGAACAATCACAGGTCGTTACTGCTACTAATAGGCAAATTTAACTGCTACTTAAAATCACTGCTACTTAAAATCACCGCTACTTAAAATCACTGCTACTTAAAATCACTTCTACTTAAAATCACTACTACTTTAAATCACTTCTACTTAAAATCACTGTTACTTAAAATCACTGCTATTTAAACTGTGACTTAAACTGTGATTGTTCTTCAAAATCACAACTGTTATCTAAACAGTAATTGCTACTTAAACTGCGATTGTTGCTTAAAACGTGATTGTAAGAAGACAATACAGAATAGCATTTCTAAATATTATTTTATATTCAATACTGTATACTTACGCTCATGTTCAAATTACGATTACGATTTTCATTAACTGAAAAACAAATATATAAAAACGATTGCAACTAATGGTAAACCCAAAATGACTCAAAATTCTTTTTAATTTAAGAATCAGTGCTAATATCTAAACATACATTTTGAAATAATACAACGACACCAATTTTAAAATATCAAACTTCATGAACTAAAAAAAAAAATTAAAAAAATTCATCAAACTGCTCAAAAAACTTTAAAAAAAATCTTCAAAAATCTATATCTCCAGTGAAAATTGTTAAATTTACAAAAACCTAATTGATTTTTAATAAGCGATACTTCGGACATTGAGGGTAATTTTTAATGGAATTTTTCCTGCAGCTTCTGCGATGTTTTTGTTAAAATCAAAAAATTATAACGAAAATTTTCAAAAATTCATATCTCTATTAAAAATTGTTGAACTTACAAAAACCAAATTGATTTTTAATAAGTGATACTTCGACCATTGAGGATGATTTTTTATAAAATCTTTCCTGCTCTTTTTATATTTTTTCTGCGATGTTTTTGTTCAGGTGCTCAAGAAATTAAAACGAAAATTTTCAAAAATCCATATCTCTATTGAAAATGGTTGAATTTACAAAAACTAAATTGATTTTGAATAAGCGATACTTCGGCTATTGAGGATGATTTTTTATGGAATTTTTCCCGCGCTGTTATATTTTTTTCTGCGATGTTTTTGGTCAGGTGCTCATAAAATTTAAACGAAAATTTTCAAAAATCTATATCTCTATTGAAAATGGTTGAATTTACAAAAACCAAACTAATTTTGAATAAGCGGTACTTCGGCCATTACGAATAATTTTTTATAGAAAATGCCTGCATGTTTTATAATTTCTTCTGCGACGTTTTTGTTAAAGTGCTAAAACAATGAAAACGAAAATTTGCAAATCCACATTTCTATTGAAAATGGTTGAATTTACAAAAAAAATTGCTATTGAGGATGATTTTTTACGGAATTTTTCTTGGGCTTTTATATTTTTTTCTGCGATGTTTTTGTTCAGGTGCTCAAGAAATTAAAACAAAAATTTTCAAAAACCCATATCTCTATTGAAAATGGTTGAATTTACAAAAACCAAATTGATTTTGAATAAGCGATACTTCGGCTATGGAGGATGATTTTTATGGAATTTTTCTTGCGCTTTTATATTTTTTTTCTGCGATGTTTTTGTTCAGGTGGTCAAAAAATTAAAACGAAAATTTTCAAAAATCTATATCTCTATTGAAAATGGTTGAATTTACAAAAACCAAATTAATTTTGAATAAGCGGTACTTCGGCTATTGCGGATAATTTTTTATAGAATTTTGCCTGCATGTTTTATATTTTCTTCTGCGATGTTTTTGTTAAAGTGCTCAAAAAATTAAAACGAAAATTTTCAAAAATCCATATCTCTATTGAAAAGGTTGAATTTACAAAAACCAAACTAATTTTGAATAAGCGATACTTCGGCCATTGAGGATGATTTTTAATGGAATTGTGCCTGCGCTTTTATATTTATTTCTGCGATGTTTCTGTTCAGGTGCTCAAAAAATTAAAACAACAATTTTTAAAAATCCATATCTCTATTGAAAATGGTTGAATTTACAAAAACCAAACGAATTTAAAATAAGCGGTACTTCGGCCATTGCGGATAATTTTGCCTGCATGTTTTATATTTTCTTCTGCGATGTTTTTGTTAAAGTGCTCAAAAAATTAAAACAAAAATTTCAAAAATCCATATCTCTATTGAAAATGGCTGAAATTACAAAAACCAATTCGATTTTGAATAAGCAATACTTCGGCCATTGAGGATGATTTTTTATGGAATTTTTCCTATGCTTTTATTTTTTTTTTCTGCGATGTTTTTGTTCAGGTGTTCAAAAAATTAAAACAAAAACCAAATTAATTTTGAATAAGCGATACTTCGGCCATTGAGGATAATTTCTTATAGAATTTTGCCAATTTTCTTCTGCGATATTTTTTAGTGCTCAAAAAATTAAAACGAAAATTTACAAAAATCCATATCTCTATTGAAAATTGTTAAATTTACAAAAACCAAACTGATTTCGAGCAAGCGATAATTCGGCCATTGAGGATGATTTTTTATGGAATTTTTCCTGCGTTTTTTATATTTTATTCTGCGACGTTTTTGTTCAGGTGCCCAAAAAATTAAAATAAAATTTTTGAAAAATCCATCTCTCTATTGAAAATTGTTGAATTTACAAAAACCAAATTGATTTTGAGTAAGCGATACTTCGGCCATTGAGGATGATTTTTTATGGATTTTTTGTTTATGCGGTGTGATCAGTTTAACACAGTTTAAAATCACTGATATTAGAAAGTAGCAATCACAGGTAGCAACGTGATTCAAAAGTAGCAGTTTTGCCCATCTCTACTACCAACAATCAATCGCGCGTCCGTTCTGCTTCGAGAGCAGCCGAGACGCGGACGCGTCGTAGGAAACACACGAATATCTTAACAATAACTAGTTTGTACAGGCATAAATATTAAACCCAATTTAATGGTAATCGTTGCTTTATGCCTGTTTACAGATCCAATAAAAGAAATTATTTAAAAATTATTTTTTCACAATAAATAACGATTTAAATCTGGCACGTAATCCTACTGCAGTTGACAATGCATAAAAAACGCCGTGTAATGTATCGGATCGTCCTCCTCTAGCTCTATGCAAATTGCTACAAATTACAACAGAAAAAACCGGGACGCCTCTATGTAATAGCTACTATACGATGATTAAATCTGATGCGTCATTTAAGGTAAATACCGTTACATGTACTCAGTCATTTACAGACGATACACAAATTATTCACGTCTACTTCAATAATTTATGAGGCACCTGAAAATGACCTTCGTGCCCTAAAAGCTACACAATAAGAAATGTTCGGGACAGTAATTAGCTTACCGGCACTGTAAATTATTAAACGGAAGCTTTAATATTATAGTACAGGTTTGGTTATTTAAATGTTACAGATATCTTCAATAATTGAGACAATCATATTTAATGAACAATGGACGCCGTAATGGGAATGATTCGCTAGTTGTGTAGCAGATAGAACGTAGAATCCAATGATAAATTGTGTTCTCCTAGTTAATTAATTGTCCGATTAATTACATTGCCATCAGCTTTGGCATAAAGATATAAACAAATTAGTTCAATATTCATTTAATCCAGCCAATGACACGTATCTATTAATTACCAAATCGTCGTTAAATAATTAGGGTCCGGTACAGGGCATAAAGACTAAGCTACTCTATAATAGCTTACCTATTTTTCTATTCTTGTGAAAGAGTTGCAACAAACAAATTAAATTATAGAGTGAATTCGAGGGTATTAAGTATTTGAATATTTTATTTGCGTGGTCGGTTTTGTACAGGAGATAAAGAAGTCTTGCATCGATTGTACCAAAATAAACGTTTTGTTTTTGTAGCAATACGTGCATAAAACTTTTAAAAAGGAGTTTCCACATTATTCCGAACAGGAAAAATAAGTGCTTTAGGTGGAAAACAAAAAATAATTATGAAGATGATGGTTGCGACCGTTACTATGTGGTACTCCATTGTCAGGTAACTTTGAATTAAACAACTTTCGACGTTGAATAAATAGTGGTAAAAAAACGTCGAAAGTTGTTTAATTCAAAGTTACCCAAAAAATAATTATGTGTTTATAACTAGAAAACTTGGTGCCAAATCGTCGTAGGAACTTCGTTTTTTGAGTCCTGCATAGGGAATTGATCAAATTTTAATGCCTTTATGGTGGATCAAGTCAACAAAATTTTTCCAACTCCATAGACATCGTCAAAGTTGGACATGGTTTCCTGAAAAAAACTTTTTTTTCACAGGGGTGCTAGAGAGGTTCGGAAGGGGTTACGCTTAAGTTTGCATGCATGACTTTAAAGAAGACACTTCAAAGTTTTTCGCCCTTAAAGATTCATCAAAATCGATTGAAAATACGCCGAGTTATGGCGGTTTGAAAAAGGTCGAAATTTGGCGAATTTCAAGTGTTTCATTTTTTTTCTACCAGTGTACAAATACACAAATAAAAAGCAGATGATGATAATGCACCTAATCTGCCTTTGTGGGTTTGACAATCAATTTGATTTGAATTAAGTACTTACATCAGAATTCAGTTTCGAACATGGACAGAAAGTCGCTCACCTGAAACAAAATAACAACCATACGTAAGTATCTAAAATATTAGGTTTAATCAGCAACTAGATAGTGCTACGTGCTAAGTCGCTCTGAGATGGACCACCCTGTATATTCAGGCTATTTTCGTCTTTAATAAATTTTGAATTTCTTGCAAGGTAAATGAATTCCCTATTCCATACGATAAACCCAGACATAAAATATCCATCAATTAGATACCTCTACCCTCTACCCTTGTATTGTAAAAATTGTTTGCACAATGCAAGAATAATTAGATTTCGATTACGTTCGCATTTTCTCTACAGCACTTAAAATATTAACATGGCCGACTGCTCTGTTCTATGCTTCCTCACTAAATAACGATAACTCAATAATCAATGCTGCTGTGATAAAAAAAAAAACTATACATTATTACCAAATTTATTCCCCATAATAATATTATCAAACCGCATTTTCAATCGTAATTGAATTTCGCCCACAAAGTAAAAACCAGAATCCCTTCGCATATAATAGCTTGTTTAAATTCAATTTAATATTAAATTATTAAGCTTGTATCAAAACATAAGCATATTTATGCGCTATAAATCGTTTCACGTGAATAGTTTAATCTATATACTTATAGGTAAAATGAATTAGCCGAACGATGCCAGAGAAAATTTCAACCCCAATTCACTACACGGAGGCA
Organism: Ocypus olens; assembly: GCA_910593695.2. Classification (NCBI taxonomy): domain Eukaryota; kingdom Metazoa; phylum Arthropoda; class Insecta; order Coleoptera; family Staphylinidae; genus Ocypus; species Ocypus olens. The sequence goes on along the minus strand of OU343057.1, from coordinate 2,543,828 downwards.
AATCGGTATTGATTTCAAATTTACAAGATTATTAAGTACTCAATATGATTACATCGCGAATACTGACATGATTGGTTTGAATAAATAAGGGGGCTATAAATAAATCGAATACCGTTACAATTAATAGCACCATGTAATACTTAGAATAGCAATAATGCCGAGTATTGCGGAATGTTATAACGATAATATGATCTGATTTACATGTTACAGTGGCGACGTCACTAGATCAGTATAATGCCAAAATAATAGTTATTTATGCAACAAGTGAATAAAGTAATACTTTTCTCACGAGTAGTGAAAAAAAGTTGCTTTACTCTCGAATTTTTTTCTACGTCCGTAACTTCATATAAATTTAATAAAATCTTGAATCGAATCATCGCTGGAATTTTTGCTATTCCACACTCATGAATAAAGATAAAAGCAATTTTCTCAACGTGTGGATTCCTAGCAATTATCAAGTACCGCCACTGTTTCGCCGCGCATTACGTAATATAAAATAACAGTAATCTTATTACAAATACTTTACATAATGCGTTTTAAAAGAATGGGGTGTTTAGATATATTTTCAAAGGCCCTTATACAATTTGTGGGTCCCAGGGCTAACACCAGCGGGCTGTTGTTTGTACGCTTTAAAAATATTCCGAAAATGGGTGTATTAAATTTGAATTTAAGGCATTCGCGTGGGTTATGAAAAATTGGCGGTTTTCTGTTTGTCGTGTATTCCAGGCGGAAGAATTCCCCGGGGAGAGGAGAGTGCGTGAAGAATATAAGTCCCGGATGATCTGGAAGTTCTGCTACCTCCATCAAATCGTATTCGAATGAATAACAACGATATTCGGAGATTCAGGCGAAAGTGGCAATTATTAGATACCTAATGAATTTATTTTACGCGGAAAACTTTATTTTAAACTTCAATTTAATGCGATAATAAATTTAAGAAAAGTACCCGGTAGGCGACACAATGCCACTCAAAGAAAAAAAAAATGATTTACGTTTCAATTCTGATTATTGAAGTGCTTTTGACACACAAACTATATGGAATACACTCATTTGTTGAAACTACTCGCGCGCCACCTATTGTAAAATTGTTGTACTAATTCAGAAACCTTCCCGAGCGTGCACACAACAACTCACCAAAGTTTCATCGTAATCGGATAAATGGTATAGGAGTACATACGTGACAAACTAATTTAAAAAATACGTTTCTTCATCTGCAGCATTTAATGAAATTAAATTAAAAAAGAATGGCGATGTGACCATCATGTAACTTTCTCCGATCAAATTCTAATAGTCAGTTTACTTAAAAACCAAAGAGGTTTCAAAAAAACTTATTGTCTCATTTCGGCTTTCTCTGCAATTATGATTGATCTAAAAAAACTAAACAAATAAGGTGGTTTGATTTTTCTAGAATGATAAAGCCCAGTTTAACTAAATTTTTCAAAATCAATACTTTTTCGATATTTGAGCATTGAAAATTTTAATTCTTGGGTTTCTAGTGGCGAATACTGCTGTTAAAGTTGGAAGTTTGTGTTTACATCAGTTTTTGAAAAATCAATACATTTTCCATTTTTGAGCTTTAAAAATGGTCATTCTTGAGTTTGATTTTGATTATCTAGAAAACTAAATAATTAACTTGCTTTAATTTTTTTGCGATATTAAAGCCCAATGATTCCCCAATAATTCTGCTAAAGTTGGAAGTCTGTATTTATGTCAGTTTTTGGAAAATAAATACTTTTTCGATTTTTGAGCTTAAAAAATGGTCATTCTAAGGTTTAACTTTGATTATCTAGAAAAGTAAATAATTAACATGCAGTAATTTTTTTGTGATAGTAAAGCCCAATGATTCCCCAATAATCCTGTTAAAGTTGGAAGTTTGTATTTACATCAGTTTTTGAAAAATCAATACGTTTTCCATTTTTGAGCTTTAAAAATGGTAATTCTTGAGTTTGATTTTGATTATCTAGAAAACTAAATAATTAACATGCTCTTATTTTTTACGAATATTAAAGCCCCCAGATTCCCCAATAATTGTGTTAAAGTTGTAAGTCTGCATTTAAGTCAATTTTTGAAAAATCAATACTTTTTCGACATTTGATCATTGAAAATCGAAATTCTTGGGTTTGACGATGATTGTCTGGAAAACTAAATAAATAATGGTAGTTCATTTTTCTTAAGTATTAAAGCCCAATAATGATGTTAAAATTGAAAATTAGAATTTAAGTCAATTTTTGAAAAATACATATTGTAGTTGAAACTTTTAAATTTTGGGTTTGATGGCGATTATCTAAACAACTACGTCATCAACGAGCACGAATATTTTTTAAATTAAAGCATTATCATTGATTACCAATTCTGTTGGTAGTTTGGACTGGAATAATCAAAGCATTTCCGATTTTCAAGCGCTAAAACTTGTAATTCTTGCATCGATCGTGATTATCTGCTTTTATGACATGCTTTTATTTCTCAATAGTATTAAAGCCAAATTATTCCAAAATAATGCTGAATAAGTTGTAAATCTGCAGTTCTTTTGGTTTTCGAAAAATTAACGATTTTCGATTTTTAAGCGTTGAAAATGGGCATTCTTGGGTTTGATTTTGATTTTGATTGAAAACTAAATAATTACCATGGCTTGACCCCTTGGAATATTAAAGTTAAATTATTCCCTAATAATGCTGTTAAAGTTGGAAGTTGGAAATTAAGTCAGTTTTCGAAAAATTTCGATTTTTTTTTTTCGATTTTTGAAAGTTGAAAATTGTATATTTTGAGTTTGATGGCAATTATCTGAAAAACTAGGTCCTTAACGGGCATGGGTATTGATTCTTTTAATAGAGCCTCATCATTGATTACCAATTTTGTGAAAGTTTGAAGTTGTTTCTGGTTTTGTATAATTAATGCTTCTTCGATTTTCAAGCGCTAAAAATTGCCATTCTTGGATTGGTCGTGATTGTCATGATTGACATGCTTTTATTTCTCAATGGTTTTAGAGCCAAATTATTCCAAAATATTGCTTACTTTTGTTCAAAAATTGGCTTTGAAATGATTTCCTGAAGAAACCACTGGTTTGATTCGGGGTTTTTATACATCACTGGAAAGACGCTTCAGAAAATGTACTTTCGCAAGAACAAATGTCATTTTTAAGCCCGTGACGCGTAAGCAAAGAAAACTCGAAAATGGAAAAAATCGGAAAAATCAACTTTCTTAATAATCATCGTAGACCTTTATGTAATACCTTTTTTTTTCATCAGAAGAACGAGATCAATCGATTGGCGTAAAAAAATTTCATCCAGAAAATTTTGCAAAAAAGTTAGCAAGTCACCATGAACTTTATGGAAAATTTTGAAAAAAGTCGATTTTTTCAGACTTTGAACGGCCGTAGCGGCCGAACGAAGAATCCAATTTGAACGCGGTTTTCAAATCTGTGTTCCTTGTGTGTCAATTAGTCGGATTTAATTAAAATTGGCGATTTTTTATTTTTGACGAAAATCTGAAAACCTATAGAAGGGTCCCCCCTTCTTACTTTTGCTCAAAAATTGGCTTTGACATGATTTCCTGAAGAAACCACTGGTTTGATTTGGGGTTTCTATACATCAGTGGAAAGATCCCTTCAAGATGCTTCAGAAAATGTACTTTTTCAAAAACAAATGTCGATTTTAAGCTTGTGACGCGTCAGCAAAGAAAACTCAAAAATGGAAAAAATCGAAAAAATCAACTTTTTCAATAATCATCATAGACGCTTATGTAATACCTTTTAGCTAAATCGATTGGCGTTAAAAAATGTTATCTAGGAAAAAATGCAAAAAAATGGCAAGTCACAAGACCTATTTAGTATAATAATTTAAGGGTAGAAATTAACTGATCCTTAAAAAATATTTCTGATCGCTAGACTTTTCTTTAATAATCTTTAAAACTATGAAGTTTAAGTCACGGATGTATGAGAGATAATTTTTGGGCTCACCATGATCGTTGGCTCCGCTGACTCTTCGCCATCAATCGTCATCACATCAGATCGGCGATCATGCTTAGGTTGGCGTTAAGCTTACAAAATATTCAAAAACTACATCAAATTTTTTTAAATATTAAAATATAAAATAATAAATTCATTTATATCTTTTAAATATCATTAAATGCATGCTACAGTTTACTATTTATGAGGGCGTGTTACAAATACGCCAAACCCGTTCCCCAGCTACAATTTCATAATTACGTCTCTAATTATAGTTTGATGTAATTGGTTTCTACCATTATAGTTACTCAGAGTTTTGTTCTAAACACCCCTTTGTTACTTAACAGTTGGATGAACAGAGGAAAGAGATGTTTTATTATTATCCACCATGTGCGTGTACATGATTTTCAGAAGCTATTGTCTTTATAACAATTAAATATTAATCATTATTATAACGTGTTTCATTATTAGGAAGATGTTACTGTACCATTTTAAAAATGCAGATGTAGCTTTATTGATTTAATATGTTTTTTATTATGCGTGTAATGTTAAATCGATTTGAAAAGTCTGAAACACTTCTGGTCAATTGTAAAAATGCACATGTAGTATGTTTCATTATGCATTTAATGTAAAATCTATTTGAAAAGGCTGAAAGACCTCTGGTCAAAAAAGTGTAAAAGTTTTTCAATAAATGTATTGTCTCTCTCTCAATTTGAAGTGATACAATTGTTTGATATTGTAAAATAAAATCTTTTTGTACGCAATTCCCTTTGATATATATTGCCATCTCTAACGTGTGAATTGAAGACCCCCAACTATTTCTGAGTGACGACCGCCTACAGGCTAACGCGTCCCTACTATGATATCATTGCCGTCGGGGGCGGTGTGTACGTGTTGTGTCGCTACACCTTTAGTGACAAAGAATCGAGCTGATGGCTGGTGTTAATTTGTTTGATAATAAACAAAAGCAGTTATCGGCAACCGCTCAGATCAGGTTTTTAGTAGCCACTCCATCGCGTGAAACATTTGCCTCGATTCGTGTACTTAATTATTTATGTGTGAAACAAAGCGTGAAATATTCCACTAATTGCGTCCGGCATTTGGCCGTCTTTATCGTTTAAGTTTGACGGCGCCTACCGACACCCTCAAACCCTCCAAACCTCCCGAAACTCCAACTAAAATCTTCGATTACTTCCTCCCATAATTATCGGAACTTCGGCCAAGTAAACACGCTCGATTTATTGAAGCCGTGGCCACTATAAATTTCGGCGCCATAAGTCACGAAGCTTATTAAAAACGAAACTAACACAGAACACTCGATAAACATCGCGGACGCGAAAAAACTAAAATAAATTATTTATTTAAGCTACATTTTTTACGTCGCTTCAATATTGGGTTTCGGCGCCGCTCCTCGTTCTTTTAAAATATTGCCAAATAACTCACTATTGATTTTGTGTGCAATTGGGCAGAAAAGGGAGGTGAGAAATGTTTCGTATTATTTCTGATTCTCGGCTGCGAATATCAAAGAGATACTGCAATCGTATTACTATATATTTTAAGCGCTCCAACACTTCGATTTTTCATGTAAATGTTACACCACATAATTAATTTATTATTAGATTTAATATTAACACGTTCGATGGCTTACTGGGCCACTTCCGTACAGGCGGAGGTTGTAACTTCGACGTACTTTGACGGAATTAAAAAAATTGGTACTGATCACATATTAATTTGTTATATCGATTAAGTCCATTCGGTTTGCAGTAACACAATTTTCAAAAAAAATGTACGGGGTTTGTATGACCCGTACTGCCGATTAACTCCATTCGGTTTGCAGTAACACAATTTTCAAAAAAATTGTACGAGGTATATATGACCCGTACTGCCGATTAACTCCATTCGGTTTGCAGTAACACAATTTAAAAAAATGTACGGGGCTTATATGGCCCGTACTGCCTATTAACTCCAGTCGGTTTGCAGTAACACAATTTAAAAAAATGTACAGGGATTATATGACCCGTACTTCCTATTATAAAATTACACAAAACGTGTTAAATACCTAATTTCTAATAAATAATGAAAACCACGAAAAGTATCATATATATCATAAAATATATGGTGGAGTTTTTTTTTTAAGTACATGAATAAGAGGTTATCGTGCCAGACTAGTTTTTTCCAGTTATCCAATAATAAAAATGTTAGTTTAAAAGCTACAAATCAACGTTGATGTTTCTATATATAGAAGGTAATAAAAAACAAACAAGTGACTAGCAAACCTATAGTAGTTTATCATGTCTATTATATATAACAAAGGGAAGTTTTCCACATCCTTTCAGGCGATATTTTAATGTCTGGGGTAAGAAAACAGTTCCCCGATCCCAGAATTTTCCAAAAATCAATAGCCCAATTTTATAATCAATCCACTCCGGCCATTCCGGCCGCAATTGCGTGGAAATTAAGGGTTCACCCGCCGCCCCGCCTTTTATTTTTATACTTTCGCTAAGCGCCACTTTTTCCCCGTCAGAGGTGTTTGTTAGTTTCTACGTCTTCCTTTATTTGAGTAGGTTATCCGTGTTGTCATTTATATTTCCTGGATGTTTTTATTCCCTTTATTGTGAATGAACTTTGTTTATGGCTTTTTAAGAACGGCCGTTTTTTTACGGTTATTTGTGTTTTATTTTCAAATGTTTATCCCGCATATTTCGACTCCGTAAATCACTTTTAATAAGGTGACCAGGCTTTCGGGGGATTTACTTAGCATTATAAACTCAATATACTCCGAACGTGCCTTTTAATATAAAATCTTACGTTAATGCATTTTATCTCTTCTACTATTCTTTTATGTGTAATGCTCCGTACACACTTGCTCCGAAAATCGCGCAGCGCAGATGTGTAAGGTGTAGCATGCATGATTTGTGTTCGCTGTCGATCCGTTGCTTGTCGGTTTTTCCGCGTCCGATTAAATGGAGGAAATGCGCGCTGCGACGTTGCACTAGTTTGGACAGTGGCAGAGGTGCTGCCGCATAAATGGACCACTTCGCGCTTATGCTGCTTTGGTTGGGTTATAGCATAATCTCAGGTTGATTGAAAAATGACTTTTTCGTTGTTGCTACGTTTTTCTACGAAATACTATTCCACTGTCACAAACTTGCTCATTCGTGGAAAAAAATATAAAAAAATATTCCATAGATGGCGCTAAAGTGGTATTTTTTTGCAAATTATTTTTTCGACCTGGGCGTGAAGAGGTTATAGCATAATCCCAGGTTTATTGAAAAATTACTTTTTTGTTGTTATTACGTTTTTCTACGAAATACTATTCCACTGTCACAAACTTGCTCATTCATGGAAAAATATAAGAAAATATTCTATAGATGGCGCTAAAGTGGTATTTTTTTTTGTAAAATATTTTTTCGACCTGGGCGTGAAGAGGTAAATGGAAGCGGCTGGGTCCGGCGCGAACACATTTGATTCGAAGTTGTGCGCGCCGAAAATATTTAAACCACAATCGCGGCGTGGTTCGTAAAAATGCGCATGTGTGTACGATGCATTATATTAAATATTGAAATGATTTTGAATTAATGTCCAATTACTTAACAATTCAATGCAATGTGTGCTTTTGCTTAAATATTAACAAGGCAGGGCAGAAAGACCTCAGGTCGATAGCCCGGATAGACTAACGCCTATAACTTAATATTGTAGAAATGTTAATTTAAATATGTTAGTGTCTGAATAAAGATGTTTTTTTCTCTGTGTATTATATATTTTAGGATCGTACAGAATATTTTATTCGCAGGAGTGAAAAGTTAATAAAATCCCAAATAATGATTAATTTTAATGACGATTCATAAACCAATTGCGATGATTATGTTTGCATTAACCGGAGAAAAAAAAATATTATTCTTCTCGGAATAAATCTAAATATAATTGCTTTGATTGATTGCTTTGAATTATCACAAAGAAATTGAAAACGGTAGGTAAACAACATTCGTTTCGAAGTCGATTTCCAGACATAATGAAAACGTCAAAAGCGATAAATATTAAACCCACCCTTGAGTGTGTTTTGTTGCTTTTATAAATATATCATTATTAAAATGTATATGCAATCATGTGAGTAGTCCCGCGGGGGGCGAGAAAAAATGTGTTCAATTCGGCGAATGTACGGAACATTTTTACTGTTTTACATTTCGCCGAAGCAAATTGGAAAAGAGTTAGTAGCGAATGATTGCCTTCAGTATAATTCATTAGTTGATGGAGTGATTTAATTTGAATTTTTCGTCGCTAGAAATGTGCCGGTGGAAGTGTTAGATTTTAGCGCCGGCATGAAACGTGTAGGTAATTAGTGCAGCGTTCCAGTCAGAACAGGACTAATTGGTCGGTAAGAATGAGTGATGATGTTAAAAATTCTAATTGATATTTTTGATGCGCCGTTGTGACCAATCGGAATATCACGGCGATACAGACGTAAATTGCAATTACGCGCATAATTTCGTCACGTCACGTCTAAGTTGCGAAAATAAATCGTCTGATTTTCGTTATTACGGATGAAGGTCCGTGTCGAGAAAATCCTGCAGATGTAATGAAATTGGAGCAACGTTTCCGCAATAGCATTAATCTCTCTTTACCTGTATATTAGATAGAAATACAATTATTTGAACTAGAACTATACCACTTAAAATGCAACACATTCTCTAACTCTAACTGCTGCAACATTTTATTCGGTGAATTATGTTATAAAATAAAACACTTGATTTTTTTTACTATTCCTATGAGGGTTTTAGAAACTAATATTCAAATGTAACCCATCGTTACTACTTTCCTAAGTACTAACATTACTTTTTAATAAGTTGAGGGTATAAATAAATCTTAGTAGATAAATACAGTAAATAGCGGTGATTAGTGAAGATCGCGTTTAAAGTAACAGGAATAAATAGTCTGATTTTCGTTAAAACGGGTGAACGACCGAGTGGAGAAAATGGCCCGAGATGCAGCGAAATGCGAGCATCCTAGGTTTCTGTATTAGCATTAACTACTCCACTTCTTGTAACTACTCCTGGATTTATACAAATCCCGCACAAAAAAAGGACGCTTACGGAAGCATTAATAACACTCGATGATGATTAAACATGTTGCCCGGGTAATAAAGGACTTATGCTATAACAAAACAAATCAAATACATCGCATTTTACACTTTTTGCGAGGCATAAATAATGGATCTGTATAGACTGTCCCATCAATCACACGCCTGGCACGTTAATATGATACAACTTTTATAGTTGATAGATAGTAGGGAATTAATCCTCTTAGGCATATTTATCCTTTAGAATAAAAGTTACGAAAACTTCGAGGGTATCGTAGCTAAAAACATAATTTAATGGCTACAATTAATTCATCCAAGGAGGGTTTTTGTCATGACCAATGGTCCGACCTGAATATGCTACAAGAACGCTTCAAATTTTATGAGGCACAAAATGTAATTTTCCTCAACAACTTTCCATAGGGAAATACCTTTACAAGATAAGTATTTACAGCGATGCGAGTTATGTTATTTTTCCCGAAATCAGTTACTGCTGTTTCCGCTCGCGGAGTCTTCATTTCAGGACACTATAATGTTATGCAAATTAATAATTCCAGTTTGCAAACTCATTAAACTAGGGACAGAAAATGTCTCGCTGAATACAGCTTACTTCTAAATGGTTCGGGATATTTCATTTGGTTTGCAAAATTTTTATTTCGGTTCCGTGTTTAACTATGGTCTAGATATCAACTTTAGTGCAGTCAGCTGTTATCTGCGATAAGGAGGGCTACTGACCGTAGCCCCAACTGATAATACGGTGACATGGGACGACTAATCGCCCCAACATGCCAATATATTACAAAATTAGTTTAACTATAAACATACAATAATTTTCCGCATTTGATAATTACTACTGTATATATTAATTTAACCCGATCGAATGGATACTACAGTATTTAATTTATTTTATACTTCAAATGGAAATTCAGGTTAAGGATAGGAAATTATTTGTTTAGATTGAATCACTTTCTACAATGAGAATAAAGTTTATTTATATTATTATTACTATTATCTTGACCAGCTAGGGCATTCCTACGAACAGGACCTGCACACATTGGATAATAATAATAATAATAACAATAATCATTTATTTCCCAACAGATTAGCAACCTAGTTACGGGGAAAATACAAAATTAAAGCTAAAGTATAACATAAATAATTAAAATTCCAAATTAATAGTGTGTGTTTAAATATGGATTTGAACTCAGCAGTTTAAGAACTTTTCCAGCAAGCGATACCATTAATTTATGAGATTATTTTCCACTGCGCACAGTGGGGCAAGAACCTGAAAAGCTGGCATTAAATGAAAAAAAAATATTACCTATACCTGTTTTTTCCTGTTACTGTTCCCTACAGTACAGTCAGTACAGTCGAACTTATTTCGGGAGAGTACAAGTGTGTTATTGCCGCTTGTTTATAGTTAAAGTTATAATTCATCGAGGGATTTTCAGGAAAAGTGAGGAAATCTCAGCAAAAAAAAATTGCAAATTTTGCAACGTAGCGATTTGCATGAAAGATTCCGGAAAAACTAACGATGACCCATTTTCAGATATTGCTCTTGTTTTACAGCTACAAACGTCTGGTACATGTGCTGAAAATTTTATTGAAATTCATCGAGTGATTTTCTAGAAAATTAAGCAAATGTCAGCGAAAGTACAAATTTTGCAACGCTGCGATTTGTATGAAAAATTCCGGAGAAACTAACAATAACTTATTTTCAGATTTTTCTTTTGTTTTACAGCTACAAATGTCTGGAACATGTGCTGAAAATTTTATTTAAATTCATCGAGAGATTTTCAAAAAATTTAAGGACATCTCAGCGAAAGTGCAAATTTTGGAAAGCAGCGATTTGCATGGTAAATTCCAGAAAAACTAATGATAACCCTTTTTCAGATTTTTCCTTTGTTTCGTAGCCACATATGTCAGAAACATATCCTGAAAATTTGATTAAAATTCATCGAGGGATTTTTAGGAAAATTAAGTAAATCTCAGCGAAAGTGAAAATGTTGCAAAGTAGCGTTAAATGGAAAATTCCGGAAAAACTAATGATAACCCATTTTCGGATTTTTCTTTTGTTTTGCAGCTATAAGCGTCGGGAACATGTGCTGAAAATTTTATTGAAATTCATTAAGGGATTTTCAGGAAAATTAAAAAAATCTAAGCGAAAGTACAAATTTTGCAACGCAGCGATTTGTATGAAAAATTCCGGAGAAACTAACAATAACTTATTTTCAGATTTTTCTTTTGTTTTACAGGTACAAACGTCTGGAACACGTGCTGAAAATTTTATTGAAATTCATCGAGAGTTTAAAAAAAAATTACGGACATCTCAGCGAAAGTGCAAATTTTGGAAAGCAGCGATTTGCATGGAAAATTCCGCAAAACTAATGATAACCCATTTACGGATTTTTCTTTCATTTTATAGCCACATATGTCAGGAACAAATCCTGAAAGTTTTATTGAAATTCATCAAAGGATTTTCAAGAAAATTAAGGAAATCTCAGCGAAAGTTCAAATTTTACAGAGCAGCGATTTGCATGAAAAATTCCGGAAAAACTAAGGATAACCGATTTCCAGATTTTTCTTTTGTTTTACAGCTACAAATGTCTGGAACATGTGCAGAAAATTTTATTGAAATTCATCGAGGTTTTTTCTGGAAAATTAAGGAAATCTCCGCGAAAGTGCAAATTTTGCAACATAGCAATTTGCATGGAAAATTCTGGAAAAACTAGTGATAACTCATTTTCAGATTTTTCTTTCGTTTCATAGCCACATACCCTGAAAATTTTATTTAAATTTATCGAGGGATTTTCAGGAAAATTAAGGAAATATCAGCGAAAGTGCTAATTTTGCAAAGCAGCGATTTGCATTAAAAATTCCGGAAAAACTAATGATTACCCATTTTTGGATTTTTCTTTTGTTTCATGGCCACATAAGTCTGGAATATATCCTGAAAGTTTTATTGAAATCCATCAAGGGATTTTCAGGAAAATTAAGAAAATCTCATTGAAAGAGCAAATTTTGCAAAGCAGCGATTTGTATGGAAAATTCCGGAAAAACTAAGGATAACCCATTTTCAGATTTTTCTTTTGTTTTGCAGCTACAAATGTCTGGAACATGTCCTGAAAATTTTATTGAAATTGATCGAGGGATATTCAGAAAAATTAAGGAAATCTCAGAGAAAGTGGAAATTTTTCAACGCAGAGGTTTGCATAGAAAATTCCGCAAAAACTAATGATAACCCATTTTCGGATTTTTAATTTGTTTCATGGCCACATACGTCAGGAACATATTCTGAAAATTTGATTGAAATTCATCGAGGGATTTTCAGGAAAATTAAGGAAATCTCAGCGAAAGTGCAAATTTTGCAACGCAGAGATTTGCATGGAAAATTCCGAAAAAACTGACGATAACCCATTTTCAGGCTTTTCATTTGTTTTACAGCTACAAACGTCTGGAATATGTGCTAAAAGTTGTATTGAAATCCATCGAGGGATTTTCAAGAAAATTAAGGAAATCTCAGCGAAAGTGCAAATTTTGCAACGCATCGATTTGCATGGAACATTCGGGAAAAAAACTTACAATGACCCATTTTCAGATGTTTCTCTTGTTTTACAGCTACAAACGTCTGGAAAATGAGCTGAAAATTTGATTAAAATTTATCAAGGGATTTTCAGGAATATTAAGGAAATCTCAGCGAAATTGCAAATTTTGCTACGCAAAAAAAATTGTGAATGAATGCATCAAAATAAAAGTCATTATGGTTTAAATTTCAAAATTATGTGTACAAACACGTAGATTTTTAGTTATGTTTCGGGGCGAGTTCGGGTTTTCGCGTTTGTTTTTTTTCAAAGAATAAATTGTTGTACATTCCATTGCCGTTTTTTGTTTTCGTCCTTTTACAGTCTTTTTTTAATTTATAGCGACACACTAATGACTTCTAGCACAATTTTTATAACGCGAAAAGAACTTTTCGACGTTATGAGAAGGTCTGGGCATAAAAAAAAATTGAAGACCAGAGAGGAGATAAGAACACGGATCAATTGCCATGCTGAAAATCTTAAAAATTTGAGCAAGAAATGATCCCATTTCAAAACAGATTTTGATTTTCGTTACAGAGCAAGTAAGGTTCCTCAAAAATAAAACACAGACCAATTGCCATGAAAATCTTAAAAATTTGAGCAAGAAATTGTCTCATTTCAAAACATATTTTAAGTCTCTTTGGACGAAGGCGCATAGGGAGCAATAGAGGTTCCTCAAAAATAAAAAAAAATTGGATACATTTGTCTTATTTCCTCGATGAAACGTGGCCGCCCGAAAATTTGTTTTGAAAGAATCTCTCAGCGACTGAAAAAATGAAAAACAAAAGATTTAAGAGGTTCTACGGATCTTCCTTTGTTAAATTACGCGACACAAATGGCCTTACGAACTACGGGACAAGTGCAGGCCTCAAAACTTTTGTAAATAACCAACACGAGTGAATTATAGAGAAAATTGGACGAATTGCAAGGTAAGACTTTTAAGAGCATATTAATATTGCTTTGAATAAATTACAAATGTGGGAATTGTTTGTGGTTTGATGAAGAAATTCCAACAATTAATATTTTAGAAAAAGTACGAGAATTGAATATTCGCTTATTCAAATTTATTTAGCATTAATAGTGTAAAACCGTCGCACTCCATGCATCGATAATTATTCAAATAAAAGCCGCACGGATCTAAGATCAGGATTCACTGTTACAGAAAAGTTTGCGAGGGTAAAATCATCAATTCATGGAATTATTCATGACCCAGCCACTACGCACCGATGATTATTCCCGCACAAACACATACAGATCCGGATCCGGGACTATGTCATCCCATGGTGCTTGTGTGATCTCTATGCGGAGATATTACCTTGCAGAAAAGTTAGTAGATTAGTTTGGGCAATCTGCTGGCATTAAAGTAACGTATTAGGCGAGGCTAGATCGTAATAAAGTAAAGCGATCAATCACGCCATCTCACGGCCGAAAAACGTGCGAGGGAGCCCTTTGTGAGAGGAGCTCTCGCTGCTTTTTCTTTACGCCGGATCAAATTATTTAAAATTGAATCATTTTTGAGGTGGCATTAATATTGACGTCTATGGAGAGATATCATTTGCTTTGTGAAATTGCCATTCTTATAAAACATGAACTCCTGCAGTAAGTGAGACATATTCACGCACATTGTATTATACTTCTGAGTATTAGGATTTCCTAAACGAAAATAAATCGCGAAATGGTTAACTGTAACGAATTGTAACTGCGAATTCAGCCGGTTTCTAGAAAATGATAATTGATAAAAGTTCTACTAAATGCCGACGGATGTAGTGATACTGTGATGCTAAACTATTACCTAATCATATCTTATGGATTACACAAGAAGTAATTTGAAGGAGAGTTATACAGATGAAAATAATTTTCGGAATGGATCTAAGTAAATGCAAATACATCCCGCGATTGGGGTGCATTTTTAATCTGTACGCATTCTTGGTTTATGGAAATTTATTCAGATCATTTGAGACATGTGTTTCGGTCTTTTGACCGATTAAAGAGTGCAGCCGTGTTCGTAATGGCTAAAAGACCGAAGCATGTGCCAGATATTATCAGAATAAATTTACCAGGGGTAAAACGAGTGTTAATTTTTGGACAACTTATTTAATTAAAGCCTTAATGTTCCCTAAGAAGTTACTTCGTACGCATGACTGCTGATAATTTAAATGGATGCGGACATAAAAAAAATGCTGTAAGGAAAATTGGTGTAGTTTGTTTTGTAAGTTAGTCTGTGACCATATGTGACTGTTGCTAAAGAGGAGTCCACACGTGGGGTAAATGCTTATGTGTTCCTTCGGAACGGAAGAATTTCAGAGTCGTCAACACTAAGCATTAGTTTTAATGGTGTTAATGCTTTGCTCGGTAACTACCAGAATTTGTGTAGAGTAGGATGCGATGGGTGCCAAAGGAGATATCGTTATTCTAGGAGGCGTCTTCACTACTACTTCGCCGATTTCACAGCGACAGGATAATGTACTTAATTATGGCGCCACCTTTTACGAAATATGATTCAAGCGTGAAGTAAATGAGAGGCTCTTTGTGTGTCCCTGAGGTAAACGTAGATGAAAACGCTGTCTAGTAATCTAAAGCTACACTGCATTTTCTTTTGTATATAAATATTTTATGTGTAAAATTGTTTTAACCACAACTAATTATTGTAAGAAATATTATACAACGTGAGTTAACACTAGACAAATAAACTTAAATTTATGTTACTCTGGATAATTTATTCAACTTATAGACTACGAATTAAAAACAAGTATATTGTTATATTTTCTTTAATGAGTTATCAAATTTACAAAACTGGAAGGGATCGGTAGTTAATTAGCAGAACGTTTGGTCATCTAGGGTTAACCTGTTCTACCTCTAAAATAGCGGTACCGTACATTCGCACGATGCACACAATTTGTCAATGTCCGATTTGAATAACAATAATCCGCCCATTGAAAGAAAAAAAGCGTTTCACTTACAATTAAGACCATTCAACGATCAGAAAGTGATTAGGGATGTCAAGCTAGTTATTCATAGTCGCTGTCGTTTAAAAGACTGTGCGATTTATCAAAGGCAGAATAATAAAAATCGCTTTTATGGACTTTGATAAGAATCAAAGTTATGTCCGTGCATGTCGCAACCGAACATGCGATATTTTAATTCTTGCCATTCTTAAGGTCTACATTTCGTTAATTTGTCGGTTTTATGAAAATTATACTAAGACATTAGGAACGGTTGATCGCATTTTGCTTAAATTTAGAATTTAATCTCAAAGAATATAACGTGAAATGATTATTTTTAAGAATTATTTATGTCAGATAATTATTTGTTTTAGAAAAAAGACTGGTTGATTCTACATCGTCGGTGAAGCGGCAACACCGCAGTTTTGGTTTGAGAAATGGCGTCCAGTCAATCTCCCTGAAACCAACTGAAAAATATTGACCAAGTCGTGCCGATCAAAAGTCTCCATACTGAACTGCTTTTTGCGCGAGATCTTGAGATCTTCGGCTGTTGCGACTATGGCGACTTTTGATCGGGATGACTTGGTGAATATTTTTCAGTTGGTTTCAAGAAGCTTGACTGAAAGCCATTTCCCTATCAAAAACTGCGGGTCCTTTGATAGGAGAGGCAAAAAACTAATTTATAGCTTTCTAAGAAAAGATTGAAAAAATCTCAATTTTAGTCCAAAATTCTCGCTTCGTCGACGATATGTTACTTAGGCTTAGTTGGACTGATGCTATAGATTTCAAAAGGCGTTTTGTAGTTTTTTTTAATATAATTTCCAATTACAGTATTACCAGTCACTCGAGGAAAGCTTGCGTAGAGTGAGAAAGTATTCGGAGAACGCGAGAGAACGCAACACGCCTCGAGAGCTCTATATTTGTTTTTAATAGAATCAGGCCTCACACCTTTTTTTTAAGCACTAATCGCAACTAATTAGAAGGAAATATTGGCAAAGTTTCTGACTGGAAAATATCGTTGTTTTTGGTGAAATGGAGAGAGTATTAAAATGTTTAACATACAAGTGGAAGGTTTTCTTTCATGTGAAATAATGACGAGATTCGTGAACATATGAATGAGCAAATTCGCCTATCGATCGCACCGTATTATATATTTTTCTCGCGCCGTCTACTTGATGAGACAAATTTATTTTATTTCATATTGCGGCAGAATTTATTGGAACGTATCGCTGTTTTTACCATCGAAAAGGGCCCGGCCGATCGCCCTATGTTTATTTTTAATCAAAAAGGACGTCTCTCGGACCCCGATAATTTTGTGATAATGATTAGTCTCCGTCGGTCTGGTAAATTACTTGTAATCAGCGAATGTTTTAACACGACGAAATAGGAGGTCTGGCGAATGAGAAAAACTGTCACTCTAATAAATCTTCCCGGCCAACGGGGCCGTACATTAAGTTAAACTTATTCGAAAACAGTGATCAGATATTTTCAACCTCGCCCCATCAATCAGCCAATCGAGATTCCTCACTTTTTACTCGGGAAATTTACTTGAATTGAATCTACTGGATTCTAACCGAGCAAACAAATAGGGTGAAATTATTTTAGAGCATCTACGGATATATATAATTAATTGCGTATAATTTTTTTATAAATACTAGCTGCCCGGTCACGTTGAATTAAGCAATTAAACTGGTGACGAACGCATCGGCCGTGCGTGGCCCATTAAAATTAAGGAAGGTTACTGGTGACGGACGATGGCGTAGCGTAACGGAGCCCATTAAAATTAAGCAGAGTAACTGGTAACGTACGACGGCTCCGCTGCGCTGCGCCGTCGTCCGTGAGCAGCCCATTAAAATTAAACAAGGTAACTCGCTTTTTCCTGATTTAAAGAAAATATAAAAACAATTATTTACTTATTTTTTATTCTACTCTAAAACGTGATTAATTTTTAATATTAGAAATTTACGAATTTTCTAGTTAATTTCTCTTGGATTTATACTGTACGTACTTTGATCTAGTTCATGTTTTTGTTATTACGAATTTTTGAAGTAACAGCGAAGATTTGTTGCAATATTTTTGGACATACACTGTGTACATAAAGTAAGGAATCAATTCGATTAAAATTCAGGGTATTTTCTTTCAGAAAAATGCTCGGATTTTTTTTAAACCGCATTTTTTCATATAAAATTCAAATGTACAGGGTTTCACAAAATTGAGATAGGACCCCTAAGTTAAAATTTTCAAATGTGAACCCCCATTTTTTGTTGCATTTATGGATTCTACGTAAAATTCTGAGTATTTTTCATGTAGCATACCCCATGTTGATATTCAGCTCTTTTCGAAGAAATGGCGTTTAAAAAAGTACTACTACTATTTTATTTCTAGTAAAAGATATCATGTTTCATCGAAATTTACTTAATGTCCTTATTAATTCCAATGTTTCGATAAAATCATGTTATCTTTTACCAGAAATAAAATAGTAGTAGTACTTTTTTAAACGCCATTTCTTCGAAAACAGCTGAATATCGACATGGGGTATGCTACATAAAAAATACTCAGAATTTTACGTAGAATCCATTAATGCAACAAAAATGGGGGTTCACATTTTAAAATTTTAATTTAGGGGTCGTATCTCAATTTCGGGACACCCTGTCCATTTGAATTTTATCTCAAAAAATGCGCGTTAAAAAAAATAATACACGTGTCCGAGCATTTTTCTGAAAGAAAATGCCCTGAATCTTAATCGAAGTGATTCCTGTACACAGTGTATAAAATTTTATATGCAACTTCGTAATGACCTAAAAATTAAGAAATACTCTGTATAATAAATACTGTGTACAATTTAAGTAAACATAAACAAAATTCTAGGTCAGAGGCAAGAAGGATCGCAACTACAATTCTCGTTATCATAACGAAATCTCGGTAGCGGCAGCTCCGCCGAAAATAAATATCGTCTACTTTAGAATAACTATTTAATAGAATTAACGAAACTAATTTGGATACCCCTCCGAGTTGCCCTCCATTACAAGTACTTATATATTTCCTAGTTGGCCAAATGACGAAGAAACTTATACAACTACCAGTGTAATTTGAGGTTATGTTAGGCACCGCGTTCCAGAATTTATATTAACTCGACTATTTTACTATGCAATTTCATCAAGCATTTCATAAGTTTACAGTTTACTTTATGATTATGGCGGCAGTATTTTAATCAATATGGCAGTGGTCTCCAAAAGGGGGATGTTGAGGTTCCGCAATGTAAGATTAGTTTAATTTTTATATAATTAAAGAATACTATAATAAATAATTGCATTGTGTTAATAAAAAGGTAAATAGTTTATAAAATTACGAAATTTTAGAAGATCTGCTAAATCTCTGCAATATTCAACCATCGGATTGATTTGACTTTCTTTTAATCACCCTCAAGGTTGGTGCAGTCCTGGGTCACTAGCGTGACACCACGTTGATATCACGCCGTCGGGAGGGCCGGTTAAAGTGAGACCAAGCGTGACACCACGTTGATGTCACGCCGTCTGGATGGGCGGTTAAAGTGAGATCAAGCGAGACAACGCGTATTTTTTTAAAAAGAATCTAGATGAGTGTTTAGGTACTTTGTTTGTATAACACTTTGATTTATTTGTTTGACTGCAGTTATTCAAACAAAGTAAACAGTGTTTTATTCTATATAATAGCATGTATAATGACGTAGAAGCTTCCTACATAACAAATATAGATGAGTATTTTTTTCTAAATAAATTTTAACGTTACGAATGCACACACTTTGCGCGTTGTTTGAAAGTGCAATTTATTCAAAGTTCCTGATTTAAGTTACCTTTTGCCTCTCTTAAAATATTTTATCAGTTTTAATTTAAGTAGGAAATTGCCTAAGGTCCACAGAACACGTGAATAATTTTCTTTTGAAAACCAATGATCAAGGTGTCGTGTAAGTTACGCGTGTTCGTGGCCACGCAGTAATTGAGTACTCCCGCGCACGTTGGAGTAATGCCGCGCAGTTGAAACTTTCCATCGTAAAAACTCCAGTGTCGTGCCAGCAAAATTAAAATTAGAGTGATCGTTGCTGCTGATATAAAGCCCCATCCCTCGCCGACACTTGAATCCGCTCATTTTTGGGAACTTGCAAAATCTTACGGATTATCATTTTAAATTCACTACTGGAATGCCTCGCAGGGATTCGTCAAATTTCCCGGCGGGATGGCAGTAAAATAGTTGAAAACAGCCCTGAATACAAAATGCTCCTTCATCGGCGGGGAGCAAAATTACATTATGGATCTATCCAATTGTTAATGTTAGTTCCCGATGTATGTATCTGTTTGAGCTGGGAATTTATTTGGTTTTCAAAATAACACGGTATCGTTTAGTTGGATGTGGAAACTGTGGGCTGGCATAAATTAATGAACAAATATAACATCTTCCGAACATTAACTCCAGACTGGCAATTATCAGGCGAGTGCAACTACTGTAGGTTCTCGTGGTTACGGAAACGCATACTACACAGGTTCTAATTTAATTCGGATGAATCGCCTCGTATTTGTTTTCAGACTAATTAATCACGATTTTTAAATTTTCTCTGCTATTGTTATTACTTATCATAAGCAATAAATCAATAATGCGGTGATAATATCGTTACACACTCAAAGTTAACGTTATTTTGACCGCGACAAAGGTAATCCTATGAGAGCATTGATCCATTAGTTGAATCCGATCCGCTTCCTGGCTGCCTGTTTTAGGCATCCACTTTGCGAAGCTTCCGTAATGAGATTAATAATAAGAGTTGATAATCCGCGACATGTGAATATTTTATGCTATGAATCATACGCAATGCTACAATAGTTGCTCAAAATGTATGTAGCAATTTTAAAATTAAACTAAAATAACGTAAATAATTCTTATATCATACAAGCAAATAAGTATTCGTAATACCGAAGAAATTTGATTATACTTTTCAGATTCCTTAATGTAAAGTGATTTTGTTTACAACATATGACATATTGTTTCAGGCCAACGTTATTTTCAGCATTCTGCGAAAGATTACATGTGATTTTATTTTGTTAGTTATTTTTCATGTAAATACCATTGAGATTCGAATAAAATATATTTCCAAGGATCACTTAATTCAGTTGATAATAAAATCGCAATGTCATTACTAATATAAAAGTAAACGTTTCTAGCATTCAGCTGTGGTTATTTCCTTAGTGATTTAACCTTATGCATCGTACACACACGACGGATCGATAGCGAACCATCTGCCGAACACAAATTAAGCGCGCGAGCACCGTACACATCGACGCGGTGCGGTTTTCAGCTCAAGTGTGTACGAAGCATTAGATTATATGAAGATGATTAAGATGCATGTAAATAATGATCTATTCTTGTAAATAATACAAACACGTTACACGTTATAATCTCATACGCTGGGTATGGTGCTGCTAATTTATATAAAAATATATTTTAATAAAGCGGACTTAATTCATTTCGGCAATAATCTGATGAAACTTCACACAATAAAAACGTGTAAACCAAAAAAAACGAGATTAGATCTATTTATCAAGATAATTGTTATATTACGACTGTCGTCACTTGCGTGATAATGGTGCTTTATAGTGCAATAAAATGAATAAAACGTCGTAAATTATTTTAAATGTACGAATGCAATCGAAGCTCACGATTCCCACACAAACGCTGCGAGAATCATGATAACACCTTTCTGCGTTCATTTGTGCTTTAGATTTCTGTTTCCGCGTGAGCTATAGTGCTTTTACTTTCTCCGTACAAGAAAGTATTGTGATAGACATTTTTCAAGTTTCTTGTTGATATTTCAAATATGAATCGAATGTTTTGCAGGATCGGGTGATATTGGCGTTTAAAACGTCAAAATGACTCTTTAAATTTTAATAATATTTATCGTCAGTTTATTAAAAAAATTTAAAAAAAACTTTTTTTTGTTCATTCGGGCATTCTTTACAATTATTATTAATATAAATTTGATGTTAGTATTATTATTTCATAATTATAGACCAAAAAATGACAAACATTTTCAATTAATTTTTTTATGAAAAATATTTTTAAACAAAAGGTGTTTATTTCTTTGTCATCTTTAATATTCATGTAATTTTTGTAATATTTATCATATTTTAAAAATTAACGAAAACATATAAAAAACGTTTACGGTAATCACGCACATCCGGTGTACGAAACTGTACCAAATTTTTTTCGCTTCTTGGGATTGTCAAATAAGGCTTGTTTTCAAAGTTTCACGTTAATTCGTCTATTAATTTTTGAGATACAGCGAGCACAGCACACGTACAGACACACACACACAGACACACGCACAGACACACGTGCAGATACAAGCACAGACACACGCATAGAGACACGCGCAGTAACACGCATAGAGACACGCACAGACGCACGCACAGACACACGCACAGACACAAGCTTAGACACACGCTTAGACACACGCACAGAAATAATCGAAATCGCCTCTTATAATCACATAATTAATATTTCCCTTCAAAAAATTTTCCCACCATGGACTGAAAATATTCCTTTTTAAGATAAAAATTCCCTCGTTAACATAGAATGCACTTGAAACGTATAGTAATTGTCAGTTTAGTAGGTTACATTTATTTATTTATCAATCAGTGTCACGTGTCCTGTTTTACCGGCAAAAATCTGGTTGACGCAATAAGGTATGTAATATCAGTTACCACTACTTTTCAATATATTTCAGTTGTAAATGATGAATATAGTATTTCAAAGCAATACAGAATCTTTCCAGGATGTTTTCCCCTTTTTCCCTTCTAGAAGTTGAAATCCCCTCAAAACGGGAAATTTCCTTCCAGTTGGCAACACTGTATGAGACCCAGGCCATAAGAAATTTAGTTAAGGTGGCTACATCTAGATGGTGCCAGGATGAAAATCTAAATAATGTTGGTTGTTAACACTAGATGGCGCTTTTACATTCCAATTTACCTACATGTAGTGTCGCTTCCTGTTATTCCTGTTTTCATAACGTTTTTCCCTCTTATGAGTTGAAATTCCATTAAAACGGAAAATTTATATTCAGTTGGCAATATTGTATGGGAGCCAGGGCATAAGAAATTTAGTTCAGGTGGCTTCATCTAGATGGCGCCAGGATGGAAAATCTAAGGATTTCTCTGAATACTGTTGGTTTTACGGGAATAAAATCTTATTGACGCAAGTAATTAGCAACCCAGTAAACACCATTGTGTAAAATAAGGTATATAATATCAATTACCACTACTTTTCAATATAGGTGTTAAGTTATAATTCAGTAGTAAATGATGGATATAGTATTTCAAAGCAGTACAGAATTTGTTCATGATATTTTTCCCTTTTTCACTTCTAGGAGTTGAAATTCCCTCAAAACGAGAAATTTCACTCCAGTTGGCAACACAGTATGGAAGCCAGAGCATAAGAAATTTAGTTCCAGTGGCTCCATATAGATGGCGCCAGGATGTAAAATCTTAGATTTCTCCAAATAATGTTTGTTGTAAACATTAGATGGCGCTTTTTCATTCCAATTTATCTACATGTAGTGCCGCATCCTGTTATTCGCATTTTTACGTTGTTTTCCCCTTTTTCTCTCCTAGCGGTTGAAATTAGCTCTAAAGGGGAAGTTTCCCTCCAGTTGGCAACACTGTATGAGAGCCAGGGCATAAGAAATTAAGTTCTAGATGGCGCCAGGATGGAAAATCCACGGATTTCTCTAAATAATATTTATTGTAAACCCTAGATGACGCTTTTTCATTCCAATTAATCTACATGTCATGTCGCTTCCTGTTATTCCCGTTTTCACGACGTTTTTCCATTTTTCCCTCTTAGGAGTTAAAAATCCCTCAAAACGGAAAATTTCTATTCAGTTGGCAACACTGTATGGAAGCCGGGGCATAAGAAATTTGGTTTCGGTGGCTTCATCTAGATGGCGCCAGGTTGGAAAATCCACTGATTTCTCTAAATAATATTTGTTGTAAACACTAGATGACGGTTTACCATTCCAATTTATCTACATGTCGTGTCGCTTTCTGTTAATCCCATTTTCACGATGTGATTTCCTTTTTCCCTCTTAGGAGTTGAAATTCCCCCAAAACGGGAAATTTCCCTTCAGTTAGCAACACTGTATAGGAGCCAGAGCATACAGAATTTAGTTCCTATGTCATCATCTTGATGGGGCCAGCAATGAAAGTCCAAGGATTTCTCTAAATAATGTTTGTTATAAACACTGGGTGGCACTTTTCCATTCCAATTTATCTACATGTAGTGCCGCATCCTGTTTTCCCGTTTTCACGAAGTTTTACCCTTTTTCCCTCTTAGGCGTTAAAATTCCTTCAAAACGGGAAATTTTCCTCTAGTTTGCAACACTGTATGAAAGCCAGGACTTAATGAATTTGGTTCCTGTGGCTTCATCTAGATGGCGCCAGAAGAGAAAATCCAAGGATTTCTCTAAATAATGTTTGTAGTAAACAGTAGATGGCGCCTTTCCGTTCTAATTTACCTTTCTTTAGTGTCGCATCCTATTATTCCCGTTTTTTTTTGTTTTCCCCTTTTTACACTCCTGGGAGTTGAAATTTCCTCTAAACGGGAAATTTCCCTTCAGTTGGTAACACTGTATGGGAGCTAGGATATAAGGAATTTAGTTCCGGTAGCTTCATCTAGATGGCGCCAGAATGGAAAATCCAAGGATTTTTCTAAATAATGTTTGTCGTAAACACTAGATGGCGCTTTTCCATTCTAATTTATCTACATATCGTGTGGCATTCTGTTATCCCCTACTAGGAGTTGAAATGCCCTCAAAACGGGAAATTTCCCTCGAGTTGGCAACACTGTGTGAAAGTACATCCGCCACTAATATTGTAATAACATTTAGAGACTTAAGAAAATAACCAAAATATTATGCAGTTATCATTTAATCACAAACTCTTTGGAGCTATTAGTAAAACGGAGTTTTTAATTGCAAATAGGAAAATTTCCTATACAAATTTGATAAGGGTAAAATGAATTTTACGGTAGAAAGTTGAAAATTAGCCTTAAATCGGTTAATTAAAATACCTGAATACTCAAACTTTTATCATTAGAACGAAGGAAACAATCAATACTGCACGAACTCTTGGAGAGCAGCAGAACGAAAGTCGAAATGAACTACTTGGAGCACAGAATGAATATTTTATAACGACACAGAAAAATAGTTCAGTACGTTTTGATTTTGTTGGGCAATTATATTGGAATCGGGTTTAAAACCCTCCGGTCCGGGGTGTAATCAGGCGGTCAATAAATTTCAGGGCTTCACCTGTGATTTTGACTGCGAAATTTGGTATGACGGTTCAATTATTAAAAAGGGACGTCATCTTTATTGCGATGAAACGACGTGCGTATCATACATGACCAAGCATACCACCCAAAGGATTCATTCCTGTGAGATCTACGGCCTTTGTTTCCACTTTAAACGAACCGTCGGACTACAATTATAAATAATTTATTTTACGCTTCAAAGCACTTCAAATGGATTTAAAAAAAGAAATATTTGTGGAAATATTAAATTTCACAAAGAAATATCTATAGTGTCGTAGTAATGAAAATATATATTTTATAACGATGTACTTTAATTTATGTTACGTGATATCTGTAATTCGAAAATTATCTGAATTTAGACATTAAAAGTAATGCAGATAGTTTCGAGTAGAAAAACAAGGATTTAAAAGATTTAGTATTTTTAGGCGATTTGTTAATCATTTAAATACAAATATTTAATATAAATCATATGAAGAAAGGATTTAAAACGATCACTATTTGTGCTAAATGTTGTATCAAGAGGAACAAGGATTAAATAATAACGTCGGAAAATTCACATGAAACCAACTGATGCGAATAAATCTTAAAATTGGCGATTGCTTAGAATATCACGATTCAATTATATTTTAATCCCCCGATTGATTCTCAGGAGGATAGATTACTGGAGGCAATGTGCGAAACATACTCGCAGGATAGAAATCCTCGTGGGAATGATTCCGTTGATTCCATTCTGGCTTTGAATAAACAACTCGAAACAACAAAACACAAACACAAAGAGGCATGCAAGTCCGCGTTATAATCTCGCTGTTATTTTTAATGATATTTAATAAACCTTAACGGTTGAATAAGCTTCGATTCTTGTTTTGTAGTTTCGACAGGGTAAATAGTACATTCGCGCTGCGGGGATTTCGAAATTTTGCGCCGCCTGAATTATCGACGGACATTGTTTTATTTTACTCGTGTTAAAAATGAAAATTTATATATCAAATGATTGTAGATTATCCCCTATTGTGTGCTATCTGGGCGCATTTGGTAAAATATTATTGCATCCATGCTCATCCAGTCGTGGACCAATATCTGAAATATTGGTTTTATTAATAATGCTCTTATCATTATGGTTTAACGATTGTTTATTACAGCTGCAATATCAAACTAAATTGCTCATTAGAATAACGTTGTTTAAAACAGATAACAAAAATACGTATACAAGAGAATAATTTGCCCATAAACAGATCAATATTACGAATTTAAATCTACGATTAACACATTAAGCACTGCGCGATATCTACGCGGTGCCTCACTTGGTCTCTCTTTCACCGGCCCTCCGGACGGCGTGACATCAACGCGGTGTCACGTTAGTAGATTCGGATGGCGTGTCGCCTGGAGTCACTCTCTAATGCTAAATAGATTGCATATGATATGCAGCCGTCTCAGCGACCATTTTATACTCTTGAGGAAGGCTGTTTTTCATGGGATTATAATTCTCAATGTATTTTGAGTAAATTTGGAAAATTTCAAGTCGATGGCAATTGTTTTTATAATTTTTTCAGCCACTAAAATAAATTCCTGATTTTCAAGAAATGATCCTCTGTTCACATGACTTTATCTCAAAATCTATGGAAGGGGTGTTAACGATTTTTCATGAAATTATAATCCTCAATGTATTTTGAGAATATTTGGAAAATTTCAAGTCGATTGCAATTATTTTAGTATTTTTTTCAGCCACCAAAATAAATTCCTTATTTTTAAGAAATTATGTTCTCTTCACATGAATTTAACTCAAAATCCATGGATGGGGTGTTTGCGGTTTTTCATGAAATTATAATCCTGAATGTATTTTAAGTATATTTGGAAAATTTCAAGTTGATAGCAATTGTTTTTGTAATTTTTTCAGCCAACAAAATAAATTTCTAATTTTTAAGAAATTACGCTCCGTTCGTATGAATTTATTTTAAAATCTATGGATGGGGTGTTTGCTGTTTTTCATGGAATTATAATCCTGAATGTGTTTTGAGTAAACTTTGAAAGTTTCAAGTCGATGACAAATGTGTTTGTATTTTTTGCAGCCAACAAAATAAATTCCCAATTTTTAAGAAATTACGCTCCATTCAAATGAATTTATCTCAAAATCTATGGATGACATTTGCGGTTTTTAATGGAATTTTAATCCTGAATGTATTTTGAGTAAATTTGGAAAATTTCAAGTCGATTGCAATTGTTTTTGTATTTTTTTTCAGTCAATCAAATAAATTCCTAATTTTCAAGAAATTACGCTCCGTTCATATGAATTTATTTTAAAATCTATGGATGGGGTGTTTGCTGTTTTTCATGTAATTAATAATCCTGAATATATTTTGAGTAAATTTGAAAAGTTTCAAGTTGATGGCAATTGATTTTGTATTTTTTTTCAGCCACCAAAATAAATTCCTATTTTTTAAGAAATTACGCTCCATTCACATGAATTTATCTCAAAATCTATGGATGGGGTATTTGCAATTTTGAATGGAATTATAATCCTGAATGTATTTTAAGTAAATTTGGAAAGTTTCAAGTCGATGGTAATTGTTTTTGTATTTTTTTCAGCCACCAAAATATTTTCCTAATTAAAAAAAAATATGTTCTCTTCACATGAATTTATCTCAAAATCCATGAATGGGGTTTTGTTTTTTTTCATGGAATTATAATTCTGAATGTATTATGAGTATATTTGGAAAATTTCAAGTCGATGGCAATTGTTTGTGTATTTTTTTCAGCCACCAAAATAAATTGTTAATTTTTAAGAAATTATACTCTTCATATTAATTTATCTCAAAATCTATGGATGGGGTGTTCGCGGTTTTTCATGGAATTACAATTCTGAATGTATTTTGAGTATATTTGGAAAATTTCAAGTCGATGGTAATTGTTTTTGTATTTTTTTAGCCAACAAAATAAATTCCTAATTTTTAAGAAATTACGCTCCATTCACATGAATTTATCTCAAAATCTATGGATGACGTATTTGCGGTTTTTAATAGAATTTTAATCCTGAATGTATTTTGAGTAAATTTGGAAAACTTCAAGTCGATGGCATTTGTTTTTTTATTTTTTTTTCAGTCAACAAAATAAATTCTTAATTTTCAAGAATTACGCTCTGTTCGTATGAATTTATTTTAAAATCAGTAGATGGGGTGTTTGCTGTTTTTCATGGAATTATAATCTTGAATATGTTTTGAGTAAATTTTGAAAGTTTCAAGTCGATGGCAAATGTGTTTGTATTTTTTTCAGCCACCAAAATAATTTCCTAATTTTTAAGAAATTACGCTCCGTTCACATGAATTTATCTCAAAATCTATACATGGGGTATTTGCGCTCTTTAATGGAATTATAATCCTGAATGTATTTTGAATAAATTTGAAACATTTCAAGTCGATGGCAATTGTTTTTGTATTTTTTTCAGTCAACCAAATAAATTCCTAATTTTCAAGAAATTACGCTCCGTTCATATGAATTTATTTTAAAATCTATGAATGGGGTGTTTGCTGTTTTTCGTGGAATTATAATCCTGAATGTATTTTGAGTAAATTTGAAAAGTTTCAAGTTGATAGCAATTGTTTTTGTATTTTTTTAGCCAACAAAATAAATTCCTAATTTTCAAGAAATTACGCTCCGTTCATATGAATTTATCTCAAAATCTATGAAATTGGGTGCTATCGGTTTTTCATGAAATTATAATCCTGAGTGTATTTTGAGTAAATTTAGAAAATTTCAAATCGATGGCAATTGTTTTTGTATTTTTTAGCCACTGAAATAAATTCCTGATTTTCAAAAAAATTATGCTCTTTTCATATGAATTTATCTCAAAATCTACGGATGTGGTGTTTACGGTTATTCATGTAATTATAATCCTGAATGTATTTTGAGTACATAATAAAATATTCGTTGTAGAATTTTTTTTAAATCAATAATGAAGTAAATGCTGTAATTTATCTTGAAACAGATTAGTGCGAACAAATAGTTACCACTACATCAACATTTTTGGTTGTTCGTGTGTAAAATCTAATACATGCGGCCGTTAAAGGGTGTGTGTATAAAAGAATGCGTAACAAAGCGGAATGCAAATTTAAACTTAAAATCCGTGGAAAGGAGCTCGGACGGTTAAACGATCCTTCTCATGGTCCAGATACAGCTCAAGTTCTCAAAGTTTACTCGTTGCAGTAACTGAAGAAGCATCGCAGCAAATAATCGCACACATTGTTTCTGTGATCAATAAGGAGAGAAAAGCCAAGTTATCGGTAATTAATCATTTACGCCACAATATCTCAGACCATCAATAATTCACACTAAACCATTGAAATTTATAGATTTTACACGGTTTCATAATTTTCTAGTATCAACAACAAATTTATAATATTTTTTTTGTTAATAGATATACAGGGTGTTAAATTTAAGTGAAGACATTGAAATATCTCGAAAACTACACATCGAATAAAAAAAATTATAATTAAAATTTGTTCGCCTCGGAGGGGGCATCTAATGATATGAAACTCGACCCACTACCCTCAATCTCCTAGGGGGTAGGGGGTGAGAAATAGAAAAGTTAAATAGGAACCCCCGTTTTTTTGTACGGATTTGAATACTCCGGGAAAAAACAAGAAAGTTTTATCTGAATTTTTTTTTGTATTCGTGACAGACGACGCTATAATCGACAAAATTCAAAATTGGCAAAAATCATTGAAGAATTGGGATTTCCTGATAAATTAGGAAATATATATATATATATATAGTAACAAATTTTTTCGATTTTTTTACGGGCAACCGAATATTTGACATTGCTATTACTATTTTTTTTTGGTCGGATTCCCTGAAAATGTGTAACTATTCCCAACAAGTACGACCGTTACTTTCCTTCAGCATCTATATATATATATATATATATATATAGCAATGACAAAAGAATCGAACACCCACGATCCTATTACTCTATCAAAAAAATGTGTCGCCGCGGCGGGGAATCAAATCCATTCGACTCCTGATGCAACAGACTAATGCGCTTGCTATTAACCTTAATTTAATAAATATTTAAATTTGTATTCAAACGTATATACAAAGTTTGAAGAATTTATTATAAATTAAATTTAATAATTTTTACTATGAGGAAAAATATAGAAGTTAAATTTTATTGAAACATGCTTTATATAGTAATAACATTGTTATACAGTACGTTTGATATATGTTGAAGCAAATTCAATTAAAAAGTATGTTTGGGTGGAAATCGAATAATATGTTATTCATAGCGAGCGACTTGAGTAAGAGGATGTGGTCAAAAGGGCCCTACATAACACCTAGTATGTAGATGTTGATTAAGATATCAAGCAATGGCAAGGCTCAAAGAGAATCTATTATAACTCCGGCCCGAAATGACCACAGACTACTGAATGCTTTGCTACAGGCTTGATAAAAACTTCACATGGAAATATTTGTATAATTACTGAATTTTTCATGTGATTTTTGATTAGATGTAGCACTAATATTTCATCAGCATTGAATGAAAAAGTTTTTCACTTAGGGTAACAAATATATACTCTTACAAGTTTCATATTTTACGTCTTGAAGGAGTATCATGCCGGGGCTGTAAAAAGCGATGAAAAGTAGGGCGAAAGTTTTGAGAATTTTTTCGCCTAGTTAATAAAGCCTGGCTTCATAACTAACGGTGCTGTCAATTCTGGGTAATTTTTAAGCATCGCTCTTTAATTGTTTATAAATTTAATGATGGAAGGGTAATAAATTAAATGTCGTAAAAAGAGTATACAATACCCCGCCTTGGGAATATATCAGTAAGGCGGAGAATACGAATGAATAAACTTATAGTTTATTTTTTTAACAATTAGGATTTAATTAAATGCAGTAAGATTAATTGTTTTTTATTGTGTGTCCCGCGTTCTAACTTAAATTTAATTAAAGGCATTGTAAAACGGAGGAAGCATAAAGATCGCATTTACGTTAAGAAATATTTTATTAGAAATGTGAAAACTCATTACTGCTTATCTGATTATGCTCAATACAAAGGACATATTAATCATATCAAAAGTGTCTCTGGTCTACAGTGAATTAATTAGATTTTGAAGAAAGTACTGTATTAATGTGATACAAGGAAATTCCAGGTTCAAAAGAAGCGGTTTGTCAATAGGTTTTTGGAATAAGTGTTCGGTAAGTCAATAATCCAGCCTTGTGCAAATCACATGAATTGTAAAATTGGCAGTAATATTTATTTGCGAGATACACAACGTGTGCAGCATCTGGTGATATGTATAAACTGAAAACTTGTGATGCAAATGCTCGCTGCGCATATAACTTCATCGCATTTTGTAAACTGAATTATTGTCGGAATAAAATAGAAGAGCGTAACCTGGGCCCTACGGATATTCAAGTACTTACGGCACGATCCAATGCTTGCAAATAATATTTATTTCCCAATAATGTATCACACGGTTCAGTATATGGCGCACACATTTACTTGCGCAATATGATTTATTCATTGAAATTAAGTTTCACAACTATTTTTCTTCCTGTTTTCGCCTAGCGCACAGCGAATTTAATACGTTTTTCTCATATTACTGCATCATACGTTCACAGACTAGCAGCACGGTGATATATGTCCAACAAGACAGACAGTAATGTAAAACCAGTGGAACTTCATAAACATCTGCAGAGTAAAATTCAGAAATTCTGTTACGGATTCTACCCGGCGATGTCAGATTGTATTAACAGTCCGCCACAGTAAAATAAGGCACCGGCTGACCCAATTTACACTTTTATGACATCTAGTATAATGTCTGTCGCTGTTTACATTCCTTATTATATTCCTACACTGTTATTTGTACAACTATATTGCAACGTGTTACAACCAGCCCACTAAATTAATATTATATACGTAATATGTATATTACGGACTCAAATTACAACAATATTGACTTCTATTAGGTGCTTTTCGACTAATTATAATGGTTCATATAAAAAAAATCAGTATTTTTCAAATATCTTCGCGAGCCTTGTAAATTCACCTGTAGTTTGGACACCTCTGCTTCAAGGCATCAGTTATTGCTTACTAAATAACCACGGATGTGCGATAGCACTAAAATTGTGTGTCTGCGCTCAACTTAAATGTTTATGCTGGAACCTTATAGTTTTCAAAAAATTAAATTAAGAAATACTGGTTAGGGAGAAATCATGATTTATAGGAATTGGCCTAAGCAATTACACTTTGGTGCCACAACTGATTATATAAAATTAATGGGACACGCACTGAATCATCCTGAATCCATAAACCCAAACGACAAATTTTCGTTAATAAAACCCACCGCACGACATAAGGCTCGAACCCACAACGCCCGCACCCTAAGCAGGTGCTAAACCCCTCCACCGCAGGGTGCTCCGAGCCTTAAACCTCGTTATACGTTTCATTTAATAAACAAAAACACTATTACTTAGTTTGAATAATTAGTCACGGAATAAAATATTCAATACAGAAGTATTATTTAAAGGTATAATGAGGTAATAAGGAAGGCCTAATCGGGGAATTCCAAATCTCTTCATTATCGTTTACGACAGATTTGCCTAATTTAATGGGTTTAATTATTTTCAAGCCCTCCCTCAGATTCAAATTACGAGTGTAATATTTTAAACTGTTCTGGAATGAAATAATGATTTCGTTGGTTAAAATCTTTCGCAAGATCTGTAATACATTTGCTACCATAAAATTATTTTTTTAGAATCTCTAGGTCTTTTACCAAAAGTTAATGTTATTGTTAGTAAGAATTTTAAAAAAATGTTGCCCGTGAAATTACCTCCAAATTACCAAACCTTCCTGCAAATAGCATATTTTTGACATACCAGAAAGCAATGGGCGTATTCCTACTGGAAACAAAATGGCAGCTCATGAACTTGAATTTAAGTGAGGGAAATGTGCACCTCGATGTTAAAAAAAAAATCTAAAAAAATGATTGCCCGCGATTTTACCTTCAAAATTTTAAAATCCACTCGCAAATAGCATATTTTTAACATACCAGAAAACCATCCGCGAATTCCTACTGGAAACGAAATAGCAGTGAATTTGAGTGAGCGAAATGTGCATGTCGATGTTAAAATAATTCTAAGAAAATTATTGCCAGAGAAATTACCTTAAAAATTTTGAAATCTACTCGCAAATAACATAGTTTTGACATACCAGAAACCAATCGGAGTATTACTACTGGAAACAAAATAGCACCACACTGAACTCGAATTTGAGTGAGTGAAATATGCACCTCGATGTTAAAAAAATTCTAAGAAAATTATTGCCCACGAAATTACCTTCAAAATTTCAAAATCCACTCGCAAATAGCATATTTTTAACATACCAGAAAATAATCCGCGAATTCCCACAGGAAACGAAATAGCAACACACTGAGCTTGAATTTGAATGAGCGAAATGTGCACCTCGATGTTAAAATAATTCTAAGAAAATTATTGCCAAAGGAATTACCTTCAAAATTTCCAAATCTACTCCCAAATAGCATAGTTTTGACATACTAGAAACCAATTGGAGTATTACTACTGGAAAATAGCAGCACACTAAATGTGAGTGAGCGAAATGTACACCTCGATGTTAATAAAATTCTAAGAAAATTATTGCCTGCGAAATTACCTACAAAATTTTAAAATCTACTCGCAAATATCATATTTTTAACATACCAGAAAACAATCCGCGAATTCCTACTGAGAATAAAATAGTAGCACACCAAACTCGAATTTGAGTCAGTGAAATGTGCACCTCGATGTTAAAAAAATTCTAAGAAAATTATTGCCCAGGAAATTACCTTTAAAATTTCAAAACCCACTCGCAAATAGCATATTTTTAACATACCAGAAAACAATCCGCGAATTCCTACTAGAAACGAAATGGCAGCACACTGAACTTGAATTTGAGTGAGCGAAATGTGCACCTCGTGATTAAAAAAATTCTAAAAACATCATCGCACGTGGAATTACCTTAAAATTTTCAAATTCTCTCAGAAATGACGTATTTTTAACATATCCAAAAATAGTTGATGCACCTTGCTTGGACACAAATTCTAAAAAATAAAAAAATTTAAAAAAAATGGTAAAATAATTCAAAGGAAATTATTGCCCCCGCAATTACGTTCAAAATTTCCAGATCCACTCGCAAATAGTAATAGCAAGTCTAAAAATTTTAGAAACTTGAAAATAGAAAAAGTGAAAAAATCAACTTTTTTAATAATCATCGTAGACCATTAAAGTATACCTTTTTTTATCAGAAGAACGAGCAAAATCGATTGGCGTTAAAAAATTTCAGCTATCTTAAATAGCAAAAAAGTTGGCAAGTAACATATTGGAAAATTTTTGAAAAAAGTCGATTTTTCCAGACTTTGAACGGCCGGCGGCTAAACGAAGAATCCAAATTGGACGCGGATTTCAAATCCGTGCTCCTTGTGAACAAGTTAGTCGGATTTAATTAAAATTGGCGATTTTTACTTTTACTTTAAAATTGGGTTTGAAATGATTTCCTGAAGGAACCGCTGGTTCGATTCGGAATTTCAACACATCACTGGAGAGATCGTTTCATAAAATGTACTTGCGCAAAAACAAATGTCGATTTGAAGCCCGTGGGGCGTTAGTAAAAAAAATCTAGAAATTTTTGAAATTGCCTTTATGCACCTTAAAAATTATATTTCCGTTAAAAAAAATCCACAATCACAATTCTTTTCCGTACTTCGTAGCGTAGAAAGTAAAATTATTACACCTACAGCTGTCTGCATAATTTTCCACGTATGTTGCGAAGGGTTGTGCAAAACTTACACAATAAAGCGCTGCAGACGTTTAAGTCCCGGCATTACATCCGGTAAAGTATTCGTTTGCTTTAAGATTCGTAATCTTATTTATTTGTAAGTCAAAAGTACGCAGTCTTAATTATATGCAGTAATTATTACATCACCGTCGACTATTACAAACGATTTCTTGTTCATACCAGCAGAACGCGCAAGACAGAGCTAGCTGCTGCATTTACATAATGTTTGTAAATAATTTTGAAACATGCAGTAAGGCGTGTGTAAATGTGCAAGCACAATGCAACATAGTTTAATTTTAATTGGAGTAATTTGTCAGAATGGTGCATGCGCCGGGCAGCTTTGTTAATTAAATTCCAAAATAATGCAACTGATTGAGTAACAAACGTTTTCATGTAACCGTAAAATATATTATGCAATCGATGAGAATTTGCGGTTTGGAAGGTGGAAATATTCCGAAACTCAAGTTAGACGTAAGGGTGTGCGATTAAATCCTATTTAGCATTCATGCGTACTCGACATCGCCGACGAGGACATACTTGAAGGAGGGGATTTTCCAGATTTAACCTTAGACCCAATTTTATGAGATTTCGATGATATTTCTGCGGAGCTCCGGTGAAATAATAAACTGTGAACTTCTATTTTTCCGGCTTAATCGATCGCATCTAATTAATAAGACCGCCTCGGGAGGTGAAAACTTCAAAAGCATCAAATTGAAAAATTTAATGCTGTTGTAAAACATTATCAGGATGTTACAGTTCGCGTGGCAGATATCGGCGTGCAAATACTGCGCATTTGTTTAATAAATACGTCGAATATATTCATATTGTTACAAATATGGACCACCACTACACATAAATCCAGTTGAGGATTAATCCACCTTAATATATCCACCCAATAAATATACTTCGATCGCTGAATTTAAACTAATAAATAAGAGCATAGATATTTATTTTATTTATATAAAAAATTGATTTTGGCTTAATGAACTTTTCTTTTTGACTTTGACTGAGTCGTTCAGTTACACACGGCTAGATTTTTAATTGTATTTTTGTATGAATAAATGAGAATAAATGAAGAAGAACCCACACGGCCGCGGTGTGAATGAACATTGTCCAAGTCAATGCTCATATCATCCAAAATTCTCTAACTTGAAATCCCGTCAACTTTTTTTTTATTTCCTATCTAGGAAGGATGTAATTTAAATAACTGACCTTGAATCCAATGAGATGACTATAAGCTTTAATATATCTTGTACAAAAAAGCCTTCCAAGACAATACATTGTATTTTCAAAGTATCTCTCATCAAATTTACAGCATCTGTTCGACACATACCCCATATAGGACAACATATATTACAATACGTTTATAAACTATTTAAAACGTTGGTCATTTATAAAAATAAAGTAAAATGGTTTGCAGAGGAGAATGTCAGCACCAAAACGACATGGAGCGTAGTTCTCGGGATAACAAGCCAATACGGGTTTGAGTCAACGAACACTTCAGGAAGTGAATGGCACCCGGATCGTCTGCATCTAAATTTTATATGTAACGTTTATTCGTAAATATATTATGACATAAATACCTTTAGTTCTGTCTCTCGAAAACTTTATCACGGCGCTGTAAAATTGAGTGTGCCCGCGTTGTTTTTTATTAGTTCATAGAAATTCGGGTTGCGGAAGGGTAGTAAACATGCAGAATATACTTAAACAAAATGAGCCATTCGGATACGACGGATTTATATTTGAAACAGCTAACGGACAACTCCCAAATATCGATGGCTTCGTTGGAATTCGGACCCGGAACTCTTAGAATCAATTCGGGTGATTAGATCATTACGCACGCAACTTTTTGAGTTTATTTTTATAGTGCTGTGACTTCCAATTTTAAGTGTTCGGTTCGAGTGCGTGAAACTGCGCAAGTGTGTACCATGCATTAGAAGTATGTTTGGTAATCTAAAATTACTAAAGTTTATGCTTTCATTTTAAATTAAATGAGTGGGCAGGCACACACAAATTAATAGGGATTCGTAGAATATTAAAAGATAAAAAAGTTGAATTGGATTATTGTTAAATTTCTAAAGAAAACACACTCGTTTATAAAGGAAATTCTTTTTACGAGTATTGTCATATTGGTGTTGGTTCATTTGATTAGCAAATTGAAAACATCCCCACCTTTATGCCGGTTGGTGTTGTTTATTAAAAATATATACGAACATAAATGGTGAGTAAATAGTATTTTCGGTCTTGATTAAAGTGATAAATTGAATTAGAATTTGAGTAACTCATAAACACCAACTAATAACTGCGGTCGGTAGTAAGTTGTCGTGCCTGCCTCGTCTGGATTTCAGCAAATGTGTGGTCCAGCCGGCCGGAGTCTGAAAAGTATTAAAAGATAAATCCTTTATATTAATCTGGACTACTTGTTCCAAAGCAGTGCCCCACCGACCTGTCGCTGCTACATTTAATGCTTTTAACTCGATAGAAAAATGTAATTAACTGAGTGATATACATGCTAGACACGTGATTTATAGACGAACAATTGGCGATCCTAAACTAGACAGGAAGACAAAGAGGTGAATTGTGCAACGCCAGATTCACTTTAAAAGTACAGTCGCCACTTATAATGTGCGTGCTTCAAAATTTCATAAAATTAAACGTTTCCTCATTCAGGTGCTACTTAAATATAGGGGAACTTATACCCAACACCACGCATTTATGACAGGGCGTGAAAATTATGAATAATAAAGCCGAAAATAAAACAAACAAAGGTGTGCAGCCACCCGAACTGAAACTGAAAATACCGATGTAATGTATGTGCGCGGGGTGTTGTGATGGCATGCTGTGTGTATTTGTAAATAAACGGCTGTGAAATTACTGCAGCAATGGCTGCCATTTCATACCCAAAACCAGTAGATTCTTAACCATTTAGTCGAGGGTTACATTAACAGTTTACATTATTATATTTCATTTTAAATGGAAAACACTAACCAGGCTGAAAAGTAATAAACACAAACAATAATTTTCACTCACAAGATATATTCTCTATAGACAATTAGCATTAACTAATAAAAAAAATGCAGAAACAATTCATTTCTATACACATTCAGTAAAGTTTCATCCTTATTACTAAAAGGGCATTAACGGGAAATTATTATTGAGCCTATCTACTCGCCTAACCTACCGTTTCTGAGTAATTAGTACGATGGGCGAGTAAGCAGTACCTAGGGTCATTGAGCAGCGCATTATTATCACGTTTTAATAAACCAAAACGTGAAACCCTACGAGATTTTGCCAAGATTACATAAACAATCTGGGAACGGAACGTTATTAATGATGCAAATACAGGGCGCGGCATTTACCCACATCTATTTTCAATTCTAAAAGGAGTTTCAAGGTCATTCCAAGGTCAAGTTTTAAATGAAAACTTGTGATTTTTATTTTAAGGCATCTCAATCTACGAATTACAGCAAATAAATTTTAGTGGTCCGAAATTGGATTCTAGCTCAATTTTGTGTTTACTGGTTGAGTTGAAAAGAATGATGTGAATTTTTATATTAGGGCCTCCAGTACGTGAGATAATGAGCGCCAATGTTTACTTTTGTATTGCTTGCAGCAATCGGTTCGAATAGTATGTAATATAATATAAAATTATGCTGCTTGGATGTCAATATAGATAACCTTATTATCAACTCTGCTCCCGCGTATGCTTTTTGATTTATTTTGTTTTAATATTATTATCTACATTTCAACATATTTCAGCATAACCGCTACGTATGCAAGGGTTATTAAAATATCATGGCGCGTGTATTTTTAAATAACCGCGTACAAAATTAGGGGAACAATGGCTGCAGGAACAGGGTAGCAGGAGAGCATGATAGCCCTGTAGCACATGATTTGTCTTGATAAGTGACTTTTATTCGGCCCATGTGGATTTGTGTGCCATACACTTGATTGGGATGGAGCCTTTCGCGCTTTTTGCACCCTAATTAGATATGAATTGTCCGGATACGGTGCTAAAATAAAGGGCGATGGTATCTCCTTACCCTCCGTGAAGTTCATTGCCGATAACGAAAAATTATGCATTATATATTAATTCAATTTGCTACACTTTCCTAAATTACCATACGAAATTGATGTGCATAATTTAGCGTTTTTAAATATATACACCGTGTTACGTTTCGTTTAATTACGAATTCAAAAGGATTTTAGCGGATAGAATTAGTGCCGTGGTTTTTGCTTACATGTGACGTGCCGAAAAATTCGATTTGATGGCAAAAATGGGTTATAGGAGATCGCCAATACATAAATAAAGATTTTGATCGATAATATTTGAGACATCCTCACTAAAACCCCAATAACTAGCCCCAGCAATTAAAAAACATATCCGAAAGAAAAAAAAATAATAAATTTTTTTCTCGAATAAAAACGATTTTATGAAAAATATTTTCAAGCAAAAGATGTTCTATAAATAAAACACTTTCTTTGTTAATATCACTCGATTTATTGGTAGCGACTATAGTTTCGATCACGTTCTGATCATTATCAAACTAAAAGATGTTCATTTCTTTGTCGTCTTCAATATTTGTTTAAATGTTTTTGTGATATTTTTCAGATTTAAAAAAAAATTGGAAAAAAACAAAAAACAGTTCAGGTAAACGCTCACTTTCGGCGTACAAAATCTTACCAAGAGCTTTTCAGTTCTTCGGATTATCAAATAAGACGTGTGTTTAAAATTTCATATTAATTTCTGTATTAGTTTTTGAGATACAGCGCGCACAGACACACACACAGACACAATTTTTTTTCCGGAAATTATAGAAATTGCATCTAGTGATCCTAAAACGGATATTTCCGTAAAAAATTTTTTTGAAATTTTCACGGTCACAATACTTTCTCGTACTTCGTAACGTAGAAAGTAATAAAGATGTTTATATATATTTGAAACATTTCATTCTCAAGAAGGATAAGATAATAGAAATTCTGATCGATAATTCACTGGTGAAAAAAAAATAAAACACTTAAAATTCGTGAAATTTCAACCATATTCAAACCGCCATAACTTGGCGTATTTTCAAACGATTTTGATGAATCTTTGAGGGCGAAAAATTGGAAGTGTCTTCTTTAAAGTCATGCATGCGAACTTAAGCGTAATCCCTTCCGCACCCTCTAGCACCCCTGTAAAAAAAAATGTTTCTTCAGCAAATCAAGTCCAACTTTGACGGTGTCTATGGAGTTGGAATTTTTTTTTCGACTCGATCTACTATAAAGGCATTAAAATTTGATCAATTCCCTATGCAGGACTCGAAGAACGAAGTTCCTACGACGATTTTAGCGTTTTTGAAAAAAAAGTGCATTTTGAGGTTTTTTCGTACATAACTCAGCGACTTTTCAACCAAATTTGATGATTCTTTAGGGAAAAAATCTTATTTTGGCCCTACTTTAAGGGGGTAAACTCAGATTGGTGGAATGATCCCTTTTTGAACACTTCAACCCCTGAATAAAATAAATACGTTTTTGGGCAAAAAAAAAACGTCCAATTTTGGCAACGTGTACAGAGTTGGATAAAATGTGTCGACTCGATCCACCTAAAGGGAATTAAAATGTGTTCAATTACCTGTGCAAGACTCAAAAACGAAGTCCCTATGACGATTTGGCACAAAGTTATGGGTGTTTAAAAAAAGTGCATTTTATGGTCTTTTTATTTTTTAATTTGGAGGGGCGTAGAGCCCTCTCTTTGAGTGGGGGTAAACCCTCTCAAAGAAGACACATTTTGCTTTTGATTTCTCAAAAAATAGTCGAAATCGGTTGGATAGAAGCCGAGTTATGGCCATTTGAAAATGACCTAAATTTTTACAAATTTCAAGTGTTTCATTTTTTTCGTTTAGTGTAATTTGTTTGTTTTTTTAGACGAATGGAAAAATAGACAAATGGTGGTGAGTTAGGCCCATACTTTTTTCCGACCCTACAGAAATCGTGAGCCTTTTTTGACCTAAAATAAAGTTTTTTGTTAATGAAGTTCTAAGGTACAAAATGTGAAATTTGTGATTTCGCCCAAAACAATGAATTTTCGTGAATATGCGAAGAAAATTTCATTCGTGAAAACGAAAACAATTTCATCAAAAAACCTTAGATTTATGACTAAAAAAACCATAAAATTCGCTTTTTTCAAAAACCCATAACTTTGTGCCAAATCGTCGTAGGAACTTCGTTATTTGAGTCCTGTGCAGGTAATTGAACACATTTCAATGCCCTTTTGGTGAATCGAGTCGACACATTTTTTCCAACTTGGTACATGTTGCCAAAGTTGGAGGTTTTTTTGCCCAAAAAAGTGTTTTTCTTGTTCGGGGGTTGAAGCGTTCGAAAAGAAATTATTCCAATCTTAAGTAGAGCCCAAAATGGGATTTTTTCCCGAAAGAATCATCAAATTTGGTTGAAAAGTTAGTGAATTATGTGCAAAAACCTCAAAATGCACTTTTTTTTAAACACCCATAACTTGGTGCCAAATCGTCGTAGGAACTTCGTTCTTTGAGTCTTGGATAGGGAATTAATCATATTTTAATGTCTTCATGGTGGATCGAGTCGACAAAATTTCGTAGACATCGTCAAAGTTGGACATGGTTTCCAGAAAAATGCTTTCTTTTCACAGGGGCGCTAGAGGGTGGCGGAAGGGATTACGCTTAATTTCGCATACATGACTTTAAAGAAGACACTTCAAAGTTCTTTGCCCTTAAAGATTCATCAAAATCGATTGAAAATACGCCGAGTTATAGCGGTTTGAAAATGCTCGAAATTTCACGAATTTCAAGTGTTTCTTTTTTTTACCTTCAGTATATTAGAGACATTTTATAGGGGGGCAAGAAGAAGATATAGCGGTAGGAGATTCTAACCGGTAATATTAGAGAATTTGAGGGGGGGCAGGAAGGATAAGATATAGCGGTAGGAGATTCCACTCGATATTATTAGAGAAATGGGGGGGGGGCAGGTAGGATAAGATATAGCGGTAAGAGATTC
Organism: Ocypus olens; assembly: GCA_910593695.2. Classification (NCBI taxonomy): domain Eukaryota; kingdom Metazoa; phylum Arthropoda; class Insecta; order Coleoptera; family Staphylinidae; genus Ocypus; species Ocypus olens. The sequence goes on along the minus strand of OU343057.1, from coordinate 2,502,121 downwards.
CAATAAATATTGTTCGAGAAATTTGGGGGGGGGGGGGCAGGACGGATAAAGCAATAGAGATTCCGATCAATAATATTAGAGAAGTTTTATGGGGGGGGGGGGCAGGAAGAATAAGACATAGCGGTAAAAAATTCCAAACGATAATATTAGAAATTAGAAAAAGGCTGAAAGGATAAGACAATAGTGATTCCGTTCGATAATATTAGAGAAATTTTATTGAGGACCATAATGATAAGACATAGCGGTAGGGCTTACAAAGCCATTAAAAACCCTTACTTGTCGCACAAGCATTAAATAAATTGAATATTCAGCTCTGCAAAATTAAGACTACAAATAGATAACTTTCCAAAGTTGAGAACAGGTTGAATATTCATTTATTCAGGCAACTTTTTTTAAAATTCAATTTCGATATATTTTGGTTTCAAGATGATTAGCTTTGCTCCGCTCTACCTTTCGCAATTACCTCCTTCTACTAATTGATATCCGTTATCCATCTGTGACAATTAGTGATTTACAATTCGATGGTGGGCTTACACATATTACTGTATAACTGTACTAGAGATTCCCCTAATGCAGAGCACTGGAACAGCGCTAGAGCTAGCAAATCCATTTAAACGCTCAGATATGCAGAAATTAGTTCCAGCTCGCACGCACATATGAATTTCTAAATGACACGCACATATTCATTCCGTTGTATTATTATTGCCAGCAATCAAGAATTATTCGTCCAATACTGCGTGGTTGAGAAAATTAAAAAAATTATTTTTCCTCACCCTGTATATACGCCCGAATGTAGTAATATCTCTAAACCTTCAAAGCAGCATTTTTAATTGACATATCCTTTTTTGAATAACAATTAATACGTGTTTTGTTTGGTTTCTTTGAAACAGCCCGAAATTTTCAAACTTCCCGAAATTGCAACAGGGCCGCCGCATTAACCCTTTCATTGAATCAACTCGAATTTACGAGGGAATAATTACCAATAGACGGGCTATAAATTTAAAGTGTCGAACAAAAAAGAGTGGCCGCATGTTCTGAATGATGGCCGATTTTTTTTTAATATCTACAGGGATTAATGACTGACAGCGTGAAAAGGTATCCCGGACAAAAATGAACGTTTTCAACGTCAAAAAAATGATTGATAAAATTGATAAATATAAAAGGAGGACAAAGAACTTACTTGAAAGCGGACGCGATCACTTCCTGTACGGTGTGTTAATACAGTCGAACTTCAGCAAACAAACCGAATTTTGTAATTTTTTACATCATCAAACCCCCTCGCTGGATCCGAATCCGTTTGACAGTTGGCGATTATGCAAAACGGCGCAGATCTATTGTCTTAATTTAATTTCGAACTGAGCCAATTCCGGGCCGCAAACATGCAATAAAATAGACATAATTCAGCCGGATGTAAAGGGGATACATTTTGGCCGATAATTATTTCCAATCTTTAAACCACATCGTTTTGGCCACGTCTTCCACATTGAAATATTACACAATGGTGCAGTTAATCCATGACTTAAATATGTCTTGATGTTTTCAATTTATTCCTCAGAAATGCATAAAATATAACGATATGTTCAGATTTTGTTTGTAATACCTAGTGTGATGTATTGCAACATTTAGGATTATTTTAGTAATATTTTATAATAATGGTCACAGTTGAGATTTACTCTGCAGGGTGTTCCACGTGTTTGAATGTATAAGTATTAGTTAAGTAGTGAACTATTATTAACATAAAAATATTTCCACACGAGACACCACACCTAATAATCATCTGATTTATGGATTAAATCTTTTCGACAAAAAACCGCAATGGTTAGATTACATGAAAAATAGATTCTTGTATATAATTTATAATTATATTTTCCGTTTTACCTCTTTACTGAGAGAGCAAACATCGTTATTCAGACACTAACATACTGATTTACTGATTATAATTTAAAATTAATAGGACACATGCATAGCTATCAAATTGATTATAAACTGACGTTATTATCAACATTCATTCGCAATAACAAATGAGAACAAAATACTGTCATAAATTCCGTAAATAAGTATCAATTTAATGTATCACCAGTAATCAATACAAAAGTTCAGCTTGTTAATTATATTGCGATGTGTGGACAGAATGTATCAATCTATTGGAGAGTGTGCGAGGCAATAAAAGAAAAAGTATTTAAGAAAAGAACGAGTGGCTCAAGAGAGTGTTGCTACTCTCAGCTAATTAAAACTGCAATCTCTTTTCTAAGACTAACAAGGGGAATTTGGGGGAGCGTGGCTATAAACTAACGCACTCCCTATATTTAATAGCACTATGTGGATAATGATTTTGTTTGGAAGTTTCAAAGGAAACTGACGAAAGAGTAATTACACAGATGGTTTAAGATTTGGACGGGCATTCACACATACAAATAAATTTCAAACATAGTTAAGTTTTTATTATTCACAAAGCATCACATGTACGTGTGTGTGGTTTGTAATTTGTTGATACCATATATTTCAAACATATATTTAATTGCCAAAAACACTCACGCTCGGGATCAATTCTTTATTACCTATCATCGAATTAGGTATTGTTAAAAATAAAAACATTTTAACGGGTTATATTTTTAGCGCAAATACATATTTCTATTTTTTTAAATATCAGTAACCGCATAACTTTAAAGAATACATAAAAAAAAGAAAAAATCATTTATCTATGAAACTTACATAATTGTGGTTTTACTTTCTCCGTTACGAAGTATGAGAAAGTATTATGATTGTGAAATACTTTTTACGGAAATATCCATTTTGAGGTCCCTACAGGAGATTTCCGGAAAAATATGTGTGTGTCTGTCTGTCTGACTGTGGACGCTGTATCTCAAAAACTAATACGGGAATTGAAATGAAACCAAAATATTATTTTTAAATTTTATTATTAATCAAGGTGGTATAGAAAGGTGTTTTCTTTAAATCGAAATTCAAGGTCATTCAAGGATATTTAGACCCTTAAAATAAATCAAAAGTTTTTAAAAAGATTTTTAACCTACAGGACTCCCTTGTAACCTGGTTTTTGACATTTGCATCATATTTACACGGTCAAAATCGAAAAATAAATCAAAAATTTTGGAATTTTTTTAGCGTCTAAATAACCGTGAATGATCTTGGAAAAAAATAGTCAAAAAGTTTGAATGTTTTTTAGAGTCTAAATGACCGCAAATGATCTTGGAAAAAAATGGTCAAAACTTTTGAAAAATTTTTTAGGGTCTCAATGACTGTGGATGATCTTGGATTCATGATTTTTTTAAGAATTTTTCATCCACTTTAAAAACCCATTTTTTGTTTTTCTAAACAGGTTAAAGTAACGACTTGTTAAACTAGGAATTTTAAAATAGATTAATATTTTACAGTTAATTAATTAGAGCAACAACCAACTATACCAGATTAAATGTTATTTTCCAAGCACACGTATAAACATTACCGTGCACGGTAATTACGAGGCTTTTATCAAGCTTATTTACAAATCAATCATGTTATTTAATCAACCGCGATTCAATTACACACCCAACAAATTGCCGTTACTTCTGCACGCTGCAAAATTATACGTCCCTAATTAATATTTAAAATTCATTTTCAAAATATTTGATGTAACGGAAGCAATTCCGAAAAACCCGTGCAAATATTAATTTTGTAAAGTCCGTCGAGAATTACAGGCACGGACCTGTTTCACGAGCACTTCACAAATTTAAATCATTTCCACAATTACGAATTTAAAAGTCAATTGCGAAAATCGACGAAAAAAAAAATGAAACCGGGCATGTTACGGTTTAATGAATACGCTTACGAGCTGGTTTCTTTTTTCAATAAGCAATTTTTTGACGTAAATGGAAACCCATAGCAGATATAGTTTCCTACATTTACATTCTGCTCACAGAAAATATTTAAAAATCTAGGAATAAGGCATTAATAATTTTTACCGCACTGTAGTGTCACATGTATTTCAAGATATTTTGGAAAATTTCATGTCGATGGCAATTGTTTTTTTAATTTTTTTCGCGGTAATGAATTTATTACAAATTTTATAAAATTTACATTCTGCTCAAATGAAAATATTTAAAAATCTAGGAATGAGGCATCCGTAATTTTTACCGCACTATAGTGTCGCATGCATTTCAAGATTTTTGGAAAATTTCAAGTCGATGGCAATTGTTTTTCAATTTTTTTCGCGTTAATGAATTTATTACAAATTTTATAAAATTTACATTCTGCTCACATGAAAATTAGTAAAAATGTAGGAATGAGGCATTCGTAATTTGTATCGCACTGTAGTGTCACATGCATTTCAAGATATTTTGGAAAATTTCAAGTCGATGGCAATTGTTTTTCAATTTTTTTCGCGTTAGTGAATTCATTACAAATTTTATAAAATTTACACTGTGTTCACATAAAAATATTTCGAAATTTACAGATGAGGCATTTGTAGTTATTACCGCACTCTAATGTGACAAGCATTCCAAGTAATTTTGAAAAATTTCAAGCCGATGGCAATTGTTTTACAATTTTTTTCGCTTTAATGAAAATTTGCTCGGCAAAAGGTCATAGAAATCGTAGAGTAAAGGTCAAAAATCGATTTGATAAAGACAATAAATATATAGAATTATCTATTTTGACAGTTAAAAAATTGTCTTTTTGCCACGTGAAAATGGTCACTTATTACAGTTGAAAATTGTCGTTTTTGGTCATTTTTATTACTTGAAAATGATCATTTTTTGACAAAAGAAAACTGTCTTTTTGGAGGTTGAAAACGATCATTTTTGTCAGTTAAAAATGGTCATTTTCTTCTTTATAGCAGTTGAAAATTGCCACTTTTCGTAGTCGAATATTGTCATTTTTAGCAGTCGAAAATTGTCATTATTGGCAGTTGAAAATTGCCATTTTTGGCAGTTGAAAATTGTCATTTTTGGCAGTTGGAAATTGTAATTTTTGACAAGTAAACACTGTCTTCGTGGTAGTCGAAAATTGTCATGTTTGGCAGTTGAAAATGGTTATTTTTGGCAGTTGAAATTTGTCATTTTTGGTAGATCAAAATTGTCATTTTTGACAGTTGTAAATTGTCATTTTTGACAAGTAAACACCCCTTTCCTGGCAGTTGAGAATTACAACTTTGGTAGTCCTAAATTGTCATTTTTTTAGCAGCCGAAAATTGTCATTTTTAGCAGTCGAAAATTGTCATTTTTAGCAGTCGAAAATTGTCATTCTTGGTAGTCGAAAATTGTCATACTTGGTAGTCGAAAATTGTCATTTTTGGCAGTTAATAATCGCCATTTTTGGCAGTTGAAAATTGTCATTTTTGACAGTTGTAAATTATAATTTTTGACAAGTAAAAACTATCTTCTTGGTAGTCGAGAATTGTTATTTTTGGCAGTTGAAAATTGTCATTTTTGGCAGTTGATAATGACAAGCTGAGTAAAATAAATCAAAGGTATATAATATTTGCTGTGTTTATTAAAGAAAAATATATTTATTCCTATAAATTAATTGATGGCAAACTGAACAAATACATTCTATTATCAATTTTGAAATAAAAAAATATCACCGATTAACTTGTATGCCTTTTAAATAGATATATATTTAAAAACATAATTTGATTTCTGCGCCATTGATTCAATCTGTGCGCAGAATAATTAATTTTGTATTGTTAGCGGTGCTATAATCTATTTTTGAATAGACAACTGGATGCCGATTATATCATTGAAATTTGTGTTTGATTGAAGTAGACCAGAATTATTTATCACACGGAAACAACGTTAAGTATTTATAAATTAATAGAGATAGGTGCTTATACAAATTATAAGTGCACTCCACACTCGATGTATAACTATTTAGGATATTAATAAATATTCTTTGCAGTGATTTGCAATTGAAATTTGAGTATGTTTTAGATTAATGTAAATTGATAATATATTTCACTAATTAATATTTCTTAGGGAGGGGGGGCGCGGTGGCCTAGTGAGTAGAGCACCTGCTCACGGGTCTCGTGGTCGTGGGTTTGAATCCCATCCATGCAGTCACTTTTTCGGAACGAAGAAGTGGCCGTGCGGGTCCATGGATGTCCAGTGTGTGTGTCCCCCATTCATTATATAATATATAAATGATTATATATATATATATATATATATAATAATAAATATTTAGAAATTAATATACACAGTTATTTGAAACTCTGGAATGGACTAGTTTCCTACGCCTAAAAAATATGTTTTAGAACATTATACTCATGAATGAGTCGATATTAAAAGAGTCGACTCTTAGAAATGAGTGGCACCTGTGAAAATTTCGTGACTCACTTTGAAAAATCATCAATTATTGTTTTGTAATGCGTTTTTATCGAAAATAAAGGAATCTTGTTCTTCACTATGTTTTCAGAGTAAATTGCAAAATTTTGGAAGAACCTTTTTTTGCTCATCACTTTTTTCCAATAAATGTATTGTCTCTCTCTTATATTAGTTTTTGAGATACAGACTTTCACCTGAACTTACGTAGACCACAAGGTCAAACCAAGGTCACTAGGTCATTACTGTATGTTCCCCTTTTATCTGAAACATTTTTTTGAATCATTGGTAGTTTCAAAGAAAATCGATATATCCCTCCGAAATTGTGTAGCTTTGAACGCAGCTAAAAAACTATGCATAGAAATGCCTCGAGCCCATTACATTTTTGTTCAGCACTTTATAATGTGAAATTTAGCCAAAGTTATATCTGATGAAGGTATGATGTTTCAAATATTTACAGAATACGGCATAACATTTTATTCCGTCCGAATATTCAAACTTGTTTTGGTATGAAAAATAGTCTATCAATATATTGGGGCTGAACTAGGGCATCGTTTATAAAAAATGTTTATCCGGACGGCCGTGATATAGCTATTACGATATCGTTTCTTTTCTTAGGACATTAGGGGGGATGTTATATAAATATATAGCGAATTAAATATATGAAATATTCACAGAAACGCATCAAGCTTTTATTGGTCTCGAAATTTTTACGAGCATGAATGATCGATTCTAGATTAAATGCACGTTTAGTCCCAGATTTGATTCCGCTTTAATCCATCATCGATCGAAGGTACGTTTATATTTAAGCAAACGCTGTTAACAATATGTTTATATATTTAATGGCAGCAATATTTTATACATTCGGACGGGCTTTGTGTGTACAGTGGCGTATATTTCAAGTATTGCACCTGACGCTCGGCAATGCTGTAAATTGGAAACGATTTTATTGCAAAATATTTTTTGCTCCCAGTAAATTCAAATCAAAATTAGCACTTGCTAAAAGGTTTAGTAATTTCATGTTTAATTGTAACTAAGATACATTGCCAGAACTCCCCTTCGATAAATTGCAGAAGATTTAATTTTATAATTCAAATAAAACGAGTAACTTTGTTGGTATCACTTTATTCTCCACCCTGTTCAATGCGCTGTAAATATTATATAAATCTGTGTAAAATCTGATAATGACGAGCTAAAATTGAGGAAACTGTAGTGATACCAACAAAGTGAATCGTTTTATTTTAATTATTCAAAATGTATTTTCACAATTACTTATTTAATTTTATGCTATATTTCCTGTATAGGTGACAATAATAGTAACTGGTTAATTTCATAATCGGAATTAAATTTTTGATAGCTATTATTTGGATTTGTTGGGATGTATGAAACGGGTAATTTTTTAATAATTTAATTTTCATACAGAATTGTGGAATATTTAAAAGCCCCGTTGTCCAAATAGGGGCCGTTATTTATTAATTTGCAAATTAACATTTATGATCATTAATTATGCGGGCAAGATTAAAGCTCGAAAATTCGGCTGAATGAGAAAGTTCATCTGGCCGGACGGCAATGTAGGGATTTTTTGATGGGAAAAGGAAATTCGCATAGAAAAACAGAAATTTAATAAATCTGATGTTTTGTATCCGCATGATAAATGGACGTCGTGACTTCCAGTACTCCTCGTCCCGTCGTATAGCTTTGATACATTTTCGGCTTAGAAATGCCGCCCCTATGACAAATAACGCAACCCAATTAATTTAACGAGGGCCGAATTTGTATTTTACCGCTCAACTTGACGGAAAGAATTTTTACCGCACTAAATTCACACCATTATCAATAAATCAAAAGAGGATGAATTAAGAATTCGTTTCTTTTTGCTCTCGTGGCATTGATTCAATATTCTATAGAAATTTTAACTTATTCAATTTTGAGCGACGTTTCTGCACAAATACCCAATAATTATTTTATATTATAAGATGTTTGTAAATGTTCAGAAAATAATTGTGCTGATTTATAATCCATATTCACGATATTTATAAAAGAATTATCTGCATTTTAAATGACTTTTTGTAAGTCGACTGAAAAGAGTCGATTTATGACACTTTTGAAAAATTATAATGAAATGAGTAAAAATAGAAAATTAACTCAGAACTCATAGAACTCTCAATATTTTTTTTGGCTTTGCGACTTTTTTCAAAAAAATATTTTTGATAGTACCGGGTGTTTCCTGTAGTTCTTTATGAGTTCTATCCATAGTTGTTATGAAATATTTAGATTCAACCAATATTAAGTGAGTAATGTTTCGAATTTCCAAATTTGAAAATTTTTATCTCTGGAACTATTTTTTAAAAGTATCAGGAACTATAGTACTAACCCAAATCCATCTTAAAACTAGTTCAGAACTATTCGATAACAATGTTAAGGTGCGGAGTCAAGTTGGCACCCCATTTTTCAAAAAATTCAAATTTTACAGAACTTTTAAAAGTTGATAGTACTTCTAGATACATCAAAAGGAATTGAGAACTCTATTCAGAACTTTCCAACTTGACACACTCGATAATTCGATTTTCTTCTGCCTGTATGAGTTCAATTAACGGTTAAGTTACTAAATTGATTTGTGTTGTTTTATTGTGTAATTTCCAACATGCAAGGGTTTTCATACTTGTTGACACAAAACTGCTTTTTTTACTATATGAAATATATTAGATGGATGCCGGGGGGTTCGCGTGTGTGCTTTATAATTCAATTTTTTACTTTAATAACCCTCGCGTCTATTAGTTTTAGGTTAAATATGAGGTATATAAATTACTCAAAAAACTTTCTTGCGAGTTGAGTATAGTGTGTCTAGATTAATTATTTAATAAGAGTCCCTTATCGCGCAACGGTTATTCATTCTTAAAATAAGTTAGAAAGAGCCACAAGTATGCTAATATATATGAAACCGCGCTAACGGTATTACAAGTTGCGGCGCGAAATTTAAAAAGCGTGAAATTGGTGTCAATAAGCGATACATTTACAGGTTGTAAAGTGGGAATGACATTCTAATATATTCCAATAATGATATTTAACCAAAAAGCATATTTCCCCTTTTTTATGAAGTATTAGAATATATTCCAATAATGATATTTAACCAAAAAGCAGATTTCTTTTTTTTATGAAGTATTAGAATGAAGCAAGCAAATAATATTCATTTTAATATAAAATCCTTAGCCCGAACTATCAACCATTGAAAAACATGTATTTCTAACATTATTGACAGCTGCCAAAATTATATTATTTGACAGATACCGCGTCTGTTCTTCCCCAACAGTTTTGATGTAAAAAGCTCAGATTTCCCTCGAAATTGTAAAAAATGTAGGAAAACTAAGAAGATAATTTTGTTTTCATGTATCATAAAAAAAACGTTAGATGAAAATTGACAGCTGTCAAAAATAAATCATTAGAGATGAATTTTTCCATTTGAACATATTTTTATGTAAGAAACTCAAATTTTGATAATTTTGTTTACGTTACTTCTAGGTTAGATAAAATGTGACAGATGTCAAAATTAGATTTTTTGACAACGCATCTTTCTTTCTTGTACATTTTCTACGTGAGAAGCTCTAATTGAAAATAATGTAGATAATGGGAAGCTACTTTTGTTTTCATGTACAAAAAACCTTAATTCTAGATTAGATAAAAAGTGACAGCTGTCAAAATTGCATTATTTGACACGTATTTTAGTAACGCATCTTAATTTTTTTGGATATTTTCCACGTGAGAAGTTAAAGAATGTAAAAAATAATAATCAATTAATTAGTCAAATGTTAAAAAAATATGATCAAAAATCCTTATTTTCAGTAACAGCTAAAAGGTTAATTGGATATTTAATGACGAAAGATACATAAAAGCCACGTTAATGCATTTTGAGCAGAAAATTGAGGTAAATTAGCAGTCCATATTTCTGGTGAATGCACCGGGTAAAACGCTTTGCCTGCCGCGTACTGAAATTTCAACGTAACGATCACATATTTGTGCATTCAAGCGTTTCATGAATATATTCAGAGTGTATAAATGATAAATAGATCTCTGATAAGATGCATACAAAAATACGTAAGGAGGGAAACTAGAAAACTCGCAGTGACTTGCGAAGTCGTATCGTTCACATAGAGGTTTGATAATTACTATGCAGCACGCCAACAGCAATTTAGTAATTGTAGCTAAATGACTAATTACACTGGCTTATTGCGATAATTAAGTGACTGTTTATGTATGATTTCCGTCACGATATATTATTAACAGGAAATTTTAATTACATATCGTCCCAAATATTTGCGAGATGAAAATTGATAATTAATTGCATAATTGTATACGCGACCGCTCCGGGGCGGCAAATGCGGCGGGCTGCAAGGTTGGGGGTGGTTGCGGCGACGGAAACTTGAAATACTTCAGCTTGAACATATCTATTGAAACACGTTATAAGTTTTCGTAAGCTCGGGATTGCGAAGTTAAAAAGTTTAAGTAAAACGATTTCATATAATAGGATTTAAAAATATTACTAAGATGTAAAAAAGTTAAATAAGTTATGTGTAGGGAATTTTTATCTAAACAAAGTATTCTTTAAGACTCGAGGTTGTTCTTAACAAATTCTCATAACCCGAGAAGAGCTATATTTTTCGGAGTGTTTGGCCGAAAATCTGCTTAATGCTTAATTTATCAATAGTTAAACGATAGGTTTTTGATTTAAACTATTAATTTAAATTTAGATCTTATTAACACTCCTATGTTCATATCGAATAATCGACGTTCGAATACATAGTGTTGAGATATAAAGGAAGGCGCCATACTGACTAGACCAAAGGGGAAACCTCTTATTAAATGTTAATAACCGAACAACAGCACAGAGACTTACTAAACAATAAGCCTTTCATTCCGAGTGATTTTATAAATCATTAATACCTCAAGCAGTTACCGGCCTCGTGGTGCCTGAGCAGTTTAATTTTTCACAAGATTGCAGTTCAAGTTAGTTATATCAAAGATCCGCTCCCAGTGGTTACTTAACACTCTAAAGACCATGGTGGGCATTCGCCCGCTATAGTCCGAACCGGGATAATATGACATGCGAAGGATCACTCTCCTTAGTCGCCTAGAATCGACCAACAATAATATTTACATGTGTGAACGACTAATATTTCAGCGGTTTTCGTTCCTTCGCTTAAAACTATGCTTCGATCTCTCTTTATAATTACCAGACATGCCATTTTTCGTCATCGTATTGTGGTTATTAGAACAAATTTCTAATAATTAAAACTCGCATAATATTTTGTAGGTCTGATTTAACTAATAACAATATTACCCTCACATACATATTTCACAACAGAATGAATATGTCTTGAAGTAATACTTGAAACGTACATTGCGTGATTGAGCCTGTGTTATGGTAAACTATCAGGTATGCAACACAAAACCGTAACTTCATGTAATTTCAATATGATGGTATGTCAATGGAAATTTCTATAATTTCTACCCAGCCTGTGTAATTTTCTAGAAGAACGCAGTGATTGAAAAATTACACGCCACGGCTCAATTATAATGATTCGTAATTGGATGATTGTATTGTGTGTTTCTAGCCCGGGGCGAAATAAAATTTATGTAAGTTGTCTTTGTGTGCACCCCTGGAGGCAGTCACGGTCCCGTTTCAGTCATGAATTAATATATTCACCCCATGAATTTCAAGAGGTTCGATGTGTAGTTATCGCGATATTCCGAATCGACTCGCGCCCTTCTGTCAACAATGTCTTTCTGTCTTTCTGCTGAAAAATCAGTTACCCTAATTTATGTACTTGCATTCCATTCCGGGCACTTTAACAGACTACAGGCCTTTTGCATGTCATGTTCTGTCTATAAAAGGCTCGTATATTCTGAATGTTCACCCGCGCCATTTCCATTAACTTTTTCAAATCGCGCTCCTTTATTTGTGCTTCAAATCGTGAACAATGAAACAATATTGAAGCGATTTAATTTATTTATACTTCGAGCCGTTCCCGTCTTCTCCATAATCATTTTCTTATTTATTCACGTCATCCATCTCCATTTCCTATGTATATGTCTAGAAGGTCGAAATTTACAACAAATTATATCACTTATATGAAATCTCTTTAACGACCAGAGTTTTTTTCTGGCGTAGTAATTGAGCACTCCGCAATAATATAAGAACTCAAAATAGAAAATAGAAATTACACTAATTATTTATTTTGACTATAAAATTCATGATAAAATAGGTAACTTAAAAAAATTAAATCTGATACAAAACAAAGTAAAAAGTGTTTTATTATAGAATCCAGAAAATACTCAATTGGATATTCCTCTTTATTTTGACGATAAAAATAATACATTATTATTTTAAAAATATTTAATTTGTTAAATACAACTTTGGGCACTAAAGGGTTAAAGGATTAAAAGATGTTATGTCACATCCGCATCCCCCTCTGTTAAACTTAATAAAACACGCATGTATTCCATCATTGTTTTCAATAACGAAATATCCTTTTTGGTGTTTTGTAAAGAAAAAACTAGTGCACTGTTTCTTTCTGGTCTTCACCGCAGGAAAAACAAAACGTTATCCCCGCGAAAGTTCTTTTATCTAAGAAACTAGGTAATGGCCGTCGGATGCTTTGTCAAGGCTGTAGTGTGGATATCTCCCATTTACAAACCTGTAATCGTTATTACTTCCTGAAATTTTCCTGCAATTGTCGTGGACGCTATAATCTTATCGGCCTTTTCAAAGAAATCGCAACTGAACTTGTAATTTTTTCTTTATACGCATCTCCTACATTTTGCATTTTTGCATCAAATCACCGCAGCCATCAAATTTCATATTGCAAATTGCTTTTTTATTTAGTAAAATAGATGAAAATTGACAGCTGTCAAAATTAAATCATTAGACATGAATTTTTCCATTTGAACATTCTTTTAGGTAAGACACTCAAATTTCGATAATTAAATTAAAATTGCTTTTTTATTTAGTAAAGTAGTACGCGGTGCTAGGGTTTAGGCCACTACAGGTAAAAAAAAAATTTGCCGCCCTAACCTAAATAAAGTTTTGCGAAATTATTTTAAACGTGCAATTTTCGTTTTTCAAATTTGTTAAGAAATGTGGCCATCGTGTAACGTTCTCCGATTTGATGGAATAAAAGGAATCCGCCTGGAAACAAAATGTCATCACTCTGAACTTGAATTTGAGTGACATATCATCGCACGTGGAATTATCTTAAAATTTTCCAAATCTGCTCAGAAATAACATATTTTTAACATATCAAAACATTGTTGAAACACCTTGCCTGTAAACAAAACCGCGGCACTCTAAACTTGAATTTGAGTGAGTGAATCGTTACCTCGTGATTGAAAAAATTCTAAAAATATCATCGCAAGTGGAATTACCTTCAAATTTTTCAAATGCGCTCAGAAATGACATATTTTTGACATACCAAAAAATAATCAACGCACCTTGCTTGTAAACAAAATGACGGCACTCTGAACTTGAATTTGAATGATTGAAATGTGCACCTCGCGATTAAAATATTTCTAAAAATTTTATCGCAAGTGGAATTACCTTCAAATTTTTGCTTCAAAATTTCCAAATTTGCTTAGAAATAACATATTTTTGACATATCGAAAGATAATTGGCGCACCTTGCTTTTAAACAAAATGGCGGCACTCTGAACACAAATTTGAGTGAAGGAAATATGCACCACCTGATTAAAAAAATTCTAAAAAAATTATCGCCCGTGTAATTTGCATCAAAATTTCCAAATTTGCTTAGAAATAACATGTTTTTGACATACAGAAAGATAATTGACGCACCTTGCTTTTAAATAAAATTGCAGCACTCTAAACACAAATTTGAGTGAGTGAAATGTGCATCACCTAATTAAAAAAATTCTAAAAAATTTATCGCCCGCGGAATTTGCTTCAAAATTTCCAAATTTGCTTAGAAATAACATATTTTTGACATACCGAAAGGTAATTGGCGCACCTTGGTTTTAAACAAAATGGCGGCACTCTGAACACAAATTTGAGTGAGTGAAATGTGCATCACCTAATTAAAAAAATTCAAAAAAATTTATCGCCCGCGGAATTTGCTTCAAAATTTCCAAATTTGATTAGAAATAACATATCTTTGACATACCGGAAGATAATTGACGCACCTTGCTTTTAAACAAAATGGCGGCACTCTGAACACAAATTTGAGTGAGTGAAATGTGCATCACCTAATTAAAAAAATTCTAAAAAATTTATCGCCCGCGGAATTTGCTTCAAAATTTCTAAAGTTGCTTAGAAATAACATATTTTTGACATACCTAAAGATAATTGACGCACCTTGCTTTTCAACAAAATGGCGGCACTCTGAACACAAATTTGAGTGAGTGAAATGTGCATCACCTAATTAAAAAAAGTCTAAAAAAATTATGACTCGCGGAATTTGCTTCAAAATTTCCAAATTTGCTTAGAAATAACATATTTTTGACATACCGAAAGATAATTGACGCACCTTGCTTTTAAACAAAATGGCGGCACTCTGAACTTGAATTTGAGTGAGTGAAATGTGCATCACCTAATTAAAAAAATTCTAAAAAAATTACCGCCCGTGAAATTTGCTTCAAAATTTCCAAATTTGCTTAGAAATAACATATTTTTGACATACCGAAAGGTAATTGGCGCACCTTGCTTTTAAACAAAATGGCGGCACTCTGAACACAAATTTGAGTGAGTGAAATGTGCATTACCTAATTAAAAAAATTCTAAAAAATTTATCGCTAGCGGAATTTGCTTCAAAATTTTTAAATTTGCTTAGAAATAACATATTTTTGACATACCGGAAGATAATTAACGCATCTTGCTTTACAGCCAATCAAGTAAATATTCAAAAATCTTAAAGTTGAAAGCGTTTGGACTGGTTTGTCAAAGCGTTATTAATGATTTCCATCTTCGCGATGTCATTAAAAACAATAAACGTTGAATGTGAAAAATGCACGAAGCGATTACGAATATCGACCCCGCTAGAAGTGCAAGTCATTATAAATGTTGCTTCCAGAAAAAAGCCGAATACTTTGCGCGAGAAAACTTGCTTGCAAAGTGAATCACGTTACGCGCCATTCTAAATCGGTGCTATTGACATAGAATAAAATTAAATTTCCTTTAACTCCTTCTGGAATAAGATAGGATCAACGGAAAAATACTGTAACTCGTGTGATAATCGGCGATAACTATTAACGCTTTCACCACGGGCGACTTGGTAATTCTGCCTTTGTGTTTTGGTAGTCAATAGACGATTTAGTGTTTTAATTCAAAAAGAAAAAAATCATTACATACTTCAGCAATTTGCAAAATATAACTTCTATGAGGGAGTAATTGAGGTTAAGAAAATATTTCAGTTTAATTTTGAATAATTTTGCCTGTAGTTAAAGGGTTAAGACATTAACTGCCAAGCTATTTTTTATAAAATGGTCATACATTGTTTTTTTGTTTTAAGTTATAATTTGTTTAGATATATAGAAATAATATATATTTCATGGTTTTTTATTTGTATAAAAATTTATTTTATAAAAAAAAATTGAAAAAAAAAATCACAATCACAATACTATCTCGTACTTCGTAGCGGAGAAAGTAAAAATATTTTCAGGCCAATCAGCAGCAATGTGCAGTAACGCCAAGCCGGTCAGTCTGTAATGTAAAATGTAAAAGTGTGAAAGTGTGACCGGTGGCGCAGAATGATAGTTCTAAACTCAGTTTGCTGTGAGGGTCACCGGTGACCCCCACGGCCCTATTGGAATTACTAGGTGTCAGTCACCGGTGACCTCCATGGGTGTTAATTTGTTAAACACGTAATAAAGACGAAAAATAGCCTAAATATATGAATGTTGAGTCTGTTCATGACTCTGCAACATTAAGTCTTACTAAGACTACAAACAAATAAGTAGTCTTAGTAAGACTTAATATTGCAGAGTCACGAACAGGCTGAATATTTATATATTCAGGCTATTTTTCGTCTTTATTACTTTTATCAAATAACAATGTATCTCATGTTAATTTACTAATATTTTAAGATGGCAACATACTTTTGAAAGTAGTACCGGAATTAGTAGAAACTCAGAGGTGATCGTTCATTATTATATTTCTTTAGTATCTCGTTCGTACTGATGAATTTTACCCTTTTGGAGTGAAGATTTGTTCGATTTATTGCCTGGGAAGGATTTAAACGTGTTGGAGATATGAGGTCGGGATATTAGGGCAGTTTGAGATAGGGGATATAGACGTTGGTAAGTAGATGTTTATCTGGTGGCATTCGGTTGTCACAGGGATTTAATGAACACATCTAGCGATGGTAGTCATCGCTGTCTTCTATACGCCGGAGATGAATTGTGTTACGCAGTCAGGTTCAGTTGTTAAGGCTCATGCAGAAATAGGACGTCTCTCATTCATATTCAATCGCAATATCCTGTCTTGCCTTGTCTTGCTGTATATTCCTGGTCCCCCTCTCTTCTCGCTCTTCTCGAGCTTCAGTCTAAAGTAAAATTCATGGAGCAGTTCAACTTTGTCATCGGCCCGCGCAATATTCGTTAACCGCTAGCTAACTACACCGTGTTCTATCTGAACATAGCCCAGCATCTCGCGGAATCATCCATTCTTATTTCTCGAGTTCGTGCTTTTATCCGCATAAACGTACGTGGGATTTTTAAAAATGGCGCTACTCCAAGCATCCCCACCGGAAGACATCGATTTTTGCTCTCATTTCAGTATATTTGAATCTTTAATTAAAACTGGCAGGCAATTTGTACGTGTACTGTAGTTAGGTGGAAATTAATTCGTCGAGATTTAATTAATAATCCAAAATTATTGCCGGCGTGACATCTACAAACATGCGAGTTTTTCCCGTCCCGCCCACGACAAATTTCCCAACCGAATAGATTTAGTTGGATTACCGTAGCTTGCCATCAACGTATAGGTAATTAAAACTAACAGAATTCATGTAGCTCTTTCCTGTTAATTTGGGCTGATGTAAGCTTGTTCAAATATCACTCTGTATTAGCATAACTGTCTTTGCAGTCAATATCGGTTAGCTTTCCCGATTAAGCATTTCATTATAATAAGATGCTGCTCTCGCGTCTTCCGGAGGGGTAACAATTAATGTGAACGCTAAGTGCTCTTACACAGTCTGATAGCGCACTAACGTATAACCTCATCTGCGATACGGGGTAAACACACAGCAGGGTGGAAGTATACAAGGATAGAAGAGCCTCCTTTTTCTCGCCGGACGGTAAAAATGGCACAATTAAAAAAGAAAGCCCGACACCAACATTTTCAACGACGTTGTGAATACGCCAACAAACAATAACGATCCCGGCTTCCTCCAAGCATTTTTCTTTGCACTTTGTAGACAACCAATGCGGAATATCAACTGGAAATTATTTCAAATAGTAGTATTGTTGAAACAAAATGTTGATAGCGTAACAAACTGAAGAACTTGTACTACCAAGCAGAAATCAAAAGCACATTGGTTTTGTAGTAAATATTGTATCTACACAAATTATCAACAAAAGCTAACTCTTCGTACTAATTTAACCACTTCGCGCCCATTCTACTTTGATTGGGTTATAGCATAATCCAGGGTTTATTGAAAAATTTGTGTTGTTGTTACGGTTTTCTACGAAAACTGTCATAAACTCTTTTTTTACAAAAAAATATGAAACAATATTCCATAGATGCCGCTAAAGCGGTAATTTTTTTTATTTATAAAATACCTTTTTTTGCTTGTCGCATGTGGCGACCTGGGCGTGAAGAGGTTAAATATACATTTGGTGAAATATGCCACAGATAAAAATTCTTCGAAAGCATTAGATTGTTGTGTAATATAAGCAAGCCCTGGCAAATACATTAGAGGAATCCGCTGTTGAAAATAAGTGGCTTTGCTTTAGCTCAGTTTCCATCAAGTCCAAAAAGTAACATTTTTTTAAAAATGTGCTAAATAATTTCCAAGGACCCCCAAATGAATTTAATCTCTGTTAAAATTTAAAATCACAAAACTATCTGAATGATAATTAATTTTAAACATAGATAAACACAGATAAAAATTCTTAGAAAGCATTCAATGCTTGTGTAACTAAATCCAAAGTCTCAAAAAATAACATTTCCAAAAATGTTCTACATACTTTCCAAGGACCTCCAGTTGAATTAAATCCATTAACTTGAAAATTTACACAAGTAAACTTGCTCAAAAAATGCAACTTTTTTAATAATCATCGTAGATCGTTGGCGTTAAAAAATTTCAGCTATCTTCAATAGCAAAAAAATAGAATGTCACCATGAACATAAAGAAATCGATTTTTCAGACTTTTATCAGCTGTAGCGGCTGAACGAAAACTCCAAATTGAACGCGGTTTTCAAATATGTGCTCCTCGTACGTCAATTAGTCGGTTACAATTAAAATTAGAGATTTTCAATTTTTGACGGAAACATGAAAAAATACACGAGTAAACCCCTTGGAACTTTTGTTAAAAAATGCAACTTTCTTAATAATCATCGTAGACTATTGAAGTATACCTTCTTTTTCATCAGAAAAACGAGAGAAATCGGTTACCCTTAAAAAATTTCAGCTATCTTCAATAGCAAAAAAAATAGCCAGTCACCATGAGCATTTTAGAAAATTTAAAAAAAGAATTGATTTTTCAGACTTTGATCGGCCGTAGCGGCTAAACGAAAACTCCAAATTGAACGCGGTTTTCAAATCTGTGCTCCGCGTACGTCAATTAGTAGGTTTCAATTAAAATAAGAGATTTTTAATTTTTGACGAAAACCTGAAAATCTACCCAAGGGTACCCCCTTCTTACTTTTTCTCAAAAATTGGCTTTGAAATAATTTTCTGAAGAAACCACTGGTTCGATTTCTGATTTCTACACATCACTGGAAAGATCCCTTCAAAACGCCTCGGAAAATGTACTTTCGCAAGAATAAATGTAAATTTGAAGTCCGTGACGCATCAGCAAAGAAAACTCCAAAATGAAAAAAATCGAAAAAATCAACTTTTTTAATAATTATCGTGAACTATTGAAGTATACCTTCTTTTTCATCAGAAAAACGACAGAAATTGAATGGGGTCAAAAAATTTCAGCTATCTTCAATAGCAAAAAAATTGGCATGACACCATGAAAATTTTCAAAAAAAAGACTTTGAACGGCCGTAGCGGCTGAACGAAAACTCCAAATTGAACGCGGTTTTCAAATATGTGCTCCTCGTACGCCAATTAGTCGGTTACAATTAAAATTAGAGATTTTCAATTTTTGGCGAAAACTTGTAAAGTAAACCCCTTGGAACTTTTGCTCAAAAAATGCAACTTTTTTAATTATCATCGTAGACCATTGAAGTATACCTTCTTTTTAAATTAGCTGTATGGTTATTTTTGCTGTTAAGTTATTATATTATTGTTCTTGTGAAATACTGTATGTTTAATTTTTATTATATACAATAGTAACCCTTTAGAATCGTTAGAAGCACTTGATCGAAAAAACGCTAAACAGCGCAATATCGCTTATCTTTATCGATTGTGAAGAGCAGTGACGGTTCGCGGGGTTTTTTCTGGTACGGCCGAGGAACAAGAGGAGGTAATACAGATAGGTGCGGTCACGCAGCCAACCGTCTCTGCAACTGACCCTACCTATCTGTATTACCACCTCTTGTTCCTCGGCCGTACCAGAAAAAACCCCGCGAACCGTCACTGGTGAAGAGGCCCTACAAAAAATTTCAACTTGGGATTCAAAGGGTCAAGTTCTCAATTCGTCTGATCTTTTAAATTATTTTTATAATTTTCATATTGTAATCGCGCACTGGCAATACCAATGTTATATTACTTCTCTATAGCTAATATAAATTATGAAGGAAAAATACAGACCGATTACACGAACCTACACAAAGATTCATTATGTAAGTGCAAACAAGAGAGCTAAATTACTATTTATTTAAGCGATATGAATTACTTCTACATATATTTCACTCTTTGCTACTGGTACTAGCACCAGTGGATCTTCAGTGCAACGATTCGCAATCCTCAGATGTAACTAGATCAGATATATAATCGTACAAGGTTTAAAAAATGTTAGAGGAGAAATTATTTCTGCTGTACCCAACAAGTCATGTCATTGCTACTTTATAGTGTATACTGTGTGTCCACAGATGGAGTTGGCGAAAGGAAAATACTTTGTTATTGATATTACTTATAAAAATGTATTCTCTTATTCAATTAATTGACACTGGAGGCATTTACTTCGTGATACATTTTGAATTATAAATAAAACACTTTATTTGTTAATATCAATCGAGTGATATTAACAAAGAAAGTGTTTTATTTATAATTCTCTTATTCGTCCGATAAGTAAAATCTTCGTATAATCACTGAATAAAACACTATGTTTTTTTTAATTTCTGTCTCAGGGTCATTGGTGTACCGACATTAATAAGAGCTTCCCCCACGCTCCCGAATGTCTATTTATTTAAATCGTTGGGTGACTTTGAGCAGTAATAAAGTCGTTTAGACTTTGTTCGCTTCGTTATAATTGCTGAACTTAAAAATAATCATTTTTTTTCTTGAATTTCTATGTCCACTAGTTTTCGAGATATAGCCGGTGGCCATCCGTAATCAAGACCTTTATTCAGACAATACATTTACAAAATACAAAATGAGTATAGATTTTAAAAATGTGTTTGGGCTATCTGCTCATTTTTTTTGTATTTAATCGTAAAATCAATAATAAAGATTTTCTACACACAGCATATTTTCAAAGGCACAGAACATCCGTCAACCAGTGGCGTAGCGTACAGGGGGGTGATCGACACTCCCCCTCCTTCCCGTCCCGGTTCGGTGCGCTCCCTCGGCCGTTATAATTTGATAAGGAGTTTTATTGGACACACAACAAACACCTATATTGAAATACACCTTTCAATGAGGGCTCTCAAAAATTTTGCTCCCCCCGCACTTTAACCTACGCTTGCTGGTTAAATTGTATACTTTGCGAGTTTTAGCAGCCGAGGTAAGAAATTAAGATGATTATACATTCTGCCAAATTGATGTTTGGGAACACCCAAATTATTAGTATTGGGAACAAATTTCCACCGGCACATTGTACTCTCTTGGTGTCTTGTTCCGCATAATTTCGTGTTGTAGTAATAATCTCCGAGTATTCGGCACACGAGCACTTCAAACTTTCAATGATGTTTGGAACTGCATACATTGAAAGGAGTGAATTTATTTTAAGATAGCAATTATCACTGAGTATAATATTTGCAAGAAATGTTATATAATGATAATGTTATATTCATGCAACGTTCATAAACGATTTCATTTTTATAAACATATTAAAAACGACCGTAAAAAAGTCAAATAAAATAAAATAAACAAGTCATATATTTAATCGTGAAACAAACCAAGTGAATTTTAATTTTGAAACCTATAAAATAAACAAATTAGAATTAGAAAGCAAACTGAAATGAGTCGACTCTTGACTCATTGGAAGGAAAGGAAAGGAAAGTTCCCACTTCCAAAAATGTTGAAGAGCAAAAAAAGGCTACCCTGGTACGTCCATAGTGATTCCGTTATTTTTGTAAATAAGCATGTCAAGTGCTATATTAGTTTAAGGAGAAAAAAAAATCTTTCTAATGAATCCATAGCCAACTATGGTTTCCATTTAAAAAATGTAAGTTTGTGTTATATCTCGGAAAATAATATCGATAGAAAAATTCTGATAAAGTTTTCTTATTTAGTGTAAAATTATCTAAAACTTTTCCCTTTACAGTTTTTTTCTATCTCTTATAACAATCGAGTAAAATCGATTTAAAAAAATGGTACTTTCTACATTTTTCAAAATACCTAGTTATTATTGACTTTTTTTAAAATTTTGAGTGTCATTTTATTCAACTCATAAAATTACACTTCTTTGCCCATTTAACCGTTTCTCTATCTCTCATAGTTTCCGAGATCCTCATACTAAACATCGAAAAAACTGAATGCATCTTTGTTTGTCCCTCATGCGTTCCTATACCATTTATCCGATAGCGATGAAACTTTGGTGAATCGTTGTGGGGAAGCCCGCGAAGGTTTCTAAATTGGTACAACCATTTTACAATAGGTGGCGCGCGAGTCGTTTCAATAAATAAGTGTATTTCATATATTTTATCGGCAGTTCGTCTGCCAAAATCACTGCAATAAACGGAATTAAAACACAAACACTTTCTTTGGGTGGTATTGCAAGGCATGTACTATATACAATTCTAACTACTGTACTTTTAACTACTATTTTGTCTAATAAAGATAATCTTTCTGGTATGAAGTATAAATATAAGTATAAAACATTTAATTAAAAAGTGCAGTGAAGAACGAAACAGGATGGCGAATACAATGAATTATAAGATTAATGATTAATCTGCGACTTAGAAGATGCATTGCTCCAATACCCCAACGAATCAATAAAGACCCATTAAAAACACTATATGAAGCTAAATCCACAGGTTACATAATAATGGATAAAGCGACGGAAGCAATATTTATCTGTAATTACAGGATAAAGCCTTGAAATACGATTCAATTAATCAGTCGGTTTATTATTTATCCCACTATTTATCCTTACATTTAGGCATTTCGGCGTTAATAATAATATTGATTGCTATCTATAAAATAAATCCTAAGATATAGGCTGAGGCCTCATTTATAATTCATATTTTAGCTAGGAAAATACAGATATTTAAAAAAAAACGGTAGTGGCAGACGCAAAAAAAGGTACACTCCTTGAATGCGAACTATCTATTAAGCCTTAATTATAATAATTTTGGTGTAGCTGTGTATGATTGTATCTTAATTTTTTTACGGAAATCAAACAAACAAAATTTAGTTCTAACCTATGTGGTAAAGTCTGGCCGCGCTATGATGGCATATGAGGTGATTAACTTGGGCCAAAGTTATCTGTAACCTTTCAAGAACCACTGATTTATAAATAAAAGCACCAACATCTAGCAAGTAAAGTGTAAAGTAACAAAATATCCAATCACTTCTAATGAGGGCGGCCCTTCCGACCTTTCGTTAATCACCTATACTCGGCCAGAGTATAGAAGCCTTTAAATCGTGGTATACCTGTTTGTGGTCAAAGTCGCCTCGAAATACCCCTTGGCGTGCAGAATGTCTGTGTACATCCTACTGTTATGTTAATATTATACAGGGTGTCCCATTTTAAATTGCCACCCCAAATATCTCGAAACCTGAGCAGAAAGGCAAAAAATGTTTCAGATGAAAGTTGTAGGGTTCGGAGAGGGACATTTTTTGGTGACCTTGGGGTCAATTTTCAAGGTGAAAAATCTCTTTAAAAAAAGCATAAGAAAAACGTTTCCTACAAAAAGTTTGTATTTTTTCCCGTAGAACAAAAAATAGGGGATTCCATTTGAAAAATCAAATTTGACCTTCGTTTGACCTTGAAAGTTAACGCCAAGGTCATTTTCAAGGTCACCCGCATATGTCCCCCTCCGAACCCTACAACTTTTATCTGAAACATTTTTTGCCATGTGGCTCAGATTTCGAGATATTTGGGGTGGCAATTTAAAATGGGACATCTTGTATAATGTGCTGTTAATTCATATTATCGTGTTAGTGGCTGAATGGTCAGTCATTTATTGAGATACTTTTACAATTGACCTCAACTGGCATTTAACCTTTATTTCAGCCTATTTATTTCGTCTTTATTAAATTTATGTAATGCTTCTGCAACAAGTGAGATTGTCTCAAATTTATTTATCCAGTATCATTTTTTTTTTCCAATTAGTTGATTTGTAAAATTAGTTGCCTATAGTTAACTAATTGAATGGTAGTATAGGGCCCTCCCACCACCCTTCCATCACAGCTACAGAGAGCACGGTTTTAGTTAAATTATTTTTGTTTGACTTACACAAACCACCGGAAAGCAGTGTTTGCAGATTAAATTAAAATTGAAATGAAGGGTGATAGGTGGATCTTATCCCGCAATCCAGTCAGTAGAACCGGAAGCAAGGGTTTTATAAAATTGAAAATATGTTTTTTTTCTTTCGGGCTTTTACATCAATATTTGTATGGAATTTCGCGGGTTTTTAAAGTCTGAATATTGTTTTACTTTGCATACATGTGGTTTTACTTATTACATTCCTATGTATTCAAAACCAATTCAATACTAGGTACGCATTTTTAAAATAATCATTAAAAATGTACGAATGCACAGTTTACAACAGTGGCGGTTCGCGGGGTTTTTTCTGGTACGGCCGAGGAACAAGAGGTGGTAATACAGATAGGTGCGGTCTCTGCAACTGACCCTACCTATCTGTATTACCACCTCTTGTTCCTCGGCCGTACCAGAAAAAAACTCTACTCTCTGTAAAACTCTATTGTTATGACATAAATAAATTAAATTAAAAAAATTAAATTAAAACCCCGCGAACTGTCACTGATTTACACTCATGATATATAAAATCTACATATGTTTCATTACTATTACAATATCTTGATTAACAGAAATTTAATGTTTTAAATGATTGTTAGTATGATTAGTCTGATAATAAAGGTAATATTAAATACGAATAATTGTTTCTTCCCGTGGATAATCGTGAACTGGTTTCGTTATCGTTTGACCTCGTTGACTGAGAAACGAAACTTTGCGAATATTTAAGTTACTATTTAGATAGATACACCCTTACGGCGACATCTATTGTTATGAACTTTACACAAGTTCCCCAATTGAGTGGAATAATCCACCGGCGATCAACAAGCGACAGTTATATCAATAATAATGTAAACAGCGTGTATGTTTACTGATCTCTATAATTATGGATAACTCTATTTAATTAGGGTAACCGGTGTAACGTTTGTTGTATCTATTTTAAAAATAATATTATAATATGGGGATAATTAAACACAAATTCATTTTACCTAAAATGTGAAATACAAAATTAAAAATTGTATGCACGTGGAGCTAAAGTAAGATTAGTTTTTTCTTATAGGCGCCATCTTGTATTTTTACATTTTCAAATACAGATTTTTTTCTGATTACGGTGATGTGTCATATGTTGGGGTTTGATGTAGCAGTTTAATGGATATGCCAAAAATCCCTGCCTTGGAAATTTTTTGTGTTCGTCATTTTGTACGCGCATCGTGGAACAACTACAAAAACTAATTTTGCATATTTACTCGATATGATGAGTTCAAATCTAAATTGGGCAACAGTACATTTTCTAACGAGAAATATTACGCATTAGCAATAAATAAATAACATAAACATATACTACTAAATTCTAAAATTCATGCAAAATGTTATTTCAATCCGCATAAATAATTTAATTTATTATTACAACGTTTCAATTTGGTGGAATTTTGTTTGTAAACGAATTATTCTATTATTGTATTTTATTAAACATACGTTATTTATATAATGCAGTAAACAAAACATCGCTAATTATATTTACTTCAAAAATTTTTCTCGGTAGGAAGCTTGAAAACATAGAGAGGAAAGCTAACAAATATCCTGAGTAAATTTGAAAGAAATAGAATGATGAGGCTGAACAGAGTGATCATTTATTTCAGGTGGTTTTCCCCCATTCTCTTTATATATATATATATATATATATATATATATATATATATATATATATATTTCTGATAAATGCGTGCGTAGTAAGACCAAACATAGTCAGCAGTTCTATTCGGAAAATAATTGACATTTATACTAGACTACGTATAGATAATAATGACATTACTGCACTGTTACAAATACTGAAAACAAGTTTTACAGCAGATATTCATATATTCAGACTATTATTTAATTTTTTGAAGGCATTTGTAAAAAGTGTGGGATTTAAATTTTTTTTTTTAAGGAAGGATGTTTGATGGAATTGCGGGTTAAGGAGAGTGAGGTGTAAGCGATTTGCTGTTCGGCCACTAACGTTCATTTCACTATTTGAGAATTCATTTTCATAATGAATGGGACAAACACTAAACAACCATGGACCCGAACGATAACTTTTCGTTAATAAAAGTGGGATTCGAACCCACGACGCCTCGCACCGAAAGCGGGAGTGTAACCGCTCCGCCACGGAGGGCCCCGTTTTTAATTTTAATTAAAATATTATGGACAATATTAAAAATTATTCTCATGGATGAAAGTTGGCTGCTCGGATACGCAACCGAAAACAAATGCTGCGCCGCCCTTATATCAATTAATTATTTGTATTCTTTCTTCGGTGGTGTAATACATTTTAATTAACACAATTTTTACCATTATATAAAACTGAGTAAGTATGGTTACCTACATATTAATACGTTGATGTGATTATTTTACGATTGAACATAGGCATTAACAATAATATGTTCAGAATTAAAATAAATATAATCTTCCTCATCTTATATTTTAATTTTTAAAAAATTAGTAGAGAGCGTACTCTCGATTCAATTTAACTAATCAATAATTAAACGGCGGAAGTCTGTGTAATAACAAAATCGTTGCTTTTACATAATATACTCCTATCTCATTCTAGACAAAATTACACTTGAAATAATCGCTAGCATAAAGACACGTTTATGATATGAATATAAGTTTGTTTGTAAGCACGCCAATAAACTAAAATGTCAAAAGCCGTGGGTGCATGTTTGTTATTAAGTTTAAATTAAAATACGCTGTCGTTGCGAATGAAACAATTAAATATGAGTGTACAAACAAGACGGAAGCATCCCCCGCCCTACTGTAAACGCCCACGGAAATTAGTTTTTACTTCAATGTTATAATTGGATTGTTTTTTTCTCTCTACATAAATATAATTAAAAACAATTGATGAATGCGTAAATTAAACAACACGTCTTTTTCTAGAAAGGCCCGTTGCCGATTTATAAGAAGAGAAAACACAATAAAATAACTAATTATATTAAGGAACAATGTCGCTGGTAAAAAAGACCTGACGTTTGGACATCCACAAAGAGCGTAAACAATAAATAAAGAAATAGCTAGGTTAAATCCCTATGTGAAAGGCCACGGATCTAGACATCCACAAACAACTCCGAAATAAATAATTCAGGAATGCCTGCGGTACAAGCTGTTTTGATAAATATTTTGACAATCAGAAAACGGAATAAATAATTACGATATCTCTTTTCATTATTTGTAATTAATTTAAAATCCCCACCCCTTCGCGAGGGATGGGGGTGACTTTAAAAATTTAAATAGCAACCCCCATTTTTCTCGACGGATTCAGATTTTTGAATGTTTTGTCTAAAAAAATTTTAAATCTGAAACCTCCCTCACTCCACAGATTCAAAAATCAGTTTTCTGACCTTTTTTAACATTTTCATGCCTCGATGACGATCTTAACTTTTTCCGAGAACAAGTTTGAACATTATTGTTAAATCGTTTTTTTAAGTATTTTTATGTATGTCCTTTTGTATGTTTTTTATAATGTTTTTAGGTGTACGAATTTTCTTTTTTTTTGTAATTTGTCATAGTGAAATAAATTTATTCTATTCTATTCTATAATCAATTTTTCACAACGGGCATGTTCCTCTGAATATCTCTTCGAGCTTTGGAAGTTTTCGCGAAAAATGCATTGAAGGCGGGCGATAATAAATTAGACTTCGTGCGTAAACAGATGTAAGCTCAAGGGCCAGTAAAAATAGAGCGGAATAATCGGATGCAACGTGGAATTTTAATTTTGAAATTCTCAAATTCGAAAAGCACGGAGTGAAATCGAATAATGGATTCGTCAGAATAATAATTGATGTCGGACCTGTTTTTCTCTATTTCCTTGTTGCGAATGGCACCTACTTGCCGATGAAAATCGATTTGACAGTCATTTATTGCCGACACTTAAATTACGTCTAAAAGGTCTTTACTCGACCAAATAATTTATCATTGCTCCGTATTTACCAGATGTACCCGACGTTTATATTTTCGGACCTTACTTGTTATCTCTCCAAATGTGCCTTACAATGAATAAAATGGCTAGAATTTGACTTTCAGTACTATTTATTATAAGTTTGAGAAACATTCATTTTAACACTTTTACTGCTGCTACAATTTTTATGTAACTCTTACTGCAAATCGAATGGAGTTAATCGGTACCACAGATTAATATTAATCCGTGATCGGTGCCAAAAAACTTTTAATTCTTTCAAAGTACGACAGAATTACAACCTCCGCCCGTAGGGATGTTCGATGGAATTCTATTCCACCTAAAGCTAAGTGCACACTTGTCGGAAGTGGACGGACGGCACGCATCGGATAAAATTGCTTAACACAGTTGTAAACGAGTCAACGCACATTTATCCGTGTGCGTCGACTCGTTTACAACTGTGTTAAGCAATTTTATCCGATGCGTGCCGTCCGTCCGCTTCCGACAAGTGTACGCTTAGCTTTATACGGAAACCCACGACGGGACACATGAACGTGTTGATACTATTTGTGTAAAAAAAATATTCAATTTTACACAAATAAGATTATTAAGTTTTAATTTTCTTCAATTTTGTTTTTTGAAGGAATTGATAAATTTAGTAAGTAATGAAATAGATGATGCTTGTGAACTTTTACACCAAACCCGTCTAGTCTAATAAAATTGCAGCTTCCGTCATCCTGTCTAAACGTCTGTTACTAATGGGTGCAAAAACGAATGATCCGATTTTAATGAAACTTGCATAGATTTGTAGAAGAAACACCTGCAAGTAATATGCAGTTTCGTATCGATCCGATAAGATGGAGCCGAGCGGTAACGTAAATAAAATTTCGTAACACCATAAATTGTTGATAATCGGTTGCCTATGCGCAACACAAATTATCAACACGAGAGCTATGCGATATGCGACCCGCCTCACTTTTTCTATTGTCCATTTGGTGAGTCCACTGGCATTAGTGTAATGTTTTATGGTATAAATAGAGAGAGAGAGAGAGAGAGAGAGAGAGAGAGAGAGAATACATTTATTGAGACACGTTTACAAATGACCTCAACAGGCAATTGAGTATTTCTTAAGTTTGATAAATACAGAACTATATTATGGGCAGTTGCTATTTTATTACGACAATAAAAACACACAAAATGGGTTTTAGAATTTTACTTAGAATAATATTTCCTTTTATTCTTATAGTCGCATTTTTTCAAATGGGTAATTCTAGAGTTAAAAAAAAACATATCTTGATCGTAATTATAAATATTATGATTGTAAATGAGCTTAGAGTAGGGGCTCTTAATTTTTTTTTAGTTTTATGCCACATTAAAAGAATCCAACGGAATTTGTTGGTTTCACTAAAAATTTAAACGTTCTAAACAGATCCATTAGTAAATTTGTATAAAAAATATTTTATGTACCACCAGAGGTAGATCTGTACCAAACACTCGAGGCGTGTTGCGTACACTACCGGGTCGCGTTTCTCCCCCCGCGCCCCACCGCCCCCCACCGCCTCCCACCGCCCCTCAGAGAGCGGCAAAAACCGCAAAAACGTCAAAAAGGCTATTTTTTCAGTGCGCATGCGCCACGAGGACGCCGATACAATTTTTGGATTCTACATAAAATTTAGAACAATCTATGTTTTGTCGATTTTTTTAATTCCGCCCCCTTCCCCCACCAGCCAGGGAAATTTTTCCCATTTGAGGACGTATTTTTTTCTTTTCAAGTCGAAAAGCCGAAACTTTTGGGGAAGGCAGAAGGGATAACGGGCTTTCATGGAGAATTTTTTCACAATTTTTGGAACCAGCCCTGGGCCCCATTTACAGCCCCGAGTTGGTACCCCATCAAAAAAATCAACCGATTCAACTGAAATTTTCAGGGTGTATACTAGACAAAATTACAAGAACAAAGTCGTCGAAAGGTAATTTTCTTAAAAATACCCTTCACCCCCTTTCCGCCACCCAAAAGTCAAAACCTTTAAAAATTTCTAAAAAAAAAAACGACAAATTTCCGGAAAAATTTCGAGGGTGGTAAAGTTGCCCCCGCCAAATAGCTTTCGAAAAAAAATATCGGTGATATTAAGCCGACGCCCCCCCCTCTTCCCCCACCAGTGGCGGGCACAATTTTTTTTGTCCGATCGGAAATCTCATTACACCTTCGGAAAGCCCTTCTCAAGCCCAACAGAAAATCCAAATCAAATTTCTCGATCCGACTCCTCCTTCTATATAATAATATAGTGTTACAAATGCCTCCCATTCTTACGGAGTTGTATCAAGCGTTGCGTAACGACCATTTTAAATTCAATTAACTCTGGAGATTTGTTGTCGCGTTCTCCGAATACTTTCTCACTCTGCGTAAACTTTACCCCCTCGCGCCTCGAGTGCTCGGTAATACTGTACATGTACCACAGCTTAGAAACAGTTTGATATTCTGAAACCGAAGCTACAACTACTGCAAGAACGTTAGCATAGCCGTCTGACAATATCTTCTGAATTGTGTCTACGAAGTAGAAGAGAATAACTCTAGATACCTGCGACGGTCGCCGTAATTGGAAATTCGATATACACGCAAGCGGAGCCGCTGGCGATTGCCAGTTTACATCTATTTTGATGTATTTATACGTATACAGATATAAACATACGCATTTATTTATAAAATGTTTGCAAAATATTTCTGTTTTGTTTACGTACAAATGCATTAATAAAATATTGCTAGACGGAAAATATATATTTTTCAAGCTGAGAACAGTTCTATTATTTTCCGAAACAATAGTGAATATTTCTTATTGTTTTCAATTTTGAAAAACAACTATTTATATTATTGTAAATTTTTTCTTATCCAGTTTAAAAAAAATATTTAATCAAATTGTTATTGTTTATAGACTTGTGTAAACTGTAATGTAATAACACCAAATAAAATTATTATTATTATTATTACGCAGCTGACAATGCGCAACTAATTTTAAGAGGCTGAAAGACTTCGCTCGATGCCCATTTTTGGTTGCAATAAATTTTATTTTTAAATATGAAAATCGCAAATTACAAATGAACTTATCAATACTTCGTTTTAAATTTAAATAATACGTGTTGCTAATACCAACCCATAATCAATTTCCTCGACCTACGTTAACAATACACAAATTACCACATATTACGCTTCTTAACCGATGTTATGTAAACTTACTATAAGAGCGCCATGAAATGATGAATATTATCAGTAAAATAAATGTCTGATCAGAACGGAATTCGTTCTTGGGTATAATGACGGACAAAATTCGTGAAAAAACTCTTAAAAATAGCATTTTCAAAAAAAAAAGTTTCCTGCAAAAAGTTTGTATTTTTTCCCGTAGAATACTATCCCGCAATAAAAAATTTAAAAAATCAAAGTTGACCTTCGTTTGACCTTGAAAATTGACCCCAAGATCATTTTCAAGGTCACCAGCATATGTCCCCCTCCAAACCCTACAACTTTTATCTGAAACATTTTTTGCCATGTTGTTCAGATTTCGAGATATTTTCGACAATTTTAAGTTATAGTTTTAGAAACAACTTATTATTTGTAAAATGGATTTACCGTTAAAAAATAAATAATTAAATAAAAAAAAAAAAAATGGGACACCCTGTAGATTTCTGCGAGTGACGAGAGAAATTATTTTTTTGGGGGATTGATGGAGCACCCGTAACGTTTTTTTTACTTTTGATTATCAAAGTACTTGAATTAATGATGGGAATAAGAATTTTTATTAAGTTATGGACAATTGAAAACTTTGTCAAAAATCGAGATTTATATCGCAAAGTATAGATTTCTGGCAAGTGACGAGAGAAATATTTTTTTTTTGAGGGATTGACGGAGTGCCCGTTACGTTTTTTGACATTTGATTATTAAAGTACTTGAATTAATGATAAGAATACAATTTTTTATTTAGTTATGGACAATTGAAAACTTTGTCAGAAAGAGTGACAACATTACCTTTAATTTTTTTGGCATGCAATGAAGATTTATATCTGCTTCTCATATTATTATTTAATAAGCTTTCGGACAAAACACGGTAATTATTTTTTATCCGATTTTTTTTATCCAATTTTTTTTTATTCGATTTTTTTAATCCAATTTTTTTATCCGATTTTTTGCCGATATCCCAAGCAAACATTTTGATGTTTTAAATATATCTGAATGTACTACATGTAGTTATAACACGAATGATGGAGAATTTCAACTATTCAACATTTGTTTGTTTATATTTTGTAGATTTAGTAAGACTTATGTTATAGATCGTGCAAAAATATGTTTTCAAGACAATCACGATTGTATTTTATTAAAGGTTAATAAAAGAAGAGGAATTTCTGCCAAAATTTTCGCAACATTTTAAAATGAAAAACTGAATGCTTTGTTTTAACGTCACAACGCATTCTGTTTCTTGTTTGAAAATGTTGCATTTGAAACAAAAATTTAGTGTGTAATAACAATTTTCAATATCCGGCGTGGCACTAGCCAGGGAAGTAGTTGTTTCAATAAGTTATTTGTTTATAGTCTTAGTAAGACTTAATTTTTTGCTTGCAGATTAACGAACAGGTTGAATATTCATATATTCAGGCTACATTTCGTTTTCTTGTATTTATAACAATTTTCGTTTTGTTTTTTAATTGCTGATACAAAAAAATCTAATAATACTTTGTTTTGTTTTTGGGATAATAATTTCGATCAACATTTCGATTATTTTTATCCCCAAAACAAAAAACTATTTTTAGATTTTTTGTACCAGCAATTCAAAAAGAAAACAATTCCCAAAAAACGAAAATTTTTGTTTCAAATGCAACATTTTCAAATAAAAAAACTGAATGCTTTGTTTTAACCTCACAATGCATTCTGTTTCTTGTTTGAAAATGTTGCATTTGAAACAAAAAATTCGTGAGCAATAAAAATTATTTTTTTTTGTTTTTGAATTTCTGGTACAAAAAAAATCTAATAATATTTTATTTTATTTTTGGGATAACAATTTTAGCATTTCCATTATTTTTTCCTAAAAACAAAAAAAAACGTTTATTAGATTTTTTTGTACCAGTAATTCAAAAAGATAACAATTCCCAAAAAACGTTTTTTTTTTGTTTCAAATGCAACATTTTTAAATAAAAAAAACTTAATGCTTTGTTTAAACGTTACAATGCATTCCGTTTCTTGTTTGAAAATAATGCATTTGAAATAAAAAATTCGTGAGTAATAAAAATTTATTGTTTTGTTTTCTAATTTCTGGTACAAAAAAATCTAATAATGTTTTGTCTTGTTTTTGGGATAACAATTTTAGTATTTCGATTATTTTTTCCCAAAACCAAAAAAAAACGTTTATTAAATTTTTTTGTACCAGCATCAAAAAGATAACAATTCCCAAAATGTTTTTTTTTTTGTTTCAAATGAAACATTTTTAAATAAAAAAAACTGAATGCTTTGTTTTAACGTCACAATGCATTCTGTTTCTTGTTTGAAAATGTTGCATTTGAAACAAAAATTTAGTGAGTAATAAAAATTAATTGTTTTGTTTTTTTAATTCCTGGTACAAAAAAATCTAATAATACTTTTTTTGTTTTTGCGATAACAATTTTGATCAACATTTCGATTATTTTTATCCCTAAAACAAAAAAACTTTTATTAGATTTTTTTGTACCAGCAATTAAAAAAAAACAATTCCAAAAAAACTAAAATTTTTGTTTTAAAAGCAACATTTTCAAATAAAAAACTGAATGCTTTGCATTTGAAACAAAAATTTTGTGTGCAATAAACATTTTCGTTTTTCGTGAATTGTTTTGTTTTTGAATTGCTGGTACAAAAAATCTAATAAAAGTCTTTTCGTTTTTGAGATGAAGTAATAGAAATGTTGATCAAAATTGTTCCATGGAACAAGACTAAGTCGCACAACTCAATTTTTTGTAAGCGTTCATCTCGAGCAATGTCTGCTTTTGACACTTGTGAGAGTTTAGAAAATAAAATTGTAAGCGTTCATTTCGAGCTATTAGTCCAGCCAAAAAAGGATTTGGCTTTAAAGTTGCGAGAAGTCAACCGGAGTTTACATAGAAACCTTTGTTTTGGTGTTGTAAATAATCCCTAAATAAAAGCCCTGATCGCTAAACCCTATGCAATTTTTTTTAGGGATTGAAAGGAGTGAAAATCGCAAAAATATAAATCTAATAAAATTTGCTACAAAAAAGGTTCTATAACTTTTGGAGTAAAACAGTTTTGAAATTTATGACTTTTATATTGCAAGCATAAAATGTGCTGCCTGAATACAGCATTTTAGGTGAAGTTGTTGAGCAGGTATAGTAGTGGTCGTTCGTCCTACTTTTCGCAGCTTTAAAGTTGGGCCCTTATTTCGTCTACTTTGATTGGACTAGATGTTCGCTCTTGACACTTGTGTGAGTTGAAAAAATTATAGTGATGTTGCCAAGCAATGGAAATTACGTTTAACAATTTTGATCAAATAATAAAAGCCTTTTTATTTCTGGGATAAAAATTAGAGAAATGTTGATCTAAATTGTTGGTGCGCTGTTGAGTTAAAGGTAATTCCGATTCTGAATGATCTTCCATGTAAAAAGACCATGTCGCACAAACCAAATTACATTTCGTGCTATGTGTGCTTTTGTAACTTGTGAGAGTTTAAAAAATCAAGCAACAAGAATTACTAACAATTTTGATCAAATAATAAAAACCTTTTTGTTTTTGGGGTAAAAATAATAATAATTGTTGATGCGATATTGAGTTAAAGGTAATTCCGATTCTGAAAGCTCTTTCGTGGAATAAAACCATGACGCACAACTTAATTTTTTTGTAAGCGCTCATTTCGTGCTATGTGTGCTTTTGACACTTGTGAGAGTTTAAAAAATCAACCAACTTGATCAAAAATTGTATTATATTTATCTGTAAAACGACTGTATCTGATTTTTTTGTACATAGCTTCTTCTCATCATTATTTTTTTGTACTAGCAATTCAAAATTATTATATATGCAATTTGCAAGTAGAACAAATTGACATGGCCTGGTTAAACAATGGGAGCAGTGATTTTAATGATTGGTTCATTCATATTAAATGGAATTGCATGATTAACATTACCGTCGCTCGATAAAAAAAAGTATGTACCTGTGCATAGCTCGAGTAGTATTAAGATCCAGGAAGTCAAGACGATGAGACCTGAGGAGGTCCTCGGTGATGGTGTGAGTGTCTTCATGGCTGATGTATGTTAACGAAGAAACACTTTACAATAAAAACTTTCACTGCACTACACTCGGATGTAATGATCTCGACTCAGGCATTTTGATATAATCCGCACATAGAACCAGTTACATACCACCAACGTTGTTACAGTTTTGACGAGTACCCCGCACGCACTGTTTTGTAAATTATCCGCGAGAAAATCTATTTACCTCTGTATCTAGGGCATTAAACTTATATATCCAGATACATTTAGAAGTATAGATGTGTTTAGTTCATGTGAAACGGTGCCATAACAAACTGCTGCGATCGGTGGATAGGTTCGGGTAATCAGGGATAAACACAAGTAGACGAAATTAGTTCACTTTCCTGTAAGGAGTGTTCGCACCTTGTAAGCGTAAGGTAATATGTGTAAATGTTTTACTTAACAACTGCGTAAAACTTGAATTAAAGTTCACTTTCAATTAAACACTCTCGATGAAATGTTCGCAGTCCTTAAGTTAGAATCCTCTGATCACTGGCGTGCACAGACTTCTGATCCTGTAACAAATCCAAA
The DNA here is from genome assembly GCA_910593695.2 of Ocypus olens. Taxonomy (NCBI): domain Eukaryota; kingdom Metazoa; phylum Arthropoda; class Insecta; order Coleoptera; family Staphylinidae; genus Ocypus; species Ocypus olens. Next base: position 2,466,095 of record OU343057.1, on the reverse strand, counting down.
GATAGTTCGATACATCCCACTATATACCTCTTTGATATAAGGAATGCGGTTTTGTTTGTGTGTGTGCTGATGTAATAATTGTTTGGTGTGTTTTTTTAAATGTATTTTTCAAGAATAAGGTGAAGCGAGGTGCGACGGGTAGTCACGAGCACGTTGATTGTTAATATTCCGATAATCCTGTGCGATTTTAAGCACATTCACGTTTCCGTAAAGTAGACGATACAAGAAACGTTACTAGGAATCCTAGAGAAACCACTGACCGCCGTGCTCGCTGCATCCCATTCCACAATGCCGCAAACTGTGCACCTATGGGCCTTTAATTGTTAATCATCATAGACGTCACTTGGTGTAATTAGTAGTTTTAATTAAATTCCTTCCAGCAACCGTATGCGGGTAAAAGAACACACTTGTCACACAAATCAACAAAAACTAACAAAATTACCTTAAAAACAGTCTAGGTCAAGTAATACACTACTTATATACGAAAACACTAAGTCCAGAATCCTGCGATGAGTCGAAAAGTTAATAATCCGAGTGACACTATGTACTGATTTATCAAATATTTCGAAAAATTGTAACAATGATCCCGCGTCAACGTCACATTGCCTGAACGCGCTAACACAACATAACACGCTACCGGTGTGTCACGATGAGTACTTGAAGACTGGCCGGGCTTGAATCCAAACCGCGACGCGCAGTCGTATTGTAAGTGGCGCTTGCGTCGCGACGCCAACGTCACAGCCTCTCACTCATTATTTTAATACGATTGCAGAGGACGTTAAATACTCACCAATAATTTCATTATTACAAATTAATACCACACGAACCAACCACGTAAAAATAAATAAAGCGTCATGTTTTATAATTGAGACGTGTTCTTTATCCTATTGTCAACATAATTCCAATCCGTCTACGCTAGCTAAATCTTGAGAGGGACGTGCAAATAGGGGGCGCACAGGAGGCCGAAAACATTATAAATCCCCACCATAAATTACTACTGTCATGACGAAATTTTAAAAAGCGTATACACGCAGCACAAAGGGGGCAAGGAATAGTTCAAATATCAGTTTGGAACTTATATAAGGCAACAGACTTACTACTTATACAGTTCAATAAACAAAAACGGGGGAATCCTTGATAACTAAGAAAAAACTATGCCCTGCGGCCAATATTCTCCGTTCCCACCATAAAGTTTCCCACGCGTAGAATAATATCGCTGAAAGAAATTTCATCGATTAGAAGGGAAGTTACAGGAAAGAAATTTTAATATGGATTTATTTTTCTCATTTAAAGGGGTCACCGGTCTCCGCCGTTTTCCATTAAAAAAAACGTTTCTGGAAAACTACTGTACCGATTTCTCGGAAATGTTGCACCTTCAAAATAAGCATTTATGGCTGAGGAATTAAAAAAATAATAATAGGATTTAGAATTATTTTCGAGGAAATGGAGAATTGCAATTTATAGGCGGTAGAAGTTAAACTAAAACTAATTTTAATTGCTTAATAACGTAACTTTTTTTAACAACGGCATCGGTAATAAATAGGCATTCAATCAACCACTCTAAAATCAGTTTCGGGAAGAATGTTTATCACTCGGATCAGTGTTTAAATTGTGGAATTCTTCCTGCATTGCCGTACGGGCGCGTCAAGCTTGTCGCATTCTACTCGACCAGCTTTCGCTGTGAATGCAAGGGGAAAGAATTTTGCGAAGTTATCACGATAAATATACGAATATCTGTGATGAATAAACTGCGGAATGTTAATTGTGTAATATTTTGTTTTCAAATTGTATTCAATTAACTCCCCGCGCTCTGACTTCTTCAGGCAAATTTGAAGACAGGAAGGTGACCGTTGCAGAATGGGTCCTTGCTAGTCGTCGTGGTCTTTTTGATTGGTAAGTTGAAGATAAAACCGTAGATTTTATAGAATTGTTAGGACCCACATTGATTGCTGTAAGCATGAATATTTTATGTACACATTCACACGACAAAAATAAATAAATATATCACAGATGAGTGAGTCAACTTTCCTCTATCATCCGCATTTCCCCAAACGGATTTCCCGTCCACCGATATTCCTTCAGATACTCGGCCCCGCTCAACAAAAATATTATGTACCGTCCAACCAAGGTGACGTGTTATGTTATATAATTGAAACCCATTCTTTATCCTTTTGTCAAAATAATGACCACCCGTTCGTTCGAGCTAAACCTAAACATGCCGCCCAACCGGAAAACGAATCAATTAGAATGCCTTCCTCTTTTGGAACTTTTTTTAATGCACTTCCTGCACACACGCCATATTCGACGTGATGTTTATTTGTTTCCGCAATACTTTTACACCCTTTATTTACCTAGCATTAGAAATACATTAAACCGTCAGGATAAACGCTGCAAATTAAAAATTAACGTGATTTGAATGTTAATTGTGTTCTTTCCATCTGGAACACGTTGTAATTTCATGTAAATAATGCCATGCAGTGACCCCGAATAGAAAAAAGGAGGGTAGTCCCCCTAGGGAAACCGAATACTTAAGTATCTACTAGTGCTAGTAGTAATTTAATTCAATGGCTGCACGAGGTGGAAAAATTTATTTTATTTAACTAGAGAACAATGCTTTTTTGCGTTTCTATTAATGCATTTATTAGATGCTTCAATACGTTCCGGTGTTTAGTACCAAAATTAGTTCTTCAACAGTATCTCTATTAAATTAGCCTTTATGTTGAAATTTTGCAAACTTCATTATTTATTTTAAAGGCTATTGATTTTTATCAACGTTTCGCTAGCCTCGGGCCTCGCATATATATACTAATAAGAGGGAATGAAGGGGTGAAAACTGTGTTTTTTTAAGAAACCCCATAAGCTCTATTACTTACGCCTCTGATTACACATATATATTACTAAGGCTTTATCGTTCTTTTTTATATGCTCATTTTATTAGGGCCACCCTTGATATTACAGCTATATTACAACACCCTGGCTCGAACGGCGAATATGTTATATGTAGGAATTGGTAGTTCTTGAATCGCGACCGCTGTAAAAAATTGCTTTAATGTCCACATTCATTTTACCCCTGGTATTAATCGTTTGCTCTTGACTGTATCAAAAATAAGTCGTTTCTTATATAACTCAATGCGATCGAATGCAAGGTTTATTGGCTTTATGAATATTTCATTATACTTTGATTGAATTTTTCAATTTGGTTTAATTATGGATTACCACGTAGTAAGGATAGCAACCATCAATATTTATAAGAAAGTATATTTTCGTATAATTGGATCTTTGTAGCCCGTTTTATGGCATGATTATTTACGCAGGGTTCCTAGTAATGTATAAATGAATAATGCCATCTAACGGGAAACCGGGAAACTATATCAATCTAAGCATAAACGGAAAATGGCAGAGAAGGATAAATAAATACAAGCCCGTATAAAGTGCAGAAATTGCTGAATACCCCGAAATTCAAGAACGTACGAGCTTTTGCAATTATTTGGTGTAGGAAAACTAAATGTAACTTAAGCGTATTAGTAGAGATAGCCCTTAACACATTTACTGCGGCTACGATTTTCGTCATATACACCCCGTAGTATTATTTTGAAAATTATGTTACTGCAAACCGAACGGAGTTAATTGGTACCACAAATTAATATTAATATGTGATCGGAACCAAAAAACTTTGCCCTGCATAAATACGTGTGTTTATTGTATTTTAATTTACTTTCAATATTACACGTGTTGCAATGTGCTGTGAGACAAAATGTTAAATATTACCATTATACGTTAAAATATGCATTTTATGGACAAATATGCAAAATATGGCATAAAATCGTCTCTCTAGTCATGATTAACTTCCAAAGTAGTACCTTAAGGACAATTTGTCATACATACAGGAGTATGACGGTTAGATAATAAAAACGAGTCACTAAAAAGTAAAGTGTGATTTTAACAAAGAAACTGTTTTATTTAAAGTTCCAAATGTATCACGAAATTAACACCACAACCATCAATCAATTTATATAATTGTATATTAATTATAAGTTACAACCTTTGTATGTATGGAAATTCCACGACAGGACACATATGCCCCGTAAAGCAGGATTTTTGTTGATATTCTGAAAAATTCGTAAAACGCACATTTAAGTATGTGTCGCCGAACACAGTCCAAAATATCAGGTGCTATTTTATAATTTTCACTCTCAGAGTTTGGGTATCGATTTTAAATGTTAATTTGTTGTAAAGAGTTTTGCCTGACTAATTACCGGTAGGTTGCAAAGAGAATTATATACTGAATAGAGCGCTATAAGTGATTTTGCTTATTAAAGTTTAATATAATTCTCCACTTTACAAACTTTTGTTGTAAGTTATTGATCGGCCCCTGGAGTTTATTAAGACCTTGCAGTATATACATCTACATGTTATTAACACGCCATTAAAAGAATAATTCAGCAGATAGATTGTGGTAGTTAAGGATAGGATTGTATAAATCAGTTAAAATTAAAATCAAGAATTATAAAAATCGGTCATGAAATGTTCTATTCTCGGGTGTCGGTGGAAAGTTACAAAACGGCTGCTGGAGTAAGAAGAAGCCTGAATGACAAAAAAAACTCTTTCGCAAGAACAAATGTCAATTTGAAGCCCGTGGCGCGTCAGCAAAGAAAACTCAAAAATAGAAAAAATCGAAAAAATCATCGTAACACCTTTTTTTTCTTCATCAGAAGAACGAGACAAATCGATTGGAGTTAAAAAATTTCATCCAGAAAAAATTGCAAAAAAATTAGCAAGTCACCATGAACTTTATGGAAAATTTTGATTTTTTCAGACTTTGCACGGCCGTAGCGGCTAAACGAAAACTCCAAATTGAACGCGGTTTGCAAATCTGAGCTCCTCGTACGTCAATTAGTCGGATTAGGGATTTATAATTTTTGACGAAAACATGAAGTTCCCTTGGAACTTTTGTTAAAAAATGCAACTTTCTTAATAATCATCGTAAACTATTGAAGTATACCTTCTTTTTCATCAGAAAAACGAGAGAAATGGATTGCCGTTAAAAAATTTAAGCTATCTTCAATAGCAAAAAAATTAGCTAGTCACCATGAACATTTTAGAAAATTTAAAAAAAATAATTGATTTTTCAGACTTTGAACGGCTGTAGCGGCTAAACGAAAACTCCAAATTGAACGCGGATTTAAAATCTGTGTTCCTTGTGTGTCAATTAGTCGGATGTCATTAAAATTGGTGGTTCAAAATTTTTGACGAAAAACTGAAAAATCATCCAAGGGTCCCCCCTTCTTACTTTTTCCCAAAAATTGGCTTTGAAATGATTTCCTGAAGAAACCACTGGTTCGATTCGGGGTTTCTATACGCCAGTCGAAAGATCTCATTAAGACGCATCAGAAAATGTACAATCGCAAGAACATATGTAAATTTGAAGCCCGTGACATGTCGGCAAAGAAAACTCGAAAATGGAAAAAATCGAAAAAATCAACTCTTTTAATAATCATCGTAGACCCTTATGTAACACCGTTTTCTTGATCAGAAGAACGAGATAAATCAATTGGAGTTAACAAATTTCATCCAGAAAAAATTGCAAAAAAGTTAGCTAGTCACCATGAACTTTATGGAAAATTTGGATTTTTTCAGACTTTGCACGGCCGTAGCGGCTAAACGAAAACTCCAAATTGAACGCGGTTTGCAAATCTGAGCTCCTCGTACGTCAATTAGTCGGATTAGAGATTTTCAATTTTTGATGAAAACGAGAAAAAAGACACGAGTAACTTTTGTTAAAAAATGCAACTTTCTTAATAATAATCGTAGACTATTGAAGTATACAATCTTTTTCATCAGAAAAACGAGAGAAATGGATTGCCGTTAAAAAATTTGAGCTATCTTCAATAGCAAAAAAATTAGCTAGTCACCATGAACATTTTAGAAAATTTGAAAAAAGAATTGATTTTTCAGACTTTGAACGGCCGTAGCGGCTAAACGAAAACTCCAAATTGAACGCGGTTTGCAAATCTAAGCTCCTCGTACGTCAATTAGTCGAATTAGGGATTTATAATTTTTGACGAAAACATGAAAAAATACTCGAGTAAACCCCTTGGAACTTTTGTTAAAAAATGCAACTTTCTTAATAATCATCGTAAACTATTGAAGTATACCTTCTTTTTCATCAGAAAAACGAGAGAAATTAATTGCCGTTAAAAAAATTCAGCTATCTTCAATAGCAAAAAAAATAGCTAGTCACCATGAACATTTTAGAAAATTTTAAAAAAATCATTGATTTTTCAGACTTTGAACGGCTGTAGCGGCTAAACGAAAACTCCAAATTGAACGCGGATTTAAAATCTGTGTTCCTTGTGTGTCAATTAGTCGGATTTCATTAAAATTGGCGGTTCAAAATTTTTGACGAAAAACTGAAAAATCATCCAAGGGTCCCCCCTTCTTACTTTTTCCCAAAAATTGGCTTTGAAATGATTTCCTGAAGAAACCACTGGTTCGATTCGGGGTTTCTATACGCCATTCGAAAGATCTCATTAAGACGCATCAGAAAATGTACAATTGCAAGAAGATATGTAAATTTGAAGCCCGTGACATGTCGGCAAAGAAAACTCGAAAATGGAAAAAATCGAAAAAATCAACTTTCTTAATAATCATCGTGGACCCTCACGTAATACCATTTTCTTCATCAGAAGAATGAGATAAATCGACTGGAGTTAAAACATTTCATCCAGAAAAAATTGCAAAAAAGTTAGCAAGTCACCATGAACTTTATGTAAAATTTTGATTTTTTCAGACTTTGCACGGCCGTAGCGGCTAAACGAAAACTCCAAATTGAACGCGGTTTGCTAATCTGAGCTCCTCGTATGTCAATTAGTCGGATTAGAGATTTTAAATTTTTGATGAAAACGAGAAAAAAGACACGAGTAACTTTTGTTAAAAAATGCAACTTTCTTAATAATCATCGTAGACTATTGAAGTATACCTTCTTTTTCATCAGAAAAACGAGAGAAATGGATTGCCGTTAAAAAATTTGAGCTATCTTCAATAGCAAAAAAATTAGCTAGTCACCATGAACATTTTAGAAAATTTGAAAAAATAATTGATTTTTCAGACTTTGAACGGCCGTAGCGGCTAAACGAAAACTCCAAATTGAACGCGGTTTGCAAATCTAAGCTCCTCGTACGTCAATTAGTCGAATTAGAAATTTATAATTTTTGACGAAAACATGAAAAAATACACGAGTAAACCCCTTGGAACTTTTGTTAAAAAATAATAATCATCGTAGACTATTGAAGTAGACTATTGAAGTATACCTTCTTTTTCATCAGAAAAACGAGAAAAATTGATTGCCGTTAAAAAATTTCAGTTATCTTCAACAGCAAAAAAATTAGCTAGTCACCATGAACATTTTAGAAAATTTAAAAAAAATAATTGATTTTTCAGACTTTGAACGGCTGTAGCGGCTAAACGAAAACTCCAACTTGAACGCGGATTTAAAATCTGTGTTCCTTGTGTGTCAATTAGTCGGATTTCATTAAAATTGGCGGTTCAAAATTTTTGACGAAAAACTGAAAAATCATCCAAGGGTCCCCCCTTCTTACTTTTTCCCAAAAATTGGCTTTGAAATGATTTCCTGAAGAAACCACTGGTTCGATTCGGGGTTTCTATACGCCATTCGAAAGATCTCATTAAGACGCATCAGAAAATGTACAATCGCAAGAACATATGTAAATTTGAAGCCCGTGACATGTCGGCAAAGAAAACTTGAAAATGGATAAAATCGAAAAAATCAACTTTCTTAATAATCATCGTAGACTCTAATGTAAAATCTTTTTCTTCATCAGAAGAACGAGATAAATTGATTGGAGTTAAAAAAATTTATCCAGAAAAAATTGCAAAAAAGTTAGCAAGTCACCATGAAGTTTATGCAAAATTTTGAAAAAAGTCGATTTTTTCAGACTTTGAACGGCCGTAGCGGCTAAACAAAGAATTCAATTTGAACGCGGATTTAAAATCCGTGTTCCTCGTGTGTCAATTAGTCGGATTTAATTAAAATTGGCGGTTCAAAATTTTTGACAAAAAACTGAAAAATCATCCAAGGGTCCCCCCTTCTTACTTTTTCCCAAAAATTGGCTTTGAAATGATTTCCTGAAGAAACCACTGGTTCGATTCGGGGTTTCTATACGTCATTCGAAAGATCTCATTAAGACGCATCAGAAAATGTACAATCGCAAGAACATATGTAAATTTGAAGCCCGTGACATGTCGGCAAAGAAAACTTGAAAATGGAAAAAATCGAAACAATCAACTTTCTTAATAATCATCGTAGACTCTAATGTAATACCTTTTTCTTCGTCAGAAGAACGAGATAAATCAATTGGAGTTAAAAAATTTCATCCAGAAAAAATTGCAAAAAAGTTAGCAAGTCACCATGAACTCGATCGATTTTTCAGACTTTGAACGGCCGTAGCGGCTAAGCGAAGAATTCAAATCGAACGCGGATTTCAAATCTGTGCTCCTTGGGTGCAAGTTAGTCGGTTTCAAATAAAATTGGCAATTTTTAATGTTTGTCGAAAACGTGAAATTCGATAGAAAAATCAACAAAATTTTATTTTTTGGAAATACGGAGCAGACATTTTTGAAATATTTTATCATAGCAGCATTGCTAAAGGCCTTACCAAAATCTTTCAAATTGATGCACGGGTGTTCTCGTAAATTGCAAAATCCATCCGAACGGTCGTTTTATTAGCATGGGAATTGTTTGTTGGGGATTTTCAGAAAAACTAGCGATGACATGTATTTGGATTATTCGCTATTTTTACAACTACATAAGTGTCGAATGCTACTGTAAAAAATCAATCAAATCCATGCAGTGGTTTTCTCGTAAATTGCAAAAATCCATCCGAACGATCGTTTTGTTAGCATGGGAATTGTTTGTTGGGGATTTTCAGAAAAACTGGCGATGACCTGTATTTGGATTATACGCTATTTTCACAACTACGTAAGTGTGGAATGCTACTGTAAACAAATCATTTAAATCCATGCACGGGTGTTCTCGTAAATTGTAAAAATCCATCCGATTTCGGATTTTTAAAAATTGCGGAGGTGTTAAAAGCATGTTTTGATTCTGATATTTTATATGTTAAAACGTGGAGAATTTAGAGTGTTTTAAGTGCCAGGGGGAGGTATTTTCCATTAATTCAGAGCCATTAAAAAAATTTCAAATTTTAAAATGCTTATCGAATAAAACACTTTTTTTTACTTTGTTTGTATAACACTTTTGTTTTTATTTTATTATTTAAACAAAAGTGTTATACAAACAAAGTAAAAAAGTGTTTTATTCTATAATCATTTTAAAATTTGAAAATTTTTAATGGCTCTAAATTAATGGAACAATATCTACCCCTTATACATATTTTAAATTTTAAGCTGGGATAATACCTTAATTGAGCTTTAACATGTATACACTATTACATCCAACTCCTTTATTTTTTATTTAAAGTTTAGGTTTTAAGTTTTAAATTTTAATTTTTAGTTTTTGAATTTTAATTTTTAATGTTTAATTTTTATGTATGTTGGGCCATCATCGTTTATTAAATAAAGTTTAGAGACATTTCATGACCCATGTAAGACGCTTAGTTAAATAACACCAATAAATTATTATTATTATTATTTTTATTTAGTTTTACGAATTTTATTTATGACAATGTACACACCAACATACACAGATCAATATAACTAATAATTCATTCTATACCCACATATAACTTTTTACTTATAAAGCACATTAATTATTGATTAATTACACTTAGGTATAATTCTACCGCACAGGATAACCATGAAATGTGGGTAAACATTACCTCACAAATAACGTAATATTAACAATTGATGTTTGCGTTGTGAAGTGACTAATTCTTTTTCTATTTCTCCCGATTTACATGATAATAACTTTATTTAATCGATCAAAAACGTGATAATAGCGTAAATATTGAACTAACATTAGACGTGATTAATTTGTTTTCCCAATAATTACTCAAAAAATGAGTAATTTCAGCAATTATATTATAATGTGTCAATTTGATTAAATTACTTTAGATAATTATTTTTAAATATCTTAAAAAAATATCCAATTCTCCGTTTTTAAAAATGGTTAACTCCATAAGCAACTACACCCTATCATTACTTCTACCGTGTTCTGTAATTTAAATATACCGGGTGTTTCAGACCACCCCTTTTTTCAAAAACGTGATGTCATAGAGCTTCGAAAAAAAAAATAGCACTACCAATGCCTACCTGAAGAATTTTATGGAGGTAGTTTCGACTTCTGGAAGTTACCGCAAGTAGGTGTAACTACACTCAACTTTAGAATTTCAAATGGGAACTAGGTCGAGTGGGGTATCGTTGGATAGGTATTTTAAAAAGAAATAACTTTTGTTTCGTTTCGTGGTCTGAAACACCCGGTATAGTTCGTAGTGTGGGAAATCAATTGCTGAAGAAAAATTTGAAAACAAATATACAATGGTTTATGGAGGAAGCCATTACTTGCTAAAAGATTGCGGTGAGGAACTTTTCAATAAAATCAATCAACAAAGTGAATTTTATTTAAGTTCCAAACAAATATACGTTATTAATCAGTAAAGGAGTTCAATTACTGATGGCCGATTTTACCGTAATTAAACGTAGATATCACCGACGGATGGTGTATATTGAGATGGCATATGATTCAAGTTTGCAGTTAACTTGCAGTTAAAATACGTCAAACAATCTGTCGAACAGATGTAATCGCACCGAGCTCTGCTTATTGTGGAGAGGTTATTGCTTAGTAATTGGGAGCGAATAACGTTAGATTTACTACTGGCACTCTTGACTTATTGTTAATCGAAGGGAGATTATCGCTGTAATTATAGTCTCATTAAATGAATAATTCTACAAACCTACACAGATATACAGGGTGTAGTGAAACAAAACGGAACATTGGATTTTCACACTCATAACTAGGTGCCAAATTGTCGTAGGAACTTCGTTCTTTGTGTTCTGCATAGGGAATTGATCAAATCTTAATGCTTTTATTGTGGATCGAGTCGACAACATTTTTCCAACTCAGTATACATCGTCAAAGTTGGACATGGTTTCCTGAAAAACATTTTTTTTCACAGGGTGCTAGAGGGGGGCGGGAGGGGTTACGTTTAAGTTTGCATGCATGACTTTAAAGAAGACACTTCAAAGTTTTCGCCCTCAAAGATTCATCAAAATCGATTGAAAAGACGCCGAGTTATGGCGGTTTGAAAATAGTCGAAATTTCACGAATTTCAAGTGTTTTTTTTTCCTTCAGTATATGTTTTGATGTATACGGTAGTCTTGCACCAAAGCTTCATGCTGTGTTAACGGATTGATCGAGCAATTTATTGTTGGTAATTCCACCTTTGTCGCTGAGCCTGTGTTATTATTGCAGGGAAACAAGAACTTAATGAAATGCATTAATACGCATATAATTTAGCGGATTTTGCACATTTCTATCAATTTCTGGTCCGCAATAATTACTAAATTATATCAATTACACACAGCCAAAATTGCGCACACAGGATTCGATACTTTGGCTTTACGGATTGTGCAATTTTGCAGGAATATAATTGCACACTCTATCGTCAATCAAAATATTCACCTGAAAATCAGTTTTCCAAGCTTACCATAATTTACAAACAACGTTAAATACCAAATAGTAGAATAAAATGAGAAATACGATACTTTAAAACATCGTCAGGCATTTTTTATTTCATCAAATAGTATAATGATTTGTAACGCCACCAAGTCAGAAACTACTAATAATTAAATCTGTTGAGATTATGATCCATTTTTTGTTGGCTAGGTTTTATCAAATCCTTAAATCCCCAATGAGTTCCTCACTATAAAAGTTACAATACGAAACTGATATAAAGTTACACTTTATTCAAAACAAAGACCGAGCATTTGTCATTATATATAATTCATGCATGATTACAATATCAATTATTTATAAACCAAGTCATAAAGTCACACGAATTGCGATTAATGTGGGCGAGAGGGGAGCGAAAGCAATTCAAAATAAAATGTAAACACAGTTCATATGCTCCCGTATTAATCAAGACACGGCCATTGTGAATAAAATAATAAGGAAAGCTTCTTGGATTTCACAGTAGAGATCACAAACAGCAAAGTTACTTTGTTTCCAAATATTTACTACCTTAAACGCCAAGAGCAGCGAAGCCCTCGGCGGTTTCCCCCCCTGCGCGATATATTTTACTCCATCTAGCGGCCCACAAAGCAATCTAATCTAATTTCGTATTTTAAAATTGAGCCAATCGAAAACTTTATTTTTCTGGCGTTAAATACTTCTTTATCGCGGCTAGATTAGACAGAACCCGGCCGGAGTTTTGATTCCTGCGTGCCACACTTCAGCCTTATCCGGCGGGGAAGTTCTGAAATTTTTAATCGATTCTAGTTTTTTCTTCACGTGACTTTTAAAACCCTCAAGTTCTTTTTTGTATTGTAGTCATAACTTTAATTAAAGCAAAATATCATAATTCTTAATGTTATGTCCACTTTTGTTTTCCAATATGTTACTAATTTTAAGCTTTTCAGTTTCTCGGCGTTAAAAGTTTCATTCGAAAATATTATATTCAATTACGTACATATATTTGGTAGTTATATTGAAATTATAGGACCTTGACGTCGATTGTAAGTCGTAAATAATTACCTTTTGAAAATAATACAACACTTGTAAATTACATGGACCATTATATGTTCCAAATTACTCCGCAATATATAATTTACATTATTTCTACGTTACTTCTGGAAATGCTCCAATTATATAATTTGGCAAATAATCCATAATGCGTACGCGCTAGAAATCACCTGAAAACTTAGTATCAGACAGAGTATCGCCGATTATTAAAAACGTATACGTGTTTACTTGCGTCAAAATGGAATTTGCAAAGAATCAGACCATTCCTTGCAATGTGCTAATCAAAAAGAGATTATGCCATATTTATATTTCAATTATTCCCACACTAGAATCAATAACGTAGCCTTGTTTTACTGAAAAAAACAACTTGCTTGAAATATACTTTTAGGAAATAAATTTGCACCTATGAAATAATAATCTCTAATTACAAGCTGATGAATTCTTCTACAATATCGCTTCCCTGCCAATCAATGATCCCCCGTTATAGTTTATTAATAACTATACATTATTCATTGGAACACCTTAGCGTCCTCGGATTCTGAATATTAATAACATCCTCATGAATCGTGAGCCCTATTCAGTAGACAGTGTTTATGTTAAGCAAATTTAATTATTAAAAATAATAATCACTATGTAACAAGGAACTATAATCCACTTGAAAATATATTACCTAAATTTGAATAATTATCCGATCCCTCTTTTCATAACTTTTATCAACCAAAATGTGTTTTTTGAGGTTTTCAGTCGCTTTTGGCTTTCTACCCGATTAAGAATTTTCAGGCTTTAGATTTCTTTCAGATTTATAAACAAACAGAAATAAATTAAACAAGCGCGTTTCGGCACGTATCATATATCACAATTGATTTCAACAGATTTTTCAAAAAAAAAAAAAATTAATTAAATATAATGGTTTGAGTGGACCCGCGAAAAAAAAATCATAAAAAAATTATAAATAATTTTACCCAAAATTTCATCGTTTAAATCGTTTAAGTAGACTCTTATCTACACGTTGTTGTTAAAACAATTAAATTTGAAACGCGTCAAATAGTGCCATTTTGGCCTTTAAAAGTTTGCCATAATATATAAGTGGTTTGGGTGGACCCGCAAAAAAAAAATCATAAAAAAGTTATAAATATTTTTACCCAAAATTTCATCGTTTAAATCGTTTAAGTAAACCTTGGTCTGTAGTTTAAAATAAAGTGAATATTAAGGGTGGTGGGTGGGCCCTATCCTACAATCCAATTAGTAGAACCGAAGCCAGGGTTTCACCAATGTGAATAATTGAATAATATAAATGAAGAATTGTAGATTTTGGATTTGTCTTCTGAATTTTCATTTATTAAAATTCTTGTCTTGTGTTGAACTCGTTGGGTTGTAAGATAAAGTCCACCCACCCCCCTCGATACAATTTTTACACAAACTGCAATCACTTATCTTATTTATAGTATTTTTTTTTCAATCTCAGCATTCTGATAAATGTATCTAAAATTTTACTCGGCAAATCTAGTAAAAGGGTATATTCTGATTTTTACAGAACCATAAAATAGAATTCATTTTGAGTATATTTTAAAAATTTGCGGCAATTGCTTTTTATATTTTTTATCGCTCAAAAAATGCACAACTATAGAATGACACTATACTCTGTTCTCGTATCTCGGACTCTAATAAAAGGGTATTTTCAGATTTTTGCAAAACCATGAAATAGAGCTAATTTTGAGTATATTTTAAAAATTTCAAGTTTGTGGCAAGTGTTTTTATATTTTTTTAATCCCTCAAAAAAATGCACAATTTTAGAATGACACTAAACTCTGTTCTCTTACAATTATCTCGAACTCGAGTGAAAGGGTATTTTTTGATTATTACAAAGCCATAAAATAGAATTCATTTTGAGTATATTTTGAATATTTGCGGTAATTGTTTTTATATTTTTTTATCGCTCAAAAAAAAATGCACAACTTCAGAATAATAATAATAATAATACTTTGTTCTCGTGCAATTATCTCGGACTCTTATAAAAGAGTATTTTCTGATTTTTGCAAAACCATGAAATACAGCTAATTTTGAGTATATTTTAAAAATGTCAAGTTTGTGGCAATTGTTTTTATATTTTTTTATCGCTCAAAAAAATGCACAATTTCAGAATGACACTAAACACTGTCCTCTTACAATTATCTCGAACTACAGTGAAAGGGTATTTTCTGATTTTCACAAAACCATAAAATAGAATTCATTTTGAGTATATTTTCAAAATTTAAAGTTTGCGGCAATTGTTTTTATATGTTTTTATCGCTTAAAAAATGCACAATTTCAGAATGATACAATACTCTGTTCTCGTGCAATTATCTCGGACTCTAATAAAAGGATATTTTCTATTTTTTGCAAAACCATGAAATAGAGCTAATTTTGAGTATATTTTAAAAATTTCAAGTTTGTGGCAATTGTTTTTAAATTTTTTATCGCTCAAAAAATGCACAACTTCCAAATTACACTATCCTCTGTTCTCTTGCAATTATCTAGGACTCTGATTTTTACAAAACCGTAAAATAGAATTAATTTTGAGTATATTTTGAAAATTTCAAGTTTCAGGCAATTGTTTTTATATTTTTTTTTATCGTTCAAGAAATGTACAACTTCAAAATGACGCAATACTCTGTTCTTGTGCAATTATCTCGGACCCAAGTAAAAGGGTGTTTTCGGATTTTTACAAAACCATAAAATAGAATTCATTTTGAGTATGTTAAAAATGCGGTTTTAAGAAAAACGCGTTTAAAGTTTTTACTATACTTTGAACGCCTGTAACTTCGTCAATTTTAATCGGACTAATTCCAACTTTTTAGGGAATATTCTTCAAACATTGTACTCAAAAATCGAAATTTCTGACTAGACCCCTTAAGGCCCTTTGAATGTTTTTTTTTATAAAAATAGCTCTGTATCAACCTAAGGAAGATATTTTAAATAATTTTAACGTAAAATTCGAAGGCTATTAAATGGGAAAAATAACATCGTAACTCTTGCGTTACGAAGCTCGAACCAATACAGTTCTGAGTATTGTAAAAATTCAAAATGTAGACAGCGATTTGTTCGCATCAGTTTGCTAATGATACTAATAAACATTACAGTTCTAGCAGGGTTACATTTGTTTAATTAAATGCGGCCATTTCAGAATAAAATAAACAATGAACTGATTGTTATTTGGAACGTTATTAATTACATTTATTTGAACCGAATAGTTTTTAAATAATAACGGTTGTTGAGTCGCAATTATAAAAATGAATATAAATCCACGAATTTAAATAATTTTACAACGCGTAATTGACCGGAGGTCTTTCAGCCTTATTTGCATTATCATATCCAATATAAGATAAAATTTAATGCATCAGCTTCTAAAGCAATAATTTGCATATCGTGGGAATTTTAAAAGCATCACATATATTCGGTTTTAACATGCATCCATTAATTATTAAATTGCAACGCGTTTGACTGAATGTTTATTTTATATATTTATGTCATGTCAATTATATAATTTTTATCTCCTCGCCATTTCTTCTGTCCGAAATCTATGAAAAATTCCAATATTTCCATTATGCATGAATCGCGCGCGGGTCAATAAAACAATTCCACGTTTGGATCAAAGACTGCCACGGGCCATGTGTTGTCAATCCGGGCCCTAAACGTATTTAAATTGCTTGCTTACGGCATTCAATAAATTCAAATAGATTATCGCTGCCACAAAAAAAAAATTGAATAAGCCAAAAATTGAATAATCCGAATTAGTCTCGGTTTTTGATGTACACAAAATTTGTTGTTTTTCTGCCCATGAGAGCCTACAATACTAATATAATATATTTAATATAAGTGTTAGTATTTGAAATATAGTGTTTTTTAATTTTTTTCATGATTTTTTTTTCAGACTTTTTTAAGAAGGATTTTTTCAGGGCCTTTTTACAGGACTTCTTTTCAGGGATTTTTTTCAGGACTTCTTTAAGGTTTTTTTCGGGACTTTTGAAAAACCTCTTGTTCAGCTCTTATTTTCAGAACTTATTTCAGGACTTTTTAATTTCGTTTTTTCAAGACTCCTTTTGGTATTTTTTTAAAGACTTTTTTACAGGATATAATAATCGGATTTCCATTTATTACCTAATTACAAGAAAACACAACGAGATAATAATTGCCAGTGGTTTTACCAGATCCAACGGATAAAATTTGTGATACGGAAATATTGGCCAAGTGTATGCATGTACAAGTTGTTAGATTCAACATATTTACTTTTTGATGATTATGAAAAGCAAGCTTTACGTGGAAAAAAGTATGATTGTTAATTTATATTCGTTACGCAGAATAATTTTAAATAATAATCTTTAGTCAGATATCAAAACGGGGCTCTTTTATTTTCTTTATGTTCCGGCCAAGTAATATTCCTCTCCATCATTTCAATTAAGCAATTTTTAATTGGGGCTGTTTATCATTTTAAGTGCCTTTTTCGGCCGTAGTAACTTATTAAACGCGTAGATTTCTAAGCCCAGCCGTGGCTCACGCGAGTTGATTTTTTTACAGCTATTTACGAATGCGCTATGAATATGGTAAGTAGCCCTGTAAAATGTTTGAGGATCCCATTTTAATACCTAATAAACTGGACAAGGCTTAAGGGCAAAAAAAAACTGGAACATTCATATACAAATACGGAATATATAAATAAATTTCTTATTACAGTCACCTATAGCACATTTTTCAATTTACTAGTTCAGTTCCTTTTCAGTGGTTCACATTATCAATAATCAAAATAAAATAACTATATGAGAAACAAATTTTTAATCGCTATTTAGGCGTTTCTAGACGATTTAAGCACCATCTACGATAAATGACATTTTTGTAGGCAAGTAGTCACAGAAAAATTTTATAGACAAATAGTGTTCAAAATGAGCTCTTAGAAATGGGAAAAAATAAGAATCTTTTTTTGAAGAATTTTTTTTTTAATCGTTATTTAGGCGATTTCAATCGATTTAAGCACTATTTACGAAAAAAGTCATTTTGCAGATCTCGGTTCCTGGAAATCTCACAAAAATTTTTTATAGACAAATATTGTTCAGAATGGTCTCTTAGACTTGAAAAAAACAAAAAAAAAATTTTAAAGAAAAATTACAGTTAATCGATTTTTAGGCGTTTCCAATCGATTTAAGCACTATTTACGAAAAAAATAATTTTGCTTATGTCGGTTCCTGAAAGTCCCACAAAAAAATATATAGACAAATAGTGTTCAGAATGGTCTCGAAAAAAAAACAAAAAAAAATAGTTTAATCGATTTTTAGTCGTTTCCAGTTGATTTAAACACTATTTACGACAAAAGTTATTACGCGTATTTGCGCTCTCGGAAGTCTCAAAAGAAATTTCTAGATAAATAGTGTTGAAAAATAATAAGAAAAATGTTTTGAACAAAATAATGTTTAATCGTTATTCAGGCGTTTCCCGTCGATTTAAACACTATCTGGCACTAAATTAATTTTGCGAATCTCCGTTTTTTGAAGTACCACAAAAAAATTTATAGACAAATTGTGTTCGACTTTAAAAAATAAAATAAAAAAATTCAATCAAATCAAATAAACGTCAGTTAATAATAAGGGCGGGAAGTAGCGGTCAGTAATGTGATGAAATGAGGGTGAGAAGTAGCGGTCAGCAATGTGATGAAATCAGGGTGGGAAATAGCGGTCAGTAATGTGATGAAATGAGGGTGGGAAGTAGCCGCGACTAATATGACACTTCCCAACTTTATAGTGTGTCGTATAAACATACCATTTTTCGAGCAATTTAAAATTGAAACCCGATTATTCTGTATGTTAACAGATCTCTTCATTCTCCTTGAACCTTTAACGCAAATTTTGCTGAAAAAATCCTCATAATTTAAAAAAATTACATTAATAAATGCATATTACATCAGAGCTAATAAATGTATCTATAGACATTGCACCATTAAATACGTCTTAAAATTTATCCGAATTTGTGTAGAAATCGATTAAATGATTTTATATAAATAAAAGAGACACGGAATTTATATTATAAACGAAATAATATACATTGCAAAGAAAGTCGAGCTTGAAATAAAATGATCTTTTAGAGGTTAGAGTGCCTCTTACGGTCCTTTTTCGTCCTCAATTTCCTCTTCGACCGGAATTATTATAATACTGAAAAAGGTCGGATTTTTTTCTCATAATAAACACAAATTCGTCTCTTAAACCTATTTACTTACAACTGACGTAAGAGTGTAGTGATTATAATCATATAAAATGAATAATTAACTGTCAGACTTTGTATCGTTATATATTATCTAAAAAACTGTATTCAAATGATTATAACAAACATTTAAATAATTTTAGTGTGAAAATCTCTATTTTATGTTTCTCGTTATTAAAGAAGATGAATCTATAAAAAATTATAAACGAATATAAACTTTGGTTAACTTGCGTGACTCATTCGCTGATTACGTTAGCCACTGCCACTGCCACTGCCACTGCCACTGCCACTGCCACTGCCACTGCCACTGCCACTGCCACTGCCACTGCCACTGCCACTGCCACTGCCACTGCCACTGCCACTGCCACTGCCACTGCCACTGCCACTGCCACTGCCACTGCCACTGCCACTGCCACTGCCACTGCCACTGCCACTGCCACTGCCACTGCCACTGCCACTGCCACTGCCACTGCCACTGCCACTGCCACTGCCACTGCCACTGCCACTGCCACTGCCACTGCCACTGCCACTGCCACTGCCACTGCCACTGCCACTGCCACTGCCACTGCCACTGCCACTGCCACTGCCACTGCCACTGCCACTGCCACTGCCACTGCCACTGCCACTGCCACTGCCACTGCCACTGCCACTGCCACTGCCACTGCCACTGCCACTGCCACTGCCACTGCCACTGCCACTGCCACTGCCACTGCCACTGCCACTGCCACTGCCATATTATTCCGGTTCGGACTATAATTAAATTTTAATATTTCTTACTTGGACCACACTTACCATTTTAATTTCTCCACTAAATATTCTCGCTAATTTGCCACAAAAATATATGTACGTAGCATTTCGGCACAAGTTTCAGAGAGTTGGCATGTAGTTTGTAATTTAAATTGAATTTCCCGACCTGCATTAAACGGCGATGGTAATTAACACACGTAATATATATTATTATTAATGACATTTACAGCAAATGGGTAATATTACTTGGTCATTTTATCATATGTAACACACAATGTGAATCGTTGCGGAATATCATTCATTATTTAAAATTTAGGTCTTTGATACAAATTTAATTATTTCATATTAATATTATTATTTCAGTCCTTGATACAGATTTTAAATGAAAGATAATAATAAATTCCTGGATTCCTAGACGGAATCCATTTAAACAATTGCGACTTAAAAATGTGCAAATTTGTTGAAGAAAAAAGTTGGAGTTCCAAAAATTCGAATACTTTCCCCAGTTCGCGCTGCGAGGAAACAAATACTTTCTTGGCATAACTCCGCCGCCGTACTGGAATAAATTTATTTTAAGGATATCAATTCATGTAAAATGGATAATTCGCGCGACAATTTATTGTCTCGAAATTTTTACCATGTAGTTATTGCTTGGGAAAATTAATTGATTTCCTTAAAATTACTAAAATCGCTGGCCCTTTCACAGATCTGTATCATAAACTACCATATAAATATTCCTGTGAATAAATAAATTGTATATATATATATATATATATATATATAGATGCTGGAGGGAAGTATATATATATATATATATATATATTGGATATTGGATGTGGTTTAGCGACCTCTATTGAACAATGTTCAAACGGTGTATGTGCTATCGGCGTATATATATATATATATATATATATATATATATATATATATATATATATATATATATATATATATATATATATATATATATATATATATATATGTAAAAACATAAGTTTTTTTCACTTTACATTTATATATATATACAGGGCGTCCCATTTTAAATTGTCACCCCAAATATCTAGAAACCTGAGCAACATGGCAAAGAATGTTTCAGATAAAATTTGTAGGGTTCGGAGGGGGACATATACTGTTGGCCTTTAATATGACCTTGGAAATAATTTTCAAGGTTAAACGAAGGTCAACTTTAATTTTTCATATGGCATCTGCTATTTTTTATTGCGGGATCGTATTCTACGGGAAAAATAAAAACTTTTTGTAAGAAACGTTTTTTTTTTAATGCTTTTTTAAGAGTTTTTTCACGAATTTTGTCCGTCATGTTGTTTGAAATTTCAGATGAATCCAGACAATTTACACAAGAAATTGTCCATAGTCACAGATGTACAAAAAACTAACTTTTTTTTATTAATGGAGAATTTTTTTTTTTTTGCAAACATATATACACACACATATATATATATATTTCAGGGTAACATACATTAATGACGTAAAAATGTTTAAATAGCAAATGACTAAAAACTAAAAATGACGTTTTCCTAACAATAGAATAGAGCGGGTATACCGTCCTGATTTAGAAAATTTAATCCCGTATCAATTTCGTATTACATTTGCTTTAAGGATTTTCATTAGTTGTCCTTTATGCTCGCGTTATTTTGTTTTCTATAGTGGCGTTATTTGTGCATTTTACGATGCCCTATTGTTTGCTCTTACATCATTTTGGACGGACCGCGTCTGATAGGTTTTCAATATTGCCCGAATCGATATGGAATGTTATATTTCTTGTTATCGTAGACATAGATTTCCTGAAGGTTTGGAACGCATGAGTATACGTTTATCGGTTTTGGTAGTATAAATTTGAACCGAGATATTATTTAATCGATTGGGTTTGCGCCGAAAAAGAATTCATGGAATGTAGATGCAATCACACATATACGAACGAATTTTACGACAGGTTGATTTTTGAGAAAATGGTACATTTGACGCATGTATTGCAATATTTTATAGGAATTCGAGTACGAATATGATGTGTACGTGTATCGATTTTACGCTCAAAGTAACACTTTGCATCAGCATTGCTTACAATTTTAATGTGTTCTTACGTTTTACGGTATTAAACTCAATGGAGTCTACATTTTATTTCATTTCATCGCAGTCACATAAAATTTATTAAAAATGTATTTTAGACATTTTTTTTATTCACACTAATTTATACATAGTAGTTTGTTTGCGTGTATAATTAATTTGGTTTGGTTAGTCTATCTGGGCTATCGACCATAGGTCTTTCTGTCCATTTTTTTTTCTTGTTCATTTAAAGACCGCTACACTGTCACGCGGAGCACCGCGCTCCGCGCTCCGTGCGCTGATAGGATGCCATTGCCTCCGCGTCGCGGCCGACCGCTCCACTGTGTATACTCCCATTACAGCATCCTATACGCGCGGAGCGCGGTGCATCCGCGTGACTGTGTAACGGGCCTAAAACGTAAACAAACCATCATTACACTTAAAATCCAAGCGAAAGTGGGATTTATGCTATGGAAAGTAACGATTTGTCTTTAAAAGAGCGCAGTAACCAGAAAATGCTGAATCTGAGTAAAACTCTTCCGATAAAATCATTTAGTTCCAGTAACGTTAAAAGTCGAAAAATACTTAAATTATACAATAGTTGTATTTGAAAGCATTTTAATAAACGACAAGAAGCGCAGAAACACATACAATTGTTCCAATCAAAATATATTTATACATACTGTATACCGTCGCAATTTATCCAAATAGTTAATGCATATTGATTGTACAGTATTGCGGCTTTGCGTATCTTTTTCAGATTTCAATGACGCAATATATCAGCATAATGTTCGCCCATTCTATTGTGCAATGATGTAGTCGCCCGTGGCAAATCTAGCAATATATCTGGGAAACTAGCTGTGGTTACTCAAGTGGCTATCTTGCGGCTCATATATTATTTGTAAATAAGATGTTTTCTTTAAGAACGCCAGTTTCCGATCCGAATTTCGAATGAGGATCCAATTAATGGTAATATCGATTAACGCGGGTAATTTATTATCGGATATGTGATACGGACAGCTTTCGTTTTCGTCCGTTAAAAGAAGTCTGTCCATTCAAAAATACTTTTGTGTTCACTAGAAAAATAATCTCTTGTTATAATCGTGTTTTTAAGGCTATTTCTTATATATATATATATATATATATATATATATATATATATATATATATATATATATATATATATGGGTAATTCCACTAGTTTTCACCGATGCAAAAAAATCGAGGTCCTTAGACCTTTTTTTCAAACTTTGGGAAATGGATTGTAGTATCTAAAAACTAAGTTTTCTCAAATTTCAGCTTCCCAGATATTAAACTTACAATTTGAGATGTGAATTACGATCAGCATTTTCACGAAATCTTATAATTTCCAATTTTTAAACCTACGTTTCAATTCAATCGATATTCTCGTTGCTCTATCTTTACCGCCTCTAAAACCACTGGTACCAAACTTTCAGGGATTCCTTGGGAACACTAGAGAAATATATCCTCTAAATTTCAGATCAAAACATTCAGATAGAAAAATGTTGCGTAGGCTTAATCATGGGAATTTTAGTAACTTTTACAATTATCGTTTTTGGCAAATTGCTAATCTTTGAACCACTGTATCTCCGGTATCCCTTAATTCCCTGGCACAAAAATTTCAGGCGTTCTTTCGGAACATTTCAAGAGTAGTTTCTCCAAATTTCAGTTCAAAATATTCAGGTAGAAAAAATTTACGTGGTTTTGAACATTTTCGATAAAATACGTATATTTGAACCATTGTATTTCGGGTGTCTCTCAATTTTTTGGCACCAAACTTTCAGAAGCTTTTCAGAAACATTTATAGAGTATACCTATTGAATTTCAGCTAAAAATATGTTTAAAAAAATATGTTTAAGTTTAAAAATTGGTATTTCGGCTATTTTCCCCAAAATAACGAACTTTGAACCGCTGTATTTTTGTTACCTCTAAATTTTTCAACATCAAACTCCCAGAAAATCTTTAAAAACATTTTCGAAGTACACTCTCAAAATTTCAACTCAAAATCTTCAGAACGAAAAAAGTTTAAAAATTGGAAATTATAAGATTTCGTGAAAATGCTGATCTTCCAAAAATCATAATTCACACCCCAAATTGCAAGTTTCCCAATATCTGGGAAGCTGAAATTTGAGAAAACTTAGTTTTTAGATACTACAATCCATCTCCCAAAGTTTGAAAAAAATGCAAGGACCTCGATTTTTTTGCATCGGTGAAAACTAGTGTGGAATTACCCATATATATATATATATATATATATATATATATATATATATATATATATTAATTTTAATTTAATTTCTACTATAGTCTTAGTTTTAGTTTTATTTCTGCTTTTTCTTTTATCATGTTTTTAATGTATGCAAAAGGTGTAACCGTAAACAAATAAATAAATAAATAAATATATATATATATATATATATATATATATATATATATATATATATATATAATATATATATATATATATATGTATATATAATACATCTTTATTAACAGAAACAATACATGTAATTAACATATGATAAAATGATTAGTTAATTAGTTAATCTGCTAAATGACTATCGACCAGAGGTACTAGGGTTAAACCTCACCCCTTATAGGGGCCTTATTCGGTAAAATTTTGTTAGTTTTTGCACGCAGATCGACGCCCAGATAACCGGGTAAGTTTTTAGAACCGGTCCCGTCGTTTCGTTTCACCCCCACCCCCGGATTTTTCAAACGCAGGTTTTAGATTTCTGCACGTTTCAAAAAAAAAAATATCTCCTCCGTAACCGCAGGAGCTGGACGATCCCGGTTTGTCTTAAAATAATCTTAAAGAAAATATCTAAAATTGAACGGGCCACTTTTTTGAATTTTTGCCCCGTTTCCGAGATATGATTTTTTAAAAACCGGGTAAATTTTTTTTTTTTCTTCTTTTAAGGTCGCATTTTTTTCTTTTCAAGTAGAAAAGCTGAAAGAGATGGCAGAAGCGATGACTGGCTATCATTGGGAATTTTTTCAAAAATTTTTGAACCACCCCTACGCGCAATTTTTTTTTCTTCTTTTAAGGACGGATTTTTTTCATTTAAAGTCGGAAAGCTGAAATTTTCAGGGATGGCAGAAGATATTTTTTTTAATTTTTTAATAAAACTTTACGCTCCATTTGCACCCCCTGGGTTAATTTTTCTTCTTTTAGGGACGATTTTTTTTTCGTTTAAGTCGGAAAACTGAAACTTTCAGGGATGGCAGAAAATATTTTGTCAACATCTTTTGAACTACCCCTACGCTCCATTTGCACCCCTGGGTGCGTTTTTCTTCTTTCAAGGACGGATTTTTTTTTTAAGTCGAAAAGCTGAAACTTTCAGGGATGACAGAACCACCCCTACGCGCAATTTTTTTCTTCTTTTAAGGACGTATTTTTTTCATTTAAAGTCAAAAAGCTGAAATTTTCAGGGATAACTAACCCTCCGCTCCATTTGCATCCCCTGGGTTCATTTTTCTTTTGGGGACGATTTTTTTTCTTTTAAGACGGAAAACTGAAACTTTCAGGGATGGCAGAAGATATTTTTTGAACTACCCCTACGCTCCATTTGCACCCCTGAGTTCGTTTTTCTTCTTTCAAGGACGGTTCTTTTTTTAAGTCGAAAAGCTGAAACTTTCAGGGATGTCAGAAGCAATGACTGACTTTCATTGGGAATTTTTTCAAAATTTTTGGAATCTCCCCTACGCGCACCCTCTGGGCTGGTTTTTCTTCTTTTAAGGATGTATTTTTTCATTTAAGTCGGAAAACTGAAACTTTCAGGGATGAGAGAAGATATTTTTTCAATTTTTTTGAAACAAACCCTACGCTCCATTTGCGTTTTTCTTTTTTTAGAGACGATTTTTTTTATTTAAGTCGAAAAACTGAAACTTTCAGGGATGGCAGAAGATATTTTTTCAAAAAAAAACTACCCCTCCGCATCATTTGCACCCCTTGGGTTCGTTTTTCTTCTTTTAAGGACGGATTTTTTTCTTTTAAAGTCGAAAAGCTGACACGACTTTACTTGTATCCTTCGGGAAAATATTTTTGACTATACAGGGTGACCCAAAAAAGTGTGACGTAGTGATGTTATACATTTTTAGATTACGAGCTGTATATTTTATTGCTAATTCAGGTGCCTTTTATCGTTACCTACATACCCCCAAAATTTTATTGAAATCGGTTTAGTGAAAAAAATAAAAAATTGAAAAAAATTAGCTTTGCACTTTAAAAAATTAATAAAAAATATTAAAAACAATTATTACAGTATTAAAATGTATTATTTGAGTATTAATTGCAAGTCTCTGATCAAGAATACTTGTGCCAGTTCTGGGCGTTGACAGACATTCTCATATATTTAGAGACGGGCTATATAAACTACTTTCTCAAATAGCTTAACGGTTAAGTTAAGTGCGCATACTTTATGGATGATGCAGATATGCATTTCGCTTTAAAGAGAGTCGCCACGACATAAAAAAATGCACTTAGCGTAATAAATGCTCCTGTTAATATGATTTGTTGCTAAATGGTACGGCTGTGGTGCACATCAAATATAATGTAGTGGAATGAAGAATGGCCATTGTTTTGAAATACTGCAGCCTTTTAAGCTTATTAATTATAACGCTACACACTGCCTTTAAAATTTATTTTTAAATTCGAAAAATTGATCATTAAAATAATTGTACGGTCCATCGAGCATGTAAATTTTAAGAAAAAATTTAACCCGCTATTGGTGACGCAAATTTAATGGTGACGCCGGTCTCTCTCTCTTTTTCTCTCTCTCTCTCTCTCGTTTGATATTCGCTTCGTGTGCAAGTTAAAATTACGATAAAATAAAATGGAAATTCAATAAATATCATTAACTTTTTTGCATTTCAGGTCAGTACGAGTCAAACCAGAATCTACCAGAATACTTGTTCGAGGTAATCGTAGAACCATTACAACGAAAAACGTAATTTTAAATATATGGTTTGTCAACAATTTCCCTTCCAGTATCATTTTACATTACAAATTAAAACGGTTTAACCATTTTACACTCGCTCAGAGTAATTTGCCAAATAAATTATACGCTTCATGTAAAATCCATCGGTGTCGATTAAATTAGGGGATTTTGAGTGGTGCTTAACGCGATTATACATAAAAATTTAAATTAACCCTCGGCTCGCCAGAGTGCGTCACACTTGCGAACCTTTTTTTTGCAACAAATCAGCGTATCTCATTATTTACAATAGTATTTCGTAGATTATTCGATATCGAGTTATTATCGGCCCAATTGTTCCATTAAATTTCTATCTTAACTTGTCGGCTGCCTCGGACGGGCTTCCAGGATATTACATAAAAAAATATGGAATGTGTTGCAAACAGCGAACTCGAGATTATCGGATTATGGTGATTGAAGGTAGACATGCTTCTCCAGCTTCAGCTTTTATATTATTCGCTTTTCTATCGCTGCAGTATATTGCCAATAAATACTTAATGAATAAATATACAAAAGAATATTGCGAAATGACGTTTGGAATAAACATAATATTGAAGATCTGGGTCGTAATTTGCATTTGCTGCGACTGGAAACTCAAGAATGTACTTCGAGTCTTCGATTAAAATCACAGACGGTAAAAAGTAATACGCTGACATGTCTGGGTAATAAATGATAGAAGCGATCATGAATGCATTTTTCATCATGTGTTTGAACTCTATTATTGTTGGCTGACCGATCTTATGAAGTCCATTTAATAGACGACTTTAAGACTTATCAGAAGTTTAATTTATTTTTAAATTTGATGCGATATAAGAACAGAGGGAGGCCTATTAGAATGATATATTCTGCAGTTGGAACTTTACACTAGATCTAGGGATGTGCAAAAAATTCTTTCTGCAGCCCAACATTTTCTGTTATGTAACTGCAATAAATCTTTTGTGTACAAAATCGCCTTCTGCTGCTTCTTTTTGTACTTTCCTTGAAGATTTTAATTAGATCAAAATATGCTGATAATTTTTTTACGTTTCGGTTTATCAATAACCAATCATTCCGATTTACCTTACCACCACTCAGCCTTAAACTCCACCTCCAGCCCCTTAGAGGAACATCCAGAAATTTATCGAAGACACTTCCATCAAGTCTTTAAGCAGAGAAGATTTAGTACGGTCGCGATAATTTTATAAAACCTTTGTAAGTTTGTTTTAATATATTAATTTGTTATAACAAACATTTATAATTATTTGTAACTTGACATCCAAGTTGCAAATTGTTCCTTCGAATAAGTTGAACGAAACAATACAAATCCGCAACGTTTGGTCCTTCGAACCGAATAATCGTAACATTTGGTCCTTCGAACCGGATCGTAACAGTCGGCTTCGACAACGTATGATTCGATCCTTAAGCAATCTCTTGAAATTAAACGCCAATTTAAAGGGGTAGCGTGAGTAAAGAATCGTTAAACACCCCATTTAAAAAAAAATCACTTCGCTTATGTGAGCTTAGGACAGCCCTGACTACAACCGAACCATTGTTTGATGTGGATTTTTGCATAGATCAAAAACAAAAACAATTTTCCGTCCAAAAATATTATTTTCCATATCTCGACCGTTTATACAATGCCGTTCCGCGTGTAGTCGATATGTTCATTTATATACATTTTCCCGAGCTTACCGGCAATACATCACAGTGTACGCTCATATATTATAAAACAAAACTACACGTTCGGAATTTTAAGAAGTGCCACAATAAATAGCCCAAAAGAACGCGATGCATTATCTAAATATTTTCCTCATCGATTTCCTATTACGAGGAAAACCGCGATACTAAAGAAGGATTTCTGTTAGCATCACTTGTAATAATCTAATTGTGCTCGTTTGCTACACTTTTAAATTACTTCATCGGTAATTATTAATCGTAAAATCCACACTTAGCTCGTAACTGATTGTGGCGTGATCGATAAAAATTATGTTATAATATTTTACACAGGGTTAGATAAAGGATGAATGTTGGTTTCTAAAGAATTAATTTTTTAATAAAGTGTTAAAAAATAGGTATTTTCAACAATAAATAAAATTTAAATAAACGCTGAAAATCTAAAATATTTTACTATAGAGACACAGATTGGTTCTTTAGTAATAAAATCGATTAAGCTGAATTGGTTCTACCTGAAAAATAGGGACGCAATTGCGTATGAGCTGAACCAGTGGTTCCCAAACTTCTTTGCCCTACCGCCCCCTTTCCAGAAAAAATATTACTTAGCGCCCCCTGGAAATTATATATTAATTAATAGGAGATATACAGGGTATTTTTTTTATCGTGGGCCATAGGATTTTACATGCTAAAAATTATACCTTGTGGTTAATGTATATTTTATCATAAAATTTTGAAGGAAATTTTAGTTAGTAATAAATCAGTTATTTTTCTACATAATGCGCTTAGTCAGAATAATTTAAACATGTTTTATTCCATTAAAAAATTAAATTATTTAAAATAAATAACTGAGCAAAAATAATCAAAGTACCTTGAATTTCTGAAATGTCAGATTGATTAGTGAATTAATTTCATTTTTAATGGAATAAAACATGTTTAAGTTAATCGAATTAAGCGCATCATGTGGAAAAGTAATTGATATATTACCAACTAAAATTTGCTTTAAAATTATATGATAAAATATATATTAACACAAGGTATAATTTTTAGCATGTAAAATCCTATGGCCCACGATAAAAAAACATACTGTATATGTAATGTTTCTACCTTTTTCGCAAAATATAGTAAAGAATTGTATAAAATAGAAATTATGAAACTATTTATTGAATCATTTGCAGTTACTTTCATCAGTCCTTGAATTTCTGCAGCATCCACCAGGGGGCGGTGGCGCCCACTTTGGGAATCACTGAGCTAGACCCTTCCGCGAGATTTTTTAGTTGGCGTAAATTGACGCCATCTGTAGTTATTTTTTGAGATGAATATATGTTTTTTTTTTATTCATATTTGGCTACCGCCTGGCCTTAGTATAATAACCATTGGTCAAATATATGTCTTGTCAGCCTTAGTATTAACTAAATACAATGAGAGTAATTATTAGTAAAGAGAGAAATATTCGATTTGTTTCATTCACCCAAACCGATAATAAATATCACTTAACGCCATAATTGTATTTATTACGAAACCGCATTACTAGAAAATATCTGCCTCCATTTGATTGATTGATGGCACCGCCAGGTTAAAAATCAACGAATACGAATTAAAAGTAGTGAATTACCCATTCAATTCATGGTAAAGTTGTAACTATTGAAATGCGCACAATGCCTCCAAATAACATTGGCGTTTTCAAAGCAAAACAAAATTGGTCTAGAATTACCATACCACACATTCAAATTAATATGGATTTTCAATTCAGTATCAACTGATGGCCGAGTTTGTACTACGGCTATTGAAAATGTTAAAAACTATTCAATTTTTCTATATTCATTCATGAAATATATTCATTACACTTGCATTTATTATATTATCCTTTAGACAATAAAAAATATTATCGTATGATCGAAACGCAGCAATTCTACAGCGAGTGCATGATGTAAATTCTAAGCGCCCGGCGCATCCACCATACGATCAATTCATAATTGAGCTCACTTTAGTTGTTTGTAAAGCGGTGCTTGTTAATACTATAAACTAACTCGTTCGCTAAGGGTTAAATATCTATTTGGATAATTATATACTTTGTATAAGTATTAATAGTATTAGACATATAATATTTCAAATTCGTTTCTTACATCTTTAACGCGGCCATATTCGGCCGTCATAAAAACGAAACGATATCTAAAGATTAACGGTTGTACTGATTCTACATGCAGCATAAAACATCAATAAATAACCCGATGTCCCATTTAACAACTAATTTTGCTAGTTTATGTACTGGTCGTAAAACATATATTATTTTGACCATTACTTATCCACGTTCGGATCGAAATGGAATGCGTGAGCGTCATGTAATTTTAGTATTGTCATTATTAGTATAATAATATGCAATAACGACTATATTCAATTCTTTCATATTTCAAAATTTTCAATAATTAAATTTTACATAGTGGATAGTCTCAAAATTTTGAATGTATCATTTTCTCGTATTCAATCATATCCAAATAATAAAGCTCTTCTAAAGTTTTTCACTATGTCTGAAACACCTTGTTTCTTTGAAGTAACAGCGAAGATTTGTTGTAATATTTTTGGACATATAAAAGCCTCCTGTTACAAAGAAAATTTTATTATTATTGATTTCCCTGGTGAGGGATCTTTTTATTTCTTTGACTGCTTCGATTTTCCTTTCCAAAATCTATTATTTCTCGATGCTATCATTCCTTCATCAATTGTTGTCCCTCTAGTATTCCATCATCATCATACACCAACTTAAGGCGACACCACGCAGGTCCATTAAAAAAAGACCTGGCATATCCTTTACACATTTTTACAAATTTCCTTCTCCTTTACATTCTTACCTCTTTCCCCCACCCCTTCTATTATTTTTCAATTTAGGACCAAAATTACCAGCGTGTAGATGTTGGGCTTGAAGGCGTAAAATTCTATAAATTACTGGATACCTCTTCCCCCACCCCTTCTATTATTTTTCAATCTAGGACCAAAATTACCAGCGTGTAGATGTTGGGCTTGAAGGCTCTATAAATTAGCCTTGCTTCAAAAAGTAATTGTTTTTGGCCTTGAATTATAAACCATTCAGCCATTAGAGAATAATATTTTAGAAGAATAAGAAGGGTAGAAAAGATTAATGATTATATTACACGTTTACAGATAGCGAACCAGTAATTGGAAGATGTTAATGTCATTTCTGGCAGTGCTTGTATGAAATAAATAATTTCACCAGTACACGCACTACTGCTGATTAAATAGTAAGTATCTATGCAGACTCAGGCACGTACTCGTTCTTCCTATTTTCGTAAATGGCATACATATTCACGAACCGCTTGTAGCTGACGCCCCTTGCATATCAAACATTTATTAATGTTATATATTTATCGCTTAATTATTATTCGTCTGTCATGGTTGATCCATTAATTTTATATGTAAATTAAATACAATTTGTGTACGTTGATGTTATCAAAATGTATACATTTTAGTTCTATTAAAATCTAGGGTAATTTATTCTGCTAAATCGAAACGCATATTAGTCTAAATTAGAAGAAAAAAAAAGATCTGAATTTTGGTATACATTCTTATTGTATGACTTGTGTAAGACATTATTTATTAATTTAGCACCAATGAATAACTATTACAGCTTCCCATTGAATATGCTAAAAGTTCCCATCAAAATCTAATGCGCTCGAGCCGCCATCTTGGCAACTATTATTGATACGAAAAAATATTTCAAATAAAAAATATAGTTTATTAAATATTATCATTGTTATTCGGGTGACAAAAAATACGTGAATGTGTGAACTATAAAAATTGACAAATATAGCCGTGATCGATGTGGGAGTAGCGGTCGGGTTTTGATATGGCAATGTAAACGTTTGAATTCTGTATTCTTTGACAATCTCCAGTTTAATTTAAACGGAACTGGAGCCAATCAAATACCCAAGAGATTTATTATTACGGTTGAAGTTGGACTAATACATATATATATATATATATATATATATATATATATATATATATATATATATATATATATATATATAAAAGGAATGTAGCGTCCAAATATCAAGGGAGTGGGAATTAACAATTAAGAAATTGTATTATGGCTAATGTGGAGTAAATAGAATTATCAATTACAGTACTCAGTATTCGAGTCGTGTTTAGCGAGTGGAAGTCTTGCGGAATTATAGCCGGCGCAGCTAGCACAGTGCAGTGCGGGGAGAACACCCTCTGGCCGATCCACGATCCGCCTACAGTTGCGTCGTGTACTTTGTACAGAAAATAAAATACTGGACATTGTTTTCACCCTTCCTATTGCATTTATATGTGCGGCACGGATTTTTGGGTCAGGAGGATAAAAAGAGAGAGGATTGAGCAAAACGCTTTTCTATTTTTGTTATACCGTGCACTTTTTATAGGGCCCTTCAACTGAGTGTTTTGCATTCCGGGGTTTTTTACTGTGTGTACCCTCCTCGAAAGTCGCGTTATTGTGTTATTTTGCGTTTCTATAATAATTCGTCACATTTCCCAGACACAACCGGTCTACAAATGCACTTACGTTCTTCTCAAGTTTTATTGCTAACCGATGTATCTGAATGGAATGGAATAGTTGGTTGGTGCAATTTTTTAAACCCTCTAATTCTCAATAAGTAACACAGATTTTTACATAAAACTTTTAAAGGTTTTTTCTTTAATTGCAGAGAACTAAAAAAGTCTTTGGTAATTTTATGGAGGATGTTTGTTTTCCTTCATGCCCTCAGCCGTATCCGCTACCGCGCAAATATTTCCTTATTGGGCACCGATAGATATTAAATGCTGCGCTAACTGAAAAGTCCATCACTTAACCCTTTCGCGTCGACTTTTCTCCCATTATGATTTAACATTTTAAAGTAAATTTGTTAATGGAGATTAAAATTGTTTATTTACAAAATTTTCAAATTTTTTGATTTTTACTTTTCAAATTTAGATTTTGCGATAAACAGCTTCTTCAAATATTTTATTTATTTATTTTATTTCACGTCCAAAAAATCTGAAAAACTGTTTATCTTGGCAACCGTTATATAATTATAGTTGCAGTCGTATAAACCTAAAAGTTTTATTTTTTTTTAATACAATTATAATAATAAAATGCTAGCATATAAAATTGTCGTGACTGAAGTCATTAAAATAAAACACCCAATTTGTATTTTTATAAACTTTTACTTGAAATTTTTAAAGGAAACTTATTTGCAAATATTATTACTACAGTTGTAGAAGAAACCTAACGCGCCTCGAAATGAATTTTAAAATTAAACTAGTGATCTTAACACTGAAAGCTGCACACAATACAAACTTATCTCGTTAAGTGAATCTTTGGTATGGGGAGGGAATAGGAAGTCTCCGAGGTGTATACATGAGCATTATATGTGTTTATATTTTTGGAACTTGGATCAATACGTTTTCGGATTATATAGTCCATTAAGGTAGGAGACTTGTTTGGCACCAGACATTAGTACAACCATCAAATAAGTGCCTGTCTCAACGAACAATATTTCTTCCTTTCAACGGCGGCAAAAACTAAACGCCCTATCGCATTGCAGCCTTTTACTACGGCGAATATTTTTCTTTTAAAATAATAATTAAATATAGGCAGAAAGACCTATCGATAGTCCAGACAAATTGTAATTATTTTGTTTTATATTTTTAAAGTGTCTGCAATAAAAATGTTGATATATATATATATATATAAATAAAAATAATATATATATAAATAAAAAAAGATATAAATAGAAAGAATATTTTTATAGTATGAATAATAAAAAATGTATCAACTTAATGTAAAATTTATGAGAGTTTTTTAAGAATAGAATGAAAGGAATTTCTTTTACATTTTTAATTTCAGTTAAAATGGTATCTAGGTGAAAAAAAATGCAAAAGCACAATTAAAACTGCACCATTAAGTAAATATGGGATTTCATTTAGAATTTATTTTTTATTCGAATAACGAGGTAAGAATGAAACGAAGACGCGATCGTTAATTTCCGATATTAGGAAAATATTAACGGCGACCGGGAAAGTTTCCTACGATGGTATATTTAATCAATGATAATGGTCGAGCGCGTTTCATAATTTGAGAAGCGCTGATCTTTGGAACTCCGATATCGCGCTTCGATCTCCGTTTGGATGAAATTCACCAGACGCATATATTTTTAGAAATGAATGATCCCAATCTACGAGAACTTTTAATAAGTTGCTTGCTTCGGGTGTTAAAAGTGAAATAATACATAATGCTAGAAATTTACTTTACATTGCCATTAACCAAATTTCTACAAGAGCTTTAATCATTACTATTTGATAGTAGAAAATAATCAATAATAACCACGAAAATTCGATCATTATTAGTTGTTAACATTTGACAATTGACAAAGCAAACGCATTTCAAGAATAATAGACGCGACGTCGAAAAACTCTACGGTAATGAATACATATCATCATTAACTGTCATTAGGGCAGCAAATGTAATAAAGTTGAAAACCTCAGTAAAACCGTGATTTCGGCGATTGATATTTTATGATAATTGATATTAATGGACTAATAATAATATACCAACATCAAATATTGAATACGCTCATGATATATAATTATCCTGATGATTTTGTTTACACGCCTGGATAGCATTATTTATTTTATATTTATAGCCGTATATTACTGAGGCCTTATGGGCGAAGTCTTACAACACCACAGAAAATTGATCAGCCCCAAACGCTCATTTTGGTGGTGGTGGCGGCAGCTGTTGGCGGCCACTCGAACCAACAGGCGGATCGGCTTTATGTCAAAATTTAATTCAGCAATTTCAATTAACAGCCGGTTTTACAAACTAAGATGGCGGTGATTTATCTTCGGCCATATCCGATAAATCAATAACCGGTAATAAATGTACACATTTATAAGGTATTACCCGAATTTATGAATCATGCTCTTACCTATTTATTAAAATTTTATTAAACGATGTACTTACAGCAGATTTTTCATTCTAATTTAAGTTGCACACAGCTTTTAATATTTAAAAGTGTATAAAACTTTGGATTATGTCTCCGAGCTTCCTTACATTAAAGACGCAAAAGTTATTATATTATGCATACCTAAGAAAAACGCTGTACCAATTTATGTGCTAATTTTATTTGAAATAGGAAAAAGGCAATCCGTAATTACATTAAAATTTATAAAACTCGTACAAGGATCTTGATGTCATGACTTTTATTGTTGTATTTTTGCAAATTAGAAAGCGTGATTAAAATTTTAATATTTCAAATATTTTCTTCTATACTTCATCATTTAACAATATATCCTGTTATTTTTATATATTTTAATCACTAAAAAGCAGGCGCAGCTCGTTATACAGGAGCCATGGCACTACCTGTAGTTTCAAGCTCAGCAAGAATTTTTTTTCGTCAGTTACTTTGGCCTTGGAAGATTTCTTCAAAAAACGAGGGGGGTTATTGTATAGGTGGCTCCATCATCAACATGTTGACGAGCTAAAAAGTCATACTTTTGACGACGTACGCCCACGTTGTTAGAAAATAAGTAAATAAAGCCTTTAATTATAAATAAGCAATTACGTACCTGACTTTTCTCTAATCTACTTCCCAAGCTTCTC
The DNA here is from genome assembly GCA_910593695.2 of Ocypus olens. Classification (NCBI taxonomy): domain Eukaryota; kingdom Metazoa; phylum Arthropoda; class Insecta; order Coleoptera; family Staphylinidae; genus Ocypus; species Ocypus olens. The sequence goes on along the minus strand of OU343057.1, from coordinate 2,430,058 downwards.
CTCGGTTTATTTATTATTAAATCGGCCGTGAATGGCCGTACTATTTGAGGTGAAACTGTTTTCTTGCTCTTTGCTATTTAGTTGTTTTATAATTTCTTCAACCTCTCATACTGAGAATTAATATGATTTACTTTCCTACTCACTTTGTGTAAGGTAAGGTAATGAATTTAAAGGACCCTATAGCAAGATATTCCCTTCTCCCTATAACGTAGTTCGACCGTATTTCTCTTTTCACTTTTTCAAGACGATGAAATAACTAATTTCAAGGTTTTAAAAAATACTTTTTAATGTTGTACAAATGGTACTGTTTTGTTACATATTAGCATATTACGATACAATTCAATAAAAATAGATTACACAGAACAATTATTTTGATTTACTGCAACACATGTACCGACTAAGAATAGAGTTACCCTCCTTTGTTAGTGAATGCCGCACGGATGATTAAGAAAGAACAGGCATTTGAAATAAATTTAAAAGCTCTCAAATCATCAATTCTGTGAGAAGTGTAAAGAAATTATAGCCCAGACAGATGAACTCCAGTTTTGTTGTGTCGCTCTGAGTCACGGACTAAAGATATAATTATATTCTTACCAATTTAAAATTTCAAATTGATTCAACAAGTTGCATAATAAAACATATGGAAATAGTTCAACGGAAACTTGAAACTAAACTGGGATACGAGTAAAACTGCACTACTTCCTTGCGTTTTATTAAACAATATACGGGTAGAACTTCGTGAACTGCCCTGCCTACTCAAAAATTCTGCATAGGAGCACATCATAAATTTCGTCTAGAATTCAGATAAAACTAAACTAGATTTGTCTCAACACGACAATGAAATCATTTTTCGGCAAAGTACGAGATGTTGAGTTAAAATTAATTGACTAACCTAGATAAAATCCCCCTGCGGGCAACCCCTAAAATTGTAGGAACACTTTCGGGGTTACGTATTATAAATCATGTAAATGGGTGATAGCAATAATCAAAATAATTCCCCAGAAGACACCCGAATTAAACTCTATTATTAATCCATGCAATTAATAAATAGCAACGGAATTTTATGGTACAGTGTAATTAATTTGCATGAAATTAACTACTTCATGAATATAGTAAGCTTGTCATCGTTAATTTTTAATAACAAGCATAATTTGTTAGCACAAAGGAGCTTTGTGGAATTGTAATATAATATGTATAAGACGACGCCTTCAAAAGTTACAAATTAAAATATGTAATATGTTCGACGTTGATAATTTAAGCTCCTAAATATGCGTACCATGAGTACGTCAAAAAGGAAACGCCACTCCTCCAGATGTTCTCCTGAAATAATACAATAGTATTCAGTTACACTGTAACTGAAACCAGCATGAACCTGTCAATTTAAGCAATGTTGATTTCTCTCTCACTAATTACCTGAGCGAATCCAAATAATTCAACGTAGTAAGCAATATTATTTAAAACTAGCAACTCACAATTAAGACTATCTAAAGTATGAATTGCTCTCATCGCTGGGATTCTTGATTTTCAGACGGTTGCACATTTGGATCATTGCCAGTCCCATTGGGGTAACAAGTAAAATGTAGCAAAAACACTCATGACCGGCAAACCACATACACGTGAATTATTAAACAGTTCTGTTTATACTATTTTGGACTCTAAGAAAGCTCTTAATTTAAAATGCCTGTCTTAAATTAAAATTGTCGTGCAGATGATTTACGAATTAGATCTAATTAGGTAATTGTTTCCACATTTATTAATAAATTCTGAAAATATATAGAGATGAATGAAGTATAAACAACATGAACAAATTGGATCATTTTGACCGAATTGCATCTTGTGTTAAACTGACTGCATTTATTCAGATTCCAATTTGTTGTTGAATTATTTGATTAAAAGAACTTTTTATTGAGTTATGTTACAAAATGACATTGTAGTGTAATCTGTGCTTAGGCAGCTCAACTAAGTGTATTTTTGCGACGAAACAATCACTAATTATGATTAAAGAAATCTACCTTTACCCAAAACACACGTTCGTATATATCCCAATAGATGTCACATAAAATGTTTATCAATAAAAATAGTAATAGTGTAATCTGTGCCTAGGCAGCTCAACTTAGTGTATTTTTGCGACAAACCAATCATTAATTATGACTAAAGAAATCTACCTTTACCTAAACACACGTTCGTGTATATCCCAATAAATGTCGCACAAAATGTTAACAATGAAAATAGCAATAAAAAGTTAATGTAATCTGTGCCTAGACAGCTCAATTAATAGTATTTTTGCGACAAAACAATCATTAAGTATGACTAAAGAAATCTACGTTTATCCCAAACACACGTTCGTGTATATACCAATAGATGTCGCACAAAATGTTTATCAATGAAAATAGTAATAAAAAGTCATCGACCTGCCTACTAATAGTATTCACTTAATCATAAATCAAATACTATTGATTTGTAAAGAATTCTATCAATTGCAAAAATTAAATCTATCAACATCCGAAAACTTCATGCCGATTCTTCTGTCATCGTGATCCCGGTGTTGGCCTTAACTATTTGAAAATGTATCCGTTTTTCACGTCTTTTCTGACTGGTTACTCCAATTTTAAACCAGTCGTAATCACCGAAAGCTCAAAAGCCTCTTTTTATACCGTTAAGGGACTCAATGGATTGGATTCTGTAGACCCTTTTTCGCTTCGTGTAATCGTAAGTTTTTTTTGAGGTTAACACCTATGTAATTTATAAGGAAATTACATTTTTTTAGTGGCTACTTAAATTAAGCAAATGCAATTTAGTCAAAATCGAACACTTTAAATATTCGCTCTCATCAACGTTACCACTTTTCTATACGGACGGTAAAAGATTAGACCACCCAGAGGTGATTCTTAGAAGGATAGATACGGTGGTAAGTAAATCAGGTGTTTTAATACAGACAGTTGATTACAATACATAATACATAATCACGATCATAAAATTATAATAGATGGTCTTTTATTTTGTAGTTATCAATAGTTACCTTTCTTATATAACAAATAGTATCCGTCCTTTACAAAAGTTTTAGATTGCTTGTATTTCAGACTAAAAATATCATCGATGAGTGTGATGATCCAGTTGAACTAAGTAAACTTGAAGCGTTTAAAGCACATTGCAAAACATTCCTGGATAATGCTGTGTTCCTAAATGCGTAAGTATTAGGAGGAAAGTAATATATGTTTTGCAACAGTAACTTGCAAACAAAGCACGAATCTCTTTATTTCAAAAGACTTTCAAGTAAATTTAATCAAATGAAAATAACCTGAATATATCAACCTGTTCGTATTGAATATTCACTTATTCAGACGATATTTCATTTTATTAAATTTACTTAATGCTTCTGCAACAAGTGAGGTTGCCTCGAATTTATTTAAGACTTTCAAGGTTTTATAGAATGACTCTCACTTCACAGTTATAAATAATGTCTTCTGCTTTTATAAATCCACTCTAATTATTTATTCTAGATGGGGTTCTGAGGAAAATATGATATTTTCCTTAAAACATTATAGTAAAGGCATTCCACCACCTTTCAAATTTTTCTTTATAAGGAGATTGAGGAAGACCATGACAAAGAAAGTAGAGGATTTATGTAAAGATGATGATGTTGCTACGGTTATTGAAAGGGTATAAATTTTTATTTTAGTAAATCTTAACAGTATATTTTTTATTAATGGAGTTTTGATAAGCTACATAGCCTATAGTTGCATTAAAGTATAGCTCAAAACATAACGAATAACAATGAATTTTAATAATTTTTAGACTTACTCAAATACTCTTGCTGAACTACAAGAAATGTCGAAATTCTTAAAGAAAAACAAATACATTTTCCGGGACAAACCCACAACATTAGATATATACATATGTAGCTACTTGGCCCCAGTTTTATACTTACCATATCCAGATTCTAGGCTGATGAATGATATAAAATTAGCCGGACATGGAATCTTTGAAAAATATATTAAAGACTTTGTGAAGACTTACGGTATTCCTGAAAGTGGTAAGTTGAGTACTAATTAATGTATCAGAGTTTTAATCTCCCACCCCTCGTATCACATATCTTAACTTCCCCCACCCCTGAAGTGCAGTTCCACTTCAATTCCATTCTGTTTTGTTTTTTGTCATTTAGACAGTATTTTATTCATTTAGCATTGACCTAAGTCCGCATATTCTATTCATATAGCAATTCAATACCAAGCGGTATACTTCTAGACTTTGAGCATTTTTCTTTTATTTATACATAATTATAGGTGATTTAAACAAAATAACAGATCAATTTTGTGACAGCGCATTATCTCAGAACTTGACTTACTTTATGATACAGATTTTACAATTCTTACGGTAAGTTCAAATTAGAATAGTATTAATACGATGCCGCCAAAATTTCTGGAAAATATATGAATACATATAACTTTTCATCAGTGAAAACCTTTCATTGACTAGTGCCAAAGGACTCTCATGTGTTTATTTGGTTAAAGAGGCATCGCCAGACTTCAAAGCGAAGCACCCTCTCTTGCGTAGTAAGAAGAGCCAAATGCTTTTAATGTGTTCTCAAGGATGCAAGCCGAATGGATACCGTTTAAGACTAAAAATATAACTTGGCTTTTTCAATCTGTGCGGTTGCTCAGGACAAATAGAGTACAGCAATCAGTTGATTTAAAAATAAAACTTTTGTATGTGGACAAACAAGTAATTACTCTATATTTGAATTTTAAGCACTCCTTTTCCTTTCACCGGTTGAATTATACACATCCAAATAACCGAAGATTTTTTTTAAGAACATCTACAAGTGGTGGAAGAAGAAGATAGTTCAGTCCTTATGTTAATCGCCGCTGGAATGATTGCAGTGGCGGCAATGACAGGTTATGCCTTTCATAAAGGTATCTTGCGAGCATAACATATAGCCAATGTTGTAGCTTATGTAGGAATAAGACCCGCATCCACACCAAATTTCGTAGCGCATGTAACGAGATCGTTTTCAGTAGTAAAGGTGTGGTTTGATAATCTATGGGCAGATTGAGTAGTGAAATCAGACTGTTCTGTGATCATTGTGCCACTTTATTGTTTGCAATTTAAAATATTAGTGTAATAAAATATGAGAAACATTAACATGCATTATCTGATTCTAACTTCACACATTGTTTATGTGAATGGAATAATTCAAATTGTTATTTAATAACAAGTTGAATGTATCTCGTATTATGGTTAGTCAATGTACACTAATATTATAATATTGTGTTGGTGGTGCTTATTCTAAATTGTAAATAGTTTGTACTCTTTTTTACGTTGAACTGAAAGTTATCTTAGTACTTAGCACATCAAAATATTGGTAAATAATATCATTTTGGTTATTAAATATAATTTAAACTTCGATCGTTATTGCAATTAAAAGACAGTTTATAATCTAGTTGAAAACATATGTGCATTATTAATGTTATTAAGTTTTTTTGTATTTGAAAACTAGGGTATCAATAAAGGCTTCTACTTATACATTTTGCATCATAAGACAATGTTAAATGTATTAATCATTACAACTAGAGCAATCTGTAAACCTTATTATTAAATTAATCTAAAGACATCACTTTTGGTTTTCATACACTTTTTTCGGACGAATCAAGTGGACGACACATACTTTCAATTGCTCGTTGTTGGTTATGATATAATGCAGACATTATAATTGGGTACCAAGTTACTGAATTGCTGATGTAGATCCATTTAATAACCTGTATTTTCTCAAGCAACTCATATGTATTCATCGTCATGAAAATAAATTTGGCAACTTAACAAACTGACAGTGCACTTATTTAAACAAAATTATCAAGGTGCATAGTGTAAACACATGACTGTCGTGCATGCCCTATATTCCTACTTGCCGCCAGCAATCTGTATATCAACCATTTTCAACACATCAAAAATAGCAGTAGCTAATTTAGATATGCATACATTTAGATTTTTAATGTAATATCTTATGTATGAAAATGAAACTTTGTACATGATCTAATGATGTAATAAAAATCAGCAATGTTTTAGTTATCAATAAAACTCCTTGATATTTACCATTCCTTCCTCGAATTCGGTTAAATGAAGGCAAAGTTGCTTATTTTTTAATCTAACTAATAAGAATACACATTTGTACCAACAGTGGACGTTAAATTATTGCTTTTGGTGCCCCATGTAAATATTTTGACGAACAGGGGGAGGGGCAGATTAACATTTCAACCAAGATCACTTTTTACCAGGAAGACTAATAAGCCTTGGCCTTTGTTCTAATGTTTAAAGTGTTGGCTAACACCTTCGCTGCCACTACAATAAGGATTGCACATACGCAAGTATAAAGTTGGACGCACTAGCGCATCAGTGGCAGCGAACGTGTTAAGCAACACTCAACTCTACTTTTGAATTGGTGTTATGTTGGTAAATTTTTGAAACAGCAAAATGTCCTGTGGTTGTCAATTTAGAAAATGCAATATCCCTAAGGCATTTCTTTGGTGTTTAAAGTCCTCTAGGTAAAGAGAATATTGCCTTTAAATAACCCGCGCGCCCTAATATAGATTTTAATAAGGGTGAACCATAATAAACAACATTTTACTAAATTAATAAGTGTATTTAAACATTTCATTATAGTAAATAAAATAAATTTATGTATACATTATTTTACTGTATGGTTAAAATTGGGAGGAAAGTAATCATTCACATTTACACACTTATTGATAGCGTGAATATCATCTAAACAAAACGACTTTTACCACTGATATCAACAAAGTACTCGGTTGCATCAATAATTGTGTTCTGCAGTGCTAACAGAAAATTTTACCATATACGTTTACATATTTATTGCACAGTAAACTATACAATTGAACAATGTGGTTACTATAAATTTATTATTTTTTAGAATAGTTCAGCTATTACATAATAATTAAATCTATATTCTATAAATTAATTAAACAATATGAAAACATTTGAGAAGATAATATATATTATATTTACGATATGTACACTAAATTGAAAACATCACATATTGGATTTACTATGCAGACAAGAGTCTCACATAAAAATAATGCAGCTTAATTCACAAAGCGGTAGGTGCTTTAAGTAGATATAAAAGCAATGTAGTAAAACATCAAATTATACTGTGGTGACTGAGAGAAGACCCAGCATTTTGCCGCCCTGGTTGGTGCTTACTTTGTTGCCATGTGCCAAGACTTCTTGTACTGTGGAGAAGTTTTCGTAGACTTCCTTCTTCTTGTTGCTCTTGTGCTTCTTCACGGTGTTGTCGATGTTGTTGGCGGCTTTCTTGTTCAGCATGCAGTGGTTCTTCTCCCTTTCTTTTTGGTAGAGGATATCGTTGCTCTCGTCGATGTTCCGAGACGCTAGAAGGATTTCCTGGCGTTGCTTTCGCTCCTTGGATTTCTCCAAGTGTTTCTTGCGTTCTTCTTTCGTCCAGTATCTTCCGATCTGTAAAATTGCATTACAAACATTAGTTTATTTGGTAAAACGGCTAGATCCCAGATATTGTACCACTCGCAAACGCGCAGGCACGAATCTGGCGATTCGTTTTACCCACAAGCATGATTTGACGATAGGTGCATTACTTAGGTTAGGGTGAAGTTAAGGTTGTCCCCCTCTGGGCCAACTTATAGTTTCAGCTGGCGCGTGTGTGAGTGGACAAAACGAAACTGGTAGTGTGCCACTGGAAGCGTAAATTTTGCGTTTTCGAGTGGTACAATATCTGGGAATTTACCGCTAAAACTTGTCAACTAAAATATGTGTCTGTTACAGAAACATATCGACGATGAATCAAAATTGAGATTTTAGTACATAATCTTTTCCCAGAAAGCTTTTCGTCTCTCCTGTCAAATTTGGTAAAAGTGATATATCGACGATATCGCTTCATAACAAAAATTGTCACTGTCATTATTTAGTTCAAACCATTGAGATCATATTTTATTATTCCTTGATTTCCTACCTTTAGTTCCGATATTGTATCGTCTTCTGTGGTTAATCCAGCCCTTTCTTCTGAAATGCGAAGTTCGCGGTTTCTGAGTATTCGGTTTCTCACAGGTCGTCTGGCAATATATCGCGTACCGTCAGGCCGCCTTTTAACTTTCCATTCCATGGCACTATCCATTGTTGTGCTTTCTGTGCGACTAGAATAATTCTGAAAGAAAGAACAAATCTTATTTACAGATCATTGTAAAGCGAACGATGCATGACCCAAATTACGGTACACATTTAATCTGGACCAGATGATGTTTCCAATCGGTACCGGTACGCGAAAAGTGAATGAAATAATAATAAAAATATTTTTGAGAGAGGCAAGCGATGCTAGAGAAGGTCAAGTTTTTTTTGACTCGTTTTTCAAATATACTAACTGGTACTACATAGATACCAGTACATTCAAATAATAATAAAAATATTTCTGAGAGAGGCAAGCGATGCTAGAGAAGGTCATTACTTTGAGAAGTTTTTTTAGGACTCGTTTTTCAAATATACTAACTGGCACTACATACATACCAGTACATTGAAATAATAATAAAAATATTTTTGTGAGAGGCAAGCTATTCTAAAGAAGGTCATTACTTTGAGAAATTTTTTTAGGACTAGTTTTTCAAATATACTAACTGGTAGTATGTAGTACATTGAAATAATAATAAAAATATTTTTGAGAGAGGCAAGCGATGGTAGAGAAGGTCATCACTTTGAGAAGTTTTTTTAGGACTCGTTTTTCAAATATACTAACTGGCACTACATACATACCAGTACATTCAAATAATAATAAAAATATTTTTGAGAGAGGCAAGCGATGCTAGAGAAGGTCATTACTTTGAGAAGTTTTTTTAGGACTAGTTTTTCAAATATACTAACTGGTAGTATGTAGTACATTGAAATAATAATAAAAATATTTTTGAGAGAGGCAAGCGATGGTAGAGAAGGTCATCACTTTGAGAAGTTTTTTTAGGACTCGTTTTTCAAATATACTAACTGGTACTACATACATACCAGTACATTGAAATAATAATAAAAATATTTTTGAGAGAGGCAAGCGATTCTAGGGAAGGTCATCACTTTGAGAAGTTTTTTTAGGATTCGTTTTTCAAATATACCAACTGGTACTATCATACATACCAGTACGTCATGTTAACCCGCCAATGGCGACCTACTGGTTTGTGAGACCGGGTCTTAAAAAATATAACTTTATTCTCCGTTATTGTTTTTTGTTGCAATTTCGAGTAGATGCTGCATTGCAGAGCTGAAATTGATTAAATATCTTTGTTTTATTGTCAAAGAGCGTAAATTAAAAAAAAAACATGAAATATTAGTAACACGTTTCGAAAAATCTTCAGGAAAATCCCGGTGCGTGAGACCGGCGTCACCATTGATCAAAGTAAAATTTGCGTCACCAGTGGCGGGTTAAAATATTAAATTGTGGAGAAATTACGCAATTAAAGTGAATAATTTAAAACTATTGAATTTGTTACACATACATAAAACAAATTAAAAGTTAAATAAAAATCATTTACTTGATGGTTGATAAATCAAATTTTAAAGGTTGAAAGGTCATTTGTAAAAGTGTCTTAATAATGTATTGTCTTTCTCTCTCTCTCAAATTTTAATGTAATTATCATGCCATTTGTTTTTATAAGTTAATTATAAATGTAAGGAATATTAATCATGGTGATGGTTGCGACCGTTACTACGTGGTAATTCATTATAAAATCACTGAATAAAACACTTACTATGTTTTTTACCACAATTTATTTTATTTATTTATAAATTGTGGTATTTATAAATTGTGGTAAAAAACATAATAAGTGTTTTATTCAGTGATTTTGTAAGGAATATTGTTTACAGATTCTATACTTATCAAAATACAATCATTAATGTAGCTTATTCTAACGCGAAATTAAGTTACGTTTCGCGGGATACTGTGGCCTAACCATTGCGGATAGTTGAGTTCTGTTGCGTAATAAAAAATAATGTTGGTGATAAATACCTGTTGATTTCCACTGATGAATTGGTATTGACTAAGACTGGGAGCGGTGAAGCTTGTAGTGGGTTTATTTGAGTCCTCCGTGTTCGTTTGGCCCAGTGCTTGCCGGAATAATTGCTGCTGCAGGAGGATGGTTTGCTGGAGATTTGCGACGTTCGTGTACATCGTATTCGTAACTATATGTGGCGTAGCTAAGACTGGTCTTACGGTGGGCGATGAGGGGCTGTTCGCTTTAGAACTGGAAGCTTTGGTTTTAGACTTTGGTTTGGAGTTTGATTTGCTGTTGTCGTCGGGTGGGGTCTGCGTCTCATTTGGGTGGCATAGGATTAGAGTGGATCTGTAGGTGTCTTTTTGTTTCGAGTCTAAGCTGCAAGCCAGCTCAAACGTCAAGGGATTGCTATTACATGAACCCCCAGTGTTGTATGCACTCGAACTGTTCTCGTGCTCTTCCCCGCTGCTATTACTTTTTGACGACTTACTCCTGGTCTTTTCCTTGTTTTTGTTTTCTTTGGTTGAGATTTCTTTAGATTGAGCGTTCCATTCGCTGTCCTGTGCCTTCAGCCACTGCTCCACGATGTTTTCATCGCCGGCTTCGTACGGACACGAATAGATCGGCTCCAGTTCGGAATCCACGGATTCGGGTATTGTTTCGTAAATGTGTTCTGTATCCGACTCCAGGGGTGCTGGTATATGTGGCAGCTGTGGGGGCTTCCTCTTGTCTGTCTTCACCAGCTGTATGTTTTGCATGCGGTGATTAAGTTCTGATATTTCATGATTAATAGAGTCCAACTTGGAACGTACTAGAGAATTTGTTAAGTTTAATTTGTCCTGCATGAAATGCGGGGGAACGCGTGGCGGAACGTCGTTTTTAGGGGAATGATGAGATTCTGTTTGTTGCTGAACTAATTGTTCAATTATGCTGTTTTGATATGCGGCACTCTTGTTCGTCGGGGATGTGTCTCCGTTGCCTTCTCCATCTAAATATTCCTCGCTCTAGTAACACGGGATAATTTTATTGAATGCAATTTTATTTCACTTACACTTACCCTATTGTAACAGCGACTAACAAGCAATGTAACGGCTTTGCGATTTTCTGCGAATAGAGATTCCGTTTCCTCTCTGTTAGCAACGTCTTTCCCATTAACCTAAATAAAGTGACGGCTATTAAATGCAATAGTTAGTTTAATATAAAGACATACTTGAAGGATCTGATCCCCTTGACGAAGGCGCCCATCTCTGTCGGCGACACTTTGTGGTGCAATGTCACGAATGTAGACTTCAGTGCAAGTATCTGCTTCTGAGCCCGAACTATAACACACAGTTAATCCCAGCTTCTCATCGCTGCTACACTTCCTTAATGTCACTTCCTGAAAAGAAAATTTTTCATTTTATATATTTTAAATTCTGTCCTATTAAAACTTTCTATGCAAATAAGAAAACTTTAAATACTACTGGATGAACTTTAAATAAGCGCTCTTGAAGTTGAATAAAGAAAATCAGTTTAGTTTAGAATAATGAAATATGTGTTGTACCACCCGATATGCATACGGAATGAAAGTATCAACCTGCTGTCAATACTCAACTATTTGATTTCCCGGGGGTTTAACACTCGAGTCCAGACCATGTTGACATGCATGACGTCTAGATGCTCTATTGAGATTGCATTTCACGTGCCGATATGTGAGATTAATATTATTATTATTATAATGAATACAGCGAAAGAAATCATCTGCTGGGGAAGGGAGAAGGGAGAAGGAATGGTACAAGGGAGGCGCGAATAATTTCATTTACATTAATTCCTTCGGGATGATTATTTAAAAGTGATGAATATAAAATGAGTCATTTTTATAAAATTACGAGTTAAGCGACTTTATTATAGAGAGGAAATGGAATTGCGGATTTTTCCGTGTTCGAATCGCTTTAAACTTATTATAAAGTCAAGTGTTTTGTAAAAACAATTTTTAAATTATCTCAATTCACGGTTTAGTAAATAGGTAATCGCAGCGACGCTGTTTGTGACCTGGACCTAATTTTCCGCGCTTCATTTCCTTTCTTTATTGGTTTGCGAAAGTACGGAAGAGAAAATGCGATAACAGCGGCAAGTGTTCGTGGGCTTTGTCATTAGTGCATTACGAAATATTTTACCTCTAAGTCGATATCGTGGGTCAGGCATTCAAGAGTGTTGTCGTCTATCCAAGCAAAATCGGAGAATTCGGTCTGGACACCCGTGGAAACCAGATTTGAAGATGTCGTCTCAGTTGGGTTGTTTTCATCAATAGTATTTCCAGGGAGCTGGACGAGTTCATCGGTGAAACGCCGCTTTACTTCCACTACAATGGGCTCTTGTGCTGTCAGAAAAGTACGCACTGCATCTTCATAGGGGAAACTGCTAACATCAGTCCCATTAACCTACAACATAACAATTACGATAAACTTCAGGGTTCCTTATCGCCTATTCTAATCTATTAAATGGCGATGCTCTCGCCTTAATACGAGGGCCCTAAATATAAAAGATCGCATCTCCTAAACCTCAACTCAACGGACTTGTTTTATTTACTTTATTTAGACGTAGTTGTTAGTTAAACTTAATAAGATGGGTTCAAGTTTCCTCGACGAAATTGTGTGCGATATAATCAATTTATATCGATAGCTTGTTGTCTCTACGTTATGAATCTCTCACACACACACACACATCCCTACACAAGGTAAACTTTCGTCAGTTCACAACTTGCCTGATGGAATGAAGTCGAGTTGAATCAAGCCAACCATAAAATACATTTCTTTCAGATACTATGAGAACAATCAATCAAAATTGGACGTATACACATTTCATTTTTGTCATGGCGTATTTCTATTGTTAAATAAAATAAAACTGTTCAAACGGAACGGTGCAATTTCTCCGGTGCAGCTTAGGACTCATATTTGGATTAAATGGGCATCAGGGTCACTTCAGGCACGTTCTATCGACCAGTGCCATAGGCCATGTCAACGGTATCAGTAATATAAATGAGTTGCGATCTCATCGGTGTAGGTATTCAAGCGGAAACTCGGATCTTCTAGTCGCCCCCACGGAATATACTTTCCCGACACCCAAATATTATTATGTTTGGATCATCACTCGCACTTTGCAATAAATAAAATGAGATCGACAGTTTACCGTACGGTACGAAATCTTCATCTGTTTTTTTTTTTGCAATGTCATCATAAATAATCGGAGGATCAATTTTGTAAATTTAATGAATGCGAAATATACTCGTTCGTAAATCTACGAAAATTAAACTAAACTAAACAAATATTTAAAGTCAACTTTAAATATGATGCTATAATCACACTCAACAACTTGAATTTACAATTTAAAGTCAACTTTAACTTGAAGTAAGCGAATAAACATACATTCTTGATCATTTGCCTGATGAAGCCACTGTGTGGCGAAACATTTGTCGCAGTGTTCGACATTAAAATTTGTGAAAATTCTCAAACACACGTGTTTTACTTACCACAAACATACATTCAATATTGTTTCCCCATCAGAACACCTACAGACGGGTTTCAACCTTTCAGGTCTCATCAGTGTAGTTAGTTGCTGATGGGGAAATAGATTACTATTGGAATATAGGTATTCCAAACACCGGTAAGGTATTTCCATTACTTGTCGGTGGTTAAGCCACTCGGATTTGGTTCAGTACAGCATTCAGGCAATTTGGGGTTTCTACCTTTATACATTATTTCGCGTCAACTCAGTATATACATTAAAAAAAATAAAGTCACAACATTTATTAATGTAAATAACAAGAAATGAAAAATGCCATATTTGTAGATAATTAGGTCTTATTAATTATTACTACAATTAACAAATTACTCTTTGAAACAACTACTTTCCTGGTTAATGCCGCGAATTATACAAAAATCGCAAATCATATTTTGAGAAAATTTAGATTTCTTCAATTCTTCAAATTTACTTTTATAGAGATATACTGTTATGGAGATATAAATATGAAAATCCCGGTATTTCCTTGAATGATTAAATATTGATTCATGCCCAAAATCTTATATTACACGTGTTGCAATGTGACGTGAGACAAAATGTTAAATACTACCAGTATATTTTAAAATATGCAATTTATGGGAAAATATGCAAAATATGCAAAAATATGCATTTTGCATAAAATCGTCTCTCTAGTCATTATTAACTTCCAAAGTAGTACCTTAAGGACAATTTGTCATACATACAGGAGTATGACTGTTAGATGATAAAAATTTAAAATTTGGCTACTACATGCCTACAGTCGAGGTCTGGAGACATTTGGCATGCGAGGGAACGTTCTCTCTCCACCGACACCCAGGTTTATCCGCAAACACTAATTATTACATGCGAGGTCAACTTTCATTGGTGTGACTAATATCTCATCGGTCCTCGTTGCTTCGTTTGGTACTATGCTCCATCTACCTCATCGGTCTTGCCAAATATCTCCAAACTCGACTATACAACACAACATCGCCGTGCGGGAATAAAAGGCTTTCTTTTAAAGAAAGTTTTTTAGTAACGTAATGAATTTGTTTTATGGCAACATTCGCACGCACGGTCGTGCCCAACGAAACATGCCTAATTGGGTATCATTTTATGATACTTGAATCACTATTTTATGGCACAGTTAAAAGGCTTCGGCGAAGCCCTATCGCAGTTAAGTTATTTACTTTAAATTGAAGCTCACACATACAGATTATACAAAGTTCTCGTCAACAGAGCAATCGATATTTAAAATCGGAAGTGAATTTCTGCCCTTTAATCAAGATTGTATTACATCCTTATCTGCTATCGTTGCTCCGACAAAGAAAGATGAATTACACACAATACGTAGGGGCGCCTTTACATTGCTAATGGCAGTGGCGTATGTCCGCGTCCTCATCGGATTGTATCCGGATATTGGACCTCATTTCATCAACAAAGGTGTTAACAATCGTTTGATTAATACTGAAATTGCATTTCCGAAAAACTGAACTGTAATCCCCCTGTAATAGCATTACATGGCCGTAGCTTTCGAACAGCTTGCACATAAAGATATAAAAGGGAGTTTCCGCTTTTTATTTTGATTGTAAATGATTTATACATACTACAGAAAGGTGTGTAGGAATAAAAATGGAGAAAAACATCTCGGCTTGTATTCACGAGCGACGCATATTTAAATGGATGTCTTAGAAGTACCTATTCATCGCGGATATCGGAATGTTTTCATTTCGATTGCGTAGATCCAGAAGTGAAACTGGAAAGAACAGAAATGACATTCACTGCGAGCATGCTTAGGTTAAGCTTCAAACTGTGAGTATTGAGCAGGTAAAAGCAAAAGGGCTATGCGGCATGTGGAGTGCTACGTTCGCGTCGCTCTTAACACGACGAAAGTGTTCAATTAGTGTCCTTTAACTTACGTTTAACTTCCATTTTACATATTTTATATTACAGTTCCACGTTTAGACTGAAAGGTGTTCTCTTTTCTACGTGGATTTATTCATATTCGAGGCGAAATATTCTTGTGTGTTGCAGGCACAGTCGTAAATGTCCGGTCATGAATTACTCTCCGTAGAAAACGATCGGTTCGTACAGTTTCCGCGCTTTGATTGGTCATGGTAAGCAATACGATTTTGCTTATGTTCATTAGTTAATAATAATAATAATAATAATATATTTATTGGTGTCAGTAACTATAGTGTTACACAACTCAAGAAAAATGCTGGTGACAATAAAAGTACAATAATTATGATCTAGTTGACAATACGTAGGGGGTAGTAGTTGATCGTGTGAGGTTAATAAATTACTAACGAATTAAAAGACCAAACCAAATATTGAGGAGTTGAAAGAACGAATAAGACAGGAGTGTAGGCTAATTTTCCCAGAAGTAATTAGAAATGTTCAAAACGAATTTCAGTTCCGTTTAGGGTATTGTCAGTTGGAAAATGGACAACATTTTGAGTATTTATTGAAATTGATTTTTCAAATTTGTTAAATATCTTCTAAATGACGGGAAATAAAAATTTTAAATTTGGCACACATGTGTAACTTGATAAACTCTTTAAGAATAATAATATTATTGCAATTTTTTTACAACATTGCGCTCTGATTCTACGAAATTTATTCAGAAGAATGCGTGCGATTTTTACGGAATTATAATTTCGAATGTATTTCAAGTAATTTTTAAAAGTTTCAAGTCACTGGCAATTGTTTTCATTTTTTTTTCCAATCGACAAATTGATTGCAATTTTTTAGATTACGCTCTGATTCTACGAAATTTATTCTGAAGAATGCGTGCAAATAAATATAGATTTTTACGGAATTATAATTTCGAATGTATTTAAAGTAATTTTGAGAAGTTTTAAGTCACTGGCAATTGTTTTCATAGTTTTTTTCAAATCGTCAAAATTATTGCAATTTTTTACAACTTTACGCTCTGATTCTACGAAATTTATTCAGAAGAATGCGTGCAAATAAATATAGATTTTTACGGTATTATAATTTCGAATGTATTTAAAGTAATTTTGAGAAGTTTCAAGTCATTGGCAATTGTTTTCATATTTTTTTCAAATCGTCAAATTATGACAATTTTTTACAACATTACGTTCTGATTCCACGAAATTTATTCAGAAGAATTCGTGTAAATAAATGTAGATTTTTACGGATTTTAATTTCGAATGTATTTAAAGTAATTTTGAAAAGTTTCAAGTCACTGGCAATTGTTTTCATATTTTTTTCGAATCGACAAATTTATTGCAATTTTTTAGATCACGCTCTGATTCTACGAAATTTATTCTGAAGAATAAATAAATAAATATAGATTTTTACGGAATTATAATTTCGAATGTATTTAAAGTAATTTTGAGAAGTTTTAAGTCACTGGCAATTGTTTTCATATTTTTTTCAAATCTTCAAAATTATTGCAATTTTTACAACTTTACGCTCTGATTCTACGAAATTTATTCAGAAGAATGCGTGCAAATAAATATAGATTTTTACGGTATTATAATTTCGAATGTATTTAAAGTAATTTTAAGAAGTTTCAAGTCACTGGCAATTGTTTTCATATTTTTTTCAAATCGTCAAAATTATTGCAATTTTTTACAACATTAATTTTGTAAAGAGAGCCATGGGTGTAATCAACTTTTTTTTGGGGGTCATGAGTGAAAAACGTTTGATGAACAGTGAACCAGCTCACAAATAAAATGAATGATAAATGTACTTCATTAACATTCACTCGGCGTTAAAAAAAAGCGCCACTCGAAAAATCGCGAAAAAACTCGATTTTTCAAACCGCTGTAACTTGGTTCAATTCAGTCGAAAATCGATGAATCTTTCAAGTTTTATCTTTAAGAATGTGTAGTTGATTTTGACCCCAAGTCCAACCCACCCCCCTCCCCGTAACAACGCGATGGAAAAAAAATGTTTTTTATGTAAAAAATTGTCCAACTTTGACAAGCAAAAAAAATCGGAGGGAAATTTCACTACAATGGCAGAAAAATTTAATCAATTTCCTTCAAATGCCTTGAAAATTCGAGTGGTTGCGATGATTTTGAGCAAAGTTATGAATTTTTGAAAAAAAAATGACATTGAAAATGAAAACAAGTTGTAAAAATTTAACATTTTTTGTCAATCCAAAACACTTTTTGTAGGGGTTTTCAGGGGGTCACGAAAGTCGAAAACTTCTTGGATCGCAAAACTCCATCGAGTTTCGTGCGAAATTCGCCTAGTTATGGCCAAAAAGGTGCAAAATGTATTTTTTTTTCAAAACTGCATCTGCATCGACTAGAATTTTGGAGGAAATTGGAGGAAAATGATTGAACTTTATTGCCATGCTGATTGAGTCCACGATTTGTTTTTGCACACGGTACAAGAAACCAAATTTCCACATTTTAACTTCAAAAACATGTTTTTTTTTCTTTAGGGGGTGGCAGGGGCTGGAATCGTTTTAGCAAGAAAACAATTCACATGCCGTTGAAGAGAAAATTTGAAACTGTTCAGACTGCAAAAGTTCATCGATTTTGGTGCAAAATTACTCAAGTTTTTTTTTCATTTCATGTAATTTATGCATTTTTCTTTGTATTACTATTTTTATATAGAGATTTCGTTAAATAAATAAATAAATAAATAAAT
This sequence comes from Ocypus olens, assembly GCA_910593695.2. Taxonomy (NCBI): domain Eukaryota; kingdom Metazoa; phylum Arthropoda; class Insecta; order Coleoptera; family Staphylinidae; genus Ocypus; species Ocypus olens. The sequence continues at coordinate 2,411,897 of OU343057.1, read as the reverse complement.
AAGTTATGGCCAAAAAAGTGAAAAATGTCACATTTTTTTTCTTCAAAAATTCATAACTTTGTTCCAAATCATCGAAACGACTCGATTTTTTAAGGCATATGAAGGAAATTGATTAAATTTTTCTGCCATTGTAGTGATTTTTTTTGCGCACGGTACAGTTTGTCAAAGTTGGACAATTTTTTACAAAAAAAACATTTTTTTCGGGGGGTGGGTTGGACTTGGGGTCAAAATCAACTATACATTCTTAAAGATAAAACTTGAATCTTTTCCAAACTGAAAGATTAATCGATTTTCGACCAAATTGAACCAAGTTACGACGGTTTTTCTACGTGGATTTATTCATATTCGAGGCGAAATATTCTTGTGTGTTGCAGGCACAGTCGTAAATGTCCGGTCATGAATTACTCTGCGTAGAAAACGATCGGTTCGTACAATTTCTGCGCTTTGATTGGTCATGGTAAGCAATACGATTTTGCTTATGTTCATTAGTTAATAATAATAATAATATATTTATTGGTGTCAGTAACTATAGTTTTACACGTCTGGAAATATGCGAGTGACAGTAAATCACACGTCTGGAAATATGCGAGTGACAGTAAATTATAGTAAAAGTACAATAATTATGATTTAGTTGACAATACATAGGGGGTAGTAGTTGATCGTGTGAGGTTAATAAATTACTAACGAATTAAGTTTTTAAGACCAAACCGGCAAATATTGAGGAGTTCAGAGAACGAATAAGACAGGAGTGTAGGCTAATTTCACCCGAAGTAAATTGTTAGTTAAAAAATGGACAACATGTTGAGCATTTATTGAAAGTTGAATTAATTTTTCAAATTTGATAATATCTTCTAAATGACAGGAAATAAAAATTTGAAATTTGGCACACAAGTGTAACTTAATATGCTCTTTAAGAATAGTGATAAAAAATTGGGGTTGCCATTAAAAAAAATAGTCGATGACGTCATATCTCAAATTTGGGACACGCTGTATAAAATTTTAATACATAAAAAAGAGCGCCATTTAATTCCGTTTAATTTCGAAAAATAAACTTTCTTTGATTTACTGAATTTATCCAAGTTAGAGACTCGCCCTGTATATTATTTAACACACTTTTGAGCAATTTAATAAGCATACTTGATAATTATTCCACTTATTAACATACAGCGGGGGAATATTCTTACGTTTTCAATGGGCGTTTTAAAAAAAGACCAAATTCGAGGTTAAATTCTTTTATTTCATCCAGTGCTGATTGCTCTCGGGGGATCCAGAAAATTTAGCTTAATTCCACATAATCGTAGCATTTTATCGGTTTTAATGTGGTTTTTGGGCTAAGCTTTTGATGGAGATAAATGTGAATAATGCCTTTAAATCATTTCATAAACGTAGGCGCCGGAGTGTTCCCAGATTCCACAAAGAGTAACACTAATGTAGACATAAAATACGCATAAATCATTTCGGTCGAATTAATATTTTGTTATTGGGCTGCTTCTTTGCACGTGTGCCCTCCGAGTAAATGAAACATATCGCGCACATGAATGTACACAGTGTACGAGCGAGTACTCTGCCTTCCTATCATTAAGTCTGTTCATCAAAAGACAACCGCATCTGAAAATATACACATGCTTCCTCCATTTAATCCTATGATAATATTGCATCTCTTTGTGAATCGACCTACGAACGCCATAAACTGATTTCAAATTACACGGCTGGTGCTCGTGCACCTCCAAAAACCAGACGCGTGCATTAAAACAATTATTTTAGATGTATCCAGCATACATGCCTAGCCGACCCCAATGTGTATACCTACAAACAGCTTTTCTAGTCCACCAAAATTTTCTCATTCACTCCGGTTTTACTATTTTTCACGTTATCTGTACGCCATAAATCCAAATCAACGCCCCTCGTATTAATTCTCCCATGCACGCTTATTTATTTACGCTGAAGGCATAATTTATCACATTAATTCAGCCATATAAATTCTGTACCTCCTAAAAATAGTTCCATCTAAGATGATTTACAAATATTCTATTTCGAAAACCACTCGCGTGGTTAATATTAGCCGAAAGTCTCAATATATTACATCTGTACCGTTAACCTCTAGTATGTAATCAGCAGTGCATATTTAGCTTAAACAAACAATTTCATTAACTTAATCGAGATGCATAAGGTAATGCATCGTTCACACTTGCGACCGCAACCTCGAACCGAATGTGTTTGCGCCGGACCCAGCCGTTTCCATGATTCCATTTATGCGACATTGTCGAGATATTCCATTGTATAAATACATCCGGTATAAACCTAATCAGTAAAATCACGTTTTATATCATTTTTGGTAATTGAAATTGTCGTTAGATTTTTCTTTATCAAAAAACCTCATTTAGGGTAAATATAAAATCTGAACTTAAGATTTATTAGATGCCGCAAAGGTCATTTCCTGGAAACGTTTAAAGAATGCACGTTGTTGATGGCATCACGCAATTTAATAATTAAAAAGGAGGAAACGGAGGAAACCTCTATTTTACGGAAAATGCTGGGACTTTTTTTCGCATAAAAGAATCGATTCAAATTCGGCGCTTGTTTATAAACGAGGGCCCTAGTGTTGAAATTGCTCATTAGTCAATTACATGTCAAGGGGAAGGAGGGACGGAAAAGCGTTTTGCTTTAGGATCAAAGGGAATTTACGAGATAATTGAACACTTGTACATAAAACACTACTGCTGACTGTGATATAACCGACATAAACCATATCTATAAAATTCCCGTTCGCGGGCATTTTACGAGGATGTAAGTGCAATAGTTCCCATCAAATTTTCTTGTTATGCCCTTAAAAGACACGTTCCGATCGTCTTACGGTGAACGTGTTTGGGGGAGACGGATGATACTAAAACTGAATGTAATTTAGTATTTGGCCTCACGGGTGCCTCAAGACCATTCAGATTTTCCCGCAAATTTATTATATTTCATACTACATAAATTCTTTTCAATCGTAAACATCACCTTTATCATTATTACCAGGCGATAGATATTATTTACGGCCCTAAGCTCCAATGGTTGTTTATCCTTCTGTAATGGACCATGTGACCGTGTATAATTTACTTATATATTATAACACCATTCGAATTACTGTCATCGCTGATTTATTTCCAATACATAACTCCGGGGACAAAAAAAAATCAATTAAAGCCGACTCAAATTCAGCTTTCTATTCAAAGTCGAGTAGTTACCCTAACGAATTCTAACTGCAAACAAAAAACACATAAACAAGGATTACAAATCATTTGTAGAGAATTGATTTAAAGTCCTCCATGTATGGATTATTTAGGATTGGGATGGAAAATGGGCGCGAATGAATGATGGTAAGTGGAAATGATGGAGGTTAGAACTTTCCGCATTTGCCGACGTGACCGGAAAACCCATTATAAACCGATCTCAGTACAGCCCACTATCGCGGATTGAACCCGTACCGTCACATCATCTGCAGAACAACCACCGAATTTAACACTTCAGCCAACGCTCGAGTTACTTTGAGGGGAATCCACGGGGAGACGAATTTCAAGGTCACAACATAAAACTATAACAAATTGCAAATAACCATTTATTGGTCGAAAGCATCAACCATACAGCACTTTGTAGTAGTCGTGCTATGATTGTATTTGTTAGGCTTACCGTTTTTCAAAGTTTTTTTTTTTTTTTTGAGCCATTCACTCACCCACGGCTGCAATTTTGTATTATATATTTGTATGTCAGACATATACGACAACCACGGACCCGCGCGAATTTTTCAGTTATTTGGTAAAAAAATCAAAATCTCAGCTAGAATTTACAATAATGAAACAAATATCATTCTTATACCATATAAACATGCAGCCAAGTAGACCGGCGAAGTCACTGGAAGAAATGATAACGAAAACTCATTCGACCACGGAACGCACTGAAGTGGACATTCGAATAATTTTCAGGACCTGTTATTCGGTGCGTTTTATTTCTACTGAACTGAAAGCGTAGAGATGTTATATACAAGATATACGCGTGTTTGACGCACATTTTCTATCCGAGAAAAACTCATTTTCGAAATATGCTGATTATTTGATAATCCGTGTAAATTTATAAGTCATAAAGTTCCAATCCCTTAGTCGCTGGCAATTGTTTTTATATTTTTTTCGAATCGTCAAAATTATTGCAACTTTTCACAGCATCTGATTCTACGAAATTTATTCAGAAAAATGCGTGCAAATAAATATAGATTTTTACGGAATTATAATTTCGAATGTATTTAAAATAATGTTGAAAAGTTTCAAGTCACTGGCAATTGTTTTCATATTTTTTTTCGAATCGTCATATTTATTGCAATTTTTTAGATTACGCTCTGATTCTACGAAATTTATTCAGAAGAATGGTGCGATTTTTACGGAATTATAATTTCGAATGTATTTAAAGTAATTTTGAAAAGTTTCAAGTCACTGGCAATTGTTTTCATATTTTTTTCGATTCGACAAATTTATTGCAATTTTTTAGATTACGCTCTGATTCTACAAAATTTATTCTGAAGAATGCGTGTAAATATATATAGATTTTTACGGAATTATAATTTCGAATGTATTTAAAGTAATTTTGAGAAGTTTCAAGTCACTGGCAATTGTTTTCATATGTTTTTTCGAATCGACAAATTTATTGCAATTTTTTAGATTACGCTCTGATTTTACGAAATTTATTCTGAAGAATGCGTGCAAATAAATATAGATTTTTACGGAATTATAATTTCAAATGTATTTAAAGTAATTTGGAAAAGTTTCAAGTCACTGGCAATTATTTTCATATTTTTTTGAAATCGTCAAAATTATTGCAATTTTTTACAACATTACGCTCTGATTCTACGTATTTTTTTTAGAAAAATACGTGTAAATAAACGTAGATTTTTACGGAATTATAATTTCGAATGTTTTTAAAGTAATTTTAAAAAGTTTCAAGTCACTGGCAATTGTTTTCATATTTTTTTCAAATCGTCAAAATTATTGCAATTTTTTTACAACATTACGCTCTGATTCTACGAAATTTATTCAGAAGAATGCGTGCGATTTTTACGGAATTATAATTTTGAATGCATTTAAAGTAATTTAAAAAGTATCAAGTCACTGGCAATTGATTTCATATTTTTTTCCAATCGTCAAAATTATTGCAATTTTTTACAACATTACGTTCTGGTTCTACGAATTTTTTTCAGAAAATTACGTGTAAATATATGTAGATTTTTACGGAATTATAATTTCGAATGTATTTAAAGTAATTTTGAAAAGTTTCAAGTCACTGGCAATTGTTTTCATATTTTTTTCGAATCGACAAATTTATTGCAATTTTTTAGATTACGCTCTGATTCTTCGAAATTTATTCTGAAGAATGCGTGTAAATATCTATAGATTTTTACGGAATTATAATTTCGAATGTATTTAAAGTAATTTTGAGAAGTTTCAAGTCACTGGCAATTGTTTTCATATTTTTTTCAAATCGTCAAAATTATTGCAATTTTTTACAACATTAATTTTGTAGAGAGAAGGGGCCATGGGTGTAATCGACTTCTTTTTGGGGGGCCATGAGTGAAAAACGGTTGAGAAATACTGAACCAGCTCACAAATAAGATAAATGATAAATGTACTTCATTAACACACACTCGGCGTCAAAAAAAAGCGAAACTCGAAAAATCGCGTAAAAACTCGATTTTTCAAACTTGGTTCAATTTGGTCGAAAATCGATCGAATTTGATCTTTAAGAATGTGTAGTTGATTTTGACTCCAAGCCCAACCCACCCCCCGTAACAACTAAAAAATTGTCCAACTTTGACAAGCGGTACCGTGCGCAAAAAAATCGGCGGGAAATTTCACCACAATGGCAGAAAAATTTCATCAATTTCCTTCAAATGCCTTAAAAATTCGAGTGGTTTCGATGATTTGGAGCCAAGTTATGAATTTTTGAAAAAAAGACATTGAAAATGAAAACAATTTTTGTCAATTCAAAACACTTTTTGTAGGGGTTTTCAGGGGGTCACGAAAGTCGATCGCAAAATTCCATCGAGTATCGTGCGAAATTCGCCTAGTTATGGCCAAAAAGGCGCAAAATGTATTTTTTTTTCAAAACTGCATAACTTTGCGCCAAATCATCGCATCGACTTGAATTTTGGAGGAAATTGGAGGAAAATGATTGAACTTTATTGCCATGCTGACCGATTGAGTCCACGATTTTTTTTTTGCACACGGTACCAAATTTGCACATTTAAACTTCAAAAACTTTTTTTTCCTTTAGGGGGTGGAAGGGGGTGGAATCGTTTTAGCAACAAAACAATTTACATGACGTTGAAGAGAAAATTTGAAACTGTTCGGACTGCAAAAGTTCATCGATTTTGGTGCAAAATTACTCAAGTTGTGGCCAAAAAAGTGAAAAATGTAATTTTTTTCAAAAATTCTTCAAAACTATAAAAGCTATCAACACAATTTTTATTTTGTTTTATTTATGGTATCGATACCTACCAAAATGGCTGAGATTATTTCCATATGTTGAGTGGCTGGTTTAAAAAAAAAAAGCTAATTATTTATTAACGAAACGTTTTCCATCCGTTATTATCTTTGATTTGAAGAGAAAGTGGTAGAGTAGCTTTAACGTCTAAACTTTGCCCTTTGCTCTGTATTGCTACAGACAATACAGATTTTGTCTTCTATTGAAATATATTTTTAAATAAATTTACAATTGAACAGTGGTGGCTTTCTACTTCAAGACCTCGTTGGTGCGGGTTCAAGTTTTTTCTAGCGAAGAATGGCTGTGCAGATCCTCAAATTTATACTTATAATTAATATAAATTGCTCGTACCTGAATGCCTTTGCTGACCAAACTAATTTCATATTTATTAAATTTATTTAATGCTTTCTGCAACAAGTGAAGTTGTCTTCAATTTATTTATTAGAGAGGCGTTTAAAATAATATAACCCATTTTAATTATGTGAAAATAACAAGAACTAGCAATGAAATCATCGCCTTAATTATGTAAATCCTTACATTCATTCGATAAAGCTCGTCTTTAGTACGTTGAAAACGTCAGTTTATATTGGGAATATAAAAGCCTGGATTCAATTTTTATGTCTCGTATAAACACATTTGTATGCATCGTGCGCTCGTGTACAAACAATTGCAGGCTAAATGGTTGAGAATCTCCCATTTTATTTCCAGCGCGTGAGCTCAAAACGTTGACGTTTTGAGCATTAAGGTGGCAATTAATTTCATCGCAATAATGAGTACTTTATACGACACTCGGGGGAAAAAAATGGCGAAACAAAACTTTGCCCTGGGAATCTTTAAATATAGCGCACTTCGTAAATTGCTACAGACAGGAGCCCAACAAAGGGATGACGGATATTGGTTGGACACATTCTTACTTCACGGTCGAGACCGAGATAGAATAACACGCTGGATTTAGTTGGGGATCGTGTGTGTATGTGACAGATAAAATACCACACACGTAGGGCACGTAGGATTTTACATTTAACTCCGACTTCAAATGAAATATATTGTTTGATGCAATCCAAGTGTGATCACCTATTCATTTTTGTTTGACGAGGCGATTTGTTTATCCTAAATAGTTCCTGCTCTTCGGCAAGATAGATGATTCCTGGGCGCCGGTGTCCTTATTCCCGGAATGGAATACATTTTACGGTCCGTAACTAACGAAATGAAAATATTTTTAATAAAAGAGAAACGCTGCCCGTCTGAGCTTTTGATACTTTGTTTACTCGAATTTATTAAAGCCGTCTAACCACGCTCACTATATCATTTAACTACAATATCATCATTATCTTCTTTCATGTTAAACGAGATTTATGTATTTTATATAAAAAAAATTGCACACGATACAGAAAATTACACTATATTAATGTTTTTTTTTTATGTAATCAAATTAAGCATTACAGTATTAGCGAATATTCGAGACGTGTGTAGACTGAGAAAGTATTTGTAGAACGAGAGAGAATTGCATTTAAGATGGTCACCGAGCAACAGGTCTTGAGTGGTTGGTACAACTCTACATGCATCTTGTAATTTTAGAACAATCGCACGTTTTAAATTATAAAAAAGGTGACTTCCATTTTTGAAAGGATAGTAGGCGGACCCATCGGTGACGGATGATACAAGCCTTGGCATCATAAATTAAACTTAATTTCTTTGGATTGTACCATTATAATTTGGATGGTCGATATCAGCCAAACGCATGACATCTAATCTAAATTTCGAGGAGGGTACATGCCGCGCAGTAATTGGAATACTTTCGGGCACAGTGAATTGTTGCCGTGCACCTGATACTTCCAATATTCATCCTTGAACAAAATAATAGTCCCGGTAAATTGCTGCACAAGAAAGATAAAAAGTGCAGATTCATCATATTTTATTACTACGCGATTTGCATATTCAATATAAAACAGAAACAGCCGAGTCCGGAAGAGGACAAACACGTGTTTGTGGTATTTCAGTATTTCGGAATTAAAAAAGAAACAAGGGTGAAATCGTGATTTTTATTAGAATTTCCTTTGCCGTTTTTACAGATTCAAGGATAAGTAGAAAATCTGTTATTGCTTTATATCATACAATAACTTCTCATATAATACTTTCCAGAGAATCCTCCAAAGCCGGTCATGTGAAATAAATGGCAAACGGTGACAAGTGTTACGCTGCCGAGACAGGATTATTTTGTGATTCAATATGCGAGTAGAATACTGAAAATATTTATATATAACAGGATACATAACATGGAATGTGTAATAGATTTAAAATTAAATATGCGTTTTAATTAATTTAATTCATTTATTACATCTGCAACAATTAATTTTAAAATAACTAGCTTATCAAATATTTTTTCATCTCTCATCAGCTTTAGATTTTTCAATCACAAATTTATTAAACTAGACTTTTTGAGTCTAGTTAACTCCTATTTTACATCCGATGCAAAAAACCAAAGAATGTCTTCATTTACATATACTGCGTTTTAATTATTTAATCCTTCAATTTTTTATAATATTGTACGAAGATACTTTTCATTTATTTTACAGTAAAAGCGAAAGTATACGTCGATAAATCAATCTCCACATACACGTGTTTAGAGAAAGTAGCTTTTTATTTATTATCGAGAAATATCTGACCGATAAAAATAAACGTCAAAGCGCGCCCTCGCATAGCCACTTTTGTTGTACCCTTCAGGAGTTAAAGAGCTTAAAGTTGACCGATACACTTCAGCCTGCGGCCGTCAAAATCTACAGGATCGGGCTTAGAATTTCAATTACCAATTACGGGAGTTCTGTCTATTCTAGTCAATTACATGATTTAAATTAAACTCCCCAAGTTTAAATAAAATAAACCATTAGATGCTCAATGATAACATCTAGCAAATGGCTTCGTGTGTTAGTGCATGCTCTAGAAAATCTATATATGTAATTGGAATCAATAAATATATGCAAGGGCGATTTTTATTAACACTTGAACTGACGCCAAAACCCACGGAAGTGTTTGTTTGTGTAACTTGAATTTCAAATTTCACTAATATTTGCTCTACTTTGCATGATTTGCTCGTTCAGTTTCATCAGAGGAACATTTAAAACGGCTTGCAAACATTTTAGGTGTCATTAAAATCAGGGGAACGTTTTAATTTCGCGCGAGCGCACAGATCACACAAAATATGATAATTTAATCTACTGTATTCAAATCTGTCAAACTGAACCGTGGGCGGAACAATTGTTGTATTCTGAATAAATCCATTGGATTTTAAGATATTCTTAATGCATTATTAATACTTAAGCCAGTAATATTTAACCGGCGTGTTCTGGAAGGTTTCGTAGGATTTTATTAGATGTATAATTTTTTTCATCGAATTATTTTCAGTGCTACTGATTTTTAAAACGTTGGCAGGGTGACTCCATATTCAATACGATAATTGCATGAAACTTTTAAACAATAATCCTAGATAGTGTGCCTTCACAAATTATTAACTACAGTATTGCCAACTTTACTATAAAAAAATGCGGCAGTGGTCGAAACTAAAATTTAATGATCAAAAGCTGACTTTCAGTAGAAACACGACTGTACATTTCATATTCAATACGACAATTGCATGAAACTTTTAAACAATAATCCTAGATAGTGTGCCTTCACAAATTATTAACTAAAGCATTGCCAACTTTACTATAAAAAAATGTGGCAGTGGTGGAAACTAAAATTTAATGATCAAAAGCTGATTTTTAGCAGAAACACGACTGTAGATTTCATATTCAATACGACAATTGCATGAAACTTTTAAACAACAATCCTAGATAGTGTGCCTCCACAAATTATTAACTAAAGCATTGCCAACTTTACTATAAAAAATGCGGCAGTGGTCGAAACTAAAATTTAATTACCAAAAGCTGACTTTCAGTAGAAACACGACTGTAGAGTCCATATTCAATACGACAATTGCATGAAACTTTTAAACAATAATCCTAGATAGTGTGTCTTCACAAATTATTAACTAAAGCATTGCCAACTTTACTATAAAAAATGCGGCAGTGGTCGAAACTAAAATTTAATGATCAAAAGCTGACTTTCAGCAGAAATACGACTGTAGATTCCATATTCAATACGACAATTGTATGAAACTTTTAAACAATAATCTTAGATAGTATGTGTTCACAAATTATTAACTAAAGCATTGCCAACTTAACCATAAAAAACGCGATAGTGGTCGAAACTGAAATTTTATGATCAAAAACTGACTTTCAGCAGAGAGGGGACTATAGATTCCATAATCAATATGCTAATGGGATGAAACTTTTAGGCAATAATCCTAAATAGTGTGCCTTTACAAATTATTAACTAAAGCATTGCCAACTTAACCATAAAAAACGCGATAGTGGTCGAAACTGAAATTTTATGACCAAAAACTGACTTTCAGCAGAGAGGTGACTATAAATTCCATAATCAATATGATAATGGCATGAAACTTTTAGACAATAATCCTAAATAGTGTGCCTTCACAAATTATTAACTAAAGCATTGCCAACGTAACCATAAAAAACGCGATAGTGGTCGAAACTGAAATTTTATGATTAAAAACTGACTTTCAGCAGAAAGGTGACTGTAGATTCCATAATCAATATGATAATGGCATGAAACTTCTAGACAGTAATCCTAAATAGTGTGCCTTCAAAAATTATTAACTAAATCATTGCCAACTTAACCATAAAAAACGCGATAGTGGTCGAAACTGAAATTTTATGACCAAAAACTGACTTTCAGCAGAGAGGTGACTATAAATTCCATAATCAATATGATAATGGCATGAAACTTTCAGACACTAATCCTAAATAGTGTGCCTTTACAAATTATTAACTAAAGCATTGCCAACTTAACTATAAAAAACGCGATAGTGGTCGAAACTGAAATTTGATGATCAAAAACTGACTTTCAGCAGAGAGGTGACTGTAGATTCCATAATCAATATGATAATGGCATGAAACTTTTAGATAATAATCCTAAATAGTGTGCCTTTACAAATTATTAACTAAAGCATTGCCAACTAGGAATATTCGGGGGCCGCGGTGGCCTAGTGAGTAGCGTTCCTGCTTCTGAGCCTCGTGGTCGTGGGTTCGATACCATGCGTGCGGTCACTTTTTCAGAACGAAGAAGTGGCCGTGCGGGTCCATGGATGCGTGTAGTGTATGTCCCATTCATTATTAAAAATGAAATCTTCATAGTTCATTCACTCTCTTTAACCCGCAATTCCATCAAACATCCTTCCTTTAAATAAAAAAAAAAAAAATAAAAAAAAAACTAGGAATATTGAACATTGAAATTAGGAACAGATAACCCTTATACAATCTGAAAGATATTTGGATTCTACTTGAGAATACGTTACTAAATATAGGGTGTGCCATTTAAAAAATTCAACTTTATAAGTTGGGTTTTTCTACCGCATTTTTTTATCACCCTGTATAATTTTTTTTTGAAATCATGGTTGCCTCTATAGTTCGAACATTTAACCAAACAATAGAAATGATTGTAATGGTTCAACGGCAATCACTGTGGCAAAAATAAAATTTCGCTCAGACCATGCATTTCAACAAATCTTCAAATATTTCGAAAACGGTAAACGATAGATATAGGGAGTATTTAAGTAACTCACCTTTATTTGTTTTATATAATTCAAAAATAACAAAAAATACAGGGTGTTCCATTTAAAAAACTATAACTTTGATACTTTTAGGGCGTTTGGAACACCCTGTATAATGTGAAATTAATTTTAAAAAGTAACCATAATAGGCCCCAAAAGTCAAACTTTCTGAAAGTCACGTATTCCGTGCCGTATAGCGTGAATAACCCTGTAAAAAAAATTCTTGCATTTATACGATATAGTAAGTATTATTTTCCTTACAAATATCTGCTAGTAAATAAATTTTCAATACCGGGATCAAGATTGATATGTAGTAATGGAAACGAAGTCTTAATAATTCTACGATATGAAGAAGCCTTTAATCCGACGGATTAGTATTCTATGGAGAATATAAAGGGTCCAATTCGGTCATCCAGCAAAAAAAATACAAAACCACGCAAACTACCGTAATAAAAGATGTAGCTGCAATGGCCATATTCACAATGGCGCTTTTTACTGACCGGGTTGTTGGGCCCCTAGTCTCTTGAATGAGAGACTCCCCGCCCTCGTTAGCCCCGTCCCCCACGTCTAATCTGGTTAGCTTACCAAATTCTGCACTATGGAGTCCGTCATCTTCCACTCCGGTTTGGGAGTTGCAGCCTGCAATATCTGCCCCTTTGCCCCCATGAAAAATATAACGAAACCAATTTAATTTAATTTTATTTTATCTTCCTCTGAAAGGCCGCCCTCTCGTATTCATTACGAATAATAAAGCGCAATTAAATTACATCAAGCGAATTATTGCTAAACCGGACTTTTTACTTCAACTTGGATCTACCCCCCCACCAAAGATTAAATTGACCAATTCGGTCTAATTTCGCAATTTAACAATCCGTCGATTATACACTCGCATTTCCGTAATTTATCCGGCAATTGAGTTACACTTTTGCCAATTTAAAATTTAAATAATGGACACGGCCTGCATATGAATCATAAATGCATGTGTGTTGTGAATAAATATAAAGCACCTGTCAAGTGTAATTAGCCAATTCGGTAACTATTGAAAATGATTGAACTCGCTGCTAAATATCTATGAAAAGTTTTCAACGATGTTTTCTACTTAATATTTATCCTTGTATTGATCAGTTATTTAATAAAAATTGTCCCGAGATTTTTGCGGGCCCTAAAAAGCTCTAGGGGGCATAATAATCTACGGATGTTGTGTTTCCAACCACTTTACTATATCCATCGCTTTGTCGCTTCCAGATGTTTCATGTTATTACTTGTTCCGCACTAAAAGTTTTGTCCTACCGAAATATTCCGTGCGGCATGCATTAGTCAATAGTATTTCGGATTTTTAATGTCTCGTTATCAACACACGAGGAAACATTTCGGAACAGGAAGTGACACCCCATAAATCATTCTCTGAATGCGTGGCGAACTTAAAAACAATTAGAACATTTTCTACATTAGATATCAAATATATTTTTTATCCGCCTGCTTGATAAATCTAGTTTTTTAATACATTAGCGTTTGCATTGAGAGGATAATTAATCAAAGCTTCATCCTTTTCTATCGTAAACGAATCAACTATGAAAATCCTTCATATTCGAGCAATAGTCCATTAATCACATAATCAATGTTTGCACGAATCTAAACGCTGGCGCTATCGTAGATTAATCTAATGCATTTTTGGGCGAACTGTCGGGATTAATTAAAGTGAATACGACACTAAATTTCGGTTCACTTTTTTTTCAGTTTTTCTAATGAAGAGCAATGTACCGCATTGTTAATCGCAACAGCGAACGGATCCCGTTTAAAACGGTCCGTTTCAGTAAAAACACATTAAAACTTAATTTTCACTTTCAGTTTAAACCGTGGTTTTAAAGTTATAAATCATCCGTTTTATTTTTACGCGCCCCGTTTTAAAATGGGCATTCAAGAGTGGCGGCTTCTTTGTGGGTATTTACGTAATGATTCCGGTGGAATTACAATGTAGTGTCGGGTATTTTATTATATCTAAAACACGTTTTGCATTGAAATTTTTGAAGAACATATACTTTTCTTAGCAACTGGTAGTCTAAATAATATAACATATTTTTTTTTTCAATTAGGTTCTCATGTAGCACTAGTAGTATAGTAATATATAACAATAATAAAATTAGAGACTACTAGATGGCGTAGCAAACCATACTATATTAAAACCGCCGAGTTGCTTAAGCACTATTTACGAAAAAAGTCATTTGGCGTATCTAGATTCCTGGTCTCATAAAATTTTTTTTATAGACAAATAGTGTTCAGTATGATTGCACGAAATAGCTTGGAACACCCTGTACATTTATTGTTCTAAAACGTTTCATTTGTTTACACTTTTGCATAGATCCTCACTGTGTTTATTGTTACTTGGAATAATGTGTATAATTAATTTTGCGATTAACTGTGTGTGCGTATGTGTTTGTGCGTTTGTACACATCAGTTCTTTTTACGATTATAAACACGATTACTAACCAATTATTATTACACATTGTATTGTATTGTATCAAAAGTACCAACCTTTTGCATATGTCCGGCGCATTTCGTTTCCTAATATTTGCCCGTTTTCGCTCTCGGTCGACGAACATCAGCGCCACAACTATTATTTACGATTTCTTCACTTTGCAATGTATAACCAGCGGCAATTTTTACACCGTACTCTTCTTCCGTATTTACACTACACGTTCGCCTAATACACTCACGATTATATCCAAAAAATACTCGAAATTCATTGAAAATAGCGAGAGGCCACCGCGTTACAAAATGACGATGAATACGATCGAGTGGCGGAGGGCCAGCGATGCGTTTTTGTTTTCTTCGCTCTCGCCAAACTGAACAGCGCCCGTGCATCTAGTCGGCGGGGCCTGCTAGTCTTTAAAACATTTGGTTATTTCTTGGTTCAATTGTAACGCTCGAGTAATAATTACGGGTGTTAATTATTGTAAATATATCGAGTGATTAACAGTGCAAGTAATGTTTGTGAATGTGGAACCGTGCTGATACTATGGACACAGAATTCAATGTTGGAAGCTGCATTTGGAAGTTTTAAGGTTAGTGTTAATAATTCTCTTATTATTGCAAATTGTTCTTGACGTGTTTCCATGTTTGTGCCGTACCAATTGACTGTATGATTAATGGTTACTTTTCGTACATTGGAAATAAATGGTATTATTCAGTGACGGTTCGCGGGTTTTTTTTTCTGGTACAGCCGAGGAACAAGAGGTGGTAATACAGATAGGTAGAGTCAGTTGCAGAGACGGCTGGTTGCGTGACCGCACCTATATGTATTACCACCTCTTGTTCCTCGGCGGTACCAGAAAAAACCACGCGAACCGTCACTCGTATTATTGTTACGATGTCGCCGCTATATCTGGAATGTTACTTTCTCCGATTTCATGGTCATTTCATTGAATGCAATTTTCGTCTTTTTCTAGTCAAGTTTTGAGTGTTGTCGTTTGTTTTTAGTTGGAACACTTCAATTGTTTTTATGAGAATTTAAAAATGCCTTGTTTTTAGATGTATTTTGTAATTTATGAGCAATTCTTTGAGTCATCAATTTTGCACAATTTTTTAATCGTTGTATGCAATTTTCGTCTTTTTCTAGTCAAGTTTTGAGCGTTGTGGTTTTGTTACCAGTTGTGATACTTCAATTGTTTTTATAGGAATTCGCACATGCATTATTTCTAGGTTAGTTTTTGTAATTTTGAAGCAGATTCTTTGAGTGATTAGTTTTGGACAATTTTTCAAATCGTTGAATGCATTTGTCAAGTTTTAAGGGCTGTGGTTTTGTTTCCTGAAGGGATTTTGCAATTGTTTTTATGGGAAATAAAAAACGCGTTTCTTTTAGTAGATTTTGTAATTTTTAAGCAAATTGTGGGTATTGTTAATTTTGCACAATTTTTCTACTCGTTGAATGCGTTTGTCGTTTTCGCAAGGTCAACTTTCAAGGGCTGTGGTTTTGTTTCCTGTAGGGACGTTGCAATTGTTTTAATGGGAAATCAAAAATGCGTTCCATTTTATTAGATTTTATAATTTTCAAGCAAATTGTTGGTGCTGTTAATTTTGCACAATTTTTCTAATCGTTGAATGCGTTTGTCGTTTTCGTAAGTCAAGTTTCAAGGGCTGTGGTTTTGTTTCCTGAAGGGATTTTGCAATTGTTTTAATGGGAAATGGAAAATGCGTTCCCTTTTATTAGATTTTGTAATTTTCAAGCAAATTGTTGGTGTTGGTAATTTTGCACAATTTTTCTAATCGTTGAATGCATTTGTCATTTTCGCAAGGTCAAGTTTGAAGAGCTGTGGTTTTGTTTCCTGAAGGGATATTGCAATTGTTTTTAATGAGAAATGAAAAATGCATCGCTTTTAATGGATTTTGTAATTTTCTAGCAAATTCTTGGTGTTGTTAGTTTTGCATAATTTTTCAAATCGTTGGATGCATTTGTCTTTTTCGCAAGGTCAAGTTTCAAGGGCTGTGGTTTTGTTTCTTGAAGGAATATTGCAATTGTTTTTAATGGGAAATGAAAAATGCATTCCCTTTTATTAGATTTTGTAATTTTCAAGCAAATTGTTGGTGTTGTTAATTTTGCACAATTCTTACAATCGTTGAATGCGTTTGTCGTTTTCGCAAGGTCAAGTTTCAAGGGCTGTGGTTTTGTTTCCTGAAGGGATGCAATTGTTTTTAATGGGAAATGAAAAATGCATTCGCTTTTGATGGATTTTGTAATTTTCTAGCAAACTCTTGGTGTTGTTGGTTTTGCATAATTTTTCAAATCGTTGAATGCGTTTGTCGTTTTCGCAAAGTCAAGTTTCAAGGGCTGCGGTTTTGTTTCCTGAAGGGATATTGCAATTGTTTTTAATGGGAAATGAAAAATGAATTCGCTTTTGATGGATTTTGTAATTTTCTAGCAAATTTTTGGTGTTGTTAGTTTTGCATAATTTTTCAAATCGTTGGATGCATTTGTCATTTTCGCAAGGTCAAGTTTCAAGGGCTGTGGTTTTGTTTCCTGAAGGGATATTGCAATTGTTTTTAATGAGAAATGAAAAATGCATCGCTTTGAATGGATTTTGTAATTTTCTAGCAAATTCTTGGTGTTGTTAGTTTTGCATAATTTTTCATATCGTTGGATGTATTTGTCTTTTTCTCAAGGTCAAGTTTCAAGGGCTGTGGTTTTGTTTCCTGAAGGGATGCAATTGTTTTTAATGGGAAATGAAAAATGCATTCGCTTTTGATGGATTTTGTAATTTTCTAGCAAATTCTTCGTGTTGTTGGTTTTGCATAATTTTTCAAATCGTTGGATTCATTTGTCTTTTTCGCAAGGTCAAGTTTCAAGGGCTGTGGTTTTGTTTCCTGAAGGGATATTGCAATTGTTTTTAAGGGGAAATGAAAAATGCATTCGCTTTTGATGGATTTTGTAATTTTCTAGCAAATTGTTGGTGTTGTTGGTTTTGCATAATTTTTCAAATCGTTGGATTCATTTGTCTTTTTCGCAAGGTCAAGTTTCAAGGGCTGTGGTTTTGTTTTCTGAAGGGATATTGCAATTGTTTTTAATGGGAAATGAAAAATGCATTCGCTTTTGATGGATTTTGTAATTTTCTAGAAAGTTCTTGGTGTTGTTAGTTTTGCATAATTTTTCAAATCGTTGGATGCTTTTGTCTTTTTCGCAAGGTCAACTTTCAAGGGCTGTGGTTTTGTTTCCTGAAGGGATATTGCAATTGTTTTTAATGAAAAATGGATTCGCTTTTGATGGATTTTGTAATTTTCTAGCAAATTCTTCGTGTTGTTAGTTTTGCATAATTTTTCAAATCGTTGGATGCGTTTGTCTTTTTCGCAAGGTCAAGTTTCAAGGGCTGTGGTTTTGTTTCCTGAAGGGATATTGCAATTGTTTTTAAGGGGAAATGAAAAATGCATTCGCTTTTGATGGATTTTGTAATTTTCTAGAAAGTTCTTGGTGTTGTTAGTTTTGCATAATTTTTCAAATCGTTGGATGCATTTGTCTTTTTCGCAAGGTCAACTTTCAAGGGCTGTGGTTTTATTTCCTGAAGGGATATTGTAATTGTTTTTATAGGAAATCGAAGATGCGTTCTCTTTTTATGGATTTTGTAATTTTTACGCAAATTCTTTTTGTCGTTATTTTTTTAATTTTTGAATTGTTGAATGCAATTTTCCATACCACAAATGAAAATTTTCCAAAAAAATGAAAATTTTGAAATAAAAGCTAAAAATAATTTAATAAAATTTTACTCGCTATGAAATTTGACGAAAATTAACTTTAGCAGATCAAATTTTGCACAGAATTTGTATTCCTAACAAACGAATATCCAAATTGTAGTCGAAAGAACGTAGAACGGAAAATAATTACTTGTTTCATTATGTTACAAATCTAATCTTTTGAAAACAACCAGATGCCAAAATTTTAATTTTGTGATAATTTTTGTAATTTTACATCAAAATAACACTATTACGTACGATAATGAAATCAAACAATTAATGTATCTGTCTCATTATTATTACAGATATATCTATGTAATTATTTATTTATTTATTTATGTGAGTGTGAAATGTTTTCAATAAAAAATTCAAAAACGTTCCGTTTACAATAATAAGGCAAATGTTATTTTCAAAAAACATGTTAATAACGGAGTAACGGGGAAAGAGCCGCAGTTAAAGTAGCAGTCACGTTTCAAATGACAATCGCAGTTTAAGTAGCAGTCACAGTTTGGCTAACGGTCTAACGGTATTGTGATTTCAAGTATCAATCACAGTTCAAGTAGCAGTCACAGTTGAGATTTTAAGTAGCAATCACGATTTAATTAACAGTAGCAGTAAAAGTTGAGATTTTAAGTAACAATCACGATTTAATTTACAGTAGCAGTTGCGGTTAAATCCGTCTATTAGTAACAGTAGCGAACTGTGATTTTTCAATACCTGTCAAAAATCATAGGTACGTGAAATATCGCCCATCTCTACTATGTACTAATCATTTTAAAATAATAATAATATTTTAATAGCACCTTTATTGTCCAACGGAAAAAAACAATACAGGACACTTTACAATAATTAAAATTAACTATTAAAAATAAAACTACATACGTGATAAATAAAAAATTAAACATATAAAACTAAAAAGAATTGAAACTAAAAGCTAACAAACGGCTGACAGAGAAGAAACATCGAAGAAAAAAAAATAATAAGAGCAGTTAAAATGCTAAACTTCTGGTAATCTACAACCTGAGTCTTATTAAGATTAAAAAATAAAAAAAACAAATTCGTTACTGAAGCAACTAGAATAAGGTAATTTTTTTCAAAAAAAAATTCGCTTAATTTTTATAGCTTTATCTTAATAAAACTTTCGTATGAAAAAATAATAATATTTATTAAAAATATAATGTATTCTGGATACGCCTTAATATAAATAAATCTATTCTTATTTTAGCCAATTAGTTTAGTTTCATTTTGAACTAATTGTGGAAGTTTTGATTTGAAACATTTGAAATAAATGTTCATTTGTTTCACACATTAGCTACTAATAATGAATTAAGCGTTACTTGTGTTTTGATCGTTTCATTATCATCCAAGTAGAAGTGTACCCCAAGGGCCAAAACAGAGTGCCCTTATGTTCTCAACTTGTATTGTATTATATAGTATAGGGTTTATCATCTTGAGTATCATTTTATACGCATTGCTAAAATGTGTATTTATTTATTATTGTTGTGCTGGCATGAATAAACTAACTAACTTACTTACTATCACGAACATAAAAAATTGTGATTTATTAAACATATAAATAAAAAAAATAAAAAAATAAAAAATTTGAAAATGATCGAAGCTCGAGTCACTAAGGAATTAAGTGTGGTATTAAAAAATAAACTGTTTTATTTAAAGCTTCCATCATTGATTGAAACAAGTTATTTTTAGGTCTTAAAAGCGAGAATTATAATAATTTGTTTATTCGTAGCACTGTATCCTCCTGAATAAATAGCATATAAATCGACCAATTAATTATTGTTTGAAATCATTCATACTCGCCATAGCGTTCAGTGTAAAGGAACGCATGCATCGAAAATATGACAGGATATGCTGACAAATAAATGAAAGCAAAGCACACAGATGTGCGAAGAACATCAACCTACGATACATTTATGTTCACTATAAGCTCACCCGAACGACTATTTTATGGGCAAGGGCAGCTTCGCAATAATTAATATATTTAGACGTTTTGACTTGGTTTTTCATGAAATTATTTCTTACACTAGTATTTTTTTTTTCGTAAATTAGATTCAAGACGGGGCAGAAAAATTGATGGTTAGCGGAAAGACAACAATTTCCAGTAAACAAAAGCTCGTAGTTTACACACAAGTCACACGTCTAATGATTGTTTTCCTTTCAAGAAGAAATGTATGTTTTCGGGGCGAAAATGTTACTAATTTCAAGATATTTACGCGGCAACTAATGATGCGCCTGTACACGCTAGCTCGACACCTATTCAAAATTTCAACAAAAGGAAAACACCAGGTTATTCATGAGGTTTCTTGCTATAAAAGTATGCTGAACTAAATTTAAATAAAACAGAAAAATTAGGTGAAAATTTTAGATGTCGAAATTGGCCGAACGCGCGCGATTGGACAGCTATTCCTCGGCACCTCGGTATAATATTAAAAAAACGGAAAACGGGGGTTGTTCGTGAGGTTTCTGGCTACAAAAGTCTAGTGAACTAAATTTTGAGAAAACAGAAAAATGAGATGTCCAAATTGGCCCAGCTTGTGTGATTGGGCAGCTATTCCTCCGCACTTGTGCACAATATAAAAAAAAAAACGAAAACCAGGAGGTTATTTGTGAAACATTTGGCTACAAAAGTAGGCCAACCCCATCGCTCTAACGTTTTTCATAAGCGAGCAATTAAATAAATTCAACATCAAAGTGCAGAAATAATAAAAAATCAAAGTGTCAAATTGCACGATAACCATAGCTTGCAGAAGAAAACTGATTCCAGATTTGAAATCAGCATTGTCAAAATACCCAGTTAAAACATCTCATGCAATAGGAAATATCTTTTTTTTTTGTTGCCCAGTGTAATAAGTAAAATGTAATATAATCTTTAATCATCGACAGTATTGAAAAACAACACGATTATTAGTATTATGTGTATTATAGAATATTGTGTAGAAATATTAAAGCTTCTATAAGCGCGTGCAACTTTTATTGTAGCGCAAACCAAATAAAACGAAATCTC
Organism: Ocypus olens; assembly: GCA_910593695.2. Taxonomy (NCBI): domain Eukaryota; kingdom Metazoa; phylum Arthropoda; class Insecta; order Coleoptera; family Staphylinidae; genus Ocypus; species Ocypus olens. Next base: position 2,390,481 of record OU343057.1, on the reverse strand, counting down.
TCAGTAAGAACTCCGCGCACCAACAAAGTTATAATGGTCGGACAGCATTTAGTCCCATACATAAATATATCCTTTATGTTAATAATAAGTATTTCAGGAACTAGTAGATTGGAGCTTATTTTAACAACGACAAAGGCTCCAACAATGGACAGGCTTTTCAAAAGAGCAGAGCGCGCAAAATGTGCTTTTTAGTGCGGCTTAATAAAGTCGCCGAGCACTAATTATGTCGCAGTTCTTTTATGCAAATTGCGATAATGCATCGATGGTGCTAGTTAATGAATGAATGAAATTAACAACAGGTCATAAAGTTGGATGAGTTCACCGCAAAAGCTATTATAAACAATAGTGAAAAAGCGGTACTAGATTGTTACTCCACACTATTATCAAAGGGCGTTTGAAAAATTTAATGGGGGCTTTTATTTCGGTTTTTATATGTGGCTGTAATGCATTAATTATCACCTGTAATTTAATTAGTCTGGAAAGGGAAATTACTGCGGAAGGGATGCAAATAGAATAATGATAATAAGTGTATTATATAGTCTCGGAATAATACATAAATTTGATATTAAGCGAAAATTCTGCATAGTTTATCATTTATTTTAATTTACTAAGGAGGTCGAATTTCAAAATCACTTTATTGTGACTAGTTTGATTTTATTCGGATATTATCAAACAATATACAGTATATTCGATTAAATTTTTAGGTTGGTAACCATTTTGCGCGTACAGTGTTGCCACGTTTACTCCGTACCGGAATTTTGTCCAGAATCGATCGGTTCTCTAAATCATATATGAGGCAGTCGATAAAAGGACATTATGCGAAAGAGTTTAAAATTACTAAAAGTTTGAATGTTGGTGGTTATTACGATAACTTCTTAAGTTGAATGGCTTAGTGACGAAAGTACACTAAAAAGTTGAGATTTACGTGTTAAGGCACATCGATAAAAATTAACGCGGATATTACCTCAAATTTTATTAAGCATTAAACTCCAGAGAGGGATATAAAAGAAAGGAGAACGCGAGCGGATTTTATTTCCTGTTGTGGGTGCTCATGAAGAGCGTGCTGGTTGCTAATTTATAACCAGAAAGTTGTGAATTTAATTAATACTTTTTCCGCGACAAATTAATTAATTGTCGATAAATAGCCAAGTCCGCAGGTTTTGTAGGACGATTGTTGCAGCAGATTTTATATCGCGATATGTATGCAGGACAGTTTGTTTAACTAGTTAATATTAATGGGCTGTATCTCTTGTTATCTGCATAATCAACAAAACTCGTAGGATTGGACTACACTAATGGCGATCAGTCGCAGCCAACCTGCAGTTCCGAACTATGAGTGATCAAGCTTTCTGTTCAATATTGTTTACGCTGGAGGGTTCTACTTCGTTATACATGTTGAATTATATAATAAAACAATTTTCATTTATTGTTTGATAATGTCCGAATAGGACGAAATCACAATAAAGTGAAAAATTCGTGATACCAGCAAAGTCTCTTTAGTAATTTTCATTTTGTTTTGTATAATGTAAATATTTATTCGCGTGATGCTTACCGTCTGCAGTTATCGAAATTATTAACACATCCACTGCGGCTACGATTTTTGCGTGACTACGGGTCATATAAACCCCGTACAGTGTGTTACTGGAAACCGAGTGGAGTTAATCGATACCATTGATTAATATTAATCTGTGATCGATACCAAAAAATAATAGATTCAATAAAACGAAATATAGCCTGTATATATGAATATTCAACCTGTTCGTAACTCTGCAAGCAAAATTAAGTCTTACTAAGACTATAAACAAATAACTTATTGAAACAACTACTTCCCTGGCTAGTGCCAAATAATAATTCCGTCTCAAAATATAACCAAGTTACAACCTCCACCCGTATTGAATTCTAGTCCGCCAAATACGGGACGCATATACCCCGTAAGGTAGTGAACGTGTTAAAAGAATTATCGAGTGAGGTATTGTGATTTTTGATGGTATTCTGAGGGCAGATCGTTAGTCATGGTCATGGTCGACGACGGGACACATATGCCCCGTAACGTAAAATTAGTAGGGGCAGTGTGAATGCATTTATTATGTGATATGACATAAACTAATAAATTTATTTTTATTCATATACGGAATGGGGAATCGATCATGTATAAATTTTCTTCGGATCGTGATTGGTTCACGCATGCTATTTTATATAAAAATAGAAACAACGAAAGTTTATTTGAAGAAAAATAACAATTTAATAACAGCTCGTAAATACATTCCCTACATATCGCCTTTTAGCTTAAAGCTCAAAGGTCTTCAAACAAACAAATCAACATAAACACTTGCTAATAGTTTATTGTTTTTAATTTTTCATGCAGCCTGAAAGTTCAAATAATTTTTAATGTCGGCAAAGCATCAACAACCGGCCGATAACTGATAACCCCAATAACAAATTCTAAATATGCGTAACTATTGATTTATAACATTTAATTGCACATGTTTAAAGTGCATTTTCATTTTGTAATAAAAAACCATCAGGCGGATGCCGCGGCTGTTAATTGATGTGCTACAATGTAATATTACTGCATATGAATTTTAGAATAAAATTTACGCTTGCAGCTGCAAATCGAGCGAAGCACTTTCATCGATATTCCAATAATTGATGGCATTACTGCATATTTTTTAGTTAATGAGGTAATCAACATTCATGAACGGAGCTTATCGTAGTGGTAATGAGTCCCATTTTGTAATGACATAATTCTTGCTATCTTATCGCCGCGTGCGCATCGTTTATTGAAACAAAACGTTGTTTTGCTTTTATGGTATTTTACAATACATACAGTTCTTATTTGAATAAACTGGTATTTATCTTCGACGTCAATAAACGCCTTTTTTACAAAATCTAATCTCACTCCAGATAATGAAGGGTAAATGGTCATCTATCTTATGCAAATGGGACTAGAAAGTGATGAAAGATTACACGTATTTCCAAGTGTACACTGACCAGTAGAATATATTAATCACATTGAAATGTTCAATATTCGGGAATCGAGAAACAAATCCACAAATAATTTTTAGAAAGAAATTAAATAATAATTACTATAGACATGGAGTATGCTACATGAAAAATACTCAGAATTTTACGTAGAATCCATAAATGCAACAAAAAATGGGGGTTCACGTTGAAAAATTTTAACTTAGGGGTCGTATCTCGATTTTGGGACACCCTGTACATTTGAATTTTATCTCAAAAAATGCGCGTTGAAAAATAATAATACACGTGTCCGAGTATTTTTCTGTAAGAAAATGCCCTGAATTTTAATCGAATTTATTCCTTACTTTATGTACACAGTGTATACTCCTAAAGGCAAGAGCCCCAAAGTGCGAGATCTCAAAAACTGTAATAGGTTGAGGGTTGAAATTTTCACGAAAAATCACAAATAATTCAAGAACAAGACCATTAAAATTTTAACCCCCTCCGACCACCCCTTCAAAAAAGGGTTGCCAACCCCTCAAAAATATGTTTCCAGTTTTTATTTTTTTCCCGAAAGTCGCAAACTTCCTCAAGGGGCCCGTGAAATCCGCGATTTTTTAAGTTACCTAATAACTACAGGGTGATTTTTTGAAAATCGATTTTTGACGATGCAGAGGTTCGCGTCAAAACTATCTCCTCCCTGGATTTTTGAGCTGGAAAACCGGGACTAGGCTCAAAAAATCCCCAATGCATTGGGACACAAAGGTTACTATAGGAAATTGGGGTGCGACCTGCGGTTGTGACCCCTCAGCCAATTTTCTAAAAAACCACATTTCGGACGCTTCCGGAAAAAAGGGCGCGCTTGCCCTTACGATTGCGACTTTAATTTTCATAGAGTTTTGTAGAACTAGCTCGCCTCTACATTTTATGTCTCTTACGAATTTTGGACATCTCTAATCCTCGAGGAGTTATTTAAAGAAAACCACCCCCAAAGTGCTAGATCTCAAAAACTGTAATAGGCAAAGGGTTGAAATTTTCACGAAAAATCACAAATAATTCAAGAACAAGACTAATAAAATTTCAACCCCCCCCGACCACCCCTTCAAAAAAAGGGTTGCCAACCCCTCAAAAATATTTTTTTTTCTTTCTGAAAGCCGCAAACGTCCCCTAGGGGCCCGTGAAATCCGCAATTTTTTAAGTTACCCAATAACTACAGGGTGATTTTTGAAAATCGATTTTTGATGATGCAGAGGTTCACGCCAAAACTATCTTCTCCCTGGATTTTTGAGCTGGAAAACCAGGACTAGGCTCAAAAAATCCCCAATGCATCGGGACACAAAAGTTACTATAGGAAATTGGGGTGCGACCTGCGGTTGCAATCCCTCAGCCATTTTTCTAAAAAATCACATTTCGGACGCTTCCGGAAAAAAGGGCGCGCTTGCCCTTACGATTACGACTTTAATTTTCATAGTGTTTTGTAGAACTAACTCGTCTCTACATTTTATGTCTCTTACGATTTTTTGACATCTCTAACCCTCGAGGAGTTATTCAAAGAAAACCACCCCTGATTTCAATAAAAAAATTCTACAGCGGCCATTTTTAATCCGTTAATTGAAATGCTATTCGGAATTGCATTCTGCGTCGAAAAGGTGAGGGCTATATTTTTCGTTTACGATCTACGGCCGATTTTCGATGGGAAATAAAATAATAATTCTGTAGATACTGATTTTGAATTATCTTTACAACATAAGAGCAGTTTTTAGCGGAATTTTCTTTATGCAAAAACGTTCGATAAGAGCGTATAAAAAAGCTGTTTGTATAATATCCGACTGATGTATGTATGCATTTCAGATTTAATCGTGTGAAGTAAAAAGATATCCTCCCTTAATGTTCGTACATTATGCATTCGGCTTGCTTGGGAAATTTATTAACTATAGATGTATCTGGTGCCCCTCAAATTTCAATAAAAACAAATGCGTTTTATATACTTTTTACTTTGTTTTATAATGTTTCCTGTGGAAGTTTTACGGCATCGGAAAGTTGGGAGGACATTCGAAGTTTTTTAGCCGTGGATAGTGATTTAAAACGAGATGTGGCAATATTTATTTCCGCTCTTAGCGAATAAAGGTTAGAAATTGTGAAGGTTCGATAAAATCAATTTCACATTGTTAAAACTACCATCACGTTCATTATCAAAAGTTTATAGATATAGTTTGATCAACGGATCTTTACGTGTGCGTCATTACCGAAAACGGACGACATTATTGCGCCTCATGTAACTTATCGTAGAGGGAGTAAACGCATAAAAATATTGTCGAAACTTATGTATGTCATGCACGCAAAGATCCATTGAACAAAGTATAACAAATAGTTAGTTTTTGTAAGGTCAAATTTTGTATATTTAAAGGCTGTATTTCGTTTGTATTAAATTAATATAAAGTTCCGGTGACCCAGAAAAAACGCTTCAAGAATAAATGAGACATAATGTAAATATTGAAAATCGCTACTCCGAACATCCCCTCTACGAGGATTAATTTTATGAGCCTGGACCGAATTATTTCCAACAAAAGAATTCGTCCGTACTTGATCATCAAAGGAACAATTTAAAATCGAAGAAATATACGTGCTGATCTACTAGAATCGTGATGGTGTTGCGGTTTAAAACGTAATATTGAATCGGTTCAGGGACGGTTGGCTGTACAAGCTCACCCTTTCGAACTGATCTCTTAATTAAAAAGATGCGCGGAAGGTACTAATTACAGTAAACCACTAGAGAAGTAATTATTTGCCAGCAAACAGACTCGAGAAAAATTAAATAAATCTGCAAACAAGGAGGAGATTGGGGATTACAGGATCACAGTCTAATTAGTTTTCAGCGGCCAGACGGCGAAAGATAGTTTCAATAAATTGTGAATTTGCAAAATCGGCGAATCACGCCGTCCTTTAACTCCAAATGAAAAAAGTCGGCTGGGTTTTAATGAAACATTTTAACACCATAAATTTCAGCGTCTGTGTATATATTTATAGCCAAATTGTATGTAGGATACGGCGCCGTATACTGATTGTCACTGAAATCCGTCTGCTAACATTAACCAACTATAAAACTGATCAAACGCTAAGGAAACCCTCTACATCGCACACCCTATAACTCATTACCATATATCTATATACATGTGCTTACTAGCTCCACCTTACAACTGCGGATGCATGGATAATTTCATTTCCTCTTTGGTGTAATATTACTGAAACCACTTTCACATTCATGTAAGCCAATTTGAGCTTTTTTCAATATCTTGAAATGTCTACAATCATATTTTATCCGATAGTTTTGGTTTTATTCAATAATAAATTAATTGAAAAACTAAACTGGAATTTTAATCGAATGGAAACGCCTAAAAACGATTAAATGATAGTTTTCTTCAATTTTTTTTTTCAATTCGAAGAGCTCGTTCTAAACACTATTTGTCTATAAAAAAGTTTTGTAGGACTTCCAGAAACCAAGATACGCAAAATGACTTTTTTTGTAAATACTGCTTAAATCGACTGGAAACGCCTAAAAAACGATTGAATTAAATTTTTCTTGAAAAATGTTTTTTGTTTTTTTTTTCAAGTCTAAGAGCTCATTCTGAACACTATTTTTCTATAATTTTTTTTTGTGGGACTTCTAGGAACTGAGATACGCAAAATGACTTTTTTTGTAAATAATGCTAAAATCGACTGGAAACGCCTAAAAAACGATTGAATTACATTTTTCTTGAAAAATGTTTTTTGTTTTTTTTTCAAGTCGAAGAGCTCATTCTGAACACTATTTGTCTATAATTTTTTTTATGGGACTTCAAGGAACTGAGATACGCAAAATGACTTTTTTGGTAAATAATGCTTAAATCGACTGGAAACGCCTAAAAACGATTGAATTAAATTGTTCTTCAACAAATTTTTTTTTCAAGTCAAAGCTCATTCTGAACACTATTTGTCTATAATTTTTTTTTGTGGGACTTCTATGAACTGAGATACGCAAAATGACTTTTTTGTAAATAATGCTTAAATCGACTGGAAACGCCTAAAAAACGATTGAATTCAATTTTTCTTGAGATTTTTTTTTAAGTCCAAGAGCTCATTCTGAACACTATTTGTTTATAAATTTTTTTGTGGGACTTCTAGGAACTGAGATACCCAAAATGACTTTTTTCGTAAATACTGCTTAAATCGACTGGAAACGCCTAGCAAACGATTAAATTAAATTTTTCTTCAAAAATGTTTGTATTATTTTTTTCATGTTTAAGAGCACATTCTGAACACTATTTACAATTTTTTTTGTAGGATTTGTTGGGAGCCGAATGGAAAAAAAGTTTTTAGGTTTCACGGAATTTCTTTTTGAAGCTAAATCTTTCGGTTTAATAAAATTTGAATCGAGGGAAAGTTCTTTGGTTTCTCTGAATTTCGTTTTAAAGCTACATCTTTCAGTTTAATCAAATTTGAAATTATGATTCACTGAAGTTCGTTTTGAAACTACATCTTTCGGTTTAATAAAATTTTAATGGAACGAAAGTTCTTAGGTTTCACTTAATTTCGTTTTGAGGCTACATTATTCGGTTAAATAATGCATTTTAATTTGTATAATGAAGCCGTTTTGAAGAGAAAGTGAAACATTAAGTACTACCAAATTTTTGTGAAAAATGTATTAAAATTTAGATAAAGATTTAAAAGTGACGGTTTTCAAACACCTCCAAAAATTGCAGCTTTATGTCACGGACGGATTCAGTTTTGTTGTAATAATCGTTATTTGTTACGATATACACTTAACGGTAAAAGGAAAATATTGTTTTATAGTTGATAATAAATATAGGTATATGTGAAAAATATTTTTGTTAGTCAAAATAGCTAAAAAAAATTTTTTTTTTTCGGAAAAGCGGTAATTTTTTTTTTATAATAAATATGTTTGGCACAATTTTGCCACTAACGCATGTGCGTGTGCGTTAAGGGGTTAACTGAATTCTGAATTAGAATCCTAACAAATACTACCTCAGCCATATTTTTACACACAATTTATTATAATAAAGGACAATACCAAGTCCATAGTTTTTGAATAATAAAAAAAAAATGTTAACTGTTGTCTAATCACCAAATTTCAAAATAATAAAAACGTCTTCGTACGCTCTCGCCAAGAGAATTCCTTTGCATAAAATCAAATACTACCTCAGCCATATTGTTATTTACAATTTTTTATAATAAAAACAATATCAAATCCATAGTTTTTGAATAATAAAAAAAATGTTAACTGTTGTCTAAGTACCAAAATTCTAAATAATTAAAACGTCTACGTACGCTCTCGCCAAGAGAAAAATACTACCTCAGCCATATTGTTATTTACAATTTATTATAATAAGGGACATAAAATCCAGTTTTTGAATAATAAAAAATGTGACTGTTGTCTAATTACCAAATTTTAAAATAATTAAAACGTCTTCATACGCTCTCGCCAAGATAAAAATACTACCTCAGCCATATTGTTATTTACAATTGATTATAATAAAGGACATCAAATCCAGTTTTTCAATAATAAAAAAATTGTGACTGTTGTCTAATTACCAAATTTTAAAATAATTAAAACGTCTTCGTACGCTCTCGCCAAGAGAAAAATACTACCTCAGTCATATTATTATTTACAATTTATTATAATAAAGGACATCCAAAGTTTTTGAATAATAAAAAAAATGTGACTGTTGTCTAATTACCAAATTTTAAAATAATTAAAACGTCTTCGTATGCTCTCGCCAAGAGAAAAATACTACCTCAGCCATATTGTTAATTACAATTTATTATAATAAAGGACATCAAATCCAAAGTTTTTGAATAATAAAAACATTGTGATTATTGTCTAATTACCAAATTTTAAAATAATTAAAACGTCTTCGTACGCTCTCGCCAAGAGAATTCCTATATATAAAATAAAAAAAGACTATTGAAGATATTATATATCTTCAACGCATTAAATCCCGCAACGTTTCTCTGAAATATTAGATGCGGTTGGAATTTCTACGAACGGACACGTGAAGTCGTACAACATCTGAGCGATTATAGTGTTGACATTTATTAATGGCCGTAATGATGGAAATAATACTAAAAATTTCAGTTTCTCGCGTGATCTAAAAATCATTTTCCACATCCCGTGGTAATGCATCATTTTTTTTAAATGCCATAAATATAAAACACTTACACACACTTAACGCAGAGAGATAATACATTTATTGAGACACTTTTACAAATGACCTCAACAGGCAATTGACCTGAGGTCTTTAAGACTGAAACATCCTGAACATCTACGAGTAATAATTTTTGAGTACATCGAATGAATTTTATAGTGTTTCAAACATTTTTGATCAGTAGCACAAAATTATTCGTAAATTGAAGTATCTAAATATAAGTGATATTTATGTGGTAAGTAAAACACGTGTGTTGAGAATTGTCACAAATTTTAATGTCGAAGTACTGCGACATATGTTTCGCCACACAGTGGCTTCATCAGGCAGATGATTAATGGTTCACCATTGATGAAGCCACTGTGTGGCGAAACATATGTCGCAGTGTTTCGACATTAAAATTTGTGAAAATTCTCAACACACGAGTTTTACTTACCACATATATTATGGAATTTCACCAAGTAACAGTCTCATCAATCCAATATTTAAGTGATATTTTATTTTGGGAACTATTACATAAACTGTAAATAAATTAGATATTTATTTAGCATACTTTGAGTTAGGCAACTTATTGTTCATACATGTCCACTTGGACGCCACTGTCTATAGAGCGGCACATACCTATAAGTATGAAGCGGCATGCGGTACGATATTCTTTGGCTTTGCATTGTTAATTTTTTTCTGATACGTGCAAAGTTGGTTATTGCCTAATTTAAACGGCCACTTTTAACATTTCATTCAAATTTGAACAGTCCGTTCACCGTGAAATGAGCCCGCCGTTGGACCTTAAAGTGCGGCATAATCAGACTTACGGAGTGTAGGAAACGGTCTGATGGAAGTCATTCAACGTAAACCATTCGTCTGGTTTCGATCCATCACATATATTTTACGTCGTGGAAAATGGAACAATTATGTATTTTTATAGGTTTTGCATCATCGACATCATAAATTCATATACAGGGTGTTACAAATTTGATGCATTAGGGTTTGCAGACCAGACAAGTTAAATTTCCCGCCGAAAAATCTGGGGAATTTGATCGCTCCAAGTTCATACTTATAAAATTAATAAAGAGTAACCAGATCTGACACGTATTTATTCGGGCAGCGTCGTGCGTCATATTTTGCAATTGTATTAAAAAAATCATCGATTTTAGTTTTTTTTTTATTTTCTGTTTCATAGACATCACATATCAGGGATCTGAGGGATTTTCTTTTCATATGATCAGTTGTACCAGCATGCATATTTGGTTGCCTACCTATCAATCTGCAACCATTGTTACTCACTCTGTATAAGAGATAGAGAGTTGGTGAAATTAAAGCAAAGTTGCGCATTTCAATGTTGAATAATTTGCTAAAAAGAAATTTAAAATGTTCCTACTAAAGGGTTTTCCAATAAGAGGTTTCATTTTGAATAGCCCGCTATCACTTTTGCAGCTGTCATCTCTTGACATTTAACAAGTAAAAACTATGCCATTAGTAAAAATGCAACGATACACGCTTCAACAACGCATTGAAATTATTAAAATTCACTACAGAAATGGTGAAAATTTTGCAGTCACATTTCGCCAAACTAAAGCACTTTTGGGTCGTCGTGAAGCACCTTCTCGACCAGTCTGATGATCAGGTAATCGTATACATGAAGAGTGAATATGCATATTAGAAGTGTTTGATAAAATAGTCTGTTAGTACGTAGCAAGGTATTTTATGGAGGAGCGAATGTGTCGTATTTGCCAAAGTCCGCAAAAGAAAAACTAGTTTGGGTGTTAATAACCATGACAGTAAACCCGCCTCGATAAAAGTTCAATATTAAACTTTAGGAACAATATAAAATATAAAACTAGCCGAACTCCGAAAAGGGAATATTAAAAGTATTAAAACATCTGGTTCATTATAATGATAAATGTTTCCAAGTTGAAGGAATTGTGTAAATTTTCCGAATGTGACCATAAAGTAGCTTCTTCCATAATTTATTGGGTATAAAACGTGTTTTGGTGTTACAAGAATTTATACGCCATATGTGATGCCGGAGCACGCGTTTGATAAAGTGGAAATAATTCGAGTAGTTATTTAAAAAAATGTAATTTATAAGAGTTGTAAATTCGCGTGATATATTGTCGGAGCAGTGGTTGTCGAATCTGCAGTGAAACTTGAAATGACAAGTAATAACTAACCGCTGGAAGGCGTCAGGTGGACGGTATTGCCACTCAAAGTGCTAAAGTACTTACAACTTGGTGCTGATCGATGGTTTCCCCGGATTACGTATCTTATTGGCATTAATCTATCCCAAGACCGACTATTTCCCTATGCATGGCATAGCGTGCGCATAGGTAGAAAGCGATGATGATGATGGTCTACGATTACTCATACTAAATGAAGGTATATTGCGGTGGTGGAACGCGTACAAGTCGGCCCGCGGGGTGTCTAATTCATAAATAATATCCCGTGTGCAGGTGTCGTCCCCGTTCTGCCGAATGCTAATTTAACGACTATAATTGCATTGTACCCTATGCATAAGGTTGAATTATTAAGGATGGTCTGCCTGTTCGCAGCTAGAACCGAATTGAAAACACAAATTACACACGTGAAAGAAACAATGATGCAGCGTTTAACTTCTTTCACTGAGTTGACATAAAACCAGGGCATACCGTGCCGACAGATTAATTATTAATTGCCGCAGACGTTCAATTAAAGTTGAACCTCGTAGCAAAAAGGTTATTGTCTGGACAAGTCGTTCCCTAAAACATTAACTTCAGCCTTTATAAATGAAGCAGTTATTATTGTGGACAGTGTTTGATTTGACTGGTGGTAGAGCTCTAGCTGCGACGGAGTAATGTGTAGACGTTATATGCTTCATTAACCCCAACGAGTAATTCTAATAAATGAAGCCTTGTCTGTAATATGATAATATCTTGTTTTGTGTTAAACGGAATGTGTCGCGAAATATGTGTACAGATACGATACCGAATGGACTGTTTAGATCCGCTAAACTTATTGGAGTTGGGCCCAAGTTAAATGTTATTCCAACTTCCAAACTTTTAATAACACACACTATTTTCCTTATATATCCCATATCCAATGATCGCAGATCTGTAATTTAATTCAATCAATCATTACAATATCCTGTTAAAACCTCCTCCATTATAAGAAAAATTGAAGCGTAGCCAGAATCAAAGCTAGTGAACCAATGGCTGGCTGCACTTAGCCCGCGTTCTTTACTTCAAAGTACACTCGTACAATGCTGGCGTCCATATTTCCATAAAGTCCTCCAGGACTAGTAGTGGTAATGGATAGACACGCTCCCGAGTTTGTACGACTTGTTTATATACACGAGGGTACACGAAAAAATCATATCATATTCCAACATGTGGTTCAACTCAACCTTAATGCCACGTCTCAACTAACTTAATTAGTGTTTTAAGGAACTTCCTCAATGGCATTTTAGACACCTTTTTGCAGCGTAAGTAACCGCACGGCAACTGTCTTATAATAAGGTCTACTACACTCTTGCAGGTTAGTTATTTATGATGCATTTTTCGAGCCCTGCACTACGCTATAAATCACACCTTACAATTTCATGAATTTCTTAAAATAATATAAATTTAGCTTGAGTGCTTTGTTGTGTATGTATTTTTAAACGGCGTGCATTCTTCCTCAGACAACATCATTCCATTTTTACTCTGCACACAATAATGCATCGCGCAATGCCGGGTTTCAATTTATTTAAAAAATAAATGGACAAATAACAAACACAGTATTCCAGTAATTAATTTACTACGATTTCATTGATCATATAATGAGGATTAAATTAGTTGCATAAGTTAGATTTTTCAACAGCTTTGCTGAAATTTGTAATTCAATTAGTGAACATTCTTAAAATTATGTTGTAATTAGCATGCCTTAATTTTTTGCTGAAAATAAAAATATGCTAATTTAAGCACTACTTACGAAAAAAGTCATTTTGCGTATTTCGGTTCCTGGAAGTCCCACAATTTTTTTTTATAGACAAATAGTGTTAAAAAAACAAAAAAAAACAAAAAATATTTCAGTTCCTGGAAGTCCCACAACTTTTTTTTACAGACAAATAGTGTTCAAAATGAGCTCTTCGACTTTGAAAAAGACAAAAAAAATGTTTTGAAAAAAAATTAATTCAATCGTTTTTTAGGCGTTTCCAGTCGATTGAAACACTACTTATGAAAAAAAGTCATTTTGCGTATTTCGGTTCCTGGAAGTCCCACAATTTTTTTTATAGACAAATGGTGTTAAAAAAACAAAAAAAAACAAAAAATATTTCAGTTCCTGGAAGTCCCACAACTTTTTTTTACAGACAAATAGTGTTCAAAATGAGCTCTTCGACTTTGAAAAAGACAAAAAAAATGTTTTGAAAAAAAATTAATTCAATCGTTTTTTAGGCGTTTCCAGTCGATTGAAACACTATTTATGAAAAAAAGTCATTTTGCGTATTTCGGTTCCTGGAAGTCCCACAATTTTTTTTTATAGACAAATAGTGTTAAAAAACACAAAAAAAACAAAACAAAATATTTCGGTTCCTGGAAGTCCCACAACTTTTTTTTTATAGACAAATAGTGTTCAAAATGAGCTCTTAGACTTTGAAAAAGACAAAAATAAATGTTTTGAAAAAAAAATTAATTCAATCGTTTTTTAGGCGTTTCCAGTCGATTAAAACACTATTTATGAAAAAAAGTCATTTTGCGTATCTCGGTTCCTAGAAGTCCCACAATGTTTTTTTAGACAAATTAAGTTCAGAATGTGCTCTTAGACTTGAAAAAAAAAATGTTTAAAAAAAAATTTAATTCAATCGTTTTTTGTGCGGTTCCAGTCGATTTAAGCACTATTTACAAAAAAAAGTCCCATCAAAAAAATATAGACAAATAGTGTTCAGAATGAAAAACCTTGTAAATCAATTATTGCAAGATAACGTGAATACATTCATAACATCATACATTAAAAAAAAAAACTTCAAAACATTGCTTTAAACGAAATGTGTGTTAAATATTAAATCTACGCTTTGTAACATTTCTTGTGCTTAATGTGCCGACTTTAGCTGAAAGTTTAAATAAGTTCCCATTTGTGCTCTATTGTATCCCTAATTTCAACGATGGGCCATTTCGGTCATTTTTTGCAAAAATGCAAAAAAAAGATGTTGAGTCTCAGAAAGATTTGAAAAAATTTATGGCGGTTCCTAATGACGTAACGAAATGTGTAGAGTAATGATTTTTTCCAGAAAAAAATTTCTTTCATAATTTCAACGTTTCACGATTTTGGCCATTTTTCCATCAAGAAAAAAATACATGAAAAAAATGTTGGGACTCAGAAAGATTTGAAAAAATTCATGACGGTTCTTAATGACGTGAAGAAGCGTATAGAGTAATGATTTTTCCCAGAATATATTTTTTTTCATCATTTCAACGTTTCACAATTTCGGCCATTTTCTCCATAATATTATTCAAGAAAAATCTGAACGGCCGTAGCGGCTAAACAAAGAATCCAAATCGAACGCAGTATCAAATCTGTGCTCCTTGGATCCTAATTGGTCGGACTCAATAAAAATTTCCTATAAAAAAAAACACTAGTTCTATTCAGGGTTTCTATATATCACTTTAAAGATCCTTTCAATTCCCTTCAGAAGATGCACTTGCACAACCTCAAATGTAAATTTTATACCCGTGACGCGTTCGCAAAAAAAAAACTCGAAAATGGAAAAAATCGAAAAAATTAACTTTTTTTAATAATTATCGTAGACCATTAAAGTATACCTTCTTTTCATCAGAAGAACGAACTAAATCGATTGGCGTTAAAAAATTTCAGCTAACTTGAAAAGCAAAAAAAATCAGCGTGTCACCATTGAAAATTTTCAAAAAAAGTAGATTTTTCCATACTTTGATCGGCCGTAGCGGCTAAACGAAAACTCCAAATTGAACGCGGTTTTCAAATCTGTGCTCCTTGTGTGTAAATTAGTCGGATTCTATTAAAATTAGCGATTTTAAATTTTTGACGAAAACCTGAAAAACTACCCAAGGGTCCCCCCTTCTTACTTTTGCTCAAAAATTGGCTTTGAAATAATTTCCTGAGGAAACCACTGGTTCGATTTAGGATTTCTACACATCACTGGAAAGATCCCTTCAAGACGTTTTGGAAAGTACACTTTCGCAAGAACAAATGTCAATTTTAAGCTCGTGATGCGTTCGCAAAGAAAACTCGAAAATGGAAAAAATCGAAAAAATGAACTTTCTTAATAATCATCGTAAACCTTTATGTAATACCTTTTCTTCATCAGAAAAACGAGATAAATCGATTGGCGTTAAAAAATTTCAGCTAAAAAAATTGGCAAAAAAGTTAGCAAGTCACCATGAATTTTATAGAAAATTTTGAAAAAAGTCGATTTTTGCAGGCTTTGAACGGCCGTAGCGGCTAAACGAAAACTCCCAATCGAACGCGGATTTCAAATCTGTGCTCCTTGGGTGCTTATTAGTCGGATTCAATTAAAATTGGCGATTTTGAATTTTTGACGAAAACCTGAAAAACTACCCAAGGGTCCCCCCTTCTAACTTTTTCACAAAAATTGGATTTAAAATGATTTTCTGAAGAAGCCACTGTTTCGATTCGGGGTTTCTATGCATGACTGGAAAGATCCTTTCAAGACCCTTGAGGAAATGTATTTGCACAACCTCAAATGTCAATTTTAAGCCCATAACGCGTTCGCAAAGAAAACTCGAAAATGGAAAAAATCGAAAAAATCAACTTTCTTAATAATTATCGTAAACCTTTATGTAATTTTCTTCATCAGAAGAACGAAAAAAATCGATTGGCGATAAAAAAATTCAGCTAAAAAAATTGGGAAAAAAGTTGGCAGGTCACCATGAATTTTATAGAAAATTTTGAAAAAAGTCGATTATTCAGACTTTGAACGGCTGTAGCGGCCAAACGAATAAAATAATTCAATAAACTGTATTTATTATTATTATTCATGTAATTTCACAATTATTGAATTCTCACTCGGCCCCGACATGCTTTTTTTAATTTTTTTAATAAACATTACCTTTAACTGAGGCGTATCGGAATAAAACCAGTCTTGGGCGCAATTGAACAAATAATCTGGGAAAAAACAGGACTTCAAACTATGAGTGTTTTGTTTAATTAATGCGAAGTCACGCAGTACTCCCCCCACGAATATGTTAAATAAAAATAAACAATTTCTGATTTTCTGTAATTTAATTAATTAAACTCTAATGGCGAAATGCAGTATGCAGATGGGTCTGTAGTGCATCTTTTAATTTGGAAAGTAAGGGTGTAAGTACTAGGGGAAAATCCCAGTAGACAGGTAGCTTCAATGTCAAATTTGAGCTGATGATTTTATTATTAGAGTAGACTACCAGGGACCGATATATTATATCCCCCTAACACCAAATCCACCAGTCCACCCCCAGAGTATACAAACTGGCGGAGCATTTTTCATTAATTTTTAATAAAGGAAGTATACTCCAGTGGAATGTAGGTAGATGATAGAGAAAATTGGTGTGGAATACTAGGTCATTATGCCGTAACTTATTATAGTGAACATAATTGTAACAAATTTATAATATAAGAAATTGGCTTACCGCATTTAAATAAATTAGAAACAACCTTACTTGTTGCAGAAAGCATTAAATAAATTCAATAAAACGAAATGAATTTGCCGCATTTAAATTTTTAAATAATGAAAATGTCGAGTTCTAGGGCAGAAAGATCTATGGTCGATAGCCCAGACAGACTAACCAGACTCATTAATTATACACGCCAACAAATTTTTATGTACAAATTAGTCTGAATAAAGATGTATGTATGTGTGTAGAGTTCGAGGAGTAAAATCTCCGCCGAATTCAGTTATAATCGTACACAATGTAAGTATACAGACAAAAGAATTGAATCCTCGTGGGACGATTGAATGAATCCAATTCAATATTCTTTCCGATCAGATCATTAAGGAGTCATAATATTTACTTAATCAAATTATTTCAGAGGAATTTCGTCGAATTCGTAAAGTGGTCCAGAAATGTTTGCCCTCATTTAATTCCTCGCAAAGGTATTACATTATGTTCGCCATAGTTTCCTAATCATTAAAACAACTGGTTTTATAATTACATTGCTTGTCCAAAGTTTACGAGCATTATTAGACAGAAATAGTGAAATATTATTTTACAGTGCTTAAAAGTCAATCCGCATTTTCCGGCCTGGAAATTGATAGAAAAGGAAAAACCGCAAGAAAGGGAAGCTAAACTATTCCAACTTTTTTTATTTATAAATCGAATAAAAATGGCTTCTTCCGCTTTTATTCCTAATACTACCTAATAAGATAAAAGATCACTTTAAGTCTGAGCGCGGGATGAAACTTTTTTCTTTAATAAAAATTCATTCAATATATCGTTCTTTCCTATATATCCTCAAATACTGATGATTTAAATAATAAAAAATACAATTTTTTAAACGCGCGATAAAAATCATTAAATTCTGATTAGTTTCATCGCGAATACATTAACAGTGGATTTCACAAAAGTGCTAATAAATATACCACTGGCTTAAATTGATATAACTCTGGTATTATATTTAAACGATCTATCAAATGGTAAACGGAATACATAATTTAAGGTGTTTCTGTGATTACATTACAAAAAAAAATAGTTGTTTTTAGGCGTTTCCAGTCGATTTAAGCACTGAAAATTTAATACCGGTTTACGAAAAACCTGACTTAAATAAATGTATTATGATTTAAAAACGGAAACCTTACTAAATTTATATAAATTATTATTAGTGATTGATGTTTAAATAGAGAGTATTTATTTCGACAATTACACAGACAGCAAGAATTGCCGCACTCATTCATCTCGGAATCGTAATATTTATTATTATTAAAATTTATAAGCACGCGTCCAACTTCACGCCTCACCATTACACAGCACCATAATTAATTCATTATAATTTTTTGTGCCACCATTTTATGGTCTATTAATGGCGTTTTAATGGGCAATTTAGTAGGTTCTAATTAAAATAAAACAAATTAATCTTCCCGCAAGCGGAGCTGAACGCCAGAAATAAAACAGACGCAGAAATGTTGCTTGGGGTTAGACACGAATTAAAATTTCCTAAACTTGCTCGCTAAATTTAGTGGAATACTCAATATTGAAATGAAAAATAAGTTTGTATAAACATCTTCATTCAAAATGCTCGCATTCGCAGTGTCAAAAAACAAGGTAATTTTTATAAAAAAAAAATTAAGCCTGGTTTAAAGATTATTTGGTAATTCCTTTTTTATACGATTAGTACACATTTCAAGTTATTACAATATTTTTTACATCACAAAATAGCGAGTTTGAAGTAAAGGCCAACACAGCCACACAGACACAATTTTTTTTCCAGAAATTGTTGAAATGGCATCTAGGGATCCCAAAACGGATATTTCCGCAAAAAAAATTTTGAAAAAATTTTCACGATCTCAATACTTTCTCGTAAAAGAAAGTAAAAACCGACGGGAATCTTTAGTAAATTGAGTTGATGTGTGTTGGATCGGTGGTTTTTTTCGTTTAGTTCATTATTTTTTTATACAGCCAAAAAATGGCCAAAAAAAAATTTGTTTAACTGTCCGCCATTTTGTTAAAAATTGAAATGTTACAAAAAGCTCCGATCCAGCACACATCAATACAATTTATTAAAGATTCGGTTTCTTTTATCTGAGATGATCCAGTCCAAAATGGCGATTGGCACCGCTAAAGGTCTTTTTTGATGGCCCTTCGCCGAATTACTTCAAACTCGCTTGCTCATGACTATTTTGTGATGTAAAAAATATTGTAATAACTTGAAATGTGTAGTAATCGAATAAAAAGGGGATTATCCAAAAATATTTAAACCAGGCCAAAAAAAAATCATAAAGATTACCTTGAATTTTGACACTGCGAGTGTGGGTGACCCCTCAAGTAAACATTTTGAATGAAGATGCTTATACAAACTTTTTCACTTATTATTTGAATATTGAGTCTTCCACTAAATTTGGCGAGCAAGTTTAGGAAATTTAAATTCGCAACATTTCTGCGTCTCAAGTTTAGAAATACAGCTTCTATTCTAAAAACGTCGTTGAAACATATTCGAAATTCTCATGAACTGAATTAGTTCCGGAAGCACGGTTTATAAAACATCGCAGCTATCTGCGAAAAAAAAATTATCAAAAGCATAAATATTTGTAATGATTAACGGAATTGTATTTGTATCGCAAAGTAATAAACACTTAAATAAAAGTGCAACTGCAAATTGCATGTGCACGCAACCCTTTGAAGAATTGATTCGCGCTAACATGCATTGTTCATTATGCCGCACTCATGCATAGATTGCACTCAAATTATTTTAATGGAAAGTGGATGTAAAGATATAATTCTCCAATTAAAATTTTCTGGATTTGAGCTCGCCATGCTTAGTTTCACGATTGGGGTGGTTTTTGCTGCTGCAGACGAAATGTTGGCAAAGAGCTAGCAGGGGATTATGCTGTGGGACCATTTATGCTTAATCATGTTTTGCGCCTATAATTCCGCATATTCATTAATGAATAAATAAATTATTTTCGTGTCAACCCTCGCACAATAAACATGAAGTTAATTGTATTAAATCTTTAAATTATAATATTTGAGATAATTCAAAATGCATGCAAAAATCGATGTGATATTTTTTTTCGGCTTTTCGCTTCAGTGGCAGCTCGTGGAACATGTTGATGGTAGAGCCACTTAACAATACATATACCCCCTCCTTTTTTGAAGAAAGAAAGAACGATTTATCTTCGTAGACCAAAAAGTGTTAAATTAAGAATTAATTAAAAGTTCTTGCTGAGTTTGAAACT
Organism: Ocypus olens; assembly: GCA_910593695.2. Taxonomy (NCBI): domain Eukaryota; kingdom Metazoa; phylum Arthropoda; class Insecta; order Coleoptera; family Staphylinidae; genus Ocypus; species Ocypus olens. The sequence goes on along the minus strand of OU343057.1, from coordinate 2,370,444 downwards.
ACAGGTAGTGCTCCTTGGTTCTATATAACGAGCCGCCCCTGCCTGGCCTTGGTTATGGACCCGCACGGCCACTTCTTCGTTCCGGATGGGATTCGAACCCACGACTACGAGGCCCGTGAGCAGGAGCTCTACTCACTAGGCCACCGCGGCCCCGAATATGATAATTGAAACTCTTACAGTATAAAAGTAAATATTTTTAAGGTACCAAAATCTTTGTCCTTCAGGATCTGGACTTCAATTGCATCCACTGAGCGTACACGCATACGCCCTTTATGATATTTGATACTTGGAGACATACCTCCACTCCTGCTGCGGATTCGTTCGTGGACTAAATAACAACTAGTACATGTTCTGTTGATTCTTCGCCTGCTTCAAATCCCTTAAATAGAGTTTCAGTTTCTCGATATGCACGCAATTTGGTCTTAAAACGAAGTAAATTATGAGGAAATAACTTGATTTTAAGTATTGGATAAATTACCGTTAGGTAGTTATGTAAATATACTCGATTATTTTAATTTGTTGGAGTAATTGCCAAAGATAGTATTGCGAAATAAATTTCCAATTAAGTACGAATTACATGAAATAGTCATTTGGTCACGGAATAAAAGTGTGAATGGGCACCGTAACGGTAATATTAATCGAATACCTTGATTAGTTGCATTGTGAGTCAAAGCGTTATTTTTTCAAGCGCCTCTAATTTCATTTCCCAATTTGGCCGTTTGTTTCGGAATCAAAACTAATAAACTACATGCGACGTCGCGCAGCGGAATAATAGAATATTTTGTTTTTAATATGCACGTATGATTAATGGCATAAATATGCATGCGGCGTACATACATTTATGTCAGAATCCAGGCATCGTTTAATTGCATTCCAAGTCACATTTTCAAATTGATACCAGACCTTTAGTTGCGGTCGGCCGCGGAGTATGGGTTGATATTAAAAACACGTTGCCTGTATAAACCGGAAGGAGACAATTATAATGATGAGAGTGTCACAATATTTAGGAGGTTATTGCTTCGGTATTGATGGCAAGTGAAAGTAATAAATCAGCGAGTGTAGTACATGCAAGCTTGAAGGTTGAGTGCAGAGCCGATAAAGCAGTAACGTGATGCATATGGTGTTTAGTGGTGCGATCCAGTTGACCGCAGGGTGTCTTATGTCGGCAAATGATCGCTTAGAGATGACACCAGCAATATATCCTTGTCACGGCAAACTGTCACCGTAAAGTGCTCGAACAACTAAATCATTTTAATTTTACCTCCATTGAATGGATGTCAAAGCAGCATGCAATATTATGTGACCGGCAAGTGAACACGAGCTTTTATAATAAACTAATTTGGAATTTTAAATGAACCGTCTCGTCTAGCGTATGCTGCACAGTATTTAAAGTAACTTTAACACTGTTATTGTTATGTCACGATTTTAATCCTATTACACGAGCAGTAATTTAATAATAATAATAACGTAATGCTAATAAATGCACGCATAATTTGTATTGATTTAATCACAGGAGCAATTGGTCTACTACACAGGCACAATACAATCTGTATCTGGTGCTAGATGCTGTTACTGGTTTGATTCTGATATTGGGCTCTGATGCGTAATGAACGCCCTGGAGACCATTTTAGATAACATTACAATAGTAATAAGGATTATCCATAGTTCGAAATATTTGCAATTCAAGGCTATCGGACTTCGTACAACGTTCCCGTCGCACAGTGGGCTCGATCTGAAAAAAGGTGGCCAAAAATCGAAAAGATGAGAGTTTAGTACCATAGAATCTTGTAGAGGGAGCTTTGGTGCAAGTTATTCCAAAAGGAAAGTGAGATATCTTTTATACCTGAGACGCTACGTTAGTTCAAAGTTACCGTTCTCGGCACAGCGTAAACCACTTTACATTACGGATTATCAACATTACACGCATGGATCCGTTGCCTTGAGTACTTGCTACACCTCGGACATAAACTCGAGGGTAAAAAATGGCAATCGCGATCAACGGAAGACAAAAAGAGTTTCGAGATTCCGAAAAAAAACAATTCAGATGCAGCTAGAGCTTCTTGTTGATCGCCCAAAAGTAGGATACGGAAACTCCAACGACGGCAATACGGCTCGTCGTTTTTAGGAGAATTCATCAGTGTCTGCTCAAATTCTGAGATTGGACGAAGATTTAATTCATCGATTTCTTGCAGGTCATGTCATAATAGGTGTAATAGAACAATATGCAATATGCTCCTTCTCTGATTCATGCAATCCAGGTCCCGATGGTATACCTGATTTTTTCGTGAAACAATGTATATTTTCTCTGACTACTCCGTTATACCTAATTTTTAATTTATCTCTCAAATCATGTTTGTTCCCTACGACTTGGAAGAAAAGTTTTGTCAAGCCAATATTCAAAAGTGGCTGTAGGAGTAATATTGAAGATTATAGGGGGATTTCAATTCAATCTGTTTTTCCTAAAATATTTGATAAACTTATTGCCAGTCAGTTAATGTTCGCCTGCAAAAATATTATCTGCAATGAGCAACACGGCTTTTGTGATGGGAGATCGACTGTATCCAACTTACTAGTTTATCAATCTTATATCATTAATGCATTAGAGAAAAATTGTCAAGTGGATGCAATCTACACCGATTTCTCAAAAGCATTCGATCGTGTTTCTCATTCGAAATTAGTGTATAAATTACATTCTATGGGATTTGGGGACTCTATAACTAAGTGGATTCTCAGCTATTTGTCTGATAGACAGCAGTGTGTCAAAATTAATAATTTTGTCTCTAAGCCTATCCCCGTAACATCAGGGGTACCGCAGGGGTCTCACTGTGGTCCAATATTGTTCCTACTTTTCATTAACGATCTTGGTGCTGATGTTAAACACTGTAATTTTTTACTTTTTGCTGACGATCTCAAAATCTTTCAAATGATTAATACTCCTTCTGATGCAGCTCACCTACAAGATGATTTAGATAATATATATAATTGGTGCTTAGACAATAACTTGCATTTCAATATTAGTAAATGCTTGTCGATATCTTTTAGAAGGGGCCGTGCTGTTGAAAATAAATACTCAATAAATGGTCAAATGTTACCAACTGTAAAACAGGTTAAAGACCTTGGTGTTTTATTCGACAGTTCCTTCTCCTTCTCTAAACATATTGACAGCATTTGTTGTAAGGCTTTCCAAACGCTTGGTTTTGTTAATAGATTTTCAAGAAATTTTTCACTGGATACACAGAAAACTTCATTTACCTCTTTAGTACGTCCTCAACTTGAATATGCTTCTTGTATTTGGTCTCCGTCTTATCATAATAAAATTAATCAAATTGAGCGAGTTCAAAATAAATTTTTGATGACTATTTCTTTTAAAAGTGGTATCAATAGAGTTGACTATAGTCGTAGTAGTATGCTATTATCTCTTAATCTAATTTCCTTACGAGAAAGACGAATACATGCGGATTTATGTATTCTATATAAGTTAGTCAACGGGCAAATTAATTGCAGTGAGTTACTTGCATGTTTGAATTTTGTTATTCCCTTCAAAACAAGAAGTGGCAATGTTTTCCGCGAAATTTTTTATAAGTCTAATTTTGCAAGAAATTCGGCAATTTGTAGAATACTCCGGCTGTGTAATCGTGTCTCTTCGTCTCCTCATTTTATGTTATATTGCGCATCGTATATTAAATTTAAATATCACCTCAAGTTTATTGACTTATGTGCTCTTACTAATATATAGCGGTTTTAGTTACTAGTAATGAGATTTAGTTTATTTATTAAGTTTCTGTAATCGTAATTGTTAATATTATCTTAAAGTTTTTATATTTCACATTGATGCTTTTATTTATTTCGTTGTTTATTAATTTATATTTATCTGTTTGTTATTTTATACTTTATTGTAAAAAGGTTGAATCCGTAAATAAAGTTATTATTATTATTATTAGAACACATAATAAGTGTGATAGAACATTATTTCTATCACACTTTTTGTAATTTTTTGTATACTGCATATTTGACGTGTGTAAACATCCTGTACTAGCACAAATAAATATCTATCTATCTATCTATAACGTCGAAAAATTTCATAAATATTGTCATGATACTGCGGAAATGTGCGTAGACAAGTTTCCTTGGTATTACATGTCTACGACAGTTCATAAAATTTTAATACATGGTGCTCAAATATATAATAAAATCAGCCGTATTGCCAATCGGTCAATTATCTGAAGATGCTCAGGAAGCCAGAAATAAGGATATCAAAAAATATCGTGAAGGGTTTCCCACACAAATACAATGGAAGATGTGTTTCATTGGCTCCTGGTATCTTCGGATCCACTTATTTCGAGATGGAGAAAAATGAAACCTAAAAAAGGTAAAAATTTGTCATCGGAGGAACTAGAGCTTATATTTTTCCCTGATGACGATGAGTCTGAAAATTTTCTAAAAATTTCTGATAAGCATGATACTGACTTTGATAATTCCGACAGTGATAGCGACTAATTTTTACAATTTTATTTTTTTAACTGTACGTATTATTACATAATAACTGCTACTCCGATAATTTTTTTAATAAAAATCAATCAAATACTGTTTTTTATTTCGCAATTGTAATATTATAATCGTTATTAGCAACCTTGAATACCCTTATATACCAATTTATATGGAATTCCGAACAATTTTTAATGAAGTGGTCGGCCATGTTGGATCCGCCATTTTGAATTTTGAAATTATAATATGAAATTCGTAATCAGCGACCTCGAAAACCCTTATATACCAATTTATATGAAATTCCGAACAATTTTTAATGAAGTGGTCGGCCATGTTGGATCCGCCATTTTGAGTTTTGAAATTATAATATGAAATTCGTAATCAGCGACTTCGAAAACCCTTATATACCAATTTATACGAAATTCCGAACAATTTTTAATGAAGTGGTCGGCCATGTTGGATCCGCCATTTTGAGTTTTGAAATTATAGTATAAAATTCATAATCAGCGACCTCGAAAACTCTTATATACTAATTTATATGAAATTCCGAACCATTTTTAATGAAGTGGTCGTCCATATTGGATCCGCCATTTTGAAATTATAATATGAAATTCGTAATCAGCGACCTCGGAAACCTTTATATACCAATTTATATTAAATTCCGAACAATTTTTAATGAAGTGGTCGGCCATGTTGGATCCGCCATTTTGAGTTTTGAAATTATAATATGAAATTCGTAATCAGCGACTTCGAAAACCCTTATATACCAATTTATACGAAATTCCGAACAATTTTTAATGAAGTGGTCGGCCATGTTGGATCCGCCATTTTGAGTTTTGAAATTATAGTATAAAATTCATAATCAGTGACCTCGAAAACTCTTATATACTAATTTATATGAAATTCCGAACCATTTTTAATGAAGTGGTCGTCCATATTGGATCCGCCATTTTGAAATTATAATATGAAATTCGTAATCAGCGACCTCGGAAACCTTTATATACCAATTTATATTAAATTCCGAACAATTTTTAATGAAGTGGTCGACCATATTGGATCCGCCATTTTGAATTTTGAAATTATAATATGAAATTCGTAATCGGCGACATCGAAAACCCTTATATACCAATTTATACGAAATTCCGAACAATTTTTAATGAAGTGGTCGGCCATGTTGGATCCGCCATTTTGAGTTTTGAAATTATAGTATAAAATTCATAATCAGCGACCTCGAAAACTCTTATATACTAATTTATATGAAATTCCGAACAATTTTTAATGAAGTGGTCGTCCATATTGGATCCGCCATTTTGAAATTATAATATGAAATTCGTAATCAGCGACCTCGGAAACCTTTGTATACCAATTTATATGAAATTCCGATCAATTTTTAATGAAGTGGTCGGCCATATTGGATCCGCCATTTTGAATTTTGAAATTATAATATGAAATTCGTCATCGCGATCTCGAAAACCCTTATATACCAATTTACGTTTAAATTTAAAACTTCTTTCTATTTTTGGCCAACTTTTCAGAGATCGAGCCCACTGTGCGTTGGAACATCTAACACGAATATGTTTGATACTCTTGATAGCAATAAATAATTCAGATGTGAACGTACTATTCGCGGACGTAAGAAGTGAAGCTACGCGAGAAAATAACAGATCTCGACGGGGCCTGCCCAACGTGCCGAATCGGCATTTTACCCAAAGTGCCGAATTTCATACTACCGACCATGCCCAAAATGCCGAACGACTCCAAGCGACGTCGCATCGTTCGCAGACGAGGCGTCGGAGCCGAATACAAATCGGCACTTTGATCATTCGACAGAACGTTTTTGCACACACCTATGAGTAGGAACCAAAATGCCGAATGCACACCTCTTAATGTGCAAAAATATTTTTTTTATAATAGAAGTTTATTAATGGAATGTAGATGGTTTCAGGGCTGGAGAATATTTTTTTTAAATTTAAAATAATTGTTTTAAACGTTTTTAAACGTATTATAACATAAAAATTCAGCATTTTGGGTCTTACTCGGAGGTGCGTGCAAGGACCAAAGTGCCGAATCAGCGTGCATACTTACTGAGAGGTCGGCGCAAGGACAAAGTGCCGAATGTCCAAACTGCCGATTCGCATTCGGCTCCGACGCTTTGTCTACGAACGATGCGACGTCGCTTGGCGTCGTTCGGCACTTTGAGCAAAATAACGATTCGGCACTTTGGGCATTCGGCACTTTGTCCCGGACCCATCTCGACCTAAATTCGTGACACATCAGACTGAAGAATATACCGTATAATGGTGAGATTCCTATGGCGCGTCCGTCGCTGAGCGATGGACGCAGGCGACGGTCGTGATGCGCTGCTATAATGATATGGTTTAATTAATGGATCTTTGCGTGTGCGTCATTTTCGAAGACCGAGTTTTTTCGTCTTGGACGACATACGTACACACATGATTGCGTCTAATTCAACTTATCGTAGAGAGAGACTAAACGCATGAAAATGTTTAGTTATCTATGACGTGCACGCAAAAATCCATTGATCAACGTATACTTATGAAGCTGATGCCTCTGGAGCGTCCGGAGACGTGCGTCTACCAACCTTACTGCTTCGAGAGCAGTCGAGACGCGGACGCTCAGCGACGGACGCGAGGTATGAATCACACCTTAAGGAAGAGTATATAAACATTACCTACCTACAAGCACTGCAATTACAAAAACTATATCGAAAGTAAATTTTTGGAAGAAGACGATTACCTCCGACCTGAAGCAATAGGTTAATTTCCAATGGATTACAAAAGCATTTCTACACAAAGAAGAAAGTATGTATCACATTTATAGCAAAGAAAGAAAACTTGAACCCGACGATAAGAAATATTAACTGTCGGATATGCGGGTCAGGGTCAAAACCATCAAGTATATTATTAGTAATAGTTAACAATTGATAAATAAAGCTGTGATGCTAGACATTATTGAAATCCACCAATAAAACAATACCATGTTTTAAGAATTATTAACTCGTCCAACAGTGCAAAGTTGTAATTTTTAAGAATCTATCTACAGGTATATTCAATAGTTTTAAAGCCCTCGCGAGAAAATTTGAAGATAATTCAAAGCCCGTTTTATGTAGACACCCATCGCTTATATAATTTCAGTTTATTTAAGGTTTGAGTGGTATACACGTGTTGTTAAAAAAATACACCAGCTTATTTTCGTAGGCCGCCTGTTTTCGAATAATTGTAATGTAGGATTTCATCGGCATAAAAACGTTTTTATTACATTTGATAAACGAGTTACGCGCCAACGGAACAAACCGCCTACATATATTTTCATGAAAAGCGGGTTATCGCCGTTTTAATAAAACAATAAAAGGTATTACTGCCATTTATCGTGATCCGAAAGTTATAAAACTAACCCTGCGCAAACATGCACGTGACGCAAACAAAATTTTTCGGAAAATATTAACTCTCTTTACATAAATTTATCACACATCCCGTGCCGCCCCCGGGGCGACGATTACGATGAAAGCATCACAATAATCTAATTCGATGATTAATTGATGTCGCTCGAGATTAAATCAATTTCACTCCAGATCGATACATCTACGACATAATTAATTTACATCAGCTTTCTCGTCATAAAATATTTACATGACCTCGTGACAATAATAAAACGTAATTCTATAGGGAGAACATAATATTGACTACTTTGGAAGAGATAACTAAAGCAGTAGTACTAGTAATCCACAGGGATGTGTTGCAAATGTGCGAGTTTAAAGGACGCGAATTTTTTGTACCATATTCATTGGGCCTTGTGAATGTTATAATTGCAATTAGGGGTGTTTGAATAATCGAATATTGATTATTTCTAATAATTAAAATAATCACCTGAATCACCTGAGGATCTTCCCTTGTTAATACAGAGAAAATAAAAATGGGTGAAAGTATGCGAATTAGCTATTGAAATTAAAGAAACGTGGGAACGTAATGTTTACACAATCCTAATAATTATCAGAGAGAAAGATGAAATTCTAAAATAGTTGCTAAGAGAAAACGTATATGTGACTACGCGGAAGGAAGTCCTCCAAGAATTGTCTGCTCCGCCAATATAGGGAGAAGGTTGTATGTTGTTTTGATATTCGTTTATGTTTGCGTGTTTAACTAGATAAGCAAGCTTTAACAAATAATATTATTGTATAGATTTCACTAATTAATGTTGAACAGTAACATATGTTACGCTTCATCAGGCAAATTAATTATTGTAATTAAATTAATGTCAATAAATAAAAATAATTTAGATTTCAACTTTTAGACCTAATTTTTTTGTTATTGAATCATCTTAATCTGTCGATATACCCAAAAATTTAAATTTCGCCCTAAGTTAAAAATGGCTTCAAAGAATTGCACAAATCAATATATTTAATTTGTACGTACAAACTAGAGATGGGTGAAATTATTATCTTTTTTATGAGCGGACTCGCGGAAAAGAGTTGAGTGAAATGAGTCGATTTTTTTATTCTTTACAAGAAGTAAAAAGTCTTTGTTGAAAAAAATGATGAGGCAATCGCTTAAGCCAAAAAAAAAACATTCATGACTTATTTTGTACGATTTTTGAAAAAAAAAATTAATTTAATCGATTTTTGGTCGATTTAAACACTATTTACGAAAAAAGTAACTTTGCGTATCTCGGTTCCTGGAAGTCCTACAAAAAAATTTTAAAGACAAATAGTGTCTCTTGTACTAATTTTTGAAGAAAAATTGAAGTACATCGATTTTACTTATTTCAGTACGAGTCACTTAACTAATCGACTTATTCCCACTGAATCGACTCACTCGTGAGTTACCCATTTCTAGCACAAACAAAGGAACTAGACTGATAATTAATCGTAAATAAAAAAAAAGTCGAACTGATAGCGTGCGCAGGTTATTAAGTGCAAGCAAAGTGTGCCGTATTTCCACAATAGGCAACGATAAGAAAACCGAATAGATAATAAGTATGGCATTTAAATATAATAACTGCATTCCGAGAGTAACCTGAATGCACTCCTTTATCGCTGCACTTTTGTACTTGACAGAAACCATATACTCCGGAATCTCCAGAAGCCTTCGTGGATCTCAAATTAGCTCCACGATGATTTCTTGGAATAGTTCAAGAACGTAACTCTATCATAACACCGAATAAATGCTCGATTCGGTATCTCAATTAACTAAATTTAAATTAGATGTGCTTTCTTACGATTCGGTTTATTTCTGCCGCGGAAATAATTGCTTTAATAAATAATGTATATTTTCTTATACATTTTGGTTTGTTAAAGTAACATTAAAATATATAGCGGAATTTATTTAAATACGATTCGGCATCAAATTAATTTAATGAGGTTTAACACGTTCACTGCAGCTATGATTTTTGTGTAACTTACGCTACGGGTCATATTTCATATTTCATATGAAAAATAACCGAATGAAGTTATCAGTACTACAAATTGATATTAATCTGTGATTCGTACCAAAAAGACTTTTAATTCCGTCAAAGTACGACGCCAGTTTTGACTGGTTAAATGTCCTACTTTTGACTATTTGCCGTACTAACCAAGATTTATTCGTTCGAATTAGTCGATGTCAATCTGCCCTAAAACCCCATGTTAATTTTCGGTTGGGAAAAAAATGGTGGACAAATTTTTTTTCGGGAAAATAATTACACAACACGCCTTTTCTCGTCATTAAGAACCGTCATAATTTTTTTCAGATTTTTTGAAGACCCAATATTTTTCCTCTTTTTTTCCTGACTAAAATGGTATGGAAAAATGACCGAAAATCATTAAATGACCAAATAACTTGTAATGCACATCAAAATGTTCACAAAAGAACGGACAATACGGAGGGTCTCCGTATTCGCTTCCCATAAGGTCCTATGTTAATTTTCAGTTGGTGAAAAATGGTAGAACAAATTTTTTTTCGGGATAATAATTACTCTACATGTTTTTTCTCACCATTAAGAACCGTTATGAATTTTTTCAGATTTTTCTAAGACTCAAAATTTTTCCTCTTTTTTTCCTGACTAATTGTATGGAAAAATTGGCGAAAATCATGAAATGGCCAAATGACTTGTAATACACATCAAAATGTTCACAAAAGAACGGGGAATACGTGGTTAAATTTTTAGCCAAATCGTATTTGCAGTTTTTTCGTTTCGCGCTCTCAAAATGGGCACTCGTAAGTTGGCCAGAAATTTGGGTCGAATTTAGGAATTTTTTGGCGCCGTCTGACAAAACAGATATGGATGGTATTACATGAGTTTGTAGCTACATTTTTCTAGAATCCTATGTTTCCATGCATAACTATCTGCCACATTCACGAACCAAGATTTATTCGTCCAAATTAGCCGGTGTCCGGTAGCGTCAATCTGCAGGATCTCAGTATTCGCTTCCCATAAGGTTCTATGTTAATTTTCAGATGGTGAAAAATTTAGAAAATTTTTTTTTTTCGGGAAAATAATTACTCTACACGCTTTTTCTCATTATTAAGAACCGTTATGAATTTTTTCAGATTTTTCTAAGACTCAAAATTTTTCTTTTTTTTTCCTGACTAATGGTATGGAAAAATTGGCGAAAATCATGAAATGGCCAAATAACTTGTAATGCACATCAAAATGTTCACAAAAGAATGGGGAATACGTGGTTAAATTGTTAGCCAAATCGTACTTGCAGTTTTCTCGTTTCGCGCTGTCAAAATGGGCAATCGTAAGTTGGCCAAATATTTCGGTCGAATTTGGGAATTTTTTGGCGCCGTCTCACTAAACAGATATGGATGATATTACATGAGTTTGTAGCTACATTTTTCTAGAATCCTATGTTTCCATTCAAAACTGTCTGCCGTATTCACAAACCAAGATTTATTCGTTCGAATTAGTCGGTGTCCGATAACGTCAATCTGCAGGGTCTCCGTATTCGCTTCCCATAAGGTGCTATGTTAATTTTCAGTTGGTGAAAAATGGTAGAACAAATTTTTTTTTCGGGAAAATAATTACTCTACACACTTTTTCTCATCATGAAGAACCGTTATGAATTTTTTCAGATTTTTCTAAGACTCAAAATTTTTCCTCTTTTTTTCCTGACTAATGGTATGGAAAAATTGGCGAAAATCATGAAATGGCCAAATAACTTGAAAGATACATCAAAATGTTCACAAAAGAACGGGGAACACGTGGTTAAATTTTTAGCCAAATCGTACTTGCAGTTTTCTCGTTTCGCGCTCTCAAAATGGGCACTCGTAATTTGTCCAGAAATTTCAGTCGAATTTGCGATTTTTTTGGCGCCGTCTCACAAAACAGATATGGATGATATTATATGAGTTTGTAGCTACATTCTTCTAGAATCCTCCGTTTCCATTCATAACTATCTGCTATATTCACGAACTAAGATATATTCATTCAAATTAGCCGGTGTCCGGTAGCATCAATCTGCAGGGTCTCCGTATTCGCTTCCCATAAGATTCTATGTTAATTTTCAGTTGGTGAAAAATGGTAGAACAAATTTTTTTTCGGGAAAATAATTACTCTACACGCTTTTTCTCATCATTAAGAACCGTTATGAATTTTTTCAGATTTTTCTAAGACTCAAAATTTTTTCTCTCTTTTTCCTGACTAATAGTACGGAAAAATGGGCGAAAATCATGAAATGGCCAAATGACTTGTAATGCACATCAAAATGTTCACAAAAGAATGGGGAATACGTGGGTAAATTTTCAGCCAAATCGTACTTGCAGTTTTCTCGTTTCGCGCTCTCAAAATGGGCACTCGTAATTTGTCCAGAAATTTCAGTCGAATTTGAGATTTTTTTGGCGCCGTCTCACAAAACAGATATGGATGATATTATATGAGTTTGTAGCTACATTCTTCTAGAAGCTTATGTTTCCATTTATAACTATCTGCCACATTCACGAACCAAGATTTATTCGTTCAAATTAGCCTGTGTCCGGTAGCGTCAATCTGCAGGGTCTCAGTATTCGCTTCCCATAAGGTTCTATGTTAATTTTCAGATAGTGAAAAATTTAGAACAAAATTTTTTTTCCGGAAAATAACTACTCCACACACGTTTTCTATACATTAGGAACCATAATTATTTTTTTCAGATTTTTTTAAGACCCAACATTTTTCTTTTTTTTTTCCTGACTAATAATATGGAAAAATGGGCGAAAATCATGAAATGGCCAAATGACTTGTAATGTACATCAAAATGTTCACAAAAGAATGAGGAATACGTGGTTAAATTTTTAGCCAAATCGTACTTCCAGTTTTCTTGTTTTGCGCTCTCAAAATGGGCATTCGTAAGTTGGCCAGAAATTTAGGCCGAATTTGGGAATTTTTTGGCGCCGTCTCACAAAACAGATATGGATGATATTACATGAGTCTGTAGCTACATTCTTCTAGAATCCTATGTTTCCATCCATGACTCTCTACCGTTTTCACAAACCAAGATTTGTTCGTTTGAATTAGTCGGTGTCCGGTGTCGTCAATCTGCAGGGTCTCAGAATTCGCTTCCCATAAGGTTCTATGATAATTTTCAGATGGTGAAAAATTTAGAACAAATTTTTTTTCGGGAAAATAATTACTCTACACGCTTTTTCTCATTATTAAGAACCGTTATGAATTTTTTCAGATTTTTTTAAGACTCAAAATTTTTCTTTTTTTTCTGACTAATAGTATGGAAAAATTGGCGAAAATCATGAAATAGCCAAATAACTTGTAATGCATATCAAAATGTTCACAAAAGAACGGGTAATACGTGGTTAAATTTTCAGCCAAATCGTACTTGCAGTTTTCTCGTTTCGCGCTCTCAAAATGGGCACTCGTAAGTTGGCCAGAAATTTGGGTCGAATTTGGGAATTTTTTGGCGCCGTCTCACTAAACAGATATGGATAATATTACATGAGTTTGTAGCTACATTCTTCTAGAATCATATGTTTCCATCCATGACTCTCTGCCGTTTTCACAAACCAAGATTTGTTCGTTTGAATTAGTCGGTGTCCGATAGCGTCAATCTGCAGGGCCTCAGTATTCGCTTCCCATAAGGTTCTATGTTAATTTTCAGATGGTGAAAAATTTAGAACAAATTTTTTTTTCGGGAAAATAATTACTCTACATTACTCTGTATTCGTTTCCCGTAAGGCCTCGTGTTAATTTTTGGTGAAAACTTGTTTTTTTCGGGAAAATACTCTACACTATTTATCTATAAAAAAAAAAAGTGGGATATAATTGGCGTAAAATGTTTATTTAAAATCAATTTGATTCAATTTGACATTTTTTTCAGGTTCGCTACTGATCTACTATCACGGATAGAAATTACTGTTACGGAAAATTTGTGGTAAGCAAACTAATCCTTATTAAATATTAGACACTTATTTATATTCAATATTTGACGCATGTCTTTACTCGTGTCGGGATTTCTTCCTAACTCGGAGGGTTTTACTGATGTTCACATCTGTACGCCAATGAATAGTTGTTGGGAAAGACACCACCTGATGGGGATTAGAAAAGTGTATGCCATAAATCAGCACTTTAATGACGGCAATAACGCCTACAAGATATAAGCCCCTCGGTTATGCTAATATTTTTCGTTTAATGAGGAGGTAATTTCTAAACATTATATATTTATATATAGGTGTTAAAATATTAATGTTTTTAAAGATTTGCAAGCACTTTTGGTGTTTAAATAATGTATACAGTTGCACATAACCGCAGTATTAGGAATATTAGGGTCAAATAGTTGCATACACATAACTCAAAATAGCTTGTGTATTTCAAGACATAATTTATGCGAGGTTACCACTAATGCTGTTTTTGACTATTACTCTGCGAGGCTTCGTACGAACATGTAAGTTTAATTGTGCAACTATTTAATTCCAACTTTCAAAAACAATTGGACATATTGATAGAATTGCGGTGTGAAAAGTATTTTAATTAAATAATCACATCTATTTACGTCGGAAATTCAAGTAGCGTGTTGTTCTTCTTCAGATTAGGAAAACGAAACAGATCCGCCCCCTTCTAATGAAAATATCGCATGGAACAACAAGCGCCATCCCAATTACTCAAAGTGAATTTGATTGATTGACAGTACTCGAAAACTAAACAATGACTAACTCCGAAAATAAACGAGCCCTGGAAGAAATTTCCTTTGTAACGCGATAACCCGGGCCACTTGTTTGCCGATTGATTTGCGTCTCCAATATTTAAATTATTTCCCGAAAAGTCAACTATTTGAATAATTACCTTCCATAAATGGCACTGGATCCTCCGCTTAATAGGAAGTGCATACAATTACCTGCAAAAAAGAAACTTTAATAAGATGTGCATATTTGAATTTATGATAATGTTTTTGGGAGATAGTGGATAAGATTATGGAGCTTCCTGTTTGATCCGTCTTTGTGTTTACAATAAAGTTACGTCTTCATAATTATCCAATGTCCAGACAAGAAATGTTTGCTTATATAATTAATATCTTTGCTAAGGTATTGATTGCCTCTAATACCGGCGTTTATGAACGTGTAACAGTAGTCTAACTAAATATTTGCAACTTAATATATGTGTAATTTAAATCACACGTTTTTGCGTGTTAAACAGTACAAGTATGAGACGGCGTGGAACAAGGCCATGGCCTACGAGTCTTTTCTGTTCTAGTCCCGGTATTATAATGCAATATTAATTAGCAATATTAACAAATACAATGATACATTCTATTTCGAAATAAATAAATTTAATAAATTCAATACAACGAAATGTAGCCTGAATATATGAATATTCAACCTGTTCGTAACTCTGCAAGCAAGTTTTAACACTCGTAAGTCCGCTCATAGAGTGCAAAATGTTCGATTACTAGGCCCAAATTTGTTTCGTTCTATGCATGCAAAGAGGAAATCATCCATGAAAATGGCGGCCCAAGAGCATACAATGCCATACATTTACGATTAGAGAGTGAGAGCGATACACCTACCGATTATAATAAACTAGCGTGACACCGCGTTGATGTCACGCCGTCCGGAGGTCCGGTGAAAGTGAGACACCGAGTGATACCGTGTCAGAGTCAGATCTATTTTGTTATTTATTTGAGTTAGATATGAATTCAGCACCATCACCATTTAATACGTTCAATTAAATAGACTTCATAAATAATAATTATTTATTTACCTGATGGCTACGTCAATATTTTATTCCAATGAAAAAATTGTTAACTTTTACACAATGAAACTTCATAATGGTGGCGAAATTCTTTCGTCCATTTTCTTGTTTATTTTGGTATTTGTATTAAGTGCCGTTTTTATTGTTATCGATTTACAAATACCAATAAATACGTATTAATTCGGCCATCAATTAGGAGGGGACCAAAGACTTTTTTATTGCTTTTTGTTGCGAACTTTTTTTTTGTGCGTCCGGCGAACAAACAAAAATAACTAGACAAATAAATTAATTCCGGGGGAAGTAAATCATCCAACAATGTGTTTACTTATTACATTGAGTTTTTCTAAAGTCCTCAACTAATAAATCGTGCCCGGAAGTATAAGTGACACGGGACTGGAATTGCTATTTATTTATTCCATATTTTTAACATAATATCTCGCCGGTCAGTTTATTTTGCCACTTGCAAGAATAAAAAAACAAGTAAACTGTCTAGTTGATTTACTGGCCTAGACCCTTTGGAAGTGATACGCCTCTACAGCTCCGGCATTTATTTGCTTGTAAATTCCGGCGGAAGTTTTTGTTAGGAATTCGATTAGTAATTATTATTACTGAACATTCGCACGAAAAATGCGAGATACTATGTTTTGTACGAAGATTTTATAATACAATATGGTTTTAACAAGACGGCGCATCCCCTTTTTTCTTCTCGAACAAGTAAAAATTCTTCTTGAACATTTTGAATATTTTCCAGGCTAATTATGCGCATTCATCTCTCTCGCAGACTATTCTATCGGTCCTCATCTGTCAATCTAAATATTCGTAAAACAATTGTTAATAAACGCGCCTAGTGCGGGGGTGCGCCGTCTTGCTGAAACCTAAAACCATATTGTATTATATGGAAGGTCAAGATCATTTTTGTTTTTAAAAAAGCGCTAGAACAAGGTCATTTTACAAAAACTCTAAATATCTACTTTTCACCTTCAATTGTCGTTTACTCGAAAAATTTCTTATGTAAGATGGCAATATTTTTATACTGCCAGTTCGACAATGAGAAAATCTCTTAAAATTAAGAACAAAAATAGGGGGTTGCCATTTAAAAACAAAATAGCGGACGTCATAACTCAAAAACAAAGGCGACTGAAAATCGACTTCCCTGCAAAAATGTGTATTTTTATGAAAGAAAAACGAGGATTTTTTTAAGAGATAATTTTTGTTTGGAAAAAAACGCTAGAACAAGGTCATTTTACAAAAACTCTAAATATCTACTTTTCACCTTCAATTGTCATTTACTCGAAAAATTTCTTATGTAAGATGGCAATATTTTTATACTGCCAGTTCGACAATGAGAAAATCTCTCAAAATTAAGAACAAAAATAGGGGGTTGCCATTTAAAAACAAAATGGCGGACGTCATAACTCAAAAACAAATGGCGACTGAAAATCGACTTTTATGCAAAAATGTGTATTTTTATAAAAGAAAATAAAGGATTTTTTCCAAAAATATTTTATTTCGGTTTTACTGAATATATTCCATACTTTAGGCGCGCTTTGTATTTGCCTCTCTCTATACATTTGACCGTTGCTTGTGTTGTAGTTTTCATGACCAACTGCAACGAAATAAATATGTCATTAAACGAAAATAACCATGTATTATATATTAATAACCGTAAAACCCGACGATAAAAAACAGTACAGAAAAACTTATTTATAGTACGGTTTCCGGGTATTTCCGGTTGCGCGCTTATTTGGCGCTGCGCCAAAGCTGGGACAACATTTGTTGGAACTCCTTCTGCTATCTGATCTTACGCGAATTTTATGCAATTAATCGGCTTGTTTAACGTTTCGACACGTGCGCCAAAAACAAAAATCCGCTTCCCTCTAGAGTTCCCAGATATGAATCGCAATGTGTGCACTAAAGATGCATAAGTTATGGCGGTTATAAAATCGAATTTTTTAATTGTGCCACGCATATGTTACTTCAAGCATGGGAAAATTGCGCATCAAACAATTTCGCGTATCTGTACAAATAAATTTGCCCGCATCTTCAGATAACATCAAAGAGTTAATAATGATAATCTTGGGATTGTAATCTACCGGTATGAATTATTGCTTAAGGTGCACGTAGTCACAACTCAATTTAATTGGTTGATAGTACTAAAAAGGATTTTTAGAGATGATATTTGTTATTAATCATCAATAATGTAATTGATAAAGTAAAATACAAGCTTACAAGGGGAAGAAGTAACAGTTCAGTTAATTATTATCGAGGAATTATTAAATTGGAAAATTTGATGATAATAATATTTCCATTGTGATATGTAAATAAGCAATAGAAGTAATAAACTTCCGAGTGTTTTATTATTCCGTACTTGCATTTTAATCCGTATCTTTGACGCAGAGCAAACAGCAGCGAAATGTACGCATCCGTGCGCAAGTTTATTAAATTGGCCCGGGGGCACCACTGTGGCGACTCAGTGTCCGACTCCGGCACAAAGAAGTGTCAACATTTTTGGGGCACAAGTATTGGCTATAAAGTCATATCCGGACAGTGTGATCGTGGGTCTGGTGTCCTCGGGCTATATTGGTCTAGATCAGTGACCGGCTACTTTCCACGAAAACGGGACGTATTTAACAGTTTCGATCGAGTAGCCCGAGGAGGATAATAACTAGAACGGTGACAAAAAGACCGACGTATTTGATCTCATCATCGTGACCATCCGACATTTCATTATCCTCAATATTGGAATTCGTGCGCAATCTACATTTACATGAAAACCTACACCTATATAAACATAATTATTCTGCTATACCGAGTATCGACACGCGCCATTAACAAATAATAAATGGAATGACCGACGCATTTAGGGTCGTACCACTTTGTCCTGTAATCATAAAACCAGTCAATGGGCCTTCCTCATAGCGAACTAACTTACCGGCATCGTCAAAGGGAACAGAGGCTACATGTGAGGTCTCTTAAGAGGTTGACGAACTAAGCAACAATCACAACTCGGACATATATTGCATAAACACGTGTTCTTTCAACTTTTAATAAGTCATTAAGATTCCATTCGGAAGTACGTGTCGTTACCAGCGACACACTTTTTAAAATTGTACTGATCATAAATTCCGCACGCATCTGAGATTTATAAACCACGAAAGATAGAATTGAATTTCTTAATTAAATAATATATGTTTGAGAAACGTTCTTTAAAACTGACGTATCATGTTTATTGCCGAGCAAATTGAGTGAATGCAAATCTAAAAGCGCCTGTCACTGAATGATTCTGCAAAAGGATGCCATTGATCATGTAATGCTTTTAAAAAGGAAGAGTTTAGGGTGACTCATGGACCTTCCGTGGAATTTCTTTTTTGTTGTTTACCCCAGCCACGGGCCAAACAGGCAGCTGCTTCAAAGCCACCAAATGGTCCACGCATATTGAGTTATCGGAACTTATGATCAATACGCTTATATGCATACAAATATATGAAAAGGAATTCGTTCCAAATTTACGAACGCGACTTTAATGAAAATGAAAACATGCACTAAAACAAAATGCTTAAATAATGGCCGTCCCAGCTTTTAACGAAAGTGTGTTTTAGAGATATATTTGGGTCTACGTACTCCGGAATTATTCCCAAGAGTAAGATTTGAAATTTAAGTATTTCTTTATTTTAGCGGCGCTCCACATGGTCCTATTCGAATTTAATCTATGTACGCATAAATTGTGCTCGGAATAAAACTAATCATTTCCATTAAACATTGAAACGCGCAGTTTGACCGTGGACTGGTATGAACAGGAGCCCGGAAAATCCCCGTAGGCCAATAGCTCTAGACTAACTTTGGAATGATGATTTTATTTTACAATCATACAAACTTTTAAAGAGATATTATTTTTTATCATTATTTTCTCATTTTTTGCAGTTGGAAATTGTCAATGTTGGCGGTTTAAAATGGTCAATTTTATCAGTTTAAAATTGTCAATTTTGGCAGTTGAAAATTGATGTGTTCGGCTGCTGAGAATTATAAAATTTGGTAGTTTAAATTGTAGCTTTTGGCTCATTTTTTGAAGCAGAAAAATTGGCAGTTAAAATTGTCAATTTTGGCAATTTAAAATTGTCAATTTTGGCAGTTTAAAATTGTCAATTTTGACGGCTTAAAATTGTCAATTTTGGCAGTTTAAAATGACCAATTTTGACAATTAAAAATTATAACATTTGTCAGTTTAAAATTGTCAATTTTGGCAGTTGCAAATGGTCATCATTGGTTAAATATTGTCATTTTTTCTCATTTTAGTTGCTGAAAATAAACATTTTTGGCAGTTGAAAATTGTGAATTTTGGCAGTTTAAAATTGTCAATTTTGACAATTTCAAATTGTCAATTTTGACAGTTTAAAATGGTCAATTTTGTCAGTCTAAAATGGTCCATTTTGTCAGTTCAACACTGTTAACTTTGGCAGTTGAAAACTGCCATTTTTGGCACTTGAAAATTGATGTGTTCAGCTGCTGAAAATTGTCAAATTTGGCAGTTTAAATTGTAGCTTTTGGTTCATTTTTTGTAGCAGAAAAATTGGTAGTTAAAATTGTTCATTTTGGCAGTTTAAAATTGTCAATTTTGAGCACTTTAAAATTCTCAATTTTGACAGTTTAAAACGGTCAATTTTGTCCGTTCAAAATGGTCAATTTTTGCAGTTGAAAATCGTCAATTTTTGCAGTTGAAAATTGTCAATTTTTGCAGTTGAAAATTGTCATTTTTGGCAGTTAAAAATTGATGTATTCCGCTGCTGAAAATTGTCAAATAGGGTAGTTTAAATTGTAGCTTCTGGCTCATTTTTTGTAGCAGAAAAATTGTTAGTTAAAATTGTCAACTTTGGCAATTTAAAATTGTCGATTTTGACAGTTTAAAATTGTCAATTTTGGCAATTTAAAGTTGTCAATTATGGCAGTAGACAGTTGTAGTTTTAATCAATTACAAATGTTTAGCGTTTCTTGTTAAAAAAATGTAGTTTTTGGCAATTGAAAGTTATCATTTTTGGCAGTTAACAATGGTCATCGTTGGCAGTTAAATATTGTAATTTTTTGTCACTTTAGTTCCTGAAAATAAATATTTTTAGCAGTTGAAATCCGTTAATTGTTGGCAGTTTAAGATTGTCAATTTTGCAGTGTAAAATTGTCAATTTTTGCAGTTTAAAATTGTGAATTTTGACGGCTTAAAATTGTCAATTTTGGCAATTGAATATGACTAATTTGAACAGTTAAAAATTGTCGATTTTGACAGTTTAAAATTATCAATTTTGGCACTTTAAAATTGTCAATTTTGACAGTTTAAAATTGTCAATTTTTTCAGTTTGAAATGTCTATTTTGGCAGTTGAAAATTGTTATTTTTGGTAGTTAAAAATTGTCATTTTTGGCAGTTGAAAATTGATGTGTTCGCATGCTGAAAATTGCCAAATTTGGTAGTTTAAATTGGAGCTTTTGACACAATTTTGTAGTAGAAAAATTGGCAGTTAAAATTGTAATTTTTGCAGTTTAAAATTGTCAATTTTGGCAGTTTAAAATTATCAATGTTAGCACTTTAAAATTGCCAATTTTGACAGTTTAAAATTGTCAATTTTATCAGTTTGAAATGTCAATTTTGGCAGTTGAAAATTGTCATTTTTGGCAGTTGAAAATTGTGATTTTTGGCAGTTGAAAATTGATGTGTTCGCCTGCTGAAAATTGTCGAATTTGGTAGCTTAAATAGTAAATTTTGTAGCAGAAAAAATGGCAGTTAAAATTGTCAATTTTTGCATTTTAAAATTGTCAATTTTGGCAGTTTAAAATTGTCGATTTTGGCAATTGAATAAGACCAATTTTAACAGTTAAAAATTGTCGATTTTGGACATTTTAAAATTGTCCATTTTTGCAGTTGACAATTGTAGTTTGTAATGGTCAGCTTTGCTAGTTAAAAATTGTAGTTTTTGGCAATTGAAAGTTGTCATTTTTGGTCATCGTTGGCAGTAAAATATTGTCATTTTTTGATAAAAAATAGTCAAGGTTAGCAGCTTAAAACTGTCATTTTAACTTTTAGTAATTGCAAGTTGTCATTTTTGGCAGTTGGACTAGTTCCATATGTTTGACGATAGGCTAATTATGATTCTTGCTAATTATATCCGCCGGACATATTTTAAATAGCATATATGTTGTGTGAGCATGTGTACACTGTAGAGATGGGCGAAATGACTCTTTTTGTGAGTCGATTCATCGTGAAGTCAACTGAAAAGAATCAATTCTTGAAGTGATTCAGGACTTTATTGAAAAATTAAAAAGCATGTCTGGAAAAAAAAAGGTCCTCAGTTCGAAAATTTTAGAGCTATAAAAAAAGGTCCTCACTTCGAAAATTTTGCAATTTACCCTGAAAACATAGTGGAATTAAATTAAAAAGCATGTCTGGAAAAAAAAAAGGTCGTCACTTCAAAAATTTCAGAGCTACAAAAAAAGGTCTTCACTTCGAAAATTTTAGAGCTACAAAAAAGGTCTTCACTTCGAAAATTTTAGAGCTACAAAAAAAGGTCTTCACTTCGAAAATTTTAGAGCTACGAAAAAACGTCCTCGCTTCAAAATTTTTGCAATTTACCCCGAAAACATAGTGGAGAGCAAAAAAAGGTCGTCACTTCAAAAATTTCAGAGCTACAAAAAAAGGTCTTCACTTCAAAAATTTTAGAGCTACAAAAAAAGGTCTTCACTTCGAAAATTTTAGAGCTACAAAAAAAGGTTCTTGATTCAAAAATTTTGAAATTTACCCTGAAAATATAGTGGAGAGCAAAAGAAAAGGTCATCACATCGAAAATTTTGCAATTTACCCCGAAATAGTGAAGAGTAAAGCAAAATTACTCATGACTCATTATGAATTAGGAAATTTATACAGGAAACACTAGACTCATTTCTAAGAGTTGACTGACTCATGAGTTTCCCATTTCTAGTACACTACATGTTGTTGAAAACATACTGCAAATATCTGCGTATAAATTCAACCAGAAATTTTAAGTCCTTTATAGGCAGGAGTTTTTATTATTTACCTTCATTGGCTACATTTCGTTAATCACAAAAAACATCAAAAAAATATATAATCTAATCCAGGCATGTGTTGATACGTTCCAAGAATTTAATCCAAATACACACAGATTATACGTATCATTTTAAATAATTTATGAGCGTACTTGTTGCATGAAAGAATCAATTCCGATACACTTAGTGAAGATGTTGAACACTGGCTACTATCCAAGTATATATTACGAGTATTATTCTAGGATACTTGAGTTTACTAATCACTTAATGGAAGTCAGAAGTAATGTCTCCGTTAGCTAGTGCTATCAACACTTCCTTAATTAATAATACATCTCCATAATAATCCAATACAAAATAATATACTTAGTCTACCGTAAGGATTCGTAACATTAATTTTACAATACTTATTAATTGTAATAAACTCGTTAACCATTCAAGACCAACTTTCAGCTCTGAATAGTCAAGTTTTTGCCATCTCCGTACGAAGTATTGTGATCGCGTAAATATGGAAAAACGTTTTTGTCCAAAAATTGTCGGATTCGTCTCCATTAAACTTTCACGATCACAATACTTACCCGTAGAGAAAGTAAAAATAACAGAATCATATAATATAAACGCGCGCTATTTACCAATACGAATACTTTATCCTAGTAATGGACCGGAACTAACTGTGGCACTGTTCCGGTTCAGTAGGGCATGCCCTACGAATTCGTCTCGGGTAATTTTCTAAACACATGCATCCACTGCATTTCTATTATCAGCGCAGGCGTTTCGTTTCGTAAACTCTTCTGTTCTGGTTCAATGGTGCTGATCGTTGCTGACACAGGCTATCGTCACCATTGTAGGCACAGCTTTTTATCAAATAGAATACGCGAGGCGTGGTATTTTAAGTCTCTATTTTATTACCACAATCGCAGATATTGTTTCGTTGAAAGACTAGAAAGTGTACGGCACATAAAACGTGCACATGATTTACCAGGCAGTATTATTGGCAAGTGCGCATAAATAAATATATTCTTTGCAGCCAACCACGCCATTGTTCTTTCAATTAGAAAAAATACTAATTCTTTTTAAAACCGCTTGTTTGGTCTGTAAATAAATTTCCTGCTGCTTATACAATTAATTGTTTCCGGCGGTATTTGCACCTGTGTGCATGACTCCTCGCCACTAAATTAGGGCTGTAACGTGCGAATTGCCACATTCTTCTGCAATTTTGCGGGTTTTAAGTTAAAACAACAACTTTTTTAACGGCCCACTGTCCAGCGAAGCTAAAATATCGTCACATTATGCGGTTCGTTACAGCGCTAGCGTAATTTACTTAAATAGTCTACTTTCCGTATTGGGGATATTACTTGATATGCGCTTTTTCGCCAGCGCCTAATTTGGCTTATTTCTGCTGATGTGGGTAAAATCGATTCCGGATACTGTTCGGAAATTTTGTCGAATCGAGGGAAGAGTTTTACCCCTAGTAGGGTTGTTTTGATTTTACGCTATATTCTCGTTCGCCTGGGATCTTTAAATATTTATTTTTTTAAATATATTATATAAGGACATATTTTGTAGATCAAAATCAGTTGCAATACATCGAACTCTTTACGTCAGAGGTGACATATTTACTGGTAAAATTTAAAGCAATATTATAATCAGAAATGACAAGAGGAACATCAAAAGTCACAAGATATTAAAATTATCAATCGCATGATCACGTAAGTTTAAAACATTTACTATAATTTGAGTCTGGCAATATATAAATGCCTCTTTGTTTGCCAATAATTTATATTATATTTACTTACCCATTCATATAAAATATTTCCATTGCTAATGGAATCCATTAGGGATTTTTTTTTAAATTGAATATCGCTCTTTTTTCTCCCAACGAAGCACTACGTAAATTGTCTACCTCTGTGGTTTACTAGCATAGGGCAATTTCAGAATGACAATGACACATTATAATTACGAGAACGGTATTCTATACTAACGAGCTATTTCGAGCTAAAATCCTAAATACTATATCACCCATGTTTAATTAATTTATTTCCCTTTTCAAGTTACTCGTCCGTTTTATTTTTAGGTTCTTCTCTCTCAATTGTAGAACTATATAATTCAAGTGTCTGCTAGAAATTTCTTTAAACGCTCAAGATTCACTAACAAATAATGCAACTTTGATTTCCCATTAAAACAATTGCAATATCGTGAGGAGAAACAAAACGGCAACCATCTAAACTTAAAATGAGAAAATAAAAAATACATTCGGCGATTTGAAAAATTGTAAGAAGTAGAAATACTTAAGGGGATTTCTTAAAAAGCTTAAGATTCACTAATAAATAATGCATCTTTGATTCCCCATTAAAAAAATTGCCATATCGTAAGTAGAAACAAAACGGCAGCCATCTAAACTTAAAATAAGAAAATGAAAAATACATTCGGCGATTTGAAAAATTGTAAAAAATAGAAATAATTAAGGGAATTTTTTAAAAAGCTGAAGATTCATTAACAAACAATGCAACTTTAATTCTCCATTAAAATAATTGCCATATCGTAAGTAGAAACAAAATAGAAACCATCTAAACTTAAAATTAAAAAATTAAAAATACATTCGGCGATTTGAAAAATTGTAAAAAAATAAAAATAATTAAGGGAATTTTTTAAAAAGCTCAAGATTCATTACCAAACAATGCATCTTTGATTCTCCATTAAAACAATTGCCATATCGTAAGTAGAAACAAAATAAAAACCATCTAAACTTAAAATGAAAAATACATTCGGCGATTTGAAAAATAGTAAAAAATAGAAATAATTAAGGGAATTTCTTAAAAAGCTCAAGATTCATTACCAAACAATGCATCTTTGATTCTCCATTAAAACAATTGCCATATCCAAAGTAGAAACAAAACGGCAACCATCTAAACTTAAAATGAGAAAATGAAAAATACATTCGGCGATTTGAAAAATTGTAAAAAATAGAAATAATTAAGGGAATTTTTTAAAAAGCTGAAGATTCATTAACCAACAATGCATCTTTGATTCTCCATTAAAACAATTGCAATATCATGAGTAGAAACAAAACGGCAACCATCTAAACTTAAAATGAGAAAATAAAAAATACATTCGGCGATTTGAAAAATTGTAAAAAATAGAAATAATTAAGGGAATTTCTTAAAAAGCTCAAGATTCATTAACAAACAATGCATCTTTGATTCTCCATTAAAACAATTGCTATATCGTAAGTAGAAACAAAACGGCAACCATCTAAACTTAAAATGAAAAAATGAAAAATACATTCGGCGATTTGAAAAATTGTAAAAAATAGAAATAATTAAGGAAATTTCTTAAAAAGCTCAAGATTCATTAACAAACAATACATCTTTGATTTTCCATTAAAAAAATTGCCATACTGTGAGCGGAAACAAAACGGCAAAAAATGAGAGACTAAAATACATTCGGCGATTTGAAAAATTGTAAAAAATAGAAATAATTAAGGGAATTTTTTAAAAGAGCTTAAGATTCATTAACAAACAATACATCTTTGATTTTCCATTAAAACAATTGCCATATCGTGAGCGGAAACAAAACGGCAAAAATGAGAAACTATAAAATACATTCGAAAATTTGAAAAATTGTAAAAAATAGAAATAATTAAGGGAATTTCTTAAAAAAGCTTAAGATTCATTAACAAACAATGCATCTTTGATTTTCCATTAAAACAATTGCCATATCGTGAGCGTAAACAAAACGGCAACAATTTAAACTTAAAATGAGAAAATGAAAAATACATTCGGCAATTTGAAAAATTATAAAAAATAGAAATAATTAAGGGAATTTCTTAAAAAGCTCAAGATTCATTAACAAACAATGCATCTTTGATTCTCCATTAAAACAATTGCCATATCTTAAGTAGAAACAAAACGGCAACCATCTAAACTTAAAATAAGAAAATAAAAAATACATTCGGCGATTTGAAAAATTATAAAAAATAGAAAGAATTAAAGGAATTTCTTAAAAAAGCTTAATATTCAGTAACAAACAATACATCTTTCATTTTCCATTAAAACAATTGCCATATCGTGAGCGGAAACAAAACGGCAAAAATGAGAGACTATAAAATACATTCGAAAATTTGAAAAATTGTAAAAAATAGAAATAATTAAGGGAATTTCTTAAAAAGCTCAAGATTCATTAACAAATAATGCATCTTTGATTCTCCATTAAAACAATTGCCATATCGTAAGTAGAAACAAAACGGCAACCATCTAAACCTAAAATGAAAAAATGAAAAATACATTCGGCGATTTGAAAAATTGTAAAAAATAGAAATAATTAAGGGAATTTCTTAAAAAGCTCAAAAATCATTAACAAACAATGCATCTTTGATTCTCCATTAAAACAATTGCCATATTGTAAGTAGAAACAAAACGGCAACCATCTAAACTTAAAATGAGAAAATGAAAAATACATTCGGAGATTTGAAAAATAGTAAAAAATAGAAATAATTAAGGGAATTTCTTAAAAAGCTCAAGATTCATTAACAAACAATGCATCTTTGATTCTCCATTAAAACAATTGCCATATCGTAAGTAGAAACAAAACGGCAACCATCTGAACCTAAAATGAAAAAATGAAAAATACATTCGGCGATTTGAAAAATTGTAAAAAATAGAAATAATTGGCTGAAAGACTCCAGGTCGATAGCCATTTAAGCAGAAATTTACTTATGTAAATAAATTTATTATATATTATTGCTTTTTTTGTAAAATTTCTGTAAATAAAGATGTTTGTATATATAGAAATAATTAAGGGAATTTCTTAAAAAGCTCAAAAATTATTAACAAACAATGCATCTTTGATTTTCCATTAAAACAATTGCCATATCGTGAGCGTAAACAAAACGGCAACAATTTAAACTTAAAATGAGAAAATTAAAAATACATTAGGCGATTTGAAAAATTGTAAAAAATAGAAATAATTAAGGGGATTTCTTAAAAAGCTCAAGATTCACTAATAAATAATGCATATTTGATTTTCCATTAAAACAATTGCCATATCGTGAGCGGAAACAAAACGGCAAAAAATGAGAAACTAAAATACATTCGAAGATTTGAAAAATTGTAAAAAATAGAAATACTTAAGTGATTTTCTTAAAAAAGCTTAAGATTCATTAACAAACAATTCATCTTTGATTTCCCGTTAAAACTATTGCTATATCGTGAGTAGAAACAAAATGGTAACAATCTAAAAAATGAGAAAATGAAAAATACATTCGGCGATTTGAAAAATTGTAAAAAATAGAAATAATTAAGGGAATTTCTTAAAAAGCTCAAGATTCATTAACAAACAATGCATCTTTGATTCTCCATTAAAACAATTGCCACATCGTAAGTAGAAACAAAACGGCAACCATCTAAACTTAAAATGAAATAATGAAAAATACATTCGGCGAAATAATTAACGGAATTTCTTAAAAAGCTCAAGATTCATTAACAAACACTATATCTTTGATTTTCCATTAAAACAATTGCCATATTGTGAGCGGTAACAAAACGGCAAAAAATGAGAGACTGTAAAATACATTCGGCGATTTGAAAAATTGTAAAAAATAGAAATAATTAAGGGAATTTTTTAAAAGAGCTT
Organism: Ocypus olens; assembly: GCA_910593695.2. NCBI lineage: Eukaryota > Metazoa > Arthropoda > Insecta > Coleoptera > Staphylinidae > Ocypus > Ocypus olens. Next base: position 2,342,111 of record OU343057.1, on the reverse strand, counting down.
AAGATTCATTAACAAACAATACATCTTTGATTTTCTATTAAAACAATTGCCATATCGTGAGCGTAAACAAAACGGCAACAATTTAAACTTAAAATGAGAAAATGAAAAATACATTCGGCGATTTGAAAAATTGTAAAAAATTGAAATAATTAAGGAAATATCTTAAAAAAGCTTAAGATTCATTAACAAACAATACATCTTTGATTTTCCATTAAAACAATTGCCATATCGTGAGCGGAAACAAAACGGCAAAAATGAGAAACTGTAAAATACATTCGGCGATTTGAAAAATTGTAAAAAATAGAAATAATTAAGAGAATTTCTTAAAAAGCTCAAGATTCATTGCCATACAATGCATCTTTGATTTCCCGTTAAAATTATTGCCATATCGTGAGTAGAAACACAATGGCAACAATCTAAACTTAAAATGAGAAAATTAAAAGTAAATTCGGCGATTTAAAAAATTGTAAAAAATAGAAATAATGAAGGGAATTTCTTAAAAAGCTTAAGATTCATTAACAACCAATATATCTTTTATTTATTATCCTTTAAAACAAAACATATCAAAACCTTTTCAAGTGTTGCCCGGAAAAATTCTGTGGTGATCATGTCAAACCGAATTTCTTAGCTACAAAACTCTTCAACTTCAATATACTTTGCAAAAGAAGAAGAATGGTGAGACATTTTATTCCTCGATTAGTTCGCTTCATTCATGCAAGAATATTACACTGGATTGAAATATTAAACCTTGTTTACGTTTTATTGTTACACGTTTTAGTGAATAATTCATCTGTGAATTTAAAAAAATGTACTAAAAATGTAAAAATGTTTTCGTGTAAAGTACATACATTTGAATTTTGTAGGCATGAGTAAGGCTTTACAGAACAGTGGGCATCCCTGGGCATAAAGCAAACATACAAAATTTTAATTATAATTTGTCTAAATAACAAGAAATGCCCCCGGAATTACACGTCTGGGAGATGGAAGGTTGTGCATTACATTTTCCAGTTACTGTGTTTAGATTAATACGCTTATGCCGCGTTAAGTGCGTCGCCATTTTATAAGGTATTAAATGTAATTAAAACAAATGCAGTGAAGTGCGAAAAGGCATTCGAATTACGAGTTGTCGCACTTAGGCGATCCCTGTGATACAACTATTACAAGGGGCTGTAAATGTAAATTTAATGTAACCCCGAGTGCCTACTGGATGAGAGCCTTGGAATTCAATCATTATCAGAGCAAATTGAAGCCATGAATGCACGACCTGAAAAGCGAGTGTTGAAAAATGTAAACAGATAATTTATAAATATGCATTGTTCCTTTTGTGTGCATATTGTTCATGCAATTTGGTAGGGAATGATTAATGTGATTTTTAAACACGTTTTGTTTGCGCAGCCGATTTGCTTTTTACGCTGTTTTGTTTTCATTTTCATTTTTTTCTTTCCGTCCTGTTTGATTTGGCCGAGTATTTTGCGACTGGCTTTCAAAAGGATCGCTGCATGTGTTTATGCATATGAAGGGATTTGTGTTTGTTGTAACCATTACCATGTCTGCAATATAATGTAGTCTACCTTAACGCACAACAAATATTTGCCCGTCCACGTTTGGTATTGTCAAATACGGAGCAAGAAAGTACAGTTACGGAGATATTTATTTACATGATAATGCAGACAGTTGTATGTCTAAAAAGAAAATTCATAAAAATTTTCATAATGTAAAAGTAATGGTAAGGTATTAAATTTGCTCCATTATTTGAAACTTGCCGCCACTATGTACACAGAATTTCGTTAGTGGCAGAACGCCAATGAAACAGAAAAAACAAAAAATACACCCTAAGGTTATGTCTGTCGTCGCGGGACACCCTGTATATGAATGAGGGCTATAAACTTAAAAATATGCTCCCATCGTATTTTCATACGTTTTAGTTAAATCTTATGTAAGCATTAGAAAGAATAGGAGAATTTAAAATATCTATTATGATCGGGGAAATAATTCGAAATATGTAACACATGCTTACACTTAAAGTCCCGTGGAAAAGGATTCCGGCGAATATATGAGCGCACAATCTTCTAGGGCTTTAAAATTCTTGCTTTCAAAATGTAAATGCCTGGCAATAGGATTCGATATCCGTATTGAATGAAGGAGAATGTGATGTGATAAGAAGATAGCAACGTGACATCGCGATAAGCAGTTGAATAACACATTTTCGGGGGAAGTGGAAGCGAGCAAAACTTCGATTTCGTGGATATTTAATCGTTTCAACTGTGAGTAGAACTTCTTAGTAAACTCTAGCAAACGTTAAATACCATTACACGGTTTTATGGTTTTATACGGTGCAAACTCAAAATCTAAATATTACTCTTGGCAGCAAGCTGTATTTATAATTTTATAACTGTAAGAATAATGCTTTATTACAATTGCGCCGTTCTCTTTGTTTTAAGCAGTGACGGTTCGCGGGATTTTTTCTGGTACGGCCGAGGAATTACCGAGGTGGTAATTCAGATAGGTAGAGACGGCTGGCTACGTGACCGCACCTATCTGTATTACCACCTCTTCTACCTCGGCCGTACCAGAAAAAAAAACCCGCGAACCGTCACTGGTTTCAAGGTACCTTTATGTTAGTCTAAAAAAGTATAATTAATATTTCCTCTAACTTCGTATTGCTATTCACCAAAAGTTTAACTTTATTTTACTTCGTTAGTATATTCTCGCATTTTTAAAAGTGAATATTTTTATTAATCATTAGCAATAACTAATTTAACACAGTTATATTCCTTTCCTCAAAATTTATTTTTAACGCTAATAAGTACCCATTATCAATAGATAACATCATTAGTGCATAAAAATGGTTATTTGATTTATTTTCAAAAGTGAGGAAATTTCAGCAGTTAATAGAAGGCAATTTTTAATCAATTACAGATCATAATTAAATGACAAGCACATCAATTGTGTATTAAAACTTACAATTAATTTGAATGTTTGTGTTCTTCATCGGTAAATAGAGTTGTACCAAGCACTCGAGACGTGTAGCGCAGTGACCATCTTAAATTCAATTCTCTTGCGTTCTCACTCTGCGCAAACTTTACCCCCACACGTCTCGAGTGCTCGGTAGTACTGTATGTAGATCGCTCAAAAACCAGTTGATCCGAAACAGCGGTTACAGGGAAATAAACTTCCATAGCGATTAATACATGAAGTGCTTGCTTTGAGTTTCTAAGTGAGAATGCGCTTTATTTAATGACTTTTGTCGAGATCACTCGATCACAATACAATGCACATCCGTGCCAAGTTCAAATTTCTAGTTGAAGTTTGGGGGGGTCAAGGTAATGGTGTCTTTGTCGCCACGCGTTGGAAGTATTACGGTGGTGGTCTTTCGGAGGGAAAGTTAAAGTAGAAAAGGTAGAAGGGAGAGTGCACATTGTTAGCAGATCACGTCTAGGTCTGTCCGTTCCCGCGAACTCACTGATACGGAATACAAACTAAGTTAGCGGAACCGGTAGGGCGTACGGCGTAGGGTGTAGGGCGTCGCGATGTAGACGCAAACGGAAGTTGGAGCAAAATTCGAATGTCTCATCCAATTGACATTGATTTACATAGCGGAGGAAATTTCATTACCGTTATAAACCGGCTAAACACTTGATGTAAATTTAAGGCAGATATCGCTCCAAAATAACCGAGGCACAATGCGAAGGGACGCCGAATCAGTGGCGGCTAGTTTCTTTCATTATCAAACCTCAACCCCTTCAACCGCTTTAACCATTTGTATTATTCAATCATAAACAGATTTAATTATACAACAAAGTCTCCTGAAGTTTCTGTTAATTATTTAACTCGAGAACTAAAACCCAAGTTAATTGCTGCATTAAATTTAATGGAAAGCCTAGGCCGCTTGGCTATTTTAAATTCTCGCAATTTTTAACCCCCCCTCGTCATTAATCAAGCGAAATATGTTAATAACTAATCAACAATCACTTATTAACTTTTAATTAATGCGTCCAAGCGGCAGTCGACAGTAATAAATATTCACCTCATTAACGCTGCTATAATTAGCCATTCAGATTTAATTGAATCAACTAATCTAAATAATATAACAAATCTTTTAAAATAACGGCCATATGAAAATATAACTGTTTTTGACATTCACACAATATTTAAAATAATGTTTATAATTCAAAGGCCAAAGGGTTTTGACGAAGCTAATAACAGAAAGCACGATAAACACTAATATATTTTAAGTTGCATAGTTTAAATAGTGAAGTTCAAAACATTTAAACACAAAATCCATCCAAGGAACGACACATATAACAGAATTAACGCGGTCACTGCATTACTATCGAACTTTCCTAAGGGCAAAGGTTGTAACTCCGTCGTACTCCGACGTACCGATCACAAATTAATATTAATCTGTGGTACAGATTAACTCAATTCGGTTTGCAGTAACACAATTTTCAAAAAAAAAATGAACTGGGTTTATATGAACCGTACCGTCACACAAAAATCATAGCACCAGTGAACGTGTTAACACTATCCGAATGTTTAAATTCTCAATATTTATTATACTTAACTCTTGCAAATTGAGTAGATATAGGCAATACGTTATGATTCATCTACAATTAGTTAAAAAAAATATTATTTGCATAGTTGTGAATCCGCGTTTCTTTTAGTGAAATGTTCCGAGGTAAATAATTACGGATTGGAAGGCGACAAAAGTGGGCGGCGGTGGGAACTCGACGGGAAAGATAAGGAAAAGGCGCGAAATCGAAAAAAAGGGGGGCCCCTGTTGATTACGCAATGGAGCAGATTTTATTGTTCGAATTGGCAGAAACGCTGTCGCTCTTTCGTTTACTTTCTTCGCCCACAATTATTCGCACCTTCTACCCAACACCACCGCACAATGCATAATTACTAAACAAATTCCAGCGCGTGTTAATTAACGCGAATTATTTTATCCAATTAAAATGTGCCGCGTATTAATAAGATTTACGCTCAGAAGAAACCTTTGTTGTGGGCAGACTTGCAGCGTTGCAGCGCGACAAAGTATACACTTTGACAAAGTTGTAACAATGCGGGTCACAATGACACACGCATTGCATTGCGCTGTGATGTGGGGAAGGTTGCAAATACAATACGTGAAACGAAATCACCTATATACACTTATCGAACAGATCACATTATGCAATGGCCATTTAGACAATGCGGCGTCGCGTCGCAATGGCCGGAAATGCTATTCTGCTATTCAATTCACACATTTGACAGGAAAGGGAAAATTGAAGTTTCCAGCCCAAAAGATCCGAACTGGAGATACTTCAGTTGCAATAAATCCGGCTTGATTGCTAGTTTTATAAAGTTGATATTTTATTATCAACTGTAGCATCTTTCCTCATTGATAATGCTATTTGCCAGACACGACGCATGGGTTCACATATATAAATGCAGTGTTTTATGTGTGCACATACAAGTAGCATATATTAGACGAAGAAATATGTTGCTCCGTTGTGTAAGCCATGTATACATCTGCATCGGAATAGTTTAACCTTGCGTTCCTAGAGTTACCTACGTTAATATCTTATTACCATTACTAAATAAATCATTTTAGTAGGTAGTCGATGTGATTTTCCCGAAAATGGATAAACAGAAATGAAATCTAAGTATTCATAAATGGTTCGTAATGAACCATTTAAATCCACCAAATTTTGTTTTAGCACTAGTAACCGTTTTCGAGATATCGCCTACCTACTACCTCGTGGGACACCCTGTATAACTGATAACAGTTGATAAGCATGATCATTGTGTGAATTATAGTCGTTTCTAGTGTTCATAATCAAAAGTCTTAAAAATCACTATACACCATCAGTAGCGGTTCGTGGAACATGCTGACGGTAGAGCCACTTATAAATATACTAAAATTTTCAAAAATTCAATACTCACGAAATAATGGATGGATTTTCAAAAACTCGATTTAGTTTGATAAAACGATGATTTGCAAATCTAATTTAATTTTTGTAGAATTTAGTAGACACGTTTTATATATTTTTTTAAATTTTTAACTCGAGTATTACACAATTCGAGATCAAAAATTTTCAAAAATTCAGTACTCACGAAATAATTGGTGGATTGTCAAAAACTCCATTTAGTTTGATAAAACGATGATTTGCAAATCGAATTTAATTTTTGTAGAAGTTAGTAGACACGTTTTATACATTTTTTTAACATTTTTAATTCGAGTATTACACAATTCGAAAACTAAAATTTTCAAAAATTCAATACTCAATGCAATGCAATGCAATGATTTGCAAATCTAATTAAATTTTTGTAGAATTTCGTCAAGACGTTTTATATTTTCTTTTATTTTTTGCTCGAGTATTACACAAATCGAAAATTAACATTTTAAAAAATGCAATACTCACGAAATAATTGGTGGATTTTCAAAAACTCCATTTAGTTTGATAAAACGATAATTTAAAAATCTAATTTAATTTTTGTAGAATTTAGTAGACACGTTTTATATATTTTTTCAATTTTTTAAACAATTCGAGATCTAAAATTTTCAAAAATTCACAATTCGCGAAATAATTGGTGGATTTTCAAAACCTCCATTTAGTTTGATAAAACGATGATTTGCAAATCTAATTTAATTTTTGTAGAATTTCGTCGACACGATTCATATTTTCTTTTATTTTTTTGCTCGATTATTACACAATTCGAAAATTAACATTTTCAAAAATTCAATACTCACGAAATAATTAATGGATTTTCAAAAACTCTATTTAGTTTGATAAAACGATGATTTGCAAATCTAATTTAATTTTTGTAGAATTTAGTAGACACGTTTTATATTTTTTTTCAATTTTTTACACAATTCGGGATCTCAAATTTTCAAAAATTCACAATTCACGAAATAATTGGTGAATTTTCAAGATCTCCATTTAGTTTGATAAAACGATGATTTGCAAATCTAATTTCATTTTTGTAGAAAATCGTCGACACGTTTTTTATGTTTTTTTTTTTATTTTTTTGCTCGAGTATTACCCAATTCGAAAACTCAAATTTTCAAAAATTCAATACTCATGAAATAATTGGTGGATTTTCAAAAACTCCATTTAGTTTGATAAAACAATGATTTTCAAATCTAATTTAATTTTTGTATAATTTAGTAGACACGTTTTATATTTTTTTTTTAATTTTTTACACAATTCGAGATCTAAAATTTTCAAAAAATCATAATTCGCGAAATAATTGGTGAATTTTCAAAATCTCCATTCAGTTTGATAAAACGATGATTTGCAAATCTAATTTAATTTTTGTAGAATTTAGTAGACACGTTCTATATTTTCTTTTATTTTTTTGCTCGAGTATTACACAATTCGAAAATTAACATTTTCAAAAATTCACAACTCACGAAATAATCGGTGTATTTTAAAAAACTGCACTTAATTTGATAAAACGATGATATGCTAATCTAATTTAATTTTTGTAGAATTTAGTAGACACGTTTTATATATTTTTTAAATTTTTAACTCGAGTATTACACAATTCGAGATCCAAAATTTTCAAAAATTCACAATTCGCGAAATAATTGGTAAATTTTGAAAATCTCCATTTAGTTTGATAAAACGATTATCTAATTTAATTTTTGTAGAATTTAGTAGACACTTTTTATATTTTCTTTTATTTTTTTGCTCGAGTATTACCCAATTCAAAAATTCAATACTCACGAAATAATTGGTAGATTTTCAAAAACTCCATTTAGTTTGATAAAACGATAATTTGCAAATCTAATTTAATTTTTGTAGAATTTAGTCGATACGTTTTATATAATTTTTTTGCTCGAGCATTACATTAAAATTTTTAAAAATTCACAACTCGCGAAATAATTGGTGCATTTTCAAAAACTGCACCTAATTTGATAAAACGATTATTTGCAAATCTAATTTTGAATTTTGTAAACATGTTTCATATATTTTTGTTTTTCAATTTTTCACTCGAGTATTACACAATTCGAAAACTAAAATTTTCAAAAATTCATAACTTTCGAAATAAACGGAGGATTTTCAAAAACTCTATTTAGTTTGATAAAACGATGATTTGTAAATCTAATTTAAGTTTTGTAGAATTTAGCAGACACGTTGTATATATTTTTTCAATTTTTCGCTCGAGTATTACCCAGTTCGAAAACTAAAATTTTCAAAAATTCACAACTCGAAACGAAATAATCGGTGGATTTTTAAAAACTGCACTTAATTTGATAAAACGATGATATGCAAATCTAATTTAATTTTTGTAGAATTTCGTCGACACGTTTTATATTTTCTTTTATTTTTTTGCTCGACTATTACACAATTCGAAAATTAAAATTTCAAAAATTCACAACTCGTGGATTTTCAAAAACTGTACTTAATTTCAGTGGCGGCTTGTGGAACATGTTGGTGTTAGACCAACCCCCCTCTTAAAGAAAGAAAGAACGATTAATCTTCCTAGACCAAAGTAACTGGCAAAAAAGTGTTTAAAGAATTAATTAAAAACTACAGATAGTGCCATGGCTCCTTGTACTCCTGTACACCATTACAGTTGTAATTTTATCTACGTAGTTTATTTATGGATATCAAATTTTCCATTAATAACGCACTGTATATTTTACTTGAAAACCCCACGGAAATATGACTAAATAAACATTTTCAGACTACGGAATTATTAAAATGCAGTACATTAGTGAAAATATGAAAGACATGGGAAGAAATTATGTACACTTCCATTTCCAAGATTGCGCATTTAATGATAAATTCAAGCACCAGAAAGCGCATTGAATTTATATAATAAGAATAAAAGCGCCACAGTTCAAATGTGCATTCATTTAAAATGGGAAGAAAAAGCTTGTATGCCTAGGGAGCTCCATTGAATTTTTTATGCGGGTTTTAAAATATTCCAGTGTATTAATCCGAGCCCGTTATAAAATGTATAGTTATTTGTGTTAAATATAAAACAAAACAATATATATAAATAATACATGTTGTGACGTGGCCACATTACTTTGCGGACCTGGAGCAGTCCCTCGAGATTTAAAACATTTGTAGACCACGGGGGCCGTATATTTTTTTTTCTTTAAGATGTCCCTATTTTCGCTATTTTATGTTGCGTACATTTTGTGTAAATAGACGAGCTCGCAAGGGGTGTTTAATATTAAATCACGTCGAGTTGGATATAATAAATTTTAGAATCACAATAGATGTCGAGTTGGTCTACGCCGGTCTTACAATATTTATCAATCAGTCGGTAAAGTCGACAGTAGGAATATTAAGTACGTATAAGCCGTGAAAAGGCATAAATTGTGTGTATGTAACGATAACGACGCACTGGATCGAATTTTAAGTTGGGTATGTTTGCATGGGGAGGGGGGAATAAATACGTGTGCTATGCTCCATCATATTTTTATGTTTTCGTGATTTACTACTGCATATAACATTATAGTAATTGATTTTATACGCGGTATGAATTTAAATTGACTACTTCATTTGTATGCGCTACTAAAAACAAACAAATTGTTAATATGTGTAGGATAATCATTACTTGATGATGCTTGCTTGTTTACCGAATCTTTTTAGTCATTATTTCAATTACACAATCCGCGCATTGATCCGAAGCAACACTTCTGGCTACTATCCATAAATACAGCGTTTTAACATCGCGTCTCTGCTGTAAACCCAGCATAATGGATTTGCGACAAGAAACAGAGTACACACCATCATCAATCAGCGTGCATTTGAAGCACTACATCTTACGAATCTGGCAAAAAATCTTCTCTGCACAAATATTTAAGGATATTTTATTCCAAGCGCTTGTATAAATAATACCTATTATCCCTCATTAATCTTCGTATTTTAGATTATTCGAAATCGACTCACTAGAACGTAAATATGAGCAAAAAGGTTTATTCGGTAATAAACTGTGCGGCGCGGAAATATAACAAGCGCACGTTGTCGTAGCGCGCACGAGGGGAGCCAGAAATGTTTTGGCTCCAAATCCAGTTTCAGAATGCGTTCCCCCCTAAACCGCGCACCTCCCCGCCGCTGCCTATATTCTAATAAAATGCCATGCCAGAATTAAGTTGGCTCCGTTAACGCAGCGCACAGTGGTTCCGATTCAACTTCCAGGTGGACAAAACTCTGAAACTTCGTGAGTCGGTTCAAAATACATCAGTCAACACGGGAAAAATAGTTAAATAATTCTAGGATGCGCAGGGGTGGTTTTTATAAGGGTGAAAGTGCATTTTTAATATTAAAAAAATATGAAACTTCGTGAGTCGATTCAAAATACATCAGTCAACACAGAAAAATAGTTAAATAATCCTAGGATGCGCGGGGGTGGTTTTTATAGCGGTGGAAGTGCACTTTTTAATTTTAAAAAATCTGAAACTTCGTGCGTCGGTTCAAAATACATCAGTCAACACGGGAAAAATTGTTAAATAATTCGAGGATGCGCGGGGGTGGTTTTTATAGGGGTGGAAGTGCACTTTTTAATCTAAAAAAATCTGAAACTTCGTGTGTCGGTTCAAAATACATCAGACAACACGGGAAAAATAGTTAAATTATTCTAGGATGCGCAGGGGTGGTTTTTATAAGGGTGGAAATGCACTTTTTAATTTAAAAAAATCTGAAACTTCGTGAGTCGGTTCAAAATACATTAATAAACACGGAAAAAATAGTTAAAAAATTCTAGGATGCGCAGGGGTGGTTTTATAGGGGTGGAAATGCACTTTTTAATTTAAAATTTGAAACTTCGTGAGTCGGTTCAAAATACATCAGTCAACACGGGAAAAATAGTTAAATAATTCTTGGATGCGCAGGGGTGGTTTTTATAGGGGTGGAAGTGCACTTTTTAATTTAAAAAAATCTGAAACTTCATGAGCCGGTTTAAAATATATCAGTAAATACGGGAAAAATAGTAAAATAATTCTAGGAGGGGTGGTTTTTATAGGGGTGAAAGTGCATTTTTTAATTTTAAAAAAATCTGAAACTTCGTGAGTCGCTTCAAAATACATCAGTCAACACGGGACAAATAGTTAAATAATTCTAGGATGCGCAGGGGTGATTTTTATAAGGGTGGAAGTACACTTTTTAAAATGAAAAAAAATCTGAAACTTCGTGAGTCGGTTCAAAATACATCAGTCAATACGGGAAAAATAGTTAAATAATTCTAGGATGCGCAGGGGTGGTTTGAATAGGGGTGGAAATGCACTTTTTAATTTAAAAAAATCTGAAACTTCGTGAGTCGGTTCAAAATACATCAATCAACACGGGAAAAATAGTTAAAAAAATTCTAGGATGCGCAGGGGTGGTTTTATAGGGGTGGAAATGCACTTTTTAATTTAAAATTTGAAACTTCGTGAGTCGGTTCAAAATACATCAGTCAACACGGGAAAAATAGTTAAATAATTCTTGGATGCTCAGGGGTGGTTTTTATAGGGGTGGAAGTGCACTTTTTAATTTAAAAAAATTTGAAACTTCGTGAGTCGGTTCAAAACACATCAGTCAATACGGGAAAAATAGTTAAATAATTCTAGGATGCGCAGGGGTGATTTTTATAAGGGTGGAAATGCACTTTTTAATTTAAAAAATCTGAAACTTCATGAGTCGGTTTAAAATACATCACTCAATACGGGAAAAATAGTAAAATAATTCTAGGAGGGGTGGTTTTTATAGGGGTGGAAGTGCATTTTTTAATTTCAAAATATTTGAAACTTCGTGAGACAGTTCAAAACACATCAGTTAACACGGGAAAAATAGTTAAATAATTCTAGATGCGCAGGGGTGGTGTTTATAGGGGTGGAAGTGCACTTTCTAATTTAAAATCTGAAACTTCGTGAGTCGGTTCAAAATATATCAGTCAACACGGAAAAAATAGTTAAATAAATCTAGGATGCGCAGGGGTGGTTTTTATAGGGGTGGAAATGCACTTTTTAATTTAAAAAAATCTGAAACTTCGTGAGTCTGTTCAAAATACATCAGTCAACACGGTAAAAATAGTTAAATAATTCTAGGATGCGCAGGGGTGGTTTTTATAGGGGTGGAAGAGCACTTTTTAATTTTAAAAAATCTGAGACTTCGTGTGTCGTACTAAAATATTCAATACAGGCAAAAAAAAATGGTCAATACAGGCAAAATGATTTGAAAATGATTGCTGGCATAAGGGGTGAAAATGCACTTTCAGGTTTCAATGGCCTACCCCCTCTTGACGTAGATGGTGTCTGAATATCATTAACATCAACCATTGTAAATATACTAGGCAACTCAAAACTGCCATTCAAGAAAACGTATTCGTAAAACACGTATTGGTTAAAGCAAATATTGGCGATCAAATCAAAATGAAAAAGCTTATCTGTTTGGAACTGAATTAAATTATGTTACGTTTTCGTTGGAAAGAATTGACGTCTAGAAACGTCCTATATTGCTGGAACACAAAAAAATATTCAGAGTATAGGAATGATCACTTGACTTAATTGTGTTGATTTCCCGTTCGAAAGAAACGAAATCTCCGTTCGCGTTTGGTTTTTCGTTTTGCTCGGAAATGAGAAGTGGATTATTCGTCGAAAGCTGACTAGCGTTGGACAGCAGTTGAAGGAGAATAAATAACGACTGGTATTTTTATCGTGAATTAATGACACATTTTGGAAGAAAGGAGCGCAGCACATTAAGCTATCTGTTATCTAATTTAATCATATTATGGCGCTTAACACGGCCGAAGCTTGTAGAACAAGAATCCGTGTATAAGATCGGTATCTGGCGAGTCGTGTAGTCGGTGGAATTCTATTTTAGAGTACATTACATTTATAATTTATTTGCGGTTAATTTTATGCGCAAGTGCGAGCTTTTAGAGCACCTGAAAGAAGACACTGAAACGGAAACGGATTCCGATGATTGCTGGTCGGTCCTTCGGTGTTGGACGTGGATATATTAACCTGATACGTGGACAAAAGGAAGCATTGTATTATTTAGAATTTAATTAAAACAAGCGATTCATCTTCATTACCCAATTACGCTGCAGCATTTTATAGCAACCGAAATGTGGATTGATAGATGAACGGATGGGCATCGATTTAATTTACCTCCACTTTTATTTCTGTCCTCATTCGCACTCAATAAGATGCGCGTAATTATTATTGATTCAGTTAAATTAAAATTAATGCACTTTTTAATGTACCAGAAGGGTTTTTTGCCAACACTGTCATTTATGACGTATTTTGACGGGCTATAATTAAATGTGCTGATAGAATATAGACAGAAGCCCTTTCACGTTCCAACAATAATTTCAGTAGGTGGGATATAAAACTCCGCTGGATTTATGGCCGGGAACTTATGAGGATTCTTGCAAATTTATGAGTAATTACCGCCCATTTTTTAGGGATAAAGGATTTATTGTAATTAGTTCGGATATATGCAAATAAAGTGCTGAAGGGTGTGATTAATCGCATCACTTAAAAGGCGGCCCTTCGCTAATTGCAAATAACAACAATTTAGAACGAGTGATGATCCAGCGTTTTCCTCCAAATTGTAAATGTTACACCGCAAAAAGTTGAAATGTTTTGTTCCACATATTCCCAGTAGCTGCTCCTCCTGAGGCCTTTTTTATTTAATGTCTGCTAATTGCTCGGATTACAAAAAAAAAAGTATCCGTGCAGATTTAATTAAAACCAGATCAATAATGTAAAGTTGTCTGTGATGTGGGGATCGTGTTTAATCCAACTCTCATCTGACCGGCGAAATAACGTAATAAAATTCAAGCTTAAATTTTAATGTCTTTTGTATATATAGCTGAAAAGATTAGTCGTTATTGTATTCAACAATGTGTTCAAATCGAGTGGATGTATATTTCATGCTCAAAATGTAATTTTTTCATAGAAATTCGTCGTTTGGGGGGCCGCGGTGGCCTAGTGAGTAGAGCTCCTGCTCACGGGCCTCGTGGCAGTGGGTTCGAATCCTATCCGGGCGGTCACTTTTTTTGATACAAAATCGTCACGCGGTGATTTGTTATTGAATACTTTTTCACTCTGCGCAAACTTTACCACCACGTGCCACGGCTTGGTAGACGAGCTGTACGTGGTAATCTATTACGAAACTGAATTAATTGTTACAGCTTGTCTACGTGGCTGATTACGCAGTGACCATCCTAAATTCAGAAACTCGCGATTATTCAACGAGCGTCGCGTAAACGTAATGTAAATATAGACACAAAATCGTCACGCGGAGATTTGTTTTGAATACTTTCTCACTCTGCGCAAACCTTACCACCACGGCTTGGTGGACAAACTGTATGTGGTAATCTATAAAGAAACTTTCTTTGGTGCTCAATTATATAGTTTGGATATCTGATGGATGGAGGTTGGATAATTCCTAAAAAAAAACACGACCCTTTCCTTTCCTTAACATAATAATAGTTAGATCATTAAATATTATAAATCATGTGAGGGCTATTCTCTGGCGTGGAGAAGTATTGTTCGTGGCAGGTTGAACGTAACGGCGGTGTTAAAATTTAAGATTAATATCTTTTGCCGTTCAAACCTTATCAAGGGCATAAATTGTAGAGGGACAGACAAAAACGATTTAATTTTCTCTACAGAGGGATGCGCGAAAATAGTCATTATTTCCCCCGGTTACGGTCACGTTTAGTTAATATATTCTTTTTTTATAGATTCTATAATCCCAGTAAGAGGACTCTTTAAGTAATTATTTCCCTTTGTTCCGGAACTTTGTACCACAATCAACATAAAAACTTTATGGGTCAGCTGTTATTATTTAATAACATGAAGTTGTTTTTAGGCCAAGCGTGGCGATATATTGAAACTTATGCAAGAATTTAAGTTTACTCTTGGCATTTTGCGAGGTTTAGAAAAGAATCTTTGCGAGAGCAATTCGTGCCTTGGGGTGGTTAAGCTCTGAATTTATAGAGTTGATTTATGTTCGAAAGTTGTAGTCTACGTTGAATTTGTCCTGACTGGTGAGGACACTCGGCTTAACAAACCGCCCACGTGCTCATTTATTTGCGTAAATCTTAAAAATCTGCACGAAACGCTTTCCTATCGCGAGATTATAAATCAATATGATTTTCGTATCTCCCCTTTTCGACGCCGATACCTAACACTGCTCACAAACATTAACATTGTTCGCCGTCTTAAGAGGGGCGTCTACCAAGTCGAAAAATACATCCAATCCACCCTTTTAGGAACAATAGTCTAGATTCTGTTTACCGTTGCTCTTAAAATCATCTGTCATCTATTATGTTTCAGGTATTTTATATATTGATTCATCATCTAGCAATCTGTCTATAATACACAACGTAAAGTTATTATTAATTTTATTTGGAATAAAACACGTTGTACACATTGATTGAACAAAGTAAAAAGTAGAAACGCTAGTGTTTGGAATACTTATATTCCAATAGTAATTCCCGTTTCCCCTACACTGATGAGACCTGAAAGGTCGAAACCGGTCTGTAGGTGTTCTGATGGGGAAACAATATTTAATGTTTAAAGTAAAAAGTGTTTTTTTCCATATATAAGGTAGAGTAGAAGTAGAAGCTTCCTACATTATTATTTTTATAATTTAAAACATTAAATATAGTTCCCGCATCAGAACATCTACACCAGTGACGGTTCGCGGGTTTTTTTCTGATACGGCCGAGGAATTTGAAGTCCGTGACGCGTTCGCAAAGAAAACTCGAAAATGGAAAAAATCGAAAAAATCAACTTTCAAGAGGTGGTAATACAGATAGGTAGAGTCAGTTGCAGGCGGCTGGCTGCGTGACCGCACCTATCTGTATTACCACCTCTTGTTCCTCGGCCGTACCAGAAAAAAAAACCGCGAACCGTCACTGGTGTAGATGTTCTGATGCGGGAACTATATTTAATGTTTTAAATTATAAAAATAATAATGTAGGAAGCTTCTACTTCTACTCTACCTTTCAGGTCTCATCAGAGCAATTAGTTGCTGATGGAGAAACGGAAATTACTATGAATATAATTATTTAGTACAACATTCTGGCAATAGATTGCACCACTTTGGCGTTTCTATAATTTAATAAAAAGATTGCAAATTGAATAATAAAATTTTACTCCTTACGTCAACACGATTTTATTTACTTCATTATGACTTCATGGCATGGAGCTCGAAAGTAAGCAAACTAAACATGCATGTCATAAAATTGTTACATGTGCACAGATTTGCATAGGGTTTTAGGTTATTATGTCAAGCGATGCCAATCGATTATTTAGTCCCTAACTAGCAGCTATATACATTCCAGAGTGCACATAATTCTTTGTAAAGGTAAGAGTGTTAACTAGGAAGTATCATCAATTGTGTCCGATTTAATAACGTAATGGAAATGCGATAAAATCATATGAACTGCAGCATCTGTACAAATTCTTCACACTTCGTTCCCGAATCATATCGGGAATATATGTGGAAAGAGTTAACGACCATACTCAATAAAAGTCTATTGGACAGTGACGGCTCATGGTAGCAGAGGTGGCAATACAAATACGTAGGGTATCTGTATTACCACCTCTGCTATCTCGGCCGTACCATGAGTCACTGCTATTGGATCTACAAAAAATAAACTATAACTATAAAAAAATCTATACTCGCAAGATTAGCCTATTATTTGCAAGCTGCTTTTAATATCTAAACCATTTGAGTGTATCGTCCCCGTTAACCTATCTATAATCAATAATTGGCGGTCTCTCAACAGCCTATACAAGATACTCTGGCCAAGAAAAGTTCTGGACCATAAAATGAAAATAAAACAAAAATGTAATAAATATCATTTGTAATGCTACAAAGGAAACGCTTTTATTTACACGACACGAATTGATACATACACTTTTATTCATAAAATAAGCGATGAATTGTAAAAATGTTTAGGCTGCATCAGCAAGTACAAAAGGTAAAATCATACACTTTGATAACAGTGAAATTCAATTAAACAGAATGTGTTCGAAATAATTAAAAGCATCATAAAATTAAATTGCTCAACTATGATAATCCGGAGCGAAAAAGTGTAACTATTTTGATGTTAGCGTCGACTGGCTCTATTTCACTTCGTGGCTGTAACTAGATTCCATTATGGCCGACGGCGGAATATTTGGATTTGAAGTTGGAATGATACTCGTCCCAGTGGAGGATGGCCCTTCATTAAGCCGAGATTTGTAACGCTATCAAATAAAGGGGGGGCGTGTGTGAAAATATTCGGCCGCAATAACTGTATAAATCTCTCAATTTCAAGAGAATAGAAATTACTTTATTACGAGCACAGTTTTTACGCGATAACTTTGCATATCTCTATAACTATATATCAAGGAATAATCCCCGAAATGACTGCGGCGGCCCTTTGCTGAAACTGAAACAATTACAGTCTGAGCGGCGAGATTAGTTGGTTCCGGATTTAAACCAAGATCCGTTAACCTTCTATAATCCACCTCATATCTAAGCATTTCATACGCCACTAATTTATATTTAATGTTTGTTTTGTCGTTTGTTGAGAGTTGCTCTTCCGGGGTGATGGAACTAGTGGAAAAACTTTCATGCATGATGGAAACCGGTGTCGCACGAACGTCGATAACTTTATTAGTGTAGTTTGAATTTTGATTTAATTTCCGGGTGGAAATTTGCAAGTTTGACCGCTGTTAGGTAACAGCTCCGCGCTTGTTCACTCGATAATATATGCAGTATTTAAATATAGATTAGGTGGAAATTTTAATTAAGCTAAAATTCCAAAACGGGGGGAAATCCGCCGTTTGTTTGATAAGTATATACTCTACTTAAATATAGATTAAATGTATATTTTTCCCCGGAAATTTTAATTAAGCGATGTAATTTTTATTAATACATTTTTAAACCGAAACCATTAACATTTAGGAACATTTTAACACACGCAGTTTACGGACCCTTGGCCAGAAGAATTTCAAGGGTTCTCTTTGCGTCTGCATGCTTGTCCGCTAAAATTTTGTAAGGTTTAGCCCAGTAGTTCTTTCGTCTAGAACAGCGTTTCCCAAACTTTTTTGACCGCGGCCCGGCACGAGGTTTTAACATATTTTTCGCGAGCCACCTTATGAAAACATTTATTTACAAAACAAATTTTATTTTTCAATAAAAATCAAATTATTTGTTTGTTTATTTCATACACAAAAATTGCAAAATAATTATATAAGAAAAACATAAGTAATTAAAATTGAGCCATCTCTGCAGGCTGGTATTCAAAATGCATGACCATCGGCCCCCAAATACGGATTGTCAGATAAACGCCCAATTTATCGATCGCCCACGTTGAGAAACATTAATCTAGCCGAATGCGTATTTTTCATTTTCAAAAATGTTTGAGTTGAAATTTCGGAAAAACTTGAAACTCAAGTAAAAAAATACCTTTTATTGCACATGTGATTATTGCAATATTTGGGCCTAGGATGTTTGCCTATTTTATTATAAAAATGAAAATTAATCCGTCTTGAATAAATTTGAAGTCTAGAATTGTTTGCAATTGGTTTTTATTTTCAAGGCAACTTGGAAAAATGTCCAACCACAAAATTGAATTCAGTGTTTAAGGGTAAATATTTCAAAATTGAGACTAAAAGCGTTGATAGATTTTAATAGAATCACGAAATGTTAAAATTTCGATAAAACTAGCCCAAATGATTTTTTTGATTATTTATTGTTTTATTACTGGAAGTCTACAGAGTGTACTTTTAAAGTTTGCATATAATCCACTAAGGACCTTTCTTGGAAATTAAGAAAATCTAGGTGAATGCATAATTTTGCACTTTCAAAAATGTTTGAGTTGAAATTTCGGAAAAACTTTTGATTATTTACTTGTTTTATTACTGTGAATCTATAGAATGTGCTTGTAAAATTTAAAGATATTCCACAGACGTGATTTCTAGAATACTAAGAAAATCTAGGCGAATCCATGATTTTGCATTTTCAAAAATGTTTGAGTCAAAATTTCGGAAAAACCAGCTCAAATTATTTTTTTGATTATTTACTTGTTTTATTGCTAGAAGTATACAGAGTGTGCTTTTAAAGTTTAAAGATAATCCACTAAGGGACTTTCTTGAAAATTAAGAAAATCTAGCCAAATGCATATTTTTCACTTTCAAAAATGTTTTCGGAAAAATTAACTTATTAAATTATTTACTTGCTTTATCACTAGAAGTCTACAGAGTGTGCTTTTACAATTTGAAGATCCACTAAGGGATTTTCTAGGAAATTAAGAACATATAGGTGAACGCATAATTTTGCACTTTGAATATTATGAAATATTTGAATTGAAATTTCGGAAAAACTAGGTCACAGGTTTTTTTATTATTTACGAATCTATAAAATGCGCTTGTTAAATTTGAAGATAATCCACTAAATTGTTTTCTAGGAAATTAAGAAAATCTAGGTGAATGATTTTGCATTTTCAAAAATGTTTGAGTTGAAATTTCGGAAAAACTTGAAACTTAAGTAAAAAAAAGCCTTTTATTGCACGTGTGATTATTGCAATATTTGGGCCTAGGATGTTTGCCTATTTTATTATAGAAATGAAAATTAATCCGTTTTGAGTAAATTTGAAGTCTGGAATTTTTTGCAATTGGTTTTTTATTTTCAAGGCAACTTGGAAAATGTCCAACCACAAAATTGAAGGGTGAATATTTCAAAACTGAGGCTAAAAGCGTTGATAGATTTGAATAGAACCACGAAACGCAATCTATTTTGATTAAATTGGAAAAGGTTCGAGAATGCTGCAACTGTTTTTGTGTTTTTTTTTTGGGGGCTTGTAAAATGTTTGGCCTTAGAATTGAACAGGAGTGTGATTATTTCGAAATCTAGGGTAGGAATGTTTGCAAAAATAAAGTGCTATGCATTTTGAGTGAATTTAAAAATTTCAATTCAATTTTTTGGCGATTTGGAAAATACTTGACTTGGTGTTCAAGTGTGATTATTTCGAAATCTAGCGTAGTGACGTATGCAATTGTTTGCAGAAAAAATAAGTGCAATATATTTTAAGTGAATTTAAAAAAATTAAGAAGTTGTTTCAATGTTTTTTTTTTCATTTTTTTGGCGGCTTGAAAAATGTTCTACCTCAGAATTGAAGCGGGGATGTTGAAATGTGATTATTTTGAAACCTAAGGTAGGAATGTTTCTAAAATTTAGTAGATATTTAAAGCGTAATCTATTTTAAAGGAATGTCAACAGTGTAAGGTTTCTTTCAATTGTTTTTTTTTCGGTTTGTAAAAAGTTCATCAGAATTAAACCGGGAGTTGTTCAAGTGTGATTATTTTAAAATCTAAGGTAATAATGTTTTTCATCGTTAGTGGCCGAACGGTCAAACCTATGCCAAAAAAAAACAAAAAAAAATATGTTTTCCAATTTTTATAAAACCATAGAGTGGAATCTATTTTAAGTGATTTTAAAGTTTGTCTTAATTGTTTTGATTTTTTTTGACGGTTTGGTAAATGCTCGCCTTCAGAATTTAACCGAAGTGTTTAATTGTAATTATTGTAAAATCTGGAGTAGGAATGTTTGGAAAATGATCAATTTCTGGATTAAACCGGAGTGTTTAAAATCTAAGGTAGGAATGTTTGCAAATTTTAATAGAAAAATTAATTGTAATCCATTTTAGGTGGGTTTAAAGGAGTTTCAATTGTTTTTACTTTCTCAGTTACGAAGTACGAAAAAGTATTGTGATAGTGAACATTTTTTCAAATTTTTTTTTACGGAAATATCCGTTTTGGGGTCCCTAGATGCCATTTCAACAATTTCTGGAAAAAAACGTGTCTGTGTATTTGTATGTGTGTGTGTGTGTGTGTGTGTCTGTATCTCAAAAACTAATAAAGCAATTGACATGAAACTTTGAAAATACGTCTTATTTGATAATTTCGAGACGATTCCGACCATTTTTGAAAATGTCCGTCTGTGTTAAATATATCAAATAAAACTATATTTAACAATCCGAAGAACGGAAAAGTGTTTGGTGAAAATTCGTACACCGGAAGTGGGTGTTTACCTTAACTGTTTTTTGTTTTTTTTCCAATATTTTTTTAAACATGAAAAATATCACAAAAACATTTAAACATTTTAAATTTTGCAGCGACTTTTTCCGATTTTTGCAAACTTGAAAAAAAAAAGAAAAAACTTTTTTGAAAGTGGCGAAAAAATATAAAGGGTTTAAAATTAAGGGTTGATTATTTTTGTATTATTAATTTAGACCTTCCCTAATGGTATAGTTAACTTTTTTTCTAATTGCTTTTCTTTTCTTCGAGATATGAATTTTTAAAATCTATTGCTGGGCCTATTGCTAACTTCACACCCGTGAATGCGTTGATGTGATTATTTTTTGATTGAACATAGACATTAACAATCATATGTTCAGAGTTAAAATAAAAGTCCTGCATAACTAACAATAAACGCTAAGTTTATTTTCTGTGAACGAAATTTTACCAAAAACTTTTCAATTGTTCGCAATGTTTCAAAAGTGGTTTAAATCATCTCATGACGCGAAACAATACTTTCACATAGAGATGTACCAAGCACTCGAGGTGTGTTGCGCAGTGGCCATCTTAAATTTGTTGTC
This sequence comes from Ocypus olens, assembly GCA_910593695.2. Lineage (NCBI taxonomy): Eukaryota > Metazoa > Arthropoda > Insecta > Coleoptera > Staphylinidae > Ocypus > Ocypus olens. Next base: position 2,320,514 of record OU343057.1, on the reverse strand, counting down.
GCGTTCTCCGAATACTTTCCCACTCACACGTCTCGAGTGCTCGGTAATACTGTACCTCGTACAAAAAAAAGTTAAAAGGTTCTACCACATCCAAATTTTAAAAATAATCCAGCTCAATGTTTTAATGTAAATTTTGTGGATTTTAACTGTATTAAGTTAATTAATCAGAGTTTTAATGCACTATATTTAATTATTTGCTGTTATTGCAAACCGTAAATTTTATGTTTATTGTTTATTTATGTACATTACTCTATATTACCCTGTTATTGGGTAATAAACTATTATTATTATTAAAACAAAATTTCTGCCATTTCAAATCACGAATCGCAAGAAAAAATTACTATAGACTATAAATTTAACGTTTAATTAAATTAGTGGCATTCAGCGGTTTCCAAAATGTGTGTATAAAATAATATCCATTAATGTTCATTGTTTCGTTGTGTTTCCGTGCAATGAAAAAAATCCTTGTAAATCGAGATTATTAAGAAATGAACAACTTTAAGAACGGCAATTAAACTGTTCCGCTTTAATAGGACAGCCTGCGCATTTCACAATTTATTGACGTTGCAGGGTAAATATAAGATATATATTTGTCCACAGGATATTTAGCGCATTGTATGCAATTGTGGCTTGACGTTGAATGTGCACCGTTTCTAGTATGGATATTGTATATAATGATGTGAAATACATAATTGTGTAAGTTTGATTTAAACTTAATTCTACAACTGGATGCCAACATCAACGAAACTGCGGTCGACAGAGCACAGCTTTTGACGCTGGGGGTGTGTATATATCTGAGTGAAACAAGAACGGAGGATAGGAATCATTTCATAGTACTGAGTCCTGGGTAGCGACGAAGAAATCGAAACGTAAACAAACCAACCGCTTGCTCTTGTATCTAACCCGCGAAACCCCTAGAAGAGTACGTCGTGATATTAATGTAGCGAATAACAATAGAACTTAACACGGTTTCAATTAAAAGATAACAATTGGTGTGTACGGGCTATTTTTCTCGTCATCGACGCAAGTGCGCTTGCGTTGTTTACGTCTTGAGGATGATGCAATAGTTGGAATTATTGAGTTAGGCATCGAACGAATTACAAGCATTGTCGGTTGACCACGTTAAGGTGTAAACAATTTAGGAGCGTATGCGTCGAATATGAATAACTACATCGGTCGATGCTTATTTGTTATTTTAAACCGTATTGAGTGCAATTAATGGTGTTTTGTGTGACTTATGCAATAGTTAGAATTATTGAGTTATTCATCGGGCGAATTACAAGAATATTCGGTCGAACACGTAAACAATTCAAGAGCGAATGAATAAATTAATTCATTTTTATTTATGCGATATTTTATTTGTTATTTTAAACCGTATTGAGTGCAATTAATAGTGTTTTATGTGACTTATGCAATAGTTAGAATTATTGAGTTATTCATCGGACGAATTACTAGAATATTCGGTCGACCACCTTAACACGTAAACAATTCAAGAGCGAATGAATAAATTAATTAATTTTTATTTATGCGCGGCAATTAATTCATAATAATCGTTTATTTGTCGCGAAAAAACAATAACAATAGCACTTAACACGGTTTAAATTGAAAGATAAGAATAGGAAAATGTTTAGTTTTTAATTGTTTTTAATATTTGTTGAAATATTTTTGTAATATTTTTTATTCGGAAGAAACAAACAAAACGGTGTTCGAAATTTTACCAAAAGCAATTAAATTCAATTCAATTCAATTCTTTATTAATGCATTAACATATATATGTTTTACATACGTCATAATATATAGTGATGGGTAATCTTAAATTTAGAGTAAAAGCTTTTTTTTTTAGAGCTTTTCAGTTCTTCGGATTGTTAAATATAGTTTTATTTGAAATATGTAACACATACGGACATTTTCAAAAATGGTCGGAATCGTCTCGAGGGACCTCAAAACGTAATTTTCCGTTGGATTTTCGAATTCGAAAAAATCACGAAAACGATACTTTCGCCGTTTCCGAATACAATTCTCAAGAAATTTTCAAAAATGGTCGGAATCGTCTAGGGGGATATTTCCGTTGGAATTTCGAATCCGAAAAATTCACGAAAACTACTTTCGCGGTTTCCGAAACAATCAGTGGTTCAATATGTTTGTTAAAACTACTGATTTCTGCATGTTTTAGTCGCGAATGGCCATAACGGCGGAAACGCCTTCAAAATCATTCTTGCGTACTTTTATACGTGTGCATCCATCAATAAAAATCTATTATTCTATGAAGGAAGTGATAGTCCTTATATTGTTTGTAACCATCGTCAATGTAAATAACAAAAACAAGTGTACGTGGAATAATTTAAAGCAGATTATGCATTTGTCTATCTCTCGACCACCCGATATGAAATATCATCGCCGTCCACCACGGAGGAAGAGAGAGGTTGGTCCAGAGGGTGATCGTGTTTGCATTTAAACATCCGGACAGAGTGTCATACGTGACGATTACCCGATTTCCGCGCTTCTCCTCCCGATTCTATTGGGTATGAACATGTTCGCCGTGATATATTTGGGGTGTCTGGATGTTAAATGAATGTATTTCGTTATCTCAGCGGGAAACGAAGTTACAGAGCCGCGAAACAAAGACCAAAACAGCAATAACAAGACGATGTTTAAACATAAATACGAAAAGTTACCTCCGCGTTACAGGCAATAACTCCCGCAGCATTGGGTTTAAAGTAATATTTGAAACTTGATATCTGTCCAAGTGTGCACGGTTCCTGTTATAAGTCTATAATAACCAGTTAAGCTCCCTCGCCTTCTTGGGTTTAATCTCGATTTTAGTGTGCATTATGCATGCATGCGTCGGTTATGTAGCTATCTGTCTTAGGCATACTCAGTGACACCTCGAGTGTCTGATAAGATCGCCCATTACCGCTTGCCCTGCCTAGCTGGAATCAGCACAAAAACAGCGAAAAATATTAACCTGGTGTACGGTTTGTGAAAGCGCATTGTTATTGTTTGTTTCGGTGAATCTCTGATAACTTTGAGTGGGCGCGTTTGCATGGTCAATTGGCCGCGAGTTAAGTTAAATAAAAAGCACGCTTCCTCTGGTAATTTGTAGAATGTAAAAGTTGTCATCTTTAATGGCAGGAATTCACATAATCAGACATTCCGTGACATTTCACCCTAGGGGATTCACCTGATTTAGTACAAATACCCTGTCCAAAGTGGAAATTGAATCAAGTCTGAATAAACTTCATTTGTTTCGAATCTCTACACGAAATCCTCGTAAATCTCTCTTCAGCCGGCGCGCAAATACTTCTCTAACATGCTTTCAGTGTGAAATAGGCGATATTGTTCTTACCTTAAGTATTACAAAATCCATGTATGATAGTGATTGCGATTTCTGTGCGTCTTCGTGCTTATTTATTTTTTTTTTGATTGTGGTGCGTTTGTTAAATTCACTTTAAAAACAAAAGTGCATTGCGGAACGAGCGAACAACACTGGTTTAGAAGTGAACGAGCAACGAGCGCGTCACGAGCGAGCGCTGGCTATTTCTGCGTTTCTGCGGCCGATGCCGATCAACCAGAGGCATGGAGAGACCGAGAGAGACTGCTGGTAGACTGGTAGTGTACTTATGCTCTGCTGTGCTGTCGGTTGTCGGTTGCCGGAGCTGTCTCTGCTCTCTGCACCCTCAATAGCCGCGCACCCCCACGACCGAACGACCGACCAACTAACTCCACTATATTCTACTGCTTCCACTTCTACCGCCGACGACCGGCCGGCCGTCCGTCTTCATCACTAATACGCGTTCATTATCTAATACATATTGTTGATAGTAGAGTTCATGGCCCACTTAATAATAATATTCATTAACGTATCAACTTTAAGACCACACTAAAACGTACACCCCTACTATGTTGCCGGCAGCAATGTTTATTGTTATATGCCGGGTCAGTGTTGTAGTATTTTATGAATCTAGTGAGCAGTAACATAATAATTCACATCCCGAAGATCCCATCTTTACTAATTTTAATACCCTCTTATAAGATTATCATTAGAATTCATTTTCTTGATCAGATACTTTGCAATTCCTGTAAGCTTTAAATTTGAATGCAGACTAGAAATAAACTAAATTAAATTTTACATGGTACACTAAATTAGTTTTATGTTTTACTAAGGCTAAGTAACATTTGTATACTTTGAAACTTTCTCAAATTTGGAAATTATTACACTCACCGTGTGTATATAAAAAAAATAATTGCTCAATTGTTCTGTGGTTTTGAGAAGATAGCTCTTGAACAAAATGGCCGATTTTAAAAATTCCTCCTGAAAAGTATTGTACTCGTCGAATAAATGTACAGGACAAAAAAAAATTATTTATCTTCAATTTTTTTTTGGGATAACTTGTGCATGGATGACCAAATTTGGCAAATTCTTTCAGCAAAGTGTTGTACTCGATGCAGATAAGATAAAAAATTAAAATTGTAGTTCAATTGTTTTCTGTTTTTTTAGAATAACTCTTGAACGAAAGGACAGATTTTGCTAATTCTTTCGGTACTTGATTTATGTGTGAGTTATGTGCGAAAAACCTCAAAATGCACCCATAACTTGGTGCCAAATCATCGTAGGAACTTCGTTCCTCGAGTCCTGCATAGGGAATTGATCAAATTTTAATGCCTTTATGGTGGATCGAGTCAACAAAATTTTTCCAACTCCATAGACATCGTCAAAGTTTACATGGTTTCCTGAAAAAACATTTTTTTTTACAGGGGTGCTAGAGGGGGCGGAAAGGGTTACGCTTAAGTTCGCATGCATGACTTTAAAGAAGACACTTCAAAGTTTTCCGCCCTCAAAGATGCAACAAAATCGATTGAAAATACGCCGAGTTATGGCGGTTTGAAAATGGTCGAAATTTCATTTTTTTTCCACCAGTGTATTTATGGATGAAAACGCGGTCAAAAGAAATATTATTTTATTATCACATAATGCAAATATCATTTTGCTAAACGCTAACAATGCAAAAATAACACTTTCAACTGACTTGAGTAATCTAAAGAAACTGTGAATAATTCATACCTTATGCAAACAAAATTAAATTTCTACTTGCGTAAAATACTGCAAAAATCGGAAAGTATTTGCAAAAAACACTTTGGCAATAACTTAAGTAATATTTTTAACTAATTCACAATAATTATTGAATAATCAAAAGAACTTTGAATAATTCATGCTTCGGCAATAAAAATTTAATTTCTCCTCATTCATGATTTTCGTCATTTCTTCCACACTCGGGAAAATATGTAAAAATGTGGGGTCTCAGAAATATTTGAAAAAATTCATGACGGGGAAACGCGTGTAAAGTAATTACTTCTCCGAAAAAAAAAAATTTGGTAATTTGATGATTTTCGCCATAAATATTGGGTTTTAGAAAATTTTGATAAAATTAATGACGGTTCTTAATAGGCGGGGAAAACCGTGTAGAGTAATTATTTTTCCGAAAAAAAATGTTTTGGTCATTTGATAATTTTGGCCATTTTTCCATAGTATGCAAAAAATGTTGGGTCTCAGAAAAATTTGATAAAATTCTTGACGGTTCGTAATGACGAAGAAAAGCACGTAAAGTAATAATTTTTCCGAAAAAAAATTTTTTGGTCTTTTTATGATTTTGGCCGTTTTTTCCTGGAATTTGATGATTTTCGCCATAAATATTGGGTTTTAGAAAATTTTGATAAAATTAATGACGGTTCTTAATAGGCGGGGAAAACCGTGTAGAGTAATTATTTTTCCGAAAAAAAATGTTTTGGTCATTTGATAATTTTGGCCATTTTTCCATAGTATGCAAAAAATGTTGGGTCTCAAAAAAATTTGATAAAATTCTTGACGGTTCGTAATGACGAAGAAAAGCGCGTAAAGTAATAATTTTTCCGAAAAAAAATTTTTTGGTCTCTTTATGATTTTGGCCGTTTTTTCCAGGAAAAAAATGCATGCAAAAAATATTGGGTCTCAGAAAAATTTGAAAAAATTCATGACGGTTCTTAATAACGGGGAAAAGCTTGTAAAGTAATTATTTTTCCCAAAAAAAAATTTTTGATCATCTTATGTTTTTCGCCGGTTTTTCAGGAAAAAAAGCATGCAAAACAGGTAGGGTCTCAGAAAAATTTGAAAAAATTCATGACGGTTCTTAATGACGGGTAAAAGCTTGTAAAGTAATTATTTTTCCGAAAAAAAAATTTTTGATCATTTAAGATTTTTGCCGTTTTTCCAGGAAAAAAACGCATGCAAAAAATGTTGGGTCTCAGAAAAATTTGAAAAAATTCATGACGGTTTTTAATGACGGGGAAAAGCTTGTAAAGTAATAATTTTTCCGAAAAAAATTTTTTTGGTCATTTTATGATTTTCACCGTTTTTTCCAGGAAAAAAATGCATGCAAAAAATGTTGGGTCTCAGAAAAATTTGATAAAATTCTTGACGGTTCGTAATGACGAAGAAAAGCGCGTAAAGTAATAATTTTTCCGAAAAAACATTTTTTGGTCATTTTATGATTTTCGCCGTTTTTTTCAGGAAAAAAATGCATGCAAAAAATGTTGGGTCTCAGAAAAATTTGAAAAAATTCATGACGGTTCTTAATAACGGGAAAAAGCTTGTAAAGTAATTATTTTTCGGAAAAAAATTTTTTTGGTCATTTTATGATTTTCGCCGTTTTTCCAGGAAAAAAATGCATACAAAAAATTCTGCTGTATCAAATCCATCTGCTATGACATGCATCAACTTATAATTTACTATAAACTTAAATTCGGCACTTATTGCTATTTGCAATACTGTGTTTTTTACTCATCACTATAAAACAAAAATTGGAAAAGAACCGAGAGCTTAAAAATATTCATAAACGCCACTGTAAATAGTGATAGGTTATTAATATTAGTTTTATTAGAGATAAATTCATAAAATTAATTAATCCAATGCAGAATAACATTCTGATTATAGTGGAGGTAGAGCCCAGCGCATCCATTAATTTCCTAGACCTGACTATCATACGTACAGAATGTAAATACGGTTTTAGCATATTCCATAAACCTACTCATACCGACACAACAATCCACATAACTTCCTTCCACCCAGGAGCCCATGCAATACAATACGGACTAGAACGGGCAAAACTAGTTAAAAAATGATAATTATTTTCATGTTAAGTATAAATAGTATTCATAGCCCAAATATATGAAATCGGTAAGAATAACTGAATAAACACTAAAAATGTGTCTTTTTAAAATGATGCAAGGCTATATAAAAATAATGGTCTGTGCCATAAAATGGGGAAAACATCTCGTCAATGACAACAAGGAGATTTGGTCTTCCCCAATATTAAAATCCCTTATTACCTGTTGATAAATACATTTGTTAGTTTCTTTTATAATTCACTAATGCTGTAACAAGCGAAACAAGTAGAGTAAATAAACAACAAATTTGTTAAACAAACCAAGTGTTAATTTTGATTTATCTTTTATTATAATGGTCACAACATGCTTCAGAAATTACTACAGATTTCACTAATCATGTTCAGTAACTGCTTTTAATTAATATTATATAGCAGTTGTTTTAATTTTAAACTGATCCCACCAGTAACGCACATATGTATAACAGCAATTAAGGGATAAATAAGATTTAAAAAATGCGTAACGCCATCACTTTGCTAAATTCTGCTGTCTGCTGCTACTTCTTCCGCCGTTCGGTCTTCATCAGCAATACGGGTTCATTACCTTACATTGTTGATAGTGTAGTTCACGGCCCACTTCCAAAACAGCTCATACCCAGAAATGGTCAGTCAGGCCAACCACAGATTCCCGACCCGATTTAATTACTCTCATTCACTTCTTTCGCTGCGTTCCGCCAATTCACAACGCTCCGCTTCGTCACTTCCTTATCAGCTTTAACAAAAGATCAACAAAAGTGATTACATAATCAAATCATCGTTATTAATAACAGTATACTTATTAGATACCACATAACACACAATAGTGAATATTATTACTAATATTATTATTTGTAAACATTAAATTTCTGTATATGTAAAGTCTGATAATAAAGATATATATATATATATATATATATATATATATATATATATATATATATGCTGAAGGGAAGTAACGGTCGTACTTGTTGGGAATAGTAACAAATTTTTTTGGTCGGATTCCCTAATACGAGGATTTTTCTTTGAAAAAAATTGTTACTATATATATATATTATTTAACTTGTTAGGATGTTAATATAAATGTATTGAATACTATAATGTACGACGTGACATTATAGCTATCAATAAAAGACAAACTGCAGCCGGTTAGCCTATATCATACTGACATATATCGGAAGATACGTTCATCATTTTCGACCTTTTGTTCGCCTGCGTGCACTTATGTATCTACATCGGATATGTTCGATAATCATGTAATGCCTATTAATCATATATGAAGTAGGAAATTAACTAACATTACGAACGATTAATAACTAATGAATTGCGAAGTGCAGGCGGATAATCAACAAATATTTTTTATTTTTTTAATATTTGAGGTGATTTGTAGATTAATATTATTTTGCGGGGATTGCATTGGATGTCACATTTTCTACGATTCACCGAATGTTTGTAAAGGAGTAATGGTGCAATCGTTGGAAAGTGTATGATTTTATACCAAGACCTAAAGTAAGGATGATAAATCTTCAAAAGTCGGACATCCTAGGTATGAGTTTAAGATTATTTGAACTGAACTCTAGTCAATAATATAAGTAACTGCTTTCTTTGGGCAATCTTTCAACTATTCGCAATTTTATGCACAACGTGCAAATTTTTAGTTATTGGTACTATTCAAGATAAAATACTTGGGGCTAAGATTATTAAAAAAATCCATGCGTAGCAATCTTCATTATGAGTTATTAATCTGCACTCCTTTGAAAATTAGTTCTAAAACTTGAAGCACATTTCAGGAAACTGTTAATAAAAACATGGGCTTAAGTTTTAATAACTCAGCCGAAGAAAAATAAATCCTTATCATATAATAAAACTTAGTTGCTTTTATAAACTCGAGATAGGAAACATTTTCAGAATCCTGGACTACCCTGGAAACGCCTAGATGAATTGATATCGACTAAGATTATTAAAAAAATCCATGCGTAGCAATCTTCATTATGAGATATTAATCTGCACTCCTTTGAAAATTAGTTCTAAAACTTGAAGCACGTTTCAGGAAACTGTTAATAAAAACATGGGCTTTAATTCTAATAACCCAGCCGAAGAAAAATAAATCCTTATCATATAATAAAACTTAGTTGCTTTTATAAACTCAAAATAGGAAACATTTTCAGAATCCTGGACTACCCTGGAAACGTCTAGATGAATTGGTATCGACTAAGATTATTAAAAAAATCCATGCGTAGCAATCTTTATTATGAGATATTAATCTGCACTCCTTTGAAAATTAGTTGTAAAACTTGAAGCCCGTTTCAGGAAACTGTTAATAAAAACACGGGCTTTAGTTCTAATAACCCAGCCGAAGAAAAATTAATCCTTATCACATAATAAAACTTTATTTAGATACCGGTTGCTTTTATAAACCCGAGGTAGAAAACAGTTTCAATGAAAAGATCTCTCAAAATCAAGAACAAAAATAGGGGGTTGCCATTTAAAAACAAAATTGATGACGTCATTACTCAAAAACAAATGACGACTGAAAATCGACTTTCATGCAAAAATGCGTATTCGACAAAATCGACTTTTTCCAAAAATATTTGATTTTGGTTTTACTGAATATATTCCATACTTTAGGCGCGCACTGTATAGAAACATATACCGGGTGTTTCAGCCCACCCGTACACCCCAAATATCTCGCGAAATACAAATCGGATTGACATACAAAAAAATATGTCTAAATTTTTTTTGAGCTCTATCATGTGGTGTGAAATTTAAACCACCACCCCTTCCCCCTGGGAAAAATCTTAATAGGCACCCCTATTTTTTATTGCAGATTTGGCTACGACTCTAAAATATATTAGGTTTTTATTCGAAACTTTTTTTCGATTAGCAAAAAAAAAAATTTTTTTTATATTTTTTTATCGTTACAAACATTCATACATTACCACAATAGAAAAGAATAGAATGGAATTTGATAATCAAATTGATTTTTATTCGTTTTTTTTACAAATAATTTTTTTGTTTCTTTGTATTTCTGACATAAAATTACGAATGACTTCAATCAACGCCTTATTTAAGAGATGACTAGTAAAAAATGTCGTAATCTATCATTTGATGCGAGAAATAAATATAATTTAATAAATGTTTTTGCCGATTATAGCGCCATCTGTCGCTCATCGAAAAATTTTTTTCGAATAAAAACCTAATATTTTTTAGCATAGAATCCAAATCTGCAATAAAAAATAGGGGTTCCCATTTAAGATTTTAAAGTTACCCCCCTCCACGACCCAGGGGAGATGGGGGGCGGTTCACATTTTTAGACATATTTTTTTTAAATCTCAATCCGATTCGTATTTCAGGAGGTATTTGGGGTGTACGGGTGGCCTGAAACACCCTATATATTTGCTGTGATCTGCTACATCGTAAAATATTTCGAGTTCATAGCTTTCCATTGACGTCACAATTGTGTTATTTTGATCGGAAAATATAATTTATGGATTCCGTGACTCCACAATATCATGAAATTGTATAACTTCCCTCTTTCAATTTTATTAAATAATATTACACAACACTGTACTTGTTACAGATTTCTAATCGTTTGTTTGGTTTCCAGACATACATTCTAGATGTATTACAATGCCATCGTTATTGCAATTGATTTATACATTCCCGCACCAAAACATATTATTATCGCGATATTTCAAGTCTGCGAAACTGTCACGCCGATACGTTTTCTAGGTTTCCCATTTTTACGCTGCCGCTGCGTTATTATGACGTTTGTAATTGTTCACGACGGAGAAATTTCCCAATTTATATTTGCTGTATAAATAGCTGATTTATTGTGTTTTTCCGGACCCGCGTCGGAAAATTTTTTGAAGCATGACATTGCGAGATTATGAATAAACGGAACACCTGCGTTACCCAGAGTTGTGCCATGTTAATTCATAATCTATAACAAATATAAATACGAAAATATAAAATTACAGTATTATTAGGTATAGTCGAGTTCAGAGATATTTGGCATATCTGGTAATTATGAAGTAAGATCGACAAGGTATTATTAGGTATAGTCGAGTACGGAGATATTTGGCAGGTCTGGTAATTATTAAGTAAGATCGACGACCTATTACTAGGTATAGTCGAGTTCGGAGATATTTGGCATGTCTGGTAATTATTAAGTAAGATCGACGACCTATTATTAGGTATAGTCGAGTTCGGAGATATTTGGCATGTCTGGTAATTATTAAGTAAGATCGACGACCTATTATTAGGTATAGTCGAGTCCGGAGATACTAGGCATGTCTGGTAATTATGAAGTAAGATCGACGGCGTATTATTAGGTATAGTCGAGTTCAGAGATATTTGGCAAGTCTGGTAATTATTAAGTAAGATAGATGACCTATTATAACGTCGTGTCCGTTTGGCATGTCTCATTGGTGCGGCTAATTTTTCAGCTTTGTTTGGGACTTTGCTCCACCCAACTCTTAGGTCGTCGATCTAACTTCATAATTCAGGGTTTTTTTCTGGTACAGCCGAGGTAGCAGGGGTAGCAATACAGATAGGTAGGATCGGTAGCAAAGATTGCTGGCTGCGTGACCGCACTTATGCTACCTCGGCCGTACCAGATATAACCCGCGAACCGTCACTGAATTATGAAGTTAGATCGACGACCTAAGAGGTGGGTGGAGCAAAGTCCCAAACGAAGCTAAAAAATTAGTCGCACCAATAAGGTCGACCACACATAAATATTATTGTTTATCGATAAACCTCGCACTGGGTGTCGGTGGAGAAAGATAGTTTCCTCACATACCAAATATCGCCAGACTCGACTATACCCAATCGGCAATTTTATATTTGGTCCTTTGTCGATGCACGAGGACATGTTTACATTTTATGGTTTAAATTTTGTGTATATTTATGTTGTGAAAATAAAACAGGGCTTGCTTCATTCCAATCGAAAATGAAATTGAATAGTACTTAATGGAAAAGACCAAATAATAGCAATTTTTCGGGGCTGTACATTATCGCCGTGGATATTTCAAAAATTCCATAACAAATCCACGGATACGTTACATCCTGCTAAACTACACAATCACTTTGATGGATATGTTCATCGTTTTTTCGCATTGGAAACTAATTACTCTTCAGCTATCATCGGCTGTTCGGTACATCCATAAATAATCCGATTCGCATAGATAAATATTAATTTAATTAAATCCCTCAACTAATACCATCACCTATTCGTATGTACCTAAAGCAGATTATATTATTATTGTCCAGAACAAACGTGCTGTTGCTTTAGTAATTAATGTGCACCGAATGCAGCTTTGAATTAATGCTTTTATTGTAGTTTCAACAATTAACGAAATATTTGCGTTGGTTATTACTACTACAAACGTCGTGTTTAAAATATTTTTAAAATCACTACCTCATTTTTTTGTATATTTAAGCGGCATCGGCTGTTAGGGTCATTGGCCGCACCAACAAGTAGGCGAATTACATACTTTGAAAAATCAATTCTAAGAATTATAATGAAGTACAGTTTTTTTTTTGTAGAATTTCGTTGTGTGTTGATTTTTCCATGTTGATGGAAATATCTCACCCCTGACCACTTCAAACTAGGTGACTTGGAAATCCGTTATATCACCACATATGCGTGGATGTGTAAAATAATTAAACCGTCATCAGTGAACGCCTCAGCTAGCATTAAATCGTGCTTCTTTTATTTATTCATTAATCAGATTTCGAAAAGCAGTAAAATTTATGTGTTCGCCTAACAAAATTAAACGAGGGCAGCCATACGACTCCCATTAATCAAGGGTCCTCAATCTAGGAATAAATGAGTAAATATGAGCTCGGCTTCATTAGAAGTGGTAGAACATTATAAACGTAGCGCAAGCTAACAGAAAAGTATTAAATCTGGTCTCTAGTTACGCGATCGTTCTTCATAAATCATGACTAACTACTCGTGGAAAAGTGGCGGATAGTAAACAAGGGGGGTCGAGACGTGAGGGAGGTAAGGGTAGATTATGACCCCTGGCCACTCTGTGGGTGCCTAGAGGACAGTTATAGCCGAAGGCCAATATAACTCTGGGCCAGGTAGGTGTTTCGACATAAATAATTTCATACCTACCTCGAAAAGAGAACCGAAACGTTTCTACAATTGTACATTTAATCTTGAAATATACGATTACGGTCGGAAATGTATATATTAAGCAACCTCTTAATAAAACCACACAAAGCAAGCAATTTTGAAACATGGAGAACTAATTATGAAAAGACAGAACTTTTCTTATTATCGTATAATTCTACGAGTTTCCATTTCAACTTGATAATGAAACTTCTGGCTTCCTGGTAACTGCAAAAATTGCAGGCAATGCGACGAAATTATTTACATTAACATTACATTATGTATTATCTCTAAATAACTTAACAATATAAAAAAAAACTAACTCCCACGTTGTCTCTCCTTGATCATCAATCAAACACATACAAATGTTTGCCTAACAATTAATTCCTCAAATATTGTTTTTTCTGTTATTTCTTTATTCACTTATAATCCATGCTTGAAATTAATAACTGTAATATATCACGGAGTTAGCATAAAGCATAAATAACACATATTTTTTTAAACATATAAATTTTAAGTATGTAACAAGTAAAATATGTGCATTTAACATGCAATACTCGGCGTATTTTATAGACTCATGTGCTGCCGTTATTAAATTACGTGGAATGAAAATTAATGGAATAGAGAAAAAGTCTCGAGTTTGTTGCAATTTTTCGATCGATGACCCGCCCGCATCACTAAACGATTTGTTTCCTTTCCGATTCCGACGTGCTTTCAGTAAACACTTATATTTTTTAGAGTGTTTAACTTTGATTCGTTTTGCAGACTAGTTAGCGTTTTTTTTAAGTTTACATTGCATTGAATAAATTTACAAACAGATTAGTTATACATTACAACTGCACTAATTATTTAGTTTAGAATTACGTCAGTGGCTGCTCATGGGGGGTGAGGCAAAGACAAACATGCCGTTCTTGCTGCACTGATAATAGAAGAAGCAAATATTCCGTTGCTTTTTCGGTCAAATTTTCTGCCGAACATCCACGAGCCGCCGCTGAATTACGTGCTATCCATTTATACATACAGCATTACCGAGCACTCGATACATGTGGGGGTAAAGTTTGCGAAGAGTGAGAAAGTATTCGGAGGACGCGAGAGAACGCGATAACAAATCTCCGGAGCCTATTGAATTTAAGATGGTCACTGCGCAATACGCCTCGAGTGCTTGGTACAACTCTACTTGTAGAGACGTACACTCGAGAGGTTCTACCATAAACGCTTGCGCACTCGTGATTTCATCAATATTGTTGCCCGATTATAATTCTCGTTCAGAAAATTCTTCAACCCTTAAAATTTAGATCATCATATAAAATTATGTCTTTAGTTACTTCTAATTTTCAAATAGGTTTTAACACTAAATTGAACAGTTTTGGTGTGCATTGTTCCTGAAACATAATAGGCTTAAAAATCGGCCGGGGGATTAATAAGATTTAGCACCCACCTTTAAATTTTCTACAGAAAGGTGTAAAATCCCCTATAAACAGTTTATCAAAACTTTTGCACAATATGTTATTTTCGTGTCGGGGACTGCCTCGGAAATTTGATTTAATCTAGGGCATGATTTTTATAGAGCGACTTGATGGCATTGGCCCATTTAGTCCACGTTGATAAGCGGGCACTATCTCTCTTCGGGCATGAAGATTTTGTCTAAACTATTGGGATGAAAAGATCGCATATTTCGCGGAGAGATATAAAACACATTTGCTCGATCAATCGCGTTAAAGGTTTTTTATTGTACCTACTTGTAAGATTATTACTATAATTGATTAAAGCTCGAAGCTGTAGTCATATTCAAACAAGACGTATACGTACTGTAGTTAGGGTTGCCATCTTATTTATTTATCAATGGAGAGTTGCATACATAATTTTCTTCCCTGTAAAGCTACGCGCACGCTTGTTGGAATCGGACGGACGGCACGCATCGGAAAAAATTGCTTAACACAGTTGTAAACGAGTCAACGCACATTTATCCGTTCCATGCCGTATCGATAAATGTGCGTCGACTCGTTTACAACTGTGTTAAGCAATTCTATCCGATGCGTGCCGTCCGTCCGATTCCGGTTAGTGTGCACGTAGCTGAAGTGACCAGAGCACATATACATATACATATGAAGACGTAAGGGGAAGAACGGTATATGTCGTATATGCCCATGAAAGTTAATTCTGAGTAAAAAGAAATTAAAGATTTGAGTACTTCACAGTCTAATAACTCTTGGGGAGAACCGATTTTCCTCGTTAATGATTCGTCAATGTTTAGTAATCTTAAAATGCAACAGATGGCGCTCCAATCGCCAATTTGGTGGGAAATTGACATAAACCGTTCTTCCCCTGTGATCTTCATATGTGACGCTTATAATTGCAACTACTGTCAATTTTTTTTCAGCGGCGCTTCGTGGATCTTTGTAGAGGAGGCTAACAATAAGACAAAGATGTCGCTCGTGCTGCAATACTTATTGTTATCGAGAAAGCAAATATTCCGTTGCTGTTTTCTTCTGTAGCCTCCTCGCCGATGAATTTTTTAATTTTTTTTTAGTAGCTTACGCCAATTTACTTATTTGTTCATCCTCCTTAACCCTACAGTACACGCGCTCATGTTCCAAACGTATTTACACACGTCGGTCTTGCGGTGCTCGGTCCGTGAAACCGCGCGCGTGCGCTGAAGGATTAACCCGCACTTTTTTTAAATAAATTTATAACCTGACAAAATTGCACAATTATAAATGCAGATATCTAGGGCTAGACTGTTTTATCATTGATACTAATCGAACCTAATCCAACCCAACCTAACCCAACCCAACCTAACCCAACCCA
Organism: Ocypus olens; assembly: GCA_910593695.2. Classification (NCBI taxonomy): domain Eukaryota; kingdom Metazoa; phylum Arthropoda; class Insecta; order Coleoptera; family Staphylinidae; genus Ocypus; species Ocypus olens. Next base: position 2,304,410 of record OU343057.1, on the reverse strand, counting down.
ACCTAACCTAATTTGCTTCCATGAGGTTCATCTACCTCATCAATTTTCTTTTTTCTATAATCGGTCACTTCATCTATCATCTGCCTCAAAGATTTCGAAACACTTGGGTTGATTCTGTCCAGAAAAGCCGAAACACTGTCATCTTCGGTGGTGGGAGTTTCAGAATAGCTTTCACTGGAAAGGAACTTTTCGAAGACGAATTCCTCGGGGGCCACAGGTCTATCCATGCTGGGTCTATGGTTTTCTTCAGAGAGGTCGTTTGAAGCCCAACCTAACCTAACCCAATCTAACCTAACCCAACCCAACCTAACCTAACCCAACCTAACCTAATCTAACCTAACCTAACCTAACCTAACCTAACCTAACCTAACCTAATCTAACCTAACCTAACCTAATCTAACCCAACTCAACCTAACCTAACCTAACCCAACCTAACCTAATCTAACCTAACCTAACCTAACCTAACCTAACCTAACCTAACCTAACCTAACCTAACCTAACCTAACCTAACCTAACCTAACCTAACCTAACCCAACCTAACCTAACCTAACCTAACCCAACCTAACCTAACCTAACCTACCCTAACCTACCCTAACCAAACCTAACCTAACCTAACCTAACCTAACCTAACCTAACCTAACCTAACCTAACCTAACCTAACCCAACCCAACCCAACCCAACCCAACCCAACCTAACCCAACCCAACCCAACCCAACCCAACCCAACCCAACCCAACCCAACCCAACCCAACCCAACCCAACCCAACCTAACCCAACCCAACCTAACCTAACCTAACCTAACCTAACCTAACCTAATCCAACCTAACCTAAATGTTTAAATTTCTTTTCTTTTAAACTTTTCTGTGGCAGGGTGTTTCAAATTCGAGGCTCACCATGGGGATCTCGCTTATTAGAAGAGATGGAGGGTATGTTTAAATTTGGCACTTTTGCAGAATTTTATGCTGATTAATAATCCACTGCTAAAAATTATTTAAATTATTTTGTTTTCTAATTAAGTCAAAAAAAACTGAAAAAACTGATTTTCGTTTTTTCTTTATATCTTCGTTATTTGAGGTGATATTTAAAAATGATAAATACGTTCTTATAGCACTTTTTTATTATCTAATAGATGGCATAGGATTTTTTGTTGTAACATGTTTCGTTTCTTTTGAACCATCATCAACTTTCTTATTTCTTATGGATCCCATATTTAATTTTTATCGTATCTCAATGCTCACTTTTTGTGATGACAACAATATAACACAACATACATCTTGAGTGAATATCAGTGCGTTATGAAGTGTAAATAGTTGAAAATAATAATTGTTTATTTTGTTGCAGATTTAACGTCAATTAATGTGAATCAATAGGAAAATCTATTTGAAATATTGGGAAAATGTTTGTGTAAAATGCTCTGGACATCTTATAATCGTCGCCACTGTCGGACTCAATTAGTTCATATGTCTTCTCTGAATCGTTTCCCATTTTATTTCTATTTATTTTAACTTTCATAAAACGCAATTCAATTTTGTGTCTCAGATTATGGCTCTGTCGGTAGTTTATTCAGTTTTCGTTTTAAAGATATTTATAATTATTTTTGAGATTTGAAATGTAAAATTTATTGAGCGTTTATTTTTTCTACATTATTTATAAAATTATTGATTTATTCAAAAGCTCTAACGTGTACCTAAGTGAACGTAAATTGAGATATGACTGCCAACATGGTGAGTAAATGTTAGAAGTTTGTTTTAGGAAACCACCCTCCACTTAGAAAGTTTTACGGCAAATTATTTTTTGTAAACAGGTAGATAGTTTATGGATTGGGGTGGAACTAGCTGATAGGACGACTCTCGCTCCAATTGATTTTTTCTTGGTGCCACGCTTCACTTCATACGTTTTTTCTCATCCCGCTGTCTCCTATAAGACACGTGACGTCTTTATAAAACATATTACTCACCTAACATTTTCGTTTGCGGAAATTGCTCGTACAGCTCTTACATGTGCAAGGATTCATATGTGATAGACATATCAGCATAATTATTCTTGACGTTTTAGGCGAATAATTTAGAGAGAAACAATACAGATTTTGAGTAAAATGAGCAAAACGAATTAAAATGTCGCTAATTACTTATTCTCAGAGGTATTCAGCATTTATTTCTGTTAATATTTATAAATGAGGTCAAACAGTAACTTTTGATTTTTTTTTAATTTGAACATGTTATGCATTTCAGGAAAAAAATATTTAAATAAAGTGGAAAAAAATTGGTCCTCCAATTGTTGTCTAATATTATTAATAGAACTATGAAGAACATGTATGGCCATTAAAATTATAAATAAGGCCAGACAGTATTTTTTTATTTTTTTTTTAATTCTTTGGATACTTGATCATCATCTTCAGGTCCTCCTGTAAAATTAAAATCACCGCACGTCAAGACCGTGAAACATATTACCTTAGCATTAAGTTATTAAAGTAATCAAATACACCGATAACGACACTAATATTAATTTTACAAAAAGTATCAATAAATACTCTCAACTTTGTTAGTTCAACGACCAACAAAAAAAAATAATAATATTACAACTTGGCGACTCCCAGACCTGTGTTTATAATGAATGTGTTGTTTTTTCGCATAAAATGTGTTGTATTCCTTGTTTACGAGTTGAGTTGTAATTACTTCGCGACCCCTTACATGTTACCGCACCCCCTGTGGGTCGCGATCCACAAGTTGAATAACACTTTCACTTAACTTAATATACTGTTCTAACAAAAAGTGGAATAAAAACGGCATTTTCAATTTTATGCGTTCTGAAAAAGGCAAGAAATATTTATTTTAAAATGTTTCAAAAATTCATACAATCCAGACATGATGATTTAATCTTTATCACCTTCTAAAAAGATATCAAATTAAAGGACAGAAAGAGCGATGGTCGATAGCCCAGACAAACTAACACATTTTTAAAATATTTTGTATTTGTGTAAATATATTGCCTGAATAAAGATCTTGTATATCAAATTAAGTATATTCTAAATAAAAATAACATAATACATAATATTTCAGAGTGGGTTGATCATCTGACTGATGAAGGTGATAACTACAAGTACGCAGTCGTAATTTTTTTTATAATTTCAGTATTGTTTAATAATAAATAGGCGATAGTCAGTACTTGGCGGTCAGATTAATGCAGCAGCACATTTCTTGGAACTGTTATGATTACAGATATAATTCCGAGTACTCAAATCCCTGTAACATTTAACTGCTGGCATAATTGAATTATTAATATCCAGCTGTAATTATTGTTGAATCGCGCAAAGATAGAACTAGAACGGGATGCAACATTTGTGAATTAATTTTCATAATTTAAATATTCGCTTGTTACAGAACTATAAACTTTTTTAATATGAATAAATTTAAATTTATGTTCAAGTGGATCTCGCTCCCACTTTTAATTGCAGAAGTGCTTTTTTATAAATACATCAGATTTAAGCGTGAGTGGGGCAGCTTGGGCACATTTCATTTGAATTCAGATGCAGATGTCATTCTGGAACTTCCTTGCCATTCGGAATTTTCAGATTTAAAATGTTCATTAATAACTGCGCCAGAAATAATCGATGACATATTTTTTAGTCTCGCAGTAAAACCGGCCAGAATGAATAAATCTAGTAAACGGATGCCAATTGCACTAAATCAGTAGTGTAATTTATCTATCTATCTATCTTACACATAGTATAGTATTCTAGTTTGATTATTACTCATAGACTAAACAATTTATGAATGAAAAAAAATTGAAGAAAAGTTCTTGGAAGTCCTACAAAAAATGTTGTAAACAAATAATGTTCAGAATTGAAAAAAAAATGGAAGAAAAATTAATTCAAACGTTTTTTATGCGTTTCCAGTCAATTTGCGAAAAAAGTAATTTTGCGTATCTCGATTCCTAGACGTCCCACAATTTTTTTAATAGACAAATAGTGTTCAGAATGAGCTTTTAGACTTGAAAAAAAAAATGGAAGAAAAATTAATTCAAACGTTTTTTATGCGTTTCCAGTCAATTTACGAAAAAAGTAATTTTGCGTATCTCGGTTCCTGGACGTCCCACAATTTTTTTTAATAGACAAATAGTGTTCAGAATGAGCTCTTAGACTTGAAAAAAAAAATGGAAGAAAAATTTAATTCAATCATTTTTTATGCGTTTCCAGTCGATTTACGAAAAAGTAATTTTGCGTATCTCGGTTCCTGGAAGTCTCACAATTTTTTTAATAGATAAATAGTGTTCACAATGAGCTCTTAGACTTAAAAAAAAAATGGAAGAAAAATTTAATTCAATCGTTTTTTATGCGTTTCCAGTCAATTTACGAACAAAATCATTTGCGTATCTCGGTTCCTGGAAGTCCCATAATTTTTTTTAATAAACAAATAGTGTTCACTGTATGCTCTTAGACTTGAAAAAAAAATTGAAGAAAAATTTAATTCAATCGTTTTTTGTGCGTTTCCAGCCGATTTACGAAAAACATAATTTTGCGTATCTCGGTTCCTAGACGTCCCACAATTTTTTTTAATAGACAAATAGTGTTCAGAATAAGCTCTTAGACTTGAAAAAAAAAATGGAAGAAAATTTTAACTCAATCGTTTTTTTATGCGTTTCCAGTCGATTTACGAAAAAGTAATTTTGCGTATCTCGGTTCCTGGACGTCCCACAATTTTTTTAATACACAAATAGTGTTCAGAATGAGCTCTTAAACTTGAAAATAAACAAAAAAAATTTTTGAAGAAAAATTAAATTCAATCGTTTTTATGCATTTCCAGTCGATTTAAGCACTATTCACGAAAAAAGTAATTTTGCGTATCTCGGTTCCTGGACGTCCCACAAAAATTTATGAGATTGTAATATGTAAGTGTAATTGGCATTTTATTTTTTTGGCCTATATTGTAGATATTTGACCTGTATTTTTCATTTCTTCGTTCCAAATTTTAGAGTTTTTGCCCGAAATATTCTTTATTTTGGTTAAACTTTTTGATTTTTTTTTTGTTGATATTTTCGGATTTTTGGTCTGCATTTTTTTAACCGCGAATTTTTGATATTTGTCTAAATTTTCGATTTTTTGTGCTTATATTTTATTTTTTTTACCCTAATTAAGAGCTAATTCTGCAAGTGATTGTTTTTTTACGATTTTTCAAAACATTGAGTGCAATTTCCGTTCCCTCCAGTGCAGTTTTGAGTCAATTCCTGTTGTTTTCAGAAGCAATATTGCAATTATTTTTACAAGTAATGAAAAGTACACTCTTTCTGCATAGTTTAAGTAATTTTGGAGCTAATTCTACAAGTGATTAATTTTTTGCAATTTTGCAAACATTGAGTGCAAATAATTTCCTTCACTACAGAGCAAATTTTGAGTTTATTCCCTTATTTTCTGCAGGAGCATGTCGCTGTTTTTAGGAAATTAAAAGTAGTCTATTTTTGAATAATTAATAATAATAATAATAATTGAAGTTTATTTGAAGCGAAACCTTCAAGTAATAAATTTTTTTAATTTTTGAAATCGTCGAGTGCAAATTTTCTTTGCTACAGAGCAAATTTTGAGTTTGTTTCTATGTTTTATGGGGCTAATCACCCCGAGTGCTGAAAATGGCAATTTTCGTACTTGAATTTTCAATTTTTTATTTTTTATCGTTAAGCCCTAATTTTGATATTTTGGTTTCAATTTTTAATCTTTTAGCCTTACATTTTTTTCTAAATTTTCAATTTGTTTGTTAAATTTTTCGATTTTTTGGTCCTGAATTTTGATTTTTAGGATCGAAGTTTTGGTCTAAGTTATGAATTTTTTATCCTATATTCTAGATTTTTTTAACCTAAATGATTGATTTTTATACGCGACTTTTTCTATTTTTTTGCCGATATTTTCAAGATTTTTGGATGGTTTTTGATTTCTTGATTTTAGATTTTTTAACTTGAATTTTTTTTTTACTTTTTGGTTTCGTTTTGACTAGAATCGATTAAATTAAATTTTTTTTTCAAAAATTGTTTGTTTTTTTTTCAAGACAGACCATTCTGAACACTATTTGTCCATGAAATTTTGTTGTGGGGCTTCCAGGAACTGAGGTTTTCGAGGTTCTGGTCGGCAACTCGTTTTGAGCTAAAGAGTTATTTTGGGGGCTGAAAATGGGGAATTATTTTCGTTTTCCTTGATTTTTCAATTTTTTGGTTTGATTTTTTTTTATTTTTAGACCAGAATTTTTGATTTTTTTAGCTTATATTTTAGATCTATGGCCTGTATTTTTCATTTCTTCGTTCCAATTTTTTTTTTTTGTTTTTTTTTCTGCATTTTTTTAACCGCGAATTTTCAAAATTTTTCTAAATTTTCGATCTTTTGGGCGTATATTTTAGTTCTTTGTAGTAATGAAATGAACAATCAAACGCATTTATCATTTTATCGATAACGTTGAAGAAGAGATACATTTTACTTTCTGTATCCCTTTGTTCGGAAATTCTTACCGAAACAAATACAGTTCCGAATTGACAACTGTGTACGTCCAGCCTGGTCTGCATGTAACACCTACATCGTCTGGCCTCGTTGGTGTGATTTTTGCATTTTGGTTTTTGAACGTAATCAGCGTTGAATAATACAGCATATGGAAGGAACGCCTTCGAATCGTTGCCGTGTTGAGCCGACAAGTTAGGTGGGAGGTTAGGGAACAACTTTATTGCAATTTTTGTGTATCTCCGCAGTCGGACGCTACCCACATCTGAAACATATATTTTACATAACATGTTCCATTTCGCGAATGAGAGCAATAAAATAGCGACAGGCAATACCCTCGCGGAGTATTTTAATATCATTTGGCGGTTTTGTATTGTGCTCCATTTTATTCAATATTTGTATCGAAATTGATTGCCCGATAGCGTGTTTGAACAAAATAAATTAAATAGTAGTAAGATTTGTGTGAATTTAAATATAATTAATTTTATTAGGGTTGATGGTGGAAGCCATTACTTTGTGATACATTTTGATTCAGGAACTTTTCAATAAAATGCACTTTGTTGGTATCAGAGCCCTGCAGAAGCGGGTTTTCGAAAGCCCGGCCCGACAGTGAAAATTTAAAACCCGGCCCGGCCCGGCCCGATGAAATGAAAATGTGTTGCGGGCCCGGCCCGGCCCGGAGCTGAATATTCAAAGCCCGGCCCGGCCCGGCCCATCCCCGAAAAATGTTGAATTAAATAAATAAAATTACTGGACCCATGTATTCCTTAAAATTCTTAAAATACACTGAATTCGTGTTAATAACATTTTTTTTTCAATTCACTTTGCTGTTGTTTTTCAACCCGGCCCGAGTTTGAAAAATACGACCTGGCCCGGCCCATGCAGGCCTCTGGTTGGTATCATAAAAACACGTTAAAAAAATACAATTGTTTCATACAAATACTGGATATTGGACCTCTTAGAATTATATTCTCACGACTACACCCAACGCTCTTAAATCTGTGGTATCAAGCTCTTAAGTACATTGTTAGTTTAATGCATGTATGGTACTTCAAATTGATGTCCACACCGTATAACGCAATTGTTTCTGCAATACATTAGATATCAATTACGTTGTACCTGATACGTTATCTTCTCGTGCCCACTGCTACGGAAAGTACCACCCACTACAAGCAATGAAACATACGCATATTACAAACGCAGGGACAATGCACGAAGCTAAACACTGATTGTGAGTCAACTAATATAGCAGCTGCTAAATAGGAAAGTCCGCGTTACATTCGCGCAGAAACGCAGCATCAACTTCCTCCAGAGATTTTATTTTTAAGACCGCGAAGATAAGTTCGGTGCTTTTAAATGCGCATGATGAAAATAATTTATCAGCGTTGACTGCCACAGATTTATTATTACGTCATAAGCTGCTTTATCCTTAAGTCCTAATAGACAATTTACAGTAATTTACAGTAATAGGTAACGAAATTCCTATCTTCGTGAGGTTCTTCATAAGTGTATCTCTATTGCTCTCAAATTTGATGCTTAATGTTTTTTTTATACGACAATGCCTCATCAAAGGTGTTAAAAAATTGGACCAATTTAAGTACAAATCTTGGGAGCAATGAAGTCAACTCCCATTTGTTGGAATTTTGGCAGAATCCTGCGAACGTACCCTAAATCTTAGGCGTTCATTTACGTGCCAGAAATATGTTTTAAAGAAAGTGGTCTTTGACAACAACAGGCGTTAAAAACTTCATCTAGGAAACAATGCAAAAAATTGGCAAATCACCATGAACATGTTAGAAAATTTTGAAAAAGTAGATTTTTTTAGACTTTGAACGACCGTACAAAGAATCCAAATCGCGTATTTCAAATTTTGGTTAGTCGGATTCAATTAAAATTAGCGATTTTTAATTTTTAACGAAAACGTGAAAATCGATAGAAATTGGCTTTAAAATACTTCCTTGAAGAAACCACTGGTTCGATTGGGTGATATTGATAGAAATTTAAGTGCTTCGCCAGCAATCGGCACTTCGATTGTAAATCCTTTGAGGTTGTCCGAATTCCTACAGTAAAGCTGCAGCGGTCCCTTGGCGCCGCATGAACACGTCGAAATTTAACTGACACCTTCCCGCACATCATTTTATATATTGGAATAATTGAACCCCTCCATAAATTATTCATGCGCTGTACTTTATCGTATGTTGAAAATAATTTAAATCCCATAGCAGTGTACTTAACTACATCCCAAAGGGCACGGCAGCCATTCAGTCGAAATGGTATTGATTATTTTTTTATAAAAAACTTATAAGAGTTTTCCTGATTATTAGGGCGAAGTTGGATCCGTTAATTAGATTTTTAAGTTTCCTCCAATTAATCGCAGAGCAAAGGAAAGCATAGTGTGCTAATTAGTTTTATTTTTCGACTGGGTTACTCATTGGTAGTGTGTACGTAACGTTGATGTTATATGAAATAATGGGAATAGGGAGTAGAGTGTCATCAGACAGCACGCGTCAACTGTGACACGTGTCACCGAGAATCATCGCACCCGCGCCCACACCCTCAAACCCTCAATCCCTCAACCCGCATCGCATCGCACCAGTCTACTCTTGTAGCATATGAATGTATAGAGGGGTGCAACGGATTTAATAATCTATATTTTCTCAAATCCTTCGAACCCAGAAAAGGAACTCGTAACATTATATGCTAATACGATAAAGGTATACACGATCCCATGACATTTGGCATATCAACGTAATATATTAAGATATACGATTCACCCTCCATAGATAGCGCGACTGAGGTCGTGTTATGCTAGTCAAACCAACGCGAAACATTCATTAACTGCGCTCAAAATAAATACATCACACTCCTTCCCTTTTCACTTTGTTTTCGAGGTACAGAACTACAGTGGCTTCTGTTGGTCCTTACGTATTGTGCGACGCGAAAGTGAAAAGAAACGCAAGGTTTTTTTTATTAAAAAAAAAACACAATGCCCCAAGAACAGAGATCTAACGGAATAGATCTAGTGAAAAGGAAGAAATATGTCAACATTTTAAATACATCCTTTCTTAAGCCACCGCGTATTAATAAGTTATCATTGTATGCTCACTGAAATTGTTTTTCTTGAGACGTCCTCCTTGCTTGCAATTATCCGCCCTTTTTTTGCTTATAAACAACTGCTCGGTCTTCGTATTAAACTGATATTGATTATTTATGATCGTTAATAATGGAAATATAAAGTGGATTTACATTTATTTTCTTTTGTTTATTATAAATTAATCTGTTGGAGCATAAGCGTATCAGTAACATAATGACAATTGATATGATTGTGATTTATATATGTGTATAGAAAATATATGTAAATAAAAATGGATGGGTCGTTTACTTGTACACAGCCAGAGGCGATCGAAACTGTCAATCCACCCTTGTATGAATCTGAAATGTTTTACATAATTGTATGTATTAAACGCAGTAAATAACGAGCTCTACAATGCATCTGTTGTTTTAATTGAGCCGCTGATTAACTGACAGCAACAAAGCGTATTGTTTTTCTTTCAGTAGGCGCTATCGAAGAACGCAGCGCTGGCTTATCGCGCACGCCCACGGCTTGGAATGCGCGATTTAAATTTTAAATTTTCCTATGGTGATATGTTCAAAATTTGGATAACTATAAATAACGTGAGACTTACCATTTTAAACTAATTTAAAGCTTATGTTAACATTTAAAAAATCAGTTTACATTAATAATGCGCATCCAGGGTGGCAGAAAATCCTTATCAATAATCAACATGTTGTGGCAGATGACCAAAAAAAAGTCAACATTTTAAAGAATTTTGCCATTTTGAAAGAAGCAATTGCTCGATGGGTAAGAGACATTAAGGTACTATTGCTGGTAGACTTATTCAATTATTTAGAATTGATGTAGCTACGAGTTTTTTTTTATGAAAAAAAATTGTCTCACAGTGGCTTAATCAGGCAAATGACTTAAATTAACCAGCACATGAATTTTAATAATTAATTTATGTGGTCGGATAATGTACCATCGTCGTCGTTTTCGTATGAGCTGAACAAATTAAAATGGGAAAGTACGACCCGGCTATTGGTACAACGATCCGACCAACAGCTCCAACAACAACGAATTAAAAAGTGAAATTGTTTATGTAAAATTCTGCAACTTAGGATGTATGAAAATAGATTGATTTGCACCTGGCAGTTACACCTATTTTAAGTCGGAAATTAAATGCATGAATACACTGCGCGGGATAAAGCAATAATTCAGGTTTCTTTCCACCAGAGAAATTATTGCGTGCGGCTATTAAAGCAGTCGTGATTAATGAGCGGTAATGAAACATAAAGTCTAAATTTAGTCGAATTATTGTAGATTTTCTAAGTATATAACTTGGGCGAGCGGCCCGACGAGGGCGGTAACAGCTGTGCACTGAACTGCCCCCGTATAGCCGGACTACGCCGGAGAGACTTGGGGTGGCAAAAACACCGACAAAAAAGCTCGGCCTCGCGTACAATGCACGTCGCTCAATTCAAGTAGGGTGGTTTATGTGACGTTTCTCTTGTCATCCCCTACATTTTAGACAAAACTACTAAACTACCGACTTTTTTTACCACCCACTAAGATTAATCACATTATAATTTATATGTAGGTCATTTAACTTCTTCTGTTTGTATGTCCTCCCTACTATGAATGTACAAGTCCTTTTTTCATTGGTAAAAAATAATTCATTAACATCGTATTCATTTAACGATGTCACGAAAATTGATCAATGTGATCAATTGTAATGTGGTAATTATACTAAAATTATTTGTTTGAATAGTCACAATAAAGTGAAAAATTCGTGATACCAGTTAAACCTGCTTCTTAACTTCTAATGAGACATTATTTTACATTTTTGAAAGTAAAACAAGCATTGTTAGTATTTTAATCGATCGAAGAATGTGAAAGGCAGCAATAGCTCTCCGATAAAGACCATTCGCGTGAAAATTTCAAGACAGTTCCGCGGGATTTTATTTTGCGCCTGTTAATTTGAATAGGAGTTGTCGTGTGAACGGTAATAGCATCAATTAAAATCCTTTCCCGAGTGCCTGTCCAGCCACATGAGCGCTTTTGCCTTATTAGTGATGCGAATACCGATTACTTGCCTACTCTAATTATCCTTCCCATGTGGTCCACTGATCTCCCCTTAATCACAGACAAAGGACCCCACAAAGTTACATTTCCTTTACGGAATTATTTCAACACTTGACTACAATTCAAGTTGTTACCAAGATTAGTGGAATTAATCGTATTATGGCCCAATCTCATTACACGATAGCCAATTCCGTGTTTTGAGTTACTAGACAAAATCCATGCATTCACACGGCTCAGTGAATATATTCAATTCTCTTTGATACAGTCTTGATTTAAAATGGTCAATAGAAAACTGACCATTTTCTGCATTGCATTTGTCTATACAAATTATAAAATTCAAAGCATTAAAAACACGATTTCATAATGCAATTGTTCATATTAGCTATATATCCTACATATACACCTTCAACTGTTATTTACTCAAAAAATTTAAATTTATTTTTTTTATTTTTATCATTGATTAATAATTTTTTTCCCACCAAAATACCTCTCTTCGTTCATGATACTGTTTCTACTAGTAAATATTTTATGAACTTTTTTAATGCTTTTTATCATTGATTAATAATTTGTTTTTCCCGCCAAAATACCTCTCTTCGTTCATATCCTGTTTCTACTAAAAAAAATTTATGCTTTTTATCATTTTTTCTTGAATTTCTATGCCCAGTAGTTTTCAAGATATAACCGACGGCCACCCTTAATCATACACCCTGTATAATATATAAAAATTGCCAATAAAATTGAAGGAAGTAAATGACTTATTAATAGATTTCCTACAAAGAGTTAAAATTTACAATTTTTGCTACATTGAATGAATGCCTACTTGTGAAATGTGTTTATTTTGAAAACAATCCACAAATTGCACATGCACACACATTAAGTAAATTATGGTCGTCGTAATTTTAGGGCAATTTATATGTGAGCTAATATCTAAATTTAAATGTGTCTCGTTTCTTGTTCTTGCGATTGTTATATAAACGGTTAAGGCTTTATGGGAACATTATTTTATTACATCCTGCACTTATACGTCGCATTTTCTGCATAAAACATTCCACGGAAATATGAATACCCGCAGAATGTTTTAGAATAGGAAAAAGTAATAGTGGAATAATGGAAATATAAATGCCTTTTGGAGCTAGGTGTGTTTTTATTTAAAATGGTTGAAGAAAAATAACAATGGGATCTAAGACGGAATATTTTATGGAAATCTTGTATTTTGGTCATGTTTATAAAAATATATTTACATTAAAGAAAAATCGAAAAAATCAACTTGTTTAATAATCATCGTAGACCGTTAAAATACACCTTCTTTTTCATCAGAAGAACGAGCTAAATCGATTGGCGTTAAAAAAATTCAGCTATCTTAAATAGCAAAGAAGTTGGCTAGTCACCATGAATATTACGGAACATTTTGAAAAAAATCGATTTTTTCAAACTTTGAACCGTCGTAGCGGGTAAACAAAGAATCCAAATCGAACGCGGATTTAAAATCTGTGTTCCTTGTGTGTCAATTAGTCGGATTTAATTAAAATTGGTGGTACAAAATTTTTGACAAAAAACTGAAAAATCATCCAAGGGTCCCCCCTTCTTACTTTTTCTCAAAAATTGCATTTGAAACGATTTCTTGAAGAAACCACTTGTTCGATTCGGAGTTTCTATACGTCACTGTAAAGATATCATCAAGACGCATCAGAAAATGTACTTGCGCAAGAGCAAATGTCAATTTAAAGCCCGTGACGCGTTCGCAAAGAAAACTCGAAAATGAAAAAAATCGAAAAAATCAACTTTTTTAATAATCATCGTAGAACATTAAAGTATATCTTCTTTTTCATCAGAAAAACGAGCTGAATCGATTGGCGTTAAAATTTCAGCTATCTCAAATAACAAAAAAGTTGGACAAACGCACGCGGGGAAACAGAGCTTACATGTGTGTTTTCTATGACTCGTCTGACGCTAAGCGATGCGCGCAGGCGACGGTCACTGCCACAATGATATACTTATGGAACTGATGCCCCTGGAGCCTCCACGGACACGCGTCTACCAACCATCAATCGTGCGTCCGTACTGTTCAAGAGCATCATAAGAATCACATCCGTCTATCGGCGACGAACGCGTCATACGAATCACACCACCGCGTCCGTCGTAAACGTCCGTCGCTCGGCGTCATAGGAATTACACCTTTGGCCATCACTGTTTGATCTTCTGGTAGCATATGGTATAAAATATGACGATAGATTTTGAACAAAATTCACGAGAGATGCTTTAAATTGGTATTTGAAAGTACCTTGTTTAAAAAAAATTGTAGTTTTAAATGAGTATCCTCGATTAATTAATTAGTGCAGGTTTAAACATAATATTACTAGATTTTATCAATGTAACAATAATCTGCAATAAATAGATTTGTGGACATATAATTAAATATCAATAATTCACCGTCTGTTATTGCACTAAAATATTACATTTGTAAAATTATTGCATCGTAATCTAGTTAACCCCGACGAACGTGATTTTCGATTATTTATTTCCAACGGCACGTCCAGAATTTAAACGAGGATATCCGTATATCCTATGCCTGATATTAATTATAAATGTAAACAAAGGGACATAACTACATTCATTTATACCTCCGAGTTGCTGCTAATTTAGTTGGCAAAACCGCAACTATTAAATACCGCGCGTACTCGGTTTTTATTAATTGCCATTTAATTTGGATTATATTTATTCCGTCATAAAGAGTTGAGAGTTAATCAATTATAAAATTATTTTTCGATTTGTTGAGTTTGGTAAACTGATACATAGTCAGTTAAAACATAACGTGTTCATGAATGTAATACGCCAATTTTTACTTTACCACACTTAATAAGAGTAATCGAAATTTCGAGATATAAACTTTGTTTTATAGTTGTAGTAATTTACCAAAGCCAAAAATAGAAAAAAAAATTACAGATTTTAAACTGAATAGAAAATTATTATAGAGCACAATTTAAACACCTCTGTAGTGCAATTAATTAGTAAACAATTCTTATAGCGTAAAATATTTCATATCTTAATAAAAGCAAGAGGAACACAATACAAAATGAGTCGATTCCACCTAACGCATGAGTGTCACCTCCCCTCCATCAGATGGCGCTGCAGTATATTTCCGTTCCTTTGTGCAGAATACGTTTCTCTTTATATATATTTTCTGTGCGATATTACGATAAAAAAAAATCTATTCAAAATTGCGCCTGTAGATGTTTTCATAAATGGAGACGATTCTGCGCTGGTAAAACCGGAAGTAAACAATAAAATTTTAATTCACGGATGAGCTATGGGATCTTCATGCAAATATGCACGACCGAACGAATCTGACACATCTCCCGGTACGAGCACATTTTTAAAGAAATGGGAAACAGGAAACGGAAATTGGATTTGTTCTTTACATGTGTGTGTGTTTGTGCATTCTGAATTTCAAGAAAATTAATTAAATCCCAGCCAGCGGTTTGCAATTAATATTCCTGCAAACGAAATCTACGTCTTGCGGTTACTCATAGTTTCATAAATACAAAATACGCAAACATGCAAATAATTTAATTTCAACAATTACAAGGGTTGATTTTCAGCAAAAGAAAAGTAATTAGGAATGCAAAGGTGAAGGGCAAACTTAAACTTCCAAATAATTTATACAGTAAATGGTTGTTATTTTTATTAAAGGTTTGTGCGGAAAGCGCTAAAGAGTTAATTAGGGAAATTCCATACGATTTGATTGTAATGAAAACAAAAGATAATTAGTCGGAAAGTGTGTAAGCGTGTGTATTTTGTTAGGGGAAAGTTTTAGTTTGGTAATAGAATAACTGAAAGTAAACTCAGATATTGATTTCACGGAGGGACTGGGATTCTTTTAAAACTTATAAGGGGGGAATCATTTTTGAGACGTGTTTTGACAATACTGCCAAACTAACGCGGACGTAATCCATTTGTCTTGAAAATTGATAGCCGTTGTCAATTTTTATTTACCTTTTTTAAACTGTTTGCTTGTGAAAAATTTTATATTGATAGGCTGTCGCTTGTTTATAGTAAAGTTTTAATTTTTTTTTGTGGCGTCATTCGAGACGTGCAATCATAGTGTCATAGTGTTTCGCAACCGGTGGTGTCAGCTCAGCGGTGAATATGTCAGTACAAGTTGGGGTCACACCCCTACCACCCTCGACGCACCCCAACTACTCCACGCTGCCACACTGCCACCCCCTGTGCTCCTCGTACATTTCCACTCCATACCATACACACTAACGTATTACATACTTGAATGTTTCTACCAATGCAATTATGTTCAAAATCACTTCTGATATTGTTTCACTTTCCATACACTCACACGTAACACAATACGAGTCCCATTTCCGCGATCCACCAACTAATTGAAAAAATCACAAAAATGGGAATTTACGCTGTTTCTTCACAATGCATTGTACATATGTATATGCGAACAGTGTGCAAATGTGTCATATGAGTTCCGGTTTTATTGTTTGAATGTAATATTAGAGCGATATTTAATATTTCCCCGGAAATTAATACGCATAATAATTTGTCTCCCACTCTGCAATATTAAATTTGATCTATGTATCCGTTCGAAAGTTTAAAATTGCAGTTCTTCCATGAATTTCATATAAAGCCACAGTGTTTCCGGTTAAAATATGAGGAGGACTTTGTTTTACATGAGATATCCATTTTTATATCCAACGACGAAGCAGATTGGGGTTTATTGAATTTGAAACTACGATAATCCTCAAATAATAAATCTCACTGAAAACAACAAACAGCCACGCTTGAAATCAATTCGCTAGCATATTGGAATGTCTGTGGCCATTTCAGGGCACATATAACTTGTTTCTAGAATATACACCCATAAAGATATACTCCAATGGAGAATTATAGACCGCATTATTCTTGAAGGCTGAAAAGTTTGCGAGTATTCTTGGGAGATGTAAATGTATGCATTTGTAGGTATAACCGGAAACTGAAGAAAAATTGAACTATTTATTGATTTCTAAGTATTATATTTTTAGAGTATTAGATTAGTTATATATAACTAGATATCTGATTAGTAGTAGACAAGTTTCTTATCCAGGCTCGCACGGGCCAAAATTTTTTTTTTTGGAAAAAAAAGATTCCATTAGCAATTTAATCAAATTCACTTTGATTGGTAATTGTAAACACAAGTGTTTCATCCCAAATTAAGATAGAAATATATTTTGCCTTTTATTTAGAATAAAACTTTTAATTTTGTTATACATGTACTCCAAAGGTTTCTCTTCAAAAATTCGTGCCAAAAAATGTTGGGTCTCAGAAAAATTTGAAAAAATTAATGACGGCTCTAAATGAGGGGAAAAGGCGTTTAAAGCAATAATTTTTTTATAAAAATTTTTTTGGTCACTTGATTTTCGCCATTTTTTTCCATTTATGAAAAAAAATGTTGGGTCTCAGAAAAATTTGAAAAAATTACTGACGGTTCTAAATGACGGTAAAAAGCGTATAAAGCAATAGTTTTTTTATAAAAAAATTTTTTGGTCATTTGATGATTTTCGCCATTTTTTCCATTTATGAAAGTAATGTTGGGTCTCAGAAAAATTTGAAATAATTCATGACGATTCTAAATGACGAGAAAAAGCGTATAAAGCAATAATTTTTTGATAAAAAAATTTTTTTGGTCATTTAATGATTTTCGCCATTTTTTCCATAGTATTACTCCAGAGAAAAATGTATGAAAAAAATTTTGGGTCTCAGAAAAATTTAAAAAACTTTATGACGGTTCTAAATGACGGGAAAAAGCGTATAAAGTAATCATTTTTTCATAAAAAAATGTTTTGGTCATTTGATGATGTTTTTAATTTTTTCGATAAAAAAATTTCCGGAAAAAATGCATAAAAAAAATGTTGAGTCTCAGAAAAATTTGAAAAAATTCATGACGGTTCTAAATGACGAGAAAAAGCGTATAAAGCAATAATTTTTTGATAAAAACATTTTTTGGTCATTTGATGATTTTCGCCATTTTTTCCATTGTATTATCCGGAAAAAAATGCATGAAAAATATGTTGGGTCTCAGAAAAATTTGCAAAAATTCATGGCGGTTCTAAATGACGGGAAAAAGCGTATAAAGTAATAATTTTTTCATAAAACAAATTTTTTGATCATTTGATGATTTTCGCCATTTTTTCCATTTTCCAAAAAAAAAATGCATGAAAAAAATGTAGGGCCTCAGAAAAATTTATTAAAATTCATGACGGTTCTAAATGATGGGAAAAAGCTCGTATAAATTTTTTTTTTTTTATTATTTGGTCATTTGATGATTTTCGCCACTTTTTCCATAGTATTACTCGGGAAAACAATGCATGAAAAAAATGTTGGGTCTCAGAAAAATTTGAAAAAGTTCATGACGGTTCTATTAATGGTGTTCATCATTTTTTTTCATAAAAAAATGCTAAAAAATGTATCTCAGAAAAATGTGAAAAAATTAATGACGGTTCTAATGACGGGAAAAAGCGTGTAAAGTAATTATTCTTTCGAAATAAAATGTTTTGGTCATTCAGGAAAAAAAATGCATGAAAAAAATGTTGAGTCTCAGAAAAATTTGAAAAAATTCATGACGATTCTAAATGACAAGAAAAAGCGTACAAAGCAATAATTTTTTCATAAAAAAAATTTTTGGTCATTTGATGATTTTCGCTATAGGGAAAAAATGCATGACAAAAATGTTGGGTCTCATAAAAATTTGAAAAAATTCATGACGGTTCTAAATGACGAGAAAAAGCGTATAAAGTAATATTTTTGGTCATTTGATGGTGTTTTTTCATAAAAAAATTCATAAAAAAATGTTGTATCTCAGAAAAATTTGAAAAAATTAATGACGGTTCTAAATGACGGGAAAAGCGTGTAAAGTAATTATTCTTTCGAAATAAAATGTTTTGGTCATTCAGGAAAAAAATGCATGAAATTATGTTGGTTCTCAGAAAAATTTGAAGAAAGCGTATAAAGTAATCATTTTTTCGTAAAAAAAATGTTTGGTCATTTGATGGTGTTCATCATTGTTTTCATAAAAAAATGCATGAAAAAATGTTATATCTCAGAAAAATTTGAAAAAATTAATGACGGTTATAAATGACGGGAAAAAGCGTGTAAAGTAATTATTCTTTCGAAATGAAATTTTTTGGTCATTCAGGAAAAAATGGATGAAAAAAATGTTGGGTCTTAGAAAAATTTGAAAAAATTCATGACGGTACTCAATGACGGGAAAAAGTGTATAAAGTAATAATTTTTGAATAAAAACATTTTTTGGTCATTTTTTCGCCATTTTTTACAAAAAAAAAAAAATTCGGAAAAAAATGTTGGGTCTCAGAAAAATTTGAAAAAATTCATGACGGT
Organism: Ocypus olens; assembly: GCA_910593695.2. Taxonomy (NCBI): domain Eukaryota; kingdom Metazoa; phylum Arthropoda; class Insecta; order Coleoptera; family Staphylinidae; genus Ocypus; species Ocypus olens. The sequence goes on along the minus strand of OU343057.1, from coordinate 2,285,404 downwards.
TCTAAATGACGCGAAAACGCGTGTAAGTAATTATTTTTTCGAAATAATTTTTTTTCAGTCATATATTTTAAAATATTTATCCTACTACAGAAAGAATAGAAGTTCCACTCAATATAATTTAATATTATATATCGCTAGAACAAGTAAATTTTCAAAATCGATCATTAAAACTGATTCCAAGTGACCACAATCAATTCGATGTCTTAAAACCGCTCACTAAATGTATTTTCCAGTTTTAATTGGATATTTAAGGTGATTAATTTGGCCAAAAGTTGTTTGAATCTATTAGTATCATTTTTACTTGTGTAAAACGATAGCCGTTTTCTTTATGAATAATTCATTAGATCCGAGAATGTAAAAGTAACCGAATCAATCCGCGTCAAGAGAGCACTTTTACAAATTAAATATATATTGTAAACTAAACATACATTCACGCCCATATATTTAAAATGACTAATGGTACATAAATATCAATTTATAAAGGGCACACATTTTATTTGTTCCTACACAGAAGCAAATGATTTAAAGTTCAAATTAAACAAAAAACATGAATTTGTAGCAAATAGAATAAAATGGAAATAAAATATTTGGTAATTTGTTTTGATGTTTTTCTTTGCTTGGAAATAAAGTCATTGGCTAACAATAAATGATGCTTCGACTGTTCAGACTACTATTGATGCAACGCGATACATATTATTGTTTGTTACACTAAATTAAGTTATGGTTTAATTACAGTGAATAATCGATCGTGAATTATTATACAAACTGATACTCCCCAACAAATGCTGACAATTTTGTTGTCCTGCTTAATTGCGTGATTAAATTATTAATGAAAGTGTTTATGAACATTGAGGTAAAAGATAATGATGCCGAAGCCGGAAATCTCCCTTTATGAGACATCTGGTATTTTAACAATGTTGCACCTTGCTGTTGCAACACCTGCCCGGATGACAAGATTGATACGCAATCGATTATTTAACAATACGCTTCTTATATTATAATTTAATGAAAATTTAAATCCTACGTATGAAATAGTTTTTATTTAAAGATTTAAAGCTCCGCAGAATACTTTATAAATTTCCTACAGGACATTTAGATGAAAATTGTTGTCCGGTTTCGTTTACGTAGCAAAATAATTTGTTTGTTGCATAAAATTTAACAATACCTTCTATAACTAGAAACCTTATTGCAGTGGCGGCTCGTGGAACATGTTGATGGTAGAGCCACTTATACAATATACCCCCCCCCCTCCTTTTTTCCAGAAAGAAAGAACGATTTGCCTTCCTAGACCAAAGTAACTGGCGAAAAAGTGTTTTAAGAATTAATTAAAAATTCTTGCTAAGCTTGAAACTACAAGTAGTGCCATGGCTCATTGGCTCTATATAACGAGCCGCCGCTGCCTCATTGACTGTAGACGTTTCTTATGCCAGGCTCATATAAACCAAAAAACACAATACCTTCTGGATCATTCCCTTTAAAATCATTTTTGTAATTGCATTCTTGTTTTCATCAGGGGCGGCTTAAGGAAGTACCTAATTTCTACACACTTTATTTTCTAGTTGTACTAATAATTCAAACACAAAAATGAATAAACATGGCTTTATAATACAGTGCGAACGTTGGCTGTAGAACGCTCCAAATAAAATAAAGATTTGATTAAATTCGTTCATTCGAATTGAAGTTAGTGAGAAATGTAATTCTATTTCGAAATATCACAGCTATAAAGGAACGTACTTAGTCACAACTTGTCAAATTTTCTGGATACAAATCATTTGTCAGGTTGATATATGCAAACGCATAACTTGCTTGCATCTTATGCAATTTTCCAGACAATTTTTCACTGGTGTCAACACGCATTCGAGTTCTTAAAGTTTTTACATCGCCCCGTATATTAAAATTGAACATGACACCTATTTACATAATCTTGAAATATAGAACATAATTTTTTTCACGCGAACAGATATATAAAAAATAAACAATTATACAAGAACTTTATTTTACAAAACATCTAACTATGTTTTATTTATATTGTGCCACTATTTTTAGTTATAGTTATTTTTTAGCGTTGGTCGTATTCCCTGATTTAAGGATTTTTCTTCGATTTTTTTTACTATTCTGCAACAAGTACGACCGTTACTTCCCTCGCGCAGACAAAATTCCATAAAAAATCATCCTCAATGGCCGAAGTATAGCTAATTAAAAATCAATTTGGTTTTTGTAAATTCAACAATTTTCAATAGAGATATGGATTTTTGAAGATTTTCGTTTTAATTTTTTGAGCACTTGAATGAAAACATCGCAGAAAAAAATATAAAACGCGTAGAAAAAATTCCTTCAAACAATATCCTCAATGGTCGAAGAATCGCTTATTCAAAATTAATTTAGTTTTTGTAAATTCAACAATTTTTAATGGAGATATAAATTTTTGAAAATTTTAATTTTATTTTTTCGAGCACTTGAATGAAAACATCGCAGAAAAAAATATAAAACGCGTAGAAAAAATTCCTTCAAACAATATCTTCAATGGTCGAAGAATCGCTTATTCAAAATTAATTTGGTTTTTGTAAATTCAACAATTTTTAATGAAGATATCAATTTTTGAAAATTTTAATTTTATTTTTTTGAGCACTCGAATGAAAACACCGCAGAAAAAAATATAAAACGCGTAGAAAAAATTCCTTAAGACAATATCCTCAACGGTCGAAGAATCGCTTATTCAAAATTAATTTGGTTTTTACAAATTCAACAATTTTCAATAGAGATATGGATTTTTGAAAATTTTCGTTTTAATTTTTTGAGCACTTGAATGAAGCACTTGAATGAACACATCGCAGAAAAAAATATAAAACGCGTAGAAAAAAATCCTTAAAACAATATCCTCAATGGCCGAAGAATCGCTTATTCAAAATTAATTTGGTTTTTGTAAATTCAACAATTTTTGATGGAGATATGAATTTTTGAAAATTTTAATTTTATTTTTTTGAGTACTTCAATAAAAACCACAGAACAAATATAAAACGCGCAGACAAAATTCCATAAAAAATTATCCTCTATGTCCGAAGTATAGCTAATTCAAAATCAATTTGGTTTTTGTAAATTCAACGATTTTCAATAGAGATATGGATTTTGGAAGATTTTCGTTTTAATTTTTTGCGCACTTGAATGAAAACACCGCAGAAAAAAATATAAAACGCGCAGATAAAATTCAATAAAAAAATATCGAAGTATCGCTTATTCAAAATCAATTTGGTTTTTGTAAATGCCACAGTTTTTAATGGAGATATGGTTTTTGAATTTTATTTATTGTGACTCATCACTTTCGATCACAGATTTAAAGTAGCAATGATTTTAAGTAATAGTGATTTTAAGTAACAGTGATTTTAAGTGACAGTGATATTAAGTAGCAGTGATTTTAAGTAACAGTGATTTTAAATAACAGTGATTTTAAGTAGCAGTGATTTTAAGTAACAGTGATTTTAAGTAGCAGTGATTTTAAGTAGCAGTGATTTTAAGTAGCAGTGAAATTCGCCTATTAGTAACAATAACGACCTGTGATTTTTCAATACCAGTGAAAAATCGCAGATACGTGAAATATCGCCCATCCCTAGTATGTATGTATTTCAACTGTTTACTCGATAAATACTAGTTTTAAAAATATTTTTCACCTCAGCAATACAATAACTCACAACAACTTACCACCCCGGATGTTCACGGCTTTAAAACCAATATGTATATTAAAATGCATTATGTTGTGACGTTGTGAGTGTATTAATTGTCATATGGCCCGGACGGAGCACAATGGAAGCGAAATGTGTTCGAAATTCTAAACCATTCAGATTTGCTGATGTGATTAGTGTTTGAGGGATGCTGGGCCTCCGGGTACTGTTGGGCACCAGGTGCTACTTTCAATGTATCACATTCGAAAAGCAATTCCAACATTTTATACAACCCCGTGAGCTTAATTTTATTCCGCTATAGAATACATACGGGTTTTGGTGGTCCAAATTATCGAGGTTGTTTAAATTACAGGCGATGAAAGGATGGAATTTTGATGGAAATTAAATTGTAATAAAATATACAGGGTGTTCCAAATGTTTTAAGTAACAGTCACAGTTTAAGTAGCAGAGATTTTAAGTAGCAGTGATTTTAAGTAACAGTGATTTTAAGTAACAGTGATTTTAAGTAGTTGCATTGTTTTTCTGTATTGACCAGTTTAAATAATCGTCATAAAAAATGTCTACTACTTTGCCAATTTAAATTCTGTAGTTTAAATAATAAAACAATTAGCAATGATAAATTAGAAGATAACAGTATAAAAGAGAAGGTAGAAAATTTTTATTGAAAATACCGTGCTTTGAATAATTCACCGAAAATAGGGAACGCAGGAGACGCAGTCGGAGTGACTCGGACTCGGAATAAGAGTATCGATATCGTGATTTTTAGAACGATAAACGACGGGCGACGTTAGCCTCGGAATGGACCCCTAGTTTTCTCAAAAATGTTTTTTTTTCTTTTTTTTCAAGTGTAAGAGCTCATTTTGAACACTATTTCTCTGTAAACATTTTTTGTGGGACTTCCAGGAACTGAGATATGCAAAATTACTTTTTCCTAAATAGTGCTTAAATCGATTGGAAACGCATAAAAATCGATTGATGTAATTTTTTTTTTCAAAAATTTTTGTTTGTTTTTTTTCAAGTCAAAAAGACCATTTTGAACACTATTTGTCTACAAAAAATGTGAGACTTCCAGGAACAGATACGCAAAATTACTTTTTCGTAAATTGTGCTTAAATCGACTGGAAACGCATAAAAATCGATTGAATTAATTTTTTTTTCAAAAATTTTTGTTTGTTTTTTTCCAAGTCAAAGAGACCATTTTGAACACTATTTGTCTATAAAAAATGTTTGTTAGACTTCCAGGAACCGAGATATGCAAAATTACTTTTTTTCGTAAAGTGTGCTTAAATCGCTTGGAAACGCACAAAAATCGATTGAATTAAATTTTTTTCAAAAATTTTTGTTTTCTTTTTTTCAAGTCAAAGAGACCATTTTGAACACTATTTGTCTATAAAAAATGTTTGTTAGACTTCCAGGAACCGACATACGCAAAATTACTTTTTTCGTAAATTGTGCGCAAATCGACATTAAACGCCTAAAAATCTATTAAATTAAATTCCTAAACTCCTGCGTTCCCTATATTCGGTGTATTACTGAAAGCACGGTATTTGTGTATACATGTTTTTTATCGTTTTGGCTTTCATTCAAATTTTTCTACCTCTGCTACATTGAATAACTAATGTTGTCATTATAATTGTCTATTTAATTAATTTAAAAATTCTCGGCGCAATTAAATCCGGAAAACCCCATGCATGTGCGAGAGTAATAAATAAAATGCGCACTGTTGCACTTTAGGTAGGTTTGTGCAAATTGGACAAACGCAGGCACGGGCGCGCCCTGTATGTCTTATTAAAACTATTTATTTAAGCTGGAAATAAAATAGATTATTGTTTCGCAAACACGGCCACTTTATTATGTTTAGAATGACGGTTCCATTTATTTATCGTGCAATTCCGTTTAAAATATTATTAAATTTCTGCCGTGTCTAATTGATAAATGATATCTAAGGTGAACCGGCTCCCGCATAAAGCTACTGCTATCAAAATTTATTGCGCATTGTGTTCATTATGCAGTTAAATTAAATTTCTTCCCTTACACCCTTGACTAATCTTTCTCGGCAATAAAAACTTTATATCTGCAGAGTGAGTCGTAATGAAGCGTTTATTTTCTACAATTTTTAGAACTGGTTGACCTAAAATGTGATTCTGAGAGAGTTATTTTACAAATGACCTCAGCAAGCAGTTGACAGTGTAGTACAAGTCAATTTAAACACTATTTGTGACAATTCCGTATCTGGAAGTCCCACAAAAATTTTTTATAGACAAATAGTGTTCAGATGAGCTAATTCTGAAGCAAAATTTTATTTAATCGTTTTTTAGGTGTTTCCAGTCGTTTTAAGCACTATTTACTACAAAAGTAATTTTATACATCTCCGTTCCTGGAAGTACCACAATTTTTTTATAGACAAATAGTGTTCAGAATGAACTTGGACATAAAAAAAAGAAAAATATTTTTGAAGAAAAATTCCGTATCTCCGTTCCTTGAAGTCCCACAAAAAAAATTGTAGACAAATAGTGTTTAGAATGTGCTCTTAGATTTGATAAAAAATTGAAAAAAAAATTCTGAAGAAATTTTTTTTTTAGTCGATTAAGCACTATTTACGAAAAAAAGTAATTTTGTGCATCTCTGTTCCTGGAAGTACCACCATTTTTTTTATAGATAAATAGTGTTCAGAATGAAAAAAAAGAAAACACAATTGAAGAAAAATTCCGTATCTTCGTTCCCACAATTTTTTTTTTGTAGAAAAATAGTGTTCAGAATAAGTTGGTAGACTTGATAAAAAAATATAATTTTGTGATGTGATGTTGTTTAGTCCGATCCGTCTTTTAAGGAGTTAAGAAATTCTTAAGGTATCATTGAATATAATTCATTTTATGCAATTTTTCACTTACGCATTCCATAAAATCTCTTGAGAATAGTCCGTACAGTCGTCCCAGAAATCTGGTGTCTTTATAACTTGCTTAAACTGGGGTAATTTTTACAATCATTCACTTAACCGTTTCATAAAATAACTACCCTAAACGACCTTCAGTTTATATCTTTACACACTCCTTTTTTTTCGAGAATATATTTTCAATAAAATATAATCCACACAACAATCCGTCTAATTCTTAACGAATGTAGCATTTCTAGGATTATTTCGCCTTCAGCATTATTACCCGGCTGTTTTCCTCCTCTCGTTTTTTTTTTGTTACATCCCAACACATTTCAGCTATATGTCAGCGTCAACTGATTTGAATTTAAAACACCTGACGATGACATATGGTCGAAACGCGTTGCGTTAAAACAAGAAAAATGCTGCGCCGGCATCCCCATAACGCTGGAAGACCTGAAAACCTTTCAGATGCATAATTCCTTTCAGGGTAGCGTAATTAGCCATTTCGCGTTTTATGAATAGCGCTTCCTTGCAAGGCACCAGAGAGTCATGTGAAGTCATTGTAAGTCGGAGCAAATCCGATGGGATTTTATGACTTTATGAAAAAGGCATGAGTTTATTCACTTGTTCCTCCGATAACTAATTGCTACCTTTTGCTTGAGATCATTTTAATGGAGGTCTATTAATTTCTGTAATTCTTTGTAACTTTAATGAAATATAACGTAGGATTCAAATAGTTCTAAGCCAGTGGTGGCGAACCTTATGTTCGCGTGCTAAAATTATACAAATAGTTTCGAGTTGTTACCGAGGAGAACAAAAATATATAAAAATTGACTTATTTCAGAATTTTAATCTTAAAATTTTAATTGTATAAAGATAAACTTGGAAATATGGATTACCACGATAAACGAACGGAGCGGAGCCGAGCCGCAATGGACCCCGAGTTTTCTTCAAAAATGTTTTTTTTGTTTTTTTTCAAGTCCAAGAGTTCATTTTGAACACTATTTGTCTATAAAAAAAATTGTGCGACTTTCAGGACCGATATACGCAAAATTACTTTTTTCGTAAATAGTCGACTAAAAACGCCTAAAAATCAATTGAATTAAATTTTTTTCCAAAAATGTTTGTTCTGTTTTTTTCAAGTCTAAGAGACCATTCTGAACACTACTTGTCTATAAAAAAATTTTGTGGAACTTCCAGGAACCGAGATACGCAAAATTACTTTTTTTGTAAATAGTGATTAAATCGACAGGAAACACCTAAAAAACGATTAAATATTTTTTTCTTCAAGTGTAGCTTACTCTGAACATTATTTGTCGATATTTTTTTTGTAGGACTTTCAGGAACGGAGATACGGAATTTTTCTTTAATTTTTTTTTTCCATTTTTCCAGACACGCAAAATGACGTTTTTCGTAAATAGTGCTTAAATCGACTGGAAACGATTTTCAAGGCACAAATTGAGCTGCAAATTTACACTGACTCAATCATGAGTTATCCATCTCTAGCTCGGACTCTCAAGTGCCGTTATCTAATACAACAAATAAATCGAATTACATTATCTAAAAGATGTTTTATTAAATGTTGATTGGATATAATGTAAACATATGTTCTGTTTGAGTGTAACATTTTCGATTAAATTGTTTTACGATTATTAAATTCAACGGAAATATTTGTTTTGTGAAATTTTTAATAACCTGTGTGCGCAAAGTTGCGTACTAATACGGAACACCAATAAAAATAATTAATATTTGATATTTTAATTAGACCAGTGGACGGTTTAGCGGCAATAAATTAGTAAAAAATGAAATTTACCGGTGGTATCGTCCCAAATGCCTTTAATTAAACACCGTTTTGGGCTGCCGCGGCCCGTTTGAAATTCAAATTATTTTTAACGACACACCGCAGTCACACGTGCAATTATAAAGAATCAACATATTCAAATAACAATTACGGAATTTTGATAAAAATTTCATTACTCGGCTATGTGTGTATTTTAATTATTATAACATGCATTTGACTTTCTGAATGAAAAGATTATATTGTAGATTGTATATTCCATATACGGATGCGTTGAATGTGAATGTGTATTTTTCGTTTAAAGTGATTTCAAAGGAAATCAGCATATTTACAAGGCACCTGAAAGAAAAATCTTTACTAATAAATTCACGCCCCTGTTTCGTTCCGAGGCGGTGTGTCGGGACTACGAGAGTAAAAAAGTGTGAAAGATAGAATTTCCAACGAAAGCAAATACTAATAATAAAGAAATTACGGAGGCACACGGCGTGTATAAACAAATCGAGCACATGTGCACCTCTGCTGCCTGATGCAGTTGAAAGACTTCCACATAGTCATGTAGTTCCGATTCTTAAATCCAGAGGAAGTCTCGAAATAACTTCACTATAGCTTACGCGACGGGGGACCAAGCGAAGCCCCGTGGAGCTATGGGGCTAGGTGAGAACAATCAAATATGTACCCTTAAATAATCTTTTCTTTGCCGTAATAATAGACCGAGCCGGAGGTTTTAACCTTCTCTCACCCCCCAATAAAACTGCCATTTTTCCCTCCACAATACCTCATCACCTATTCAAATGTTTTAATTAAGTAGTTTAAATAGGAATGAATATTTTACGGCGCACTTTCCCTTTCTAAAATCAACATACCCTGTTTGACATGGAAAAATACATATTTGTTCGAACCCCTGATGTTATATTAAACATCCAGTAAAATAAATTAGGATAATTGCAGCGATGCACCCGCTGCAGTGTAACGTTAACTACTTCCTAATACCGAAGTGCGATTCTGTAATGATATCGGTATATCAGGGGGAGGTTAAACAAAATTAAACCTTCGATATCGCTTGCATCGTTAGCACAATGACTGCAATTTAACCACCGACTGTTTGGCTTCGTTTCAAGTCTTGTACTCCATGGATTAATCGACGGCGCGGGCGTTAACTTGGCTCGAGTAGATTCCAATATTATGAATAACATTGCCTTACGGTAAAGTGTATATGTGCTATAGCAGGGCATAATAGTTTAGGCAATAACATTATTATAATTAATTGAGATACTGTAGAACCGATTAGTTTTGCTTTCGCGGCATCGACTGCTGGGGTCTTTGGCCGATCAAGTAACTTATAATTCATTACCACATACTTATCTTCTGATACGTTCCGGTAGGTGGCGCTTACTTATTGTAATTTAAATGTAAGTATCTTTTTAAAGGGATAATTTGTTTTTAACACGTAAAAATACGTTTTTCGCAAACTAGAGGAGATAAATTATCGAATTTATAACCAATGCGGTGAACTTATTTATTGAAGATGACTTATTTTGTAGAGTTATATAAATAAATTACCCGCTCCAGCCATAATGCACTGGCTCAAACCCGATCATAATGTGTTAACAAGGACTCTTTCTAATATTTTATAATTTATGTCTAATTATTATTAGTATTTGTAAAGTGCAATAACCAAATTTTCAATTGTTAATAATTGTATGACCTTGAATACCATTGCTATTTACTTACCAAGTCCTGTAACATTTTACGATAAATATTCTACAGACTCAGTCAAATAAAAATCTGTGCTTTGTATACGTAATTGAAGTGTATGTCTGATAGAGTATTTTTATCTTGTTTTGTTTTATGCCATAGGTAAGGTAATAAAATTTCATTTGTAGCGTCTTTATAACATTTTAGAATACAATTGTCATTAGTGCGCTGAGATAATGCTATTATAATTACGACTGGGGTTCTACGGCACTTTTATTAGCAGCAGCAGCCTCCATTCTAATTCAATATCTGATTTAAAGTGGCCCTTATGGTCTACCGGTTATAACGTTAGTCTACTATATACAATTAGGGTCAAAGGTTTAGCACCTTTGGCTAAGAGCATAATCTTGACCGTACTTCCCGACCGTAACTAAAGTTTCACGCATAATTTCATTTAGTCTATGTACTCGTAGGTCTACAGTCTATACGCTCCATCCCCCAGAGTCTACTCTGGCTCGCAGGAACTCAGACAAGCAGAGATTTATTATTGTGATAATAATACGAGGCCACCTGGAAGTAATTAAACCGAACTTAATTTTCTTCCTAGGAAGACATTAATATTCTTTAATAAATAATAATAAATTTGCAATTTAAATCCTACCGTATTAAAAGCAACGTTTAAAAATATTACTCTTTCTCATATACATAGTGTATTCGAGTTGCATCTATGGATATTAGACGAGTATTTTAACATTGGGCTTTAAATAATAGCTCTAAAATTTGTTTGCTTTTACGTTGATATCCAAATATACATATATGTAATATTAAGCTGTAAATGTGTAATCCCCTTTAAAAAAAAACAGTTTCTTTTTTAGTGACTCGAGTTTCGATCATAAGCTGAACATTTTCAAACTTAAAGTATTCCCTCCTCCGCCAACTTTTCCGTGGTCGTACCTGAAAAAAAAAATAGATGGATCCCTTAACGAGAAGAAAAGTGACCCAGTCTTATCCCAACCGCCCTGAGTTGGCCACATGGACTTGGATCCGAGGCAAAAGAAATTCAAAATATAACTAAATTAATTTCTCAATTATGCATTTATCGCTCAAATTATCAGGTAGAAATCGCATACACACTGTATATCATAAAAACGAATTATGTTTTAATAGGCTGAAGGATAACGCATTATTGGCAAAACGTCCTGTAGCAAGAATTTAGATACATGGCAAACTATTGCAATATCGGCGACCTGAAGTATTTTGTAATTAGATGCGCGGCAAGAATGCCGACAATGAAAACTACAATTAATTAATTAAAGGTGATCCTGTCTTTGCTGTGTATTTACAGTAAATATAAAGCTTCTACTAAGTATGGATGAAGCGTTGTAAAAGTAATAAAGACTTTTGGAGTTATCGTACGCCAGAAGGAAATTATTAGAAAAATATGATCGTCTATAAAAATGCCTCGAGGATTTGTTATATGAGCTGAGTTTAGCCAGCAGGTATGAATAACGCATAATTCAATTGTATATGAAGAGTAAAATATTTAATTTATAATTATTAACTTGGTCGACAAATTTTTTTGCATATTTTTGAAAAATTTATTTAATATCAGATATTGTTAATGATATGCAGTGGCGGCTCGTGGAACATGATGATGGTAGAGCCACTTATACAATACACCCCCCCCCCCCCTTGAAGAAACAAAGAACCATTTATCTTCCTAGACCAATCAAATATTTTAGCCAAAAAATCAAAAATTTGGAACAAAACAGCCGAAGATCTTAAATATTTGCCAAAAAATCAAAAATCCTGGTTTAAAAATAAAAATGCAGACCAAAAAATTGAAAATACAAGCAAAAGAAAAATAATTTACCATTTTCAGCCCCAAAAATAACTCTTTGTTTTGTTTTTGTTTTGTTTTGTTTTATTGAACAATAAAATATACAAGTATATTTACAGTTACGTCAGGTTAAAATAAGTTCCAACGAGAACGAGAAATTCGAAAAAAATAGCAAATATAAAAATTTAAAATTTGAGAAAATCTAAAATATGGGACAAAAATAAAAAATTAAGACCAAAAATCTAAAATTCGTACCCAAAAATTAAAGTGGTAGACCAAAAAATCAACAGTTTTAACAAACGAATCGAAATTTTAAGTCGAAATAATGAAAATTTCGGCCAAAAGACCAAAAAATTGAAACCAAAATAATCGAAAATACAAAATACAGGCCAAAAAAGTAACAATCTAGGGCCTAAAACCGTAAAAATTTAGATGAAACATCGAAAACGAGCGTAAAGTTAAAAATTGCAGACAAATTTCTACAAACCAATCGAATATTCAGAAGTAAAGGGAGGTCCGATGCGACTCGGGGAACAGTTCGTCATACATTACTTGTAACAACAAACCTTATAATTTAAAAAAATCGAATATTTTGGTCAAAATTAAAAAAAATATATTGAAAAATAATGGAACAGAAATCTAAAATATGGACCAAAGAATCAAGAATCCTGATCTAAAAATGAAAAACGCAGACAAAAAATCGAAAACTTAGGTGGAAGCACAATAATTTACCACTTTCAGCCGCCAAAAATAAGTTTCTGACCAGAAATTCGAAAATAATAGCAAAAAATAAAAAAATTCACGAAATTAAATCAATAATCCAAGTTAAAAAATCTAAAATATGGGATAAAAAATAAACAAAAAATCTAAAATATGCGATAAAAAATTGAGACCAAAAAACTAAAATTCTGGCTTAAAAATAAAAATAGTGGACCAAGGAAAAAAAAAAATTAACAGACAAATAAATAAAAAAGTAGTGCAAAAGATTTAAAAAAATCCACACGAAAATTTAGACAAAACATCTAAAACTCGGCCCTAAAGATAATAAATGCAGACTAAACGAAAAATCAAAAATGGGGGCAAAAAAATCGAAAATTTTAACAATAAAATCGAAAAGTTAGGTCAAAATAAAGAAAAATTTAGGTCAAAAGATTTAAAAAAATAATAAAAATCTGTAATATGTCGAAAATTTAGACAGTACATCGAAAATTCAGGCCTAAATGCAGACTAAAAAATCGAAAATTTTAACAATAAAATCGAAAAGTTAGGTCAAAATAAAGAAAAATTTAGGTCAAAACATTTAAAAATATTATCAAAATCTGTAATATGTGGAAAATTTAGACATTACATCGAAAATTCGGGCCTAAATGTAGACTAAAAAATCGAAAATTTCAACAAACAAAACTCGAAAATACCGGAAAAAATAAAAAAAAATCTCGCATATAAATCAATCATTCAGGTTATAGATAAAGAAATTCGACCTGGAAAATCAAAAATGCTGACCAAAAAATCAATTTTAACAATTAAATCGAAAATTTGGGTAAAAAAAAAGAATATTTAGAGCAAAAGATCAAAAATGTAGTCAAAAATCTAAAAATTAAAAATTCGGCTTGAAAAATCAAAAATACGGACAAAAAAAAATGAAAAGTAGTAAATAAGTAAATCGAAAATTTATGTCAAAATAAAGAATATTTAGGTCAACAGATCAAAAATTTATACCCAAAAGAAACGAAAATACAGGTCAAAAATCTAAAAATTAAAAATTCGGCGGGAAACTTAAAAAGTCGAAAATTTAAACAATTCAATCGCAAATTTAGGTCAAAATAAAGGATATTTAGGCCAAAAGTTAAGATATTTTGACCAAAAATATCGAAAATATAGGTTGAAAATAATTTGAAAAATAAAAATTCATCGCAAAAAATAGAAAATACGTATAGAAGTAAATCGAAAATTTATGTCAAAATAAAGAATATTTAGGTCAACAGATCAAACATTTATACCCTAAAGAATCGAAAATGCAGGTCAAAAATTCGGCGAGAAAATTAAAAATGCGGAACAAAAAGTCGAAAATTTTAACAATGAAATCGAAAATTTAGGTCAAAATTAAGAATATTTAGGCCAAATGATCAAAAATTTTGAAAAAAAAAATTGAAAATACAGTCTTAATAATAAAAAATGGAGAATATTCTAAAGGTTCATTATTTCAAACAGCCTAACAAGCTGAAAATATAATTTATGAGTAGTTTCGATTTATCGTTCGACATGCACTAAATCTTTGTCCACGTAACCTCACCATCATTCAAAAATAATTTTAAGAATTAATAAAAATTTTTTGCTGAGCTCAAAACTAGAGATAGTGCCATGGCTCCTTGGTTCTATATAACGAGCCTATATTTTGGGAAAAAAATCCTCTTTTATAAAAACACACATTTTTGCATGAAAGTCGATTTTCAACCATCATTTGTTTTTGAGCAATGACGTCATCCATATATTTTTTAAATGGCAACCCTATATTTTTATTGTTGAATTTAAGAGACCTGTTCATTGTCGAACTGACACTATAAAACAAATTTGTTTGCGTAAATGACAATTGAAAATGAGAAACCATACATTTTGTCAACGAAAAATAAACGTAAACTCTTTTGCCAAGTAAATGCAATTATTAAATTAAGTATTCGAACCACATCTATCGACTTCTTGACAATACGGAAGTCCATGTAGAAATTCATGAAATATGGAGGTTCAGTTTATAAGTTTTGAGTTTTTTTTTTAGTTGTTATACGAGGTTATGCCAAATAAAGGATTTTTATTTTTTATTTTGAATATTTTCCGGGCTATTTCTGCGCATTTCATATCTTACGCAATGTTCTACTTACGCTAAATTTTGTGGTCTGTTGACGGAGACCTCCGACTCCATAAATAGTAATCAAGGGGTGTAAGATCTGGAAATCTTGCGAGCCATTCTATCTGTCCACGTCTGCCGATCCACCAATTCGTAAAGTGCGGAGGTGCACCATCTTGCTGAAACCATATTGTATTATAGAAGCTCAAAATCATTGTTATTTGGAAAAGTTACTGCAAGCGCTGGAACAAGGTCATTTTGCAAAAATTCTAAATTCGAGGAGATGCGGCGATGCAGGTGGCTCACTTTAAAATTTACAGAACTTTTCAGCATCAGCAGCTCCTGTAGTTTTCGCATTTTAGCCTCCTGACCAGCCAAGTGCTTGTAAATCCAGAAGATCGAATTGGCCACAGTCTCGCCTATGTAAAATCAATTATCCAAGAAAGCATATGTCCATTATAATAATATAGAGAATCCAATAAAATTATTTTTAAATATATCTTCCAGTGAGAGGACACTCCACTTCATCTCATAATGGAAGATGACGAAGTAAAGTGTCATCGAAGGATGAGTTTCCCCATAGCCTCAACATAATGCATCGACAAATATTGTACGTTGCGACATAGCATATTGTGCGAGGGTGCAGTTTTTGTTCTCGAAGGGATAGGGTTACACGGAAGGCGTTACAGTAAGTAATAGAGCTATCATGATGTTAACAAGTTAACGTGCAGGGCCGAGACTACCGACACCAACAGGAACGAGTCGAGAGAGGGTGGTTGTGAAGTTATATGTGGAATGAAATGAAGTAGTTCGCGAGTCAGTCGAAATTAAGCGATTATGAAGTGATTTACGAGGCCTCGCTAGTGTGAGGCAAGTATATGTAGATTGTCAAGCCTGTGCTGTGCTGTATTCACGCAACCTCTAACGTGGCCAGATAAATGCGACATTTACACTGTTGTCATTCGTTGCCATAAATCATAGAGTTTATGTCAGAAAATAACGAAACCGTACTTAAATTTCATTCGTACAGAGGACATAAAAGGTGTACAGTGATAGTTTAAGTCCCATATCTCTACCCATGAAGCTACACATTCAGTGATTGATTGTACCATTACACGTGCAAATATCTGATAAGGCTTTCCTTTTAGCTTACGGGAAGAGTTGTGAGCGTTAAATGTCATTCCACCTCACGCCGAACTAGTTGCTCCCTATAAATAATCAGATACCATCGGAGTAAATCATAAAAACGGCACCATTTGTTTATGCATTTCCCTCTTCCGAGATTAATCGACGAGGGTCTCCACAATTTTTCACTTTATGCATAGAAAAATAAATATAAATATATCCCTTCTCCTACCATTAAAATTCAAGATATTCGATCCCTATGCACAGACATCACTTTACTTAATGGACTTCCTAGAAGTGGAAAACCGACCTTCCCTTCTCGTCGCTATATTTCAATAGGATGGTTTCATAAGTTGCGATCATTACGATTTACTTTCAATTGTGACTCAATGCGTAACCCACGGACATATTTATTACTGGATGAAATTTATGTGAACTTAAACGCTTTGTTGGGGACCGAAACTTCAACTCCACAAATAAAGCCATCGAACAATTCGCAAACACTATGCAAACGTAAAATTTTATAGTTCCCGAATACCAGAATTCCAGAATTCTGATACCCGAAACTATTTAACTTTTATTGCGAGTGTAATAATTCGCGCTGGCGTCTACTAAACGCCGGCTTCATTTTCTTTCAGCAATAAAAAGATTTCTTTTTAATTCGAGAGAGAAAAAGCGACGCCCTTAACAATTCCAGCAAAAAATCTACTTAACTTAATGTTGAAAGATTCCCTCTTATGAATATTTGGACGACTGAGGGTGAAGTGCACCCCTCACTTTTGCTACTAATAATAGCACCATGGAAGCGTATTTATATGCCGTAACCTATAAGCAAACGATTGTAAAAACATACACAACATCCCTCAACAAGCGATAAATTCAGCCGCACACAGGACAAGCGTGATTTCAATGGCGTAATCGACATTATCAGGACGAGGACCTCCTAAATATCTCCGATTATAGAACACGTTCGATCGAACCTTTGTTCGTTTTCCTTTATGATGATTAAATGGTCTGCCGTAATGATTCGATCCTAAGGATACCTTAAATCAATTTTACACCTCCACTGGTCTAAATGTATACATGCACACCATTAAAAGTGCTCGAGTGTGAACATTAATTATAGATTCCGCTTATTCCGGATATCGTAAAACTACAATCGTAACGACTTGACGAATAATGATTGATAGAATTTTAATCAAAATTTCAAAGGACTTTAAATAATGCATGACGCCGTTAATTGATAATCAAATTCTTGTAATAGCTATAGCAAATGTAGTAGATATCTTTACGTAGCTAAGTAGATATAAATTTATATAAACAGCTAAGGTCATTCGCGAGTCCCGGATTTCTTAAGTTAATTATTTGTTTTTCTTGTCATATTTATACCCTCCACAAGACTTAGAGTGTAGTTAATTATTATATATTTTTTATAATGTGTATGTTCATGAACCACCACTGACCTCGTAAAATAATTATCCCCATTTTGCGTGTTGTCAGCGAAGTAAGTTCGTGATATATGAGTCGTTTAAGTTACACCTCTGCGTGAAGTAAACTAATTTGTTTATAATGCGCAACATCGATAACCGGGTTATATAACGTCGAAGTCCTGCATGCAGACTGACGTTAAAGGGGTGGTAATTATCCTCACGACTTCTTAGCGATACTGTGCGCCATGGATTTGCCGTGATTTGCGCCTAATCCTTGATGCTATTAACAGAAATAAATTTATGACAACGTCTCATTTCTCATAATTAAAAGACAAAGTTATTTAAGACACGTATCTTATTATCTTACAAGAGCAACTGCTTGATATGATATTAGAATATAAAATAGTTTTCGTAGGCTGAAGTTGACAATAGGTAAAATTGTTTTCTTTAATTTTAATTTAAAAAAAAAATATTTTTTTATTTTTTTAATTGGTGACGAACGAGCACGTTACATCCTCTTCTGATCCTAGAAGTTTGAGCTCTTGGATTTATATAGAAAAAATACGTCCGCGAAAGAAACCTCGGAGAGAGTGGAAACTGTAGAAAAAATTTACTTCGTCGCGTTATTTCGTCGTTTAAAAATTCGCCCCGGCTCCGGAGGGTTGTTTTAAAATTTTTGAAAAGATCTCAGCTCAAGGCTCGTAAGCTATCTATTTTAAAAGTTTCAACCCTTCGATTTGAATAGAAAAAAATACGCAAAACGAACCCGCCGACCGGGCCAAATGACGGCTCTGGAAGGGTAGGGGGTGTTTTAAAAATTTTGAAAAAAATATCAAATCAAAGCACGTTTGCCCTCTTCTCATCCTAGAAGTTTGAGCTCTTGAATTTAAATTTAAAAAAATACATCCGCGAAAAAAACCAACTGTAGAAAAAATTTATGGTCACTTTTTTGAAAAATCATATCTCGTTAAGGGCACCAAATCAAAAAGTGTGTCGATATAAATAATATGGGCGGATGCTTTGTGAAGAGATCTCGCCACCGACGGATCCTTCAAGAGCAAAAATAAAGTCAGTGGCGGCGTTTCGGCGAACCCCTGAAATTTCATATATGAGGCCGTTGCTCCAAAACGGCTCTAACGATTTTTGTTAAAATAGCCAGGAATGTTCCGTTAGCCGAGGGGATTATTTGAAAAAATTTGGTTTAAATTGGACTACGTTTTTGAGTTTTAACACTTGCTTTTTATTTCTGGTTTTTTATTTCCCGGGGGCGGTAGGGTAGAGTCAGAGGAGCGGCACCGGTGACGGACGAGCACGTTACATCCTATCCTCTTCTGATTCTAGAAGTTTGAGCTCTTGGATTTATATAGAAAGAAACCTCGGAGAGAGTGGAAACTAGAAAAAATGTATGGTCACTTTTTTGAAAAATCATATCTCGTTAAGGGGCTACCAAATCAAAAAGTGTGTTAATATAAATAATGTGGGCGGATGCTTTGTGAAGAGATCCCGCTACCGACGGATCCTTCAAGAGCAATAATAAAGTCAGTGGTGGCGTTTCGGCGAACCCCTGAAATTTCATACATGAGGCCGTTGCTCCAAAACTGCTCTAACGATGTTTGTTAAAATTGGCAGGAATGTTCCGTTAGTCGAGGGGATTATATGAAAAAAATTTGGTTGAAATCAGGCTGTACGTTTTTGAGTTTTTACACTTGTTTTTTTTTCGGGTTTTTTTATTTCCCGGGGGCGGTAGGATAGAATCAGAGGGGCGGCCCGGAAAGGATCGATAGAGCCATCGGTGGTGCATCGGACCGTGTCGGAAAAATTTCCAAAAAAATTGCCTCCGTCCCCCCGGGGTGATTTTTACGTTCCGTCATGGTGCTGTCAATTACTCCGAAACCGGTCAACGCACTGCGGTTAAATTTGGTGGGGATGCGCAATCTTTTTTGAAAAAATCAAAGCGATCGGCCTTTATTTGTTGAAATTATCCATTTTTGACCGAAGGCGGTGGTAAAAATTTAGGGCTTAAACTCAAAAATTAAAAAAAAGAAGACGGAGAGTCTCTTTGAATTATTTTTAAGGTCTAAAAAAATTACTTACTCGTTTTGAAAGAGACATGAGTTCACTCTTTTCCATGCGTCGGCTCACAAAGAAGTATCATTTCGCCCATCTTGACTCTTTTGCGGTCGACTCTTTCCATAAGGTTCCATTTTTTGAAGAAAAATTTAATTCAAATGATTTTTAGGCGTTTCCGGTCGATTTTAAGCAGCATTTACGAAAAAAGTAATTTTGTGTATCTCGGTTCCTAGAAGTCAAACAATTTTTTTTTATAGACAAATAATGTTCAGAATGGTCTTTTAGACTTGAAAGAAAAAACAAAACAAAATTTTTGAAGAAAAAATTAATTCAATCGTTTTTTAGGCGTTTCCAGTCGATTTTAGCACTATTTACAAAAAAGTCATTTTGCGTATTTCGGTTTCTGAAAATCCTACAAAAAAATTTTATAGACCAATAGTGCTCAGAATGAGCTTTTAGACTTGAAAAAAAAAATTGAGGAAAATTTTAATTAAACCGATTTTTAGGCGTTTCCAGTCGATTTAGGCATTATTTACGAAAAAAGTAATTTTGCGTATCTCGGTTCCTGGAAGTCCCACAGTCGGTTGGAGCCGGGCTTAGAATCTTCAGCACCTTTTCTTCATGGGACGGGCTTAAAATTTGCACTGTTTTGCCGGTTCGGGTCAAGCTATCAAAAACCTGGTGTTGCCGTTATTTTACGTACCTGGGCTATAAAGATCATTATTCTAATAAGAAAAAATATACATTCATCAATTTACTTACTCGATCAAATAACACAGCACAGTAGTTTACGGAAGAAATGACCAGTGCTGAAATTAAAAAAAAAAACATATTACTGTGTTCACAGTTTGTGCTTGTTATAGCCAAACAGATTTTGTCACAAATCAGGGCTGTATGTAGTACGATTAAGCACCGTACGAATTTTGTTTCAATTTACCGCAGTGCTTTAATTCGTTGCATATAAATGTAAAATAAATCGTCCACACCTCAAAAGAGGTTGATGAACTACATACATAAATTAGCAAAAATACCCGAGCCGAGTGTGTGTCGAGGATCCAAATAAATATTCATATGGAGTTAATGAATAATCATAATGAAAATTAAAACAGTTAAAACTTAATGGAGCCTACGCTGGAGGGAATTAATCGATAAATAGATTTTTCCAGGGGTGATAAAATGTTTATCAGGTGCAATTACGAGAAACACAGCCATTTAAAAGGGCGCGGAAGCGCTGATAACAATTTTATGAGAGTTTTCACACTAAAAAATAAACATATTAATACGGGATAATTAATGAGGCCGCCCATATGCATACAAATTGTGTTTGTTGTCTGCGTGAAAAGCAAATTTATTTTATCCAGAGTATTATATATTTTCACAATTGAGTTGATTGGCGCATAATAATGAACTTCGTTAGCAAAATTCTTCACGCCGAGGTATTTATATTTGTTGCTGCATAAAGGAGATGGAATATGAATTTTATTATTTGCTTAGCTCTGCTCGGCGAGACGAGAGCTCCGATCCGCCGAGACTAAACTCTTTCAATTGGATAGCAATACTTTTCCATTTGTTCCTAATCAAGTGGAAGCATAGAATTGCTGAATGCGAACTTATGAATAAATAAATGAATCTTTTTGCGATTGTGCGTCGTTTATTCGCTATCAGCTATTTGCGATTAGTTATAAATTGAAACTTTCGCGTGCAGAGCAAAGCAATTTGACGCCTATGCTGGAGGAATAGAAAATATTACAGGGGTTATATTATTGATTCTGGATTGAAAAGTGGCGTGCGAGTAGATCTTTGTGTGATGGAAAGCGAACTCTATCTCCTAAATCAGTTCTATTGGAAACCAAGAGACTGGCCATCATTCCGGCACGTATTGTAATTAAATAGCCACCAAATACTATACAAAATAAAATTCCGTCTTTATTCTACTCAATTTTCTATTAATATGTTCGCGGACAGTAAAAATTTCAATGAGCTGCAAACATTTTCTTTTAAATTAGTTTGATCCGACATATTTTGCAAGAGTAGTCAAAATATCTATACGATACAGACCGAACGTGTTAATGACTTAAGAACTAATTATTTGATCTGATTTTTATATTCAATTATAACATTATTGTAAAGTTTTTAAACAAGAAGTGGGATGACCTTTAACGTGACAAATTTGTAAGGGAAGGACGCGTCAGCGAAATACCACACTATTTACTCCTCATCCCAGCAGCGGTAGTAAGAGGTATCGATCGTAGTTAACATGGATAATGTCCTTGCCATTCCATAATATTGTGGTCATCACCCTGTCAAGGAGGGCCCTAGTTTTGAATTTATCTGGCGAAGGCGAAGAGGCCATTGCTCGGTTGCTTTTAGTGGGCATTGATAAATCCCACTTGCTACTTCCTCCCTAATTTGTTAATACATAAATGTCGCGCTAAATCAGTACATTTAACCGCAAATTTCTAGCATCACCACACCACCACAAAGCTATGCCTCCTACACCACAACTAATATTTCATTTTAATGGATCAATGTTTTCAAAGCTTCCGGCTATTCTTCGGCCGATAAAACATCCTACACACACCTTCTTAATTTCCTGTGAAACAAATACATTTTTTTAACTAGGGAAATTAACCTGTATATCATGTTTATATTGAAATATATTTCAGAATACAGAATCGCATGTGTGAATGATTGTTCATTCTTTTCAATAAAATGCTCTTCATTGAAATCACACAATCACATCAAGTTTCAACCCTTGTGTGATATCAACAAAGTACCTGAATCAAAATGGATCTCAAATTAATGGCTTCCACCATCAACCGAATCATTTTTATATACGTTTAACCTAAAAAAAAAATTGCGAATAATTAATCTTAAGTAGTATTTCTTGTGTAAATACTACTAACATTAGTCAGTTATCAATTTCTAATCAATAAAATTTTAATTCAGTTTATCTGAACGCAATAATTGTAAGGAATACTAGCGTGTGCTTGGGAAATACGTAACGAACAGGAGAAACCAGAGGTGTGGGATTTGCAGGAACAATTAGATTCTATGTTTAATTAGTTCATAATGGATGGTTATAAAGTTTAATTTCAAGCCGTATAAAAGACACCTTTACATAATGACTGATAATAACCACTCTGTCGGTGCTGGTTTGTTACTGTCTACTACCACATAATATGAAGTAATGTAAGAACCATCCGGTCTCATAACGCGACACCAGTAATCTGCACAACCACACAACTGCGCTTCAGTAAATCCACGATTTGTTATTAATAATTATATATGCAAACATTAAATATTGTTTCCGCATCAAAACACGATTTTTCAGGTCTCATCAGTGTAGGAAATTACTATTACACCGCTAATGTAGCGCAATCTATTGCCCAATTATTGCATTAAACCACACTCATCAGACCTGTTTATATTTTGATAATTTACAGATTGTCACCTTAAATCTAGGAATTTACGCGTGCGTTTATTTGAAGGTTAAATTAATATAAATTCTGACTATTTACGTTGCATTCACGTATTCCAATTTATTCAAAAAAAAAATTCTGGCTTGGAGAGTTATTTTACGTCCGATGCGCCGATAAATTAACATCATTAACATTGCAGACTAACACCTTTGTACAGTGCGGTATCGATTTAACGCTCCGTGTCGCCGTAAAGATTGATAAATGTAATTACTTAAGCAGGTGTCACGTATCTCTACTCTTGTAAATACACGTGCAAACTCGTAGAATAATTGTTTGTATTCACCGTCCAATATTTTGATAGAATCGATCAATCAAGACAAGGCGGCTTTTCAAAATCCGTCGGCTCGCCCACCCAAGTTGGATGATACACCTG
Source organism: Ocypus olens (assembly GCA_910593695.2). Classification (NCBI taxonomy): domain Eukaryota; kingdom Metazoa; phylum Arthropoda; class Insecta; order Coleoptera; family Staphylinidae; genus Ocypus; species Ocypus olens. Next base: position 2,262,197 of record OU343057.1, on the reverse strand, counting down.
ATAATTCAATCAAGTAAAAATTTTGGGTACAGTATGTCGAAATAAACTTCTTAGTGAGTTGGTCAAAATGCAAAATGTTGTATCAGGATCATATGAACGTAAAAAGGTATTCAGGCGCGAAAATTTTTTTTGTGAAAAAAATGCATCGAAAAATTTTAAATGTGTGCGAAAAAAAATATTTTAGCGCGAAAAATTTTTTTTGACAAAAATGCCACAAAAAATTTTAAATTATGAGGATCATGTGTACGAAAAAAAAATATTTTAGCATGAAATTTTTTCTTTTACAAAAATGCAACGAAAAATGTTTCATTAAGGCGGGAATTTTTTTTTTAATTCATCTAAAATTTTAAATTGTGTTTTAGGATCATGTGTACAAAAAAAATATTTCAGCGCAAATTTTTTTTTTTACAAAAATGCAACGAAAAATTTGAAATTTTGGCGCAATTTTTTTTTAAATGCATCGAAACGTTTCAAATTGTGTTTTAGGATCAAGTGCACGAAAAAAAATATTTTAGCGCGAAAAAATTTTTTTGACAAAAATGAAACGAAAAATTCTAAATCGTGTATCAAGATCATATGCACGTAAAAAGGTATTTAGGCGCGAAAAAACTTTAATTTTTTCACTTTGACGAGTGGTTTCATCACCTCAGACTGGACTTCCGCCGCAGAAACAGAAATCGGTTTTGTGCTACGGATAAACTATTTTACGTCCACACAATGTTTCAGATTTTTTTTAATTTTCGGGTTCCCTAGTTCCCTTGTAAGCCAATGTCCAGTATCATCCATAATTCCCCAACCCAAATTTCCTTTAAAAAACAATGATTTTGGTTATGCCTTGAAGCTTAAACCAATTTCCCTATATCGTTCACTCTCCCAAACCCGATTTATTTTTTTTGTAGCTGAGCTGATCATCACTGTTACCATGAAAGGCCTGAAAATGTTAGTTCCACGCACTCACCTAATGAATTATACTATTCTCGTTGTTACACCTTTGATGCTTCAATTTTGTATTTAGCACATCTTCCAAATCTCTTTCCTGTTTTCTAAAAATTGACTTCATTGTTCTAAAGTTGAATAATGAGTATATTTAGACATACTGTATAAATATAGGAAAACAAATGTTAGCCCAGCCGAAATACAAATGCTCACTTACAAAGATATATATCACCGAACCAGTTTGCATACGATTAAGTATGTGGTGGTATGTTAATTACAGTGTATGGCCCTTTCCCAAACTGAACACAACCTTTCGGTTGGGCGTCCTCGCACAATGCAATTAATTAATCGATTTAAAGGATTCTTCAGCGTTGACCCGCGTTTGTGCCTCGTTTTGACTAATTAAAATGATTTCATTAGATTATTCTACACAATAGCAGACCGATAGGTTTTTCAATCGTCCGTGAATTTAATGCGTTCATAAATCCTTTAATATAATTATTATTGAAACGGACGGTTTAGCATTGACAAAATAACATTATAGCTCTAGTGATTGTCAAGGTTAAAACTTATCGGACGTACAAGAGCGTTTATATATATATATATATATATATATATATATATATATAGACGAAGAAAAATCCTCGGTTTTATGATAAATAGATGATTTATTAACCACCCCTTTTGGTCGGATTCCCGGATACGAGGATTTTTCTTCGATTTTTTTATTATTATATGTATATATATATATATATATATATATACATCAATGATCAATGTGTTAATTTTATTATTGCAATCAATTTTTCACTTTCAACACTGTAGGAACACAATGCGCCCCGTATATGTTCCTATGGACGTCTTTATCTCATTTACTGGCCTTTCTCCATTACTTTTAGTGCCGTAGTTTTTTGTTTCAATTGATCTGCCAGTAAATTAGTTTTCTGTTTCCCCGAGTAACGTGATGTACTTTTTGCGCCATTGGCCGTTCGTAGCGTAGAGGAGATAAGATGTGATTTCGTTCCTCGCACTTTTTTTTCTAGAACGCATTAAATTAATTAAATCATCAGTGTGACAGGATATTCCGAATCTACTGCACGGTTTTATGAAATGGTGGTGTTGTTAATTAAAATGTTAGAGAATAAACTTCCAGTTAACTGTGGAAGATCAGCGCCCGCAAATACAGAATTTGATCACCGCAAATCCACACATCTCGCTGGAACATGTTTGGCAGATTAAAACTGAATGTCGGCCTGACCGCAGCCCGAACTTTGAGATAGTATTTCACAGATAAGTAATGAAAACGATTCTACTCTCGTTTCATTTAAATAATGTCTTAAGTCTGCAATTAAAGGAATCCGCAATGTGCTTAATCCAAACTTTAAACATGCCGAGGTAGTTAAGGAAAATATGCCCAATGTAAAATTAGGGTATTGAATAAGTAGTAACAGGCGACGGTCGCGATATACTTATGGAGCGTCCAGGAACGCGCGTCTACCAAGCATCAATCGCGCGTCCGTTCTGACGCGTACGATCAGCGACGGACGCGTCATAGAAATCACACCTTAAAATAGAAGGGAAGCGCATGAATTCTGATTAATATATGCCAATATGATTAATGTTATTTCAGCCGTATTTAATGCTCGAATATTCTTATTACTTAAGTTTAAATTAGTTTACCGAGTTATTTATATTGGTTCCTCTTTAAGTTTAATTATATTTCAACTTTTGATTCGTTTTAGCTCTCACGACTACTTTTATATTGGCGCTTTTCATGTTATTTGCAATTTTATATATGCATTCCAATGCCATTTATCCGATTGCGATGAAAACTTTGGTGAGTTGTTGTGCGCACGCCCTTGAAGGTTTCTGAATTAGTACAACCATTTCACAATAGGGGGCGCGCGAAGCGTTTCAACAAATGAGCACATCAATAGACAGAATTAAAACACACAGTGCCGGGTACTCGTATTAAATATATTATATTAAATTGAAGACCATGGTGGCAGATCACCTCGTAGTCGACGCCAAAAATAAAAACAAAAAAATATTGAAGACCACGTGAACGATGTTGAGGGTAACCGCTAGTGATAAATAAAATTAAGATGCTGTTTTGTACTTTGAATTTAATGTAGTTTAGAGAGCCAGATACAAATTTTAATTGAATTTATTTATTTCTTAATAAATTCACTTTTAAAATTGTTTTTGCTTAATGGTTCCAAGCTTTCGCTTATCGTCGCAAACCGGCCCTGCTGATTTGGGTAACCGTTGGAATTTAATATTAACCGTTCGTTCCACGTTTTAATTTATAAGAACAATAAGTTTACGGTGAGGCAAGATTCCGCCCTGAACTTGGGCAATAAACTAGGGACTTGCTTAGTGTACTCCAGGAAATATTTAGATATTTCATTTAAGTACTTTACGCTGGCGGAGTTCGCAACGACTAATTCTGGATTCATCCACGTATGGCGTTTAGTATTTTGCCCCTATCATAATTAACAGTTTCGTCGAGACTGCTACAGTGGATGTGCTACTAAGTTCTTAAATATTTATCCCAAATTACTAGTAGCTAAATCTCATTAGACGCGAGATTAATTAAGCGAAACAAGCGCAACATCAAAATAATTAAATTCCGTCGCAATAAAGTAGTTAATTTTACATTTTTAAATTACTGCTGGTGTTAGGGATAACAATCGATTGTTATGTGCAGGAGGGAAACTAGGGCAAGCACCGGGCATAATTACCAAAAATTTTCCGCCACGGAAATTGTATGTGTTTTCATATTTATAAGAGCTTTAAAGCTGAGGCCAAGAGAAGATGACAAAATTAATACGAAATTTTGCATGTTAATCTATTCCGTTTTATTTGCAAAGGAGTTATCCTACTGTAACCAGCGTATTTTTTTTTATATATGTGCAACGAGTGTGTGTAAAACTAGTCATCACGAAATAATGATATTCGTTATTCTTTTTCGCGTCGGCTAATGTTCACCGTGCTCGATCGATAGGTGTACATGATTACGCAAATATGGTTGGTCTAAAACAAAAAACAAAAATATCCCTATTAACTACATGGCATTAGCTATGGCGTGACGAAGCATTTACAAGTTACTAGAAAAAAAATCCGGAACTTTTTCGCAGTTCTCGAATACAAGTTATTATTATTAATATATATTGCAAAACAAAACGTACTGAGAAAATCGTCCGTCACTCCTAAACTGGCAATCCTTTGAACATATGTACCAAATTTCAAGTCAATTCATCAATCACAGCCTGAGATATCGTGCACACCGTTTAAAAAAAAATAGTTTCGAGAATACCTCGAATATCAACATGTAATCTTTTGCATATTATTCTAAACCAGTGGCGGCTGGTGGAACATTTTGATGGTGGAGCCACTTAACATACAATATATGCCTTCAATTTGAGGCAAAAAAGAAATTGGAAAAATTTCGCAGGCAATGTTTTAACGTTTAAAATGACGAATCTGTGTTTTTAGAATTATTTAAAAATCCTTGCTGAACTTGAAATTAGAGGTAGTGCCATGGCTCCTTGGCTCTACATAACGAGCCGCCCCTGTTCTAAACACTTCTTTTTCTTCAATTTTTTTAACATTTTGCAGAAGGTTAACCCCTTAAATTTCATTCCATACGTTCTTCTGTTTTGCTCCAAGTAATTACTAACGCATTACTGCAGTGCTCCGCGTGAGCATCTTCGGAAATGGATATAAGTTTTCTGATATTACCTCAATTTCGAATTATTAACTCCTTCAGTGCCGACCACACACCTTTTGCGTAATATTGTTTCTAATGCTGGAGCCGACCACGCAACACATGCGTGATACGCTCTTTGACATCAAACCTTACAGGCAAGCGTCGGCTGAACTGGCAATCGGTTTGTCTGACGCCGCGGTGTCGGATCAAGAAATGTTATTAGGATGTTCTATTGAATTTGAGAAGGGCTTTCCGGCGGTGTAATCAAATTTTTGGTCGGACAAAAAAAAAAAAAATGTGCCCCGCCACTGGTCGGGGAGGGTCGGCTCAAGGTCACCTATATTTTTTATTTTTTTTTCGAAAGCCACTCGACGGGGGCAACTTTACCGCCTTCGAAATTTTACCTGGAGTTTTTTGTTTTTTTTTCGAAATTTTTAAAAAATTTTACTTTTGAGGATCCAAAAGAGGGTGAAGGGTATTTTTAAGAAAATTACCTATTAACGACTTTTTTCTTGTAGTTTTATCAAGTATACACCCTGAAAATTTCAGTTCGATCGGTTGATTTTTTTGATGGGGTACCAAAACGGGTGGGTGCAAACAGCAATTTTCAATTTTGAAAAAAATCTCCATGAAAGCCCGTTATCCCTCCCACCTTCCCTGAAAGTTTAAACACTCTAATATAAATAGAAAAAAAGAAATCACTAAAAGAAGAAAAACGACTAACCGGGTGACGCCCACCGGAAGGGTAGGGGTGTTGCAAAAATTTTGAAAAAAATACAGATAAAGGCTCGTCTTACCCCGAATCATCCCTGAAGGTTTCAACTCTCTGATATAAATAGAAAAAAGAAATCATCAAAAGAAGAATAGCGAAAATCCGAGTGACGCCCACAGGAAGGGTAGGGGGTGTTGCAAAATTTTTGAAAAAATATAGATGAAGGCTCATCTTACCCCGAACCATCCCTGAGAGTTCTCTGATATAAATAGAAAGAAAAAAAGAAAATTCCCGGGATGGGCCTAATAACGGGCTCTGGAGGGGCGGGGGGTGCTCGAAGGATTTTGAAAAAATTAGTGATCATGGCCCGTCTCACCCCCCGCCTACCCTGCAAGTTTCGTCTCTTCGATTTCCATAGAAAAAAATACGTCCCCGAAAGTACGCCGGAAAATAGAATAGGGGGCGTGGCCTGATTGGGGCTAAAATTCAAAAATCTGACGCCGAGAGTTTCTTTGAAATGGATTTTAATTTCTAAAAAACGCGGCCGCCACCCTGGCCCTCTGCCGCCGACCGACATATTAACCGGCGCGTTTGGATGTTTTTTTTTTCAATTTTCAAAAATTCGCAGAGAAGGCCCTGCTGGTTTTAGAGGGGCAGGAGTGGTCGGGATCGACTCGATCGACAATTTTACACAATGTGCAAAAAAAAAATTCGAGCGTACGTTAAAACGCACTTGCAGGGGGCGTGGCTTGAGTTTGAAAATTGAATAGTTTTCTCCATTGGGCGCCCTCTAAACGGTGTCAAAATTTCAACTCTCTACGACTTATAGTTTCGACGGCTCACGATTTCGCGTTGCCTTTGCACCGGCAGTATTTAATTTTACATTATTCTTATTCCTCTAAAAGTTTTTTAATTCGCAAACAATCATGCAAACTATAGCAACTTTTTAAATCTAATAATAAGCCTTAAGACTGTTTAAACAGAACGTTAATATGCCAAGCAAAACTTTTTTTATAATAATTAATTGGATATTTTAATATCCTCTAATAAATGTAAGTAGATACAAAAAGCATTAGCGTTGATGTAAAACGAAAACGTTCAACTTTTTTTTTTGCATGGAATGACCATAGTGATGTTAGTTGGAATTGAAAGTTGAAAGCTCGTGAATCTGAATCGCAAGTGCAAGGATGTTCCTCATTCAAATAGTAAGTAGAATGCAGGTGCATTTTGTTAATGCTTTTGCAATATTGACATACGACACACGCCTTTCAGCGAAACTAGGTGAGCTGCGTCCCTCCTGGATTAAAAACACTTCAAGTGTTATATATCAACGCCAGTGCACAATAAGACACCTCCCGGACATTTTCGTCTTATGACCCGTAGTTATTCATTTCTGGCACGCTTTTGATATAACCCTTCCATATTAATAAGCTAAGCAGACGAAGCGTCGCGACGCGTCTTACACCAGTTACCAGTTACGATCTACCCTAGTTGTCCGAGGTTATAGAATGCAAACGCAATTAACTCCATCAGATAGGTTGTTATATTAGGACGGCAGGTTTCTTAGTTTTCTCCCCTAAAGTGAGTATAAAGGCTTTGCTGAATTGGTAATTTACTTCATATTGTTCAGGTGTCTTTTGATGTATGATTTACATTCAGATATTGATGTTATTTGCAATCAACTATACTATCATAATATGATTAAAAATTCAATAAATAAGATAAGGATAAAATAATATTTCACATCTCCGTTTGAAATTGAAGTGTACAACAACGATTCTTTAAATCGTATGATTAGAGCACCAATGATTTGACACGCCTAGTGGTTAAGTATGGCCAAAACGAATTGATATTTACGTTTGATGGTTGGAAATAAACACTGTATATACCTCAAGTGCGCATTTTATTATTCTAATAGATTCATAACGCCAGGAAATTTTTTCGTGCAACAAATTGATCATTACTTTCTGAAGCAAGTAGCACCATCTTACTGGAAGAATAAAAAGTTGATCAACATCTGACTATAAGGTTCACTATTAACTTTTATTGTTTCCCCGTTCTCAATTTCAAATACATGAGGACCAAGAACATCTTGGGCAGAAAATCCACACCAAACGATCACATTAATTTGTCCACATTTTTTGGATGTTTAATTAAATGCTGCAATCTATAAAAGAGTAGTGACTTTAACTTCACGCTTACAACTAGCTTGCAGCTGTTTATGCGCATCTCTATTTTCCGTATGGATAGTTGGATGTAGCAGTAATATACAAAATTACATTTCGCGTATCGGTTTGATTGCGTTTATGTGATTGGTCGTCAGTTAAAGTTTATACAACATTGAATTAGTTTGTTTTGCCAACTATAATAACCGGCATAATTTGAGCGTTATTCCTGTGATACATCATAGGCGCCAGAGTGGCGGTTGTCGGCGGATTGCGCTGTTTGGGGGTGGCAAAATGGCCATGCCCGTCTATCTTGCGCCTCTGATGACCGCCGATTCACGCTTCGCACGTCATATCATACACTTTATTAAACATGGGCGAGCATATGACTGTGAGGACATTGCTACATAGCTGCAGGCAAATGATGCTACTGCTGGCAAGCGTCGTAACAAGCCCTAACCTGTTAATCTCGAAGCAATCCCCTCGGATGTGGACGCGTTCGGCCGATATGAATTTCATGCGCCACTTCCAATGATAATACCATAAAGGTCGGTCCCCTGTCGCTATTTTATCCTATTTTCAATGTCCATGTTGTAATGCATATATGGAGATAAAATTAATATGTTACATTCAATTACGGCTGGCGATATTAAATTCGTAATATATTAATATTCCTAGCTTCTACATTTCAAACCAATAAACACGTTGTTATGAAGTTATAACTTCATCCTTTGATGGACGGAGTATTGCTAAGCCGTTTTTAGGTTTTGAATTAGTTTTGAGATCACTTGCAATGTAAATATCTTTCAGATAATTAGGGCGAAGACTTAAAAGATCGCAAGGGCTGCTCGTTGTATAGAGCCATGGCACTACCTGAAGTTTCAAGGTCAGCAAGAATTTTTAATTAATTCATAAAACACTTTTTCGCCAGTTACACACAAATCGTTCTTTCTTTCTTCAAAAAAGGAGGGGTGGGAGGGGGGGGGGCTGTTATTTTAATGAGCCATCGACTGAAGGTCTTTCAGCCAAAAAATATATATTTTTCAGATTTAAATCTAAATAATTAAAACTATTGTCTTGAATTTAAAACGATTGTGAAAACACCTAGACGATTGTGCTACGATAATAATGTAACAAAATAGGATAATTTCTATACAACGGTAAATTTCCGTAGTTTGAACACACTACGCCCACTCCGAAAGCAAGTCTCCAACCGTCTGCTATTGTTGCCAATATTTTTCAACCTCTGCTTGATCACACCGTTGACCTTTATTTGTAGTTTTTACAATATTATCTTTTCACCACGTCAAAATACCATTATACGAAGAAGAAAATGTTAATACATTATAAAATTAAATGCTGGTAACATTTGTTCGATTTTTTTAGACTTTGAACGGCCGTAGCGGCTAAACGAAGAATCCAAATCGAACGCGGTTTTCAAATTAGTATTCCTTGGGTGCAAATTAGTCGGATTCGATTAAAATTGGCGATTTTTATTTTTTGACAAAAACCTGAAAAACTACCCAAGGCTCAAGAATTGCATTTGAAATGATTTCCTGAAGAAACCACTGGTTCGATTCAGAGTTTCTATACGTTACTGTATCGATCTCAAGACCCATCAGAAAATGCACTTGCGCAAAAACAAATGTCAATTTGAAGTGCAAAGAAAACTCGAAAATGGAAAAAATCGAAAAAATCAACTTTTTTAATAATCACCGTATACCATTAAAGTATACCTTCTTTTTCATCAGAAAAACGAGCTGAATCGATTGGCGTTAAAAAATTTCAACTATCTTAAATGGCAAAAAAGTTGGCAAGTCACCATGAACATTATTGAAAATTTAAAAAAAAATCGATTTTTTCCAACTTTGAACGGCCGTAGCGGCTAAACGAAGAATCCAAATAGACCGCGGTTTGCAAATCTGTACTCCTTGGGTGCAAGTTAGTCGGATTTGATTAAAATTGGCGATTTTTAATTTTTGACAAAAACCTGAAAAACTACCCAAGGGTCCCCCCTTCTTACTTTTGCTCAAAAATTGGCTTTGAAGTGATTTCCTGAAGAAACTTCCGGTTTGATTCGGGTTTTCTATACGTCACTCGAAAGATCCCTTCAAGACGCTTCAGAAAATATATTTGCGCAAGAACAAATGTCAATGTAAAGCCCGTGACGCGTTCGCAAAGAAAACTCGAAAATGGAAAAAATCGAAAAAATCAACTTTTTTAATAATCACCGTATACCTTTAAAGTATACCTTCTTTTTCATCAGAAAAACGAGCTGAATCGATTGGCGTTAAAAAATTTCAACTATCTTAAATGGCAAAAAAGTTGGCAAGTCACCATGAACATTATTGAAAATTAAAAAAAAGTCGATTTTTTCAAACTTTGAACGGCCGTAGCGGCTAAACGAAGAATCCAAATAGAACGCGGTTTGCAAATCTGTACTCCTTGGGTGCAAGTTAGTCGGATTTAATTAAAATTGGCGATTTTTAATTTTTGACAAAAACCTGAAAAACTACCCAAGGGTCCCCCCTTCTTACTTTTGCTCAAAAATTGCATTTGAAATGATTTCCTGAAAAAACCACTGGTTTGATTCGAAGTTTCTATACGTCACTGTAAAGATCTCATCAAGACGCATTAGAAAATACACTTGCGGAAGAAAAAAAGTCAATTTAAAGCCCGTGACGCGTTCGCAAAAAAAATTTGAAAATGGAAAAAATCGAAAAAATATATTTTTTTAAATAATCATTGTAAATCATCAAAGTGTACCTTTATTACATCAGAAGAACGAGATAAATCGATTGGCGTTAAAAATTTAAATAGCAAAAAAGTTGGAAAATTTTAGAAAATTAATTTAAATAATTAAGGTCCGGGATTGTAACCATTAGGATTTTCTCACGATGGTGCACGCGTCCATTATGCACTTTATTCACACTGCGTGGTGGGGTAGGACGTAGGACACGAGTCCTATTCCAATTTTACAATCGCCCTCTCTGTTTACATGCGACGATTCATAATTTTACATCCCATAAAAGAGTTTAATGTAATTTATGACTTCTTTGTTAAGTTGATGAACACCCTTTTCTCTGATTAAATATTGTGAATTAATGTCTCGTATTTCCCCAAACAAATCAAAATGATTTATTCATGTCGCGGTCTACATGTATGTAATATTTACACTGCTATTGTAACTGCTCTTATTTATTCGTCTCCCATAAAGAGGATTATGATATATATAATGTGGCGTGGTTTATGCCCCTGTGATAAATAAAATAAAAACCTTCGCGATTTTTAAGTCGCACATAAACACTCTAGTAGAAAGATGCCAAAGTTCTAATGTAACCAAATGATGCAAACTGACATCCACATTGGTCAATTTGCATAGGAGATCGTCCCATGAGGGCGAATTTCCATACTTATTGTTCGATAGTCTGGTGTTTCCGTCTCCTGCACAACATAAACTATGGCGCACTAAAATAAGAATGTCGCTGCGTGCGCATGCAATTATTATGTGCTGTAAGAGGATTATTCCAAATTATTATAAGCGATAGAGATGATGTGGGATGACAATACGCAGATGTGGAAGAGGGATGGAGGTAGATAATCGTCTAAATTGAAACTGGGGCGCATTGGAGAGCTTTTAACCCGCTTTTAATACATCCAGCGAATAGAAATAGTAGATTATAGCATGTTTATTTCCCGAAGACATCCTCAAATATTGACGTTTGATGTAGCTTGGCTACTGCGTCAATCTTATCAGTTTTATTATTGCTGTTGAGATGTCATCTCAAGCTATAAGCTTGTCCTACATATTTCTTTATCACTCGGTAAATACTAAAATTTTACCTCTTAAACGCTAATAAATTGCGCTGCAATATTTTAGGTCTCTTATCATTAATGAGTAATTATATAATGAATCATTAGGACAGCGCAACGTCTAAGATAATAGTTATTAATTGGACATTAAAATCTTAAAACACATTTCGTCGCATCCATCTTTTGTTGTTGACCGCCTCCATAGTCACCCCTTTTATTAATTGCATGAATAAAAATAACGATCAGGAGATCGGATATCATCTCGGCAATCTCCCGATTCATCAACAAACTTAATTTGTCAGGCGCGCTTTTTATTCTTTATCTTTGATTAATTAAAAGGAATTCAGTTAATTTCATGTTTTATGAAATTAACTTTGGAAAAGTGAGAAATGCTCTCATTACTCTACCTCCATTTGCAAGAAATATATCTATGGGTAAACATCTGTACGACTTACCCCCCGTCGACGTGAAATAACACCAACACGCCACGTTTGACAATGGAATAGCATGCATATGCTAATTAAGTTTTCACAATTTGTCTACACTGAGCGTGGGTTTCATTCTTGGTTTTTCACTGCTTTTATAACTTATACAGTAACAGTAATTAAAAAAAAATGCTATAATGATTTTTTGACTAAATTTCATATTCTAATTTATTGACAAAAATTTCATTTAGTTATAGCATTTCTGGCTTTAATAACAGTGTGTACCGTTTGATCGATTTAACACGTAACATAGCAAATTAACATGGGGCACTGTTTTTTTTTTCTTTTTTTAACACGGTGTATGTATAATAAAGATTTTCTCAAAAGTAGTCAAAATCGTCTCAGGGACCTCAAAATACTAATTAGAATTGACCTCCAAACTCGTAAATGTAGTCTGAGTGAGAGTTCCTGCATGATGCTAATAATAAAAATAACGCAAAATGTAGTGTTTATTTCGTGTTAATTTGATAATATGTTATTCCGTCGAAGTACAATCTACGTTAATTTAATGGTCCTTGAGTATAACTGCCCTGATTGTTCTCGCATAGCTAAAAATACGTACGCAAATAGATTAACTCGAACTAAGCTCTGTCGACCCAATAACTTTACAGCCTTCAAAAATTCACGAAAGCGTTAATCTCGCGTTCTTTTATATACCATTCGTCTGGTGTGATAACATCGTTCTGTTTTTTCGGATCATTACCACCCTGATTTACAGCGAACCTTCGAAAAGCTCATTTGCTTATCATAATCTTCTCGCGTTAATGTGCATTTTTAAAAGTAAATCTCGTGCAAAACTTTTACGGCCGTCGTGTTGGATTTAATTATTTAATTAAGATATATATTCCCACGTTCCTTATTCCTTATTCCGGGAGCGTTTTTCACATGAGCCCAGATTTTTTCGTTTTTCGGGCCCAGGACGTGACACGCCGGTGCCGCCATTAAAATTAAATGACCCCGTCGAAACTTGATTGATATATTTTCCAATGGCGCCTTTTAAAGTGACTATACAAGCGCCATTTAACGAGAGTGTTGAATTATGTTTACATGCAATTCAGAGAAAAAAGGTAGAAAAAGTTTTATTTATTATTCATCAAAAGCGTACCTTCATAATATCACAAGGGGTTTCTATGAAACATTTTGGTCACATATGTTAGGAGTTAATATTAATTTAAAATTTGTAGCTTTAAAGGGTAGCCAAACCCGTATTAAAAAAAGGACCAGTGAAAGTGTACTTTCTGGTGATACAGGCATAAAATTTTTATTAGCGATTTGCGCCATTAAATATGTTTATACTGCTTTTTATTTGCTCCACAACCGATTTACACTTTTTTAGTTTGGACGTGACAGTTAATCCGTTTCATTGGATATTAACGTGCTTAAGTGATTAGACAGGATGCGTTATTCAAGTTAAATGGTGTTCATGAGGCAATTGATTCGATTAAATTGACTAAAAATTCATCCAAGAAAAGGGTTCAATAGGCACGTACTTTCCATAATCGAAACCGGATTTACACCATAGGGATTCGGCTCATAACGTCACTACGCTTCGGTAAACATCCCTTAATTAGTATTTAATACTGGTGCATTATGTTATAAATTGATGGTTTGGAGGCATTATTCAAGGTCATTGCGAAAAGGAACGTCTTCCATTTTTTTTCAAGACAAACTAATATCCCCTTTAATTTAATTTAATTTTTCTAGAAATAATCGAATTATGCGTCGATGGACATTTTTGTTAATTTTTTATCTAAAAAAGTTTTCAGAAAAAAAAAATCGTCTAAGCTCTCAGGTCAAAATCTTGAACCCTTTTTGCAGGATCGCATCCTTAATGAGGCAGCGCTGTTCCGACTTATCATTTTTTTATAATACCAATAACATTACGGTTCATATAAGTATAGAAATATTATTATATACGGATGTCAAATTATTCAGAACCATTATGTTTGCGACGCACATGATCGCAATTTTGAATTGGAGTTTCTTTTGTATACTAATTGTAAATTTATTCTTTTCTTGATGTCGACTGTAAATCGTATATTTTATGTCTTCCATACACTTTCCTTTATTCTTTTTTGTAACGTTTTGCCTATTGTTTCCTATGCACTTGTATATATTTAGCTTTTATTCATTTGTTTCCAATTTTACACGCTTGCCCGTAACTCGAATCTCTCGCCCTTTTGTTATCTCTTTCAACTGTTTTACACCTTTTCCCTTCAATTTGATTGACGAAAATTTGTGGACTAAAGTAAAAAGTTATACCCCATTATTATCTATCAACGTGATAAAATGGACTTATACCTTCAAACAAAACAAAAATTAGTAAATTGATTGATGGTTGAGGCGTTAACTTCGTGATACATTTTGGAACTTTAAATAAAACAGTTTCTTTGTTAATATCACACTGTTTTATTTTTTTAGTCTGGACTAAAAAATAAAGTGTGATATTAACAAAGAAACTGTTTTATTTAAAGTTCAAAAATTAATATGTGTTTAAATCGTCTAACTTATATTAGTTTCAAACCGTAATTACTAAGAAGGGAGTTAAACGTCTACACCATAAACCTCAGACAGTAAATATGCTCCGTCACATATTTTACTTCAGCTCAAGCTTGCATACAAATTATCCAAATTTCTAAAGTGCAGCCCTTTATTTTCGAGATTTTTTTAGTGGTAAATTGCATTCTGAAAATAACATGCCGTAAAACACAATACGCGGCCAGTAAAATTGTAAATTACGCCGTAAAATCGATCAATGTTTATTGTTGCTCTTCGACGAAGGATCATATATTTATTTTCGACAGATTCTTATTACTTTTCCGCGAATTACTTCAATGCAAACGTGAGCCGTCACAAATTGCTAAGATGGAGCTCTTAAAGGTATTTCTAATGGTAATAATGGGTATAAATAGAGAATTAATTAAAATACTTCGAGATGACAAAGATGGACAAAGTTAAAAAAACAATTTTGTTATTTTAAGTTATTTCCAAATCTATTCATCATTCACTCTCCTTAAAAAAAAAAAATTCATTGTCTATTTTTACTAGTATATCATATAGAATAAGCATATTCTGTTTGAGAGTAGGTTCTCATGTGAAAATGAAAAAAAATAGATTTGAAAAAAGTCGATTTTTTCAGATTTTGAAAGGCCGTAGCGGCTAAACGGATAATCCAAATCGAACGCGGTTTTTAAATCTGTGCTCCCAGTGTGCAAGTTAGTCGAATTCGATTAAAATTAGCGATTTTTAAATTTTCTTTACTTTTGCTCAAAAATTGGCTTTGAAATGATTTCCTGAAAAAACCACTGATTCGATTCGGGGTTTCTATACATCACTGGAAAGATCCCTTCAAGACGCTTTAGAAAATGTACTTTTGCAAGAAGAAATGTCAATTTAAAGCCCGTGACGCGTTTGCAAAGAAAACTCGAAAATGGAAAAAATCGAAAAAATCAACTCTTATAATAATCATCGTAATACCGTTTTCTTCGTCATAAGAAAAAATTTCATCTAGGAAAAAATGCAAAAAAATTGGCGTCACCGTGAAATTTTGAAAAAGTCGATTTTTCAGACTTTGAACGGCCGTAGGGCTAAGCAAGTAGGATACGATTAAAATTGGCGATTTTAAATTTTTGACGAAAACAGAAAATCGATAGAATAACAATATTACCAAAATACCTAAAGGGGATTTTGCAGTAATTGGAACCAAACGCTCCGCACTAGCAAAACCTATTGCAATATAAAGAGTAAAGAGTAGACGAGCAGTCAGATTATGATTAAGTAAGCAAGTAAACTCGGCCATGCATGGAAACAAATATGTACTTGTGGTTCACGTATAAATACAAACATAATTACATTAGTAATACGAAAGCCATTATACTTCGTTTACTGCGTGAAGCGGATCCGGAACGGATCGTGTATAATACACCTTTCCAATGTTTATTTTTAGCAGGCTAATTGTATTAAAGTTAAATAGTTTGATTAAATAAAAGTTTTCTCTAGTTTGCTGATCTACAAACAACTAAACATCGGTGGAATTGAAGTAATAAATTTATTAAGGGTCCCGTGGCTAAAACTTCCCTATACGAAAGTATCTTTATTTCCCGAAATAAAACAGCACTAACACGAAAAGAAATCTAATTGTTACAATGCCACCCGTGCTGACATATCCGGTCTAATTGTATTACAGGAAGTATTTCATTAACACGTTTTATCGCTAATCAATTACATAGATTGATACATACAGCTATAGAAATTGCGAGTGCTATTCTTTTCATTAGCTGGATTTTAATGAGTAACTAATCCTTCCAATTAAAAATGTGCTTATTCACTAGGATTCTCATTAATACTGCACTTTAAAATCTTTCCCGAAAAAAGCGGAGGAAATGCACAAAAGCTTCTGTGCTACAATAGAATTAAACGGTCCATAATTCAAATACAAAAGATATAATTGAAGGTATCCCCGGTGAGTACCTTTGCATGAAGTATAGATTATACTTGCAGAGTGTGCATAAAGATTGGTTAAATTTTATTGTTATTACGGTCTGGTAATTAAAATTTGCAGATAAGAGCCGTGCTTATCAATTAGTACGTATTCCTTTGACTCAAAAATGCTTGAAATACATTATTGTTCAAGGCTTATTTTTTCTACAAATATTTGCATACTCTGCATAACACTTTTGCTATGCGGTTAATTAACGTAACTCCACTTTTCACAAAAATATATTCATGCATGCCAATTAAAATAGCTTTAAATAATGTGAGACACCAGGACTTAGATTATTAAGCTCACTGAAACTAAATTGAAGGTTGCGCAATACTGGAAATAGTTTCAAGTTATATTGCACATAAATCTTGCACAATCTTATCGATCGCTTAAGAGGCGCTTTAAGGGATTTCGTGTTTTAAAAGTATAATCTGTAAAGTCCCGAAACTAAGACGGCTCTGAACTATATTAATTATATTTCATTTTCCGGTTTCGCAGCAGAAACTTCGATTATCCTCGATAATTCAATAAAACTCAGAACTCGGCATAATCTTTTGGGTTAAAAATAACACGCAATTTACACCTCACTGTTAGATTGATGTTGGTTAACACTGTATGCGATGGAAATTTACTCCTAATATTGAACAATTTAATATTCAATATTTTAAATAATTATCATTTATCGTATAAAAGTAGCTAGCGACAAATTAAGTTCTATTTCCAACAGTGGCGGCTGGTGGAACATTTTACAATATAATACCTTCTTTTTAAGAAAAAAAAACTAACGATAATTGAAATTGAAAACCTTTACAGAAGCATTAAATAAATCAAACAAAAACGAAAAGCTCTAGGCAATTTGAACAACTTCAGAATTTCAACAATTTGTTTTCTCATGCAATTATTTTGAAATTCAGCCCAGGAAAGTTTTGAGATTTTTGAGTAATCTTGTAGTAGAATTATTTTTGAGTAAATCTAGAAATTTTCACACTTGTGTTTTTCTGGGCTCTAGGCAATTGAACAACTGCAGAATTTCAACTATTTGTGTTCTCGCGCAAATATTTAGAAATCTTACAAACGACAGTCATTTGAATTGTATGGAATCTTGAAGTAGAATTGATTTTAAGCAAATCCAGAAAATTTCAAGTTTGTTTATATATTTTAAGCTTTGATAAAATGCAAAACTTTAGAATTTCAGCCGCGGAAATAAATCGAAATCTCGTGAAGGAAAGTCTTTGGATTTGTATGGAATCTTGAAGCAGAACTGATCCTAAGCAAATCTGAAAAGTTTCTCGTTTGTGGCAATTGTTTTTATATTTATTTTTTTAGCTCTGGGCAAATGAACAACTTCAAAATTTCAACAGTTTATGTACTAGTGCAATTATTTTGAAATTTAGCTAAGGAAAGTGTTTGCATTTTAAGGAATATTGTAGTAGAATACATTTTGAGTAAATAATAATAATTATATTTATCGACCACTCAAATTTACAATATCAAAATTTACAGGTTACAAAAAAAAAGAAAAAAAATCTGGAAATGTCTACGTTTGTGACAATTGCGTTTATATATTTTGAGCTCTAAACAAATTAACAACTTCAAAATTTCAAAAATTTGTGTTCTCGCGCAAATATTTCGAAATCTCACAAACGACAGTCTTTTAATTTTTATGGAATCTTGAAGTGGAATTGATCTTAAAAAAATCCAGAAAACTTCAAGTTTGTTGCAATTTTGTAAATATTTTGGTAAAACGCACAAATTCCGAATTTTAGCGCGGAAATAAATCGAAATCTCGTGAAGGAAGGTCTTTTGAATCTTTACGGAATCTTTACGTAAAATTGATCTTAAGCAAATCTGAAATTTCACGTTTGTGGGAATTGTTTTTTTTTTTTTTTTTTTGAGGTTTAGGCAATTTCAACAATTTGTATTCTCGTGCAATCCGGTGAAGGCAAATCTTCGGATTTTTGAGGAATCTTGTAGAAGAATGGATTTTCAGTAAATTTGGAAATTTTCACGTTTGTGGCAAATGTTTTTATATTTTTTTTAAGCTCTTGGCTATTGAACAACTTCAGAATGCCAACAATTTGTTTTCTAGTGCAATTATTCTGAAATCTAGTGCAGGAAAGTTTCCTGATTTTTAAGGATTGTTTGATTTTGAGTAAATTTGGAAATTGGCAATTTTTTTAGCACTAGTCGAACAAATTTCAGAATTTCGACAATTTGTGATCTGGTGCAATTATTTTCAAATCCTATGAAGGACAGTATTCGGATTTTTGAGGAATCTTATAGTAGAATTGTTTTCGAGTAAATCTGTAAAACTTTACGTTTGTGGCAATTGTTTTTATACCTTTTTATGCTCTAGACAATTAAAAATTTCAAGAATTTGTGTTCTCGCGCAAATATTTTAAAATCTCGTGAAGGATAGTCTTTTTATTTTTATGGCATTTTAAAGTAGAATTGATCGTAAGCAAATCCAGAAAATTTCAAGTTTGTTGTAATTTTTTTAATATTTTTTGAGCACAACTTTAGAATTTCAGCCGCTTGTGTTCTTTCGAAAATAAATCGAAAGCTCGTGAAAGAAAGTTTATGGATTCTTAAAGCAGGATTGATCCTAAGCAAATCTGGAAAGTTTCACGTTTGTGGCAATTGTTTTTTTTTTGAGCTCTAGACAATTAAACATTTTCAAAATTTTTGAATATTTTAAAATCTCACGATGGACAGGCTTTTGATTTTCATAGAATCTAGAAGTAGAATTGGTCTTAAGCAAATCTAGACAATTTCAAGTTTGTTGCAATTGTTTAAATATATTTTTGAGTTCTGATAAAACGCACAACTTCAGAATTTCAGCCGCTTGTGTTCTTACGGAAATAAATCGAAAGCTCGTGAAAGAAAGTTTATGGATTCTTAAAGCAAATCTAGAAAGTTTCACGTTTGTGGCAATTGTTTTTATATTTTTTGAGCTCCAGAGAATTAAACATTTTCAAATTTTTGAATATTTTAAAATCTCACGATGGACAGTCGTTTGATTTTCATAGAATATTGAAGTAGAATTTATCTTAAGCAAATCTAGACAATTTCAAGTTTGTTGCAATTTTTTAAATATATTTTTGAGTTCTGATAAAACGCACAACTTCAGAGAGTTGTGTTCTCCCGAAAATAAATCGAAATCTCGTGAAGGAAAGTGTTTGGATTTTTATGGGATCTTGAAGCAGAATAGCCAAATCTGTAAAGTTTCATGTTTGTGGCAATTATTTTTATATTTTTTTTGCGCTCTAGATAATTGAACTATTTCAAAATTCAAATAATTTGTGTTCTAGTGCAAATATTTTGAAATTCAGCGAAAGAATTTTGAGAAATATTGCAGTAGAATTAATTTAGAGTAAATTTGGAAAGTTTCACGTTTGTAGTAATTTTTTTGTTCTAGAAAATTGAACAATTTCGGAATTTTAACAATTTGTTTTCTCATGCAATTATTTTGACAATCAGTGAAGGAAAGTCTTCGGATTTAGAATAATTTAAAAATCCTTGCTGAGCATGAAATTAGTGGTAGTGCCACGACTCCTTGACTCTTCGGCTCTTCTGATTTTTGAGGAATCTTACAGTACAATTAATTTTGAGTAAATCTGAAATGTTATCATTTTTAAGCTCTAGGCAATTGAACAACTTCATCATGCAAATAATTTGTGTTCTCGTGCAATTATTTTGAAATTCAGCGAAGGAAAGTCTTCGGATTTAGAATAATTTAAAAATCCTTGCTGAGCTTGAAATTAGTGGTAGTGCCATGACTCCTCGGCGCTATATAACGAGCCGCCCCTGATTTCCAAAGTATCTCCAGGTTGGCGTAAATTCCATAAGGAAATTCTGTTGATAAATGGTAGCCTGTAAGAAAATTTAATTTCCAAAAAATTAAATTTTGAAATTATTGTAACTAAATTAATAATAAGTATTAACACAATATAAATTTATTCTATCATGAAATGATGAAAAAGACTTTTTTCTTCCGAGACATCACATTTTTCGCATGCAAAAAATGGTGAAAAAAATGTCAATTTTTTTTTCGGAAAAATAAATAATTACTCTACTCTTTTCATTCCTAGTCTCCCAATACATAAATCGTGAACATTGGGTTTGTTTATCCTTCATGATAGCATTGAGTGTATATTTTATGGCTTCATTAAGCGAAGTATATGCCTATCTTCTGTAAGGGTGGTTGGGAGCTAGAAGCTACATGACCAGGTTTGCACATTGTTTACATTTCAAACATTTGTCGAAGGTTAGCCGCAAGAGTCTGACTATATTAAGCTTACATCTATCCACAGACATAAACAGCATTATAGTGCTCTCTAATGTGTTTATCGGCTGTCGCAATCAATTGAACATTACAGCAGCGTCCATTGTACAGCGCTTATTTTTTACTGCACTCGAGCTGTATTTTTCATTTCTAACTTTTTAACATTATAGTAATGCATTATTAGGCCATTAACCTCGATATAGCAATTACGTAACGAGTTATTCTAAGTTTGTGGGTTGTGGTGAATCCTGGTCCCAATTGTCAATATGCAGGTGGTATAGTATTTGCATGATAAGCAACGGTGTTGACCTTAGCCCCACTAGAGCGTGGAGGTCATTAAACAGTCCAGACCAATTTCCTGCAGATGGGGCTCTGCAATGTAATCCCATTTCTTTAATCGCACAAAGGTGAAATTTGACAATAAATTTACGTAACGCATTTTAATTTGTTCAAATATTAAAAATTAATTTAGCCTTATTTAAAGTCAAAATCAAATCAAATCAATTTATTATACATTTGCCACATTACAGATTACATGTTTTATAATAATAAAATACATAATAATTGCGGGTGTCAATTTTCAATTTAACGATCGAGTTATAGCATAATCCCAGGTTAATTGAAAAATTACTTTTTTGTTGTTGTTACGTTTTTCTACGAAATATTATTCCACTGACACAGACTTGCTCATTTATGCAAAAAAAAAATGGCGCTAAAAGGGTATTTTTTTTTACTTGTCGCTACATGTCGCGACTTGTGCGTGAAGAGGTTAATAGTTTTTTTTATGTTGTAATAAATGTGCAATTCTTGAATCTTATAAAATAATTAAATTTGTTTAATTTTTTATGAGCATTTATAAAAATGTGCATAACCATTAAAATTACACATAACTTGCTTCTTTACATCCAGTGAATAATGAAAATGTAACTTGCTAATTAATATTACCCATAATAGGCGGTGATGCCGAAGAAGTCTTATGATAACGGTAATTAACGTCAGCTCCCATTGATTCTTCAGTAACATGAATAGGAAATAACGAACGGTAAAATGAAAATATTTGCCCAGCCCTTCATCGCGCAGTGATAAAAAACTACGTTTTAGATGATTGCATTGACCTTGGTTGGCCTTAAGTATTAAAAGCGCGTGCGAACCACGATTGTGCTTAAGTCCAACAAAGATAGCCTTGCATGTACTTAAAGCTTAAGGTGTGGAGAATGATTTAAGCCGCTATAGACAAAATTCTTAAGATTGCGGGTATTTAATGTGAGTATAAAATTGAACGGCTCGCTGATTGGTTAATTGTAGTATTTCCACGCTGAATGTGTATTGTTTCACATTACAATAATTAGTTCCAGTACATTAACATGTAATTGGTTAATGGTTATGGTTAAGCGTAATCGATTATAAAGTAAAAACACAACAATAATTAGATGGTGATGAAGTAGGTCGCAAATGGAGTAATTCAGAGATCTGTTTTACCGGTGACTTTCTTTGAAGATAATTTACATGAAGTGTGTTCTCAAAATAACCAATAATTTTCAAATTGGAATCCACGTTCCAAATTTCAGAAGAAGTTTTGTATTTCTTTCCAAGGTTAATGGGTACACGCTCTATTCTGTTGTTGGGAAAACGTAATTTTTAAATATATTTACAAATTATTTTGTTGTGCAGTAAAGCGATGGAATAAAGTTTCTCTAGTTGTAACAAAGGGCTTGGAGCAGCAGCAGCTCGTGGATTTCGTAGAGGAGGCTAAGACAGAAATGCCGTTCGTTTCTTATAGAGGAAGCAAATATTCCGCTGCTGTTTTAGTCAAATTCGCCAAACATCCACGAGTGCAAAATTTCGGGTTTTTTTAATTTATGGTAATTGTGTTTTTGAAAATGTTTCTGTGTAAGATTTTATTTGAGAACGTGTTAAGGGCTACAAATTTCCTAATACCGTACTGTAATAAAGCCGGTGATGAAGTATGAAGTAAATGGAGTGATGTGGGGTGATGAGTGTACTGTTTGCCTGCATATATTTTCAATGTTAAAAGTGAGGATTGTGAAGTAGCTCTTTGATGAGGAACACAAAACGAGCTGGGATTGTTAAGAAAAGAGTTGATTAGTAGAAGCGGATATTAGCACGATAATTAATAAGCGGTATGTACCTACGAAGGGTATAATTTGAATTAAAATAAAGGTAATTTTGTGTGGCGCGAGTTGGAGTGCTCATTAAAATTAGCGTTTTATTTGTGTTTAATACCCCACTACACGTGGATGCTTTATTGCGTACGTTTTATTAAATAATATTATAGCCACAAGTGCGCAAGATAAGAGAGGATGCACCGTAAATGATTTTTTTCCGTGTGCATTTTCCCGTGCTGCTGGCAGTCATATTCGACTCTCCTCTATCATCTCTATCATGCCAGCCTGCTCATGCCTTGTTTTAAACTTTTAATTAAAGTGCCACTGATTACAAACATACAGTTTCAACGGCTTTTTCACAATTCGTGACCAGGGCGTACCGTTACTTTGTCATCAAAAAATGCGCCAGTGCATCCTTCGATCTTCAATAATAATCATAATTATAGTTTTAATTTTAATTGAATCAATCGTTGAGGTTAAGCAGTCAAGCCCTCATTCGATGAGGAAGAGGCAATCTTGATGAAACTTCTTCAAATTAAATAATTATCTGTAAATTTCATTCTCCAGATATTTAGGATAATTTAATGTGAATTCAGGGTTAAGTTCATATAATGGCATTCTCGTGAAGAACTAGACATGTTTCAAAAATATTAAAAATTTATTGCTTCTCAAAATTTGAAAATTATAAATAAATTTGAGATTTGTTGCAGAAGCATTAAATAAATTCGATAAAGGCGAAAGTAGCCTGAATTTGAGCCCTGTACGGGCCGGGCCGGGACGGGCCGATCTCTTAATTTATAATACCGGGCCGGGCCGTAAAAAATACGAATTCGAAAATTGTGAAAGTGAAAAGTTGTTCGAAATGTATGTAGATGTTATTTAATTTGACTACAGAATAATTCATTTATTTTATTATACAGGGTGTATTTGAAATAACGAACAGGCATTTAAGGGCACATACACAAAATATTTGTGAAATTTATTCGAAAAAAAAATTTGGAATTTTCCTAATTTGAGACATTTTGAGAACCGATGCTTTTCTCATTTAATTAGGTCTGCATGGAATGTGTGTTTGTTTATTTAAAACACGAGATACGATTTCTTGTCTTCGAAATTTGAAGTGTTATTCTTTTTTTGTAAAAGATAAACAGTCCTCAAGGTCATTGACGCTTAAAAAGCACTCAGATATTTCCTACGCGCTTGTTGTAATTCGATATCTAAACCCGATGCCGTTTAAAAATTATGTCACATTACCACTGCCCCCAAACATGTTGCGTTTTTTCACTCATTAACTTTAATAATTAATTGCGGGCTTTTTGTTACAGTTATAAACAAAATAATTGCGAATATTGTTTAAAAATAATATAATCTCTTTGTAGTTACGAGCCTGTTCGTTATTTCAAATACACCCTGTATATTTTAAATAATATCAAAAAAATTCAAGAACGGGCCGGGCCGGGCCGGGCCGACAATTTTTTTTTATTTCATCGGGCCGGGCCGGGCTTTTAAATATTCACTGCCGGTCCGGGCCGGGCTTTAAAAAAACGGCTCGCGCAGAGCTCTACCCTGAATATAAGAATATTCAACCTGTTCGCAATTCTGCAAAATTAAGTCTTATTAGGACTACTAAATACTTCATTTTTCAGGTAGAATATTCATATATTCAGGCTATTTTCGTCATTATCGAATTTATTTAAAAACTATTACAAAAATCGTAAGAAAGTTACGTGATGACCACATCAATATTTTATAAATGTAATAAATACGAAATATAGCAACATACATTTATTTAATGCATCTGCTACAAGTGATTTTATCAAACATTTATTACACACTAAAATCACGATCATACTTCGACTCTTACTATTTATGAAATTGATTTTTTTGTATCCCCATAATGCAACTGCATCTCCTCCTGAGTGAGGCTAAATTTGCACACTGCCACCCTTGATTTTATTATTAGGGGCACTATCTATCCCCTGTAGTAGTATCTTATAACACATCACTCCCCAATCATTCTTATATTTCCACTATTTTTTATAGCTTCATAATTTTGTATATATTCTCATATACCACATCCGGGTGTTGAATTTTAAACCGAGCCCTAGGGATTTACATGTAAAATTTAAAATGTAATTATTTGACAGTATGGGTCTTCTTACATTATTTTTAAAGCTTATCGATCTGAATGATGCTACCTTGCTCAAAAGTTTCTGTAAAGTATTTACCGAGATAATTAGAATTATTTCGAATTCAAAATAGTTTCAATAATAACCCCATGTCTCTGTATGTAATCTTAAAGGGCTTTGCATTTTATATTTACTAAATCTAAAGTTGTCGAAACTGCCGGCACAAAAGGTGAAACAATAAGGTGATCCGAACAAAGTTAATGGTTTTATTTGAATTCTTTTTCAAATCAGTTTCACGATTAAAGCGATAATTAAAAAAATATTTTCTTATTAAAAATTATTTTGAACCATAGAGTGATTTTTGAGACTAATTTAAATCATTTTCTTGCTAGAATATTCTGCATTTTTTATTATTAAGACTGTATTTTCGATTTTTATTTTTCAAAATTTTTGATCATTAGGCCTAAATATTCTTTATTTTGATCTAGATTTTCGATTTCATTGTTAAAATTTTCGACTATTTGGTCCGCTTTTTTTATTTTTTAAATTATTTTTAACCTATATTTTCGATATTTTTGATCAAAATATTTTAACTTTTGGCCTAAATTATTTATTTTGACATAAATTTTCGATTTAATTGTTAAAATTTTCGACTTTTTGGCCCGCATTTTTAATTTTCCCGCCGAATTTTAAATTTTTAAATTTTTGACCTGTATTTTCGATTCTTTTGGGTATACATTTTTGATCTGTTGACCTAAATATTCTTTATTTTGACATAAATTTTCGATTTACTTTCGGGCCGAATTTTTAATTTTTAGATTTTTGACTTGTATTTTCGATTTCTTTTGTCCAAGTTTTTGATCTTTTGCTCTAAATATTCTTTATTTTGACCTAAATTTTCAATTTAATTGTTAAAATTGATTTTTTGGTCCGCATTTTTGATTTTTCAGGTCGATTTTTTTAATCTATAACCTGAATTATTGATTTATATGCGAGATTTTATATCCGGTATTAAGTTTAAATTGTAATATTTGTATAGACGAATTTATGTAAAATAGGGATTCCCGTAAAAAAAAAATGATTCCAAATTAATTTTACATCTCGTCCCATAAATAATCCGACACCCACTAAACAATGGAACTGGATAGCAAGCTGTTTGGAATTTGTCATGGGGATAGTTTTTCTGGGCACTGTTTCGGACCTTTTCAATTATAAAGCAAACAAGGCGCGCACACTTCGGCGTTTTTGAATACGGGCAGCTGAATACACATAAATTTTACTTGTTGTGACATATTTCTACGATACGCCAATTTAGACAAAGCGGTATTTAAATTGCGTTAGTGTCATGGGAAATGAAAAACTCTATACAACTCTAAACAAACGTGAAGGGTCACTGTTCAGCATTCACCACGGCGGAACCGGCCATTATTAGAACGGGGGGGTGGTCATAAAAATAAAGACGAATTCATCATAAACATATATAACGCATCTATCATGTAATAAACTAGTTAATCTGCTAGGATTCACAATTGCGATATTAAATGATCAATTGATTATGTAATTGGATTCAACGATGGCCTCATTTTTTTTTTATCAGAGTCGTGTATTCTATAAATTCTTTATTATTGCCTTAGTGACCTCAATTGATTTGCATAAATCGCTTTTTCATCATCTAGACTTTATTGAAAAGTATTTTCTAGCATCGACTGACTGGATTTTTTGATATACGGGTAGCCTCGCATTTTCACGAGTTGTCCATAAATCACTTTTTCATCATCTAGACTTTATTGGAAAGTATTTTTCTAGCATCGACTGACTGGACTTTTTGAGATACGTATAGCCTCGCATTTACACGAGTTGTCCATAAATCGCTTTTTCATCATCTAGACTGTATTGAAAAGTATTTTTCCAGCCTCGACTGAGTGGACATTTTGATATACGTGTAGCCTCGAATTTGCATTTATATTTTATTTGAGTAGTGGGAGAAATCTACTTTCATTCAGGAGTTGAGATCATTTGAAGCAACAAGCTCAATTACTCACGTTATTCTACACCATTCATTCTGTGCCTAGTGATGAATGATAGTGTCGCCCCTTTTAACTACAGACTACGTCTACAAACTCTAATAAACGTAGCATTAGCATGTATGCAACACAGGACTTAATTTAAACCATAGAACATCCTGACTTGAAACGTACTGTATATTAATGCTGCATCTGTTATTTGTCGAATGAGAGCAATGTTAAGGCGTATTAATTTCTTACTATATGAATCACTACGGTTATTAAGGACTAATCTACTATTTAAATTAAAACAATAGAAGTATAATGGTTTTTTTTTCAACATTAACACCACTTTGTTTCACAAGCATTTGCTCAAAATCAACCTGGAAATAACTATTATAAGTTCGAATTGTCCATACTATATACTTATATTACATTAATTTCTAAATTAAGAAGTTTTCAGTGTATTAAATAAAACAAATAATTAGCTTACGCCTGGCGTTGGTATTAAATACCACTGACCAAGTATGATGAATTAGTATCAACTGATTCCCATACTCTGGAAAAATGGGTCAATATTACTCCAACTAAGACTAGTGGCTAATGACCCTGGTAGTCGATGCCGCTATAAACATTTAAAAGAGAAAATAATGAATAAATTCGGAATAAATTTTTCTTATGGCGACGATGAATTTATTCCCCCGTAAGTTGAGCAGGCAACGATTGAACAATAAATTTGTGGTGAGGTTGTGAGGTTCGGATTCAATTTGCAGCTTGCGTGTCCGACTCATATCGGGAATGATATGTAAAATTTATGTCATCCAACGGTGTAAAATGTTTGCAATTTTGCTAATTGTCCCTTCCTTCGACAATGGCGAGGTTATTTATTGTTACGTCCCCGTCTTCCGTGTCCCGCCGCCATTTGCGTCGGTGTTTGTTTTAAATTTTAACTTAATTGGAGCCGGAGGGTCGGAGGCTAATAGGTGCATTTCTTGACGATTAAATTCCGATTACAAATTTCACAGTCTTCATCCATCATTGTCGCCTCGTGCCTATCGGAATAGTGAATAGTTCTGAATTTGAGGGTTCGGTTATTTATTGTTGGAGGAGCATACGCTTAACAGGTAAAATTGTTCGTGACATTAATCTCGCAGCGATGATCAATGCCAATGCAACCACCAGCCATTTATATTTATATGCATAATTTAATTCATCCTACAACTAATATCGCATGATAAACGGTTTTCTAGACAGAGATTTACCGCCACCACTTTGTATTAATTGTTGATGTTTATTGTAATTTTCGTTATGATATCCCATTTTTAAGCTTAATTAACAGATCAATCACGCACACACATGATACATATCAATAACTCGCACCCTGCACGACGAGCTCGAATCATCAGCGAGTTTTATCGGAGCAAGATCTAACCGATTGATTAGTGAAAAAACTGGGTAAAGCCGGAGCTGCCAGTGAACGCGTCAATTGAAAAGATTAATTCCATTTAACCTTGAAAAAAATTGAATTTTATAATGGAAACGTCGCAATATTAGCTTTAGCTTCTCGTCACATATTTACAAGAAAAATTTAATTTTTTACATATAAATCACACCTCTGGTCAATTGCTTGTTAAGGTCAATAATAAATGTTTTCTCTCCCTCACTCTAACAATAATTGTATTGTATTGTTTACGTTTTAATAAACTTGCTAATTGTGCATAAAAAAATATTTACACAATTAATTTAGATTGCAACTAAGGCGTTTTCCTCCATTGACACAGCGTTTCCTGACCAGAGCCACGGTTCACACTTCATTTCACTAAGCTGACTCAGCCCAGAGATCTCGCACTCATTATAAGTACTTTTTTTTCAACTTGATAAAAGTATGAGCAAGATCTTTTCTTCACATATTTACGCAACTCAGCCCTTAACATTAAGATAGTATCGGTTTGATAAGGAGAAATTACATACAATGTAAACTTTGACGTTATATTTAGTGTCGTTTACTTAGTAATTACGGCAAAACCGCGATTTGTTCGATAAAGCCGAAACATCCTTATTTATTCTACTTTGTTATTTTATCCTTCCAAGCGCGCACTGCAAAAAATGCATAAATTAGTTTACACGTTAATTAAATGTAATTGAGTAAATAATCAACGTTCGAGGACGCAAAACAAAAGTAATGATTGGAAAAGAAACCAAAACAATGTTTATTGCGAATTTCCTGTCTCGATGGAACGTCAACGTTAAGGGTTTAAAGCGCTAAAAATTTATCAGGAACGTGGGGAGTAATAAAATTTGTTTTGCAAAAGCTCCCAAGTATTTTGCCTTATTATTATTACACAACGACTTTTAAATTGTACGAACTTGCACTTTCACCGTGAGAACATATTTTGCTGACTTACTTCAAGGAATAATAACAATGTTTTTATTTATAGTCACGTTCTAGTTCAGCGGTCTCCAAACTTTTTCCATCGCGGGCCATATATACAATTCTTTATAACCTAAAGGGCCAAGATATCAATTTTATAACTAATTTCAAAACCTATTTATAAATCGTTATAAAATTTTAAAATATGACATTTAAGGAAAATGTAACTATTTGTCGAGGGACTCGTTGAGGTCGCAGGCAGTAGTTTGGAGACACCTTGTAGTTAATAAGCAGATTCCTCTAACCATATTTGTAAGTTCTCGTTTAAATCGACTGGAAACGCCTAAAAATCGATTAAATTAAATTTTTCTTTAATTTTTTTTTTTTTTTTTTCGAGCCTAAGATTATATTAATACATACTAATTGAGTAAGGGAGTGTAACCCGTTGCGGCGAATTTTTTTTGAGTTTAAGCCCTAAATTTTTACCACCCCCTGGGTCAAAAAATGTTAATTTCAACAAATAAAGGCCGATCGCTTTGATTTTTTCAACAAACACTCTCTTCCCCCTCCTGACCACCGTACGTTGACCGGTTTCGGAGTAATTGAGAGGCGGAAGCACATTTTTTGGAAATTTTCCCGGCACGGTCCGATGCACACCCGAGAGCTCTAGCGATCCCTCTCGGTGCCGCCCCTCTGATTCTACCCCACCGCCCCCCTTGAAAAAAAAACAAAAAAAAAGAAAGTGTCAAAACTCGAAAACACTCTAAACGATTTTTTCTAATTTTTTCCAGATACTCCCCTCGGCGAGCGGATCCCTCTCGGAGCCGCCCCTCTGACTCTACCCCACCGCCTCTGGAAAATAAAGAAACAAAAATAAAAGAAAGTGCCAAAACTCGAAAACGCTCCAAACGATTTTTTTCTAATTTTTTCTAGATACTTCCCTCGGCGAGAGGAACATCCCTGCCAATTTTCAAAAAAATCGTTAGAGCCGTTTTGGAGCAAAGGCCTCATATGTGAAATTTCAGGGGTTCGCGGAAACGACGCCACTGACTTTATTTTTGCTCTTGATCACTTCACAAAGCATCCGCCCACATTATTTATATCGGCGTGCTTTTTGATTTGCCCCCTTAACGAGAAAAAGTGACCATACATTTTTCCAAAGTTTCCACTCTCTCCGAGGTTTCTTTGGCGGACGTATTTTTTTCTATTTAAATCCAAGAGCTCAAACTTCTACGATGAGAAGAGGGTACAAAGTGCTTTGATTTGTTATTTTTTCAAAATTTTTAAAACACCCCCTACCCTTCCAGAGCCGTCATTTGGCCCGGTCCCCGGGTTCGTTTTGCTTCCATCGAGTACGTATTTTTCTCTTTTCAAATTGAAGAGTTGAAACTTTTAAAATAGGTAGGTAGCCTTGAGCTGTAATTTTTTCAAAATTTTTAAAACAACCCTCCGGAACCGGGGCGAATTTTTAAACGACGAAATAACGTGACGAAGGAGAAGTTTTTTGGCGTCGCGGCAATTTTTTCTAGACTTAAAGAGACTCTCGGTCTTAGTTTTTTAACCGCTAAATGTTTACCACCCCCTTCGGTTAAAAACGGTTAATTTCGACAAATGGAGGCATATCGCTTTTATTTTTTCAACAGACACCCTTCTCCCCCTCTGACGCATTCGCAACAAGCTTCACCGGCATGAACGACGGCGCAGCGCAGCGGAGCCGTCGTTCGTCACCGGTTACTTGGGTCAATTTTAATGGGATACACACAGACGACGGCGCAGCGCAGCGGAGCCGTCGTTCTTCATCGGTTACTTTGCTCAATTTTAATAGGCTACGCACGGACGACGGCGCAGCGCAGTGATGCCGTCGTCCGTCGCCAATTAAAAAAAATAAAAAAATAAATAAATTTAATTTTTTTTTACCTATTGTCAACTTAAGCCTAGGAAAACGTAGTTCTAAACACTATTTGTCTATAAAGAAAAATTGTAGGACTTCTAGGTACCGAGATAGGCAAAATAACTTTTTTCATAGTGTTCAAATCGACTGGAAATGCCCAAAAAACGATTAAATTAAATTAATCTTCAAAAAAATGTTTGTTTTTTTTCAAGTCAAAGAGCTCATTCTGAACACTATTTGTCTGTTAATTTTTTTGTGGGACGTCCAGGTACCGAGATACGCAAAATGACTGTTTTCGTAAATAGTGCTTAAATCGACTGGAAACGCCTAAAAATCGATTAAATTAAATTTTTCTTCAAATGTTTTTTTTGGTTTTTTTAAGTCTAAGAGCACATTGTGAACACTATTTGCCTATAAAAAAATTTTGTAGGACTTCCAGGAACCGAGATGCGCAAAACGACTTTTTTCGTAAATTGTGCTTAAATCGACTGGAAACGCATAAAAATCGATTGAATTAAATTTTTCTTCAAAACATTTTTTTTGTTTTTTTTTTTAAGTCTAAGAGCACATTCTGAAGACTATTTGCCTATAAAAAATTTTTGTAGGACTTCTAGGAACCGGGATGCGCAAAACGACCTTTTTCGTAAATCGACTGGAAACGCCTAAAAATCGATTAAATTAAATTTTTCTTCAAATTTTTTGTTTGTTTTTATTTCAAGTATGGAGCTCATTCTGAACACTATTTGTCTATAAAAAATTTTTATGGGACTTCCAGGTACCGAGATACGCAAAATGATTTTTTTTTTCGTAAATAGTGCTTAACCCAATTTAAAGATTACCAAGATCACTGATTTCTTCACTTTTTGTCTCTAAGCTTACACCTTGGTCGATTAGCAAATTCCTAGCTGTTAAAAAAACTACTTCAAATCAGCTATATTTATTTTGCTGTAAATGCAACCCAAAATGTTTAATAGTAAGTACACAATTTGTAGTTATCCATAAAACAATTAATACATGACCTAGTGAAATTTATCGTCTGAACTTGCAACGCTCTCTCTGGTTTAGAATCAGGTATTAAGTTATAACACCTACACTAACTACTGCAATTGTTTCCGCCGTACGTGTTTGCGGTTCCGTTTGTTAATGCCATTAAGAATTTACGCTCGCTTACCGAGCAGACTTAATAACAGTTACGTCCTATTTGTGTATTGTATTTAGGTTTTCTGAGACTTCTCTTTATATCTATGATATGGCTAAGTATTTAATTGCTTTTTTTTAATTGTATTTCTCTAACAATAGCTGAAACGAAAGTCATGGCCAAATTGTAGATGTAGATTGAATATTTATTTCTTAAGCCTGTTTGACACGATGCTTAATTTTATACAAAATTGGCATGTCGGGGCCGCGGTGGCGTAGTGAGTAGAGCTCCTGCTCACGGGCCTCGTGGTCGTGGGTTCGAATCCCATCCGTGTGGTTACGAAGAAGTGGCCGTGCGGGCCCAGTATATGTCCCCCCAATCATTATATAATATATAATTGAGTATATATATAATAAATAATTAGAAATCAATATATACAGTTAATTGAAAACTCTGGCGGAATGTGCCAGTTTCCTATGCCAAAAAAAATTGGCATGTCAATTTTCACAAAAATATTAAACAGTTGCATACAGAGAATTGTGCAGTAAATTTTCGTGTAAATATTTAGAACTGGTTCTAATTCGGAGGTAAATCTGCGTGAAAAAGTGCGCACAAAGCATGCATACAAATTTTTCTTCTTCTTCTCGTAGACCTCCCGATGGAAAGGAAATTGGAAAATACACGACACGAAGTAAAGGGTTAAAGTTGGGAAAATGCCGGAAAACGAAAGATGAAATGGAAGTGATGAGATGGATTAATATGTATGGGACAGTTGCAAATGTCAAATCTCGAAAAAACACGATTAAAATTTCAAAGCGAATTTACGTTAATTTTCAATAATTGCGCAATATTTTTACACGCTGTTTAAAGCAGAACCACTTTAATCCATTCGCCGAATCCACTGAACACGCAATAAGCAACAAAATTGCGTGATCCTAATTCAGTGCATGTTCAAGACCGCTCACTTCACATAAAGTAGCAATTGCAGTAATATTGCAATTACGCATTTTTCCTGGGAGCCTATACTTGCATACGTCTACATCCCTATCAAAATAAATTGTATGTTTTTACACAAATCTATTACCCCTAATGATAATAGGCATGAATTCTCCAGTCTCGATTTTAGTTTACATCATGAATACATTTCCCATACAAGTATTTAAAGCAAATATATCACTCGGGCTTTGTTTGCTTTATACTGGAGACAAAATGTTAGTATTTTGTACATGAATTTAAACGGGCTTTGTGAAAGTCGAGTGATTCCTAAACGACAAGGTGATTTATGGATTAATTATGAATGAATAGTTGGAGTTACTGATACTTTGGTACAAAGTTGGGCGCGATTGTAATAGGGAACGCATTGTGGGAATTTAGTGAATAGGAGCAAGGAGTTGTTAATAATTGAAAAGAGGTGTTATTTATGGAGATAAATCGCGGAAGTTACTGTCTTTGCAAATGTACAACTATAAACGCTTCTGCAATATACTCAAAATATGCAACAAGTTTCCGATTTTTATTAACGTCAGTTTAATTTGGAACATATTTTGAAGCCGAATGAAATTTAGCGTGATTTATGTAGGACCATTTGTCTGTCGGCATTATTGCGACACGCGCGTACACACCACTGTTTTAAATGTATTACATGCAAGCACTATCTAAATAATTACATCATCCATTTCGAAGGCCCGTATAGTTTTTCCCCAAATTTTAACTGCGCTTCGTGATATTGTCGCAGTAAAACTAATTTTACGACGTTTTGCATTTTTTTTCCCGCGCCGACCAGCAAACGCGCAAAATTCATTAATTTTGCCAAATTGCATTTTCCCAATTTACATTCCTAGTTTCCCATTTATGGCAATTTAATTGTTACAGGGCTTGTCATTTTTAATTGAGTAATTTTCTGATTTCATCCAATAACATGCATTATGATTGCTGTTGCATAGTTTAGGTTGAAGAAATATTAATGTTTGCCATAGTTATAAAAATCAATATCTTGTGTTATAAATAT
The DNA here is from genome assembly GCA_910593695.2 of Ocypus olens. Taxonomy (NCBI): domain Eukaryota; kingdom Metazoa; phylum Arthropoda; class Insecta; order Coleoptera; family Staphylinidae; genus Ocypus; species Ocypus olens. The sequence goes on along the minus strand of OU343057.1, from coordinate 2,227,940 downwards.
GATATGAATTGTCAAGATATATACACAATTCATATTTAACACGTTTACTGCGGTTACGATTTTTGTGTACTGTGCGGGTCATATAAACCCCGTTTGTTTTTTTTATGGAAATTGTGTTATTGCAAACCAAATGGAATTAATCATTACTAAAGACTAATATTAACACGTTGACTGCTACGGCCTTCGAACAACTAAGAGTATTCTCGTAATTGGCAGTCAAGATTGATACCAAAAGTACGACGAAGTTACAACCTCCGTCTCTAAAGAAGTTCGATAGAATTCTATTCCACGACGGGGCACATATGCCCCGTAACGTAGTGAACGTGTTAAATGAAAATGAACAAGAACTAAACATTTATGCACTCCGGCGCTGGTTATGTTTAAAGCTACACGCACACTTATCGGAATCGGGCGGAAGGCACGCATCGGCAAAAATTGCTTAACACAGTTGTAAACGAGTCAACGCACATTTATCCGTTCAGAAATGTGCATTGACTCGTTTACAACTGTGTTAAGCAATTTTATCCGTTGCGTGCCGTCCGTCCGATTCCGATAAGTGTGCGCGTAACTTTATAGTTTATAGCCACGAAAGTAGTTGTTTCGGTAGATGATTTGTTAATTGTAGTCTTTTAGAAGATGAAAAGTATCGTATTTCTCATTTTATTGTATTTTTCTACAAGAAGTCAGGGATTTTTTATTTTAATGTTTTATTGTGATAATTCGCCTTAAATAATTACAACTGTCATAATGAATGAATAGTGACGGTAAAAACATCAAACGATAAATAATACCTGTACAAGAACACGAACACGCATATTTATTTGTTTACGATTATGAAAATCTCTAAGCAGCATTAGGTTGTAAATAAATTAATTCTAGGTGTTATCTAGAATTAATTTGCATTTATAATGCGTATTATATTCTCCATTTAATTTATCTGTAACACGTGAGGGTTCTCCAGCAGTTTAAACCGAAGTGTAAATAATAGAAATGAGTTAGCAATAAGGATAATTGGACCACTTTCGTATTTATGGTTTTAATACTGTGGAATAAGGAAATATAAGCTAATGGACAGTTTACATTAAAAATTCGCCGAGTGGAAACGAGCGCGTATTTAACAACTCTTTCTAAATTTAATGGAAATATCAAATGCATGAATGAGAGGTCAGCAGCCCTTGGTTAGCCCTGCGCCAGTGATTCAAAGTCATAAAAGTCCCATAAATTTTTACAAGTGGTAATTTTCAGATACCCAGAAGCTCCATCTGTATTCCAGATTTTCCGCAAGGAGTAAATAAAAGCAATAAATTGGTTTATGGTGCTTAATAAAATATTTACTTGTGCTAGTTGTTAAAATATCTTATTAGGATAAATTTACAATCAATGTATCACTACCGAACTTCCACTCCAACAGGAAACATAAGGTGCGAACCACAGAATTTTGTTGCTGAGTTGGCCATGCCCGAGATTAATTATTTTTTTAAAATCTAATTCTAGTGTCATGACGTAATAAGATGCGACATACCTCATACTCTAAAACAAAATTTTGTGGCTCACACGATATGTCGATTCGCCTTAAACCCAAAAACATGGCATTAAATCATTCCAACGCTAAAGGCATTACGTTGATCACCCTGTATATTTGTTGTACAAATCCGTTTATTATTTTAGAACTTCTTAAACGCTACTTACAAAAAGTTATCTCATTAAGAGCTCTGCCCACTTTAATTATGTATATATTCAGCCCACTATTAGGAGCCCCGAGGAAAAAAGGCTAAATAAAATCCAGTTTAATTTGAAATGTTTCTCTTCGCGCCTTAATTGACTAAATGTTTTAAATTACATCAAACAGATTTATATAACATTGAATTTCGGGTGTAATTTCATATCGGTTTGTTCCGTATCGGCGGCAAAAATGATACCAGTTTTGGGCGCCGGGAAAGTAACGGCATCGGCATGCGAGGGCCGAAATTCGATTAGGTTTTAATCAAACCTGCGGTGCGAAAGCGTTTAACCTGCGAATCAAGCCATCAATATTTTATAGTGTTTTCAATTTTCTTGTCCTCCACACGAACGTAAATTGTGAATTTCACTTGAATTTCTTTTCATTATTTTAATTTCCCCCGCGCTGACGTTTATCCACAATAAATTGAGGGTTATCTCTCTTAGATGCTTGAATATTCCTCATTTCGAGAATTTTAATTTTCCCTAATTTCCTTCCGTCGATATAAGTTCGAGTGCTTGTAATTAAAGTAGCCTATCACAGGTGTGTCCTATTGATTTCTATCGCCGACCCTTATAAAATTGGATAATTAAGGGTAAATTATATTAATGAAAGGACTTGTCTGCAACCCTTCTACCCGTGGCATCGTATAAATAAACACAACTTCGGTATCATATTCAATTAAGGTTTTATTTGTTAGGTTAAGCTTGTTAAATTATAAATAAGATTGAACTAGCTTTTCCTACTATATATACAGGGTGTTTGATTAAGGGTGGCCACCGGCTATCTCTCTAAAACTGCTGGACATCGAAATTCAAGATAAACAAAATGTATACTCAAGTGGCCATGAGAAAATCCTGTAATTTTTTTAAGTTCCGCATTTCGCCGCAAGGGGGCGCAATTGATAGAAAAATCATAAGATTAAGGATTACTCCGAAAATTCTCATATTAAGCTATAACTTAAAAAGCATCATTGGAAAGCCTGAAAAATTCAGGCTCATTGTCGTACCGATATTGATAAGAGTGGGAGAAGCTCCTGAATGTCTAATTATTTAAATCGCTTATTTATTTATTTATTTTTATATATACTAAACTAGTAAGAAAAGTTTGGTCGCCCAGAAAAAAAACGCTATAAAGGGGCACCGGCCGACCGGCACAAAAAATTCGCCCAAAAATATGAGGAGGATTTTGAGAATCGCGTCCCCCGAAACTCGCCCTTAAAACGTAGAAGGGCGGGGGGGGGGTGTGTTAAACCTCACCCCACCCTCGGGCGGATTTTTCAAATGCAGATTTTAGGTTTAAAAAAAATATCTCCTCTGTAACCGCCGGAGCTGGACGATCCCGGTATATCTTAAAATAATCTTAAAGAAAATATTTAAAATTCATCGGGCCATTTTTTTGCCCCGTTTCCGAGATATGATTTTTTAAAAACCGGGTAATAAAAAAATTTTGTTTTCTTCTTTTAAGGACGTATTTTTTTCTTTTCAAGTCGAAAAGCTGAAACTTTCAGGGATGACAGAAGCGATGACTGGCTTTCATTGGGAATTTTTTCAAAATTTTTGGAACCACCCCTACGCGCCATTTGCATCCTCTAGGTTCGTTTTTCTTCTTTTAAGGACGTATTTTTTTCATTTAAAGTCAAAAAGCTGAAATTTTCAGGGATGGCATAAGATATTTTTTCAACATTTTTCAACTAACCCTACGCTCCATTTGCACCCCCTGGGATCGTTTTTCTTCTTTTAGGGACAATTTTTTTTTTCTTTAAAGTCGGGAAAACTGAAATTTTCAAGGATGGCAGAAGATATTTTGTCAAAATTTTTGAAACTACCTCTATGCACTATGTGCACCCCCTGGGTTCGTTTTTCTTCTTTTAAGAACGAATTTCTTTCTTTTAAAGTCGAAAAGCTGAAACTTTCGGGGATGGCAGAAGAAATTTTTTCAAAATTTTTAGAACTATCCCTACGCGCCATTTGCATCCTCTGGGTTTGTTTTCCTTCTTTTAAGGACGTTTTTTTTTCCTGTCAAGTCAGAAAGCCGACATTTTCAGGGATAGCAGACGATACAACTGGCTTAAAAAAAGAAATAAAAATAAAAATAAAAAATAATAAATTTTAAATAAAAAATAAAAATGATGAAAAACATTTTATGAAACTTTATCTCCCCGTTTCGGAGCTAGGGCGCAAAATACGTGATTTCACCCCTGTACGATACTTCTTCCGAGGGCGTATTTTTTTCTTTTAAAGTCGGAAAGTTGCAATTTTCAGAGATGACAGAAGCGATGACTGGCTTTCATTGGGAATTTTTTCCAAATTTTTGGAACTACCCCTACGCGCCATTTGCTGCGCCCCCTGGGTTCGTGTAACTTCTTTTAAGGACGTATTGTTTTCTTTTCAAGTCGAAAAGCTGAAACTTTTAGGGATGGCAGAAGGGATAACTGGCTTTCATTGGAAATTTTTCAAAAATTTTGGAACGACCTCTACGCCCCATTTGCTCCCCCTGGGTTTGTTTTTTTTTTTCTTTTAAGGACGTATTTTATTCTTTTCAAGTCGAAAAGCTGAAACTTTTAGGGTGGTCCGTCACCAATTGAATCGCTTAATTTTAATGGGCCCCGCACGGACGACGACGCAGCGCAGCGGAGCCGTAGTTCGTCACTAGTTAGTTTTCTTACATTTTTACATTTCACATTAACATCAGTTAACTATTGAAAATGAACACATCGTGTTCGAAATGTACATTTATTGTTATAAATAAACGAGTGAAGTAAGGAATATAACTGTGTTTAATTATTTAATTACGCAACTTCACATAACTCACAAATACATAATAATCACATCAAGAACTCAATTTCACATACATCCTAGGAAAAACTAGTCGTATCTTCTAAACGGCTTATCCAATTTTAGCAAACTCATCCTTGTTTGAAAGAGAAATGTAAGTATCCTTAAATGTCATGTCTAGTACCACACGATAGTTCCTAATAAAATTGCTAGGGGGCGCAATTTGCGATAACAACTTTTTTTTTATTTTGCCACGAAAATTTAAATCATACGGTATAATTCTGATATGATAATCCGAAAGTAGATGAAATTTTCAAGAAAAAATGTGAAAACCACAGTCCAATATCTTCGTTCGTTTCATAGTTATTGCAAAAAGAATAATTTTGACGTTTGACGTTTTTTATTAATTGTATGTAAGTTGAATGACTAATAATTCAAATTCATTCGGCACATTCCGTACCTCCCTTCACAGCTTATCTAATGTCCAAATAACGTTAAAAGCAAATTTTGGCCCGAAGTTGTTTTATTTTTAGATAAATAATCGAATAACATTTAATATCATATTAGCCATGAAATATACCAGAAGAAACAAATGCTCAAGATGATTGACAATTAATTATTAGTGTTTTGGCGTTTTTTTGTGATACTTTTTACTTTCTCCGTTACGAAGTACGAGAAAGTATTGTGATCGTGATTGTTTTTCAAAAATTTTTTTTTACGGAAATATCTGTTTTGGGGTCCCTAGATGCCATTTCAACATTTTCTGGAAAAAAAAATTTGTGTCTATGTGTGCGTGTGTGTAGGTGTGTCTGTGTGTGTGGCTGTGTGTGTGTGTCTGTGCGCGCTGTATCTCAAAAAATAATAGAGCAATTGGTATGAAACTTTGAACATACGACTTATTTGATAATCTGAAGAACTGAAAAGCTTTTGGTAAAATTTTGTACACCGGAAGTAGGTGTTTACCTTAACTGTTTTTTGTTTTTTGCAAATATTTTCTTAAATATGAAAACTATCACAAAAACATTTAAACAAACATTGAATATAACAAAGAAATAAACATCTTTTGCTTGAAAACATTTTTTATAAAATCATTTTTATTCGAGAAAAAGAAATTATTTATTTTTTTAAATTTTTGGTTTATAATTATGAAACGATAATAGTTACAGTAAATTTATGTTAACAATAATTGTAGAGAATGCTAAAATGAACAACTTATAAAGAATAAGTTACCCTAACTGTTTTTTATTTTTTGCCAATATTTTCTTAAATATGAAGAATAATCCAAAAAGAATTTAAACAAACATTAAAGATAACAAAGAAATGAACATCTTTTGCTTGAAAACATTTTTTATAAAATTATTTTTATTCGAGAAATTTTTTTTTTTTAAATTTTTGGTTTATAATTATAAAACGATATAGTTACAGCAAATTTATGTTAATAATAATTGTAGAGAATGCAAAAATGAACAACTTATAAAGAAATCCCTTTAGTTTTTGAGTAAACTGAATTTTTGAATTTGAAATATAATTTTTCCATTTTTCATAATTTTGACGTCAGTTTCATCCGAGTTTACACAACGCTCGATGTACATTTAAAATATGATTTCAATTGAAAATAAACCTTGAACACGTAAATATAAATGGCCATAATACCATCGGAGAAAGTAACATGATGGCCACATCACCGTTTTTATTTTGTTCATCAATTAATTAATTCATTCATGAGACTACGAATTAAGTAAATTTACAGGAGACGAGTAGACCAGTTAATAACTGTGTCTTCGAGTATTATATTCAATTAAATTATATCAGTGCGATTGTACGAACAATAGATAAGAAGAGTGCAATAATTACATTGTATTTCCCCCCGCATTATAATAAATTGCTACATTTACTTATCTATTGTTAAGATCAGTTATGCGAATAAAATACACCGTGACTAAGTAGGCAAAGTTGAGAATAGGCCGTTTTGTTGGGGGTATTTAAAGTTCTCCCTGCATTTTAGTGCCCTCGCCGAGGCGCCTGAAGAAAATCCGCTTAGCTTGTCAAAAAGCGAGCCACATTTAGACAATAGCACGTCATTTAGTTTATAATAACCCAACTTATTTTCATTTATCACACTGCCGCACTTTTTGCAAATTTAACTCCCCGGTGACGCCGTCGTGTTCTGACAGATAACGTACAGTTCATTAAACTAGTAGATAAATTTCAAACTCGCGAGAGAAAGTTTCCCTCAGGTAACTCACAGGCTGTGCGATATTAAAAAAGATTAGTTCACGGTATAAATTATTGGTGGGACTGATATTAATTAAATGTTCAAATATCCTTCAATGGCTTTTAATATTACACAAGATTATCAAGAAGGATTTTTTTGTATATTGTGTGAAAATATGATTATATATTTACTAACGGCCTTGTAATATACCCTAAATATTTCGGTCCAGCAGCAAACCTCACCCAAACCCCAGCGGAACGAATATTTTGAAAATCCAATATTTCCTTAATAATGAATCCACCAAAAACCCATTCACGTCTAGCGATTACATATTTGTATTGCTCGGCAGCATTGTTCGGTACTTGCAGGTGTAAAGAAATGTGTGAATAAGTAACTGCATGTGTTCAGAGCAAACATCTTTTGTGCGCTCCGTGTAGTTCGAATATTCATAATAAATAGCGATTATTCAACGGATAGCCAAAGAACTATTATGTAACATCGGGCTTCTTTGAGGAAATCTTATACATCAGGAAACCTCAGAATGTGTTTTATTTAAAACGCCGGGCAAAATATTTGAAATTCAGCAAAAAGTAATATCTCGTAGACGCTTGCTTTACCATACTAGAAATAATTCTAAGGGCGAATCCTGGTGCCAGCGTGGATAATTAATGGCTGTCACATTTCATTTATAAATTAATTGTTGTTGTAATACGTGACTTAATCAGATTCACCTAAATTTCTCATATTTTATACATAAAATTAAATATTGTATACTGCCCCCAGGCTTAGAGGAATAATATGGCTTTGGCTTTTCGAGTGGTTTGCAGCTTATTAACAATAAATTCAATAAAATCATCAAGTTGAGGGTAGCCCGACAGGTAAAAATCTTCTCCTTCCGATGTGTAACAGGGAGATATTTACCTGTCGTTGTATGATCGTAAATTTGCAGGACTACCCTCAATTTTACGATTTTATTAAGGTTATCGTTAATGCCGCTGTAAGCCACTCGAAAAGACAAAGCTATATTATTCCTCGTAACCTGGGGATACTATAACATATTAACACGTTCATTGCATTACGGGGCATTTATGTCCCGTATTTGGCGGAACAGAATTAAAAGTTTTTTGGTACCAATCACAGATTAATATTAATTTGTGGTATAGCATATTAACACTTTCACTGCGTTACGGGGCATATATGTCCCGTATTTGGCGGAACAGAATTAAGAGTTTTTTGGTACCAATCACAAATTAATATTAATTTGTGGCACGGTTTGCAGTGACACAATTTTCAAAAAATTATACGGGGTTTATATGACCCGCACCGCCTACTATGAAGTCGCATAAAAATGGTAGCCTCAGTGAACGTGTTAATTAAACATAGTAATGCGGAATTAACTTCCAACTTGTATTCTCTGCAAACCGCAGTGCAGCTCCGTTTGATTATGTTTATTTATGAAAATGTTTATTTTATATTTATAAATCATTATCACGATTACAAATAATAACATCACTTCAAAGGATATAATATAAGCAACGTGACGTACTGATCTAAATACATTACAAGTTTATTTTATATTTTACTAATTGAGCATGTAGGCCCTAAATACTTGTAAACCGAGTGATTGATTCTTAAAAACATTCAAGAAAATGTAAATTAGGAGCGAAAATAGTCGTTCTTTCAGATATTTAACAAGGGGCCGTGGTAGCCTAGTGAGTAGAGCTCCTGCTCACGGGCCTCGTGGTCATGGGTTCGAATCCTATCCGTGCGGTCACTTTTTCGGAACGAAGAAGTGGCCGTGCGGGTCCATGGATGTCCAGTGTATGTCCTCCCGATCATTATATAATATATGTATAATTGAGTATATATATATATATGAAGTGAATTGGATAACTTTGAAAATATGGTATTGCGAAAAGGATAATTCTTGAGCTGTATTTTTTGAAAAATGTGAAACATATTTAAAAAAAATACATCTCAAGAATTAATTTTTTCGCAATACTATATATATACACTCGACGTCAAAAAAATGGCCACTCGAAAAATCGCGAAAAAAACTCGATTTTTCAAACCATCGTAACTTGGTTCAATTTGGTCGAAAATCGATGAATCTTTCAGTTTGGGAAAGATTCAAGTTTTATCTTTAAGAATGTGTAGTTGATTTTGACCCCAAGTTCAACCCACCCTCCGTAACAACGCGATGGAAAAAAAATGTGTTTCATGTAAAAAATTGTCCAAGTTTGACAAGCTGTACCGTGCGCAAAAAAAAACAGCGGGAAATTTCACCACAATGGCAGAAAAATTTAATCAATTTCCGTCAAATGCCTTAAAAATTCGAGTCGTTTCGATGATTTGCAGCAAAGTTATGAATTTTTGAAAAAAAATGACATTTTTTAAATATAAATTTACGTAGTACAATTTTGCTTTCCTAAAACTAGTTTCAAGTGTGTGTGGTAGAGCCATCCCAAAATATCGTGACACCTGGGGGTAACATTTTTGCGCAAAGCGACTACTCGGCTAAAACGCGATAACAAATGTACGCGTGGCCGCATCATCGAATTGAAGATTACAATAAGGACCTACATATACACAAAAATGAGATTATTTATGTAATGCTGATGTAAAAAAAAGTGTGTAAATTAAGAAATTGTACTTCACCTGGCAACCGATTCTGTGTCTATATTTACATTATCTTCACGTGGAGCTCGATGAATAATTGTGAGTTTCCGGAGTCGCCTCTCTTGAAATTTAAGATGTTCACCCCGCAATGCGACACCAGATTTTAGGATGGCTCTAACAATAACTGCTTAACGTTAAAGGTATGTAGGCAACACGACTTACGCGAAATTGTAAATACTTAATATAGGTAATTTTATGGTGATTGTAGTAATCATATTTTTTATGGCATGGGAAACTAGTCCACTCAACCAGAGTTTCAATTAAGTGTGTATATTGATTTCTAGATTTATTACTATATATATATATATATATATATATATATATATATATACTCATTCATATATTATATAATGAATAGGGGGACATACACTGAACATCCATGGACCCGCACGGCCACTTCTTCGTTTCGAAAAAGTGACTGTACGGATGGGATTCGAACCCACGACCACTAGGCCCATGAGCAGGTGCTCTACTCACTAGGCCATCGTGGCCCCTAATCATAATTTCGTCTATTATACTTCGAGTTATTTTTCTACTGTTTATTCTTACGATTTACGAACTTTTTAAAATAAATTGCATTATAGATAGCTATATATACAGTGTGTCCACGGATGGAGTTGACGAAAGGAAAAAAAACTTTATTATTAATTTTACGGCAAAAAATCATTCTTTATGAAAAATTCTGCTTGTCGAAAAAAATTGTTTGTCATAAAAAAAAAAATAGATCAGATGTACAGGGTGTTAATAAATGAAAAAAAAAACACAAAATGCTGGTTTAAATAAACCATAAAGTATGGCCCAATGATTCTATCAAAGATAATTCCACACCATACGTTAACTTTTTTGTAACCTTGACTTCTTCTATTGATGACGTAATTAGGATTCTCGAAAGTCCAGTGCCGACTATTTTGGGTAGATACGTGCTCGTTGTGCAAAATGTAGATTCGGTGAAACAAATTAATCTGGGAAACCTTCTGTTTTCGATTTCGAATTTTCATTTCCTTAAAAATAACTTGTAATGTACTTTTGCTTACTTCCAGCATTCTTGCACGCTTCCTTAAAGATAATTTAGGATTATCTACAACTGACCCTAATGCTAATAATGTAGATGTGTCATCTTCATCGCAATATTTCTTCGTTTTCTTCACATTGAATACTAAGTTTCAGTGATTTTTTTTATTAGTTTTCGTAGTGCTTCCATAGACACAGCCGTATTTGGAAATTTTTTTCCTGAAAAAGATCAATTGCGAATTGATTAGATACATTTCCAATTATGTAGCACTGTACTAAATAAACACGCTCTTCTTTAGTTAACATTTCTGAATACTGTCAGACGTAACATTGACGTTTACGGAATCGGGTATCTTGATTTTTTGTTAAATTCTCCAAATCGCATAAAATCACGAATTATTGTAAATAGTAAAAATTATAATTTTATTTGAAAATTTGTATTTATGCTACATTTTAACTTATAAACAACTTTGTTTAATAAACATTTTGTATAAAATAAAAAATAATGGTTCTTATCTCTTGAAGCATTTTCTTGTTTTCTTAATTATTAACACCCTGTACATCTGATCTCATTTTTTTTTATGACAAACATTTTCTTGCGACAAGCAGATTTTTTTATAAAGAATGACTTTTTGCCGTAAAATTAATAATAAAATTTTTTCTCCTCTCGTCAACTCGATCCGTGGACACACTGTATATATATATATATATATATATATATATATACAACATCTTTATTTCAGTAACTTTTGCATATTTTAGTTTTTCAGTTATTTGTATTTGGTTAGTAAGTCACTGTCTATTATAGCACTTCTATCGTAATAACAATGAACAATCGCGATATCCGATTTAGTTAAGATAGATACAAGATTACGTCTAGAGATGGACGAAATGACTCTTTTTTGTGAGTCGATTCGTCGAAAAAAAAGTCGACTGAAATGAGTAGACTTACGACTCTTTTTTGTGAGTCGATTCGTCGAAAAAAAAGTCGACTGAAATGAGTAGACTTACGACTCTTTTTTGTGAGTCGATTCGTCGAAAAAAAAGTCGACTGAAATGAGTAGACTTACGACTCTTTTTTGTGAGTCGATTCGTCGAAAAAAAAGTCGATTGAAATGAGTCGACCTACGACTCTTTTTTGTGAGTCGACTGAAATGCGTCGACTCTTGACTCTTTGGAAGAAATAATAAAGTATGTCAGGAAAAAAGTGATGAGAAAAAAAGGTCCCGAGTCCAAATAATATTGAAGAGCAAAAAAAGGGCCTCACTTACACATTTCACAGCTGTTAATCTTGTTTATTCGTTCATGAGTTACCCATTTCTAATTACATCGACATCTATCGAGTTATCCACTGATAATAATTAAAGCGAATAGTCAACAAGCAATAACTATATAGTTTTGAGTTCTATAATAGCTTAATTATTATTGACGGCATAAATAATATATTTTTTAATCATCGAATATTTTAGTGTAATTTTACGGAATTTAAAACAATCCAATTGTTGGATTTTAGTTTAGTAGTCGTTTCAGCTGCAAAAAATTGAAATATGACTCCTGTTTAGTTAAATGGTAATTTAAGTTAGGCAACCCGTTGCACACGTCTGGAGTTATTGTGTGTGTATATGTACTTTATTTATCTTTATAGCTTGATTAATACACTCGGCGTCAAAAAAAAAACCACTTGAAAAATCGCGAAAAAACTCGATTTTTCAAACCGTCGTAACTTGGTTCAATTTGGTCAAAAATCGATTAATCTTTCAATTTGGGGAAGATTCAAGTTTTATCTTTAAGAATGTGTAGTTGATTTTGACCCCAAGTCCAGCCCACCCCCAGTAACAACGCGATGAAAAAAAAATGTTTTTTTATGTAAAAAATTGTCAAGCTGTACCGTGCGCAAAAAAAATCGGCGGGATTCACCACAATGGCAGAAAAATTTAATCAATCTGCTTCAAATGCCTTAAAAAATCGAGTGGTTTCGATGATTTGGAGCAAAGTTATGAATTTTTGAAAAAAAAAATCAGTGATTTCGATCATTTTTTCATGCCCGTGTGTACTGTGGGCACTAGAGGTGGGTAACTCGTGAGTGAGTCGACTGAAACAGACAACTCTTCGAAATGAGCCACTGTATTATATGGAAGGTCAAGATCATTGTTATTTGGAAAAATTGCTGCGAAAAGACTGTTTCAGGTCAACTCTTTTCGCTGTGATGCAACTCACCAAAAAGTGTCATCATGAATGAGTCAACTTTTCGAAGTAAGTCACGGAGTCTTTTGCAGCGAAATTTATACGAAAATACTCTTTTCGTGAGACAACTCACCAAAAAGAGTCATTTCGCCCACCTACAGTAGGCACTGCTCTTCAAAAACTTGACAATACGGATGGAATAGCTTTAGGTGAAATTTCGTAAACCAGAAGTTTTTACTCTCTTTTCTATATGAATATGAAAAAGTACAAAAGAATTCTTTTCATACATACAGTATGGTTTCAGCAAGATGGCGCAACCCCGCACTATGCCCGTTTTTTGAACAATTGCATTACGAATAGGTGGATCAGGCGAGGAACGATAGAATAGCTCACGAAAGAGATGAATGTACAGAATTAGCCTGGAAAATATTCAAACTGTTCAAAAAGAATTTCTAAATAAAAACAGGGGGTTGCCGCTTAAAAACAAAATGGATGACGTCATTACTCAAAAACAAACGACGACTGAAAATCGACTTTCATGCAAAAATGTGTATTTTTATAAAAGAAAATCGACGTGTTCGAGGATTTTTTCCAAAAATATTTTATTTCGATTTTACTGACTATATTCCATACTTTGGGCGCGCACTGTACATGTTATATAAAAAATAAATTAAACTACTACATCGTAAATTTTATTCACTGGAACGATATTAAGTAGGGTCAACATTCGATGTAGGACGGCATTAGATCAAGATGAATTTGGGGATTAAAATATGGCTCGGCGAGATAAGCTAGTCCTGGGAGGTTTACGTAAAATTTATTAACACATGAAAAAAAAATGTAAATTCCGACCTAAACGTTAACGTTTTATAAAGTGTCGCCAAAATTTTAGACAATAGGTGTTTCGTAATTTATTCAACTGCTTAAGTTATAAAATAACGTTTAATAAAGCAAAGTTTCGCAGGGAAGGTTTTGCACCGCAAATCAAAAATCAAAATTTCAGTTTTAACCGAATCTTGTATTTTTTATTATATCCAAGAAAACAATACCTTATTTCACACGTGTATCGATTCGTAATACACAAATACTTAATACAAAAATACAACAGTTCACTTCTTGTAGCGCATTTTATCCATTTTCAGAACACAATTTCAAACCGCTAATTCAGAAAATATATATACCGCGAACATGCGAATTTAATATGTAAAACCACATTTATGCATTTTGCTTATTTTAGAAACAGTAGAAGTTCAAAATTTAAAATCTATCAAATATCATTTACATTTACAATCGATATGCTACCGCAGAGAAGAATCACTACTCTTGTACTTTTTCTCTAAAATAGGCAGGAGGCATTAAAATGCACAACTGTGGTTTTACATGTTTAATTTCTTTCGCCCCTTATCTCGGTTGCCTAGAAAAATATAGGGAGTGCAAAAATAAATACTCCAAGATGATGCAAATAACACTAGCCTTTCCAATACTTTTGTTTCGCTTGACCTTCATCAGACATAATTCTCCAAGAGGTCAACTAGACGCCTAATTTCCTTTCTAGGTCGCATTAAGGAAAATACAACCGGAATGAGAAGTTAAATGTTTTGTTAAATTGGAAGGATACAGTCTTGTCGAGTGGGTCTGAACGGACTTCATCGTTTCCGTTACTTCTTCGGCTTTGGCCATAATTGTGTACATACTCTGAAACAAACAATGAATTAAATTTACAACACAGGAAATTAATTTATTTTATCCTGTACATTGGAATAAGACATCCTTTAATATGATGATATTAAAGCTTAGTTGTTGATCGGCTTCGGACTAGTCTTCATCAATGCAGCAGAGTCGCTGATGGGAATCGGATTAAACGTTTTACCGGCAAACTGAAGCGGTAAAACGTAATCGTTCAATTAAGGCTTATTTGCATATCTCTATTACAGGTATTAGTACTTATATACAGGTCAATGTAAACTAGGGATTTTAAATCGTGTATGAACGTAAAAACGTATTTTGGCGCGAAATTTTTTTTTTAAGAAAAATGCATCGAAAAATTTGAAATCGTGTATTAGGAACATATAAATGTAAAAACGTATTTTGGCGCGAAATTTTTTTTTTAAAGAAAATGCATCGAAAAATTTGAAATCGTGTATTAGGAACATATTTTGTCATTAATTACCAAATATTTCTATATCTTAGATCATTAAATTTATAATAAACTCTTTAGATTACCTTAATATTCGCATCCATGGCATCGGACATATTGGAGACGGCGTTTTTGTAAACATCGATGTTATCAGCGGTGATGGAAGACATCTGAAATTAATTCGGGAACATGATAAATGGATCGTTTATTTTTGCAACGAGGCCGCTCACCGAGTGCAAAATCCCGCATAAGTTCTCCGTTAGGCTGTCAATTGACGTGGCTATCCTTTGTGCCTCGAACTCGACGTCGTTGAGGAGACCGATATCGATTTGGCCCACTTCCTTGGTCCTCTGCAGTTTGGACAGCTTGATCTTGTACTCCAAGTCTTCGGCAACGAAGTGCGTCATGTTGCCCTCCACGCGGACGGAACCCTCCAAATCCAGCGGCCCCAATGTTTTAGGAGTCCGCTCGCAAATTCGGATTTGGTTGGGGATGTTTTCTAAGGACATCGAGAGGGATATGTCGAATTCTGGACTTGCTCCATCGGACTTGAACGATATCTCGCTGTATGATGTTGTCATGTGTTGGGAGATGTCATCGTCGTCCTCGTGGTCGACTTCGTAGTTCGATGATGTTTGTAGCGGACCTACTGGTTTTCTAGATGGCTGAAGTATATAAATACGGGAATTAGATTTTTATATAAAGTCATATCTGATTTGATCTTAATAGTTAGATCAGATACGCCAATTGCATTTTCATTATTTATTTATTATCCTCGTGAATTTTTAGTAAAAAGTCCCGAAATGCTGGTATTTGCTGTGGAAATTTGAAATTCTATCCAAAAAATCTCATTAAGACACATCAGAAAAAGTACTTGCACAAGAACAAATGTCAATTTCAAATGCGTGAGGCGCTAGCAAAGAAAACTTGAAATGAAAGAAAAATCTTTTTTTTAATAATCGTCCCAGATCGTTAAAGTGCACTTTTTCTTACCAGAAGAACGAGAAAAATCGATTCGAGTTAACAAATTTCAGGTAGCTAGAATAATAAAAAAGTTGGAAATTTGAAATTCTATCCAAGGGTCCCCCCTTCTTACTTTTGCTCAAAAATTGCATTAAAACTGATTTCCTGGAAAAACCACCGGTTCGATTCGCGGTTTCTATTCATCATTCGAAAGATCTCATTAATACGCATCAGAAAAAGTACTTGCACAAGAACAAATGTCAATTTCAGGTGCGTAAGGCGGTCGCAAAGAAAACTTGAAAATGAAAAAAAATCATTTTCTTTAATAATCTTTCCAGATCTTTAAAGTGTGCTTTTTCTTCATCAGAAGAACGAGACAAATCGATTGGAGTTAACAAATTTAAGCTAGCTAAAATAATAAAAAAGTTGGAAATTTGAAATTCTTACTTTTGCTCAAAAATTGCATTAAAAATGATTTCCTGGAAAACCCACTGGTTCGATTCGGGGTTGAAAAAGTACTTGCACAAGAATAAGTATCAATTTCAAGCGCGTGAGGCGTTCGCAAAGAAAACTTGAAAATGAAAAAGAAAACAACTTTTTTAATAATCATCCCAGATCGTTAAAGTGCACTTTTTCTTCATCAGAAGAACGAGACAATTTTATTGGAGTTAACAAATTTGAGCTAGCTAAAATAATAAAAAAGTTGGAAATTTGAAATTCTATCCAAGGGTCCCCCTTGCATTAAAAATGATTTCCTGGAAAAACTACTGGTTCGATTCGCGGTTTCTATTCGCCATTCGAAAGATCTCATCCCAGAAAAAGTACGTGCACAAGAACAAATGTCAATTTCGGGTGCGTGAGGCGCTCGCAAAGAAAACTTGAAAATTTAAAAAAATCAACTTTTTTAATAACCATCCCAGATCGTTAAAGTGCATGTTTTCTTCATCGGAAGAACGAGACCAATCGATTTGAGTTAACAAATTTGAGCTAGCTAAAATAATAAAAAAGTTGGAAAGTTGAAATTCTTAATTTTGCTCAAAAATTGCATTAAAAATGATTTCCTGGAAAAACTACTGGTTCGATTCGGGATTTCTATACATCATTCAAGATCTCATTAAGACGCATCAGAAAAAAGTACTTATACAAGAACAAATGCTAATTTCAAGTACGTGAGGCGCTGGCAAAGAAAACTTGAAAATGAAAAAAAATCAACTTTTTTAATAATCATCCCAGATCGTTAAAGTGCACTTTTTCTTCATCAGAAGAACGAGACAAATCTATTGGAGTTAACAAATTTGAGCTACCTAAAATAATAAAAAAGTTGGAAATTTGAAATTCTTACTATTGCTCAAAAATTGCATTAAAAATGATTTCCTGCAAAAACCACTGGTTCGATTCGCGGTTTCTATACGTCATTCGAAAGATCTCCTTAAGACGCATCAGAAAAAATACTTTCACAAGAACAAATGTCAATTTCAAGTGCTTGAGGCGTTCGCAAAGAAAACTTGAAAATGTAAAAAAATCAACTTTTTTAATAATCGTCCCGGATCGTTCAAGTGCACTTTTTCTTCATCGGGAGAACAAGACAAATCGATTGGAGTTAACAAATTTCAGCTAGCTAAAATTTAAAAAAAATTGAAATTTGAAATTCTATACTTCTTCCTTCTTACTTTTGCTCATTTTTTTTGCGTAATTAAATATTTCTGAAAAATACCTTCTGGAATATGTAGTTTAAGACTAATTTGAAATTTTCCCGTAGGTTTGACTAAAATCCGACCACTCTAAGGGGGTTAAAATTGAACCAAACCAAATTCGTCTCCGGTTGCCGGTTGCCATCGCAGGGTTAAAATACAAAAATCATTTTCAAATAAAAGTTATATTGCAAACATTTTATACAGGGTGTAATAACATCAGCACAAATCATTTTTAAAATATTGAGGGTTTATCTGGAACATTTTTTCTTTAGATAGACATTTGGCAGTTTCAAGAAAAAATATTTTTGAACTGATTTGTACTCATGATTGCCTATTTTTTTTAAACCTGGTGATGTATTTAATTTTTTTTCTCCAATAAACCAATTTTGCCAATAGTTGCAACATTTTTTATAGATTAAAACAACTTCTCACGTTATATAATATTTTTATAATAATTATTTCCACATAACAGTGGATTTTTCGATTCAGTTTGAAGGAGTACAAAATTTTGTATCATGGGGAAATCAGCCAAGAGAATGCCAGCCCAAGAGCATAAAATGTTTCCAGCAACGGCAGCATAATGTATATCATATATTTAGCGTTAGAGAGTAACTCCAGACGACACGCCATCCAAATATACTAAACTAGCGTGACACCGCGTTGATGGCACGCCGTCCGGAGGGCCGGTGGAAGTGAGACTAAGCGAGGCACCGCGTAGATGCCGCGCCTTGCTTAATGTGTTAAGTATGGATTAAAACATAGTAACGGTCAGGGGCGGCTCGTTATATAGAGCTAAGGAGCCATGGCACTAGCAGTAGTTTCAAACGCAGCAAGAATTTTTAACACTTTTCGCCAGTTACTTTAGTCTAGTAAGATAAATCTTTCTTTCTTTCTTCAAAAAAAATGTAGCTCTAACGTCAACATGTTCCACGAGTCGCCACTGGTAACGGTCGCAAAATATTATAAATGTGTAAAACGTAGAAATACTGAAATACTGGCCATTGCTACAAATAAATAAAACCGGAATATTATTACTTTAGGCTGAAAGACTTCGGTCGATGGCCATTTGTAGCTCTTATGAGTTTCAATAAACTGTATTTATTATTATTTTATTACTTTACTAGGCATTTTAATTTAAAAAAATATACTAGTTTTTAGGTTAGATTTGTATCAACATTACTCGCACATAATAAATCTAATTTCTGATAATCGTTAGTCCCGTATCTCAAAGCAAATTCGCAACAATTAGCAATAATATTCATTCTACGCGTAGAAGTGTAATGAATGTGTTTACTTGCCTCTGCTATGATATGAGAAATATTCGGCGTGTTTTCCATCGCTGCATCCAGTAACAATTCTTCGGCGTCCATGGTTGCTTAAAAATATACTCTAGATAATGTAAATCAAAAAAAATTTAAAAGATATAATATTATGCCCATGCTGTGTCTTTGCACGACAGCACATGCCCTTCGCAAATCCATAATATTCGCGCACCCCACGAGAAATATATGCGCAGCATGGATCTATATATCGCATACACTAGCGCCATTGTGTGAGGAATTGTAAGTAGGATATAGATGGAATAAAGATGATTTTTTGGAGTATGTGTAATACTTTATAAGAATAGAGAAAATCAAATTAAGGATTTGACATGATTTTTAAATACTATTAAATGGATATTATTCGTAAAAAAATAATGGAGGAAATTCATGGTCGATATCCTATTTACAGATGGCACCATATTCTTATAGTCAATATCATGTTATCTGTATACAAAAATATTGTAGCAGAAATTAAAAATCATTTATGGTGGATGCGCCGGGAACATTTTTGTATACATTACTTTAATGAGTTTAAAAGACTCAGCTCGTATTTCAAATCTAAACTAATAAATAATAAATTAATTTAATTTCATTCTGTTCATAACTCCTAGCGCTTATTTATTCGGTTGTTGATTTACCGTACCACTTTGTATTAGTTATGAAACTACCGTAAAGATGGCGCATGATCAAATAGGAATCTACAACACAAAGTGAAGGTATTGTAGCTTCTATTCGTTAGATGTCCTTCGAAGCGAGGATGAATTAAACCTTTTAAAGTGAAACAAACATGATTTATATTTTATATCCACACATATATTAATTTTCTGCTTAATGGGGGGCCACTATTGATCTGCATTTTCGCGAATGCTTATTATTTAATTATGTGAGCTTCGAACAATAAGCGCAGAGTAATAAATATTAAATCAATTATAATACATTAAACCAAAATAAAAAATTAAAGAATCGCATACTACATTCGGCGTCAAAAAAAAAGCGCCAACCGTCGTAACTTGGTTCAATTTGGTCGAAAATCGATGAATCTTTCAGTTTGGGAAAGATTCAAGTTTTATCTTTAAGAATGTGTAGTTGATTTTGACCCCAAGTCCAACCTACCCCCGTAACAACGCGATGGAAAAAAATGTTTTTTATGTAAAATATTGTCCAACTTTGACAAGCTGAACCGTGCGCAAAAAAATCGGCGGGAAATTTCACCACCATTGCAGAAAAATTTAATCAATTTCCTTCAAATGTCTTAAAAATTCGAGTCGTTTCGATGATTTGGAGCAAAGTTATGAATTTTTGAAAAAAAATGACATTTTTCACTTGTCTTTTGTTTGAAATTTTATCTACCTATTGTTTTCACTAGGGGTGACAGAGGGTGGAATGGAACTTATGCTTTTCAGATCGCAAAGAATCATCGGCTTCTGAGCAAAATTGAACGACTTATGACCGAAATGGAATTTGTTGTAAAAATTTAAAATTTTTTGTCAATCCAAAACACTTTTTGTAGGGGTTTTCAGGGGGTCACGAAAGTCGAAAACTTCTTAGATCTGAAAAAATTCTCCAAGAAAATGTATCCTCTGCCATCCCTGAAAATTTCAGCTTTTCAACTTTAAAAGTAAAAAATACATCCTTAAAAGAAGAAAAACGAACGCAGGGGGTGCAAAGGGCGCGTAGGGGTGGTTCCAAAAATTTTGAAAAAATTCCCAATGAAAGCCAGTCATCCCGTCTATCATTCCTAAAAATTTCAGCTTTTCTACTTGAAAAAAAATACGTCCTTAAAAGAAGAAAAACGAACCCAGTTCCAAAAATTTGGAAAAAAATCCCAAGAAAAGGCAATTGTAACCTCTGCGATCCCTGAAAATTTCAGCTTTCCGACAGAAAAAAATACGTCCTCGGAAGGAGTATCGTACAGGGGTGAAATCGTTCCGAAACGCGGAGATAAAATTTCATCAAATTTGCGATGGGGGCATCGAAACTATGATCAAATATAATGTTAACAACAATAATTCCTACAAAACTCATACGTGATACGGAGGGTGACCGCGCCTTGTTAATTTTTTTTGTCCGGTTTTTTAAAAACCATATCTCGGAAACCGGGAAAAAATTCAAAAAAGTGGCCCGATCAATTTTAGATATTTTCGTTAAGATTATTTTAAGATATACCGGGATCGTCCCGCACGGGCGGTTACGGAGGAGATATTTTTTTTTTGAAACGTGCAAAAATCGAAAATCTGCGTTTGAAAAATCCCCCCCGGGGGTGGGGGTGAAACAAAACGACGGGACGGGTTCTAAAAGCTTGCCCTGTTATTTGGGCGCCGAATAAGGCCCCGATAAGGGGTGGGGTTTAACTCTACCCCTCCTTCCTCTCGTTTTAA
Organism: Ocypus olens; assembly: GCA_910593695.2. NCBI lineage: Eukaryota > Metazoa > Arthropoda > Insecta > Coleoptera > Staphylinidae > Ocypus > Ocypus olens. The sequence goes on along the minus strand of OU343057.1, from coordinate 2,206,860 downwards.
GGGCGAGTTTCGGGGGACGCGATTTTCAAAATGCTCCGAATTTTTTGTGCCAGTCTGCCGACGCCCCTTTATAGCGTATATATAAAAAATGAGCTCTTAGACTTGAAAAAAAAACAAACAAAAAAATTTGAGAGAAAAATTTAATTCAACCGTTTTTAGGCTTTCTAGTCGATTTAAGCACTATTTACAAAAACAGTCATTTTGCGTATCTCGGTTCCTGGAAGTCAACACACGCTGTTTTAGATTTGATATTTTATTGCAATGTTTCCGAATATGACAATTCCATTCAGACCAAATCTCTGATAGTGGCATCTGATTTTTTGAAACTTCAGTTTATAAATCAATAAAACACTTTAACTTCTTATACCACTATATTTTGTTTATGTGACTAGTTTCGACTATTCACTGGTCATTTTCAAACATAAGTAAAAAATATTGTTTATGCTGGAGGCTTCTACTTCGTTATACATTTTAAATATTATAATAAAACACTTTTAACTTTGTTTTGTATAACTTATATATTTATTTAAGTCACAAAAATAAATATATAAGTTATACAAAACAAAGTTAAAAGTGTTTTATTATAATATAAGTAAAAAATATAGTGGTATAAAAAAGTTAACGTGTTTTATTCCAATCTACAATCAAGATGTACCACGAAGTAAACGCCGCCAACATTAAACATATTGCATTAGGTTAAAATAAGTTTGGCTTTTTAGGAACGCCATCATTGCTATGAACCACCATCTAAGTTGATAGACAATTATTCATCAACTAAGCTTGGCTAGCCGCAGATAAGGAACGATATAGAATTAGCACGGCACGTAAGATATGTTCAAACACCGTCACTTTCCATTAAAATTTTATTATTTTTTTGCCAATTTACAAGCGTTATTTTGGTTTTTTAGGCTCTATAAATATTTATTTTTTTTGTTTTTAAGAAATAAAATTCTTTCATTTAAATTGTATATGCAATGGCATTGATTTTCTTGTCTGACCACTAGAGCTGTAATATATTATTTCGTAGACCTGTCGGTAAGGTTGGATGATGTTGGGTCGACGTTTATTCCTGCCACAAACTCGAAACAGATGGCGTAGCATGAGCAGACTGCTGCAAAAATACACTTGGTCGATAATATAGTGCAGCTTTCATCCGAAAGATGGTATTTTCGAAGTGATGTAAAATGTGTTTTAAATTTAAACGAGATTCATGTATATTTTATATCTAAACATTTATTCCTTCAATTTGTGCTTAATAGGGGCCGTTATTGATTTGTATTTTAATGATTGCTGATTATTTAATTTTCCCGACATTGTGCAACACTCCTGGATTTTTGTATACGAAATGAAATAATGCAATTAATATTTCGCGGTTCTTGATTTGTGGACGATATTAAGGAAGCGATCTTGTAAGCGGCGCGACGAGAAAGAGGAAGTGGAGAAAAATAAAAATATATTGCTATCATGTGTGATCATTTAATTAAGTTTTCAACAGACTGGTAGGTAGTAACACTGAACATCGCGCAGTTGATTCCCAAGGGATGCAAATGCGCGCGCTTTTGTGACCAAAGCTGCCGTGTGAGACCATACAGTCGGCGCGTTTTGCTCCAGAATCCGCGTCGCGACGCGTCTAACCTAACTCACGCGAGAACTCACGCCGGGTACGAACCACTTAGGCGCCAAATATAAAAAAAAACAGTGTCACCAAGGACAGCACTAAGTATGTATGATGATTATGACGGTCATTTAAACCTGGAAGGTTTCCCGAATTAAACCTCGTTTCTGGGCACATACTTAGTGCTACGGTATAAAAATTATGTATTGTGATTAAACCGTTTGTGTTGATGTAAGATGTCTCGAAGAAAACAGGCGAATCCTGCGAAACTAGGTACGTTGTAGCTCATTAACATATTTTTCATTTATAAGCAAATCCACGGAAATCCCTGTCTGCTCGTGGATTTGTGTACAATTAAATTATGTATAACTCTGTTATGACAGTCACGTGATTGTAAAGTTATTTTTTTTAATTCCTACTGCGTTTTTTTTTTAATACATCCAAACATCGGTAATTTTTGTTTATTTGATGTTATGAATGATGTATATTCGTATATATATATTTTTTTGTTGCGGGTGGTTTGTCATGTTGGGCGCCGTTACGCCACTGGAGTGGTGGCAGTGGTGGCAGGAGCAGCATCGAGTACCCAAGAGGCGTCGAGGGCCGGGAGGGACGGTAACGTACAGACGGGGAAATATGCGCTCCCATGACACAATCCCTTGGGAGCCGTATACCTCGCCCGCCAGCTAACTCTCTGCGCTCCGAACTGCCACGTATAAACTACTAATATTACAGTTACGTATTTTGCTCTTAAAATGAGATCCTTCAATTAAAAACAAGCTCCAATTTCTCTTAACATGTTACTTCTTTCAATATTTCATCAAAAACTGTATTCGTTCTTAGCATCGAATAGTGGCACAAAGTTTTTATTGGGGTTGAGGGAGGTCATTCGTGCATTATGATTTCAACTATTGCGAAATATGAGAATATCTATTATATAATAGTAGATCACACAGTAGAACAGGAGTGAGGAGGGATAATGATAAATTTTGCATTTTTTTATATATTGTAATGAAATACACTACTTATTTATTGTTACAGTTAAATGGTATTTATTAATAAGCTTTCAGTGATTTTCTAAATTTGATTACATTTACTTGGTAAAATCAGACTTAAACTTGTTAAATTCATTTCAAATGTAATTTTTCGAGAGTAAGCTTCTGCAGACAATTGTAGAAGGGACGCAGTTAATGCCTTTTGATCATTTGAATCAAGAAATATCTCAGTTGCTACGTGTCCTGATCAATTATTCTGCGTAAATGCAATTTTTTCAAACTTTGATCCAAAAAATTGCCAAATGCTAATCGACACTAACGAGAATAAGAATAAATAGCAAGAATTAAATACATCACAAAAGGCCCCTTGATGACCTGTTGAATTAGGGTACTCCTATGATCAATTTTAGGACATTCCCATGCAACTATTCTGCGTAAATGTAAATTTTTCAAACTTTGATAAAAAAAAGTTGCTAAATGCTAATCGACACTAACGAAAATAAGAATCAATAGCAAGAATCAAATATATCACAAAAAGCCGTTTGATGACCTGTTGAATTAGGGTACTCCTAGGATCCATTTTAGGACATTCCCATGCAATTATTCTGCGTAAATGCATTTTTTTCAAACTTTGATCCAAAAAATCGCCAAATGCTAATCGACACTAACGAGAATAAAAATCAATACCAAGAATCAAATACTTCACAAAAAGCCCTTTGATGATCTGTTGAATTAGGGTACTTTGATGATCTGTTGAAATAGGGTAGGTACTTCAAGGATCCATTTTAGAACCTCTGCTGTTTTTAATATTCATGAATTATCTTACATATTGCCCGAATGATGCATCAATATTATTATTTGCTGAAAACACTACTGTAACGGTAATGTTTTCTGAGGCTGAGCCGCTTGGTTCCATTGTGATAAAGCCTTTGTAATAACTGATAAGATGTTAAACAAATGACGTCTAAAAATTTGTTCATATCTAAAATTTGTCATCAACAACTATCAAGTTACGTACACATGACTTTTTTTAGATTTATTTCTTAATCAAGAAACCTGTAACTAATCATTCCTTTAAACTGGATATTTGATACATTAGTTAAAAAAAAAATTGTTTTTTGGCTTCTGAGATGAGTCTACATGGCCGACTAAAGGTGGATAGGATCGTTGATGAATTCTACACATAGAATCTTGGAATTTTGAATCCGAATTAAATATCTTTCCAAAAAAATCTTCATTCAAAAATGACTGTCCTAGAAGTCAAATTTTGATGTCCAAAAATTAACTTCAAAAGATTACCATGAGTATGTAAATATGTACTGCATTATTGGAGTTCCTTCATATTATCTGTAAATAAAATTTTACTGCCTGTTATCTTATTATTATTGCTCTACAATTCATCAACTGAAGTAGTTCAATGTTGATAATTTAAAACTAGCAATATTCAAGAAAAATATAAAAATTGTCATGTAATACTTTGAAGATTATCCGACTTGAAATTGGTATTATATTTTATTTATAAATAATAAATGATATTCACTGCATGAAATTTTGTGAAAATCATTAAAATTTTCAATAAAATGGGTCACTTCAATATTAGTTTCAGTCGTGTCTCGGCGGATTGTGTAGGAGGATATAGGAAGGTCAGTAGGGACCGAATTTCCCAAGTTGGTGGAATAACGGAATGGCACGGGCAGCGTTCCTCAAACTAATGTCTGCGAAGGTTTCGTTGAAACCTTTCGAATTGATTTAATTCATTATTTAATTACGCCGGAATTTGCGGAGCTGTCGCTTTTGATACTTTGATCGGTGATTCTTCGGGTGGAAGCGGGCGTGCGGCCCTCGGCTGATTGGAGGTGGCGAGAAGTTTGGGAACTTCTGGCGATCCTGGGTATTCTGATGAGGGAGTTGCAGGAGCTGCAGACGTTTGGGAGTTGGGTTTTCCTGGGGGAGCCTAAGCGGAACTTTTAGATAATTAGCCACAATTCCTTGTACAAACGAACATTTTAAATGTGGCTATAATAACGATTTTCCGGGGGGCGGCATTTTGCAGTGACTCATCCGCGCCGATTCAAATTCAACTGAATTTACTTATTAATCAATTTAACATATGAATGTAATTAAACAATGAAGTATTTACCAGAAATAATGTTTTCACTAGCTACAGTTATTTTAATTTGCACGGAGTCGAGGCGGGATACTTCTCTGCTGAATGTCCGTGGAGAGGTAAATTCTTTTAAATAAAATCTACTGGAACGTCGTTTGAACCCACAAGACAGGTGCCAAACCGTTTCACATTACTGTATTTTTAAATAGTATTTTATTTACAAATTATATATTGGCAAAGTTTGCATTAATTAATGTACACTTATATAAGATTTTTTTTGCAATTAACGAAATTCAAATGAACAAATTAATAAATGAATTATGTAAGGTGAATACATGGCGGACCCGAGCGGATATTCCTCGGTCAGAAAAATGTTCCACCCGGGCGGAGAATCGAACCCACTCGACTCGTGATGCAGCAGGTAGATGCTCGTGCTGTTACCACTACACCACCGGGTCGCCCCTAATTTTTAAAATAACAATACAATTTGATTGTTCATAGTCTTAGTAAGACTTCATTTTGCAGAGTCCCGAAACAGGTTGAATATTCACATATTCAAGCTACATTTCGTCTTTATTAAATTTATATATTAAAAAATGTTCTTGTAAAATTAACAAAAAATGCAAAACTTGCACTTTTTTAAGTTTTAATATTTTAAAATCGCTTAAACTGCCGAACGCGTTGTCCGGTTTTGATGATTCTAACGATAAAATGTACCAAATTTATTGTAATTTTAAATTCTACTCAAAAATATATTTTTTGTAATCAAGTTTGATTATTTTAAATTGGGATTTTGATTTTTTTTTTATTGCAGAGCAGCCAAACGTGATGTCTGATTTTGAAGATTCAAATGCGTTGTCCGGTTTTGATGATTCTAACGATGAAATGTACCAAATGTATTGTAATTTAAAATTCGACTCAAATTTTTTTTTTAATCAAAATTTCATATTTTCAAAGTTTGAATATTTTAAATTGTGATTTTGATTTTTTTTAATTACAGAGCAGCCAAACGTGATATCTGATTTTGAAGATTCAAATGCGTTGTGCGGTTTTGTTGATTCTAACAATAAAATGTACCAAATTTATTGTAATTTAAAATTCGACTCAATTTTTTTTGTTTAATCAAAATTTCATGTTTTCAAAGTTTGAATATTTTAAATTGCGATTTTATTTTTTTTTAATTACAGAGCAGCCAAACGTGATGTCTGATTTTGAAGATTCAAATGCGTTGTCCGGTTTTGATGATTTTTTTTAAATCAAAATTTCATGTTTTCAAAGTTTGAATATTTTAAATTGAATTTTTTTTTAAATACAGAGCAGCCAAAAGTGATGTCTGATTTTGAAGATTTAAATGCCAAAACATGGAAAATTTAGTGTGATTTGCATTTTTGTAAAATTCGACCATTTTCAAATCGCAATTTTGATTTTTGAAATTCCACAACTGCCGATTCCAATGATTCTAATGTTAAAATGTGCAAATTTCGTGCAATTTAAAAACTGGTTAATAAATCATTTACGCAAAACGTTTTCAATGTTCAAATATTTTAAATTAGGATTTTTATTTTTTAAATTCAAATGTTAAAAAGTGAAAAATTTAAATCAATTTAAAATCTGGTTAATAAATCGTTTCGTTAATTCAACAAAAATGAAAGGAAAGTAAACTTAGACTTAGATTTAGGATTAGATTTTAATATGTTGCTATTTCTCACCTTAGCGCTTAAATTTCTCAAAAATGGTTCAATCGATATTTCTATTTTTTACAAAACATCAAAATACAACAACTTTTGTAATTAGCAAGTCTGCACTTGTCATAATTTGGCAAAATTCTTAATCTTTTATTTTCGTTGCAATAAATTCGTTTTATTAAACTTGCGCTTAAATTTTTCGAAAATTTGTCAAAGAATGTTTGTATATATACATGAACTTTATTCCAACATACATACATACAAAATATACATATGTTAGAAAGGGCCATCGACCTAGTCCTTCAGCCCACAATGTTTGTATTTTTTCAAAGAACATCAAAATAAAATCAATTTTGAATAATTCTTAAAATAAGAAAATCTGCATTTGCCACAGTTTTGGAAAAATTCATAATCTTTTGTTCTTGCTGCAAAAAATGCTATTGCTCATCTAAGCGCCCAAAATTCTCAAAAATTGATCAATCAATGTTTCTATTTTTTCATAGAACATCAAAATACAACAAATTTTGAATAATTTATGTAATCTGGAAACCTGCACCGGCCATAGTTTTGGCAAAATTCGTAATCTTTTATTTTCGTTGCAATAAATTCGTATTATTAAACTTAAAATTCTCCAAAATTTCTCTAAAATTTGTCAAAGAATTTATTTTTTCAAAGAACATCAAAATATAATCAATTTTGAATAATTCTTAAAATGAGAAAATCTTCATTTGCCACAGTTTTGGAAAAATTCATAATCTTTTGTTCTTGCTGCAAAAAATGCTATTTCTCATCTAAGCGCCCAAAATTCTCTAAAATTGATTAATCGATGTTTCTATTTTTTCATAGAACATCAAAATACAACAAATTTTGAATAATTTGTGTAATCGGGAAACCTGCACCGGCTATAGTTAGCAAAATTCGTAATCTTTTGTTTTCGCTGCAAATAATGCGTTTTATTAAATTTGCGCCTAAATTTCTCGAAAATGTATCAAAGAATGTTTTCATTTTTTCAAAGTACATTAAAATCCAATCAATTTTGAATATTTTTTGTAACGGGCCATAGTTTAGGCAAAATTCATAATATCTTGTCCTCGCTGCAAAAAATGTTATTTCTCATCTTGGCGCTCAAAATTTCTCAAAAATTGATAAATCAATGTTTCTGTTTTTCATAGAAGTTTTAAAGAATCTTTTTTTTCGTTGCAAATAAATACGTTTTATTAAGTTCACGCTAAAATTTCTCGAAAATTTATTAAAGAAAGTTTTCATTTTTTCAAATAACATAAAAATCCAATCAATTTTGAATAATTTTTGTAATGAGCAAACCTGCACATGTCATAGTTTTAGCAAAATTCATAATCTTTTGTTCTTGCTGCAAAAAATGTAATTTCTCGTCTTAGTGCACAAATATCTTAAAAATTGATCAATCGACGTTTCTAATTTTTCATGGAACATCAAAATACAACAAATTTTGAATAACTTTTGTAATGGGCGAGTTTTGAAAAATTTTGGCAATCTTTTCATTTCGTTGCAAAAAATGCGTTTTATTAACCTTGCGCTTAAATTTATTAAAGAATGTTTTAATTTTTTCAAAGAACTTAAAAATCCAGTCAGTTTTGAATAATTTTTGTAATGAGCAAACCTGCACTTGTCATAGTTTTGGCAAAATTCATAATCTTTCGTTCTCGCTGCAAAAAAATGCGGTTTCTCACCTTGGCGCTCAAAATTCCTATTTGTTCCTATTTTTTCGTAGAACATCAAAATACAACTAATTTTAAATAATTTTTGTAATACGCAAGTCTGCACTTGCATAGTTTTGGCAAAATGCGTAATCTGTTATTTTCGTTGCAAAAACGCGTTTTATTAAATTTCTGGAAAATGTATCAAAGAATGTTTTCATTTTTTCAAAGAACGTCAAAATACAATTAATTTTGAATCATTTTTGTAATGGGCAAACCTGCACTTGCCATTATAGAGAATTTGAATGCACTTTTTTCCAACACCTATAATTGTCGTAGGAACTTCATTCTTTAAGTCTTGCATAGGGAATTGATCAAATTTTAATGCCTTTATGGTGGATCGAGTCGACAATTTTTTCCAACTCCGTACACATCCAAAGTTGGACATGTTTTTTTTCAAGGGGTGCTAGAGTGGGGCGGAAGGGGTTACGCTTAAGTTCGCATGCATGACTTTAAAGAAGACACTTCAAAGTTTTTCGCCCTCGAAGATTCATCAAAATTGATTGAAAATACGCGGTTTGAAAATGCTCGAAATTTCACGAATTTCAAGTGTTTCATTTTTTCCCCATATATACCTTGTTTGTATCACAAGTAAGTGGAGATTGTTTGACTATCTTCCCTTTCATTTGGTGCAATAATTGTACTGTTTTAAATAGAAATTGTATCCACGAAACTTAAAATCCCCGCAATATTTATATTTTATATGAAAATTGCATCTGTATCCACGAAACTTAAAATCACCTACTTATCTGAATTCATGCCCACTTTTAAAGTAGTAAAACCCGCAAAATAAAATTGTGATTGTAATCAGTTTCGTCGCGTTTGGTCAAAAAATGCAATCGCGTCCCACCGATGAATCATTAAAATTGTAGTTTAATATGGCTCAAATAAAAGAGCCAATCTGGATTCAATATAGCCGTCCAATATTCATAAAAAGCCCTATAAAACAGGTCAAGTCCGCCCTCTAAATAACACAATAACTCCGATGTGGGTTAATTTGGTAAATAACTTACGATACGTTTAAACTCACAATTATTCAGGGAGGTCCAGGTAAACTCTTGGGTTTGAACGTTTTGGTTCTTACGCCTTACTCTGTATTTCCGTCCGGCCTCGCACGAATTGGTTTAGCATTTTAAGCAAGACCAATCCATGCACTAACTACAACCAATACACCGAACGAGATCAATTGAAATGTATACATATTTAGATTGTGAAGCCCTGCGGGGAATTGGATGCAGATTCATTATTTGTTGGATCTCGTGAGTATACAAGCACTTTTTCCTTGATAGGTGCATGTTATTTTTAACTAACCTTTTTTTTAATATCAATAATCAGTGCCATTTTATGCTAAAAGCATCAAAACTAGTTGTTTCAACACAAGAATTTATGTTTATGGAGCTTCGTATCGAACTTGTAGTGTATCAGTAGTGTGATTTAATTTCAAGTTGATTTACTTCATTAATTTTCATCTTTTTAAACGAGTTATATTACATTGATACGATTTCAGACTAATATAGTTTTGTCCAGAAAACTGTGCGCGGTGTAAGTTTAAAGTATTTTAATATGGTTAACGATATCCGGGGACTGTTAGCAGCGTTTGCATATCAATATGTGAAACGGATGATGCCGATGTGTTTTGTTTCTTAATGCATAAGCTCGTCTTTACATTATTGCTTCCATCCATCAGATACTCAGGACCTGTCTCGAAATCGTAATTCCCAAACCGACGTCTTAACATCCGCGAATCCACCTTTTAGAGTATTATGCACATATATCATCGGTAGCCTATTGTAGAGGGGTTGACTGAGGGGAAGATGTTATTCTATATGATTTTACTCGGTAAATTATTATTCACCCTAAAGTATGTGTTAAATTTAACTTACAAATAGCGAAATTTAAATTTGCGTGCTAATTATTAATTGGGGGCCGTCCATCGGAGATTTTTTAACAAGGGTCGGATATTTTGAATTGGAGTGGAATCTGAGGCGCCTCATAAATATGTGAACAGGGGCGGGCTGAAAGTGTTCAATTATTGATATTTTTGCATATTCGCCATACGCGGAAATTAAAAATTGCAACAATTAATAATAAATCGTATATATGGACTAAAACAAAAAATAAATTGGAAAGTCCGATCGCTTTCAAATATGCATGTATCGAAATAGTTGCAGCTTTACGACTCGAATACTTATTATTCGGTGAATAAATCGTTTCACAAAATATAATTGTGCGGATCGTGTAAAATCCGATAACTTTTCACTCAAATTTATTTGAATATGTGAATGTATGACGTGAACGTGTATTTGTTGATATTGGTCGATGGAAAAAGAGCAGGGGGTTATCGAAAATTCTTTCAATCGCACCTTGAGTATTCCACACTGATATGAAAACAGAATGGAAATTATTTTATTATTTCTTCTATTCTAAAATTCAGTCTCCGGGCTTTCAAGACTCTCCAGAGGTTACGTATTACTGCCGCGCATTTGCCTACATAAATTTAACCTATCTTATTATCCTCGCACTCCCGAAGTATGAATTTATCGGAAATTTTAGAGGGCGATAGTTCATTTTTAAGTAAAACCGGGGTGGATTTGGGGCGGCAATTATTTATCAAATCCTAATAGGGATAGGTGTAACGGGAATGATATTTCGCAAAGTCTTCTCTATAATTTAATAGGAATCTGGCCCAGAAAAGCACATTAGGTGGCGTTGTAAGGCTCGCAGTTATGAGAATTTAAATACATGCCACTATCATTTTATAGCTCCTTAGAGGGTAACTGGCCCTTCGAAAGATGTATATTACATGTATATGGACTTAAAAGGTTTAGTCGAATCGTATATTTATGGATTAAATAAAACTGAATCGCTTGCATGGAGGGATTTAATAAATAGGGTTGTATTTATTATCGTCGCTGGCAAAAATAATGTATCGCGATATAATTTGGAGATCGGGGCTGGAGCTAGAGGGTTATAAGCGTTATAAATAATGAGTGTGTAATTGTAGAGAAAGTAGAGCAAGTCTTTGCAACCACCAGTCAGGTAACTAAATAATACACAAGATAAAGCGAGCAAAAGCACCGGCAGACGAGACTTAGCTTAGCATGAAAATAAGTTAGCAAAGGGATTGGAAGATTGCGCTGTGGGCCCGTCGGGACCTACATAAGAAATGAGATAAAGTAACCGACGAGGAACGGTGGCAAAATTGTCATATTTCCATCTTCGTCTAATTAGCATTCTTGAAGTAGTCATTTCGCAAGGTTGAAGTCTGGTCCCGCTCTGAGGGCCCAAGGGACTTCCCGGCTGCAACATTTGGCGTCACCTCAATTTACTGCCATATGCGATACTAATTTACCATCTTTAAATATTAATTACCGCGTTTAATGGTGCACATACAATTATATAAATTATAAATCCAGATGATGTTCCGTATCATTCCTGAAATCTGGAAGCATAACTTGTGCGCAAACCAATAATAATCATGTAGCGGGGAATATGACAAAGTTGTAGCAGGTTTGGGGCGCATATCTGTTAGTCAATGTGATTAATGGGATGTTCCTGAGGGAATATATACCCCGCTTCCCGCGCGCCCCGCTCACCCTCTCACGGCCTCATGCGACAGACGCCCCTAAGGGATCCGATATAACCCGCGGGTTCGGCCTCAACTCGCCCTTCGATACCGCAACTCAGTCGGGTCATGAAAGGTACATATCTGTCATGTTCTATGTTCCATGTCCTGCTTTTCGTTTAAAAAAAAAAACAACCATTTTATCTGTAAATCTATTCCGACGAATGTAATTACAAATGTATCAATTAGAGAATAGAAAACTGATTATTCCCGAATGCAAGATTTATTGATTATAAAATCCCGACCGCCAAACTACAAATACAATTAGTTGTAATAATAAATTTTATTGGTTGTTTCGTTTTGTATTTTCTACTCGTTGATTATGTATTCATAATACAATAGACAAGTTACGGTGCGAGTAGATTCAATTTTAGTTAATATTGAATAATTGTAAAACCGTGTGTTGTTCTTAGTAAAATAATGGTAACTCATTTGAAGAGTGAACCGTTTGAAAACCACGGTGAAAGTTCAAAGGAATATGCGGGAAACATTGTCATCAACAAATACATTTCGAGTTACTGCGCATATCTAGCTAGATCTCATGGGACTCGCTTGGAATACCTCCGTGGCCCTGGCAGCGCACGGCATATGTTCACATGTATCCACGCCAGCGCCAAAAACTCTGATTAGTTAAACTCCCTTGGGATCCACAAGCAGAGTGCTACGCTCCCACCTTTAAAACCGTCTCTTTCACCTTCGCAACTTTGCTGTTATCACGTTTTCAAACTAAATAGAAAAAATGTACGCACACGTGTACGTTTTATACTAATTTCATATCATATACCACAGTCACCCTAATAGTTCCATAACGAACGTCAGAATTCATCTATATAAAAGTGATAAGTGAAGAGGAAATAAAAAGCGTCGCATTTTCAGAATCCTCTAAGGGCTCAGCGTCTAGGTCAACTTGGCCCGCGTGACATCCACAATACTTAATTAGATCCCACGGGATTTCCACACTTCTTTGCCGTCGCGTATATCTATATATACAACAAATGTGCCGATTATCGATTATGCAATTAAATAATTTCTTTTTTAAAGTATGTAGGGTTAAACGAGGAAGGCACTTTAGCACTGAATAATGTAAACGTGGTGCAGGTGAAAAGTAAGCTTTAGTTGATCAAACAGCAAAGCTGAAGCTGCCAACAGGCCGGGTCACTCGGGACATAGAGGTTCGATTTCCCAAAGGATTGCATTAATTTTCTGCCGCCTTGCGCATACTGTGCTCCGGGGAATTCATGCTCGGGCTTCGTTTGTCCCTAAGGACACACTACGTCATAACTTATTCTTTTCCCTTTATAAAATGTTACATATTGCACCATCCCAGGTATGCGCGGAAACTCTCGCAGACATAAATACTTAATTAATTAACTATAAATATAAAACGCCCGAAGTTTCAAGCTCACGTCGATGCGAACATCGAAAGTCTCCGGTAATTCAATTTACATATCAAATACCGCTGTATTATCAAATAAACTTGCGAGCGTATCCGATGCATTTGCACGTTACAAAAATAGAAATCAATAGTGTAAAATTATTAAAAGTGGTTACATCAGGAAATAAAAGGTGAGGCATGAACTTAGATAAAACAGACTTCGGTGGCACTATGTGGGAGAGATCCATCCCTAGGGTATAGTTCGATTGTAATGGCTCGCAGAGAACATTTCCTACCAATATTATATGTCTCTTGAAACTACTACCCTACAGCACCTGACGCCATGGGTGATACCTAATGATAGACATTGAACAATGATTTTCACACCGCGCTCAGGTAGATCTACATTACTCGTATAAATATTTTAACTTCAAATCTCTAGAATATTTGCCTTTGCATCAATCATTGTTGAAGTGATAGCTTCAATCTTCGAATTATATAATTGTTTTGATTATAAAAAAACCCTTCCTTCCTCTTCCTCTCGAAACTATAAACGAAGTACTGCAAATCCTTGAATTGGCTGTACCTCGTTTATAGTTTCGAGAGAGAACTAGTCGAGCGACCAATGATGACCAAAGAAATGTTTCCGACAATGAAAATATTTAGCTTAAGATGGAGACCATTTTCAATGATAATTTTTTTTTTGTATTTATAAAATTAAATTAAATTTTGTATTTATTTGCAGGTGAATCGGATACCAACACTAACGCTGACAACATGGACGAGGAGGATGTACAGCCGAAAGAAGCCTCCTCGGAGGAGTACAAATTAAACGACTACAAGGAATGCACGCAGAGAATAATTGACATATTTAAAACAGAAAACAACGAGCCGACAAATGATGACGACGACGTCGATCTAGACCTGAAAGATGAAGATAAGGACGAGCTCGACGACGACGAGGATGATGACGAAGATGAGGGCAGCGTACTAAACGGTAATTTAAAAGTATCCCTGGAAATCGGCTTGACAGCTTTTGCAGGGATATTCAAAATCCGCATGAATTTTATATAATTTCAGTATAAACCTGTCAAGAAGGGCTCCTCTACTAGGGGCAGACGAAAATGATGTTTTTGTGCTCGCTGTTTATGGGGAGTCCAGAAGCATTCTGCCAGTCATAAATTGATAAGCATGACAATGACGTACCCAGCTAGTTGGAATAAACTCTGGGACATCCTGAATTTTTAATTAGACATCACGAACCTCTTTCCCCGTTTCCAGATTTACGACAATTTACCTCGGCCGCTCGGCTGCCTGGGGGCAGTTATTTAAATAGATTTTAGGCTAATTCGCAAATAAACGGATTGTCATTCCGTACACAAATGTTCTAAATAAAAACCGTGTTTTAAGTTATTATCTGCAGAACTGTATCACAACCGTCAAACGTACACCCTATGCCAGTCCCATGGCTCTTATAATATATACAGTGTAGCATTTAAATCGATTCTGTTGTTCGTATTTCAGTTTGAAATGTAGTATGTCACAAAGTTTCAATTAAATCAGGCAAAAGCTTGGAGGGAATGGCGTGCGCCGGACATAACAACATTTTACACTTAACATGTCCGCGAATTTTCAAACTCATGCATTGTCTGCTTACGTCACGTGGTCCAATGTTTATAATTAACCAAACTAATGCAGTTTTGCGCGCTCCGTGTTCACTCCTAGTTTTTAGGTACCTGTACATATCCGAGCGGATTTAACGATATCACCGCATTTATATTACTCTATGCGTACTACATACACCAGAAGACAATAAAAGGTGTGCGAATTCCCTGCGGGAAACCCTTCACAATCTGTCTAAAGTTGAAAAATATATGCTATAAATGTTTTAGAAGTTCTAAAGCGCCCGACTAAAAGCCGTGATTAGTGTACTCGGACACTCAAATTTACAATATTCAAATGTAATTAATTATAAATAACTCGAAATTTAGTTTAAAATTACGGGAAATGCGGAAGTGATTAAATATTAATAATTAAATTCTGACGGAAAATAAATCTATACATTTAAAGTCAGTCTTATACACGAAATAGAATTAATAATTCAGAAACTGGGGAAAATAATATTTACCTAATGGAATGTTTCAAAAATGCAACTATTATGGTTTAGACAAATTTTAACGAAAAATGATAATATGATAAAAATTGCGCTACAGTAGTGTTTTTCAACTTTTATCTGAAAAATCCGTATTTGGGTGTCATTTGGTTGGGGCGAATACATTTTAAATACCAGCCTGCAGAGATAGCTCAAATCGCCTAAAATTTGATCAAGATTGTCTTTCGAAATTATAACCAAATGTTATTAAACTTTGCTAAGATCAAAAAAAGTTGCGTTGAATTTGCATAAAAGTTTTTAACACACAAAATTCTCTACATTTTGAAAATTAAATAATTTATCTCAACTTGAAACATTTAGAATTTTGGCAATTTCTATTATCTCGACATGAATATGTTTAATACCATTTAAAACACACTGAATCCTCTACTTTTTAACATATAAAATATCATAATCCAAAAATGCGTTTAACATCTCGGAAATTTTTAAAAATTAAAAACGAGTGTTTGTTAACTTTGATCTTGGAAATCATTGGCTCGGCACGATTATCTCTTGATAGTTTTTTAAACACACTTAATTCGCTATATTTTGGCATTTAAATCATCAAAATAAAATACCGCGTTTGCAAATTAAACAATTTTTCTAAATTCAAAACTTGATTTTGTTGAATGGAAAAATTTGGATTTTACCAATACATGAATATATTTACCACCACTTAAAACACTCGAAAATTCTCTACTTTTTAATGTACAAAATATTATAATCATAAATTTAAAACGCGTTTGCAAATTAAACAATTTTTCTAAATTCAAAACTTGATTTTGTTGAATGGAAAAATTTGGATTTTACCAATACATGAATATATTTACCACCACTTAAAACACTCGAAAATTCTCTACTTTTTAATGTACAAAATATTATAATCATAAATTTAAAACGCAATTTTTTTTTCTTTCGACTGAAAAACCAAATTTTAGCAATTTCCATTAATTGGACATGCATATTTCCTAATACTTTTTTCTAGCACACTAAATTCGTTATATTTTGACATTTAAATTTTCAAAATCAAATAACGCGTTCGGGAGTTAAGCAATTTTTCAAAATCAAAACCGCGATTTTTTTTCTTTCAACTTTGAAAAACCGAATTTTAGCAATTTTCATTGATTGGACATGAATATTTCCTAATACTTTTTCCGAGCACACTAAATTCGTCATATTTTGACATTTAAATTTTCAAAATCGAATAACGCGTTCGGGAGTTGAGCAATTTTTCAAAATCAAAAACGCGATTTTTTGATGTTGGATTTTAGCAACTTTCATTGTCTTTACATGAATACATTTAACACCACTTAAAACACTCTAAAATTCTCTACTTTTTAACATACAAAATATCATAATCAAAACATGCGGAAAATCCAAAACGCGAATTGTTTTCTTTCAACTTTGAAAAACCGAATTTTAGCAATTTTCATTGATTGGACATGAATATTTCCTAATACTTTTTCCGAGCACACTAAATTCGTCATATTTTGACATTTAAATTTTGAAAATCAAATAACGCGTTCGGGAGTTGAGTAATTTTTCAAAATCAAAAACGCGATGTTGTTGATGTTGGATTTTAGCAATTTTCATTGTCTTTACATGAATATATTTAATACCACTTAAAATACGCTAAAATTCTCTACTTTTTAACATACAAAATATCATAATCAAAACATGCGGCAATTTAAAAAAAATTAAAACACGATTTTTTTTCTTTCGACTTTGAAAAACCGAATTTTAGCAATTTTCATTGATTGGACATGCATATATCCTAATACTTTTTTTGAGCACACTAAATTCGTTATATTTTGACATTTCGAATAACGCGTTCGGGAGTTAAGCAATTTTTCAAAATCAAAAACGCGATTTTGTTAATGTTGGATTTTAGCAATTTTCATTGTCTTTACATGAATATATTTAACACCACTTAAAACACTCGAAAATTATTTACTTTTTAACATACAAAATATCATAATCAAGACATGCGGCAATTTAAAAAATTTAAAACGCGAATTTTTTTCTTCCAACTTTGAAAAACCGAATTTTAACAATTTTCATTGATTGGACATGCATATTTCCTAATACTTTTTTTGAGCACACTAAATTTGTTATATTTTGACATTTTGAATAACGCGTTCGGGAGTTAAGCAATTTTTCAAAATCTAAAACGCGATTTTGTTAATGTTGGATTTTAGCAATTTTCATTGTCTTTACATGAATATATTTAACACCACTTAAAACACTCGAAAATTATTTACTTTTTAACATACAAAATATCATAATCAAAACATGCGGCAATTTAAAAAATTTAAAACGCGAATTTTTTCTTCCAACTTTGAAAAACCGAATTTTAACAATTTTCATTGATTGGACATGCATATTTCCTAATACTTTTTTTGAGCGCACTAAATTCGTTATATTTTGACATTTTGAATAACGCGTTCGGGAGTTAAGCAATTTTTCAGAATCAAAAACGCGATTTTGTTAATGTTGGATTTTAGCAATTTTCATTGTCTTTACATGAATATATTTAACACCACTTAAAACACTCGAAAATTATTTACTTTTTAACATACAAAATATCATAATCAAAACATGCGGCAATTTAAAAAATTTAAAACGCGAATTTTTTTCTTTCAACTTTGAAAAACCGAATTTTAACAATTTTCATTGATTGGACATGCATATTTCCTAATACTTTTTTTGAGCACACTAAATTCGTTATATTTTGACATTTTGAATAACGCGTTCGGGAGTTAAGCAATTTTTCAAAATCAAAAACGCGATTTTGTTAATGTTGGATTTTAGCAATTTTCATTGTCTTTACATGAATATATTTACCACCACTTAAAACACTCGAAAATTATCTACTTTTTAATATACAAAATATCATAATCAAAACATGCGGCAATTTAAAAAAAATTGAAACGCGAATTTTTTTGTTCCAACTTTGAAAAACCGAATTTTAACAATTGTCATTGATTAGACATGCATATTTCCTAATACTTTTTTTGAGCGCACTAAATTCGTTATATTTTGATATTTCGAATAACGCGTTCGGGAGTTAAGCAATTTTTCAAAATTAAAAACGCGATTTTGTTGATGTTGGATTTTAGCAATTTTCATTGTCTTTATATGAATATATTTAACACCACTTAAAACACTCGAAAATTATCTACTTTTTAACATACAAAATATCATAATCAAAACATGCGGCAATTGAAAAAATTTAAAACGCGAATTTTTTTCTTTCAACTTTGAAAAACCGAATTTTAGCAATTTTCATTGATTGGACATGCATCTTTTCTAATACCTTTTGCGAGTACACTAAATTCGTCATATTTTGACATTTAAATTTTGAAAATCAAATAACGCGTTCGGGAGTTGAGCATTTTTCAAAATCAAAAACGCGATTTTGTTGATGATGGTTCAGATTTTGTCAATGAATATTTTTTTATACTTTCTTAAAACACACTAAATTTTCAATCAAATTTGAATCAAGAAATGCTTTTAACGCCTCGGCAATTTATAAAAATCGAAACACGAATTTGTTGCCGTTAAATTTGAAGGATTTTGGCAGTTTTCGTTAACTCATTATGTATATTTCTTCTTACCTAAAAATAAAATAAATTATTTATATTTTAACAAATAAATCATCATAATCGAAAACACGTTCACTACCTCAGAATTATTATTTTAATCAAAACCGTGATTTGTTTTACTATGAATTTGGAAAATTTCAGATTTTATCAATGCTCATTGATTTGACAATTTTTTTAAACACATCAAAAGCACACTAAATTAAAATCATCAATATCAAATAACGAGTTCTGATTGCCCTTAAATAAACCAATCGAGTAACCGTTGGATAGAAAAAACGATTAGGGCGATATCTATCGTCGAAAATGTTACAACGTTTTGAAATTATTTATATTTATCGGCGATAGATGTCGCCCTAATTGTTTTTCTATCCAATACAAATCAAATTATGTATTGAAACAACTATTAGTAAAACTACATGTTTCATCATTTAAGAAATTCCAAATTAACGTTTTCCATTATAACGTGGAATGATGTTAATTGATTTTTGAAATGTAGAAGTAATGCACACTTCGCCCTTTTGACACATACATTTAAACGAGGTCTAAATTAAAGCGGGCCTTAGGCCAGGGCCTCGTGGGTCCATGCAATAAAACGGCCCTGACTATAAAATATGCATACTTCCGGCACTCAAATAAAACATCTTTCTTGTACAACAACATTCCTAAAAACGGTTATGTGGTAATAACAAAAACTGCCCGGTAGTGTCTTGGCAGGCAGCAGCTTGACCTTTATTTGGATAAGTAACGCGTAAGATAATACGAGGATAAATAATAAAGCAGCACGGATAACAAACGCATATACCAGAGAGCGCAACGGTGGTGCATTCTTTTCCTCTCTTCCGGAGAAAGATGTGTTTTATCTGGAGAGCAGTTCAGTCACATTTCGGATTGCGACTGAATAATTGAAGAGCTCATATCTGGAAATTGTGTAGGCTGATTTCAGTTCACGCATGAGTCTGCAATCAACACGTGCAAGAGACCACAAATCACATTCTCTCTTAGCCATGAATCATGCACACCCGGCTTTTCCTTAGGAGGCGCTTTGTATTTCAATTCTTCCCGGACGGAAAGGGCCAGGCCGGAGCCCAAATTAATCGCGTTGAATAATTAATTTTTTTGATTCGTTCTCGCGGAGGATTCATTTTTTGTGGGAAGCGAATCTAAGTGCGGCCACGGAGCACCCATTGAGGAACAACCATCGTCGGCGCTCGATTTATTTGCTGTCATGCTCGCAGCAATCGCAGCAACCTGCTGAGGACTTTTGCCCCCTGTAACAGACGCCCTTCTGTGCTGGGCTCTGCTCTATACGGCTTTATACGGATGTCCACAGGGAGTGCATTATTCATTCAAGCCAAACCATTACAATCTTATCATAAATCTCAAATTTTCAGTTCGTGCCTAAAATTATAGTACGAAGTATACAACATATATTAAAAACATTACATTTCGGGATTTGAAAATGAAAATTAATATTGCGTAACTAGACAAAGCATACTTTTAATTTTAGCGCTTCTACATCCATTGTAGTGATAAATAGTTAATTTTTAGCACCTTGTTACACAGACAACTATTTTTAGAGGGTGAGTTATTACACATTAATTTCGACAGAAAATAGTTCGAAAGTTAATCGAGAGTAATTTGTTCGAATGCTTATTTATTAACTCAGAATGTGTTCGAATGGAAAATTTATTGTTCAAATTATTCATTTAATTGCGGTAAGAAAATATTTTGGTACATAAATTTCCGAAAAAGAATTAAGTGCGGCCGAAGTACGATTTATACCGGGTGCGCAGAAAGTCCGGCAAGCCCGGGGGTAGGTTTAAAAAAAAAAGGTTTGGTATAAAAGTTGCTTGGTTACGAGTTACGAAATCTTTGGATACTAAACCATCCCTCACCCCCCTTCGCGAGGGGTGGGGGTGACTTTAAAATTTTAAATAGCAACCCCATTTTTCTCTACGGATTCAGATTTTTGTGGACAAAATATCAATCTTTTGTCTGAAATTTTTTTTTATCCGAAACCTCCCTCACCCTACAGATTCTGACCTTTTATTAACGTTTTCATGCCTCAGTGGCGGCTCGTGAAACAAGTTGATGGTAGAGCCACCTATACAATATACCCGCTCCTCCTTTTTTGAAGAAAGCAAGAAGGATTTATCTTCTTTTTATCTAGACCAAAGTAACTGACGAAAAAGTGTTTTAAGAATTAATTAAAAATTCTTGAAACTACAGGTAGTGCCATGGCTCCTTGGCTCTATATAACGAGCCGCCCCTGGCCTCGATGACGATCTAAACTTTTGAGACAAATTATGCTCAGTTATTAGTTTGAAGTCGTTTGTCGCTTTGAAATTTTAAATAGCAACCCCCATTTTTTTCGCTGGATTCAGATTTCTGGGGAAAAAATATTAATAATAATCTTTATTCACAAAATAATGTACATGGAAAACTGTTTCATATTACATTATGAAGAATACGTCAAATAATCAAAATTTTTTCATCCGAAACCCCCCTCGAGAATCAAATCCCAAATCGCCGTTTTGCAAGATTTGGTTAGATTTGGGCAGGGTGAAAAATTGAAAAATCATCCGAAACATTTTCGGATAATTTCCTACTTTTTGATTTTAGATTTGTATTTTATTCTGAAATTAACCGCTTTAATGGGTATTTAAACGCACTTTAAGGGGAAAAATGGATGAAATTGTATTGTATAATACAGTGCGATCGAATAAAAAATTGGTCAAAGTTGACCATGAGCCAAAATAAGTACATCTTTTTCTAAAATTATTCGCAAGTGTGACGTATATTGATATTTTCAAATTTTGGAATCAAGGAAATACATGCGGCTTTTTGTTCTTGACTGACTTGAACTAATTTTTTATTCGATCTCGCTGTATTATTACAGTACATTTTCTATATATACAAACATCTTTATTTAAGAATTGATACAATTATATATACATACATATAAAAATTTATGGTTTTCCGCAATTCTTAATTGGCTATCGACCGGAGGTCTTTCAGCCAGTACATTTTCTATTTATTCGGAATTTCGATATGAAAGTGCCCCCCCTGTAAAAATTTCTACATACATAATATTTATTAGCAGCATTTTAACATGATTACATTTTTGCATTCTTCATATAAACAATAGTGTCGCATGGTCTGAAATTTTTAATTATCATTTATTGCGTATTTTAAGGAGCCGATATCAATAAATTAAATAATACAGTTGAACCTCGATTGCCGGATAATTGAAAAGCATGAATAATCCAAACATCTCGTTTCTCATTTTTAAATTGCATAATTTATTTGGACAAATGTGTACGTACAAGCGAAAGGAACAAAGCGAACGTGGTAATCAATAAAAAAAAAATGAAATATATGCACATGTGCATACACATATGCATCATTCACTTGAGAAATTCTATTTTTATGATTCGTATATTTTAACCCGAATTAGTTTAATACGATGCGGTAGAAAATTTTAACCGAAATATTTCGAGAGGGAGTAGTGCAGCCTCCTCTACGAAAATCCACGAGCCGCCGCTGCTTTAATGTTATTACTCCATCAAAATATCCAATGAGAAAATTTATTACAGACTTGCGTCACAGTCATTTTCATCACCGTCATCACTACTATTTTCGGAACTATTTGTAGAAGTTATTTAGATAATCATCATCAATCAAAGTCTGCTATGGTTTTTCTTCGCGATTACATTCTATCAATTTTTATATTTCTTCTTTGCCCGTCTTCCAAAGCAATTTTTGAGACTATAGATATTTTTTTTTACATATATGTTTTGAATCACATGCGTGATCAACTCTGATCAGTCCCGAAAATCAAATGGGGAGTGAAGACATTACTAGGGAATTAAGAAAGGGAGTTTTCATGAATTTTAGGGATTGCACAGGGATTGGCCCAAAGGATTGGATACACCCTTCGGTGGGGTAATTGTTAGACTATAGATCCTTTTTTTTTAATTTACCATCATCAATCTTCAACTGTATCTTTTAAGGTCATTATTTTATAAAATGCTTTTTTAATGTTAGTTTTCTTCACTCCATTCCGGGCACGAGTTACAGCATAAATTGCATCTTTCATATTCAAAGATTTTCAAAACTCCACAAAGTTATTTTCCCCCCACAATATCGGATCTTCCCTATGAAGTTTCTTCATGATGTATATTCACTTCATTCCAGGCATGAGCTGCAGCATATATTACATCTTTCATATTCAAAGATTTTGAAAATTTCATAATGTTATCTTTCCCCAACAGTATCGGATCTTCCCTATAAAGTTTCTTCATGATGTATATTCACTCCATTCGAGGCACGAGCTGCAGCATAAATTGCATCTTTCATATTCAAAAATTTTCAAAATTCCATAATGTTATCTTCCCCCAACTGTATCGGATCTTCCCTATAAAGTTTCTTCATGATGTATAGTTACTCCATTCGAGGCACGAGTTGCAGCATCAATTGCATCTTTCATATTCAGAGATTTTCAAAATCCCGTAATGTTTTCTCCTGGGGGGAGGGGGGGGGGGGGCGTCATTTTTCTGTTTGATTAATACTGACATGTTTAATTTAGTTACAATAATGTATACCGCAACTCTCGTATTTGTTTCAAAAGACCAATGACGCCAAAGTGATTTCTTATAACTGTGCTTTATAATGCTCAAGGGATATCACCACAGTAGTTTGTGCAAACTGACTTTTAAAACTAAAATCAATTTGTCTTGAAAAATGTGAATGGTGCGCGATCCGGAG
Organism: Ocypus olens; assembly: GCA_910593695.2. Lineage (NCBI taxonomy): Eukaryota > Metazoa > Arthropoda > Insecta > Coleoptera > Staphylinidae > Ocypus > Ocypus olens. The sequence continues at coordinate 2,183,198 of OU343057.1, read as the reverse complement.
ATGTGGCGCGTGTATGATGTTCAGGTAGCCGCGGTGCAACAAATGCAGTGAATTTCTTCGATTTAATGCAATAAATAGAACGGAATAGGACTGACAGAGATATCGACGAGAAGCTCTATGCGATGCGGTGCAAAATGGCAAAATGAAATTGCATCAAATAAAACTAGGCACGTGATCGCATTAGTGCACCTGCTTGGAGCAGCCAGCGGCGCTTTGAGGAACCAGGAAATTTGAGAAAAATTGCAATCGCTCCGTGGTTGCTCACTTTCCGTTCAGTTGCTCAGCGGAGACGTGGAGGAAATCGTTAATATTTTTTATGGGGCATGTTTATTGGTTTTATCACAATTGAGCTAAGTGTATAGGTATCCCAGCATGACGACGACGACGGCTGACGGTGGCTGACGGCGGCTGACGGCGCCTACCGCGGCGTCGATAGCGTCGGACAATTGCACAACGCCCAACCCGAGCAATAGGCGCCCAGGGACCAGTTACAAGGCACCAGTAATGCATTGAATTAGACAGTAATACAACAGCGGCCCGATTGCTCCCGATGGACCTCGGGTAGCACCGATCTGGGCCCACCGAGTCTGCCGCCTTCATAAACTCAGAATTATTTGTTTTTAAAGCTTTCCTGTAATTGAGAAAACTAACTTCATCCTAATATAAGAGATCACCGCTGCTGCTGACCAACAATACTAAACTTAAATGAATTAATATGTTTACTCAACCCAACTGTATCGATTATTTTTATATTCTATTTTACACAATTTTACGCTCACTACATACATTTAGTTTACAGATAGTGCGTATAATAAAGTAAAGTACATTATGATAAGAGAATAATTTTTTTTGTAGAAAAAGGTTGTAGTGCAATTTTTAGTACTCCGTTATATATTATATTTCTCAATAATATAAACTACCAATACGTAAACATTCAACCAATTAATTATAGTAAGTATATAATTTGTTTAAGGGTTTCAGAATATCTGGATTTTCTGTCCTTCATTTCAATGATTTATGTTTATTTTCAAATACTACGAATTACTAAAATTTAAAAAAAAACTTCATATTATAAATGGTAAGACTTATATTGCAGCTATCACAAGTCGTTAAACCTTTTTATTGTAATGCAAAAAATAATAAGAGATGGATGGCGGCACCCTTAGGAGGCTATTAATGCCACTTGAAATAAACATGTATAGAAAATATAATCAAAGAATCATGAGAAAACCAGATTTAAAAATATCGATTGTTCCTCTCTAATTATGCTGTTTCAAACCATATATATTTATATATATATATATATATATATATATATATATATATAAATGTGTGTGTGTGTGAAATTTCGTTTACTTTAATAAAAACATTGAAAAGTCCCGTCTGAGGTGTCATAGCCATAAGTACATATTCGCTGTGTGCGAAACAAAACTTTAGTGCTGTTTTGTGGCAATATCGGCTTCAGTGGGACCATTGAGGCATTGTTTCCTAACAATAACACTGCGCCTTACAAGCCGCTATAAGTAGATACCGACTCCTTGCGGCCCCCGTCGCCACCTTCGCAGATCGCACACCGTGCAATCCGTAGGGCCCGAAAATTGCGAATAATTCATTGGGAGTGAAAATTTAAAAACAGTAAATGCGACACGTTGTTTATAGCGCACGGGAACGAAGGTATCAAGGGCGGCGGTGCGAATCGACGGGAGCCGTGGATGCTGGGGACCGGTAAAGAGTTCCAACTCTTAAATCTCAATTCACAAAAGAAAATTCAACCCCTAACCCCTACGGTGGCCGAGGAACAATCGAACAATTCAAATGCGGCCCGAGTTGGCCCAAAAGAAAAGGCTGCACTGAAGCTCTAATTACTAACATCCGTATTCCTCAGGTTAATTCTGAAGGTAGAAAACATTAGCAGCAGCATTATGGGTGTTTGGAGGGCTATTCGGACCTGTTATAGTCGCAACGGGATCGGCCGCCCGACCCGAGCAATCAAAAACACGCCAGATTTCTGAAAAAAGCTTATAGCACTATGTGGAGACGGTTAAATGGGGAATTAAAAGTTACCGTATTGCGGCTAGAGGTTCACTTGCCGACCATACACAATTTCTTATAAATCTTCCGTTCTCCTCTGTGGCATCAGGCATTACCCACACCGGACATACGACTGCCGCTTACACCGCTGCTACTGCCATTACACCCCCGGCCCCTATCATGTTACCCAACTATTAGTCTGGATTGACATCTCAATGAACTCCGTCTGGATTGTGGGAGTTTTATTTGGGAGATTTTTATTGAACATCATAATTAAAAATAAAGTATACCACACACCCGCGTACGAAAATATCCAATTACCGATGAGGAACTTAATACGTTCGAGCCAACAATATCAAAAAGTACAAATTTATTTCAAGCTGGGTTACCGCACATCCGTGCGTTACAAACAAAAAACCGATAACACAAATGTATTAGATATCTTACCTTTTTTATTCGAAACTTTTATGAACCCAAAATGGTTAAAACAATTTATTACTAAATATATACAGGTTCTTAAGATTTTTAGATATCAAGCATTTACTTAAATGACTATCAGAATGTACCACAATTATTCAGAAGTTGCACGCTCTAAAATTTGCAATTTAAAAAATTACTACCCCACAGCAAAACAACTGCAATTTCAACACTTAAAAAAATACTGTAAAATGGTTTGGTTATTTTTTTAAAGAACATAAAATTACCTAGATTTTGACGTTTCAATTACAAAAATCCGTCGTAGCATTCAAATGTTACGCGCTTATAAAATTTGGATTTTCAGAAAATGCCAAGTCACAGCGAAAAAAATGCAGTTTTAAAACTTTCAAAGAAATTACTACAAAGTGTTTGAATGCTTTTAAAGAACGTAAAATTCGTTATATTTTGATGTTTGAATTGCAAAAATTTGTCGAAGGAATCAAATGTTACGCGCTTATAAAATTTGGATTTTCAGAAATTGCCAAGTCACAGCAAAAAAATGCAATTTCAAAACTTTTAAAGAAATTACTACAAAGTATTTGAATGCTTTTTAAAGAACGTAAAGATTCGTTATATTTTGATGTTTGAATTGCAAAAATTTGTCGGAGGATTCAAATGTTACGCGCTTATAAAATTTGGATTTTCAGAAATTGCCAAGTCACAGCGAAATAAATGCAGTTTCAAAACTTTCAAAGAAATTACTACAAAGTGTTTAAATGCTTTTTAAAGAACGTAAAATTCGTTATATTTTGATGTTTGAATTGCAAAAAATTGTCGGAGGATTCAAATGTTACGCGCTTATAAAATTTGGATTTTCAGAAATTGTTACCTCACAGGGAACAAAATGCAATTTCAAAACTTTCAAAGAAATTACTACAAAGTGTTTAAATGCTTTTTAAAGAACATAAAATTCGCTAGATTTTGATGTTTGAATTGCAAAAATCTGTCGGATACAAAAATAACTAGCTCATTACGAAAAAGCTGCAATTTGAACACTTTCAAAAATATTACTGGAATCCTACATTTTGACGTTTTAATTGTTAAAATCCATTGGAGGATTCAGAAGTTGGACACTTGTAAAAATTTGGATTTTCAAAAATAACCCGCTCAAAGCTAAAATTGCAGTCAACAGTTTCAAAAATATTACTGTAAAGTGTTTGATTCTGAGTCACCAATTTTTTTCTCCTTTTTTTTTTTCTTTTTTTGACTTTTTTGCACATCCGTGCGTTACAAACAAAAAACCGATAACACAAATGTATTAGATATCTTACCTTTTTTATTCGAAACTTTTATGAACCCAAAATGGTTAAAACAATTTATTACTAAATATATACAGGTTCTTAAGATTTTTAGATATCAAGCATTTATTTAAATGACTATCAGAATGTACCACAATTATTCAGAAGTTGCACGCTCTAAAATGTGCAATTTAAAAAATTACTACCTCACAGCAAAACAACTGCAATTTCAACACTTAAAAAATACTGTAAAATAGTTTGGATGTTTTTTAAAGAACATAAAATTGTCTAGATTTGACGTTTCAATTGCAAAAATTTGGATTTTCAGAAATTGCTAAGTCACAGCGAAAAAATGCAGTTTCAAAACTTTCAAAGGAGTTTCTACAAAGTATTTGAATGCTTTTTAAAGAACGTAAAAATCGTTATATTTTGATGTTTGAATTGCAAAAATTTGTCGGAGGATTCAAATGTTACGCGCTTATAAAATTTGGATTTTCAGAAATATTTAAGTCACAGCGAAAAAATGCAGTTTCAAAACTTTCAAAGAAATTACTACAAAGAGTTTGAATGCTTTTTAAAGAACGCAAAATTCGTTATATTTTGATGTTTGAATTGCAAACATTTTCGGAGGATTCAAACGTTACGCGCTTATAAAATTTCGATTTTCAGAAATTGCTAGCTCTCAGCGAACAAAATGCAATTTCAAAACTTTCAAAGAAATTACTACAAAGTGTTTGAATGCTTTTTAAAGAATGTAAAATTCGTTATATTTTGATGTTTGAATTGCAAAAATTTGTCAGAGGATTCAAATGTTACGCGCTTATAAAATTTGGATTTTCATAAATTGCTAGCTCACAGCGAACAAAATGCAATTTCAAAACTTTCAAAGAAATTACTACAAAGTGTTTAAACGCTTTTTAAAGAACGTAAAATTCGCTAGATTTTGATGTTTGAATTGCAAAAATCTGTCGGATTCAAAAGTTGCACACATTTTTTAAAATAACTAGCTCATGGCGAAAAAGCTGCAATTTGAACACTTTCAAAAATATTACTGGAAGCCTATATTTTGACGTTTTAATTGTGAAAATCCATTGTTGGACGCTTAAAAAAAATTTGGATTTTCAAAAATAACATACTCAAAGCTAAAATTGCAGTCAACACTTTCAAAAAGATTACTTTAAAGTGTTTGATTCTGAGTCACTATTGTTGTAACATGTTTTTTTTCCTTTTCTTTCTTCTTTTCTTTTCTTCTTTTGACTTTTGACATTTTTAACATGTTCATATGCGTCACCTGGTTATTTTCCACTGGCGGTTAGAAGAGTTACTGTTTTTAAAAAGTGATTCGTTACTGAATCGGTTATATGGCTCAGTAACGTACCAATTGCTAGTAAACTGTTACTAGAAATTGATACGTCACTGATTCAATAACGAATCACTTGCTAAAAACAGTAACTCTAGTAACAGTTTACTAGCAATTGATACGTTATTGAATCAATTAGAATCAATTAGCTTGCGTCCTCTAACTTACACAGTTGATGTGTTATTGGCGAGTAACTCCCTGCTATTACTAGCTGTTTGGATGTGCTGATTTTTTAGTCCATCCATGGATAAATAAAGTAAAAGAATACTTTGTAACTCACAATCAGTCAAAGAACATGGCAATAAAAGCAAAGTGTGTTTATAGGACTAGGACATGTATTGGGCATCCACGTTTACTTAAAGTTATCTTAGAGGTAATTCCATGGTTAATAATATAATGATGAAAATCCGGTATAAATTCCGGAATTCCGGAATTCCGCCACTGATGGACCGGGAGGCGCAAGAATAGGGAAGAGTGGAGGTGGAGGGGCACTTGCATATCATCTTAAAGTTTAATTGAGTCTTGGCGCTTGGGGAGGAAACGACCGAGATTGCTTGGGGATTCCCTAAGGATCCCCGCGCCTGCCGCTCCTGACACCCTCGGCTCACACAGCGTCTGTTGCCACTTACGTTGCAATCTTCACTCTAGCTTCTCTTAGTGATCAAACAAATTATAAAAGATGACAAGATGGCGCTTGTTTGTGGCTACATGTACCGTGATGCATGGTTAATGCGGTTTACTTTAATGTGAAAATCTCAAAGAAGCCCTCCCACAACCGGCGGACGCGAATGACGTCCCTATTTTACAGGTTGCGCTATTGATTAGGCCATTGTTCATGTGATTTGTTATGTGGCAATAATACTATAATGGGGATTTTTCGGATTACCGGTAATTTATGCCCGCGTTAATTATATTAGCACCAGCAATTTCCAAATGCTAATTCCAGATGGTGTTGGGTATCACAAATCACAACAACTTTTATTCGATATACTCAGGTAGGTACGGTCTTTAGCAATGCTAAAAATATTTCAAAAATATCGCTCCATATGTCCAAAAAATAAAATTTTGTTCATGTGGTCACATATATTAAGGGTGAAATGGGGATGTTTTAGATAATTACTTACCTTACGAAAATAAATACAAACATTTATATTGAAGAATTGTTACATACATACAGTTAAATATATACAACTTCTATTTTTTTGTCACACTTCTTCATCGGCTATCGATCGAAAGTATTTTTTATTTTTGCCTGTTCTGTGGAATTTACTCCAGAAAGTGGTAATATTTTAGGTAGCAGCATTATTATGTGACTGTTGATATTAAATTAATTAACACCAAAAATAACAGTGCAGGTAAATTTAGATAACAGTGGCGCAACTAGGGCATGCAAAACACCGCAGGCCTGCCGAAATATAATATCAAAATGTACCTAAGGGGCAAAAGAAAACGTTTAAAGGCTTGCATGAGAAAGGGGGCGGAGATAATTTGAAGATTCGCCACTGCTAGATAATAAATAATAATAGCTAATATTTGAAGGATAAACATCTAAAAAACAAATAAATCAAGAGTTTCAATGGAAATGTCTATATTTTCATTGCCGCTACCAACTAAGCATCAGCGGCGGCTCGTGGATCTTCGTAGAGGAGGCTACGACAAATTATATCCAAGGCTTAAAACATTTCAATATATATTTTTAATTACATCAATTGGTCATTTTGTAATGCGATTAAGACTGACGTCCTCTACAAACATTGTAATAGTTTGCGAATCCTTTAGGTTACACGCATGTAAATGAAAAATATATCGTACGCAATTTGAACCCCGTGCAAAATATTTCCGTGAACTATTTTTATCATTGAAATACGATTCAAGTAGTCATAATCCGACATATGAGAGACGCTAATAATTAGATTTCTCGGGAAAAATATATTGCGAAATTCAAAGGCTGATATCTAATCAAGATAACGAAATAATTATTATTCATGGCGTTTCATATTAAAAAGATTCATAATATAAATAGATAGACTACCAAATACAACTGTTCAGGTCCAGCCTCTGCACTTAGTTGGTGCGGGTTCGAATCTCGCCGGGTGCTAACTTTTCTAACAAAAAAATGCGGGTCTAGTGTTTGTCCCTTGATATTTATGAATTAGAAATTGCTTTAAAAATTCCGACAGTTGCTTGAAATTTGAACAGATTAAAATTAAATAACCCATCTTTACAGTTACCCGAAGAAAATAGCCCAAACTTTACACCAACAAAAGTGGCTGCGTTGAAAGACAAATTTTGATGACCAAAAATGAACTTTTTCGAGAAATTGCTCTGGAAATTCCATTTTAATTTAGACAGTTGCTTGAAATTTTGACAGATTAATCTTGAATAATCTATCTTTGCAATTGGCCAAAGAAGATAGACCAAACTTTGCACCAACAAAAATGACTGCGCTGGAAGACAAATTTTGATAACCAAAACTAAACTTTTTCTAGAAATTTAGACAGTTGCTTGAAATTTTAACGGATAACCCATCTTTACGATTACTCAAAGAAAATAGTCCAAACTTTGCACCAACAAAAATTACTGCGCTGGAAGACAAATTTTGATGACCAAAAATGAACTTTTTCTAGAAATTCCTCTATAAATTCCCCATTTATTTACACAGTTGCTTCAAATTTTAACAAATCAATCATGAATACCCTACCTTTACAATTACTCAAAGAAAATAGCCTGAACTTTGCACCAATAAAAATGGCTGCGTGGAAAAACAAATTTTGATGACCAAAAATGAACTTTTTCTATAAATTGCTTTGAAAATTCCGCATTTATTTAGACAGTTGCTTGAAATTTTGACAGATTAAAATTGAATAACCTGTCTTTACAGTTACCGAAAGAAAATAGTCCAAACTTTGCACCAACGAAAATAGCTGCTGAAAGAATTTTGATGAAATGAACTTTTTCTAGAAATTGCTCTGTAAATTCCACATTTATCTTAACAGTTTTTTCTTTACAATTACATAAAAAAAATAGCCCAAAATTTGCACCAACAAAAGTGGCTGCGTTGAAAGACAAATTTTAATGACCAAAAATGAATTTTCTCGCGAAATTACTTTGGAAAATCCACATTTATTTAAACAGTTGCTTGCAATTTTGACAGATTAATTTCGAATAACCCATCTTTATAATTACCCAAAGAAAATAGCCCGAACAAAAATTGCTGCGTTGGAATACAAATTTTTATAAAAAATGAACTTTTTCTACAAATTACTCTGGAAATTCCACATTTATTTAAACAGTTGCTTGGAATTTTGACAAAATATTCTCGATATCTTTACAATAACCTAAAGAAAATAGTCCAAATTTTGCACCAATAAAAATGGCTGCGCTGAAAGCAAATTTTAATGACCAAAAATGAACTTCTTCCTAAAATTGCTTTGGAAATTCCACATTTATTTAGACAGTTGCTTGATATTTTGATAGATTAATCATGAATAACCTATCTTTACAATTACTCAAAGAAAATAGCCTGAACTTTGCACCAATAAAAATGGCTGCGTGGAAAGACAAATTTTGATGACCAAAAATGAACTTTTTCTAGAAATTGCTTTGAAAATTCCACATTTATTTAGAGAGTTGCTTGAAATTTTAACAAATTAAGCTTGAATAACCTATCTTTATCATTACCCAAAGAAAACTGCGAATTCCAACTCGTAGATAAAAATTAACTTCTTTAGATCTTTCTAGAGATGGGCAAAACCACTACTTTTTAATCACGTTGCTACTTGTGATTGCGACTTTTTAATAACTGTGTTTAAGTCGTGATCACAGCGACTGGTAAAAATATGCTTTCATGTATAAATTTGAACTTACTATTATACTAAACTAACGCCATGTTTCCTTTAATATTTTTTTTTCACTTCACAGGAAAAAATAATTTTAAGACTATTCAATCACGCGCTACGGTAGCCGAATGGTAAAATCGTTAGATCAATCGTTTTCGATCACAAAAGTTGTGATTAATTTTATTTTGTATTGTATTCTATGGCATTTTTAAAGTAAATATTTGTCACTTTTATTAAATATTAATTTGAAATTTAAATATAATACCCTGGATAAAAGTAATGAATATAAAATAATATTTAAAATGACCACCTTGTATTGTCCTCTTACAATTTAGTAGCAATCACTGTTTAGGTAACAGTTGTGATTTTAAGTAGCACTCACGTTTTAAGTAGGAATCACAGTTTAAGTAGCAGTGATTTTAAGTAGTGAATATAAAATAATATTTAAAATGGCCACCTTGTATTGTCCTCTTACAATCACGTTTTAAGTAACAGTTAGAGTTTTAGTAGCAATCACTGTTTAGGTAACAGTTGTGATTTTAAGTAGCAATCACAGTTTAAGTAGCAATGATTTTAAGTAGTCGTGATTTTGTTTTAAGTAGCAATCACAGTTTAACTAGCAGTGATTTTAAGTAGCAATGAAATTCCCCTATTAGTAACAGTAGCAACCTGTGATTTTTCAATACCAGTGAAATATCGCGTATTCCTAGATCTTACCCTATACCCAATTCTAAAGGTAAATGCGAAAATCTGAATTTTTCAGCATATAAATTCTGGAGCGTGTTACTATTTTATTTTGAACAATAAAATAACAACTCGTAGCCACTAATAAACTAAATTTTACAAAGCGCACATTACCAAAGTTATTCGTAAGAGTAATTAGTATAGAAAGATTAGATTATATTCAGCTTGCCTCGGGGCAGTTGTCGGTTCTACTGGGAATCATAAAATATTATAAAGCATTTGTCTTCAGATTATTATCTTATTAGACGCCTAACTCTGAAGTCAGGTGGGTTTCGCACAGGGGAATCAACTCACTTATTGAAACTACCTCGCAAAAACGACAAACCCCTCCTCTCTAGTCCCCGCCCACTAACACTAATTTTATTGCACGTTATAAATTCATATACGCAAAGAATTTGAAATTCGATCAAACGAGTGTTAAAAAGTACAATAGCAGGCAGCAACAGGTTTAGATCGATTTACGAACACATGGGATATAAGTAAATGTTTGGAGCCCGTGGAAAGGAACCGATCGATAGCCTGCAACACGTTTCATTCAAAACAATTAAGTGGCGTTTTTTGAGTGTTTACCCGAATGAGTTCTAGGGCACGCGGCAGGCGCTCGATGCGGTTGGGTTTTGGGTTGGGTTAGGATAATTCGCCTCGCATGATTAGAGAGCATGCAGGTGCATGTTCTGCATGGAAAAACTCGGAAATAGGTGACGATTTGTAATTGAAAATCTGTGATTGGGATTTTGGCTCCTTCGGCGTTACGCGTACACGGTTTCCTCGGTTCGCTTACCCAAGAACATCTGCCCTAGAATCAGTACTTGGTGTTGTACTGTTGTGCCGGCCTTAATCAATTTCGTATTGCGGATACATAAATATTAATTAATAAACCAGGAAACTCGCAACGCGCCGCATACATTTTCACACATTAAAATTTTACCAATTAATGCCGAAATGAAAATTCGCTCAATGTCAACCAGGAATTCCGTTTTAATTGACACTTGCCACGGATCCCCTGTATCAACACGAACGATCACATGGGGATACGTCTTAATAACTTCGGTCATGGTAGAACTAGTTTCTGTTGCATTGATTCGGTAATGATGCGTGAATACATAAACTTTTATGTCCGATCCAATAGGGGGCGACAATATATCACCTACGATACAATATGTTACTTATTTAATAACATGGTAAATACGAGGGGATGCATTGATACGATACTTAGTCTCGAATGATTCTATTAGTCCGTTTCTAGATTGATCATTATAATACTTCATTAAATTCCTATAAAAAATACGCTTACATCGAAAATATGGTGTAAATCATTGCGGAGAATGGTGTATATCTCTGTAAATCATTAGAGAGATGAACCACATTTTTAGTGACCATTATGATAATAATATGAGGAAAACAGACTGACCAACGAAAAATCGAAATATTTCATGCGATGACACGGGTTTTAAATAAATGTCGTTAGTAGCGTTGGTGTGGCGACTTATAATTATTATCGTGTTCAAGTGTGTACTTTTTCTTTCTTTAATTCCTAAGATATATGATACTACAGCTCAGGACAAATGTAAAGGATTGTAAGCAATATCTTCGAAAGTAGTTCGGTAACTCGGTATGTCAATCATTGATCACCAAAAACTTAATTACGTTTGATCAAATCCGTCATTCACGTTTCACTCTTATAGTTCCGTTAAACGCCGCAGACACGAATTCGTCAGCAAAAAGAAACAATAAATTGAATCGTAAAACTAATTAGTTCCCAATTATGATATCAACGCTTCCGGAATAGTCAAAGGTAAATATAACCAGTTGATCTAGAAGCCAATTTTCAAGCATTCGTATCGTTCCCATTAAACTTTTACCACGGATAAATCACAGCACAAGTCGCGGCAAAAATTGGCGCCGTTTCCGCTCAAACTGGAAACTGGCAGCATACATCTGCATTGGTTATAATTAATATATTAAAGTGATGAGAAAGGAGATATCGCTGCCCGATAGCATAAATTTGTTTATAATTATACGTTGTGAGCTTAATTTGATTGGTTTTATTAGCGGTACAGATGAAATATGGGAGTTAATAAATATTTTAAGTCCATAAGAATGGTAAATGTATAACCATACATTTTGAATGCCAGTTTTTTTTTAGTTTTTTAAAAAATTGCTTTAAGAAAATCAGTAAAGTTGCTCAGAAACATGAAACTTTAGTGGCTAAACGGCTAAACGCCAATATCAAAAAAAAAACATTAAACTTTAGTGGCTAAACGGCTAAACACCAACGACAAAAAAAACATGAAACTTTAGTGGCTGAACGGCTAAACGTCAACGCCAAAAAAAAACATGAAACTTTAGTGGCTGAACGGCTGAACGCCAACGCCAAAAAAAAAACATGAAACTTTAGTGGCTGAACGGCAAACGCCAACGCCAAAAAAAAAACATGAAACTTTAGTGGCTGAACGGCTAAACGCCAACGCCAAAAAAAACACGAAACTTTATTGGCTGGACGGCTAAACGCCAACGCAAAAAAAAACATTAAACTTTAGTGGCTGATAAAACGCCTACGCAAAAAAAATGAAACTGTTTCAGAGAAATGATATAGAATACCTAAACAATATTTGTTTATAATAATTAGTGTAAATTAATAGAATGGGAAGGATTCGTAAGGCTTAGTTAAAGTAATTGTTGTTACGACAGGAACTGTTTGGTAGTTGCCCACCCAAAACTGATCCACCTAGCGTAGTGAAGGAAAACCGGCCCCTTGCTCCCTCCAGGGAGCCACTATTCTATTTACCCCCCGCATGGATCGCCCCGTGATTCTGAAAATAATCACTTAATAGTACATATGCATAGCTTGTGTATGAATGATTTATGAACTTATTGGGATGGATATGTACAAATATTGCGTTCGGTTTTTTTTTACCCTTTACACACAAAATTCAAACGTAATGTCACTTTACTTTAAAATAATTATAATGAATGCTGTTATCAAAATGTACTTGCACAAGAACAAATGTCTATATGAAGCTCGTGACGCGTTCGCAAAAATAACTCGAAAATGAAAAACATCGAAAAAATCAACTTCTTTAACAATCATCGTAGACCATTAAAGTATATCTTCTTTTTCATTAGAAGAACGAGCTAAATCGATTGGCGTTAAAAAATTTCAGCCATCTTTAATACCAAAAAAGTTAGCAAGTCACCATGGACATTATGGAAAATTTTGAAAAAAGTCGATTTTTCAGATTTTAAAAGGCTGTAGCGGCTAAGCGAGGAATCCAAATCGGACGCGGATTTGAAATCTGTGTTCCTTGTGTGTCAATTAATCGGATTTAATTAAAATTGGCGATTTTTATTTTTTGACGAAAACCTGCAAAACCACCCAAGGGTCCCCCCTTCTTACTTTTGCTCAAAAATTGCATTTATAATGATTTATTGAAGAAACCACGGATTCGATTCTGAGTTTCTATACGTCACTGTAAAGATCACATCAAGACGCATCAGAAAATGTACTTGTGCAAGAACAAATGTCAATATTAAGCTCGTAATGCGTTCGCAAAGAAAACTCAAAAATGGAAAAAATCGAAAAAATCAACTTCTTTAATAATCATCGTAGACCATTAAAGTATACCTTTTTTTCATCAGAATAACGAGCTAAATCGATTGGCGTTAAAAAATTTCAGCTGTCTTAAATAGCAAAAAAGTTAGCAAGTCACCATGAACTTTATGGAAAATTTTGAAAAAGTCGATTTTTTCAGACTTTGTACAGCCGTAGCGGCTGAACGAAGAATCCAATTTGAACGCGGATTTAAAATCTGTGTTCCTTGTGTGTCAATTAGTCGGATTAAATTAAAATTGGCGATTTTTATTTTTTGACGAAAACCTGCAAAACCACCCAAGGGTCCCCCCTTCTTACTTTTGCTCAAAAATTGCATTTGTAATGATTTATTGAAGAAACCACTGATTCGATTCTGAGTTTCTATACGTCACTGTAAAGATCACATCAAGACGCATCAGAAAATGTACTTGCGCAAGAACAAATGTCGATATTAAGCTCGTGACGCGTTCGCAAAGAAAACTCGAAAATGGAAAAAAATCGAAAAAATCAACTTCTTTAATAATCATTGTAGAGCATTAAAGTATACCTTTTTTTCATCAGAAGAACGAGCTAAATCGATTGGCGTTAAAAAATTTCAGCTGTCTTAAATAGCAAAAAAGTTAGCAAGTCACCATGAACAAAATGGAAAATTTTGAAAAAAGTCGATTTTTTCAGACTTTGTACGGCCATAGCGGCTGAACGAAGAATCCAATTTGAACGCGGAATAAAAATCTGTGTTCCTTGTGTGTCAATTAGTCGGATTAAATTAAAATTGGCGATTTTTATTTTTTGACGAAAACCTGCAAAACCACCCAAGGGTCCCCCCTTCTTACTTTTGCTCAAAAATTGCATTTGTAATGATTTATTGAAGAAACCACTGATTCGATTCTGAGTTTCTATACGTCACTGTAAAGATCACATCAAGACGCATCAGAAAATGTACTTGCGCAAGAACAAATGTCGATATTAAGCTCGTGACGCGTTCGCAAAGAAAACTCGAAAATGGAAAAAAATCGAAAAAATCAACTTCTTTAATAATCATCGTAGACCATTAAAGTATACATTTTTCATCAGAAGAACGAGCTAAATCGATTGGCGTTAAAAAATTTCAGCTGTCTTAAATAGCAAAAAAGTTAGCAAGTCACCATGAACAAAATGGAAAATTTTGAAAAAAGTCGATTTTTTCAGACTTTAAAAGGCTGTAGCGGCTAAACGAGGAATCCAAATCGAACGCGGTTTTCAAATCTGTGCTCCATGGGTGCAAATTAGACGGATTCAGTTAAAATTGGCGATTTTTATTTTTTGATGAAAACCGGCAAAAACACCCAAGGGTTTTACTTTTTCTCAAAAATTGCATTTGAAATGATTTCCTGAAGAAACCACTGGTTCGATTCGGAGTTTCTATACATCACTAAAATGCACTTGCGCAAAAGCAAATGTCAATTTAAAGCTCGTGACGCACTCGTAAAAAAAACTCGAAAGTGGAAAAAATCGAAAAAATCAATTTTTTTAATAATCATTGTAGAGCATTAAAGTATACCTTTTTTTCATCAGAAGAATGAGTTAAATCGATTGGCGTTAAAAAATTTCAGCCATCTTAAATAGCAAAAAAGTTGGCCATGAACATGAAAAAAATTTTTTGAGACTTTGAACGGCCGTAGCTGCTAAACGAAGAATCTAAATCGAACGCGGTTTTAAAATCTGTACTCCTTGAGTGCAAATTAGTCGGATTAAATTAAAATGGGCAATTTTTATTTTTTGACGAAAACAATATTTATTTAAAAATAAAATGCGGCTAAAATTTAAAATTTAAATTATCACCCGGTATAGACGTAGACGTTTTGGTAATTGATTTGGTAGTTTCAGATTAAGCATTCTATATTTGTAGTAAATTACAAAATAAAAAAAAAATGTTTCCATCGTGAATACATAATCTGGGGGCCGTTGCTTTCGGGTTCCGTCATTCTAAATAGAAATAAATTAATTTTAACACGGCAAATGGCTTCGGACACCTTAGCCTATATAAAATGTATGCGCGAACTTTTGCAGCTTAGATATTAAGAATTTACTCGAGCATCAGTACAAGGATTTTCCATTTAAATTAATTTCATAATACCGATATAAATGACGGGATCGTTTCATCGCATATTAGACTTATTATTTAAATATAATAATAAGAGGGATAAATCAAGCATTATAAAGTTGAAAGGCCGTTCTTAATAACGATTCACTTCTCAGTAACAGTAACCCTTATAACCGATTCAATAACGAGTCAGTTCTTAGTAGCAATAACGGTTTTAATAACGAATCACTTCTTAATAACAGTAACCGATTCAATAATGATTCACTTATCAGTAACAGTAACCCTTATAACAGATTCAATAACGAATCAATTCTTAGTAACAATAACCGATTTAATAACGAATCACTTCTTAATAACAGGAACCGATTCAATAACGATGCATTTCTCGGTAACAGTAACCCTTATAACCGATTCAATAACGAATCAGTTCTTTGTAACAATAACCGATTTAATAACGAATCACTTCTTAATAACAATAACCGATTCAATAACAATTCACTTCCCAGTAACAGTAACTCTTATAACCGATTCAATAATAAATCACTTCTTTCTTTTCTTATGTAAATATGTCTCAATCGAAAAAAATGAATCCGTGATTTAAGGTAATTAGCAAGAGGAATGTTGGTGGCTTTCTTGTATGCACAAGAGCAGTGAATAAAAGAGTGCACCGTACGTACGTAAACCACATTTAATTTAGCAATGCACGTTTCCCGACACTAATTCTGCATTAGGTGGCAGATTCCTTCCACCAGTTTTTCCACAGATGTGATCGCGGAATCTTGTTTCTTCCCACGCTCTATATAGGGACAGCGCCATTCTTAACTCAACCAACACAACCGAAGAGCTGGCCTCGCGGACGCGCGCGTTTTACTATAAAATCAATCATTACCGCGCATCGTTTATTTTAGGAGAAAAAAAGGGGACGTCGCATTTCTACCATTATACTAATCATCGTCAAACTTGCACATAGCACAGCGAATTCCCATAGCTAAACCGATCACGCTGTCTGAATCGACTAAAAATCAAATTTCTGTTACCGGTGTGGTATCGGTCTCTTTTTTTTGCCTGAATGTGGGAGAATGTCAGTCAAGTACTTACCATGGAATTATAGAAACGTTGCTCATAAAGCATAAAAGAAGGTGTAATATAAAGTATGTATGTAAACACTTTTCGAATACAAATAATTAAATATCAAAATAACAATCAATTCTAAAGTTGGTTGAAAAAATACAAACTGTACTAAAAAGTGCATCGAGTATTTTAATATATCTTTCTATATAGTGAAACTGTTTTGAATGACCAGGGCCCCGATTCTACTCCCGGTGCTTTTTGTCATCAGTAGTTTTTCTCACCGATATGACGCGTTTTTGGCCAAATACATTGATGACAAAAACCACCGTGAGTAGAATCAGTGGCCAGATGAACTAGTAGCAGTAGTAATATTTTTGAATCTATTTACTTAACTCGCCGTGAGTATTGTGTATTTGTGTATGCATAACCGAGCTTGTTTCTTCAAGGGGTGGCTCCGGCACTCCTAATTGTATTGTACCTGTCATAATTATATTCACCGTTTTGTGCTGATTTTAAACGCTTTCTGTGGTGTGTACCAGTGTATTGGTCCCGAACTTCCATCGCGCATTACGGATTCAGGTTTCCGTGGGGTATTGCCATCAATTAATCCCAACGTACACATGTTTACGCTAACTATCGAGCAAATATCATCATTTTTTCATCCGCCCCTCCTACGAGCCCGCAAGACCCAATACGGCGGGGTGGCATCCCTCACGTGCGTTAAATCGAGCAGAATGCCGAAACCCCGAAATCAGGAAACAACTGAATACTGTTGGGTGAAGTGCCCTCCTGGAACTCCATCTCGAACTTCTAAGATTACATCCTTGAGCACGCCATTTTATTTACACACCTAAGCAACAAATACATAACAATGCGATAACCCAAGACGTGTCGAGCGGCATCAACACCGGCAGCACCGATTCGGAAGCGAAAACATAATTAATAAATAAACATCAGCCGACGGTGGTGTTTGGTGTTCCCGTTTTCGATTTCAATGGTTATTATGCGTCACATCACGTCCCGTGTTTAAGTTTAAGTTTGCGGGGTGTTGATTACAAACTCAAAATTCGTTTCTGAACCTTGAGCGTATTAAAATGTAAATTAGCTAACGAAGATCAGTTTCTTTACTTATGTCTGGAATCAAACCAATAGTCTGTTCCGACGAATAATTTGCTTTAATTTTTCGGATTATTTGTAATTTTAAGGAAAACTAAGATTTCCACGTGAAAATTTTAATTTTGTAAGTAGAATTATTGCAGGATGAAAATTATGAAAAATTTGACACCTCTTACTTTTGTTTCAACTTAGAAATCACGTGTTTTCCGCACCGACAAATAATTTGCTTCAATTTTTCGGATTATTTGTAATTTCAAGGAAAACTAAGCTTTCCGCGTGAAAATTTTAATTTTGTAAATAAAATTATTGCAGGATGAAAATTATGAAAAATTTGACACATCTTACTTTTGTTTCGACTTAGAAATCACGTATTTTCCTCACCGACGAATAATTTGCTTCAATTTTTTGGATTATTTGTAATTTAAAGGAAAACTTTTGAAAAGTTTGTAAGTAGAATTATTGCAGAATGAAAATTATGAAAAAATTGACACCTCTTACTTTTGTTTCAACTTAGAAATCACGTGTTTTCCGCGCCGACGAATAATTTGCTTCAATTTTCCGGATTATTTGTAATTTCAAGGAAAACTAAGATTTCTACGTGAAAATTTTAATTTTTTAAGTAGAATTATTGCAGGATAAAAATTATAAAAAATTTGACACCTCTTACTTTTGTTTCAATTTAGAAATCACGTGTTTTCCTCACCGACGAATAATTTGCTTTAATTTTTCGGATTATTTGTAATTTCAAGGAAAACTAAGATTTCCACGTGAAAATTTTAATTTTGTAAGTAGAATTATTGCAGCATGAAAATTATGAAATATTTGACACCTC
This sequence comes from Ocypus olens, assembly GCA_910593695.2. Taxonomy (NCBI): domain Eukaryota; kingdom Metazoa; phylum Arthropoda; class Insecta; order Coleoptera; family Staphylinidae; genus Ocypus; species Ocypus olens. Next base: position 2,164,815 of record OU343057.1, on the reverse strand, counting down.
TTACTTTTGTTTCAACTTAGAAATCACGTGTTTTCCGCACCGACGAATATTTTGCTTTAATTTTTCGAATTATTTGTAATTTCAAGGAAAACTAAGATTTCCACGTGAAAATTTTAATTTTGTAAGTAGAATTATTGCAGCATGAAAATTTTGAAAAATTAGACACCTCTTACTTTTGTTTCAACTTAGAAATCACGTGTTTTCCGCACCGACGAATAATTTGCTTCAATTTTTCGGATTATTTGTAATTTCAAGGAAAATTTTTGAAAATTTTATAAGTAGAATTATTGCAGGATGAAAATTATGAAAAATTTGACACGTCTTACTTTTGTTTCAACTTAGAAATCACGTATTTTCCGCACCGACAAATAATTTGCTTTAATTTTTCGGATTATTTGTAATTTCAAGGAAAACTAAGATTTCCACGTGAAAATTTTAATTTTGTAAGTAGAATTATTGCAGCATGAAAATTATGAAAAATTTGACACCTCTTACTTTTGTTTCAACTTAGAAATCACGTGTTTTCCGCACCGACGAATAATTTGCTTCAATTTCTCGGATTATTTATAATTTCAAAGAAAACTAAGATTTCCACGTGAAAATTTTAATTTTATAAGTAGAATTATTGCAGCATGAAAATTATGAAAAATTTGACACCTCTTACTTTTGTTTCAACTTGGAAATCACGTGTTTTCCGCACCGACGAATAATTTGCTTCAATTTTTCGGATTATTTGTAATTTCAAGGAAAACAAAGCTTTCCACGTGAAAATTTTAATTTTGTAAGTAGAATTATTGCAGGATGAAAATTATGAAAAATTTGACACCTCTTACTTTTGTTTCCACTTAGAAATCACTTGTTTTCCGCACCGACGAATAATTTGCTTCAATTTCTCGGATTATTTGTAATTTAAAGAAAAACTAAGCTTTCCACTTGGAGGATGGAAATACATATCTAATGATGTAATTTGACAGCTGTCACTTTTGCTAACGAAATTCTAGGTATTTTATTTAAATAACTTCTAAATGAATAAATGAATAATGTAAGACGAATATAACGACCACGGACCCGAGTGGATATTTCTCGGTAAGAAAAATGTTCCGCCCGGGCGGGAAATCGAACCCATTCGACTCGATTTAAATTATATATCATAATACTCGATGAAATATTTCGGTATAGTTTAAATTATAAAATCTACAAAAATAAACTTTTTTTGGCTTTGGCTTACAAGCCATTCAGCCACTAACGATTATAATATTTTAGAAGATTAAAAAATTATTATGATGGGAAGAACGAAAAATAAAGTTGAATTGAAATAAACACTCACGAATTTTTTTTTTTTTAGGGTAGGATGATTGATGGAAATTTTGGGTTGAGGAATTATGCATGATATGGGACATTGTATGATTATTGTATATATATATATATATAAATGATATAAATGAAAATGGACAACCACAAACATCCATGCCCTCGCCGGGATTCGAACCCAGGACCCGTCGCATTAGTTCTGGCGCGCTAACGCAAGTGGCTGGCGGGCCGGCACTCACGAATTTGTTCACTTTATTGTGACTAGTTTCGTCCTATTCGGACATTATCAAACAATACGCTGCACTACAATTATGAACTTAGCGCAGGTAAATACGATAATGTCCGAATATTCTAGCAAATAACTGTTTCAATTAAATAGTAAGTAAACAGCAATAATCAATTAAAGCTCTTAGTAAATTGACTCTTCACCTGAACACACAACTATACTTATTGAAAATCTATATTATAACTCTCCATTAAATTAAATTTATTAATTATAAAGTCCGATGATATTTGTGGCAACCAATGTAGTCCAATAATTAATAGTGTGAGTACTGGCTCCGTCTTGTTGAAATCACCTTGCGAGTTCACCATCACCGAGTCGCTTCGCTTGAAATAAAATTTCTAATTGTTTCTTTAATGGAACCGGGAGCTTTAATCACGATATTACAACCCGAAAGAAATTTGTATTCGATGTAAACTTCTTTTTACAAACCTGAAAAATTCTTTACATAACCAATTAATTTAAGTACTAATTGCAACAATAAGAATTGGAAATCTCGCGGGACTGTAAATACCACTAGGTAACAAAAATATGATTTATTGTTGCCTGAGATTTTTCAACAGATTCTGTGTATTTTGGCAATGCTGATTTTTTTTTTTTACTTAGGCATGAGCCATTCAGTCACATCAACTATTTTAATTATGTATTTTTAATTTTTGGATGAATAAATGAACAAATGAATAAATGAATAATGTCGGACGTATACACAACAACCATGGACCCGAGCGAATACTTCTCGATCCCCGAAGAATCTTTCGGCCGGGCTGGGATTCGAACCCACACGGCACAAGCGCTCGCCTGTACCCACTACACCAACGGGCCGCTCGGCAATGCTGAAATCATTTGTTTAAAATGCAATTTGAGATTCAATTTATTTAATTGAGTGATAGGGTTGGACTACTTTTTCAGCCAAACATTTCACAAATAATCGTTTTCCGTTTTTTTTTCATATTTTGTACGGGTGCCGAGGAATACCTACCCAATTTCGACATCTAAAAGTTTTTCCTCATTTTTTAATTTACTTGACCATATTTTTGTAGCAAGAATCCTCAAGAATAATCTACCGTTTCCCTTTCGTTGATGTTTTGAATAGGTGTCGCGCTAGCATGTTCAGGCGCATCATTAGTTGCCGCGTAAATATCGTATTCGGTAATGGTTACGACGGTTATGATGGTTACGACCGTTACCACGTGTTTCGTTCCTCTTTAATAATGCATGCATTAACAAAAGTATGCACTCTGTATAAATTCTAACTGGATAATGTAACGTTTTTCCACGCAATCCCTTTCCATCGTGGACAATAATCTCCGGAAGCTACTGATTCCACGAGTTAGTGATATTTTCCATTAATCCGGGTTGAATCTAATTGCGTTTTTAAATAATTCATTTGCTAATCATAGTAGGAGTGGTCGTATTGAGTTGTCCAAACTAGTTATCGAACATATGGTTCCCGGCACAGTATGTTTCTGTAACAGATATTGTAATCAGGGGATCGCTTCGTCACTCAGTAGAGCTATTGATTCCTGCAACGCGTCATCAAGAAGCAACTAGTTCGTGTTTATGTATTATATTTAGATTTTCTGTGGCGAATTCGTACTGCTCACAAATTAATAATTGATGACAGGTTTCTAAAAATTTCTAAAAATGCACTCAACTTTTTTTTACTACTGACGGCAAACATTCCAAAATTGGGATAGGGAAATATTTTTTTTAGTAAGACACAGTAAGTGATTTCCAATATCATACAATACTTGATTGGAAGAATTATATGAAGAATTCCTCTATTATGAATGTTGGCGCCAGAATTCCAGAACAATTAATATCTATTTACGAAATGTTTTAAATCTGCTCTGCGCGATCGCACTTTTAAGATTTCTTGTCTTCTCTTCGCAATCGATAAAGACAAGTGCTTTTTGTTAAGTTTTAAAGGTTGCCAACTCTGATTGACCAGGAATTCACTTCGTCAAAAAATTAAAGTTAAAGTTTTTGAAAAAATATTTACACAAATTATTAGGGAATTCTACCCCAAATAGTAAATTTTAGCTAAGTTTTAAAGGTTGCCAACACTGATTGACCAGGAACTCACTTCGTCAAAAAGTTAAAGTTAAAGTTTTTGTAAAAATATTTACACAAATTTAAGTTTTAACGGTTGCCAACACTAATTGACCAGGAATACGTTCGTCAAAAAAATAAAGTTACAGTTTTTGAAAAAATATTTACACAAATTTCAATGGAATTCAACCCTAAATAGTAAATTTTTGCTAATCTCCTCAGGGAATGTTAAGTTTTAAAGATTGCCAACACTGATTGGCCAGGAACTCACTTCGTCAAAAAGTTAAAGTTAAAGCACTTTATTAAATTTTGAAATATTTTACTTAGATTGGGGGCTCAATAAAATTACTAAAAATCCGCCTAGGATTCTTAGGGCGAGAATTTTGGCGTTATTATATTGAATTTTGTGATTGTAACCAGATCCGTGAAATAAATATTTAGAAAACGCCGATGAATCATTTATTTACGTTTTTTTTTGCTAATTAATCATTGTGTACGACACAATGAGCCTTGTTATAACAACTGCAATACGATTAAAAATTTACCCGACGACGTTTTGTTATTGTTAGATAAAGCAAGCCGACTTATGATGATTTCAGCACAAGGAATGTGTGAATCAAATATAGTAAACATAAACAAAACACTGTCAATGGTCGTGGAGTAGTGGAGTAGTGAAGTAGTTGGTTCGTGGCCTGTGGCAGAGCAGTGCGTATCCGACACTTAATTCCGAGGTGTATTCCCGCCTTCTTTACCATTGTAGTGTCTTAATCTACAACGAGGACCAGCCTTCTGCCCCATGCCGTGACAGCGGGGTATTTGTTAGGCCGAAGTGGGAGATCCACAAACACAACACATCACATCACAGTCTTCGAACTGTACTCGATGTGATTACACCTGTGCAGTCTTAACCATCTGAACCATTAAACCCATCGAGAACCACACCGGCGTGGCCGTTTAAATCGCGACCTCGTGTCATTCTAGTGCGCACCGTGACCAAGAAATTTTCGAAACCGGAGCGCTACGTTCGTTAATTGAACAGTGATCACCGCGAGTTGTGCGAAAATGTTGTTTAAGGGCAAGAGCAGCCGTCTGGAAATGGTGATCGAGAAAATTCAGTCTAATAAGGAAAACACCGACTCAGCTGATACCAAAACAGGTAATCGTCCAATCATTCCGTTACATCAGCACCCTCGTTTCCTTTTTTGAAATTCAAATCTTACTTAACTTAAATTATAAAACATTACTATTCATAGTAAAACATAATGGATTTTTCAATTTGGTTTAATTATGGATTACTGTCAAGTTTGAATATTTAGACCCTAAACGATTTTTTTTGTTTGGTAGTAACGTTGCTACTGTATATTAGTATTAGTTTTAAAAATACTGGATTATTTATAGCGATAAAACTAAAATAAATAAATAAAAGAGAAAACGTATTTTTTAGAAAATATCAATTCACGAAGAGATTTATCCATTTATTTGCGAACTCAACAGACTCTAGGTCCAATTACACGGTACAAATTAAAAGTTTCCCATTTATTCTTAGGGAAAAGATCAAATTATGAAATTTTAAGTTTCGAAATAATAAATAAATACATGTTTATAATTCTTTCATAGCTTGAAATTAAAAAAATAGTGGTGTAGGAACCAGTACGTTTTCTTCTGCATCCGTAGCCTCTGGGTTCGATTCCCATCCGTGCTGTGTATTTTTCTGGGCAAACAATTGCCCTTGGGTATTTCGTGTTTGTCCAATTCATTTATAAATTGTATTATCACAAAATCGGTTGTGGCTGAAAGTCCACGATGACTAAACCAAATTCCCAAATACCTATCGCTGGTCATTTTGATACAATTTTACATTTATACGATGCAGGTGTTATTCTTGGACACTGGTCACGAATAGTACTTTTTAGCTATTCAAGATTCCCAAATTTTCTTGCACTATAAATGATCCACTTAAAATAGAAATAATCATTAACAGAAGGCTGAAAGACCTCTGATCATTTGTAAAAGTGTCTCAATAAATGTATTGTCTCGTTCATTACAGGATCGACACAATATTCGTTGTCAATTTGTTATTAAAACTAATATTTAAACATTCACTCACATTTTTCATTGTGTGCAGGACAACCATCAGTCTGATACCAAATCTTTTCATATTTATTTACGGCCTCATGTACTGCTGGTGTTAATATTTTGTAAATTAATTTTTGAGAAAAGAGAGGATCGACACAATATTCGTTGTCAATTTGTTATTAAAACTAATATTTAAATATTCACTCACATTTTTCATTGTGTGCAGGACAACCATCACTCTGATACCAAATCTTTTCATATTCATTTACGGCCTCATATACTGCTGGTGTTAATATTTTGTAAATTAATTTTTCGAAAAAAAGTGCAGGTTCAAATAATTACAAATTCTGTGTTCTCGAGTATTATTTTGAAATCTAGTAAAGGGGTGTTTTCAGAATTTCGCGGCATCGTGGAATGTATTTTGAGCAGATTTGCGAAATTTTAAGCGTCTGGAAGTTTTGATTTTTAGTAAGCTCAAAGCGTACATCATTTTCCAAAAAACACACTTTATTTCTTCATCTGGAATTGATTATAAAAGTATGAAAAATAAGGGGAAAGAAATGTCTTCTAGCAAATCAAAATACTTTTCCGAAAATGAATTAACATCTCACAGATATGTGCGATTTTTGACAGTTCGAAATTGATATTTTTAGCAGTTGAAATTTTCTTTTTTTTAAATATCAAAAAAATGCCGTTTTTGATAGTAAAATTCCCTAATTTTCGCAAGCTGCTCATTTCCTTATTTACCGCTGAATCGTGCCGTTTGTAATGGCAGAAATGCAGAATTTTTGGGAATTCGAAATTGTCATTTTTGACGGTTAAAAATATATATTTTTTAGTATTCAAAAATGCTGTTTCTGACAGTAGAATTGCATAATTTTTGACAATTCGTAATTGTTACTTTTGGCCATTGGAATTTTCCCTATAATATTAAAAAATGCTGATAGTGATAGTAGAAATGCTCAAATTTTGACAGTATTTTTTTTGGCATTTGGAATTTTTTTTTTTTTTATTGTTGGAACGAATCGTTTTCAGTAATGAGCAATTTTTGACAGTATTGTATGGTTATTTTCAGAAATAGAAAATTTCCTTTTTACTGCTAACTGCCATTTTGATAGTAGTGCTATTTTTGTCATTTTTAGCAGTTGAAATTAACTTTTTTTTTTAATATCAAAAAATACCGTCTTTGATCTTAAAAAAACATAATTTTTGGCAGCTGCAAATTTCTTTATTTACCGTTGAATCGTGCCGTTTGTTGTAGCAGAAATGCAGAATTTTTGACAATTCGAAATTGTCATTTTTGACGGTTAAAAATGTATATTTTTACTATTGAAAAATGCCGTTTTTGACAGCAGAATTGCACAATTTTTGACAATTTATAATTGTTACTTGTGGCCGTTGGAATTTTCCCTTTTTTAATATTAAACAATGCTGATAGTGATAGTAGAAATGCTCAAATTTTGACAGTAATTTTTTTGGCATTTGGAAATTTTCTTTTTATTGTTGAAACGAATCATTTGCGATAATGAGCAGTTTTTGACAGTATTGAATGGTTATTTTCAGAAATTAAAAATTTCCTTTTTACTGCTAAGTGCCATTTTGATAGTAGTGCTATTTTTGTCATTTTTAGCAGTTGAAATTGACTTCTTTTTTTAATATCAAAAAATGCCGTCTTTGATAGTAAAAAACTACAATTTCTGGAAGCTGCAAATTTCTTTATTTACTGTTAAATCGTGCCGTTTGTCGTAGCAGAAATTCAGAATTTTTGACAATTCGAAATTGTCATTTTTAACAGTTAAAAATGTATCTTTTTACTATCGAAAAATGCCGTTTTTGACAGTAGAATTGCACAATTTTTGACAATTTATAATTGTTACTTTTGGCCGTTGAAAATTTATTTTTTTTAATATAGAAAAATGCCGATAGTGATAGTAGAAATGCTCAAATTTCGACAGTTAAAATTTTTGGCATTTGGAAATTTTCTATTTATTGTTGAAACAATGGAATTTTTGACAGTACTGAATAGTTATTTTCAGCAATTAAAAATTGCCTTTTTACTGCTAACGTGCCATTTGTGATAGTAGTGCGATTTTTGACAGTTCGAAATTGTCATTTTTAGCAGTTTAAATTTTCTTTTTTTGCCGTCTTTAACAGTAAAAAAACCACAATTTCTGGCAGCTGCAAATTTTTTTATTTACCACTGAATCGTACCGTTTGTGGTGGCAAAAATGCAGAATTTTTAACAATACAAAAATGGCAATTTTCTTTTTTAATATCAAAAATTGCCGTTTTTGATTTTTAAAACCCACAATTTTTGACAGCTGCTAATTTCTTTATTTACCGCTGAAATCGTGCCATTTATGGTGGCAGAAGTGCAGAATTTTTGATAATTCGAAATTGTCATTTCCTTTTTGTTTATATCAAAAAATGCCGTTTTTGATAGTAAAAATCCACAATTTTTGACAGCTGCAAATTTCTTTATGTGCCGTTTGCGCTGGCAAAAAATGCAGAATTTTTGACAATTCGAAAATGTCATTTTTGGCGGTTATTTATTCGAAATTTCTGTATGAAAGTTTTGCCCTCCTCTGGAAAAATGCCTCCAAGTCGTTCAACTTTTATCTGAAACATCTTTTTGTATCATTGATAGTTTCACAACTGGCCTTCTGGAATTAATATAAAAATTTGCTAGGAAATAATTTTATCTGATACCTACTAAATTGGTTAGCAAACCACAATTTTTTTTCCTATTAAATTTCACCTTAATGGTTTATTCCAGTTGTTTTCAATACTGTAATTAATACTGAAATTTCCATTGATTTCAATTACAAGAATTGAGATTATATAATTGACTAACCTCAAAGGAAAAACTACATAATTGCTTCGTTTCAGCATTATAATAATAAACAACAAATCCTAATATCTAATTATACTGGAAAATTCAAGTGTACAATAATTTATAAATATACTGTACTATGAGAATCGTGTCACCTTAGATTCTGCAAATATGGTAATATGATTACGTATAGTTAATAAATAGGTTATTATAAATTTATTTATTATATCAATTAGATTTTCAAATAGCTCTAAGTATTTTCCCACAGATTAACTATCCAGCCGACGTACATTTACATATATTTATAATGACTGTTCGATTGGCTTTTCATATAAATACAGCATCGATAATAGTATATCAATGAGCCATGTGTAACGGTTCTAACTAAATACTTATTTTTAATGGATAAAATATTTAGACCTAATTATTGAAATTTATTAAAATTATTGTAAACAATAAAATTAAGTATGTGTTACGGAAGCAAGAAGTATTTTTTGTTCTAAATCTTTTTTGCAGGACCAGCAGAAAATGACAAAAATTTTGTAAATGTACAACACGAGTTTGATTTTTGAAAACGCGTTGATGAATTTTGATTCATTATATGCTAAAATTGGGGGCCGCGGTGGCCTAGTGAGTAGAGCTCCTGTTCACGGGCCTCATGGTCGTGGGTTCGAATCTCATCCGTGTGGTCACTTTTTCGGAACGAAGAAATCAATAAACTTGAAAAATTGAGGCAGAAAAAATATTATTAAAAATTCGTACCACTTTTAATACTTAAAAAACCATTATACCATCAAATCGGAGAAAGTTACATCACCATTTTCTGGTGAGATTTTTAGTGACATCGTTATCCATTAAAGAAGAGAGCCATAAAAAATAAATTGCATTAAATTTAAACCAAAATGTAATATCTAATTTTAACTTTTTGTGTGCCAGAACACTTATTAATTTGAACCGCCAACATGACTCCCATTTTTATATATTATTCAGTGGATTCCAGTAAGAAGCGGAAGGATTCCAACCCGCACCGCTTTCGGCCTCTTCAACTTAATTACATATTTACCTACTTCTGTACATTTACACAACACACGTTAAATAATCTTCCAAAGCTGAACGGAAAATAAACAATCGTCTATTATTCAACACCAGTTAAGATAATAATACAAATCGATACATGATTTCAACGGGTATTTCAGAATGTAAAATAAAATAAAATCGAAGCTAATAATTACCCTCGATTTAATTCGAATCTCGTCGCCATTAACACATTAAAATCAGGAACAGTTTAATTAGGCAATTTGTAGCGCGAATGATCGGCTTTTTATTGGCGCAATTAACATATTTACATAAATTCAGTACAAAACGCTGCACCAGGGAACTGAATTTATGCCAGTAAAGTAAAAATATATCATCTGGAACCCACAGCATGCCTCACGCCATTAATTAACTTATTTCTCACGGATTATATGAGCAGTAGGTGTTGGATTCTCCATTTTTTAACGTTTCCTCAATTTGATAATTTCCTTATTTTGTTTAAACTCGCCATCCCGCACGGAGTGAATAAAATAATAACAATATTTATCTCCAAGGTTTCGAGCTAATTGCGAGGAAATATCAATAACAATTCCAAGCTGAAGTATGCATGTATTTTGTTGTAATTTGGTGAGTGATGAGAATCGTATATTTATATGGGACAAGAAGAGGCTTTTCTCCTTATAACTATCCATCTCAATTTACGTACGGTGGCATCTCATCAAGCAATATTTCACTCTATTATCCACATGGAAATGGAGGATTTGGAGTCCTCTTTAAGAAATAACAACCTTAACGAAATGTGAAACCATTTGTCTACATTACTTGATATGTATGGCGTTCTGTCAAAACAATAAAAATCTTCATATATTCGTCAAGCGTTAGGGTAGAGGGCCTACCATCAGGAATCATTACATTCGCACCCTGATTCCTTATCTGCAACAGGCTACTCCTCTGCATCCTATCAAATTAGTTCAAAACAAAACACAGTTTCATTGCATATTAAAAACGTCTTAATGCAGCGGCTGCTCGTGGATTTCCGTAGGGAAGGCAAAGACAAAGATGCCGCTTATGCTGCACTACTTACTCTACTAGAAGAAGCAAATATTCCGTTGATTTTTCGGTCAAATTTTCTTCCGTTGCCTCATCGACGAACATCCAAGAACCGCCGCTGTGTTAATCTGAAACCGCCAATTAACTTAAAACAAGTTGAGGCTTCCTAAATGCATTTTTTTTTCTCTTATAAGCCGTTCAGCCACTAACGATTATAATATTTTAGACGAATTAAAGAGGGGTGATGAATGATTTTAACGGGAAGAAATTAAATGTCCTTGTAAAGCTACGCGCACACTTGTTGAAATCGGACGGACGGCACGCAACGGATAAAATTGGTCAACACAGTTGTCGACTCGTTTACAACTGTGTTAACCAATTTTATCCGTTGCGTGCCGTCCGTCCGATTTCGGCAAGTGCGCGCGTAAACGAGTGAACGCACATTTATCCGTTCCATGCCGTACCGATAAATGTGCGTTGACTCGTTTACAACTGTGTTAAGCAATTTTTATCCGTTGCGTGCCGTCCGTCCGATTCCGACAAGTGTGCGCGTAGCTTTCGCGTTCATCATAAAAAATTGTTTTTTTTTTGCTTACAAAAGTGAAGTTTGTTCTCGTAGAGATTTCACATTCCACATTTTATCAGTGAATATAAATAAATCATAACCAAATTGATCAATACAATCATAACAAAGTGCGTTGAATGCAATAAACATAAATTAGCATAATATTATCTGTAATTGGTTTTCCTGAATGGGAAAATTGTTTCCCCTGCGCGTAGCAAAACAAACACATTAAAAGCGTTACCTCTTACGTTTTACTTTAAATACAAATCAAGAAACCGTAAGTGAGAGATTCATGTTGTGGAGAACCACATCCACAGTTTACGCACATCTGATCTAGAGTATCTAAAGGAATTTCTATAACGAGTGGAATTAATTACGCTTCAGTGTGATGGCAACGATCCTTTGAAGTCACAAATCTGGGCGTATATATAAAATCACTTCACGGAAGGTTTATGCTAAGCCTGATAAATTCTTCAAGTAGTATTAGACACTAGTTTTTCCTAGGCTAAAGTTTGATGTATGTGAAATTGTGTTCTTTATGTGAAATTATGAAATGTTAAAATGTAAGAAAAGTAAGTGGCTCCGCTGCGCTGCGCCGTCGTCCATGCGAGGCCCATCAAAATTAAACGATTAAATTGGTGACGGACCCATTAAAATTGAGCACGGTAACGGGTGACAGATGACGGATCCGCTGCGCTGCGCCATCAATGAAAAACATTATTTTTTTCTAAATTAATTTTAATTTTTCGTTTGTTATTTTTCATTTTTCACTTTAAATGAAAAAAATACGTCTTTAAAGACGAAAGGGTTAACCCTTTCGCTGCGGCGGGCGTATGCGAATTGTTTGTGAAAAATTAAAGAACTGAAAAATAGTTTTTCACGTAAAATCAGGAAATATAAACTGATAAATTCTTCAAGTAGTATTAGAAACTAGTTTTTCCTAGGCTAAAGTTTGATGTATGAATGTATGATGAAATGTAAAAATGTAAGAAAAGTAAGTGGTGACGAACGACGGCTCCGCTACGCTGCGCCGTCGTCCATGCGAGGCCCATCAAAATTAAACGATTAAATTGATGACGGACGACGGCGCAGCGCAGCGAATTAGTGGCCCATTAAAATTGATCACGGTAACGGGTGACAGGTGACGGCTCCGCTGCGCTGCACCATCAATGAAAAACATATTTTTTTTCTAAATTAATTTTAATTTTTCGTTTTTTTTTCATTTTTCAATTTTCAATTTTTCATTTTTCATTTTTCACTTTAAATGAAAAAATACGTCCTTAAAAGAAGAAAAACGAACCCAGAAGGAGCAAAGGGCGCGTAGGGGTGGTTCCAAAAATGTGGTATATATATATACGACTTATACTTTGTCTATTACTCGTGTAAGTATATTTTTACTACCAAGTTATGAAAAACAAAATTTACTTAATTTGAATTTTCGCGCGAACAAGTGAAGATATTAACACGCGAGATAATGAAGGTCATTAATATGGCTACTTATGCTATTTGGCCCCTTTTTGTAAGCGCACAATAAAGCTTTAAAAAAACAATTATTCCTGAAAAACTACTTTTTTTCACGTTTTTCTGCTGTTTACGCCAAGTTTTTTGAGTTCCATGATCCGTAAAAAATCTGGAAAAATTGCCGTTCTCTAGTTTTGGGTGTAATAAAATTAAATCAATTAAATCCGATCACACAACTGACCGGAAAAAAATTCACACAATTTTACAGTGGAATAATTTAAGAAAAACGAATTTTTTATCACATTTTTGGTAGAGGTCAAAAATGACAGTTAATGAGCATGCAAACCTCATTTTTTTAATACTCAAAACAAGGTTTCTACACTTGCAACTCAAATCGCGCGAGGGCCGCCACAACCATCTTATCCCGCCACCCCCTTTGCTGTAACTATTATCGTTTTATAATTATAAACCAAAAATTTAAATAATAATAATTTTTTTTCTCAAATAAAAATGATTTTATGAAAAATGTTTACAAGCAAAAGATGTTCATCTTTTTGTTGTCTTTAATGTTTGTTTAAATGTTTTTGTGATATTTTTCATATTTAAGAAAATATTGGCAAAAAACAAAAAACAGTTAAGGTAAACACCCACTTCTGGTGTACGAAATTTTACCAAAAGCTTTTCAGTTCTTCAGATTATCAAATAAGACGGATGTTCAAAGTTTCATATCAATTGTTCTATTAGTTTTTGATATACAGCGCGCACAGCCAGACACACAGATTCAGACACACACACAGACATAATTTTTTTTCCAGAAATTGTTGAAATGGCATCTAGGGACCTCAAAATGGATATTTCCGTAAAAAAAAATTTTGAAACAAGAATCACGAGCACACTACTTTCTCGTACTTCGTAACGGAGAAAATAAAAAAAAATCAGAAATTGTTGAAATGGCATCTAGGGACCCCAAAACGGGTATTTCCGTAAAAAAAAATTGAAAAAAAATCACGATCACAATACTTTCTCGTACTTTGTCCTTAAAAAAAAAATTTTTTTTCCTGGTTTAAAAAAAATCATATCTCGGAAACGGGGCAAAAATTCAAAAAAATTTCCCGATCAATTTTAGATATTTTCTAAATCCCGCTCCGGCGGTTACGGAGGAGATATTTTTTTTGCAAAAATCGAAAATCTGCGTTTGAAAAATCCCCCCCGGGGGTGGGGGTGAAACGAAACTACGGGACCGGTTCTAAAAGCTTGCCCGGTTGTCTGGGCGTCGATCTGCGCGCAAAAACTAACAAAATTTTACCGAATAAGGCCCCGATAAGGGGTGATGTTTAACGCTAAACCTTTTTAGAATGAATCCTTTAGACGGGAACTCGTGGAATTTATAACATAGTAGTGATATTTCTTGTTTGCCTTTTAGTGTAGTTTTAATTTCTCCAGCGGAGTTTTCGAAATGTTGTTATTGCGCTGCGTATTCCAAATCCGCAACAAGCTACTTCCCTAACATAAGGTGCAAGAGTAGTTGAAGATAATATACGAAGTTGTGCATGAACTGGGTCAAGTTGAGTTACAGTGGGGCAGGCTGATTAAACTGTCGCCTAGTTCATATTTCTGTATTTTGAATACTTGAAGTATTACGGAATTAACTAATTAGAGGCAACACTTTAATTACCGGCTGCAACCAAACGCTTTTAATTAAATTAAATTAAAAATACGTACATAACAAAACAGCTCACTCGCTGATTTATTTGATTTGCAAACGACAATATATTTAAATATCCTAAATACCTTCCAATGGGTTGAAAAAGACAAACTTGTTTTGCGATTGTGCATGTTCCAATTGAATCAAAGAACAAATTAATCAAAGCGCTATAAAAATATAAGGGTGGATTGAAGCAATGATCTTTAAATGATAATTATCACAATATGCGTGAAAGCTTGTTTTGATGATACAATTATTACAATAGATATTCGACTAACTTTAAAAACTTTTTCGGATAAAAGTTGTAGGGTTCGGAGAGGGACATTTGCTGGTGACCTTGAAAATGACCTTGGCGTTAATTTTCAAGGTCAAACGCCAAGGTCATTTTCAAGGTCAAACGGAGGCCAACTTTGATTTTTCAAATGGAACCTCCCATTTTTTATTGCGCGATCGTATTTTACGGGAAAAATTATAAACTTTTTGTAGAAAACGTTTTTTTTAATGATTTTTTTAAGAGTTTTTTTGAACGAATTTTGTCCATCATGTTGTTTAAAATCTCAAATGAATCTAGGCTGTGATTCATACATTACTCTCGGCATTAGCGTCACCCGATGTAAACTACGTGGAGGTTGCCAAATGGATGATGGTTTCAGTGGTTGGAGGTTCGATATCGCTGCACAGCGTATCACAGTGGTTTCGTAACTCAAACTCTTTCCAAGATGAAAATACTTCACCATGCTGCTGTACTGATTCCTTGCTTCAAATATTACCACCTGCAACATAATAAAAACCTATTAAAATATTTGCGCCATGGGTTTTTGATCACTCTGTATTTAATTTACACTACAGTAAATTAGTTAATACATCATATCCACTTTATCGCCCGTCAAATCGGAAACTAGTTTTTATTGTTGTTTATAAAATATTGCCTAAAAATTCCTCATTTGATTACTTCTTGTGGTAAAATGGTTTATATTTCAAACAAAAACCCGCAGCAATGATCTCGCCTGACAACAAGAAAAAAGTGTTTTTCCCATTACGACGGTAATCTTGATGATTCACTTCATTGACCATTACGAATTGAAAGTGCCGCTGTTTTACAACTCCCAAATAGTGCAATTTGTAATTGGTTAAACTGTGGCGGCAAATTAAATTTGGCGGTTTTGTCAAGAGTATTAACCTAATTAACAATTGAATGAAATACTCGGAGATGTTTACATATTCCATTGATTGTACAAATAATTTGCTCTTTTTCAAATTGAAAGATTATAATGAATGTTACCAAATCAGCGGAAAATCCGCTAGGTCTGGCGGATTTTGAATCCGAATTGCGGAATAATTTTGGATTTTCTAGGAATTATGTTGAATTATTGAAAAAAAAAACTAGCGCAATTTAATTTAAATTTAAACTTTATTTTCAAAAGATACAACAAAAGAAAAAGCAGAAGCTTCACAAGCTTCTGCACAAAGTCAGTATAAAGTGGCAAAAATGATCTCAATAGCAAAAATACTGGTTGGCGCATTTTTCTCCAATTTAGTTAAAATTTAAAGAAAAATCTGTGATATCATTTATGGAAGCCCCTCTAATACTAAATGAATGTTTGTCTTTTTCTCAGGGTTGATAACTCATATTCAAAATATATCAAAACAGTTTAAATAAATTAGTTAAAAATGTTAAATTTTTAACTTCGCCCAAAACAGAGTCAGGGGCCGCGGTGGTCTAGTGGGTAGAGGTCCGGCCTCTGGACCCCGTTGGTGCGGGTTCGAGTCCCGTCCGAACGGTCACTTTTTCAATACGAAAAATGGCCGTACGGGTCCCTGGGTGTCTAGTGTTTGTCCCCATTTCATTTAAATATGAATATTATTATTATAAATTGGTTGTGGCTGAATGCCCTAGCTGGCTAAGCCAAGTCCCCATCATCCTCGATTCCCTAACCCGAACTCCTGTCAATCATCTTTTCTTAAAAAAAAAAAAAAAAACAGAGTAAATGTGCAGTAATAGTTTGATTTTGAACGCGTTTACTAATATTTATTGAACATCAAAATGAACAAATTTTAAAGTTTGTCAAAAAATAAATGAGAAATATGATTAATTTTGGCATTTTATCAAAAAAAAATGGACTATGTTTATAATTATTCAAATCTGTTAAAATTTAATAGTTCTACCAAAACTTTTTAAAAATTGGCAAAATTGAACATTTCTCTGGTTTGGTTAAGAATCCTGTATAAAAAATTATAATATTTTAATACGATGTTGTTTTGTTATGTTTCAGGCCAAGGTAGTTCGCCATCGAGCAGTTCCGAGCAAGCATCCCCAGTTAGTTCCTGCCAAAGCTCCCTCAGCGATGCAACCGAGGCTGAAGAAACTTTTACGATGGGCGCCACGGCCACCACCCCATACGAGTGCAATATTTGCAAGAGAGCATTCGCCCGCTCTTCTTTATTGAGCAAACACGTTCAGGTAATGCAAACTGGCTAATGTAAATTAATTAAGTGCGCGTTTTTATTCGCGTCCCTTTTTTCTATTTTTATCCGACGCGGATCAATCAGGGCGCCAGCGTCTAGTTACTTTAAATTTGCATCCACTCGATGTTTGACCGGAACTTAAGCTCAATCTCGCTAAGGTTTATTACCACCGGCATCTAGTTTTTCTGTCATCGCCTATTCCCGGAATCAACGGGTTTATGTAATTTGCTCTGCAGCTATAATAATATTATTTACGTACATGTCCGGGCGACAAAAATATTACATCATATCAAGAGGACAGGTTACAACTAGTTGTTAGAATCTTGCATAAATAACAAATTATTTATTACTACAGTTATACTAAATTGTTGAAACGAATTAAAAGTGATCACGCTGATATAAACAAATGGTCCGTGAACACTATTATATTCATATCTTTTTTTTTTATTTCTCTTGTTCATATTAGAAAGGATCTAATGCAGAAACAATGTCTATAGAAAATGTTTAATTTAACTTAAGACTTATCAGCTTTTCTTAAATACAGTCACATTCAACTAATATAGTCAAATCTCTAAAATATACAAATTTTGTAATAATAAATTAAACGAATCTAATGTACATTTATATAGTAAAACAATCACGTTTACTGCCTGTATCAGAAGAACTGAACTAGTGGACGCTTGCCTGTTTATTGTCAAACAACGTATCACGCACCTGGTGCGTGGTCGGCCCCCGCGTTAGAACCAATTCTACGCAAATGGTGCGTGGCCGCCCCCAGCATTAGAACCAACACCACGCAAATGGTGCGTGGTCGGCAATAATATATATTGATCAAAACCATTCGTTAATGATTTAAAGTAAAGCTTCAGTTCATGCGGGCGGCGACAGATGGCGCCATAATGTTACGGTTGTTAAATAGTGGTTCCAGCTTACCCTTACTGGTCCACTGGAGATAACATATTTTATTTGTGGTTCCACCGCTACACAAAGCGTTGAGCAACTTATAGCGTGATATTAACGTTTTCAAGAAAATTACCATCAGGAACAAAGCGTATTTCCATCTCAATAGATCCGTTAATAAACTGAACTGGCAAATTACTGTGAACGGGTCACGCTACCTTGATTTGGTGATCGGTTGTTATGTTGCGAACTGGAAGGGTTTGACGGTGTGAAAGAATAATTCTAAGCATAAGTTTTCTTGGTAATTTCATTTACAGCAGACACAACTAACCTTCTGATTTGACCTCCGATAAAAGCTTTTATTTGGGATAACTGTTTCCTAATATTAGAAAACAAATAGCTAGATGGTACATCGCGTCAAACTTACAGAAGATTCATATGCCATCTAAGATGTAATTCATATATAGAGTGATGATTCTTTACAAAGATGAAACAGCTGTCTCTGTCTTTCGCCTCACACATTTGCAATTTTTTTTATCATCATCTGACCTAGAATCTCATTAGCACATTATCTACAGTTATATATATATATATATTTTTTTTTTTTGCTACTCTGGATCAAACACTAGGAATAATAGCACAATATCGCTGAGTATTTACAATTGCTTTGAAGGAAAATGAGTGTTTCTGATAGAATAATTTAACTCCTTAGTGCCGTGTGTTTGAATAATTTTCAGTAGTAATTAAAGCTTAATTAAATCCATATCTGAGATACAAAGTAAAATTCCTATTATATTAATTGTTTATGGCAGAAGTTACCGGTTATGCAATTGATCCCAAAAAAAATGAGGATAACATGTTTGTTGCCTCAATTATTATTCTTATAAATTACGTCATTTACTTTTTTTTTAATGTTCGGCATTAGTGAAATTCCATAGGTTTATGTAACTAAGCAAAGTATCCTCCGATTTTAATTTTTTAATTTGCCTCCTTCATGTCAAGAATTAATTCACAATCTTTTGGATTTTTTTGCTGATCTGAATTAACTCCTTTCAGAACTAAAATATTTTCAAAGCTATTGAATGTATGAGCATGAGCACTACCTTAATTTTAATTATAGTTTCCCTTCGACGGCTAGAATATTCCTCTTGATTAAACCAACCATAAAATTAGGCGCATATTTCATCTATCACCAATCCGCAGTCAGTTAACATGGCTTTATAGTGCAAACTGTAAATGCTCTTAGTAGTCTGTCAAACCGGATTAATGGATGACCGTGCTAATTTAATACCGGCCTCCTCATCAAATCAAAATCGACAGATGATGCCTTTAAATAATAAATAAATAAATAAATTCTTTGTTTCCCAATGAATGCTACAAATAAATGATACTGTACATGGAAAAATAGTCTTATTTTAAAATATCTCTTTTCATTCCTAGTCTCCTGTTACAAATTGTGAAAATTTACCAACAAAATACCTCTTTTTGTTCCTAGTCTCCTGCTATAAATTGTAGGGTTGGGCGGTATTTCACTGGTATTAAAAAATCACAGGTCATTACTGTTACTAATAGGCGAATTTTACTGCTATTTAAAATCACCGCTACTTAAAATCACTGTTACTAAAAATCACTGTTACTAAAAATCACTGTTACTTAAAATCACTGCTACTTAAAATCACTGCTACTTAAAATCACTGCTACTTGAAATCACTTCTACTTAATATAATATAATAATAATGTCTTTATTCACATATATACAATTTATAATTTAAGGGACAAATTATTATACGTGAATCCGTAGGCAGGATTCAGTTGAGATATTGAGATCCAAGTAGATTTCGAACTGTTCTTCCATCCAAACCTACATAATTAAGAACAAAATTTGAGTTATTATTGGGTAATATTATGATAAACTAATAAACTTAAAATCACTGCTGCTTAAAATCACAACTGCTTAAAATCATTGCTACTTAAAATCACTGTTAAAAAACTGTGACAAACTGTGATTGCTACTTAAACTGTAACTTATATACTGACAATTATTAATTAATTAATTAAGATTTTATAAAAACGAAAAAATTATCTTGCCCGGCAAAGAATCGAACCACAAACTCGCTGTGATCGAAAGTGATGAGTCCGACGACTTAATAACCTTAAAATGAGCAAGTTAAAAAAATTACAGAAGGGAAAATTATGTTACTTTAATATAACAATAAGTTGAAATTTATACACAAAAGTTTTAATATTGCATATTTTTGCCAGCCGTGATCACAGTCACAGTTTAAAATCACAGGTATTAAAAAGTAGCAATATGACTTAAAAGTAGCAGTTTTGGCCATCTCTAATAAATTGTGAAAAATTACCATAATTAGTCTCCTGGTATAAATCATTAAAAATTACCAGCAAAATAACTTTTTTTCATTCTTTTGAAAAACTACAAAATCCAGCCATTGAAAACGGCTCCAAAACACATACAACATTAAACAGTTTTCTTTTTATAACATACAAACTTCGAACTTGTTTGATTGCTTTAAATAGGCGACTTACTATTTTCACACAAGAATACTTTTCTGGCGATGCGTGATTTTAGATATATTTCGGCGACAACTAGTGGAAGAAGATTAAACATGATGGGAGACATAGATCTTCAAGAGGGTGATTGGAAAAATTGTTAATTGGAGAGACTCTTGCAGCCCTCGTGCGTTATATCATCAGCTGTTATTGAAGGCTCTTCCATGTCAGCAAATAGTTGGTGTATTCTTTCTCATTTTAATCTTTTTTTTATGTTGTCTTTTATAAAGCCATTTAACTTCTTACAATGCCCGTGAATTCTTTGAATCATCAGCTGTTGAAGGTTCTTCTACGTAATTTGTATTGTCATCATATAGTTGGTGTATTCTTTCACATTTTAATATTTTTTTATGTTGTCTTTTGCCATTTGAATTTTTTTACAAAACCCGTGAATTCTTTGATTAACATGTTGTAGTTCTTTTAACTCTTAGCTTCGTACTAATGAACTGTTTTTGCTGGGATTAGTTGCTTATTATTTTATTGTTATACACTGGTGGAAAAAATGAAACAATTGAAATTCGTGAAATTTCGACCATTTTCAAACCGCCATAACTCGACGTATTTTTAATCGATTTTGATGAATCTTTGAGGGCCAAAAACTTTGAAGTGTCTTCTTTAAAGTCATGCATGCGAACTTAAGCGTACCCCCTTCCGCCCCCTCTAGCACCCCTGTGAAAAAAAAGTTGCCCAAAAACGTGTTTTTTTTGTTAGGGGGTTGAAGGGTTCGAAAAAGCGTAAGCACTAATTAAGTAATTAACTGTCACTGGAAAGCAATCCGTTTTTCAGAGATGAGGAGACACTCGTCGTCATGGGTTATTAACTTTTATCCTCGCGGAGCATTTTTTCGTACAGTTGGCACCTTCTGTATATGGCATAGAATGTAATAATTTTAGATATGTTCTCTTTGATGGTGCCGACGTAGTTTACTTAAAATAGGGCCAAAATGAGATTTTTTTTCCGAAAGAATCATCAAATTTGGTTGAAAAGTCATTGAGTTATGTGCGAAAAAGAAAGCCCAAAAACGTGTTTTTTTTGTTAGGGGGTTGAAGGGTTCGAAAAGGGATGATTCCACCAATTTGAGTTTACCTCCTTAAAATAGGGCCAAAATGAGATTTTTTTTCCGAAAGAATCATCAAATTTGGTTGAAAAGTTATGTGCGAAAAACATCAAAATGCACCCATAACTTGGTACCAAATCGTCGTAGGAACTTCGTTCTTTGAGTCCTGCAAAGGGAATTGATCAAATTTTAATGCCTTTATGGTGGATCGAGTTGACAAAATTTTTCCAACTCCGTAGGCACCATCAAAGTTGGACATAGTTTCCAGAAAAAAAAATTTTTTCACAGGGACGCTAGAGTAGGGCCGAAGAGCTTACGCTTAATTTCGCACGCATGACTTTATAGAAGACATTCCAAAGTTTTTCGCGCTCAAGATTCATCAAAATCGATTGAAAATACGCCGAGTTATGGCGGTTTCAAATTTCACGAATTTCAAGTGTTTAATTTTTTTTTCCTTCAGTAAAAAAACTGGATGAAAAATTTGTCATGGATTTCATTTTATGTTAAATTATACAATGCATCTTTTACTTGATTCGGTCCTAAAAGCCCCTCACTGGCGGAGTTCTCCAATCAAGCGTGACCCCAACGGGGCTTCCGAAATACGTATTAACAAGTTTGTTATGAAGTTTCGATAAAGGGCCCTGCAAGCTCCGTTACGCTCAATATTCAATGAACTTATTTGATTAAAGCGTAAGCACTAATTAAGTAATTAACTGTCACTGGAAAGCAATCCATTTTTCAGAGATGAGGAGACACTCGTCGTCATGGGTTATTAACTTTTATCCTCGCGGAACATTTTTTTCTTACAGTTGGCACCTTCTGTATATGGCATAGAATGTAATAATTTTAGATCTGTGCTCTTTGATGGTGCCGACGTATTTTACGCAGCGCACATTTTAAAAAGTCTGAATTCCTTGATAACATCTTTTATTTCGAGGGCGGTGTACGTACTATGAACAGGTGTCAACTGCCGAGCCGGAGCAATTGCACTTTACAAATGAAATGGTGTTGATTTTTCCGGTGATAAACCACGAGTTCTAGGGAAAACTCTTTTGATTTCTTAATTGATACTGCCGCGTTTCTAACCGAGATCTCTTTTTTATTGCTTGCACGGGGTGAGATAATCGCGTCAAATATTAATAAAGCCGACACGTAGCTCGGAGGGCAATTCCAAATGATCATAGGTGAAGATATACGAACGGTATTAAGTTGGCCAAGGCATTTATCAATATTTTATTCACATGTTTTATCTTTGACTGAAAACTTAAGTTATATTAATACTAACTGTTTTGTATAAGTGATTTTGTGAAATTGCTATATATTTTTTTCTTTCATAAGATAGTTCCTTTCAAATAATATTATTCAGTTTTAACACATTGTCAGATAAACTGTTTGCTAGTCAAGCCGACGCATACCTGTAAGGTTTAATGTCAAAGAACGTATCACGCACCTGGTGCGTGGTTGGCCCCAGCGTTAATACCACGCAAATTGTGCGTTCCGTCGTTTTACGTATCCCACAAAAAAATTGTATAGAAAAATGATGTTCAGAATGTGCTCTTAGACTTAAAAAAAAACATAAGAAACATATTTTGAAGAAAACAGTTTTTTAATGAATAAGTAATTGTGGAGGCTTTCACTTCGTGATACATTTTGAATAATTCAAATAAAACGAATAACTTTGTTAGTATCACTTTATTAACTTGGAGTAGTTACTATAGTTTCGACAATTTCAGCTTGTCATTTTCAAACTATGAATATTTACATTACGATTGTACATTTATATATTTTTATTTTTACAGAGCATTGAACAGGGGGGAGAATATTAGGTCGGTCATCAACGACCAGACCGACCTAATATTCTCCCCCCTGTTCAATGCTCTGTAAAAATAAAAATATATAAATGTACAATCGTAATGTAAATATTCATAGTTTGAAAATGACAAGCTGAAATTGTCGAAACTATAGTAACTACTCCAAGTTAATAAAGTGATACTAACAAAGTTATTCGTTTTATTTGAAGTTTTTTAATGGTTGTTTCGGCGTTTCCAATCGATTTAGGCACTATCTACGACTAAAGTCATTTTGCGCATCTCCGTTCCCAGAAGACAAATAATTTTCAGAATGAGCTCTTAGACTTGAAAAAAAAAATAAGAAAACATTTTTGAAGAAAAAAGTTTTTAATTGTTATTTAGGCGTTTTGGATCGATTAAAGCACTATCTACGACTAAAGTAATTTTGCTCATCTCCGTTACAGGAAGTCTCACAAAAAATTTTTATAGACAATAATGTTCAGAATGAGCTCTTGGACCTGAAAAACATTTTTAAAAAGTTTTGAAGAAAAAAGATTTTAATGGTTATTTAGGCGTTTTCGATCGATTCAGGCATTATCTACGACTAAAGTCATTTTGCGCATCTCCGTTCCAGGAAGTTCCACAAAAAAATTTTATAGGCAATTATGTTCAGAATGAGCTCTCGGACCTGGATTTTTTTTTTTAAGTTTTGAAGAAAAATGTTTTTAATGGTTATTTAGGCGTTTTCGATCGATTCAGGCACTATCTACGACTAAAGTCATTTTGCGCATCTCCGTTCCCGGAAGTCCCACAAAAAAAATTTATAGACAATAATATTCAGAATGAGCTCTTAGAGCTAAAAAAAATTTGAAGAAAAATGTTTTTAATGGTTATTTAGGCGACTAAAGTCATTTTGCGCATCTCCGTTCCCGCAATTTTTTTTTATTGACAAACAGTAACTGAAAGTGTTAATTATTATTCTATATCATTATTTAACATAAATTTATATTAATAATCACGGCAATATGATGCCGTCTTAATATTTACGGAAAATAAGTTTGCTGCGATGGTTACTGATTTTAATTACTCAGTAGGCAATGTTTCCGTCGACGAATATAACTTTCTTTTGCGTTTTAACAGCAGCAGTGAACATTACCATATCATCATGATCTAAAAAAATATTGAAAATAGATACTTAAAGATATGTTGAAACGCTTCGGGTTGCGGTCATTTAAAATATTCAGATTCCGGTATTTTGTTGAAGTCCACGTGACGGATAATACCCGTGCCGGACAAGAAAGAGGAGGGTCAAAGGGCAATCTGACATATAACAAGTCCCATTAAAAACGACCATGCTCCAAGTAGAACATATTGCATCTCTAGAACCATGCAATTCTCACCGGTCCAATGGGACAAGTTGAACGCCATTCCTGAGAAGTGTAATTTTACATTTTACCGTCGAACACATTTGACATATGCCGAGTCGTTTGCTAAAATTGAACCGAATTCAAATGGAGAGGACTAAACAATTATTTCTATTAAAGCTTCGGCCCATTGTTCATGAATCTATACCCTTGTTTGCTTTTCACGTTACAGACGCACACAGAGCAGTTACAGTTCAGTTGTCCATACTGTCGGCGCCTCTTCAAACACAAAAGATCAAGGGATAGGCATACCAAACTTCACACCGGCGATAAAAAGTACAAGTGTCTTCATTGCGATTCAGCTTTTGCTAGAAGGTAAGAATGCATGTTTTGTTCACACGCACACACAGTCTCTTAATGCATCAAATCAATGTTTTATTTTTTTTATTTGAGAAACCTTCTCGTTACCCGGCCACTTGCTTATGTTTCATTACAACATGATTAAACATTTATTTCGAGAAAAAAACTTTCCTTTATATTCGATTATTATATCTTCTGTGTAATGAAGTAGAAGCTTCCTACATAACAAATATTCGACTATTGGTCGACATCTTGCGTGGCAGTTTTTTACAGCGTGGGTATTATATAGGGTAAACCAAAAGTCGGTCAGTTAAATGTGCAACGTTCACTCGCACAAGTCTTGTTATTCTATATGAACTTGTGCTGCTGGAATATGCATTGATAGTTCTCTACATAATATGGTCTTTGCTCCTGATTTTCGTTACACAGACCATAGCTTTTAATGTTCTCGTAGGTAACCAACACGACGAGGGAATACGACATCGATATGAACTACATTTACGTCGATGCGACGTATCGGTGAATTGTATTTGAAACGTTGCGACGTAAAAAGCTCACCCAATATCTGTGGCGGCTCGCGGAACATGTTGATGGTAGAGCCACTTATACAATCCTTTTTTGAAGAAAGAAAGAAAGAACGATTTATCTTCCTAGACCAAAGTAACTGCCCAAAAAGTGTCAACGAAGTTGGCGCTGAAAATCTAAAGTCATCACACGCGCACGCGTAAAGTACTGGTTGTCATGTTGATATGACAGGTGTTAATAATATCTGACATCACCGTTTAACCGCAACCAGCATTTCACCTGTGTAATCTTAGTGTAGACACGACGCGATTTTTGTTGTACACTCTATATTATCTATATTAACATTTTTTAATAGCTCTAAATTTAGGTACTATTTCTAACAAGTGATTCTAGAAAATTAATTCTATACACTTAACATTTCACTGATTGGATATTAATTTAAAAAAAATATATTCATTCAATTCTTACTAATATCAAACCATAAATAGGTTTAACATATTTTAAATCATCCCCATTAATGGAACAACCCTCGCCGACACGAAACTAGAGCATGTAACTCTGAATCATTACGATTCAGGATTTGCGTCCTGCTTCATTGAATCTGTGATTATAATTTTAATTAATTTATAACTAGAATGCAATTCATTCCGCTCGTCTCCGCGTCGTTCTTGAGGCGTGCAAAAGTGCAATCGAATATTCCGAGAAACCCCGTAGATGTTGCGATTATGTATACATTTATTTTATACGGGTTTTGCGTTTCTGGTGAAAATGCATCGTTATTTGCAAATATGCTACGATATAAATTGGTTGGCGGTTGCTCAATAGCGCAGGACCCAATTTCGAGTTCAATTATTTACTAGGGATAAATCGAAATCGGATTTGTGTACGCATTTAAGAACTACTGTAAATTAACTTTGTAACCATTGCATATAGACAACAAAAACGTTACTTCTGTTGGTACATTTTTTTAATTTTTCAGTCTAACTCTTCACCGGTTGAGTAGTAGCAGAAGTGCAAGTATAATCAAAGACGATTTTTTAACGAAAAAAAAAAACATTATTTTTATTTATGATTAAATCTAAGACACAAGCAACCCAGAGCACTGACCAGAGACGTTAATATATCCCAAAAATGCAATCGCAATCAAAGACGATTTTTTAATAAGAAAAAATATTATTTTTATTTATGATTAACCCTAAAACACTATCAAAATTAAATATCTGTAGCTTGAAGCACTGACCAGAGAAAATAATATATTAAAAAAAAAACATTTCGGTGGTGTTTCCATTGATTACAGTGCCATATTATCCGAATTATTATAAAATGCTAGCAATAAGAAGCCGGTAGAATGTGTCGCTACTAAATATAGCCGAGGCAAGATGTTTTAGGTGCGTTTTACTCTTGTGCGCGCATATTTGTCATTTTATTTTGTTGCGCTGCGGTAAATAATTAATCACTTCGCCGCCCATCACGACGAACCGCGTGCGTTTAAATAGTATTTGAACCGCAGATAAAGAAGTCAAACATGTTCTAATTGAGTCTGTTTGCGATTGCTTACCTGTTTCACACGATGTCTCACTGAGATTCCTTTTGAATCCGGTATACTTTGAGAATCATTAATGTCCGCTTCCTTATTTTATACCACAGCGGCAAGATGTCTTTACCTTAACCGACATCCTCTTTTGACTTTGGTATTCAGGGAACACACACGTTAATGTTGATTTTTCCGTGTTTTTCCAGCGACCACTTGAAAATACACATGAAAACGCATGATAATAAAAAGCCGCACCAATGTGAGTTATGTAATAGGGGCTACAACACAGCGGCGGCTTTGGCTTCCCATCAGCAGCATCACTCCAAACAAGAGCAGAGGAGGTGCGGAAGCAGCGCCAGCAGGAGTAGCGCCGTCAGCACCCCCAGTCCTGGTAACTTCCGATGCCTGCAATGCCCGGACACTTTCGAGAAAACGGAACATCTACAAGTAAGTAAATTGTTATTAATTTTGCAATTTATTCTATTCTGCCATACGTTTCATTTGTATAATTTATTGTTACGAAATCAAGTGTAGGTCATCAAAATTCTTGCTAGTATTAAGTTCTACGATCAAAATGCTAGCCCACGGGATGAGTGGGAAATAATTAGTATTAGCAGCTTTAAATTGTAGGTATTTTGCTCCACAGACTTTAATAAACAATTGAACCAATACTTGAAAGAATTTTTCTGTACAACAGCATTTTGTTCAACCTATAGCAGAAAATATAGACTATGACTAATTTAAATTTATCTACCCAACACGTTTAAGCATGAAAACACTTAAAATGCATGTACTACCCACCAATCCAAAACCACTTCACTACCACACCACTTAGGTGTGCATCTTGCCTATCATGCTCTACACTTTCACCAATCTTCCATTACTAATACCTAGAAGCAAATGGTACTTCAACAAACCAACACTTCCAACCTCTGACTGCGTCCTTTTCGCACTTATTTCTGCACACCTGCACACACGCATTCATCCATGCCAACTGCATAACTAAATTGTCACACCTCTCCCAGATTTTTTAGCATAGAAATTTTGCCTTAAAAATACTCTCGGTCTCTCACATTTTTTTTAATCGTTTGCAATTCTATAATATTGCACATGAAATATTTACAAGTCCAATGATATAATCAGCAAACAAACGATGATAAATTTTATCTTATCTATAATTAATACAGGAGATAATACTTCTAATGATCATCAAGAAAAACCTCAATTTGAATGAAATATATTTTTTTTTTTATTTATTTTAGGTAATTATTTACCTATGAGGAGCATCTTCTAATGATCTTCTAAATATGTTAATTCGTCGCGTTTTTGCAAGATAAACAACCTATCTCTTAAACAAAATCGGCGGTCGTTGTTTGTTAAAAAATTATTAACAAACAAAGTTTTACCTGTTTTTCACTGTATCTTCGAAAATATTGATTTTAGAGAAAAATGTTTCAGACAAAAACAGGCTCCTAACCCAACCTAACCTAACCCAACCTAACCCAACCTAACCCAACCTAACCTAACCTTACCCAACGTAACCCAACCTAACCTAACCTAACCTAACCTAACCCAACCTAACGTAACCTAACCTAACCTAGCCCAATCCAACCCAACCTAACCTAATCTAACCCAACCTGACCTAAACTAACATAACCCCACCTAATCTAACCTAACTAAAACTTTGTTTTAACGGACACTTCAATTGATGACGTTAGGTTAGATTAGGTTAGGAGCTTCAGTTTTTATCTTAAAACATTTTTAAAATCAATATTTTCGAAGATACAGTGAAAAAACAGGTAAAACTTTTTCTGCTAATAACATTCTAACAAACAATGAGCGCCGATTTTGCCTAGGGAAAAAGTTGTTTGTCTTACAAAAACGCGTCGAATGAGCTTATTTAGAAGGTGCTCCCCATAAGTAAATAATTATCTTATTTTATAACTGTATAATTGTTGACATTTTTTGAAATGTAATATTTTATTCGCAGAATCATTTATTGGTAGCGCATAAAAATATAACACCGCCTACATCCCAGCCGAACAGTCTTTTAATGGACTCCAGTTTCAATATGCTGAAAACGAGCATCGATTTACCAAAAATAGCGTGCATGTATTGCGGCAAAGATTTCCTCAGTATGAACCATATGTATCAACATATACACGAAGAGCATCGCGCTATTTTCAATAGTATTTCACAAAATATGAACTACACTCCGCTGCAATCGCCCAACATTGAAGATTTATCACCGAAGCAAAGTCGACAGAACAACTCTCCGACGTACGCCTGCGATCGGTGCACAATGAGGTTCGATTCTCCGCTTTTATTACAAGAACATATTGAAAACGTCCATTGGGGGCCGTCGGGACGCTACAAATATGATTTCTCTTCGTCGAACTCCAATATGCCCTTAGACAAGGGGCACCCTAACGTGTCCCAGTCCAAGCCCACAGATCTCAGCCGTAAGCGCCGCTCGGAAAACCCCCCTGATTACAAAACGGAGAAGAGAAAACCTGACGAGCAACTAGTCACTAAACAAACGTCACCTTCCACAGGTAGCCCTTACGAATCCAACGACAAGCCCTGCATATGCTCGTACTGCTATGCACAAATGCCTAACTTCAAAATGTTCCTCCTACACATGGAAACGCACGTAGCCATGAATGCCACAACCACAACACTACCCCTTACTACCTCTAATAACATAATTGGCTGTTGTCCTCTCTGTGGGGAACCGGCTAGAAACGCGCTTGAACTGGGCCGTCATATATTCGGACATGCCATCGCCAACGTTACAGCGAGATGCTGCCATTGTTGCAAGAAGCCCTTCGATCAGATTGATCAGCTGCAAAAGCACTTATTAGAATTACATTCGCAAACGGTTTACAAATGCACGATATGCAGCGATATATTCGAAACGCAACTTGCCCTACAGGTAACAATTTGTTAAAATTAAATCGATTATTGTAAGTTAAAAATATTTCTTACAGGTGCACTTTTCCAACAAGCACAGCCCCGAATGTAAACACTACAGGTGCAATTTGTGTTCCGATCAAGTTTTCCACGACAGGCTCACCGCTGAACTACACGTGAACATGAAGCATAGTATTCAGTCGCCATTAGGATCCAACTCCAGAAGTTACCACTTGTTGAGATTTCCAGAGGTCGAACCTCGCGCCGACTTTCCTGTCTACCAATGCCCCTTTTGCCAAAAAGCCTTCAAAGATGAATATCTTCAATACGTCCACATACTCAAAGAACACAATGACACTAGAGAGGTAAGTCTTCTTTTTAATCATTATAATAATTTCAAGCTCAGTTGGACAAACAAACCTGCATGACGAGAGGACCTCGTGGTCGATAGCCAGTTAATATAACTAATACTATTAGCGATAGTATTGGTTATATTAACTAGAAATTATATTAATATAAAATTATTATTAAATATAAGTAATAACTAGATTTTTATTATTCACGTGATATAAACTAAAGATGTACTAATGTGCAATAACAAATAAAAATAACAGCCATTACAACTAGGCAAACGTATACACATAATAAATAAAGTAAATACGTAATAATTGTTATTTTTATTTCTAGGGCGAGAACTATTTATTGGAAGCAACTGCTGTGGGTCGTCACGTTCCGTCCGCTTCCCCGAATTTCGCGTACAGCAAAACAGTTTCTTCGCCTGAAAACCTGAATAAACTGGATATCAAAGTGGGAAACAATTACAGTTGTGAAATTTGCAATCGCACGGATATAACTAGTGAGGCGGAATTGACGGCGCATAAAAAGTTGCACCATGCGAAATCTAAGGTCGGCACAGTCAGCTTGCAGTGCGCGTATTGTAACGAACATTGTAAATCCAGGAGCGACTTGGAAAACCATATGAAATCGCACCAGGTCGCTTGTGGCAAAGGGAAACACAAGTGTAATATATGTGATGAGATATTTTCTTCCAACGGGACATTAGCCGAACATAAATTAACGCACTGTAAAATTGTTGCTGGCAACAGTTGCACCCAATGCAAAACCATGCTTATCGACGAGCCATCATTTTACAATCACCAGTTGCAGCACAGCAACACGTCATCGGTCAATAAATCGAATTCGCAGATATCGCTGCCCGCGAACTGCATCATCTGCTGCCAAACTCTTCAGACGGACGTGGAAATTAAACTGCACGCGAAATTCCACCTTCGGCACCTACAGCAGAAAGAATTCATTTGCGGCATTTGTAAGAAGCTCTTCGACGGGCAGCAAATGTCCGTGAAACACGTGGAAAAGAATAATACGCACGTGGCTATTAACATTTGTAAGGATTGCATCGTGAGCTCGAATGAAACTGCGTTTAGCCCACACATTGACTTAAACAATGACCAAAAAAAAATATTCGCCTGTTTAAAGTGTCCGCACACTTTCGAAAGCGAAGAGGAAATACAGAATCACGCAGCGGATCACATGATTAATGAAGAGCCCAATCTAGAATGCCACTTGTGCAGAAACGTTTTGCCGTCGCCGACCAAACTGCAGATACATTTAATTGAACATAATTTCATGGGAATGGGTCAGTACAGATGCTACGTTTGTTCCTCCGTATTTACGACCGCGATTGGACTGCGAAGTCACATTATCGGCCATGGCTTGAACCACAGACCTTACGAATGCAGTGACTGCAAAATGAAATTCTTCTTCGAGACGGAACTAGAAAACCACAAATACATGCATATGCATACGCAGCAGAAGAGCTATACGAAAAACGGTTCGGACTATTGCGAAAAGTCCAAAGCCTACGTGGAGTGCAAAGTTTGTTTAGGCACTTTCCCTGAAAATAATTATTACGCCGAGCATATTCACAACTGCGGGAAAATGAAGTCGGAGGATCTAGGGGAGAGCGGGGTTTTGGAAATTAAAAAGGAAAGCGGTAATGAAGAGGCAGAGGTAAAATTAGAGAATAAATGCGAACAACAATAATAAATAAATAGTTATTATTACATATAGATGTAACAAAAAAGGACGGTACACAGTGATAATAAACATTTTGATACTTCGCTAGAATAAGGAACGGGGTTAGTGTAGAATATGAAAAATGTGATACTATTTATTATTGCATTGTTAGGCCATTCACATTTATATTATTTATATGCATTCGCACTCATCATTGAAGGGTATATCTTAATTGGATGTTATTAACGATTATTACTACTTCTGTTTTGTTAGCGTAATTGTTAGAATTTTTAAGCGACACACTGTTTCTGTTATCATGTTGCAATATTTTAGCAGTTGCCTACTTGTATTCTAAGCACCGCGTATTTATTTATACTGTTGCACTATTTTTTAATGTTTGTTTGTTTCTTAGTATAGCACCTACCGTCCGTTTATTATTAACGTTGTGACCCACAATTCGTACTAAAATTATATCGGTTGTTCTGTTTTTTTTTTAATTACAATGAATAAACGCCTATATTTAAAGCATTTTTATGTATTTTACACCGACGTTGAAAGCGGTCGGCATGAGGCGAGGAATATAGATTTATTCCCTGGACAAGGTGAGTAAATACAGATGTCGCCATCTGTTGATTCAAATCACAACGTTTGTCTTTAAAATATCTATTAAATATAATAAATAATCACAAATATAAGTCATCGATATACCATATAAATTTATTCCTTGAACTTGTGCTTGCGCAATTTCGGCGTCGGGGTTTCTTTCTTTTCAGCCCCCTTCGGATTCGCGCTCAATTCGTCACGCGAACCTGTTATGTAAAGCGCTGTTTTTTCTTTATAGACTATTGGCTCCGAAACATCTAAATTATCAACTGAACCGGTTATATATAATGACTTAGTTTCGACAAAATTGTTATTATTATTATTGCCGTTGGTATGTATATGCTCGTCTACATTCTTGTCGTTTTTTAATACTGCCTGCGTTTCGGTTTCGGTTTCAACTAACGCATCATTTCCTTCTAATATACCCTGCACACAAACTACAGGAGAATTGCGATTTTCTTCTACCTTAGCATCATCTTTTTCATTAACCCCGGCAGAATCATCTTGTTCATTAACCCCAGCAGGATCATCTTTTTCGACAACCCCAGCATGATCATCTTTTTCATTAACCCCAGCAGAATCATCTTTTTCATTAACCCCAGCAGAATCATCCTTTTCTACATCCTCTTGTTCAACTACAGCCGAATCATTGCTTTCCGCTACCTCCTTCAAACCCCTCTCATTAATATCCGCAGGATCACTCTTTTCGGTCACCTCTTGCGACAATACATCAGCTTGTTCATTAATAGCGCCATTCTGGTCATGTTCTGGGTTATCGGCTTGCCCTATAATTTCCCCGGACTTATCCCCAGCAATAATTTCATCTGATTTATCTACACGATTCTCTTCGTTCTCGCACGGTGGTGCTGCTTCATTATGGCTACTTTTATCTTTATCATCTTTATTATTAATATCACTAACTTCATCATTCGCCGCGCTATTCAATATTTCAGTCTCATCGGATATAACAATTTCGGGCTTTGCTTGAACCCCGTTTTCACTAACATTTGTATTTTCATTCGCACTGGTGCAGTAGTCGATTATTTCTTTGCTGATTTCGTGAATGTCGTCAAGACCTTTCACGCCGTCATTTAAGTCGGGTTCATGTTCATCGTGGGCCGTTTCGGAATTGTAGGCAGTTGAAGAGCAATCTGTTTCGTACGAACTGATACTCCATTGTGATTGATTAAGATCTGACGTGTTAGCCTGAAAAAGAAGATAATTATAATTATTTGTGTAATATAACAATCAAACTTTTATTGTGCATTTGGATCTTTTGCAATGACCATCATATGTGTAATTAAATATTTAAAACGCATGAATTTTTGTTTAGGTTTACATAACTGTTGCGTTATATAATATGTTTATAACTAGTTGTGGAAAAATAGTGAATTTTTCAATTCAGTTTTAATAATGGATTACCCGCGTAGTAAGGGTTTCATTCATTTGAAACGCTGCTTATATTTTCCGATAAATTCGCTCATTGGTGATGCATTCAATATTGTAATGAATCCTAATTGTTTTAAAGGTAAAATTTCTACATTTTTCGCTACAATTAATAACGTTACATTCAGTGATTTTTGTATGGTCGGGGTAGCAGAGGTGATAATACGGATATGTGCGGTTTCTGCACCGGACCATACATGCTACCTCGGCCGTACCAAAAAAAAAAAATCCGCGAACCGTCACCGGTTATGAAACAGTAGTTAGAAAATATACAGATGCGTATATATGGTTGCATATGATGTATCATGGAGTGCCTGACACAAACATCAGAAACTTATGTTTTTATACATAAATAAACCGTGTCACCCAGCCTAGCGTAGCTAAACATGATTCTGAAGGAGTATGGAGTAAATATGCAACATTTTACCCCTATATTTTTAGTGTCTTTTTCTGGTGCGGTATAATAAGAGAAACTGGCAAACGGACAAAACGAATTTTACTTTTATTTATATGGAAGATTTTAAAAGGTCGATGACCTTTTGTGAATATGTTTGCTTTTCAATTTATTAATGTTATATATACAATGGCAATTATTTTTTTATGTGAACAACAATTAATTAACTAGATTTGTAATTTTTACGTAACCATATCCGCATATTTGTTCCCTTTAGCCTTAAAACCGAAACAATACGTGTCATTATTTCATGTAATAAGTAGTATTTCGGTTTAAAAAAAAATGAGGACAATACAAATTTTATGGTAATTGTTTATTATCGCTACACACTATGAATCACTGTAAGTCCATTGCCGTTAACATCGCCTCGAAATGTAACGCGAATTTCAGATAGTTACGGTTTTAAATTATATTATCAGTTTTTATTATTTTCCAAACCGTAAAATGTAAAAAAAAACCTTGAAATTAAAAAATATGAAAATGCTCTGGGTATAGAAAACAATAGCACCTTAATCTCCTAGAGACTTATTTAATTCCACTGAATTCTAATTAAAAACATATTGATTTGGCCCTCATGCTACTTTCTCCGATATAGATCATATCTTTATTAACAGATTAATTCTTTTTACAACAGTATGTAACTAAATGAATGCTATATAAATGATTATCGGACTTTCTCCGGCTTTTAGTGATATGTTTCACATTTAATGATTTTTTTCGAAACATTGTCCATAATTAATGTTAATATAAATTTCTCATTTTAATTACCTGATTATAGTTTATATAAAATGAAGCACCGGAACATTTTACGTAACATTTTAGGTAGCACTTAATTGAAATATTTTGGAGGAACTGGATAGGGCTGAGAGGACTCGTTACATAGTAAAACAATCTTGACGCCAAAGGGTTGAAAAAAGTTCAAACAAAGCGGGGAAATTTCATCCTCAAACGAAATAGTATCTGTGTCAAAGTGGAGGGATGGCAGTTACAGCATGTCCTATAACTATAAAGAAATTTGCTTGTTTTGTAATTATATATTGTTAATATAAACGAGTATCTCCTGTAGATAATTAATAAAATGAAAAATTTTCATGGTGAAAAAAATTGAAATATACAGGGTGTTTCTAAGATTTTAAAGGGCGATTTTTAGCAAAAATTAAGGAAGCCCTTTCATATAATTTTTTATCTCTCCAAGTTACAGCCCTCTAAAGTTAAGGGGAAAAAATGTTTTTTTTACTTTATATATCCATTATAGAAGAATTTAGAAGAATGAAATTTAACTGTTCCTAATAAAATGGCACTTTTTGACGATTTTAACAAATAATAATCAATTTGTGAATTTATGTCAAATGGGTCTATGCATTATTTTATTTTTTTGTGATCAAACTAATAATTTTAGCAAAAAATACCAAGAGACAAAAATATTGCAGATTGAATCCCTCCGTTTAAATCAATTTTTGAAATAGAAAAATGTAGACACATTAAAAAGTTCTGATGCAAACTATTATAGGGGTTGGTTTTTTCACCCCCTTGTAATAACATTTCAGAGTTACAAAAATCCTACAATCCAGCAAAAGCAAAAACAAGGGTTTCACATGAGTAAATAAATAAATAAAAAAGTTACACAATTATCAATTGGTTTTTTTTTTAATTGATTTCTTTGTAAAATCAGTTGCTTATGTTTAACTGATTGGATTGTAGGCT
Organism: Ocypus olens; assembly: GCA_910593695.2. Taxonomy (NCBI): domain Eukaryota; kingdom Metazoa; phylum Arthropoda; class Insecta; order Coleoptera; family Staphylinidae; genus Ocypus; species Ocypus olens. The sequence continues at coordinate 2,128,720 of OU343057.1, read as the reverse complement.
AGGGTTTACCCACCGCCCTTTGTTACAATTTAATCTTCAACAGTAAACACTGTTTTTAGTTTAATGTTTCTTTTTTGTCATTTATTGAAGAAAACAATGCAAATTAGCAGAAACAGTGTTTATACTTTGGGTTTCAAATGGAACAAAGGGCGGTGGGTTATCCCTATCCTACAATCCAACTAGTAGAACCAAAAATAAAGGTTTCACGTGCGTAAGTAAATAAATGAAAAAGTTACACAATTATCAATTCGTTTATTTTAAATTGATTTCTTTGTAAAATCAGTTGCTTATATTTAACTGATTGGATTGTAGGATAGGGCCCACCCACCGCCCTTCGTTTCAATTTAAACTGCAACAGTGAACACTGTTTTAATTTAATGTTTATTTTTTGTCATTTATTAAAGAAATTAATGCAAATTACCAGAAAACAATGTTTATACTTTGGGTTTCAAATAAACGAAGGATGGAAAATGGGCTCTATCCTACAATCCAACCAGTAAAACCAAAACAAGGGTTTCACATGAGTAAATAAATAAATAAAAAACTTACACAATTATCAATTCGTTTATTTTTTTAAATTGATTTTTTTGTAAAATCAGTTGCTTATGTTTAACTGATTGGATTGTAGGTTAGGGCTTACCCACCGCCCTTTGTTACAATTTAAACTTCAACAGTAAACACTGTTTTTAGTTTAATGTTTCTTTTTTGTCATTTATTAAAAAAAATAATGCAAATTAACAGAAAACAGTGTTTATACTTTGAGTTTCAAATGAAACAAAGGGCGGTGGGTGGGCCCTATCCTACAATCCAATCAGTAAAACCAAAAACAAGGGTTTCATAATTTTGCTTGGATATTTTGCTCCGTTTCATGATCTAATCAATAAATGTATACGTAATGTATTAACTTCCAGGATAACTTGTTTGGAAGTTTGAAATTAAATCTTTGAAACAGCTCACCACCCTTTCCCTGTAATAATGATAAGGGCGACGCTGCATTAAAACCAAAAAAATAACCTAAAATAAATATTAACAAATTGCAAACTAAAAATCTTTAATAAATTTCCACACCAACGTAATTTAATTATTACAATATCAAAGATTAATGTATAGTCTTAAATATTCAGAAAGTAAAGTATGTAATCAAAGCAATAGTCATTGGGTCAATAATCTAACAATGACTGAAAAATGCCATTTTGATATCGTCAGATCTATTCTGTGTTTTATGGTCTTTTGCATTATGTATTTCGCTTGAGTGTCAATATAGCATAATTTTGGTTAAGATCAAAAACATAAAATCCTTGAGCTGGCCACATGGACAACCAAATAACGAAACCTGAACCATTTTTAGGTTAAGATTTGAAAGGAACGCTACTACTTTTACGCAGTAACTGGAAATCCAGAAAATGCACTGCCTGTCATCGTATAGGTCAAAAGACACGACGGATAATTGAACTCATTAAATTATTAATTATTACATTAAACCGTATTGTATTCGCATAACACAATTATGAACAGTAATCAAATGAGTTCATGCAAGTTATGATTTTTTTAAACTTGCTGTATCATATCAGGGTATGATAAAAGGGTATGGCAATGTTCATTTTGTTGTAGCAAAATAAATTATTAATAGCCGAGAACATTTTCGACTTAATGTGAATCATACGAAATATTTTGCTTGGTGTAATTATACTGTTGATGTATTATAATGATTCATTGATGAGTCGAAACTCATGTTAAGATAAGGGAATATGTCGCTTTACACAACATATATTTGAAGAAAATAACACAAGCAGTGTATGTTTATCGACCGCTTGTTATAATGGAAAAAATGTGGATAGATGTATATTAATTAAGTCCAGTCAAGAGTTTTCTTTTAGCTAGGTAATAGTTCTTAGTCTATGACTTATTTATTTTCATATCACTGTTCAAAAAATACCTATTTTTATATTAGGGCACAAAGACCATTGGTAGAACTAACACATTTTCATTTAAAATCGCGCCCAAAAAGTTGTTTGTCTTGCAAAAACGCGTCGAATGAGCCTATCTAGAAGGTCATTACAAGGTGTTCCCCATAGGTAAATAATTATCAAGATGTCTACTGATCTAAATTAATTTTTCAAATCGTAATCAATTTCCACATACCCTTTAGATTAGTGAGGCGATTAAGATAAGTACGAGTGTTAAATCAATAATGACATAATTCTAGTTATACTGTCTATTTGTATAAAATATTAACATTATTGATAATATTATTTATCTTATACGTAACTTTTTGGATTAAAAATTCTGGAAAATTAGCATCGAGATAGATATTCTAATTGGATAATCGAAACGATTTTAGTTCTCGATGCGTTTAAAAATATTGATAATAAAACGATTCATTTAAAACTAAACACTCGTTTCATTACAAAATTGTGTTTCGATTACTCGTATTTATCATTGACAAAATAAGCATTTCATTTCAAAGCCTGATACTTCCATTATAGATGAAACATATAATTTAAGATGTAAAAATCTAATTAATTCTAGATTGATGGGTATGTTGTAGTTCCTTAACATTTTTATTATTTATATCGCTAGCTACAAATTTTAAGGAACTACAACATACCCATCAATCTATTATTAATACCTTGAAACGACACAATCAACTAATTAATTCTGTTTCCGCGAAATGTATTTTCACCCCTTTTTTAATCTACATTGCGCCACTAGTTATAATAAGAATTTTTCTGGCAATTCGCAATGACGTCAATTCATAAAAAAACAATATTAAAATACTTCTGAAGAATGGTTCTACGTCCGCATTTGATGGGAAACAAAATTATCATTCTGGAATATCGAATACTCTAGAAAATAAATCGCATCGCAAACTCGCTTGGTCGAGTGAAAACTGATTGTCGGTCACCCACGGTCCGATTGTAAATAAATAAGCGATGTATTCATGAATTGTATTTTTAATTCAAATAGTCATTTATGAGCATTAAATATGGATTTCGATATTTTCCAGATCTCGCGTGACTACATTTATTAATGATTAATTCGAATATTATTACAAGGCACACAATTCTGTGCGGCAACCCCATTTCGGCATACAAATAGGTCGATCAGTCCGATAATGATCACCGCGAGAATTCTACGAGCTGTGACGCAATTATGACGAAACATCGAAAGCAATGACAGTGACGCGATTTGCATACAGCGCGTCATAATGTCATAATGGTTTATTAACGTTGATGTTTTAAATGTAACGCATAATTGAATTATGCATTCGCATATATGATTTAATATATCTGGACATCTCGGGGCACAAAAATTCACGGGCCGCTAATTTGACACACATGGTCTACAACATGTATTTTCTATTGAAATCGAAACTTCTTTCATGGCCGATAAAACGATGAACAATAGATAAATTACATGCAACAAATAGTTATATTTCACAGGTATACTGTAGTTATTACTTACAAATAATAATGACAATATCTACTTTTAATGTAAGTAATAGTATTAAACAAACAAAAAAAATCAATCATTAGATTTTTTATTTATTTCTTGTAGTTGTGGATTATTTATCAGGTGTATATATTGGTTAAATTAACTGGTACTTCCTGATATTTTCAATATTTATTATCTGTCCTAGTTTCGGTTTTGGTAAACCATCATCAGCAGAAATTATGGAATGTGGGGTTCTACGACGCTGATGATGGTTTACCAAAACCGGAACGAGTGTCTTCGTCAATATCGAGACGAAATCAATTGTACAATTAGTTTTGACTTCTTGAACCCCGCAAGTCGTGAGACTGGACGCGACAACTCAATTCGACTATTTTTGGATAATAAGTGGCTTAGAATTGAGACAATTATATAATCGTTTTAAACGTATAATGAAGGTTAAACGCTTAAATAGTTATGCGAGGACAAATAGAAATTCCGTGGATGGTAATTTTATTACCTAGAAATTGTGTACTTAATGTGCTTTATCCTAGGAAAATATGCACCAAATTGCAAGGGTTAAAGCGGTAGAGCATATTATTGGTAATATATTGCCTACACATTTTTTGGCTCAGTAAAACAGCAAAAATGACCATAAAACATTTTTTGGGAAAAATAATTACTTTACACGCTTTTTTCCGTTATTAAGAATCGTCATGAATTTTTTCAAATCTTTCTGAGATCCAACATTTTCTCCGTGCATTTTTTCCGGAGTGGAAAAAATGGCAAAAATCATCAAATGACCAAAAAATTTTTTTTAGGAAAAATAATTACTTTTGACGCTTTTTCTCGTCATTAAGAACCGTCATGAATTTTTTCAAATTTTTCTAAGACCCAACATTTTTTGCATCCATATTTTTCCTAAAATCGTAAAATGTTGAAAACATGAAAAAAAAAATTCTGGAAAAAATAATTACTCTACACGCTTTTTCGCGTTCATGATTTTTTTTTTAATCTTTCCGATACCCAACATTTTTTACATGCATTTTTTTCTATGGGAAAAATGGCGAAAATCATCAAATGACCAAAAAATTTTTTTTAAGAAAAATAATTACTCTACACGCTTTTTCTCGTCATTAAGAACAGTCATGAATTTTTTCAAATCTTTCTGAGACCCAACATTTTTTGCATCCATATTTTTCCTAAAATTGTATAATGTTGAAAACATGAAAAAAAAATTTCTGGGAAAAATAATTACTCTACACGCTTTTTCACGTTATTAAGAACCGTCATGAATTTTTTCAAATCTTTCGGATGCCCAACATTTTTTACATGCATTTTTTTCTATGGGAAAAATGGCGAAAATCATCAAATGACCAAAACATTTTTTCTAGGAAAAATAATTACTTTACACGCTTTGTCATGAATTTTTTCAAATCTTTCCGAGACCCAACATTTTTTGCATGAATTTTTTTCCTTAGTAATATTATGGAAAAATAGCAAAAATCATCAAATGACCACAACATTTTTTTTCGGAAAAATAATTACTTTACACGCTTTTTCCCGTCATTAAGAACCGTCATGATTTTTTTCAAATATCTCTGAGACCCAACATATTTTGCATGCACTTTTTTAAAATTCTGAAAATTGTGAAATTTGCAAATCATGAAAAAAAATTTCTCCAGGAAAAATTGTTACTCTACACACTTTTTCCAGTCATTAAGAACCGTCTTGAATTTTCTCAAATATTTCTGAGACCCAACATTTTTTGCATGCATTTTTTTCTTGAAAAAATAGCGAAAATCGTGAAATGTTGAAATCCTGAAAAACCATTTTTCTGGAAAAAATAATTACTCGTCGCGCTTTTTTCCCGTTATTAAGAATCGTCATGAATTTTTTCAAAAATCTTTCTGAGACCCAACATTTTCTGCGTGCATTTTTTTTCCAAGTGGAAAAAATTGCAAAAATCATTAATAGAAAAAATAATTACTTTACACGCTTTTTCTCGTCTTTAAAAACCGTCATGAATTTTTTCAATTTTTTTCTGAGAGCCAACATTTTTTGCATGCACACATTTTCTGAAAAGACAAAAAAATCATGAAATGACGAAAACATTTTTTTTCGGAAAAATAATTACTCTACATGCCTTTTCCCGTCATTAAGAACCATCATGAAATTTAACAGTTTGTTATTGAATGGAAATTATAATAAGTTAACAATCTTAAGTATTTGCGGTTAAATGAGGGTCAACAGCTGCTGCAATTTTCAGTGTAACAGTTGTATTCGCGTTTTGTATTATCATACATATCCCGTGCCAGCGTCGGTCTGTGCTGATTAACAAATACATAATCTGGATTATATGGAATGTAAATAATTTTATAATGCCTTAAATATGACATATTTCAAAAAATACCATTGTAAATAGTGTATAAAATGTTCGAGCAATGACTGAAAAACTGGATGAATTCCTCGATAACCTGTCCATAACTAATCCATCAAAATTTCAAGCATCTATGGAATTCATGGAGTGCATTTTTGGTCATTAAAATTTTTTATTCTAGCGATGCCATTTTTGTTACTGCAAAGTTCTGATAATTTCTTTTAAGGCATATATAAAGACACGTTATCCATAACTAATCTGTCAAAATTTCAAGCATCTTTCGAAATAAATGTGGAATTCGCAGAGCAATTTCTGGCCAAAGTGCATTTTTGGTCATTCAAACTTGTCTTTCAGTGCAGCCATTTTTGTTACTGAAAAGGTCGTGTGATTTCTTTTAAGGCAGATATAAAGACACATTATCCATAATGAATCTGTCAAAATTTCAAGCATCTATCGAAATAAATGTGGAATTCGCAGATCAATTTCTGGCCAAAGTACATTTTTGGTCATTCAAATTTGTCTTCTGACGCAGCCATTTTTGTTTGTGCAAAGTTCGGATAATTATTTTTAGGTGGATATAAAGACACATTGTCCATAATGAATCTGTCAAAATTTCAAGCATCTAACGAAATAAATGTGGAATTCGCAGAGCAATTTTTGGCCAAAGTGCATTTTTAGTCATTCAAATTAAATATAGACTACATAAAAACAACATCAAAAATGATAATGTTTAAACATGAGTGGCTGTATTGGAAGCTAAAACATCAATATTTGGTTCATAGTTTGAAGTGTTTCATTTTATCCACATTTCTAAATTTTCTTTAGTTAAACGATTTCGATACAAGTTTATAATATATTTCATAATTATCACTTTCGAGACGTGCCACCAGAAATGTGGCACGCGTGCCATAGGTTACCGAGCGCTGACCTATGCTATGTTCCAGGCTCAAGCAAGAAACGTGTTTTTGATTACTACATCTAATATTTTCTACTTACTCCTAATCTATTTGGAGGAAGTGGAGCTCTCTTTTTTCGCCTATACCGCTTCCCGGTGGGTTTTGCGCCATCAACATCTGTCGGCTTGGTGGCTTCGGAAGACTCGTCACTTTTGCGGTTGTTGTTATTTTGTTCTTCCCCGAAGGGATTGGCGCCCGATGAGGGCGCTAATGTTTGTGCCTTGTTCGCCCTCTCGTTGAACCTCGATCGTGGATATATTTCCGATTTGTGCTGTTGATGAACATCATGTGACCGTAGGGTGACTTCTGAGTGGGTTAATCTCTCCTGATTTGGAGCATTCTCTAGCAAAATAAAATATAATTACCGTACTAGGTGGTATGAAAAAAAGGATTAAAACTTTAGGTCTGTCCAAAATTTTGTTCAGAAATTTCAAATTTGAATGAAATATTAATCGCCAAAGGCCCTAATATCTGTATTTTATTTAAAATAGTTAACTATCTTTGATTTTCTTGTATGTCGGTTGTTCTTTTCGAATTGCCAACTTTTGAAAAAAGAAAAAGTAAGTTAATCTTCTTCAAAAGTCCTCTTGATTATTTTTGGGTTACTTAACAACATCTTAATATCCAAACATATCTGCATTCTAAGCAATTATATTTGACACAAAATTAGATATTGAGGAAGATCTATGCTACTAGTACTACTAAATAGTCGAAGGATTTTGAAATTACTCATATAAAAAGTGTTAAAACAGATACCACGGAATCTAGCATGTAATAATTTGTTTATTTTTTAATATCTATTCAATTATCGTGGCCGCTTAGTTAAGAGCAAATCTTCATATTGTTATCATAATTGATACATTGATCGCTGTATAGAGAGAGCTGTTCATTTAAATTAATCTATTGTTAGTTGGAGAACCGAGCACTTATAGAACATAATACAATAAATACGGGATACTCTGCCCACCATTGTTAATGGGATAATTCGCGCGAATTTATATTTGCATTTTACTATCCATTAGACCTTCCTAATCTTAAGCATTATCTTATCAGCACTATCTTATTTACCAGTCAAGTGTTTACCTGTGCTGTGCACTTGGCACTCGTTAGGAATTTTTTTGGGTTCCTTCCTGCGAATCTTGATGTCACTGAAAGAAAAAATTATCCGTTTGATAATCGATGTGATCACACTTAAACATTTATTTTCGTTCGTGATGTAATTACGCTAATTGTAATGCACAGGTCACATTGAATTTATTGTCGCCAAAAGTACGCATTGTATGCGAATTGATTTTCTAAATTTTTGCATCAGTACTAAAAATAAAACGCGATCGATAGTAACAAATTCACCAATTTCTCCAACCTACATACCTTCTCCCGGCCAAATATTACTACGGCACGACAATCCCCGAAGTTAATTTATTTGAACTCGATACTATTGCGCTCGCAGACAAATCAATTATCCAAATAACAATGCTTACCCGTTTTAATGCACGACTAGTTTTATAAACAATGATACTCACAAGTTGCGTTTTAGTTCCCTGAAAGATCCGCGCAATCCGAGCCTCTTGAAGGGGTTCAAATGTTCTGGATACTCGTCGTTCGACCGCCGGTTACTCATCGCGAACTTTGTTTTTTACTAAAAATTTCATTTAAGTCATGATCGCACGTATCGTAGTGAATGATAGTAAGTAAAATGAGATTGCCAGTTTGGAAACCCCCTCCTGAAGCACTGTGACGCATATCCTACGTATAAATTACGTATTCACATCGATTGCCGATACTCAAGGAATGAGGTACGAGTCAAACGACTTGGTCCGCCAATTAGCTAATCGAAATGGCATTTTTGGACATTTTTCGGGTTGCCGATTTATTGCGAGGTGGTTTATAACCCTGTGAACCGCGCCAAGGAATATTTAAAGCGAATGGAATACATAGGTTTCTATACGCAAGTCGCATTTTTTTATCATAGATGGCGATACGATACTGTTTTCGAGCATTTAAGTTGACAAGCATTGACTACAATGTGTACGCTGTTTATATAGATGTCCACACGATAGTTCGCGGGTTTTTTTTCTGGTAGCAAGGGTAGCAATACAGATAGCTAGGGTCGATTGCAGAGACGTCTGGCTGCGTGACCGCACCTATTGGTATTACTACCTCTGCTAGCTCCACGGTTCTTAATGTCCATAAACAATATACGATCAAAGAGCTTAGATTTTAATTTTACTTGAAACTAATTATTTATTTCTTATTTACATACATACAAAATTCGGATTTAGGTACTTATATCCTCATTTCCTCCCGGAGGCATGAAATACTGCTTGTATTCTTATAATAAAACTAAATTACAGACGTGTGTAGAATATTCTATGCCAAAAGAAACATATTTGATTGATGGTGGAAGCCATTACTTTGTGATATATTTTGATTCAGGAATTCTTCAATAAAATGTACTTTATTGATATCCCACATAGTTTCTACCCTTACCGAGTCATTATCAAACAGACGGACTTCCCCACAACGAAAACCTGTATTGATGTTTAGAACTTTAGAAGATAAAGCTTTGAAAAAACGTATTTGTTGATTTAAAGGTGCCCCTATGCATACCGCTATCCACACCTTCTACTTAGATCACATGTCAGCGTCATTTAGAGCTGGATAAATAGTAAGCAAAGCTACGTTTATTTTTGAAGTAGCTACATCTAAATATACGTATTTTAGCGCGACTAATAAAGTTATCAGTGTCCCACCAAGGTTGGTTATTCCCCACTAGATGTCAGCACGTGTATAACTCTATCGTCCAGTGTACTAGGTTAGGTGGTTGAATGAATCAACCAATACACAGTTGCCTCGTCAACTTATAAAAATAAATAAACATTTTTAAACAACACCATTTTCAAAATGAGGGTCGTAAAATAAAGACGAACGAGGGGACCTAACAGAAAGATGGGCAAGTTCCGTACAAAAAAATTGTAAGTCATACGTGATTATAGAATGACACCGCCCCCCGTCGTAACGGGGTTATCGCCGAACGATGGCCCTCCTGGCACCAAAATAACAATCAGGGGCGAGAACTTCGGCACCAAACCGCCGGATCTAATAGGTTGTTGACTGTGATAACCTAAATTAATTTATATGTTAATTCATCTAACTTTAAGGGCTAAAAATATGTGGCTGTGATTGTTTGTTATCTGCCGAATGGAAGTCCCAGAATAAAATTATCGCCATAACTGGATCGGGTAAAGGAAAAGGCGATGTTATTGTTACGACGAGGTTAGGAGGAGAAGGAACGTGCAGTGTTAGTTTTAAAGGTAAATTTCAATGGGTTATTGCACAAATTCATAAAGCTTTTTTATAAATACACATACTTTTATTCATTAGTGAGTGTTTTACGCTTGAATAAGCATCAGAGGCAAATCACGGATCTTCGTAGAGGAGGCTGAGACAGAGATACTACTTACTCTTATAGAGGAAGTAAATATTCCACTGCAGTTTTGGCCAAATTTTCTTCCATAGCCTCCTTGCCAAGTTATACTTTGAAATGTAAATTATCTCTCAAATGGATTGTTGATTGTATGCTTGAAGAAATCTTCCCTTGATCAAGATGTTGTAATAAACTATACATAAACGATAAATAGCCATTACCCTTTCTAAATGGCAAGTTCTTGTTGATCCATGGAACGTTCATTGTTTCCCTTTTAATTGGGTTGAACTCCCCTATTTTTCACTCCCCAGATGATATATAGCCCTTCAGTAACATAAAGCCCTAAACTGCCATAAAGATCAATGAAGGAACTGGAATCATATATTTCAAGACTAGTTAGTGAAATATCGTCAGATTTACTGTCAATGGATCAATGAAAGAACTGGAATCATATATTCTAAGAATAATGAAATATTGTCAGATTTACTGTCTTCAAATCTCAAAATTTATGTGCTGGGTATTTTTATTCACATTCTTATATTTGATATTCCACTTACAAATTGAAACCCTAGCTTATCATGAAACAATCGGACCAATGAAAGAAAGCGCCCTATGGGTGGAAGAAGCTCCATTACACGTGTATGGCCGCCATTCCCTCTCTCCCAGCAGTTATCAGCAAGAGGACCCTCTGGGGTTATCTGTTGAGGGCGACGACAAAAAGTTTCCTGAAGATGAGCTGCAAGATTTATTTCCGAAATTGTCCGGTGATATAGCTTCAGAAAACTTTTCCCCCGGTTGGTTTTTGTTGGAAAACCATCACGTCACCTCTTTCAATGACCTGCAGGCAGGGTGAGTTGCTTCATAAAAAACCTGCTTGCACGTTTTCAAGCGAAATTTTTGATAGGCTGGTACATCTACGCAGAAAAGTTGAGGGTCAAAAGGAAGGTCAATTATCATTTCTAAAAGCAAATATATCTTCAGTAATAGATCAAGTTGACACGCTTGTTAATTTGAAAGAAAAGTTCCAGACTGACTTATCAGAATATGGTACAGAACCTACGCTTAAATTAGAGAAGGCAATAAAAGGTTAGTGCATTTAAAATATAAATTCTATTTAACGTGTGAAAATAGAAGTTTTAACGGTTGCCAAGATAAATAGTTTTTTTCCGATTTTCTCAAAACGTCATTGCTATTTATAAAATCAATGCCTAACTTGAATTCTATATAAAAAATATTTTCATTAGTTACTGTACTTTAGTAACAAGACTTTGTGTTATTTAAAAGGAAATATTTGTACTCACCATTCTGTTTGACTGTTTTGTAGAATCAGAAAGAGAAGCTCGTAAATTATTCGATGACGTTTTAACCAGGAGAGATCGAGCCGAGAAAACAAGAAACGCTTTAAATGTACTAACAAGATTCCGCTTCCTATTCTGCTTACCGTGTGTGATTGAACGTAACATCAAAAAAGGAGATTACGACATAGTCATCAACGATTACATGAGAGTTAAAAATCTGTTTAATAAAAGTGATGTGCCGGTTTTCAAAACGGCTCTCTGCGAAATCGAAAAGAAAGTGATGGGCCTTCAGAAAATGCTCAGTGAAAAACTGGTGCAGATGCCCATCCCAGTTGAAGAGCAGAAGCGGTTGATCCGGTATTTGGTTAATTTGGAGTCAACCAATGAGCCCGCCTGGGCTGCGATAAAAAGCCATGCGACTTACATTAATGCACGCATGAAGCAGTGTTACGACGAGCATAAAGCTGCTGAAAATATTTTCGTCGAAGATCTAGGTAATTAGTTTGTTCTTAATAATGTGTGGTTTTGTAATATTTATGTATTTCAGGTAAATCTAAAATAACAAATTCTGGCAATAAATATTCCAAATACATCAACCCTCAAGATTTGAATGGAGTTCCAGAAAATGTCTTGTTTTTCGAAGATCTTTGTGAGATTTATTCGGAATTGTTTCCTAATCTGTGGAGGATTGGACAGGCTTATTTTTTAGAGGAGTTACATGTAGAAGTGGAATCTGGTCATCAAACTGAATTTAAGGTAATAATTTAGATATTTTATTTTTTATTATTAATCATTATAAATAATATAACTATGTAATGTTATTATAGCATTATATACTACTAAATATAACTCATAGCACGAAGAACCTATAGTAATCACTAAGTTTGGCAATATAAATAGGATGATTTCAGATTCTGGCATAGTAATTGAGATACAAAATAAAAAAATTGTCATAGTAGCTAGTGACTGTTCAGTGCACTTAGTATCACGGTATTTTTTTTACTTTCCTTTAATATTTTGTCACAATCAGTAAATACATTCAATTATTTCCTTACATATAATAATCCATAAATAATTACAGCATATGGTTTTATCGATAATGGAAACATTTTGCAAAACCTTGCGTGCTGCCATAATACCCCATACGCTTGACAAAAATGTAGACAAGAACGCTTACGGAATCTGGCTGACGGCAGACGGTGACTCAATTCCTGAATGTCTGCGGTACGTCAGGTCAACATACTCAATCTTAATAAAACTGGACTTACCTAGCGAAGCCCTGAATATTGTTTTCAATTTTATACTAGACCTCAGAATTCACTGCATGACTGTACTTTTTAAACAAACAGCTGATCAAATAGAGCAACTGGGTAAGAAAGAGACCTGGAAAATTGAATTTAGTGGGAAGCATAATGGAATCACCGAGTTGGTAAGTGTTATAAGTCGTATGTATATCTGCAATTATTATTTGGCTTTCAATTCGTTGTAGCCATTAAAATTTGAGCAAGCCGTTCAAGAAGTAATACGGACTGTCAGGGAATCGGTTTTAATAAGTGAACAGCGTGAAGGCTCGCTACTTGACAATCCAGTCGCCCATAAAGAACTTGATAACCAAGTAGACTACCTTTTCGTTGTATATCACAAAGTACTATCAAATTTGTGTTCGAAAAAGGATAACGATGATGAAAATGACTGTTCTCCTGTTGTGATGCAACTAATAGGAACCCCAACAACGAATTATAGAAGCTCTACGAAGCCTCACATTCCAATATGGGAACATAGACTTTTAACAACGCTAGCAAATTCGCAATACACGAGGACTGTGGTTTTAAAAAATATCGAGGAGGGATTCGTGAAAACTGGATACCCGATTCCGAGAACAGCCCTAGATAATTGTAAGAGTAAGTTGGAAAACTTGGAGAAGTCGGTGTTGGATTATTATTTGGAGGAGAAAAGTGATCCCTTAGTAGGTACTATAGAACCTTCAATGTACTTAGAGAAATTTGATTGGGATACGAAAATTACACCGACTGATATTAGGCCTTATGCAAAGGAATGTATAAATAACTTAATCCATGTACATTGTGAGGTAAGGAATAATGTTCCCTCTAAATATTTTTTGTAGACTTACGAACAGGCTAAATATTCATATATTCAGGCTATATTTTCTGCAATCTCAAGTTAATTTATATTTATTTGGTTTTCTTTAACCCACCAATGGTGACCTACTGGTCTGTGAGACCGCGAAAAATATTCAGTTGAAAACCCCGGTGTGTGAGACCGGCGTCACCATTGATCAAAGTCAAATTTGCGTCTCTAATGGCGGGTTAATGATTTTAGTAGTAATTAAAATGGCTGTGCTTCTAAGGGGGAACATTATCTGTATGTAATTTATGTAATAAATCGTTTTTAGGTCAACAGTATATCTCCATCTTTAGTTAAAAGCGTGCTTCCACAAGTAGTGCAGACGATTGCAGAAGAGTTGTACAGGTTAATGGTGTGCGTACAAAATTTCAGTGTGCCCGGTATTCAGCAGGCCAAGGCTGATATCAGGATGCTACAAGATATTTTTAATACGTACTCAACCTTAAAGGCAAAATCTTATTTCAAGGATGCTCTGGAAGCCATTCCTGCTTTGCAAAATTCTGATTCAATGTAAGTAATTAATTATTAGAGTTTTATCATAATTAATATTATTATTAATAAGTTATTTGTTTGTAGTCTTAGTAAGACTTAATGTTGCAGACTTACGAACAGGCTGAATATTCATGTATTCAGGCTATTTTTTGTCTTTATTACTTGTATTATTAGATTCCCTTCAACTTCATGACAGAAAGTGTAAACTGTCTCCACAGCATAATTTTTCTACCACTATATCTAAATTTGATGGTAATAATTAATGGCGATTGACCTTTAGTCTTCGTGTTTATCATCTGCTCAATATGTGTGTCGCACACGTATATACATAATTGTACTGATAGGAGTAATAATAAGTAGGTATATTTTAACAGATTTATATTTTATTTCTAGAGTAGTCGAAGACATACTTAAGAAATGTAAACAATGCATGAGGCTGCAGATACTGTGTCTGTCGGAGCCAACTAGCAACGGTCCAGGAAAAAATCGTACCAGTTAAAGGCGTCGTAACCCACACCCAGTCAACTAATTTATTCACTCACAATAACCAAAACCTACTGAGAAACTGTATAACTTATAAATGAATATTGTATATGTGTAAATAGAGTTGTTTGTATATATTGTCCCTGTAAGAGACTATTTTTTAGAGATAACTGAAAGCCAAATGCTGTTAATGTAGTATGTAACAAATTTTCATTTTCAATTTGTAATACTTAATAAATTTGTTATTAACACTTCTTTTATATTCATATGTTTATTTGTTTAAAAGTTGAACCATACGAAAGGGACTCCGAATGTACTGTTTCGAACTGGAATTTTTATTGTTTAATTTCTTTTCAAGCTAAATTTATATTCTCAGCTTTTAAATATATACTTTTGGCCATGATACTAACATTTATTCTACCTACAGCATTAATACAAATTCTGGGTGATACATACGGATTGCACTTTTCACTTTTAAACCATGGCGTTTAGGTGGAGTAACATCTGAACTCTTAAAAGGCCAAAAGAGATTTATCATTGCCCAATCTGTGCTGGGAAAATTGTTTGGAAATGTAGAAAATTCCCGAAAAAATTTAACACGTCTCCGTTTTTAACCTTTTGTACTCTTATTTATAGTCGCCAAAATATGTTTCACCATTGTGCTGTTATATATAAATATGAGTGCAAAGGGTTAAGTTACAAGTAGGGGTGTTCGATTATGAAAATGAATAAACGACTATTGATTATTTTTAATAATCGATTACATCGAATAATCAGATGATCAATTAATCAAATTATCAATTAATCTGAAGTTAAAAAAAAAGTTAAAATGGTAATGATCGATTAATTAAGCGATCAGATTTATCGATTAATTGATTCTTTTTCGAGTATAGCCTGTTCTCCGGAATCTGGCAGCTGTGGTCGTAAAAGAGGGTTCTAGCTCGGTAAGTAGGTGAACAACCGATTAATCGGTTGATCGATTATTTTGCACAGCCCTAGTTGCAAGCATGTATGACAAGAGTTGTCAATCCCAGGATTGAAGAAATAAATAAAAACCTAACCTAGACGCATTTGCTACACATTGTTTAAGAAATTAATTTAAGGAAAGAAGATTACAGACCTATTTCCGCTTCACCTTAACTTGCAAAGTTTCCCAAAAAACCCAATGAATACAAAAAAATAAGAGAATTAGGAGTTGCTACAAACATTCACTAAATTATAACTTGTGGGTCCTTTGAGGACATGCACTGTATGTGCGAAGAATGAGAATCAACTTTTTTTTCAAAGCCGCAACGATTGCCCTTTTTACTTTCTCCGTTTCAAGTACGAGAAAGAATTGTAACCGTGAAAAAAATTGTTTTTTTTTTATTTTGACATGGGTTGTTATACATCTTTGAAAAGAGAATAAAAAGTCTGTGTGAAAATCGAATATGGTGGCCATTTGAAATAAGAATGTTGGTGTTGATATCTCGGAAACCGTCAGCTTGATTTTTTTTACTCGATATTTATGTTCGCGCAATTGAACCAAGTAACTTTCATTTTTAATTTTTTCCGCATCTTTAATAATAATTGAGATATTAGACTTTTTTTAGAAAATCGCGATGTTCAGTTTTTTCTTTATTTTGACATGGGCTGATATGTTTTTTTTTCATTTTGACATGGGTTGTTATACATCGTTAAAAAGTCTATTGAGCAGTGTGAAAATCATTTGAAATAAGAATGTTGGTATTGATATCTCGGAAACAGCCATTTTTAATTTTATTTTGACTCGACAAAACGGCCAAAGTTTAGGGCATCCGTGTTGGAATATCGAATGCTCTGCAGACACCGGCCATATCATCAAGGGCGTTTCCAGCCAACTAGTCTAGGGAGGTAATTAAAAAAAAAACATAAATAAACTGGTGCTTCCGCTCTCATACACCTGTTCCGTGAAATCTCCCCATGCTTTTCCAACGTTTTAAAGCGTTGGAAAAATTTACCCGTTATATTATTTGTTTGGAATATGGAATATCGGCAATTTTTAACAATAAAAATTGATAAGCGAAAAATTCGCCACTGCATATCATACTCATTTTACCGACCGTAACACTTGGGCGTCATCTCTAGGCGACTTACCTACATCCGGTCGAAAATGGTCTCCGAGGGCGTTAAATTGGATATTTCCGATCTATAAAAATGTGTTTGTCCCTTCGAATAAGAAGTTTTTTTAACGGCTAAGCGTAACACACGTTACATTTTTCCATTGTGACCGTTACACTATTTGAAAATTCAAATTTTACGAATTTTACTTTTAACGCTCGAACCCACGTGATGCGCGTTAGGCACAACAGGTCTGCGCGGCAATTACGCAAATTACGTAGTCGAGTTTGCCGGGCAACATTCTGCGATCGAATTTGCTGAAGGAAATCCCTGCAAAAACAAAAGATGTCTAAACGACCATGCCCTTTTGACGACAACTGTGCCCCACAGCTGAAGATCCATATCTCCACGGAGGATATCAATCGACAGAATGAAAATTACCTCAAAGAAATTCAAGGTGAGTTTAGAGGTTATGTCTAACGAAATGTAATAAATATACTCTACAGCACGGACTCTTGCGAAATTGTACCAGGGAAGTAACGGTAATACCAAGCTGAATTGTAAACCTGCAGAAAAGGTACTGATTCTATTTTTCAGTTAATTGAGTAATGATATTTTGTGTCATCTCTGCAGGTTAATTTTGAAACACGTATCTGCCCCGAGTGCAGGAAATATGCCGAATTAGTGTCGAAATGTTGGTTCTGTGAGCTGTTGTTATGCCATGAGTGTGTTCGGATTTGTGCCAGGTGCAGCGAACGATTCTGTTCCAGGTGCTCAGTGGCCATGTATGTATTATTTTTGCTCAAATGTGCAATTTTTTTATTTAAGAAAAATGGTGATACTATACAAATATACTTTTTGTGTAAAAAAACTGGTGATTAATTAGATAATAAATAATAATACATGTTATTTCTCCTAAAAAATGAGTATATGAATGTACTTTTTAAGTTCAAGTTATGCTCTCCCTATCCACCTCAACCCTTATCAACAACCCGTTGTTTTATGTCCATTATTTCACCATCCAAGTATACATATTAAGTACACTTTTTAAGTTCAATTTATGCTTCCCCTGCCCAAACCAACCCTCAACAACTTACCTATTGTTTTATCTTCATTTCACCAGCCAAGCACAAACACTTTAAATTTAAGTTGTTTGTACACCAATTTTCTTAAAACATAGTCTTGGTAACTTCTTTCTAATAAGTGTGTCATACATTAAAATTTTATCAAAAGTAATTTGTGTAAATGTAACTCAGTATCATCGCCCATTTGATAATAATCCGCTGAAATTCATTATGTGTGAGTCACAGGTGATTCATTGCGTGTAACCATGAAATTTGTATCGCACCATTTTTTTATCATTACATTTTTGCACATGCATTTATGCCCTATACATGTATGATTAATACCTGAATTCAGTTGTTAACTTGAGATAACACATGCGGAATGGTTTTTAGAATGTAGTTACTAATCACCCTTTATCAGGATATTTCATACTGTACGGTATTAGTAGGTAAATTAACTTCAAAATTAAAATTACATTTATATTCACTCATTATTTTGTTTTTACAATCGTGGTTATTAAAACTTGTCCCAATTTTAAAGGACTTGAATTGAGCAAACGCAATAGAATCCAAAACAAAAGGCTGAAAGACCTTTGTTGAATTGCCTGTTGAGATCATTTGTAAAAGTGTCTCGATAAATGTATTGTCTCTTTCTCTCTCCAAAACAAATTTTCCTGTTTTGAAGTGTTGAATTGTAACTAGGAGCTAAATAAATGTGAATCTCAAACAAAAGGCTGAAAGACTTCTGTTCAATTGCCTGTTGAGGTCATTTGTAATAAAAATGTCTCGATAAATGTATTGTCTGCCTCTCTCTCTCTCTCTCCAATTGAATTGTAACTAGGAGCTAACTAAATGTGTATTTTTATTTAATTACTATGTCTAGAAAATCACTTCTTGAAATTATTCTTATTATATTAGCTTATTACTCTCACTCAGCATTCTTTCTTCATTTTACAGAATACCTTTGCAATTTGCCTTTAAAAGAATGTTATTAAGCAGAAATATATATTTCAGGACATGTTATCATAACGGCTTTTGCTCCATGATCGTTTGACTCCAGAATTGACGCCGGATTATGCTTCCTAGTCATCATTAACGTTTTATAATTAGTTTATAAGTATATATGAATTTAATTCATCTTTTTACAAAAAGTCTAGAAAAAGGTTCTTATTTTTAAATTGTTACAAATTCTAGTCTTAAAATAGATACATTTGTTATTAAAGTAATATCATTACAGGATAGAATTAATGTGTTGTAGTAATCGGTTAATACCATAAATAGTTTAGACTGTTTTTCAATTCATCATTCGGGATAGTTTTAGAAAGTATGTTTACTGATTTTTATTGGTGCTCTCATTGTGATACGGTGATGAATTGTACTAAATTTAAAAATATACACACCGAGATATTTATATAACTTAGTTATAATTCGAACAATTACATGTAACAAGTAAATTTACATCACGCATTGTATTTAGGTATATTAGAAGTACATTAGTGCATTACTTATAATAACTGTATTTCATCAGACCTCAAGTACTTCCTATTACCTATTATTCACAACGGTCGGGGCCGTCCCTCACTGATGTATATGTTGTAAAGCATCAAAAAGTAAGGGACACCCCCGACTGTTCCCTTGTCATCATTTTAATACTTATAATAACTATTTTATCAGACCTTAAGTACTTCCTATTACCTATTACTCAGTATCACCACATCATTTTAATACAATAGCAATCAATTTCACTTTCAAATGAAAGTTTAAACAAACTTTTTCACGATGACAAGCAGAACATGTTCCACAAATAGCAGCCATTTTTATCCCCTGTGATCACATGCAGGACATATCTAAGTGGAGCATCTGCAGCACATGTTGGAGAGGTCATAAATAACTCCAATTTTTATTCGCACCATCATTTCATTTTAATTGATACCTGTTTATTTTCAGATATAAATACGGAAAAAGCTACACATGCCTTACTTGTTACAACTAACCTTATGCCGTTATCGTATTGTAATTGTATTTATAATTAAGGATCTCTTTTGTACTGAATTGTCCAGCGACAATTCTATGTATGAAGAACTGTTACAATCTTAGTATTAGACATTTTTTATATTATATTGTATTGATGGAAGAACATGGTTTGTTTACATTGATGTGTGCTAAGATTTGGATCTGTACTGGCCACTTAAACTAAAGGTAACTTAGTTTCTCTGTGATACTAATATTTTTTAAAATTTTCTTATTGTGTTCATAAATCAATTGCACAAGCATCTTATCATGTGCCAATTTTTAATTGTTTTGGGCTTTTTGATGCAAAACTAGTGTGTTTAGTTCAAGTGGCGAATTATGTTACGTTTAATTATATATTTATATTTTATACCGTGTTTTTGTTCCTGTATTTTTTCTACGATCCTTGCAACTGCCAGTTATGTGTTACAATGTAATTAGTTAGTCTTATGTTTGTATTATCCTGTTTAGGATGTGTGATAAGACTAAATACATATTTTCAGATAATTGTGATTTTTAATAATATTGTTACCCGCAGGTTTATCACAGCAGAGACAGTGTTTCATGAGCGGTTGTCATGGAAATGCAAAGCAAAGCACATCACACCACCCATGGAGATTCACTTAACAGTTACCTTAGATCCATATAGTGCCACAGATATCTTTACTCCTGAAATTAATAACATCTCAAAAATTTAACAAAATCAATACAACATAAATTCAAGAATAGGGAAAACCAGCACAAGGAAAATGTGGTGCGGTTTTGGATTGGCCTGGAACGTTATATATATGTTAATAGCAACGGCATCTAGCAGAATAAGAAAACGGATATACGTGTCAACGTATGCTTATTGTTTGTGGAAAGTTAAAGAACTAAAAAATAACTTTTCGCGAAAACTGAAGAAACATGTTGACGCAAAAGCGGAACGTAAATATGCGTCCACATCAGCGAAAGGGTTAATAGAAGATGATGTATACATCCGCATGGATCGAAACGTCGGCAAAACCCGCCGCAATACTGCTCGACTTTCACTAGAAAGTGGATATTGTTTTGAGCAGACTATTAATTTTGTACACTTGCCATTTTCACTGGCCAAAATCGGTAAGTGTACCAACATGCAAATTATAGGCGCCCTAACATATTTTCCAGCCCGTTTGGTATTCCGCGCATTTTGCCAACGGAATGGTCGCGATGCGTCGGACTTTCTCGACCCGCGCGTTTTTGCTAATCTGCCAACGACTGCTAATTCGGCGGTTTTCGCAACTAGACAACTTTCACGCGCGGAAAATCAATTTGCACATAGATAAACCTAATAATGGCAGCCTGTATGTCCATCAGCTTAAATATTAATCGCAAATTTTAGTTAGCATTCGTTAGGACGGTAATAAAAATGCAAAATTTATCATCGGGTTACGCAGTTAATGAATAGAAAACAATGTCATTACTAAACGAGTTATTTTGTTTACTTGGGCAACAAGTTTAATGACTATTTTAGACAGTAACCAATCAACTTTCACCTATAAATGTTTTTTAAAACATTCTGAATTGTTGATTATGTTAAGGGTTTACAAGTTTTTCGTCATGAGTTACATTACATTGCAACCCATTTAGCACAATTGTGTCAGTAACATATCTGAGCAAGCTCAAACTGAGAACAAGTACTTGTTTTCAGATTGAGCTTGCGTTACTGATACAAGTGTGCTAACTGGGAAATTATATTACTTACTAGCAAAATTCATAGGCCCTATCGACAGTGTCGACATCACAGTAGAGGGGCTTATAGACTAAACAGCGTTTAATTATTCTGTGAGCGTTAGGCACAGAATGAAGTCAGCAACATATTAGAGTTTATTGTTCACAGAATGAAGTCAGCAAAAAATTACAGTTTATTGTTATGAGAGAGAAATGAGTACAAGAGCAGATACATCTTCATCAGCGGCGGTTTCGCAAGGAAGCTGCGGAAGAAATTTTGACTGAAACAGCGACTGAATATTTGCTTCCTTCATTAGAGTAAGTAGTGCAGCATAAACGGCATCTCTCTCTTAGCCTCCTCTACGAAGAACCACGAGCCGCCGCTGCGTCGCATAAAATAAAATTTATTGAAAGGGAAGAATGGTGATGTAGAAGATATATAGTTTGATCAATGGATCTTTGCGTGTGCGTCATTATTGAAGACTGAGTTTTCTCGCCTTGGACGACATACGTACACACATGATTGCGTCTAATTCAACGAGTAAACACATGAAAATGACGTGCACGCAAAGATCCATTGATCAAAGTATACAAAATGAAAACTGCTATTTTAATAATAAAAATAATACGATTTATGTAATTTTTTTGTTTTACCAATACAACTCCGCGTTGATTGATAGGTATTTAACAATTTGTGCTAATCAACAAACTTTCACCGAAAAACTCAGCCAATAACGAATTCACTTGTTTATCATTATTTTTACATATCAATGAATCATTTGAATAACACATTGTATTACGCAGTTTTTCACGTGTCAAGTACATTGTCTTCTTAATGTGGGCCTGTTTATTGTTCTGAATAATTTTGCTGTTTTGGCAATTTAAATAACGTGAATACATTATCGATTGTTAGCATTTGGTAAGAAAACTCGGACCTTGGATTTATTTAGATCGGTTTGATGTCGCTTAATAAAGTTATATTACTACCAATGCGCACTAGTGTACGTAGCGAAAAGTAGTACCGTACATGACAAAGCGTACTGAGGTTACACTGGTCGTACTATATACAGTGAGGTATAAAAAAGATACTTCCGTTATGTTTATGGGTATTAAAAGTTACGGCTTCTATAATTATTACCTTATTCGCTTATGTTTTGATTTTTTTAAAACGTATTATTTTGAGCATCATTATTGCGGATTGGCTAATAAAGTGCCCTTGGGATTCAGTTTTTGGTATACATAGCATAGCATAACCTCAAGAAAACTATTGTACTTGCATGATTTTTGCTGCGTTCTTGTTACTTTATGAACAATCTAGGCGGTGTACTAGTTTTAAAATCTTATTTATTGTGTTTGTGTACTTTGTTCACATACGATAATACTTTGCTCCAATTCTTTTAAATGAAACTTCTCAGTTGAACGTGATATCGCTGCAAGCGTAGTTTCTTTGTTCTTACGTTTATGTACTTTTTCTATGTGCGTAAGCCTTACTAAGAACATATTAATCCAAAATGAGAAAATGGAATAGTTGAAGAAAAATGTTTTGAATCTAAACTTAAAAAAACGACATCAAATGCCAATCAAATAATATGTATTTATTCAAAAAACAAAAATCCTGCATTATTTCAAAGAAGTATTCCGTTTTCAATGCGTTTATTATAACGATTAGTTACGCTATATTTTTATTGTAACAAATGTATTCATTAATCGTTTCATATGTAATGCCGCCATTGGTATTCTTGGGAGTTGAACCTTTTTGATCCGTACCTGCACAATAGTGCGTTGGTGCTGCTGCTTACTACAATTGGTATTATAAACTGGCGTCATCTGTCGACAGATTGAAACAGTAAAATACGGTTGTTACAACCAATTTCCCACATGATTGCTTTTCTTAACATAAATAAGTTTTTTTATATCCTAATATGTGCATTATTAGGTTTTACAAACTCATAAAGACCTTTTGCTGGAGCCGGATCCGAACCCGTAAATCAATCCAGTTACAGTAACCTGCTTTTTAAAGAAAAAAAATATTTAATCGTTTTTTAGGCGTTTCCAGTCGTTTTACGAAAAAAGTCATTTTGCGTATCTCGGTTCCTGGAAGTCCCACAAAAACATTTTATAGACAAAAAGTGTTCAGAAAGATCTCTTTGACTTGAAAAAAAAATTAATCAATTTTATTGCCGATTCCTGGAAGAACAGGGCCGGCTAAAAGCTTTGTAGGACAGCGCAATAACGCCGCATTTTTAGAAACTCGCTCTCTCTAAAAAGATACGTTTTTATATCCAGAATATTCTTTTTAATAATTTATTATGAATTCGATGGAGAATTTATTATATGGGCCGGACTTTCCGGCCCAGAAGGACCCTGTACAGCAATACCGTACGAGGCCCGTATCATCGATAAATTTTATTATGTGTTTATTGTCTTTCATATCCTGTTGACTTGTGGAAAAAAATGAAACACTTGAAATTTCGACCATTTTCAAACCGTCATAACTCGGCGTATTTTCAATCGATTTTGATGAATCTTCGAGCGCGAAAAACTTTGAAGTGTCTTCTTTAAAGTCATGCATGCAAACTTAAGCGTAACCACTTCCGCCCTCCTCTAAGACCTCTGTGAAAAAATAGGAAACAATGTCCAACTTTGACGATGTGTACGGAGTTGGAAACAAATTATTGTCTCGATCCACCATAAAGGCATTAAAATTTGATCAATTCCCAATGCAGGACTCAAAGAACGAAGTTCCTACGACGATTTGGCATGAGGTTTTTCGCACATAACTCAGCGATTTTTCAACCAAATTGGATGATTCTTTCGGAAAAAATCCCATTTTGGCTCTACTTTAAGGGGATAAACTTTTTATTTTTAAATGTTTCTGTAACATTTTACATATTTAGTTCCATCTATTGTAAACAAAATCTTAAGTTTAATTCTCCTAGAGAAATTATATACACAATTTTAACTTCAAAACCAACCACCCTGAACGAGTCAGGAATTTTTTTTTACTGCAATCAAATTCATAGATTTTAGAATTAAGATTTTAGATTTCACGAAGGCAATTTATCTTCGCTTGATTATTCGGACATCATTGCATTTACCATTTATTTGACCCAATATCTGCGCACTATACTGAATTTGGAGCAGGTTTAGCATTTGAAATTGCTACTTGTAAATTATAATCTAGCGAGATTTATTGGCGCCCGAATTTGCTCATTTCAATAAAAGCTCTATGGAAATCTAGAGCACAATCCGAATGCGTAAATTTCAACGTATCAAGGTTTTACAATTTACATAAATTGAAATAATGCTTCAATTGAATTTTAAATTCCACAAAAAAAAACGATTTATTATATATCGTGTTTTGGGCCAGGAGGCAAAAAATCGCAACTTTTGAAAAGTGTAATTATTGCCCTCGAATTCTACTTTTGCGCTGATGTTACTTTTATAAGCGACATCGGTAATTAATTATATCCTAACCTTTTTGGGAAATTGTTGGATTTAATGATTGCTCCCAATTTTACGAGATCCCACGATATGAACCAACGCACGTTCGAATTTAATAATTACCAAAATAACCGCTGAATCTTTTTGGTGAAAGTTAGCCATACGGAAAATAAACAATCCGGTCTTGGAGTCAATACATATAAATTGCGTTTATAATCAGACTAACTCATTCGTGATTAAAGAATTTTGTGCAAAATTTAATGTTATAACATCAGAATTACATCATTCAAACGAATCTCTTAATAAATAACGTTATGCTATCGCGGTTAGAACGTCACGAAACCTCGATTGTTACCTCACGTTAACAATCTAAATTTTAAGCCTGATAATACACAATGTTACCTCATATAATTGCAAAATTTGTATGCAATTTTAATTTCGTGCAAATTTTTTTCGTGGGTTAATATCTCCGAAATTTATTTCGAAAGAACTAAATATCTTTTCAATTTTGAAATAAGCGGAAAATACGTATTTCAAGGCATTTCTCGATAGCCATTTAACAGGTTTATCTGCGTTGTTAGTACGACGTTTCGATTGATCTCTCTGTCATCTTCATCTAATGATTTCGCTTGCGTGACGTACAAGGATTTTTTTTACTATATATATATATATACAAATTGCAGAATCTTCGATGTCGTGATTTTCTCCGATTTAATGCTATAAAGGGAATTTTTGTGACTTTTTCATATTTATAAAATAAGTCGGGTATTGAAAAACCTTATTTTATAAGCTGTTTATTTTGTCATAAATATTGCAAATTTCGTATAATAAAAAAATGTAATATTCATTTATTTATTTACATCTGATATGCAAACATCTTACAATCTTGGAGGTTTAATCAATAATATTTAATTAACGTAGTAATTAAGTTCAGATTGCGATTTGCTTACAAGCAAGAAAAACAACCTAAAAATTTAATACGCGTCTACTATACTTCATTACCATATTTGATCATATAAATTAATCTTAATTCTTATGTAAATTTCCATACACTTTTTTTTAGGACAAACATCGTCACTAATTATTCAAATGTATTTCGTGTAACATTATTACATTTATAGTTGCAAAAATGATTCCGTTTTATATTCATGAGTGAAAGTTGGTTAAGTTGGTCCCATTCGTCCTCGTAGAAAACTAATTGGCCATCGCCAAATTCTCCGTTATTTTCGGAGTCGCTCTTATTTTTTTATTCGCGTCGGAAATTAACACATTTGAAATGGAAAGCCGCGCAAGAAGATAATTGCGCCGGATGCTGAGTTTTTCTTTCGCAATTAATTATTGAAGTATGTAGGTGTTCGTCTAAAATGAGAAGAATTGGGCGCGATTTTAGCATTCGCTGCACGAGGTTGTAAATAAAAAGTAAACATTACTCATGACACCAATTATAAATTAATGTATCCGTTTTGGGCATCTTGAGAATCGTCATGAACTGTGTGAAACGTGCTTAGTGTTTTACTCCGCCATTTTGTGTAAAGTTTAAATATTGCTTTGTTGTAAAAATATCGTTTTTGCCAGTTTGCAAGTTGACAAAACGTTTATTGAGACATATTTACATATTCTCAAAAGGCAATTGACCTGGTGTCTTTATTGCCCAAATTCCGCGGAAAAGTTGAATGTATATATATAGAAGTATATAGCGTATTAAGTGTATATAAAATGTGTTTTCTCGGAGGTCGTTAATATATTTATTCGGTTCAACCGTTATATCAATTTTGGATCAGTGTGTATTATCTGTATTTGTGTTCTTCACTTAAGATGATACTCATTACTAAATTATATCCAATGGTGGTACTACGAGGTAAACGCCTTCAGCATAAATATTAGATCTTACGCAGATTAACAGCGGTGGCTCGTGGATATTCGACGAGGAGGCTACGGAAGAATATTTGAGCAATACACCAGCGGAATATTTGCTTCCTCGCAAGATATAAATTTTGCTTACTCGAATTCAAGTTTCGAATGTCGCCATATTGTTTGTGGCTTAAAATTATCGAATATTTTCTAGTATCTCAAAAATTCATTATTTACAGTTTTAGGAATTTTAAAAACAATTTCAAGATTAATGAAGCTTTTAAAACACTTCCGATACCAAGATGCAAATTTTGCTTTCTCGAATTCAAGTTTAGAAAGTCGCCATTTTGTTTCTAGCTTATAAATATCAATTGTTTTCTAGTATATCAAAAATGCATTATTTCTTGTTCATGTAGTCATCTATATTTTTCATGAAAACAGAGTACCAAGTCAAGCTTGTAATTTGTAATTTTCTATACTTATATACAGTTAGTTTTCTACTTGTGTCGGTAACTCCTGATTTTGAAGTTGCCTTTTATGCATGTTTTAATGATGTTGGAGATATTTTTATATAACCAGTTCTGCGTGAAGGGTACATAAATAAATATGATTATAATTAAGTAACAAGTTATCCGCAGTTGTACACACACAATCGCACATATAGAGGATTATAAGGTCGATAACCGGTTTTTGCTAATTGTAACAAATTCAACTACTGTTAGTGTTAATAGTTACGATCAAAACCGAATTTGCACTAATGTTTTAATTACATGAATTAAATTATGATTCAATTAAAAACAAAAAAATTCTAGAGATAACTACTTCCCTGGCTAATGTCAAAAAATGCATGTTATAAATAGTATTACCATTGATACAATATTATTTTAAGATCGATTTTTCTATGCACAATAACTACGAATAATTAAAATTCAGTTTTAAAACTTGAAGCTGTTAATGTTATTTTTAAAGCGAAAAAGCTGGAAAATATAACAAGCCATAATAACTAAATAATAAAATGGCAACAATAACTACACAGAATATTAACATTTTATGTTCCTTTTTTTCTTTACTTGAGATACTTTATACTTAAAATGGTCAATTAACCATATACGTATAACCCCTATAAAAATTTATAGTCCGAAATAATTTGCAAGGGAATTAAGACAGAATCAGGTATAAGAATGCCAAAATGTTGCAGATGTTGCATTTCTAATTACCTCGTCCAAGAGCAGATGCACCCTCATAAGTTTGCCACACCGTGCACCGCTACCGCCATGGTTGTAAAACTCGACATTTAAGTTTGTAGCCATTGGCAGCAGTGTTAACAGATTGTTTTTTATTTTAGCGGTAGAATTTAAGTTAAAAAAGCGGTAGCAATTATGATCAAAGCGGTAGATGGAAGAAACTAGTGGTAATAATGATTTAAAAACGCAGACATTGGATACAACATATAATTTTAATGCCTGGAATAAGTCCAGTGTTGTAAATAACAAAATGATTACTCTACGAGCTTCTTCATATCATTAAGAACCGTCATGAATTTTTTCATGCATTTTTCCTGAATGGAATGAAAAAATGGCCAAAATCGTGAAACGTTGAAATCATGAAAAAAAAAATTTCTGAGAAAAATAATTACTCTGCACGCTTTTTCATGTCATTAAAAATTGTCATGAATTTTTTCAAATCTTTCTGAGGCCTAACATTTTTTTACTATGGAAAAAATGGCCAAAATCGTAAAATGTTGAAATCTTGAAAAAAAAAACATTTTCTGGGAAAATAATTACTCTACACGCTTCTTTACGTCATTAAGAACCGTCCTGAATTTTTTCAAATCTTTCTGAGACCCAACATTTGTTCATGCATTTTTTTCCTGAATAATACTATAGAAAAAATGGCCAAAATCGTAAAACGTTAAAATATTGAAAAAAAAAATTCAGGGAAAAAATAATTACTCTACACGCTTCTTCACGTCATTAAGAACCGTCCTGAATTTTTTCAAATCCTTCTGAGACCCAAAATTTTTTTTCATGCATTTTTTCCTGAATGGAAATGGAAAAAATTGCCAAAATCGTAAAACGTTGAAATCATGAAAAAAAAACATTTTCTGGGAAAATATTTACTCTACACGCTTGTTCACGTCATTAAGCACCGTCCTGAATTTTTTCAAATCTTTCTGAGACCCAACATTTTTTCATGCATTTTTTTCTTGAATAATACTATGGAAAAAATGGCCAAAATCGTAAAATGTTGAAATCTTGAAAAAAAAACATTTTCTGGGAAAACAATTACTCTACACGCTTCTTCACGTCATTAAGAACCGTCATGAATTTTTTCAAATCTTTTTGAAACACAACATTTTTTCATGCATTTTTTTCCTGAATAATACTATGGAAAAAATGGCTAAAATCGTAAATTGTTGAAATCTTGAAAAAAAAAAAATTTCAGGGAAAAAATAATTACTCTACACGCTTCTTCACATCATTAAGAACCGTCCTGAATTTTTTCAAATTTTTCTGAGACCCAACATTTTTTTATGCATTTTTTCCTGAATGGCCAAAATCGTGAAACGTTTAAATCATGAAGAAAAAAAAATTCAGGGAAAAATAATTACTCTACACGCTTCTTCGCGTCATTAAGAACCGTCATGAATTTTTTCAAATCTTTTTGAGACTCAACATTTTTTTCATTAATTTTTTTCCTGAATGGAAAAAATTGCCAAAATCGTGGAACGTTGAAATCATGAAAAAAAAATTTTTCTGGGAAAATAATTTCTCTGCACGCTTCTTCATGTCATTAAAAACTATCATGAATTTTTTCAAATCTTTCTGAGTAGTTTTTTATAAATTTTTTTCCTGAATGATCGAAAAATGAAGCAAAAAAATTTCACGGAAAAATAATTACTCTACACGCTTCTTCGTGTCATTAAGAACCGTCATGAATTTTTTTAAATCTTTCTGAGACCCAACATTTTTTTATGCATTTTTTTTCCTGAATGGCCAAAATCGTGAAACGTTAAAATCGTGAAAAAAAAAAATTTCTGGGAAAAATAATTACTCTACACGCTTCTTCACGTCATTAAGAACCGTCATGAATTTTTTCATATCTTTCTGAGGCCCAACATTTTTTTATGCATTTTTTTCTTGAATGTCCAAAATCGTGAAACGTTGAAATAATGAAAAAAAAAATTCTGTTGAAAATAATTACTCTACACGCTTCTTCACGTGATTAAGAACCGTCATAAATTTTTTTAAATCTATTTGAGACCCAACTTTTTTTTCGTGAATGGCCAAAATCGTAAAACGTTGAAATCATGAAAAAAAAATTTCTGGGAAAAAAAATTACTCTGCACGCTTCTTTATGTCATTAAAAACTGTCATGAATTTTTTCAAATCTTTCTGAGACCCAATATTTTTTATGCTTTTTTTTCGTGAATGGCCAAAATCGTAAAACGTTGAAATCATGAAAAAAATATTTCTGGGAAAAATAATTACTCTGCACGCTTCTTTATGTCATTAAAAACTGTCATGAATTTTTTCAAATCTTTCCGAGACCCAACATTTTTTTATGCATTTTTTTCCTGAATGATCGAAAAATGAAGAAAAAAAATTTCAGGGAAAAATAATTACTCTACACGCTTCTTCACGTCATTAAGAACCGTCATGAATTTTTTCAAATCTTTGTGAGACCCAACATTGTTTTTATGCATTTTTTTCCTGAATGGCCAAAATCGTGAAACGTTGAAACATGAAAAAAAAATTAATAAATACAAAAAATTATATATGGAACCAATATGACAAAAAAATGATTGCGAATAAATATCTTTGGTCATTGGGTGACGTCAAATACTGTTGCCTTCGTATCAATATTTAATTTATTACTCTGTTTTCTTTTCAACAAATTTATTGCTGAAAATATTCTTTCGACATTAGCACTAGAATTTGTCTATTAAATTTGGTCATTTTAATGCAATTATTATATAATAATAATAATAAATAATAATATATTTATTGGTGCTAACAACTGATACAGTCTTACACAGATCAGGGAAGAATATAGAGAAAAAGAGAAAACAAAAATAAAATATATATAGCAATTTTAGCAATGCTATTTAAATTCCTTTGATCCACACATTATGGATGTAAGAAATTAAATCCTTTAATTAATTATTGTTTAATGGAGAACTTTCAAGAATTTGACCAACACTTTCAGTATAAAAAAGAAGAGTTTATTTTTTATACTGACAACATTTACAGCAACTCCAAAATACATGTCCTCCAAAGTAAACAAATTTCTGGGGTTTCTATAATCGATATTGAAAACCCTCATTTTTGTTTCACACGTTCACTGCTACTGTCAGATAAATTTATTGTCAGTCAAGCCGACGTTTGGTTATAAGGTTTAATTTCAAAGAACGTATCACGCATCATTTAAGATGGTCACTGCGCAATACGCCTCGAGTGCTTAGTATAACTCTAATCAGTCAAACATTAGTTTCCGATCAAGAAAACTTTGTATTTTCTTCATTTAAAACAAGTATTATTACTTACAAAAATTGATTAAGGTTTTATCGAATTTAATTAAAGTTACGGACGTAGAAAAAAAATTGTATGAAACTCGAGAGTAAAGTAACTTTTCTTCATTTGTAGGAATTGCCGCATTCGTCTTCGGCTTGTGTGATAAAATAGTATATTATTAAACGAGTGAGAAAGTTGACCATTGCGGCTCGTGTTGCAATTCACCCGAGTGGCAATGGCCAACTTGCTCACGAGTTTAATACTATACTTTTTCGCATTATATTAAATAATTACATAAAGATTTATAATAACGAAGAATTTTTCTCATATTTGGAAATTGAGGCATTCCGCTGACAAAAGTAGGATGTTTATGAATTCATGTTTTCAATGGTAACCTTAGTAACAAAACAAATATGGTGGAGCACAGGCTACTACGCGGCACTCACACGCAACGATTGGACTGGCCATTTCCAATCCCAGGCGTACGTGTAAATGCAAAAACATCGCACAATATAAAAACGCACAATTTTTGTCTCCGCCCGTCTCGCACGGGATTAGATCCTTGAAAATTTTTTGTCTGCTTAAAAGTCTACGCGCCACTCCAATCGCAACACAGTTTTGGTAACGGGCGGTTAGAACGGTATTCAATAATCCGCGAAAGAGTGTATATGTGAACGTACCTAAAACACTAATCTGTTGAGCACTCCACTGGAGAAATTTTGACGTTTATGAATACGTTTTTATACAAACAAATGGCAACCATAACAAAAACTAAACTGTTGGGCAATGAAACTGCTATCATTTCATTGGCTGAAATCTGTTGGGCAATGAAACTGCCTTCATTTTATTGGACGTCAGAAGCGGAATTAGTACGATGCCGATTAAAATTATTAAATTAGAGCCCGGTCCATGCACCAGAGAAAAAATGTAAACTGTGACTGTTCAACCGTGATACGCGATCAAGTACACCTTTGATCTCAAACGCACAACCCGATAATATGTACAAACTAGTGCTGGGAATTTTTATGATTTGAGTATTCGAATATTCGTTCAAGAAATTATTCGAATACTCGAATAATTCGAATATTCGAATACTCAAATTATTCGAATAATTCGAATATTCGAATATTCGAAATGTTCGAATATATTCGAATATTCGAAATATTCGTATACATTCAAGTATTCGAATAGTTCGAATATTCAAATATTCGAATAGTTCGAATAAATTCGAGTATTTATTTCCAGCATACGTATTTTTGGATAATCATATGATACTAGGGCTGCGAATCGAACACGAATAAATCTACAGATAATCATAATAAATATTCAAATACTAGACTACCAATAAACGTTATAACGTTTGAAATATTCGAAAAATCTTAAGATTACAAATGTTCATAATTAAATTTTCAATAAATTATATTTATATCATTTTTTTCTAGGACATACGGTAATGTCTGAAAAGTGTACACTTCCTTTTGTTTTTTTTACAAATATCTCAAAAATTATTAGTTTTATAAGCAAAACATAAGAATAGAATACATATGTTTAAAATTAAATTTCTTATAAATGACCATTTTCTTTGTAAGAGATGCAGTAGTGTCGGTACGCTCTGGGTGTTTTTTTTGTTTTTGAAAAATGTTTTAAATTTCATTACTTTTATGAGAAAAATATAAGAATACAAATGTGTTTAGAACTAATTTTCATACAAATTATTTCTAATCATTTTTGCTGGGACACACGGTAATATGTGTACACTTTAAGTGTTTCTTGTTTTTTTCTCAAAAAGTATCACTTTGATGAGAAAAGATAAGAATACAAATATCTTTAGAATTAAATTTCCCATAAATTTAATTCTTCTCATTCCGCAAATTTGAATATTCGAATATTTGAATAATATTCGAATATTCAAATAATATTCGAATATTCGAATAATATTCGAATATTCGAGTACTCGAATATTTGAATATTTCGAATATTTGAATACTCGAATATTCGAATAATTCGAATACTCGAATATTAGAATAATTCTTTTGTAGATTTATTCGTATTCGAATATTCGAATATTCGAATTATTCGTACTATTCGTATTCGATTCCCAGCCCTAGTACAAACAGCCTTCTTCTATTTAATTCTTTACTACACGACATTGTATTTCCTCCGCGCGATATTTTTTTACAATAAAAATCTGAAATATAATTCGCTCGATCATCAAGTACACCTTTGATCTCAAACGCACAACCCGATAATATGTACAAACTTCTTCTGTTCAATTCTTTACTACACGGCATTGTATTTCCTCCGCGCGACATTGTCTTACAATAAAAATCTGAAATATAATTCGCTCGATCATCAAACGCACAACCCGATAATATGTACAAACAACCTCCTTCTATTTGATTTTTTACTACACGACATTGTATTTCCTCCGCGCGACATTGTCTTACGATAAAAATCTGAGATATAATTCGCTCGACAAAGGATTAATATGCGCGCGAGAACTTTAACTGCGTCACGGTTTAAGACCGGTGATGGATGGAGATCAAATGCAATGAAATGCGCATAAAGGCCATAAACAATAGAACCAATGACGTACTTACCAATTAACGGTGACGAAAGAAAACAACGATCGGATTATGGCCTTTCTTCTATTGTTGTGTTATAGTGGAACGCATGTTCTACGATTAATGGCGTTTGACTAATATAATAAGCATAAGCGGTAGCCAATTGATATATTGTTAAATGTACAGAGTGGCGCTAAAAGACAATTTTCTTTTAAATAAAACTCGAAGAATAAAAGTAATAAAGACGAAAAATAGCCTGAATATATGAATAATCAGCCTGTTCCTCTGCAACATTCAGTCTTGCTAAGCAGTGGCGGCTCGTCGAACATGCTGATGGTAGAGCCACTTATACAATATACCCGCCCCCCCCCATGATCTACGTAAACCAAAGTAATTGGCGAGAAAGAATTAATTAAAAATTCTTGCTGGTAGTGCCATGGCTCCTTGGTTCTATACAACGAGCCGCCCCTGTTGCTAAGACTTACTTTTATTCAATAAATCTGCAATAAGTGTTGTTAATTTAATACTAGAAGATTTTGGTTGGCAGCATTTTTTTAGTGGTGAACCGGCTTACACGTTCCAGCTTTTCGGCGTTGTGTAACTTTTGCAATAACGCATCAACTTACATAATAATTCAGATATTTCTATTTCTTTACACCAGGCAGCTCGTGGATCTTCGTAGAGGAGGCTAAGGAAGAGATGCCACTCTTGTTGCACTACTTACTCCTATAGAGGGAGCAAATATTTCGCTGCTGTTTTGATCGAATTTTCTTCCGTAGCCTCCTCGCCGAACATCCACGAGCCGCCACTGACACAAGGAGAACTTGAGGAATCGATTGCCTTATGTAGATTTGCTCTATCTTTAAAATAAAAAATGTTGACAAATAGGGTTGCAAATTCGGCGGATACTTTTCTCAGGTGAATAGCCAGTTGTCAGGACTAAGAAGAGGAAATTATGATCATTGAATCATTTGTTTTTTTTATTGGCATAGGAAACTGTTCCATTTTGCCAGAGGTACCATTAAACTGTATATATTGATTTCTAAATTTATGACATGATCATTATTATATTATATAAATGGGTGGGACATGCACTGAAGACATCCATGGACCCGCACGGCCACTTCTTCGTTCCGAAAAAGTGACCGCACGGATGGGATTCGAACCCACGACCACGAGGCCCGTGAGTAGGAGCTCTACTCACTAGGCCACCGCGTCCCCCATCATTTGTTCAATAATATTTTGGTGATCCCATAATCACTCTACCAATTCATACTAAAGTATCTTCTTCTTTAAAATTATAATGACAGGGCAGAAAGGCCGATGGTCGATGTATTAATTGTGTATGTGTTCATAATTGTTGTATGTGAATATAAAACTAGGTTAGACCGTTGTAACCTGGCTAGTTAGAAACTGATCGTGTCAATGAATATGCCAGATATATTTGCAGTCACAAATTTGAAAAAATAAAAAAAAACCAGACCGATGTATAATGTATACTCCTTCGTTCGAAGCGGCAATATAAATAACACCTAATTATAATTTGCAGTACTCAGTTTGAAGATAACTAGTCTATAGTCGAAACTATAGTCACATATGAAACGAAGTTTTAAGTGTTTTATTTCGAAATAAAAACTTATTGCCAAAAGAATAAATACTAATTTAGCTAATAAAATTCTTTTGCGACATACTCGCGACAAAACTTGAGTTGTCAGAGTTTGATGAGCTGATGCTGTCAATGACTATAAGGTCTAGAAAGGAATGGAAATAAATACTATTTTAGCAAACAAATTCGCGTATTGTCAGTGTTCGCTGCGTACAGTACGTAGACGCGAATTGCGTTCGATATAGTAGACCGACGCACGACGCACGAAATAGTTTCGCAGTACGCTAGTTTGAGACCACTGGCAGTGGATAGTGCGTGCGCGTACGAGGTGGTATAGTCTACCAGAAAGTGTTCATTGCCGGTTTTTGTAGTAAGACTGTACCTGTAGCATAAGATAGTCACAGTGTTATGTAATAAGTATTATGATCGATCCCTCACTCGCCGGCTACACCAACCAGTCATGCAGCTATGCTTCGTGCGCAAGCTTGCCGTTGTCGGCCCGTAGTGACTATTTTAGTATATGGTAAATGAACAGTTTGTCTAGACAAGAATACGTCCGTCTATCCCCGCCGTTCTTGCATATTGTTTTAGCCTGGATCGTTCGTTTGCTCTCCCTTCGCTTTCGTTTCGATGGAATCCAATCATACGGAGTATTCCATCGGTTGTCGCACCGTGTCGTGTCGTATTTAGTGTTGTGATAATTTGTCATGTGTTGTGTGCCGATGCTGATGTCTACTATCTAACTAAATACCCGGGACTCTCCGATCCAACAGCACACCTCCTCCAATCAACAATACGATCTTCATACCCAATATGAACGTAAGAATTAATTATTAATCAAGTTTTTTTTTATCCTCATCGATTATTAGATTAATAGCAGCAGCAGAGTGTTGACAAAGATTTCTTGAATGAACCGGTCTTTTTAGTATTCCTATGTATAAAACTGTTGTTTTCGTGTCTATCGGTGCATGTGTGTACAGTTTTATTTATTTTACTGATAATTATTTACTTAAGTCGAGACTCCCCACTTTCGTAATCAGAGTTATCACGAAGCCAGACGTGTATGTATACATTTTTCATTGTCAGTTCACCTATTAAAACAGAAGTATGCAAATAGCCGGCCCACAATTAATCAGACGAAAATCATAATAACAGGGGAAGTCTGTTGACCAATTCCGCCAATTTCGCATGAGGAATTGTTAATAGATTACTTAAAAATCAAGGTGACCTTTTATAGAATAGACGGGCCAATTTAGTAACTTTTAGAACATGGGTCAAGGTGAAAATAATAGGACATCAATTGAAATTTCGACTCAAGAAGCAGCCTCTTCTATTATGCGGTAATTGTTCGTCGGCTCGAATTAAAATTCTCAGATTTTTCCACGGAATGCCGGGCTACGTGACTTGCCTAATGCGGGGACGTTTTTTTCCCTCCCGAAAAGGGTCGCCAGGGCCTACCCTTATTCAGCCCGTGGAAGGTATCAGGTAGACCCATCGCTCCAACTAGTTTTGAAAACTCTGAATTCTCACGACTCGCTACTAACAATTTCTCGTATTTCGAGATCTCACAGGGAAATTCCACTTTTTGCGAGCCACTCAATCATATTTCATACCCACTCTCGGCAGCTGCTACTGTCGATAATTCATTTTTAAAAAATTGCAAGGTAGCAAATTTGACATGTTAATGATACAGACATCATAGTACATGCTGGAATTAGTATAATTTCAACTTCAATTAATTCTTTGAAATTCCACCCAAAAACTTACTTTATCAATTGTAATTATTAAGTTCTATGAAAATCTTAGAAGAAAAAATGCATCTTTTTTTTTAAATTTATTTCCACAAAAATTTGCAATTATAGAATCCATATAGTAGAAATAATAATACAGTTAAAAAGTGGTACATTAGTAATTTCTAATAATAATAGTACCCATTAAAGTAGTAATCATTAACTCTAACACAAAGAAAATCAAAAATTAAGAACTCTAAGCTTGTACGGCCGTAGCGGCTAAACGAAAACTCCAAATTGAACGCGGTTTTCAAATCTGTGCTCCTCGTATGTCAATTAGTCGGATTCAATTAAAATTAGAGATTTTTAATTTTTATCGAAAACATGAGTACATCCCTTGAAACTTTTTATAAAAATGCAACTTTTTTAATAATCATCGTAGACC
This sequence comes from Ocypus olens, assembly GCA_910593695.2. Classification (NCBI taxonomy): domain Eukaryota; kingdom Metazoa; phylum Arthropoda; class Insecta; order Coleoptera; family Staphylinidae; genus Ocypus; species Ocypus olens. The sequence continues at coordinate 2,091,108 of OU343057.1, read as the reverse complement.
ATTGAAATATACCTTCTTTTTCATCAGAAAAACGAGAAAAATTGACTGGCGTTAAAAAATTTCAGCTATCTTCAATAGCAAAAAAATTAGCTTGCCACCATGAACATTTTCAAAAAAAGTCGATTTTTTCAGACTTTGATCGGCCGTAGCGGCTAAACGAAAACTCCAAATTGAACGCGGTTTTCAAATTTGTGCTCCTTGTGTGCGAATTAGTCGGATTTAATTAAAATTGGCGATTAAAATTTTTTGACGAAAACCTGAAAAACTACCGAAGGGTCCCCCCTTCTTACTTTTGCTCAAAAATTGGCTTTGAAATGATTTCCTGAAGAAACCACTGGTTAGATTCGTGGTTTCTATACATCACTGGAAAGATCCCTACAAGGCGCCTCGGAAAATGTGTTTTCGCAAGAACAAATGTCAATTTGAAGCCTGTGACGCGTCAGCAAAGAAAACTCGAAAAAGGAAAAAGTCGAAAAAATCAACTTCTTTAATAATCATCGTAGACCATTGAAGTATACCTTCTTTTTGATCAGAAAAACGAGAGAAATTGATTGGCGTTAAAAAATTTCAGCTATCTTCAATAGCAAAAAAAATAGCGTGTCACTATGAACATGTTAGAAAAATTTCAAAAAAGTCGATTTTTTCAGACTTTAATCGGCTGTAGCGGCTAAACGAAAACTCCAAATTGAACGCGGTTTTCAAATCTGTGCTCCTTGTGTGTGAATTAGTCGGATCTAATTAAAATTGACGATTAAAATTTTTTGACGAAAACCTGAAAAACTACCCAAGGGTCCCCCCTTCTTACTTTTGCTCAAAAATTGACTTTGAAATGATTTCCTGAAGAAACCACTGGTTCGATTAGGGGTTTCTATACATTACTAGAAAGATCCCTTCAAGACGCTTCAGAAAATGCACTTTCGCGAGAACAAATGTCAATTTGAAGCCCGTGACGCGTCAGCAAAGAAAACTCGAAAATGGAAAAAATCGAAAAAATCAACTCTTTTAATATACATCGTAGACCCTTATGTAATACCTTTTTCTTCATCAGAAAAACGAGCCAAATCCATTGGCGTTAAAAAAATTTCATCTAGCAAAAACTGCAAAAAAAAAATTTTTCTACGTTCAAAATAAATAGCTCATATAACAATAATTACACATTTTTGCACTGCAAAATTGCCTAAAAGCAACAAGAAACTAAATAAAATATCTTAGAAAAATCTTTTATTGAATTATCATCTGACATTTGTGTGGGGAAGTATTAGAGAATTTGTGAAGAATTGTTAGAATGCCCAATTTTTCTAATACTTGAGAGGTACACGTTTAATTCATTATATTAAAATCTACAACGTAATCTTACACTATAAAAATGTAATAACGGCAGTTAGATTCACTTTCTTCACAATTTATTTATTTACGCTAAACGTACATTTCGGGCACTATTTGCTCATTATCAATAGCTAACTAACATAGTGTTTAAAATGTACATTTAGCGTAAAGAAATAAATTGTGAAGAAAGTGAATCTAACCAGTGTTATTATTTAATTACGTAGTTTTCACGCTTCTCACAAAAGAATGGTCGCGTAGTCATTAGTGTCCGGATTTTAAACATTTTTATTATTTTTAATTTAAAAAGCAGAACAGATTGGTTTTGATATCACGTTTCACGTAAAAATGGTATTGTTTGATACCACTTTCATTTTGCATATTTTGACTTATTTTGCTTTTTTGCAGATTTTAGCTTATTTTGCTTATTATAGTGCAGTACATAAAGAAATTTTGCATATTTCAGCTTATTTTGTTTGTTTTTTGCAGATTTTAACTTATTTTGCTTATTAGTGCAGTACATAAAGACATTTGCATATTTCAGCTTATTTAGCTTTATACCTTCATGTATCTTTCTTACAAACTAATTTTTCGAATGAAAAAATATCGTTACGGAAAATAAACCGCTGGAATAGGTAATTATTTCCCTTCTTCTTTTTTCCGAAATGTCAACATCCATCAAAACGCGACCACTCCCTGGTCTAAAAGAAACCCAACAACAGGAAATCGCGTCACGGTAATTTTTTAATATCCCGAAATAACAAACGGCGCGAATGCTTACCTTCGCTTCCACAAACCGTTTCCGTGTTTACAAACAACCATTTGGTGGAAGTGTTGGTATGCGTCCAATGACCATTTTACGACCGGGGCCTTTATTTGTGGAATACGCAGGGAACGGTTTACGACTCGAGCAAAAGTAGAACGAATTTTGATCCATATGTAAATACAATACAATTTTGCAAGCGATAAATCAAGCCGCATTAACGGGCTGCAAGACGTCGAAAGGATTTTGAAGTAGCGCCCGTGCGGCATCGTGTTTCCTCCAATAAAATTTTATGGTTTCGATTCACGGCATTTTCCTCCATGCTACTTGCAGAACCAGCATCTGTATTTAAATAATTGCTGGAATGCGCGAGGTCGTCCCGATATATGGGCTTTAATACAATGCATATGGGTCAAAGGATGACTTACTTATTTTTAAATAACAGATGCCAACATGGTAAACAAGAACAATTCAAAAACTCATTTGAAGAAAATTATATCAGATTCACCCATAATAAATATATAGTAGAAAGCAGAATGAGTCATGGTGGTTGTAAAAGTTTTTGTTTGTTTTATTTTTTCCAGACAGATTTTTACTTCTTGCAAAGGGCCACAAGTCAACTCTTTTCCAGGAGTCGATTTATCGCCCATCTCTAGTAGAAAGTAAAAAGTCGACTATGTTCCAAGAGTTGAATCACAAAAAAAAAATTCGTCCATCTCTAGTAGAAAGTAAAAAGTCGAGTTTTTTCCAGGAGTCGACTCACAAAAAAAAATTTCGCCCATATCTAGTAGAAAGTAAAAAGTCGACTTATTTCAATCGACTTATTTCCAGGAGTCATCTCATAAAAAAATCGCTTATCTCTAGTAGAAAGTAGTTCCACCCGACGCGTCTAATACAGTGTGATCGAATAAAAGTTAGTCAAAGTTGGCCATGAGCCAAAATTCCTAAACTTATTGGCAAGTGTCAAGCTGGCGTATATTGATATTTTCAAATTTAAGAACCAAGAAAAGATATTCGGCGGGTTTTTGTTCATGACCTGCTTTGACTAATTTTTTATTCGATCTCGCTGTATTATTACTGTACATTTTAGCAGAAATTAACAATTTTTGACAGTTATAAATTGTTATTTTTGGCAGTTGAAAGTTTCCTTTTTACTGCTAACGTGCCATTTGTGATAGTAGTGCGATTTTTGACAGTTCGAAATTGTCATTTTCAGCAGTTGAAATTTTCTTTTTTTTTAATATCAAAAAATGCCGTCTTTGATAGGAAAAAACACCATTTCTGGCTGATGCAAATTTCTTTATTTACCATTTTGTTTTTACTGCGAACGTGCCATTTGTGATAATAGTGCGATTTTTGACAGTTCGAAATTGTCATTTTTAGCAGTTGAAATTTTCTTTTTTTAATATCAAAAAATGCCGTCTTTGATAGTAAAAAAACACCATTTCTGGCTGCTGCAAATTTCTTTATTTGCCATTTCCTTTTTACTGCTAACGTGCCATTTGTGATAGTAGTGCGATTTTTGACAGTTCGTAATTGTCATTTTTAGCAATTGAATTTTTTTTTATATCAAAAAATGCCATATTTGATAGTAAAAAAACACCATTTCTGGCTGTTGCAAATTTCTTTATTTGCCATTGAATCATACCGTTTGTGGTGGCAATAATGCAGAATTTTTAACAATACAAAAATGGCAATTTTCTTTTTTAATATCAAAAAATGCCGTTTTTGATTGTAAAAAATCCACAATTTTAGGCAGCTGCTAATTTCTTTATTTGCCGTTGAATCGTGCCGTTTGAAGTGGCAGAATTTTTGATAATTCGAAATTGTCATTTTCTTTTTTTTAATATCAAAAAATGCCATTTTTGATAGTAAAAATCCACAGTTTTTGACAGCTGCAATTTGACTGGTGGCAAAAATGCAGAATTTTTGACAATTCAAAATTGTCATTTTTGACGGTTATTTATTCGAAATTTCTATATGAAAGTTTTGCCCTCCCCTGGAAAAATTTCTGCGGACGCCCATCATTCTTTCTAAACTAATCAGAGCAATGAAACGTCCATATACGTGAATATGACTTTCGAATTTTGCAGGAAATTCAGTTTCAATTAAAGACTTTAATACTTTTCATATAAGGAACTTTTAATAATTAGTGAAATTAGTTATATACGTCATTTGTAAGTTTAAACTCAATTTCTCTGGAGCAAAATATGTAAAATCTTTATACGGAGGTAATAAAATTATTAAATAACCGTTTGCGTTTCATGACAACTTACACAATACTGCTAGACTTGAATTGTCAGTAATAATAAACGAATTCGATATTTTTAATTTTTCCTTCTATTAGACGTTTTAGAATACCATATTCAACTCTAGGGTATTAAAGGAAAATTATGTTCTGACTTCTAAAGGTGCGTATCCACCGGCGAACTTATTGTGAACAGTTCGTGAACAGCTACAAGCCCTGTTCGCGATTAGCAAACAAATCTCGATCACCCCGCGTTCAGTACGCGAGCAGTTACACGAACAAGTTTAGATGAAATTAATTTTCGTTGAACGTTGGAGTTCGCTCAGTGTTTTCTTGGATCGTTCTTACATCGGCTGGAAATGCCGGAAAACGATTAAATTTAATTTTTCTTCAAAAATATATTTTTGTTTTTTTTCAGTTTTATCGGTATCAAATAGACATGTCTTGTGTTGATGAAACGGATCAAATTTGAATCCAAACCATGTCCTGCCCATCCCAGATTTTATCATTTACTCTGCCTTTTGTCGTTCACCTCGAAATTGAGCCAAAAGAGTTTTCATTTTTCGTTCAATTTCTTCGCGGCAACAATCCAGTTCTTTTGCCAAACTTTTCTTTATTTTATTCCTATAGTCAGTTATTTTGAGGTTCCACAGGTAGCTTTCTATAAGCGTCAGTACGTTATCATCTGTCCACTTAATAATTTTTCGTTTTAAAATTGATGCGAACAGTTTCACCGTCTACACCTGACTTAGGTTCGGCGATCATACCCTTTAAAGTTACCGATAACTGGCGGGACTTTTGGCGAACTCGAGATGAGCAGGGTAATCTGTTAATGTTACGCGAGCTGTTCGCGCACAGCGAACAAGTTATAGGGTGATGGCGAGCTGTTCGCGAGCGCCGGTGGATACACACCTTAATATGTTTCGATCTGGTAAACGCAGATTGCAAACAAAATCAAAATATTTCGGAGAGAAAGACCCTTTTGGCACAACAACTGTTAATTGTACATAAATATGTCAACTAAAGATGATGAGGTCTAAATGATTAAGTGAATCTGGGTTTTAAACACTGCTGGTGTTGTCTCAGCTTTCCCTCTCCGTTAATGTCTATTATTTAAGAGTTTTTAAATGCCACATTAGTTAATTGAAGTTCATTAAATAGAATGATTTAAAACATTGCAATCGGCATCCGATTAAGTCATCGGTAGAAGTGGGTCACATGTCCAAGTGTCAGGTTCGACTATCGCCATAGTTCAACGACAGGTGTATATATAAGTAATTCTTCCACCTTTACAATTACAATCACAAACATCATTACGCCAACCTGCGCGTCTAGCTGCCATAGATCGCACAAGTCATTGCCATTCATATGCATATGTTCTCTAGAAAACTGTTAATTGGACATTACTACACAAACTGAATGCGAAGAATACCAATGCAAAAAATCCGCCTTGTATTAGCATCAATTTGTATTGTGTCGAGTAACAGGATCAAGTAGGAATTCCTTTGAGGCACTTTTAAATAAATCCACCGCCGTCACAAACAAAAAAAAAATATTTATGACCGACAATATTTCTGGCTTACTGGATCATTCACATGTAAATTTTACTTTGTCAATAGCACGGCGCGCTAATTAAACCGAAACACAATCTAAAACAATCGAAAAAATTGAAATCAGATATCGCGCTCCTCTTGAAATTCTAGAACTACATTTTTTTGCGGTAAAAACTTAATTAGCCCGCTGGGACCTATTAGGATCAAATTCTTTTCCAAAAAGTTGCGCCTCTGTCGGGAATGTATATGTAAATAATAAACTTGTTTATTTTGGTTGCAAAAAAAGGGAAAATGTGGCTAATAGTTGGTGACTCATGGTCAAGATATGTTATACATTGATCACTAAGAGAAGTAGCAAAATCACACATTTATAAACAATTCTTTGACTTACTAAGGAGGTTTCACGAATTTTCCACTTTATTCTGACTAGTTTCGTGCTATTCGGACATTATCAAACATTAGGAATAAAAAGATTTATTATTATTATCATTAATATTTTACTCATGGGGTGATATCCTGGATCAGATAAATTTCAAATAAATATTGTGTGGATAGTAATTCAGTTGCTTGGATCGAATAAATAAAACGTATTTCCAAAAAATATACTTCTGCTATTCATTGCCATTGTTGCGATTAAATTCGTACATGGTAAGGGTACAATTCTTTGTACACTGTTAAATTGGGAGTATCAGGCATCAACAGCCAAGGCCATTCGCGATACACTGTTACCAATAGCCCCAAAATCAGTGACAAATGATCAAAAATTTCAGCGCTAGAACAATTTCGGTGTGCAGACTACTTGTAGATTACACCAAACGTTCGCTTTCAACGTATTTACTGCTGTTGTTAAAATTGAGAAAGTAAGCATCATTAATAAAGTACTGTAACATGGCATAAATATAGAATATGTAGGTGAGTGATCATTTCAATTTTCGATTTCACTCTCGTCGGCGCGAGCAGATGCCGCCGCCGCCGAGTTTGTCGGGTTTTCATTTAATTTTATTTAAACACGGAGGGTGCTCTATGGAGGAAGTACGCGTGATGAAATAAAAGATAAGGATTAACGGACTGTGCAAAAGGATATAAATATCCGCTGATTATTTTTTAAAGTCAACTCAAATATATAAAACACCTGAATATATTCATTCCGTCTGACTTTCAAATGTCAAGGTTAATGCTGTGTTTTTCTGTAAACTTAAAATTTTGGGGTAAAAATAAAAGTGCAGATAATAGCCAAATGTTTATTCGCGGACTTCAATTTTTCTAGTGCCAACTCTTACTTTTTCAAAATAGAACCACCGATCGCTATCGTTATTGCTAGCGGATTACAGAAACCAGTTAGTTGATTAGTGTTGCTAACACCGCAGCATAGAAGATATTACACATTTTAAATAATAACATAGTTAATGTGTTAAATACAAACGTTATCCAAGTTAATTGTTCGAGCCATAATTATACGAATTTTTATTCTCCACGTTAATGGGAGTTAATTGTTGGCATACAAGGAAAGTAAATAAAAATAATGTCACAAAGTGCAATAACACTGGTAATAACTGAAGGATTTATGTTTCAATTTTAAGCGCTTGTAAAAAGCATGAAATAATCACGAAAAACGCAATAAAACCCAGGTTTTCCATAAAGAAATTTTATGTCCTATTGTTTAAAATTGTTTTATAAATGCTTTTCCATTTTTCCTTTCCACGTCTACTGAAGTAAAGGGTGCATACTTAAATAGTTATTTATGCAACAAGTGAGTAAAGTAATATTTTTTCACGAGTAGCAAAGAATTCCTAAAAGTGAGTTTCGAGTTTCATACAAACTTTAAATAAATTCGATAAAACCTTAATTAATTATTATACACCGTTGATTAGAAATATTTAACTTGAACTTTACGTATTTTAGTTTAAAATGCATTCAATTTAAGGTTGGAAAACTCTGAATAAATTTTAACTGGAGAAAAATCGATGATTAACATATATGTCGATTTAATCAATGAATAGCGTTATTTGACGTTGGTGAAACGTTGGTATTCGATGAATAAATTTAATCGTTGAAACTGCCGGTTTTACACACATGACACATTTTACGCAAATAATTTTATAGTTGCGTTAATTGAGTATTTTTTTTTTAAACCAAGAAGATCTCACCTATGTAGTAAATGCAAATGGGATGCGTAATAAACTTATCATTAAATCTAAAGTCAGCTTACTTGATTAATTTTTATCTTTTAAGTGATACCAGACTTCTAAAAATTATAGATTTCCCCCTGATGATGATTTGATAAATGTTGGAAGAATTATATCTATACACGGCGCACCGAATAGGTGGTATGGTCATGTTGCGTTCACCCCGCGTCCTCGTTTTAGTTCGTCGAGAAGTTATGAAAAGCCTGCTTCACACAACCTTGCCACATTTTAGTTCCGTGCCGGAAATAATAATCATTCTACTTTAACCCACAAAATCTAACTATTTACCACTTCCTAATTAATTGTAATTGAAAAAGGCTGATTTAAGGATAGAACGTAATCACTACATTTAAATAAGACTAAAAAACGAGAACACATGGCATACAACGGGCGTGATTAAAAATTTCGGCTGCGTGACATACGCTTCACATGCGTTTGCGCTGAACATCACGCGAAAATCACGCAAACCCATAAAACCACCGATTCGGTGCGCCGAGTATACACGCGTATTTTGGCTCCACTATTTTCCAATTTCAATTATTTCGGTACGAAAATATATATAAATCTTCTGTATATTTTTTGAGTCAAAATCGGACGTGATTAAAAATTTCGGCTGCGTGACGTACTCTTTACATGCGTTTGCGCTGACCAATCAGCGAACATCACGCGAAAATCACGCAAACCCATTATACCACCGATTCAGTGCGCCGAGTATACACGCGTATTTTGTCTCCACTATTTTCCAATTTCAATTATTTTGGCACGAAAATACATATAAATCTTCTGTATATTTTTTGAGTCAAAATCGGACGCAATTAAAAATTTCGGCTGCGTGACGTACTCTTTACATGCGTTTGCGCTGACCAATCAGCGAACATCACGCGAAAATCACGCAAACCCATAAAACCACCGATTCGGTGCGCCGAGTATACACGCGTATTTTGGCTCCACTATTCTCCAATTTCAATTATCTCGGCACGAAAATACATACAAATCTTCTGTATATTTTTTGAGTCAAAATCAATTTAATTAACATAAAACAAGCAATTCTTTTACTATTTAAAAAAAAACTGGCATGAATATTTACTTATTTTTGGCCGTACCTTCAATGTTAATGAAACGATTTTAATTATGAAATTGATGTCAATTTTACGCTCTATAAGCCCATTTCTCCTGACCGTAAATTTTTTTAGTTCAAATTTCGATTAAATTAACGAAAGAGCACTTTCTTATAAAAATGGAAACCCTCACTTTACGATGCATTAAATAAATTGAATAATATTATTAAATGAAGTGGCGATAGTTTCAAACATTTACTAAAATGATTGAAACTAAAGTGTCTACACATATAAGCGTTACTTATTTCAATTATGAAGAAAGTTACAACCAAAATCTTTAAAAGTACATTTCTTTACAACAGATTCAAATTGCTCAATCAGATTTTTGTATGGGGCCGCGGTGGCCTAGTGAGTAGCGTTCCTGCTTCTGGGCCTCGTGGTCGTGGGTTCGAATCCCATCCGTGCGGTCACTTTTTCAGAACGAAGAAGTGGCCGTACGGGTCCATGGATGTGTAGTGTTCATTATCAAAAATGAAATCTTCAAAAAACTTATATACGTTAGTGGCCGAACAGCAAATTGTTTACGCCAATTTCTTTATAGTCATTCACTCTCCTTAACCCGCAATTCCATCAAACATCCTTCCTTTTTTAACTAAAAAAAAAAAAGATTTTTGTAAATTAAAAAAAAAACTAATTTCAACCTTGCTTGCAGATTAACGAACAGGTTGAATATTCATATATTCAGGCTACATTTCGTTTTATTGAATTTATTCAACCTTGAAACCTAAAAAGAAAAATTTAATTCAATCGATTTTTAGGCGTTTCCAGTCTATTTACGAAAAAAGTCATTTTGTGGATCTCAGTTCCTCGAAGTCCAACAAAAAAAAATTTATAGACAAATAGTGTCAAAATGAGCTCTTGGACTTGAAAAAAAATATTTGTACACGGGCAGCCTTACTTTTACAAGGACGAATTTGAGCCTAATCTACCTAAATAAAAAAGATGTCATTTTGCAGTCCTCTCAAAAAATCTGACTTCACTACAAGCGGCTATATACAAATAACTTATCTATAGATAGGGAAATTAGGTCATTACACTTATGTGTACATCTACTACAACTAAAATTATTTAATTTGTGTTATTCATGGAAAAGATTGTTTGGAAACGAGTTTTGTAAGTGTGTGCGAGCACAATGCGTTGCGAAACGGAACAATGGCCATTAACGCAAATAATCTAAAAATTAGTTTATTCCATTTATATAACGACGCGGTTTTACCTTCGAAAATGTTTTATTCCACCGCTTCACGGTCAAATGTCGTGATTCAGCGAGTACATGAAAGGTAATAAACGGGGCGAATAAACCCCGTGTGCAATCAAAACGACCAATCGGAATGTAATACCTTAATTAAACCGTGATTATACCTAGCGTCAAGGCCGAAAATGGTAAAAATAGTGCAATTTGGAAGCCGTGTTTTTTTCTGATAAATATTTACAGTCTGAATAGTAAAGATAACCCCTAAATAAAAGGGTTATCGAGACATTGTTAATCTTTAAGTGACATTTCAACAGAAACCCCAGATTAAAAGTTTAATAACAGTCTTAATAAACGTTACCGAGAAGAATATATATAAAGTCTGGACGCGCTATGATGGCATATGAGGTGATTAACTTAAGCCAAAGTTATCTGTAACCTTTCAAGAACTACTGATTTATAAATAAAAGCACCAATAGCCAGCCAGCATATGTGAGTGTAAAGTAACAAAATATGCAATCACTTCTGATGAGAGCGTCTCTTCCGACCCTTCGTTAATCACCTCAGACGCCTTCATAGCGCGGCCAGAGTATATATAAAGGGTGTTTAAAATTCGAGGCTCACCATGGGGATCTCGCTTATTAGTTAGAAGAGACACTATTTCATATTTACAAAATTTACGTGTATTTCCAAACAATTCTTTCTACGAATATACGAATAACAGGTATTTCAGTAGTAAATGTAGACATTAAGCAAATAAGTGCATTGACCTAATTTTCCTATTTATACAGATAAAAGTATTTGTAAATAATCAGCACTACGCATAGTGGTTATTATGTAGTATGCGCGTATCTCGTCCTTGGAAATAAAAAAATATATAAAATTGCGGTGAAAAATAACGAAACCGCACGAATTATGCCACCATTTGGTTTTCAGGGCCCAGTAAGAATTCGAGACAGAACCCTACAATTAAAAGTGTTACGACACATTTCACACGACCAACGTATCAGTGATGATAAGGAGTTACGACGAAGTATATAAATATATTAGTATTTCATTTAGATAAGAGCAGCAGTTTTATACGTTATCGGGAAAGGAGTGAATTCGTATCAATTTTATTTTTTGAAATCAACCGCCGTTTCGTCTGGGCTTGAAAATTCAATTGCGGCTTGTCTATCCACGAGTAATGCATTCAAATACAAGTTTCGGCGGCTTTTGGCTTCCGGAAACACGTATTCGACGTCTTGACAATCTGTGCCAGACATACAGAGTTGAATGTGATTGACAAAAAATGCTGTCAAGGGCCTTAAGGCGCTGAATAGTTTATTATTTTCTTAAACATTATTATTTTACTAAAATATACTTTCGTAGTTGGTGATACGCTTTAGAGGAGCAAAGACTTCTTCTATACTGTAACGATATAAAAATAAATCATTTTTACAATTTTTGCTCAAAAATTGGTTTTGATATGATTTTTTCACTGGAAAGATCTCTTTAAGACGCTTCAGAAAATGTACTTTCGCAAGAACAAATGTCAATTTGAAGCCCGTGACGCATCAGCAAAGAAAACTCGAAAATGGAAAAAATCGAAAAAATTAACTTCTTTAATAATCATCGTAGACCATTAAAGTATACCTTCTTTTTCATCAGAAGAACAAGCTAAATCGATTGGCGTTACAAAATTTCAGCTATCATAAATAGCAAAAAAATTGGCAAGTCACCATGAATATTATAGAAAATTTTGAAAAAGTCGATTTTTTCAGACTTTGAACAGCCGTAGCGGCTAAACGAAGAATCCAAATCGAACGCGGATTTCAAATCTGTGCTCCACGAGTGCAAGTTAGTCGGATTTGATTAAAATTGGCGGTTTTTAATTTTTGACGAAAACCTGAAAAACTACCCAAGGGTCCCCCCTTCTTACTTTTGCTCAAAAATTGGCTTTGAAATGATTTCCTGAAAAAACCACTGGGTTGATTCGGGGTTTCTATACATCACTGGAAAGATCTCTTCAAGACCCTTCAGAAAATGTACTTTCGCAAGAACAAATGTCAATTTAAAGCCCGTGACTCGTCAGCAAAAAAAACTCGAAAATGGAAAAAATCGAAAAAATGAATTTCTTTAATAATCATCGTAGACCATTAAAGTATACCTTCTTTTTCATCAGAAGAACAAGCTAAATCGATTGGCTTTAAAAAATGTCAGCTTTCATAAATAACAAAAAAGTTGGCAAGTCACTGGAAAATTTTGAAAAAAGTCGATTTTTTCAGACTTTGAACAGCCGTAGCGGCTAAACGAAGAATCCAAATCAAACGCGGATTTCAAATCTGTGCTCCACGAGTGCAAGTTAGTCGGATTTGATTAAAATTGGCGGTTTTTAATTTTTGACGAAAACCTGAAAAATTACCCAAGGGTCCCCCCTTCTTACTTTTCCTCAAAAATTAGCTTTGAAATGATTTCCTGAAGAAACCACAGGTTCGATTCGGGGTTTCTATACATCACTGGAAAGATCTCTTCAAGACGCTTCAGAAAATGTACTTTTGCAAGAACAAAAGTCAATTTGAAGCCCGTGACGCGTCAGCAAAGAAAACTCGAAAATGGAAAAAATCGAAAAAATTAACTTCTTTAATAATCATCGTAGACCATTAAAGTATACCTTCTTTTTCATCAGAAGAACAAGCTAAATCGATTGGCTTTAAAAAATGTCAGCTTTCATAAATAACAAAAAAGTTGGCAAGTCACTGGAAAATTTTGAAAAAAGTCGATTTTTTCAGACTTTGAACAACCGTAGCGGCTAAACGAAAAATCCAAATTGAACGCGGATTTCAAATCTGCGCTCTTTGGGTGCAAGTTAGTCGGTTTCGATTCAAATTGGCGATTTTTAATTTTTGACGAAAACGTGAAAATCGACACAAGGGTCCCCCCTTCTTACTTTTGCTCAAAAATTGGCTTTGAAATGATTTCCTGAAAAAACCACTGGTTCGATTCGGGATTTCTATACATCACTGGAAAGATCCCTTCAAGGCGCTTCAGAAAATGTACTTTTGCAAGAACAAAAGTCAATTTGAAGCCCGTGACGCGTCAGCAAAGAAAACTCGAAAATGGAAAAAATCGAAAAAATCGACTTTTTTAATAATCATCATAGACCCTTATGTAATACTTTTTAAATATATAAATAATTTTTACTATAGTGTGTAACCAATTTAATTATATTGTAAATCTGTTAAATGGCTAGGCAAATATTTTTTATCGTAATTTTCCCACTGCATTTGTTGGAATTAATTAAATCACTTATCGACCTCCAGGTTCTTCAGTTGTGTGTTAAATTAATAAAAGTTCCCTTTAACATGGTTTTTACATATCGCTGACGAAGCGCCATTTATACCAAAATTGTGATTTTAGTACATACTTTTTTCCTTTCAGTTTTTTTGTCTTTCCTGTCAAATTTAGTAAATGTTTGGCGGTATTGCCGCTTCACCGACGATTTGTTCCAAGAAAAGTGCAATAGTAAAGTTCACACCAATTTTATATAAAAATCAACCGTCTTTTTTAACATTCAACCGTTCCGCCCGGGCTTAATAAAAAATTTAAATTGCCACTTGTGTCTCCTCGAATTATTTATGTATTAAAATAAAAGTTTCGGCGGCTTCCGGTCATTTTTTTCGTGAACAATAGCCTTCCAGAGCTGGTGAATATCAATGTCACTTGGAACGTTTATTTTTCCTGCGATTATTTTGGGTACCTGAGCCGCAGGATAAATCTTTTGTTGCCTTTATTACCGTTCAAACACGCTCTTATCTATTTACTTATGTGTGCACATCATTTACGTTTACTATGCCGTGCTTAGAAAACTGGAATACTCGAGGTGGTTGTACTATGCTACTTGTTAATTGCGCCGGCTATTTATACGACACTCTCAAGCCGAACGTCGTTCCAAACTTCAAAATAAGTTAAACGATGACGCACGTCTCTTTTATAATCATTTCGTTTTCACTAGAAACCAACATTTTTGTTGTTCTCATTATTACACCTACATAAACAGCGGAAGCAAATTTGGTAGACTAAGGCTACAATTAAGACTTAATTGATGAGATGTAAGCGAGTGTAGCATAACACTTGAGCAACCACCCAGACACACATGCAATTAATAATTGTACAACTGTTTGATTACATGTTTGAATAACATTGAGTGTACACAAATGCAACCCATTGAAGCCTCATATAATGTGATGAGCCTTTTAACTTGTTAACTGCGGAATTTAATTTCAAAAACTCCTCGTCAAGCAATGACGAGAATACACGTCGAATGGTCCTATTATAAATTTTTGTTTGATTAAAAATTAACATTTCTGAAAAGGTTATTGTTATAACTTAATTTGTTAGTTGTGTTTGACGAGCATTCACGTCGAACGCAATTAACTGGTGAAATTTAATCGATTTTTAGGCATTTCCAGTCGATTTAAGCACAATTTACGAAAAAAGTAATTTTGCGTATCTCGGGTAAAAATTGTTTAATTATTATAAAAAGTACTTTGGTTGCTACGGCGGTTTCCATAAATGATGTCGAAAACTTAGACTTTCCAGACTTTCCCTCTTCGTCCATAGCTTACCTTCAGTTTGTATAGTTATTATTTTAGTATTACAAATTGATGTTTATTATTAATTGCTTTTTTATTAGCAATTGTTTGTTCACTTTAATTGATCTTTTTATTACCGCAGTATTAAAATATTCATGGTTTCTTCCAACATGAGCCAACGGTTGGTCAGTTAGCATTTATCAAGCGCGGCTCCAGATTTTTGCCTTCACGACGATAAATCTATAAATATTTTCAAATTTTATTAAAAAGTCATATGTTTTGCCATTAATTGAATACACACCCACGAGAATCAACTCCCAAAGCTTACTTTTTCATTACGGAGTTTAATTTATGAGCAAATCAAGCAATTACATTTTTCGGCAACTTTCCACTCGCTAAAATTTTTGGAACAAAGCCTTAATAATCCCAATTTGATTCCGTGTCAGTGCGTCCGAAATTGCGCACAAGGTTGCAATTAAAGATGGTTTATTGCGAGGTGAACAAAGGAAGTGAATATTTAATTGGGAAAAGTGTTGGCAGAGAGCGAGCAAAAAGATTTGCGGTTTTACTTTCTTTTTCCAAAACAACGCTCTCAGCGATTGATCAAAAGTAAAATGATACGTAGATGACAGAATAAAAAATGGATGAGTATGTGTTATTTTTTGTGATAAACGCTTTCGAATTACGGTGGCTAACTAGCGAAAGTTGAGTGTACCCATAGTAGGTCAAACTGAGACTCAAAGTTTATTTTTGGGATTTCTGACTTGTTAATTGCAAAGAATGCGCTGAATGCTTCGCGGTAATCTCGATATGCTAAATTTATGGAAATGTTGTTTTAATAAATTTAAATGCGAAATTAGCCAATTTCATTTATGCGTCCTATGATTATTCGCCTACGTAATATGTTTTTTTGAGCAAAAGATTGGCAATGAGTCTTCAACTAAATTTTACCAGTGCTACTGATATTTCAATATGGAGTTTTCAACAAAATCTGCTTCAAATGGAGAATTTACACGCAAAAAAAATTTTACAATTAAAAAAAATATCGCTTCAGCGCCATCTATGGAATATTGAGTCTTCAACTAAATTTTACCAGTGCTACTGATATTTCAATATGGAGTTTTCAACAAAATCTGCTTCAAATGGAGAATTTACACGCAAAAAAAATTTTACAAATAAAAAAAATATCGCTTCAGCGCCATCTATGGAATATTTTTCATATTTTTTTGCTGAGTTTATGACAGTAAAATAATATTTCGTAGAAAACCGTAACAACAACGAATAAGTAATTTCTCAATAAAAATGAGATTATGCAATAACCCAATCAAAGCAGCATGGGCGCGAAGTGGTTAAGGTAAAAAACTAAAATATAAGCACAAATCACAAGCACAAAAATCGAAACTTTACACAATTATCGAAAATTCGCGGTTAAAAAATGCAGACCAAAAATCCGAAAATTTCAACAAAAAAATCAAAAAGTTTAACCAAAATAAAGAATATTTAGGGCAAAAACTCTAAAATTTGGAATGGAGAAATAAAAAATACAGGTCAAAGATCTAAAATATATGCCAAAAAAATAAAAAATACTGGTCTAAAAATAAAAAATGCAAACCAAAAAATTGAAAAATCAAGGAAAACAAAATAAGTTGCTGACTAGAAACTCGAAAACCTCGTTTTCTGGAAGTCCCACAAATTTTTTTTTTTGACAAATAGTGTTCAGAATGGTGTCAGACACCAAAAAGAAAAAGAAAACCAAACAATGTTTGAAGAAAAATTAAATTTTATCGATTTTAGTCAAAAAGTAAAAAATTCGGTCATAAAAAATAATAATTCAAGTTAAAAATCTAAAATGAAGGGCAAGAAATCAAAAACTGTCAAAAAAAACTTGAAAATATCGGCAAAAAAATTAAAAAGTTGCGTATAAAAATCAATAATTTACGTTAAAAAATCTAAAATTTAGGATAAAAAATTAAAAACTTCGATCCTAAAAATCAAAATTGCGGACCAAAAAATCGAAAATTTTAACAAAAAAATCGAAAATTTAGAACAAAATTATTTTGTTTGAAAATTTGTAAAGACACATTATTCAAAATTAGTCTGTCAAAATTTCAACGATTTGTTGCAATAAATTTGGGATTCCCATGCAAATTTCAGAAAAATGCACTTTTTTTGGTCATCAAAATTTACTCTTTAGTGCAACTATTTTTGATGTGGTAAACTTGCGATTATTTTCTTTGGAAATTTTTAAAGACACATTATTCAGAAATAGTCTGTCAAAATTTTAACCATCTGTTGAAATTAATGTGGAATTTCTATGCGGTATTACAGGTGTTGTTTAACATTTAAAACGTTTTTTAGGAATCAGTTAAAAATTCTTACTAAGCTTGAGTCTACAGGTAGTGCCATGGCTCCGTAGCTCTATACACGAGCCGCCCCTGCTAAACACACCTTGATTATATTTTGTGTGGAGTTTTTTATTAAATAAAAAAAATATTTTTTTTTAACTGAAATTTAAACATTAATTATTATTTCGGTTTGGTTCTTATTTCATCTTGATAGCATAGTTGACCACATATATATATCCTGAACTGCCACCTTGTGATTTTCATAACTTGTAAGTTCTTGTGTTATTTATGTATAATTTTTGAATTTTGGTTTATTTGTATTTTATGTACAGGTTATGAAAATAAAGGCCTATTATTATTATTATTATAAATCTCTTAATTTCCGTTACGATAGATATACTATTACAGCGACATCTGTGGTTTGGATAATGCATTTAAGGAAATTAGTGCAAGACATTAGACAATAGATGTCGCCGTATGGACATTTTTAATAATTTTTAATAATAATAATTACTATTATTTATTTACGGTATCACCTATTACATAAAAATTAACTAAAACAGCATATATAATTTTAAACTAAACCTTACAATAGCATACAAACATGTGCATCCAATTTTAAATAATTTACAAAAAAAATTGAAGAAATAAACGAAATTAAAAATACAGAAAATTAAAAACTAGTTAATTTATGTTTGAATTTTTAATTTTCAGTTATACACTTCAATTTTTCACAGTTTGGTACTACCGATTACGTCACTTTTTAAAATGGCAGAGCAACGACTTAACTTATCATTTCCTTACTTGATTTATTTTTTCTTTGTTATTTCCCAATACAAACATCGTATGATATTTTTACTTTCTCCGTTACGAAGTACGAGAAAGTATTGTGATCGTGAAAAAATAAAAAAAAATTTTTTTGCGGAAATATCCGTTTTGGGGTCCCTAGATGCGATTTCAACAATTTCTGAAAAAAAAAAATTTTTTTTTCAGTTTCATGCGAGTCTACAAAACGCAAGATGTACATTTAAAATATTATTTAAATTAAAAATAAACCATAAAAGCGTAAATATAAATGATATTATCTAGTCGGAGAAAGTAACATGATGGCCACATCACAATTTTTTTGACTGGAAATAGAATGACTTTAATATTTATGTGGCGCGTACGTACACACCGCCTTAATTTTAAATTATTCCGGTACCACCAATGCATGCCAAATCGCGACAAACTATTTGTCTATCAGGAATGGCGAATATATTGGGAAAACCCGTGCGTGTCTACTTTTATCGAAATGTATTCCTATATTTGCACTAAATATTCTGGTTAGAAAGTCGCGATATACATTAGTTTCAGTTAAAACTTAGCATTCAGCAGATGTTTAATTCCGAGCATATAATACCGGGGTTATATAATCGCTCCCAATGAGTTTCTTATGAGAACTACTTTTGGTAAGTCGAAAATATAAGAAGAAAAATTAAAAACGCATCTCATTAGCTAACAACAGATTTGAATTCTGAAGTTTTCGAATAGATCTGATAGTCTAGAATACTAATTAATCGGTTTTTATAAAATATCATAATTGAAATGTAATCATAAAAAGACGTATCGAAATAAATGAATTTATTTATACCTTTTTTGGTACAACTTAATTAATCTCTTTTTTTTTACTTATGCTGAGCCTAATTCAGTCACACACGGCTGTTATTGTTGTATTATATATTTTGTATGAATAATGGAAATAAGTGGACAAATGAATAATGTAAGACATATATAACAGCCACGGACCCGAGCGAATACTTCTCGATCCCCGAAAAATCTTCCGCCCGGGATGGGAATCGAACCCACACGGCCGCGGTGCAGCCAGCACAAGCGCTCGCCTTTACCCACTACACCAACGGACCGCCCCATTTTTTTTATAATCAATAAAAATACAAGATGACTTTAATAAGACATTGATTAAACACGCTGTACTTAATTTAACCCAATTTACAGGTCTGCACTCCAATTGAAAAATATGTATTGAAAACGAATGCAAGTCTATTTAATTTAACCTAATTCTCTGCATAGAAAACATCGATTGCGATTACACTTCAAACTAGTTTAATTGACGTGATATTAAAACACAATCACATTTTAGCCTCTAGGCTGCGGTGACGTCATTCAGTTAGCTCCAGCTTATTTCCAAAAAACCAGGTTAACATTCTCGATTAATTGTTAATTTTGCTTTAAAGTAGTGCAAAATAGGAGTTACTGTTATTATTGTTCTTCGTCTGGTCGCCGCTTGAATGTCAATATTTTGTAGTTCATTGATATTTGACACGGTTTTACATCGCGTTATGCAATTGGCAAATGAAGGGCTTCTATAAGTGAGGATTTCTAAATAATCGTGTGCGTTTCTTCTTGTATTGTTGTTTAACCTTGACAAGACCATCTGCATGGAATCATCAAAATTAATGATATTTATTAGGATTTTATTCCCAACTTTCTATGGCCATGAAACACCGAGAATTGCTACTTGTGGTATTTTTTAGATTGTATCCCTAATTTGTTGTTGGTCATTTATAAATAGCATGCGTATATTCAGTGAGCTAATTAGATGTTTTAAGCAGTTTTTTTGTTTGTTTTCTAATTATTTTTTTTAATTAACAAAATCGTAGAAGACCTTACGTAAAAATATTTTCAAACAATAAATACAAATTCTACATTCTATAATATTCACAATTAATCAGCGTATATTCTTCATACTTCAAATTTTTCTTCAAACATTTTTTTTTAGTCTAAGAGCTCATCCTGAACACTATTTGGCTATAAAATTTTTTGTGGGACTTCCAGGAACCGAGATACGCAAAATGACTGTTTTCGTAAATACTGCTTAAATCGACTGGCAATTACTAAAAAAGGATTAAATTAAATTTTTCTTCAAACATTTTTTTTGTTCTAACCTCATTCTGAATACTATTTGTCCATAATTTTTTTTTGTGGGACTTCCAGGAACCGAGATACGCAAAATGACTTTTTCGTAAATCGTGCTTAAATCTACTGGAAATTACATAAAAACGGTGAAATTAAATTTTTCTTCAAACATTTTTTTTGTTTTTTTTTCAAGTCTAACCTCATTCTGAACACTATTTGTCCATAATTTTTTTTGTGGGACTTCCAGGAACCGAGATACGCAAAATGACTTTTTCGTAAATAGTGCTTAAATCGACTGGAAATTACTAAAAAACGCTTGAATTAAATTTTTCTTCAAAAATTTTTGTTTGTTTTTTTTTCAAGTCTAACCTCATTCTGAACACTATTTATCCATATATTTTTTTTTGTTAGACTTCAAGGAACCGAGATACGCAAAATGATGTTTTCGTAAATAGTGCTTAAATCGACTGGAAACGCCTAAAAAACGATTAACCACTTCGCGTCCATGTAGCTTTTATTGGGCTATAGGATAATCCTGAAAAATTATTTTTTTCTTATTGTTACCTTTTTCTACAACATATTATTCCACTGTCACAAATTTACTCATTTATGCAAAGAAATATGAAAAAAATATTCCATAGATGGCGCTTAAGATTTTTTTTTGTAAAATATTTTTGTTTTCATTTTTTGTTTGCCGCCACATGTGGCGATCTGGGCGTGAAAAGGTTAAATTAAATTTTTCTTCGAAATTTTTTTTCAAGTCTACAAGCTCATTCTGAACACTAAATTTTTTTTGTGGGACGTAAATTAAATTATTTTTTTTAAAATTATTATTTATTATTATTTTGTTTCTTGTCACTTACAGCAAAGCGATTCTGATGGTTCACTATCCAGTAAACGTTTCTAAAGTTTGGTGATACCATATAAAAATAATTTTACCCCAAAATTCATTCAAAACAGCCGATTGCACTCCGTTCAGAATTAGCAAACACAATAAATGGAATGTGCGTTTCCCGTTAAAACAGGAGCATTGCCTTGCTTTGTGCTACAAACATTCTTTACATCTATTTAAATGATAAGGTGTGCCTTTCAAATGTAAATCACGCACATCAAATAAACTGCGTGTTGCAAAATAACTATGCTGAATTGCAATTTATTGTGAGAAATAGACCAAAATACAGCATCAGTTTTTATTAGTGGAAGACAAGTTGGGATGGATTTTAAAATAATGCTCCAGATTGTTTTTTTTGCAACCAAATTGTTAATGTTCAACTTTTATCTGGGGGGCCGCGGTGGCCTAGTGAGTAGAGCTCCTGCTCACGGGCCTTGTGGTCGTGGGTTCGAATCCCATCCGTACGGTCAGTTTTTCGGAACGAAGAATTATTATAATTTCTAGCACAAATAAATTATTAAACATTAAATATTGTTCCCCCATCAAAACACCTACAGACCGGTTTCGACCTTTCAGGTCTCATCAGTGTAGTTAGTTGCTGATGGGGAAATGGCCGCTGGCAATGTCCATATCTTGTCGGTGTTAAAGCCACCCGGATTTGGTTCAGTACAGCATTCAGGCAATAGATTCCGCCACTTTGGCGTTTCTACAAATAAATTATTATTATTATTATTATTAATTCCTTTCAACTCTCTCCTTATTTAAATTTGTCTTATCTCAAATCATCCAAAAACATCCACATTAGTGAAACGACTTTGTATTACAAGAACTACCGGCTTGTGTTTCGATCTATTCGAAACACCTGAACAGAGGAGCGAACGGTATTTCACTGCGCGTTGTTCGCTATACATTACATCCCTGTTTAGAATTTTATGGCCTCAACATTTACGACCGTGTCAAATCCGGATCCGATTTCGAGGAGTAAGCTTCGCAAAAAATACGCGAATTGGTTTCCGGGGTAATAATGTATTAAATTGTACTTCAATGTTGAATTGCATAATCGCAGCTTCAAATTGGCAGTTTTGTTTATCCAATAAACTGATCAGAGAGAGACAATACATTTATTGCGACACTTTGACCTCAACAGACCAAAGCTCTTTCAGCCTTAAACTGATCTATAAAAGATCTTTTCTCCTCTCTTAAAAAAAAGAAAAAAAAAACCTTAAACTGAACATTTAAGAACATTATGATTTACTTGCTTTGCGCTGTTCTTCTTGTTTTATCTTTACTTCGTCTTTCAAGTATACCTTTTAGCTAGATAATTTAGCTTTTAGAAACGCTTTTTATGGTCTTCTTCTATCATCATCTGTTCTTTCGAGGTTTCTTTCCAGGTATACAAATTATATATTTTTGATTAATGAAAGTGTGGGTGTGTCTGAAAGACCGGTCGATGGCCTTTTGATTTCATGCCTATGTGCATGCTTGTGTATATGCGTGATTTCAATTAATTATTTGACTACTACTGAATCCTTCGGTGCCATCGTATACTTTCTTGATGATCCTAGGTCATAGTTGTTGGTCTAGCCACCAGATGGAAACGTGAAACTTTTCTGCAAACCTTTTTCTTTTATAACAACATATTTGCTGCTGAAATTTCTATTTGGGATGATTAAGTTTTCTTGAAGTTTTTTATATTATGCGCAATGATTTCAGCAAATTAAAACCGATATATAATGCAAAGTTCATTCCAAATAATAAAAAAACATAAAACGTATGTATATTTCAATACTTATCACGCTAATGTGGGCTTCTTGGAATTAATATTGATAAGAGCACCAAATTAATCTACATAATGCAGTCAATTGATTATTACTTCGGCTGCATTTAAATTTGTTTTGTAATTAAAAACACAATCCGCATAATTTATGTATTGTGATACCGCGTAATGAATTTCAATTTTTTGCGTGGAAAATACTTCGCCTACATATTGACGTAAACTATGTAAAGTTATTAGTAATTCGATAAATTGCCGTGTTCAGTTCTTTTTAATGGATTTAACCTAATTTATAGAAGTGTTTACGCGTTTCATATATAAGCTGCGTTTTTTTCAAACTTGTTCAAGATAAATGTTTACAACTGGAACGAGCGCGTTAATGAGACACTTTGCTTCAATTACACTACAATTTTTAGATTCTTAGATTTTACTAATTAAATTAATATATACAAGTTTGCTAAAGTTTAAGGCTTTTAAGGATGGTGCAGAAGGTCTCGAAAGCAACAGGTTTCTAGTAAATGGTCTTAATTCATTATAATGGTGACACATTTATTTACTGGTTATAACTATTTTAATGGTGTATATAAAAAAAGTTTATAATTGATATAATAAACATCGGATCACTGTTAATTAGTTTTTAATAGTGATTAATACATGCGTATTTTCACAAAAATAATTACAAAACTTTAATTAACCTTCAAGAGTTCTGATGAAAACAACAACGCAGCAAAAACCCATTCTTAGGCACTAAATTTTCACCGATCGATCTAAATGTATTCATAAAACTGGGATAGCCTTTACTATTCCTGAGATGAAATAGAATTGATGATGCAACCATATTTGCTGCTCTCGGTGAAGCTCTCAGTTGGGCAATGAAGTTGCAGTGTTGAAAACAGTATCTTTAAAATGTTTTTAATGCTTTTTTTTTAGTCAAAGAGACCATTCTGAACACTATTTGTCTATACAATTTTTTTGTGGGACCTTCAGGAACCGAGGTACGCAAAATTACTTTTTTCGTAAATAGTGCTTAAATCGACTGGAAACGCCTAAAATTAAATTTTTCTTCAAAATTTTTTTTTTGTTTTTTTCAAGTCCAAGAGACCATTCTGAACACTATTTGTCTATAAACATTTTTTGTGGGACTTCCAGGAACCGATATACGCAAAATTTTGTAAATTGTGTTTTAACCTAGTTTTCCTTGGCTAAAGTTGACAATAAGTAAAAAAAAATTTTCTTTAAAATTTTAAATTGAAAAAAAAAATTAATTCATTTTTTTTAATTTTTAATTTTTTTTTTAATTTTTAATTTTTTTGTTTTAATTATTTTTAATTTTTTTGTTTAAATTTTTTTAAATTTTTTTTTCTTTTAATTTTTTTAATTTTTTTTTTAATTGGTGGCGGACGACGGCTCCGCTGCGATGCACCGAGAAAAAATTTTGGTCGCTTTTTGAAAAATCATAACTCATTAAGGGAACATCAAATCAAAAAGTGTGCCGAGATAAATAATGTGGGCGGCTGTTTTGTGAAGAGATCCCGCCACCGACGGATCCTTCAGGAGCAAAAATAAAGACAGTGGCGGCATTTCGGCGAACGCCTGCAATTTCATATAGTCAGAGGGGCGGCACCAGGAGGGATCGATTGAACTCTCGAGGGTGCATCGGACCGTGCCGGAAAAAAATCAAATTTGCGTGATTTTTACGTTCCGCCACGGTACCTGAATTACTCCGAAACCGGTCAATGTATTTTGGTGAAATTTGGTGGGGCTGCGCAGGAGGGGGAAGAGAGTCTTTGTTGCAAAAATCAAAGCGATCGGCCTTCATTTGTCGAAATTAACCATTTTTGACAGAAGGGGGTGGTCAAAATTTAGGGGTTAAACTCAAAAATTCAAAAAAGGAGACCGAGAGTCTTTCTGAAATATTTTTTAAGGTCTTAAAAAAAATTGCGCCGCCCTCCCCCACCGCCGCCAATCGACTTCTCCTCCGGCGAGTTTAAAAATTCGCCCGGGGGTTGTGCTGGTTTTAGAGGGGTGGGAGTGGTCGGGATCGACTCGATCGGCAATTGTCTATTAGAAAACATCAAAAAAATTCGAGCGTACTTTAAACCATGCCACGGGTGGGATCCACCCCTCGGGGTGGGGATTGATAACCACAATCTGAAAGTTTTCCTCATTTGGCGCCCTCTATAGGTCTGCAAAATTTCAAATCTCTACGACTCTTAGTTTCGACGCCTCACGTTTAGGCCACTTACTAGTTTTCCAAGTTTAAACTACTTTTAGGTAAAATTGTGTCCCTGAAAAAATTCCCAATGCAAGCCGGTTATATCCTCCGGCATCCCTCAAAGTTTCAACTCTCTGATATAAATAGAAAAAAATAAATCCCTAAAAGAAGAAAAACGAAAAACCGGGCGACGCGCTCTGGAAGGGTAGGGGGTGTTTTAAAAATGTTGAGAAAAATACAGATGAAGGCTCGTCTTACCCCGCACCCGCCCTGAAAGTTTCAACTCACTGATATAAATAGAAAGAAATAAGTCACTAAAAGAAGAAAAACGAAAAACCGGGTGACGCGCTCTGAAAGGGTAGAGGGTGTTTTACAAATTTTGAGAAAAATACAGATGAAGGCTCGTCTTAGCCCCCCCCCGTCCCTGAAAGTTTCAACTCTCTGATATAAATAGAAAAAAATAAATCACTAAAAGAAGAAAAACGAAAAACCGGGTGACGCGCTCTGGAAGGGTAGGGGGTGTTTCAAAAATTTGAAAAAAAATAGAGAAGAACTCTCGTCTTACCCTGAACCCCCCCTAAAAGTTTCAACTCTCCAATATGAATAGAAAAAAATACTTCCTCGAAAGAAATAAAAAGGAAAGAGAAAAATGTCCGGGGTGGGCCGAATAACGCGCTCTGGAGGGGCGGCGGGTGGTCGCAAGGTTCTGAAAAAATTAGGGATCACGGCTCGTCTCACCCCCCGCCTACCCTGAAAGTTTCATCTCTTCGATTTCCGTAGAAAAAAATACGTCCCCGAAAGTACGTCAAAAAGTAAAAAAGGGGGCGTGGGCAGATTGGGGTAAAAATTCAAAAATCGGGCACCGAGCGTCCCTTTGAAATCGATTTTAGTTTCTAAAAAATACGGCCGCCACCCTCCCGCTCGGTCGCCCATCGACTTCTGATTTTTCGATTTTCAATAATTCGCCCATTCGGCGTACTTTAAACCCCACCCCCTGGGGGTGGGGGTTGATTACAAAATCGAATATTTTTTTACCCTTTGGCGCCCTCTATACGGTGTCAAAATTTCAACTCTTTACGACTTTTACTTTTTTCACTATTCAAGTTTTTAAAACTCAATTAGTATATATAATAAATTCCTCATTTGGCGCCCTCTATACGTCCGCAAAATTTCAAATCTCTACGACTTTTAGTTTCGGCGCCTCACTTGGCCACTTGCAATTAGTATACATAAAAAAATAAAAAAATTCCACTTCCAGGAACCGAAATACGCAAAATGACTTTTTGTGTGTAAGTAAAATCTCCGCAAGAATGATCTTCCTCTCTGCTTAAATACCAAGAATTTCGATAATTTCGTAATGAATAGTTAATGTGTTGTGTGTCAATTAAACGAAAACGAACTGGGTTTAAATAACGAGCAAAATAAACGTGTAAGCAATGCTAAGAATATTCTGGATGCACATTTTTGTGTAGGTCTTAAAATAGCGCTCTAGTTCTTCGGATTTTTACGCGGAATTAATTATTTATTTTCAGACAGGGCAAGCCAAAACATCAAAAGGCAACAAAAGCGCGTTTGTGTTAGGTAAGGTTAGGTTAACTGAGCATTTTAAATAATGCTTCATATCTCAACAAAAATGGCATTGTGTTATTATGCGTCGCCAATTATTCATTCCTTGAAAAATGTTTCTCTTGTGACAAAGTTGGCACAAATGGGTAAATACATAAAATAATGCTCCTTAAATCCTTGCCGTGTGTGACTATGTAAAAAAAAAATCCTCATTCTATTTCATTACAGTACTACAAATAAAATGAGGACAGAAAGATGACCCGGACAGACTAACACCTATATTCAATGTTATGTAATATTTATTTCTGTTCTGTTGAATTAGACAGTTTTGTAGTTCCAAACAGTTATACAGGGTGTCCCATTTTAAATTGCCACTCGAAACCTGAGTAACATGGCAAAAAATGTTTCAGGTGAAAGCTGTAGGGTTCGGAGGGGTAACCTTGAAAATGACCTTGGGGTCAATTTTCAAGGTCAAATGAAGGTCAACTTTGATTATTTAAATAGAACCCCCTATTTTTTATTGCGGGATCGTATTCTACGGGAAAAATACAATTTTTTTGTAGGAAACGTTTTTTTTTTAAATGCTTTTTTAAGAGTTTTTTCACGAATTTTATCTTTAATATTGTTTGAAATCTCAGATTAATCCAGGCTGTCTTTCTTCTATGAACTCTAGTGTTGGTTCCACCTCCAATCTCCACATTCTCATTCTGTTCCAAACAGTTACGTATTTTAAAATTACGATTTCATACATTCAATGAATTCTTATTTTTAAATGTGCAGGATAGTTTATAATCTTGTTTACATGTTTTTATTCGAACATGTAATTTTTAAATTTCTGGATAATGCGATAAAATGTGCCGGAGTCGGAGAATAATTGGACCGACTTCAGAAGAAATGAGGCTAAGTTAAGATCAAGTTATTTATGGCACTACCGATTTTCAAAATCCAGAACAGTGCAGGACATTTGGGATACCAATTTGGGTTAACTTTTGCTTTAAGTTTGAAAATGATCGAAACTCGATTGATTAAAAAATAAAGTGTGATATTAACAAAGAAACTGTTTTATTTAAAGTTTTGCTTACTAATTTTTTAATTCGTCCTCAGAAGTTTATTAACCGAATTTGTATACCTTCGCCGCAAAGAGCATCGTATATGCATTCTTTCACTCTCCCAGATTCCAAAAATAGCGTTTTAGTTTCGCGCATGTTTTCCGTGAAATCATCGAATAAAAGTGTACCCGTTTTCAAACGACTTGAAATGCCCCTTTATGTTGGACAGGTTAATTTAGCGAAATTCGTCAACGGCGCCGTGCATTTTTCGAAAATATGTAAACAGCCGCACACGTGCAGCTTATAAATAAGTCCCGAATACAATATGTATTTTGGTGAAATGGGTTAGTTGGAACCACGTGGATTAGATCTGGAAAGCTTTGACGCGAAGAACTTCCTCGTTTACATAAATCCGAATGTATTTTAACGATCGCAGTTTTGATATTAATAAAACACAGTACTATTTTAATTTGAAGTACTAGAGGTTGGGAATAAATGTTTTTGAGAATTTTTGGATGATATTTATATTGGCTTAGATAGCGCCATTCAGCCACAATCGATTTGTATATGCAATTTGAATTTTTGAATGAAGAACTTTTCAATAAAATGCACTTAAATGTTGGTTTGGTATAATATTTTTGCGAAAGTCTAAGAGCTCATTCTGTACACTATTTGTCAATAAAAAATAATTGTGGGACTTCCGGGAACGGAGATGCGCAAAATGACTTTAGTAGTAAATCGACTAGAAACGCCTTTAAAAAAATCAAAAATTGTTTCTTATATTTTTTCTACTCTACGAGTTCATTCTGAACACTATTTGTCTATAAAAAAAATGTGGAACTTCCGGGCCAAAAAAACACCGAAATAGATAATGGTGTATTAATTTTGTCCAAACGTGACCATTTCATATTATGACTAATCCACAAAGTACTCGATATGTAATTTAGTAATTGGCCTGCTTGTTTGCTTTTGTATTACCAAATTGATGTGATTTAGTTAACAAGAATGTCGTTAGAGTTGTGAACAATTTGTTTCGTAAACAAATTCCTAGAACTAATCTAGAGCCATTAAAAGGAAAATGCGTGGACATGCACCATTCAATTTAGGTTTGACGAAAAGAGGTATTAAGGTGTTGCGTGATTATATACCAGCGGATCGATTTGTTAGAAATAATATTGTTTATTGTGAATTGAGGAACAAATGCCATCTTATGAAATTGATCAAATAATTGAGCAAACTGTTATTACACATTGGTAATACTCTATGGGAATGATTTAATAAAAAAGCATCAGTAATGATACAGACTGTTCACTAATTCAAATTCATTTGATCGATTATTCCCAGTAAAGTCTGTTCGCGTAGAATATGCAGTCGGTGTAAACACAATCACGTGAGCGGTACGTCCACTCGTGCGCAAAATACAAACTGAATCTGCATCACTGAACGCACCAATCGTATGCGCCTAATGAAGTGATCACGTGGTTCTCACGCAGTTGTTTACACGGACTGCATCTTCTCCGTGAACAGACTGTAATTCGTGTTTAAAGGTAGAGGTAAGCATCTAGTGAGGTGATCACGCAGCTGGCGTTGTTTACACGGGTAGCATCTTCGCTGCGAACAAACTATAACTCGCATTTAAAGATAGAGGTACACCTAGAATGCCCTACAATGTAGCCTTTACATTTATTGTCAACACTGCACTGACTTCAGCAGAGGGCGCACTTTAAGAAATGCTGGTTAATTGACTGACCAAATAGGCCTTCGCGATCAGTCTTTCAACAAAAGAGCATCGCGTTGTCGGATAGAACTTAATTGAAAAATATTGTCATCTGCTCTGTAATCTTCAAAACACGCATCGTCATCAATAATAATACCGCAAGCAATCAATATCTTTTAATTGAAACGAATTAAATGACTTTTTCTCGAAAACCGATCACGGTGACTGATGACGATATGAGTGAAATAAAATAAAAGAAGCCGAAGTTAATGCGAAATAAATGTCAATTAGCTCCATTCTAAAAATAGCGATCTTATCGAATTCGGATATCTTTATTGGGCCTTAAAATTCGCCAGTCGCTAATACAAGCGACAACAGTTGAAGAATTCTTTAATTAAGACGAATGCACCAATGCGTGCATTCCGTGTGCACTATTTTGCACTTATGCAAGAGCAGTCATGCACTGTGCTCCATATTGCTTAATGAAGCCGGCCCGCGCGACGTGGCACTCTCGGTTTCGCTTAAAATTAATCTTTAGGTGCTAATTTAAATAGTGGTAGTAAACGTTCTATTTCTAAATTTCGGCCTTCTAAATTTAGACACAAACCTACAAACTGCATAACCGCGCGGAACTATCTGGAGCTTGTATTTTCGGTGTTTACTGTGTTTCATTCAATTTTATTTAACCAACTCCAGTCGTTTTAAGCACTATTTACGAAAAAAGTCATTTTGCGTATCTCGGTTCCTGGAAGTCTCCCAAAATAGTTTTTGTAGACAAATAGTGTTCAGAGTGGTCTCTTGGACTGAAAAAAAACAAAAAAAAATTTTTGAAGAAAAATTCAATTTAATCGTTTTCTAGGCGTTTCCGGTCGATTTAGCGAAATTACGATCGTTAGAAATGTGGAAGGTGTACAGTCTTCTGATTTTATGTACCGTATCTAGTTTAGTTTTAATTATTTTATTTTGTAAACCTTGAAATGTCACAAAGTCTACTTCAACAAAGACAAGACATGTAGCAGTTAAATATAAAATTAAAAGGAATTATTATGAATTAGTACAACCATTTTACAATAGATGGCGCGCGAGTGTATTCTCTATCACAAAGTCTATCAACACAACAAAGACAAAACTTGTAGCAGTTGAATATAAAATTAGAAGGAATTATCAGCAAATTGATCAAATATAACATTAAATCATAAAACATCCATATGTATAAAAATGAACGTATCTTTGTTTGTCCCGTTTGCGATCCTACACCAGTTATCAGACTGCGATGAAACTTTGGCGATTTGTTCTGCGCACGTCCGCAAAAGTTTCTGAATTAGTACAACAATTTTACAATAGGTGGCGCGATTCCCTATCACAAAGTCTATCAAAACAAAGACAAGACATGTAGCAGCTGAATATAAAATTAGAAGAAATTATGAGAAAATTTTTCAAATATAACATTAAATCATGTGTAAAAATTAATGTGTCTTTGTTTGTCCCGTATGCGTTTCTACACCATTAATCAGATTGCAATGAAACTTTGGTGAGTTGTTCTACGCACGTCTGCAAACGTTTCTGAATTAGTACAAAATTTTTACAATAGATGGCGCGCGAGTGTATTCCCTATTGTTAGCGGCAGTTCGTGTGTTAAAAACACTTCAATAATCGCAATTAAAACTCTTTGAATGGAATTGTAACGCATACCGGGTACTCGTATTAAATATATTATCGCTTTAAATTGAAGTCGCGGGTAACAGCCTGTAGATATCACCAATATTTTGGAATATCTTGTAAACAATAACTATTTTTGTCGCATCTGGAATTATTATTGACACTCAGTCTGGCCCAACAGTTGTGTTTGGGTTATTCTGTTTGGATTTGATGTAGATATCAGCTAATCAATATTATTATTAGAAAATGGTAGCACGGTTCTCACTGACGCGAAGAAGCGAAAAAAATTTTTTTTTTCATGATTTCAACGATTCACGATTTTGGTCATTTTTTCCGAAAAAAATGTTAGGTTTTAGATTTGAAAAAAATCATGACGGTTCTTAATGATGTAAATAAGCGTGTAGAGTAATTATTTTACCCATAAAAAAAAATTCCGTGATTTCAACGTTTCACTATTTTGGCCATTTTTCCATTCAGGAAAAAATGCAAGAAAAAAATGTTGGGTCTCGGAAAGATTTGAAAAAATTCATGACGGTTCTTAATGACGTGAAGAAGCGTGTAGAGTAATTATTTATCACAGAAAAATTTTTTCTCATGATTTCACGAATTTGGCCATTTTCCAATTTGAGGAAACAAATGCATGAAAAAAATGTTGGGTCTCAGAAAGATTTGAAAAAATTCGTGTAGAGTAATTATTTTTCCCATAAAAAATTTTTTTCGTGATTTCAACGTTTCACGATTTTGGTCATTTTTTTCCATTCAGGAAAAAAAATGCATGAAAAAAATGTTGGATCTCAGAACGATTTCAAAAAATTCATGACGGTTCCTAATGACGCGAAGAAGCGTGTAGAATAGTTATTTTTCCCAGAAAAAAACTTTTGCATGATTTTTTCCATATTATTCAGGAAAAAAATGCATGAAAAAAATGTTGGGTCTCAGAAAGATTTGAAAAAAATCGTGACGGTTCTTAATGACGTGAAGGTAATTAGAGTAATTATTTTTCACAGGAATTTTTTTTTTCTGATTTCAACGTTTCACGATTTTGGCCATTTTTTCAGAAAAAAATGCATGAAAAAAATGTTGGGTCTAAAAAAGATTTGAAAAAATTCATGACGGTTCTTAATGACGTAAATAAGCCTGTAAAGTAATTATTTTTCCCATATTTTTTTTCTTTGTGATTTTAACGTTTCACTATTTTGGTAATTTTTTTCCATTCAGGAAAAAAAATGCATAAAGAAAATGTTGGGTCTCAGAAAGATTTCAAAAAATTCATGACGGTTCCTAATGACGTGAAGAAGCGTGTAGAATAATTATTTTTCCCAGAAAAAAAAATTTGCATGATTTTCCATATTATTCAGGAAAAAATGCATGAAAAAAATGTTGGGTCTCAGAAAGATTTGAAAAAATTCATCACGGTTCTTAATGACGTGAAGAAGCGTATAGAGTAATTATTTTTCACAGAAATTTTTTTTTCATGATTTCAACGTTTCGCGATTTTGGCCATTCTTTCAGAAAAAAATGTTGGGTCTAAGAAAGATTTGAAAAAATTCATGACGGCTTTTAATGACGTAAATAAGCGTGTAGAGTAAATATTTTTCCCAGAAAAAAATTTTTTCATGATTTTTTCCATATTATTCAGGAAAAAAATGCATGAAAAAATGTTGGATCTCGGAAAAATTTCAAAAAATTCATGACGGTTCCTAATGACGTGAAGAAGTGTGTACAATAATTATTTTTCCCAGAAAAAAAAATTTGCATGATTTTTTCCATATTATTCAGGAAAAAAATGCATGAAAAAAATTTAGGGTCTCGGAAAGATTTGAAAAAATTCATGACGGTTCTTAATGACGTGAAGAAGCGTGTAGAAAAATTATATTTTCCAGAATTTTTTTTCTTCATGATTTCAACGTTTCACGATTTTGGCCATTTTTCACAGGAAAAAAATTCATGAAAAAAATGTTGGCTCTCAGAAAGATTTGAAAAAATTTATGACGGTTCTTAATGACGTGAAGAAGCGCGTAGAGTAATTATTTTTTCCAGAAACTTTTTTTGCATGATTTCAACGTTTCACGATTTTGGCAATTTTTTCACAGGAAAGAATTCATGAAAAAAATGTCGGGTCTCAGAAAGATTTAAAAAAATTCATGACGATTCTTAATGACGTGAAAAAGCGTGTAGAGTAATTATGTTTTCCAGAAAAATTTTTTTTTGCATGATTTCTACGTTTCACGATTTTGGCCATTTTTTCCATAGGGAAAAAAATTGACGAAAAAAATGTTGGGTCTCAGAAAGATTTGAAAAAATTCATGACGATTCTTAATGACGTGAAAAAGCGTGTAGAGTAATTATTTTTTCCAGAAAATTTTTTTTTTGCATGATTTCAATGTTTCACGATTTTGGCCATTTTTTCACAGGAAAAGAAATCATGTCAGAAAGATGTAAAAAAAAATCATGACTGTTTTTAATGACGTGAAAAAGCGTGTAGAATAATTATTTTTCATGATGCTTTTATATGGAATATGTTTTCTGTACATTTAATAATATTTAAAGTTGGAATGAATACATTTTGGACACAGATAAGGATTTTATCTTGTGTGCAAATATGGATTACTACGTAATAACGGTCGCAACAATTCCTTTCGGTCTTAAATAATGACATATTAATAATCATTATAATTTTATTCTTTAAAAAACTTACGTGGAATAATGTTTCGGCACTAAGCAATTCTTTGATGGCGATTAGATTATATTATTATTTATTAAGCATATGTGTGGAAAAGTAAACATTTGAAATCTCAAAATCGCATCTGTAGTTTCTGTATCTACGGGAGACATCTTTCACGCGAGCCATAAAAGACTTGCTCAAGGATGGGTGTCGTAAATATGAAATTATTAAATAGCGATTCATACAAAACTTCACGTATCCCGTTAGTTACGTAATTTATTTAAATATTATTACCATTGATAATAATTAAAGGATGCGATATGCATAAGTAGGTTATGTCTGTTATGACTATGATGAAATCGTGTTTAGTGTGTATTTAAATAATTATGCAATTGTTTTACACGTTATTCACATTTTGATACGTATTTTCGATTTAATGGAATCTTGAGTTTTTGAGCAAAACACATTTGTCTCAATGATTTTTTGTTTGTTTTGGTTTTATTGTGTTTGTGCTTCTAGCCAAACTTTGAGATCTTTGATATTGAAATACGTACCAATGATTATTTTTGTCATTATGCGAATGCAGGTATAAATTTAAAAATAAAACAGAGTTAAATGTTAACGCTTGAGCCCATTAAAATGTTTAATACATAAACAAGAGAAGGGAATGCAAAAATGCAAAACAAATTTGTTCTAAAGTTATCAGTAACATGGGATTTTTTCGCCTAGACGTTCTCGAACTTTGAAGGAAACATTGGTTCAAACTAATTGAATGAATGAAAGGATTTACTTTCAAGTTTCATCGAATGTGCGAGATTTCGAGAGAATAATAAATAGAAAGTATTCATTGTGCACTTATACAACGATTAATTAAACACTTAATAATCGAAAAGTTTTACCCACAGTCTTCTTTACATAAGCGTATACATTGTATTCTCTTGAAATGAAAGCAAAACATTTTCATTTCGGTTTCTTCGTTGCGTATGTCGTATTTAGCTCAGCTCAAAGAGGAGGGAGACAGGAAGGATAATTTTCTACAATGTAATTTTTGAAAATAATTGATTAATAGCATTCTGCAATTTAACTTTTTGAGCAAAATGGACTTAATTTCACTTTTGTGGTTCGCATAGAGCATCTCTACATTGTGCGCCTCTAAAGGTTTACTCCTCTAACTGTCCTGTTTTGTCTATAAAGACCAGGAGCTTGTTTTCAGATCTATCTCAGTTTAGGTTTTTCCGAAAATAAAATAATTACCGAGCTTATTATGATGGCATCAATAACCCTGAAGCGCTTCATTCATTCTGCTTCCAGTATTGAAGGATTTCGGGATTTATATCCAGCGTCTTCCAAAACAAGAATTTACTAAGGCTACGTTAGAATTTGTTAACATATTTAAACTTGAATTGCTTTCAATCTTCAATTATTATTTATACATTTTTTGTTACTCTTTATCCTTGAACGTATCTGTTTTAGGAAAAATAAGATTTTTATCAAATCAAGTCCGGGCACGTAAATTATAATTTGCAATTTACCAATTCAGACTTATGTACATACGAGTACAGGTTTGGAATCGAGTATGAGTTTGGAGGAATGGTTTTATTCAAAAATCCGAATGGTATTCGAAATGCTATTAAGTTTATAAAGCTAAATATTTTTTTAAAATTTAATTATGAGCATGACTCGATGAAATTGGTAACGTAAAGCATGGTAATTTTTCGACCTTGACAAACTGCTTATTTAGACGTTCCTTATTCCATTCTTCTCGAAATGCTCTTTTTACAAACCATTTTTAATACCTTCGTTTCGTTCGATAATAATTCCTTTCGTGATTTTACTTTTTTACATAAAAAAAATATAAATTTCATTTTGGTGACGGAGTTCTTGTCTTAAAATGTTTCTTTCTTCTGTTTAAGGTGTGACAGATTCTATAGCTTTACTCTCAAATAATCAAAAATCGTAGATAAATATAACAATTGAAGCGTTGATTTCATAAACAGCATTTGTCTAAAAATGAAGTTTTTAGAAATTTTGGTAACCGTTACAACTTCTATTTTCACAATTATTTTAATTACTTATCATAGAAAAATGATTGTAAGTGACTAATCATTTAGTCAATTAACTTATATTAAGACAAAAACAAAGACAAACTTGTTTTTAACAGAAACAAGAACAAAATTTAAAGTGTTGTAACTTTGTACATGTGTGGTTTTTAAATGTCCACCGTCGGATAGATTGCAAAATACTCCATCAGATGGCGCAAAAATGTCGATTTCTGCAATTTTGGACATATGCTGTTTATGAAATTTGGTAATTTTTTTGGTAAACTATTTTTGAGCAGTATCTGTTTGTTTTTTAAATGTAAAAATGAATCATGATTTATTGGATTTACCGGTTGAGATCGTAGATGATAAGATAAGGGTACTCTTGCTCAAGTTTTAATGCAATTTTATCAAAGTAATTAATTTCATAATTGAAAATTGCATCCGGATTCAAATCCGAGACTCCTAATACCATTTAACAGCAGACGTTTACAAACTTTTATTTGCAGTCTTCAATAATTACTTTTTATCTAAAATAATACAAGGAATTAATATCAGCTTGGACCTAAAAATATCGCGAATAAATTATTTGTAAATAAAAAGTCAAGATGGGAATGAAATGTTTAATTGATACAAATAATATATCAACCCTAAAGGAAAAGAAAAAAGTGTCTAGACTCTACATTTAGCTCGGTTTAATTGGCTCTCATTTTTTACTTTGTTTCTTGGAAACTAATGTTTTGTTTTACAGAACATTTCACAATAAAATAGACGGATTAAGCTTCTGAGATTTACATCAGTTACAATTGCCAACTTTTAACATTGATGTATATATTTCAGGAGCAATCAATTGAAAACATATTTATGCCATTTTCAACGCTCAAAAAACGAAAACGCGTAGTTTTTTAAAACCGGTAACAAATATAGACTATATATAGAAATATAGTTGGGCTTTAAAATTTTAGAAAAAATTGGGCACGTTTATCGTTTAATTTTCCAAATAATTATCATCAAACTCAAGATTGGCCAGTTTTAACTCTCAAAATAGAAAAGTTGGTGATTTTTCAAAACCGGAAATAAATGCATGCTTTTAACTTTTACAGAATAATTCAGAAATGATTATGCTTTAATATTTTAAAAAATAAATACGTGCTAATTACCTACTTTTCTAGATAATCGCTACCAAACGCAAAAATGGTAATTTTCAAAGCTCAAAAATCGAAAAATCTTCGATTGCCAAAACCGGAAACGAATGCAGACTTTTAATTTATTCAGAATTATTTATTAATAAAAAGGCTTTGTTGTTTTAGAAAAATCCTTGTATGTTGTTTACCCAGTTATCAAAATAATCGGCATCAAACCTAAAAAAAGGCCATTTTCAGCGCCCAAAAAACGAAAACACGTTGTTTTCCTAAAACACGAAACAAACACAAGCTTCATACCTTTACAACATTATTCCAAAATAATTGGGTTTTAATATTTTAGAACAATTTGGGCACGTTTATTATTTACTTTTCCAGATAATTATCATCAAACCCAACATTGGCCAGTTTTAACGTTCAAAAATTTAAAAAAAGTGTTGTTTTTTCAAAACTGGAAATAAATAGATGCTTCTAACTTTTACAGAATAATTCAGAAATGATTATGCTTTAATATTTTTGAAAAATAAATACGTGCTAATTACCTACTTTTCCAGATAATCGCTACCAAACGCAAAAATGGTCATTTTCAAAGCTCAAAAATCGAAAAATCTTTGATTGTTCAAAACCGGAAACAAATGCAGACTTTTAATTTACTCAGAATTATTTATTAATAAAAAGGCTTTATTGTTTTAGAAAAATCCTTGTATGTTGTTTACCCAGTTATCAAAATAATCGACAACAAACCTAAAAAATTCATTTTCGGCGCCCAAAAAACGAAAACGCATTGTTTTCCTAAAACCCGAAACAAACACAAACTTCATACCTTTACAACATTATTCCAAAATAATTGGGTTTTAATATTTTAGAACAATTTGGGCACGTTTATTATTTTCTTTTCTAGATAATCATCATCAAACCCAATTTTAACTCTCAAAATGGAAAAATTGTTGATTTTTCAAAACCGGAAATAAATGCATGCTTCTAACTTTTACAGAATCATTCAGAAATGATTATGCTTTAATATCTAAAAAAATAAATACGTACAAAGTACCTACTTTTCTAGATAATCGCTACCAAACGGAAAAATTGTAATTTTCAAAGCTCAAAAATCGAAAAATCTTTGA
The DNA here is from genome assembly GCA_910593695.2 of Ocypus olens. NCBI lineage: Eukaryota > Metazoa > Arthropoda > Insecta > Coleoptera > Staphylinidae > Ocypus > Ocypus olens. The sequence goes on along the minus strand of OU343057.1, from coordinate 2,053,048 downwards.
TTGTTCAAAACCAGAAACAAATGCAGACTTTTAACTTTTTCAGAATTATTTATAAATAAGCAGGTTTTAATATTTTAGAAAAATCCATGCATGTTATTTACCAGTGACGGCTCGCGGGGTGACGCATGATACGTCCGAGGTAGCAGACCCTACATAAGTGAACACTCAAAAATCTGTTTAAATAGAGCAGAATTAATCACATCTGCATGTAAATACTCCATTAGCGCCTAAAAACTATTGGTAATATTATTTATTCACTATTGATCAACGGTGATATTTATAACTGATTGCAAAATTAAAAACCATTCTAAAATATTGTAACACCGCTTGTTAATGCAGTGAATTGGGTTAGCGTGTATTGTCTGGGTTATTGTTGAATTTATTTACTTCGATCTGTTTGGTATTTTTTTCAATGCAAAAAATTTTGCAACGGCGCCGGTGTCGTAATCGTTACGAAACGGTTCTATCCCAATTTTGGGTGATTGTTTTGTGGACCGCATCGTGATGGGTACCACTTGCGTGTTTGGGGAGCACTTAGGTACTGACTTGAGCATTTCCGTTAGTGGATTATTTGGTGCGTCACTCGGCCGTGTGGCAAGTTTTTTTTTTGTGTGTGTGCTCAAGATTGGCAAGGTTTTAAAATGGCATGTGAGTATTATTAAATTTATGCAGTAATCCGATTGCAGAGTAAGCGGGTTTTAATGGAAGTAATAAGTAATTATGTAGATTTTAGACAAATCTATCGGTACATAACTAAATAACTGCAAGTTCTAAAAATAAGTCTTCCACATCATATAACCATAGATTAATCCATAATTGTGTAATTATATTTCAAAAAAGTCTGTCAAACATAGCATACTCTAATTTTGACATAATTAAGCTCGTCATTCTCAAACTAGAAATACTTAAAATTACGATTATCGCAGCATCTTTGTAAGACTTAATTTTGTAGAATTATGAACAGATTAATATATTGAGGCTATATTTCGTCTTAATTTAAAGCATTTGCAAAAAATAACCAAAACCAACCAACCGCTAATATTAAAAATGTTTCAGCACGTGATAAACGAGAATCAAATTCAACAAATAAGGGTTTTCATTCTTAAACTTTTTATTGAAATTAGGATTTTTTTGTACATATTTTGGAACACCAGGTAAATGAGCTGTGTGCTGAGCCTAACAATTGAACGACGCGGTGTGGCACTTTCGATTTTAGCGGATTCCTTTGCGTTAGGAATCTTTGTCCTTAATTATGCGCAGTTAAATTTAATGAATTTTAATTGTACGAAGCGATGGAGTAATAGTTTATGGATTGTAATTTGTTGTTGATTTTGCCTCTTGGGGAATGGAGCATTGTCACATCGTGAGTAGGTTTTTAATTGGATTTAATCTGAGGCGACTGTTAAAAACAAGAACAATATAAGAGATAACCTACATCCTCTCGGGCCGGGTCACTGAGATACGAGCTGTAGCATTCGGTTATGCTAATCAGGTCCCCGGCAGCGGCACAGAGTGACTCGCGATCTGCGGACCCAAGCTCATGCAGTGTTTGGCCAACTCCGGAGGGTGCTACACGGAGAAAGTGTTCGCTTTCGCATCACATCGATACTCGTTTTGGAGCCGGTCCTGGTGTACGCGTACTGATGCTGATAGGTGCTGGTGCTGGTGCTCATACTTAGGCCGAATGGTGCGCGTGCTGCACACGGGGCAGTCGTCTGGGTTACTGTGATCATCGACTGACCATGATATTTGCATGACAGAATTCCACAATAGCTGACCCAAAATGCGTCCCATCATAGTACCGATAGCGATCTGAAGGATCCGACCGTAAGGCCGAAACGTAGTGACACAGGTGGGAATAGTAAAGAAACACTGAACACATACACATATTCATTCTCGATGAGAATACGTAACGTAAGAGTAATATCAAGAGATGATTTCGACGAGCCCGCGGCCTTTCTCTCTCGCTTGAGCTTGAAAATGAAACCACATTCCCCTTTCTCCGGTTAAGAAAACTGGATTCGCTTTTCCGCTTTCGCGGTCGACCGTGTATTCGACCGATTCGCCAAACAATCAATTTTATCGTTCACTTGCACCTATCATTCATCATCCGTTTTACATCCGCAGATTCAGCATCAGAATCTAAACTCTCGTTCGTGTATTTCGGTATTCCGCGCGATGACTCTGGAACGGTGATAGTTATATTTAGTATTCACACTAACCTCGGTGCACATGTTTAATGCTTGTTTTTCAAACAACAATTAATTAAAATATTCTTAGTTAACCTACATACATATATTTTATTAAACTGATGACGTTGACCTCACTTATGAACGTATCATTGTCCAACTTTGCAATCATTGTGCGATACGCACAAAACATCTGCGAAGAAGACTGGTTAAAGATTAATAAACTTTGAAGGTAAATAAAAAAGTAGCAAGCAATTTGAAAGGATAATCTCGGCCAAATGATCTACTGAAGGCCACTCGGAAAAAAATGTTGAACTGTTTCATATATTACGTGATACCCGATTAAATTCGAACGCTGCAATCTTTTTTGTGTTTCCAAATTAACATTTATTCAATTTACCATTGGAAGAACAATTCTGAAGCTTTTGTGTTTTGACTTCAAAATAACACAATATTGTTGACTAATTCTAACTAAAGAAATTCAATAAATAAATTTGGTAAAATATTCAGGCTATATTTCGTCTTTATTAAATTTAAAGAAATTCATATACAACTCAAAATTTTGGAAATTTGGTAAAATTATATTATTGGATATTATACGTAAATCTAGACTTTTTTTATAATATCTAAAACGGCGTTATTAAAAAATTTAGAGCGATGTTTTTTTTTTTTGATATTAGATATTTTACATCCACAAGTTAGTTTTATGGAACTAACTTGCGATGATTTGTTAGGTATTCTAAGATTTTGCAATTTTGCAAATTGTGTGTTGCAAAGTCTACAGTAAATAAACATCATCAAAAATCAACATCAAAAAAAATTAATTAATTTAAGATATTAAACTTAACACCAACTTCAAAAATAAATCAACACCAGCACGTTTTTTTTTTCCATTCTGAATACAAGATTAATTTATATGTGTGCGCTTGTATACACGTGAGATTAACAACACATTATTGTTACAGCGATAACCTGGTTACACGAGATAAGAAGAACCATCTGATATAACAACACTCGGTAAAATGGCAAGTAACGAGACGAGCCCTTCGCGATTAACCGGAACGATAGCGAACGGCAACATGTGGACCATGCCCAGCGAGAAGACCAGCAACAACAATGGGCCTACCAATGGCACCTCACTCCTGAGCGAAAACCATTTGCCGGAGGAGCATACCACGCTGACTGACGACAAATCTCAGTGTTTCACCGTAACAACGGATGGAGATTTCGACGACAGTGATACGGAATGCGGTTTAGGACCATGTGCCCCGAGCTGGCTGCAAAAGTTCGCGTCGAAGCAAGCCTTCCTCATGTTTTTTTGTATAGCATGGGTGCTCCAGGGGATGTACCACACGTATTTCGTGAGTGCAATAACGACTATAGAGAAGTTATTTCAAATTCAATCGAAAATTACCGGTATAATTATGAGTGCTACCGAAATCGGACAAATAGGGTCGTCTCTTTTGTTAACTTATTACGGTGGTCAGGGACATAGGCCTAAGTGGATCGCGTGGGGGATGGTGTTGTTCGCAGTGTCTTCTTTTACATGTTCCTTGCCCCATTTCATCTACGGAAGACAGCTGATCAGAGCCAATGATCTTACCGGGATTTCGAAGGATCCGAATATTTGCAGGGCGAATTTAACCATAGGAAATTTCGACATGTTCAATGCTTCTTACGAGCAGAACGAAATGATGAGTTCGATTGTGGCGGAGAACTGGGTTTCCGAGCACAGGATACAACCGTCTGTGACCAAAATCGTGCTAGCCATATTTTTCATTAGCTTATTAGGAGTAGGTATGGGACAAACTGCCGTCTACACTCTGGGAATACCTTATATCGATGATAACGTAGCTAGTAAGGAATCTCCGCTGTATTTTGGTACGGATTTAAGTCGCTGTTGTTGAACGAATAATAATTTGATTTTATTTTAGCGATAACTATCGGTGTAAGGATTTTGGGACCAGCACTGGGATTTATCGTGGGATCCCTGTGCACCAGTGTTTACGCGGACCTGTCTGTAGATCCGAAAATTGATGCTAGTGATCCGCGATGGGTTGGAGCTTGGTGGTTGGGTAAGTGTTTGTTTTTCTATTAAAGTTCAGAATGTAAAATTAAACTTAAAAAAGTAAAGCCGTATTTCCTCAAATAAAAATAGGAGCCACAAAATTTTGATTCAGAGTTGGCTGTGAGATAAATGAGGTATGTCGCATATTATTACGCCATGAGACTAGGATTAGCTCAAAGGAATGGATTTAAAAAAAAAATGAATTAATCTCGGACATGACTATGCTATGTTTCTCTCTCTTAGTCATGGCTAACTCAGAAACAAAATTCTGTGGCTCACACCTTACAATTAAATATATAAAGTAATGACGTTTTTGTGTCTAAAAGACAACCTTTGCAAATGTTATTATCCAGGCATTTGTGTTTGTCCGAAAAACCAAACTGAGCCAGGAATTTTAAGTTCTTCATGAATTGCATTCTTTCGTAATGCTGTAAATTTCGGTTAATTTCTATCAATCATCATTGAGTATTCCATAATACCTAAACTATAAAACTAAATTTGAACTTTAAACAAGTATTTTGCTTCTTGCTTATTGTTGCACACATTTGATCTAATATATTACTATTTTGAAGTGTAGCTAATAGTAATTACTAATTACGCTATAACCAAGTAGTAACATTTTTGGCACTGGCTAGCGTAATAATGTCCGCAACCCCAAATACTTTAACCCTTCCCAATATATACTACAATTTGCAGATGATACCGCCCTAATCGCTCACAACCAAAAACTCTCTACAACAATTAACCAACACCACAATATCCTCGCTTTCCAAATGACGCATCCAAGTAAATCCTCGCAAAACACCACAATATAAGTCCAAGTTTCCCAAAAATAACCCCATTAGCCCATCCCATTCTTGTAAGTACCTAGGAATTCTATTTGCTACTAAACTATCATTTAAAGCCCATTCCAAAACTACTTAAACCAAATCAAAGCAAGGGCAAGGTATTTTAGAGGCCTAACCTATAAAGATGAAGACATCTCAATTAACACTCCAGTGCAAATTTAGAAGGCAATCTGCCGGCCCCTGCTTGATTTTGAATTTCAAGCTGTGTGGATTTTGTTAAATTCCATGAAAATCCCTTCATGGATTTTCTTCAAACTTTAGCAACACCTTCTAAAAATGTATAGTTATAAAATAAGTTCATGATCCAAAAACACGTTATCACTAGATTTTTCAGAATTTCCACTTGAACTTTTTTCAAGGTTCAAAAACATGCAATCGTGTGGATTTTGTTAAATTCCAAGAAAATCCTTTGATGGATTTTCTTCAAACTTTATGTGCACCTTCTAAACATGTATAGTTATAAATCAAGATAATAATCCAAAAACATGTTGTCCCTGGTTTCTTCAGAATTTCCACCTGAACATTTTTTAAGCTGCAAAAACGTGCAATCGTGTGGATTTTGTTAAATTCCAAGAAAATCCCTCGATGGATTTTCTTCAAACTTTAGCAACACCTTATAAACATGTATAGTTATAAAAGTAGTTAATAATCCAAAAACACGTTATCGCTGGATTTTTCAGAATTTCCACTTGAACATTTTCCAAGCTATAAAAGCGTGCAATCGTGTGGATTTTGTTAAATTCCAAGAAAATCCTTTTATGGATTTTCTTCAAACTTTAGGTGCACCTTCTTAATATGTATAGTTATAAATCAAGATAATAATCCAAAAACACGTTGCCACTGGTTTCTTCAGAATTTCCACCTGAAGATTTTTTAAGCTGCAAAAACGTGCAATCGTGTGGATTTTATTAAATTCCAAGAAAATCCCTCGATGGATTTTCTTCAAACTTTAGCAACACCTTATAAACATGTATAGTTATAAAAGTAGTTAATAATCCAAAAACACGTTATCACTGGATTTTTCAGAATTTCCACTTGAACATTTTCCAAGCTATAAAAGCGTGCAATCGTGTGGATTTTGTTAAATTCCAAGAAAATCCCTCAATGGATTTTCTTCAAACTCCAACAACATCCTCTAAACATGTATAGTTATAAAACAAGATAATAATCCAAAAACACGTTATCACTGGTTTTTGCAGAATTTCCACTCGAACATTTTTCAAACTTCAAAAACGTAATATTCCCGTTTCTATTATATGTGTACGCTTGTGGTGTTTCACTTTTAGTGTATTGATTAGATTTTAACGATGACGAGGGCACTATAACCGCTTCGTAATTTCGTGGTTTAATGGATGAGGATGACTCTGGCATTCATAAATGACCCCCGAACTTTGCCTTATTACCATTCTTTATCGAAATTCTGTCGAAAATGATTTGTGGAATATCCATGTGATTTCCAGTTAGGTTACGCAACCGATTTGATCGGTTTGAAGCAGAGGACCCAAACGGTTAAAACGGTTCTCATTTTACAACACCCAGATTCGTTCCACTTGACTCGAAACATCAATGCACAATGGGGCAATAAACCCATAAAAACTAATGCGACTGTTTAAGGGCCGTAACAATATGTAATAAACACTCGGCGACATTTTTTGTTGTTGTTTTTTGGCGTCGACTACGATGATGTTAAATACTAAATTTAATCGATGGTATTGTTAATAAGCAAAACTAAATAATTAAAACAGTTTCTTTGTTAATATCAGTGGCGGCTCGTGGAGTATTTGGATGGTTGAGCCATTCAGCAAATTATTTAGGAACGTCGTCATCGCGCGCACGAGATGAGCCAGACTTTATTTGGCACGTTTTGAACGCGTCCCCTTCAACCGCGCACATCAACGCCGTGCCAGAAGTAAATTGGTACCGAGAACGGAGCGCGCCTGCGTACGCATTAAACGTATGCAGGTATTGTTTTAACATTTAAAATGACGAAACAGTGTTTTATAGATTTGTTTTTTTTTTGCTGAGCTCGAAACTAGTGGCAGTGCCATGGCTCCTTGGCTTTATATGACGAGCCGCCCCTGGTTAATATCACACTTTATTTTTTAGTGATTCGAGTTTCGATCATAAATTTTATGGATTTAGTTTTTTTTTTTACTGAGCTCGAAACTAGTGGCAGTGTCATGGCTCCTTGGCTCTATATGACGAGCCGCCCCTGATTAATATCACACTTTATTTTTTAGTGATTCGAGTTTCGATCATAAATCACTAAAAAATAAAATGAGGTATTAACAAAGAAACTGTTTTATTTAATAATTTAATTTTAAAAATGCTGTAACAGGCGAAACTAGTTGAGTAAATGAACAACAAATTTGTGAAACAAATCAAGTGTTAATTTTTGATTTATCTTTTATTGTTTTATTTAAAGTTCTAAAATCTATCACGAAGTTAACGCCTCAACCATCAATCAATCGTTCGACGGGCTGTAACTTTTTTTAAATGCAGATGGAATTGCGTTAACTGTGGCAATCTTTATCATGAACGAATGAAGCTGCAAAATATGGTTTCAACAGGATGGCGCCACCTATCACACTGTGATTTATTGCAAACAATTTTTTTTATAATAATAATCATTTATTTGAAAACACCAGCTAGGGTATAACATCGTCAATTTGAACACAATATAAGTAGGATTACAAATAGTTATTAATTAGATATCAATTCTCGGTCAACGGGATGGCGCCACCTACCACACTGCATAAGAAATATGTGATTTATTGGAAACATTATTTATCCCGTTTTGGTAACAAAAACTTGCGATCCAATTTTCTGCAGGGTTTCATTAAAAGATATGTCTACGCTGATAAACCTGCGAATATTCCTGACCTTAAATGTACATATGACGCGTGATCGTTGAAATACAGCTAGATGTATGTGTGAAAGTCATGGAAGGTATGATCAAACGAATGACCTATTATAGGTATAGTCTAAATGGACATTTGAATGATGTTATATTCTATACACAACTTCCAAGTATTAGTGTTACAATAAATTAAAAATATAAAAATATTCGTAACCTTTGAAATTTTATGAAATAACACCCACGCGCAGTTCTTTTGGAATAAATAAAACTTTGTCCATTTGTACCTCTTTTGTAAATTGTATTACTACTACTAACACTTTGTATTACTTTATACAGTCAGAATATTAAACCGATCAGAATTTAAAAAAAATAATTTGCAATGTCTAGAGAGATTGTGAGAGTGCCAGACTTGAGTCTGATGGAGCCACTTTCGCCTACACTTGCTCCTGGTCCACATTTATCGTAAATAATTCAATAACCCACCAAATGACTTTATAATTGCACGTGCAAGTAACATAATGGATTAAATTATTTTCAGTAAAAACGATTACATTGTCGTAAAAAAGCGATAAATTACCGCGTTTTATGTAACTTTCGATTATTGAAAACGTGACTCAGCTCCGACATGTTAATGTTGTGGCTTGGAGACGCCTATGTCGGAGTCGTTTTTGATGAAATTGAGTTTCGATTTTTATATTTAAAAAAAAATTAATAAACTGCATTTTGTATAAAGAATTGGACTAAATATAAAATACTTTCAATAATGAAATTGCAGAACATGGTGTGGGGATCCGCAATGATTGAGAAGAACTTTTCTAAAACACAAATTTCACACGAAACCAGCGAATACAATTACGTATTCTTTGGTAAATTAGAAACATTCCAAAATCGATGCATAGTGTCTTCCAAATATAGAGTATTGTACACAAATTTCACACAAACCCGTTGAGAAAACCATCGAATACAATTACGTATTCTTTGATAAATTAATTCACAGTGTCTACCAAATATAGAGTATTGCATTTTCTCTTACTTCTTCCTAATACATCTGCAGGCGAAAAAGGCTATAAACTTCGTACACACACCAGTCATCTCCAAATTTCAACATCACCAGACTCAAACCAAATAAATTTCCTCTCGTGATGAACAGGGGAGTAGCTGGCTACATGGACGCAAATGGAACACATAAATTTACTCGTAACGTTCAATGGTGGTAAGCGTGGTTGAAGAATCGTGTTAATTGCCACTTAACAGAACTCAAACATTCGGCCGACAGATATACACTCCGAAAATGTTTACCATTATAAAATCATCGCACAACATGGTTACGTTACCAATTAAAGTATTTACATAATACCATTGTCTTATTTATTATACTCGGCTCGGGAATAATTCCTTATCTTTGGCTTACTGACATGCATATATGGATGTTAGTACTGATATATTTTAATGACTGCGGCATTTTCCGTTTGCAGCATTTCGAAGAACATTGAATTATACAAACAGTCATTTAAATATGGCTATACGGGATTCAGATCAAATTTATTCATCAAAGCATTTTGCATAATGGATATTCTTCTTAATGCATCTAGTTTTTCTCCATAAGTCAGGAAATTTGGATGAATTCCATTGAAATACCAAAAATACCAACTTATCAAAAACTACATTTCTTGTTAATTCTAATTCTTAATCCACATATTTTTTCTCCATAAGTCAGGAAATTTGAATGAACTTCATTAAAAATTGCACAAAATACACTTAACAAAAACTACATTTCTCGGTAATACGCAAATATTGAATATTCAAACATTATAACTATCAATTATTTAGTAATATAGATTTAATATTTATAAATATTTAATTCGACAGAGATGAATAAAATCATTAACTATTATTTATTTTAATGGCAAGTATAGCTACGCAAGATCCATGAAATAACTGATATAAAATCATGTGATTATTACATTAATGTTTTAATAAACATTGTATTACGTAACAAAAACAACAAACACCAATTACTTGCACGAAAATGAATTCAACAAACCAAAATGAGTTTTAATTACTTGAATATATGTAATACGTCTGAAAATTTCGTCTAAAATTGATTATCTGCGATGAGACGTACTTTCAAATGACATTGAGTTGTGTTTTTAGGGTTATTAAAAGAAATCCTCCATACCTGCATTCATGTATATGCCATATCAAAGTAAATTTTGAAATTGTACGTAAACATTACCAATTATTTTGAACCACATGAGAAATGTTTGTTTAAGTAAAGTGCTTTGAAGTTTTGAGTGCATCATTCTTGGAGATCATTAGTAATTTTTTGTTGACTTTGCCAAAAAGTATATTTATCCATCAAGATATTTTTAATATTTTGATTCTAAATATTCTAATCTTATAAATATTTTTTCTGCAGCAAATATATTTCCACACAGTAAACATTAAATATTGTTTCCCCATCAGAACACCTACAGACCGGTTTCGACTTTTCAGGTCTCATCAGTGTAGTTAGTTGCTGATGGGGAAACGGATATTACTATTGGAATGTAAGTATTTCAAACATTACAATATTTAATGTTTACATTATTATTGTTATATTTTTCACCATTGGCATTCCCATATTTGTCGGTCGTTAGGTCACTTGGATTGCGTTCAGAAACGCCTAAAAATCCATTAAATTAAAATTTTCTTCAAATTTTTTATTTTTTTATTTTTCAAGTCCAAGAGACCCTTCTGCACACGCAATTTGTCTATAATTTTTTTTGTGGGACTTCCAGAAACCGAGATACGCAAAATTACTTTTTTTCATAAATAGTGCTTAAAATCGACTGGAAACTCCTAAAAATCGATTAAATTTAATTTTTCTTCAAAAATTTTTGTTTGTTTTTTTTTTCAAGTCAGAGACCATTCTGCACACTATTTGTCTAGAAAATTTTTTTGTTGGGCTTCCATGAACCGGGATACGCAAAATTACTTTTTTCGTACTAAATCGACTGGAAACGCCTAAAAATGGATTAAATTTAATTTTCAACCAAATTTTGAAATTGAAAAATAGGTGAGTTTAGTTATGGATTGATACGTAGTAACGGTCACAATATATACAGCCCTTATGCTTAGCGCTGATCATTACCCTCAAAAGGTACGTGCACGCGTTACAGGATGAAGTGCGTGCCAATGCGTAATTGCAAGTAAACTGTTAAGATATTATACAGTTATTCAATTGTTATTGCGGTTTCTAAGAATGCCTGTCTTTGTCGGGATGTTGCTTCAGAGTTGCGCACTGTATATGCTCTGCCCGCTGTCTTCCGCTTCCCATCATGTCAACTATGTTCATGTTCTTGAGATGATGTCATGTTCCGTTTGCTGAGAGAATTATTTCCCTTCTTGGGAAGGATTAATTTTTTGTCAATTTGTTTGCAAGATCGAGGTAGGTGGATAGATGTATTGATGAAGTATTGGTGTTTTGATTTATCATCCAAAATGTAGATCGAATATTTTGCTGAATGAGCAAACCAAAATTTTCGAGATGATTTTGGCTGTGAGCCGATGGATTTTAAATATCAAGGACACAGATGTACTAAATTGGAGAGATTGGAAACCTTGTGGAACACCTTGTAAAGGCGTAAAGGGAGTGAGTATTATGGATTCTTACCTTAAGGTGTGTGCTAATTAAAACGGTGATTTTTGCACCAATTTTGAGCCAAAATTCTCGTTTTTTGCCCCAATTTTGAGCCAAAATTCTCGTTTTTTGCCCCAAATTTTCCTTCAATAAGGAGCAGGAGCAGAGATTGTAGCAGTGGCGGCTCGTGGAACATGTTGATGGTAGAGCTACTTATACAATATACTCCCCTTCACCCCTCCTTCTTTGAAGAAAGAAAGAACGATTTATCTTCCTACACCAAATTCTTGCGTGCCATGGCTCCTTGGCTCTATATAACGAGCCGCCCATGATTCGATAGCAAAATATACTACTTTCGACAGCTGAGAAATATAATTTTTGACAATTCAAAAATGTCGAGAAAACTATTTTTATTAGCTAAAAAATACTATTTTTGGTAGCTGAAGAATACCATTTTCTAGAACTGTAAAATACAACTTGAGACAGCTGAAAAATACTATTTTGAACAGCTGGGGATTACCATTCTCGAGAGCCGAAAAATAACATTCCCGACAGCTGAAACATACCGTTATTGGTAGCTAAAAAATACAATTTTTGACAACAAAATATACAAGTTTTGACAGCTGAAAAAAGCCATTTTTGACACTTTTTAAATGTCAAAAAATGCTGCTTTTGATAGCTGAAAAATACCATTTATATAGTTGGGAAATGCTATTGTTGAGAGCTGAAAAATATAATTTTTGACAGCTGAAAAATATAATATTTGACAGCTGAAAAATATAATATTTGACAGCTGAAAAATATTATTTTTGACAGCTGAAAAATAGCGTGTTTGACAGCTGAAAAATAGCGTTTTGACAGCTGAAAAATATCTTTTTTGACAGCTAAAAAATATCATTTTTGACAGCTGAAAAATATCATTTTTGACAGCTGAAAAATATCATTTTTGACAGCTGAAAAATTACATTTTTGACAGCTGAATAATACAATTCTTAATAGCTGAAAATACCATGCTAGATAACAGCAACACACTATTATTGACAACTGTATCATACCATTATTGTCAGCTAAAAAATACAATATTTTTATAGGTGGGAAATACCATTGTTGACAGCTGAAAAATACAATTTTTGACAGCTGAAAAATATATTATTTGACAGCTGGAAAATATTATTTTTGACAGCTGAAAAATATCATTTTTGACAGCTGAAAAATATCATTTTTGACACCTGGAAAATATCATTTTTGACAGTTGAAAAATATCATTTTTGACAGCTGAAAAATATCATTTTTGACACCTGGAAAATATCATTTTTGACAGCAAAAAAATATAATTTTTGACAGCTGAAAAATATCATTTTTGACACCTGGAAAATATCATTTTTGACAGTTGAAAAATATCATTTTTGACAGCTGAAAAATATCATTTTTGACACCTGGAAAATATCATTTTTGACAGCAAAAAAATATAATTTTTGACAGCTGAAAAATATCATTTTTGACAGTTGAATAATACACTTCTAAACAGCTGAAAAATGCCATTTTTAACAGCTGAAACATACCATTCTTAACAACTGCAACAAACCATTATTGACAATTGTAACAAACCATTATTGTTAGCGAAAAAATACAATTTTTGACAACACAAAAAATATACGTTTTGACAGCTGAAAAATGCCATTTTTGACAATTAAGAAAAATGTCGAAAAATGCTGCGTGAAAAGCTGAAAAATAGACTCTTTAATTGTAGAAGACGAAAAGTATCGTATTTCTCATTTTATTGTATTTTTCTACAAAAAGTCAGGGAATTTTTATTTTATTCTATTCCACATGAACCAAATAATAATTCGCATTGCTGGTGCGTATTATCTGGTATAGAAATCATAATACAATTTTTGTTGTTCAGCACGGTACACAATGCGGGCTGATGGTTTGAATTGACGCAAGCAATTTTATTGTGACGGATTCGTAATTAATCAATAATTGTAATTTATGATAGCTGTAGTCTGGGAGCAGATTGTTGATCATATTTCAAATCAAGATGCAACACGCCTTGATGTGTCTTGATGCGTATTTGTCTGCAGTGCTAGGATATTTCTCGGGCTTAGTTTAACCGTCCGTTAACCTCGTCGTTGTATTTTATATTTTTGTTTGTGAATGAGTTACGTAATCCGTTTCAAAATATATAGATACGCGATAATCGATTTTCTTTATCTTGCACGCAACATGGGTGTAGTATACTGGATTCATGAATGAATATATTTCTCATTTTTATTACCTAACAGCTTGATAAACTCTGGAATATAATTTCTGTTGATCTTTGGACATACTTGATAGGTTTTAATTAGCAATTAGCGAGGTAATATTTACGTTTATTTCGAAATGCATATACTCTAACTAGGGAATTGAAGATAACAAAAGGCTTCGTTCGTTAAACAGGAGTGTGCTAAAAATGTTAAACGTGGTTAAACCCACGAGAAATTGATATAACGGTGGCATGTTAATTTTGACAATTATCTTGTAGAACATGTTGATGATACAGCTACTTATACAATATCCCCCCCTCGAGATTTATCTTCCTAGACCAAAGTAACTGGTGAAAAAGTGTTTTAAGAATTAATTAAAAATTCTATATAACGAGCCGCCCCTGAGTTTAACCATAACCTTAAATTATTTAAACTTCAAACGGCCTTTATCTATGCCTCAATAGGACTGTAACTTTATTGCAAACCCATTTTTAACGTACAAACATAATTAATAGAGCAATCAATAGATGAAGAGGACGAATGTCTGGTGATCCAAAATGTATCCCCTGGATGCTTAAACCAAACCAAAACCTAAATAACATATGTATAGCGTTATCCCTATTATTACAGTCATTCCAGTTATATTTGATCTGAATTCATTCGCAATAAATTACAAACTGTTATTATTTTTGTTGCAGGCTTGGTGTTAATCTCCGGTTTATTGATGTTGACGTCGTTCGCGATGTTTGCGTTTCCGAAACGGCTGTCGAGCGCGAGACCTACGCCCAGAATCCACCGAACTGGAAGAAAACATCCCAGCATTAGAGGTAAAGGAAAACACGGCTGGTCGTTGATCTTTCTTATCAATAGCACTGCCAAAAGACCGTGCGTAGTGTACACATACAGCACTCGCATTCCGTCCATATATTAACACATTCGTTCTTGCATGTTAACGAAGCATTTAAACCGATATGTAATACGGCATAGGAAAAACGGCTCGAAAGGTCGTTAAATGAAGAAGTACGTGCCTCCAAAAAGGTTAAAGCAATTCGATGCTTGTATATTCAAGTGCTCGGTAAAGTACGATGCACCTACCCCTAGAGATCTATTTGTTTTAAATTATTTATATTCCTTCAATATTTAACTATCATGTAGAATAGACAAAAAATGTTTTAACCAGAACTGATGTTTAAAAGCTCATTCTCAACATGGACTTCCAGGACTGAGATACGCAAAATTACTTTTTTCGTAATTGGTGCTTAAATTGACTAGAAACGCCTAAAAATTGATTGAATGACATTTTTCTTCAAAAAAAATTTTTTTATTCAAATTTTTGAGACCATTTTGTACACTATTTGTCTATAAAAAAATCGATTGCTTGTGATTGTAATAAAGTGATTCAGTTAATTTATGGATTACTAGTAATGGTCGCAACCATCTTCCTTGGCCTTCATTTTTTGTATTGTTCGCATTCATTAAATCGGCAATTTTGATTATTCTATGTAGAAATATTTTTCATCGTATAATCCAAATTGTAATTTTTTAGTTTAGCATGCAAATAATTCCTTACGTTTTCGTAGTAAAGGTGCCTGAAAGCTACTAATACAATTACACATTAACATGTTTCAAAAAAATCAGCATTCAAATTAACAATTACTATAAAAACATAATCTATTTGGGTATCCGAAAATTAATTGTCACGTTTATTTACCAGATTTTCCAAAGACCGTCAAAAGGCTGCTCAAGAATGACATTCTCATGTTTCGTACCGCCAGCAGCGTCCTGCACATCTTGCCAATCGCCGGATTATACACGTTCCTGCCCAAATATTTGGAGTCGCAGTTCCGTCTGCCGACTCCGTCTGCGAATATGATTTCAGGTATTTTAAATTTATGTAAACTAGTTATCGTTATTTATGATAATTTCGATGTTCTTTTATCCGAGGCCGGTGAATCGATGGACAATTTAAAATTTGCTCGGTGAAAATGAATTACATGTTGCTCACATGTTAATTCTGCATGCAGAGATTTATTTGGCCTTGGGAATAATAAGACAAATTGCCGTGTTCATTTTTATTTTTCCTTCTATTACTGCTCTTTTGGATTCGTGTTGTATTTATTATAGGAGTTGGCGGCATTCTTGTGATGGGGCTCGGAATCATCATAAGTGGTGTGTTTATATTGCGAGTCAAACCGAACGCACGATTTGTTGCTGCTTGGATTGCATTCACCGCCGTTATTTATGCTCTGGGTATGGTTCGCGAATCTGTATTGGCCATTTTGATTACTTTTTTTACTATTTTAGGAATGGGGATTTTAATGTTCATCGGCTGTCCAATGAACGATTTAGAGGGGTATGTACGAGTAAGTTATTGTTTTATGTCTTAATGTCATATATTTCTATTTAGTCATGGTAAATTTGAGCCTGTTTGCAACGCGACAGTTTGTAGCTGCAACGGCGATAAATTTGCTCCAATTTGTGGACAAGATGGAAGGACGTATTATTCAGCTTGCCACGCCGGCTGCAGGAATTTTACGGAGAGGGATGGGAAAATCGTCGAGTATTCCGACTGCTCGTGCCTGAATGATTTGTACAATAATACGATACTGCTGGACGAACACGGCGCTTTCGGGAATGCCACCATTGGTTATTGCGATGTCCCGTGTAATAATTTCATTTGGTACATCATATTATTTTCCGTGTTTGTTTTTATCCATTCGACTTCGGAAGTTGGCTCGATGCTGCTGATACTGCGGTGCGTGGATCCGAGGGACAAGGCGATGGCACTAGGTTTGATACAATTTGCTATTGGGCTGTTTGGAAACGTTCCTTGCCCGATCGTGTATGGGGCAGTTGTGGATTCGGCGTGTTTGGACTGGAAGCAGGTGCACAACGAGAAGGGCGCCTGCAACTTTTACGATTCCAGTACGTTCAGGATGTTCTATCACGGTAAGCACTAGAAATATATAAGCACTCAGTTGGCTAATCAATTTGGCACAAATGGTACACAAAAAAGTCGATTTTTTCAGTCTTTGAACGGCCGTAGCGGCTAAACGAAGAATCTAAATCGAACGCGAATTTCAAATTTGTGCTCCTCGGGTGCAAGTTGGTCGGATTCGATTAAAATTGGAGATTTTTAATTTTTGACGAAAACTTGAAAATCGATACATTTTTGCTCAAAAATGGGCTTTGAAATGATTTCCTGAAGAAACCTTTAGTTCGATTCGAGATTTCTATACATCACTGGAAAGATCCCTTCAAGACGCTTTAGAAAATGTACTTTCGGAAGAAAGAAGGCCGTGACGCGTCGGCAAAAAAAAAACTCTAAAATGGAAAAAATCGAAAAAATCAACTTCTTTATTAATTATTGTAGACCATTAAAGTATACCTTTTTTCATCAGAAGAACGAGCTAAATCGATTGGCGCTGAAAAATTTCAGCCATTTTAAATAGCAAAAAAGTTGGCAAGTCACCATGAACATTATGGCAAATTTTGAAAAAAGTCGATTTTTCAGACTTTGAACTGCCGTAGCGGCCAAACGAAGAATCAAAATCGAACGCGGATTTCAAATCTATGCTCTACGGGTACAAGTTAGTCGGATTCGATTATAATTGGCGATTTTAATTTTTGACGAAAACGCGAAAATCGATAGAAGGGTCCCCCCTTCTTAATTTTGCTCAAAAATTGGCTTTGAAATGATTTTCTGAAGAAACCTTTAGTTCGATTCGGGGTTTCTATACATCACTCGATAGATCCCTTCAAGACGCTTCAGAAAATGTACTTTCGCAAGAACAAATGTCAATTTGAAGCCCGTGACGCGTCAGCAAAGAAAACTCGAAAATGAAAAAAATCGAAAAAATAAACTCTTTCAATGTAATACTTTTTTCTTCATCAAAAGAACGAGCTAAATCGATTGGGAACTAAATCTGGGAACACGTGCGTGTTTGGGCAGAGGTTATGTGAGCACTGTACAGCTCACTGTGTACTATTCTCCCCTATTCAAAACCTTACCTTTTCCATAATAATTTGAATTTTCAAAAAAATCATTGCCATTACAAATTAATTCATGTTAAAAAACAAAATACAATTAAATTCCGATAGTTGTCACCTGGATTAAAATTAAATTATAAGTAAACAGGCCCGGCCCATCCAGGCCAGGTCAAAATTATACATGGGTAGTCAACGCCTCCTGGAGGATGTCATATCGGGGTTCGTGCAGTGGAGTAAATATTGGAGCAAAAATAGATCTGTATCAGATCAGCAAAAACATCTAATCTCGAAAATTCACAATTCCAACTGTGTTCTGTAGCGCATCTGGTGCATATACGAATAAAAACAACTAATTACGCTTATGTACAAAAAAAAACTGCGCATTATAGGCCCAAATAAAAGAGAGATTGCTAAATTGGTTCTTGATCTATTGCAGGAACAACCGGTGCAATTTTACTATGTGCATTTTTTGTGGACGTCATCGTATGGTATAAGGCTGGTAGCATAAATTTCGTGGACGAGCAGGCGCCTTTGGAAGAGGAGCTTCACGCTATCACGGCGAAAACACGCACTGAAAATTGTGACTAAATTTTTACCATGCGTACGCGGATGAATTTTTTTAGAAAATTATGTTTAAGCAGCTAGATGTTTTATTTTAATGTGTTTGTAAATATTTTTTTATAGATGATTTACAGTACTACTAAATAATGTTACGTAGGTTTTATTTTATCTGCATCACACGTAGGTAATTTAAGCATTTTACTTTAATTGTATATTATTATTGTTATTAGCTGGGAATTTATTTCTAATTTTATGCCTTCTCTGCCTAATTATAGTTAGATCTGATAAAACCGTGCATTGATGATCTGTGATATATTTAAATAGATACCTTCAATACCTTAATGTAAATACCACTTTTATATTTTAACTAAATTTAATACTCTATTTGAAATATTCCTTCAAGTAATTGATTTGGAATACATCAAATAAAAACATTTAACGTTTTTATATGAATTCTCAATGTTTCTTTATTTTTCATGTATATTTTATGTTAGCCGTAGTTACCATTTTCTATGTTGTAAGTTTTTAATGGGGGCTCAATAATTAAAATTGTTTTAATGCCATGTGACTACTCACACCACAATCAACAATTAGCGGCTTCTATGCTTTTAATTGTTTACGTTTTCTCTTCCTCTTATTTAAATCGTGCCATACATTTTTAATTATATGTAAATAATTATTATGGTGCAAATTCTTGTTTTATACTTGTATGTATAAAATTATCCAACGAATTATATATGTAATGGAATTACTAATGTGAAAGAACTGTTAGATATCAAAATTCCACTATTTATAAGAAATATTAATTTTTATATATAAACGACCATTTTATACAATAAAGACAAAAAATACGAACACTTTTTTACCAGGAGTAACTGAAAAAAATCGTATCAGGGTTTACCAACATTGCCAACTACAAACGCAACAGTGGGAATCTTAATTAATTTAAATATGAGATGACAGCAGCTGTTTCTGTTTCCCACTACTTTATGCTCACAACACAATCTATTTCATGCCGTTCCCGATTAATAGTTAACAGTTTTTATAAGAATGTATAATTAGGTGTCACATTATGTGATATTTTGTTAATAAAAGTAATTTTTATGTATTGTGTAAACTAAATAATATATATGAGTATATGTTTTATGTAGCCTTTCTTTCACATCTTTTTGTTGGAGATTCAATTTGTTTTATTTTTACAAATAGCTGTGATGGTTCGCGGGTTTTTTTTCTGCTACCTCAGCCGTACCAGAAAAAAACCCTGCGAACCGTCACTGACAAATACAATTTTTCAGTTCAAGTATTACGGACGGGACCTACAACCTGCTGTTCTACTTCACCTTAATCAATAAATTAACTCTTATTAAGCAGTTGGTGCCGTGATACATGAGGGCGCCAGCTTAAGGGTTTTGCGTTTCACCAGAGCAGCCGTCGAGAAAAATAATATAAACGCACTGATTTTAATTTAATTAGGCCGTCTGCGACCGCCTGTGTGAGCCGCACGTACCATACAATAGGACGGGTCAAATGTTGACCTGCACTAACCTACCACCAGTGCACCTCTCGCATTACGACACGACCCGCCTTGAAGAAATGCCGCTTGGGCCATCAGCGCATCAACAAAAACGCATTATACGATGTAATTATTGTATTTCTAATAAGGATTGAACTGACTGTAATATGAGTTCATTATGAGATCGTAACTAGAAGTAGTACCATGGGCCGTTTTAGTGCGGCCTAGTTACCAGATATTTCGCTAGATTTAATTACAGTATGGACTATTAAATAACTAGAATTAGTACCACGGGCCGTTTTAGTACGACTTAGTTACCAGATATTTCGCTAGTTTTAATTACAGTATGGACTATTAAATAACTAGAATTAGTACCACAGATCGTTTTAGTACCAGATATTTCGCTAGTTTTAATTAAAGTATGGACTATGAAACATAACTAGAATTAGTACCACGGACCATTTTTTTACCAGATTTCGCTAGTTTTAATTAAAGTATGGACCAATTATGTGTCCAAGAAAAATGTGTTGTGTGTTGCATTTATATATACAGCCTATAAGAAACGTAACACCAGTGGGTCGTTTTTAATTAAATTTGCAGAAAAATCAATCAAATATTAATTTACATTACTAGCGTATAAAAATAGATAAAATTCATTCGTTGCTAAAAAAATGTGAATATTATCACAGCTACTTATTCGCGATGCACATTGGCCCCAATTTCCCAGGACATTCCCGGAATCTGTCAATCAGCAAATGTAAAAAAAATTGAGGACTTAAAATGTTCTTAAAATTGATTCAGAACTAAGATTCCATGGAAAGCTGAAAAAACACACTCTTTAAATTTCGGAATAATTCCATGTTAAGGGAAAAGTTTAGAAAAATTGTTTTAATTAACATTTTGCAATTTCAACATTGTAACAATTTGTCACAGTCACCGATATACTAATCTAATTTTTAAACAAATTTTGTTCATACAATTATAAATGAAGAAGCATTATAGTTCTATGGTTAGATAACCATTCTTGTATTTTGCGCTAATTAATGAATGATGTGTTAGTTGAGGAAATATATTTAGGCAGTTCAGATTATTGGAATTGGCTGCAAATGTTGTACTTTGGTATATCGGAATAACCTAAGTAGTTTCATAGAGAAGTTTATTAGGATTGTCAAATAAATTATTTGGGAATTAATTTTCGGCGACTTAAATACAAGCAGATTTTGGCTAATATGATGCAACTGCAATCAAGCGGCTGGAAACATATCAACTTTCATCAGTGACGGCTCGCAGGGTGACTCATGGTACAGCCGAGGTAGCAGAGGTGGTAATACAGATATCTGCGATCACGCCGCCCTCGTCTCTGTAACCAACCCTACCAGCGGCGACTCGTGGATTTCCGTAGGGGAGGCAAAGACAAAGATGCCGCTTGCGCTGCACTCATAGAGGAGGCAAATATTCCGTTGCTGTTTCGGTCAAATTTTCTTCCACTGCCTCACCGACGGACATCCACGAGCTGCCGCTGGACCCTATCTCTGTATAGCTACCTCGGCCGTACCATGAGTCACCCAGCGAGCTGTCACTCATATACGGTTGTATATGGTTGTAGTTCCTTATTGTTTACAGGTTAGTTAACGAAAAGGCCGTGGTCTTGCGATGAATCTTGTTTTAATGCACTGGGAATCAGAGCCCTGCAGAAGCGGGTTTTTGAAAGCCCGGCCCGGCCCGGCCCGATAGTGAAAATTTAAAACCCGGCCCGGCCCGGCCCGCTGAAATGAAAATGTGTTGCGGGCCCGGCCCGTCCCCGAAAAATGTTGAATTAAATAAATAAAATTACTGGACCCTTGTACTCCTTACAATCCTTAAAATACATTTAATGCATGTTAATAAAAATAACCCAATTTATTTTTCACTGCATTTGGTTATTACTTTCCAAACTATAATAAAATTAAATTTATCCAAGCCCGGCCCGGCCCGGCCCGGGTTAAATTATCCATCGGAAAGCCCGGCCCGGCCCGGCCCGGAGTTTGAAAAATACGGCGCGGCCCGGCCCGACGTCGGGCCGGGCCGGGCTTTCCGGGCCGGGCCAAAGCCCGGCCCATGCAGGCCTCTGCTGGGAATATTCTTCAAGGGAAAGTTCAGACTCCAAATAGATATGATATACAACTTGCTTCGCCTGTACATCCATGGAAAATACCCAGGAACACCACCATCACCACGTACCAAGAACTAATTAACCGGCGAGGAAGCGTAAACAAATAATACAGACAATTCGACTTGAGCCAGATGTTCATATTGAGAAACTAACGGATATAAAATCGATGAATGCAACTATCCCAGCACCCAAGGCGAACTACACGCGTTGAAATGAATTCCTTGTTATTTATGGGTTAGTGAACGAAAATGCCGCACCCTTGCCTTGATTTTTGATTTAATGCTCCAGGATTATTGTTTGAAGGAAATATTCCTAAGTATTTAGATGGAATTTTTAATATTGATAGTAGATGATCTGGGTATAATTTTACGAACGTGAATGTACAGTTTTGATTTATTTGTTTGTATTCGCCACTTATCACATCTCACTAGGAGGGCGTTAGAGACTCTTGGAGGAATTTTTGGGCGTTCTGTGTCATTCGCAAGAAGTTATTGCCATGAATCTTGTTTTAATGGACTGGGAATATTGTTCAAGGGAAAGTTCAGACTACAAATAGATATGATATACAACTTGCTTCGCCTGGGTATCCGTGGAGAAATACTCATGAACACCATCACCACATATCAAGAACTTATAAACTTAATATACCTCACTAGGAGAGAGTTAAGGGAGTCTTTGAGGAATTTTTGGGCGTTCTGTGTCATTCGCAAGAAGTAGAGAATATTTTGAAGGGTCTGGATTAATCATATCCCTGCATAATAATTTATACGGGCGTGGAAAGAGAGAGAGAGGAGCCTTGGGGGACACCCTATTGTAATGAAATCAGAAGATAAATTAGAAACAACCTTGCTAAATAAATTAGAAACAACCTTACTTGTTGTAGAAAGCATTAAATAAATTCAATACAACGAAATGTAGCCTGAATATATGAATATTCAACCTGTTCGTAACTCTTCAAGCAAAAGAATTTGCGAGGTTGTATTGTATAAGAATTACAAGGTGATGGAGTAGCTTCAAGAAACAACCTGTGGCGGCTCGTGGATTTCCATAGGTGAGGCAAAGATGCCGCTCGTGCTGCACTACTTACTCTAATAGAGGAAGCAAATATTCCATTGCTTTTTCGGTCAAATTTTCTTCCGTTGCCTCACCGCCGCTAGAAACAACATTTGTAGAAAATACTTTGGTGGCAAATAGTTGAATGCCTTTTGGAAAGGGCAGCTGTTTATTGCTGTCTAGATATTTGGTTTCAATATTGAATGCGGGTATAGTTAGTTAATATCTTAGGAGGAATCAACATCTACATTTTCTACAATTATATTAACGAGGCAGAATAATTTGGTTTAGTGGATAAATTTGTGAATACATTAGCGTATGTGAACCGAGGGATAGAAACAATGACGGAGATTACGTCCTTGACGCGAAATAAGATTCACACAACGTGAAGATGTGATTTGATAAAAAGGTCAATTCGAAATGTATGAAAGGGTATACATAATCAGACAGTTTACAAAAGAAATACGTCAGTTGGGCCGAGATCAGCTCAGATCCTAAAATTTGAGTAATGGGTTCGCTCATTAGTAAATGAAAAAAGAAAAATCACTAATTTTATTACAATGTCTATACGTATTTTTAATTATCATTGATATCTATGAAAAAAAAATTATAATAATTTATTGATTCGAGGCCGCGGGGGCCTACTGGGTAGAGGTTTCGCCTCGGGGCCCAGTTGATGCGGGTTCGAATCGTAATTTTGTTTTCATGGTTATACCGGGTGTGTATAAATTGGCGGATAATCTACACGTGGCAATTCTGAATAGAAAATGTCGATGCAAAAATTTTGTGTCATGCTTCATAGGCCATCAGAAGCCATTTAACCTCCCGGGCCGGGCGCCAAGTCTGTGCGCGAATAAACGTTCGTCAATTGTTTTTTCGAGTTGTCTAACCGAGTACCTTAATAATTTCTTTTTTAGTTCACGTTTGGAAAGCGAAGAGTTTGTACGATGTTTTAGTTATTTGAAATTAAAAAATTAATTTTATGAAGGAGATTGTTTTTTTGCTTGGGTCTCTGAGACCCAACGCCCGCTACGGAAGGTTAAAGACATGTACATTTGGCCAAGAGCGCACCCAGGGTGGTGGCAATCGGGCTTGAGCACCCACCGCCCCTCCCCAAAAGATTTCTATACCGAGCGTTAACCACCAAACCTGGCTATAACAAAAAAAAGAAAAAAAAACACGCCTTTATTGGCATGTAATCTTACATATTTATTTATATTATACTTTTCCTCATCTCCCCCTTCTTTCCCCTTCCTATAACAAAATAGTGCTTTTTAGAATTTTTATTAATTGTAATGCCATTGCTACGTTACACTATTATTTATGAAAAATTCTCTTCAGTCTACACATATATTCGTGTGTGAGTTATTATATGCATGATACACATTTTTAAACCAAAATACGTAAAGTTCAAGTTAAATATGTCGAATCAACGATGTATAACAGTTAAGGTTTTATCGTATTTATTTAAAGTTATGAACGTGGAAAAAAATTTGTATAAAACTCGAGAGTAAAGCAACTTGTTTTCACTTGCAGGAATTGCCGCAATCTTTCCTGCTCGTGAAAAAAAGTATTACTTGACTCACTTGTTGAATAAATAACTATTTTTTATCTTTTTTTTATTTTAACGAAGCACCCTCTGACATAGTTTCTTTTAATTTAAAAAAAAACAACATTTTCTATACACATTGCGATTGCTTTTGGACGCTGAATGAGTTAAATTAATAACCTATTGTGTATTACCGCCTTTTTATGCCAAGGGACATAGACCTCCGCACCATAGAACCCATTGGATTTTAGCATCTACCTGTTTGTGTCTGGTGGATCCGTAGGTAATAATTTTCGGGTTTAACAGTCGCGTAAAAATCAGATGACTTACCGTCAGACCCCGAAAGGCAATAACACGAGCACACATTTAAATAAATCATTTCAAAAACTTTTGATATTTTATTAAACTTAAAAAATTACATGCTTATTATTATATAAATGTGTAAAAGAACACCTAGCGATTTAAGGTATAATGCCCATGAGATTTGTAGTTTACCTTAATTAATCGTAAATTACTGTTCGAAGTTTTGATGAGAATTTCTCCTTTTGGGGGCGCCACCACTTCTTAAGAGCATGCTGAGGTAAGGGTCTCCATAAGCGGTGGCGTGGCTGCTGGCTACTCCACCTTTCCCGGTGCTAAAGCTGTTGGCAATTGCAGTTGCGGAACCTGGTAGCCCACCCTCGAAATCCCCGGAACGGGAAGAGGCGCCGCGAGAGCCAAATATTATGGGGAAGAACGCGTTGTAGCCGGGAAATCCCTTGCGTCCGGATTGTAACGGCCAGCTTGCAGAATCGTCGTCCTCCTCGTCATCGTCCCCCTTTTCAGCTTTCGTTGGCCTGGGTGCCCTACTTGGCTTCAATTTGCGGGTCGGTTCGCGTCTCGGGGTCAACGTTGTCGGAATTTCGAGTTCCTCGTCCACGATGGCTGTATCACTCGTCTCCTCCGTGAGCTCGGGTTTAAATTCATGCTTAATTTCCTCATCTTCCTCTTCCTCCGCTGGAACGATGTACGGAGGGTAATCATTGCCAGCGAACGAGTTGGTGGCTACAGCATCCCTGGTCGCGAAAGCGGACATGGAACTCTGTGGTTGGTAATTTGGCTGACCGTAGAACCCACTGAACATCATCGCCTGGTGAGGGTATGATCTCCTAGGTCTGTAGTCTATAATTTTTAAAATTTAATAAATTAACCAAGATTAAAACTTTTAACTCACCTCTGGGTGGGTACGCTGAGGAGTTTGTAATCCCAGAAAGGAAATAGCACAGGCACAAAATTAAAATCTTCATTGTGTATGTGAGTATTTTGTGTGTAACTCGAGTGGATATTGCAACTTTACTGAAGTACCCGTAATCAAATGATGTTTTATATTGCGAAACCGAACCCCCACCCATAAACCACCCTAGTACACACCCAATGAGGATGTTCTCATTGATAATAAAAATTCATTCCGTGTTTCACATTCATGTAAAATAAGAGTGCCAGACTGATTTTTAACGTTATCCGTGCGATGTGATTTGTTTGGATAAGGCGGAACTCATTGATATGACTATACCGTATATTTTCATATGTAATGCGCCAATGTGCGGATAGAAGCATACGCAACGTCCCTGCAATTCATTTCTTCTCGGAATTTAGACATCGCTTAACAATTGTAAGCACAACTGGACTTCTTGCAATAATAAAATATACATTTATACTACTACGTGATGCAGCTCACGCTTAGAAGAACACAATGGATTTTTGCTCTACAATATTTATATTCATTTCTGGCGTTTATTTTTTTTCCAAAATTAATATACATACATAAAATTATTCAGCAGTATAAGTCACGTATAAATAATATACTATTGTTAAGGGAAGGGTTCGTGGCCGCATTAAAATACGTTTTCTTCAACAACACTGAGAATATTTCTTCAACAACACTGAGAATATTATCAAATCCTCCAGATTGTACATAAAGCGTTATGAATTTATCGTACTTGCATTTGCTTGGTTTTGGCTGCATAAAATTTGTGCAAAAATCATATCCATTTAGTCTGGCCCCAATTAAAAATGGTAACGTAAAGTACGTAAAAATACAATACTTCTTATATTTTTCTTTTGCGAATGAAACTTATTAATTTTATAATGTAGAGTAAATCAACAATATGGAATGATTTTTGCTGAAATATTTGCTTCAATTTTCGGCGGAGAGTGTATCTTTGTCTATAAAACGTCGCATTTTCCTTTTTCTTATAAACGAACAAATACATTAGATCACTTAGTACTTATTATTATTCAGTAATTTAGGAAGAAAATTCGGTCGTTTACGTTAACAATGATACCATTCCCTTGATTTAAGTTGTAATACGCCACTATAGAAACAATTGAGCGTCCATAATCAACATTTTATAAATGTATGCGAAGAATGTCCCGTGCAAGCCGAATCGACACTCGCTGCCGAAATTTATGCATATTGGGCATTTTGTATTCTAATTTAATTTTTTGTTTTAAATGCACGTATAATTATTACGGCGTAGTGACGAATGCCAATTTTATGACTTTGTTTTGTAGTCCTCGCACTTGGTTTAGAACAGGGCAGGACTCTTGAATTTTCGCAAAATTAACATTAATAAACCGTTCTGTTTATTATTTCGGGTTGAATGGCATCATCCTCGTCCAGGCAAAACGTTTTAAAATTCCTTGTAGACGGCGAGGTTCTCTTAAACTGGACGTTCCAGTAATTAAAATGAAAATGTAAATAAACATTATGCCTTAAGCCGCATATTATCTTCAATAAAAACGCAACCAGACGTCAATTAGCGGAACCCATTGACGCGCGCTTTGCCTTTCAAAGTGAGAATGTTTATTGAATTATACTGGCATTAACTAGGCCAAATGAAAGGGAAGGGAAAAATGATAGATTCCGAAATGATGATTATTCCGTCGCGCGATATTTATAAAAGATATAAAAATGGGACAAATTGGGCGATTTAAAATTTGCAGGCCGCGTGCAATATATAAAAGGATCGCGCGTGCATCAGCGGAATAATGATCAGTCCACTTCAATGATATTGTCCGAAAATAAATTTCGTCTTCGCACCGTACACATACTTGAATTATGTAAATGTTGCATAATAAAGTTTAAACTGACAAGTGATTCATTTCGGATTCTGCACTTGGTGTTAATAATAGCTAAGCATAATGCTTTTATGAATATCACATTTTTATTATAATTCACGCGAGGAAAGCCTTGAATCGTGATTTACGACCGTTAATTTCGAATTACTTAACTATTCCAATTACATATCTGCATGTTTCTATTTTAAAAATCGATGGCCAAAATAACCATGTTACAATCCATTTATTACTTTTTGCTTTGTAATTAGTATAGTGCAAATGCTGGAATTTTATTTAGTTCTAAACTGTCCTCATTCCCAGTCTACACAATCCAAAATTAATAATAATATAATAATAATAGATATTTATTTCCCAAGTCACATGAACTTGACAAAGGTTTTTGTATTTTTTTTTTGTGAAATAGGGGTTTCCCGTTTGTAAATAAATAAATAAATAAAATAAAAACAGACATATATCCAATTACAGGGAAATGTAACATTTCAAGAGACATTAATTAACAAAAATTAAATTAAGATAATATATAAAAAAAAATATAACTAAAATATACATATTCTAAATGAACAAATTTGACAAGATTTTATGTCCTCCCATACACTATGAAATAAGGGCGCGGCATTTTTGTGCACTTGAAAACCTGGGCATCACAAGGAAAATAGCAGTGTACGTCTAGAAATCGATATACCGTCCTTTGCTTGATAGGTTCCATCCTATCCACGCCACCTTCAAAGTTGGCGAAAGATCCGCACTCCGATCACTTACAAAAATCAGAGATCCATAACCTCCACGAAACTAAAATAATTGTTAACAATGAACGCATATTAGCAATAGCTGTGAAATTCTCCAAAAATCCTCCAATTACACAAATTCCAAGGAATAAAACTTAAATCTTTATTCGAGAGGCTAATGTTTTATAAATATTTATTTTTGTCCAAGTAATTGACTTATTAACAGCGGCGACTAGTAGATGTTCGGCGAGGAAGGAGAACATTTGAGCGAAACCCCAGGTGTATATTTGTTTCCTCTATGAGAGTGAGTAGTGCTGAACGAACGGCACTGCACATTTATTAACAGACCAATACACTGGTGGACAAAGAAACACTTGAAATTCGTGAAATTTCGCCATAACTCGGCGTATTTTCAATCGATTGTGATGAATCTTGAGGGCGAAAAACTTTGAAGTGTCTTTTTTAAAGTCATGCATGCATACTTAAGCGTAATCCCTTCTGCTTTCCTCAAGCACCCCTTTCAAGCCGTGAAAAAATGTTTTTTCAGGTAACTATGTCCAAATTTGACGATGTGTATGGAGTTGGAAAAAAATTGTTGACTCGATCCACCATAAAGACATTAAAATTTGATCAGGGAATTTTGCAGGACTCAAAGAACGAAGTTCCTACGACGATTTGACACCAACTTATGGGTGCATTTTGAGGTTTTTTGCACATGACTCAGCGACTTTTCAACCAAATTGGATGATTCTTTCGGGAAAAAATCCCATTTTGGCTCTACTCAAATTTGGATGAACCCTTCAACCCCCGAACATAAAACACGTTTTTGGGATAAAAAACGTCCAACTTTGGCAACGTGTACCGAGTTAGAAAACATGTGTCGACTCGATCCACCAAATGGGCATTGAAATGTGTTCAATTACCTGTGCAGGACTCAAAAAACGAAGTCTCTACGACGATTTTGGCAGTTATGGGTGTTTGAAAAAAGGTGCATTTTGTGGTTTTTTGACTCATACGTCCGAAGTTTTTCGACGAAATTATTTTCGTTTTCGCAAATGAAATTTTCTTTGCATGTTCTTTGAGGTATGCACGAAAATTGTTGTTTGCGCGAAATCATGAATATCCCATTTTGTACCTTAAAAATGCACTTTTTTCAAACACCCATAACGTCGTAGGAATTTCGTTGTTCGACTCCTGCATAGGGAATTGATCACATTTTAATGCCTTTATGGTGTATCAACTCCGTACACTTTTTTGTTTGTTTTTGGCTTTGGTAATCAAATCATTAGCCATCCGAGAGGTACTGAAAATAACTAAGTCTAAGTTCACATTCATTCCGAGGATTAAACGGGGTCACAAAGTCTTCACGCCTAGGGGCTCGTCAAGGCATTAACTCCGTACACATCGTCAAAGTTCGACATTTTTTTTCACAGGAGTGCTAGAGGGGGCGGAAGGGGTTGCGCGTAAGGTAGCATGCATGACTTTAAAGAAGACACTTCAAAGTTTTTCGCCCTCAAAAATTCATCAAAATCGATTGAAAATACGCCGAGTTATGGTCGAATGAACTGTTTCATTTTTTTCCATCAATTTATTAAATCGCCGCAACATAATGACTTACCATAATTATTATCAATAACATTATTGACATTAGAATTAATATAATTAATGATCTACCGTTTAAGCATCCTTTGTCTCATCCGTGTTATTACGATTAATCGTTGTTTATTCAAACGGCCATTTGTAAATTGTATGCAATTCATTCCGAGCTGTCAGGTATTGTGTACATAAATCAATCAATGTGCGAATTAGAATAAGCCATTTGTAATTTATATGAAAAAGCAATGAATCACTGTTATATTTCATTGGGTTTTAACACCTGAGTCTTTGTATTTAAATATATTCGTACCCGTGTGCGCATGTTGGAATTTAATTTTCTATTTTATTGACAAAGCTAGATCATAAAATACCAATTATACTGCCGGACAAAAGAGCCAGGTGAGTACGAAAATTAATTTTTTTCACATACGCGGCCTTACTTGCACGTCTGCACAAATTTACAATGGCAACAAATTTTGGCTGGTACGTGTGGGAAATTATAATTGTCTTATCAAAAAAATCGGAGTTCACTGTACTAATAATAATATTCGGGGTATAAAAAAAGAGTTTATTTATAATTAAATTTTAACATGTTAATCATTTTCACACACATCAATATCTGTTAGTGCAGGGACATTCGTTGTAAACCCATTATTTCGGTGTCGTAGCCTCCGCTGCACTTTTATTTCTCCCCTGCCGTGTTGCATCATTCTTCCTTCTAACTGTTAGAGAAGATTCCACGACAATTTCATCGAAGGCGGGTCCAAACGCAGCTTAAATCAAACGAAACAAACGCCATATGTTACCACAATTAATTAATCGCTCTTTCACCGAAATCATACGCTTTTAATATTCATTTATGCAGGTTGTATTAAAATTCGACTTACATTGTGCTTCTTTTGGCGAATCCTTGTTGTCGGCGGGTGCACAGGCACTTAAAGCAAGTATGGTTAAAAGTACAATGAAAACAACTAAATTCCTCTTCATAACTGCAGTTTCTGCGGGCGAGCTGTGAAAGAACTGACTGGTCCCAACTAAACTCGTATTTCTGCTTATCCTCGGTCGACCTCGAGTTTATCTTCTAACCGCAATATTCAAAAGTCAATAAAAATGACCGTCCGCCAATATTAAAGGAACAGAATTCGTTTACGGATTTATTTCAAAATACTTTCAACTGTACAGGCACTTAATGACTACTTTCCAGATTTCGAACTGGTATTAGATTGGCTCTTGGAGAATGTCGCTTGCAGTGGACCAAAATTAATAGTGGCACTTTCACTTTGCGCATGGCTATTGGTTTGACCGAAACCAGGCCTTCCGGAGTTAGATGAAGAAGACGACGCGGACGCCGAGGATGAGCTGTGTCCGAAGCCGCCGTTGCCAAAGTGGTTTGAGGAAGCCGACGCCGAGCTCTGGGAGTTCGAAAAATTTGGTTTTCCATAGCCATGGCCCGGGGTTGCTGGTGGACGTCCGTGAACGTGAGGTAATTGTGAAAAACCCCCATTTCCTTGGAAATGTGGGGGAGGTAAATGTCCTGGAATTCTGTATCCATTGTACCCACCATAATCTCTCAATGGTGGATATGGTGACCTGATAACCCTCACTAATCAAAAATTAATTATATTTAATAAATTGGATAATGTTTAGTGTTTTATTTAATAAACTGTGCTGAATTAAATAAATTGTCGCTCTGTATCGGTTTAAAAATGTAAACAAAATGCACTAGTGGCTGAATGGTCAAACCTATGCCAAAAAAAACAAACAAAAAAAAATGTACTACTGCGAACCTTTTTTTACATTTACAGTGTTTTTATTCTATTATTCTAGCATTGGTAGTGGTTGTATTTTTTAGGCTTGGCACAACCACAACCACGATTAATAATTGTAACAAATATTATATAACGTGAGAAGACAGCTATAAAAATTCTTGACTTAAGTTTCGACGCGTTACCATCAATATCAAGTACTTTATTAGTTTCATTATTTATTCCTTGTGTAACTTGCTTAAATTATTGGTAAAAATTAATACATAAACAATATTGAGAAAACAAATACGTTTGACCACAAACCGACAAAATGTAAAATTATGTTAAATGTTCTTCCACTCTGATTCATGTGTCCTCTCTTTCACTACGCCATGGCTAAATCCAATTTCGGAATAACTATAAGTGACATGCGAGTGCATATCCAGCATGCTAATATTCTAACTTTATTTTTCGGCCTCGCAAGCTTAGTTTCCGAATATTTTCCAAAAATTAAGCATCCTAACCGAATTATGTAAAATAATTACAGGACAAAAACATATTTCTCCAGTCAAAAAAATTACAATTAAATTTATTACTTTCTCCGTTACGAGAAAGTATTGTGATCGTGAAAATTTTTTTTACGGAAATATCCGTTTTGGGGTCCCTAAATGCCATTTCAACAATTTCTGGAGAAAAAAATGTGTCTGTGCGCGCTGTATCTCAAAAACTAATACAGCAGTAAACATGAAACTTTGCACATAAGCCTTATTTGATAATCTGAAGAACTGAAAAGCTTTTGGTAAAATTTTATACGCCGGAAGTGCGTGTTTACCTTAACCGTTTTTTTTGTTTTTTCCAATAATTCGTAATATTTTTATTACGAAAATATTCAAATAAATATTGAAGACAACTAAAAAATTAACATCTTTTGTTTAAAAATATTTTTCATAAAATCATTTATATTCGAGAAAAAAAAATATTATTTTTATTATTAATTATGAAACGATTATAGTTACAGCAAATTTACATAAATAATAATTGTAGAGAATGCCAAAATAAACAACTTATAAAGATTTTTTTTTCGAATTTTTTTTGGTTTTTGAGTAAACTGTCTATTAGAATTTAAAGTAAAATTTGTCATTTTCATCTTTCATAATTTTAACGTTTTAAATGTCAGTTTCATCCGATTCTGTAAAACGCTCGATGCACATTTAAAATACGATTTAATTTTTTTTTTAAAACCTATAGAGACCATTTTATAAACTTATAACCAATTATCATTTTTAATAAATTAAAAAAGAAATACAGGATATTAAAGTTAAGACAATTATAGGCACCTTTAAGATCAACAAAAAAACAAGGATAATAGTTGTTTTTAGAAAAGAACATTCGTACCACACTATTTAAAGATTTACAAGACTATATGATTGTACATTGTAGAGATCTCTCTAATTACTATCAAAAACATATATTTACCTTTACTAACAACCCCATAATCCACCGGAAGGGCCAAGTTATATCCTATAAGGCTTAACGCAAAATAGCACTGCAAAATAGTATCCATTTCACACACTCAAAATGTAATACCTTTAAAGTACGGTTTAAAATACCTTTTATACAATAAATAAACATCCCCACCGTGATGCGTTCTTGAAAATCATTTAACTTAAGCAAACACGGAGTGCGTCATGCCGAAATAAAATTTCATGTTGAGCATATGTTGTCATTTTTTTCTTTGCAGATGTAAATTTGTTCGACAAACACTAGGTAATTGGTGTTCTGGGAACGGATTGAAATTCATGTACTATTTGTAAAAGAAGTGATTTTTTGTTTTAAATAATGTTTACTTTACATAAACGTGTTTATACACTGGAGAAGCACTTGAGAGCAACATCTCCGTAAACCATTATACAAGTGTGAGTACTACCATATTTGTTACAAAAACATTTCATTATAAGACGGGTGCAATTTTTAGATAACACAACTCAGTATAGTATTTTTCATTATAATTGTTATAAATTGCATACGTGTGCTTGGTTTATTCGTTTGTTTAAAAATAGAAATATTATCGTTCAATTAATGACCCATAACACATTTGTAATTCAAGTTTAAAACAATTTTGCTGATTATTTATATTCTTTCAATAAAAATAGTAGATAATATTGAATTATATTTCGAGTACATACGCAATCTGTAAAATTACACACATCTTCATACTCCGAAATCATTTTCTAAAAGTAACAGTCGAACAATACTAATTTATAGTACCGGAATAATTAAAGCAATTTCACCTTGCTCATACTCATTAATATGTTTGACCTATGATCAAGAAAAGATACCTCAATTTTATTTTGCTATGTACTCGTGGTTCTGCGGTGAGGCAACGGAAGAAAATTTGACCGAAATTCCACTAGTAATCAGTAGTTTTGAACGCTGCCGTTCGATAAACACTTTTTGGAGAGAAAATTCCAAAGTTCAATTTTAAAGGTAAGCCGGTTTCATATTGTTTCCGCTTGAACGACACAGGAAGAAATAACGATCACTAAAAACTAGATTTATATTTCTTCCAAATATACATTTTTGGTATTGACCACAGTTCACGGTCACAACTTTCCATTTGGAGTTTCTAAGAAATGCATTTCAGAGAACACTGATTGTCTAAAATAACATAACTCGTCATAAGTAGTCGAGCCGCAAACGGATACTTCCTCGAAACTGACTATTAAATCGTGAGTGACAATCCTGCAAGGATATCTTGATACATAATGTTATAATAATTAATGACATTTAAAAGTAAACTATTCACATAACTAGAATATTTCTTTGAAATTACGCCATGTTTTCACATTAATTTTATAGTATTTACATGTGGCGCGTTTGCAAAGAAAACTCGAAAATAGAAAAAATCGAAAAAATCAACTCTTTTAATAATCATCGTAGACCTCTATGTAATACCTCTTTTTTCATCAGAAGAACGAGATAAAACGATTGGCGTTAAATAATTTCACCCAGAAAAAAATGCAAAAAAGTTAGCATGTCACCATGAACTTTACGGAAGATTTTGAAAAAAGTCGATTTTTTCAAACTTTGAACGGCTGTAGCAGCCGAACGAAGAATCCAATTTGAACGCGGTTTTAAATTCTGTGGTCCTTGAGCGCATATGAGTCGGATTAGACCAAAATTGGCGATTTTTTATTTTTGACGAAAACCTGAAATTCTATCCAAGGGTCCCCCCTTCTTACTTTTGCTCAAAAATTGCACTAAAAATGATTTCCTGGAAAAACCACTGGTTCGAATCAGGGTTTCTATACATCACTGGAAAGATCCCTCCAAGACGCTTCAGAAAATGTACTTTCGCAAGAACAAATGTCAATTTGAAGCCCGTGATGCGTCAGCAAAGAAAACTCGAAAATAGAAAAAATCGAAAAAATCAACTTTTTTAATTATCATCGTAGACCTTTATGTAGTACCTTTTTTTTCATCAGAAGAACGAGATAAATCGATTGGCGTTAAAAAATTTCATCCAGAAAAAAATACAAAAAAGTTAGCATGTCACCATGAACTCTACGGAAAATTTTGAAAAACGTCGATTTTTTCAAACTTTGAACGGCTGTAGCAGCCGAACGAAGAATCCAATTTGAACGCGGTTTTAAATTCTGTGGTCCTTGAGCGCATATGAGGCGGATTAGACCAAAATTGGCGATTTTTTATTTTTGACGAAAACCTGAAATTCTATCCAAGGGTCCCTCCTTCTTACTTTTGCTCAAAAATTGCACTAAAAATGATTTCCTGGCAAAACCACTGGTTCGAATCAGGGTTTCTTTACATCACTGGAAAGATCTCATTAAGACGCTTCAGAAAATGTACTTTCGCAAGAACATATGTCAATTTGAAGCCCGTGATGCGTCAGCAAAGAAAACTCGAAAATGGAAAAAATCGAAAAAATCCACTTTCTTAATAATCATCGTTGACCTTTATGTAATACCTTTTTTTCATCAGAAGAACGAGATAAATCGATTGGCGTTAAAAAATTTCATCCAGAAAAAACTGCAAAAAAGTTAGCATGTCACCATGAACTTTACGGAAGATTTTGAAAAAAGTCGATTTTTTCAAACTTTGAACGGCTGTAGCAGCCGAACGAAGAATCCAATTTGAACGCGGTTTTAAATTCTAAGGTCCTTCAGCGCATATGAGTCGGATTAGACCAAAATTGGCGATTTTTTATTTTTGACGAAAACCTGAAATTCTATCCAAG
This sequence comes from Ocypus olens, assembly GCA_910593695.2. Taxonomy (NCBI): domain Eukaryota; kingdom Metazoa; phylum Arthropoda; class Insecta; order Coleoptera; family Staphylinidae; genus Ocypus; species Ocypus olens. Next base: position 2,016,956 of record OU343057.1, on the reverse strand, counting down.
GGTCCCCCCTTCTTACTTTTGCTCAAAAATTGCACTAAAACTGATTTCCTGGAAAAACCACTGGTTCGAATCAGGGTTTCTATACATCACTGGAAAGATCCCTTCAAGACGCTTCAGAAAATGTACTTTCGCAAGAACAAATGTCAATTTGAAGCCCGTGATGCGTCAGCAAAGAAAACTCGAAAATGGAAAAAATCGAAAAAATCAACTTTCTTAATAATCATCGTTGACCTTTATGTAATACCTTTTTTTTCATCAGAAGAACGAGATAAAACGATTGGCGTTAAAAAATTTCATCCAGAAAAAAATGCAGAAAAGTTAGCATGTCACCATGAACTTTACGGAAGATTTTGAAAAAAGTCGACTTTTTCAAACTTTGAACGGCTGTAGCAGCCGAACGAAGAATCCAATTTGAACGCGGTTTTAAATTCTAAGGTCCTTCAGCGCATATGAGTCGGATTAGACCAAAATTGGCGATTTTTTATTTTTGACGAAAACCTGAAATTCTATCCAAGGGTCCCCCCTTCTTACTTTTGCTCAAAAATTGCACTAAAAAGATTTCCTGGAAAAACCACTGGTTCGAATCAGGGTTTCTTTACATCACTGGAAAGATCTCATTAAGACGCTTCAGAAAATGTACTTTCGCAAGAACAAATGTCACTTTAAAGCCCGTGACGCGTCAGCAAAGAAAACTCGAAAATGGAAAATATCGAAAAAATCAACGCCTTTAATAATCATCGTAGACCCTTATGTAAAACAAGAGAAATCGAAATTTCAGTTTTCTTAAATAGCAAAAAGTTGACAAGTCACTTTTACTTATTTTATTTATATAATTTAATATACGATGTGGCATTAGCTAGCAAATTTGTTTTTAGTCTTTGTAATACTTCATTTGCAGAGTTACGAACAGGTTGAAATTTATATATTAAGGCTACTTTTTGTCTTTATTTAATTGATTTTATTACAATAAATATGAAAGCAAGGACGCCTATTGATTCGGCGAGGTCGAACGACGAATGGTCTTTTAATGATTTTAAAATTTTAATAGAAATCGATGTTTTGTACAACAATAGGAAGTTAATAAGATTTGCAAATAATGCGGGATTGGTGATAGAATATCAACTAGTTTGTTATGAAAAACCGTTGGATTATTTATTGCGATGTGTTGCTTCTGAATTTAAAAATTTATTATTTTACATATGATTGTTGCTGACAATCAACTCATACATGTTTATATGTATATGTATACATATTATTTCAATTAAAGAGATAGAGTGCGAGAACATGGCATAAAGTGAAATCAAGACGGCATTGTTCTTTGCGAAATCCGGGAATTTTTTCGTCGTATCTGTTTGAAACGAAGCCAGAACATTGGTTTTAGAAGTAATCGCAGTATTCGCAAGAAAATGATTTTTGATTTCAGGGAAATAATTTACATTTACTTAGTCATTGATGGTATGTCTAGATATTTTCATCAGACCGAGTAAATGTATGCAAATCTTTGTGCAGGCTTGTTTTGAATGGATCTTTCGAAGAATGCCAATAGAGGGTCAATACCAGCCAAAAGTCTGTTTTTTTAGGTTTTAAATGAATTGTTACATTCTTGTGTACATAATGGCCGAATTAATTTTTATGGGTTTTCCATACATCAGATAAAAAATTTCACCACCTTGGTGTGTTTTTTGATGTGGTTATAGGTACAAACATTTTATAAAAATTTCACAAAGGCCTTATCCATTTAAGTAGATGTAGCGGCCACTATGCATAATAATTATATATGTAACTCGCCAAAAATATATTATGAATATTCAGGTTTTATTACAGCCCGGGCAATGCCTTATTCAATGACCCTGTCCGTTCTTTGTGACCCTAAAACCACCAAAGTGGGATGGCCAAAATGTTTCCCTGTAACAATAGTCAACGACCTCGCATTGTTTACATTTTAGACGCATTAAGGTACAAATATATTTCTTTGCGGTACCCGAAATTTATAACATATCTCGTTCTGCAAATAGATCAGAATAAAAAAAAACTTTGTATCCTTTATCCAAGTAATTAAGCGATTAACGTTTTATGTCTCGCTGGGGTACGGAGTTACTGGACTAAGATATTCCAATGGTATTGCGATTATTTTAATTAATTTTATTGTGATAGCATCATAATTTATTCTGTACGTTAATTTAAATTCTTTTTTCCACTCGCATAAATAGGTACGAAGAAAGTACAGTGACGCCTTTGGGCTTCCCTGCATACAATTAGCTAAGGTTGGTGATCCTGTCTGTCTATGTGCAGGCGTGTCGGTTATTCCCTATCCGTGCGAAAAATGTGAGAATAATAGAACATGGCTTTTGCATTTTACTGCATTGACTACGTTAGTATATAATTATATTTAACGCTAATAACGAATATTTTAATTAATAAAAATAATTATGGCGTTCTTACAAGTAAATAAGATAAATAAAAATTGAACCAATTTGAACCATTTATTTTTCAAAGATACGGGTGATCGTTTTTTTTTCACCAAGTCCATGCTCAAACGGACAATGAGATTGTAGGCGTTAGTCAATGCTTTGGATGAGGGTAAAGTTGATAGTAAGTCCCAGCACACAAATTTAGTGGCCATAAAATACTATTATTATTACACATTGTCTTTCTTTAATTAAAATATTTCTTAAATGGTTTTCGATTTAACACGAAACGTGATACATGCAAACTTTCAATCATGTTAATTCATAACAAGCGCATCAATTTCTAAATGAGAAAGTCCATAACTGTAGCACAAAAATAATCAGAAATGTAACTCGTGTACAATTTAGGTTGCCTATCAGTGTAAAACGAGCGTGTTAAAAACAAAATACAGGCTTCACAATCAAACCGATATGTTAATAAGGGCTAATCATTCTTGTCGCTGCCTTCTCATCTAAATAAGAAATAAATGTCATAATTTCTTAATGCATAAAAAAAATAAAACGTACGTGCAAAATTGCACGCACGTAATTATTTTTTCACAGTTGGCAATCGAGAAACTTGCGTTGAAACTTCATTCTAGTCTGTAAAATTGTAGTTGCGGTCAACACGTAATGCCAGTGTTATGCAAATTCGTCTGTGATTTAGTTTTTATTTGATGTAAATTAATTTCCAACTTATTAATTGCCTTAGAGGAAAGGAATGGAAGATCCGCACTTCAATCATCGAGCCAGAAAACGTATAAAAGAAGTCAAACAAAAAGCACGGCCAGGTATGTGTGCTGCATCATTCATAACCTATAAACCGCACTTGTTTGAATCCAATAAACATTGATATATATGTTTTAAGACTCCAAGAATGTTATTATTTCATGTAAATTACGGATTCTATGGGGTTTTTGGGTTGTAATAGTCTTAATCAATACTTAATCAACTTGTTGACAATCCTGATACTGCACATGGGTTTTCATTGTTATCTTTAAGTAATGTGCCCCCTGTGTCAAGTGGGTGATTTGTAAATACTGTATCTTTTGTAATGGTGTGTTTAATGGCTTGCATGATTTCGTGTCAAGGATGTTAGCTCTCTTGGTTAAAATATATGGGTGGGGATTTTTGTGATTGATATTTCATAAGGTTAATTCATTGCTTATTTCATAAGATTAATTACTTGTTTTATTGCTTTTAGGAATAACTGCAGAGAAGAGTTTTATTAGAAATCATGTTTTTGAAATTGTATCACATGAAGATGACATGATAATGTCCACAATAGGATTAGATAAATTACAGAATAGCAGAGTTGAAGGGACTCATTTCAATTAATTTCTCATCATTCATTCCAAATTATAGTAATAAATAAAATTTTAACAAAATGTAAATGTTTTTTAATAACTTGATTGAAACAGTCATTGTTACATGACATAACCTCAAATTTGTAAAAGCCATTATTATTATTCAAACATTGTTTCATTATGAGGAATTGGTGTACTAAAATGAAGATCAAATATGACACATGAGTTTATTATCTGAATGTGAAGTGAGTCAGTTTTACATTGCAGTTGACTCATTATTTTGATAACATAATGCATACCATTTATTATTATATGCGGATTGTTGAAACATCAAATATTCAATTAAGATAAAGGGGTATACCTTGGGTTAAAGAATGGAGGCAAGCTTTTCCAGGGAAACTAGGCCCCTGTAATAAATGAACATTTTGGTAAAAGAGAGTTTTTTGCCAATTTAATTAAATTAATAAGTGTAATTAAATTTATCACAAACACTCATTAAAATCCTGCAGTTGTTTGCTAACTGAGCAGTCTATTTTTAAATACCTTGTTTGACAACAAATCCACGTATGTAGCCTAGAATTTCTTCAAATTCCTTCAATCCTACAGAAATTTTTGGTTCATCAGTATTGCCTTTTTCTATTGAATCTACTGTCCTGACAACTGCAGCTATACCTAGTCTTTTGTTGCATTCAAATGCTACAGTTGCTAAATATCAATAATTTTTTGTAAGCACAATTTTATATGGATATTTCCTTTTGTCGTTGTGGTTAAGTCAGTCAAAGTAGCTAGTCCGCCATTTTATTAGTACATTTGGTGAAACAAAATTGATTTTTAATGTAAAATAATAACAAATACATTTTTGAGGTTATGTTGGCTTGCGTTTTTTGTGTTTACTAAACAGCGGCATCTTTGTCTTAGTCTTCCCTATGGAAATCCACGAGCTGCCACTGGTTAAGGATCTGCTTCAATGGGTTTTACGACAGTTGGCTGGCTAATACCAAATAGAGCTCTTGTGATGCCCACAGAAAACCATTCCATAATTAGGCATATGTAGAATTCATTTTGTTTCACTTTTAATGAAATTCAATTTTTTAAACATTGTGAACAGTTACCTTTCAGATGGCTTAAAGTGAGAGACATGAACATACAAGTAAATTCAATGTTTACATTTGGCCACAATTTTCAGAGAAGAAGAATCAGAGAACAAGGCTTTTCACTAAAGAACTATAATTTTGCAAAATATGATGCTAATCCTGCATACAAAATAACAGGCAACCTATTTATATAATTTTATATATGAAAAAGTTAAAGGAAAGATGAAAGCACATATTCAAACTATTTTTGTTTTGCAGAATTAAGTACTAAAGAATCATGGACACAACAAGCCTACGCGAAAAATTTTGAAAGATTCTGGCAGTTCAAGGATAACTGTGAGAGAATTGTAGAGACGCAGGTACCACTGGAAGAATTTGTGGATAGATATGAAGAAAAGTATAAACCTGTAGTGATTCTGAACTGCCATGAAGCATGGAAAGCGCCCAAGAAATGGACCATAGAGAAATTGGGCAAGAAGTACAGGAACCAAAAGTTCAAATGTGGTGAAGACAATGAAGGCTACAGCGTCAAATTGAAGATGAAATATTACATAAATTACATGCTCAACACAAAAGATGATAGCCCTTTATATATTTTTGATAGTAATTTTGGAGAGGTGAATTTTGTTTCCATTGTTTAATGGGTCGATAATGGGGTTTTGTTGTAGCACCCTCGAAGGAAAAAGTTGTTGGAAGGTTATGAAGTGCCTCTTTATTTTCGTGACGACCTTTTTAAATATTCAGGAGAAAATCGCAGACCCCCTTATCGTTGGTTTGTAATGGGACCGTCACGTTCTGGCACGGGAATTCACATTGATCCGCTTGGTACAAGTGCGTGGAATGCTCTTATATCCGGACATAAAAGGTAATCGATTAGAAAAATGTACACAAATTGTGGGTGTAGTCAAATATCAATAATTTTTGTTTCACAGATGGTGTTTATTTCCAACACACACCCCAAAAGAGTTGCTGAAAGTTACTGGTATATTAGGAGGAAAACAGCGTGATGAAGCAATTACCTGGTTTAATGTGATATACCCTCGAACCAAAGACGAAACATGGCCTAGTGACTGTAAACCAATAGAGATATTACAGGGGCCTGGAGAGACTGTTTTTGTACCTGGAGGATGGTGGCACGTTGTATTGAACCTTGACAATACAATAGCTGTCACGCAAAACTTTTGTAGTCGAATTAATTTTCCTATAGTCTGGCACAAAACCGCCAGGGGGCGGCCGAAATTATCAAAGAAATGGTTAAAGACCCTGCACGAAAAGGAACCATCATTAGCCGAAATAGCCGAACGGATAAACATAGAGAATCCCTCTGGTGTTGCCTCTGATAGTTCAAGCAACTCCTCTTCCAGTTCCAGTTCTGATTCGGAGAGCTCCAACTCTGAAGACGAAGATAGTGGACAAGAATCCTTAACTGCCAAAAAGAAACGTCGAAAGTCTGACAGTGATTCGGAGAGGAATAGTAAATGTTTAAGGCGAGATGTATGTAACTGCTCAGTAAATCTACAGGGTGACCCAAATTCAATTCCCCACATTGGAAACTTGTTTTTAAGAAGCAATTGCTAAATTTTGCTTTAACAGATTATTCCAGATACTTTCATATTTCAAAAGAACCAATTTTGCTCTTGATTCTTAATTACATTTCACTTACGAGGTAAGTTAAGTGAAATAAATTCTACCGCTCTCTGATTATGCATAGGTTGCATTTTGAATTTGGGACACCCTGCAAGTTACAATTTAATTTATACTAATTTTTCACAGAGTGATGATTCCGTGATGTCTGGACAGGCAACACCCACGGAATCCCCGATTAAAGAATAAATTCCCAAGGAAGGATTTTATAAAAATGAGCCAATGTGATTCATGCCAATGAATTTTTATATAATGAATTTGCAATAATTTTCCTTCTGCATTAAGTTAATTTATAATTCAGTGACCGCAACTGTATTATTATTAATTACTTATTTATTTTTAAAGATCATGTATTCAAATAATTTTTATTTTTAAAAGCCAAACATTGTATTCCTGAACTTAGTATTGAACTGTTATTGTGAGTGTTCAAATTTAATTTTTATAAAATTGTTGTATTGAGGAGCATTGAAAGTAGAATATACAATCCATCATAAGAAAAAATCAAGTCAAAAATATGTTGTTATTATATTTCATATATTTATTGTTTTATTATAAGCAAATAAAATTTTATATGACTTGTCAAACTTTAACTAATACCTCAAGGTATTTCTGTAGAGATTATTGTAATATTGTTATATTTTAATAGATAATTTGTATCATCCAATAATTTGTAGGAGTAGACTTATTTTTATATGTTCCATTATGTTTTAGTGTAATTGTAATTATTTCCTGTTTTCAATAATTGTTTATCCGCATGTTAAAATGTGATTAACTATAGTGCCTGAAAAGAAATCAATGTATCTTGCATAAGTGGATGTATCCTATAAGTAAGTCATATAATAGAATCTTTTGACAAACAGGGATTACGGTTGTAATGGAAACAATCAATCAAGTATTATGTAAAGCCAATACAGTCTAGACACTTATCTGTTGTGTGTGCCTTGGTCTTCTAGAATTTCTAAATAAATAATTTACAATAACTTTTAATTTCAAGAATTTCCTCACCATTCGTTTAAGAAAATGTTTTGTGCTGTTGATTGTATAAGGGGACATTTGATTAATATAATTTTGATAATCATTTTTAAGAGCTATTAAGAAGATATATCCTTAAAACCCTCAAGATGCAACGTTTCCGGTTTCAAGTAACTTAGTTTGCCATTAAAATGTTTTGTTATTCAATACTATACAGTACTCCTTTGTTGCTTGTTTCATTTTGCAGACACGCAAGTTTTATTACAGACAGCAAAAAATAAAACTAAAGTGCAGAATTTCCTCCAATATACTTTACCTTACAACCATGTTCCTTTTTAACTAAAATAAATCTATTCATTATAGGATTTAAATAAACAAAATACTTGACAAAATATGTTAATTATTGTATAAAAGAGTAACATTTAATTATAAAAGTCGTTTTTTTAATACCGTAACAAATACATGTGCAACAGGCACTTAGAACAAGGATGTTTCTTGAAATTACAAGAATAAGAAAAAAACGTGAAATAAACCTTTGTACAAAAAACAGTGGTATAATGTACACTTTAAAAGCACTTTGAATAGTGAACGTGAAAGAAAACTAAATTTAAATAAAACAAATACCACTTCTAGCGCGGATGTAACATTATTTCACGAGCTCTTGGTTTTGTCCGAATGCACTATGGAGGAGTTTCTTGCAGAGTTCAAAACCGGCGAAACAGGCCGCGTTCGCAGGGAAGGCTCTTAGGAGCACGGGCGTGATGCCTTTGTACAAAGCGAGAGGACCCTCCTTCTTCATTAAATCTTTGAATACATCCCTCATACCTTTAGGGTACGTACCTTCCGGTGCTAGAACATAAAGTTTAGTTTATCTTATCTGCGCAGCCGGCTACACGCAATACTTTGATTTACCTGTTTGAAGTCGACTTTTTAGGACGTCAGATGGCATGCCAATCAACCAATTAGAAATACCCGCACATCCACCGGCAAAGAGCGTACCGTGGAAAGTAATACCTTTTTTACCATTATCAGTCAAATAATCCTTAATTGCCTCGTAAGTCAAGAAATATAAGCCGCTAGCAGGTACGTCTGGAAAACAACACAATGGTATTACACGGTTTATATTACAAACAACATATTTCGTAAACTGCAAATAATAATACATTTACATAATAATATGCTCGTGATAACAGGCCATCGATCGAGATCTTTAGGCACTTTAAATAATATTTATTGTTCACTCGTGATTTTTAAGATTGTTTTAGAGTCGTTTAATCAATTTTAGCCGTTTTTTATACTAAATTGTATATACCATTTGAATAATTATTCGATGAAACGTCCTTATAAAGAATGTGTCCTTAACATTTACGATAATAGTAATAAACATCGTAATTACAATTGGGACATACAAAGCTGACATTGATTATTATTTTGTTTGATAATATGGAAATAATTACGAAATTGATAACACTCTCCCTTTAAAACAAATTTTACAACTAATTCAGCAGACAGGAACAACCAGCTGTAAAACAAATTGTCAATCGTTGTTTTTGACGTGAATCCTTAAATTATTTCTTGTGGATAGATGAGTACGGATAATCGTGTGGCTTTTTTCTTCGCTGAATGTCCGATAGTAAAAGGAAGTCGAGGGCGTGGGTGCGCATCCTGTTAAATAATCTATTTCATTTTGAAATCGCTCAGTTTCCACACAAATTCCTGAGTTAAATGATCAAAATGTGGTTAATTGTTCTGTACACTTGTTTTTATTTACAAACATCCGTAAGTAGTTATTAACTTTTTTTTAATATAAACAATTGTCGGTATGATGTATTTTATGTAATTATGCCTACAAAATGGTGATGTGGCCATCATGTTACTTTCGCCGATTTGATGTATTTGATATAATGGTTATTTATGATAAAGTGTTAAAAGCGGTATTTTAATGTACTCGAAAATGGAAAAAATCAACTTCTTTAATAATCATCGTAGACCATTAAAGTATACCCTTTTTTTAATCAGAAGAACGAGTTAAATTGATTGGCGTTATAAAATTTCAGCTAGCTAAACTAGCAAAAAAGTTGGCGTCAGTTTGAAAATTTTGCCCGAAGAAACCGGTCGCAAAATAAGGTACATTATTACGGAAGTACCAAATTTCTACATAATTTACTACACCTTAATACGATACTACATTATGAATTAACTTCAAGTTTAGAAATAATTGTTGTATTAATCATTGTGTAACAAAGTAATCCGTCTGGGAGTACCTACTTTTATAACCAATATTAGATATTTAGATAATATGGGTCCTTTGAGATATCAAGGATTAGTAGAACTATGAAAAACGCTTTATTATTAACCGGTTAAAGTTTCAAAATTCTCGTACGCTGGAGGAAATTATAAATTTAATAGTTAAGTGTAACAGGGCATTGAATTTATAATTTTGCAATATTGTTTTTTGATGACGTATTTTTTATTAATTCGCTTGCATACCTGACTAGAGTTTTGCATGTAATATATAAGAGAGAATGATAATTCACTTAACTAGGAAAATGTTGTATACATAGAGCAAGATGTAGGGTAATTAAAATAATAAAGTGTAGCAATTAATTCAATGAAATTAATCTTTTCTGGAGCGCCGGGTTGTTTATTCGCGCGTGATAAATGTGGCGCGTAATAATTTAAAATTGTTTAATTAAATTTAATATTAAACGTAAAATTGTAGGTTTTCGGTCTATGGGATAAGGAAATTAAATGTCCCAGATTATGTACGTGCAGATTAGAGCACATAACCGAAACGGCGATCCACCGCTTCATGCAGCAAGATAACGAAAAGGATAAACAGCCTGCCGCGGAGGACGTAATCCTGGAGAGTAATGATGTAAGTATCAAATTATATAGTATAAGAAAATTTGAAACTTGAGTGCATTCGAAATTTTGGGCCATACACATAGGTCGGTGCGGGGACATTTTGCCAAATTTCCAAACGTTCGGTTCCGACGCTTTGATCATGAACGAATTTTGGGCATTCGGGTCAAGTGTTTACCTAATGATTTCAATATATCTATCTATTTTTATCTGCGTAACTTAAGGGAGTGGTTCAACGTAGGTCTATGTTCAGTAGAGGATTGATAGATTGATTTATGATATAATTTATAATATATAAATTTGTATGCTACAAAAAAAACTAATAGCTTTATTATATTTAACACACAAAGTATATGTTGTATAGTTTGATATTCATCGCGGCATTACCTAGGAAAGTAGTTCTTTCAATTATCTATTTATTTTGTTATTACTCAACATTATTTATTCAAGCATCGAATTGTTTTAACTTTTATAGTAACAAGCCAATCATTATTTCATAACTTTGAGCTGTTTGTTTTTCCATAGTGTAAATAAAAAGAACTATGTAATTATAGGTATTTTACGAGGACGACTTCAACAACTTTGACGAAAGTTCATTTATTCGGAGTGCAACCTGTATCGTCCAGACTGAAACAAAAACCGAGGAGCTAATCAACGAATTGCCGAAAGGAATTCAATCAGTTACATTAATTCAAGCGTCGGATTCAGGCAATAAATCGATTAAGTTCAGTTACTTCAGCGGATTCGACGAACTAAAAATCATCGAGTTGCAGAGCGCGCAGAAATTGAAAAAGGACGTAAGCGGTAGTTATTTCGTATGCGAGGTCGACAGCCCTATACAGCAGCTGGAATATTTAAATTTGGAAAGGGTGTTGTTGAAAAATTCGAAAAAGCGGCACCAGCTATTAGAAATCGAGGCGAATGAGGACGTCGTTACCTTTGAATACATCCAGAAAAATGAAGACGGGTCGCACCCTCTTACATTTATACACCGCGGGACTAATGATAAAATATTGCCCTACAAAACGTATGTAGAGCACCAGAAGAACGACGAGTTTCCCCTGTTTATAGGATTTTCCAGTTTGATACTGCTGAGGATATACGAATGCGAGCTGAACAGCATACACTGGGAGATGTTTGAGGACCTGAATAATTTAAATTATTTAATCCTCGAGAAAAACAATTTACGATTTGTGCCGGATTTCGCGTTTTACGGCACGCCGAATTTAAAATCGCTCTCGCTCGCTTGGAACAACCTATTGAACATACAGATTACGGACTTGGCTGGTTTATTGGAATTGGAATATTTAGATCTCTCACATAATAACTTTTCACAATTATCCGAATTATCCCTGCCTCCGTTTCCGAAACTAAAACTTGCCAACTTCGCTAACAATCCAATTACGGTTGTTTTTCCGAATACGTTCGAAGTGATGAATACAACGGATTCTTTAATTTTAGGGGGCTCCGACGAACCTCTCACTTTGTTAACAAACTCATTTTTAGGATTGAAACTGCTGAAAACTTTAAAGCTACTCCACTTAAACATACCCTTGCTTATAAGGGAGATCCTCGTCGGCATGCCCAATCTAAAAGTTCTCTCGCTTACTGGGAATATTGCCGAGATACAATACGACGCTTTCCTCGAAGTAATTAATCTCGAATCCCTATTACTGAGCAAGTGCAATATCAGCGTGTTATCGATGGATTCCTTTTACGGCCTTAGCAGTTTGCGTTTATTAGATCTCTCGAAAAATAATCTGGAAACAATCCCGCCGGGGACGTTCGATGATTTAAAGAGCCTCAAGGAATTATACCTCAACAACAATAAATTTAAAACTCTGCCGAGGGACTTATTTTCTAAGACATACGCTAGATTAATACGTCTCAACGAGAACCCTTGGAACTGCTCGTGTGAAATGAGCGACTGGAAACCCTTACTGGTCAATAGAATTAAACAAAAATCCATAAGGGCCTGCGAAAATCATCACGATAAAGGAACTGGCTGCACGTTAGAAAATTCCGTCTACTATAAATACGTGTATGAAACGCGCGTAGCACCTAAATGCACCACACCTAAAAGATACCAAGACTGGAGTGTGTTCCACGTCATGAGAAAACAATTTAAATGCCCGGAATTCAAACCCAAACTCAAAAAGAAGATCCCAAAACCTACACGAAACGGCACACGAGTGGATTTACACAAAATCAAAACAGTCAAAACCACAACACCTGAAGAAATTCAACCCACAAACATCCCGCAAATTGCTAACAAAACATTGGAAACCGAATTTGAGAATAATAATTTCCAATCACAAATAAATGATAACAAAACATCTGAAACTGAAGAACACCCAGAGAGCATATATTCACAAATAAAAAATTTGAAAACATTGAGTACTCATGTAAATAACACTCATAAATTAGAGAAATTAAAACGGAAACTAGCACTTGAGTTAAAATATAAAAAAACCATAAAAGTGAAAGTTACAGCACCTGAGGGTGCCAGAAGTAAGGAGAAAACTCGAAGCAATACGCAGGAGAGTACTGAAAGTAATGAGCTAATATACAGCAACACGGTTGTCGAAAAAATGGATAGCACTGAAAATATTGAACATTTTTCAGATGAGAGTTCCACAAACGTTCCATCAAACAACATTGATATTTCTAATAACGTAAGTAATGATTTAAATTCCATACAGATTCACAACAGTTTTGATCAAAGCAACAATTTGATTCCTGCGAATATACATGCAAAACCTTTGAAAAAAAATAGGAAGAACAGAAAACGGATAAATAAATACTTGCAGACCAATATGAATTAAAAATACTTTTATTACTGTATCTTGTGTTTTTGTTTTTGTCATTACTTATAGATTATGTACTTAATGTTTTAGATTAATAAAGAATTTATAGAAACTGTTTATAAGTTTGAGTTAAATTTGGTTTTTGCTACAAATGAATTTAACATTTTGTTTTCCTATATAACAATTTAGGGAAGTAACGCCGTCAAATGTAAATCTAGGGAGAAGATATCGGGTTTGGTCACGGCTTGGGCTAGTAAAATGAAAGGGTTTTTTATCTAGTTCCAATATTTCGCCATTTATTTTTATGGCTTCATCAGAGATGACTAAAAATGAATACATTTTTACGCCATTGTATTTATTTTTAGTCATGCCTGATGATGCCATAAAAATAAATGGCGAAATATTGGAACTAGATAAAAAACCGTTTCATTTTACTAGCCCAAGCCGTGACCAAACCCGATATCTTCTCCATACGTTTTCCTATATATATTTATATATTTAATACATTATCCTAATATGGGTTCATGTAATGTTCTCAAATAACACGTCTAATATGGTATGCGTAAGAAGAAGAACAATGTTTACTACAATTTAAGAGTACACCCCTATTATGCTAATAATAATAATGCCAAAAATTGTTTGGCAAGGCTGGATGTTATAAAATAGTGAGTCATTGGTTTTGACACATAAGTACATACCTCTCATTAACGTAGCTCCTGATCCCCTGCATACACTTCTGATTCCTCCTTCCTTATACAGTTGCTTAACAACATCGATAGGCCCATTGTACTTCTTCGTTTTGGCATCCTGCTGAATTTGCAGAAGGCACTTGATTCGCTCCCCGGGAGCCATAATAATTGTGGTGAATATGCCAGAGAAAGCTCCAGCAATAAAATAATCAGCATAGGTAAATCTTCCATCAACAGGTGCAATGATCTGTTTCCCAACTTTGAACCCCATGAATGAAATGGCAAAAATTGGCGCTACTCCAGCCAACGGAGCCCCCATACCCTTGTATAACCCTCTGACACCCTCTTTGACGATAGTTTTTTTAACGCAGTCTATCATCCCTGAGTAAATTGGTTGTTCTCCAGGTTTTGGCAAAGGCATAGTCTGTAGCCGGACCTAATAAAACAAATACACATAATACACAATGGTAATTGAAAAACTCTTGGCACTTTTCCATGTTAATAATTTTATGCAACAATAAAAGTATTATACAGTTTTTCAGAATTGCATAATTTATTTATATTGAGCTTAAACTCGTTAAGGATGCTCAAGATAAATAAAAGTTTATATAAACATATGTCTCAAATTAATTTATTACTAAGATATTGAAGGTTACATATTTATTTAACACTAAAACATTCCGAGTAACTGCTGTAAGTGGCAATGTAACATTCAGCATGATGAATCCAAGTCTTATAGCATCAGGATGACCCTTGATAGTTGTTGCAGTTTCCATGATTCAACTCCTCAATTCTTCTTAGACGTAGAATAAAACAAAGTCTTCCCACACTAAATAATCTAATAGCTTTAAATCAAGGGATCATGGAGACCATTTATAAGGCCCAAGCAGCGGTGGCTCGTGGATTTCCGTAGGGAGGGCAAAGACAAAGATGTCGCTCGTGCCACACTACTTACTCTTATAGAGGAAGCAAATATTTCGTTAAATTTTCTTCTGTTGCCCCACCGCCAACATCCACGAGCCGCCACTGGACCCAAGTATGGGTGTTTTGAAAATTTCTATTAAAATTTCTATTATAAAATTTCATATAATCTTGTGCAGAAGTAAAGTATAATGGATATTTTCTCGTACAAAAAACGAAATCACAGTTGATCGTAGCTCTTAAAATACAATGTTTACTTTCTTGTACACTTAATTGTGGTTAGAGTTGACCTGTTGTTCTAATCAAAATAATGCATAATGTAATACCCTAAAAATGTGTAATATATAACAGATAAAACCTGTTACAAGGTTCCTGGCAATGGAATGTCATCAACTTATTATTTTAAATATAACTGCTGGTGAAAGTACAATCTATTTTAGATAATAGATTTACATAAACATAGTCTAGGTTCAATTTATAGTGCATAAATTCATTATATATACATGTGTACTTGATTACAAATCGAAGCTACATGTGCAAGATCAATTTTTTGGTTATGTTACCTTTAAGGTATCAAAAGGATGTCCAACTAGTACAGTGCATACTCCTCCAAAGCCTCCGCAGAGGAAATATTCTAAAGGACCATCAGCCATTTTCGAAAATCACTCAACTGCAACTATATCCCAAATATCTCCAACCAGCACTGACACTAGACTGCACTCAACTGTCTCCAACAAAATGTAATATTTGAACTTTGTACTTTCTCATAATACTATTGAAATCAGACTGTAATTTGTTTTCCAAGGGAATGTGCATTTGTTTTAAACAAGTTGTAAATGGCAATCCCCCAATATAAATTAGAATTGTACAAGTTGTGAAATTTAAATATATATCGCGCTGAAAAACATATGTTTGAACGGTTACGTCATCAGGAATTTCATTCATATATATATATATGTATTCATTGTTGGTAATTAACCTATGAATGTTTGTGTATCCCAGTGGCGGGTCTAGGAGGCATTTGAAACTAATATTCAAGAGGATTCACAAAATAAACATTGCCACCACTGATATTTTCGTAAAGTACAGATCTAACTTTTTATGTATGAACATTAAATAGGTTATTAAGAGTACTTGGGAGATCCAAGGGGTGCAGTGACCCCAGGCATTTATAAGTTTGGTAAGTCCTAAAATTTTACTGATTTCGTTTGGTCAAATTTGATGATATGGGAGCAGGAATATTGGATGTGGTCATCATTTTCTGATTTTATTTATGCCATTCGTTGACTTTTCTTCCAAAAACTACCGAGATTAAACTTATTAAATTGTTTATTTTAACATTTTGTGTGAAATATGGACCAAATATAATTTCCATACCTCAATGAAACTTGTTTGAACATTTCTTATAGAACCTCTTCCTTCGATTAACTAATAGTTTTAATAAAGCACACTTGTCCTATTTTTCTAGAAGTTTTATTAAATTAAATTTCTTATAAGTGCCCAAACAAATTTAATTTAAGACTATAATATGGAGTAGTTTAACTTGAAACGGGCAACACTATGTACACTACTTCTTAAATCCAAAGTGATTACTATCTTGGACAATAAAAATGGGGTTAGTTCCAGATTTTTAACAATTTATCCCGCGTACCCTGCGTTTTAAGAAAGTACTGACTTTTGTAAGAATTAAGTATCCGTCATAAAAAATATATTTACGAATGAGTTTCAAAGGCAACCTTTTTTTTATGCTCTTCAATTTTATAGCATGCAAGGACCTTTTTTTACCCCCACAATTTTAACACTGGTCGCCCTAGCTTAATTACAACTTATACATTCTACACAGTATATTGAAAATATGTAATATAATTGCTACTACATATACACATCTTTATTATTGCAAAACAACAGAGATTTTAATTTAAAAGCAACATTTCTCCTGTTCAGAATGATGGTGATTTTTAAATTTAAGGAACATGAAATTAAGGTGCTTTGTCATCTCAGGCATTCAGCCACAATTATTTCGTTAGTAAATAGACTGGACAAACACTAAACATGCATACGACTGAAAAAAATGTATGGATAAGAGGCACAAACTTAGGAAACAAAGTCGATGCTAGATCATCTGGAGCACTCAACTATAATGGTATTTCTTTTGTCTGGTACCGCCCACTAACCTGCAGGAGAAGTGTTTGACATTACTCATGAAGATCTGGATGTTAGGCTTGATTTGGTATTTGGCAATTGATGTCTTAGTAAAGTGCAGCTAAGCTCAAGATTTAACTAATTGAATGAAATGAAATTTTGTGTCAAATTCCAGATTTTGTCTAAGCCTTTAGTATTTTAAAAATTTATTTAAAAATGGAATTAAGATTTTTAAAATGAATGAGTTAATCCTATATAATAACCTTACCTTACACAAGTGATCTGTAAAAGGACCAGACGAAAACGTGTCTATTTCTACAAGAAAATTAAATTTATTGGTCAGACTTGTGATTTAATTTTAAAATTTAATACATTTTTTTATAATGGTGTATTGTTGTCTGGCTATGAACTATTGCCATAGCAGCATTAACAATTTATTTCTGACTAATGTCAACATGTACAAAGCACTATACAGTATTTACAATAAACATAATTACTCAACATTATAACTAATACTTGGATACGAATTTCTTCAACGTTATGATTTTTACTTAAAGGGTGTCCAATGTAAAGAAGCCGTCATACTCACAGAAATAAATATGTATAAAATGGAAAAAGAATATTTAAAAAAATATACATGGATGAGGGGTTTTTTACATCGGCACAGTATGTTCCTGATAATGCCACCTTTAAATCATGGATAATAACACATTATGTCAGTATGTCTGTATATACAATTATTGTGCAAGCTAAGTTATCGTTCAAAAAAGCACTAATGTAATGAATACAAACCCAGTAAAATTCAAGCAAAAGGTACTAAGAATAAATTATAAATTTTATAGTTATACATACAATAATTTAATAAATAAAAGCCAGACTTTACTGGGAATTCGGAAATCTTACATACATGCACAGAGAATTTTTTTATATAAGTAGGGATGTTATTTTTATTTATAACAGACTCTGAATATATTAACTGTACCATTTTTTTACATTGAGGTGAAACTTACTTATACTTTTCACTAAACATTTAAATATACTTTGGACAAGACTAATCGTATAAAATTTTTATCTGAAGATACATTATTGCAGTTTAATAAATCAGTTTAGTGAGAAGTAGAGAGCTATGTAAAATGTAAATATAAAAAATGAAATAAGTAAAAAATTATACAAAGGAGCAAAATATATAAATAGTATATGACTCGAATAACTCACATCTAGAATAGACATTCGTATTCACATAAATATTTTTTTATTAAAATAGTTCATTATAAAATTATCACTTTCCATCATTTTCATTCACACTGAGCTTACTTAATTACTATGACCGAAAGTCTGATCAAGGAATCACAGATATACACTTGCAATGGCAGGTTCCTAACTATCCCCATATTGTGGAAGGACAAGAGTCCGTGCGTTATAAGGATCATGAGGGTGGGGATACATGTCAGGAGGTTCCAGATGGCACACCACGGTTTCCCCATCTAATACAGCTGCTAGAGAACGTACAGTATCACCACGGTACGCGTGTCTACGACTTTGATATACATCCATGTTTTGATCTAGGTAAGTTGGTACACTCCTTTCATTAGCTGGACTGTAAGGAATCAAAGGTCGATGGTCTCCATAGGAACGTGAAGATTGCCGGCTCATGTCACTTTGCCTCTTCCCATCTTCGTCACTCATATCCGATACTTGTATTTCATTCCTCTCGATTTCCTCATAAACTGGATCGTCTTCTGGAGCGAGACCTCTTTGCATTCTTCCATCATGAATTTCCGTGTAGGTATGGTTCCACGGACTCGTGGCACGTAACAAATTTCCATTCTTCTTCCTCATACCATGAGCCTGCGGTAAGGGTAGGTGTTTCGGGTGAGGTAAGGAATCAGTTCGGCGTGCATATTCAGCAGGATGTTGTAGATTGTTGCTATGGTTAAATTCCGACATGTACGGTTGCCTACGCGTATCTTTAGCATTGTTAAGTCTACCATCAGCTATAACAGAATGAGATCTTGGAGAATCCTCCTGCTCAGAACCCCCATGGCCTGAATCCCGACTATATGATTTAAAAGAAATGTTCTGTGGAAGTAGAAAAATTAAAATAGTACATTAAAGATAGAAGTTGTATATAGTGTTAAGGAAGGTTGAAAAAAGAAGAGTATTAAAAGAGGAAGCTACATAAGCATACCGAGGTATAGAACAGTTTCATCAAGAATAAAATAATAAACGCAAGTCTTACAGTTATTTGATAATTGTGTGGTCCCTTGTGTGTTTAATGCTGTACTTATAAAAAATAACTTATAAATGATGAATGCAAGAAAATATTGCTTGATGACACTTTCTATTTTACGCACCTTCCAATGTAAAGGTTTATGTAGAGGCCCCCAAGTAGAAGCAGACTTAGGTAGGTTAGCATTGACAGCAGTTTGTTTATAGAAGTTACGAATGTAAGGTAGAGTAGAAGTGTTGGGGGGCTCTACAGTTGCAGCCCCTGTTCTTGGAGGTCTGCATAAAGTAGCAGCCATTGTAGAAGCGGGTACAGTAACTTTGCCTACCCGGTTCATACTGGTACAACTGCGAGAATTCCAGTCCCGTTGCAACTGTAACAGAGCGAGCTTTCCTTCACCAATCCAACACCACTGTCCGTGAGTTTTAGTAATTGTTAGCGAGCAATAAGCGGTTAGTAGCATTTAAGTGATTAATAATACCACCAGCAAACATGCGAAGAGGAGGAGGCACGCAATGCACGCACCACCACTGCACCACGTAAGTTAGTAAGCAGTACGGATATATTTTCAAAGGCAGACAGAACACTTTTAAAATCCTGTACCTAGAAAGACTGATTACATTAAGCAGAGAATAACCTTTAACTCTTTAAACAGCCAATATAAGTTAGTCAAGAAACTCCAAACTAGTTAGGAAGTTATTATTAAAATAGTGCATTGGCTGTTGTAACCTTAAGTACTCGCATGACGTTTATAAAATCTGCGCTGATACACGAGTACTTAAGGGATAAGATTCTTTTATTATAAGGCAAGACTCTGTTAACTCTTTCAAATCTTTCCGGCTATAGGTACCTTGTTGGGAAATATTATGTAGTCTGTTGTGGTTCATCGTGGTGGTACTAGCATTGTTGAGGTCGGTTCTCGTGAGAACCTGAACCAGCGCAGTGGGACGCACATTATTAAGGTTATTGGAGATGACTATATTGGTACCCACACTTGTTCCATGCGGTGATAGTACAGAATTATCCGGAGCAGGAGCAGTAGGATTGCCATTCGATCCCGTGTACAAACTAGTCCGGCCTTCTTTCCCTAAGCCAGAGCTCCCACTGCTACTACTTGTCGGATTAGGTTTCGAACAACGAAGACATTTTGGCAACCAAGAATGTCTTCTGATAAACCTCCGATATTCCTTCCGAACCTGAAGAAAATTCTTATCAAAAGGTGCAAAAACAAAACAAAATTCAGAACATAAATAAACAAACTAATTCCCTGAGAGAAGCAGCAAATAAAAATAGTGCAGCCGATAAATAAATTGCAACCAAAACGTAAATTACAGCAAGAAGAGTACAATTCTCAGGGAACTTTACAAATTTATTTCATTTTTTAGAAATTACATTGTTACTCTTGTATAAACTACAATTCTAATAAAACGTTACATTATTTGATATAAACAATTTATAATAATCTTCCTGAAAATACATATTTAGGAAACGATATTTTCATGGCTACAGTACAAGTTTACATAATTACTGCCCTTACATTACATTTACAATAAAGTTGATGTTTGTTTTGAGCAGCATCTTACCTTTTCATTCTGTACGCAATGAAATAGAAAAATAAAGAATCCTTGTAAAGTATTCAGAATAGTGAATATATAGGCCATGACAACAGTCTCTTTATTAAGATAAAGGAATCCAAATGTCCATGTCAGTCCTAGTAAAACCACGAGCACCATTGCTCCTTTCAGCCATGACCTGAAATTTAATACAGCAAATATAGTAACTTGGATTAAATGGATTAAGTAAATGAAACCATCTACAAAACAAGCACTAAGAGTAAGAGCATGCTACTATTAAGTCTACTGATGTTAAATAAAATCAATGATAAATCTAATTAAATCATGAGTTTAAATAAAATATCTTACAAGTGAGCTTGAAATTTGATTTGAAGTGCATTTTCTTCCTTTCCACTACCATAGGTTAAGATCGCCATGCAAGAAGAAGAAATTACATTAGAATAAAACACCGACACCTTGTGTAAAGGTTTTATGAAACCTAATTAATATCCAAACGACCGATTATTCAAATTTTTTATCTGAATAAGAGCAGACATTTAACAATCATTCTGTATTTTCCAATAATTACTCATGCTCGCACATATGCAACAAATAGTTTGAACAATAAATAAATATTACCTGGTGCTTGCTAATCGGGAATGTTCTTTATTTTTCATAGATACTGTAGCATTCGCATGTCGACACATCATTACAACAGCCATTATTAGGAATATAACATTTAACTGGAAACAAAAGATATTTTAAAATTTCATAAATATATCTAATTCAGGAAAATGTACACATTTTTTTTTGGTCTCCATAATTCCTTAATCCTAGATAACTAAACTTAAATCAGTGTTACTCCGTAACTTATCATTTTACTGAAAATCATGTTCTTGAATTATTTAGCTTCACTTAAGAGAGAAACTATAATAAAACTCATTGAAATTATAGAAAAGTGCTAAAAATTAGCCTTTGCACTCCAGGCAGATGGTAAAAGTGAGCTCTCCATAATTGCCTTCACAAAACTGTCAGAAGTCAGTGGTCTATTAGACAAATGTTTAGTTATCTAGGGTTGCAAACTTTAACACTTACCAATAACACAAATACTACAGGTCCGATGAAACTATAAATGACATGGCTGTCTGTTCGAAGCCAGCAGTGTCTTTCAGTTCCATATCCGTGTGGGAATATTGCTCCAGAAATTCCCACAATTATTAAAGGAAGACCGTATGATATTAGATAATACCACTTTATTCTAGATTTTTCAGCCTCAAAAACTTCAATCAACATCACGTATAAGTGAAAACCTAAAAATGTTTCAGTATTTTGATGTGGAAAATAGTTAAAGCTTCACATGTGTTTATATAAATAAGATAATAATACATATCAGGAATATTGATTTTATTATTCAAAATTAAAAAGTATGTTACTCAAGGACATAAAATAATTTCAATCAAACGCAACAGTCGTTATTTTCTAAGGAATATTTGCGTGTTGAAAACATTCCTTAAAATTGAATTGATTGATTGATGATTCAATGCTTTCGTGGAATAAATATTATCGTCAAGTGATTATTTGCACGTTCCGGGAATACGCCCGGTTGCGTAGTAATGCTGCCAGAGATTGAATTATTTCCGCGCAATTTATTTTTTTTCAAAAATTAATAAAAATTAATTTGTAACAATACTTGGAATATTAATGGATTGTTCTTTATATATTCATCCACCTAATATTTTAAATATAATTTAAATTATATTAACATATCTGAAGTTTTTTTTTTTTTTGAGATGTTAAATACCTTCAAAGAACATCCATGAGAAAGCACATAAAAAGAAGTACTGTAGGAAAGCTGCTATAATCCCACAGGCAATTTGGTTTTCTGTTCGCCCAATGCCTACCATAAACAATATTTCAGCTACAAGAAGGCATACACACAAGTTGCAATGAATGGTAGTTCTGTCGCTCTGTAATAAATTGAATTATATCTATAGCTTAATTTCAATTAAAATCTTTCACTTACTTTTAGTCCCCTGAATAATTGAAATGTAATAATGGCTAGTATTAAACAAATTACGGACACGATGCATCCGACGTACGTAATTATTTGTAAAGTCAATTGATGCCCTGGTGGTAGATAGACGGCTCGAACGTCCATCAATATCGCGAAATTGGTTAAGTGATTGCAAAGACAAGTAGTGTGCGTTAGATTCGTGAATTCCACGTGGCATCCTTCCTCCGACCACGCGCTGGTCGTGTAATCCCAGAACACACAGCTGGGATTAGTAACATTATCTATTTGTAAATGTCGTAGTGTTAATCTAACGGGTTCTTTCAGCTGGATATGCCTTCCTTTTCCCAAACTCGCTGAAATGACTTTACTGTTGAGAATGCGGCTTATGTTCTTAGCCGAGTTCGCCTCGGAGGAATCTGGATGCCACTGTAAAATTTCTTCGAGTCTATCGAACGCGACGAATACTAATCTAACTAAGCGACCATCGCTGTTCTCTCGGAGCGCACCTTGCGGTAGTTCAATCGTGTCATTACTGGCCGACCATTTATTGCCCAACGGGAAACGTTCGGTAGTGACGCTTTTTGTGTCTAGCACTCTGACGGATAGCACTGAAAAAGAACATTATAGATTTGATTGTTTTGGAAATATGTTAAGAGCATTACTTATGTTTTTAACAACTTGATCGACAGTTTTTTCACGAGTGACGGTGTCGGCGAGGAGAAATGCGTTTTCTTCTAGGCCTATTAGCAAAGAAGTCGCCACGTGCATTTGTTCCTCGTGGCTCAGATCTCTCCAGGAAGGATGTTGTGAGGAGTCTAAGAGGTTGCTTCCAGTGCGCACGACGTCGTTCAGCATTTCTGTAACAATGGCTTCTCTCTGCCTGGTATCGGGAAACGTTTGAATGTCTATTGCCATTTTGTCAGCCATGTTTTGTATGATCTTGGTCGTTAACATCATATCGCCCCCATACAAAGTCTTGCTGCTAGTAACTTGCGCCAAGTCACTCGTGATTGAGATTAATGGATCTTTTCCCGCTAAAACCCGTTGTTCGAGACTAGTTAACCAAACCGAGCGGCACTTGCTTAAATCTGGCGTAAAGGGTGACCAGTGAGTTTCCGATTCTGTTTTCACGCACTTCCATCGCGCGAATCCCGTCGTGCCTCCGGGACAGGGCTGGATGTTTATTTCTCCGGCGCGTGTCCAATTCCAGTATATACTCCGCAGCGTTGTAGGACTACAACTATCCAACTCGCTGTCGCCGGGTGCTGCTGGTAGTAAACTTGGAGATGGTAAGTAAGTATTTACCACAGCTACTGCACTATCTACTGAAAAAAATAAGGTACATGTTAAAAATACACTGGTTTTGTAATCAACACTAAAATTAGCTCGACTTGTCAGGTATTCAAAAAAGAAACATTTATTTATTCTTTATTTTTTAAGGTAATATAGTATATTATATCCGTGGATAAGCGAATTCCGTAGATAATCCGCAATATGTCGAAAATAGACTAGAATCAACACGAAAATGTTTTGGAACAATTTTTATTTACAGCAGACACATACAATTATATTGTGTAGAGGAAATGACTTTGGTTAATTGACTTCAGCACCCGCAAACCGGCCACTAAACCAATTTTGACAAAACGAAAGTATTATCCAGTACAAAACATGAATACGTGAAACTGTATAAATCGAAATTCGTCCGCTATCGATGATTAGAAGAGATGACTTTTACCGCCTTCCAAATTCTTGGAGACACATTTTAAATCAAATTTCATTAAGAAAAACATCCCCATAAAACACGACAGCCCATAATATCCGCATGCAGCCGCAACCAAGTTACACAGCCCAACTAGAAAAACCGTCGGAGAGGGAACTCGGTGAATATAAATAGAGCACAGAGCTGAGGGCAACTCAGTAATTCCTTAAACATCGCATGAAACGTCGTTAGTTGTTTCGTTTCAAATTACCCAACGGACGCAACCATAATTCTTATAATCCAAAAACATTTGGTTGAAGACCTTAACGATTTGACTTACCGGTATATTTCTTGGGCTGCAACGTTGTAAAAGGCAGTGTTGTTATTTCATCGGGAATCTTAACAGGCAAATCCGCGCCGATCTCATCACCACGATCCCTGTTTCGGTCGTCTTCACCTGCAGGAATTGGTGGCAGGACTGGTGCAGGCTTCATCGACGTGGACGTGTGCATATGGACTGTAGCACTGGATATCGATGAAGGTCGCGAAGACGGTGGCGTTGCTGTTGCCTTCGGTGGCGGAGGTGGCGGCCTAGCCGACGTTTTCACGGTGCTCCAAACAGGAGGCTGTGAAGTTATCATCCAAGGCGGACTTGGTCTATTTGTAGTGGTTGTAGTGGAGGCTATAAAATTGGCTTATAAGAAAATTATGATTAAATGGTTAAAAAGACTTGGGCGGTAGTACATATATCAATAAAAAAACACGAAACATGAACATTATTATAGAATCGAGGAAGTATTAAAACTCGAAGACTTACCAGGTAAGCATTGATAATGCGCCTCGAGGTACTTAAGCGTACCCTGACAAGGGTCACCGAACATACTAGTGCTGGCCGGGATGCTGCAGTTCTGATTTTCGCTACACCTGGCCAAACGATAACAGTATTCGAATTAGACATTACATTCTACAAAATACTTCCTCGTTTCTGTCAATATTGTATGTTACAACATGGTGGCGCTGGTTATGTGATATCGCAATAAATCAATACCAAAAAAAAACAATAAAGATAAACTAACCGATACATTGATAATGAGCCTCAACATATTTTTCGGTTTCGGGGCAAGGATCTTCTTCAAAAACATCACTGTTGACATCTACTGAGCAGTTTGTTTGTAAAAAACATCTGGAATAAACAATGTGATACTCAGACTAAACATTATAAATAACTCGATAAAACCATGCTGGTTAATTTGTAAGTAACAACACAAAATGAGACTTATATAAAAGCGATTACCACACAAGAAAGCTTAAAATGACATGAATGATCTGAAAATAGCACAAGTAGCGATGGGAATGGTAACATACAATATTGGCAGAAACACTGAGGATTAGAACAAAACAAAACATACACATACACACGCTCAAAATGTTAGTACAATAAAAAAGTTGTAGTTAAGACCATGTCACAAATAATAGTGTGAGAAAGTTAACCACTCGTAAAATAACCGGGAGTTACGTATATTTAAGGCAAAATGTGTATTATTATAGTTTCCAAAAATTCTTCTCGGTTAATAGCCTTTTTTTCATGTAAGCATGGTTGTCGCACGGTAATGAATTCATGTGTTTCATTTTTTCGGCCGTATTTATAGAAAAACGCACAGATGCTCCAACATGTAATTTTACGCCCAAAAAAACACTTAAATAGTTCCGTAGCCCCTGTGTTTACAGAAACGTCGCCACAAAAAAAGCAGGCACCCAAAATATTATTCATTTCTAATTGTCTCTTTTCACGTGAACCCAAATGAACGGATGATCTGCCCGACTTACTTGTTGTGCAAGACTCGCAATGATTTTGGCGACATGCAGTTCACACTCCATTCCGTGTTGCCGTGATCGTTGCAGATGGTTATCGAGTACCTGCCATAATTCGCTCGAATTAATTTAATTAATTCCCCTTCTTTACACTCTATTTTTAACGTCTTTCCCTCGCAGGCGTAAGCAGTCTCGTACCGATACCCTTCTGTAACAAAAAACAAAACAAGGCAACATTAGTATTGCAGTTTCGTGAGTATTTTTGGAGCTACTTAAGTAAAAGAAATATATTTTTGTTTGTTAAGAGGATTATAAGCGAGTTTTTTTATATGACCTGTACATCTATAAAAGGATTCTATAAATATCTTTTAATAATGTCGCAGTTTAAATGGTTATAGCTGTTTGAAAGCTTTAAAAAAAGACTTATACGTATTCATAAAAACTTTTTTGACATCTTTAATGACAAATACTAGAAAATAAAAAGTGCCAATACGGCTATTAAAAAAATGTAATTTCGCAGCAAGTTTGGTTGCTACCAGTATACGCGATGTCGCCAATAGACACATTATTGACAGTTTGTGATTGTTATTGTTTTTAAACATTCTAAATAATACGACGAACCAACTAGACACCTACGCGGTAAGATTCCTGTAATAAATTAAATTTCGTAAGTACTACTTTTTGTGGCGAGAGTTGTTCGGTAACCTAGTGGGATTTCTGTCATTCATGATGTCAAAAAAGTCTAATCTATGAGTAGATGGTGTATAGGAACGATTTTGCTGGTAATTTTTCACAATTTGTAACAGGAGACTAGGAACGAAAAAAGGTATTTTGCCTTCCGTGATTGCTATAGCACATATCGAATTATTACTTGGTGAATCGTTAACAACAATTTTGAGTACTAAATTATTATTAACGATTCACCAAGTAATAATTCGATATGTGCTACAGCAATTACGGAAAAACAAAAATCGAAATTTGTTAACATTGTATCAATTAAATATGTGAAACTATTGCACATATTAACAGCGTGGATACAGCAGAATATAAAGCGAATTAATTTTATGAATGTACATGCTGCTCTTCGACATGTGTAACAGATGGCGCCACTAGTATAACATCCGCGTTTTATTCAGTCCATAAATAATAAGAATAAAACAATTGATCATTTTTTCGTAATTCTGTTTGCTTTTTTGGTCGCGTTTTACGTTTGCATATTTTCACGGCGAATTGAATTCGTAATACTTGATTAACAATGTAAAATACACGGTCGATAAAAAAAAGGTGCCGTATACTTGCAAATGAGAAGGTAAAAACAAAGATCCGAAAGGTATTAATAATTGAACATTTCGAAATGGGAAGGATCGATGCGGATTTTGCTCGGTCCATCCGTTTTTCGTAGGAAAAAAAAGGAAGAATTTCGCGTATTATTTAAAAGTCAAAGGGGAAATCGGCCCGGGAAAGGTTCCGGCTGGCCAACCTTTTATCTCTTAAATTGTTTAATTTAATTTTATATATGCGTATATAAATCAATAGGTTATTTATTCCGGTTTACATCTTAGCTTTGCGCATTAGCACACGCTAATCATCAAGTAGTACATAAACCCATAGCAAGAAAATACTAGTTGCCGCATATTATAATCCACCGACTTTTTGTAAGGGGTCACTTGACAAAAAAAAAAACTGCAAAATTGAAGGAGAGATTAAGGTAGCCCAGATCTTAAAAACTAAACCATTAAACTTTGTTGATATCACTCCATTATCAAACTAATAGTTATGCTGTGTGATGTATTCAACGACAATTAAATGCGTACTTTTATCTCAAATCATTGGTAAAATACAATGTGTCTCTACTGAATGTTTACAGAGACATAAATGCACACTTCAGTTAGAAAGAGCTTTAAATAAATAATACTACACCCCTATTTCCTTCTCTATAGTTAAGTAGTTTAGCAAATAAAACTATCCCTCCCTACGTATAACAAGCACACTCTTTAAGGATCAAGAATTTCATACGTGGATGAAAGCGACGATTCTTGTCCACATTTTAAACGGCTAAGTGTTCCTCTCTGGATATCGTAACCCCCTAAACTATTTGAGAATTAAAAAGAAATTAAAACAAACACCTTTTAAATAAAAATGGCCTTGGCCGTGTATATTCAATGTGTGCACTTAACTTAAAGCTCGCTTTATTCAATCCTGAATGGCTAATTACGCTGCTCTTGCAGTTTGAAGTAGGAGTTTAAGAGCAAGGACATGTACTGCTAACAGTTTTTACCTCTATATCTCAAGGGCGGGCATCTAACTCTCCTCGGAGTTATTGAGATTTGTATCAAATGCAATGGCTCATGAGATTGAACACTAAAACGGCCCCAAGCCCGCATGGAAATAGAAATAATTCCGGAGCCACCTTTCCGGGCAATCTCGGAACACACCCCACATTTAACTATTAAAAAGGTGGCAGGCCCACGCGATTGGATTATTCCACTTTTCTTTATTGAGAACTATATTCCACTCTTATCTATTCCTAATGAGATAACGCCAAGCCAATGTTTACTCTCCATATCCGAATATTTATGTGCATCCAAGAGTCGTCCAAATATTAAATAGCGATTAAGATTGGAACATAGCGCCATTTCAGCTTGAACTATTATCACCAGACGATAACCCCACGAAAAATATATAAGCAGCGAAAACAACAGCGTACGGTTTATTGATTCATGTGTAATGAAAGAAAAGCACTCGTACGTGCCAATTATTAATTTAAGTAAAAGCCAACTTTTAAATCGAACATTGTTTAATTATACAGCGAAATTACTTCGCTTGGCTTCGCTTCCAATTCACATGAAATTAAATGTATTTAGCGTATTAGGGTTCTATTGATTTTTCATTAAATTACTCATCGTTTAGTTAATTCAGCGCAATAGAATGTGTATTGCCGTTTAAAATATTACTTACAATCTACAATTGATTTCATAAACAGCATTTGTCCAAAAATGACGAATCATACCGAGACATGAGACAAAAAACTACTCTCATTTTCATAAACATATTACACGCCAAATCGGCGGTGAAAGGTGTAGAATTGGTTAAACGGTAGAAAATGGAGTTGAGGTCAAGGCCTGCGATTGTAATAACGAGGAGGTTAAATGTTTCACCCTGTATACCGTTTAAAACGGTTCGGGCTTGCGGTCCGGAGATGAGACGGCGATTCGACAATTTCGATATTCTTCTTAATCGAGCGCTTAAGCGCAAGCATTTAGCCGAGAGAGATAATGGTGTTGGGTTATTGGCCACCGATACAAATCGATATGCCTCTTGATCTAAAGGAAAAGCAAGAACAGTTAAGTTGTTGCTAGCTGTGTTAGCCGAGTACGCCGGTAAATGTTGCAGAAGGCGACCTCTGCTGCTATAAGGTATAAAAAGAGACGGAGAACAGCTATGAACTCGAGAGAGCCGAGCCGAACGAACCAACTTTAAATGGAGAATAAAGACAGCAAGATGTGGAATGTTGCTCACAACAGGTAATTACTAAGCCAGATAGATGCGCATAATGTGTGAACTAACTAGGCGCCTTTTTATTCAAAAAGTGACGAGGGCGCACATGTTATATTCGGAAGTCGCCATTAATCATCCCCGCAGAGTGAAAAATAATGCAAATTGAGCACAATCTAATAATGTTCCACTTGGAATAACTCGAGAGCAAACGTTAAATTCCATACCTGCATTCACTCGTATCACCTTAATGAAGATATTATAAATACAAAACGTCAACGATTTCGCTTTAAACGATGCAAACATTTCTCGTTCAATTGAAAGGATTCAATTAAAACGCGCTAACATTTTTTTCTGGTACTTTTAAAATAAGAAAATAAGTCTATAGACAGGTAATTGTAAAAGCACAGAAAAATGTATCTACAGGCAGGTCGCTAGCCAAATTGGCTTCCACTTTCAGACAATGTATTGTTTTATAAAAATTAATCTATATCAATGTAAATTTTTATGTATCTACATCCATTTCGCGCATAAATCTGTAAGAAGGATTGAAGCTAAGGCCGTAAGAGCGCAGTATTGTACTATAAAATTATTGCTAAATAAATGTACGTATGTATCCACAATTTCCTCATTTCATTTTTATTCTCGATTACGGCAGTATTTTTAAAACTTATCTACTAGCGGCTCACTCGGATAAAGTGTATTATTCACAGACCCTACGGCTATTTTCATAACTCGCATTTAAAGATGGAGGTGAGCCTACAAATGTACATGAGTGCGAAATTGTGGGCTTCACATTTATTGTCAGTTCTGCACTAATTCCAACAGAAAATTCTCGCGCAGTTTGAGAGACGCAATATTATTTTCAAATGAAAAGAGAGGCGTGTAAATGAGCTCTTTAGGACCATCATTCCCAAGCGCCATTCACTTGATATCAATGACGAACCAAACTTGGAACGTGAAATGTAATGAGTGATAAAATAGTTGCCATAGCGAAATATGTCGGAATGTGGTATATTTGTAAAACAATCAATTGTTGAGTGTTTACTAATTTTGGCTGACGCATCAATCATTACTAATACATTTATCTTACATAAATAGTTTTTCTATTATATCACATAAATTTTTTCAACAAATTTTTTAACAGAAAGGTTATTAGAAGCGATTTCAACAATTTTTGTAAAAAACATTTTTGTTTGTCTGTACATTAAACTTTGAAGAAAAGTCTTATTTGGCGATGCGAAGAAATGCGTTTCGTAAATTTTCATACGCCGGGCGTTTACCTTAACCCTTTTTACCAATTTTTATTAGTATTACTAAAATAGCCAAATAGTGGTTTCTTTTTAAAAATTAAACAAAATAATGAAAAACCATTTTTTTTCGATATTATTGGTTTTTTCGAAAGAATAAACATTCCCATTATTTATGCAACACGATTGTTTTCATGTGGCTGTCTCTGCTGGTTTCGCAATAGCACATCCTGTCAACCCAATTTTCCAAGACATTGGTGACGGTTTCTGGCTCTATCTCACGAATGGCTTGCTCGATATTTAATGGATTGTTCGCATAACATCGGTCCTTCGCGGCACCCAAAAAAAAGTCTAGAGTCATATCGTAGCTCCGAGGTGGCCAATTGACATCGCCGAGACGAGAGACCTGGCGCGCAAAAGATCGATTGTGACATGGACTGTGTTGCATGGTGCGCCATCCTGCTGCGTCCAAGTCCGTGTCTTCAATTTCCGGCCACAAAAAATCGTTTATCATGCAAATGGGCAAATGATGCCACCACTCCAAAATCTGCACCAAACGGATGCATTGGCTTCTCGACGATCACGTGAGGCTTTTCCAATCCCCAGATGTGGCAGTTTTGCGTGTTGACATAGCCGCCGAAATTTCGGCCAAAATTTCTTTTCAATTTGGGCTACACAGCATTGACTTAAGTAAGTTTGCATTATTTCCCAACGTTGTTCAAGCGGTTCATTTCGTTCCGCGGAGATATGATACTGACTTTCTGTCAAGATTTTGAGCAGGAAAGAACCGTCACATATATTTCAAAAAGAAACTACTATTTGGCCCACCCGGTATAAGCCAATACAAAACAGACCTTCGCACTAGTAATAGCTCGATCGTTTGAGCGTATATTCAAAAATTCGTAGAAAATCGTAAAGTTGGTTTTTCTTAATTCTGCAAAATGGAGGTTTCAGTTTGAAGGAAGTAGTTTAATACCAAATGCGTCAAAAAATGTAACAGATACATATAAATTAATAGCCAAACAATGTTTAGAGTACAAAAAAATTAAAAATTAATTTTTAGAAAAATAGGGAAAACTTTATAAGTTAAGATGAGTTTAATGACAAAACAAGTTTTTAAATAAAGTTTGTACTAGTATGTAACAAAATCAGTCAAATTCAGCTGCTACTAGGTGCTATTCTGTTTTTAGTGCACATTTGAACTTAAAAAAATTACAAATTCACATTAATTCATTAAATCCCATGGGCAAAAATCAGCAGATCTAGCAAAAAACTGAATATTGGGATGAAAGCATTTGATTAAGAGATGATTTATTATGAAAAAAACATATTTTTGCCATTTGTTTAACAATTTCTTGAAAAATTTGAGACTAATTTGACTATAACATAGAATAATTTTGTTCTTAAAAAAGAAATTACTTCCCATAAAACCCGCTTCTGCCCATGGACAGTGGAGCAGACATTGCGAAAAAAATAATATTGGGATGAGAGTATTTGGTTAAGAGTTTTATTATGAAAAAAACAGTTTTTTCCAGTTGTTTAAACAATTTGTTAAAAAATATGAGATGCTCGAAAACTGATGGCGCCAATTGATTCCAAGGCAAAAATCACAGATTCCACGGCAAAAATTACAGAATCATATATTAGACAATGGTTTTCTTAACTGAATTAGTTATAAAAAATTAAAAATTACTACTAAAAACACAAAAACCAAAAGCTCTGATGATAATAATCAAATAAAATACATGGACATGCTCCGATTTGACTGTGTATTGTATTCAATTACGTTTCATAAAACAATTGTAAAAAAAATTGAAAAAAAACTGTTTTAGAATTTAGAAAATATATTGTTGGATTCTAACATTTATAAAGGGTAACGGGCCATTTGAGAAGAGGGTGCGGCATTTATCCTGGACACCCGAAATATTACAGAAACGAAGATTCGGAGAAAAAAATGTCATATATATTTTCAATTATAAGTAGGTTTTCAAGGTCATTTAAGGTCAACTTGTAATTTTTAAATAGGAACCTGTAATTTTTACTAGGGCATCTAAATCTATGAATTAAAGCAAGTAACTTTAATATAACATATTTTTCTCTCTGGAGCTTACTTTTTGCAATATTTAATTTTTAAAATCAATTAAACGCAAAAAACAATGATATTTTCAAATAATACATAAAATTACAACAAGATCAATTTATCAGGTGTTCAAAATTATGCCATTTAACCTCAGTACATTTTCAAAATCGGTGATCTAAGAAATTTGAACCGCACTTAGGATCCGTGGCTGACTTCAAAAATTGTTTACGTCGCGATTTATAAAGACCACTTTGGGCGGCGCGTTGGTGTAGTGGGTAGAGGCTAGCGCTTGTGTCGGTTGCACCGCGGCCGTGTGGGTTCGATTCACATCCCGGGCGGAAGATTTTTCGGCGATCGAGAATATTCGCTCGGGTCCGTGGTTGTTGTATATTATTCATTTCTTCATTTATTCATACAAAAATGCAAAATTAACAACCGTGTATGACTGAATGGCTCAGCCTAAGTGAAAAAAAAGACCACTTTGAATAAATTCTTTTAAATTGTTTATTAGTTTTTCTCAACACACTTTTATAAGGAAGTTGAGTATAACTAGCGCCAAACGGCACGTATGAATATTTGAATATCTTAGGTGGCGGATCTGTGGATGATTTAAAAAAATATTTACGTCGCAATTTATGAAGATTACTATAGATAAACTGTGAGGCCAAAATTCACGTCTCGTCACAATTTTCTTCATAACCAACTGTGAATACTGATGGAAGAATTGAATTTGAGAGTAATTGTCTTGATTTTCGCCTTATCTTAAAGAAAACGTCTACAAAGGTGTTCCTACCACTCAAAAAATACGAAGGAACGGATTCAAAATAACTGCAATAACATTCCCGAAGAAACACTTTTAAGGTGTCACAATTCGTTAATTCGACGTTTTTAGAAATCTATCGAGGTTTAAGGGCATGATTTTGAGCACCTCTTAAATTAATTTTAATGTACTATTAATAAAATAACTATTTTCTGTTTTTAACTGTGTAAAAATTAAATATCGCAAAAAGGAAGCGCCGAAGAAAAAAATGTTTGAGATAAAAGTTATTTGCTTTAATTTGTAGATTCATATTCCTTTATAAAAATTACAGGTTTCTATATAAAAATAACTAGTTGACCTTGACATGACCTTGAAAAGAATTTAAAATAAATATGCCTGATGCATTAGCGAAACACCTCCAAATAACAAGTTTCAAGCGAATCCGGCCGAGTACGAAAATTGCGTCCGCCATATTGGATCCGCCATTTTGAATTTTGTTTTGTTGACACCGTAATCGTCATCTCGTGTCTAAATGAAGATTATTCAGGATTGGGTGGGATTCGAACCCAGGCATAACTTGAGGGGATAGAAGGTCCGATGTGATCCTTTGGCGCCATCGTCCTCTGCTATGTTAATAAGGATAATTTTGCATAAACATGGGTTCAGATGTTAATCAATATAGTTTGGTAAATGAATTATGTTCGAGATGAATACACTTGCAATTAATAACTGAAGCTTAGAATAAATTACAACGAGGAGATTTTAATGTATTACAACATTAAATTTAGTTTATTTTACGATAAATATGATTAATTTCCTTTTCTCCACCGAAAATAGTGGTGGATTAAGCATGGCCATTAATATTACATTTGTAAGTTCGTTTCGTATCCCGGCGTTCTAAATGTGTTTGTGCTCTGGCAACATAAACATGCCATATTCCCTACCCCTTTTCCGCGGCGTTTCTGTTGGAGAACTATGGAAAAAGGAGGAATTG
This sequence comes from Ocypus olens, assembly GCA_910593695.2. NCBI lineage: Eukaryota > Metazoa > Arthropoda > Insecta > Coleoptera > Staphylinidae > Ocypus > Ocypus olens. The sequence continues at coordinate 1,982,184 of OU343057.1, read as the reverse complement.
TACTTTAATCATTTCGTATTTCTGTTTGTTGGTCTGTTTTTATTGCAAGATTCTGTGTCAACAGTATTTATGCCGTCGCGGGGTTGAACAATTGCCTAGCAGCGTGCGTGGAATGCGAAAAATCCTTTTAATGATCGGTGAAAGTTGTTCGAAGAAGTTGATAACAAAATCTATATGTAATTTCGCAATTGCGGCGCACTGCTGTGGTGCAATGCGTTTCAAAAAGTCAATGATTACAGCTAGACTCAGGTGCGAATTTCATGTAATGCCGACACTTTCTTTGTGTTGCGCAATAATTAAAAGTTATTATTGTTGGGCGTAATCATAAGTGTCAATTAATTTGTAATTTAGCGATTCGGTTGGCTCCGCCGCTCGATAAAGCACATAATGCCAATATGGGCGACACCGCAAATTACAAATCATGCATCCGTAACTGCCATAAAATATTTACAAAGCTTTATCTACCAAACGGTAATATCATAAGAATATGGGCAGTTTGATCAAATCATATATTAATAAACATCAAACAAAAAGCGTAATTATTTAATTTATTTCGAAGAACTTTGAACCTTGTTTTAATAAATTTAAAAAATATATAAACTTCTAAATCAGTTTCCCACCGAGTTTAACTGATTGGATACACGGATATGGGTAATTTGTAAAACTCACGTTAGCATCAATCTGAAATCTCTATAAATCTAATCGCGCAGTTTTATCGATTTTATAAAAATGCGGCACCAAATTCATTACTCCAATTACGACAATCAATTAAGTCCTATCCTCTCATTATTTATGAATCTCCGGATCCCTTTAAGTGAACAAATCAATCAGCAACAAAACACACTAGTAGTAAGTGTAATTGAATGTGTGCACAGTCTCTCTTCAATATCCTCATAATTGCCTACTTGGCATTCAAGTGGTGTGCCGAGTGCCAGCAAGTCTCCTTATTTTTCTATAACCTGAATAATGTCTAGTATTTCGCGTCCGGCGATTTTAAACTGCGATCTAAGTTTCCGCACAAGAAACGCATCCAATTTAGGGGTGATAAGAACGTCGGGGGTTAACATACGTAACGAAATGTAAACGTTTGTGCAAGATTTACGGTTCAGCACAAAATTAAACAGGAACTACTGTTGGAATTGGAAAATAAAAATTGGAATCTAGAATAAAAAAAATATATATTACACATGCTATCTCTATACCATATGTATAAAAATTATGTAGATAAAGGGTGGCTTTGTATTTCGGAACGTACGTTGCAGGTTTAATACGTCGCCACCAGTTGTTCAAAGTAATTAATTGACATAAAGTCAATAATGTGCTGAACTAATCTAAGACCGTGATTTTGTTTATCATGGCCATGCCTTATCTAAATAATTTTTATACATATGGTATATGGGACGTTCCGCGTCAACCGGATCAGCTTTACGACAAAATTGAGGACTAGTTAAAAAATCCCTGGGCCGGAAAAATTACTTCAACATATCTATTTTATAACGCCTTGTGGTATTTCAGAAGAATCCAATACGGCGGCCTTAAAATGGCGGTTTTATCTTCAAGAAAACACAAACTAATGTATTAATCTGTTCCGTACAAAAACTTGTATGACCTAAAAATTCTTTTACAATCTGAAAATTTGTATTGATGTACCTACTTTAAGAAACTACTAAAAAAACATGGCGACTACAATATGGCGGCTCCAAAACTCAATCTAAAATCTGTGTCATACGATTTTCACTCAAATTTCCGATGAAAAATGAAAATGACACATAAAAAATCATAACTCGCGAACGATTAGAAAAATTGAAAAAATTCAAAGAATACATGTTATAGAGCTATCTTTTGTGAAGAGGCTAAAAAGGTTAAAATCATCTAGGATGTACAGGGAAAGCTATGCGAATGTTTTCCTCTAATTTCTGAAGAAGGCCTTGAAGGCCACAGAGAGGATCATTGGGACGATCAAATTTGCTCAATCCGTGCCATTTCATAGCTGCCATATTGCCTTAACAGGACATCTCCATCGGAAGTGCAGAAGGAGATGAAAAAAAAATAAAACATGATTTTGTATTTTTATTCATGATTCCTAAAGAAGGTCTTGAAAGCCTCAAGGAGGATCATAGGGACGATCAAATTTGCTCAATCAGTGCCACTTCACAGCTGTCACATTGGCTGAACAGGACATCTCAATCGACAGTACAGAAGGGGGTGAAAAAAATAAAATATGATTTTGGATCGTTTTAAGGCAGTTAAATAATAATAAAAAAATAAGAAAAAAAAAAAAAAATACGTCCTCGAAAGAAACATCAAAATTGGCGTAATTATTTTGGTCAAAGTTTGAAAAATCATATCTCCTTAAGGGGGCAACAAATCAAAAAATGTTCGAATACAAATATTTGAGGGCAACGCTTTGTGAATATACTGAAGCTTTGACAGACTCTTCAAAGTTAAAACTGAAGGCATTTCCCGAGAGATAATCTTGAATCGCTTACTTTTAAGACCGGGAGATGAAATACTTGTCACGTGGTGACCCTTCTGGCGAGAGGTATCTTTGGTGAAAATTTCAGCAGAATCCATGTCATGTGATTTTCACTCAAATTTCCGATGAAAAATGAAAATGACACATAAAAAAATCGAAAAAATTCAAAGAATAAATATTATAGAGATGTCTCTTGTGAAGAGGATAAAAAAGGTTTAAATCATCCAGGATGTACTGGGAAGGTTATGCGAATGTTTTCCTCTAATTTCTGAAGAAGGCCTTGAAGGCCACAGGGAGGATCATTGGGACGATCAAATTTGCTCAATCCATGCCATTTCATAGCTGCCACATTGCTTTAACAGAACATCTCCATCGGCAGTCTAGAAGGGGATGAAAAAAAAAATAAAACATGGTTTTGTATCGTTTTAGACAGAAAATTAATATTTTTAAAAATATACACTTTATGTAAGAATTTTGTATATGTTTTCGATTTGGTTTCAACAGTTATTCATTTAAGTTGAATTATTTATAGGAATTTCGGAAATGTCGAGTTAAAAATTAACCGTAGAGAAGACGCACCTGCATCTGACCTATCAAATCTTTTTACAAAATACGATGAAATGGTATTTTTTTTAAATTAGTAATTGGAGGGGTGGAGAATTTGTGGCAAAATTGAAAAATTATACCTCGAAAACGCGTCACCAAATCAAAAAAAAATATACCCCTACAAATGTTCTTTACGAATAGATTGGATAACCTTTACGGTTATTTAAATTGAAAATTGGGGGTGAAAGCGCACCCTGACAAATGTCATATCATTTAATAAAACACTAACACAGTGTATGGTTTAAAAAAAACAACAACAATTGTTTCACCACACAGTGGCTTCATCAGGTAGATGAAAAATTATGGGGTTTTTATGTCTTATAACTGTTGCCAAATGACGCGCTCTAGAACCGCAGTGGGGGTTCCAAAAATTTTGAAAAAAGCTCCATGTTTGAACATTTCAGCTCTTCAAAAAAACTTAACACAGTTAGTAGTTTAATTGATTCGCATGGCCGTGTTACAGTGACGCAATGCATTGGGTGTAACCTTTAAGATTATTTTATGTATTCATTTGTTACATGTTAAGATTAATTAGTGCCATGTCATGATCCCGATGACCTTTTCTGGGCAATTATCGGATTTATTGCTTACAAAATTCAAATCGGAGGGCGTGCAAGGTCCAAGCGTGTTATTAAACAATTCTTTCGCCGCGACCGAACTTTGGAATATTCTCATTGGAAAATACACATATTTTGTATTTTAATTATAAAGTTTATAATTGAGTTCTGTCGTCAAATTGGTATTCAGAGGTATTTTCCAAATATAAATTACTGTGAAGTTTGTGAATATAAGTTGCGGGATTTATTGTAAATTTTATGGAAAAAAAAGTGAATAAAGGAAAGGAATGTTAGCGGATTAGTTAAACTTTAGGTACAGTTACGACAACGCCGCACCATGAGTCGTTAAAAGACGAAGAAATGTTCTAATTACGGCAATGTTCCCATAGATCTTCGATCGTTGTTAGATCCGGAATGAGGAAAAGACGAAGCGGTGGGATAATTGCGATTGCGCGAAAACATAACCTGTTTTTTGTTAGAATTATTAATGAGCTATTTTCATTCTTAACTACTCCGTCTACTCATAGGTTAGACTTTTTTGACATTTTGAGTGGTAGAAATCCCACTAGGTTGGTCACAAAAAGTAGTACTTACGAAACTTAATTTATTACGAAAATCGTACTCAAGAATACATCACTTAGAACGTTCTCTATGGCGGAAATCAAGAACAATTATAAACTGTTAATAATGTGTTTATTGGGTACCAAAAACATTTTTCTTATAGCCGTGTTGGTACTTTTTAGTGTTTGTCACTGAAGATGTCAAAAAAGTCTAATATATGAGTAGATGGAGTATACTGTCGTAAATTTTACTAAATGATTTAATTGTATCATCTCAACCATCCGAAGAAACTATATGTAAAGATAATTAAATTTAGTTCGTGATTACGCAGAGGGGAATTGAATATTTTAAATAAAAAAAGAGCGGTGAGAATATCACGTCTTATAAAAATTATAATTGCTAAACCGAATTCCCCCCTCCTCATAGGTTTCATAGAAGTTATAAAAGTCGGAACCGCCCCTGAATAAAAACCTCTCTCTTCGTCTCTCTTAAGACCATAAGAGTTTCAATTTAATTTATAGCGATTGTTCATTATCCGCGGTCTTGATGGGGAGTTTACGGATAGGATTTCTAGGATTGAGAGCCAGATTAAGATTCTTAAGGTTCGGGATTAAGATTTCGCGAGCGGGGACAGACAGTTTGCAGTTTAGCGACCTCTGCCGTAGACAAACAAGAAACGCAGGGAAAGTAAATGGTTCAACTCGGGATCGTTTTTATGCAGCGAATTTCAGTTTGAATATAAATTCAATTATACGGGGCGTGCAAAAAGTATCCGAAGTTAATGTAGCTGAAATTCAATGGTAGATGGCATCTAAGGCTCAATATAGTGATTAATGTGCATCGGAAAAAGATCAGTGCGATGCAACTGAATGTCGGATTAAGGCGGCATTACAATTTCTCATATTTTCAACTATCTTGTTGCTCCGGAATTGCGAGCGGGGCGATATAATTTCGCCTGTGATTTTATTTATCCGGGCATTATTTCGGATCAATGGGGATTTATACAGCGCGTAGTGAATTCCTTTGTTGTTCGCGCATTTTAGGGTTTTTATGCGCAGTCAGGTAAAAAAAGGGTTGAAATTAATTCAAGGCAGCGCACAGCTATTTTCCATTAATCAACTGCGAAACTAGATGCGGTCACGGTGACAGTTTATGTTAATGATGTGTAACGTATTACAGTATGATGGAGAAGACTAATAATATATAGCGGCATTTTTTTTTAATTTAAACCCTCTAGTTATTACACTGTGCCGAATAAATACAATCAAACTGCGCGTAACTGTTTGATATGAATGAAACACTTTACTTTAAAAAAAAACATTTATAATGGTGTCGTCGACGACATTTATATAAAGAAACGTGAAACGTGAAACTTGACAGTATTGGAACAATAGACGTTTCATCTAAGTAAGATATCACAGCGATTTATACGTTATGTTTTTATTTCAATTTTTCCAGGTAAATTAGTTCTAGTGACACATTGAATTTTGCGAAAACACACACTTGAAGGTGCTGAAGTGTTAAGCACGCGAATTTACGTAAAGATTTTTAGATAGAGAGGACACACGGAGACATACAGAATCCAGCCAGGAAAGAAAAATGTTGCCATTATAAGTAACGTTTGCAGGTAGGCAGTAAATTCTAGACATCAAATAAATTGCACGTCGGCATATTTTTGTCCCGTTTCTTTCTGTAAGTTTTTACCGCAAAAGCCCGAGCTTTGAAATAAAATAGACGCTATAAAACAATACCAAATATCAGTGATCCGAGTACCGCCATCAGCGTTTCTTTGGCTCACACCCAGAAGAACGTGTGCGTGTGGCTATGTCTCTGTCTCTTGCTACGTTGTTGTTCCTACATAAACTAAACAAGCCCATTTTCACAGCGAGCTCTGCTCGATACTGATAGGAAAGTATGAGGGGAAAATAGGACGGGCGACTTGTTCACATTTACATACTCGTGTTATAATGAGAATGGTGTATGAAATCAATTGTAATTAAAGAAGAAAACGAAGCCAAAATAAAACCCACAAAGACGCATTCAACTATTGAATTCCCCACAATGCACATATATTTATCTTCTTCTGTAGCCTTGTTAGCGTAGCATACACGGTACGGTGAATTAGTATAACATAATTTATTACCTAATTATTGTGAGCAAAGGCAAGCAATTAATTGAGCCGACCTTAGTTGAAACATATGTTATTTGGCGCTGCAGCAAGTAAAATGTTGTTTAAATGGCCGGTAAACATTTGTTGCAATTGGGATGATGCATTATTACCATGCATTTCACGCTTGCCTCGTTGCGGGGTGAATTTATTTCACGAAATAGAAGCGTTATAGACAACGACGTAAGGGCGGCAAACCCAAAATGTTTACATGTTTACTACTACATGACTACTACTAGGGGAAAACATCGGGGAAAAGACGTCCGGCTGTTGAATGCCAAGAGAAAACTAGCAACGTGCTGAATTTACAATTGTATAAAACTATTGAAAAAATGATTTTAATACCCAACGACGCAGTAAATTTACGTTTGTTATACTTAATTAATGTCAAATTACTAAATTGATACAAAATATTAACACGTTAAGCCTGGGCTCAAATTTGTTCCATTCTATGCATGACAAAAAAAATGTCGGCCCAAAAGCTAAAATGGTCCCTGGGACGGCTGAATATCGTATGTCATATATTTATCATTAGAGACACACCATCCGAATATACTAAACTACCGTGGCACCGCGTTGATGTCACGCCGTTCGTTAAGAAGAGATTAAGTGAGACACTGCGTGAATGTCGCGCCGTGCTTAAAGTTACACAACTATTGTTTCCTTTCAATTCATTTCAAGGAGATCCTCGAAAAAAAACGGTAAATTGTTAAAATTTCCAAAATAAGGTATCAACAGTTTTACGAGAAAGAGAAATATTGGATAAAACGAAATATAGCCTGAATATATAAATATTCAACCTATTCAGGCTATATTTCGTTTTATTGAATTTATTTACTGCTTTCTGGTTGTTTCTAATTTATTTAGAAATATTGGAAATGATGAAGGATTTATCTGGCGTATTTGTAGAAGCTATGTAAATTATGATATTTTCGTTAAGCGCTTCAAAATGACGAGACGATTATTTAAAGTACGCCGCTATGTGATGGACCACGAGATCAATAGCCGGTTATGCTAGGTGCAACAATTCAACTCTTATTATCAATACTAACAGTATGTGATAATATGAGTTACAGATGATATTTATTACGTAAAATTTTCAATCGTCTCCTAAGCGTTCCCGTGAGTGAGTTTAAAAGAGGAAATACTCGAGAGTGATGATGCGCACGATGGGGTAATAATCCCAACGCCCGCATAACTAATATGTAGTTCAAGGGCTTGTGGAATTATGTCGTGAATTACAGAATTGCCAGTGAGTAAATCTGAAATAAGGGAGCCATAATTTCAAAATATTTGTTTAAACCTTTAACTGGTGTGACTAAGAAAATGTGCACTTAAGGTATAGCAGGGTCAATTTTAACCCTGGTTTTAATTACCCATAAAAATAAATAAATTATATATTCTGTTTTCTTTGACAATTTGTATTCCCCATCGGCAACTAACTACACTGATGAGACCTGAAAGGTCGAAATCGGTCTGTAGGTATTCTGATGGGGAAACAATATTTAATTTTTATTATTTTGTTAAACAGTTTTCTTAAATCTAAAGCTTATTTATTTCCCAACAGAAAAACAGGTTAACCATTTACAGGGAAAAGTTACAAAATAAGAAACATGAGACACAAAAGTAATCTTACAAATTAATTCAAAAAAAATATAGCAAACAAGCTAAAAAAAAGCTTAATTTTATAGTAAGGGCATAATTGCTTTAACAAATTGTGCTATGTTACAGTTAAAGATATCAACCGAAAATTGAACATTATTATATAAACGCATCATGTTTATAGACGTAACGTTTTTATTAAACAAAAAATAACAAAATCCTAAAACCATAACAAAAATGTCAAGTTAGTTTATTTTTCCAAATTTGGTGCCATTTCCTTCTGCTTTACGGTGATATGACAGCGTACCCTCTATAAAAAATATAAAATAAATTAATATTTGTTACAGAACTGACAAACATGTTTTTATTCCTTATATTTCGTCACAAAGTGGGCATTTAGTGCTTGTTTTGTCGTGAATTTTAAAAGTGTAACGTTAACAAATTTCACACAGCACTATTTACAAAAAACGTAATTTTGCCTGTTTCGGTCCCTGGAAGTCTCACAAAAAAAAATTATCGACAAAAAGTGTACATGGTCTCTGACTAAAAAAAAAACAGAAAAAATTTTTTGAAGAAAATTCTTAGACTTGAAAAACTTTGAAGAAAAATTTAATTCAATCGATTTTCAGGCGTTTCCAGATGATTTAAGCACTATTTAATTCTGCGTATTTCGGTTCCTGGAAGTCCCACAAAAACAATTTAGCGACAAAAAGTGTACAGAATGGTCTCTGACTAAAAAAAAAAAAACAAAACAAAAGTTTTGAAGAAAAATTAAATTTAATTCAAGTCGATTTAAGCACTATTTACGCCGCAACGCCTCAATTAGTAGTAAAGTTATGAATCGAGTCGATTTAAGAATTATTGGATAGGTTGAGGCATATCGGAATAAAAAAAACCACACAGAAAAAGGTATTTATTCATTTATTTTTAAAACACGATGTTGAAAATGAAGGAGATTATAATCTATTGATAAAATGTCAAGATTATCATGTGCTATTCTAATGATTTCAACCAAAGGAGGTTAGTAGGCATTATTCCGCAGCCTGGGGTACCTCTCCACCTAGAACATTAATTTTAGTTGGCTGTTGCGCATTTCTGCAAAATTTGATACGATTTTAAACGCAGCATTAAAGAAATATTGAAATTACGCGTTATATTATGCATGGCCGTGAGTAGGAGTAAATTGCAAACTGCGGTCCCTTTGAAAGGGTATTTGAATTAAATTTTGTTACGTTGGTGATTTGACTTTATAACTAGCCACAATGTCATTGTCGCTTGTGCTCGAAAACGCTCCACTTTGCTGATATCCGTTTGAAACATCATTGATTATTACAAAATCATTTGACTACAATTGCATTATTTATGGGTCCCATAAGTTTATATACATATTTAAGCGTAAATGACAGAGCGAGCGGACGTAAAATTATGTGAAAAGTTAGCGTCGGCAAGTTCTTGATATCTGTACGGCCGGTCGAGGGTCAGGTCGGATGGTCGGCTGGCTGGTGGAAGTCAAACACGGCCAGATCCAGCTTAGGCGATTACCGTAAGTCTGTTTTGTCTGTTCTCTTACCTTGGCAAGAGTTTTAAGCCCGAGGACGAGGCCCGGAGATGTTGCAACAGCGGCAACCGCCACACCAACAGTTGGTGTTTGGACCGGTTTCACTGATACCATACACTATTCAATGAAATGAAAACATTACGATACACCGCGCACAGAATTCCACGGCCAGATATGAGGGACGATATAAGAACTGTTTGATCCCGGCTAACTTTCAGGGGTTCCGCTAGATTTATTTTATAGCCTTTGATCATTTTCTCTGTTCCCGAAGGGCCTAATATGATCTGGCAATGACAGGTATTTTATCGTGTCTATATTATTAATGCACATGACTGATAATCCGCAACTTCTCATTAACCGCCCCGTCGTATGGTCTGTAATTAACAAAATTGAAGCAGCTGGATGGTGACGTAGTATTTATTGGGCGCGTCGGTTACAATTTTAAAAATTCCTGTCTAAGGCGAGCATCGTCATCCCCACATCTCCTTAAATTCATATCCATCATAAGTTATAACGTAATCCCAAATGATTACACCGCGTTTGGCGTAAGCATCCAGCTATGGGAGAACTGTTTGTACAAGAAATATATCACTCATATTCACGCCAAGTTTTAGCCTTATATAACAACGTACCAGTATATAATAACGCGGGGCAAACATAGACGGGAGGTGGAAAAAATGCCATTATATCATCGCGCGAAGCCGCATCGCTAGATGTGCACTTATGCAGGAAGAACTCGTTCCCGGGCTAAAAATACTACACAAAAGAGCGAAAAAACGACCAAATATTTAAACACAAACGCAACAATAAATACGGGCTTTACAACATTGCGCTGCTTTAGAACACGAGCGCCCGGCAGGGAGGAATTTTAAAATGTCAGATATCCTAAGAAATGTTTTCCCGCTCTCTACTGCAGGAAGTTACACCGACGAAACCAGGCAAATGCAACCGATTCAAAAAAGGAAATTACGAAATATCAAAACACCGAAAAAATAATAATATATTAACACAAACAGTGGTGGTAGATGACGCCAAAAACAAAAAATCAAGATAATAGTTGTTTACACTGGAGGCTTTTACTTCGTTATACATTTTATATAAACTGTAAGTTTAATAATGGCACGTTGAAGTTGCCGAAACTATAATCACGGAAATAAGTTATAAAAACAAAGCAACAGTGTTTTATTTTTTATTTTTGTGGCTGACTAGTGATTACAGCAGTCGCCAGAAACCGGTATACACTTGTCATTGATGGGAAACAAGAAGGCTTATTTATAAAGCATTTTTCTTGCATGTTTTCAACACTGTACAGTGATTTATTTTTTAAGAGGTAATTATTTTCCAGGAAGGGGTTGATAATTATAGGCCAGATGTTGGACAAACGTGCCCAGTTCTCATAGTAAGTTCTTTTTTTACTAATTGTGAATCCTTAACGGCATAAAAAATTCACTCGGAAGGATAATAGGCACCTTTAATTTCTTTCGACTATTCACACCTGTCGGCACCGGCATTGTTATTTTTACTTATGTGGATTAGTTTTCGGCGAAGGGGCCGAAGAACAGTCGGTGGCGGGTGGTAGAAGTAGAACTACTAACGCGCCTAGGATGTCTCAATAAAGCAATGACTTTTTATGAGTCCCCGAGGGGCAAACACAACAGCTCTCTCAAATCCAACCATTCAACTTGTGGCGATTGCTTAAGAAAAGCGAAGGCGGCCATTTCGCGTCGGCCGGATAATTCCCGACAAAAAGAGGGAATTCATAATTATTCGCGTTGTCGACATGTGCTTTGTAGTAAAAGGGAGCAAGACTTTACTTCGTATATAACGCCGTATTTCACCTATTAAGTTTCGGCCCCCTCGTGCTTGTTTTGTCCACATAACCGAGATTTATGGAGCATTTGCATTTCATGGAAATGATACATTCTACAATATTTTTGTATTAAATTCACTATGCCCACCGAGAAAAATTTCACTGGGCTTTTTCAAGCAGCCATTAAAACTAACAGAAAATGGACAGTGTATATACTTAGCAGTTATTGTCTATTGTCTCACCGGTGCAATTAATAACTGGATTTACAAATACCGCCATCTTACGACTCATAAAATGATTACCTAAAACCGCCACAATCCAAACAGATATAAACGGCATTAAATAAATTTAATAAAACGAAATATAGCCTGAATATTTGTATAATTCAATATCCGGCGTGGCGCTAGTTGTTTCAATAAGTTATTTGTTTATAGTCTTAGCAAGACTTTGCTTTGCAGAGTTACGAACAGGTTGAATATTCAAATATTCAGGCTACTAAATAATTCGATTAATTAAATTAATTGACGAGCAGAGGATTTCTATACAATTAAAATATTACGCAATAATCTCGGGGGGAAAAATTTGAGATAATGTGATTTTTTGTTTATTTGTAACCAATTATATTGTTTGATCTTTTCAAATACGCAATATAAAACTTCTAATGATGCTTTACCAAGGATATTTATTTCATTTCCAGATGGCTGCGATCTGTCAAGAAATATGAATTTGCGTGTATCGCTTGCCTTTAACGACAAAACTTATCGGATTCCATTATTTGAAATAAATCCTGTGGATAATAGTGAATAGTTGTCTGTATGTTTCATCCTTCATTGGCTATCGACCGGAAGTCTTTCAGCTATATAGTTTTCGATTTCTTATCGTATTACCTATTTTTAAAGCATTGGCACATGAACAACAGAAACATGGCTTGTTACATTTTTCTATTGTTTATGTCGATGTAAATAACTAAGCAAGAAATAGAGTGACTAAAAATAATTATTTAATTATAAATATACTTAGTGACATGAAAATCGCAACACCAAAAAGGAGTAGGAATTCAGCAAAGAAAACTCGAAAATTAAAAAAATCAACTATCTTAATAATCATCGTAGACCTCTATGTTATATATCTTCATCAGAAGAACGAGATAAATCGATTGGCGTTAAAAAATTTCATCCAGAAAAAAATGCAAAAAAGTTAGCAAGTCACCATGAACTTTATGGCAGATTTTGAAAAAAGTCGATTTTCCAAACGGCTGTAGCGGCTGAACGAAGAATACAATTTGAACGCGGTTTTCAATTCTGTGGTCCTTGTGTGCCTATGAGGCGGATTAGACCAAAATTGGCGATTTTTTATTTTTGACGAAAACCTGAAATTCTATCCAACTTTTACTCAAAAATTGCACTAAAAATGATTTCCTGGAAAAACCACTGGTACGAATCGGGGTTTCTATACATCACTGGAAAGATCTCATTAAGACGCTTCAGAAAATGTACTTTCGCAAAAACAAATGTCAATTTGAAGCCAGTGATGCGTCAGCAAAGAAAACTCGAAAATGAAAAAAATCGACAAAATCAACTTTCTTAATAATCATCGTAGACCTTTATGTAGTACCTTTTTTTTCATCACAAGAACGAGATAACTCGATTGGCGTTAAAAAAATTCATCCAGAAAAAAATGCAAAAAAGTTAGCAAGTCACCATGAACTTTATGGAAGATTTTGAAAAAGTAGATTTTTTCAAACTTTGAAAGGCTGTAGCGGTCGAATGAAGAATCCAATTTGAACGCGGTTTTCAATTCTGTGGTCCTTGTGTGGCAATAAGTCGAATTTGAATAAAATTGGAGATTTTTTATTTTTGACGAAAATCTGAAAAATCATGCAAGGGTCCCCCCTTCTAACTTTTGCTCAAAAATTGCACTAAAAATGATTTCCTGGAAAAACCACTGGTTCGAATCGAAGTTTCTATACATCACTGGAAAGATCTCATTAAGACGCTTCAGAAAATGTACTTTCGCAAAAACAAATGTCAATTTAAAGCCTGTGATGCGTCAGCAAAGAAAACTCGAAAATGGAAAAAATCGAAAAAATCGACTTTCATTAATAATCATCGTAGACCTTTTTGTAGTACTTTTTTTCATCACAAGAACGAGATAAATCGATTGGCGTTAAAGAATTTCATCCAGAAAAAAATGCAAAAAAGTTAGCATGTCACCATGAACTTTACGGAAGATTTTGAAAAAAGTCGATTTTTTCAAACTTTGAACAGCTGTAGCGGCGGAACGAACAATCCAATTTGATCGCGGTTTTAAATTCTGAGGTCCTTGTGTGCCAATAAGTCGAATTTGAATAAAATTGGCGATTTTTTATTTTTGACGAAAATCTGAAAAATCATCCAAGGGTCCCCCCTTCTAACTTTTGCTCAAAAATTGCACTAAAAATGATTTCCTGGAAAAACCACTGGTACGAATCGGGGTTTCTATACATCACTGGAAAGATCTCATTAAGACGCTTCAGAAAATGTACTTTCACAAAAACAAATGTCAATTTGAAGCCCGTGATGCGTCAGCAAAGAAAACTCGAAAATGAAAAAAATCTTAAAATCATCGTAGTAGACCTCTATGTAATACATTTTTTTTTCATCAGAAGAACGAGATAAATCTATCAAATCATGATCACTTGATCCAAGTGAACGAAATTTTAATCAATTGATACTTTTTAATAGTTAAACGTTTTTGGCAAGTTTGATCCTCGATTTCTTGGTTGTGAAGCATTTATTTTCATTAGATATTAACTTTATTATTATGCAGATTATCCTGTGGTGAATCTGCGTAGCATCGGTACAATACATATAAATTATATAACTTCCTGTCGCCATTCCCATTCATTGCTGTGTGTACATAATATCATTCTATACATATTAAACATAAAACAGTAAAGTATATAAACTTAATAACTGTTAATGTACCCAAGGTCTGAATTTAAGTGTAAAGAAAAACAATACGCGTCAATCAAAGTATGGACTTTAAATTAATTCAAATTCATATACAGCTAAATTTTACCCTTGTAACCGTAACAGACAAAGCGCATTGACATTTGATTTGACTCCATAAATTTTGTAAATTAGTTTTAAACATGTTTACTTTGATCTCACTATTGCTGTTCACTGCGTTGGCTGCTCTTACAATTTTTATGTAATGTTCTTAGCTTTCTACAACCCAAGTTGAATTTCCGTGATAATCGGATCGGATTAAGTCAAAGTACGTTATAAGGTGTATCTTTTCGATATCTCGAAGTTTAGTTTTAGTGGATCTCATCAATGTATGAGCGGCGCACCACCGTTGAGCTTTGCGCCGCTGGCGACGGGTGATGAAATAGCCACCATCCGTAAAGCGATGTGGTGTTAGTATTGATTTATCTCCTGTGCCTGTGCTAGAGATCCCTGTTCCCGCTCTGGCAATCACTCTAACTCCATCCATCCCCCGTTTACCCCCAGGCCCGGAGGAAGCCACTCAAAATCGAGGTGCATAAATTTATTGTTCGAGTATTATGCACGCGCGCGAAACTGTTTACAGAGGTAATCGGGGACGATTTACATAAAATTTATATCGAAATAAGAAATGCAGACAGCAGTGACTCCCTCGGCTACATGCCAAATCCGTACATAAACATGATTTCCCGATACCATCCGAGAGCATCGTATTTTAATTAACGAAATCTCCACATTCGTCAAGGCAAATAATGTGTCTTTATATTCGAGCGCTAATTGGATGTTCAAACCTGAATAACATAAGTAATCATCAACTTGAGTGCCAATCTGAATTATTTACTTAGTAAACAATTCCCCGGCCTAATATAGTCACAAATCGAGACCGCAACTAACAATTACATTGCTAGAGGGGGTAGTTTCACCGTTAATTTGTTTAAAAAAAACGAGTAGTAATATTGAATAATTATTTTATAACGGCGGCTAATTGCTGCAAATGTTCAAATCTATTTATAAGTAATAAATTTATACAAGGAAATAGTGTTTGTTATAAGACTAGTTTTCAAAAGTAATGTTTGTACTGTTTATCTTAATATTTCATCTCCAAATACACTTTGTCTTAATTTTTATGTGACTTACATTATATTGTTCTTTTGTGGTAGTTTTAGTTTATAGAATGAATTTTGGGCTATTGCAATATTTCTATAAACAATAGTTTTGCCCCTCCGTACTGCGATGTATAGATCGGTTACAGACATATACTAGTGGAAACAATTCAGAGCTGACCAATCCTATTAGAAATCAATCGTCCAGCAGACACGAGTTAAGCGATTAAATAAATTATTACCAACAAAGGAAGCGGCGTATATTCTATTCTAGAGGTAAATGTGGAACGCGAATGAATTGTTTATAATAGTCCCTATAAAAATATTAAATATTCACAACTTTAATTATCAATTTAACGGGACAGCATGTTTCACACATGGTAAATATTAAAGCTCGCAGTTTACGCATAACGTAACCGATTAGTGGTTATATCCCTTACACACACCTACCGCATAATTCTGAAATCTTATTAATTATAAGTAGGCAAATTGTTATATTTAAAAGCATAATCCCGCTGCGTGTACTCTATGTATAAATAAAAAATTAAACTCCAAGTTTTAGACAACAGTTTCCTGTAATTTTTCTCATGTTTCGCTTAAACAAAAGATGGAATTATTGGTGAGCAAAACGTACATTTTTTATACGCAGCTGCGCACCAGCGTAGCTTGCAGAAAATAAGGGAAGAGGGGACTTTTCTATAAAATGCACTTTGTTGATATCACACTTTTTTTTGTAGTTTCTACACTTACTGGGTAGTTATCAAACAAAACGTGTGTGATATTAACTTCTTCACTTATTCTCTGTAAGTTACGCGGGTGCGCAGCTGTGTATAAAAAATGTACTTTTTGCTCACCAATGATTCCATCTTTTGCTTGAGTTCCTAAATCAAAATGAATCAGAAAAAGCTTCCACCATCAATAATAAGTGAAGAATTGATTTAGAATGCTACTATGTGTTCTTTTTCTCAAAATGGTTATAATAACTAAATAATTGATTGCAATGTTTTATCACATTTTTTACTGCCCGTTGTAATTTAAAACTACAATTATTTTTGAACATCCCAAGGCTATAAAATCCATCGCGCTTTAAACAATTTTAACGAATAATTGAAACTGCAAAAATAACAAATCCCAACAGATATTTTATCAATTGTCCGAATGCCAACGACAAGCCGTTTCATTGGATTGTGGCACACCAGAGAACTAAGCCTTTAAATACCATTTTACTTCGTAAGACATTGTCTATCAACGTACGTGTTTATTTAGATGTGGTATTGTGCCGGTTATTTAAATACCAAAAGAATGTGCCATATATGCATAAAGTGATTGCGTCCTTGTGGTGAGGGGCACTGGAGTAGAGTCTGGGCACGTGTTCATGAATATGTGTTTTTGGACCTCCGATAAACATATCGCGACGACAGAAAAACAAACATGTATAATTAAATAACGTGACATATTTAGCAAGTGCAGTGTAGCTGAATTTTAATTAAAACATCAGAACCTCCTCCGTTCAGCACGCCGCCTGGCGTTTATAGATATTACTTCTTCATACATTTATGAATATCCGTAAAATGGGGAGCTAATGTGGCAACACAATCGTGGCAGCCAAAAGCGATTGGAGATGATGATTCGGCTATTTGTAGAGTCGTGAGCGCCGTATCAGTCGGATTACCAAACTCGGTCCATTAGGTTCACAGCATACAGTGGTAGTATGCGGGGTGCATAGCTATGAGCTAATGTTTCCACCACGCATAAGGAATAGAATGACAGAATGGGCAAACGAGCACCATAACGCTGTGTGTGAAGGCCGGTGGCGGAAAATGGTGGTGTGGTAAAGGACGCAGTCTCCTCCGTTCCACTTTGCAACTATGACTAACTCATTTATCCATTTCCTGTCTAGGAACAGTCCAATCACCGCATACTTCAGCTACCCTTGTTATTTATCACCTTCATTTTTTTGGAACCCCCATCTTGATGACATTTTATTAATTATTGAAGATCCGCTCCGGCGTATATAGGGATATGGGGGGTGAGAGGATCGTAATCGGGCAATAACGGCCATCATCGCCGATGAAAGCCGGGGCTAACAAAAACACATTGCTCGTCTAGATTCAATATACCTGAGCACCAAGCCAGAATGATAGACTAGCCAAACGAATTGCGTTCGTCAATATTAATTAAGCCTCGAAAGCTTTGTTGTTTTCATTAATCACTACTAATCAAATTAAACACTATTTGGATAGATGTGTGCATTGCCCTGAGAATTGTAGAAAAATATACGCATTGATGCAGAACTCTGCGCCAATTTCACACGTTGTGCGCTTTAAAATCTTCTGGTAAAATACAAATCGGTCCATAAGTGCATTCCCGGCAGCAAATTTAATTAGTGCGAATCGCAAAACGAGAAAAATTTACCTAAATGCGCTAAGTAAAAAACACTCTATTGTATTGTTGCTGGTGCAGTACGGGTGAAATGGGGATAAAGAGAAAATGAAAACAAGGAACAGGCATTTAGGAGAGTTGCGGTGGTTTCAAGGCGTCGTTAAATCTCCATAACTTCTTAATCTCGGGTGTTTTAGAGCGATAGTAATTATTATTACCCTCTCCGATACATTGTAGATTCGGATTGCCGATTCTGTCTACTACAGCAACTCTGCCAAGTAACTGCAGTAATTAATGATTTTAACTGGGATTTCGGTTCATCGTGTTCCCGTTCCACTGCGTCTTATTTGCCGCAATAATTCAAGTGATATAAAATTACATACGTCTCTCACACTACCCCGCTAATGGCAGACTTCTTTATATCAACAATAAAAATAGCAATTTCCTGGTGACATATGGCCCCGTCGATACCTAATGACCTAAGTGGTTCCCGCCAGTTATAAACTGTTCATTTTCAATCGAAATCCTTTCCACATCTACTGCGTATTAGCGAATTTCGACCATAACCAATCGCTCGTCCGACACTTCCATTACACTAAAAAACGAACACCTTTTTATATACACCGTCTGATCTATCTCTACCGGAGTGAGTGCATTATATGTAAATACCTTCGGATTTAATCACATGCATTTCAACTCATAAAATGTTCGCTTGTCATACATATTAAAGTGGGGTTTTCTACATGACAAGAGCGTGAAATCGACAATGGACTACTACATAGATTATCGACGCCCACTTTTTTTCTCTCGGTATTATTATAAACATCAAATCCGTACTTATTCCACGATCAAATGGAACAGATAATTGTTAAGACCGACGTCCACTTGTGATAGGAGATAATGCACTCCCTCGAGGATACATGCACAAGAGTGCATTAGATATATTGTTAGTAAACATTGGGATAACGTTGTAACTAGCCTGTAGCTAACGGTCCTTTGACGCAAGCAACTCTCTGGTCACGTATTGTAACTAGGTCTGTGGATTATCGAAAATTCACTACATTTACTACCAGTGCTTTCATAATTTGAAAATATTAAAACAGTTTTATTTACCTATTGAGGCCGTACGTATGCAACTACAATTAAAACCTTGAGAGAGAAGTTTCTTCGGGTTACTAACAATTGCCGTTATGAACTTTATGCATTCTCCATGATTATTGAATAAAACGTAAATCCTTTTCATTAGGAATCTCTAAAGAACTGCAAATATTGCATTTACAAATCATGTTACTCTCTGGCATTTGATATAACCCTAAAAATAATCTAAAAATCAATCAAAACAACAGCATAAACGGGAATTGCCATTCTGAATTGTAGAAGCACAAACATTTTGGAAAATATAGAAATCATAATAATAACAATAATAGAATGAACCCAAAATCTTTCCATATTAATACATCACCCTCACCACAACTGCTAAATACTTATTGGTATAGATCTTCATCTTCAGTGTAGGGATGGCCAAAATGTGAGTAAATCCATTCGATTCAAACGCATTACATCGATTCGATGTGATAATCGAATAATATGAATTTATTATTATTATTTATACATTGATTTACATTATACTTTTTAACTAAGCGGTTTTGAGTGGGTGTAAAAAAACCAGTAATAAACCATTCAATTCAAAATGACGATAGTTAGCATCAATACACTGTCGGACGTTCTTTGAAGTTTGTCACAGCTTGGCGGCACCTACCGATGGGTATAGCTGGAATTTCCTCATTAGTTCTTTCCCTTATTTCCTCTAGGGTGTGATAACAATGTTTAAAAATGTTTTCCTTCAAGTACTTCCAAAGGAGAATATCACAGAGGACCGCGCCTCCCCTTATCACCAGACGCATGGTACACATTCGACTGAACGACTGAAGTGTGCGCTGTAGCCCCATCCTGTTGGAACCATAGGGCTTCCAAGACTTCTTCTTCCGCAAGTGCATTAAATCTGGGCTGCAGAAAAGTATCCAACACCGAGAAGAATTATCGGTCACTATCACTCAAATTTAGAAACTGCTCACCACACTGTTAATTTAGGCTGTAGCGCGAAGGGTAAATTTATATTGTCTCTACAACGGTCTCCCTGGCAATGCGGTGATTCCATCCATTCCAGCGCTGCCCTGATAATCGTTGCCTCCGCGTGCTCCGCTGCCAAGACGACGCCACAAGGTTATTATGAAGTTGTCGGGATTTGCAGCTCATTAGCGGACCACTTGTTTATTCACAGCTCTACTGAGTTGAAAATATGCCTCGTTGCTGCTCATGAAAGTTGCCCAATTGCTGAAGAAACGTCATTTTATAGGGATGACATCTGGAATCCAAGAATAATCTTCTCCAAAGCAATAGCATGCTTCCCAACAAAGCGTTTTGATTGCTTCCTCGCCCTCCGCATATTGTCTTGCGTTTTTATGGTATTGCTTCCGCTGTAATCGGGTAATCCAGTAGAATCGTTAAAGCGTCGGCGAAAAACGGTTGCTTTCAAAATACGCCTACGCTACAAAGTTTGCGGCTGAGCGGACCAAATAAGACCATAAATACCACCCTCCAAATCGCTCAGTCGAAAATGCCCCAAACGGTTTTGAGAAATTTTTTATATCTATTTTAGGTAATCAGATCCATGGTGATCTAACGCTTTTCTATTAATTTTATTCTATTAGGGTTCTCAGATTTTAAGGACCATAACTACAAACCGGCTCATGATCGTTAAGATTATAAAATACTTCCTTGACGCAATCACCAAAAATTGGCGATATCGCCCCCTGGTGGGCAATCGACGTCTAAACTGGGCGATTCTCTGACAATCCGTGTTTGGGGAGTGATTGTTATTTTGTGGGGGCGAATGCATTTTGAAGATCAAGAAGAATCAAGATTGTGTCTTTCGAAATTAGAACCAATTGTTATTAAACTGCTAAAATCAAAGAAACTTGTATATTTGCCAAGTTGTGTTGAATTTGCATGAAAGTTTTTAATATTATGAAAAAACACACAAAATTCGCAACATTTTGGAAATGAAATAAAACTTAATTTTGTTGATTTTGAACTTGAAAAATTTCGGATTTCATCGACATGATAATTTTTTTAATGCTCTAGTTTTTAATCAAAAAATGCGTTTAATACCTCGGCAATTTTAAAAAATTAAAAACGAGTTTTTGTTGATTTTGAACTTGGAAATCATTGACACATGATTATCTCTTGATATTTTTTAAATACACTAAATTCGCTACATTTTAGCATTTAAATAATCAAAATAAAATACCGCGTTTGCAAATTAAACAATTTTTCTAAATTAAAAACTTGATTTTATTGAATGGAAAATTTTGGATTTCAGCCATTTTCATTATCTCCATCACTTAAAACACTCGAAAATCCTCTACTTTTTAACATATAAAATATAATCAAAATATGCGGCAATTTAAAAAAAACAAAAAACGCGAATTTTTTTCTTTCAACTTTGAAAAACCGAATTTTACCAATTTTCGTTGATTGGACTTGAATATTTCCCAATACTTTTTTTTATATTTTGACATATAAATTTTCAAAATTGAATAATGCGTTCGGAAGTTAAGCAATTTTTTTAAATCAAAAACGCGATTTTGGTTGGTTTCGAAAAATTTCAGATTTTGTCAATTTTCGTACTTTGGCATAAATATTTTTTTATACTTTCTTAAAACACACTAAATTTTCCACATGTTAGCACATATATTAATTTTTTTCTTTCAACAACCGAATTTTAGCAATTTTCGTTGATTGGACATGAATATTTCCGAATACTTTTTTTTATATTTTGACATATAAATTTTCGAAATCGAATAACGCGTTTGGAAGTTAAGCAATTTTTCAAAATCAAAAACGCGATTTTGGTTGGTTTCGAAAAATTTCAGATTTTGTCAATTTTCGTACTTTGGCGTAAATATTATTTTATACTTTCTTCCACATGTTAGCACATGTATTAAACAAGAAATGCTTTTAACGCCTCGGCAATTATTCAAAATAAAAACGCGATTTTTTTGATGTTGGTCTTGAAAAATTTCAGATTTTGTCAATTTTCGTACTTTGGCATAAATATTTTTTATACTTTCTTAAAACACACTAAATTTTCCACATGTTAGCACATATATTAAACAAGAAATGCTTTTAACGTCTCGGCAATTTTTCAAAATCAAAAACGCGATTTTTTTGATGTTGGTCTTGAAAAATTTCAGATTTTGTCAATTTTCGTACTTCGGCCTGAATATTTTTTATGTTTTCTTAAAACACACTAAATTTTCCACATTTTGGCGTATATATTAATCCAGAAATGCTTTTAAGGCCTCGGCAATTTAAAAAAAATCGAAAACGCGAATTTGTTGCCTTTGAATTTGAAGAATTTTGGCAGTTTTCGTTAATTCATTATAAATATTTCTGAATACCTTTTAAAATGAAATAAATAATTCACATTTTAACAAATAAATCATTATAATCAAAAACACGTTAAATACCTCGGCATTTATTTGTTTTAATCAAAATCGCGATTTTTTTTTGGAAAATTTCTATAATTGATTTGACATGAATATTTCTTAATATATTTTTTTAAACACAGCATTAATCCATTCTCTGAATTTTGGCATTCAAATAACGAAGTCTGACTGTCTTTATAAACTAATCAAGTGACGTTAGGATGAACAAACTATTAGGTGCGACATCTATCGTCGAAAATGTTACAACGTTCTGAAATTATTTATACATGTCGCCCTAATTGTTTTTCTATCCTAACGGTTGCTTGATTGGTTTACAATAACGGCATAATCAAATTCCGTTTCTCCATCAACGACGACATGGATACAAATTCCTAAATTTTGATCCAAACACCAATCAAGATTTAATTTTGTAAATTTAAAAAGCAGAATTTTGATTCGAGCCAATAAAGGTAACTACTAACTAAAATGAGAAATACGATACTTCTCGTCTCTAAGAGACTACAATTAAAAAATCATCTACCGAAACAACTACTTTCCTTATTTTATTGTAACTAGTAAACAATGAATGCCAAGGAATGGTTTTTGCAAAAACGTTTGTGGTAATTAAAACACAAATTTTTAATATCGAAACACTGCGACATATGCAAAAACGGTTTGGCGCCGCATAAAAAAACCAAGTTCTGTCGAAGGTTATCGTTAGCTATTTCTGGCTAGGGTTTTGATCCATTAATTACCTACTGGTCGATATATTGTAATCTACACTTGAAGAAGTCTTCATTTCACAAGTAATTGCTCTAAAATTGTAAGCCTCGTCGTTTTAGGTCGTTACAGTTATTGGTGCATTTAAACTTGCTGACTTGCCAGTAATGTATAGACTGGCGTAAGGATTGTACAGAACTTTGAGGTCCAATCTTAAACTTCCTAGTATACTCCGGATAACGTTAAATGTATTAGAGTAAGCAGTACATCCATCACTTGTGTTTTCTTGACTACCCTTACATGAAATCCAAGAAATAATACCTAATTATGTTACACAGGCAATTTAACATTTGTCTAAAGTGTTTTCAAGTAGCGACTATACTATTCTTGATTATTAGTTATGCAAAAAATATACACAATTAAATCTTCAATTTCTTTGTTGGAAATTCTTATTGTCCGAGGTCATTCATTGTTGTTTTCGGTTGAATCCGTATGTGTACACAGTAAGATAAAAGAACCGTGGCACGCTGTGTAAGGTAATGATTAAATAATAGATAACGAAGGTTCGAAAACTAAAATGCAGGTGTGTAGAAGGGTTGGTATTTCATTAAACAAATACTCAGGCAGTGGGTAGCATCGTTTTATTTAATCATTTACAGAGGGCTCGCGGCATAAACAATGTTTATTTTCATTTTGTATTCAGTCATGAATCTCTCGACGGTAAAATTTAAGAACACATTTCACCGAGACGACCTAGTTTAAGATCGTCCTATATTGTTCCGCAATCAAACATAAAACTTCATAACGCGCCGCGTTATTGGCTCGGCTCTTGTTCTACAAAAGTTGCGGAACTTTCTTCTCTCATATCGACTGTTTTTTTACGGTATATAATCGACGCCACCTAACTCCATCTAAACTTATACCGAAAAGTTCGGCTTCCCCGCTGCGGCGGAGGCCGTGGAGCCGCGTTTATTTTGTTTTAAATTAGGCTTTACGGCCAGGCAATTCAGGGTCAGAGTTCAAGATGTATTTATTTATCGTGTAATGTATGTATACGATGGGTCGGGATTTATTTTTTTTTTGTTCGTAGTCGGAGGAATGTAGAACGCGTTATGTAAGAAAGGGCGCTTTGAGACCAGGTAAGGGCGCACTATACTAGGGTTGCTGGGGGCTTTACAATCATCCGCCGCACGGCTCTACGGGTCTCTATTGATTTTCCCGCGACAACTTGCCAAGGGTTTCCTCGGGTTCCCTTATAGGGACTAAGTTACGTTAGTGCAGCTTGCACCTAAACGTTTACTTTAGAGTTTATAAAACATTGCTCTCGGGAAAACTGTCCGATTCGTCTTCCAATAAACATCTACAACTTACCGACTTATCTAATCAGACTGGAATCTACCTCACATTTTCACGGGGTAACAAATCACTCAAGAGGGGATTCCCGCCAACCGTAACAGGAAAACAAATAAACTTAAACCATAATGGAAATTATTCTTTTTTATCATTGATAGAATAGTTTTCGATAATGAATGTAATGTATGCTTTTTACCCAATATTATTCAGAGCTATGGCCAAATTTTCTGGTTAAGTTTAAAACTTAAATTAACTTGAGATAAGATTTATCTACTTTTAATGTGTCAACTGTTTCTACATTTTTTATATATTAATCTGACGCTCACATCCGCCACAATGTAACTTTTAAGTACCTTATGTTGTAATAAGGTGGCCAAAAATTCAATTATTGCAGATTTATTGAATACAAGTAATAAAGACGAAAAATAGCCTGAATATATAAACATTCAGCCTGTTTGTGTCATCTGCCGATCATCTTATAAGTGTGTATAGTTAATTCTTATTACTAAATAGACTCTACGAGTTCATGCAATAAAACAAACTTGATGTCATTTTTAGTCTAAGGAAAGCACTTTGCATTGATTGACACGGACCGTGAATTTGAAACAGAATAACCTATTCTAATTAAATTAGACACGTTAAATAAATATATCTGACCCGTACATTCTGATCAACTTAAAAGAGACTCATGAATATATTTAGGGTGGTGGTGTGCTGGTAGGATGTACGCCAGAATTTAATTACGGCTTAGGCGTGAAACGTTGAATACATAATCCGGTAATAAAAAGAATAAACATGGTATATAGAAAATGACGTGCATGCTTGTAATACATAATGGTGAATGAGTATGTGGTTTGATTCTGGTTGGATGTCCGCGATGTTTCTGTATTAAAACATCAACGCCTGTAAGAGAGTGTTCGTGCTGCGGAATAATAATATCTAATTTCCTCGGAGAAAGTGCAATGATATATTTTAATATGCGGGCTTCTTTATCGACGATTCCATTATTGAAAACGTGTCGCCAAACCTTCTACGTTAATTCTGGGGGATCAGAATTGAGATAATTTATTAATTTTCGTTAGAATTTTTATGTGAGCGTAAAGTTGGGTCGTAACGGAAACGAACGCATTAGTATTCATATTGGTCCTAGATACCTATAATATCCAATATGTAAAATGCACACGGAATTACCGTAGTTCCGAGGCTCGTGATTAAGGGAACGTGTAAATGTTTATATTTCAAATTCCCGGTGCCTTGAACGAACAATGAACTTTAGATAATTATATATATAAATAAATATATTTCGTTTTTTGAATTTATTTAATACTTTCTGCAATAAGTAAGGTTGTTCTATTTTATTAATTATATATATATATATTTAACCCATCTTGTTATTGTCATCAGATTGTACGAGATGGGTTAAATTGGTATCGATGGAAAATCGATAATGCCACCTCTAATAAAGTGCCGTTTATAACGTTTTTAGTGCTAGAGAGGGAGAATAATAAAATCTGACTTACCCAGAGCTTTCGCCATAACTCCTTTCGCAGAAAAACAGAAGGCGTATAAGAGAAGCAGCAGGCCGGGCCATGTCACTCCAGGCCAGGCCATGGCACCGCTACCCTGCAACAAATAAAATAACAGATTCATTCTGATTGCTCAAATTGATTTAAATGGATTACGATAAAAATGCAATGAAAAGGAATGAAGTAAGATAGGGAGTAAACGCCGAGCGCTGTAGGTGCGGTGGTGAGATATGATACCGGCACTAAATAATAGATCCCCACAAAATTTATTTACAGGCACCAATTCAATAGGATACAGGGCGACAATGCATTCTTAACCGCAGACGATGACACTGACATTTTGGCCGACGCTAGACGCTAGTGTTAAACCGGGATGGAATTCGATGGGTTTTTATCGACGCCAACTGATTATTAGAATGCATCCCTGCTGTCGACGATTCTGTAGAATGCGATACCGGACGGGGATAACTCTCAATCCCTTGGAAATGTCGAACGAGCATTATTATATAGTGCACACACACTTTACGTGTGGAACGAAGAATGGAATTAGCTCTTCACTCTATCGTTGCCCCCGTCGCCGTCAATGTGAGATCGCGTGCAGGTTTTATCGTGTACAACAGTATGTGTATGTGGCTATTTTACATGTACTGCATTGTCGAAAATCAGATGGTACAGCCGTTAGAAAATTTCCCCGTGCACGAAAATATCATCTTAACAACAACCCTAATTTCAATTACGTGAACAAGTTACAAATTCAACTTGCTATGGGTGGGGTGGCATGATACGCTATATATGTGAAATTGATAAAATTAATTATACCTACACGTTTTAATATAATATCACATTGTTATTAAATAAAGTTATGACATGACACGAAGTCCCATTTAACCATTCCAGTTTTCGCCGAGGAGAAATATCGTACACCGTAACAACATACCGATTTCAACATTCTTTGTAGGTCGTACTATACAGAGAACCTCATAGTGAATAAATTAAACGCAAGAACGTATGGCCGTTGTATTCAAACGTTGCACCGTCCGTTATCGCGCTGCATATTCGGACTAATGAAAGTAATTGAGTTAATTTTTCTTAGGGATATTACAAGATATGTCATTGATGTGAACAAATATTAGTGGTGTAATGGAGGTACAGCACGCTCATGCATGTGTATACTCATTTGGCATACAATAGATGGATATTTCACCCTCGCAATCATTACTCAGATTCTAATGGGCCCCTACTGTCGGTCCGCTGCGTTTAAGTAGGCACCGCTACACTTTCCCATCCTATATAGTACAAAGGTTTGGACTTCCTCGCCGATATTTCACTGCCGACGGTCTGTTTGGATCTTTCAAGGGGATTTCTGCGTAAATGTGGCAGCGCGGCAGTTCTGAGGGGATCTGGATGTCTTACCGATTTGCATGCCTACACTGGATTACTTCAAATCGCAAATAGCCATGACACAAAGTGAAATAGTGAGTTATTGATTGCCAAAATAGCGGACCGTAGCGCAGACTACACACGCTGTTGCCAATTTACACAATCAGATCGCATGCCCGAGCTATATTAATCACGGCACCTTTTTGCCCCCCTGGCCTTCCCGCCTCACTAATATCCCCGTGCTTGATCGGCCACCCCTTCGACCGCGTGAAATAATTTCAAGCCCCCTCCCCAACCAATTTCAGAGTCTGCACTCCTGGCGCCCCCCTCTCCGACGCCACCTAAAATGCTTTTTAAGTTCATTGATCAACCTAAAATTTGAAATAAGCAGGGGGCGCGTCATAGCGATGAAATATTGCCTACACTGCGGCATCGACGATGCGTGTGGAAATGAAACAGCCACCACTGCCGCCACCACAGCCCCGCACGCCGTTTCTATTCATGTATATTCGAATGTAAACCACCCGTTACACGATAACACAATGTATAGCACTCTGTGTCCTGCTTGGCGTTTAGCTATAGATTACACGATTAACAGCTTGAGAAAAATAATGAAAAAATGTAACCGCCAATATCTCAAACACACTCGATTACAGAACACAAACATCCGCGCTAATACCTAATTAATTCTTGTTTGCTTTACGAGCGCGGACGACAGCCTATACTCAAAGTTGTTTTGGAAATTCAACCGTTTTTATGCTACACTAAGCATAGCATTTGATTTTGGTGTGTGGCGAAAGTTGTTTTAATATTTTTTTTATCGATTCACTGAAGTAATATAATTTTCAACATTAATTCCCAAATTTGGGTTTATGATTAAATTTGGACACATGAAATTAAATAAATTTATAAATTCAAAAAAACGAAATATAGCCTGAACATATAAATATTCAACCTGTTCGTAACTCTGCAAGCAAAATTAAGTCTTACTAAGACTATAAACAAATAACTTATTGAAACAACTACTTCCCTGGCTGATGCCACGCCGGATATTGAATGATACAAAAGAAATTTGCATGTTATTACTAGTACTACTAGTGAAATAACATTGGTTTAAGATCCCTTATTTCTACCCACAGGACTAACTTGAAAAATGAAACTAAATTGAATTTGAAAACTTTAAATTATAAAACTGAACCCAAAAGTATGTAAAAATTAAGTAAATAGCCATCTGCAGACGCGTTTCGAGATTTATCTCTCATCAGTGCAGCTTCGCATTTAAATTGAATGTTAAAGAATAAAATACACTTACGTGAAGGTGACCGTGACCGTGAAGGAGTCGTAAACAAATGAGGAGATTATAGAAGGGTTGGACTGATTTTATACCTGAATTTAGGTGATTAGTGAAAGTACAGATGTGAAGAAATAAATGATCTTGTTTTCAGTTGGAAAACCGAATACTCGATTTAAATAATAAATAAAATAGAATAGATCATTTATTTCTTCACATCTGTACTTTCACTAATCACCTAAATTCAGGTATAAAATCAGTCCAACCCTTCTATAATCTCCTCATTTGTTTACGACTCCTTCACGGTCACGGTCACCTTCACGTAAGTGTATTTTATTCTTTAAAATTCAATTTAAATGCGAAGCTGCACTGATGAGAGATAAATCTCGAAACGTGTCTGCAGATGGCTATTTACTTAATTTTTACATACTTTTGGGTTCAGTTTTATAATTTAAAGTTTTCAAATTCAATTTAGTTTCATTTTTCAAGTTAGTCCTGTGGGTAGAAATAAGGGAACTTAAACCAATGTTATTTCACTAGTAGTACTAGTAATAACATGCAAATTTCTTTTGTATCATTCAATATCCGGCGTGGCATCAGCCAGGGAAGTAGTTGTTTCAATAAGTTATTTGTTTATAGTCTTAGTAAGACTTAATTTTGCTTGCAGAGTTACGAACAGGTTGAATATTTATATGTTCAGGCTATATTTCGTTTTTTTGAATTTATTTAATACTCTCTGCAATAAGTAAGGTTGTTTCTATTTTATTTTATAAATAAATTTAATAAAACAAAATATAGCCTGAATATATATATATATTCAACGTGTTCGTAACTCTGCAAAGCAAATTGAAAAACATGAAATTAGCCCAAAATTGAGTTTTTGATTAAATTTGGACACGCGAAATTATCCCGAAATTGGGTTTTTGATTCAATTTGGAAAGTTGAAATAGTTAATCTTTATTAATTTTTCCTTAGCAACTTGCGAGCGATCAAATTCCCCAGATTTTTCGGCGGGAAATTTAACTAGTCTGCTAACATTATTGCTCACCCTGTAGTAGACAGATTTGGAGTCGTATCGAAAATTACGTAATGAAATCACACACGATAGCTGTCCTCGCTAATAACAATATGTAAATAAACTCGCCGCCAAAAGGATATAAAGATCGCACAACTATTTCTTAGAACAGTAGCCTCCAAACTGTTGCCTACGGACTCTACAAACTTTCTTGGAACAATTCGATGCAATTTTTCAACACACAAGAGAATTCTTGGACTAGGACAGCTGGCCTCGCCAATAACACTATGTAAATAAACTCACCGCCAAAAGAACATAAAGATCGCACAACTATTTCTTAGACTAGCCTCCTAACTATGGCCTGCGGACTGATTCAAGCTTCATTCGTAGCGTATCTTTTGTTTACCCAATTGTAGCAAATACCAATCCGGAAATTTCCCTTTTCAACGATCAGACAGAAAATTACACTGATCAACTACCGTTACAATCAGATGTTTTCGAGAAAATTTCCGAAGAACTAAGTAGCCTAGTATAAATGATTTAATTTCTTATGCCACGTATAAATCGTCGAAAGCTGCCTACATACATATTTCCACACCAAACGCGCACGACTGAAATACCTCGTAACGGTCGATGATCAGTTGGGGATAAAATTCCGACAAAGACAATCACTACTATTAATTCCACGAGAGATTACTAAATATTACACGCGACCACTCTCTTTCTTTCTCCCCGAGCGCCAATTGCAAAACCATTTGCCTCAAATCGAGCATGGCGTAATTGCGCTGCGGAAAACATAAAACTACGCTGCAAACCAAATTTAAAGCGATTGATATTCCTGATTAATGCCCTCCGTCGGTAACAATAAAAGTGGATTAATCAATCCCCACTTCGCACTCCCGTTTGGAACAAGAAAGGCTAACATTTTCAATTTAGATAACTTCAAAGGAACGGGCTTGAAGAAAATCCAACTGTCCATTCACAGACCTTAGCTCTCGTAATCGACAAGAATGTGCTGGATAGGGGTAATATGTACATGATGGAGATGAAAGGTGGGGGACTATCTGGAAGTTCCCGCATTTGTGTAAAACGATTTCAGAAACAGAAACAGATAGTTATCATCCAATATTTGTGCTCGAGTGATAAACCATAATTAATGCCCATAATGTATTACAATTGTTAGAATTATAGGAGGTGTAATAGTTTTTTTAAATATATAATTCATTGCACATGCACGCATACTGTTTGAATGGTTCATCTAGAAGCAGTTTGACAACAAGTAAGTGCTACTTGCATGTTCCTAGTTGAAGTTCCCCAATCTGTAAAAGTTTTACCATAACCCGGGAGCGGAAATGAATGTTTAAAAGCTTTTAAAAGTATTGCTTACATGCGAGATTTCAACTTTGGAATTCCAGTCTAATGTTTCATTAACTTTGGCTTGAGGCTTGAGGATTGACAAAGATTATCGATTTCTACCTAGATTTTCCTTACTACGTATACATTACAACTCGGTTACAGCAAGTTCGAAAGTTAAGAATTTAGAGAATGAAGTCATCATTATTAATATATAGTATGGAATATATTCAGTAAAACCGAAACAAAATATTTTTGGAAATAATCTTCAAACAGGTCGATTTTTTTTAATTAAAATTAAAATACACATTTCTGCATGAGAGTCGATTTTCAGTCGTTATTTGTTTTTGAGTAATGACGTCATCTACTTTTTTTAAATGGCAGCCCCCTTTTTTGTTTTTGATTTTCGAAAAATTTCTTATGTAAGATGGCAACATTTTTATACTTCCAGTTCGATAATGAAAAAATCTCTCAAAATCAAGAACAAAAATAGTGGGTTGCCATTTAAAAACAAAATGGGTAACGTTGATATTCAAAAACAAATGACGACAGAAAATCGACTTTCATGCAAAAATGTGCATTTTTATAAAAGAAAATCGATTTTTTCCAAAAATATTTTATTTCGGATTTACTGAATATATTCCACACTTTAGGGGCGCACTGTATACGGAGTTATTGTATGTAACAAGCAACATTTTCAGGTCTTAAAAAAATGTTTATTATTGTATATAACGAGCAACTTTTTTAGCTCTTAAAAAAATGTTTATTATTGTATAAAACGAGCAACTTTTTCAGTTTAAAAAAAAAAATTATTATTGTATATAACGAGCAACTTTTTCAGTTCCTAAAAAATGTTTATTATTGTATACAACGAGCAACTTTTTCAGGTCTTAAAAAAATGTTTATTATTGTATATAACGAGCAACTTCTTCAGTTCTTAAAAAATGTTTATTATTGTATATAACGAGCAACTTTTTCAGCTCTTAAGAAATGTTTATTATCGTATATAACGAGCAACTTTTTCAGCTCTTAAAAAATGTTTATTATTGTATATAACGAGCAACTATTTCAGCACTTAAAAAAATGTTTATTATTGTATATAACGAGCAACTTTTTCAGTTCTTATAAAATATTTATTATTGTATATAACGAGCAACTTTTTCAGTTAAATGTTGATTATTATTGTTGGATAGTAATATGAAATAATGAATTATTATTATTGGAATACGTTGCAAGACATAGAATTTAAATCTCGTTAGCTGTAATAGCATCGGTAATGGTTTGTTAAATTAATTCTAACTAGCAGGTGGTCTCGTTTGTAAAATGTAGTTAATTAATTTGCAATCAATTTTATTACATTGGTATTTAGATTGGAAGTAATGAAACATTTGGTTACGGTTATAGTGTAGTTTTATCATAATATTAGCTCAGGATAATATACGTTTTATTCAGTAATAAATAGTGCCCGGCACAATAGGAATACAATCAATCCCGTACCATCACATCTAAATCAACACCCAATTAATCTAATAGTGCAAATTTGATTGCATACAGTCCGCGCTCCGCGTTTCCTATGCTCATCCCACAAATGCAATTACCCACGCGTTTTGCGAAGCATTTTGCAGACCTGCCAATGTTGATATTTTAATTCCATCGCGCAACTATTAATCCAGTAAGCCGCTTTTTAATAGCTTGCACACATTTCATTACTTATTGTATTAATTTAATCCAATGGATGACATCGACACGGCCGGAACTAAAAATAACGCACGAGCAAAAAATTCGTTTTTGTCATGTTTTTCAAAGTAAGATAGAAATTGATATTTTATCGGCTTAACGGTAGGGTATACATATGCTCTATTCTGCTGTTGAGAACGCAAAAAAAAATCTCCATTAATGTTAATTATCAGAAAAAGTATAGCAATTATAAATTATATTTTGGCAATAGGTAACTGTCATAGTATTTCACAGGTCCACGTATATTTTCAAGAATATTGAGAGAAAATTATAGGAGAAATGCAGACATCCCCGTATCGCCGAAAAATCGTCACAAAGGAAACTGCATTTCTCCTATGTTTTTCATTCAATATTCTTGAAAATATACATGGACCTGTGAAATACTATGACAATTAATTATTGCAAAAATATAATCTGTAATTGCTATACTTTTTCTGATAATTAACAAAAACCTAAATTTTTTATTAATGGGGAAAATATTTTTTTGCAATCATTGCAAAATTTATGACGTAAATATATTTAAATAGCAAATGACTAAAAATTACGTTTTTCCAACAACAGAATAGAACGTATACCATACGGGTGTGAAGTTAGTAATAGATCCAGCAATAGATTTTAAAAATTCATATCTCGGAGAAAAGAGAAGCAATTCAAAAAAAGTGAACCATACCATTAGGGAAGGTCTAAATTAATAACACAAAAAGAATCAACCCTTAATTTCAACCCTTTATATTTTTTCACCCGTTTCAAAACAGTTTTTGGTTTTTTTAAGTGTGCAATCTGCCATAAATAAATAAAAATGCTTATTCTTATCACTAATACAAGTATTTAATTAACCAAGAGTCAAAAAAAAAAACGTTACGGGCACTCCTTCTCCGTAAGTCGCAGAAATCCACATTGTGAAAATTATTTTTTTCCGAGTTGAAGGAGTGCCAGTAACGTTTTTTTGACTTTTTATTATGAAAGTACCTTTATTAGTGATAAGAAAAAGAATTTTTATTTAGTTATGGCTGATTGCAAACTTTGTCAAAAATGGAGATTAATATCGCGAGGTATGGATTTCTGCGACTTACGGAGAAATTATTTTTTTCTGGGTTGAAGGGAGTGTCCGTAACGTTTTTTTGACTTTTGTTTATGAAAGTACCTTTATTAGTAATAAGAATAAGATTTTTTATTTAGTTATGGCTGATTGCAAACTTTGTCAAAAATGGAGCAGATTGTCACAAAGTTAAAAATGTTTTGCTTTTGTTGTAATTAACGTACAATATAAATCATCGCAATTCGTCCTTTATATCCAACAGATCTGAGCAATCTAAAATTAACAAACACGTAAACTGGATGTTAAATATTTCACGACATTGTGCAGAACAAAATTTCGAACTCGAATGTCTGAAGTAACCAATTACGGCTAAGTGTTTGTTTGCATACGTTTAATTTCCTCGCCGAAATCATTCCCCTGTTTTAATTTCCTCCAGTGTTTAATGAGAGTAAGTTTTTGCATGTAGGCGAGGTCGTGTAAGTTACGAAATTAATCAGTAACTGCAATGAACACACAAGATCCAGCAATTGCACTGGATCATAACTAGACGCCGGCAGAATGTTTTATTATGCAGATTTTAAATCATATTTTCCAGACTTAATCTTAACTTCATTATGAATCGCATACGTTAAATAAGTACTCAAGGCGGGGAGAAGAAATCGACCGTGTTAATGTAAAATGAGGATATCTTAATGGTTTCATTTAACTTAAGGAACTATTCCCAGAGAATAATTTAACTTAAACAAGTATGCATGCAAAGTCGAAAATAGGGAATTGGCTATATGCAAAGTGGGTATTAAAATAATTCACGAAATTTCTCAACATAATTATTCGGTGTGATTTATTGCTATATGAGTTCAAATAATTGCTGTTACTCTTTCAGTTATGTAGCACCATTCGAACTTTTTTTTTATCCCGCAAAACTCTTGAATAAGGATGAAACTCAAATTCTCAAGTATCCTTTTAACTTTTGCAGTAAATTAAATATGTATGTATATTTATATCTTCAGACATTGTATAAAAAGCCTACTAAATAATCATACTTCAGTTTAACTTTGGCTATAAGATTAACCTTGTTTATATGCGTTTAATATTCTTCTGTATCGTATATTCCGACCCTTGTTAAAATTTTAAATTAGGAAATTTTATAATCCAATTTGATAGGAATTGTTATTAAAAGAATAATTTTACGGCTGTTTATTTATTTCACAGTGAATAAAATCATTTCGTGACATAAGGGTGAGAATTGTGCAGAGTTGAGGTGTATCGATTCGCTGGCGGTTTATTTTGTCGCCCATTCAATTCTAAAAATAGTCCAAGTGCATTAGAGCAATAGCCATCCGAATTCATTAATGATTGCCGGTGATTTTTGAGACGGCTTGGAATATTTCCAGTGGATTCCAACTCCAACATAATGAATGAATCGAGTGTATTTTGGTATTGAAGAAATGGCTGGTGGAGCTGGAGAACTGCCGGGCCCGATGATGTATAATGAAAGACAATACAAGCGCTCCTTTGTCTCTTGCGGCTCTTTTCTTCTTCCAACTCCAGAAAATAGATTTAAGCGAGGAGATTTATACGTATTGTCTCATCACTAAATTTATCTCTAGGTGTTTACTGGGATCGTTTCGCATATTCAAGGGAAAGAGGATTGCCACTAATACGGTAATTCCCAAAAACCTAACTGGATGTCAAATAACTACCAGTTTATTAGTTTAAATTTGGCCACAGCATATTGATTTTCAGGGACGAGCTCTCCTGGAAATTTATTAGTTTTTAAAAGGCGGCCCTTCCCTATTGTTTCGGTGGGCACCGGGCTAGGGAACTTTATATTTATGTTAGTGCCTTCTTATGAAAACTTAAGCTCACTCTTTTAATTAGCTTATTTCATTTAATTA
Source organism: Ocypus olens (assembly GCA_910593695.2). Lineage (NCBI taxonomy): Eukaryota > Metazoa > Arthropoda > Insecta > Coleoptera > Staphylinidae > Ocypus > Ocypus olens. The sequence goes on along the minus strand of OU343057.1, from coordinate 1,946,573 downwards.
AGAATACGTCGCTTCTGCCGCCGAGCCAACGCTCTTCTGCAATATTGGGGCTCTTATACGTCAGAAATTCACCAATTACTAGTCTTCATGGCTTCGCCGGCGTCAAGAATTAATGTTCACTCTTTCGTGTCTTGCTAAAGGTATTACCGTTTGCCTATCTTTAATCTTCACACACATTCATAAATATCTAAATATAGTACAGGTTACTTTAGCACAGTAGCACTAAGCCGAAACCAGTAGAAAATAAAGCAATTTAATAGTGAATCAAACCAAGTGAATTTTAATTTTTAAACCTATATTAACATAATGTTTCACTAAATGATCAATGAGAAACAAGTATATGACTTACTTTAGCACTTTCAATGCCGATCACGCACCATTGGTTCTAACTCTGGGGCCGACCACGCACCTGGTGCGTGATACATTCTTTGACATTAAAGCGTCGGCTTTACTGACAATCAGTTTATCCGACACCGGCAGTGAACGTGTTAATGCACCATTTGCTCTGGGGCCGACCACGCACCAGTTGCGTGATACATTCTTTGACATTAAACCTTACAGGCAAGCGTCTTAATTAGTCTTAAACTATAAATAAACGCATTGATTGTTTTAATAAGATTTATACGGCAAGTTTTGGTACCGTTGAATTTTTATTTAAATTTTCTGCAGTAAGTCAATCGTATAGGAATCCACGTGATGTGAGGTGAGGTATGAACATTTTTAGAATCCATGTGATGTGAGGTGTGAAATTTTTTTAAAATGTTAATCATCGCTAGATCATTTTTGGAAAACTCACGAATATTTAGTCCCATAAATTTCGGGGTAATCTGATAATTTTGGATTTATAGTTACTGATTTCTCAAGCACTAAAATTCCGAAAATGGAATCTGAAGTACGTTGAGCAATTTAATTTCAAGAAGAATTGCATGAATAGGTTTTGAAAGTATTACATCATTAAAAAGAAGTAATACTGCATTTATGGAAATGGAAATTTTTAGAATTTATGTGACCTGAGATGTAATATTTTTTTAAATTGAATTTTTGGTCGCGGGTGTGCGGCTTGGGTCAGGTAGGAAAACTCTTATTATTTACTGCCAATATTTCGCCGTTTATTTACAGCTTCATCAGGGCATCAATATTGGCGGTAAATAATAAGAGTTTTCCTACCATGACCCAAAAATTCGGTTTTTTAACTATAAGGGCTGTTATACCCCTTCGTTGTATTTTTTAAAAATCATCATTAGATCATTTTTGGAAAACTCACGAATATTTAATTCCATAAATGTCGAGGCAATCTGATGATTTTGGATTTATAGTTACTGATTTCTCAAACACTAAAATTCCGAAAATGGAATCTGAAGTGTGTTAAGCAATTTAATTAACAATTAATGAATGAGTTTTGAAATCGAAGTGAAATTTGGCGAGCCCCTAAAGTATGCAATTCCAAGATCAAAGTCATCGAAAGGTTATTTAAAAAAAAATACCCTTCACCCCTTTTCAACCCCTTGAAGGTTTTTTGGGACATTTTTTTTCAAAAATCTGAAAAAAAACGAAACATCATAGGGGAGATTAAATTGGCGGAATGGGAGCCTCTTCTTATCAGGTATTTGGTCGACGATCCCGTACCCAACCCGTTTTAGAAGCAGGGCCAAAATACGTGATTTCACCCCTTCTTCCGAGACGGGTGTGAAGTTAGCAATAGATTTTAAAAGTTCATATCTCGTAGACAAGAAAAGCAATTCGAAAAAAAGTTGACCATACCATTAGGGAAGGTCTAAATTAATAACACAAAAAGAATGAATCCTTCATTTTAACCCTTTATATTTTTTCACCCCTTTCAAAAAAGTTTTTGTTTTTTTAAATAAAAATGCTTATTCTGATCACTAATACAAGTACTTTAATAATCAAAAGTCAAAAAAACGTTACGGACACTCCTCCAACAAAAAAAAATTCTCCGTAAGTCGCAGAAATCCACATTGTGAAAATTATTTTTTTCTGGGTTGAAAGAGTGCCCGTAACGTTTTTTTGACTTTTGAGTATGTAAGTACCTTTATTAGTGATAAGAATAAGAATTTTTATTTAGTTATGGGTGATTGCAAACTTTGTCAAAAATCGAGATTTATACGGCGAAATTAAAAAAAAAAAAATTCTTTTAAAGTCGCAAAGCTGAAATTTTCAGGAATCGCAGAGGATATAAATGACTTTCATTTGTAATGTTTTTAAAATTTTTGGAACCCCTCCACTTTTTTTTTCAAGGCGTTATTTTTCTACTTTTAAAGTCGAAAAGCTGAAACTTTCAGGGATGGCAGAAGATAGAACTGGCTTTCATGGGGAATTTTTTCCAAATTTTTAGAACTACCCTTACGCTCTATTTGCATCTTTTGGATTCGTTTTTCTACTTTTAACGACGTATTTTTTTTTCTCTTCAAGTCAAAAAGCTGAAACTTTCAGGGATGGCAGAAGATATAACTGGCTTTCATTGGGAATGTTTTCAAAATTTTTGTAACTACCCCTGCACCCTCATTTTTCTACTTTAAGGAAGTATTTTTTTCTCTTCAAGTCGAAAAGCTGAAATTTTTATAAATGGCTTTCATTGGGAATTTTTTCAAAAATGTTGAAACTACTCTTATGCTCCATTAGCACCCTCCGGGTTCGTTTTCTACTTTCAAGGACGTATTTTTTCTTTTCAAGTCGAAAAGCTAAAACTTTTAGGGATCGTAGCTGCTTTCATTTGAAATTTTTACCCCTATGCGCCTTTTGCACCCCCTGGGTTCGTTTTTCTTCTTTAAAGGATATATTTTTTTTTTAAGTCGGAAAACTTTTAGTGTTCGCAGAAGATGCAACTGGATTTAAAAAAAAATAAAAAAAAATAAAAAAAACAATAAAAAGTAATCATGGTGATGGTTGTGACCGTTACTACGTGGTAATTCATTGTAAAATCACTGAATAAAACACTTACTATGTTTTTTACCACAATTTATTTGATGTATGTACAAATATTTCATATACATACATATCACGACTTAAGTTTCGACGTTTTACTGTCATTATGATAATGACAGTAAAACGATTCAGTGATTTTTTAACAATAAAAAGATACAAATTTATAATAAAAAAAAAATTAAAAATCAACGGCGCAGCGCAGCCGTCGTTCGTCATCAGTAACATAGCTTAATATATTATTATGGCATCGATTTTATTACGTAGGTATTAGATGCAATTCCAGTAGGACGTCATAAAATAAATAAAAATTAAAAATTAAATATTAAATATTAAAAATTAAATATTAAAAATTAAAAATTAAAAATTAAAAATTAAAAATTAAAAATTAAAAATTAAAAATTAAAAATTAAAATTCACCTGTTACCATTATTAATTTTAATTGGCTACACGCGGACGACAGTGCAGCGCAGCGGAGCCGTCGTTCGTTACCAGTTACTTTTCCTAATTTTACATTTCACAATTTCACATAAAGAACACAATTTCACCTAATTTCACTTTAGCCTAGAAAAAACTTGTTTGATATATCCTAAATAATCAAATAAGCATTATTTTGGTAATCTTTGGACTTTTGTAATAAGTGAAATAAAACGAGTAACTTTATTGGTATCACGTTTTAATTGAATGTTTCAAGAAGTGAAATTACTTATTTGATTGTAATAGGTTCCATTAAAACTACCCTGAATAATCTCCTATGTGCACAAAGCGGAGTAGCACTGGAGATAGACTCCTCTGAGTAATATCAACTAAGGTCTTTTCAAGTTGACTTTTGTAAGCGCTTAAATAATGAGCACTTAATTAGTTTTGAGCTCGTATTCTACGCTAAATCAAATGAATTTATCTTAGTTGCACAATGCAACAAAATAAAATAATTGATAATTAATGCACCGACTATCAATTATAAATCGTATGATTTTGTGCTGTACGCCAATATTTTCAATGCATTATTTGCTGTCATTTCCCGAATTGTTAAATTCGAAGTGCAACAAAGCATTAAATTCATTCGGTGTGATTAAAAATAGCGCGGATTTATAAAAATGAACAGAATTGTAAATATACATTTTTATTCCGTGTACACAAATACATAGTGGGTGTAAATTGTGATATTACTATCAATTTGATTAGAAAGTGTGTAAAGTAAATACGTGGAAAGAAAGGAAGACGCGGTTTATTGACCGGAAAATAATAATAAGGGTGGAGCTGTAATGACGCATACGAGAAAGTATGTTCCGGTTAAAGAAGTGAACTAGAAAAAAAGTATTTGTATGATTATTAAATTGGCATTTGGCAGGAGAGTGAAGTATTATAGATTCTCCTGAAATATATTTAGTTTTAAATATAATGTGACGTCATTAGAATTTCAAAGTACCTAGAAATAATAAAGTTCTAAAGCGGAAAATCCCTTGTTTCGCGAAAGTTTCAGTGAGAAACAAAAACTGTTGAACTTTTTCATATAGGCTTTAAATTGAGGTAAATACATTACATTTCTTGTAAACATAATAAAACGAAGTTAAGAAAGTCGTAAAAAGGGAGGAGTGTAATCTGACGTATTACCTCTGCGGAAAATGAGGCGATCTCTCTTTTGACTAATTGAATGATTTAACGGGTCCCAAATTGAAGCATGTTCTAGTGGTCCTAGTCGTCTGAAGCGTCTCTGAATGGCGCGCCCGTTTTTGTCAAGTTCGGCCATATTTTATTCGTATTACAATAGGAGGAGAGAAGTTCTTCTCATCTGCATAGTTGGGATGAATTCAGAGGTTTCATATCCTTTTCGAGTAAATCGTGGGCATTAAGGGCGCCCCAGCGCCTAGGACACTTTATTTAATTGCCTCGGCATTGAAATAGAAAACACTGTATCCGTTTGCGCGGATATACAATTATGTCTGCATACAGGAGATAGGAGGATTAACATGAGCTTCATGTTTCATGTGCGAAACGCAGTGGAAAAACCTGCAGTTGCAAGTGTGTATTATTATGTCGGTGCGAGAAGTGGAAGGGGAAAGTGGATTCAATTTATCGAGAAAGAGAGGTAAAATTAGCAGCAAGTCAATTCAAGAGGCTAACTACTGCCACAGCCAGAGAACCAGGGAACATAACAATCGTCTCATCTGCAGTTCACAGCATCGTGGCTTATCAATGCGAAACAGAACAAGGGGAATGAGAGAATTATTCATACAAGAGTCGAGCGGCTCCGCGTCTAGGGAGACGATTTATGTAAAAAGTACACGGGAATAGATATCAACCCCTATTTATCTACGAAATTATGACTGCGTATCGTGGCGTTAGTCATACTGGGGAGGCCCGGCGATAAGTCGCTTGATGTGTTTATTCTAGGGTTTTCACCTATTAACGATTATGGTTATTCCGAGCAACATATGGCCCCTTCGGTTACGCACTTCAACACTGATCCGAGGTTCTTTTATCATTCTATGATAGAGGAAGCTTTTTATGATTTTATTACAAGCGTTGTGACAGACTTCACTAGTCTACTACCTTTTGACGTATGTTTGAGGGTGTAACAATAATTGTCCCAATATAAATTTAATATCAAGAGGGCATTATGTGTATGTGAGTACGCTTTGCAAAATCATTAGAAATAAAGTACGTTTAAGAGGAATAGATTAAGGGGTGCGCCAAAATCATATGTAAGTTTGGGAATTATTTTAGGCCAAATGAATACGGAGTGTGGTAGACTGAAGTACGTCCAGTATTAAAATTATTTTAATACTGGACGTAGTTTGTGACAGTAGAAAAAGGTAACAAAAATAAAAAAGTAATTTTTCAGGATTATCTTGTAGCCCAATTAAAACTACATGGGCGCGAAGTGGTTAAGTATGTTGTGCATATTAATTTTGCCGTTTAGTAATTTGGAATAAAACACCTACAATTTTCGACGGCAGTGGTAAAACAAAGTGAAGTGATTTATTCCTAAAATAACATATCAAATATCTAAAGTCTACAAACTTTTCATAAATTGTGTACGTAGATGTCAATCACATTAATTCACTATCTAGCGCCAACTGTTACATATAAAATAGAAACTATTTTAAATGGTCGTAATTAGTATTCCCACCATATGAAATCTAAAGTGCACGCTTCTGTTTTACATAAATTCAACTGGAAGATAAATCACATGAAAGTTTTATTTACTGATGTTACAAGAGCACGATAGAAACAATTTAGCACCATCTGCGCTTACACGTTATTAAAGTGTGTACCTAAAGCAGGAACCTATTTTATTGCTTAGCAAAAACATATGATACAAATTAAGTTATAGGAGTGCTGCGCGCCTTTTTTGGCCACCCTTCCCCTCCACGCGGCAGTTTTTTGGTTAAATAAATTAACGTGCGCGAATAATTATGTAAACATGCTCGAATTTGACACTTCTGCGATATTTAAACATTTTATTACCTTTATGCAGATAAGATTGCTTCCGCGTGTCGTAAAATATGGGGACGTTTCGGTAGACAGCACTTAGTCACCCCTAAATATGGTGCATATGTTGCCCCTATTTCCCCCTGTGATAGAAAGTGTACATAAAATGCACACTTCCCAAATCCAATATCAATATGCAATATCCAGAGGAGTCCTTAATGGTTTCACACAAAATGTTATTGCTCGGTGTTGTGATCTATCATCAGATTCATTAATATTGCAAGTAGTTGGTGATAAATGTTGGCAGACTAGTTTCGCCGGGATTCGATTATAAAGATGACAAAACAAAAAATATTTCCTGCTGTCGCCTGAATTATTGATGATATAGACGAGCGTGTTTCCGGAAACTGACCGATTGTCCTTATATTATTGCTGCTTGGCACTTATTACTCTCTTCTATTATTAAATAGCCGTTTATATTAGACTTTTCCTGAAGAAAAATGTTGGGCTGAAGGTATTATTGGCATCATAGTCTTTAACTATAATGACTTCCAATTAAGTTAGTTCCTGACTGACTGACACATGAATCCAACGTGGCTCACACTTATATATTTGACTTGCAGCGCCGGATTCGCACCCATGTCATGTTACTTAAATCCTCGTGGTGACACAGGGACACGCCATCAATTTGAATCGGTTAACATTAGTGCCTTAGTTTGGTAAGATTTAATATTATCAACCGACGGGACGCACAAAAATTGTATTTGATATTCTTGAGTATAACAAAAGAAGCGACCTCTGTGTAAAATCAATTAGTAAAATCAAATCATAATTTTATCATTTTAAGGTGTAGGGCATAACAAAAACGTCCGAAAAACATTGGTTTTATCAATGTAACGTTAAGATTAATATTCTCCATTCGTAATACCTTTCAACAATGTTGATGATTAATTAGGGTCTCGACCCTGTTCTTGTGCTTTCTTTAGACTAATAGACACGTTTGCTTCATTTTAACAACTATCGATTTGTTTGTAGCCGGCGTTGCAAAAATGCAAATCGCAACAACTATTCTCAAGCTGAAATTGTCGAAACTATAGTTAATAAAGTGATACCAACGAAGTTATTCGTTTTTATTTGAATTATTGGAACAACTATTCTCGTCCATCTATGGCTCACACACCAATTTTTTAATAATGAAAAAGTAAGAGAAATTGTTGCCAATAACGAAGTAGAAAAAATGAAGGTGGTAATAAATAGGAACAAATAAATTCAACGGAATGCGCAATACAATAATGAACGAAGGAAGATAATTACTCTATTAATGCATACTTAACTGAAAGAGAAGAAAGGAGGGAAAAAAGACAGTTTCTAGGTTTGGATGCGGAAATGTAGCCCGATACTGGTTCAGCATCACAAGAGAAAAAACTTTTTGAAAGAATGTGTGAAGTTCGGCAAGAGGAACGAAATGAAAATCAATTTTTGAAGAGGGCCAAAGACCCAAAGTAGTGGCGGGAAACTCTAAACGAGTAGGTAACTTTGGATTAAACAACTTTTTACCACTATTTATTTACATTATAAATAGTGGTAAAAAAACGTCGAAAGTTGTTTAATTCAAAGTTACCTGACAATAGACTACCACATAGTAACGGTCGCAACCATCATCTTCATATGAACGAGTAATTTTTTCAAGTAATTTATACATCATTATAATATATGTTGTATTTAATTAATTTAGTGAATGACGAAATACATGCATACAATATTATATTATTGGTCACTTGAGAATTATTGAATCTCGCTATAAACTTTCATTCAATTCATTTCACTCAAGTATAAACCTTAAATTATACGATATACAAACGTCAACAATAGAATTAGGTATGAAGTGCTAATCTTTAACCAATTTCCGCTTTGATAGATAACAGGCGCATGTTTACAATGTTATAAATATAAATTTAACGCATGTTTCATTAATTTAGGTTAATGGGCTAATCTATTTGTCCATAATTAACTAATATAGCTTGAAAATGGGCCCTTCACGGCCTCTATTGATTTTGACGTAAAGTGAATGAGGTATTAAATTTGTTTGCAAAATATATCAGGTAAATAAGTATTGATTTTTTTAAGCGGGCCACCATGGCGTGCAATGATAATAAAGGACGGTTGATTGCATTTGTCGGTGTGTTAAAAATTCAGTAAATTTGGAGCATTTGAACAGGTAACGGCTGTGGCCACTGCCATAACCGTGCTCAATCAGCTTTAATGTAAATAATTCATTACGAGGTTATTGTACGGCGGTCATAATTGGGCGATGGCGGGTCATGAATGTGTTGAAGTGAGTAACAGAAGGGACCATACTATGTATCTAATACGAGGACTAGCCAAAAAATAATTGTACAATTTAAATACAATTAATTGGTGATGGCGAAATGTTTCGAAAATTAAACCATAAATTTAAAGATTACTAATGTCTTTGTGACATCAAAATGATAACTTGAAATCACTTTAAGTACAAGAGTGGGGGCCGCGGTGGCCTAGTGAGTAGAGCTCCTGCTCACGGGCCTCGTGGTCGTAGGTTCAAATCGAAGAAGTGGCCGTGCGGGTCCATGGATGTTTAGTGTATGTCCCACTCATTATTAAAAATGAAATCTCAAAAAATTATATATCGTTAGTGGCCGAATAGCTAAATGCTTACGTCAATTCCCAAATCATCCGCACTTCCTCAACCCAAATTCCCGTCAACCATCCTTCCTTTTGTTAGTAAAAAAAAGTACAAGAGATCAAAAACGCATATTACTAGATCGCCCAACTAAATAATGATATAAACATTGTATGGTGGTGGGTGGTCCCTATCCTACAATCCAACCTGTGGCCCACGCGCCCATGTTTCCACCAATTGATAAGTGAATAAAAAAAATATGGTCTTTACTGTCTTTCTTACTTGTTTTACTTATTTATTAGCGGAAATCTGGACGCGTGAGCAACGGACTGGATTGTAGGATAGGGCCCACCCGCCACCCCTCGAATCAACATTATCTTAAACTACAAAACTATTTGGTTGAAGAAATTTCTTTAACAATTTATTGGAGAGGTCTAAAGTGTAGAAATATTAAGGAACGTGATTTTGTAGTTGAAATAAAAGTGAAACCGCGGGTGGTGGGTGGGCCCAATCCTACAATCAAACCTTTGATTCACGCGCCCATGTTTCCACCAATTGATAAGTGAATAAATAAAAAATAAAATTTTAGTCTTTCTGACTCATTTAACTTATTTATTAGTGGAAACATGGACGCGTGAGCAACGGACTGGATTGTAGGATAGGGCCCACCCCTCACCCCTCGAATCAACATTATTTCAAACTACAAAACTATTTGGTTGAAGAAATTTCTTTAACAATTTATTGGAGAGGTGTTAAGTTTAGAAATATTAAGGAACGTGATTTTGTAGTTGAAATCAAAGTGAAACCAGGGGTGGTGGGTGGCCCCTAACCTACAATCCAACCTTTGATTCAAGCGCCCATGTTTCCACCAATTGATAAGTGAATAAATAAAAAAATAAAATCTTTACTGTCTTTCTGACTTTATTAGTGGAAACCTGGATGCGTGAGCAACGAATTGGATTGTAGGATAAGGGCCACCCGCCACCCCTCGAATCAACATTATTTAAACTACAAAACTGTTCGATTGAAGAAATGTTTTTAACAATTTATTCGAGTATGTATTGTAAAGTTTAGAACTAATAAGAAACGTGATTTTGTTGTTGAAATAAGAGTGAAACTAGGGGTGGTGGGTTGGCCCTATCCTACAATCCAACCTGTGGCCTACGCGCCCATGTTTCCACCAATTGATAAGTGAATAAAAAATATATAGTCTTCACTGTCTTTTTTACTTGTTTAACTTATTTATTAGTGGAAACCTGGACGCGTGAGCAACGGAATGGATTGTAGAATAGGGCCCACCCCCCATCCCTCGAATCAACATTATTTCAAACTACAAAACTGTTCGGTTGAAGAAATTTCTTTAACAATTTATTCGAGTGTTGTAAAGTTTAGAAATAATAAGAAACGTGATTTTGTTGTTGATATAAAAGTAAAACCGGGGGTGGTGGGTGGTCCCTATCCTACAACCCAACCTTTGACTCACGCGCCTATGTTTACACCAATTGATAAGTAAATAAATAAAAAATAAAATCTTCGCTGTCTTTCTGATTCATTTAACTTATTTATTAGTGGAAACCTGGACGCGTGAGCAACGGATTGGATTGTAGGATAGGGCCCACCCACCACCCCTCGAATCAACATTATTTCAAACTACAAAACTGTTTAGTTGAAGAAATTTCTTTGACAATTTTTTCCAGAGTTGTAAAGTTTAGAAATAATACGAAACGTGATTTTATTGTAGAAATAAAAGTGGAACCGGGGGTGGTGGGTGGGTCCTATCCTACAATCCAACCTTTGACTCACGCGCCCATGTTTCCACCAATTGATAAGTGAATAAATAAAAAATATTATCTTCACTGTCTTTCTAACTCATTTAACTTGTTTATTAATGGGAACCTGGACGCGTGAGCAACGGATTGGATTGTAGGATAGGGCCCACCCACCACCCCTCTAATCAACATTATTTTAAACTACAAAACTGTTCGGTTGAAGAAATTTTTTTAACAATTTTTTCTAGAGTTGTAAAGTTGAATTTGGTACTTCCTTCATATTATTATTTTATTTATATTGCGACTAGTTTCGGCCTAAGGCCATCATCAGGCAAAACTGAAATTATAAATTAACATGTATTTAAAATTTTATGATATGTTTACAGGTAAAATTTTTAAGTCGCAATATAAATAAAATAATAATATTAAGGAAGTACCAAATTCAATAACCTTATTGAAAAACCTTAATACGATAACACAACATGAATTTGACATATTTGGTCCGCCATTTTGAATTTCGAAATTTTGCCATGGAATTCAAATCGACGACCTCAAAACACTATTAAATGAAATTTTGCATGAATTTGATGAATCTTGACATTTTTGGTCTGCTATATTGAATTTCAAAATATTTACATCAAATTCATAATCAGCGATCTTAAAAAACATTCTTGAATGAAACATATTTGGTCAGCCAAATTGGATCCGCCATTTTTAATATCGAAATATTTATATCAAATTCAACCATGTAAATATTTTTTTTAGTTCACTGATTATGTTTTGTGTTAATTGAATATCTGTTTGATCGATGTAGAATTGTAATTTTTTTGTTTTTATTTGTATAATGTTATGTTCTAAATTTGTAAAGTGGTTACAGCTTGAGTTACAGCCGAAAGAATTTTTTAAATGCAAATAGCAAGAATGTTTTTCGTTTGCTTTTGGCATTGAAAATTTTTATTTAATAATTAATACCCTTTGAGTATATTTTAAGTTTCTTGAGCCAAGCGATTAGTCTTCTGCCTGGCATTATTATTCCAACACCTTTCCTCATAATACCAGTTATAGTAGGCGGTAGCGTTTCAATGGTCTATTCACACATAATTAATTTAACGACTGTAACTGCTTTCTGTTTTATTTTTATCAATTGAAGTGATTATAATTTATATGACAGAAATACCGTTCATTGTTCGAATAGAACAAATCCTAGGCTCAACGATTAATTGGTGTAATAAAATTTATATCCATTTCCATTTTAATCCATTCATCATACATGATTTAACAAATGATACATACTTCTCCCCTAAAAATGTTAATTAACATTGTGAAATCCAATACATCTGCTTCAAATTATGAGTACACCATTGATTATTTCCACTTTCCTACTATATTTAATTACACCGTCATCATGAGAGCGCATTAGATTTAATGACCTAATGAGCAATAATGAGAGATTACGGCAAAAAACGCACCGCCTCAATTAGGTAGCTGTGTGGGCTTCAAGATGTTTTATTTTTGGAATTCTCTTCACACGTTTCCCCTTGGCACATTCACGCTTGCAACTGGATAATGTGAATCGCGATGAACGGCTACCCTTTTAAGACCTTTAAGCTTAAATGGCGTCTGGCTTGAAAAAACTCGATTCTCCTTCTCTTCAGGTATCTGGATTATATTAATGTATTAAATAGCTTTATCTCTGATAATTTTACTGGAAGTACAAAATACGTTTCAGGTTATAGTTTATTCATTCTACAGATAGAAAATGTTCACAATCGTCAATTGTTTGAATTTCGAAAAATCCTCACGTCCAAATTGCGCAGTAGAAATGCAAATGGTTGACGCGATCGCCAGCTGATTGCCTCATTATAGTGTGTCAGGTGTTTTTTATAGACAAATAGTGTTCAGAATGAGCTGTTAGACTTGAAGAAAATAAGAAAAATGTTTTGAAGAAAAAATTGTTTTATCTTTATTTAGGTGTTTCAAGTCGATTTAAGCACTATTTACGATAAAAGTTGCCGGAAGTCTTATAGACAAATAGTGTTCAGAATGATAGTACCTTGCTGCTTGTTTGATTGATTGATCTCCACCAAAACGACGCGTCGTAGTACGAGGCATTTTTCAGTGTTCGCCAAGGAATCGATTGTTAATATTTTTATGGTTCATCAGAAATCAGACTCTTGCGCAGAACATTCGGCGATTGTGTATAGTTCTAACACTATTTCATGTCATTTTTTGTATCTGAAAATGCAATGTACTGAAAGTTATTATTTAATTAAAAATAAATACATCTCGCCTACTGTGCGAAAACAACAACTAGGTAATACCGTCGCAAAAGGTGGCCCATTAGTAATAATTTAAAGTCGGCTAATAAATCTGCTTTACCCAATCCAGCTTACATAACACTGATATATGTGTATTAGAGACAGCATTCAGATAACCCCGGATGTAACATGGCGGAGGAATATTGGAAATTTTGAATATAGATCGAAACTAATTAATGCACACAATCGGGATTCGGCCCCTGTAAATATAAATATAATAGAACTCTAGGTATCGAATTTATGGGTATTTTCGTGTCTCGCTGCCGCTTTTTTTCCATTTCAACACGTGTCAGTGGGGTGATCAGGCGCCCTTTTCTTTCGCCGTGGGGTGACACTGTGAATATTTTCCATTATATCCTCGACACCCATGGTGTGTAATTTATATTTTGATGTTGATATAAATCAATACGCACGCATCATATTTACTTTATTTACGGACGCCGCGTACGTGCTCTCCCAACATATAAATAATCTCGATGACATTAACGTAATGATATATTACGGAAACTGTCAACATTTTTTCACACCATTTCAAATATTTTTTGAGTTAATATAGGTTACATTTTAGACGTGAAAATATCATACTCGGGAACCACAATAAGGTTTCGAGTGCTCCAATTATAACACCGGTGTTAGGTACATTTTTATCTTTATCTACGGTCTATTCACACATTTTCAATACGGAGATTAATGGGGTGACAACTGTTACTTACTGTACATCTGCGTGATGACAATACGATGCTGCTACCAATTATGTTTTCAAGTTCACAAATGGCACCAGCAGTGCTGTTAGAGAAATTTCACACCATCCAACGCGAAAAGAATTAAACATATAAAGTGTGCTCTTAATCTTAACACATTGTTGTCGGGAGATGTAAAAATAGGTTTTTCGCAAACTAGGGGAATTTTTAGGGTTGGATGAATGTTGATACTGTTCTCGAATTCATAATCGATGCGATGAACTTGTTTATTGAAGATGAGTTGTTCACATGTTTTGTAGAGGAATCGATTAGATATTGATTAGGTATTGTTGAATTTGTCTTGTGAATATTATAATTTTAATCTACTCCACCAATAAAGAATACTGAATACTAAAAATATAAATAAATTACTTGCACGGCACAAAACGCCCGACTACACTGTGTTAATATAGTCGAAAATTATGTCACGTAAAAGTGTCTAGTAGTAATGGGTCTAAATTGGTTAAAACTATTTTTAGACATTTTAGACCATATTTACAGACTATAATGATGTTAATTGATCTTAATCCTATTGAAACCTAAATCTTAAGGGCGCAAATACCAACGTGTACCAAGTCTCATGCACACATCTGCAACTTTCTAATAAAATAATCACCTAGATAATATTTCAATGATTAAATATCTATAGTTTGAAGAAGTCTCTCGTTGCTCACAATATGTTCGAAATTAGAAATCGCTTCTAACAACTGACAAACCCAGAGTATAAATATAATAATATGATAAGACCGAATGATTCATGGGAAAAATTGGGTGCGTATTAATCGATTCGAATCATCACATGATTCAGAAAAAATGATAACGTAATAATAAAAGTATTTATCATCTTCAACGTTTTGCGTTAACTATTTATCCATATTAAAGTTTCTTTCAATATGTAATGTAAAGCATTAAATATTGTTTCCCCGTCAACACGACACCTCGGGATTATTAGATCTCATCAACTTGACAGGGAAACGATTGTTTACAATGGAGTTATACATAATCTTCCAATCATCCGTTAGGATAGATTTTAAATAATAACGATAAAAATAAATTGTGAAGAAAGGAATATAACTAACAAACCACATTGATTTTTAAAAGTGGAAAAAATCTTTGAAGAGCTGCTATATTCAATTTTCATTAAAAGCAAAAATTGTATGTGCCCAGACAAGTTACTACGTGAACACGGGAAGTGAGAATTTTTAGAAATGCATACCAAGTCCGGAAGTTACGGTTGTTACGTAGAACTCGAGTTCCTGAACAGCAAAGAGATGCCAAGCACGGTCAGAGAAACCCCCTACATAATGATTACCTGAAATGCATACAAATTATTAATAACACCGCGAGGGTAAATTGTGATTAAAGAACATTACATATGCAAAAATTAATAAATGACTTTTTTTCGTAATAGATGATGAATATGGGCAAAATGTAATTACTTATAAGTAATAATTTATTCAGTACTGCACGTAATTATATATTCATTTACGGTTTCAATTAAAGGTATGTGTATTTTTCGCGCGGCGTTGCGCCCTCTTTAAAGTAATGAAGAATTCATACGATAGAGTAAATTAGGGGGGGTGCTGGATTATTATCTCGGTTATGTCGAAAGCTAGATACAGCGCAGTCAGATAACTTAATACGAAACGGAGAGCGAGAGAACAAAAAAAAGTAATGATTTAATTAAAGGTATACTGCGGATTGGCTTTGCAAAATTTATCCGACGAGAGGGATTCGGTCGTATCGATCCGAGCAGTATTTTAGTAAGATATTGTTGCGTGTGGCGGATTTTGTCGGGTTGGAGCAATGTGAAGATGTACAATTTCCAATAGATCGAAATGGAAACGCACTGGTGATGGTAATAATGCCTTTACATGACTAATCCCCATTGTAGCAAGTTAAACCGGGATCTGAAATGGCCTTTGTACGCTCGGGGGAAGTAGTCGTAATGGAGCCGACCGCATATTCTGCAATTTGAATTATAATTGTGTGCAAGTGCAAACTTGGGCTGTTTGTGTGAAGCTGTGAATAATCTAGAAAACAAAGCTACACTTGAGCGTGCCCACATTATCTACACTGACTAGTTACGTTTTATGAATTTTACGGGTGCCTAAATTATGATTTGGATTTAATCAAACAACGCACACATTTGATTTTCAAATTAGTTCGTTAAAGGTATACAAACACATATAATAGTATATTTAAAAAACGAGTTCAATAAGCACGATTTTTTCACACGCGTCCAAGTTTAGAAAACAACGAGCGTAGCGATTTCTTTATTTATCATTGAATCGTACCGTTTGTGGTGGCAAAAATGCAGAATTTTTAACAATACAAAAATGGCAATTTTCTTTTTTAACATCAAAAATGCCGTTTTTGATTGTAAAAATCCACAATTTTTGGCAGCTGCTAATTTCTTTATTTATCTATGGTGGCAGAAATGTAGAATTTTTGATAATTCAAAATTGTCATTTTCTTTTTTTTAATATCAAAAAATATTTGTTTTTGATTGTAAAAATCCACAATTTTTGGCAGCTGCTAATTTCTTTATTTATCTATGGTGGCAGAAATGCAGAATTTTTGATAATTCGAAATTGTCATTTTCTTTTTTTTTTATCAAAAAATGCCGTTTTTGATAGTAAAAATCCACAATTTTTTGACAGCTGCAAATTTCTTTATGTGGCGTTTGCGGTGGCAAAAATGCAAAATTTTTGACAATTCGAAATTGTCATTTTTGGCCCCCCGGGAAAAATTTCTGCGGACGCCCATGCTCGGTGTCTTCTTTCTTAAGATCGGTTACAACTATTCAAAAATATTTGAACTTTCTTTTACAAAGCTTTTTATCGAGATCTCAGTGGCCAAATTCAGGCACGCTCTCTTCTTTCTTAAGATCGGCTGATACTTTATTTAGGGTCAGCAACATTCTGCACGGCGTTGTATTAATATGTACATGATTTAAACGGGAACGGGATTTTAACGTTTGCTAAACACGCATCCTTACGATCTACCTGTATTGAAATGTTAATTAAAAAATAAATGAGGCGAGCCGGTGTGAGTTACCAGAATTAATGATTGCACGTTTCGCATTTCTCGGTTTTACTTCTTTATGGTCAAAACCTGTAGACATAACTCGCATTTTTACATCAGCGACCACCCGTATCACTTTTTGGTACCTTCGCACCCACCACTGACTAACCACCCATTGACCACAAAAATTAAAATAAACATGTTGGGTCCAGGAAATTAACACTTTTTGAGCAGGCGCTATGACCAAGGTGACTTGCCTGAGTGGCGCAAGCGAAAATAATGCGCGCGCAGCCGTGTATGATGAACTATATGCAACCCATTCTGCATATTTGCGTCTAAAAATCGCCCGCCTATAGCACACAGTTCGCAAAACTTACCGAGATTTTTTTGTTGAAGGAGTGCCCATAAGGATTTTTTGACTCTTGATTATTGAAGTACTTGTATTAGTCATAAGAATAAGCATTTTTATTTATTTATGGCAGATTGCAAACTTAAAAAAAAAAACTTTTTTGATTAAAGTACTTGTATTAGTGATAAGAATAAGCATTTTTATTTATTTATGGCAGATTGCAAACTTAAAAAAAAAACTTTTTTGATTAAAGTACTTGTATTAGTGATAAGAATAAGCATTTTTATTTATTTATGGCAGATTGCAAACTTAAAAAAAAGAAAAACTTTTTTGAAAGGGGTGAAAAAATATAAAGGGTTAAAATTAAGGGTTGATTAATTTGTGTTATTAATTTAGACCTTCCCTAATGGCATGGTTAACTTTTTTTTCAAATTGCTTTTCTTTTCTCCGAGATATGAATTTTTAAAATCTATTGCTGGATCTATTGCTAACTTCACAACCGTGTTTGTCAATTAGCTATCGACCCAAGGTCTTTCTGCCAGGTATTTAGTGGTCAATGAATAGGAATAAACGAATGATGGGGAAATAGTAGGTGTTAATTATTTGGGTGAAATGATGAGATGAATTCATACAAGGTAGTTGCAGGATACTTAAATTTTTGGGCAAAATTTGGATTACGACGCACATAGAATTGAGAAAGGGAGTGGAAGTTAGAGGGATTTCTTGCAAGTTTCTCTGCGATATAAAAGACGTTTTTTTTTTTTTAAAGAAGGATGGTTGACAGGAATTCTGGTTGAGGAAGCGCGGATGATTTAGGAATTGACGTAGCCCACTAGGGCATTCTGCCACAACCGATAATTTGTATAATAATCATGTATAATGATGAAAAGGACATACATCAAAGATCCATGGACCCGCGCGGATGGGATTCGAACCCACGACCACGAGGCCCGTAAGGAGGAGCTCTACTCACTAAGCCACCGCGGCCCCAAACAGACGATTGTTGTGGAGTATTCCTAGATAATGATATAAAAATCGAAACTGGTCGGATTAAATAGTAAAAAATTGCGAAACCAACCAAGTGCCTCATTTCAACAACCTTTGATATTAAAAATGTTTCACCACCTGATACACGAGAACCAAATTCAACAAAAAAAAAAGATGAAAAAATATGATTATACAATTTACTGCAAATTTAATTTTTGGATAGACATAATTTAGGAAATCTTTGCTTATTAGTGCCATCGAAGCAAACCATATCATCGACATATCTGTACCAGAATTCAAAATTAAATCAATCATACGATATTTATTACCTTTCTGCCACATCTACTTATCGGGAATTATACATTCCTGGCGGATTACTAGCCTCAATGTAGGTGGATGTGATTACTATTGACAATGGTGATTCTGCAGCGAAGGTAATGGTTATACAAAAAATTGATTGAATTTAAAATAATCGTCATGTCATCACTAAACAGGTCAACTACGAAATACTCAAACGCATGACGATTTTATCTAGCAACACACTGCAGATGTAGCCCCTAACAAGCAAAATGGTACCTGTTATGACGCCTCCAAATGTTCATCGCCAAAGAAAATAGCACCCACTAACACCAACTTAACACAAGCACGATCATAACGTTGTATCCCAAGAACGTCCGGCTTCGAGGACAAACACCAACTAAACCAATATTCTACCTGCAAGAGAGGGGGGCGTTGTCTACCGGACCGTCGTCGGGCTATCCGCGCTGACGGACAAAACTTGCTCCGCCGACTACAAAAATCATAATTTTAATACCTGAATTAATATAACAGTTTTCAAACGAAATGATTAAAACGTGTTTTCAACTGCCCGAATTTACTCAAAATACAAGAGTTGGTGCCAAAATTCTTTAACTCAATCAACTAGTGTGTGTGCAAGAGCAGAAAAATCATAATTTTAATCTCTGAATTAATCTTATAAACAGTTTCCAAATGGAATGATTAAAACGTGTTTTGTCTGCCCAAATTTACTCAAACTACGCGAGTTAACATTTATATGGTACATATGTCTAGAATTGAAAAAGATCAACACTTGAGTCTGCTAATATTTGCCATATCACCAAAACAGAAGAATTTAATTCTAAAATTATAACATGATTTATACTTTTTCCGCTATTTAATACCGTTGCAATCTTTGCGGATGCATTGCTCAATGTGACCAGATACGGTGGTAGCAGTAATTGAGGATTTGGTTCTTATGCATAGAGGGCAACAATTGCCTGCACAGAGTGGAATTAGCTATTAAGACCCCCAAGAGTGGACAAACATAATGTTTCCGGAAATGCGGCAACGGCGTATTTGGACAGGAAACCGACCCGCTTAACATCCCCCTCACAATATTTCAAGAAGAGCCACCACTTATCTACCCATCTGTGCATCTGATGAAAGAATGGACTGGCCACGGCGCCTATTGAACGCAACATTAACACGCCATACTTCATGCATCGGACGCCATTACGATCATAATTTATACGGTACATCTGTCTGATCTTCGACGTGACGTCACTATCATACACCACCCCCTTGCTGATCGGACTATTTCTAGTTACACTTCCAACCCTCTGCACAATCGATTTCATTACGAACACGATCGTATTTATTGGGGACATGCGGATAGTTTTTAGGGGCTTACAAACCAATTAGGGCGTTCTAAACTTAAACAACTCACACAAGGATCATCAAATTTGCATTCCTCTTCCCCACATAACGCGATGCTATAACAGGCGAATGAGCAATTATTTTCGAAACTATGCCATTACGCGCAATATCTTCCCAATAAAGAGATTTTTATCATCATCCGAGTTGAAAGACATTCCAACAATTTTAATATTTAACGCTGTACTTCATTTCGCTTTTACGGCTCATATCAAATTTATGGTCGAGTTTTTAACAATATCAGGAAAAATAGTTCAGTCGATAAAATAAAATCAGCATCAGTCTCTCATATGAATAACAGGCCCCTCGAGCTGAACAAGGCGCCAACACAAATTGGAAATGACAATATCATCGTAGTTAGGATAAATTTTTAAAAACTAGAAAGAAGGATAATAATGTCGGACACGTTCAGTATTTACATGCTAAAAGAGGATTTATAAAGGTGTGGATGTTTCAAAATAAAAATTGAATATCTCTACTATCCAAAAGTTTTGGTCTTTGAACGCTCATAAAATAAAAACGTCTTAGCCGTGAGTAACGTATGCCTCAAGATTTTGTCAAAAAAAAAACAACGATTTACTCAAATAAATAAATACTGAGTAAATATGATTGCCTACCTATTATTGCGTTGATGTGATTATTTTACGATTGAACATAGGCATTAACATGTTCAGAGTTAAAATAAAAACCCTGTATATTTTATTTGATATCCGATAATGTATTTTGAACAAAAATAACAAGTAAATGTATGGAAGACGAATTTGTTAGTAGCTTATCATTATGAAACTAGAGAATGCATTCATTTCATAGTATAATTAAAAACGCGCACAATATTGTTCTTTGATATATTAACTGTTTAAAAAAATATTGTTTCACGCCGGAAGCGTAGTGTCTACATTTGAGTTAATTAAAGACTCCTTCCACATCGTTAAACTAGGTCACCTGCTACAATTGACTAAATTTGAGAGCGTATATCATAAAATTATTTTCACATATATGTACTCCACATCAAAGTTGCCTTTTTTTTCATAAAATTATCGCGGACGTGAAACAAAGGAAGCAAGTCATGCGATAATTTGTCATATTCATGATATTCAATTAATTTACATTTGCTTTCATTACTTATAAATAGGCTAAATAGTTGAGAAACTATGGAAATGAATTTGATTATAATATAACAATAGGTTTAGTCATCTTTCACATTCTTCTTTTCTGTGATATGAATTATTTATTTTTTAATGAACGTGGATTAAATTAAACTAAACTGGTAATAGTTAAAATAGGGTTTTCAAAAATCGTATACTGGTGTTTGTAGCTGAGTTATATCAATTGTTTTAAAAGCACTTCAAAAATAGATTCATTATGGATGGACGATTTTTTTAAATCATTCCTTTATGTAGTGTTGCCATTTTGTTTCCAGCTCTGGTATGTCAAGTGTTGGCTGACAACGAAATTATAGGCTTAAATATTTATCGCAATGGTTTCGAATTTAGACATGTATTCAATTATTTTACCAAGCAGTTGACGAAGTTAACATTAGTGGTATTTTTTGTGAGCTGCCTCAGAGAAAAAACCGACTCCAGAAAGACCTCTTTTTGTGAGCATCTGGAAGAGTCACAAAAAATTGATCACTTCTTCAAAAATACAATTTTTCCCCAAAAAATTTTTATGAGCAAAAAAGGTCATCACTACGAAAATTTCATGACTCAAATTGAGCACACAGGAGTCACTTAACTCCGCGACTCATTTCTAATAGTCGACTCTGTGAAGTCTACTAGAAGAGTCACAAAAAATTCATCACTTTTTCAAAGAAAAAAATTTTCCCCAAAAAAATTTGATGAGCAATAAAAGGTCATCACTTCGAAAATTTCATGACTCAAACTAAGTACACAGGAGTCACTTAACTCTGCGACTCACTTCTAAGAGTTGACTCTGTGAAGTCCACCAGAAGAATCACAAAAAAATTAATCACTTCTTCGAGAAAGAAATTTTTCCCGAAAAAATTTTGATGTGCAAAAAAAGGTCATCAGTTCGAAAATTTCATGACTCAAATTTAGCATAGAGGAGTCACTTAAATCCGCGACTCACTTCTAATAGTTGACTCTGTGAAGTCCAGCAGAAGAGTCACAAAAAATTCATAACTTCTTCAGAAAAGAAATTTTTCCCCAAAAAATTTTGATGAGCAAAAAAGGTTCGAAAATTGAGCACACAGAAGTCACTTCTAAGAGTTGACTCTGTGAAGTCCAGCAGAAGAATCACAAAAAATTCATCACTTCTTCGAAAAAGAAATTTTCCCCCAAAAAATTTTGATGAGCAAAAAAAGATTATCAGTTCGAAAATTTTATGACTCAAATTGAGCACACAGGAGTCACTTAACTCCGCGACTCACTTCTAATAGTCGACTCTCTGAAGTTCATCAGAAGAATCACAAAAAAAATCATCACTTCTTCACAAATGAAATTTTTCCCCAAAAAATTTTGATGAGCAGAAAAAGGTCATCAGTTCGAAAATTTCATGGCTCCAATTGAGCACACAGGAGTCACTTAACTCCGCGACTCACTTCTAATAGTCGACTTTGTGAAGTCCACTAGAAGAGTCACAAAAAATTTACCAGTTCTTCAAAAAATAAAATTTCCCCCCAAAAAATTTTGATGAGCAAAAAACGGTCATCAGTTCGAAAATTTCATGACAAACTGATGACATTTTCTTTGAGAAAAACCTCTCATTTCTTTTCACATTTCCTTGGTTGTAATATTGTTAGATTGACAATGTCATCAATTAGCAGTGATAAGTAACAGGACAACGCCATCTACTGGCAAAATTTACAAAGACCTTGTTTTCAAGAAAAACCCCTCATTTCTTTTCACGCTTTCATGGTTGTAATATTATTGGATTGACAACGATGAGTAACAGGATAACGCCATCTAGTGGCAAAATGTACAAAAACGTTTTTTTCAAGAATTTTTTTTGAGAAAAACCTCTCATTTCTTTTCACATTTCCTTGGTCGTAATATTATTAGATTGACAACGTCATCTATTACGCCATCTAGTGATAAAATGCACAAAGACCCTGTTTTCAAGAAAAACCCCTCATTTCTTTTCACTTTTTTGTGGTTGTAATATTGGTGGATTGACGCCATCTATTGGCAGCGATAAGTAACAGGATAACGCCATCTATTGGCAGCGATGACCAACAGGATAAGGCCATCTAGTGGCAAAATGTACAGACTTTTTTTTAGAGAAAAACCCCTCATTTCTTTTCACATTTCATTGGATTGACAACGCCATCTATTGGCAGCGATAAGTAACAGGATAACGCCATCTATTAGCAGTGATGACCAACAGGATAACGCCATCTAGTGGCAAAATTTACAGACTTTTTTTAGAAAAACCCCCATTTCTTTTCACATTTCAGTGGTTGTATGGTTGCAATATTGTTAGAGTGATAACGTCAACTATTGGCAGCGATAAGTAACAGGGCAGCGCCATCTAGTGGCAAAATTTACAAATAATTTTTTCGAGAAAAAACTTTCATTTCTTTTCACATTTCATTGGATTGACAACGTCATCTATTGGCAGCGATAAGTAACAGGAAAACGCCAGCTAGTGATTCACTGCGATAACAATAGAAGTATTGAGCCAAATTGAATTGAACCTCAAAAATCATTGCCATTTTCAAATATGAATTTAACAATTATTGTCAACACTGAAGGGCAACATTTACAGACTTTTTTTTTAGAGAAAAACCGCTCATTTCTTTTCACATTTCTGTGGTTGTATGGTTGTAATATTGTTAGAGTGATAACGTCGACTATTGGCAGCGATAAGTAACAGGACAGCACCATCTAGTGGCAAAATTTACAAATAGTTTTTTCGAGAAAAAACTTTCATTTCTTTTCACATTTCATTGGATTGACAACGCCATCTATTGGCAGCGATGAGTAACAGGAAAATGCCAGCTAGTGGTTCACTGCGATAATAATAGATAGAAGTATTGAGCCAAATTGAATTGAACCTTAAATTAAAATCATTGCCATTTTCAAATATGAATTTAACAATTATTGTCAAACACTGAAGTAATGAGCATGATATAAAATAAACAAGAATTATCGACTGATGAAAAAATATGCATGCAATCTGTATTGGTTACTCGATATACAGTGTGCGCCTAACATACAGAATAAATTCCTTAAAACCGAAAATAAAATATTTTGGGAAAAAATCCTCGAACCTCGAAAATGCATGAAAGTTGATTTTCAACCATAATTTGTTTTTGAGTGAACCCCTATTTTTTTCTTGATTTTGAATGATCTTAAGATTATACTACTTTATGTTTTCAAAGAAACAATTCTGATTGGTATCAGAACATTACACTAATGTCCAATTTGAGCGATTCATTAGAGATATGCTCATTACGCAACCGAACGGCAAGTGCATTCGAATAGGCAAATAGCCACAGCAAAGCGCAATTTGACAAAAATGTGTGAACGTGCCTAATTCCGTCGTCCAAATGAAATTACAGCACAGCCGGTGATATAAAAAATAGATTTTAAACACATTAAAAGCATCAGCGCGGTAATTAATGTCGTACCGAGGACCCGTCCCGGCAGATGCAAAAAGAGGTGGCAATTAAAAGGCTAATTTTAAAATTTGATAAGTCGCTCCAAGCCAGAGAGCGATTCCGTATGTAATAGGAAGTTAACAGATGCATAATTTGCGCGGGAATAACTTCTCATTAAATCCGGTCGTAATTGAAGTCTTACAATACAATTTATATCTACTGGAGAGGCCGCGTTCTCTGTTCACAGTTACTAGCGAAACTAAATACATCGAGGCGGAATTATCTTGATATTACGATATCCAACATAAAAATAAGTGAGCCGGGAAAAGAGATTAATACACTCGAGTAAATACCGAACGATGTCTCGAGTCGTCTTCGAGGATCTGTAAGCGTTTGTACATTTTGTTATCATTACGGACTCTCCATTTTCGGATGTAACGGAACTCACCATCATTCCATAGGGTTGTTACTGTTATTATATACAGATTTGGTGCTGAAGATTATTCTAATATTTGGCCATTATCGATTGTTGATTAGTGCTAATAATGGGTAACTAGTTGAGTTATGTCGCAAAGATTTATTCTATTGAAAGGTGCACACCGGCCGTTTAGGTCCCTCGTAAGAACCGTTTGACGCGCCGCAAATAACGGTGGAGCAGGGCCACACTATTACGTTATTTCTATGCGTGCCCGCATTCAAATGCATACACACTTTTGGTATTCATTCCTAGAAAACCTATTTCAAAGCCTGAGCTGTTGACATAATGTCTACTTTCGCCATGAGGGCGAGCCTGAATTTAAATCACGTTCAGTATACACTTTTGAATCGTTTGATAAAATGTTTATTTAGAGCAGGATTTGGAGATGGCTTATATCTTACTGTACGGGTTACAACATACTGAATCGTATTTGTAAAATTATATCCTACACACAGGATCAAATATAGCGACTACTCGCCGTTGAAGAGACTTCCTTTACCGTGATGATGTTTGTATGGTGTACAAAATTGCTCGTTACAGTGTGTGAAATTAGTGATTTCCATAATTAGTAAACTTATATTTTCACACTCAATTTAAAAATAAATAACGTGATCTTTGAACATTGCGGCTACCAGAAATTCAAGAAATCTAATTGCCCAAATTAATGGTATATTTTTTAACTCGCTTCAGCAGGCCATCAATTCGCACTCCATTTGCTGCGTGATTTATGAGAAATATATTTGTATAACTAAGCTTGTCACTGCAGATAATTGCGCCGAATCATCATTAATACTAAAATGTTTATTTTTAATTACACTTCGTGTCTATAATAAAGCTATCACAGCACACAAAATTGACATGTTTTAGAATTTAAATAATTTTGCCCAGTCTTAGTTTGAACAATTTAATAACAAATATGTCTTTTATTAATTTTTATAATAATAATAATAAATATCTTTATTCACATTTTCCAATACAACTATTTACATACTTGTGAATGGGCTATTGGCCAATGATTTTATATTTAGTAAAGCCGTTGTAAATCATCCGTTTCATACAAATAATTTTATAAACTCGCGAGTTCCTTAGAACAATGAGATATTTAGTTAAAGCATTATGGAATGGTATTACGTATGCAACTAGAAATTGATAACAGAAAACTGCGCAGGAAGTACGTACATAGAAAATATTATCTACTGTGCGGATAAGTGCAAACCTGCAGTTGTAATATGATACACGCGCAGAATAAGATTCGCATTAAATTAGTGATTATTAATTTTGTAGCGTTTTTATTGCTGATGATAGGACGTTATGTGATAACATGTAATGGAATTAAGTAATAATAGCAAATGGCAAGTGGGTTGTTTGGCATCCTCGAGACGAGCAAGAGCACGGCCTAAGGGTGCACGGACACCACTTAATTTCAATTTAGCAGAATCTTATAATGTTTGCATTACCAACGTGTCTGTAATAGTAATTTAGAATTATGAAACGTGCCCAACAGAAATAATCTACGCCGCAACGTGTATTGGTTTTAAGAATATCATTTACCACCTCTTTAATCCAAGTGATTTGAATATATTACAGTCAGGTAATAAGGGTCGTATCTAAATTTTCGAGGACTGGAAATAGATAATGCGATTAAATCTGGGTTCGTTGTAAACGATAATGAAGAGGTTAGGATTTCCCCTTGTTACCTGACTCGGTACATAAAACCTTTGTAAGTAATATTTTTCTCTGTGTAAACATTCCTTGAAAATGATATAACATCTAAACTAGTCGGAATGAGCTTATACAAACAAACCAAGTCCTTATTACTATTATTACATACTATTGTAAAAAATTGTGGGCCATTTTAATCTATACACCCAATTTTTTTTGTAGCTAAGACAGATACGATAAAGTGGTTCAGACAAAAGTTTGTGTAACTAGCTTTGACTTTGAGGCTACTTTTCAAGGTTATTTGAAGGTCAGAGTGTGTTTTTTTAATGGTAACCCATATTTTTTACACCGGATTCGAAAAGAGCGGAACCCGGAAACCAAATAGGAGTTCCCATTAAAAAAACACTCTAACCTTCAAATAACCTTGAAAAGTAGTCTCAACGTCAAAACTAGTTACAGATAGGTGACCTCCATTATCATGAACCACTTTTCCGTATCTGTCTTGGGTACAAAAAAAATGGATGCATGGATTAAATTGGCCCACCCTGTATACCCTACAATCTTCGATCGTGTAGATTGTAGAAACAGTACAAAATGCCAAAAAGATCAGATTTTTAACTATAACTGCAATAGTGTTTTCAACTTTGAAAAATTGTTTGGAATTTGAAATGAAAACCTTTCTTTTGCTTTTCAATTTCGTTTCAAGGGTAAAATTGTAAAATAAATTTCCAGAGTTGACTCCTATCCACCGACTCTTTTCTGTGAAACAGCTCACAGAGACATCATTTCGCCCATATCTAATCTTTAGTAAGACTACATATAAAATGTTTCGTATTTTTTGTAAGAACATTCTACGTATCAATAATAAAGATGTAATTCTTATCAATAGCTGTAACTTTAATTTAGTCTTGAAAAAGTTAAATGTTTCGTATTTTTTGTAAGGGCATTCTACGTATCAATAATAAAGATGTAATTCTTATCAATAGCTGTAACTTTAATTTAGTATTGAAAAAGTTAAATGCTTCGTATTTTTTGTAAGGGCATTCTATGTATCAATAATAAGGATATAATTCTTATCAATAGCTGTAACTTTAATTTAGTGATGAAAAAGTTATTGGCTACTTGCTGCATACTATGCAAATATTGGCCTTAGTTCAACTATCAACATAATCCGTCCGTTTGAGTCCTAAATTCGCAAATGGAGGAAGTTTTCGGGCAGAAGGCCAGGTTTAATTTGTGCTCGATATAGTTTGTGCTTATGGATTGCCCTATTTTGTTGTTAATGCTCGTGCATATATTGGGTGTTTCACCCCAAATATCTCGTGAAATACGAATCGAACTGACGTAAAAACTGGTAATGTGGCCATCATGTAACTTTCTCCGATTTGATGGTACCATAGTTAATTGTATTTACACTTGGTTTATTTTCAATTTAAATCGTATTTTAAATGTAGAATCGGATAAAATCACGTTTAAAACTTTGAATGAAAGTAATAAATATAAATAGAAATACACACGCGCACACAGACACATTTTTTCCAAAAATCTTTGAATTCGCCTCTAAGGACATCAAAACGAATATTTCCTCAAAAAAAAAAATTGAAAATTTTTCACAATCACAGTACTTTCTCGTACTTTGTAACGGAGAAAGTAAAAATGCATGCAAAAAATGTTGGGTTTAGAATGTAATTATTTTTCCGAAAAAAAATTTTTTGGTCATTTCATAATTTTTGGCGTTTTTTTCCAACTCGGGAAAAAAATTTTGAGTCGGGGAAAGTGAGTAGAGTAATTATTTTCCAGAAAAACATTTTTTTGGTCATTTTATAATTTTTGGCGTTTTTTTTGCCTGAAAAAATATTGAGTCTCAGAAACATTTGAAAAAATTCATTACGGTTTCTAATGACGGGTAAAAGTGTGTAGAGTAATTATTAAAAAAAAAAATTTTTTTTGGTCATTTCATAATTTTCGGCGCTTTTTTTTAAATTTTATTGCTCGGGAAAAAAATGAATGCAGATATTTGAAAAAATTCATGACGGTTCCTTATGACGGGTAAAAGCGTATAGAGTAATTATTTTCCTGAAAAAAAATGTTTTGGTCATTTCATAATTTTCGGTGTTTTTTCCATTGTATTACTCAGGAAAAAAATGCGTGCAAAAACGTTGGATCTTAGAAAAATTTGAAAAAATTCATGACCGTTCCTAATGATGGGTAAAAGCGTGGTAGAGTAATTATTTTCGCGAAAAAAAATTTTGTTTGGTCATTTCATAATTTTTAGCGCTTATTTTAATTTTATTGCTCGGGGAAAAATGCCTGTAAAAAAATGTTGGGTCTCAGAAGAATTTGAAAAAATTCATGAAGGTTCCTAATGACGGGTAAAAGCGTGCAGAGTAATTATTTTTCGGAAAAAAAATTTTTTGGCCATTTCATAATTTTCGGCGTTTTTTTTTCCATAAAAAAACTGCCTGTAAAAATATTGGGTCTCAGAAAAATTTGAAAAAATTCATGACGGTTCCTAATGACGGGTAAAAGTGTGTAAAGTAATTATTTTTCCGAAAAAAAATGTTTTGATCATTTCATAATTTTCGGCGTTTTTTCCATAGTATTACTAAGGAAAAAAATGCCTGCAAAAATGTTCAGTCTCAGAAAATTTTTAAAAAATTCATGACGGTTTCTAATGACGGGTAAAAGTGCGTAGAGTAATTATTTTCCCGAAAAAAATTGTTTTGGTCATTTCATAATTTTCGGCGTTTTTTTAATTGTATTACTCGGGAAAAAAATGCCTGTAAAAATGTGGGCTCTCAGATAAATTTGAAAAAATTCATAACGGTTTTTAATGACAGGTAAAATCGTGTAGAGTAATTTTTTTTGGCAATTTCATGATTTTCGGCGTTTTTTTCCATAGTATTACCCAGGAAAAAAATGCCTGCAAAAATGTCGAGTCTCAGAAAAATTTGAAAAAATTCATGACGGTTCCCAATGACGGGTAAAAGTGTGTAGAGTAATTATTTTCCAGAAAAAAATTTTTTTGGCCATTTCACGATTTTCGGCGTTTTTTTTTCATAGTATATTTCCCAATGCTACACTATCATGAGAGAGCAAGAACTTTGAGTTTGTTTTCATAGATATGAATAATTTAAGATTACAATTACTATTAAAACTGATTAAAGTGTGAAACAAAACCATGTTCTAAAAATCCCATTCAACGGCAAGGTTTATTTATTCAAACTTCCGAGCTTATTTATTTATAAAGTGCGATCTTAGATCATGTATAGATAGAACATGTTACGACCTCACATGGCAGAAGGTATATTCTTATATTTCCGAGATTGGAGTGGAGTATATAAATTATTACAAGAGTGCGAGTGTTTACGTAGTTGACTAAGTAGCAAGCCGATTTATAGCGCCATTTCCACAATAACCCCTATAATGCGATTCACTGGCAATAGCAGATTACTAACGCCCCCCATTCAACAAAAAAAAGGAATTGCAGCCGCATTTAATGAAAAATTTAAATCCATGCTTTTCCGACTTGGCAATAAAACCTAATCCTTATAAAATACATTTATAGAATCCCCCTGCACCCCTGCAGCTAGAAGTGCTATAAATTTTTGGCTACCACGTTGGAATATTAAATATTTAGTATACAGTAAGCTTTGAAGATCAAAAATGTTTGAGCCCCCTACGCGTATTTTGTTTGTTCCGTCGGCCACGAACCCCTTATAGCTGCATCCCCTAGACCCGCCAACGCCGTGACTTGCAAATACTAATTCCCCGATCTATAAATCAGTCCCCCGGCCTGCCGCCATCATATTTTCCACGATTCATTTCGTATCTATCAAAAGAAAAAATGGGAATGTTCGCAAATTCTCCCACCTCAGTCGAAACAATTTCCGGTATTTAACGAGAAGTGTAAATTGATTAGGAATCGATTATTTCGATGTGCACACGTTCGTTAAAGCATCAAACGGCGTTATGGGTGATACTCAAAGTTAGATCGTTAAAAGGCATCGGGGAACAAATCAAAAATTCAAAGCGATCTGAAGTTAGCTATGTCTATAAAATTTAGTGTGAGTGGGTTGAAATACTGCAACTGGAGGGAGGTATATGGGGGTAATACGAATGAAGTACGGCAGCGGTCTCCGAAGTAGGGTGCGCGTACACTATGTGTTTATTCAAGCAGCAAAACACGATGACTATTGGAAACACAATCTCGTGTTAGTAATATTTACGGGGAACCAAGAAATTTAATGCAATTTACAGATTTATCGCAGCAACTGCGTTTTTGTACTTCATACTGATCAAATCTACATGAACGATAATTGTAAAAAAATAAATAACTTATAAAGATCAAGCTTTCTTCGTAATCCCATTAGATTTTGAGATAAATTGGAGAAAGTTACAATATGAAAGTGATAATTAGATCTAGATTTATTTATTAATGCGGATATTTTATAGAATACAATGAGTACTTCCTGTTCAGTGAACAGCGCGGCTAAAAAAAAGTTGGAAGACCACTGGCGTGTGGTGGAATTTTACATTATCACTGGCAGTAATGTGAAAGTTTCCATCCTGAGGCCCGGTGTACCGGCGTCAGCCGCACCTGCTCAATTTCGGAGGTCTTAACAGAAGAATTCCGGTATTATCAGGTAAACAGATTGGCCCATCTAATTTCAAGTCCTAAGCCCTTGCGGTGTAATTAAGGAAAGAAAAAACCTGGTGCGCTTCCTGAAAACATGGAAACCACGGCAAATAACATATTCAAAACGTCCTTACTCCATTGTAAAAATATTAAGGACAACAAAGCGGGCGTATTCTGAAGATTATAGGTCTAAACAACTCTTAAGACTGTATTTTTCTTTGAAGTCGCCAAAACCGTATCTCTCGCTGCGCCGGGGAAGAATGGAATTTTATTCCATCACATATATAATATTGCATTAGGGCGGTAAACGCGGAAAATTGTCGCCATTGTGAAAAGTAACGTAATAAATCTAGACGTATTATGTTTAAATAATGCTCGAACGCTGTCTAGATAGAAATTAAATTCAGTATAACATTGGGAATTCAATACGAGTACTTACGCTGAATGTAGACATCCCATAAAAGGTTCAAAGGACAATATCTTTAAATTTCACACTTGCAAATGCATGATATCGTCGTTTATTTTATAACCCAATAAGCGACACCTTTCAATAATGCCGCAATGAATTGTGTACCATTAAATAATGTATTTACTCACTTACTAACGAAATAAAACACCACATTACTTACAATACCTTTTAACGTGATTATTAAAATATCTGCAAAATGTATTGTTAATACTTAAAAATGTCAAAATTGAAATATTCTTTCGACTTGGAAATTCAAAAACGCCTACACATTTGATTTCAAATTTTACATTCTTGAATCTTGGAGGCGTTCACTTCATGGTACATTTTCAATTTCGATTTAAAACACAGATAAAATAAAAAGTTAAGTGTTTTCTTTACATCGAAATTTACATTTTGCTTTTGTTTATTAGAAAATACCAAGGCCAACTATTTATCAACACCCCGTCATAAATATTACCATCGCTTGCACTCATGCAAGTATCACAAACAGGTTGATAGCTTCTGTGAATCGTGATCACATTACAAATATTACTCTACACTTCCCATTAGTTACGTCAAGGTCAACTGATGCCTTAACCCTTTGAGTCCCAAGCAGCGCGATCTCGCTGTTGCGATTTTTTGTCGGGCCTCTTCGCAATCGATAAAGAAAAGCGCTATTTTTTCGGCGTAGTGCTTCCCAAAGAGTTAAACATTATTTAAATCACTTTGGTGGGTTGGAGAATAACACACAGTAGAAACACAGATATTCTACTCGAAAACCAACTTTTAGAAAATTATAGAAAACTTAGCTATTGATCGATCTTGTCTTGATCTCGTCAAGAATGTCTTGAAAATCGAGAGCCTCGTGAAATCCAAGTTGTGACGTTAAGGCATGAAACTCCTAGAACGTGACAGTGGCGTAAGATGGACGTTGCTTTGTTGATTGACGCCGATAGACTATTTATTATTATTTATAGATCTGTCATATCTTTTAACGCTTGCCAATTTGATTGCGACGCTTATTGAACTACTTGTAAATTCTTATCGGTATTAATTAACACGTAGGTTAGCCGATACGCCTGAATTAAAAGTTTTAAAATCATCTGTTTCGCTTAGCGCGAACTTTAATTGCCATCAAGTGGTACCGAGGAACTCGAGCAATTTAATATTGGCGAAACACCGCAGAAGGATGCGATCCGCTGTTGCCAATTCTCCGCGTTCGGTTAAGATCAGAGGAGAGGATGTGAACCTTTCCGAATGGAAATGGAGCGTTTCTCATGCTAACTCTTATTTATTTCATCATCAGTCATCCGGCTAATGACCATCGCCAGTCGATACCGCAACATTTGAAGAGAAAAAAAAATACCTCGCAGCGACAATTACTCAAAGCCAAATATTATTCGAGTTAAATGTATCATTTGTTCAATTAAAATGGCTTAATGTGAATAAATTACACGATTAAGTTATTTGATGTTTCTCAAATGATGTATTGCAACGATTTAGACTAGCATAACGGATACTTCAGCTAATTGTTGTTTTGTAATTAATTAAGTAAGTAATTTTGGTTATTCGAATACTACACCAGTTTTGGATGGTCACGAATAATTTAAATTCAGTAAGTTCTGATGGCAGGAATGTATTCGATGCTTCATTAAAAAAAAGGCTGATTTATCGTTTACATTTTTGATATCGCAAGTCTACATACACAGGTCTAAAATCGGTGCTAAGGATAGTAATTTGAAATAGATATTCATTTTTGTTTTTTTGGCCTGGGATGTGCTATTTGCAAAAGGACAGAACAATTTTCAAAAATTCATATCTCCATTAAAAATTGTTGAATTTACAAAAACAAAATTAATTTTGAATAAGCGTTTCTTCGACCATTGAAGATATCGTTTTAAGTTTTTTTTTCTACGCGTTTTATATTTTTTTCTGCAATGTTTTCATTAAAGTGCACAAAAAATTAAAACGAAAATCTTCAAAAATCCATATCTCTATTGAAAATCGTTGAATTTACAAAAACCAAATTGATTTTGAATTAGCTATACTTCGGCCATTGAGGATGATTTTTTATGAAATTTTGTCTCAGCGTTTTATATTTTTTCTGCAATGAAAAGGATAAAATTAAAATTTTCAAAAATTCATATCTCCATTAAAAATTGTAGAATTTACAAAAACCAAATTAATTTTGAATAAGCGATACCTCGACCATTGAGGATATTTTTTATGGAATTTTATCTGCGCGTTTTATATTTTTTCTGCGATGTTTTCATTAAAGCGCTCAAAAAATTAAAACGAAAAATCCATATCTCTATTGAAAATTGTTGAATTCATAAAAACCAAATTAATTTTGAATAAGCGATACCTCGACCATTGAGGATATTTTTTATGGAATTTTGTTTGCGCGTTTTATATTTTTTCTGCGATGTTTTCATTCAAGTACTCAAAAAAATAAAATTAAAATTTTCAAAAATTCATATCTCCATTAAAAATTGTTGAATTTACAAAAAACAAATTAATTTTGAATAAGCGTTTCTTCGACCATGGAGGATATTATTTGAAGGATTTTTTTCTACGTGTTTTATATTTTTTTCTGACATGTTTTCATTCAAGTGTTCAAAAAATTAAAACGAAAATCTTCAAAAATCCATATCTCTATTGAAAATTGTTGAATTTACAAAAATCAAATTGATTTTTAATAAGCGATACTTCGAGCATTGAGGATATTGTTTTAAGGAATTTTGTCTGCGCGTTTTATATTTTTTCTGCGATGTTTTCATTCAAGTGACCGAAAAAACAAAATTAAAATTTTCAAAAATCCATATCTCCATTAAAAATTGTTGAATTTACAAAAACTAAGTTAATTTTGAATAAGCGTTTCTTCGACCATTGAGGATATTGTTTTAAGGATTTTTTATACGCGTTTTATATTTTTTT
Source organism: Ocypus olens (assembly GCA_910593695.2). NCBI lineage: Eukaryota > Metazoa > Arthropoda > Insecta > Coleoptera > Staphylinidae > Ocypus > Ocypus olens. The sequence goes on along the minus strand of OU343057.1, from coordinate 1,911,911 downwards.
TCTGCGATGTTTTCATTAGTGCTCAAAAAATAAAAACGAAAATCTTCAAAAATCCATATCTTTATTGAAAATTGTTGAATTTATAAAAACCAAATTAATTTTGAATAAGCGATACCTCGACCATTGAGGATATTTTTTATGGAATTTTGTCTGCGCGTTTTATATTTTTTTGCGATGTTTTTATTCAAGTGCTCAAAAAAATAAAATTAAAATTTTCAAAAATTCATATCTCCATTAAAAATTGTAGAATTTATAAAAACCAAATTAATTTTGAATAAGCGTGTCTTCGACCATTGAGGATATTATTTTAAGAATTTTTTTCTTCGCGTTTTATATTTTTTCTGCGATGTTTTCATTCAAGTGCTCAAAAAAATAAAATTAAAATTTTCAAAAATCCGTATCTTCATTAAAAATTGTATAATTTACAAAAACCAAATTGATTTTGAATAATCGATACCTCGACCATTGAGGATATTTTTAATGGAATTTTGTCTGCGCGTTTTATATTTTTTCTGCGATGTTTTTATTCAATTGCTCAAAAAAATAAAATTAAAATTTTCAAAAATCCATATCTCCATTAAAAATTGTTGACTTTACAAAAACCAAATTAATTTTGAATAAGCGATTCTTCGACCATTGAGGATATTGTTTTATGGAATTGTGCCTGCGCGTTTTATATTTTTTTCTGCGATGTTTTCATTCAAGTGATCGAAAAAATAAAACTAAAATTTTCAAAAATTCGTATCACCATTAAAAATTGTTGAATTTACAAAAACCAAATTAATTTTGAATAAGCGATACTTCGACCATTGAGGATAGTTTTATGGATTTTTTTCTACGCGTTTTATATTTTTTTCTGCGATGTTTTCTTCAAGTGCTCAAAAAATCAAAACGAAAAGGTTCAAAAATCCATATCTCTATTAAAAATCGTTGAATTTACAAAAATCAAATTGATTTTTAATAAGCGATACTTCGAGCATTGAGGATATTGTTTTAAGGATTTTTTTCTACGTGTTTATATTTTTTTCTCTTTATCTTAATAAAATGTGTCGATATGTCTACTTTTAATAAAAATTTCACTTCCGGTTTAACCGGAAATGACCAAAACTTTTCTATTTCAAATGGAACACCCTGTATATTTTTACATAATTTTATTCGTTACTAAATTCTGAGATGTACCATAAGTGACCTTTTGTTTATTCGTTTTTTGTTTAAATTCAATTTGAATTTGTTTTTGTAACAAAACACTAACCACCAAAAGGTCACTTATAATACATTTCTAAACTCAGAATTTAGAGACGAATTAAATTACGTAAAAATGTATAGGGTTGAAATAGAAAAGTTATAGTCAAGTTCTGAATGTTTAAAAACTCAAGAATTTTAAACATGAAGAAAAAATCGCCGATTTAAAGCCGAAGCCGATTTAAAGAAAACCTTTTAAGAAAAACCTTGTTTATGCCTCATTATTATATTAGTGGTTAGACACAAATGATGGAATTAAGAATAACATTATCGTGAAAGTTATGAAGCCTACTAAAATCGGTAATTCCAGTAATTTATGGAAATTCGGATAAAATGATAATGCTGGCAATACAGTGTAACCTGAGAAGTGGCAGCCATCGATATTTATATTTTCTTATGGCTTTTGCCAAACATAAATTATCTCAGGCGACTCCTCGCATTGTTTTAAATTAACATAAAAATGCTAATGTATTGTAATCTGAGTATATGCAAAAACACGTTCGCGCGACGTTGCCATGTCTTGTTAGTAAACAGTACCAGAGCGCGGAATTTCTATTAATTCAAGGCGCATACGAAAGCGAGGCATTAATTAGAATATGATAAAAATCCGATTCGTATCAACGTCAAAACATATTAAAATTATGTATTGTGTATTGAACGGGCTGAATAATTAATAAGATATTTCTCTACGAGCTTGGCCATGATTTAAGATTAAACGGAGATTTCAATTAATGTTATGTCGAGTAACTAACAAAAATTTCAAGCATTTTTAAGAGAAGCGAAGTATTTTTTGGCTCCAGGAAGTCGTGGAACGATTTTATAGTGTTAATAGGGATAATCTTATACGATTTTGCTTTTTCAAATAATACTCATATTCCTCATCTTGTAAACAAAATCAAGATAAAATAAAATGAGATAATAAGAGACTGCAAATAACAAATCATTTACCGAAACAACTACTTTCCTGGCTAGTACCACAACGAATATTGATGATACAGTAGATAATTTGTATGTTAATAATATCAAAGATATCAAATTAACACAATAAATTGAAAGTTCGATAGACGATATCAACAAATATATTTTAGCTGCTCATTTTAGTCAAAAAAATAGAGCTGTGTTAATATGTATACTTATACTCTCATTAGTGTTTGCCGTGTAGGAAAGGTTAGTTCCACCCAATCATAAGTGGCGCACAGCCATTCACATTAATTGATCACCGGAACATACAAACTTTCGAAAGATACCCCCAGTGCCAACAATGATTTAATAATACCTAGAGTTAATTGTCTGGAAATCACAGTTAATACGGAACGACATTAGTAAATGATTCCCATACACTACACTACGCTACACCTAACCAACGCCAACCCTCAAACTAAGTATCCTTTCTAAATCTAACTTCTGTGAACTTCAGAAGGCCAAAATATCAATCCACCCCAATCAATATCCTAAATTTCTTTTGTATGTCTAATTGAGTATATCGATTTGACAACAATGCAAATGTGGATGTAACCGCTCTTGAATGTATCTCTGCAGTCGCGACGTTTCAATTTCAATTAGAAACTAATTTTCATATAAGCCCAATTAAGAGAAATAACGTTAACCTGATTTCTGTTAATTGGACACATTCGAGATAGGCACCCCGAACGAGCCGTTATCCAAACGAATTCTGTAGATTAAAAAGTTCGTGGTGAAACTTCTCCTCTCGTCCAATTAAGCATCGATTTTTTTTGATTAGAATTATCTCGTGATTTACTCCAATTAACGAGTAGCGATACTGTGAAACCTACCCTTTGGCGCAGTTAAGATGCGTGTATTATAAGCGGTACAAATTTCCCGAACCTTGTAATCATTTAATTAACCTGGTAAAAGGCAAGAAGCGAATTTTGAAGTTTTAAAAGTTCCCTTTTCCGGTTGGCACAATTGAAGCTGAAGTTTTTGGGGAGACCGCGAGGGACCGGCTTTAATTAGGACGCATTACCGAGTGATATTATTTAGGCTCGTAACCCGAATCATTTTGTGGGGCGCTGTTGTTATAAGACTAATTTGAAAAAATAACGGTAGCATGAAATATTGCACCGTAACACGATTTTTTACCTAATTTGATAGCGCCATTAACTTTATACTCGCAACCTGGGGGCATCGTTGCTCGGGACGGACCTGCATTAGTGAGAGAGGTATATTTGAATATATTCGGAGTTAAGGAGTTCACTTTTCGTAATTTGCCAACGGTTTTGATTTATTACTGTTTGGGGAAAAAATTATCATTTTTTGCTGCATTAATGTCATTTCGGTGTTAATAGCTTATATAAATATTTTAAATAATTATTCTTTATTACCACTATGATTGTGTTATAATTAAAGTCCGGATGCGCTAGAAAAAAGGCATTATAATTTTTTATGTGCGCTTAAAATTAGCCAAAATTTTTGATTTTTTATCGTGATTATTGCAATTTGAAACCCTTTGTTGAACTTTGTCTTAAAACCTACAGTGTAAATTCGGTAAAAACTTACAACCTTCCCATCGGTAGTTAAATGTTTCGACACCTTAATCCATTTCCAAAGTAATTAAGACTTGGATTGTCCTACTTTCGGCATGATTTTCGCACTTTTTATCGTCAATTACTGTCCACGCTTGGACCGAGTATGATCTGCATATCCTATATAATTAATATAATATAAATATATCCACATAAGCACTTGCTTGTTAGGGGAATCCCATCTTATACGATTTTATAAAAAAAGTCTAAGCTCGCAAATTTTTCAATTAATTACAATTGATGGAAATATTAACTCTATATGTAGTTATATGCGGATATACGCTCAAAATCTCGAAATATAAAATTATATGCGAAATAAAACTTGGTGCTTTATTTAATTTGAGAGAAACGTACAGATACAATTCGCCAGTTTCATACGAAAGAGCAAATAAAACTTAAAAAAAAATCAATCTGAACTTTTTCTCGAAATTTTCAGAATCAAATATTCGATGCGTCATTCGTTATTCGTAGAACAAAGATGAAATAAATTTAAACGCAAGAGTTGTAATTTCTAGCTTTATTTCCTGAATGTAAAACCGACCCTAAGTTGAAATGACTAGGTAATCTTACTCAACAATCTTTCCCTTCTACTAAAATTTCAAAATCAATTTATCTATCGTTTTCTATAACATTTGTTACTTTTTTCAACGGTTCGGTTAATTATATCTGCTATTGGGTTACCGGCCATCGTATTATTTGTAATGGCTCTTGCCGGATCCTTGTTGTGAGAAATGATCTAGTCATGCGAATAGAAAATTATGTCATTAAAAGGAATTCAGTTAAGTGTCAAGTATGAGATATTTTCATTTATGTGTGCATTTCTTGCAGTTTAAAAGGCATTTACGTGGTATGGAATACATAATGTAAATTTAATGGCGCCCTATGTACGGCGAGGCTGTCAAAATGGCCGCCTTGAGCCAAGAAATGGCGCACGGCGTGCGCTTGGTCGGTGCCTCTCGCTTTGTTGTTTCGATAATTTGGCGTATATTAGCGTAATCGCTGCGAACTTGAATTAATTCATTCCTGCCGCCATGCGGTGGCCCGAGAACGAACGCTCGGCGTGAGCCATTTAAATTTTCCCAAAAAGTAAAGCAAAAAAAACCGACCAGAACTTGTTTCTAGAAAATTACCTTCGCAATTTCATACCTGCCGTTTATGCTGGTACCGGGCAAAGTTCGCCTTCGGTACCTTTGAAACGTTTATTATGACCAAGGGCCAAATTTGTTGTTTATAAAACTAGATGTTTGTTTTATTGTAGCGGATTCCTCTCGAATCCCGGGTGCCAAATCGGCATTAAATGTCAGAGGTTGCGCGGTATCGTGCGACTATTAATAAAACGATGAGAGCGGAGTATGAATTAGTACCGTGGTAGCGAGCAAGTTGCTAAGGGCTACTTCAGACTATCCCCACCAGAAATCCACGTCTTCTGAATTACTCGTTACCATTATGGATGCCAACAAGGTGACGCCGGCCGTGTAAAATAATCGATGGCATCCTGGTAATACCGCTGCTCTTATCTAGCAGCTAAAAATATATACAGTGTTCATGTGACTCACAAAATTGGCAAAAATCGTAATGTCCTACGCACGTTTTTTTTATTTAATTCCGTGCATTACGAATGCACTAACACCTTGTTTTCGTTGTTTGTTGTGGTTGTAATTGGTACTGAAACCTTGAAGTGTGTACAAGTCTAGTCAGAGAATCCCACACAAGTACAAACTCCGCTAAAACCATCGTTTTTTCGGATTTAGCGCCACTCGATGATTATAATGAATGGGAATTTCCGCCGAAAAAACAAAACACTCTTATTTATTTTCGTAGCCGCCGTGTAATTATTTAAATAGTAATATCTTTTTTTACCGACCAACAAAAAGCATGTTACATGAATAACAGCATTTCTATTTTTAGCGATTTATTATCGGCGCTAATGATCCGATCGGGTTCGGGCTTGGTTTTTCTTTAATTTAATATGCAAACGATTCGGTTTTTGGTTCGTTTCGTTTACGGTGAGCTTTCGCCGCGAAAGCGAGACCGCTTAATCTGTTTGTTATTTTTATCCTCGGGATTGTTTATCGCCTAGGATTTTCCCGTTTCCGGAATTGAGTGATTGCACAAAATTTAGCTTGGCGCTCTTATTTCGCGAATTTAAATTTTAAAGTGGTTTTTTGCCCGCGCGACAAACAAATATCGGGCGGCTTTTTCCGCGCGCTTCGAATTGTGTTGTTTTCTCGGGCCTTCCGGCAGGTTTTTTCGATTATATCTGAATCACCCAGAAAGATAAAGCATGAACGTTTATTCTGTAAGGTTTACTACACATGTTCCGTATAATTCGCAACCGGATAGTTGCGATCTGGATTTACAACTCACTAATTGTATCGATAGGAGTTATAAAACACAGTTGCGTGAATTTTACAGATTTGGTGGGGGAAGCTGCAACAAATGTCTCCCTGCATATTGTAGCGTCAACAAATGAAAACGATGGTTGCTGTCAGTGGCGGCTCGTGGAACTTATACAATGTTCAAGCTGGCAAAAAAGTGTTTTAAGAGTAAATTAAAAATTCTTGCTGAGCTTGAAACTACAGGTAGTGCCTCTGCTTGCCGTAGCAACTTTAATCTATGTCATGACTATTGAGTATAATTATGGCAAATTATGTCATTTATGTTAAAATGCATACCAACAAGGATCTATACTGTATATAGAAATTATAGTAAACAGGTTCCGGTTACTCCGAGCACACGAATAATTGGCGCGCGAATAATCATCATTTGACTGCAACAAACGATGATGCAAAGTACTTACCGTATCGCGCACAAAAGAACCCTTCCAACATTCGGCAGTTACCTACGGAACGCGCGGAGAATCGCTTTCTTCAACTTTTTCTCTTGTGTGTAACGCTCATTCAATTATCTGTTTAAAGTACCTTCCTTTAATTTAAAAAGAAGCTTTTGTTTACAGTTTTCAAGGGTCGCCCGCGAGATAAGTAGGGCAATAATTTTTTCTTTTTCGGCCTTAATAATTGCCCTTATCGTTAGCTTTAAAATCGGCCTTCGTCCTTTTCTGTGTAGACCTAACACCGCGGAACGACCTCGTGAAATATTTTGACCGGCCCAATAATATTCATGAAGCCATTACACGCACGACACACTCGTCACACATCATTTTCTGGCGTTTATCTACAAACAAATAGATTTTTACACAACTTACTTTTCTCTGGTTTAACCGCGCAACACCATAATTTCTCGCTGGTAGGATTAATTGTTATGTAACTTCTCTGGGATACGGCGTGACTTCAATACGTCTTAAAAATCCTGTAATTATAACTTCAAACTGTTGCCAATAACGGAGAAATGGAAAGTTGTTATTGCTCACAATATAAGATTGAGAATTCGTTTAATTAAATATTGTGCCACCGCTTGCTTTTAATCAAGTGCGGCTTATTACATCAAATTTGTAGGTAATAACAAATTATTGGAAATTGATTACAGGATTTGTAATTATGAATTAATCTTGGGTAATAATAGGTGGAATGATTCATCGTCAAAAAGTCTGTATGACTTAAATAAATTAATAGATGTAGCTGATACTTATTGAATGTTCATGATCACTTTCAAATTGTTTCAATTAATTCGCCGTATAGCCAAACAATTTAAAAGTATTCTGAAGTTTTATTTTTTGGCGCTTCTACCATTATCTGGTTGATTTATTAATCCCTGGTAAGTACCGTTTCACCACCAGACTATACTGGGTAGATGATACAAAACGCAGTAATCAATAATTAAAGTTTAATGACTAAACTGAAAAATCACTTTATTCTGACCCCGATTTCCTTAACAAACACTTTACTACAGGAGTGTGTCAAGTTCAGCGGCGGCTCGTGGATTTCCGTAGGTGAGGCAAAGACAAAGATGCCGCTCGTGCTGCACCTCTAGCAAATATCACGTCGTATTTTTAAATACATTTTTTTTCCATTGCCTCACCGCCGAACATCCACGAACCGCCACTGGTCAAGTTAGCATCCCCATGACAAGTTCTGAATTGTTTTTGATGTATCTAGAAGAACTATCAACTTTTAGAAAAAAGTTGTGTAAAATTGGGCTGTCAGGAATTTTTTGAAAAATGGGGTGACAACTTGACATATAATCGAAAAGTTCTGAACTGGTTTTAAGATGTGTTTGGATTAGTACTATAGGTTCCTGATGCTTTAAAAAAAAAGTACTGTTGAATTTCCAGAGATAAAAATTTTCAAAGTTGGAAATTCGAAATATTCCAAAACCCTCGAACAACACGTTTTTGGGCAAAAAACACGTTTTTGGGCAACGAAAAACACGTTTTTGGTAAAAAAAAACACGTTTTTGGGTAAAAAAAAGTCCCACTTTGGCACAGTGTACCGAGTTGGAACAAATGTGTCGGCTCGATCCACCAAAAGGGCATCGAAATGTGTTCAATTACCTGCGCAAGACTCAAATAACGAAGTTCCTACGACGATTTGGCACTAAGTTATGGGCGAATTCTTTTACATTTCGAAAATATTTGTCACCAATTGAATAGATGACTAACTAAATTTTTTTCACATTACTTTTTCATAGTCAACACTTGATAATTTTACATTCCAAAGTAATCAATGTGTTACAAAAATCATTATCATATAGGACACCAACCGCAAATTCTGTGGTACGGCATTTATGACACGCTGTGCGGAATTTACTTAATCGCTGATATCAAAGCGTATCAGCTGCATTTCAAATTAATTTTAATTTTCCACATGCCGATTTGCAAACCGCCAGTTTGCGTTGGACTGAATCAATAATCGGCGATAAGCTATATCGAAGCGATATGTTTTACAAATCAAGGTAATGTGATGTTTCCATCCAACATTACATAATTGGAACAAACATTTCTTTCTATAAAGCCATGTTTACACGACTCATTATGGAGGGAGTTAAAACTATACATGGCGTCAGGGGCGGCTCGTTATATAGAGCCAAGGAGCCATGGCACTACCTGTAGTTTCAAGCTCAGCAAGAATTGTTAATTCATTCTTACAACGATTTTTTGCCTGGGAAGATAAATCGTTCTTTCTTTCTTCAAAAAATAAGAAGTGGGAAGGGTGGGCGGGGGTTAAAATTAAGGGTTGATTCTTTTTGTGTTATTAATTTAGACCTTCTCTAATGGTATGGTTAACTTTTTTTTCGAATTCCTTTACTTTTCTCCGAGATATAAATTTTTAAAATATATTGCTGGATCTATTGCTAACTTCACATCCGTAAAAATTTAACATAAAACAAATAAATAAATGTCAAGATCAAGAAATTCTCGAACTTGAAACTCTCGACAATGAGTTCTTGATCTTGTCTTGTTTTTATAGCCCCGATCTTGTCTCGATGCGCAAGAAAAAAATGACTATACACCGTGTCCAAGATGAGAATGCACAGCATGAGGATCTTGAAAATGGTAAAAGATACAGGGTGGCTTAAAGTAGGAAAAAGTTGCACTATTCAGAGTATGTTTACATGCCGATCGCAGAAATTCATGATTGTTTATCGTTTCATGATTGTTTATCGTTTCGAAAAAAATGACTATACACCGTGTCCAAGATAAGAATGCACAGCATGGGGATCTTGAAAATGGCAAAAGATACAGGGTGGCTTAAAGTAGGAAAAAGTTGCACTATTCAGAGTATGTTTACATGCCGATCGCAGAAATTCATGATTGTTTATCGTTTCATGATTGTTTATCGTTTCGAAAAAAATGACTATACACCGTGTCCAAGATAAGAATGCACAGCATGAGGATCTAGAAAATGGTAAAAGATACAGGGTGGCTTAAAGTAGGAAAAAGTTGCACTATTCAGAGTATGTTTACATGCCGATCACAGAAATTTATGATTGTTTATCGTTTTCGAAATTTTCCAAAAAAATGCAATTTTTCGGATTTTTGATTTTTCCAATTTTTATATTTATTTTAAAAGATATTAAAAACTAATGACAGTCATTGTCACTTTTTAAGCTCTACAAAATGGCGTCTTCAATTTTTTTATCCAATGTTTCATTTCCGAGTAATCACCATCAACTTCATTTTTTTTATATGACCACAAAAGTAGGAACACCTTGTATAGGGTAGCATTTTTTATTACAAATTTAACGATGTATCACACATTATGCTTCTAAAGCCAAAAAAACGGAGAAAAATAAATTTAAATATTGTATAACGCAGAAAATATCAAAATGTGCCGAAGACTTCACGAGAATGACCTTATAACATGTATTTCTTTATACTACTTATAACACAGATATGTTTTAACGTTCACATTCTAATACTAAAAAACTAGGTAAATTACACACTTATTTCGGCGAATTATCACGCGTGACAGCGAAATGTTGTGAAGATGCGTGCAATACAAAGGCCAAAACTATGTGTGTGAAACCGAAAAACAGCTTCCGAATTAATCTTCCATCAATTTCAAAAACCCTTGGTTTGCCGGCTTCTGCCAAGTCCCAAAATGGTTGGGTTCAGTGCAGCAAATTTAAAATTTCATGTGAAATTTGTTTGCTCACCTTTTTGCATGTGAAATAAAAAAGTATATATATGCTTCGTTCGAGTGGGCCACGATTAGATAAGTTTGAGAAACGCGTAGCGGTACTAAGGGTTCCCGGTTCAAATCCGCAGTGATATTTCGAAAGAATCCAGGTGTTAAAAGGTGACCTTGAAAGCGTAACGCAGAGCGCACCAGGCTCACGTCGTTCTGCAATTCAGAAACAATTAAAAATAATCAAACTAATTACATTTTTGCCAGAAATAATTTCCGTCAGTGCCTACAATAATTAACCGTTGAGAATCGGGACGAGAATAAGCAAATTAAGAAAATAACTGCAGCGACTAAGCGTGGAGAATACACAAAGCGTATTCAACTCGTTATTCTGAGATCTTCTGGATTTTTACGGAATGGTGTGCTAATGAGAAGTGATGGATGGAAGTTGGAGCTAGAAATAAGTATTAGATCTATTACAGATTAATAATAGGATTTTGGTGCGGACAGTTTTGAGTTGAAATCTGTGTTGAGTTCGCCATGATACTATTACTATTATTGCGTTTAACCCACATTAATAATAATAATAATAATAATAATACTTTATTTCCCAACAGATTTTAACATCTAATTACAGGGAAAAATATAACAATACTTAAATACCAAATTAAACGGCATGTTAACCTCTTTACGCCCATGTGGCAACAAGCAAAAAATTAAAACAAAAACATTGTACAAAAAAAATTACTTCTTTAGCGCTATCTATGGAATATTTTTTCATATTTTTTTGCATAAATGGGAAAGTTTGTGACAGTGAAATCATATTTCGTAGAAAAAGTTAACAACAACAAAGAAGTAATTTTTCATCAAACCTGGGATTAAATCAAAGCAGCATGGGCGCGAAGTGGTTAAAGTAAAATAGAAAAACCTTAAAATTCAAATAATTAAAATAACTAAAGATCAAATAGAATATGAATAATAAATAAATCCGTACAAATTAAGAAATAAACAATAAACACACTCTTTTCGAATACTCTTACATTAGCTCAAGATTTAAATGAAAATAAAGTAAATGATGTAAATTTAATAAAACGAATATAGCCTGAACCTGTTCGTAACTCTGCAAAGCAAAATTAAGTCTTACTACTGATGTTGGTGAAGCTGGCACCTAAAAATACAAATGTCGATGAATAATCAATCATTAAAAGTATTTGTTTGAAGAAAAAATTGATGATGGCACTGACAATATTACATTTATAATTTTAGGAAAAACTTTAAAATTGTCGTCCTGCATATTTAGGACAATAATTCATATGTTCACTAATTTGAACATATCACAAACTCAACCAAGTTTTCAATATGTGTTTTGAATAAAATTTTACATTCCAAGTTGAGGTAGGGCAATGTTTTTCCTGATCATTAATTAGTGAATACATTAATAAATTATGATTTATAACACTGCTACTATTTCTATATTTTAGAATATAATACGATATTTCGCTCATCAAAATTGAGACCCAGAATGATACACAACTACAAACATTACCTTAATACTTTCCCACTATTTCGAACTCGTGTTTATATCCAATTATATTACATTATCCGTAATTAGAGGGAACGAGAAATGCAAATTCTGTCGAGTCATAAATGCGAAATTAGCATTTCACAGACTGCTGTCTTTTTTCTAGGTATTTTTAGACTTGCACTTACATCACTTTTATTTTCAAGCATTACAGAGATTAATGCGACTGCATAGACAACACGGTGTTTCTGCGATTTAAATTTTTTATAAGCCGCGGGATACACCTCGGGGCCAAATATAGACAGCGAGCCTGCAGACGCTTACAAAAAAAGCATCGAATAATAAGAGCAATCAATTACGACCAAATTCTGCAAAACCAATGAATCTGAATCATTTTTATTCAATTTTATAAAAAGTGGAAAAGTGCAGTTGACATAATTATTTTTGAATATATCTAATTAAACCTACAAGCTTTTACATAGCCAAATCAACACTTTCTTTACTCTGAAATAACCAAAGTGTAGAAAATAAACTTCAAGAGTTGCATTTAATTGAACACACAATTCATGTCATTAAAGGAGATTACTCGATAAACCAGGATCAAGACATGAGACGCCGAGTTGCACTTTCCACGTAAGCACTATAAACCTTCTGTTTAATTAGTATTTAATTGCGTCAGAATTTCGTTTACCGGCAAGATTACTCTTGATTATCTGCGGCGTTGAAGCGTAAATATTTCATCCGGCGCAAAAGTGACCTTAAAATCAGAAGTCCTAGTCATCCCATTAGTAAAAAAACTAGTTGATTTAGGAGGCTCAAACAAAATTTAGATAACGGTGACAGAAATAGGTACATTTCGTTCGGAATTTATAATAAAGTGCATTTCTTGGTAGGCAGATAAGCCTGCGGACTGGGACTTTTCAACCCTCAATTTAGATAAACCGCAGGTAGAAATTCGTTAGGGCCGCATATTTCATTTTTGCCGGACATCCTTCAAATTTTGAAAGATTTTGAAACCGGAGACGAGTGGTGTGTATGGGAAAAAATTACAAATTCTAAAAGTGTTTCGGAAGAATTATCTTTGTAATTATCATATATTCCTACGGAGTAAATGAGGAATTTTAAACTCTCGTACGCGTTATTATTACAAAACCACATAACTTATATAATTTTAGATAAATACAAGAAAACGAAATGTAGCCTGAATATATGAATATTCAACCTGTTCGTTAATCTGCAAGCAAAAAATTAAGTCTTACTAAGACTATATTCAGGCTACATTTCGTTTTCTTATATTTATCTAATGCTTTCTGCAACAAGTAAAGTTGTTTCTAATTTGTTTACTATATAATTTTGTATAAAATTCGACATCATCACGAGGACTGAATAATGGAAAACTTAGAAATGAGAAATACTATACTTTTCATCTTCTACAATTTACGAGTCTCTAACTACAATTGTAGTCTCTTAGAGACTCATTTTATTGTATTTATTTACAAGAAGTCGGGGAATTTTTATTTTATGGAAAACTTTCTGATGTTCATGGTAGAACGTAACGTTTTTTTGACTCTTGGTTATTAAAGTACTTGTATTAGTGATAAGAATAAGCATTTTTATTTATTTATGGCAGATTGCAAATTAAAAAAAAAAAAAAACTTTTTTGAAAGGGGTGAAAAAATATAAAGGGTTAAAATTAAGGGTTGATTCTTTTTGTGTTATTAATTTAGACCTTCCCCAATGGTACGGTTAACTTTTTTTTCGAATTGCTTTTCTTTTCTCCGAGATATGAATTTTTAAAATCTATTGCTGGATCTATTGCTAACTTCACACCCGTTAAATTTTTGCATATTCTTGCATATGTTTATTGCCCAAATTAATGCACATTTCCACAAAAATCGATTTATATTTATGCGCATATATTTCAGTTTTTCTTTGCACATAGTCCGGTCTCTAATGAAAAAAAAATCACGTTTTATTTTGAACATAAACAAACTTTTATAAACCGACAGAATATTTTTAAGTATAAAATAAATTAACTGTTTGGTCTGTTTACACGAACTTTCAAAACATAAATGAATAGAAAACTATTTTTTAAATGTATTTTTCCACATTGCAAATTTTACAATTTGATTGCCGGTTGGGAAACATCAAGAGGAAGTAACCTTTTCTGACGGACCAAGAGTTTACGGACCCAATAATTGTGATTTACGATTTTCAGGCCGTGTGGTTACCATCCACAAAGCATCGAGAAGTTTCAAGACTCTCGAAATCAAGACAAGACAAGATAATTCAAAATTCTTGTCTCAATTTTGAAGAAAAGACGAGTACCATCGAGTCAAGATTTCTTGTCTTGGTGATACCCTAGTCACAACACTGGTCTTAACCAGCAAAGGCAGTTTTCTATAGACTAAACAATTTGCCTATATTTACTACTTATTCTCAAACATTTATACCTAAATCAGATTTTTTGCCCGAAGTAGTGAATCTAGTCACAAGACTGGTCTTAACCAGCAAACGTAGTTTTCTATAGACTAAACAATTTGCTTATATTTACTACTTATTCGCAAACATTTATACCCAAATCAGATTTTTTGCCCGAAGTAGTGAATCACTTTTTACTTCCAAAACTTAAAAATCACTTAAACGTAGAAACGGCAAAGTGGCGGAATCTATTGCCTGAATGCTGTACTGAACCAAATCCGGGTGGCCGACAAGATATGGACATTGCCAGCGGCGGCAAATATAACAATATTAATGTGAACATTAAGTATTGTTCCCCCATCAGAATACCCACAGACCGGTTTCGACCTTTCAGGTCTCATCAGTGTAGGGGAAACATCACTTGCTAAAGCTAATTCAGTATTGATTCCAATCGACTCATTAAATACAACACATAACAATAAAATGGCGGCATATTTCGGAATAATCTAATTACGGAATTCAAATTCTAATCTGATTGCGGATTCCCGAGCCGGGCCGGGTTTTAAATATTTATAAAACTGAATCAAAACCATGGATTTTTGTAATTGTATCCAAATATTTTATTACGAATGTTTCCCGAGAGAGTTTGTTTGCGTATGAGTGATTGTTTGTTTCTATTTCTATCGTGCATGCAAAATGCGTTTTAAGGGCATTAAAAGGAAATCAAAGCGATATAAATTAGGGGTCTAATGTTTGTTTTTTTCTTTTAGAATTTGGCCTGGCGACGGTGGGTTTTATTTATCGTGCGTTCTGTGGAAACGGGAAAGAAAACACATAGCTAACACATTAACGGAACAAAACGTCTTCCCTTTATATCGATCGCGTTAACTTGGATGGTATTTTTCTGTCGAAAAAAAAATAGGGTTTAATTTAATGTTATAGGGTTGTTTTTGCGGTCGACATAGGGGCCAAGTAATGGTAAATATCCCAAGTCCGCTCTAGAAGAATGAACTAAAAATAAATATGCCGTAGGTAAAAGTAGGACATATTGCTATTTATAAGCTGATAAGGCTCGAAGCACACGCATCCCGCCATGTAGTTTTACACGAAACTAATAGAAAAACCCTTTTAATGCCGCCTCATATCGGGTGCGATCAAGCCATATTTTGTTAACCACCTTCACACAAATTTTTACTTGTCGCACACAATGGGCATGCGGCCGGATCATAATTCACAATCAAAGGGCTTAGTATGATTAATTCACGGTTAATTATCTCGGATTCGGACGATGGGCTCAAACTACATCAGCTAGATCACTCGTTTTTTTTTTTAATACTAAACCAGTGGTGTTCAAGCTGTGTTCAAATTTCTATCAAACCGTTGCGTGTAAAGTTTCCGCGAGTACCGCGAAACTATCCGCTATGACATCCATGGGAGTATCTAAATTATTTTGCGCTTTGTAATATTCGCAATTTTACCCGGAAATTTAAACATAACGCAATATTAATTCAACACAAAAAAAATTTTTTTTTGCGAATTTTACAACTTGAGTTACAGGACTGCAAAAGTTGGAAGATTACTAATGGTAGGTATATGATTTATTTCGTCGATTATTTTACGTGTTTTTCCGCTTTACAAATATTAATTCTGTTTGGCGTTTAATATTCCCGTGACACGAGAATTCGCCAGTACAAAAATGTGCCAAAAGTGTCAGTAGGTCGAACCCCCGATAAGGATCCACGAGGTTGATGTGTCAGGGGTTTACAAAAAAAAAAGTTCGCCGCACTAAATAAATACAATGTATCCTTATTTTTACCCCAAGAATTCCCTTAAGCGGTAAAAGTGAAAAGTTGAAGTCTACAGTTTAATCCAGCTGTGTGGTGAAATAATTGTTGCAGAACAATAAAAATAATTTGAAACCTTACACTGCGTCAGTGATCAGTGGCGGCTCGTGGAACATGTTGATGGTAGAGCCACTTAAACAATATAAACATGTATCCAAGTGTGAGGCGCGATTCTCATGATTCATGTTTCGGGGAAGTACAAACGTGTGCCGCAATTTGTTTTCGCGTTATCCCTTTTAATGGTTAAAAATTCTTGCTTAGTTTGAAACACACTAATTCTATTTTACAAGTTGTAAATTTTCCCCGTAATGAATAATTTATTATAACTACAGGTAGTGCCTTGGCTCTATATAACGAGCCGCCCCTGTCAGTGATAATATAATTGAATTAGAATGTAAATTCGAGATTTAATTGTCCGAAGACTGCCGTTTTGTAGAACCATAGAAACATTTCGTGGAGCTTACAATGGTGTGTTGACTCTGAATTGTAAGAAACAATATTAGTTGCAACATATTACGTATGCTATACCTCACTCACCAAACGGAACTATTAATACCATTTGCTGTGCTTTGTATTCCAAAACAATCAAGATTACATCAACGCCAGCTCATTTTCCTAGTAAATATAAACTTTGGATGGCTTTGAATTCAAATTTTAGAGAATCAAAATTGAGCTTCTGCCGTTGTTATAAAATATCCAAGAATGCAAAATAACGGTGATCCTTAATGAAATCTCTAAACGTAATTTTCGTTAATCTAAGTTACAGTTAAACATTAAATATTGTTTCCCCATCAGAACACTCAGGCAATAGATTCCACCACTTTGGCGTTTCTACCTATAAGTTACAGTCATTGAAAGCTTTAAATAATTTTTAAAGATTAATTGCGAACAACATTTATATAAAGCTGGTGTACTC
Organism: Ocypus olens; assembly: GCA_910593695.2. Taxonomy (NCBI): domain Eukaryota; kingdom Metazoa; phylum Arthropoda; class Insecta; order Coleoptera; family Staphylinidae; genus Ocypus; species Ocypus olens. The sequence continues at coordinate 1,894,896 of OU343057.1, read as the reverse complement.
CCTATAAAATATTGGTGCAACTAACTTTGTTAAATATACATGCATTTTTCGAAATAAAGGGTTCGGTAGATGCATTAAAGTGGTGCAAAAATACGACACAATGCAAAATTCGCCGTTTATGCGCATTTACGGCGGGCAAATGCATAATACTAGTTAGCGGGTTGTGTTTTTTGCGGGGGATTTATTTCATAAAACGTTTAATCTTTTCCGGGGATTTTTCGAGCTCGCGGCCGGAATTTCGAACTGCGTCGATCCCGGAGAGAACGGAAAATAAAAGGACAAGCTAGGCGCATTGTTACGTCTGCGGAAAAAGGCAGGCAAAGGAGGCAGCTTTAATTAAATCAGAGCCGAACACGAATGAGAATTCTGCACTAATTAGAAAGTGGAACTTAAGCAGTTTCGAAAAAAATCGCAACCTTAGATTATCAACATGGGAACGGGACGCAGCGGACCAATCAAAAGGAGTTTCAATTGATATAATCAGTCATCGGGCTCAATAGCAAAGCGCGACGAGTTTCCATCAGTCCACGTACATATACATAAAGTCGTTAATTTTAATGAGGCCATTTTTCAAGGAGGGGAAAATATTCAAATTAATGTAAAGTCATTATTAAATCCAACAAATCTTGTTTTTTATATAATTAAAAAAAGTGAGATTACACTCCACTGGTAAAAGTTCGCGAGCGCTTTAAAACGTGCGACCGCTCTAAATTTAGAAAATATTTTTATTTATATAATCCTGTCGTTCCTTCCATTAGGAAAGAATTCCGGGCCGATAAGCGCCATCTCGGAATTGTCTGCTAATGTATGAGATAGCTCTAACGACAGATTTAAATTTTAATTCGGACCAAATTAATCGGCTTTACCGAATTTTTCGGAAATTTCTGAAATGAAAATCCCGCCCGACCGACGACAGTCCCATCCGAACAGAATGTGTTCAGAGTGAATAGTACAATAGCATTCGGGTTCAGGTACCTGAAAGAAAGATACCAGAAGTTGTACTAGATTAAGGAGGTAGACACGACAGGGATGCCAATATAGCCGGTCGAGGGGATATCAAACAAAACGCGCTGCCTCCCCGGTATACCTAGACCTTTCGGCAAAATCTGTTTCGTCATATTTGATCGAATATTACGAACGAAACTATAATACTTTCGCTATCCAAGATTATTTCAAATATTTTTTTTTTATGAAAGGATGGTTTATATGATTATTGTACATTTTGGACCCGATATTTTGCGTAGAACAAATAATAAATCCCAATGCCAAATTTTCTACTAACAAGGGAAGTTCTCGAAGTGGTAATCATGAAACGGCAAGTGTTACAAATTAGTTAATTGCCTCATCTTTACAATAATTCATTAATTTATTATAACGCAAATTTTAATTTTAATTCTAATTTCCAACACATAAATACTAAATACAACAACACCCCCCCAGCCTCGTTTGTTCATAATTTTTAGTATATAAGCAGTAATTGTGAAATGTAAAACCATAATTTTTCATCTACCTGATGAAGCCACTGTGTGGTGAAACAATTGATGTAGAACAATAAAATTAATTTGAAACCATACACTGTGTTGGTGTTTTATTAAATGATAAAATATTTCCCTTGAATGGTGTTTCTAAAGGGCGTGGGAGGCAGTAGAAGCCAAAACTGGTGGCACTCTCTAGGCACACGTATATTAAACAAAAACATATATTCAGGCCATGTATAGATTTATGGAAAACCTACCACAATAAGGAAGGAATATTGTTCTGGGCCTGATGGAACATATAAAGGTGCCTATTGGAATTTTATATTTTGACAATATAATTACATCGATTATTTTGTTAAACAAGCTAATATCGATGGGTATTGGAGCAACAGGCATAATATAAATAAATAGGATGGCAAAATTTACTCATACAGGGTGTGTATAAGTGAATATTTTGTTTTGCATGCATACAGCGTAGTATGAGTTTTTGCTTCTACCGCCGCCTCTTCGAGGAAAATATTTTACATGTGAAGTCTACTCTGGAAAACCTTTCCATTTCGCGATTACCACTTCAGGAACTTCCCTTGTAAGTCTAATCAATTAATATTATGTATCACATTCTAAACTTAATCTGAATGATTAATAATTAATCCCCCTAAAACGTGTGATCGAAACTAGTCAGAGAAATTGTAACATCTAATTCATAATCGCGAAGAAGTAAAACTTATGTTCGTGCCAAATATATTTATTTTATGATAGTTGGAAGATGTTCCAATGCCTCCAATTCCAAGAAAATTTATATAAAAATTATTTTTGGCAATCATTGAATTGGATACTTATATTCTCAGCAGAGCTAAATTCCACCAACAAATATTCCTATTAAACATTTAATTTGCGCACAATAAACTAAAAAAAATAAATTAAACACATTACACTTTTATATTTAGGATATTTGCAGAACTCATCTCGCGTTTGTTACTTCACTAATGCATACGTACAAAATATTGTTAAATGATGAAACTGAAATCTACAAAGTATGTTAGAATTTTTTCGACATTTCGCAATCTTCAAAAAAATGTCTACAAAATATTTTGGAAACAATATTTCTTCTATATCCTAAAACATAGTGAAGGGAAATCGTCACTGACTTCATACATCTGGACATGTAAATACACTAATGAATTATTTATATCATCAACTGGACACTATTTCTAGAAAGAGAGTGCCAAGAAATATGCATTTGTTTTAGCATGCAGTTTCCAGGGAAACATTCCTCAAATATGATTGTAGCTGCTTTACAAGAGTTAAGGGAAGTTATAACTGATATTATCCAATCTTATGATCACTGATCATGCTGCTACTAATATGAGGAAAGCTACAATGCAAGTGAATATTAAGAAGAGTGTTCTATACATGCATTTCCAACTCGTGATTCAAGATTTAGTGGATGCACAGAGAGCAATACCAGATTTAACACGTTCACTGCCGACCACGCACATGTTGCGTGGTATTGGTTCTAACACAGGGGCCGACCACGCACCATGTGCGTGATATGTTCTTTGAGATGAAACCTTACAGGCAAGTGTCGGCTTGACCGTCAATCAGTTTATCTGACACCGGCAGTGAATGTGTTAATAACAAAGTCTAGTAATGTGTTACTTTATTCGCTCACAACTTGCTTGTGGTAAGTTCAGAAAACTTTAATTGGAATTAAATGCGCCCACTAAAAAAATGATGCATGAGATGAAATTCTTCCTAATACATAAAGACTTCTAGAGCAGAAAAGAGCACCGAGTTCATATTTCAAATATAGAAGGCTTGACCTCCAATCAATGGGCATTAATGAAGGATGATGTTAATCCAGCCATTACAGCCACTTAAAAAGATCACAAAAATTGCTAGTTTGTTATAACTGTAGAAGCTATATCCTTTTCGGCGAGGGAACACTGAAAGATAATGTTGTTGCAAACCTTATGAAACGGTTTAATAATTTGCTGGGGAAGGATTACATTCAGTTCGCGGGTTTTTTTCTGGTACGGCCGAGGAACAAGAGGTGGTAATACAGATAGGTAGGGTCGCACCTATCTGTATTACCACCTCTTGTTCCTCGGCCGTACCAGAAAAAACCCCGCGAACCGTCACTGATTACATTCCGTCAGCAACATTTCTTGATCCTTGTTTTATGATCTCTATAAGCAGAACACAGAAAAAGATGACGACAATGAATGCAGGAGGAAGAAGGAAGTGGTTTTAAATTGAGAGATACCAATATTTGGATGTTAATTCCACTGCCAGCAAGTAATGTTGCAAAGGTCTTTCAAAATCGAAATTTGGATGGCCCAATTTTTTTTGACAAACTTTTAGTAGTATCAATACCTACTGTCTGCACAGTGCATCTGCAATCTGATATCAGATCAGTAAGCTAAAAGGTATTTAATCATCAACAGAAACTAAGGAACTTTAAAAACGTTTTCTTGAACAATTTAATTTGACAGCTTTTATAAATTAATAATATCATTTGGCCAAAATAAATATTATTATTAGTGGATAACTTATTTTATAAATAATGTTAATGGCCAATAAATTTTTTCCAGGGAAATATTTACAACACAACAAAGAACAGAAATTTTAGAAAATTATTTTTAATTTACAAAATAAATAGTTGTTACCCAAGATTTTTTCAATTTTTTTTAATGGATGGATGGTTGGTATAATTTTGCAGAACTCATAATATCTCATTACCAAATTTTCTACCGAGACACGAAAAAAAAAAACTGCCCTACTTGGTCAAAAGAGCTCATTGCAATGATTTTCAAAGCAGAATGGCATGTTAAAATATTGATCAACGTAGTTTTTAAATTAATTCGAAATTTCAGAAAATTAAGTGCTTTTTGAAAATAAGTTATTATCGTTATTAGCTGAGAAACCAGAAAATAACAGAAAGTGATTTCTGGGCAAAAAGTATACACATGTTTTCTTAATTCAAATCAACACAACTATTGGTGGAAAGAGGAAAAGAACAATGCTACCAAAAATGCTAGAATTTAAAACCATATTTTTTCATCTACCTGGTGAAGACACTGTGTGGTGAAACAATTGTTGTAGAACAATAAAATTAATTTGAAACCATTCACTGTGTTGGTGTTTTATTAAATGATACCATGGAGTTTCAACAAGTAACAGCCTCATCGATCCAATATCTAAAATTTAAGAATATTAAGGCAAATAAAATCGTCGCCAAAATTTTCAGATGGACTATTCAATTTGAAAATCCTCACTTGTTGCAGATATACTAAAATTTAAGCCTTAATATATGAAAATTCAACCTGTTCGTAATTCTATAAAATTCTGTATCCCCCCTGTATGGTATTTTATGTGGCGAAGTGGCAATTGTGGATAATATCATTTTTGGTTTCTTTTCCCTTCGTTGCTCTACATAATAAATAAAAACACGCTTTTTGCATTTGTACCAAATATTGTCATATACTTATGCCGTCTGCATTAAACCACATTCTACGCCAGGAAAATCATTTTGCTGTAATATTTCTAACATAAGAAAATTATTTTGTCTCATGAACATTTCTCTTTGATATATGTGTACTTCGCCTACTCTTGCAATAACTGTAACAAGCGAAACTAGTCGAATAAATAAACAACAAATTTGTGAAACAAACCAAGTGTTAATTTTTTATCTTTCATTATTTTCAAAATGTTTTACCAAGTTAAGCGAGAAAGTTATTCAAGAAATATAAATAACTTGTTCGTAAGCCTATAAAATTAACCAAGATTATAAATAAATCTCTTATTCAAAACCATTACACTGCCAACATGTCACACCCTATATTAATTTTTTCATAATTTCTATGAATACCATTTTACTATTTTTATTAATTTATGATAATATATGAAGCCAATAAAACTGTTTCAAGCGTCAAATCTAATAATTAAAATACGATTTATGTAATATGTTTTAAAAAAAGGATGACCCTTGTAGTAATTGTTTATTACACGTTTTTTTTTTAATAAACTAATTTGATCAGAAATTTGGCTCAAACCCGATAGCCCCTGGCTACATCACCAGCTCACTTAAATAATTTCAAAATCAATTCAGAAATTTTATTCTATATATAATTCCCGATACATGCGTTTTTGATCAATGCTAGTTCACAATAATACGATCATAAACGCTTTATCATTTTTAATATTCCGACATTAAAAAATACGATGGGATAAATGTAAGAAAAAGTAGAGAGAACCGAAATATTTTATAAACAAAAAAAAGGCTCACATAAATATAAACATAAAACGGTACAAGTGGTTTACTATTCTTATATATCTTTGTGAGTTATTAATATTTTAAAATAAATAATACAACGGTGAAAAACCGTAAAATATATATATATATATATATATATATATATATATATATATATATATAAGATTGAGTACGTTTGCTCTAAAGAAATAGTACTTAAACTTATGCCCGGAGCACTTTCTTGACTACAAATGAATGCATGAACTTCTTCTATCCTTTCAGGAATACGTACTGTACATAGTTTTCCATGACTGATAGAAGTGACAGCTAATGTCAGATACATTAGAAAACAAAAATTTGATGCAATTATAAACTCCTGCCTTTGCAGAGCCTTTATTAATGTGAAATATCCTCGATAAAAAAAAAACTTTTCAAAAATGCAATGAATGATTTTTGCAAACTGGAAAGTGTAAACATTTTGGTTTTCAAAGCTAAATTATTATTGAAAATATGTACCGTTTTTTTCTGCCCACTGCGTATATGTATATTTCATTTATGCCGGTAAATTTGTATGGAATCAAGGGAACGTATACCTGATTGGAAATATACCAATAAATAAAACCACTACAAAAAATATAAAAAGATATGACAGTTGTCACAAGCAGATAATTGATACGTTGTTAGCAAGACCCGAACGCGATTCGGGGCTGTAAAGGTATTACACATCACCACCACGTATACCTAGCAACCATACAAATCCCTGGAACTGTAGTGTAGAGTTTACTATTATTCGACATAAAATATACGCGCGGTATTCACGGATTAACAATTGTGAAAGCAAGGAAAATAAAATAGACCCCCCGAGAAGAATGGAGGGTAGCGTCGCAGCCACGCAACCTTCGGCGATAAAAGTGAAATATGCCCCTTTCTCAGCGAATCCGGCACATTCTCAATTAAAAATTACACGTACTTACAAAGCGCTATAAGTATACTGAGAAAGTGGCGATGCCACATTTAAAAAAAATTACGCAGCCAGCAACCCACTTACGAGTCGTATCCTTTCTAAAGACTGGATTAGAACTTGAAATCCGAATAAAAACCAAATAAAGGACGTGTATGTGACCTCGATACAGCCGTAATAACGTATGGAAACTGAGAGCAAATCAAAACACTGCAATTTATAATTAGTGGGGTTTAAATCTCGAAATTTATTATTCAAATGCGCCCTTTTCGATCAATGCAGGTAAAATATTTGCGTTCCCTTCCACACAACATGCGTGTGCGGAAAACAAAGCTGTGGATTTCATAAGAAAATCTCGCCAGCGCGTGTATAAAGTAGAAAGCGAAACAAGAGGACACAAACAAAACATTGAAATGAAATGCGATACGAATATAAATAAAGGGCAAGTCGGAACAAAATAAATTAAGTCGTCGAAATGTAGAAAATTTGATAATCTATTTTCGGTATGTTGTTGAATTCCGTTTTTTTCTCCCTGCCCGTCCTCATTCGGGCCCTTGGCGAGAACGCGAAGATCAAAACGAAACTAAAGCAAACTTGTCTGAGTCCCTGACATGCAGTTGATGCAAAGCTGGTGGTCTAACGAGGAGGGAGAATCCTCGTCTCGCTTATTTACTGAGACCAGACGGAGATGGCAGATAGGATTCTGTTACTTCGGTTCGCTATGCAACCTATCTGGTTCCAAGGTGGAACACATATAGCAGCATCGCGCACGGATCTTTCCAGGCCTCTTACAATCAGTTGGAACCATCACTTCTTACACAACAGACCGTAGTTAACACAAAGCCTATTAAATGTAAACGCCTGACAGAAACAATAATCAACCATTAATCTTGCACCAATCAATTCAGACCAATCAAAACATTATCACAGAGCCGATTGAAATTCATGTTAGAATTCGCTATGCCCATTTCCTTCCTGACCCGATCAATCATCGGATTATTGATGAGTCCGCCGATGTACATGCAACAAATTTTTCCGAAATTACGACGAAAACTCGGGATTGTAATCGAGGTGCGAACCGTACACCCCTGGGGTCTTGCAGTAAAACCCGTACCGGCAGGGAGGGATCGTAAAAGAAATAGTTATAGAAACAGTTGGTTAAATATGTAAAGACCTCAAGGTGGTCAGTGGACTAGGAATTCCACTGACGTCCTTGCAACTTAACGTAGTAACTCTTTCAAGCCAACCGCCTCAAATGAGAGTTGAATGGCCGAATGTGACCGACCATTTTGTTTCATGAATAACGAATAAACAATATTTTTATTGCCTAATATTGAACAGATTATATTAAAATATTGTTATGCGAGTGTCGGCACATCGCCATAGGAGATAATTTGCCAAAAACATGATTAGAAAGAAGTGTGCGGCGGCGCGATTTCTTCCTCGGATAAAGCCCGAAAAAAATGTATACACAGATTGCGTGCCGTGCACACAATAGGTATTACCGTGGTTTCCGTGATTTTGGTTAAGCATAAAACTAAAATAATTAATAAATTGGATTTTAATGTGTAACGCAAATTACGGATTATTGTCACTCTCCAGTGTTGGAATTCTTACTTGTCACCTTAAGTAGTAAAAGATAAAGTCCAAGATTTCATATGAAAATGATCATGTCTGTGGGAGATAAAACGAAACGAATACGAGCCAAAGAAAGAGATAAATATAAGTAGGCGTAAAAGCCAGTAAATGAGATTCGTTAAAACAAAACTCTGAAATACACGAGCCATCAACTTCAGTGATCTACAGCATTAATACGGTCTATCCTCTCAGTCCATATCCATTAATAAAGGTACTGCTATCAATTTTAAATGTACGCACACATTAAATACAAAACTCGAAATTTTAATCTGTTTTTGATACCTGTATATGATTCGTACAAGCGAACAGCATTACGCTATCTCGGAGTCCATTAATTCAGGCAAGGTGAGCGTCATCCTTCCCCAGGCCAGTCTGCCAAAACATGTCTCGGGAAGGCGCGGACGAGCCGCATGTGAGCTACTGGTGGTCAACTTTTTCAGGCCTCTCCGATTTTCACAATGCCGAATTCTTGTAAAGTTACGCAATCATTATCAGCATCGTGATAACGCGCTATTCATGCCCGTCCTAGATGATGTCCGGATGATAAAGACGGAAAATGTGGCACATGTGCGCTTTGATCGGCACTCGGGGCCTCACAATATTGGGTATTAAATCTCGATGAGACGCGCCTCGAGGCTTACATATAGAACGTGCAAAAATAATGATTACATTTCCGCAATTATTAATTCGGACACAAAATATTTTAATGAGCTTATGAGATATACGACAAAGCTTGGAAATTGTCTAATTTAATGAAAATTTAGTTCTAAAACAATGATATGAATTTATGCACCTTCTCGAAACCATGAATTTATGCGACCAACGTGGAATGCTGTTGATATTAATTATTTTATACCTTTACACTAGCGTACGTGTTTTTCTATCCGTTTGTTAACGGATTCTACAAAATAATCACTTGTGCAGCTCAGCACTCTTATTAGCTGCATGAATTGTAACTAGCGTCTTCGCTAAACTAGACCTAGCGTAAGACCATAATAATAGCAACAACCGAACGACACGACTCTTTGGAATCAAATTCGTTGCTGTCAATTTCCGCTAAGGTAATCCAAAACTTGATTGATAAAAATATTTCAAACTTCTACAGTGAAACTTTCCAACAAATTCCGAAAGTACTCGGTAGTACGATGGGAAATAATAGTCCTGAATAAATCAAACTCAAGCGCCTTGGCCGTACAACAAAAAGCAGTGATTTATTCCCAATAATTGCAAAACGGCCGAGGTATATTTGTATCAAAGAGTCGCCGGGGCGATTACTATAATCTTACTTTCATATTTTTTGTAATCGCTGGAAATTACAATTTATCGCCTTGGTTCTTCCGGGCAGCGCCGATCGGGTTGTCGGTGGATTTCAAAAATAATTTCGAAGTTTTGATGAGTCATGGGAAACGCTATGTTACCTACACGCTTAATTCAGAAATCAATGATGAATTTCCAACAATCGTTTCTTGTTGTCCGCGGCCAGATAGCCATCGAACGTGAATAGTTTTGCGAAATTTGATCCGCGGCCGCTCATTGAAACAATAATTAAGTACGCCAAACAGAATTATGCAATAGCACGTTTCATCCCAGGACGTAAATTAGAAAGCCGCGTTTATAATAACATAATTATAGTAAATAGCCCCCATGTAACACCATGAACACGATGCTAACCAATAATTTTATATTCGTCTTAAAGCGCGTTCCTAATTCGCTCGAAAATCAATTAAATCATACGGATCGTGAATATTCACTGCAACCGGAACGGACTTGATAAATATATTACTCTTGGCTTTAATACGTCATTTTTAATTAATAATTTGTTGCTTGATTCTTTTTAATAAAAAGAATGCAAGTTGATTTTAATAAGACATCGATCCCAGCGTAAGGGATACCGTGGTCTTTTACGGCTTCCCCGGCATGGGGGTTAAACCACGACGTCGGGGCCATCTACCTAACTATCCGCAACTTATTAAACTAACACATCTCAACCCCTTGGCGGATTCATCAAACCCAGCGCTTGGTTTAGGGGTGGTTTGATATAAAATTCGCCCTCAGTTTACGGCCATGCGGAATACGAGTTATAAAAACGGGGGGCGATTCGTTTTCATTTTTGGAGATTTGTGCGGAAAGGTAAACGCGGTAACCTTTCGAAGGGAAACAATAGCCGGGGATTATAGGTAACGCTTCGATGGATATTTATTCACTCCAAATGAAACCGAGGCCTGTTTGTAGGTAGGATTTGAGCAAAGGTGCCGTAATTACCGGCTTTCAAGATTGGGAGGGAATAAACGGTGCTTATTATTATTTTTTTGTTTTGTTTTCGAGATTGGAGTTTACGAGGCGGACTATTAAAAAGGGGGTTTCTCATCGCGCGGGGAACTTGAAAGTCTCCGACGGCCGCCATTTTCGCGATACTCTGGATCTTACTTCGATTTAAACGGTGTTTAAAGCTTCGCGACGAATTTGAATACTACTGTTTTTAGCTATGTGTTTTCAGGGTAATGGAAACTACGACTACTGCAAGCAACATAATTTTGTTTAACGTACCTCAGTTTAGACGTTTTTAATTTAGGAATTTATCACACATACACGTTGTGCATATCGCATTAAATTATGAAGCACTCTTCGAAGCACTGCACTAGGAAACCACTGAGAACACGATTGAATGGAATGCATTTAGAACACAACAAACATGCGACGCTCCTCCTCGTCCTCTAGTTATGCATATTTTGCAATGAAGAAGTCCGCGAGATGGGTCACGTCCACAATTTTCCACTTGGTGTCTCCTTTTCGTATACAAAATTTTATGGCCAACTCTGATTTCAAACACTGCACCCAATAAGACCGATTTAAAATCAATTGTTTTTTCCTTAGTAGTAAACGGTGTACACAAACTATATTAGGTAACAACAATTGAACTAGTCGATAATTTTCTCACAAAAGTTTTTCAAAATGTAATGATGATGTGAAGTAGTAACGTAGACCCGGCGGCGCGCAGCTCCACCATCACACTCGGCGTCACTGGCTCAACTGAAGTTGAAGTCCTGAAACGAATACAATCCTGGAGCGAAAGCAAACGATTCCGGCCGATTATTACGTCACACCGCTGAATTAAAGCTCGCATTTTATACATAAAATGTATAATATTCATACATAACATGCATGGGTATGTGAAAAGAATGGGCCACAGCACTCACACAGTCCACCACGAAATTCGTACGTTTTCACAATAAACAAATCTCACTGCTGTGACGGTCATTTTTTATACACTTAATTATGGGCCCGCTTCACGGAAAATTAATGGCCCACCTCCCACAAACCCAAGAAATAACGATATTTCTCATGGTAACCTAATTGTTCCCCGAAAATTCAAGACCCAATGCGAATCGCAATTCCAGCCTCTGCAATTCAATGGTTACTAGTTTCGGTATTCACGAGATAAATCGCAATCTATTGGTGAAAAAAGTTGATAAAACTAGATGATTTTATACATGAAAGTGTGTATACAAACACACGCCTAACCATTTGTCCTATTTTTCGTAAAGCCTTCGATGGGTATTGTTAATACCCATTTATTAGATATAATTTTAGTTCCGGCAAAAATTTGTACACAAATCTTTGTTTAAAAAATGCGAATTTAAATTTTGTAGATTTAATCTGTTATGATTAATTCATTTATGACAACAATGGTTTTTCGTAAAACATAAATAATAACTCAAAATTCGTAAATGCTTTAATTGCATTGTTTCTCTTTTTTTAATGACAACCAAGTACAATAATAATAATAATAATGTATATTTAACGGATATCCATTTACAAACAAACAAAAATTTAGACATTGTTTGATATCAATTTTATACCACTAAATAATTCAAGTATAGATATAGCCTTTTTTAAGCTCTGAGGACTGTCGATGCATTCAATTATTATCAATGTTCGGGAATTAAATTGTATTTAGTTTAATATACTGGTGGCAAAAAAATTAAACACCTGATATTTATGAAATTTCGACTATTTTCAAACCGCCATAACTCGGCGTATTTTCAATCGATTTTGATGAATCTTTCAGGGAGAAAAACTTTGAAGCGTCTTCTATAAAGTCATGCATGCGAACTTAAGCGTAACCCCTTCCGCCCCCTCTAACACCCCGGTGAAAAAATAATGTTTTTTCAGGAAATCATGTCCAACTTTGATGCACGGAGTTGGAAAATATTTGTCGACTCGATTCACCATAAAGGCATTAAAATTTCATCAATTCCCCCCTATGCAGGACTCAAAGAACGATTTGGCACCAAGTTATGGGTGTTTGAAAAAAGTGCATTTTACGTTATAACAAAAACGTAATATAGTGCATCATATTATGTGTGCGCAAAATTACAGGAATTTGTATGATAAAATTTAACACCGTCATGAGGAGATGTAATGAAATTTGACTTGCACTTTCATCGCATTTCGCAAGTTTCCAAGTATTTCATTCCTGCATATGCAAGTTGCTGATTAATCTGTTTTGAATTAAACTTCCACCGTGAACAAAGTATTCCTGAATTTAGTGCAAAACTTTAAGATGAGAATTAGGGTGAAGGTAATGGAGGCTTCCATGTTTATTTTTATATTTTTATAAATTCGAGGCATTATTCCGTTTTATGTCAAAAGTATTCCATAACTCGAAAGGCAGCAGGGAGATACACACACGACTGATTTATGCTGGCTAATAAAGGTCTACGTAAACATGGCCCTTTTACGTACTTTTCGTCCTAAAAGAAACTTAATACCGCAACAATGATTATTATACATATATTTACAACAATTACATTTTTTTGGCGTAGATATGTATTTCATTCGGCCACTAACGATGATTTATGATTAATTTATTGATTTTGGGACGTACACAACAACCATGCAACCCACACAATTACACTGAAACATCATAAGCTTGACTAGGCACAGCCAACTTTAATAAATTTTGAATTACTGAATTGTACATGTATGATCTTAACGGTACATTTTCCTTCATTACATCTACCACCGACTTGAGGTTCAAATTCACAGCGCCTGCGCCGAAAGCAGGTGCTAAACCCTTTTCGTCACGGAGCGTTCAAACAGATTACAAAAATCAAATTTTCTTGAGTATTAGACAAAAAAATAGGATGATGGATGATTTAGATTTAATTTAAGAAAAGAAACATTTAGAATAAAAATAACCTTATGTAGGGGCGGTTCATTACATAGAGCCAAGGAGCCATGCCACTATCTGTAGTTTCAAGCTCAGCAAATTTTTTTAATTAATTCTTAAAACACTTTTTCCCCAATTACTTTGGTAAAATTAATCGTTATTTCTTTCTTCAACAAAGGAGGGGGGGGGGGGTATATTGTACAAGTGCCGCCACTGGCCTTATGTGTTATAAGAACAACTAATGATCATTTATTCTAAAAGAAAAAAAAACCTAGCTGGAAGATTATAATAGATCCGTAATTAAATAAAGTTTTCGTATAAATTTTGATTTGTTAAAGTTGTAAGTAGATTACTTTGAGGCAATGCTCAATTATGCGACAGATCTGATTATTAGGACCACCTCAGTCCCAATTAGTTAGGATAATTGGAGCTGTGTCATATTTACGTTACACAAACGTATATTACAGTAATGGAGGTGTAGACCGCATGTATTCAGATTAATCAAATGAAAAACTGTCATTGATAATTTTAGATTTTAATGAACATGCTCAAATTTAGTTTGTATAAACCATCGGTGCGGTGAAATAAATCCAATTAAAATTGATACGTTCATTGGAGGTGAAGGCAAATTTTCTGTTAAATTGGGCTATTCGATTTATAATGGAATCCTAATTAGCTTGCGGTTTTCTTCACACGTCATAACAAAACATGGCAACTGGTCACTGTTTCAGCACTGAATAATTGCTAGAAATACACAAAGTTATTCGTAATATATGTAATGCGTTTCGCCCATTTGTATCAATTAATTCTCGACATTGTTATCCCAACAAAACATTGATTGAGAGTATTTTAATAACTATATAATAATCGTTCGGTAGAAAGACCAATGGCCGATAGCCCTTTTGACATGGCAGTTAATAATAATCCAAATATATATTTTAAATTATTATGTATATGCCAGGCGATATGTGTATAAAGTTTGTAAATTTTCATCTTGCGACATCAACGTTTTTAACAAGCTTTAATATGTTTAACTCTTATTATATCGAGCCATTTTTAAATTCTTAATGTTCAACGGTTTAGTTTTTACATCTTTCATCAACACTCACGCTTTAACTTATATTTTTTTATAAATTTATTTATCTAATGCTTTCTGCAACAAGTAAAGTTGTTTCTAATTTGTTTATTATTTTTTTTCTCTTGTAATCAATTTGTAGTGTTATCCCTGAAGAACCTAATAAACATTGGCGAAAACTCGGTTTTATAATAAATAGATAATTTATTAACAATATTTTTTGGTCGAATAGTAAATTTCTTTGAAATTAACTATTTTTCAACAAGTACGACTTCCCTCCAGCATCGATATACATAAAAATATCCAGGGTATTACAGCTGCCAGGCAAGGTAATAGTTTGATCCAACAAATATTAATCTCGCGTTTTGTTTCGTCCCGATTATTTTATTTTATTCAAAAAGTGAAAGAATGCGACACATAAAATACCGCATAGGTTATTTGCGTCATTTACGGTTATTATTCACTGATGAACACTTTCGGATTTTATAAGCTACACGGATTTGAATGCAAAAACGTTGTTATCGGTGTGTTAATAATGCCTTTTTTATTTTGAAGTGGGCTCGAACTAATTCTGCGTGCTTGAAATTATTGAACTGAAGATAAATTTGGACCAAATGGACCCGAAAAAAATATTTAGCGATGCATATTTTAATTATTTTGAGGATCAATTTCCACACCGGTTTAAATAAATCTCCGCGTTAATCGCGCGTATTTTATATGTTGATGATAAATGTAATAATATTGCTTACCCAGTCCTTGCAGTACGGGAGTAATTCGAGTTGAGTCGTGCTAGAAGCAGACGATCGCGAACTGCTGTTTCACGTCAAAAGATTGGTAATTCGTAATCCAAGATGGCTATGGAATTTGGAATAAACAAAGAAAGCATCTGGACTACTGTTAGAAAGAAGCTTGAAATGAAGTGTTGTAAAAGACAGAAAATCCATTTACTGCTTGCAAATACAGCCGCTAACAGGGTAACAAAGTGTAGGAGCTTGATACAGTTCGATCTTATTTATGGCGTTAAAAAATTTCAGCTATCTTCAATAGCAAAAAAATTAGCGTGTCACCATGAACATTAAAAAAAGTCGATTTTGTTCAGACTTTGATTGGCCGTAGCGGCTAAACGAAAACTCCAAATTGAATGCGGTTTGCAAATCTGAGCTCCTCGTATGTCAATTAGTCGGATTCAGTTAACATTGGAGATTTTTAATTTTTGACGAAAACATGAAAAAATACACGAGTAAACCCCTTGGAACTTTTGTTAAAAAATGCAACTTTCTTAATAATCATCGTAGACTATTGAAGTATACCTTCTTTTTCATCAGAAAGACGGGAGAAATTGATTGCCGTTAAAAAATTTCAGCTATCTTCAATAGCAAAAAAATTAGCTAGTCACCATGAATATTTTAGAAAATTAAATAAATTAATTGATTTTTCAGACTTTGAACGGCCGTAGCGGCTAAACGAAAACTCCAAATTGGACGCGGTTTTCAAATCTGTGCTCCTTGTGTGTAAATTAGTCGGATTTAATTGAAATTGGCGATTCAATTTTTTTGACGAAAACCTGAAAAACTAGCCAAGGGTCCCCCCTTCTTACTTTTGCTCAAAAATTGGCTTTGAAATAATTTCCTGAAGAAACCACTGGTTCGATTTGGGGTTTCTACACATCACTGGAAAGATCCCTTCAAGACCCTTCGGAAAATGTGTTTTCGCAAGAACAAATGTCAATTTGAAGCCTGTGACGCGTCAGCAAAGAAAACTCGAAAATGGAAAAAGTCGAAAAAATCAACTTTTTTAATAATCATCGTGGACCATTGAAGTATACCTTCTTTTTCATCAGAAAGACCAGAGAAATTGATTGGCGTTAAAAAATTTCAGCTATCTTCAATAGCAAAAAAATTAGCTAGTCACCATTAACATTTTAGAAAATTAAATAAATTAATTGATTTTTCAAACTTTGAACGGCCGTAGCGGCTAAACGAAAACTCCAAATTGAACGCGGTTTTGAAATCTGTGCTCCTCGTGTGTGAATTAGTCGGATTTAATTAAAACTGGCGATTAAAATTTTTTGACGAAAACCTGAAAAACTACCCAAGGGTCCCCCCTTCTTACTTTTGCTCAAAAATTGGCTTTGAAATAATTTCCTGAAGAAACCACCGGTTCGATTCGGAGTTTCTATACATCACTGGAAAGATCCCTTCAAGACGCCTCGGAAAATGTGTTTTCGCAAGAACAAATGTCAATTTTAAGCCTGTGACGAGTCAGCAAAGAAAACTCGAAAATGGAAAAAGTCGAAAAAATTAACTTTTTTGATAATCATCGTAGACCATTGAAGTATACCTTCTTTTTCATCAGAAAAACGAGAGAAATTGATTGCCGTTAAAAAATTTCAGCTATCTTCAATAGCAAAAAAATTAGCTAGTCACCATGAACATTTTAGAAAATTAAAAAAAATAATTGATTTTTCGGACTTTGATCCGCCGTAGCGGCTAAACGAAAACTCCAAATTGAACGCGGTTTGCAAATCTGAACTCCTCGTATGTCAATTAGTCGGATTAGAGATTTTTAATTTTTGATGAAAACGTGAAAAAATACACGAGTAAACCCCTTGGAACTTTTGTTAAAAATGCAACTTTCTTAATAATCATCGTAGGCTATTGAAGTATACCTTCCTTTTCATCAGAAACACGAGAGAAATCGATTGGCGTTAAAAAAAATCAGCTATCTTCAATAGCAAAAAAATTAGCTAGTCACCATGAACATTTTAGAAAATTAAATAAATTAATTGATTTTTCAGACTTTGAACGGCCGTAGCAGCTAAACGAAAACTCCAAATTGAACGCGGTTTGCAAATCTGTGCTCCTCCTGTGTAAATTAGTCGGATTTAATTGAAATTGGCGATAATTTTTTTTTGACGAAAATCTGAAAAACTACCCAAGGGTCCCCCCTTCTTACTTTTGCTTTAAAATTGGCTTTGAAATAATTTCCTGAAGAAACCACTGGTTCGATTCGGGGTTTCTACACATCACTGGAAAGATCCCCTCAAGGCGCTTCGGAAAATATGTTTTCGCAAGAACAAATGTCAATTTTAAGCCTGTGACGCGTCAGCAAAGAAAACTCGAAAATGGAAAAAGTCGAAAAAATCAACTTTTTTGATAATCATCGTAGACTATTGAAGTATACCTTCTTTTTCATCAGCAAGACGCGAGAAATTGATTGTCGTTAAAAAAAATCAGCTTTGTTTAATAGCAAAAAAATTAGCGTGTCACCATAAACATGTTGGAAAATTTTCAAAAAAGTCGATTTTTTCAGACTTTGATCGGCCGTAGCGGCTAAACGAAAACTCCAAATTGAACGCGGTTTTCAAATCTGTGCTCCTTGTGTGTAAATTAATCGGATTTAATTGAAATCGGCGATTAAATTTTTTTGACGAAAACCTGAAAAACTACCCAAGGGTCCCCTCTTCTTACTTTTGCTCAAAAATTGGCTTTGAAATAATTTCCTGAAGAAACCACTGGTTCGATTCGAAGTTTCTACACATGACTGGAAAGATCCCTCCAAGACGCTTCGGAAAATGTGTTTTCGCAAGAACAAATGTCAAATTGAAGCCTGTGACGCGTCAGCAAAGAAAACTCGAAAATGGAAAAAGTCGAAAAAATCAACTTTTTTGATAATCATCGTAGACCATTGAAGTATACCTTCTTTTTCATCAGAAAAACGAGAGAAATTGATTGCCGTTAAAAAATTTCAGCTATCTTCAATAGCAAAAAAATTAGCTAGTCACCATGAACATTTTAGAAAATTAAATAAATTAATTGATTTTTTGGACTTTGATCCGCCGTAGCGGCTAAACGAAAACTCCAAATTGAACGCGGTTTGCAAATCTGAACTCCTCGTATGTCAATTAGTCGGATTAGAGATTTTTAATTTTTGATGAAAACGTGAAAAAATACACGAGTAAACCCCTTGGTACTTTTGTTAAAAAATGCAACTTTCTTAATAATCATCGTAGACCATTGAAGTATACCTTCTTTTTCATCAGAAAAACGAGAGAAATTGATTGCCGTTAAAAAATTTCAGCTATCTTCAATAGTAAAAAAATTAGCTAGTCACCATGAACATTTTAGAAAATTAAATAAATTAATTGATTTTTCGGACTTTGATCCGCCGTAGCGGCTAAACGAAAACTCCAAATTGAACGCGGTTTGCAAATCTGAACTCCTCGTATGTCAATTAGTCGGATTAGAGATTTTTAATTTTTGATGAAAACGTGAAAAAATACACGAGTAAACCCCTTGGTACTTTTGTTAAAAAATGCAACTTTCTTAATAATCATCGTAGACTATTGAAGTATACCTTCTTTTTCATCAGAAAGGCGAGAGAAATTGATTGCCGTTAAAAAATTTCAGCTATCTTCAATAGCAAAAAAAATAGGTAGTCACCATGAACATTTTAGAAAATTAAATAAATTAATTAATTTTTCAGACTTTGAACGGCCGTAGCGGCTAAACGAAAACTCCAAATTGAATGCGGTTTTCAAATCTGTGCTCCTTGTGTGTAAATTAGTCGGATTTCATTGAAATTGGCGATTAAAATTTTTTGACGAAAACCTGAAAAACTACCCAAGGGTCCCCCCTTCTTACTTTTGCTCAAAAATTGGCTTTGAAATAATTTCCTGAAGAAACCACTGGTTCAATTCGAAGTTTCTACACATCACTGGAAAGATCCCTCCAAGACGCTTCGGAAAATGTGTTTTCGCAAGAACAAATGTCAATTTTAAGCCTGTGACGCGTCAGCAAAGAAAACTCGAAAATGGAAAAAGTCGAAAAAATGAACTTTTTTGATAATCATCGTAGACCATTGAAGTATGCCTTCTTTTTCATCAGAAAAACGAGAGAAATTGATTGCCGTTAAAAAATTTCAGCTATCTTCAATAGCAAAAAAATTAGCTAGTCACCATGAACATTTTAGAAAATTAAAAAAAATAATTGATTTTTCGGACTTTGATCCGCCGTAGCGGCTAAACGAAAACTCCAAATTGAACGCGGTTTGCAAATCTGAACTCCTCGTATGTCAATTAGTCGGATTAGAGATTTTTAATTTTTGATGAAAACGTGAAAAAATACACGAGTAAACCCCTTGGAACTTTTGTTAAAAATGCAACTTTCTTAATAATCATCGTAGACTATTGAAGTATACCTTCTTTTTCATCAGAAAGACTAGAGAAATTGATTGGCGTTAAAAAATTTCAGCTATCTTCAATAGCAAAAAAATTAGCTAGTCACCATGAACATTTTAGAAAATTAAATAAATTAATTGATTTTTCAAACTTTGAACGGCCGTAGCGACTAAACGAAAACTCCAAATTGAACGCGGTTTTGAAATCTGTGCTCCTCGTGTGTGAATTAGTCGGATTTAATTAAAACTGGCGATTAAAATTTTTTGACGAAAACCTGAAAAACTACCCAAGGGTCCCCCCTTCTTACTTTTGCTCAAAAATTGGTTTTGAAATAATTTCCTGAAGAAACCACCGGTTCAATTCGGAGTTTCTATACATCACTGGAAAGATCCCTTCAAGACGCTTCGGAAAATGTGTTTTCGCAAGAACAAATGTCAATTTTAAGCCTGTGACGAGTCAGCAAAGAAAACTCGAAAATGGAAAAAGTCGAAAAAATTAACTTTTTTGATAATCATCGTAGACCATTGAAGTATACCTTCTTTTTCATCAGAAAAACGAGAGAAATTGATTGCCGTTAAAAAATTTCAGCTAAAATTTTTTTTCAAAAAAGTCGATTTTTTCAGACTTTGATCGGCCGTAGCGGCTAAACGAAAACTCCAAATTGAACGCGGTTTTCAAATCTGTGCTCGTTATGTGTAAATTAGTCGGATTCAATTAAAATTGGTGATTTTTAATTTTTGACGAAAACTTGAAAATGGACACAAGTTACAGCCCTTGGAACTTTTGCTCAAAAATGCAACTTTTTTAATAATTATCGTAGACCATTGAAGTATATAAAATAAAACTATCTGTATTTTTGTTGTAAAATGTGGTTTATGGCTTTATGAAAAAAAAAACACGTTTTACTTTGTTTATATGCCGAAACTGCAGTCAAACGAATAAATCAAAGTGAAAAAGTGTTATATAAGCTGAGTTGCTGAAACTGCAGTCAAACGAATAAATCAAAGTGTAAAAAGTATTTTATTCCATAAATAAATGTATGTCGAAGTAGAAGCTTCCTACATAACAAATATCTTTATGAGTTTAGTTGTAATACTTGGTGACTCAACTCCAGTTTGAGACGCACTGATCCATAACATAAATTTTGTGATTTGAATTTAAAAAAAGAAAAAAGATTTTTTTTTATTTGATTTTTTGATTTAAGAAAAGACACATTTGGTATGTATTGAAGAGGCGCATAAAAATTATTGCAAACTAATATGAATGCATTATAAATGTAAAAGCAAAAGGGGTAAATCAGGTAATTAAAATAATACTGAAAACTAACGTAAGCGAGCGCATTGTATCAAACCGAACAAAACACTATTATCTTTACACTGCAAGGCCCCAGAGAATAACTAAAAGTTCCTCTCAAAGAAGAGCAAAAAAATGCAAGCTGTTGCGAGAAACAACTTTTTTTTAGTAACCGAATCTTATTACAGTAATTACTGCAGTGTTTTTTAATTCCGGATAAAACCATTAATATTAAAATTTATAATAATTCATTCAACATTTTAAATATTCACTACGCATTTAACTTATAATTTCTGAAAGCATAAATAATGAGAATAATTTCACTTACCTTAAATTACTTCTTTTTGTTTTTGTTTTTTGTCCTCTGTGTTAATATATACCTTAAATTGTCCGTTCCATATTTACTACGATCCTCCTCCTTGTGTCTCAGCACCTCAGCCCTCTTCGTTTATTTGTACTGTAGACATTCTGAAAAATAAGTTTATATTTATTTATTAATAAATAAGAATGCAAAATTAATAATAGTGATATTAAAAAAAAATTTAATGTATCTTATAAATTTTTTATCAAAGCCACCTTCTTATTTTTATTTAGTAAAATGGCTATTGAAATGGTTGATAAAACGAGTTTTTTGCAAATAACTTTTAATGTATAAATTAGAAACAACCTTACTTGTTGCAGAAAGCATTAAATAAATTCAATAAAACGAAATATAGCCTGAATTTATTGAACTTTTAATGTGTGGGACAGGGTTGTTAGGAAAACTGTTTGTTTTTTAATTCTGGATGAAATGACATACAAATATACAGGGGCTCCGATTTAAAATAAGAAAAATAAAGTGCTTTAAAGTTTGAAATGTTCGACACTAAATTTTGGACACCCTGTATAATTTATATCGCTGAAACTTGGTTAACGGGACTATCAGACCTTATTTAATAAGCGCCTTGTATGATTTTATTAACAAGGCACTATTTTTATTTTTTATTCATTTTTTAAAACAATAGTGCAAAAATTGTTTTTTTTAGTTTTAATTTTGTTTCGCTGATATCCCTGAATCAATTCCAATAAAATTATAGGAGTGTGTAGGCAACCATAAAAGGTACCCAAATAAGTAATAAAATGCATAGCATGTAATTTAAAAAAATATATCATCATGACGTCACGCTTTTTTTGGACACAAAGGATACAAATATATTCTACAAAATATCGAAATCCTAACTTAATTAATAACCAAGCTATAGAAGACGGGAGATGAGATATCACGTTTCAATACTTCGATAACATTTTTTAAATCAAAATAAAAAAATACAGTTTTGATACAATTGCATATAGGAGTAGGATACATAATTCCAATTATTACCTTAAAGGGAAAAATGCAGCGAGTTCTGAAAACACATCAATCATGAAAACTGAGATTGATTGATTAACTTGGAAGCTGCAACATTTCTGAAAGAATTGCAGCAAGCAAAGAGCAAAAAGGTATTTTTACCGACATGTATTACTCTTTACATTGCGGTATTGAAATAATATTAATATTTAATATCCACGAAATGGTAGTTCATAATATTGAAGATAGTAACCCTTTGGGTCCCAGGGGTAGTTGGATCCAAAAATGCCCAGCAGCACAATAGCGCTTGTCTTTATTTCAAAATCTCAAAGCCACTCAAAGGGTTAATTCTTCTAAGCTGTGATTTTATTTAGTAGAATTAATATCTCTCTTATATTACTCAAAGGATTAATTATTCTAAACTTCTAAATTTCTAAACTTCTTCTATTTCATATTACTATCTTTATTTATATTTAACGACCGAACAGAATGATTATTGGGTCTAGACCATCAAACATTACAAACGATTACCAACTGGGAGTACCTATTTATTTATTTAATCGTTGTATTGTAACCAGCTGTTATAAACATGCAGATTTAGAAGACACAAATAAAGCATCGTTGTTTATTTAAGTTAAGCAATTTGGTGCTGTCTTTAGTATTCTGTATCTACTTGGAGCTGCAATTAACAAAAAAAAAATGCTTTCCAGTAATTCAAACAATAAAAAATTATAAGAAGCGCCAGTATCAGAAGTACTGAAACAATTGATGAAGTCACAAATATAACCGCGTATACAATAAGTTTTAATCAGTGACGGTTGGATTATTTTTTTTGGTACGGCAGAGGTAGTAAGGGTGATCTGCTACCTCGGCCGTACCAGAAAAAAAACCCGCGAACCGTCACTGGTTTTAATCATTATTTTCACATCCTGAAAAATCCACGATAAAAGGCTGAAAGACTTCTGGTCAAATGCCTGTTGAGGTCATTTTTAAGTGTCTCAATAAATGTATTCTCTCTCTCTCTCTCTCTCTCCACGATAAATGGCGGTAATAATTAAATCAGCAGATGAAGGAAAATATAAAAATTTATACATAATTCTCTAGGATTCAATTTTGCCAATCCTATACATTTTCACTTATTATTTTCCATGTTGAATAAATGTCAGCGATTCGCGAAAACAATAAGAAAATATATTTAAAAATATTACTTTTACGCATACTCGACAACCTATAAATAAACACATTTTTTTTTGTCATAATGCAATGCGTCTTAGTCAAAGAAAAATAGTTCTAGCTATATATAATTTTTAAGATGATCAATATAGAATGCGACGTCTTCAAGTAGGAGCTCTATGCGGGAAATCCGGGCGGATAATATTACTAGACAGGTTAAATCAAACTCTGTCTATTTTATAATACCCCCAAGCAGACTCGTGCTGTAAATCCTGAAAAGCGTCGCAGTTAAGGCCAGACGATCGATTTAAAAGTGAAACCCGTGAGGGAGATATTGCAAATCCGACTGGATCCTAGACTTACACTGTCTGAGGCAATTAGGAAACTCTGATTGGTAATTCAAGAAAACGTTTTCATTTGTTTAAATTTTAATACGCCATGGAAACTGGGATTGTTCGAGTCCATCGGAAATTTACGTAATAATTATTTACCAGATGCAAATTGCAACAGTTTTACCTCATGATATTCCGAATATTGCGCCAAATGCGTAAGTTCACGACGGGACACATATACCCCGTAACGCAATGAACGTGTTAAAACATGAGTCTTTTATAATAAAAACACTTTTACTTCGTTGGTATAACACACATTTTTATGAACAATAAAAAATTGTGTTATACCTACAAAGTAAAAGTGTATTTATTATATTTACAACATGTATAACGAAGTAGAAGCCTCCACCATAAACAATATTATGATTACAAAATAGAAAAAATCAATTTAAGAAAAGTCTCTTGTTTATAGATATTGTATATTCAAATGTCGTATCTGTGTCGGATTACTATGTAATGGCAGTCGGAACTATTATCATGATTAAAGCCTATTTCTAATAGTTTATTAAGCAAAGGTTAAACGAATCTCATTTCAACACACAATTAATAACAATGCAAAAAAATAATTGGTAATCCGACTCCGTGTAACAGTTGGGCTGGATAATAAGCAGTTTCGAGTTACAAGGGAGAAAACCTTAACGCGGGTCAATATTGTACCAAAAATGTGATATAATTCGAATGGGCTAAAGTCTTCGTTAAGTAGAAAAAACCGGCCATAAATTACGAACAATATGGGGTCCAGTCGAACCAAACGTAAAAAGGGTGGTTTGAAATAAAACATCAAGGCACGGTGCGTGCGTGGTGATTTACCGTACGAAATAAATAAATAGATTGAAACTAATTGACATTATTTTCTTTTTACAACGGCGAGACATATTTACACAAAAAATGTAACGTGAGTTTTTAAATAAAATTGAGAATTTTTTTTTCAGTTTGTGGAATTGTATCATCCATAATTCCCCAACCCAAATTTTCGTCAAAAAAAAAAGTATTAAATTTAAATATAAAGCTTGATGGAGGAAAATAATTAAAAATTAAGGCTGAAAAAACTATATCTACATGGAAATGATGTTCAAGGACTGAAATTAGTTTCCTGTTCATTATCTATAATTTTTCATTTTGTTAGAATTGCGCAAGCTACCAGACGGATTTTAATGGTTAATTAATTTAATTGAATTCTCGCAATAAGGGAAGCGCTTCCTCTCCGAGCGGCTTCGATCTGCAAATTTTCAACCGGCGTGAAATGCGATTTTTGGACGTGGCAAGAATTTGTACAAATTGGCTGCATGCAGTTAAATCTTTAGCGTTTGTCTCAAACGAAATTGGCAATAAACGTAAGCGCCAAGATTACGGCGAGGTGTGTGCGGCGACCACCTGCTTTTTTAATGCCCTTTTGCCAAATATCGCCTCTCCGGCGATCCACAAGATATTGTTTCAGACCTTAAATACCGCCAAATTATTGTAATTACTGGCCCCTTTAATGGACACTGCAAATTATTGCATACTTCCCATGTTGTTTATTAATCATGGACGTGAAATTACTAAAATCATATTTTATAATTGTATTTTCGCAACACTTTACAAGTTTTGAATTATTGGCGATGCGCTTCGTAATTATTTACGTTTTGGGAATATCTTTTTTTATTTTTTATTACGCTGTCACGCTTTAAAATCGTTTTCAAGTGATATTGCATATTACTTCCCTTAGCGTATTAACTTTTATACGGATAAAAAGCCAATTTTGGTAGATTACCTTTAAACTGAAATTCCTTCAATTTATCCACGAATTGCAATTTTTTTCATAAATTTTGCGGAATTAATTTCCCCATGAACATACATGCCTTTCATATATATTAAGGTTGTAATGCAATTATTTTTATTTAAGAAAATACTATATGTTGAAAGGAAACTCGTAAATTTGTTTTGCTTCCATAACCTGATACCGACTTTGTGATAGAGATGGGTAACTCATGAATGAGTCGAGTAGTCTAGTGACTCATGGTTGAAATTACTTACTCAAGATGAGTCATGAATTTTCGTGAAAATTTAACCTTTTTTTGCTCTTCAAAATTTTTGGAACTGAGGAACTTTTATTTTCAACTCTTCAACATTTTTGGAAGTAAGGAATTTTTTCTTGCTCTTCAACATTTTTGAAAGTGAGGAACTTCTTTTTTCTGCTCTTCCGCAGTTTTGGAAGTGAAGAAATTTTATTTTTAGCTCAACAGTTTTGGCATTAGGGAACATTCTTTTTTTGCCCTTCGACAATTTTGGAAGTAAGGAACATTCTCTTTTTGCTCTTCAACAATTTTGGAAGATATTTGTTTACGTGCTGGAATACGCATTTAACCTTTTTTTGCTCTTCAAAATTTTTGGAACTGAGGAACTTTTCTTTTCAACTCTTCAACATTTTTGGAAGTAAGGAATTTTTTCTTGCTTTTCAACATTTTTGAAAGTGAGGAATTTCTTTTTTCTGCTCTTCCGCAGTTTTGGAAGTGAAGAACTTTTATTTTTAGCTCAACATTTTTGGCAGTAGGGAACATTCTTTTTTTGCTCTTCGACAATTTTGGAAGTAAGGAACATTCTCTTTTTGCTCTTCAACAATTTTGGAAGATATTTGTTTACGTGCTGGAATACGCATTTAACCTTTTTTTGCTCTTCAAAATTTTTGGAACTGAGGAACTTTTTTTTTTAACTCTTCAACATTTTTGGAAGTAAGGAATTTTTTCAATATATCTTTTCAAATCTACAAAATCTCATATCTCTAAATAAAATAGATGTCTATAAAAAAATGATGAAAATTGCTCAATTTTCATCCAAAAACCCAGACGATTCAGATTCAGACCATTCAGACTCTAAACTCTCTTTTAATTTGATAGCATAGATTGCTATTTCATATATAAACATTCTTGGATCTTCTACCAACCCCAATCTTGATTTATAAAACTGTTGATTTATATTTAGACGCGTATCAGTTGTAACACGGTAGAAATTGATTACATAATTCTTATCAAAACTACTAGCGACGGCTTCGAGAAAAGCAGAGTATAGCTGAAGTAATATGTTAATAGCTGCAGCGCACCCTCTGAACATTAAATATATTAAACCCTTGTGAGATAAGAGGTGGATTAATTAGTAGCGGAGTAATTGACAGCCTTATTATAACCAGTTTTTCTATTAATTACCTCCAACCTATTCATAGAAATCCAACCAATATCAGAAAATGAACAGTTATCCGAGCCCAACAGGTTTTCCATTACCACACAATAAAAATCGTGGCGTATTAAAAATAATAATAAAAGGCAAGAAGAGAGGATGATGGACATAAAATAATTCCGATGTAATCATAAAAATAGAGCAATAATGTCGGTATGTAATTATTAAATTGTCTATTCCTTTAAATTACACCTCTTTGACTTCATTAGGAGCTGAAATTGTCCTAAGTATTATGATAATGATTTAGGTAATAGATAGACCGAAAGGAATCATCAATATATTGCCGAGTCATGTTTGAAATGAGATACGTACAACTCGTTGAATATTCCAAATTGAAAATCTCAAGGCCGTGTAACGTAATTAGAAAAAAGGCGGTAGCGGGAATTTTTGAACTTGTTTCAGAGCCAGCCAGGTCTACGCGACGAAGGGGCTCGTAAAAATTTACGATTATTCAAGGTTGGTTCTAGGAATAATATTTAATCACAGTCCTAATGCGTATTTTAAGCTTTGTAATCGTAAGCACTTTTCTCTAATTGCAAGACTAATTCGCACTGTCGCCAAACAAAATTTTGCGTGGTTACATTAAACAGTGCTTTGTGATGTAGTTTCAATTATCCGCTTCATACATTTAATTGATTAAAAAATGAACTAGATTCAGTGTTTAATTTTTGTAATTTTTTTTTTTTTGGTTAAAATTTACGTTCTTTTTCGTAGGATCTTGGTGTCAAAATTGAATCTGTAGTTGAGTAATACAGATTTACGGTGTTCTTCGGTCCGTTATGTGAATGATCATCCCATCTGGTCGATATATTGTTTAGGATATGTGATTAGTACCATTTTATAGTACAAGCGCAGCCTCAGTGTGATGCGCTTAGGCCACAAAGGGCTCTGTACAATCTATTATTGCCAAAGACGTGTAGAAACCAGCGGCGGCTCGTGAATGTTCGGAAGAAAATTTGACCGAAACAGCAACGGAATATTTGCTTTGCCTCTATAAGAGTAAGTAGTGCAGCGCAAGCGGCATCTTTGTCTTTGACTCCCCTACCTCCGCTCTTCTCGATATTCCTCTATGACAGCGGCGGCTCGTGGATTTCTGACAAAGATGCCGCTCGTGCTGTACTACTTACTCTAATAGAGGAAGCAAATATTCCGTTGCTTTTTCGGTCAAATTTTCTTCCGTTGCCTCACCGCCGAACGTAAAAGTCATATGAAGTGTTGCATTGTATTCTACAACTGAAAAATCTGCAAAAGAAGAGAGTATGGTATAAAAAACTGAATACACCTTGAGACATTACTAATATAATACCGAATGCTTTCGGATAGTAAAATCAAATAGCGAATCCTCAAGAATGCAATTTTAGCATTATGCCTGTTTTAATATTCACTAAATAACCAAGCTCAGCACGTGCTCGTTTTTCATCGTTATTAAAATTTGGATTATCCCTGTTATTCCTACCTTCAATTAACACGGATGAACGTTTATTTGAATTCATAATTTTAAAAATATAATTAGTAGGGTAGCATCACGCAAAGGCTTGTAGAGTAAAATGTGTTCGTTATTCTTGAAATTCTTGTAGCGTGTATTAAAATCATTAATAACTAATTGTTTGTTATAAGAAAGTTGATGAATTTTTTTTGTGGGACTTCCAGGAACCGAGATATGCAAAATTGCTTTATTGGTAAATATTGCTTAAATCGACCAGAAACGCCTAAAAATTGATTAATTTAAATTTTTCTTCAAAATTTTCTGAACACTATTTTTTGGTGGGACTTCCAGGAACCGAGATACGCAAAATTACTTTTTTTTTTCGTAAATAATGCTTAAATCGACTGGAAACCCTGGAAAAACGATCAATTTTAATTTTTCTTGAATTTTTGTTTTGTTTTTTTAAGTCTATGAGACCATTCTGAACACTAATTGTGTATAAAAAATTTTTGTGGGACTTCCAGGAACCGAGATACGCAAAATTACTTTTTTTCGTAAATAGTGCTTAAATCGACTGGAAACGCCTAAAAATCGATTAAATTTAATTTTTCTTCAAAAATGTTTTTTTAGTCTAAGGCCATTTTGAACACCATTTGTCTATAAAAAATTTTGTGGGATTTCCAGGAATCACTTTTTTTGGTAAATAGTGCTTAAATCGACTGGAAACGCCTAAATTTAAATTTTCTTCAAATTTTTTTTTTAGTCTAAGAGACCATTTTGAACATCATTTGTCTATAAAAAAATTTGTGGGACTTCCAGAAATAACTTTTTTTCGTAAATAGTGCTTAAATCGACTGGAAACCCTGAAAAAAACGATCAATTTTAAT
Source organism: Ocypus olens (assembly GCA_910593695.2). Classification (NCBI taxonomy): domain Eukaryota; kingdom Metazoa; phylum Arthropoda; class Insecta; order Coleoptera; family Staphylinidae; genus Ocypus; species Ocypus olens. Next base: position 1,865,426 of record OU343057.1, on the reverse strand, counting down.
TTTTCTTGAAAATTTTTTTTTGTTTTTTAAAGTCTACGAGACCATTCTGAACACTAATTGTGTATAAAAAAAAATTGTGGGACTTCCAGGAACCGAGATACGCAAAATTACTTTTTTTCGTAAATAGTGCTTAAATCAACTGGAAACGACTAAAAATCGATTAAATTTAATTTTTCTTCAAACATTTTTTTTGTTTTTTTTTCAAGTCTAAGAGACCATTTTGAACACCATTTGTCTATAAAAATTTTTATGGGACTTCCAGGAATGACTTTTTTCGTAAATAGTGCTTAAATCGCCTATTTAGGGCAATGTTATAATAACATGTGGGGTATAAAAATCTATTGCCTTTGCGGCAGTAAATATGAATTTGCACAAGTTCCAAATGTAGGTTTACGTCCTAATAAATTAAAATTAGTTAGGTATTACACGTGACCGAGTTTCGAATTGAAACGGGCCGAGTTTAAATAATTCTACACAATCCTTATGTGCATTCGCCACCGATAAATCGGCCCTAATTCTACCTACCGAACTCGTGTACACGTAGCGCAAATCTGTTTGTAATTGGGCATAAATCTAATCGCAATTTTAATCACAGCGCCAAATAAGTGTCGACACGGCCCCTAAGAATGATTTCGGGATTTCGGGGAAAATTTTATAACGTCGATACGGCCGAATGCAAATTTATACGGGGTGTAAACTTCACAGCAGGGATAATACGGACCAGAAGGGCGGGAACTACCGTTCGTCATAATTCGTAGAAGTACACGTGCCTGGTAATCCGAGTTTATAAAAGGATCGCGCTTGGGCTGTACTAAAGTATACATCACATAAAATCGGCATTTTATAATCAATCTTATCCTAATGCATCGTACACACTTGCGCATCGCATTTTCACGAATCGCACAAACCAGTGCAAACCGACAGGTGACGAATCGACGCGGCGCGACTTTCGGCACAAGTGTGTACGAAGCATAATAGAAAGGGGATTTTTGTTAAACTCGGAGTTATATTTGACTTATCATGCTATTCTTTATAGAAATAAAATGTAATCGCAGATTAATAACTAACGCTAAAAAATCAATGGGTTTTCATTTTATGCTCATCTATTATGAACATTCGTAACTATAATTAAACCTTCTTTATTCTTGCGGTTTGATTAATATTTAATCGCATTCGATGAAATGCCTGAAAAATGTATGCATATGGCGATAAAACAGCTGTAAAATTATTTAGTACATTTTGTGAAATAATTTATGCTCGAGTAAGGATAAAATGATTGCCAGTCAAACTAATGCTTGCCTGTCAAGAAAGTATCACGCACCTGGTGCGTGGCCGGCCCCAGAGTTAGAACCAATACTACGCAAATGGTGCGTGGTCAGCACTGAAAGTGTTAATAAACATTTATCATGTACTTCGGTAATAATGAAAAATAATCGAGTATAAATCTCGCATAAAACTAATAATGCTGGAACTGGAGATAAAAACATACTCGTATTAGCGAAGTATTGATTAGTACATCAAAACTCAAAACCATACATGACCACTTTGTCAAACGTCAAAATTGACTGACGCATCCCTAAAGCTATAAACACCATCATGTCGCGGGGTCACACAAGGTCTGTGTTAGTTTTTGATATCACTGTATGCATTATGATAACTGCTATCACGGCTAACAACTAAACACACCTTATCGAAAAATTACAATTTTATGAAACTCCTGTAATAAAACTGATCCCCTCATGCTTTATAAAATCAATTGGCCAGCAATACATATTAAATTAATTTAATTCAACTAATAGTTTCCACGTTAATTGTAAAAACGTTTAAATGCATAAATAAATCACCAACTAAAAATTGGATTTATAAAATATTCAGCGGCGAACTGAATGGAGATAACATAAAATCAAATACCGCGCACCATACAGAATTTGATTCTCTGTTTGATTGAGTCGATACATTTTTTCCAACTTGGACGTTTTTTGCCCAAAAGCGTGTTTTTTTTTGTTCGGGGGTTGAGGGGTTCGAAAAGGGATCATTCTGAGTTTACCTCCTTAAAGTAGGGCCAAAATGAGATTTTTTACCGAAAGAATCATCAAATTTGGTTAAAAAATCACAGAGTTATGTGCGAAAAATCTCTTTTTTTCAAACACCCATAACTTGGTGCCAAATCGTCGTAGGAACTTCGTTCTTTGAGTCCTGTATAGGGAATTGATTAAATTTCAATGCCTTTATGGTGGATCGAGTCGACAAAATTTTTCCAACTTCATAGACATCGTCAAAGTTGGACATGGTTTCCAGAAAAAAACTTTTTTTTTCACAGGGACGCTAGAGGGGCCAAAAGGGGTTACGCTTAAGTTCGCATGCATCAATTTTTTTCGCTCTTAAAGATTCATCAAAATCGATTGAAAATACGCCAAGTTATGGCGGTTTGAAAATGGTCTAAATTTCACGAATTTCAAGTGTTTTTTGTATTTACAATTTTCTAATATTAATGTTAATGATGAAGCCACTGTATGGCGAAATATACGTCGGAGTGTTTTTAAATTTAAAAAAATAATAATCAAGTTTATGATTATTTTGATTTTGTTGTTTGATTTGTTGAATTTTTTTTTGCTTATAAGCAGTACAAATTTTAATAATTTTTTTACTTGTATTATCACTACATGCATTTTTTAAACAATTGGTGATGAAATAATTAAAATTAGGACCTCACAGCCAAAGTTATGATTTTTTTAAATTTTGATGTGGTCACTGGTGGATTTTTTCTATTAAACAGTAGAAATTGCGCTAAATTTGTTGCTTATATTATTACCAGAAATAATTAGTAAAAATAATCATCACTAGCAATGAGTGCAAGAGTATTATTGGAGTTAATAGAAACCTAACATTATTTATCGATTCAATTCGATGATGATATTGATATCAAAATGAAGAATTATATAATTTATTGGCACATAGCATGTTGTGTAGATTTAAAAAGTCTATAATGTGCCCTATTTCAAACATGATAAGTATGTAATCGCCCTTCAGATAACTTTTTTCACAACGAGAACAAAATTTCAGTAAAAACCACCGGGTCTTAATTCAGTCGACTCCTAGTCTCGAGATTAAAAATACACTTGAAAGGGCATAAATAACCCTCACATCCGGCCCTTTGCCTCTTTAAAAATGTTCGAGTGCCCAGACACTTCGAGTTCATCGGGGCATGTCAAGTTTTACGAATTTGCCAACTCATACGTACATCAATATGCAAGCGTTTATAAATTTTGAAAAGGGAATTTTTAATCTATCCTCCCATGTCGAACCGGGCAAACTAAAAAACAAAAATAAAAACCACCCCAACCCCACGGATGACCGCGCTTCGAATTACATTAGCATCAACACCGCAACGAGCCCGGCAATAAATATCATTTAATTCCAACAATAATTATTATATCCGGTATTTAATAAAAATGGAAGCTGTAAAAAAATCGAGTTATGCGGCATTAATTATATGCTCTAATTAATAACAAACTAGAGTGGCTGCCGTAATGTTACAACTCCAAATATTAAATATTGATAATTTAATTAAATTTAATTATAATAGGATGATAGAATTTTATGAAATTAACTATTTTCGTAATTAATTAACGAAATAATGGCTAGCTGATAATTAAACTTTATTGGTAGATGAAACTGCATTATAATAAAAAAATATGTCACTGGACAACAAAAGGATCGTTAATAATACTGTAATCATGTAAAATGAGTAGCGCATAAATTTCTGAAATAGTATGTAGAGCCGTCCCAAAATGTCGTGACCAAAAACTTTTAAAATCATTAAAATGATTGTTTACAAAGCTGGGTATGTACAGACAGTAACATGTGCGTGTGGCTGCATAAACGTATAATTAACTTATAATTTCTTCCTAGTTGACTACTATGACGAAATGTCTTAATCGCCATTGTTACCATTTTTATGACAGTGCCGTTGCAAACAATTAGCCATTGAGCAAGTACTTAGTTTCTAGTAGTATATTGAAATAGTAATAGCTTTACGCTGATTTTATTCGTTATGTTTAATACCAAGTTGTACATTAAGTGAATAGAAAATGAAGTGTCACGGTTGGTGAAACTGTGATTCTGAATGTAATGAGTCCAAAGCTGTGAATTATTAATGAACATATGTGGGTAATAAAATTAACAACGGACATCACTGAATAAATTTTATACTAGATTATTGTTTATTAATACTACGACACACTTGTTAAAAACAATTAAATGATTATACGATTCTAATTAAATTGAACTTTTTTTTAATATATAATTAATTAATAATTTATAATTAATAACCGATCCGAACGGTAAATTTTCATCTCCAGAACATCTCCAGCTTAAAATCCAAATAGTAAAAATGGTACAAGAAATTGAAAACGGGGTAATTCTCTTTAAAAACGGCACGCATGGTCGTCGTAGGCTAAGACTGAAATAAAAATCAATTTAAATGTAAAATGTTTTATCGATGATATTTTTAAGGTCAATACAAAATATATTTTTTATACCTAAACCAATTCAGAGTCCACGCAAAATCATTATTCATAGGCAAAAATAGAAATCAAAATCAATTTAAATGTAAAATATTTCATCGATGATATTTTTAAGGTCAATACAAAATATATTTTTTATACCTAAACCAATTCTGAGTCCACTCAAAATCATTATTCATAGGCTGACAGAAATAAAAATCAATTTAAATGTAAAATGTTTCATCGATGATATTTTTAAAGTCTACACAAAATATATTTTTTATGCCTAAACCAATTCTGAGTCCACTCAAAATCATTATTCATAGGCTGACAGAAATAAAAATCAATTTAAATGTAAAATGTTTCATGGATGATATTTTTAAGGTCAATACAAAATATATTTTTTATACCCAAACCAATTCTGAGTCCACGCAAAATTATTATTCATAGCCTAAGGCAGAAATAAAAATCAATTTAAATGTAAAATGTTCGATAAATGATATTTTTACGGTTAAAAGAAAATATATTTATTATACCTTAACCAATTCAGACTCCCCGCAAAATTATTATTCTTGAGTACATCGTTCGGATGCGTACTTTTGACTACGACAAATTCGTTTGAAAAGTTAATGAACTTTTATCTAAATTAACTATATTTTATTAAAATGAATTAAATAAATTTAATAAAGAATAATATGGATAATATTAAGATATATATTTTATTTAATAATTGACCTATGGCATATAAAATATAATGGATCAGGGAAGCAAATATTAATGTATCGAATAAAATGGCCTATTCTTGTTGTGTCATCGAAAAACATTTCGTACATCGTTATATCGGCAAAAAAGCAATCGAAACATAAAACAAAACGAAAAAACTGATCGATCGCAATCAATCAGGCGTACAATTCCCACACGAGTTTCCCATTGTCTATCCAAACATATCGGCACAATAAAAAATTCTTAATTCAAATTATCCATATCGTTCAATTGGGCCGCCTCGGTGTCACCGCCAAGATGTAAAGTGCCCGACCTGATTAATGGAGCGATTTTATTAATTAAAATACTTTTGTTTATGTTTGAACAAATTAAATTTGAGAAATTTGTCTTGGGCCGTCGTCCGAAATGGAAAACGCTTTAAACAAAGTATCTGTTAAGGGGTTATCCTACTGTAAAATGTTTAAAAAATCGAAAATTCTTAATAATATGCAGAAAGTATTATTTGAGTTATAGCGTTTGCGCGAAGGAAGAATGGGACGCGGAATTTGAACGCGTTTTTCTCGAAACTATGTTTTTCGAAACGGTGTACACCAGGGCCGCGCCAAGCGGGGGTGTTAGGGGTGCCCAGCACCCGAGCGGCAGTTCGTAGGGGCGGCAGGCCTAACAGCCCTCTTACACAATTTTCAAATTATTTATTTAAAATTGGCGCTCGTGGAAAAAATCAATCCAACACGTAGATTCGTGAAATAGGAGATGATTGTTTATCCAAGCGCGAAATCCATGTTTATATCGAAATTCTTTCTTTCTAAATAATTTTGAGACGCGCCGATCAAAGCTGTTCATTTTCTCTACCCCCAGTTCACATTGAAAGGGGGCGGCAATTTTTGCCTCGCACCCCGGCGGCAACATACCTTGGCGCGGCCCTGGTGTACCCGATATCTCAGGCTGTGATGATGAATCGACTTGAAATGTGGTATACCTGTTCAGAGGACTACAAGTTTAGGCGTGACGGACGATTTTCTCAGTACGTTTTGTTTTGCAATATATATTAATAATAATAACTCCGATAACTGCGAAAAAGTTTCGGAATTATTTTCTCGTAACTTAAAACGAAAAAAAAAATTAAATGCTCCGTCACGTCATAGCTAATGCCATCTAGTTAATGAGGATATTTTTATTTTTTGTTTTAGACCGACCATATTTGCGTAATCATGTACACCGACCGATCGAGCACGGTGTTTGTACGCTGGCTACAGTAAGGTTAATTAAAAAAGAAATAAATTAAATTTATTTCGAAAATAACATCTTCCTTTAATTGTAGCTTAAAATTGATTTTTATTTTGAAAGCAATTGTTTTCAATTGAAAATTAAATATCATTAAAACAGAATAAAAAGTACTACTGAAATCAATGATGAAAAATATAGGTTGTTATTTAAGAAAAAATATCGATGACGTCATAAACAAATGCAATTAAAATCATTCGAGATTATTTCCAGTAAGCAAGGCTTATAAAAAAATATCACTATGATTGTGATTGCAGAATAAAAACCATTCACGTTTTTATGGGAAAAATAACTACAATAATAGTTCGTTACTTAATATGTCATTACATGACAACAGGTACGATGAGTTCATTTGTAATATATAGTAATAGAAACCACGCGATTGTAATTACTAATTATATGAATTATTTGAGAATATGTTGAAAGCTTCGTTGCATTTTATGGTCCTTGCTTGCTTGATGAATATAGAACCTGTAATGGAACTAAATTAATGTAATTACAAATAAATGCTTTACGTTTCACTTGCCAGCCGATATGGGTGTATATTTACTAAGGGAGAGACATATTTATCCAGTGCATCCAATATTGCACTACACAAATATTTGAAATGTTTGCTTTACAATATCTGATAGGTTATTTTGTTGATATAGGATTGAGTTTATAATCGGAGATATGTCCTAACCATTTGCAATGCCGGGAAAATAAAATGACTAAAAATTGATCTAATCATTGAAATTTTCTATGGTCCACGCAGAACATAAATTTACTACTACGAGACGATGGAGAAAATCAAGGGTTCGCGATATAATCGATCGAAACTGCAGTCAAACGTTTCGAACCCGAACCCCACGTTAATATTAATGACTACAATTTCGCAAACAGTTCGAGCGTGGGTCACCTTTCGGTTTTAGACAAAGGCCGATTCCTTAAACGATCGGCACGGCCCCTTGCCTACCAGGGCCCAAAAAGATTCGCGTATATCAAAAACGCAGGTAGTTTTGACAACTTTGTTTTTACCGGTCCGCCCACTGACCACAAATGAAATTGCATTAGAAACGTGTAATTAATTAACTAATGTGCCATTCAGGTAATGATCTTTGACACCCCGAGCCGTTTGCACGAACACCAATAAGCCCCGTGACATTTATGAGGTCTATTAATAAGAGTCTATCATAAATTTCTGCACATACGTAATGATTCTAGAATCGGGGAGATAAAAACCGCATCGATCAAATTCCACAAAACACCGTTGAGGTGTTATTGTTGCTGATGATTCGCCAGTCTGGTATTCTAATGACGTCTATTTAAGTGCTTGTAATTATGTATGCATATTCATATAACTTGTGAATAACATCTAGAAGGAAAAAATGTTGTGGCCGTACTTAACCCGCCAATGGTGACCCTGACCAATGGTCTGTGAGACCGGGTGTGTCGAATAACTTTATTATCCGTTACTATTTCTTGTTTCAATTTCGAGTAGCTGCTGCATTCCAGAGCTTAAATTGATTAAATATCTTTGTTATATTGTCAAAGAGCATAAATTAAAAAAAGCGTTTCGAAAAACCTTCAGTTGAAAACCCCGGCGTCACCATTAAATTTGCGGGTTAAAAGCTTGTTAATCTGATTTTACTTTAGTTTCAAGTTAAATAAATCCAATATTCGGAAAGAAATAATAATAGAATGTCTTATTGATTGTAACTACTTGCACACGCAATTGTTTATTTGCAATCACGTCCTTCTGCTTAAAAAATATCGCGAATGTATTAATACACTCACATGAGGTAAATTTACGACAATAAAAATGAGTCTAAGGTAAGAGTCCTTTCTATTTCTGCTTCGAAATTAATTGCTTTTGCCTTGCAACAGGAGGTGCAAATTAGTTCTATAAATGAAGTATAAAATATATACAATAACATATTGGTGACAAACTAATATTTTGATAAAAGTAACATTATAACGATGTTACGTGAAAGAAAAACGTAAGTGGTAAAACGTTGAAAAATTACGAAACGATTGCGATGTTGCGCTGGTAATAAATTGAAAACGAGATCATTCCAAATTTGCAAATGCTACAATGAACGCACGACATGTAACTGAGACATTATTGCATAGGGAAGCATCACGGAATAGAAATTCAATAGAATGCAAACACGGGAATAATATTCTTCCGATGCAATATTCAAATAGATGGAAATATTAGTTGCGACAGGACGAGACTAGTTGACCTATTTCAAATACATGCATTAGCCATCATGCAAATGAGATGTTGTCTAGGTGGGAAAAGTAATTTATATACTGAAATAATTACTGAAGGGCCGTGATAATCCAAACCTTCACACATACATTCGTTTTGATGTTTATGTAAAGATCCCTTTGAAATTCCAGCTTAGGAAAATTAAGGATATCAAAATTGCAACTGGATTTTGATTAAAAAGAAAATACGTTTTTCTTTTCATTATAAAGTCAATATAATATTGTATTGTATGTAAAAATGTATTTATAAAAATCGATTACGCGCCAGAACTAATGTGGAGGGTCCTGGGTTCGAATCCCGGCGAGGGTATGGGTGTTTGTGGATGTCTATTTTCATTTAATATAAATAATCGGTTGTGGCTGAATGACCTAAGCTGTCTAAGCCAATATCATCCATAATTCCCCGACCCAAGTTTCCGTCAATCATCCTTCCTTAAAAAAAAAAAAGAAAAAAAATCAATTATGAGAGAAGCCTACACAAGTTCTACAAGTAAATCTAGAAATCGAATTTTTACCAATGCTTCAATATTTATTTTAAGCCATTTCGTCACAGAACTTGAAATACGCTAAACACCCTAAAAAATCGACTGAAATCGAGTTTCTGAATATGCCCCAATACGGTTTTTCCCTTACCGCTCTATGGGAACTAATTTCTCCAGATAACGTCACTTTACGCAATACGTAATTGCGTCCTTATTTTTCAAGTAAAACTTTTTTAGCTTAATGGATTTTATTACCAAAGAATTAATCTGTGCCTCTATAGTAAAACATTTTCGGTTTTAAGCGTTTATTTAAATTTTATTTAAAATTGAAAATACCTACTTTTAAACAATTGAGTCGGAAATACTCCAACAACCCTGTCTAAAATATTTTTACATCATTTTTATCGATTACGTCACAATCAGTTACGAACCGAGTGCCAACAAAAAAAAATCGAGCGGATGTTATTCAAACATTTTTCAATAAATTCAATATTGAATTTATTTAATGCTTCTGCAACAATTTGTCTCAAATTTATGTAACATCTGATTTCAGGAAAATTTTTTTTTTTATATTTCAGTATTGGCATTAAAATTAGAATTTTTATTTCGTATATGAATCCGTACGTTATACATTATACTCAACAAATATTCAAAACATTTTTTCATTCTGCCAGTCACCGAATTAATCTCGACCTTAATGGCTTAAATGACTTGCCAAAAGTGCGCAATTGGTACTGCGAAGACATTGTACACTTTTTTGAAGAAAACAATTTTGAGCCGAATTTCCTCGAAAAGGTACTGCGTGTATTTAGCTAAAAGAATCATTTTCCGTGATTGAATACGGTAAGAAAATATTAAACTCATTGATTAACACCCGACTGGTTATCTTATATTTATTTTTTGTCGCATTGTAAATCTACCTGAAACAAATTGAACAGAATGGAACAGCGACATGTATCTCGAGAAGCCAGTTCGATAATCGAATCGTTTGTAGTCATCGATGATCAGGCTTTAATCTTAAATGGTATTTCGCAGTTGTTTCGGATAATTTGCAGTTAGAATAATTATTTAATAATATTTTATAGTTATCGACTGAAACCTTATTCTTACATTTAGCAATAAAGTAAAGTGGAATCACTTAACAACCAGCCCTTGCTACTTTGATTGGGCTATAGCATTATCCCAGGTTTACAGAAAAAATGCTTTTTTGTTGTTGTTACCTTTTTCTACGAAATATTATTGTACTGTCATAAATTTATGCAAAAATATATGAAAAAGAAAGTTTCATAGAAAATTAATTACTCTATACGCTTCTTCCCGTCATGAATTTATTCAAATCCAAAATTTTTGCATGCATTTTTTCCTGAGTTATACTATGGAAAAAAATGGCGAAAATTGTGAAATGTTGAAATCATGAAAAACATTTTTTTTAGGAAAATTAATTACCCTACACGCTTTTTCCCGTCATTAAGAACCGTCATGAATTTTTTCAAATTTTTCTGAGACCCAACATTTTTTGCATGCATTTTTTCCAATGGAAAAAATGGCCAAAATCGTGAAATGTTGAAATCATGAAAAAAATTACTCTACACGCTTTTTCCCGTCATTAAGAACTGTCATGAATTTTTTTTAATTTTTCCGACACCCAACATTTTTTACATGAATTTTTTCCTGAGTAACGCGAAGGGAAAAATGGCCAAAATCGTGAAATGTTGAAATCATGAAAAAAAAATTAAGGATAAATTAATTATTCTACACGCTTTTTCCCGTCATTAAGAACCGTGAATTTTTTTCAAATATTTCTGAGATTAACGGAAAGTACAATAAATAGTAGGAATAAAAGATACATTTACTTTGGATGCTTACGATAATCTTAGTTTATATAATACATAACAATACAGATTGTAACAACAAATTAAAATTTCATGCAATCGTAAATAGATAAAATGTACTTTGGAATATTAGAGAGAAACGGCTTTTAAGGGATTTAGTAGCAATTTACACAAACATATCTCATCAATAATTTCGAAGCTCAGATTTTGTATTTTGATTCTAAGAGATTTATTGAGTTTAGTTTTAAAGTTGTTCCAGACTTTTATTATTGTGTGTTTCATTATCTATTCCGTGCACATGCACATCGTCGATGTTCTCGGTGAGGTATAAATGAAGGGGTGAAAATCATAAAGGTAAAGTAGCGAACAGTTTATTCGGAGAAAAATGACCTTAAACATTTAAATGTTTATTTAAAGTCACAGGTTATACAAAATGAAACAAAACTTTTCAAAACTATTTTGCACATATATTTGGCAAGTATTTGAAGGTCCTGAGTGTAAGGCATCATTTTTTAAAATATTCATAAAGTTTACTTGTACCTTTATGGTTTCAAAACATTTTCAAAAAATTCTTACTAGCTTTCATTCACTGCATCATTTTCACAGTCATCAGGGTAGGCTTCTTCATCTCTTGGCTGTGCAGTGTTATGTGAAGAGTGTAAAAGATGATGCTGACCTCTACGACTGAATCATCATCTAAAAAATCTTCGTCAGTCGTTTCTGAACAACACTGAATACTTTGAAAGGTAGAACTACTCATTTCTGATCGAGATTTCATCAGTAATTGAGCAGCCAAATCGCAATTCTTTGGAACGTCCGCCATCTTGTAGCTTGTACCGTCCTGACACTGCATATCGATTGTGATTCGATCAATGTAGTTATACCACATACCACTAGGTGGCAGAAGTTAACAGTAGGCACTTGGATCTTTGTGCCACTAACAAGCATCGGAATGTACACAAAAAATGTCACTTATACCGTTATGGTTTTCACCCCTTCATATGTAAAAACAGTTTATAATTAATTAACCATTTTAGCTTAAATGCTTTAGGTGAGAACTTGCTGCAATTTTAATTTCATCAATACCCAAAAAAAAATCTTCGAGAAATAACGCCGCCATTGTAAATAAATAAAAAGCCCGCCTCGTAGATAAACTCTTCTAAGTAAAGATAATGTTTACCTAGATAAAGCACAAAATCAATACTGGACTCCCCAATAATACGAACAATGCCCCTTCGTTTAATTTCGAACTTGTCTTCTATTGTAAATGAATTATTGAGCCAGTCACATGTAATAGTACTAACTTTATTGAAATATTAATAATATAAATACCTATTGTTGAAGTTGCTTTCCATTAACTGATAATTGTTGCATTTATTATGTATACACAGTGGGCCAAAAAAAACGGTACAAATTTAAAATATTCATATTTTTAATAATAATTAACGCATTAAATATTGCTTTGAAAAAACAAGATAGTTACACTTTATAGATTGCAAAAATGATTTTTTTTTTATGGAGGATATTTCACTCTGCAAAGATGTTTTAAGCTAAGCGCACAGTTGTCGGAAGCGGACGGACGGCACGCACCGGATAAAATTGCTTAACACAGTTGTTACACATTTATCGGTACGACATGGAACGGATAAATGTGCGTTGGCTCGTTTACAACTGTGTTAAGCAATTTTACCGATGCGTGCCGTCCGTCCGCTTTAGTTTAACTACTATTTCTTTAGAGCAAAAGTACTTCGTCTTATCTATAAAAAAAAATTACCTTGAAAATCCCTTAGAAACCGTTCACGTTTCATTTTTACGACAACAAGCAATTTTAAATATTTTCAGGCGCCATATTAAATATTCAAAATCAGTGATCGTAAAAATTCTTAATATCTTTAATATTTTGGTGAAATGTGCAACAATGAATTCTCAATAATTCAGTGAACGAATACTGTACCATGTAGGCGGTTTTATTAAAATGCCACCATTTCTGGTCTGAATATAATTGAAAGATATATGTAATTAATATTTCGGTCTAGCAACTGTATTAAAGTTATAATTCTAAAGTAAATAAAAATGATAGACGCGCCGAACTAAAATAGACGTCGAGCTGGAGATGCGATCATATTTACATGAATACCTACATATATATAAGTATACATGAACTGTTAAAACCACTTAATGTTACAAATAAATTTAATCTGACGTTTATATGTTTTTATTGCTTTAACATGTCATAAAGTATCATTTCAAAATCGATAGTCGAGTATAAAATCTAACAACAGTATCTACGCCAACGTGCAGCGTTCCAAACATCTGCATGTATTATACGATCGGCATCAGGATTGGAATTGTCGGTGTCAGAAGTGGATTTGGATTCGGGTTGCTTTCCTTACGGAATCGAGTCCAGGATCTGCCGGATCCGCTAATATTCTCTAGGGTTATTCCTATCATACTCAAGTCCAGGATTCCCTTTTCTTTGGTCTTGGCCGACATCGCTATTTCTATTCCCGCAAATGATCAATACAATAAGAAAATACTTTTCCCTCCCGAAAAACATGGAAAAAAGATATATGGCTCCCTATGTATCACCTAATATTTATTCTATAGGATATTCCTTTGAGATGACCGCCGCGAAAAACAAAACTGTATATCCCTCACGTAGATTGATTTCAATATCCTCCGACAAAATAGATCCCAAGAAGAACTCTTAATATATATTTAATTACACTCACAAAAACACCCTATAAATATTACATATGGGGTGGAAGATGAAAAAGTTAATTATAGCCATCGTCGTATCATTCGCATTTTAATATTAATAAAGGATCCAAAACAAGCGTGAAACTCAAAATGGGCGGGCTGAATCTGTTAAAAAACAACGCCATTAGCAAGTCATATCACTAGAATATGGTAATTAATTTTAATTATCACTTTAATTATATATTTGGTGTACATTATAAGTAGCAAGATCCCATTACAAACGGGAATACAATAGCCGACACTTTTAATAGAATACTGTGGGCTCAGATAGTCCCAAGACCCGTTTTAATAATTTCATTATATCATTGAAATCAAACTGTAATGACTTAATCGTACTATAATTCAGGTAATTTTTTAATTCTGCTAAAATTGTATGATGGTTGGCACCATTCGACTTCGGTTCGTACTATTTGTTCATCTTATCTGAAATTCGAAACGATAATTCGGGTAAACAAGCTAAAAATATTGAACGAATACGAGTTTATTTAAAATAAATCTTCAGTATTTATTAATGCACCAATCACCAAAGATTTTTATTATGTACTTTTGTCGGCGACTTTTACGGTCAGTTTTTGTTGTTTGTTGAGTCTAGTCTGGAGAAACGTGTGGATGGAAAGTAAACAATTTCCAATGTCCAATTTTATTTATTGGTTGCGCGGCGCTAGATTTGCTAGCTGTAAATAGAAATCTTGCACATATTTGCGCAGAAATGTTATTAACATTTTTTACTTTCTCCGCAATTACGGGGCGAAAGTGTCGGTAGAGATGATTGTGCGCGAAAGATCGTAATTTATATATTTTATGTGTATGCTGTTAAGTGTAAATAAGGGATCTTGGGATTTATTGCTCTTTTATAATATCACCATATACCGAGATAGTACGATTCCGAAAAATTATCTAAGTTATGGGATGTATACAGTTACCGGTAATTATGTTTGCTATTTTTGTACCTTTATATCTCATGACAGTGATTGTGGATCAAGAGTAATGAAAATTAGTTTTTGGTGCATATGCACATCGATTGTTGTCAACTGGAACGATTGCGGTTTGATTCACGTTTGGTATAATTCCAATAAACCTTATGCAATATTTGATCATCGTACTAATATGCAGTATGACGCATACGTATTTATAAATAGGTGCAGGCAAGATAAGGTATACAAATTATATGATGAGAAGGGTTTTAAAATTACAGGCATAAGCTCTTACTTAAATATTAGTCCACATCCGATATAAAAATTCAATTAACTGTGTATATTGATTTCTAAATATTTATTATATAATAATTTATAGGAGGGAGACATACACTGGACATCCACGGACCCGCACGGCCACTTCTTCGTTCCGAAAAAGTGACCGCACGGATGGCATTCGAACCCACGACCACGAGGCCCGTGAGCAGGTGCTCTACTCACTAGGCCACCGCGGCCCCTAACCAACTTTACCATCGCCTATTTTAATGAAATTTAAATCTGATAATATTTACCGATAATTTGATCTTAATATCTCTAGTTTTTCTAAATATTTGCAAACGAATATATTTTTTTAAAATTTAGAACAATTTAAAAAAATTCTGAAAACTGTCATTCATAGGTATGTTATACTTACTTTAAAGCTACAAATACACCAAGATTTTTTTTTTTTTTGCTTTTCCAATGTTCCATACAAGGAGTTGAGTAACTGAATTAAACAACGTTTTTTTACCACTATTTATAAATAAACTTTGAATTAAACAACAACGAAGTTGTTTAATTCAAAGTTACCTGACAATGGACTACCACATAGTAACGGTCGCAACCATCATCTTCACAAGGAGTTGAACAAATCCTTTTGTGTACGAAAATTCGATTCACATTTGGCGCGTCAAATGTTTTTGTGCGCGATTCGTTTTTTCAATTCGCGACGCGCCGCAGTACAATACAATACGATGCATTAGGAATATTATATTTCTGTATTAAGAGGTTTTTGCTATTATTCAAGTGTTTAAAAATCAGTTTAGAATTTCCAATCAACCTTAAATTTTGTTTCGATACACGGCATAAGCTAGCTATTAAAACGCGTTTAATTGAAATTTAGTCGAAACATTGAAAAGTGTTTAGACCAAGGTAATACCGCCACAGGAAATTATTAAAGCCCAACGGGCAAAGTTTAGCTGTAAAGAGATAACGGCTAAGACTGCTTCGGCCACTTTACCCCTCCGACCATGAAAAGCATGCGCCAACTAGCAACTTAATTTGCATTAGAATCGGAGCGTTTAGGTCCTACAAAATCAATATTAAAAATGCTCCAAGAAAAGAAAATAGAATTTCATTTTAATTATAAACGTTTTAAGATGTTTAACGAGTGGAGTTCGATTATAATTTGATATAGAAGGGTCATGAACTGGATTAGGGCTAGTCTATTTTCTATGTAGCGCCGTTCATAAAAGCCACAAGCTCGTATGAACACTTTATGAGAATTCGTTACAAACTTTTCCAATTTAACGTTGTTTATATACGGCGGTGTTATTAAACACTTTTTATACGAATCCGCTACTCGAGTTAATCATACAAGTGACTATAAATTATAAGACATTCACTCGCAGTTCGCAAGGAAGAAATAAGAAATCCCCTTAAAATGGATGATTGATAACGCCTAAGCGAAAGAAAATTGAGAACTTTACTTTTCAAATTAAATTATTGGCGAGTGACTAAGCAAACAGACGGCTTACATAACCGTTGTGTCGGTGCCATTTTGCGAATTTCACGGAACCTGGGCCGCAATCATTTCACGGGCCTCGAAAAAAGTTCGGGCCAACTTGGAGTGGATTCATTTCGGTTGTCTAAATATTTAAGTAGACTAATTTCTAATATTACGATTTATACAAAATGTGTTAAGATCATGAGTGCAATTAAATACATCTACAGGTTATGTAAAAAGTATTGCACCAAGTGGGATTCGTCACATTTAAACATAAGTTTAATTTGTTTTGTACAAGAGGTGTTTGTCGGATGACGCCATCTTGGATATTTTTAAATAGCGGCAAGGGTTTAACTTGGATTACACCACGGCAAAAGAATACCGGGCCATCAGCCTCACTTCCTTCCTTCTGAAGATACTGTAGAGACTATGTGATCGATACATAAAGGAGAATGCGGTAAGAAATTATCCTTTACACCCTAACCAATCGGGTCTAAATTGTGTAGTATCGGTCGATTCTTCGAAAACAAAGTTTGGACTTTAGCGGCTTTCTTGGACATAGCAGGGGGTTTCGATAAAACCACCTTTGTAAAAATAATGAGAGACTCTGAACCAATGAATCTCCAACATCTTGCAGTAGAGAACGGCCATGATAACTCAACACAATTGAAAAAGGCAGATGACATTACGATCCTACTTTCCGCTAGTTCGCAATGTACGTTAGCGAATGCTCTCGACGTAGTTGAAAGTCAAGCTTTATCCGTAAAACTAGCTAAAACTGATTCTGTTCACAAGGAAGAAAAACGTTGCTCCCAAGGAAGAGAAACGTTGCTCCCAAGGAAGAGAAACGTTGCTCCCAAGGAAAAAAAACGTTGCTCCCAAGGAAGAGAAACGTTGCTCCCAAGAAAGAAAAACGTTGCTCCCAAGGAAGAAAAACGTTGCTCCCAAGGAAGAGAAACGTTGCTCCCAAGGAAAAGAAACGTTGCTCCCAAGGAAGAGAAACGTTGCTCCCAAGAAAGAAAAACGTTGCTCCCAAGGAAGAGAAACGTTGCTCCCAAGGAAAAAAAACGTTGCTCCCAAGGAAGAGAAACGTTGCTCCCAAGAAAGAAAAACGTTGCTCCCAAGGAAGAAAAACGTTGCTCCCAAGGAAGAGAAACGTTGCTCCCAAGGAAAAGAAACGTTGCTCCCAAGGAAGAGAAACGTTGCTCCCAAGGAAGAGAAACGTTGCTCCCAAGGAAGAGAAACGTTGCTCCCAAGGAAGAAAACTTGCTCTGAAAAAATAGCCAAATATCTGGAGGTATTCCTCTGAAATGGAATACCCACCTAGAAGAGAGATCTAAAAAAACATACATAGCCCTCAGACAATTTCGTTTTTGTTTCGACAGGTTTTTTATTTCTGGTACAAAGGGCCCACTGAGGCAAGCAGAGGGCCTCTCTACCCTCCCATCGGAAAAATCCAGGTCCAAATCTAGAAGGCTTTATTTTTCTAAATATGAAATAGTGCGTTATAAAGTTGTTCTTACATAATAAAGAATTTATTTAAATTATATAAACACAAAATATAACCCGAATATTAATATTCAACCTCAAAACACTTTTCTTATTCCTTATTCTACTCTACTTTTTCATACAGAAGCAAACATCGTCTGAAGCAAACATCTTTAAAATGTTAAAAAGTTAACCATGGTTACTGTTAAAAAAATCCAAGATGGCGGCATGCAGCGAATACCTCTTGCACAAGACAAATATAACCCATATCATTAATTTCCAAACTTTATAAACGCTACTCCATTTGGTGCAATACTTTTTACACCCGTATATAAAACGTTCACGTAGATTCACGTAGACAAAATCGATTTGAAGAATAAGATTGTTTCAATGGTGGTAAGAAACAATGAAAATTAATTTGATATTTTGTACTGGTATTATGTGTCTTGCTAACCTATTTTTGCTTCGTTATTTGATTTTAAACTAAAGGGAGGATCAGATGTGTGACTCCCCGATTTGATCCATCTTTGGCACTTGTGTAGGTCATGACTGGGAGTGTAACAGGGTGCACTATTCAGCCGTTTTCGAGAAAAAACGTTTTTTAATTTGTTATTTATATACCTTTGGGTTAACGGTAGTACACCGAGCTTTTGGCGCATCGGTAAAACCTCCGATTCACAGTCCGAAGGTCGACGGATCGAACCCCATTCCTGTTTAATTTGTTTAACAATCCTTCTCCTAAAAATGAAATTAATATAATTTATTTCTAAAATCGGTAAAACCTCCGATTCACAGTCCGAAGGTCGACGAATCGAATCCCATTCCTGTTTAATTTGATTAACAATCCTTCTTCTAAAAATGAAATTAAAATAATTTATTTATAAAAATAATAATTTATTTTATTTCTAAAATTAACATTTGTATATACTCACGAATTTATAAAAAAAGAAAACTATTTAGAACTTGGCCAAAAGAATTTGAATCATCGACCTTGCGATTACAAACCGGAGGTCTTACCAATGCGCCACGGGGTCGATATTGTTTCATTAACGTAAATGATACATAAAAACACTGCAAACAAAAAAAACCTTTTTTTTCTCAAAAATGGCTGAATAGCGCGCCCTATGACTTAAACCTGTTACACTCCTAGTCATGACCTACACGTGTGCCAACGATGGATGAAATCGGTGAGTCACACATCTGATCCTCCCCTTGTAAGATTTTTTTATATCCAATGTAATTTCATTATAGGTTTAAAAATTAAAATTCACTTGGTTTATTTCACGTTTAAATTGCTTTATTTTCAACTAGTTTCGGCTTAGTGCCATTTTCAAGAATGAATGTTTCATCAAGTGATCAATGAGAAACAAGTATATGACGTAATTTCATTACGCATTGTGCATGTTTTTCTATAAATAAAGATTTTTGTTGTTCTTAAAGATTAAAAAATAACATTTAAAAAGTGAAGCACATAGACGATAGAGAATCGAGAACGAACAAACATAAATGTATTTATAAACGAATCCTCTAACTTCTGCCGATTTTCACAGATAACAGCAAGAATGGATTCCTAGTCAAGTAACTTAATTACGCGATGCTAACTCTAATTTTCCTGACATCACATTCAATGGGCTTCTTTTCGAGCATTAACGCCCGGCTCCTACATAAATTTCTTCGCCAGTTCAAAACTACTCTCATAAATTTCCTTTCAACAAACACACCTAAATTTTATCAATTAGTTACCTTAATCCATTATCAGATTGCTAACATAATTATTTCTGCACGTCCCGCTCGTTTTTTTTTCACTTAATCTTTCACACTCAACTACAACATCCATTTTCTAAAAATAACCTCTTGAACATCAAATATCTCTTCCCACATATAAATTTAATTAACAACCCGTTAAACGCTCGGCTAATCAATAATCCACTTCGCTTTATTTTTATTACATTATTTCATTCAGGATAAGTTAAATATCAGTTCTATAGCATTGAAGAGTTTATGTCTGATACTAAAAAAATGGTGACTTGATGGTATCATAGTCATTTATATTTACGCTTTTATAGTTTATTTTCTATTTAAATCATATTTTAAATGTACATCGAGAGTTTTGTAGACTTACATGAAAAAGCTACGCGCACACGTTAAAACGTTAAAATTATAAAAGATGGAAAAATGATCAAATTCAAAAACTCAGTTTACTCAAAAACTAAAGAGATTTCGAAAAAAACTTATTCTTTATAAATTGTTCATTTTGGCATTCTGCAATTATTATTAACATAAATTTACTGTAACTATTATCGTTTCATAATTATAAACCAAAAATGAAAAAAAAAATTCTTGAATAACAATGATTTTATGAAAAATGTTTTCAAACAAAATACGCTCATTTCTTTGTTGTCTTCAATATTTGTGTTTAAATGTTTTTGTGATATTTTTCATATTTAAGAAAATATTGGGAAAAAACAAAAAACAGTTGAGGTAAACACCCACTTCCGGTGTACGAAATTTTACTAAGAGCTTTTCAGTTCTTCGGATTATCAAATAAGACGTATGTTCAAAGTTTCATATCAATTGCTGTATTAGTTTTTGAGATACAGCGCGCACAGACACACACACAGCCACACACAAAAAAAAAATTCCAGAAATTGTTGAAATGGTATCTAGGGACCCCAAAACGGATATTTCCGTAAAACAAAATTTTGAAAAAAAAATCACGATCACAATACTTTCTCGTACTTCGTAACGGAGAAAGTAAAAATGTGAAATTTGATTGAAATTGTGATTTCTCTTTTAACACGTTGACCGCTTTGTCAATCACCGGTGACTGACGCTGAAGTATTCCGATGGGCCACGTCAGTCACCGATGACTGACAGTTAGTAAAAACAAAGAAAACTTTTTTTATATATATAAAAAAAAACTTGTTGGCAGTCAATGTGTTAATATTGTTTATGGTGGAGGCTTCTACTTCGTTATACATGTTGTAAATATAATAAAAACACTTTTACGTTGTTGGTATAATACAATTTTTTATTGTTGAGTTGAGTTGCCGAAACCTATAGTCAACAATAAAAATTTGTGTTATACCAACAAAGTAAAAGTGTTTTTATTGTATTTAATATTTAAGTTTTACGGTGAGATTTTTTTGCATTTTAGAATCATGAAAATTTATTTCTAACGTTTAATGATGTTAATCAATCGTTATAGTTAAAACTATTTCGATAATATTCCTTCGATACAAAAATAAGTGGGCAATTAGTATTCAAGACATTAATAAATTGATTGTTTAATGTTCTATTTTTGTTAACGAGAATACACCCCTTTGTGAAGTACGCTATATTTATTCCATTAAATGAGCTCACGCTTTGATGTTTATATTAGTTGAATGTGGAATAAAAAAGTATCAACGGAGAACAAAAAGAAATCGTTCTTAAAGTTTATGATATTATTATTGGTATGGGATGGGGGGAACATAATCACGTTATTTATATTATGGGCGCGTTGTTCCATTAAAGGATGTCCTGTGGTATCGGAGTGAAGAGAGAAAAAGGAACAATACATTAATAGTTTTAACATTAGCATAAATAAAAATGAATTTATGATAAATAGAAATAATGAA
Source organism: Ocypus olens (assembly GCA_910593695.2). NCBI lineage: Eukaryota > Metazoa > Arthropoda > Insecta > Coleoptera > Staphylinidae > Ocypus > Ocypus olens. Next base: position 1,843,800 of record OU343057.1, on the reverse strand, counting down.
CACGAAAACTTTTATGTAATAAAGATGATTTTAATAGTGGAGGTCCAAGTTTTTCACTGTAGGTGGTTCAGTTTCTCGGAGCAGCATTTGCCTTTTTACGATTATGACAAGATATTGCCGACTCTCTCCGTTTCATCGGTAATGAGTTCTGAGCTGGGACCGGAATTATCCAACAATCGACTTACATTTTTCGATAATTATGTATGTAAAATAAAAAGTCGATAGCTCTTCTATAATTTTAATTAGTTTCATTAATTTTTCTATTATTAGCAAATTGTTTAAAAGAAGGATCGAATTTAATTTGACAAGTGTGTAATGAAATTTCTGCTATATATTGCTAGGGTTGCCACCTGTCCTTTATTTAATAGCCATGTATATCAGCGGCGGCTCGTGGATTTCCGTAGATGAGGCAAAGATAAAGATGCCGCTCGTGCTGCAGTACTTACTCTAATAGAGGAAGCAAATATTCCGTTGCTTTTTTGGTCAAATTTTCTTCCGTTGCCATCCACGAGCCGCCGCTGATGTATAGGGTGTTTCAGACCCCCCCGTTTACCCCAAATATCTCCTGAAATACGAATCGGATTGAGATAAAAAAAAAATGTCCAAAAATGTTTTTTGAGCCCTATCATGTGGTGTGAAATGTGAACCGTAACTTTGAAACTATTTTTTATTGCAGATTCGGATTCTACGCTAAAAGTATTAGGTTTTTATCCGAAAAAATTTTTTCGATGAGCGACAGATGGTGCTATATTCGGTAAAAACATTTATTGAATTATATTTATTTCTCGCATCAAATGATAGATTACGACATTTTTTACATAGTCATCTCTTAAATAAGGCGTTGATTGAAGTCATTCGTAATTTTATGTCAGAAATAAGCAAAAAAAAAAAATTATTTGTAAAAAAAAATCGTAGAAACGAATAAAAATAAATTTGATTATCAAATTCTATTATATTATTTTCTATTGTGGTAATGTATGAATGTTTGTAACAACAAACAGGATTTTTTTAATAAAAAAAAATATATATATATTAAAAAAAAATATTTTTTGCTAGATGGCGCTATATTCGGCAAAAACATTTATTGAATTATATTTATTTCTCGCATCAAATGATAGATTACGACATTTTTTACGTAGTCATCTCTTAAATAAGGCGTTGATTGAAGTCATTCGTAATTTTATGTCAGAAATAAGCAAAAAAAATTCTTTGTAAAAAAAAATCGTATAAACGAATAAATAAAAATCAATTTGATTATGAAATTCCATTCTATTATTTTCAATTGTGCTAATGTATGAATGTTTGTAACGACAAACATAATTTTTTTAATTAAAAAAATATATATATAAAAAAAATATTTTTTTCTTGCTAATCGAAAAAAATTTTTCGAATAAAAACCTAATATATTTTAGAGTAGAAGTCAAACCTGCAATAAAAAATAAGGGTACCTAATTAAGATTCTAAAGTTACCCCCCACCCCGCCATAGGGGGGAGGGGTGGTGGTTTAAATTTCACACCACATGATAGAGCTCAAAAAAAAAATTTAGACGTATTTTTTTGTATGTCAATCGGATTTGTATTTCGCGAGATATTTGGGGTGTACGGGTGATCTGAAACACCCGGTATTTTGTATTAATCTCGAGAACATTTACTGTGCATCTTCCCGCCACATACATTTAAGATATCTTTAGCAAATTGGTTGTTGCTGATACTCCACGCCGAAAAGATTTAAAAATCTCTTAACTTGGTTAGATGAAAGAATAATGAAGTAAAATTTAAACAACACCTAAAAAATACGATTTTTTGCAGGATGTAGTATTATCCCGACGCAATTACCAATTTGCGTTTTTCTAAGAAAGATGTATGATATTGATTTGCAAGTTCAATTTTAGGTTTATAGATTGTTGTTGTTGCTCCCATAATTATTGTAGTGTGTACAGGACGGCAAATGTAAGTTGGCCAGACGCGCAGAGAGCAAGCGGAAGCTCTCTCTCTCTCTCCACAGTCTCTGTAATAAGCAAGTACATATTCTTCGCGTGCGCTATTCATTTACAACTCTATCGGGCGCTCTCCTCCACATAATTAATGCACTGTCACTTTTGAAAATGAATGTACCAGGCGCGCGAACTCTTCACGAAATCTTTCGAGAGCGCCCTTCGAAGGTTCCGCCCACAATTTTGCCACTGCGCAACGGCAAGTTACGTTTGCCGTCCTGTAATATTGAGCACATTTTGCTATTTTGATTTTACTATTTTCCAGTTAGGTAACAGCGCAATTTATAAATTTAATTTAAAGAAATTTGGTTACATAAGGCAATATATCTACATTTATGTAATATCTAAGCGGCGATAAAGTGCATAAAAGGCGTTTGCGGATGAATGTAACTTACCAATGGACCGCGTGGAAGAATTAGAAGATAATCTGTGACCTGTGTGACCAGGAACATAAGTTCAGGAGTTGCAGCAGGTATTGTCCTGAAATAGAAAGAGACTTTAGCACCTGGTGTAATTCAACGGGATTACATAATAAATTCGACACAGCGCAATAAATAATTAATTATCGCGGTGCGGAGCTAACGCGCATTATAAATGGCACTAAAATGTAAAATACTCTTCGATTTAATCAAAATAATGGTGCACGAAATAAAAACAAGTAGATGCACAAATGGACGGCATGAAGTCGGCCAGTTATGCAAACATGTCGCTCCTATGAAAATATGAAATCAATATACACGTGTATAATAAATATTTTTCAACAAACCTCGATCGATGTGTTATTGTTTTCAAAGAATGTGTATGCACGTATGCTTTCATTTGTTCAAAAATAATGTACACGTATTGATTTACATTGAAGAAAAGTCCACCATACATTTACGACGAGAGTTGGTCATCCTAGGGTAAGTTGCCAGACTTTAATTAAATTCTTTGGGTGCCGACGCTACCAACCTCAGCGGCGCTTAAAATAATTCTAATTAGTGCTATCGAACAGCCTGTCAAAAGTGTAAACATTTTACACTAAAAAATTATCCATCGGCGCGGATATCGGTGTTCACATCACATTTATTATGCAATAATTACAGAGCACGACTTCATCACGCATTCACGCGAAACCCGAAATCTGGCGCAATATTAAAAATAATCAAAGATCATTATCTCTTGCATATTATGTGCATAAATGCACATTATAAAACTGACGGTAAATGTCAAGGTTGCCCACGATTGTACAAAATTGACTGCTGGATGGAACACCACAAACCCCGGCCCAAGGTTGCCCATCGTGTAAGGATATAATAATAGCTGATAGGAATCACTCATATTAGTCACCAATCGAATGATAAATTTTTCATTACTAACAAACAATTGTACTGATAATCTAAGTAATAAAAGAGATATATAATAGAGTAGGCGAGTGTAGCAGAAACGATTTCCACTCAAAATCATGATTAAAAAAAATATAGTTTCCGCAGTGGCAATTTAGTACAGTAGTATATCGTATGTTCATTAAAAAAAACCTCAAGTGTGCCATGATTTTTTATTTTTTAAAATTTAAGTTTTATTTTTAATAATCTCTTGGGCTGTGTTAATAGCAGTCTGACTGGTTTACCACTTCCTGGTTTACGGAGACATAACAGATCATGATAAGGCATTTTTAAATTCATCATAAATAATGGGAGCGTTAGAAAATTCTTCCTGAAACTCAGCTAAAGGTGCGTCGAATGAATACACCCAATTTCCGTCCACTTTAGTCCCATTTCGGAAATAACTTTCAACTAGCTGGTTGCTGTAAACCATTGTGACCACGGAATAATTGCGACTTTTAGAACGATCTGACGTTTTCTTTGAAAATTCCGAACGTGTGCCAACTTAAATAAAAAAAAAAATAAAACCATGGCACACTTGAGTTTTTTTTTTAAATGAACATACGATACTACACACTCTTTCTAAGATTAGTAATTATCCTATCATTCTATCCATCACCAATTCTGTTTTATTTTTCATCCATGAACATTTCAGAATTAATTTGAAATTAGTCATTTTGTCCCCGTTGTTGGAAATGATATTTATAGATACGTTAGATAAAATCGTGGAAAAATGTTGATACATAATTGCTTCTAAAAACCGATAACTACCCTCGTGCTCCGCGTAGTTGTTAATTTATAACAAATGCAATTTTATTCCACGAGCTACCTGAATCACCAGAGCTTTTTATTCGATGGAAAATGACTAACCATTAAGAGTTTTATATTGATTTAATGATTTTTGAAGTTCTACATAGCGCATAAATATTACTGCATGTAAAATGTCGGATGTTGAGTAAACAAAAACATTTGAAACAATTATTCCATCGAATTGCTTTTTGCTGCAATTTAATTTCAGTTTGTTTTGTGTTTTAAAAGTATGTATATAGAATGCACCGTGCAGCTATATTTAAACTGGTGAAAAACAACCTCTAATGGATGGAAATGAGATGAAGCGTGTGCATATGGTAACTTGACGCATTACCAGAAGCGAAATGTGACGAAGTAATGAAATGAAATTTTCATTATATTCAATTTTGCAGAGTTAAATATTCTCACATTCCTCTTTATAAAAAAAAAAAAATAGGTAACACCAGTCTAAGATTTTGGAAAAAAAAATTTGGCATAAACAATATTTAGAATCTTATAAATGAAATTTTCATTATATTCAATATTCAATTTTGCAGAGTTAAATATTCACATATTCAGACTGTATTTCGTCTTTATACAGTACATTTTTTTTATCGTGGGCCATAGGATTTTACATGCTAAAAATTATACCTTGTGTTAATGCATATTTTAACATAAAATTTTAAAACAAATTTTAGTTACTAATAAATCAATTACTTTTCCACATAATGCGCTTAATTAGATTACCTTAAACATGTTTTATTCTATTAAAAAATGAAATTAATTCACTAATCAATCTGACATTTCAGAAATTCAAGGCACTTTGATTATGTTTGCTCAGTTATTTATTTTAAATAATTTCATTTTTTAATGGAATAAAACTTGTTTAAATTATTCTGACTACGCGCATCATGTAGAAAAGTTATTGATTTATTACTAACTAAAATTTCCTTCAAAATTTTATGATTAAATATACATTAACACAAGGTATAATTTTTAGCATGTAAAATCCTATGGCCCACGATAAAAAAAAAACCCCGTATAAAAAAAAATAGGTTGGTGTTATCTAATCTAAGATTTTGGAATTTTTTTTTTGGCATAAACAATATTTAGGGTCTTATAAATGAAATTTTCATTACATTCAGTATTCAATTTTGAAGAGTTAAATATTCACATACTCAAACTATATTTCCTCCTTATAAAAAAAAAAAAAAATAGGTAACACCACTCTAAGATTTTGGAAAATTTTTTTTGGCATAAACAATATTTAGGGTCTTATAAATGAAATTTTCATTATATTCAATATTCAATTTTGCAGAGTTAAATATTCACATATTCAGACTATATTTCCTCTTTATAAAAAAAAATTAGGGAACACACTCCAAGATTATGGAATTTCTTTTTTGGCATAAACAATATTTAGGGTCTTACAAACAATATCAAGAATCCTTAGGGTTCTTCAAGAGTCCACCAAAGTGCGCGTAAAACTTAAACGCGTTTTTCTCGAAACCACTTTTTTCAAGTTGGGAGGACAGATTACTACTTGAACACCGTTGCATGGATCGATTTCAAATTTTGACAGTAGCTTCACAATACCATTCTCTATTGAAGTAAGTAGCCGTTTTTTTTTATTGAATGTGAACTTTTTTTACAAACAATTTTTTGGACAAAAAACGATTAATTTTTTCAAACGTGCACCATTTCTACAAAATTTGATTTAAAAAAAAACCATACGTACTTCTACGGCCAATAGTATATGAATTATAAAAAAAAAGTTGTTTTTGTCCCAGGTCTTATACTTTAGGAAAAATTCGATTGGCTCAGTCGGCACCATTTTGCTTTCTTACATCGGCTGGAAATGCCGAAAAACGATTAAATTTAATTTTTCTTCAAAAATTTATTTTTGAATTTTTTTCAAGTCTGGAGACCATTCTGAACACTATTTGTACATAAAAATTATTTGTGAGACTTACAGAAACTCAATTTTTTTTTACGTGGATCGTTCTCGCATCGACTGGAAATGCCGAAAAACGATTAAATTTAATTTTTCTTCAAAAAAATTTTTTTGTATTTTTTTTAAGTCTGGAGACCATCTGAATACTACAATTTATTGTTTCATACCTCAATAAGTTTTCCTTTTTCCATCCTCCAAAAATATTTTTTTCGGCCGCTAGAGTGGTGTACCCCTTAAAGAATTACTATAAAATCAGTACTATTTGATGTTTACGCCTGAAATAGCGTCTATATAGATAAAAATTTGAACTCATTTGTCTCCGACCGCCCCATTAAGATGTAATTGTATTACAAATACCCTCATTAGGCTCCTCATCCTATATCTAATGGAACGGCAGTGAAATAACCGCAATAGTGAAGATAATAAAATACTGGAATTATCATCAACATTATTCCGTAATGCCGTGGAAGTTCAACACATCATCATCGACATAATTAAATTGGTCGTTTGTAAGAAATTTTACACTGAAATTAAAACGCACAATGAAAAATAACTTTCATGCAAAAATGTGTATTTTTATCAAAAAAAATCCCAAAATATTTTATTTTGGTGTTACTGAATTTACTTTAGGCGCGAACTGTATAATTGCTGCAGGGCGCAATAGGGGCATCAGGTAAATGGGGGTTAAAAAGTAGGAAAATTGCGATTGCTAGAAATATTTTTAAATGGATTTTACTAAAAAATAATTACCATAACAAAAGTCAAATCAAATTTATAAAAAAAAATGTAACAATCTTAATCTTTGCGTAATCCTAAATGTCCTTCGCGTACTACAAGTGGTGCGCGTACCACTACTGCTTTACGGCTTTTTTTCTGGAGGGATGAAAATTGGTTTCAACGAATTTAAAAATTGTATAAAGTCAAACACCCGAGGGATTAGCTTCAAATTTACCAAATTCATCCAAAATTATCGCATTTTTGATTTCACAACAAAAAAATGGATAGATGTCAACTCTAAATGAAATCACAACACTCAAAACATGAACTGGAGGAATGAAAAGTGCTTTCAACGAATTTAAAAATTGTAGAAAGTCAAATATTCGAGGGATTAGTTTGAAATTTACTAAATTCATCCAAAATTAATGCATTTTTGATTTCCCAACAAAACAATTGACAGATATCAACTCTAAACAAAACCACAACACTCAAAATATGAACTGGAGGAATGAAAATTGCTTTCAACGAATTTAAAAATTGTGTAAAGTCAAACACTTGAGGGATTAGCTTCAAATTTAACAAATCCATCCAAAATTAATGCATTTTTGATTTCACAACAAAAAAATTGACAGATGTCAACTCTAAACAAAACCACAACACTCAAAACATGAACTGGAGGAATGAAAATTGTTTTCAACGAATTTAAAAATTGTCTAAAGTCAAATACTCAAGGGATTAGTTTCAAATTTACAAAATTTATGCAAAATTAATGCATTTTTGATTTCACAACAAAAAAATTGACAGATGTCAACTCTAAACAAAACCACAACACTCAAAACATGAACTGGAGGAATTAAAATTGCTTTCAACGAATTTAAAAATTGTGTAAAGTCAAATATTCGAGGGATTAGTTTCAAATTTACGACATTTATCCAAAATTAATGCATTTTTGATTTCACAACAAAAAAATTGACGGATGTCAACTCTAAACAAAACGACAACACTCAAAACATGAACTGGAGGAATGAAAATTGTTTTCGCCGAATTTAAAAATTGTAGAAAGTCAAATATTCGAGGAATTAGTTTCAAATTTACTAAATTCATCCAAAATTATTCCATTTTTGATTTCACAACAAAAAAATTTACGGATGTCAACTCTAAACAAAACCACAACACTCGAAACATGAACTGGAGGAATGAAAATTGCTTTCAACGAATTTAAAAATTGTAGAAAGTCAAATACTCAAGGGATTAGTTTCAAATTTACTAAATTTATCCAAAATTAATGCATTTTTGATTTCACAACAAAAAAATTGACAGATGTCAACTCTAAACAAAACCACAACACTCAAAACATGAACTGAAGGAATGAAAATTGCTTTCAACGAATTTAAAAATTGTGTAAAGTCAAATAATCCAGGGATTACCTTCAAATTTAACAAATTCATTCAAAATTAATGCATTTTTGATTTCATAACAAAAAAATTGACAAATGTCTAGTCTAAACAAAACCACAACACTCAAAACTGGAGAAATGAAAATTGCATTCAACGAATTTAAAAATTGTAGAAAGTCAAATATTCGAGGCAGTAGTTTCAAAATTACGAAATTTATCCAAAATAAATGCATTTTTGATTTTCCAACAAAACAATTGACAGATATTAACTCTAAAACAAAACCACAACACTCAAAACATGAACTGTGTATATTGTCTATCTAAAGGTATCATTCCTATCACGCGTCCGTGGCTGAGCGTCCGCGACTCGACTGCTGTCGAAGCAGTACGGACGCGAGGTTGATGGTAGATTCGCGTCACCAGACGCTTCAGAGGCATCAGCTCCATAAGTATATCATTGTAGGTGTATCGCGACCGTCGCTGAGCGACGGACGCGTCATAGAAATCTAAAAAAAAAATAAAAATGTCGCGGGGCCGCGGTGGTCTGGTGGGTAGAAGTCTGGCCCCTGGACCCCGTTAGTGCGAAAAACTACGAAGAAAGTTACATAATTTTTTTGCAATAATCAACATCCAATACTGTACTTCAGAATTCTCTTCATAATCCTTACGCCATTACAGGAAAAAGAAAAACAACATTTCTCGGTTTCCATATTGACATATAATTTCATCGTGGAAACAACATTGGAACAAAATGTACAGGGTTAGAGTCCAGGGGTGGCAAGGTTAAACTAGAGATTCTTGACACTGCGCTGTTTTTATTCGTGCATCTCACACTTGAGAGTTACAGCTACAAGAGGGGAAATAGTTTCCCTCGTAAATTTATATTTATGAAACATTACGTACTTATATATCCCCCATGATATATCGCGTCAACTTCCACTTCAGAGCGACGTTACACTTTTTACATTTACATTCCGTACTACCAAAAAGTAAATAATTAATGCTCCCCGAGGTTTAATTAATTCATTCCATATATAGCACCTAGTGATAAAGTAATATAAAACAGCCGGCGCAATTTTAATAGATGAAACGGTATCACTTTGAATCTGCCAGGATAAAAACTGTCCTCATTACGCGGCGGATTCTACTTAGTGCTACCGCCGCAAATAAAAATCCCATTCCGCAGAAAGGATAGATTCGTAATATAAAATATTTAATATAACATTCTGTGGCTTCGTCCAAGGATCTCATTACATGTAGAACACAATTTCATAGAATAGATTAAATATTTAAATCCAAAGGAAGCGTGGATTTAATTTGATTGATTAATTAATTTTAAGTATTAATCAGATAAATAATAAATAAATTCGAGGCAACCGCGCTTGTCGCAGAAGCATTAAATAAATTTAATAAAGACGAAATATTGCCTGAATATGTGAATAACAGGTTGAATGTTCACATATTCAGGCTATATTTCGTCTTTATTAAATTTATTTAATCAGACAAATGCAATAAAAACGAAAGGCTGAATTCCTTAATAACAGTGATACGCCAAAATGATTTTTGAATATATGTTCAAAATGTGTAAATTATTATTAATAAAGATATTTGTGTATAGTAACCATTTTTTTCATCAGAGAAACCGAATGTATTTTTGACATACTGTAAGATAGTTGATGTTCCGTAGCTAGAAATAAAATGGCGTCACTCGAAACTTAAATTGGAGGAAGCGAAATTTACATCTCGCGATTGGAAAAATTGTAAAAAAATCTGTCACACGCGGAATTGACTTCAAAATTTGCAAATCGAGTTAGAATGAATGTATTTTTGATATACTGTAAGATAGTTGACGTTCTGTAGCTAGAAACAAAATGGCGTCACTCGAAACTTAAATTGGAGGAAGCGACATTTACATCGCGCGATTCGAAAAATTGTAAAAAATCTGTCACACGCGGAATTGACTTCAAAATTTGCAAATCGAGTTAAAATGAATGTATTTTTGATATACTGTAAGATAGTTGATGTTCTGTAGCTAGAAACAAAATGGCGTCACTCGAAACTTAAATTGGAGGAAGCGACATTTACATCGCGCGATTCGAAAAATTGTAAAAAATCTGTCACATGCGGAATTGACTTCAAAATTTGCAAATCGAGTTAAAATGAATGTATTTTTAATATACTGTAAGATAGTTGATGTTCTGTAGCTAGAAACAAAATGGCGTCACTCGAAACTTAAATTGGACGAAGCGAAATTTACATCGCGCGATTCGAAAAATTGTAAAAAATCTGTCACACGCGGAATTAACTTCAAAATTTGCAAATCGAGTTAGAATGAATGTATTTTTGACATACTGTAAGATAGTTGATGTTCTGTAGCTAGAAACAAAATGGCGTCACTCGAAACTTAAATTGGAGGAAGCGAAATTTATATCGCGCGATTCGGAAAATTGTAAAAAATCTGTCACACGCGGAATTGACTTCAAAATTTGCTAATCGAGTTAGAATGAATGTATTTTTGACATACTGTAAGATAGTTGATGTTCTGTAGCTAGAAACAAAATGGCGTCATTCGAAACTTAAATTGGAGGAAGCGAAATTTACATCGCGCGATTCGAAAAATTGTAAAAAATCTGTCACACGCGGAATTGACTTCAAAATTTGCAAATCGAGTTAAAATGAATGTATTTTTGACATACTGTAAAATGGTTAATGTTCCGTAGCTAGAAACAAAATGGCGTCACTCGAAACTTAAATTGGAGGAATCGAAATTTACATCGCGCGATTCGAAAAATTGTAAAAAATCTGTCACACGCGGAATTGACTTCAAAATTTGCAAATCGAGTTAGAATGAATGTATTTTTGACATACTGTAAGATAGTTGATGTTCTGTAGCTAGAAGCAAAATGTCGTCACTCGAAACTTAAATTGGAGGAAGCGAAATTTACATCGCGCGATTCGAAAAATTGTAAAAAATCTGTCACACACGGAATTGACTTCAAAATTTGCAAATCGAGTTAAAATGAATGTATTTTTGACATAGTGTAAGATAGTTGACGTTCTGTAGCTGGAAACAAAATGGCGTCACTCGAAACTTAAATTGGAGGAAGCGAAATTTACATCGCGCGATTCGAAAAATTGTAAAAAATCTGTCACACGCGGAATTGACTTCAAAATTTGCAAATCGAGTTAAAATGAATGTATTTTTGACATAGTGTAAGATAGTTGACTTTCTGTAGCTGGAAACAAAATGGCGTCACTCGAAACTTAAATTGGAGGAAGCGAAATTTACATCGCGCGATTCGAAAAATTGTAAAAAATCTATCACACACTGAAAATTTGTTACTTTCCTCCAGCAGATATTTGTAAATACATTAATTTAATGCATCCGCAATAAGTGAGATTGTCTCAAATTTATTTATATGATCATTTTTTATTCAAAACGTGAAATATGCGTATTGACTTCTACTAATAATACGTAAACTTTTAACACCCTGTGAAAATAAAGAGGGTGTTAAATAATGATAAAATAAATTGATGACGCAATAGGTCGCAATACTAAATGAATGTCTCTGCGAACATGTACACAACACAAGGGGCTAGTGAAATTAATACAACTGAACTGTATTCACCACTTAATTGTTTAATAGGCTAAGTGGTCTACTGGATGAAAATTGTGCTCGTTTATGCGACACATGCTTTCCATTAATGATTGATGATTTAATGAATAATTAATGACAAATGTGGTCTTAATGGTAACGCTGTTCAGGAAGGATGCTATCCTAAACCTACAAAATTGGTAAAACACACTGATCAACTGTTTAAACAAAAAGCCATTTGTAAATGGTCGGATTCACGTTTATTTTTATGACCGGACGCAGATTAAATCAAATGTACCCGATAATTCGATTTAATGTATGCTGTATATGTCACCAATGTCATAAATAAAATTATTTTGCGATGTAAATATAAATCAACTCGTTTTTATTATGCGGAAAATATTGATCATATTAATTTATTTCAGCACTAATTGCTTTTCTTTAAAACAATTTGATCTGTCTATATCAGAGTTGGCTAAACTTTTGATCACTACCGGCGGTCTAGCAATGATCATAGGGCCCGTGGTGGCCTAGAGATTAGAGCTCCTGCACACGGGCCTCATGGTCGTGGGTTCGAATTCCATCCGTGCGGTTACTTTTTCAGAACGAAGAAGTGGCCGTGCGGGTCCATGGATGTCTAGTGTATGTCCCATTCATTATTAAAATGAAATCTCAAAAACTTAATTATCGTTAGTGGCCGAATAGCTAGATGCTAACGCCAATTCCAAATCATCCGCACTCCCTCAACCTAAAATTCCCGTCAACCACCCTTCCTTAAAAAAAAATAAAATAAATGATCATAAGAAAAATAGTAAGTTAAAGTCAAAAATAACTTTTTTTTTTGAGACGAGTCACGCGGTCGATGCTTTGGCCACCCCCCGCACGTCATATATTGATGTCTACCTGAATTCCTTATTTTAATTCAAATGTTTGATGATTGCCTCTACAATAACAAAAAATAAGTAATTGAAGAAGGTTGCTCAGATAGACAATAAGATACGTTGGTCGACTTTCTTTATTAGAATAGATATAATTAGGCCACGATCAAATGAGCAAGGTAAACCGTGAAAAATCAATCGCACATCGGCGCGCTTTACAAAGCACTCCCAGTATAATAAATTTCCTGCAGTAAAATTTATCGCCAAGAACTAATTTATTAATTAAATCGATTCTTACCACCGCAAGAATTAATATTAACTTCTGTGTAATTGTGTTGGAATGTGTTATTATGGAAGTGTACATTGGCCCAATGAATAAACCAATACGCATGCTTCAGATGATCAAATAAACTACATACTGCAATAATAATTACTGACATCCGGCTTATTATGCTCGTAACTAGAGAAATATACCATTCCGCATTAATTGCACTTCTAGGACGCAATTGGAGATTTAATCACACGCAAACACTATATTTAAAACTTCTTTCACACCTCTCGATTGTAAATGCATCACTTCATTATAATCGTGTAATTATGTATTAATTGTTTTTAAAATATATTTCTACTAAATTATGCATACATACTTACATCATTTTTATAATAATTATATTTATTTCTATTAAAACTAATATTATAACAATACAGGGGCGGCTCGTGATACAGAGCCAAGGAGCCATGGCACTACCTGTAGTTTCAAGCTAAGCAAGAATTTTTAAGGGGATAAGTGCCGCGTCGAAAATCAATGCATTTTTGATGGTCAGCATATACATAATTCTGAAGTTAATATCAAATATTAAGAAAGAATATTTTGCACATTTAGAAAGAAAGGGTTAAACTATTCGTCTATAGAATTAGATTTTTTTTAAATCATCAGACAAACTGTATAATTTATCCTGAAAATTACCAATATTGGATGGATATCTGGAGCTTTTCTCTGCAAAGAACTAAAAATGTAATGCTACAGAAAAATAGTTTATACCTTTGACAACAATATGTACGTAATAAAATTGTCATTAGTTATCAAATAAAGTTACAAAAACGTAAGAGCTACACCTCTACAAACACGAATTTGCTTCATTTTCGCCATTGTAATGAACGCCATCTGCATGAAACATTTTGTATCAACCCTGGAGGCGTGTACAAACAAATTTACGTACTCGGTAAAATTTCAGGCCCAAGATTGTGGCGATTATCATTTTATATTAGATAATTCTTGTCCAACTCTGGCGTGAAGCACTTACCCCCTTAACCGTTGAGAATGGATAACGAGAAAACAGATTGCGGCAGACGTTTGTACTTCCCCGAAACTTGAATTATGAGAATCGGGCCTCACACTTGGATCATTTAACAAAGATACATGTTTATATTGTATAACTCTACCATCTACATGTTCCACGAGCCGCCACTGCAACAATATAATTTTTTTTTAGATTCTCAAACCCACGTTATTCTAGTTTACTTCATCCAACGTTTGAATACCAGCAAAGTATTTAAATGTTCGCATTATAAACCTTAAAGACAGATGCAGGGGTGTTGTTTATAAGATCAATAAAATTTAGATGGTAATCAAGTAATACCTCAAGATCCTTAATTTACGTATTTGCATACTTCAGGAGAGGTGGCATGAATATTTTAATGAAATATTATGGCAGAACGTTTGCGGCAATAAGAGACATTTTAAGTTTAAGTTTATTAGTAATTTACCATTGAGTAATTATTTCAGGATTTTGTTGCATGCAACCAATCGTATTATAGGTATGTAATGCTTCGTACACACTTGCGCCAAAAGCCGCGCCGCGCCGCGCAGATGTGTACGGTGTTCACGTGCATGATTTGTGTTCAACTTTTGTGTCACAATCGTGTGTACGATGCATTAGGCCTCTTACTTATGTTTATTTTAGATTATAGTTCTTATTTTCTTGTAAAAAGGTGATTTCCGTTTAATAAAGAAATTAAATTAAATTACACATTGGTAATTCCTTATTCACTCTACATCCACGTGAAAACCAAAAATATATTTTTTTGGTCCTATCTACATCTTTCAGATGAATGCAAGACTTTGCAGAAAGAATTTTATAAACAAGGTTCAAGAGTTATCCTCAAAAAAAAACAATTGAAGACAAATTAATTTTTTAAAATCTGCTGTTTTGTTTAAGAGTTATCTTCTCAAAACCATAAAACAATTGAACAACGAATTTAATTTTTCTATCTTTTACACATCTATTAATAGTTTTCTGAAAGAATTTTCAATATCCATTGTCAAGAGTTATCCTCAAAAACTAGAGAACATTTGAACGACAATTATTGTTTTGTCTTATCTGCATCTATTCGATGAGTAGATGATTTTGCAAGAATTTGATAAATTTGGTCCTCTGAAAACAAAAAAAAAAATATTTTTTTGACCTTTCTACATATTTCGGATGAATGTAACATTGCTGAAAGAATGTTCAAGATCTGCCTTTTCGTTCAAGAATTATCCTCAAAAAATAGAAAACAATTGAACTGCAAATTAAACGTTTTTGGTCGTATCCAATGGCGTATGGACTCCACCGCGGGCCTGGGTTCCAAATAGTCTAATTTTCAACTGTCCGGAAATAGTCATTTGGAAATAGTTATTTCCAAAGGTTAGCATAGTGATTTTCAATTGCCCGAAATAGTAATTTTCAACTATAAAACTAGTGATTTTCAACCGTAAAAATGATGATTTTTAGCTGTAGAAAGTTATGATGCTCAACTGCCAGAAATGGTGATTTTCAACTGCTCAAAAATTGCAATTTTCAACTATAAAATATTGTGATTTTCAACTGTCTAAAATGGCGGTTTTCAGTTTATAACTGTCAAAAATCAGTGATTTTCAACTGTCAAAAAATGTGATTTTCAACTGTCAAATACAGTGATTTGTAACTGCCAATGTAGTGATCTTTCTACTGCCTGAAATAAAGATATTCAAGTGTCTAAAATGGTGGCTTTTAACTCCCAAAATAGGGATTTATAACTGTCAAAACCTAGTGATTTTCAACTGTCAAAAAAATGTGATTTTTGACTGTCAAATGTCGTGATTTGTAACTGCCAATGTAGTGATTTTTCACTACCTGAAATAAAGACATTCACGTGTTAAAATGGTGATCTTTTACTGTCAAATGTAAAAATAGTGATTTTTCAATAGTAATTTCCAACCGTCAAATATAGTAATATTCAACTTTGTGAAATAGAGAGTTCAACTATCAAAAATAGTTCGTTTTAACTGTGCAACATAATGATTTCAACCGCCAAATCTAATGCTTTTTAACTGATAAAATAGCGATCTTTCACTGTCTAGTATACTGACTTTTAATTCAAAAATAGTTATTTTTAACTGTCGAATATAGCGATTTTCAACTGTCAAATATAGTGATTTTTAACTATCAAATATAGTAATTTGCAACCGTCAAATATAATAATTTACAACTTCCTGAAATATAGACGTTCAACTATTAAAAATATGTCAAAAATGGTAATTTTGAACA
The DNA here is from genome assembly GCA_910593695.2 of Ocypus olens. Taxonomy (NCBI): domain Eukaryota; kingdom Metazoa; phylum Arthropoda; class Insecta; order Coleoptera; family Staphylinidae; genus Ocypus; species Ocypus olens. The sequence goes on along the minus strand of OU343057.1, from coordinate 1,827,543 downwards.
GTCAAAAATAGTGATTTTGACTGTCAAAAATAATGCTTTTCAGCTGTCAAAAACTGACATTGAACTGTTAAAAATGGTGATCTTCACTATTTTCGACAGTATAAAATCACTATTTTGAGAGTAGAAATCTCCAGAGAGTGAAAATCACATTTAGTAGTGCTGAAAGTCACTACCTTCGACTATTGAAAATCGCTATTTTAGATAGTTGAAAATTCTTCTTCTTTCGCGGTATTTGCATTAGTAAAACTTTGTTATTAAATTCCATAAATCCAAATCTCTTCCTGTTACGCTTTCTATAAAAATTAAAGCTAAATTAGATCGTCTTGGTTCATATTATCCCGTAAGTAGGTCAAAAAGAGAAAACATTTTTCTTCATCCGAAATCATGTGATGATTTCTTTCACCGAAAAGCAATTTTGATTTAATTTGTCTCTTTTTTTTAATTTGTAGACGTACCCCATGATTATTTGTTCTATGGCCTCGGTTTTGACAACTTTTGAAATTAAAAACACTTTCATCACTTTGTTTTTCGAAAAAAAAAAATCTATTTTCGAAAGTTTTTGAATTTCTTCAGCGGCATCTTTTGTTTGTTTGCGTTTAGCAGCGCATGGTTGTAACTACTATATTAAAAAGAATTTTAACTCAATGTACAACAAATGTTGCATTGGCGTTGAGATTTTTCTCTTCTCATTAAACTTTCACAGGCACCGTTTATAATGACGAATCGGTATTTTCAGAATTGGTAAAAACAATTCTTGCTAAGCTTGAAATTGGAGGTAGTGCCATGGCTTCTTGGCTCTAGGTATACTTTTACAATTGTGCCTTTAAAAGTAAAACCACGGACATGCAAATATTCAGCGATTACATCCTGAAAATAATGAATTAAGTCATTTGCCACCCAGGCAACCTAAAAAAGAAAAACTTGACGTCGGCCAAAATTCCCTAGTAATAGCAGCCATTATTATAATTCAGCCCTAAAGATTCGAAATTAAAACTACGCCGTAAACAACCATAAAATTAAAACGAGCCATTTCTCATGGCGTTTATAAATACACAAACATATGCTCGATTGAAATTGTAATTATTAAAATATTCAAGCGGCAAAAATGGGCCAAAACGACGAGCTCCTGGCGGCAGAATATTCAAATTCGACGGAATTCGTATTAAAATTCGATAAACCCACACCAGGTGCGCGCCGGCCCCACCGATTTTTCCGAACGTGTTCCTGGGAATAATCGGAATCAATGATTAAAATTTACACCTGATGGGATTCATCCGTAAGATGCACGACCCAAAAACGGCTCTAAACATTGGAACATTAAAATTACGGCCATTAATAAAATTACTGGCACACCTTTTGTAGAGCGTATAATATTAAAACACTGAAATTATGGCAAATTTATGGGCACACCTTGGGTACAGATACATCCATTTAAAAGTTCGATTCCAGATAACGAATCTGAGCGTTTCCGAGCAGCCTTCATTATCAGAGAGGTTAATTTTTCGGATGACGTACTTTCGACTGCAAATGATACTTATTTACTTACAGAAGAGTAAATTAGCAATTCTTTCTGCTACGTCGGACAGATAAATTCCAGGGATGGTGACTGAATTTCACTTACAGATGGACATTAAATACGAAATAAAATTAAAACAACTTGATACTTTTTGTTGCGCGAAATGCCGTGTTCAGTAAATCATCTCAATTATACAAGAGACATGTTCACGTTAATAAATTTATATTGTTAAAATTCCTATCCAATCATTTATTTTCATATTACTAACAATTTTATTACAAAATGAAAACATAAAATTCATATTTGTTGACACGAAAAGATTTCAAAAGCCAATAGTTACCAAATTCTAATTGGAAGTATATGATGAATTAATTTTTCACTTCCAAGTACAAATACAATAACTGATGTGACTGAAGGGCACCTGCCAAAGTCAAAAAAGTTAAGTGAAATTTTTTTTTTTACTTATCTCGTGTTATTTAGTCAAAAAAGTTAAATGAAAAAAAAATTATTTTTTTCACTTAACTCGTAGGAAAACTTTCCGATTGATTCAAACACTGTTTCTTCAGGCGTTTCATTATTTGCCGCGTGAATATCCCGGAAATAGTAATCTCCTTCGATCGGAGACGGACCTGCGTTGATGTGATTATTTTATAATTGATTGGAATTAATGTGTTAAAATAAAAGCCCTGTATACAGTTTGTTAATTATTGCTAGAGATTTTTATCATTTAAAGGCATTTACATTTTTTGTTAATATCCCAAAAATGTTCATCGCCACATTTGTTATTATCTCAACTTTAAAAAAAGCTGTTAGAGTAAATTGTTAACCATTACAGGACGAATAACATTCATTCGAAATGCTATATCATTGTGATAAAACAGACGAGTATTGTTACGTATAGTTTAATGCGCGTTGTAAAATTTTACTGGTGCATTAATGCGACTTTAAAGGGTGTAAATTATACCCATATATATAGATTCCTGTATCGTAAAAGAAAACCTAATTCCGATATACATTCGAAGGTGGAAAGTTGAAAAGTTATCAAAACAGAATTAACCTATAACCCGAGCCGGGTAATTACTTATTACCATTTTCACTTGTAATTTACAAATTTGAATATCCTATAATGCGGGGTAATAATGAGCACTTGGTAATATTAGAAAATTGTTATTAACACCGAACACGGTAAAAAATAGAAATAATTACGTCATTGGCTGAAAAGTTTCCCTCTATCTATAATGAGGGTAATACCGCACCGGGTTTAATGACAAAAATTCATGGTTTTTTTTTCGACTTTCGTGTGACTAGATGCAATTCACGTTGCAAATATTTTAATGCGAAAAGTTTGTTTGATTAGAAAATCCATTCTTGTAGACTCAATTGTAATTTTACTACATTACAAGAGAGAGAGAGAGAGATACATTTATTGAGACAATTTTACAAATGACCTCAAAAGGCAACTGACCAGTGGCGGCTCGTGGATATCTGTAGGGAGGTCTAAGACAAAGATGTCGCTCGTACAAAGGCAATTGACGAGTGGCGGCTCGTGGATATCCGTAGGAAGGTCTAAGACAAAGATGTCGCTCGTATAAAGGCAATTGACCAGTGGCAGCTCGTGGATATCCGCAGAGAGGGCTAAGGTAAAGATGTCGCTTGTACAGGACGGCAAACGTAACTTGCCGTTGCGCAGTGGCAAAATTGTGGGCGGAACCTTCGAAGGGCGCTCTCGATAGATTTCGTGAAGAGTTCGCGCGCCTGGTACATTCAATTATGTGGAGGAGAGCGCCCGATAGATGTGTACGCGAAGAATATGTGCTTGCTTATTACAGAGACTGTACTCGGCCGGCTGTAGAGAGAGAGCTTTCGCTTGCTCTCTGCGCGTCTGGCCAACTTACATTTGCCGTCCTGTACCGCACTACTTACTCTTATAGAGGAAGTAAATATTTCGTGACGGTTTCGGTCAAATTTTCTTCTATTGCCCCACCGCCGAACATCCACGAGCCGCCGCTGCAATTGACCAGAGCTCTTTCAACCTACATTACGAGAAAATTACTGAAGAAATTAAATTAAGGATGGTGGCAGATGACCTCGTACTCGACGCCAAAAAATTAAAAGCAGATGAAGATTTTAAAGATCATTCAGATAAACATTTTGCATTAGACGTTATATTATGCGTATAAATATAAAATCATTACAGTCAGGTATACTAGCTCTGAAATCATAAAAAATAAAAGAAAAACTTAGCACAGCACATCTGTAGAAAAGTGTACAATACAGTACACATGTACAGCATAAAACTCGAGCTCCTTGGGAATATTTATAAAATTATGATTAATAACCTGGCTGAAACCAAGGATTTTTCGAGTTGTCTAAAGCGTTTTCTCTTTTATGTCGGTAATTTATGTATGTGTTCATTTTCCTGCTGAAGGCAATAGTTTTCTCAAATATAAAAAGGTCGGGAATTACTACGGATAAGTTTTAAGGCGGCGACTCAACTCCCAGCGTATTTATTTACGATTACACGAATAAAATTTTATTTTTTGGACATTTCGCGCAGACGTTTTTAAAATATTATATCATGCTGGCATTGCCAAAGGCCATACCTATCAGTACAATTAAAAACATTTCGGATACCTCACCTGAAACATCCATATTTCACGAAAAGCAGACGACTACACGAACAAAAATTTATTTTTTGGACATTTCGCGCAGACTTTTTTGGAATATTTTATCATGGTAGCATTGCCAAAGGCCGTACCTTTTAGTACAATTAAAAACATTTCGGATACCTCACTTAAAACATCCCCATTTCACGAAAAACAGACGACTACACGAACTAAATTTTATTTTTTGGACATTTCGCGCAGACTTTTTAAAAATATTATATCATGGTGGTATTGCCAAAGGCCGTACATATCAGTACAATTAAAAACATTTCGGATACCTCACCTGAAACATCCCCATTTCACGAAAAACAGACGGCTACACGAACAAAAATTTATTTTTTGGACATTTCGCGCAGACTTTTTTGAAATATTATATCATGGTGGCATTGCCAAAGGCCGTACCTATCAGTACAATGAAAAACATTTTGGATACCTCACCTGAAACGTCCCCATTTCACGAAAAAGAGACGACTACACGAACAAAAATTTATTTTTTGGATATTTCACACAGACTTTTTTGAAATATTATGTCATGGTGGAATTGCCAAAGGCCGTACCTATCAGTACAATTAAAAACATTTTAGATACCTCACCTGAAACATCCCCATTTCACGAAAAAGAGACGACTACACGAACAAAAATTTATTTTTTGGACATTTCACGCAGACTTTTTTGAAATATTATGTCATGGTGGAATTGCCAAAGACCGTATCTATCAGTACAATTAAAAACATTTTAGATACCTCACCTGAAACATCCCCATTTCACGAAAAACATAGACGACTTCACGAACAAAATTTTATTTTTTGGACATTTCGCGCACACATTTTTGAAATATTTTATCATGGTAGTATTGACAATGGCCGTACCTATCAGTACAATTAAAAACATTTTGGATACCTCACCTGAAACATCCCCATTTCACGAAAAACATAAACATTTTTTCTTCTTTTAAGGACGTATTTTTTTCTTTTCAAGTAGAAAAGCTGAAACCTTCAGGAATGGCAGAAGGGATAGCTGACTTTCATTGGGATTTTTTTCAACATTTTTGGAACCACCCCTACGCGCCAACCCACGCCACCAACCCAGGAGGTGATTCGGTTTTCTTCTTTTAAGGACGTATTTTTTTATTTTCAAGTCGAAAAACTGAAACTTTCAGCGATGACTGGCTTTCATTGGGAATTTTTTCAAAAATTTAGGAACCACCCCTACGCGCTATTTGCACCCTCTGGGTTTGTTTTTCTTCTTTTAAGAACGTATTTTCTTCATTTAAAGTTGAAAAGCTGAAATTTTCAGGGATGGCAAAAGATATTTTTTCAAAATAAATTCAAAAAACTAACCCTACGCTCCATTTGTACCCTGGGTTCGTTTTTCTTCTTTTAGGCACGATTTTTTTTCTTTTAAGTCGGAAAACTGAAACTTTCAGGGATGGCAGAAGTTTTTTTTTCAAAATTTTTGGAACTACCCCTACGCGCCATTTGCATCCCCTGGGTTCGTTTTCCTTCTTCTAAGGACAATTTTTTTTTTCAAGTCGGAAAGCCGAAATTTTAAGGGATCGCAGAGGATACAACTGGCTTAAAAAAAAAAAATTCAAATAAAAAATAAAAATGAAAAATAAAAAACGAAAAATTAAAATTAATAGAGAAAAAAATTATGTTTTTCATTGATGGCGCTGCGCAGCGGAGCCGTCGATCTTCACCAATTACTTTGTTTAATTCATTATAATAATTGCTATTAGATGCAAATCAACATCAATAGGCGGCCAAAATGTGATTTGAATGGGCCACGCTGTGCCGTCGTCCGTTACCAATTTAGTCGCTTAATTTTAATGGGCCCCGCACGGACGACGGCGTAGCGCAGCGGAGCCGTCATCCGTCACCCGGTACCGTGCTCAATTTTAAAGGGCCACGCACGTCACCAATTTAATCGCTTAATTTTGATGGGCCTCGTTTGTCAGCAGTTACTTTTCTTACATTTTTACATTTCACAATTTCACATAAAGAACACAATTCCACATATATCAAACTTTAGCCAAGGAAAAACTAGTTAATATAGCTAATTAAGCACAAATATTATAATCATATAAACAACTAATTAGGTAATTGGTATTGATGGCAGTATTATTTTCAATTAAATAATATGTTTCTCGGTAGATCATTTTTGTACATAAACATAATTGAATAATCTACTGCACAACATGTTCATTTCAATTACTTATATTATGCAATGTATTGGTGTGTTTGCATATCACATTAAGGTATTAATTTTGAATAGACGGATGGTGCAATGTGTCGCGGCAAATGCATGAATCAAATTGTGTGGTCATATGTCACGTACTAAGATCCAGGATATATTTCCCTCAGGTGCGCCATATTCGCGCCATATTCCCTCACAGCCACCTAGATCGGAAGCTATATACATGCCATTCATACAATTGCAATTGTTCCACGAAAACGTCCCGTGAATTTATAACTCCTGCGAAGACGTATGATAATATTGGTTTACAGTTACAATTATGTTGGATATATTAACGTTTAATAGAAAACGTGTACACCTGGTAAAATTTACGAATGTTAACGGTTTTTTATATGTCTATATATAATAATGAGAATTTTCATCCTGTAATGTAGCGGCAAGTAATTGTAGTTGGCGGCAATCATTTCAGAGCGGAAACAGCGGTTTCAGGGAAGTGACCTTGACCTCACGCAAAATCATCCACCATCAACCAAATCACGCCAAAGGGTTGCCAGCCTAAAAATCTGGCGGAATTTAGTGGGGGGAAATTTCAATCTGAATTTACAATTGTAAAATTTGCGACTCACTTTTTTTTTAAAGGAAGGATGATTGACGGAAATTTGGGTTGGGGAATTATGGTTGATGTAGGTCATTCAGCCACAACCGATTATTTATAATATATTATTCATATTAAATGAAAATAGACATCCACAAACACCCATGCCCTCGCCGGGATTCGAACCCAGGACCCTCCGCATTAGTTCTGGCGCGCTAACGCACGCGGCTAGTGGGCTGGCGACTCACTTCTTCAGCACAGCAGTATCAAGCTGTAAAATTATTTACTACTGCTGCCGATACTTCAAGTTTTCTTTAAAATTTTAATACAAATATATACCGCTATTTTGGAACAATAGTGTAGATTTGAGATTCAAATTTCTATACTACTTGAATATGGCCTTTAATTATGTAAATGTACATTAAAGAATTCGTATAAGTATATGATATTTAGACATCCTTAAAGCATAATATATAATTCAGTATTTTGTTTTTTTTTTCCTGTGCTTGACATTCTAAGGAATATTGAATGAATAAATAATTCAATGACAGAATTGCGAGTAGGGGCGATCTAATTATATAAAATAACGAGGGCTAATGTGTTGAAATAATTGTGGCAATTTGACGGGTTAAGGCATTTTTAATGGTCACATGCAAGTTATTCGCGTTCGCCTTTGCGTTTGCTTTCGTTTCTTTGAGAAATGATTTGTGGGTGTGTGTCGTTTTTATTGTTACGATTTTCCCCGCCATCTTGTGTAGCGTATTTTAAACACGAAGGAAACGATGTAAAAATCTCGAGTAAATGACAGCTAATTTTATTATTTGTAATTTACCGAGAAAATATTGGCGGGATCACGCAATCGGACCGGTGCGTTTAACGTTCGTGTTTAATAACAGTATATCGATCATCTTGCTGCAGCAATTACCTAACACCTTCTCCTTAGAACGCAACAACGCAAGAACGAGACATTAAACGCAGCCTTGCCTTGCCTGACAGGCAACGCTGGCCAAACAGCCACATACCACTTTGTGTATGAGCAAATGATCACTTGAAAACTCCCTGAACAACTAAAATATACAATACATTTAATAGCTTAACGACTTCCACGCGGGACCACCCTACAAGATGGGAACCATCGGATGGTTTGCTAGATTATTATTAAAATGAACAAGCACTGTACACATTTAAAAGGGAATGTGTTGTAGGTGATTTATAACTGATTTAGTTTTTAGTCATTCTCCCGTCGATTATATGTTCAAAGTTTCATATCAATTGCTCTATTAGTTTTTGAGATACAGCGCGCACAGACAGACCCATACACACAGACACACATACTCACACAATTTTTTTTTTTTTCAGAAATTGTTCAAATGGCATCTAGGGACCCCAAAGCGGATATTTCCGTAAAAAAAATTTTTGAAAAAAAAATCAGGATCACAATACTTTCTCGTACTCTGTAACGGAGAAAGTACAAACTTTGGGTCTCTGGTTCTTAATGATGGGAAAAGGCATTTAGAGTAATTATTTTCCCGAAAAATTTTTTTTAAACCATTTTCCACCAACCGAAAATTAACATATGACTTTATGGGAAGTGATATTTAAACAATCCATTACCTGCCTTTTGTTCTACCTGGGAAATTGAAATCATCGCCAATGATTTCCTTGGTTATTAGTAACGCATTTAATAATTTCTTTCCGTTTACGACAATTTTAGACAAGCTTTAACCTTTTCTATCTCATCCGTACCGTCTTGTGAAACCTTTTTCCAACACCTGAGTTATTGCAGTTTGTAATGACTCGCATGGGGCTATCGATGGGGAATTCAATATAAGAAAAATGCCGACATAAATATTCCGCGAGATTAGAAAGTGGCAATAAAAAGTAATTTGCTTAGTATCCGCGTGCTCGAACGTAATGATTAAAACCTATTACCGATTACATGATCCGTCGCACATAAATTCTTCAAATCGTGATTTATTTTACAAAATTATCTGTTATAAATAGCCCAACCCGCTCCATTTCATCCATTTTGCCACATTAAACTGGATGGTAGGTGTTTATGCTATTGATTATTCATTTTCCCCATTATGTTAACAAATGAACCAAAAAACACACTCTCGACTTGAACGTTTCCAAAAAACGAATAAATCAATGCGCTATCCAATCGCATTCAGGTTACAGGAAAGTGTTTCCCATGTATTGATATATCTAAGAGGCCGAGCGCACGCCTACGTCTACTTTTGCAATTATATTAATTTCATATTAAATTATCGACTTTCTATTACATACGACATACATAGGTGAACTTAAAGATCTTTGTTTTTTTTCTTACTTTGTTTTATTACTTTCGACAAGGTGTGCAGTTTTAATCTTTTATTATTCGAAAGTAAATTATTTCTTCAAATATTATTGGTAATTCAAATTATTCAAAAAGTACTATTTTTTTTTAATTGCAGCATTTGGTTACATTTGGTATGGCCGAGGTAGCAGTCACGCAACCGACCCTATCTATCTGTATTGCCATCTCTGCTACCTCGGCCGTACCATGAGTCACCCCACGAGCCGTCAGTGATGAAAACGTATTTCATGGAAGTAGAATAAATTTGCAATACTAGAAGCCTAAATTTATTGCAGATGAACTAAATATACCATTTAAAAATACGACATTCGCAAAGTATACAAACATATCTTTCGAAGCCTGCAAAGGGTTTCAAATCGATAACATTAATTGAAGTTCAAAGTTTTCCTTTATAATTATGAAAACATCTTATCAGCAAATTCTGTTTGAAGTAATACTATAAATTGAGGCAATCAATAACGGATTGAGGTAGTAAAATACCCTCATGAAAGGGATAAAAACTGCCCTACAAATTCAAAAAAGCGCATTTTTCAGAAATTTGCATGGGAATTCCAAATTTATTGCAACAGATCGATGAAATTTTGACAGACAAATTTTAAATAATGTGTCTTTACGAATTAAAAAAAAAATATTGCAAGTTTACCACAACAAAAATAGTTGCACTAGAAAGCAAATTTTGATGACCAAAAAAGCGCATTTTTTAGAAATTCACATGGGAATTCCACATTTATTGCAACAGATGGTTGAAATTTAGAAAGACTAATTTTGAATAATGTGTCTTTATAATATTACTGGTTGTTGAAATTAGGCACTTGGTAGGTTTCACAAATTTTATACTTTTTATTCCGACTAGTTTCGATTGTTACATCATTATCTAGGAATGAATACAGGGGAAAAATAGTTTCGCTTATATATTAAAATTGTCCATTCAGGTAATTAGGGCGGTCATTATTGGAGAACTCCAGATGTCATCATTTTCATTTACGACGTGTTTTCCCCGATTTAGCGCTTTGTTGATCTCTAATCCTTCTCGGAGATTTAAATTTCGGCCCTTATTACCTGTATGTAATATTTTAAAATTATTTTCTTCGAAGAAGTGGTTATTTGTGATGCAATGTTTGGTAAAACCGGTGGTGCCTTTATTGTCTAGTATGGCTTTTCTATGTTCTTTTAGTCTTATACTAAATGTTCTTCCGGTTTGGCCAATATACGTTGCATCACAATCCCCACATTCGATTTCGTATATGCCGCATTTTTTGGATTTTTCTATGGTTGGTTTATTATTTATCAAAAGTTTGCCGATATTGGTGGAATTTGTACATATAATGTTAAATTCGTTCCCAGTTACACAATTTTTTATTTTATTTGACAGATCATTTACATATTCTAATTTGACCCAATTTTTGGTTTTTTGTTCTTGTTGCGGTGGATAAAAATATTTTAATAGTTGTGTCTGTTTTTTCTTTTTTAGTAATTTATCTATTATTTTTGTGTTGTAGCCGTTATTCTTAGCTATTGTTTTTATGACTGATAGTTCTTTGAAATAATTTTCTTTATTTTGAGGGATATTAATTAGTCTATGGAGGTATGAATGAAAAGTACTAAGTTTGATCTGATTGGGGTGATTTGAATCTTCGGGAATGATGGTATCAGTGAAAGTTTCTTTTCTATATATCTTAAACTGTGTCTTTATAAATTTCCAAACAAAATAATTTTCTTATAAATTTTCGATTTTTTTTGTTAACATTTTCGATATTTTGGTCCGCAATTTTGATTTTAAGTATCGAATTTTTTAATTTTTCATCCTATATTTTAGATTTTTTTAACCTAAATAATTGATTTTTATACGCAGCTTTTTTTTTTGCCGATATTTTAAAGTTTTTTTTAGATTTTTAACTTGAATTATTATTTTTTACTTTTTGGTTACTTTTTGACAAAAATTAAATTTAACTTTTCTTCAAACATCGTTTTGTTTTTTTCAAGCCTGAGACCATTCTGAACACTATTTGTCAATAAAAAAAAAAATGTGGGACTTCCAGGAACCGAGTTTCTAGTCAGCAACTTATTTTGAGCTAAAGAGTTATTTTGTGGGTTGAAAATGGCAAATTATTTTTGTTTGTATTGATTTTTCAATTTTTTGGTTTGCATTTTTTATTTTTAGACCAGTATTTTTTTTATTTTTTAGGCCTATATTTTAGATCTTTGACCTGTATTTTTTATTTCTCCGTTTCAAATTTGAGTTGTTGCCCTAAATATTCTTTATTTTGGTTAAACTTTTTGATTTTTTTGTTGAAACGTTCAGATTTTTGGTCTGCATTTTTTAACCGCGAATTTTCAATAATTGTGTAAAGTTTCGATTTTTTGTGCTTATATTTTAGTTTTTTACCTTAACCACTGTTGCGCCCATGTTGCTTTGATTGGGTTATTGCATAATCCAATTTTTATTGAAAAAAATCCTTTTTCGTTGTTGTTACGATTTTCTACGAAATATTATTTTACTGTCATAAACTCAGTTATGTAAAACAATATGAAAAATATTCCATAGATGGCGCTGATGCGGTATTTTTTTTTTGCTTGTCGCCGCATGTGGCGACCTAGGCGTAAAGAGGTTAATTAAGAGCTAATTCTGCAAGTGATCAATTTTTTACAATTTTTCGAAAAATGAGTGCAATTTTCGTTCCCTCCAGTGTAGTTTTGAGTCAATTCATGTTGTTTTGAGTAGCAATATTGCAATTATTTTTACAAGTAATCAAAAATGCACTCTTTTCTGCGTAGTCTTAGTAATTTTGGAGCTAATTCTACAAGTGATTAATATTTTACAATTTTTCAAAACATTGAGTGCAAATTTCCTCCATTACAGAGTTTACTCCTTTGTTTTCTGCGGGAGTATGTCGTTGTTTTCGCAGGAAATCAAAAGTACACTGTTTTTGAATAATTGAAGTTTATTTGAAGCGAATCCTTGGGGTAATACATTTTTTTACAATTTTTCAAATCGTCGAGTGCAAATTTCCTTCGCCACAAAGCAAATTTTCAGTTTTTTTCTTTGTTTTCTGGGGATAATCACCCCGAGTGCTGAAAATGGCAATTTTGATACTTGAATTTTCAATCTTTTTGTTTTCATTTTTTATTATTAAGGCGGGATTTTCATATTTTGGTCTAAATTTTTGATCTTTTAGCCCAAATTTTCGATTTGCTTGTTAAAATTTTTGATTTTTTGGTCCGCAATTTTGATTTTTAGGATCGAATTTTTTGTCGATTTTAAGATTATTTTAACCTAAATAATTGATTTTTATACGCGACTTTTTTACATTTTTTTGTCGATATTTTGAAGTACAGTTTTTGATTTCTTCCCCTTAATTTTAGATTTTTGAACTTTAACAAATTTAAAACAAAATAATTTTCTGATTGAGGTTGGCAGCACTTACTTCGTGGTACATTGTCAATTAAATAAAACACACTTTTACTTAGTTAACATCACACTGTTTAAAATAATTTTCTTCTAAATTTTCGATTTTTTTTGTTAAAATTTTCGATATTTTGGTCCGCAATTTTGATTTTTAGGATCGAATTTTTGGTCAAAGTTTTTAATTTTGTATCCTCCATTTTAGATTTTTTTAACCTAAATTGTTGATTTTTATACGCAACTTTTTTTGCCGATATTTTAAAGTTTTTTTGATAGTTTTTGATTTCTTGCTCTTCATTTTAGATTTTCAACTTGAATTATTATTTTTTATAGGCGATTTTTTTTACATTTTGGTTACTTTTTACTGCCGTTTTCGAGTTTCTGGTCGGTAACATATTTTGAGCTAATGAGTAATTTTCGGGACTGAAAATGGCAAATTATTTTTGTTTTCCTTAATTTTTCAATTTTTGGTTTGCATTTATCATTTTTAGTCCTGCGTTTTTGTTTTTTTTGGCCTATATTTTAGATCTTTGACCTGTATTTTTCATTTCTTCGTTCCAAATTTTAGAGTTTTTTTGCCCTAAATATTTTTCATTTTGGTTAAACTTTTTATTTTTATTTTTGGTGAAATTTTCAGATTTTTGGTCTGCATTATTTTATACCTTAATTAAGAGCGTATTTTTTATTGGTCTATACTTTAGATTGTTAACGTGATTGATTTTTTTGTGCAAATTTTGATTTTTTGGCCGGTATTTAATTTGCATAATTAGTCATTTCCACCTTTCATCCAATAAATTGTAAAAGTGGCTAACCATCAACATGTTCCACGAGCCGCCACTGATCACTTCCCTTATCAGTGAAGACGAGCTCCCGAAACACGTAAAAAAACCCCAATGCCGAAGCGCGTATATTTTTCCAGACAAATGTAAAGCGATTTGAAGGGCTGATAATAAGCACCCTTTTCATAACAAAAACCGTATGTCTTAGATGGCGAAAAAATATGACTGCGTGATCAACGGGTGCGTCCGAGATTATTCAAAGGGGAACTTCTCCCCCTGACACTAAATATGTTATTTTTATGTCGGCGGCGGAAGCGCGCTTCATAAATATCGCCGTAATGAAACAAAAATTTATATGGAGATAGGGCGCCAAATCTGAACGATGGACTCGAAACTTAATACTTGCGATTGGCGCAGCGCCAATCTGGCTGAAATTATGAATATCTATTGTTAACTACGCGCCTATTTATAGGAATCATTCATTACTTCCCTCAGAAAATCCTCTCTTACTTTGTATTATTTTATATCCTCCACGCTCAAACTTAATCGAGTAATTAACTGCATTTCAAGTTAAGATAGTAAATGACACCTGCGCTTATTTTTTTACTGCTCCATGCCTGCAACATGCAATTAATTCCCGACAGTCCAGCACCGAATTACAGCCGTACAATAAAACAATTTTTGACCTCACTGCACGTGTATGTAATCAAAATTTACATTCCTTGGTCGTATTGTAATTCGCGTTTAATCACCGAATCAATAATTAGTAATTGTAATTATATACGAGCACGTTTATTTCGTTTTGTATTGAAAATCAAATTTTGTAATAACTAATCAAAAGTTTATGAAATGCTTAAATCATAGGGTTTGTATTATTTAAATGTTGAGTTTATATTGATATTAGTTCTCAACGTAATTTATATTGCAATCCAATTCCGGTGAAAAAAAAAGATGTCACTTTCTCCGATCTAATGGTATAATAGTTATTTGATCTATCTTTTTTTTATGGTTGACGGGAATTCGGGTTGAGGAAGTGCGGATGATTTGGAATTGGCGTAAGCATGTACTATTCGGCCACTAACGATAATTACGTTGAGATTTCATTTTTAATAATGAATGGACCCGCACGGCCACTTCTTCGTTCCGAAAAAGTGACCGCACGGATGGGATTCGAACCCACGACCACGAGGTCCATAAGCAGGAACGCTACCCACTAGGCCACCGCGTCCCCCGATTTATCATTTAGGTCCTTTTTGTGTGCCACCTTATATTTAGAGCACGGATGGTTATTACTTGTCGCTCGATGCAATATAGCAACTTAATAAAAAAATCGTTATATGTAATGTTCGAGTCATTTCGCGACATCATCGGATATGTTTTATTTTTATGTTATATTATTTAATATAGTTTATGAGTAATAAAAGCGAAGGAGCGTAATGAAAACGATATCCATCTGCGGGGCAAACAATATATGATTGCCCTAAATATTTATGTGTTAGATCAATCAATAATGAATTGTAGTGTGCAGCGGCAAATAATGGTGACAGCACCCATACATTGAATTATAAGTGCTATTTAGTGACATTGATGTAAACAGACGTGAGTGAGTGCGGTATCGAAATTTCAGGAACTGATAGTAACCCCGCGCCCTATTTTGGAAGTGCATAATAAATAATTCTGCTGTGGAGTTCTGCTTGAATCGTCCGGACGATTAATGCGATTAGATACATTTGTTTTCAAATACAAACTGTTTAAACTCTATCGCCGTGAAGTACTCAAAATGACTCTCGACTCACTCATGAGTTAAACATCTCTAGTGTGTACTGAGAAAACGTCAAACGCGAGGAAAATAGTTGTTTCAATTGGTCGGCCTTTGTTAAGCTTCGTACACACTTGCGCCGAAAGCAGCGCCGCGGTTTTTGAAGCTTCGTACACACTTGCGCCGAAAGCGGCGCCGCGGTTTTTCAACGTCGGATCAAAGAAATCGCGGGAATGCGCGTTGCGACGTTGCACTGATTTGACCGCCTGCAGATGCTTCCGTTGCGGTCTATGAAATAAATTCGCTTCGGAACTTCGCGCGAAAATGCGTAAGTGTGTACGATGCATACGACCTTATTTTCTTGATTTACAAACAGGTTAAATAATCATACATTCAGACTGTATTTTAAAAATTGATTTACATCAAATCTTTCAAATATGGCAGAAAGCCTTTGAAAAAAAAAAAAAAAAACTATTTGTATATATTATGTCTATATTAATATAAGCACAAATAAAGATCATTTATTAGTATATCTTTGATAAAATTTAGCATTTCTTTGTGGTAGAAATATGTTATTTTATCTCTTTGTACAACTCTGGATGCTACGGATGAAACGGGCATTGCGTAGGTCGGAACCGAACGTTAATTCAGTTAAATTGACAACCTGCTACATTCCTGGTGACCCCTTAAAACTCAATATTCTAAAATACAAAAGGCCGCACTTTATACTTTGCATACTAAACGAGGCTTATTAAATTTTTATAGCAACCTAATTAACCTTAATTAGTCGGAGCTTTGTCGATGTAATTATTAACGAAATAATTTCCCTGAATGTAGAAAATTGTTTTATATCAAGATATTTCAATATTAAACAAGTTCATTCGCTTAATTTGGCCGATGATGGATCATCTAGTTACATTTATTTATTATTTTATGGTTTATACATATATTAGCGTTTCACCAAATTACAACTGTTAACATAAAATATTCAGAACATAAATCGATCGGTGTACTAATAACATACTTCTCTCTGAGTGTACAATAAACAATTAAATTGCAATATTCATGAATAATGGACAGGTCATCAAAGTTTCATTCAATTGATTGATTTGTACCGATAGACCAATTTTTAGAATGTTGTTTTTCCATTCATATGTGGTACATAATATTTGCGGTCTTTTATTTTTAAGAAAAGCGATAAGAGTAATAATAATCGATTTATTAACGGAAAATCTCCTTTTACAAAATTACTTAAAACAAAAATAAAAACTTTGTGGGCAACAGCGATACGAGACTTGTTGAAAATAGTTCGTTCAAGTTGAGTAATTATTACTCATGAGTGAGCCAACTCTGAGAAGTGAGTCGCGTTGGCGATTTTTAATTTTTGACTTACTTTAGCTCATAAATTGGCTTTGAAATGATTTCGTGAAGAAACCACTGGTTCGATTCGCGGTTTTTATACATCACTGAAAAGATCCCTTCAAGACGCTTCAGAAAATGTACTTTCGCAAGGACAAATGTCGATTTGAAGACCGTGACGCGTCAGCAAAAAAAACTCGAAAATGAAAAAAATCGAAAAACTCAACTCTTTTAATAATCATCGAGTATGTAATACCTTTTTCTTCATCAGAAGAACGAGATAAATCGATTGGCGTTAAAAAATTTCATCTAGGAAATAATGCAAAAAATTTGGCAAGTCACCATGAAATTTTTTGAAAAAAGTCGATTTTTTCAGATTTAAACGGCCCTAGCGGCTAAACGAAGAATCCAAATCGAGCGCGGATTTCAAATCTGTGCTTAAAAAAGTTAAAAAAATTCATCTAGGAAAAAATGCAAAAAGTTTTTTCGATTTTTTCAGACTTTGAAGGGCCGCAGCGGCTAAACGAAGAATCCAAATAGAACGTGGATTTAAAATCTGTTCTTCTTGGGTGCAAGTTAGTCGAATTCAATTAAAATTGGCGATTTTTAATTTTTGCCGAAAAAGTGAAATTCGAAAACTTTTGCTCGAAAATTGGCTTTGAAATGATTTCCTAAAGAAAACACTGGTTCGATTCGGGGTTTCTATACATCACTGGAAAGATCCCTTCAAGACGTTTCAGAAAATGTACTTTTGCAAGAACAAATGTTAATTTGAAGCCCGTGATGCGTCAGCAAAGAAAATTCGAAAATGGGAAAAATCGTAAAAATCAACTCTTTTAATAATCATCGTAGACCCTTATGTAATACCTTTTTCTTCACCAGAAGAACGAGATAAATCAATTGGCGTCAAAAAATTTCATCTAAGAAAAAATGCAAAAAAATTGGCAAGTCACCATGAACATGTTTGATTATTTTTAAAAACTCAATTTTTTCAGACTTTGAACGGACCTAGCGGCTAAACGAAGAATCCAAATAGAATGCGGATTTCAAATCTGTGCTTCTTGGGTGCAAGTTAGTCGGATTTTTAAGTTTAGTGGCGATTTTTAATTTTTGTCGAAAACGTGAAATTCGAGAGAAGGGTCCCCCCTTCTAACTTTTGTTCAAAAATTGGCTTTGAAATGATTTCCTGAGGAAATCACTGTTTCGATTCTGGGTTTCTATACATCACTGGAAAGATCCCTTCAAGACGCTTCAGAAAATGTACTTTTGCAAGAACAAATGTTAATTTGAAGCCCGTGACGCGTCAGCAAAAAAAACTTGAAAATTGAAAAAATCGAAAAAAAACATTTTTTTACTAATAATCGTAGACCCTTATGTAATACCTTTTTTTTCATCAGAAGAACGAGCTAAATCGATTGGCGTTAAAAAATTTCATCTAGGAAAAAAAGCAAAAAATTTGGCAAGTCACCGTGAAAATTTTTGAAAAAGTCGATTATTTCAGACTTTGAACGGCCGTAGCGGCTAAACGAAGAATCCAAATCGAACGCGGATTTCAAATCTGTGCTTCGTGGGTGCAAGTTAGTCGGATTCAATTAAAATTGGCGATTTTTAATTTTTGTCCCCCCTTCTAACTTTTGCTCAAAAATTGTTTTTGAAATGATTTCCTGAAGAAACCACTGTTTCGATTCTGGGTTTCTATACATTACTGGAAAGATCTCCTCAAGATGCTTCAGAAAATATACTTTCGCAAGACCAAATGTTAATTTGAAGCCCGTGACGCGTCAGCAAAGAAAACTCGAAAATGGAAAAAATCGAAAAAATCAACTATTTTAATAATTAAATATAATAATTAATAATAGTCCTTTATGTAATACCTTTTTCTCTCCTCCGTGTGTGCTCACCTTGACGTGGTGGGGGGGCTTGCGTATCCAGATGATCCTAAGTGCTACACCAGCGGGAGCGTCAGCTCCCGGCAGGGCCACCCATGCTGGGAAGGACGTAGGTGATGGATCTGACTAAGCAGCACGCAACATGGGGCAGAAGGGGCTCCCAGCCGCAGTGAAGGCAACCCTTCTAGGGAAGGACACCCGAACAAACCAAATACTTCTATGAATGGACACCACCAATGTCAAGCTTACGGAGCAGGAGCTCGGAACTACAGTTCCGGTCGGAGACGGGTGTGCTCGGGCGGGCACCCACCGACCGTCATCCATCGACTGCCCAAAAACAACAACCCTGGTGGGCTCGCCTTCGGGTGGCCCACCACCAACACTCAGCCACCATATCGCGAGTGCACTGCACCAGTCCCCCCTGCTCAGGGCCGGCCAACTGGCTGTCCCTGACAAGGACACTGGGGCGGCGCCTCGCGTGAGGGTGAGGAAACAGCTCTGCGGGGCTGAAAAGAAAAGGAGGAAGAAGCTGAAGGGGGCTGGCAAGAAAGCCTCCACTGTGGAACGGGCCACCACGAGCTCCAAGGCAAGCCCCCAAAAAGGGCAGCCAGGGACGAGTGGCACAAGTCACAGCAGCTTCCCCCCCCAAACCAATACCAAAGGGGGCGACGGCAGCAGACCGATCCCCAAAAAGGGGCCTTCTACCAAACAAGGCCCTTTGCCGGGAAAGGTCAAGCAGACCGTCCCCCCCACAAAGAAGCGAAACCGGTCGGACGACTCTGGGAAGTCGCCTGGGCTCAACCCCAGGAAGAAACCCAGAGACGCAACCTCAAAGCCCAAGTCATACACGGAGGCCATCAACAGACACCTGCAGATGGCCATCGTCGACAAAAGCAACCTCCTAGGTAAACTAAAGGAGGAACAGGAGAAGCTGGTACGCGACTCCCTCATGAGGGCAATCCTGGGAGTGGACCCGGCCAGCACGGTCGCGCCACACTTCTCCAGGTGGTCCTACTTGGGGGAGATACTGCGTATCACCTGCGCGGACACCGATTCCTTGAGATGGCTCGAGGAAACGGTCAACGGACTTGGACCTCTCTGGGTGGGAGCCGAACTGGCAGTGGTGCAGGTTGACAGCCTGCCCAGGCTAGTAAAAGCTTCAGCCTGGCTGCCCAATGCACAGGACAAGGATGAAGCCTTGACCTGTCTGGGCGTCCAGAACAGAGAGGCCCAAACAGCCAAGTGGTGCATTTTCCACCACGAGAAAAAAGAAGATGGCATCCTGGTGGTGTTCGGGATACCACTTCAAGAAATCGAGCTGCTGAAGGGCAAGCACCCCCAAGGCAAATGCCAACTATGGTATGGCCTGGGGAAAGTGACCCTTCACCTGAAGCAGCCAGAGGAAAAGGAAGACACCCCGCAGACCGTTGAGGACCCTCCCATGGAGACCGCAGCAGTCCAGGATGCTTCCCAAAACTAGAACCCCAAGTCCGAGGCCAGACCAGGACGGACCGGGAAATACAGAAAGGTAAGTCTCTTTTTGCTTATTAGCAATTAAGTACTAACCACACAACCAAGAAATTGACTTAACCATTACAGGCAAACTCAATATCATACAAATTAACCTCCGACATTGCAAGATGGCTGTGGCGCACTTGTGCCAACATCTACACAACCACGAGGATAACATAGCCCTCATACAGGAACCCTGGCTAACAAGCGAAAGGGTTGCCGGTATGGGCACTCTAAAAGGTAAGGTGAATTATTTTCACTCCACTAAGCCAAGAACATGTATCTACACTCCTAAGAATGTGCAGTGCGTGTTCCTACCACAACTAAGCTCACCGGACCTTGCAGTGGTCAGTGTGGAGGGTGCTGAGGGCAGGACCCTGATCCTGGCATCAGCTTACCTTCCGTACGACAGTGAGGCCCCTCCTCCCACAAAGGAGATGGCGGCACTCATTAAACACTGTGAGGACGGCAAATTAGATCTGATAATAGGGTGCGACGCCAATGCCCACCACATAGTGTGGGGCAGCAGCGACACCAACCACAGAGGAGAATCTCTTCTAGAGTACCTCTCAACTACGACCCTAGAGATAGTGAACAGGGGCCGCGAACCCACCTTCGTGACCCCCACTAGACAAGAGGTCATAGACATCACCCTCGCAAATGCGAACACAGCAAAGCAGATAGAGAACTGGCGCGTCCACCAAGACGTGTCATTCTCGGATCATAGATGGATCTGCTTCAGTATAGGAGTTACGACCGTGGAACGAATCCTGGTTCGAAACCCAAGAAGAACGGATACGGAACTGTTCAACAACTGCCTATCCAAACATCTAGAAGAGGACGTCTTCAGGCAGGACCCTGTAAACAGCGAGGCGGTTGAGAGACTGTCTCTGAAATTACAGACCAGCCTTATAGACTCTTTCCACGAGGCCTGCCCCGCCAGGAAGGCAGGCACATCTGCCAAACCTCCCTGGTGGTGTCCAGAGCTCGACCAAAAAAGGTCAGACTCTCGCAAAGCCTTTAACAAAGCCAAGAACTCCCGACTTGAGGAGGACTGGGCCACATTCAAGAGAACCCAGAGGGACTTTAAAATGACCCTCAGGAGAAACCAAAGGGCCTCATGGCATAACTTCTGTGAGGGCATTAACTCCGTATCGGAAACAGCCCGCACCAGGAAAATACTATCTGGGTGCCGTAGTGCACAGCCAGGCATCTTCAAAAAGGAGGACGGCACCTATACTGCTGACCTCCGAGAATCCCTAAGTCTGCTTCTGAAGTCACACTTCCCTGACTCCAAAAGCGGTTCTGATGCAAACCATCAAAATGACCCAGAATATCTCCCCACAGCGGAGGACTGGAACATGAGCATGGAAATCGTCACAGAAAGCAAAATAGAATGGGCAATAAGATCATTCTCCCCTTTCAAATCGCCAGGACCGGACGGTGTGTATCCTGCCCTACTACAGTGGGGCTTGGAGCACTTACTGCCGCTACTGTGCAGACTGTTTCGGGCATGTATTGCAATGCAGTACGTACCGAGACTATGGAGGGAAGCCAGAGTGATTTTTATTCCCAAATCAGGCAAAACTGACTACACGGCAGTCAAATCGTTCAGACCAATCAGCCTCACGTCTTTTCTTCTGAAAACCCTAGAGAGGCTGTGCGACAACTACATCAGGGAGCAGTGCTGCTTGAACAGCAAACTGCACCCAAGCCAACACGCCTACAGGCCAGGCAAATCGACTGAGTCGGCCCTTCATCATGTGGTATGCAGGATTGAAGGATCGCTGGCTAACAAACAGTCAGCCCTAGGAGCCTTCATAGATATCGAGGGGGCTTTTGACAAAGTCTCCTACGCCAACATAGAACAGGGTCTAAACAAACACGCGGTCCCCACAACCATCATTGGATGGGTCGGGGCCATGCTAAGGAATAGAACTGTAACTGCCTCAATAGGTAAAGAAAGCCAAACAGTAGCTGCCACAAAAGGATGTCCACAGGGCGGGGTGCTATCCCCGCTTCTGTGGAACGTCGTTGCGGACGGCCTACTACGGCAACTGAACAACGCAGGATACCATGCTGTGGGTTACGCAGATGACGTGGTAATCCTACTTATCGGAAAACACGAGAGCATTCTGTCTAGCCTTATGCAGAATGCCCTCAAAATCATAGAGGATTGGTGCGAAAAAACGTCTCTCTCGGTTAACCCCAAGAAGACAGAGTTAGTACTATTCACAAGAAAAAGGAAGATCAACACAGGTAGACTTCCCAAACTTTTCAACAACCAGCTATGCTTGGCAGACGAGGCGAAATACCTCGGTATTATACTGGACTCCAAGCTTAACTGGAAGAACCACCTAGAACACAAGCTGAAAAAAGCATGTGTCATCTTCTGGCAGTGTAGGGGCGCGCTAGGACCAACCTGGGGCTTCAAACCAAAGGTGGCCCGGTGGCTCTACACTGCAATTGTCAGACCAGCTCTGACATACGGAGCGATAACCTGGTGGCCGAGAACAGACCAATCGGTAACCAGGAAGAAGCTAAACCATCTACAACGATTGGCGTGCCTGGCCATGACGGGCGCAATGCGCACAACACCCACGGCTGCAATCGAAACTCTACTGAACCTGACGCCCCTTCACATACATGTAAAGGAGGTGGCAGTAAGCACAGCCTTAAGACTAAAGGCAAATGGCACGTGGAGCCCGACAGCAAACGGTGTGAGACACGGGAAAATATTGAGAGAGGCGGGGTTAACCATGCCTGAACTCAAAGAATCCCTCGACAGTGTCCCACCGAGACACCTGTTTAAACGGCAATACGAAATAAAAGATCAGATTAATGACAAACCAGAAATCACCGTCTATACCGACGGGGCCAAGAACCATGAAGGCGCAGGGGCAGGCATCTATTGCCAGGAACCTGACCTCAGTCTTAGCATCCCCCTAGGTAGGAATGCGACGATCACTCAAACGGAACTTTTCGGGATACTTGAAGGTGCTCGGAAACTATCGGAACTGGCAGTCTCGAACAAATCCATTTTGTTCCTCACTGACAGCAAATCAAGCATAGCTGCGCTTTCGAGACCGAGGGTGGCCAGCAGTATAATATTGGAGTGCAAGCAAGCCTTAGACAAACTCGCCGCAACCAACAGAGTCACAATCTCCTGGATTAAGGGACATTCAAATAATGAAGGGAACGACCGGGCCGATAGGCTTGCCAAAAGGGCTGCCCTGAAAAGGGAAGGCTCTAAGGCTTTGCCACTGGCACCACTCACTGTCTCCCAAATACTTAAAGGAAACTCTCTTGAAGAACACAAAAAGGAATGGCTACAGACTGACAAATATGTGGTCGCCAAAAAATTCATCCACTCACCAATACCGAAGCTGAGCAGGAAATACATTGAATTACCAAGAAGTAGCTTGCGGTTGCTAGTCGGTACACTTACTGGGCACTGCAAACTAAAAAAGCACCTCCACAACATAGGGGTGGTAAAAGACCCCCTATGTCGGAAATGCGAGCAAGAAGAGGAGACACTAAGACACATCATGTGTGAATGCGAGTCACTCAAACAACTTAGGTGGTCCGTTTTCGGAGAGGAGTGGCCAGATTGGTCACAACTGGGCAACACTCCACACGGCCAACTACTTGACTTCACAAGAAGTTTAGGTTGGCTTGAGGAGTAGGGCCCAGGAGGCGGCACAAAGGACCAACGTATGGTCTAAGCGCTGCGACCATTTGGTCGCCCTCCACAAACCATCAATCAATCATCAATCAATACCTTTTTCTTCATCAGAAAACCAAGCTAAAAAAAAAAATGCAAAAAATTTGAAACCATGAAAATTTTTGAAAAAAGTCGATTTTTTCAGACTTTGAGCGGCCGTAGCGACTAAACGAAGAATCCAAATCGAACGCGGATTTCAAATCTTCTTTGGTGCTAGTTAGTCGGATTCAATTACAAATTGGCGATTTTTAATTTTTGTCGAAATCGTGAAATTCGATAGAGCAATTTTACATGTAAATGGCATTTAATATTTGCAAAACTGTTTGATAATTGTATAAATTACTACAAAATAACATTAACAATAACAGAATAGGAATGAAATTACATTTATGAAGTTCCGCAAATATTCAATTTACAACATGAAAATTATAAATTTTGAATTACAGCCACAAAACGTTTCCAACATTATATTAATACGAAATTGTGAGTTTCGCAATTATCAAACATAAGTGTTTAATTTTCTGGGCACACCTACGAGTGCGCAGATCCGCAAATAACAAACTCAAGGGCGATATTATTGAATAGAGCAATAATTTATTATTACTTATTGCATCGTGCTCGAAACTGTGGAAACTATTGATTCATCCTTTGTTATTATAAACTGATAATTAGTAATAATGGTTATTTCACTTCATAACAAGCTAACTTCTAGCGGAACACCTATCATTTACAAACGAACGTCGCGCACAAAAGTATTAATTATTTCGCTTTGCGGTTTTGCATTATGAATTCCAGCAGGCGTCCCTGAATTCTATAAAAGCAATTAAAAATAAATTACTGTTGCAAAATAACTATAAATTTTACTACCGCAGATGGCATATTCTAATTGTACAGATATTTTGTTTTCAAATTAATTGTGGGATATTACCTAATCAAGAATAATTGGAAATTATGCTTTAGCCCTTTACTTTTTTAAAGGAAGGATGTTTGATGGAATTGCGGGTTAAGGAGAGTGAATGACTATAAGGGAATTGGCGTAAGCGATTTGCTGTTCGGCCACTAACGTATATAAGTTTTTTGAAGATTTTATTTTTTAAATTGAATGGGATATACACTACACATCCATGGACCCGCACGGCCACTTCTTCGTTCTGAAAAAGTGACCGCACGGATGGGATTCGAACCCACGACCACGAGGCCCAGAAGCAGGAACGCTACTCACTAGGCCACCGCGGCCCTTTGTATCAAGATTTTTAAATGATCCGATGGGCTACTTACACTATTTTCAGTATTGCATGGATTATTTAATGTTTAACTTAAATACGCAACAGTTAATAATTCGTGTACCAACATTGGAAGATTTATCGCTGACCGATACGTTACGAGAATGGCTGAAACATGAAAATATTAATAGGCACAATTACGGCTTTCAATTATAAAACCGCGCGTGTTTGTGTGTTATGTCCGCCTTTTTTCATGTAGTTGTGCAAATGAGCCTTTCTGATTCTAGCACGCAAAATGAAAAGTAAAGCCAAAGTGTAATGAGCGCAAAATAAAAACGCATATTGCGAAACGTGTGACCGTATATTTTGAGGAACATAATAAATGAGGGAAAACCGTGGGTTGTAAAAACGGAATTGTACTTCCCTTTTATTAAACATTCGTATGCACCGGGAAGTACCGCAGTTAAAATATTTGTCCGGTTAATGCTGTTAGTGTTGGATGTAACAGTGGTTACGTTTTAATTAGCATCGATTTAATCATTCGCTAAATTTGGGTTGAATTCGTTTTTATATATCACGCGTAATAATTTCTCAACACGGATTACTAAATGCCAAAGAGGTGTATCCGCTACGACACCTCATTCACGCTTATTAGAATTACAAAAAGTTGACCCCTGTTTGTAGTGGAATTTAGGTGACTAATACTATTCGACATTAATTACTAATAATTTATTTCAAATGACCGTAAAATAAGGAGTATATGGAGATGCTAAACTAAGGCTCTCAGCAAACATTTATGAATGATAAGCACGGATAAAAATCTGATTATGTAACAATATAATATTTTGGAAACTTTCAATGGTAACTTTCTTTAAGTTTAACTCATTGTCATTGGTTTGAGCGATCCGATGACCAAAAAAATAGATGTTGATTATAATAAATTAACTTGAGACAACCTCACTTATTGCAGATTTAATAAATAAAAATAATAAAGACGAAAAATAGCCTGTTCGTGACTCTGGAACATTAAGTCTTACTAAGACTACAAACAAATAACTTATTGAAACCACTACTTCTCTGGCTAGTGCCACGCCGGATATTGTATGATACGAAAGAAATTTGAATGTTATTACTAGTCCTACTAGATAATAACATTGTGTTTATAATATTTCGATTTTATCGTATCAGATTGAATACATTGTTACATACGGTTAGCCACACGCCCACACCTATATTTATTTAAATGTTTAATTTGTTGGTGTTGGAATACTAATAATACGTCGATTTGTTTTTCATTCCAAATATGTAATATTAACTTTTATTAATGCCGTTGCGAGGTTTGAATAAAGTAATAAATGTACTTGTTATGAGTAACGTATAAGGAGCGGATGGAGCACAAAAAGTGTTTCCGATTCGAGTATTCGTGTCATTTAAGTGTGTTCATCTTTCTTCCATTTCCAACTTAAATGGCACAAGTCGGGAGCGCACAGGATGTAATTCCCCAAAGATTACTTACATCTGTTGGGAATAGTTTATTGGGATGTTTCGAATGCCCCATGTTTAAATTAAGACACGCGCTGTCAATTGCCACGCCAGTTATCAATTTAGAATTCGTTCGCTCGGTTGCCACTTTAGTGATCCGCGCCGGTGGAATTAATGATTTCATTATTTTTAGCCATTATTTCATTATGTTGTTAAAGGTGGTGGTTGTTTTTTTGTACGATCACATTTCCTCGGGAAATAACGGCAGCGCTATAAAGTGTTTAACACATGAAGGCGCCAGGATGATTGCACTGAGAAGCCTGGATGCATCATCATCATTAAGACTAGCTCTGGCTGCTCCATATAATAATTAGGCAGAGGTTTCAGATTCCACTACACGGATCGGCTTTGGCTTCGGTTTCCCATCCGACCGTACCACCTGCTCTTAGAATCCCGCAAAGGCCGCTCCCCACAAGCTACGGCCAGCTGTACATCCACGCGAGTTATTAAAAACGAAGGAAAAAATAAACAAGGAAAGGTGAAGGGACCAGAACGAAATATTGAAAGGTGCAATTGATTCGTGTTTACAAAAAACATGCTAATTTGTAGACGGACCACTCGTGAGCGTTGCAGCCGATCGAAACAAAATATTTTAATTAAGCATTTTCTCTCAGAGCGACTTTTTTTTCTAAAATTAAATTATTACTTGATTTGGTTATATTACTACTGAAATCAAATAGGAACTTCAAGATCTATCAGAGGACTAATTATACGGGATTTTTATCCCGGTTAAATTGGTTACATTTCACATATGTTGTAGCGTGCTAATCAAAAAATGTAATGGGCTCAAGGCATTTCTATGCACAATTTTCATTCAGTCAAAGACACAAAATTCAAGATGGATAATAACGATTTTCTCTGAAACTATCAGCGGCGGCTCGTGGATGTTCGACGAGGAGGCTATAGAAAAAACTATAATCAAAATAATTGCATCCTTTATAGGAGCAAATAGCGCAGCATGATCGGCATCTTCGTCTTAGCCTCCTCTACAAAGATCCACGAACCGCCGCTGGAAACTATCAATGATTATTATTTCCAATTTAAAAGACGAAGCTAAGGATGTGAAGAACGCTAAAGCTCAAATTCTGTTACTCGGTGATTTTGGTCCGGAAGGTGATAGAATTATTAGGGATCCTTATTATGATGACGACTCTAAAGGATTCGAGAAGTGCTACCAACAATTGCGGCACATTTCTGGATAAACACACTTAGAATGTTTTTCTAGAAAAAAAATTATTAACAAAAATGTTTCAGATAAAAGTGGTACGGTTTGGAAGGGGATACTGTAGTAACGTAGTGACCTTGGTTTGACTTTATGACATCTCCGTAAAGTCAGATGAAAGTCCAAGTGCTCGCTGTATTTCAAAAACTGATACAGGAATTAACATAAAACTTTGAACCTAAGTTTTATTTGATAATCTCAAGAACTGAACAGGAATTAACATGAAACTTTAAACATAAGCTTTTGGTAAAATGTTGTACACCAGAAATGGGTCTTCGCCTTAACCGCTGTTTGTTTTTTTTTATAATTTTTCAAATATGAAAAATATCCCAAAAACCTTTAAAGAAATATTAAAGGCAACAAAGAAATCATCTCTTATTTTTCTTACAAGGACAATGGTATTACAAGGTCAAACCAAGATATGGTGTAAGAGATAATATTAACCCATTATCCTTCATTATACTCAAGCAAGTACAACAAACATGGAGTTTAGAGATATTCAGTGGTAATATTAGTTACTTTAGAAAATCGAAAAGAAAAAGCTACGGGCTGGGTACCTATGGAGGCGCGTAGCAAAGGCAGACCAAGGAAGAAATAGAAGGATGACCTTCGCACAATGAAGATCAGACGGTGGAGGGAGGTTGTCGAGGAGAGAGCGACCTGGAGAAGGCTGGTCGAAACTTCTGCACCAGGGTTGTGGTACCACAGAAAGAAGATTAGATACTTTAGAGTAATTTTTCAAATTTGAAAAATATCATAAAAACCTTTAAAGAAATATTAAAGGCAACAAAAAAATCATCTCTTGTTTGAAATATTTTTCATAAAATTATTTTTCTTCTAAAGACAATGGTATTACAAGGTCAAACCAAGATATGGTATACGAGATAATATTAACCCATAATCTCCCATTATACTCAAGCAAGTACAACAAACATGGACTTTAGAGATATTCAGTGGCAATTTTATTTACTTTAGAAAATGGAAAAGAAAAAGCTACGGACTGGGTATCTATAGAGGCGCGTAGCAAAGGCAGACCAAGGAAGAAATAGA
Organism: Ocypus olens; assembly: GCA_910593695.2. Taxonomy (NCBI): domain Eukaryota; kingdom Metazoa; phylum Arthropoda; class Insecta; order Coleoptera; family Staphylinidae; genus Ocypus; species Ocypus olens. Next base: position 1,798,749 of record OU343057.1, on the reverse strand, counting down.
AGGATGATGTTATCGATGACCTTCGCACAATGAAGATCAGACGGTGGAGGAAGGTTGTCGAGGAGAGAGCGACCTGGAGGAGGCTGGTCGAAACTCCTGCACCAGGGTTGTAGTAGATGACCTTCGCACAATGAAGATCAGACGGTGGTAGGAGGTTGTTGAGGAAAGAGCGACCTGGGGGAGGCTGGTCGAAACTTCTGTACCAGGGTTGTAGTACCACAGATTAGTTACTTTAGAGAGTAATTCAGTGGCAATATTAGTTACTTTAAAAAATGGAAAAAAAGCTACGGACTGGGTACCTATGGAGGTGCGTAGCAAAGGCAGACCAAGGAAGAAATAGAAGGATGATGTTATCGATGACCTTCGCACAATGAAGATCAGACGGTGGAGGAAAGTTGTCAAGGAGAGAGCGACTGGAGGAGACTGGTTGAAACTCCTGCAGCAGGGTTGTAGTACCACAGAAAGAAGATTAGTTACTTTAGAGAATCTACTCGTAACAAAAAACGTTCTGGATTAATAATATAACAGTGATTGTATTTACTTTAACGATATTAAGTTTTAGAAGATATATGAGAATTTGATTTTTTTTAACACAATACATCGTGGGTAGTAATGGATCACTGATGAAGTTACCAGAAGGGTCAACAGATCAACTTACATCAATGGATGTGGGAGCACCCATTATTTCTGTTCCATAGGATCAGATAGAAGAACTTAGCGTTCAGGGGCGAATTAAAGAAATAATCAATTTACTGTAATATTTGCAATTATATATGTATTACAGCTCTAATAACAAAATTAAATATACTCATGAAGAGAGGAATGTCGTTTAAAATATAAATTGCAGAGGGCGAGTACCCATGCAACTGAAGTTATTTTTTTGGCTTTGTGAAATATAAAGTATAAGCTACTACACCAATCAGAGGCCTGCACGGGGCGGGCTTTGGCCGGGCCGCGCCGTAATTTTCAAACTCCGGGCCGGGCTTTCTGATGGAAAATTTAACCCGGGCCGGGCTTGGATAAATTTAATTTTATTAAAGTTTGGAAAGTAACAACCAAGTGTAGTGAAAAATAAATTGGGTTATTTTTATTAACATGCATTTAATGTATTTTAAGGACTGTAAGGAGTATATGGGTCCAGTAATTTTATTTATTTAATTCAAAATTTTTCGGGGCCGGGCCGGGCCGGGCCAACCTTTGAATATTCAGCCGGGCCGGGCCGGGCCCGCAACACATTTTCGTTTCATCGGGTCGGGCCGGGTTTTAAAAAACCCGCTTCTGCAGGGCTCTGACACCAATAACACGTGATGACTTGAAAGATAGCGATTAAAGATATTAATTCGGATCAGTACCTATGCAAAAAACCCCAGTGAGAATAATTGTAAAGAAGAATTTTCTAGTATTAGTTTCAAATGTGAATTATTATAATTTATACTCTCTTAAAATTCTAAATTGAAATTTATTATTATGGAATAAAATTAATTAAATTTCGGATATTTTGCATATATAGGAAATAATTGAATAATTAATTATATTGTGCATCAGGGGTTTGGAATTTTTGAAGTTTCAATTAATTTTTATTTATTTACTGGAGAATTCAATTTACATCAATATACCACCCGTACACCCGAAATTTGACAAAAAAAATACTTCCAAATTTTTTTTTGAGCTCTATATGTTATGAAATATGAACTGCCTCCTCTCCCCCCATAGGGCGGGGATGAGGGGAAATATGAAATCTTAAATAGGAAGCCCTATTTTTTATTGCAGATTTAGATTCCACGCTTAAAAATATTAGGTTTTAATTTGAAACAGTTTCTTTGATTAGCGACAGATGGCGCTATAATCGGCAATAATTGTAAAAATGAAATTTCTCGCACCAAATAACCCAGATAGTAGTTGAAATTAATAAATTTTGTCAAAAATTCGTTCGTGATAGATGGCGCTGTAATCACGGAAAAAGTTATTTTTTTTTATCTTCAGGATTTTTTTCTCTCTTAATGTAGTGGCATTAAATACTTGTTGTTGCAAATATTTATACATCACCACAATAGAAAAGGATAGAATGGAATTGAAAATTAAATTCGTTTTTATTCGTTTCTACGAATTATTTTTTACGGAGACGACACAAAATTTTACGAATGACTTCAATCCCAATTTTCCCAATTTTCAAAATGGGTAACTCCAGTGAAGAAGACCTATTTTGAGCAAAATTTTTGAGTCAATTCTAAAAAAAATCAAATCAAGCCTAATCTCGGTGTCTTGAGTAGCAGGGAAGTTGCGTGCGATTTTTGTTTCTTTTAATTTTGTAGGACATGACAAGTGGGATTTGCGGTTGGATTCTTTTTGCTAATTTGGCCATCTCTCATCTCTTCAAATGCATAAGTTTCCCATGTCGTCCATTAATTGCTCATCAATAATTCGACAAAGTTAAATAAATTTGAGACAGATGCATTAAATAAATGGAATAAAGACGAAAAACTCACGAGTCACGAGCCAAAGTTATCAATTAACGATTATTGGATTTATAAGCAAAACAAAGAAGTGGACAAGCAACAGGGACAGACAACTAATAAAGGCAGAGTGTAGAATCAGGAGAGGTGATTGGAAGCCAATCAGCCTTCTCTGAACTGCAAGAAAAATAATGACAAGAACTGCGCTTGAACGGCTAAGAAAGGAAATCGAGTAATGATAATTAATATAGGGGAAGCAGTTACATAATAATTCTTCCATAGCTGCGCGAAAATAGAAAATAAATAATTTCTAAGCTATATATTATTATAATTTGCTAAGTGGAACTAAAAAACTGATCATACTTTATCAAAACACTCATAAACATTTACAAGAAAAAATCTTTATATACGTATGTAGAGACATAAAATGTTTACGACATGATTTACTATCAAAAACTGCATATGTCTCTTAGGTTTAATACTATTACTTTTGCAACTACGTACGTATATATAGGTATATTCACCGTTCGTGTTAGTTTATTAATTTTAATTTGGTGTCCGTATTAGCAGTTATAAAACATTAATGTGACCACTAGAACAATTTCTCGAAGTAATTACTTCATACGGCGACGTCTCAAGCCAACAACAGACCGTTCCCCGTTTAAAACTAGCAAGCACTTAATTTACACCAATAAAACATCAAACCGGCGATTTAGGGCCGGTTTTACAGTCTACTTTATACCAGTATTTATACCGCAATGTAACCTATTTATATTTGAATCCAGACTAATTCTGAACGGTTTTTTTTTCATTATATGCAAGATATATTTGCAACGAAAATATAAGCATAACTATAAAAAATCGCTTAAACCAATTCCCTAATATTATTTACTCTCCTTCATCTGAAATCCCATTAAAGATTCTTCCTTAAAAAAAACTATGTAAAGTGACAGAAAATCATAAATCATGTAGAAGAAAATGGAAAACTAAGTTCTAGATGTGATTGTTTAAAATTAATACTTTTAAAGATTTAAAATTTGGCTGGGCAGAAAGACCCACGGTCGATATCCCTTAATCAAGTTCCTAAATCTATTGTAGGTAGAATAATTTATTTGTAAAATACTTGATAAATAAAGATTTTTTTAGTAGGTGACCGTATGCAATATTAACGCTGACAAAATCATGAATGTAGACGCAATAATTAATATGCGAGTTATCCCAGCATAATATGCAATATGGAACATGTTTTCGAAATGAATCAGTGATGCCAGAGAGGAAATTGATCCAGCCCCTAATCTTTGCCATATTTTAATATTGGCAGTTCTCTTTCATCACGACTTAATCCAGCTAATACTGAGAGCTCACGAGTCCCAGAGTCGCAGCCATCCCTCCAAATATTGCATTTTTATGGGGTTGAATCGGACATCCGAAAAAATGAGTTATTCACCCACCCTTCAGTGCAATATTCTCATATTGTGCATTTTTTTGTTGGTTGTGCAAATATTGATTTTTACACTCAATACGGGGCCGAACGGTGCCACAGGGGACGTTCTCTACAAAGAGAGGGGCCACATATGTGAAAAAAGGAGTTAACACTGTATACATTTTGATGCGGCGTATTATAACCCACCCTTATTTTTGAAATTGAAATTAAGACAGGAAAAAAGAGCCAATAAGCAGTTAGGACCGGAGTCGTTTAATGGATTTTGCGAGATCCGGGGCCAAGTAGTTCCAACGAACCTTTGTTGTAATATAATGGAGACACGTTTAAATAGCCACAATGGTTATTATTTTTTCGTACCAAAAAAATATAGTATTGCAATACTTGCTTCCTCTATTAGAGTAAGTCGTGCATTAAGTCTCATAGAGCCGAGTTTTCATAAAAAAACTTTTTCGCCAGTTACTTTGGTCTAGGAAGTTAAATCGTTCTTTCTTCAAAAAAGGAGGGGGGGGGGATATTGTATAAGTGGTTCTACTATTAACATGTTCCACGAGCCATCACTGATTATTATACAATATCCTGTGTAAGGCAACTTATAACAATTTTATGAAATTATTAACTTTACGTTTATAAGAAGACTCGTTAGTATCTGTGCTGGTGCAAACTTATCTAGGACACTTTCACTTTTTGCTGATTATTCATGATCTCCGCGTGGTAAAAGTGCGAAAAATTCATATTCATAAACTGTCTTATTTATCTGCTTTCGTTATTAATTAATGTCGCTGTGAATAAGATCGTTTAATTGGGCCCGTTCGAGCGTTGTACCTCACCTGTACGTACCTATGTAAATCAGGTGATTACCTCTGGTATTTCTGTAATTTAAGTATAAACTCATTATCCGCCATCATGTTTTTAATGCAAATGTTCGAGGTATTAAATAATTATGTTAATACGCTGCGATTGAGGAAATTCAATTTGTACATTCGCGCATTTACCTTACAGATTTTTTTATTAGATATGGAAGCTTTAACAATGCATTTTATTTATCGGATTTAATGAATATGAAGAATATTAATAAACAAAATATGGATCGCTTTTAAATATAGCAGAGGAAGTGAACATAAATTTGTGTTTTTTTTTTTTTAAGTGACCACCCGGTTGGGATTCGAACCCACGACCACGAGGCCCGTGAGCACTAGGCCACCGCGGTCCCAAATCATAAATTTAAAATATACGAAAAATGAATAAATTAGAGCGTGTTAAGCGTATACAAACAAATTGTTTTCTTGGAAAAGTATTAAAATAATGACAGTGATGTGAGGTAAGTATTTATTTATATAAATCTATACAGGGTGGAAACTTTAACTGCAACAAATTCGGTATTTATGAAATAAAAAGTTCCAGAAAAACATCCTAGGACACGTCGATTTTTGTTTTTTATTGCGCACTTTTTGGCGTCTTTAAAAATAGTATGACTTCACTAGTCTTTTACATTTTTTTTTATTTTACGATATTTGTAGCCCTTTTTATTCTCTTTACGACTGTGTAAAAATATTTTGTCTTTTTGTTTTTTTATTTAATTTCGAATGAGATTATTTGAAAATTTTGGGATGGAGTGTTTGCAAATTTCCATGTATATTTAATCCTGAATGTTTTTTTTAATAAATTTATAAAATTTCAAGTCGATGGCAACTGTTTTTATATTTTTTTCAAGACTTGGAAATTTTTGTATGTTCCGACAATTTCACCAAAAGTGAAAAAATGCAAGAAAAATTCCATAAAAAATCATCCTCAATGGCCGAAGCATCGCTAATTCAAAATCAATTTGGTTTTTGTAAATGCAACAATTTTCAATAGAGATATGGATTTTTGAAAAGTTTTGTTTTAATTTCTTGAGCACCTGAACAAAAACATCGCAGAAAAAAATATAAAACATGCAGACAAAATTCCATAAAAAATAATCGTTAATGGCTGAAGTATTGCTTATCTAAATTCAATTTGGTTTTTGTAAATTCAACAATTTTCAATAGAGATATGAATTTTTTAAGATTTTCGTTTTAATTTTTTGACAACTTTAACAAAAACATCGCAGAAAAAATATAAAAAACGCAGGAAAAATTCCATAAAAAAATATCCTCAATGGCCGAACTATCGCTTATTCAAAATCAATTTGGTTTTTGTAAATTCAACAATTTTCAATGGAGATATGGATTTTTGAAAATGTTCATTTTAATTTCTTGAGCACCTGAACACAAACATAGCAGAAAAAAATATAAAACATGCAGACAAAATTCCATAAAAAATGATTCTTAATGGCTGAAGTATTGCTTATCTAAATTCAATTTGGTTTTTGTAAATTCAACAATTTTCAATAGAGATATGGATTTTTGAAAATTTTTGTTTTAATTTTTTGAGCACTCGAACAAAAACATCGCAGAAAAAAATATAAAAAATGCAGGAAAAATTCTATAAAAAATCATCCTCAATGGCCGAATCATCGCTAATTCAAAATCAATTTGGTTTTTGTAAATGCAACAATTTTCAATAGAGATATGGATTTTTGAAAAGTTTTGTTTTAATTTCTTGAGCACCTGAACAAAAACATCGCAGAAAAAAATATAAAACATGGAGACAAAATTCCATAAAAAATAATCCTTAATGGTTGAAGTATTGCTTATCTAAATTCAATTTGGTTTTTGTAAAAAAACAATTTTCAATAGAGATATGAATTTTTGAAGATTTTCGTTTTAATATTTTGACCACTTTAACAAAAACATCGCAGAGAAAATATAAAAAACGCAGGAAAAATTCCATAAAAAAAATATCCTCAATGGCCGAACCATCGCTTATTCAAAATCAATTTGGTTTTTGTAAATTCAACAATTTTCAATGGAGATATGGATTTTTGAAAATGTTCATTTTAATTTCTTGAGCACCTGAACACAAACATCCCAGAAAAAAATATAAAACATGCAGGCAAAATTCAATAAAAAATGATCCTTAATAGCTGAAGTATTGCTTATTTTAAATCAATTTGTTTTTGAAAATTCAACAATTTTCTATAGAGATATGGATTTTAAAAAAAAATTATTTTAATTTTTTGAGCACCTGAACAAAAACATCACAGAGAAAAATATTAAAAATGCAGGAAAAATTCCATCAAAAATCATCCTCAATGGCCGAAGCATCGCTAATTCAAAATCAATTTGGTTTTTGTAAATGCAACAATTTTCAATATAGATATGGATTTTAGAAAATTTTTGTTTAAATTACATGATCTGTTAATGTTGTTGTTATTATTTTTGAAAAAATCTGATTTACAATTTATAACCTCTTTTTCTAAAATAATAACAACAACATTAACAGATCATGGCTAACTTGATTAGTTTGGGAGTTACCGGGCGTTATTCAATTTTGGACTATTTTAAAACACGTCCAGATATGCAAAAAACGATTAAATAGTTATTTATGTGATCTTCTTTGCAGAATTCAGTGGCGTGCTTATTTTTTTATTTCGATTTGTAATTTAAGAGTTATGACACAAAGTTACACTGTTTTAAATAGAACACCCTGTATATTTTTATATCATTGAATAGAACTTTAAATCAGCTTTACATTGATATAACATGGTTAATAAAAACCCATTTAAATTAATGTGAATTTGGACCACCCTGTACAATACAACACAACATACAAATAATATAAATTATTCATTTATACAACACCAGTATTCAAGCCATTCACGTTATTGTAATGATATTTACGATGTCAATTATATTGACCATATTGTAAATTAAAACAAAAAAATGGATTCAGTCCAGCGGCTCGTGGATTTCCGTAGGGGAGGCAAAGACAAAGATGCCGCTCACGCTGCACTACTTACTCTAGTAGAGGAAGCAAATATTCCGTTGCCTTACAGCCGAACACCCACGAGCCGCCGCTGGTTGAGTCTGTATTTTTATAATTGCCAAATGTATGTGTGCATATATGTGTTTAAATTATGTCATAATTACTGTGTATATTGTACATTGCAAATTAGAACACCCTGTATAAATTGTTGTTATATGTGTAGTATTTCGCTTGTTCAGATTATTGTTACTTGTTTAATTTTGCGATTAATTTATTACTCGTGTTGTCTGCGTGTCGCGTGTGTGCACATCACTTCTTCATATGATTGTAAACGTGATTACTAACCAATTATCATTACGCATTGTGTACGAATTAAAAGTACTAACCTTTTGCGAATGTGCGGGCGCATTTCGGGTCCTCGCATTTGGCCATTTTCACTCCCGGTCGACGAACTCATCCGATTTGCGATTCCTTCACTTTACAATGTATTACCGGTGGCAATTTTGACACAGCACTCTTCTTCCGTATTTGCACTATATGTTCAGTTAATACACTCACGATTATATCAAAAAAAATACGCGAAATTCACTCGAAATAGTGGAGGCCTCCGCTGTTGCGTTTGCGGAGGGACAGCCGATAAGCACGATTTCTTCGCCGTGTCTTTCTTTCTCTCTTTCAACCGCGCCAATGGGATATTCGCGCTCTCTCGAAAGTAAACAATTGCACGTGTGCATCTAGTCGGCGGACGGCGTCTCGCTTTCCATCAAAACATTTGTTTACTTCTTGGTTTAATTGTAATGCAGGGGTAATAATTATTGTAACTATATAAAGTGATTAACAGTGCAAGTGATGGACGCAGAATTCACGGTTGGAAGCTACATTTGGAAGTGTTAAGGTTAGTGGTGTTTCACAATAATTCTCTTATGATTGAACATTGTTTCCATGTTTGTGCCGCACCAATCGATATTATTGTATGATTAATGGTTACTTTTCACACATAGGAAATAAATAGTATTAGTACTATTATTAAAAATTGATGTCGGCGCTATATCTGGAATTAGTTTATGGGATTAATTAATTTTAAAAATGTACGACTGTTTAGTTCTTGCCTACTCGTTTATTGTAAATTCTTTCGTTTTTTCTACAATTATTGTTTATACAGGGTGTTGAATTTTAACGTGGGCCATAGGGATTTACATTTAATTTGTTTTAAAAAACGAAGAGGTATCGAAAAAAACGTATTCTATAGAAATTGTTCATTTTGGCATTTTCTGCAATATACAGGGTGTTGAATTATAAGGATTTGCATGTAAAATTTGAAATGTGTTAATTATTTGACAGTATCGGTCTTCTTACATTATTTTTAAAGCTTACTAAATTGATTGATTTGGTACTTAAAAAAAATATAAAAAATAATTAAGTCAAATAATTAGGGAAAAATTTAAACGTCACTTTGAGAAGATTGTATTTCAATTAATCTGCACTGATGAGACAAATAGTCTGAATTTGGAATTTTTCCTGTATGTTTTATATTTTTTTCTGCGATGTTTGTGTTCAGGTGCTCAAGAAATTAAAATGAACAATTTTAAAAATCCATATCTCCATTGAAAATTGTTGAATTTACAAAAACCAAATTGATTTTGAATAAGCGATAGTTCGGGCGTTAAGGATATTTTTTATGGAGTTTTTCCTGCGTTTTTATATTTTTTCTGCGATGTTTTGTTAAAGTGGTCAAAAAATTAAAACGAAAATCTTCAAAAATTCATATCTCTATTGAAAATTGTTGAATTTACAAAAACCAAATTGAATTTAGATAAGCAATACTTCAGCCATTAAGGATTATTTTTTATGGAATTTTGTCTGCCTGTTTTATATTTTTTTCTGCGATGTTTTTGTTCAGGTGGTCAAGAAATTAAAACAAAACTTTTCAAAACTCCATAGTTCTATTGAAAATTGTTGCATTTACAAAAACCAAATTGATTTTGAATTAGCGATGCTTCGGTCATTGAGGATGATTTTTTATGGAATTTTTCCTGCATTTTTTATATATTTTTTGCGATGTTTTTGTTCAGGTGCTCAAAAAATTAAAATTAAAATTTTCAAAAATCCATATTTCTATTGAAAATTGTTGAATTTTCAAAAAAACAAATTGATTTAAAATAAGCAATACTTCAGCTATTAAGGATCATTTTTATGGAATTTTCCCTGCATGTTTTATGTGTTTTTTTCTGCGATGTTTGTGTTCAGGTGATCAAGAAATTAAAATGAACATTTTTAAAAATCCATATCTCAATTGAAAATTGTTGAATTTACAAAAACCACATTGATTTTGAATAAGCGATAGTTCGGCCATTGAGAATATTTTTTTATGGAATTTTTCCTGCGTTTTTTATATTTTTTTTGCGATATTTTTGTTAACGTGGTCAAAAAATTAAAACGAAAATCTTCAAAAATTCATATCTCTATTGAAAATTGTTGAATTTACAAAAACCAAATTGAATTTAGATAAGCAATACTTCAGCCATTAACGATTATTTTTTATGGAATTTTGTCTGCATGTTTTATATTTTTTCTGCGATGTTTTTGTTCAGGTGCTCAAGAAATTAAAACAAAACTTTTCAAAAATCCATATCTCTATTGAAAATTGTTGCATTTACAAAAACCAAATTGATTTTGAATAAGCGATAGTTCGGTCATTAAGGATATTTTTTATGGAATTTTTCCTGCGTTTTTTATATTTTTTTTTGCGATGTTTTGTTAAAGTGGTCAAAAAATTAAAACGAAAATCTTCAAAAATTCATATCTCTATTGAAAACTGTTGAATTTACAAAAACCAAATTGAATTTAGATAAGCAATACTTCAGCTATTAAGGATTATTTTTTATGGAATTTTGTCTACATGTTTTATATTTTTTTCTGCGATGTTTTTGTTCAGGTGCTCAAAAAATTAAAATACAAATTTTCAAAAATCCATATCTATTGAAAATTGTTGAATTTTCAAAAAACAAATTAATTTTAAATAAGCAATACTTCAGCCATTGTGGGTCATTTTTATGGACTGTTGCCTGCATGTTTTATATTTTCTTCTGCGATGTTTTTGTTCAAGTGCTCAAAAAATTAAAACGAAAATTTTCAAAAATCCATATCTCTATTGCAAATTGTTGAATTTACAAAAACCAAATTGATTTTGAATAAGCGATAGTTAGGCCATTGAGGATATTTTTTTATGGAATTTTTCCAGCGTTTTTTGTATTTTTTTCTGCGATGTTTTTGTTAAAGTGGACAAAAAATTAAAACGAAAATCTTCAAAAATTCATATCTCTATTGAAAATTGTTGAGTTTACAAAAACCAAATTGAATTTAGATAAACAATACTTCAGCCATTAAGAATAATTTTTTATGGAATTTTATCTGCATGTTTTATATTTTTTTCTGCGATGTTTTTGTTAAAGTGCCCAAAAAATTAATACAAAAATTTTCAAAAATCCATTTCTCTTTTAAAAATTGTTGCATTCACAAAAACCAAATTGATTTTGAATTACCAATACTTCGGCCATTAAGGATGATTTTTAATGGAATTTTTCCTGCATTTTTTATATTTTTTTCTGTGATGTTTTTGTTCAGGTGCTCAAAAAATTAAAATTAAAATTTTTAAAGGGGGCGCTCCGTGGCGGAGTGGATTAGCACCTGCTTTCGGTGCGAAGCGCTGTGGGTTCGAGCCCCACGCCGGGCGGTTAAATTTTATTTACGAAAATTTGCCATTCGGATCCATGGATGTTAGTGTTTGTCCTATTTCATTATAAATATGAAATTTAACAAATAGTAAAAATCGGTCGTGGCAGAATAGCCAAGTAGCTTACGCCAATTTCCCCAATATCATTCACTCTCCTTAACCCGCGTTTCCATCAAACATCCTTCCTTTAAAAAAAAAAAAAAAAAAAAATTTCAAAAATCCATATCTCTATTGAAAATTGTTGCATGTACAAAAACCAAATTGATTTTGAATTAGCGATGATGGATTGGTCTGAACATTTTTATCTGAGGATAAGGAGTTTTAGAAATAAGGTATTTAATTTAATCAAACATTAAGGAATGAAGATAAAAAAAAATACAAATTATATTTAGATAACATGAGCAGAGTCATGAATATTAAAAATTGTAATATTTCATCGCTACTGAATTTTTATGTTTCAATCATAACACACTCGGATTATTTTCTTATTACAGAAACGTATATTAAGGCGCACCCTGTCCACGTCAATTATAATAAAAAGTAGGTATTACTGCCAAGAATTATTTACTCGTTGGTTAATTGCTTTTTATGTTGTGTATTTAATGGGGGCAATCTTATTCTGAAGGGAGTAATTTAAGATTCGTTCAAATTCAAGCAATAATCTCGTTGCATGACATTGCTCAATTAATTTTCTTCGTCGTAATAATGTCAAATCGATTATAGAATGCGAGGAAATTGACGATTTCGTCCTCGTAAGTGAGTAATATAATGTAACTAGGAAACTTTATTTACTTTATTTGTGGTTAATTACATTTCGTAATATTGTACTATTCTGAAAACTATAAATTTAAATTCGCATTTTCTTACGGCAGGAAAAAATTTGAACTACTGTTTTATCACTTAACTAATAATAATAATAAAGGTTAAGATAAATCTAACAAAAATAATAGAGTTTTGTAAGGACTGTGTACTTCCAGTTAACAATTATTTTATTCACTGTACTGGTTTCGGTTATATGACATAACCATCATCAGCAGTAAAACGTCAGAAAAAAAATTGAAAGCATTGTTGGTTGATTGATTGATGGCTAAGGCGTTAACTTGAGAGTTTCTTTGTTAATATCACACTTTATTTTTTAGTGACTCGAGTTTCGATCAGAAGCTGATCATTCAAAACTCGAGCCACTAAAAACTAAAGTGTGATATTAACAAAGAAACTGTTTTATTTAAAGGTATTGTTGGTTGGTTTTTATGTTAAAACTATTAGCGGATTTAGTGATTAGAATTTTTAATTGTCGAAGCATGAGGTGACTGGAAGAATAAATAAATAGCAATTTTTACGTTCAAACACGTCAACCGATTCAGATGATGGACGCATAAACAGTTTGTGATAAATGTAAATTAACAATAGCCCGCACTTTCTACACAGTTCCCAGCAGTAAACATTCCTAAAATACTTTCGGTTGTAGCCTGTAAACAGCTCCTCAGGAAGTAATAATTTGCAATGTCTGGAAAGAAGGAAGCTTTCGAGGCTAAAAGCACTACAGCCAGGTGAGAATTTTTCTCCGCTTCCTTACCGCTAAAACAAATCCAGAGCATTCAAGTATAATGTTAAAACGAATATTGTTATTATACGGCGTCATCGCGAAATCAATTATAAAGTTTGAAATTGTGTAGGTGTATTAAATAATGAAATTTAAAGGGGAGCACCGCTTCTACGGAATGAATATTTATGCGGTTCTTAATCAATGAAGGCAATTGTATGCTCGGTTATTATTTATAGTAAGCGTTTGTTTAATTAACGGAATCATGACGATCCATCATAGGGTGAAATGAGACGTGTTCGTCACCCTCGGTTCGAATTAGGAATGACGTCTCGCCAGATGCCGCAAATGTTTCACCGAATTATCCATATTATATTATTAAAAGGCTTGCCTGCAAACCTCTCCAACTAGAAAAAGTATTAAAAAAATATGTGACAATCTGGGAGTTCTAACGGCTGTCAACATTTAGGAATGTATATATAAAAAGTGCTTTCTAGAATCTTGAATTATTGATAATCGCACATACTTTGTGTATTAGTTATTTATATTATCATGAAATGTTTTTCATTTTCCTATAAAATCTTCCACTTTTGAAAAGTTCTTAATCAATATAAATATATATTTTTTTGCGAATCACGTACAGGTTAATTTTTCGTCTTTATTATATTTATTTAATGCATCTGCAACAAGTGAGCTTGTCTCAAATTTATTTAATCTAAATATTTTGAGTTGCCTAAATACTGCTAAAATTTTATTGAGTACTGTGTTTCCATTATTTCGTTCAGACCCCTTAAAATACATTTTTTGTTGCAAACGCTTCGGACGTAATTCCATATTTAAATTTCTAAAGTGGATCAAATATTTATTTAGAATTTCTCATCAAGGATTTCAAGTTCGAGACGGGAGAAATGCCGAGTAAATTATAACGATTATTTTTTTTTTCAAAAATAGTAATTTAAAATAGATATTAAAACGGCATTTTCCGATTATACACCCCGAGATATATGTTGTGCCATTTATATTATTTTTGACAAAATCGCTAATGAAAGGCTGTCATTTATAAAAGTGTCTCAATAAATGTATTGTCTCTCTCGCTAATAAAGAAGAAGTGGAAAACTGTGGTGGTTGACGATAATTTTACAGAAGAGCGATAATACTCCCAAATAGTAAAAGAGTTTAGAGTCTGAACTAGTTTTTCAAGCTAAAGCTACTTTTAGGTAAATTGATTTTCCGGGGAAAAATTTTTAACGTTCAAAAACGACAATAATTCAAATATTCATATCTCGGTTAATAACCGGGCGATTTTAAAAATTCAAAGTTTGTTTTACGTGCACCGCAATGACAATCCTTCGTTGGATTCGTGTTTTAAAAAGGAATAGAAAAATTCATTTTAAAACGATCGAAAAATTTTACCGGCAAAAAAAATAAAAGTTTAATGAATTTTTCAAATTAGAAGGAGGGGTCGGGTCAAGAAATTTTATTTGGATTTTCTGTTGGACGTGAGAAGGGCTTTCCGGTGGTGTAATCAGATGTCCGATTGGACAAAAAAATGTTGTACCCCGCTGCTCAATTTCGCTTGCCCCTTCCGTATACAACGTCATATCTCGAAAACTAAAAATCGAATCGAAAAACTTTATGGGGATCTTTGATACGGATTCAATCGACGACTGATTTGCCGTCGTCAGATTTTTAATTAAAAAAAAAAATCGCAAAATTCTTCGAAAAAATCTTCAAGGGTTGGAGATAAAATATAAAGGGGCCTTTATAAAACTCTATGAAAATTAAAGTCGCTACTGTAAAGGGGTCGCGGAGATAAAATATAGAGGGGTCTTTGTTCTATAAAACTCTACGAAAATTAAAGTCGCTACTGTAAAGGGGTCGCGGCCCTGCTTATCGAAGCACGAAAAAAGCGACCTCTGCAGAGAAATGGTTGCAGCTCGCGAACGGAGACGAGCACTTCCAACACAGAAGTGGCCGTTGTGCCCCCATGTATTTGGGATTTTTTGAGCCGTATCCGAACGTTCCAACTGCAAAACCCAAAAAGCCTTAACCTCTGTATCGCGAAAAATCGATTTTCAAAAATTCACCCCCGAGTCTAGGGATGAGTTGGAAAATTGTGATTTTCACGGGCCCCTAGAGGACGTTTTCAGCTTTCGGGAAAAAATTAAAATTAAAAAAAAATTTTTTTTTGAAGGGTTGGCAACACTTTTTTTGAGGGGGTAGTTTTAGGGGGTTGAAGTTTTAATAGTATTTGTCTTGAATTATTTATGATTTTTTATAAAAAATTCAAATGGATATCTATAAGGGTTTTCGAAATATTAAAAAAAATGATTTTGGGGCTTACGTGTTTAGTATATATCGAAGCACGAAAAAAGCGACCTCTGCAGAGAAAGGGTTGCAGCTCGCGAACGGAGACGAGCACTTCCAACACAGAAGTGGCCGTTGTGCCCCCATGTATTTGGGATTTTTTGAGCCGTATCCGAACGTTCCAACTGCAAAACCCAAAAAGCCTTAACCTCTGTATCGCGAAAAATCGATTTTCAAAAATTCACCCCCGAGTCTAGGGGTGAGTTGAAAAATTGCGGTTTTCATGGGCCCCTAGAGGACGTTTTCAGCTTTCGGGGAAAACATTAAAATTTGAAAAAAAATTTTTTTTGAAGGGTTGGCAACACTTTTTTTGAGGGGGTAGTTCTAGGGAGTTGAAATTTAAATATTTGTCTTGAATTATTTATGATTTTTTATGAAAAATTCAAATGGATATCTATAAGGGTTTTCGAAATATTAAAAAAAAAACATGATTTTGAGGCTTACGCGTTTAGTGTATATTAAATTAAAATATTAAATTGAATGAATTAATTAATCATCGGCGGCTCGTAGATTTCCGTAGGGAGGGCTAAGAAAAAGATGCCGTTCGTGCTGCACTACTTACTCTTATAGAGGAAGCAAATATTTCGTTGCTGTTTCGGTCAAATTTTCTTCCGTTATTCCACAATAGCCAGGGAAGTAGTTTGTTAAGTCTTTATAAGACCTAATTTTTGTAGATTTACAAACAGGCTAAGGTAGGATTCCTACGACGCGTCCATCGCTGAGCGTCCACGTCTCGACTGCTATCGAAGCAGAACGGACGCGCGATTGATGGTTGGTAGATGGGCGTTCCTGGACGCTCCAAAGGCATCATCTCCATAAGTATATCATTGTAGCAAGTATCGCGTTATAGGAATCACAACTTTAGCTAACTTGCCTCGAAGGATATCGGATTGTGGAAGACATACTCACTACAAAATTTTCTTGAAAATTTTTATTGCTTTTTTCACTATTATTATTAGCTCAAATCCCCTGTTTTTGCAGTGTCTACCTTTACAGCTATTGCAGAGAAATCAAATGATTAGATGTATTCCGTATTATTGCGCTCTATTTTTTAATGAAATAGTAGTAATACAATTTATTATAACTCAATTTATAAAAGAGGCCATTAATGAAATATATAGTAGAATTCTTGAGTTTGCGATTAATTTCTTCCACGATTATGGCCAAACCCTGTTCCACATTCGGTTTTGTTTTGGGTAATTTTTCATAATGGGCGCGCTTCTGGTAATTATGAATATTATCCGGCGAGATCAGTTCAAATTTAAATTATTAATGGTCCCGACTTCCGGTCAACACTCGCACGTTAGGTGTGGTCAAGTTATGTACCCATTATTATACATGCATAGGAAATAATTTATTTTTTGTTCCGAACAACACTTCATTTCGAACCGAACATTTTTTACAACGTCAAGATGTTATCGCTCGCCGAAAATTCGCCTCCCACACGCTTATCAATTACATTTAGCGTTATAAATAATTCCGAATCGAATTAACCCGAATACGAATTCAAATTGAAAGCGCCAACATTCGACGCGTCAGATTACAGCTTCGGCAAACCGCGACTGTTATGTTTTACTGCGAAAATTTATTTGAGTTATACATATGTGGGATTACATATACACGCCAAACTTCGCAGTTTCTAATTTCGGGAAACACATAACGTACCCAAAGCAAATTAACATCTCACACAATTGCTTCCTACATCTAATATAACTTGCACGGAAACTTTCAAAATATAAGAACCAATTTAACGATTTTTTTGTTCGTTTTTATTGCTTGTATTTAATAAATCTGCAATAAGTGAGGTCGCCTCAAGTTGATTAATTAATATTTAAATTCCTTTATAATAATAATAATAATAAACTGTCTTTATTAAAAAAAAAGTTAAATAGTACAAGAAAATATTTTTTTTTTAAATTATAAACAGTGGCTAACATAAGTAAAATCGTGTTGTGTAGTAACTTATATTCCGTTAGAGGAACGAGCATTGATCAAGATCACGCTATGAGGACGGGGGGTGTTAAGAAAGGAGTTTTTAATTACGACCACACAAAAATATAGCAGCACTTAAAAGGGGCGCACACCCCCGAAATGGAGTGAAACATTAGGAGTTGTAAGGAGTTACGGGGGCGAAATGAAATGGGGCAACAGGAGAGAGGATGGAGGAAAACTTTCGGCGGGGATTAGCGTGCTCAACCTGGGGCTGAGTTTTCTTTGTCAATACAAGACTTTAATAATATACACAGTAACTTTCCTCACAAACACGGTGATATCATGTACAAATAATCCTAACCACATTGGTTTGACCAAAATAATTCAATTTTGCGATCGTCCCTAAACTTTTTTCGAGTAGTTTGTTGATTATCTTAATCTACACGTCAAAATATTGATATTTCTTGCTTATATAAACTAGGGACGCCGGCACATCTTCTGAAAACGGTTATTTTCCATTTATTTCTCTATCTTAAAGTTAGTAAGATCTTTGTAGAGAAGGCTAAGACAGAGATGCCGCACGTGCTGCACTATTTACTCTTATAGAGGAAGCAAATATTCCGCTGCTGTTTTAAATTTTCATCCGTAGCCTCCTCGCCGAACATCCACGAATCGAATTAAGCACTATTTTCGACAAGTGTTATTTTGCGTATCTCCGCTCGCAGAAGCCCCACATTTTTTTTGCGACAAATAGTTCTCAGAATGATCGATTTGACTTGAAAAAAAAAATTTAATCGTTATTTATGCGTTTTGAGTCGAATTAAGCACTATTTTCGACAAATGTTATTTTGCGGATCTCCGTTCCTAGAAGCCTCACATTTTTTTGCGACAAATAGTTCTCAGAATGAGTGATTAGACTTGAAAACAAAAATAAAATTTTTAATCATTATTTATGCGTTTCGAGTCGAATTAAGCACTATTTTCGACAAATGTTATTTTGCGTATCTCCGCTTCCAAAAGCCCCACTTTTTTTTTGCGACAAATAGTTCTCAAAATGAGCGATTAGACTTGTAAAAAAAAAAATTAATCGTTATTTATGCGTTTCGAGTCGAATTAAGCACTATTTTAGACAAATGTTAGTTTGCGGATTTCCGTTCCTAGAAGCCCCACATTTTTTTTTGCGATAAATAGTTCTCAAAATGAGCGATTAGACTTGAAAAAAAAAAATAATTTTTAATCGTTATTTATGCGTTTCGAGTCGAATTAAGCACTATTTTCGACAAGTGTTATTTTGCGTATCTCCGTTCTCAGACAATCCACAATTTTTTTGACAAAAGTCAAAGTTCTCAGATTGAAAAAAAAATAAAAATTTTTTTGAAAAAAAAAATTAAAAATTTTTATTACGAGAAATGAAATTTTTCGACTGAATTTCGACGAAAACGCAATTAAAGTTATCCGAATACACTTTACAAAATACAGTAAACGGAGTTGTTTGTTTGTCTCGTACGTGTCAATTTCAAGTTTCTCGACCTGTGAATCCATGCAATTTGTGTGAAGTACGTCAATAAATTGTGTATGATCGAGTTTATTATGAAAATATTTTCTTGGCCCTTATCCGACGCTATCTGTCCGATACGAGGCAATCCGATGCATCATATATGTTCGGTACACTTTTTGCAACCGGGTTGAATCAAATTACAGTATTAGCCAATACCCTAGGGGCGAGTTTCCACAAAACTCCATTACCGCAAGAAAAGTTTAAATTCCTAACTAACGTGATCGATTTAGGTGCTTAACTTTAATTCAGGAGAAATGTGTATTGGTAAATCGCTTGATTAAGATTAGATTTTAATTATACAAAATTGTAGCTGTAGACTACAAATAAATGGTTAGTAATACGATTAATACGATGTTCCATACTTTTTAGCAGTAAATATGCAAAATGAACTGATTATAAAACAATTACATTTTATATTTATAAAAATTTCAAATAGATTACCACATAACAGACATTATCTAATGCTTTATACACACTTGCGCCGAAAGCCGCGCCGCGCAGAGGTGCATGATTTGTGTTCAGCACATGATTCGCTGTCGATACGTCGTATAAAAAATTTAATTCAATCGATTTTTAGTCGTTTCCAGTCGATTTAAGCACTATTTACAAAAAAAATCATTTTGCGTAATTCCGTTCCTGGAAGTCGCACAAAAAACTTTTAGACAAATAGTGTTCAGAATGAGCTCTTAAACTTGAAAACAAAACAAACAAAAAATTTTTGTAATTCAATTTTGCTCTTACCACTGTAATTCTTAGCGATCGAAATAGAAAAAAAAGCTCAATCATTATTACATTCTGTGCATTTATTAAAAAAATAGTAATTTTAGTATATTGTGAAAAGGTTTTACCCAATGAAAGTAACAATAATGAAAATCGCACGATAAACCTGAACTTTCTCCCTTGTTAGTGTTAACCCCTACAAAGGGGCAATATATTTAAGCTTTCAAGCCATCACTGATGAAAATAGTATATTGTACAACGAGCATGGAATGATGAAGTTCATACACGCGCAGCAGTGCGGGAATAATCATTCTCGCACAGATAATCCACACTGGACTGAAAGGCGCAAACAATTCACTACATATACCAATCATTCACGAGTAATACTTGTTGTGGGTAAATATAATTCTGATAGTTTATTCATTCTTAAGTATTGGCAGTATGTTAAATGCAAAAGCGATGATTCATTAACGCAATGGAATAGGAAACAAGGTACAAACGGCGGAAGAATGTGAACACTTCCTTGAATGAGAGTACTTCCATTAAGGAGACGAATGCGAATTTAATGACTTGAGTTAAATGTCAATTACAGACAGGTTGATTAAATCGGCCATTAGAAGGAGTACTCGAAAAAATACTCAATTATCCAGCACTTATCTGATTAGGGCAATCTACTAAAAATGTCAGTGGCGTGCGGGAAAATAATAAAAGTTTACGAGGCGGTTTATAAATTATGTTAATAATATATCGGCCCCATATGGTCTCTTTGGTCAGCGCGTTAAATTTTTAATTACGGCAAAGAAAGGTTCGCAATATCGCATACAGCCACACACATCTGGCACCTAAACACCTACCTACCCTGGAATAATTGATTTTTGCATAAGACATTAAATGTGCGGATGGCTGAAATTTATCAACTTATTAACTTATTTAAAAGTGAAGCCCGCGTTGATTCAAAACTGTAATCATTGTGCTTCCATGTTTAATTGCTAATTATTTATATTTAATGGTGTTTAATACTCAAAAATTGAAAAAATGGACAAAATCAACTAGATAATTAAAGTGTACATTTTCTTCATCAGAAAAACGAGAGAAGTCGATTGGCATTCAAAAATTTCAGCCATCTTCAATAACAAAAAAAAATAGCTAGTCACCATGAACATTTTAGAAAATTTAGAAAAAAAATTGATTTTTTAGACTTTGAACGGCCGTAGCGGCTAAACGAAAACTCCAAATTGAACGCGGTTTTCAAATCTGAGCTCCTCGTACGTCAATTAGTCGGATTAGAGATTTTTAATTTTTGACGAAAACATGAAAAAAGACACGAGTAAACCCCTTGGAATTTTTGTTAAAACACTTTCTTAATAATCATCGAAGACTATTGAAGTAAACCATTTTTTTCATCAGAAAGATGAGAGAAATTGATTGCCGTTAAAAAATTTCAGCTATCTTCAATAGCAAAAAAATTAGCTATGCACCATGAACATTTTAGAAAATTAAAAAAAAAAAATAATTTTTCAGACTTTGATCGGCCATAGCGGCTAAACGAAAACTCCAAATTGAACGCGGTTTGCAAATCTGTGCTCCTTGGGTGCAAATTAGTCGGATTCAATTAAAATTGGCGATTTTTTATTTTTGACGAAAACCTGAAAAATTAACCAAGGGTCCCCCCTTCTTACTTTTGCTCAAAAATTGCATTTAAAATGATTTCCTGAAGAAACCACTGGTTCGATTCGGAATTTCTTTACGTTATTGTAAAGATCTCATTAAGACACATCAGAAAATGTACTTGCGCAAGTAAAAATGTCAATATAAAGCCCGTGATGCGTTCGCAAAAAAAACTCGAAAATGGAAAAAATCGAAAAAATCAACTTCTTTAATAATGATCGTAGACCAGTAAACTATACCTTCTTTTTCATCAGAAGAACGAGCTAAATCGATTGGCGTTAAAAAAATTCAGAAATCTTAAATAGCAAAAAAGTTGGCAAGTCACCATGAACATTATGGAAAATTTTGAAAAAAGTCGATTTTTCAGACTTTGAACGGCCGTAGCGGCTAAACGAAGAATCCAAATCGAGCGCGGTTTGCAAATATGTGCTCCTTGGGTGCAAATTAGTCGGATGCAATTAAAATTGGCGATTTTTTATTTTTGACAAAAACCTGAAAAATTACCCAAGGGTCCCCCCTTCTTACTTTTGCTCAAAAATTGCATTTAAAATGATTTCCTGAAAAAACCATTGGTTTGATTCGGAATTTCTTTACGTTATTGTAAAGATCTCATTAAGACACATCAGAAAATGTACTTGCGCAAGAAAAAATGTCAATTTGAAGCCCGTGACGCGTTCGCAAAAAAAACTTGAAAATGGAAAAAGTCGAAAAAATCAACTTCTTTAATAATGATCGTAGACCAGTAAACTATACCTTCTTTTTCATCAGAAGAACGAGCTAAATCGATTGGCGTTAAAAAAATTCAGAAATCTTAAATAGCAAAAAAGTTGGCAAGTCACCATGAACATTATGGAAAATTTTGAAAAAAGTCGATTTTTCAGACTTTGAGCGGCCGCAGCGGCTAAACGAAGAATCCAAATCGAGCGCGGTTTGCAAATATGTGCTCCTTGGGTGCAAATTAGTCGGATGCAATTAAAATTGGCGATTTTTTATTTTTGACGAAAACCTGAAAAATTACCCAAGGGTCCCCCCTTCTTACTTTTGCTCAAAAATTGCATTTAAAATGATTTCCTGAAGAAACCACTGGTTCGATTCGGAATTTCTTTACGTTATTGTAAAGATCTCATTAAGACACATCAGAAAATGTACTTGCGCAAGTAAAAATGTCAATTTGAAGCCCGTGACGCGTTCGCAAAAAAAACTTGAAAATGGAAAAAGTCGAAAAAATCAACTTCTTTAATAATGATCGTAGACCAGTAAACTATACCTTCTTTTTCATCAGAAGAACGAGCTAAATCGATTGGCGTTAAAAAAATTCAGAAATCTTAAATAGCAAAAAAGTTGGCAAGGCACCATGAACATTATGGAAAATTTTGAAAAAAGTCGATTTTTCAGACTTTGAGCGGCCGCAGCGGCTAAACGAAGAATCCAAATCGAGCGCGGTTTGCAAATATGTGCTCCTTGGGTGCAAATTAGTCGGATGCAATTAAAATTGGCGATTTTTTATTTTTGACGAAAACCTGAAAAATTAACCAAGGGTCCCCCCTTCTTACTTTTGCTCAAAAATTGCATTTAAAATGATTTCCTGAAGAAACCACTGGTTCGATTCGGAATTTCTTTACGTTATTGTAAAGATCTCATTAAGACACATCAGAAAAT
Source organism: Ocypus olens (assembly GCA_910593695.2). Classification (NCBI taxonomy): domain Eukaryota; kingdom Metazoa; phylum Arthropoda; class Insecta; order Coleoptera; family Staphylinidae; genus Ocypus; species Ocypus olens. Next base: position 1,775,826 of record OU343057.1, on the reverse strand, counting down.
GTACTTGCGCAAGAAAAAATGTCAATTTGAAGCCCGTGACGCGTTCGCAAAAAAAACTTGAAAATGGAAAAAGTCGAAAAAATCAACTTCTTTAATAATGATCGTAGACCAGTAAACTATACCTTCTTTTTCATCAGAAGAACGAGCTAAATCGATTGGCGTTAAAAAAATTCAGAAATCTTAAATAGCAAAAAAGTTGGCAAGGCACCATGAACATTATGGAAAATTTTGAAAAAAGTCGATTTTTCAGACTTTGAGCGGCCGCAGCGGCTAAACGAAGAATCCAAATCGAGCGCGGTTTGCAAATATGTGCTCCTTGGGTGCAAATTAGTCGGATGCAATTAAAATTGGCGATTTTTTATTTTTGACGAAAACCTGAAAAATTACCCAAGGGTCCCCCCTTCTTACTTTTGCTCAAAAATTGCATTTAAATGATTTCCTGAAGAAACCACTGGTTCGATTCGGAATTTCTTTACGTCATTGTAAAGATCTCATCAAGACCCATCAGAAAATGTACTTGCGCAAGAAAAAATATCAATTTGAAGCCCGTGACGCGTACGCAAAAAAAACTTGAAAATGGAAAAAGTCGAAAAAATCAACTTCTTTAATAATCATCGTGTACCATTAAAGTATAGCTTTTTTCATCAGAAGAACGAGCTAAATCGATTGGCGTTAAAAAATTTCAGCTATCTTCAATAGCAAAAAAGTTGGCAAGAACATTTTAGAAAAGTCTATTTTTTCAGTAAACCAATACCCCAAATCGAGCGAGGTTTGCAAAGCTGAAAAAAACATTTTGTCATGAAGTGCAAGTGAAGCTAGTAGAGATTGAAATCAAACGAAGTGATTTTTACAAATATCGGTTCGGCTGAAATTTATTTTCATAATAAATCCCCTGACCCTCTATAGGCAACGACACTCGAGTATATTAATTTGTAATCACTGCATATTCTTTTTTTAATGGTCGCTGATGAGAATTCGGATTGGGGAAATGCGGATAGTTACAGGAAATTGGCTATTCAGCAAGCACGGATGTAATAATTAAAGATATAATTGAAATTAGGTCAGCAGGATTGCAGGTTAGGTCAACCGGGCTTCTAATACTAATACTGATTAGAAATGGGTTATATTTTCCATCAATCTCACACACAAGGCCAGAAAAGTTGAACATTTTGATCATCATTTTTTTTTTTTTATATAGTTTTGAGCCACAGTCGCACAAGGCTTAGGCAACGTAATTAATTTTGTTGATTTCTTCAAGGGATTATCCTACTGTAAAATATTCAAAAAATCGAAAAAATTTTCTTTAAATAATTCTTTGAAGAGTTTAGAATAATATAGAAAAGGTTTAATGTAGATATTCGAAGTATTGTTTGAGTTATAGCGTTTTTAACGAAGGACTAATTGGAAGTGCAGGTGGACGCACTTTAAACGCGTTTTTCGAAACGGTGTACACGATATCTCAGGTTGTGATTGATGAATTGACTTGAAATATGGTACACATGTTTAGAGGACTACTAGTTTAGACGTGACAGACGATTTTATCAGTACGTATTGTTTTGCGATATATATTAATAATAGTACATGTATTATTGCTCCGATAACTGCGAAAAAGTTTAGGATTTTTTTTTCTCGTAACCCAAGACGAAACGAAAGAAAACACTCCGTCACGTCATAGCTAATGCCATGTAGTTTATGAGGATATTTTTGTTTTTTGTTTCTGATCAACCATATTTGCGTAATCATGTACACCGACCCGATCGAGCATGGCAAACATCAGCCGACGCGAAAAAGAGTAAAAAATAAATTTAATTTTGTTTTTTTTCAAGTTCAGGAGACTATTCTCGACACTGTTTGTTCATGGAAATTATTTGTGAGATGTGACAATTTCAACATCTCGTAATGACTAGTTTTACACACATTCGTTGTACGAGTACAAACAAAAATATAAAAATTTACACATATTGTATTTGTAGTTTTTCCGAAGTAAAGTCTTTAAACTTAGCCTGTTTGGACGCTGGTTGCAATAGGATAATCCCTTAATAATTTCAACTTCTTTTATTGTAAAAACTACTCGAAACTTAAAGTCTGCTAAAAAAATAATTCGCAATAAATAAAATCAAAAAACGCAGTGTATACATGTGCCTTTACAATTCATGGTGCAGAAGATCATATTTGCTAAAGCGTGTTGCGTAATTCGACATGTCAAAATTGGATCACACAGGCAATTCATCAATACATCCGGAACCTATTGATTTGATTTCATTTTCAACTACTAGTGTTTGAGTGCTGAATCGCTTGATCATTGTGTTACACTAATTAGTTTATGTTGGCTTGTACTAAACGCTTTGCTTAAGGGCAAAATAACGTATTTAATGTGAGCACGCATGAGGCGGAATGGTTGTTTAAATGATTTTTGCATTTAATCTAGGATTTCCATTTGATGAAATTTAAGTTGTAACTAAATCAGCTTGTCTTCGTACTCCATTGTCTTGTTATATAAAGTAGGCCTTACACTAGGGGACCATTCTCCAAGGGCTTTTACATACGCAAACACTCTCGCCGGCTATCGGAATATTATAGATTCTCAAATAAAATATCTAATTATTCTCCATATTCTTTTTAAATCGGATCAGCGAATTATGCCAAAGGCAGAAAATACAGGCGCCCTCGCATTTCGCATAAAATAGACCGCGAAAATTAGCTTGCGCCATAAACAAAAAGTCAGATCGCTGTAAATTGGTAAATCTTCTAGACAGCACTCAAGTGCTAAAACACAATCGGAAAGTAGAATCAATTATATTATTTAATTAAGCGGCCCACATCTATTTCACAACTGCCCGAAACGTTTTTACTGGAAAACTACAAAAACAAAGCGGCATTGCCGTGAATTAAAGACATTCATCCTGTAGCGTGATTGTAAGACCAGACGTAAAATGTTAATTTGCCATTTTCAAAGTCGCATCTCTGGCAGTAACCTGAGTTTTTGCGTGGTATGCACAAAATCGAACAAAGGGTCGCATGCGGCCCGCGAGTCACAGGTCGCCCCTGTGCAAATAATCGTACTTTCATCAAAATTAACAGGAATCATAGATGCTACTGTTGTACTTATTTAGGTTTTTTTATACGATATACTGATTGTCATTATTAACACGTTAAGCCCAAATTTGACGGGGCCCAAATTTGTTCCGTTCCATGTATGACAAAAATAAAATGCGCACCCAAGCCCAAGAGTATCAAATGGTCCATTGGACAGCGGCAAATCGTATATCATATATTTAGCATTAGAGAGTGACTTCAGATATTCATCAGAATATACTAAACTAGCGTGACACCGCGCTGATGTCACGCCGTCCGGAGGGCCGGTGTAAGCGAGACCAAGCGAAACACCGCGTTGATGTCATGCCGTCCGGAGGTCCGATGAAAGCGAGACGAAGTTAGACAACGCGTTGATGTCACTCTGTCCGGAGCTCCGGTGAAAGTGAGACGAAATGAGACAACGCGTTGATGTCACGCTGTCCGGAGGGCCGGTGTAAGCGAGACCAAGCGAAACACCGCGTTGATGTCATGCCGTCCGGAGGGCCGGTGTAAGCGAGACCAAGCGAAACACCGCATTGATGTTATGCCGTCCAGAGGGCCGGTGAAAGCGAGACCAAGCGAGACACCGCGTTGATTTCACGCCGTCCGGAGGGCCGGTAAAAGCGAGACCAAGCGAGACGACACCGCGTAGATGCCGCGACGTGCTTAACGTGTTAAACTGTATTGTATGGTGTTTTTAAAAACGGTGCAATGATAGCGATAGTGAATATAACAATACATGTATCATTCAAAAGCTTTGCTATGGAAAATTAACACAAGAACATTTTCATGATGAACTTTACTTAAATGAAATATTGAAAAGTTCTTGAGCCCGGGTAATACCGACTTCCATATATTTCCAGAGACTATGTGACACTTTCTGAAATTATTATGCGGTCCGCGGCACCTCTAAATAATATACCTTGTCTAGGAAAGATCAGCACTTCTCGCGATTGATGTAAGTGTTTTATAATGGCAGCCATTTTGGCAAGTTGGTCGTTTAATACTCTTTATGAATTAGTAAACCGGCACTGAATTTAATGTCTAATAAAAATTGAATATGAGTTTTAAGTGAGAGTAAAATTACTGCGGCGCATCGATCCCCCGGACTGTTGAATAAAATAAAAGTTTTATTGCTCGTAATTTTAGGGAATGAGAATTACGCAATCGACGGATATTTCTGTTAATGCCCTTTTTTTATTAATTTCGCTAGTAGACATGCCGAGCTTGAACTTGGATTATAAATATAAAATAATTATTTTTAGTAATTTAATTCAGACTAAAGTTGCGTGTAATGGCTCTTTTTTGTGAGTCGAGTTGTGGAAAAGATTCGAATGTAATGAGTCGAATCTTGACTATTTTTTGTGAGTCGAGTCGTGGAAAAGATTCGAATGAAATGAGTCGAATCTTGACTATTTTTTGTGAGTCGAGTCGTGGAAAAGTGTCGAATAATTCTTATCTAACATCTAACTTAATTTATAGATTATGTACAGAGGACCGCGCCAAGGTATGCTAGGAAAAAATTGCTGCCCCCTTTCAATGTGAAGACGAGGGTAGAGAAAATGAACACCATTTCTAAATTATTTAGAAAAACACCAATAAGATTTTCGATGTTTCGGGCTAATGACCGGGGCCCGCCGCCCGGGTGCTGGGCACCCCTACCACCCCCGCTTGGCGCGGCCCTGTATGTACATAATTTTTATTTATAAAACAGTACAATTTCAGCAATCAATTTATGTTTCCCATAAAATGCGCCAATGGAGAATAAATAATGACTAACTACTAAAATTACCAGAAACAATAACCAAAATCATTGCGCATTTATTTCATGTGCTTAAAATTTGGTTCAATAGACCCAAGTTTCAGAAGTTTATTAAAATTTTGTTGATACGTTTTCACGTTCAAAGATTGTACAGCTTATAATCTACTTATAAGTTCATGAAGCACGTGCGGTTCACCTTCTTATTGCCATAGTTTCTTTTCGAGTTAAAGGTGAATTAAACCGACGGAGAGGGAATTACATAAAACAATGCCGAGTGGAAATATGTTTTATTCATAGTAATTTTTTACCTTGGAATTCACCCTCGCGTTGATAATTGTTTTATGCGGAGGAGGGAATGTGCTTGAGGGACATTAACAACACTAATGTCAAATAATTACCACGCACCCGGGGATTTTTGGTGAAACATGCGTTTCGAGTTGTTCGCCTAAAAAACGGTCGTTTGCGAAATCTACAAATATTCCCTAACTTGCGCAAAAAGGCGTTCATTAGAACACCGAAATGATAAATCTGATGGCCCACATCACAAACAATAGGCTAACAGTTCCACAAGTGGCGCACATGCAGCAAAAAATCGGACGAGAGGCTCCAAAAGAGTGTTTCTTCAAGTGTTCCATATAAGAAGCGATTCGGCCGCATTTGTTACTATCACTGACATGATCATTCGCCTTCAGATTGGCGTATTGTTCGTTAAATACTTTCGAATTTTTGATCGGTACTTTTACTCAGGGAAAGCAAATTGATTATTGTAATTTATTTACTTCGGATAATATATAACTGATATGTTACGTTGATTAAATCAATTCAAACATTCTCTGAAACGCGGTGCAAGTAATTTTTATTAGGGCAGCAGTGATGGATATTAACGGTGGAAAGCAACTCACAAATTTTTTACATCTCGATTAAATTTAAAATAGCGTTGATTAAGAAAGACGAAGAAAGTTTTTATTAAACTAAGCAAATTGAATTTAATCTAAATGTGGAAATAATGACGCCAATATCAATACCTAATGCTTCGTACACACTTGCGCCGAAAGCCGCGCCGAAGTTCGCGTGCATGATTTGTATTCGGCGCATGCGCTTTTCAGCGTTGGATCAAAGGAAGAAAATTTCTTTTAAATATTATGATATATTTTAACACGTTCGCTGCCACTGCAATTGGGATTGCACATACGCAAATATAAAGACGGGCGCACTAACGCGTCGGTGGCAGCGAACGTGTTAAAACAGAAACTTTATATAGATCAATATGTTTTGTAATATATTTGAAAATACAATACAAAATCAAGTCGTTAGTATATATTTTTCATAAGCGTTGGAGATAAATTACATTTTCATCATCATTTACTTTTGATAAGGATATAGTGAACAAACGTTACGGGAATCTACTTCTTTTGTTACTGACAAAATCAGAGTATCTCTGAATTAAAAAAAAAATAAAATACGTGTATACTCATCCTCGAGTCGAATTGGGACCCGCAAATACATTGCAACTGAAATAAAGTTATTTAAACATTACTGGTGTAAACAGTGTAGTTTTGTTTGATCAACAGGAAACTCTGTTGAGCGTTCAATTTCCACTACAGATAACTCCATTAGAGATTACTTTTTCATTTACAGTATGTAAATTACGTGAGGACTATTTGAAACGCCATAAAAGATGGGATCGAATGATCCGACGGATAGTGATCTCACCCTGTATATTACCCAATTGTATATAAAATGTCTCGAAGCAATGGCATCGTTTTATAATAGAATCGCGTGGGTATGAGGAGATCTTTTTTGAATGCCCGAGCAGCTTATTATTACTATATATTGAAGGCGCTCCCCTAACCTGGCCGAGCAAATTAAATAATTAATTATACAATTGAATTGTGAATTTAGATTGTGCAATTTAAGTTATGCATATAATAATTACGAGGCTGAATAGAAAAATCGGCCGCTTTTATATATTGAATGACGGGTAAAAGTGGCGGACGCGGACTTATTACGGCGAGAAAAGTTACAAATCACGTCTTAACCTTTTCCAATTTTTTTCCGTACCAAAAAAGGACATGCATCAAGTTAATACACGTACAATTCAATGCGTTCCTATTCGGACGGCAAAAGTATGCAAATTGGAGGAGGATGAATAATAAGAAGTCGCGAAATTGAAAAGGTTCTAAATTTAAATGAACCTCCTTTGTTTACTAATTTGGTCATATATTAAATAATATTTTTTCTTAGCTTATTAAATGTATTCTGCAATTTACACAACCGGAGGGTTCTTAGTAGAGGTGGGCGAAACGGCTCTTTTTTGTGAGACGGCTCGTGAAAAAGAGTCGACTGCAACGAGTTGACTCATGACTCTTTGTAAGAAGTAAAAAGTAAGTCTGGAAAAAAGTGATCAGCAAAAACAGCTCCTCACCTAAAATTTTACATTTCAATACGAAAACAAAAAATTACACGAAAATTCATGACTTATTTTGAGTCACTAATTTCAACCGTGATTCACTTAACTACTCGACTCGTGTCGATAAGTCAACTCTTGGAATCGACTCACTCATAAGTGACCAAGAAAAAATTCCACGAAAATTCATGACTCATTTTGAGTCACTAATTTCAACCACGATTCACTTGACTACTCGACTCGTGTCGATTAATCGATTTCGACTCATTCTCTAGTTCTTAGTGTTCACTTATTTAATCAATACTGTGTGTATATCGCAATAATAATGTTTTAAATACATTAAAATACTCATATTACAATCGTAATATGCTGTACGATTTTTTGCGGAAAGTTATTTACATGTTGATACTTATTGTAATTTGAGTATTTTAATGTAATACAGCTTAATATATTTATATTATGTCTAAATTTGCTGTTGTTATACTTTGTGTTAATATTATATATTTATTTAAATTTGCTAAACGAAGCTTACATTTTTTAATTTGTAAAGTTAATTAAATATCTAATAATATCAATAAATTACTTGACTCGCAAAGAATTAGAAGAAAATAAAATTCTCAATTTATACCAGAAAACTAGGAACGAAAAGAGGTATATATATATATATATATATATATATATATATATATTATATACTTACTATATATATAATAAAAAAATCGAAGAAAAAAATCAGGGCATCAGACCAAAAGGGGTGGTTAATAAATCATCTATTTATCATAAAACCGAGCTTCTTCAGGGATAACGATGGAAGATGTGAAAAATAAACCGTTGAACATAAGGGATTAATAAAATGGCTCGATGAAATAATAGTTAAACACAAACACATTCAAACTTGTTAAAAACGTTGATGTCGCGAGATTAAAATTTACAAATTTTACATACACATATCGCCCGACACATCTTTTATGATAAATAGATGATTTAATAACCACCCCTTTTGGACGGATTCCCTAGTACGAGGATTTTTCTTCGATGTTTTTTACTATTCTATATATATATATATATATATATATATATATATAATTAAATTAAATGACAAACAACATGTAAATACGCTTAGGTACTTTATATGAAAAAATACAATTACTCACGCTTTTTAAATTGCGTTCTTAAAGGACTAATTAGTTTAGCAAGCTGAAGTTACACGTGTACCATAAATCAATTAATTACCGGATTAGGATTTATTCGCTCCGGCGATGAACAGTCCAGACGTCCACCGCCAAGATCATTTGAAAAGAAAATTCATTTTAATTAAAAATCGTATTCGAATGAAGGTAATATATCGACTTCTGTCTACAGATGGATAAACAAAAAAATTTAGTAGGAAAACATCAAATGGATTTATATTACTGTGATATTTTCTTAGAACAGTATTAGAGGTAAAATTACTATTTTTTGTGAGCTGCCTCAGTGAAAAGAGCCGAATAAAAAGAATCGACGTCGAGCCATGGAAATAGTGAAAAAGTAATTGCCCAAAAAATGTTGAGCAAAAAAAGGGTATCCTGGGGCTTAAAAAAGTGCTAAACTCTGCGAAAAAAAATTATGGCACTAACAAAATAAAGGAAAGAAAATCCTTCATGTTGAGCTAGCCAGATGACGTCATAACTACAGAAATATTTTGAAAACAACCGAAATATATAAAATTTCGAACTTCAAATTTGAAAGTACGTTGATTATTTTAAAATCTAGTGCTAAATCATATTCTGATTTTGGTAGAATCGTGAAGCGCAATGAATTCTAAGTAACTTTAGAAAGTTTGAAGTTTGTTGCAATTGTTTTTATATTTATTTGAGCAGTTTGAAACATTTCGAACATTGATTATTTTTAAATTTAGCGCTAAGTCATATTCTGATTTTTGTAAAATCATAAAGCGCAATGAATTCTAAGCAACTTTGGAAAGTTTGAAGTTTGTTGTAACTATTTTTATATTTATTTGAGCAGTTTGAAAAATTTCGAAATTTAAATTTGAAAGTACATTGATTATTTTAGTCATATTCTGATTTTGGTAGAATCATGAAGCGCAATGAATTCTAAGTAACTTTAGAAAGTTTGAAGTTTGTTGCAATTGTTTTTATATTTATTTTAGCAGTTTGAAAAATTTCGAACTTCAAATTTGAAAGTACATTGATTATTTCAAAATCTAGCGCTAAGTCATATTCTGATTTTGGTAGAATCATGACGCGCAATGAATTCTAAGTAACTTTGGAGAGCTTGAAGTTTGTTGTAACTGTTTTTATATTTATTTGAGCAGTTTCAAAAATTTCGAACTAAAAATTTGAAAATACATTGATTATTTCAGTTATATTCTGATTTTGGTAGAATCATGAAGCACGATAAATTCTAAGTACTTTTAGAAAGTTTGAAGTTTGTTGCAACTGTTTTTATATTTATTTGAGCAGTTTGAAAAATTTCGAACTTCAAATTTGAAAGTACGTCGATTATTTTAAAATTTAGCGCTAAGTCATATTCTGATTTTTGTAGAATCATGAAGCGCAATGAATTATAAGTAACTTCGGAAAGTTTGAAGTTTGTTGTAACTGCTTTTATATTTATTTTAGCAGTTTGAAAAATTTCGAACTTCAAATTTGAAAGTACGTTGATTATTTTAAAATCTATCGCTGTCATATTCTGATTTTTGTAGAATCATGAAGCGCAATAAATTCTAAGTAACTTTGAAAAGTTTGAAGTTTGTTGCAACTGTTTTTATATTTATTTTAGCAGTTTGAAAAATTTCGAACTTTTGAAAGTACATCGATTATTTTCAAATCTAGCGCTAAGTCGCATTCTGATTTTGATAGAATCATGAAGCGCAATCGCAATGAATTCTAAATAACTTTGGAAAGTTTGAAGTTTGTTACAACTATTTTTATATTTATTTGAGCAGTTTGAAAAATTTCGAATTTCAAATTTGAAAGTACATCGATTATTTTAAAATGTATCGCCAAGTCATATTCTGATTTTTGTATAATCATGAAGCGCAATGAATTCTAAGTAACATTGGAAAGTTTGAAGATTGTTGCAATTGTTTTTATATTTATTTTAGCAGTTTGAAAAATTTCGAACTTTTGAAAGTACATCGATTATTCGAACTTGTACATTGATATTTTAGTCATATTCTGATTTTGGTAGAATCATAAAGCGCAATGAATTCTAAATAACTTTGGAAAGTTTGAAGTTTGTTGCAACTGTTTTTATATTTATTTAAGCAGTTTGAAAAATTTCGAACGAAAATTGTTAATCTAACAAGTTACTAAAAATGTCTTTTGATGTGTGCATGTAGAAGCCTTTTTTATCTTTTAGATGAACTAATGCTATTACTCAGAAACTAAGCAATAAAACGCGCACAAAAACACGTGGCAGATTTGTATGAAAAGCTTTTCCAAGATTAACGAAGAAAATATATACGCTGAAGCATTTCGATTAGAGGTGGGCTAAATGATTATTTTTGGTGAGTTGCCTCAGCGAAAAGTCCCTTTAAAAAAAGTTCCTCACTTTTCAAAAACTTTGCATCCATTTTCAGAATAAAGTAAAATATTCTGTTTACAGCGTACTTGATTGTATTATTAACGTCCCTTTAAGTATTCTTAATTAAACTGTTTCACCCTCTCCCATACGCAATGCCATAATTCGCCAATAGACCATTCCGTGCAAATATTTTGAGTTCCGCGGGTTGTTGAGGATATCTGCAATTATGTAATCCGACAGTAACAGCATTTCACAGCGGCGAACACTCAAAATCAATAATAATATTGTTCGGGCTAGGTAAACTCGGCTATATTGTATATTTTTATTGTACACCTACCTAAATGTTTTCGAATTAATTAATTCATCCTGGGGCAAATTCAGACATTGCACCATCCGTATATTAAGTTTTCGAGGTGTAAATTCATATAAACGTTTATTGTTCTAATAATATTAGATTAAACTCGAAGGCGCACTTATAAATACCAATTATAAACTACAGTCGTTCGAATAAATTAGTTTCTCGTTGTAAGGGCGATATTAATCCGAATAAATCCTGGGGATTGTGTGTATGTGGAGAAATATTACAAACTAGCCGCACTAAACCAAGGCGTACTATAAATTAAAAATATTTAATTTTAAAAGTTTTAATTATAAATAAAGTAATAACAAGCAAATTTCTTTTGTATCATTCAATATCCGTGCCGAGTGGCACTAGCAGGAACGTAGTTGTTTCAATAAGTTAATTGTTTGTAATTATAAATTCAATAAGTGAGTAAACTAGTATAACGGAATACTCAGGCCTGACAGTTTAATTGCTGTTAGTTCCATACAACACCTTGTTACAAAATAACAGAAGGAATAATATAATATTAAAATGAACCAGCAAGCAATCGATACTAGTACGGGTACACCCACTCTTGGCGCAAGAGTATATGTGTGTATATCTGGAGGATAAATAACTTAATACATTCATGTAACAAGGTACAAAGTTATAAAGTCTTATGTAACTTACTACTCCTAAATAATAAGATGAATAATGCAAATACACTTATGCAATCGCTGCATCTATCATCAATACCAGTCGTGACTGTTGTTTTGATAATCGATGCAAATACGGAATGAATAACAATTGATCTCTTCGAATAATATAGTGTCTGCGTTAATTTCATACACTACACATTGAATAAAATATTAAGTGATATACATATTTATTTCTCTTAATTATTTGATTAATCCATAATTTTAATTTAAAAAAAAGTATATATTGTTTTAAATTAATCTCAATTTAAGAATGCCAGTGAATGTTGTTTTTACTTTGTATTTTATTTTGTATGTAATTTTGTATTTACATTGTACTCTTATTTAGTTTTAATCAGCTATGTAATTTTTACGTTTTTTATATGTAAACTTTTCATTATAAAATAAAGATACACTACTACACCTTGAATAAGGAAACGCCAATCAAACCAAAATCACTTATTCGAATATTAACAAAATTATGAGAATATAAAACGTATTTGGGATTCACTGCCATTTTTAAGAGCAATTGGTACATTTTTAGACGATCAAAATGCATTCTTTGAAAGGCTTGTTACCGTGTTACAGCAATAAAATAAATTGCATCACCGCTGTATTAAAGTTTATACACGAGTTCCTGCAACAGGGATAAATGATGATGAGTGAGGGATGAGTGAACGTGTGATAATTGCATTAAATCCGAAGATTCCTCCACTTCAATTATAGTTTAAGCCTGTCACACAGTTCGTTCCAACCGTATTTGGATTGCTATATTTGGAACTACACGCTTCTAATTATAAATAAAATATATATCTTTGATTTTCATTTTACGTAATTCAAATAAGTTCAGATAAGTACTTTATAATTCTTCCACAATGCTACTTAAAAAAACTACGTATTTAAACTCAATTTACCCACCTCTGAGATTATTTTTCAAGAATGTAACGAAGAATTACGATTTTTTTCAATTTCACGGTTTCTATGTCACTCGATTGCTTATGGGTGAAAAAAAATGTTAAACTTTAAAAGAAAAATACCCTAAATGGCCATCAATGACCTTGAAAAAAAATTACTTAATTTGGTATTTGGGATAAAAATATATATAATTTTTTCAGATTTTTATAGTGGTTAAAAAACATAAACCTATTTTTCGAGTCATATCTTGACAAAAAATGGAGCTGTTTATACGAAACTGAAAAAAAATTAATACTAAAATACTAATAACAATTTTACATAAAATGACGTCGATAAATATACAAAAAATATCGTAAAAATATTGGTTATTCGAATATTTGAAGATGTCGCACCAAACGTTGAAAGATGAGAAAAATCACATAGATAGTATTTATTGATAGCAATCATATGACGAAATAAAATATTAAACTACACTTTTTAGCACAATTTTTTTTAGTACTCTTAAAACTCTTTGGCATTTTTTCCAAAACAATTTTTTCCAGTATTTTTTTTGGCATTTTTTTCAGAACACTTTTTCAAGACTTATTAGCATTTTTTCGGAACAATTTTTTTTAGTACTCTTAAGGCTCTGGCATTTTTTTGAAGACAATGTTTCTTTTTGGCATTTTTTTCAAGACATTTTTTTTTAGTACTCTTTGTCAAGACTCTTTTTGGCAATTTTTCAGTACTCTATTTGGCATTTTTTCACTACTCTTTTCAAGACTACTTTTGGCATTTTTTTTAAGACAATTTGTTTCAGTACTCTTTTTGGTATTTTTTTTTAAGATAATTATTTTAGTAAGTACTCTTTTTCAAGACTACTTTTGTCATTTTTTTAAAGACAACTTTTGTCAGTACTCCTTTTCAAGACTCTGTTTGGCATTTTTTTAAGACATTTTTTTCCAGTACTCTTTTTGGTATTTTTTTCAGGACAATTTTTTCCAGTACTCTTTTTCACATTTTTTTTCAAGACAATTTTTTTCAGTAATCTTTTCCAAGACTCTGTTTGGCATTTTTTCAAGATTTTTTAGCATTTTTTCGGGACAATGTTTTTAGTACTCTTAAGGCTCTGGCATTTTTTCGAAGACAATTTTTTCCAGTACTCTGTCATTTTTTTTTCAAGATATTTTTTTTTCAGTACTCTTTGTCAAGGCTCTTATTGACATTTTTTAGACAATTTTTTTCAGTACTACATTTGGCATTTTTTTCAGTACTCTTTTACAAGCCTACTTTGCCATTTTTTTTTCAAGACAATTTTTTCAGAATTCTTTTCCAAGACTCTTTTCCAGTACTCTTGTTGACTTTTTTTTAAGACAATTTGTTTCAGTTCTCTTTTTGGCATTTTTTTTAAACAAATTTTTTCAGTACTCTATTTGGCATTTTTTTCGGGGCATTTTTTCAGTACTCTTTTTCAAGACTACTTTTGCCTTTTCTTTTCAAGACAATTTTTTTAGCAATCTTTTTGGCATTTTTTTCAGGACAATTTTTTCAGTACTCTTTTTCAAGACTACTTTTGGCATTTTTTTCAAGACAATTTTTTCCAGTACTCTTATTGGCATTTTTTTCAGGACAATTTTTTTAGTACTCTTTTTAAAGACTACTTTCAGCATTTTTTTTCAAGACAACTTTTTTCAGTACTCTTTTTCAAGACACTTTTTGGCATTTTTTTAAGACAATTTTTCCAGTACTCTTTTTGGTATTTTTTTCAGGACAATATTTTCCAGTACTCTTGTTGACTTTTTTTTCAAGACAATTTTTTTCAGTACTGTTTTTAGCATTTTTTTAAACAAAATTTTTCAGTACTCTATTTGGCATTTTTTCGGGGCATTTTTTCAGTACTCTTTTTCAAGACTACTTTTGCCTTTTCCTTTCAAGACAATTTTTTTAGCACCCTTTTTGGCATTTTTTTTAGGACACTTTTTCAAGGCTCTTTTTCAAGACTACTTTTGGCATTTTTTCAAGACAATTTTTTTCAGTACTCTTTTTCAAGATTCTTTTTGGCATTTTTATTTTCTCCGTTACGAAGTATTGTGATCGTGAAAATTTTTTCAAATATTTTTTTACGGATATATACGTTTTGGGGTGCCATTTTAACAATTTCTGGAAAAAATAATTGTGCTGTGTGTCTGTCTGACTAGAAGTGGGCATATGATACAAAAAAATTGTAAAAATAAATTTACCAAATACTGAACTATAAAATAAATTATTTATATACTTTTTTTGCATACTAAAAAATCATATTTATTTTGTATCCGATGAGTTTGTTTATCAATAGGCGACAATAAAGTGGGGATGATCACATAAAATATAATACGGGGGGAAATCGATTCGGTAGACCGGAGAGGAGAACCTGCAACAGGATGTAAGATCCTGATCAAATCTCGTTCCACTTTACAAGATTTGATTTTATGCCTGAATTGAATATTTTATATGAATATTATAAGGTTAGCGTGTAATCTATAAGTAAAGTAGTGCTGTGCAAAGTGCGGATTACATAGAGCCATTTTACGTGATTGTAATTCTAAAAGTACACAAATATTCGGAATTGTTGAAATCGGAATTTATATTAGCATATTTGAAACGTATTAGAGTTATCCTAAAGCAGGGGCGGCTCGTTATATAGAGCCAAGGAGCCACGGCACTATCTGTAGTTTCAAGCTCATCAAGAATTTTGAAATAATTAATTAAAGAAAAAACTACAAAAATAAAACTGTTAAATAGTACTGTAGTACTGTAGTACCTGCGTTATAAATAGTACTACTATATGAGTACTATTTTTTAAATGCATTGTGTATACCATAGTACTACTATTTGTGCAATAATTTGTTTCAAAAATTCCTCGATTAGATTAGATTAAAGTCGCAAGTAAATATGCACTGATGAAGAATTATATTTATGATGACAAATAAAGAAGTCCGCGAGATGATACTGTTATATTTAATTCGGTATATCAAAAAGAAAAACAAACAGTATAAATATGGATTACAGATGCGTAAACAAACAGTAAAATGTTTTATAGTTATTGTTTATATACTCGATAATCCTTTTAAATAGACCGAATATTTTTCCGTGATATTTAAATATTCCTGTTACATGGACTATTTTGTTCCCATAATCCGCGTTTTTTTAAATTCCTGAAAATAAACATTCATCCTTGATTCTACATACAAAAATATGTTTAACGATTTTCATACATACAGTGGGTGTTTTCCAATAACCGGCAACGTTTGGTTTATTTTAAGTTTAATGAAGTTTGAATTTAGAAATTTTTTTGGTTCACAAATGCATCCCCAACTATCTTGGGATTTTAAAGGAGTGCGTAGTTGAATCTGAATATGAGTTAGAGCTCTGCGCATTCAAAAATCGAAAAAATATGTATTTTGGTGAAAACCAAAATTTACACTGGAAACTCGACAAATGCCGTTTTTCAGCTATGACTTCATTCAGATCTGAAAATATTTATCTAGCTCTAGTTAGTTCGCGTTTGGCGGTTGTTGGTAGCATTTGATTAGTTCATATGGAAGTTTGAATTTTCGGAATCTGATGAAATTGCATCCGGAGGTAATTAGAAATACTAATTAAGGGACCTGAGTTCATATCATATTTAATAGAATGTATGCTGAAACTTTTAGGCTTTGATGCGAATTTATGAATTCTCCCAACAGGCAGAAAATGCAATGATTTGCGGTGGGACATAACAGGTAACGTATATATAAATGTATCTCGATTAAATTGTGATTGACGATGCCAGCGAATATTTTAAATTATTTTGCATTAAATTGTTTGAGCCGGATAACGTTGTATCTTTTGACACCCTCGTATAAAAAAAATACATTATTAGGGGCATTTAAATTCAATTACCAATATAACGGTATTATAATATTTAAAACAACGTAAGCATTTGATCATTTTTTCATTTAAATTAAAATGTATTGAAGGAAAAAAATGAAACACTTAAAATTCGTGAAATTTCGATCATTTTCAAGCCGCCATAACTCGGCGTATTTTCAATCGATTTTGATGAATTTTTGAGTGCGAAAAACTTTAAAGTGTCTTCTTTAAAGTCATGCATGCGAACTTAAGCGTAACCCCTTCCACTCCCTCTAGCACCCCTGTGAAAAAAAAAAGTTTTTTTCAGGAAATCATGTCCAACTTTGACGATGTGTACGGAGTTGGAAAATTTTTTTCGACTCGATCCACCATAAAGGCATTAAAATTTGATCAATTCCCTATGCAGGACTCAAAGAACGGAGTTCCTACGATGATTTGGCACAAAGTTATGGGTGTTTGAAAAAAGTGCATTTTGAGGTTTTTCGCATATAACTTCGTGACTTTTCAACCAAATTTGATGATTCTTTCGGGAAAAAAGTCCCATTTTGGCTCTACTTTAAGGGGGTAAACTCAGATTGGAATGATCCCTTTTTGAACCGAAACACGTTTTTGGCTAAAAAAACGTCCTACTTTGGCAACGTGTACCGAGTTGGAAAAAATGTGTCGACTCGATCCACCGAAAGGGCATTGAAATGTATTCAATTACCTATGCAGGTCTCAAAAAACGGAGCTCCTACGACGATTTGGCACAAAGTTACGGGTGTTTGAAAAAAAGTGAATTTAGTGGTTTTTTGAAAAAAAATAAAAAAAACAAAAAACGTTTTAGTAACATTTACACAAAGTCACAAGTAACATAAAATTTTTCTGTACTTTATACGAAGGAAGAAAATATTTGTGTAAAAGTAATTATGTTTATTTCTAATATACTTGTTCGGACCTCTCGTCAAGAATTTACACATTCATGCCACTAAATCATTTGTGAATTATGATTGTGCATTGCAAAATTCCCAGCGACATAACTACACCGTTCGATTGCTTCAACTTGTTCCTTTCGTCTTACAACAAACTCAGTTGTGAAATCCTTCAAAATCTCTACTCTACCATCGACTTCATTTGACAAGGAAATATGTTCATATACCAGGAGACTGGATACGTTTATTTAAATATAAGGTCATAACGATTTAAACATGCTAGACTAATCAATATTAATAATTCAAACACGACAATAACATTCCACGTAATATATAACTAGCGTAATGCTCTGTTACTTTTTATTTGTTCTTTTTAAGCAACATGTGATAAAGGCAGAGGTTTATAAATAGTATAGCGAGGTAATATATTTTATCTCTAGGTGGGGAAACCGCATGCTACTTTACAAGACAGATTACTATTTCAAGAATTATATATTTTCATTTTCAAAATTCCTCGTGTATATTTAAAGTGGGTCACACGAAACGTATTTAATTAAGATTGTTATAAAAATGAGAATATGTAAGAAATTATTACGCATAGTTAATATTTTTTTTAATATCTTGTTTAACGATTTTTTTTTAACAAAAACTAGTGGAATTTTTAAAAAACTTACATGCGATAATTAATTTTTGTGTATACAGATTTGATGTAATAATTTCATAGTTATAGACCAAAAAGTCAATATTGCTCATTTTTTTTTAATTTTAATTTTAAGAAAAACTAGAGGAATTTCGAAAAAAACCTACACGTCATAAGTGTATGTTATCATTCTCTATATTTTTCGTTTATACAGATTTGATGTAATCATTTCATAGTTATAGACCAAAAAGTCAAAATTGTTCAATTTTTTTATTTTAATTTTAAGAAAAACTAGTGGAATTTCTAAAAAAACCTACACGTCATAAGTGTATGTTATCATTCTCTATATTTTTCGTTTATACAGATTTGATGTAATTATTTCATACTTATAGATCAAAAAGTCAAAATTGTTCAATTTTTTTATTTTTATCTTAAGAAAAACTAGTAGAATTTCGAAAAAACCTACACGTCATGTTTATGTTATCATTCTCTATATTTTTTGTTTATACATATTTGATGTAATCATTTCATAGTTATAGACTAAAAAGTAAAAATTGTTCAATTTTTTATTTTCTCTCGAAAATCAAACAATTTATGAAATCAACGTTACACTCATTCCTTAAAGTTTAAATAAATTTGAGACACGAACAGGTTGACTATTTATATATTCAGGCTATTTTCGTCTTTATTGAATTCCTTAAAGTTTTTTTTTTAACTATTGTTACTTTGTCTAGGTAGAAGTGTTTACGAAATTATTTCACCAAACCAATTTGAACGTGAGATACGTGAATAAATAGTCTACATAAATAACTGTTAAAATTCTATAGCGTTCAACGGATACCCAAACAAATGCACAAAAGTTCGCCTTAAGTGCCAGCTTTACAGATACCATCGATTACTTCGTTGTTGTTCGGTGCACATAGAATACATAAAATGCATTAATATGCACGGATATATTTTATGAAAATATTCCATTAGCCCGGGCACATAAGGTTATCCATTCTGGGAAATCCTACAAAAAAATAGCAGCATTTACATGCGAAAAATAAAAATGAATATTTAGATTTTATTGTAAACCCATACAACATACTTCATGTTTATATATTCCTGTTTTTTTATTAAAACATCTCCCGGTGATTGTGAGGGTGGAAAAAACGGCGTCCGTATTTTACGATTCTTATTCATCGTGGAGAATCGGCGTTAATTATTTTAAATCAATAACGCTAATTTAATATTTTAATATTAACAAAAAGGGATTTAGTTATATATATATATATATATATATATATATATATATATATATATATATATAATGCGAACTGAATATTATATCTTTTTTGATAAGCTTATTGAATTCGAACGCTAAT
The DNA here is from genome assembly GCA_910593695.2 of Ocypus olens. Classification (NCBI taxonomy): domain Eukaryota; kingdom Metazoa; phylum Arthropoda; class Insecta; order Coleoptera; family Staphylinidae; genus Ocypus; species Ocypus olens. Next base: position 1,756,334 of record OU343057.1, on the reverse strand, counting down.
AAAAAAATAACTTCTTTTGTTAGAAGCTTAGAAGTGATAACATTTGAAAAATATGCTAATTCTTAAAATGTTTGTACACTTACATAAAAGGACTGTTGCAGCGGAGGTATACCTTGACAGAGAATACGATCACGGGTGCTTAAAGCGAAAGCCCTAAGAAGGAATATCGAGTAACATGAAACACATTTTTCAATGTATTCCTTTAACCAGAAAATTCTTATAGTGTACGTATAATACTTGGATACAAATATAAATGGTTATTCATCGTATCGATCGAATTCATGGGGTGGCATTCACTTATAAAAACATATGAAATATTGTTTCTGAAAACCGGTATATGAGATTATTTCGGTGTAATTTGTATGACTAATGTTAGTATTAAAGCCGCTTAATAAATGGAGCCATTAACAATACCGATATATACGTAACCTATCACTATCTTTACAGTAGAACTGAACTGAAAAATTCACATTGTTTTTATATTGATATTATAATCTGGGCGTGCTACGATGGCATCTGAGGTGATTAACGAAGGGTGGAAAGGGGCGATTGGATATTTTGTATGTTTACACTTTCGGCTTCTACTTAAACGCAAATAGATATATAGTAATTTATTTGTGCTAATAGGGGAATGCTTATACACGTCAAATACATATATAAAAAATAGCGCACAAAAAGTTTGATATAAATAGAAGAAAAAAAAATGAGGGCGGTCCAATCACCTCAGATGCCATCGTAGCGCGGCCAGACTATACTAGTCTTCGTTGTGATGAATATTTCAATTGGTTTTAATTATGGATTACTACTTCACCCAACAATTTTTGCATCTATTATCTATGGAAAAACCAGCAAAAATCATGAAATGACCAAAAAAATATTTTTTTTTCGGAAAAATAATTACTCTACACGCTTTTTCCAATCATTGAGAACCGTCATGAATTTTTTCAATTTTTTTTGAGATCCAACAATTTTTGCATCTATTTTTTTCTATGGAAAAAACAGCAAAAATCATGAAATGACCAAAAAATATTTTTTTTTTCGGAAAAATAATTACACTGCACGCTTCCTCTCATCATTAAGAACCATCATGAATTTTTTCAAATTTTTCTGAGACCCAACATTTTTTGCATCTATTTTCTATGAAAAAACAGCAAAAATCATGGAATCACCAAAACATATTTTTTTTCAAAAAAATAATTACTCTACACGCTTTTCCCTTTCATTAAGAACTGTCATGAATTTTTTCAAATTTTTTTGAGACCCAACAATTTTGCATCTATTTTTTATGAAAAAAAAAACAGCAAAAATCATGAAATGACCAAAAAAATATTTCTTTTTCGGAAAAATAATTACTGTACACGCTTTTTCCTATCATTGAGAACCGTCATGAATTTTTTCAAATTTTTCTGAGACCCAACATTTTTTGCACCTATTTTCTATGGAAAAAAACAGGAAAAATCATGAAATGACTATAAATTTTGTTTTTTCGGAAAAATAATTACTTTACACGCTTTTTCCCATCATTAAGAAGCGTCATGAATTTTTTCAAATTTTTTTGAGACCCAACAATTTTTGCATCAATTTTCTATGAAAAAAAAACAGCAAAAATCATAAAATGACCAAAAAAATTTTTTTTTTCGGAAAAATAATTACTCTACATGCTTTTCCCATTATTAAGAACCGTCATGAATTCTTTCAAATTTTTCTGAGACCCAACATTTTTTGCATCAATGTTTTATGGAAAAAAAAACAGCAAAAATCATGAAATGACCAAAAAATATTTTTTTTTTCGGAAAAATAATTACTCTACACTCTTTTTCCTACCATTAAGAACCGCCATGATTTTTTTCAAATTTTTTTGAGACCCCAACATTTTTTGCATCCATTTTCTATGTAAAAAACAGCAAAAATCATGAAATGACCAAAAAAAAATTTTTTTTTCCCAAAAATAATTACTCTACACGCTTTTTCCTACCATTAAGAACCGTCATGATTTTTTTCAAATTTTTTTGAAACCCAACATTTTTTTGCATCAATTTTTTATGGAAAAAAAACAGCAAAAATCATTAAATGACCAAAAAAAATTTTTTTTTCCGAAAAATAATTACTGTACACGCTTTTTCCCATCATTAAGAATCGACATGAATTTTTTCAAATTTTTCTGAGACCCAACATTTTTTGCATCTTTCTAAGGAAAAAAACAGCAAAAATCATGAAATTTTTCGGAAAAATAATTTTCTACACGCTTTTTCCCATCATTAAGAACCATCATGAATTTTTTCAAATTTTTCTGAGACCCAACATTTTTTGCATCTTTCTAAGGAAAAAAACAGCAAAATCATGAAATGACCAAAAAAAATTTTTTCGGAAAAATAATTACTGTGCACGCTTTTTCTCAACATTAAGAACCGTTATGAATTTTTTCAAATTTTTCTGAGACCCAACATTTTTTGCATAAATTTTCAATGGAAAAGACAACAAAAATCATGAAATGACAAAAAACAAAAAAAACATGACGAATTTTTTTTTGTCCTCCTGCATTTATCCGATAAATATAACACTTGCCAAATTTGGCCATCGGTTAAAAAAATCATAAAAAAAACAAACAATAGAAGACGAATTATTTTTTGGTCCTGGACATTTATTCAATGCCTACAATACTTTTAGGAAAGAGTTTTAAAAATGGCTATTTTGTTCAAAAGTTATCTTCTCAAAACCATATAACAATTTAACAACGAATTTACTTTTTATCTTTGATACATCTATTCGGTAAGTACAATACTTTACTGAAAGAATGATCAAAATCTGGTTGCCCGTTCAAAACCAGAAAAGAATTGAAGCACACATTTATTTTTTCGGGCTTACCTACATGTATTCGATAAGTGCCACTTTTCTGGAAGAATTTGCCAAATTTGGTCATCCGTTCAAGAAAAACAATTGAACGACGAATTTATTTTTTTGATCTGCATCTCGTGTTGAGAACAACATCTTGTTAGAAGAATTTTCAAAATCTGCCCGTTCGTTCAAGAGTTAGTTACCCTCAAAAAAATTAAAAAAACAATGGAATGTTGAATTTCCGTTTTTTGCTCAATTGATATGTAGTTCATAAGTACATTACGTGCCTGCGAGAATGTTTCGCACATTTCAATCTATTCTAAATTTATTATTCTAATTTGTTTATTCTAAATTTATTTCAAAAACAAAGAATCTTCAAAATTAGCCGTTCGTTCAAGAGATACTTTCAAAAACTCAAAAAACAATGGAACGTCGAGTTTTCGTTTTTTGCTCAATTGACATGTATTTAATGAGTACATTACTTTCCTGCAAGAAGTTTTCGTATATTTTAAAACCATGTAGAAGATAAAATGAATACATAAAACCTGAATATATAAATGTAATACATTAGAAAAAAAAGTAATAGATAAAAGCAATAAATAAAACATAAATATATAAAATCAATAAATAAAACCTAAATAAATAATTGGATAAAATTACGAATAGTACAAACGACTTAACCGCTGCCCACTGATTTTGTAGAAGCCATCCACAAGCAAAATTGAAGCTAAAATAAGTTCTATTCACCAAGTAGATTTTGATTGTAAGTAGAAAAGTTATTATGGATTACCACGTAGTAACGGTCGCAACCATCATCATGATTACATGGAGTTACATTCATCGGTAAGTGATTGAACTGCATGATAATCCACTTATTGCGTTATTTAGTCAGCGCGGTAAAACAATTTAACAATACGCAGCAACGCCATTTCGAAAATCTATTTAACGGCTCGAGTATCGTATACTTTACGGCGTCAAAATGTAATGAAAATGTTGTACTTACATGGCGGCAGACGAGGGCTCGAGTGTGATCGAGAATTTTCACATTTTCACGACAAATTTTCGGTTTAACACTGCGGAAGAGCGGCAGACACGCGGCACGTCACCTGTTAATCGATACTAATCCCCCCCGCACTGCTTCGCCACACTATGCATCTCAATCGTCCCGAAAAAAAAAACGCATATTGCTCTTTTGTTTCGTGACGTAGCATATGCGTCGTGCACTTCCGTATTTGGCGGAAGGTTGTAACTTCGTGTAAAAGTTTTTTGTTACCGATCACATATTAATATTAATATGTGGTGCCGATTAACTCGGTGTACAGTAACAAAAATCCGTCAATGGTTGAAATTTGGACGCGATCGCGTGAATTCCAGCATTCCTGTGATATCGCCATCAACATCGATTTAGATGTAAGTGCACCTAATTAAACTAGTGAAAACTTAGTCATTAATTTTGCGCGATTTCATTTAATTGCGGTGTAAATTACACGATGATTAATAAAGCCTTATTATATTTTACTAGATCTTGAAAACTTTCTTACGATGGGAAACGCTCCGCAATTTGCCCACTTGCGGTAATGGGTGTATTTTTGGATCAGATGGTTAGATACTTAGCACGATCTATTTATTTTGTTTTATTATACGGAGTGAGTCAGCTAGTCTCGATTCAGGCATTAAAGTAATAACATCCGATCTTTAAATTACAAAATAACTTGCAATATATTATTCAGCATTCTATGAAAATACGCTTAACCAGGTCGAATGACCTCGAGTCTGCAACTAATTAGGAATCAAATATTAATCATCAATCTTGAATTAACTAAATATTTTGTATCTTAAATATTGTTCCCCCATCAGAACACCTACAGACACCTACTTTCAGGTCTCATCAGTGTAGTTAGTTGCTGATTCCGCCACTTTGGCGTTTCTACAAATATTTTGTAAATTATATTCAATAAAAAAAAAAATATTTATATCGAGCGTATATTGGCGTTGGACATCACACGTGTGAAATGTTGGTGATATGTCAGATACTATAATTTGGGGTTATTTACATCTAATATGTCAACATCAATTTTATCAGCATTTAAAATAAACATGAGATTTGTTCTCTTTACTTTTATAGATTAATCAATAATTTTGTAGACGATCCACCAACGATAAATGAATTACAATTTAACGTCCCTATACCATCTATGATCTCTGTTGGCTAATGGTTTAATTTCCAAAGCCAAAAATAGGAAGAAAAAAAAAGACCATCTATAAGAAATTGCCGGTAATTTGGTTTTTGTATACCTAATTCACGCCATCATACAAATTCTCCATTAATAAAAAGTGTTTATGTTATATAATAAAATTCAAAATAATTGCCATATTTTTGGAGTAAATTTAATTGATTAAAAAAAAATGTAATAAAATGTTTGTCACTACAATAAGATTTGTTCTGTTACTGGACATTCGTCTGTTGGACAATACATTATTATTGTTATTATTATCAGCGTTTCCAACTGGTCACATGATTTTTCCACCAGATAACCAACCTAATTCCGTTAGAATTCCACCAGAAAATTTAAGAATATAAATAAAGTACAAAATAAATCGTTATATTAATCCATCGCCACTGATACATCGTTTTTATCATTATTTAAATATTTGCTACTGAAAACATAATTCTTATCTATATTTCCTATTTCGTATGAAAAACGTTGATTTAAAGGCATGTTATAATTCGTGATCCATGTTTTACTAATTGGAATTTGGAATTAGGATTGACCAAAAAAAATGCAGATTTGAAAATTAATATTTATAGTTGTTGAAGCCTTGAACAAAAATATCTAAAAAATAAGGTAATTATTTACCTATGGGGAGCACCTTATGATGACCTTCTAAATAGGCTGATTCGACGCGTTTTTCCAACAATTTTTAATGGTGATATGCATTTTTGAAAATTTTAGTTTTAATTTTTTGAGCACCTGAATGAAAACTTCGCAGAAAAAAAAATAAAACGCGCAAACAAAATTCCATAAAAAAATTATCCTCAGCGGCCGAAGTATCGCTTATTCAAAATCAATTTGGGGCTTGAAAATTTAACAATTTTCAATAGAGTTATGAATTTTTGAAAATTTTAGTTTTAATCTTTTGAGCACTTGAATGAAAAGATCGCAAAAAAATATAAAACGCGCAGAAAAAATTCCTTGAAACAATATCCACAATGGTCGAAGTTTCGCTTATTCAAAATTAATTTGGTATTTGCAAATTCAACAATTTTTAATAGAGATATGTATTTTTGAAAATAAAACGCCTAGAAAAAAATTCCTTAAAACAATATCCTCAACGATCAAAGTATCGCTTATTCAAAAATAATTTGGTTTGTGTAAATTCAGCAATTTTTAATGGAGATATGGATTTTTAAAAATTTTAGTTTTAAATTTTTGAGCTCCTGAATGAAAACTTCGCAGAAAAAAAAATAAAACGCGCAGACAAATTACATTAAAAATTATCCAACGGCCGAAGTATCGCTTATTTAAAATAAATTTGGGGCTTGGAAATTCAACAATTTTCAATAGAGTTATGGATTTTTGAAGATTTTCTTTTTAATCTTTTGAGCACTTGAATGAAAAGATCGCAGAAAAAAATATAAAACGGGCAGAAAAAATTCCTTAAAACAATATCCACAATGGTCGAGGTATCGCTTATTCAAAATTAATTTGGTATTTGCAAATTCAACAATTTTTAATGGAGATATGTATTTTTGAAAATTTTAGTTTTATTTTTTTGAGCACTTGAAAGAAAACATCGCAGAAAAAATATAAAACGTGCAGACAAAATTCCATCAAAAATCATCCTCAGTGGCCGAAGTATAGTTAATTCAAAATCAATTTAGTTTTTGTAAATTCTACAATTTTCAATGGAGATATGGATTTTTGAAGATTTTAGTTTTAATTTTTTGAGCACTTCAATGAAAAAATCGCAGAAAAAAATATATAACTCGTAAGAAAAATTCCTTAAAACAATATCCTTAATGGTTAAAGTATCGCTTATTCAAAAATAATTTGGTTTGTGTAAATTCAACAATTATTAATGGAGATATGGATTTTTGAAAATGTTAGTTTTAATTTTTTGAGCACTTGAATGAAAACTTCGCAGAAAAAAAATAAAACGCGCCGACAAAATTCCATAAAAATTATCCTCAGCGGCCGAAGTATCGCTTATTCAAAATCAATTAGGGGCTTGAAAATTCAACAATTTTCAATAGAGTTATGGATTTTTGACGATTTTCGTTTTAATCTTCTGAGCACTTATACGAATTTTATTTATTTATAATAAATAAACAATATCAACCCACATGATTAGATAATAGTACTATAAAATGATCATTTATATATAATAAAGGAACAAGGTATAATTCGCATTTTGAGCTTTAAATTATTTGCTGTAATTGATTACACACTTCCCTTTAAACTGTCCACTGCCTTAAATTAATATCCCTAAATTAATTTAGCGGCTAATACAATTTGCTAATCTAATGTTTACTAGGCTCGAGATGTCGTATTATTAATATCGTGTTTAGTGCGAAAATACTCGTTAGATTAATTACGATTATACCTTGAATTCACGACCGACTGCCCACAATTTCCAATCAAAAAAACGCATTATCTTAATATTTGATAAATCTATCTGTGACAAAGAGATCAGCGAATTGAAACAGGTTAATAAAAAAATTACAAAAGAGAAAAGCAGGTGTTCCTGACGTGCCTTTAACATACCGGGCACGTAATTAATTAAACGCATTATACATTAATTAATTAATTACGACTTTTTTTTCATTGGCGTTTTATTAATTCGAAATTGATTATACTCGAAGAAACTTATTACAAGTACAAAGACATTCTAGAGGAGCGATTTCCCACTGACATCAAAGTGAAATGAGGCGATCGTTAAAAAGTTTTGCGCACATTGCGCTCCGGTATTTAAAAAGTAAATAAGGTGCCGTAATTAAATCTGATTATAAAATTAAAGTAGTTTATTTGTTTATGTTGATCGATTAAAATCGTGGGATAGAGTTAATGGCAGTGACAGTCGCATAACTTGGTAACGAAGTCAGGGGACTACTTAAAAGTACGTATGACGGTGACTCCTGTGAGAAAGTATATCAGTGGCGCGGATTCGTTGACACGAATGACAAGTGCTTTATTTCTTGGCAACAGCTTACAGGTACTCAATACGCCACTTGAGAAATGTGTTTAAATAATAATTACCTCTAAGAAAGACGTAAGGTGCCGATTTAGATTAATTTATCTGTTCTCAAGTATTTCTAGAAACTCAAAGATGAAATATATTCCAAATGAAATCATGGCCAAGATGTGTAAACATTAATTCCTTGGTTTTTCAAAGGTAACAAATACTTGATTGATGTTCGAATGAAAAGTTTAATGTAGTAAATTATTTTATTGAGCAGTAACGACACAAAATAATAAAAATTCGAATCGTGTAGCGTGTTTAGCTAGCTAGCAATTTTTTTTCATCTTTCGTAAATTAGAAAGACTAATGGTCGATAGCCCAAACGGAAATACTAACACCCATACTTCATTTTTGACGGTTAAAAATTTGAACCAGCATACGTTCACTCTATCTTAGTTGGTTGTTAATAATCGACGGTTTTCTTATCTGCAGCTGTTATTAAATGTTAGTTATCGGCGGTTTGAGTACGAATTATATAATCTGTGGCTGTTATTAAGTGTGCGAGCAGTTACCCCAGCTTGCTTGAACTAGTATACGTTGACTCTATCTTAGTTGGCTATTAATAATCTACGGGTTTCTTATCTGTAGCTGTTATTAAATGTGCGAGCAGTTGCCCCAGCTTGCTCAAACTAACATACGTTCACTTTATCTTAGTTGGTTGTTAATAATCGACGGTTTGAATACGAATTTTCTTATCTGTGGGTGTTACTAAGTGTGCGAGCAGTTGCCCCAGCTTGCTCGAACCATCGTACGTTGGCTGTTAATAATCGACGGTTAATCTAACCAGACTTCATAGAAACAATAATGGCTGTGCTCGAAAGGAAATTCTGAAGACGAAAAATTAACTTTTTCCTAAAATTGCTCTAAGAAATCTACATTTATTTCGACAGATGTATAAAATTTTGACAGATTAACCTTAGATAATGTGTCCTTGTAATTGTTTAAGAAAATCTATTCAAACTTTACAAAAACAAAAATGGCTGCGCTCGAAAGGAAATTTTGAAGGCGAAAAATGATCTTTTTCCCAAAATTGCTCTAGGAATTCCATATTTACTTCGACAGATGTATCAAATTTTGACAGATCAACCCTAGATAATTTGCCTTTGTAAATGTTTAAATAAATCTATCCAAACTTCACACAAACAAAAATGGCTGCGCTCGAAAGGAAATTTTGAAGACGAAAAATTAACTTTTTCCTAAAATTGCTCAAGGAATTCCACATTTATTTCGATAGATGTATCAAATTTTGATAAATTAACCCTGCATAATGTGTCTTTGCAATTGTTTAAGAAAATCTATCCAAACTTCACAGAAACAAAAATGTTTGCGCTCAAATGCAAATTTTGAAGACGAAAAATGAACTCTTTCCTAAAATTACTCTAGAAACTCCGCATTTATTTTGACAGATTAATCAAATTCTGATAGATTAACCCTAGATAATGTGTTTCTGCAATTGTTAAGGAAAATCTATCCAAACTTCACAGAAACAAAAATGACTGCACTCGAAAGCCAATGTTGAAGACGAAAAATTAACTCTTTCCTAAAATTACTCTAGAAACTCGACAGATGTAGCAAATTTTGACAGATTAATCCTAGATAACGTGTCTCTGCAATTGTTCAAGAAAATCTATCCAAACTTTACAGAAACAAAAATCTTTTTACTATTGAAAAATGGCAGTAGAATTTATTAATGATTACTTTTGACCGTTGAAAATTTCCGTTTTTAATATTGAAAAATGCTGATAGTGATAGTAGAAATGCTCAAATTTTGATAGTCTAACATTTTTGGTATTTGGAAATTTTCTTTTTATTGTTGAAGCGTGCCGTTTTCAGTAATGAGTAATTTTGGATAGTATTGAATAGTTATTTTCAGCAATTGAAATTCAGCAAGTGTCATTTTTGATAGTAGTGCTCTTTTTAATATCAAAAAATGCCGTCTTTGATAATAAAAAATCATAATTTTTGGCGGCTGCAAATTTCTTTATTTACGGTTGAATCGTGCCGTTTGTGGTGGCAGAAATGCAGAATTTTTGATAATTCGAAATTGTCATTTTCTTTTTTTAATATCAAAAAATAGCTGCATATTTCTTTATGTGCCGTTTGCGGTGGCAAAACAAAAATGTAGAATTTTTAACAATTCGAAATTGCCATTTTCAGCAGTTAAAATTTTCTTTTTTTTAATATTAAAAAATGCCGTTTTTGATAGTAAAAATCCACAATTTTTGACCACTGCAAATTTCTTTATGTCCCGTTTGTAGTGGCAGAAATGCAGAATTTTTGACAATTCGAAATCGTCATTTTTGACGGTTAAAAATTTATCTTTTTACCGTTTCTGACAGTAGAATTGCACAATTTTTGACAATTTATAATTGTTGTTTTTGGACGTTGGAAATTTCCCTTTTTTAATATTGAAAATGCCGACAGTGATAGTCAAATTGTTGAAACTTGCCGGAGCAATATTTCACAGTACTGAATAGTTATTTTCAGCAATCGAAAATTTACTTTTTACTGCTAATGTGCCATTTGTGATAGTAGTGCGAATTTTGACAGTTAGAAATTGCCCTTTTTAGCTGTTGAAATTTTCTATTTTTTTAATATCAAAAAATGCGGTGGAAAAAAAAACACAATTTTTGGCAGCTGTAAATTTCTTTATTTACCATTGAAACGTACCGCTGGTGGTGGTAAAAAAGCAGAATTTTTAACAATACGAAAATGGCAATTTTCTTTTTTAATATAAATAAATGCCGTTTTTGATTGTAAAAATCCACAATTTTTGGCAGTTGCTAATTTCTTTATTTACCGTTAGTGGCAGAAATGCAGAATTTTTGATAATTCGAAATTGTCATTTTCTTTTTTTTAATATCAAAAAAAGCCGTTTTGATAGCAAAAATCCACAATTTTTGACAGCTGCAAATTTCTTTATGTGGCAAAAAGCTGAATTTTTGACAATTCGAAATTGTCATTTTTGACGGTTATTTATTCGAAATTTCTGTATGAAAGTTTTGCGGACGCCCATGATTGTTTTGTTTTTTCCAATAATTAAATGTGATTTCGCCTCAGTTGAGAATTCTTCTTCATTGATCGCGAAGAAAAAATATCGTTAAAAATTGCCGACGATACCTGTAATAATATCTCGTATGTGCATTTCATCGGAAATAATCTTTCTACAAGAAAGGATTCGATAAGGGGTAGCGATAAATCTCACATACACTACTATATCATTAGAAATAATTGGCCGTCTAGGTGTACATTTCCTCAATTTCGATATATACACGTATATAATTGGAACTTAACCAGAGCATCTAGGTTATCTTCAGAAATACGAGACGTCAGTGAAATTAGGTTTTCCTCCTACCATCTATCTTGTCTGACTGATCTTGAATATCATAAATACAAATCCTTTTTATTATTATTATTTTCTCTTCGGATCTTTGTTTCAATATTATAATTAATATTAAAATCATTTCCAATTACAATTAATAGTATTTTTATTTGGTAGCGGCGCAATTTATTAATTCCTTTTATTATTTAATGAATAACATGGCTTTGTAATAGAGAGATCAACTACCTTCAATTTAGAGGACGTTTTACTATATAAGCCGAGTTTTTTTTTGTTTGTTGTAGCATGCATGATCAACTCTGATCAGTCTCCATTAATTAAATTAAAGTGATTTAGACACTACTTTGGAAATTAGATTGTTTTATTTCGCTTAAGTTGTAATTGATTTACGGATGTAAGTTGTTATTTTCACTCACTGATTATTTGCAGGGTTTATACATAACATACAAAAATCTTATGACGTAAAATATACGTCGAAACAATCGTGACCGGACATGCTCACGCGCACAGAAAAGTGCGCACAGCAAAAACTCCGAGTGAAAATAATTCCAACCACCTTGTATAATACATCGTGACTACGATTTTATAGTCTCATTATCATAAAAGTAACGCGCCGTTGTTTTAATTTGGAAACAGGTGAGAGCTATTGAGAAGTAATGAGCGGAAGTTGAAGTTCCAGCTATTCGGATTCACGTCTGCCGTCTCCAATTCTTGAAGGTATTTCTGTAGGTGAAAAATGGCGGACGCGTTGTCGTGATGATGCACAGCTCCGGCGCCCAACTTCCCCCGTATTTTGTCTTTAATTGCTTCCCGAAGTTTTGCGATTAACCCTTACGTAATAAGCACCTGTTATATTGCGTCCATGTCCCCAACTAATCCATTAATAAAAGTCCTCACGCCTGCGCCCCGAATTATGAACGTGTGCCTAATATTGATATTAGGGCTTCCCTTCAAAAGGGCGACTTGATTCTACAATACCATTGTTCTACCTTAAATATTTAAATACACTATATATGAATATATTTTTTTATCAAAGTTAATTACATTAGTAAAATTGTATTGTTACTTGTATTGAAAACCATATCTAAATTGCAAAAATTTAAACAAACTGATAACTGTTTAATGTTGGCGGCGATGTACCACTCTTGATTATAGATTGGAATAAAACATTTGAACTTTTTTATACCAATATATTTTAATTATGTGACTAGTTTCGACCATTCACTGAGGATATTATATAACCTTTAACTCTGAAGCTGGCGACAATTTGTTTACACGACTCAAAGGTCACGCTTTTATTTGTAATACTAATCGGTGTATATCCTGCATGTATACCATCGGGCTGCAGTATCGAATTAGTAATCCTTGCACCAGTTAGTGCGACTGTCCGCATGTTTTGGCATTCAGATTAGTTCCACTTCATTTGTTACTGCTAATCTGTTTAATCTCTGTTTGTACGCAAGGACTAGGTTTGAGGTACATATTGCATTCAGAGGCATGTGACTAACCAAGAGGAAACTTAGTGAAGCTTGCATTTCTGTTGTCTCACCTCTAAACACGATATACACATTAATTCATGTGAGTTAGTGATATATTTGGGGAAGATTTTGTACTCTTAGTACGTTGCGACACTAATGCGCTCAAAATCTATTGAGAATAATGTGTGCGTACAATGTGCACAGCATTATAATTTAAACAATGACGTATGGGAGTATCAAAATTAAATGTTAATTTATATGTACATATACATCAACATCTTTATTACAGGTCATGTTAGCACATCGTCTTTCTGCTATGAATTAAATGGCTCGAATTTCAAAGCTAATTAATACTGAAGCACTGAATTTTTTGATTTTTTTTTAATTGTAATTACACTTATCCCATTATTAAAAGAAATGATTCAATCGTCAAAAATTAAAAATCTAGTGGTTTTTAATTATTCTTAAAATTTTTTAATTGTATTTACACATATCCCATTATCAAAAGAAATTATTCAATCTGAAATTAAAAATTTTGTAATTTTTTTCAATAGCAACCTCCTATATTTGTTCTTGATTTTGAGAGATCTTTTCATTGTCGAACTGGAAGTATAAAAATATTGCTATCTTACATAAAAATTTTTTCGAGTACATGACAATTGAAGGTGAGAACTTGATATTTAGAGTTTTTGCAAAAATACCTTGTTCCAGCGCTTGTAGCATTTTTTCCAAACAACAAAGATCTTGACCTTCCATATAATACAATATGGTTTCAGCAAGACGACGCATCCCCGCAATAGACGTTTTTTTTCTCGAACAAATAGAAATTCTTCTTGAACATTTTGAATATTTTCCAGGCTAATCTCTCTCGAGAGCTATTCTATCGGTCCTCACCTACCAATCCACCTATTCGTAAAGCAATTGTCAATAAACGCGCTTAGTGCGGGGGTGCGCCGTCTCGCTGAAACCATATTGCATTATATGATTATATGGAAAGTCATTTTTATTTGAAAAAAAAGCGTTGGAACAAGGTCATTTTGCAAAAACTCTAAATATCAAGTTTTCACCTTCAATCTTCATTTGCTCGAGAAATTTCTTATGTAAGATGGCAATATTTTTATACTGCCAGTTCGACAGTGAAAAAATCTCTCAAAATCAAGAACAAAAATAGGGGGTTGCCATTTAAAAACAGAATGGCGGACTTCATAACTCAAAAACAAATGACGATTGAAAATCGACTTTCATGCAAAAATGTTTTTATTTTTTATATTTTCCAAAAATATTTTAGTTCGATTTTACTGACTATATTCCATACGTTGGGCGCGCTGTATATAAATCCTGCACCAAAATATTGTATTTTTATAAAAGAAAATGGACCTATTTTTTTCCAAAAATATTTTATTTCGATTTTTACTGAATATATTCCATACTTTAGGCGCGCACTGTATAATAAGTATTCGTCAATCTTTTAAAACGATTTTAATGAATTATTTCATTGAAATAATTAGAGCAATAATTATGTTATTTATATGTATTCAGTACAGACAAACAAACTGTATTCTGCAAATTTGTACACTGCCCGAGGAAAGTGTTAATTAATAATATAATTACTTACATGTAACAGATCTAATTACAAATAATTTAAACAACAACGAACGTGACCAGCGGCGGATAAAAAAGTAAACGGTCCAAGCGATTAATTTCGGGAAAATTTTAATTAAACCAATTAAATAATTGTGTTTTCTGGCCAAAATTTCAAACATTACATTCATTACTGAACATATTTAATCTACGTTAGAGTGCCGCTATATACAGTGCGCGCCTAAAGTATGGAATATATTCAGTAAAACCGAAATAAAATATTTTTGTAAAAAATTCTTATCGATTTTGTTTTTTAAAAATTCATATTTTTGCATTAAAGTCGATTTTCATTCGTCATTTGTTTTTGAGTAATGACATCATCAATTTTGTTTTAAAATGACAACCCCCTATTTTTGTTCTTGATTTTGAGAGATCTTTTCATTGTCGAACTGGCAGTATAAAAATATTGCCATCTTTTTTTTTTTTTTTTTTGGCGTCGACTGCGAGGTCATCTGCCACCACCGTTTGTGTTAATATATCATATATTAATTGAATACAATATATGCAACAGATTAAACATTGATTAAACATATTGCCATCTTACATAAGAAATTTTTTGAGTAAATGATAATTGAAGGTGAGAACTTAACACCTAGAATTTTTGCAAAATGATCTTGTTCCAGCGTTTTTTTTCCAAACAAAAATGATCTTGACCTTCCATACATACAATATGGTTTCAACAAGATGGCGCAACCCCGCACTATGCACTTTTTTTGGACGATTGCATTACGAATAGGTGGATTGGCAGGTGAGGACCGATAGAATAGCCCGCGAAAGAGATAAATGCGCAGAATTAGCCTGAAAATATTCAAAATTTCTACATGTTCGATTAAAAAAAAAAAAAAATTGAATTAAAAAAAAAATAATAAAAAACGCGCCTAGTTTTGCTGAAACAATATTGTATTATATAAAAGGTCAAGATCATTGTTGTTTGGAAAAATTGCTACAAGCGCTGGAACAAGGTCATTTTGAAAAAATTCTAAATATCGGGTTCTCACCTTCAATTGTCATTTACTCGAAAAATTTCTTATGTAAGATGATAACATTTTTATACTTCTAGGTCGTCAATGAAAAGATCTCTCAAAATCAAGAATAAAAATAGGGGGATGCCCTTTAAAAACAAAATGGCGGACGTCATTACTCAAAAACAAATAACGACTGAAAATCGACTTTCATGCAAAAATGTGTATTTTTATAAAAGAAAATCGACGTGTTCGAGGATTTTTTCCAAAAATATTTTATTTCGATTTTACTGGCTATATTCCATACTTTGGGCGCGCTGTATATAAATCCTGCACCAAAATATTACTTTTGAACGTTTATTATGGTTCACTGAAAGAAAAATGGCGACGGTTAAAACTGAAATTTGTTGATCAGAAATATAATAGTAGATTTCTCATATGATATGGCAAGGTTACGTTAGGTTAGGTTAGGTTAGGTTAGGTTAGGTTAGGTTAGGTTAGGTTAGGTTAGGTTAGGTTAGGTTAGGTTAGGTTAGGTTGGGTTGGGTTGGGTTAGGTTAGGTTAGGTTAGGTTAGGTTAGGTTAGGTTAGGTTAGGTTGGGTTGGGCTGGGTTAGGTTAGGTTAGGTTGGGTTGGGTTAGGTTAGGTTAGTTAGTTTAGGTGATAGTTTAAATAGTAGTGAGTTAAAGTAGCAATAACAGAAGTAGCAGTGGTTTTAAGTAACAGTGATTTTAAGTAACAGTGATTTTAAGTATGAGTGATTTTAAGTAGCAGTGATTTTAAGTACCAGTGAAATTCGCCTATTAGTAACAGTAACGACCTGTGATTTTTCAATACCTGGAAAAATCACAGGTATGTGGCATATCGTCCATCTCTATCTAATGCGTACCATAAACGAAGTCTAACTAATGCAACTGATTAATGAAACATGTTTCATTTTAATGATGTTTAATTAATTGTTAATAACACTGTTAATAACTGATTGAAGAGTTCAAACTAATAATAATGTTACCTCATCCTATTCAGTTTGAATGCATCTGCTCATATCACATGCATATTTATTTATTTATTATTTTATCCAACAGTTTAACAAAAAATGAATTACAGGATAACTTAAACAGAAAAAGGGAAAACTATTGGATTGCGTTACAGATGTGCAATTTAAATAAAGGGAAAAAATATGATACAAGTTGAGGGAGTTTCTATAATTGAAGAAAGAAATCCATCATGTAGGTATATCTCGATAAAAATCCCCAAATCTTTCTAAAGTCAAAATACCCGATCTACTTGAATATGAATTGATCGGAGTTGTCTAAAACAGCGAGGATTTTGTTACAATAACTTGACTTGAATATCAATCCAGAGATCCACACCGCCCTAGCGCTCGCGTAGAGAATATTCGAAAACCTTTCCTGCTCCCCCTTTTATATATAAAAAAAAACCCTCTTTGTGCCCTAAACACAAACGTAAAAGAATAATTTACATAATTATGTACAAGTAATATGCAATAAAGATAAATATAAAGATAGGTGGTCCTCTTTTGGGATTAATAGGATGAGGGATTTACTTTACGTGTCGATACTGCGGAGCCTGCTGCATGATTCAGGAATTTAAAATAGAATTAATATTGATATTAACGCAACTACCTTAATGAATTATTTCCATTGATATGCGATTTACTATTTAAGTGGTTCATCTAACAATAATATGTGGAATGATTAATTCTGCACGATCTTGTACGAGGAACTAATAAAAATTGCCGGAAATTGTTCATTTGAACAATAGAAAACTAAATAGTAGCTCGATGAAAATAAGTTTATTAACCTTGACGGTAAGTTTAGAGCGAGACGGGTAAAAACTTTAATTTAATTTAAGTTTAAACTCACGTTCTACACTTTTTTTTCAATTTTTACGGTGTGTAACACATTGCCCCAGACAAAAGCGCTTTGAGAAAAACGACGCGGCGCATAAATACGTCGAACTTTACGCGTTCTCTTCAATTAATATCAAAACGCGTATATAGATAGTCCAATGACTTAAATATTCAAATTTAAGACTGTTTTAAGCTTCTATTGATGTGTCTGCAAACAATCTAGGGATTATATCTAAAACCAAATATTAGCTCGATGTAAATACGTTTATTAACCTAGGCGCCAAGTTCAGAGCGAGACGGGTAAAAAATTAACGTTTAATTTAAGTTTAAACTCACGCTCTACACTTTTTTTCAATTTTTAAGGTGCAACTTAAGCAAACACATTGCCCCAGACCAGACAGAAGCGCATTGAGAAAAACGACGCGACGCATAAACACGTCGAACTTTACGCTTTTATCTTCAATCAGGTCGCCCGGGGAATATCAGAACGGTAAAAAATTCAATTTCTTTTAAAATTCACACACTCCGCCGATAGTTGAAACTCGCGCCTTTTCGGCGTAAACACAAAAAAAACTCACCCTCTCAAAAATAACCCCAATTAACAGCTTTTTTTTATTCAGGGGTATTAGTATTCCCAAATGTTTGGAATACACTTGAAATTTTTAATAACGCAAACTTTTCACTCAATGAGGGGCAATTTACTCAGGTAAAATCGCTGAAATATTTATGAGGGGTTAAAAGGTAGCATGTGTGATTCAAATGTGGACACAAGTTAGGGTAAGGATGGAATTTGTTTGTATATGTCGCTCTCGCATTTGTCAAAATATTTTTATATCAGCTTACGAACAAAAAAGATGACACTTGATCGATTCGACTTTTAGTTTCGTAAATGGAATCAGGTCAGGTGGCTGTAAGCCCAAGAGGGGTGGTCAGCTTTAATTTGTTACTGTTTTATTTATTAGATTGCTGATTGGACTTGTAGTTTAAACAGCAATTATAATTCGAAAGCAATGTTTTCCTGATGCCACAGTTTCATATTTCATAATAAATTTCTGGTAACTATGGCGCTATTACTATGGAGAAATATTAAATTAACACATATAATGCCAAATGGCCAACCTGGAGGTGGCATTAAAAATTTAATACTCTCCAAAGAGGCAAGTGCCTTGTTGTATTATGGGTGACTCTGGGAACTTTCAAACTAATTGGAAAATGGAAAACATTAAGCATGCGCTGGAATTATTCATACTTAACAAAATTGCAACAAGGCTTAAATTGTTTATTGCAGACTATTTTTGCGTTTAGGTTAAATTAATCTTCGTCAGATTTACTTTCTTCGACCTAATTCCATAATTAATTTTCCACTTACACTGTAAAAAAAAAAGTTGTATTTGTATTCAATTATATTGTGTTTATTTCATGAAAGAATATATATATTAACACAAATGGTGGTGGCAGACGACCTCCTAGTCGACGCCTAAAACAAAACAAAAAATGAAACCGATGTAAGTAAATTAAACGAGTATTTATATAAGAGTTTTTTATATAAGTATATTATCTGTATTTTTTTCAAATCGTAAATTCTTGTATAATGACATACCTTTCTGTATTTTTAGTATTAAAAAAATCAGTATATGATTAAAAAATACATGCCATTTTAGTATACAGTGCGCGCCTAAAGTATGCAACATATTCAGTAAAATCGAAATAAAATATTTTTGGAAAAAATCCTAGAACAGATCGATTTTCTTCTATAAAAATACACATTTTTGCATGAAAGTCGATTTTCAGTCGTCATTTGTTTTTGAGTTATGACGTCCGCCATTTTGTTTTTAAATGGCAACCTCCTATTTTTGTTCTTGATCTTTTCATTGTCGAACTGGCAGTATAAAAATATTGAAATCTTACATAAGACATTTTTAGAGTAATTGACAATTGAAGGTGAAAACTTGATATTTAGAGTTTTTGCAAAATACTTTATTTATGTTTCGCTGGATGTATCAGATTTAGTAGATTTCAATTTTACCTAGTGCACACAAATTAATTTAGGAATAAAGATGATCAGATTTTACAACCTGGACATTATAATTGCTGCGCATAATTTAATTTTATGGTGTACATAAAGATCTGCAAGATAACGGTTTTCAGCGATTTTGCAGGCGAGCTTTTGCTTTTATAGGTGCGAGCTGAACCTCGATTTAGAAATGGGCGTTCGCGTTTACACATCTTCCTAACAATCTGGGTAATCTTTACGATAGCATATGAATCAGGAACTGGAATCCGCATTACTAGTGACAATGCCGTTATGCGTAACGTAATTGTAGTTGCAACCAGTAGATGTCCGAATAGTCCACCCAATAAATCGTTAAGATTACTTAATTAGCATAAAAATCGTTACGGTTGCATTGGTCATTTTCAGAAAGTATAATAAATAATTCCACGTAATTGTAATCGGAGAACGCATTGTATGCAAGTTCCTCCGATATAAAAGTAACTACTTTCGTGTTCTTGGCGCTCGGAAAATAACAATTCAAAGTTTCAGCTCACAAAGCGATACATTTTAAAAGTTGAGGAATATAAAGTTCCACGGTAGTGAATGTGCAGTACTTCCGAAAGTAGTCATCAAGGAGATCGTGTCATTTTGTTGGCGTCGAGGCCATTTATCTATGCCAGTCGCATACAGTTTTCAGCTCTCGGTTTCTAAAACACTATCGAATCACATTTTGATCTTATCGCCTGTGATAAACCGTCTAATGAGATGTTTCTCGAAAAGCCCACTTTCCGTGAAATGGCCTGCATATACCTACCACTGATGCCGATAATCCCCAATCCCCCGATCCTCTATCCTCAATTCCAGTGTTTGCCGATTCTGTGATGCTGTAAACGACGACGCATCTCACCGCTTACTGCGCTTACTCTAATTACACAAACAAATCTAACACGCAGAAGGACATGTCGTTCATCGCCTTCATCAAATATTTGTTATTTGATAGCGGGTAGACAATTGTTATGGCCGTTGAAGAGCCGTGAGAGCCTCGTAAAAATTCATACTGCATGACGCACTCTTTTGCATTTGTGTAAATACAGACATAAATTGTTACTGCTATATACTTTACGGATAAAGTTTAACAATATTTCTCTATCTAACAGAAAAGTTTTATGACAATGACGATACGCGTGATAGGCCTAAAAGCTAACATAACTACTAGCTCTTTTCGTGTCAAGTAAACAGCTTGTATTTAAATTAAAGTCCATTTCTTCTAAACCATTAAAGGTGTCTATTAGAGATGAGCAAAACTGCTACGTTTGAATCACGTTGCTACCTGCGATTGCTACTTTCTAATATCAGTGATTTCAAACTGTGACTATGATCACAAAAAACATCGCAGAAAAAAATATAAAAAAAAAATTCCATAAAAAATCATCCTCAATGTCTGAAGTACCGCTTAATTAAAATCAATACGGTTTTTGTAAATTTAACAATTTTCAATAGAGATGGATTTTTGAAAATTTTTGTTTTAATTTTTTGAGCACCCGAACAAAAACAACGCAGAAAAAAATATAAAAAACGCAGGAAAAATTCTATAAAAAATCAGCCTCAATGGTCGAAGTATCGCTAATTCAAAACCAATTTACCAATTTAGTTTTTGTAAATTCAACAATTTTTAAAAGAGATATGCATTTTTGAAAATTTTTGTTTTAATTTTTTTGAGCACCAGAACAAAAACAACGCAGGAAAAAATATAAAAAACGCAGCAAAAATTCTATACAAAATCATCCTCAATTGTCGAAGTACGCTTATTCAGAATAAATTTGGTTTTTGTAAATTCAACAAATTTCAATAGAGATATGGATTTTTGGAAATTTTTGTTTTAATTTTCTGAGCACTTAAACAAAAACCTTGCAGAAAAAAATATAAAAAACGCAGGAAAAATTCTATAAAACAACATCCCCAATGGTCGAAGTATCGCTATTTCAAAGCCAATTTAGTTTTTGTAAATTCAACAATTTTTAATAGAGATATGGATTTTTGAAAATTTTTGTTTTAATTTTTTTCAGCACCTGAACAAAACCAACGCAGAAAAAATATAAAAAACGCAGCAAAAATTCTATAAAAAAATTATCCTCAATGGTCGAAGTATCGCTTATTTAGAATCAATTTGGTTTTTGTAAATTCAAAAATTTTCAATAGAGATATGGATTTTTGAAAATGTTTGTTTTAATTTTTTGAGCACCTGAACAAAAACAACGAAGAAAAAAATATAAAAAACGCAGGAAAAATTCCATTAAAAATCATCCTCAATGGTCGAAGTATCGCTTATTTAGAATCAATTTGGCTTTTATAAATTCAACAATTTTCAATAGAGATAAGGATTTTTGAAAATGTTTGTTTTAATTTTTGAGCACCTGAACAAAAACACCGCAGAAAAAAAATATAAAAAACGCAGGAAAAATTCCCTAACAAATCATTCTCAATGGTCGAAGTATCGGTTATTCAAAACCAATTTGGTTTTTGTAAATTCAACAATTTTCGATAGAGATATGGATTTTTTAAATGTTTGTTTTCATTTTTTGAGCACTTGAACAAAAACATCACAGAAAAAAATATAAAAAACGCAGGAAAAATTCCCCAACAAATCATCCTCAATGGTCGAAGTATCGGTTATTCAAAACCAATTTGGTTTTTGTAAATTCAACAATTTTGAATAGAGATATGGATTTTCGAAAATTTTAATTTTAATTTTTTGAGCACTTTAACAAAAACATCGCATAAGAATATATAAAACATGCAGAAAAAATTCTATCAAAAATGATCCTCAATGACCCAAGTACCGCTTATTCAAAATCAATTTGTTTTTTTTTTAATTCAACTATTATCAATAGAGATATGGATTTTTGAAGAATTTGTTTGAATTTTTTGAACAAGGAGGAGCATTTGGAGATTTTCGCAGTTTAGTGAATTGTTTTTATTTTTAATTTTCAATTAATGAAATTTGCAATTTCAAAATTGGTTTCGTGGTATTATTTCAAAATGTATGTTTATATATTCAAAATTGACTGTTTTTGCAATTTCATAATATAGAAATTATTCATGCGACTTTCTCCAATTCTTAACTAGCGAGATTGTTCATATAAAAAAAAATCGAGAAAACAAAAAATAAGGGTAGTAATCCTTATTTGCGATATTTTAAGTCTCAATACTGCACGCCAAATTCGTAATATACATTTTTTTGTAAATCGGTATAATGGGTGGCCGATTTATCTTAAGATACAATCTCGAAAACTATGCATCGGATCAAAAAAAGTCCTGACTAAAATTTGTCTGGAAGAGGGTTGAAATCTCTCAATTTTTATTGCAGATTAGGATTCCTCATAAAAAATAAGTAAATTTTACCCGAAACAGTTTTTTCGATTCGCGATAGATGGCGCTGTAATCGCAAACTCGATCCAAGCGAACGAATTTTATTCAGAACTTGTTTTGATGCGTAGTTTTTGAGATAAATCGGTCACCCTGTATTGCGTTTCAATAAATTACTATATATCTATGTATAAAACATTGTCTAGTATGTGTGTCTATACATTAATTGTTAAATGTTTTAACTAATTTAGCGCTGGTGGTGGAAGTGCTGACAGTTTAATACATTAAATTTTTACGGCGCAATTGAGAATTTTAATATTAACAGAAAAATAGTGCAACGCAATGAAAATTTGTGTAGCTCTGCGGAAATTCGTTCCGCGTGAAGTTGATAAATGATTGCAAATACAATTAGGGGAAAGGAAGATTCTAATCTATTAATTCCAATTAGTTGTCACAATATCAGATCATTTAACACAATTTCGCGCATAAGCTGATAAGCGGAGAATAGAATCTATCATCAGGTTTCAAAGACAAACTGTTTATTCAAATGATATATTTAACGATATTTCAGAGGAGCGCTCAAACACTAGTATATCATCCAGACTATAATTAAGTTTGTTGAATTCTGCCGTTGCAGGGTTTCCATGTTCTGCTCCATTTACTAATGAATTTCCTAGAAGTGCATTTAGTACGGAATAAGCGTTCTTCGGCATAATCTTCACAATAAAACTTCGCAATGATATTATTATTGAAAATAATTAAACCAGAAGTGATTTCGGATTTAATTGTAATAAACGCTAACTACGCTAATTAATTTAAATTAATGTAAAACAGCCGATTGATATAAATTGAACCCAATTGTGGTTTGGTTAAATGAAATTGATTATAATTATATAATTGGGATAAAAGGAATTGGTAAACCAAGCGAAAAATATGTGCCTTTTGTTTACACGGGCATAATAATAGCATTTTCCGGACTGACAACGTATTTTTCACCGTTAGGGAAAATGCGCCCTTTCGACGTGGTGAAAATAGAGAAATTAATAGAGAAATGGGCACGGATAAAACGCTGAAATGTGACGAAATACAGGCGGTATGCTGAAAGTACATGGGGAGAATAGGGACAGATTTACTAAGGAGAATTTATGATACTGGAGAGTGGAGGCACGAGGTCGTTTTTAAGTGTCACATTTCACAAAAAGAATACACGCAGAAATATATACGAAAATGTGAAACAATAATTGCATTTGTAATCACTACACAAATACTAATCGTAAGACTTTAGATAAAAATACAATATTTTCTATTTTCTCTTTATTCGTAATGCGTTAAGCTATGCCACCATCACCTTTGTGTACTTTGTGTACATGCGTTGATGTGATTATTTTACGATTGAACATAGGCGTTAATAATAGTATTTTTAGTGTTAAAATAACAAACTCTTTAAGAAAACTTGTTACGCTAACACACATTATAAGTACTCTAATCGATATTATGTCATTTGTATTCTTGTTCACTGGAAGTGCATTGTCCAAGGTGAGGTTAATTTATAATATGTAATGTAATACCGTTGAGTATATTATAAGCCGTAAATGGAAGTGTAAACAATCATAATATATGATTAATTATAAAAATAAAAGATTTTATTGTTCGCTTGAAGAGTGTTACAATTAATTAGTACTGGATGAAATCGAGGTGAAGGTTTTGCAGTTTGATGTGGGATCGTATTCTGGATTGTTTAGAAAGCTTGCATAACATTACTTTACCGTGCCGGAATTATAATTCGAGTGGCTTCTTTCCATGATTTATCTACATCTATATAGACCTGCTGCACTATTATTCATACAAGTATGGAAATGTATTTTGATGTCAACGACAGGGGGAATATCAAATGGAATAATTAGCGTATGCTCGTTAAGCAAATCCGAAAATTGTAACTTGCGTTTTAGGTTATAGAGAGGAGTTTATAATTCAGATCCATAAATGCGACTTGTCACGAGTTCGTCCTTTCGATCCTTTGCCCTTTTCAAGCAAACCACACCAGAAGCCCAGAAGCCGGATCCCCGCTATTACTATTTAAACACAACATACAACTTTGACAGATGTGTTTCTAATCAGCGGCACGCCGAGTCTTGATTCAACTTCCGATAATGACGATAAGAAATACGTTGGTATAATCAAATCCAACTTAGATCTTATCCGCTCGGCATGTTACATAAACATCATGTGAACGTAATTGCACATAATGGTGTAAGGTTTACATTAATTACATAGTGTGAAATTTCTGAATAAATAGCATCAGTGGTCTTAAACTAATGAAAATTATAAAACTCGTATTTTTTTCCTACTAAAACGTAAAGTTAAAATACATTATATTTAATCATAATTTTTTTTCTCAAATAAAACATAATTAACTGTCTACTTTACATTATGTAATACTACTAGTTTCGCCACTACCTAATATTCTTCTAGGACATAATTTTTAAAACCAAGTTATCTTATACATCGTACACACTTGCGCATTTTCACGAACCGCTCCGTGTCGCAAACTACAAAACGAACCGCACCGCGATTGTGCACAAACATTTTTGGCGGGCACGACCTCTAACCGAATGTGTTTGCGCTTTACGCTTGATCCAGTTGTTCCCATTAAGCCATTTATGCGGCTGCAGCTCTGTTACCGTCCAAACTAGTGCAACGTAGCAGCGCTTCCTTTGATCCGACGCAGAAAAACCGACAAGCGATCGATCGACAGCAAATCATGTGCCGAACACAAATCACGCACGCGAGCACCGTAGACATCTGCGCGGCGAGGCTTTCGGCGCGAGTGTGTACGAAGCATTAGATGTAAAGAATCTGATATCTGTGTTCGTAACTAATTTTGTAGTCAGTACAATCCGTCGTTTCAGTTAATAAATGTGGGAATAAATTCCAAGTGAAATTTATAGTTCCACAACGATTTTGCTTGGCGGGCCACAATTATTTAATTGACATCATTTGATTGCGGTGTATAACGAGAAGAACGGAGCAAATCCCCACGCAGTGCACTTCATACCAACAGCAAATATTTCTCGTTATCAGTACGTTGATTAATCTTAAGATATTAAATAAAGTATGAATTAACGTATCGGTATGGGCGTTATTGCAAAATGTAATAGTAGTTAAGTATGCGCGGCCTTCGCTTTTTATCGCCCGGCGATTATTAATGCAATTGTTGAGTGCATATTCATAGATCAGGTGAGCAAAACACCTTCACTCTCCGATAATAATTATATTCACCATATAACTCCATGACCCCGTAATAATTCCTCGCGAAAATTACGCAATTAAATACTTAAAGCTTCTTTTATTATATTAGTTCACAGTAGAGTGGAAATTATTGCGAAGAATACTTGTAGTACTAAACCAGTCGCTTTGCACTTTATATATATACCGGGTGTTTCAGACCACCCGTACACCCTAAATATCTCGCGAAATACAAATCGGATTGACATACAAAAAAATACATCTAATTTTTTTTTAGCTCTATCGTGTGGTGTTAAATTTAAACCACTTTTAACTTAAGAATCTTAAATAGGTACCCCTATTTTTTATTGCAGATTTGGCTTCTACTCTAAAATATATTAGGTTTTTATTCGAAACATTTTTTTCGATTAGCAAAAAAAAAATATTTTTTTTAATATATTTTTTTTTTAATTAAAAAAATCCTGTTTGTCATTACAAACATTTATACATTACCACAATCGAAAAGAATAGAATGGAATTTGATAATCAAATTGATTTTTATTCGTTTCTACGATTTTTGTTTACAAAGAATTTTTCTTTTTTTGCTTATTTCTAACATAAAATTACGAATGACTTCAATCAACACCTTATTTAAGAGACGACTACGTAAAAAATGTTGTAATCTATCCTTTGATGCGAGAAATAAATATAATTCAATAAATGTTTTTGCCAAAAATAGCGCCATCTGTCGCTCATCGAAATTTTTTTTTCGGATAATCACCTAATCTTTTTTTAGCGTAGAATCCAAATCTGCAAAAAAAATAGGGGTTCCCATTTAAGATTTCAAAGTCAGATCAAACGCTTGCCTGAAAGATTTAATGTCAAAGAACGTATCACACACCTGGTGCGTGGTCGGCCCCAGCGTTAGAACTAATACCACGCAAATTCTTCGTGGTCGGCATTGAAATTGTTTCAGAAGGAAATTTCGCAATCGTGCAGTTATTGAATTAAAATAATCTGTAATCTGAAATGGTATTCACGTTTTCCAAGGCTTGAGAAAGTTGGTTTTGTAGTGAAGTAGTTGAATCAAAGAAATCGAGATACGCAAAATTACTTTTTTCATAAATAGTGTTTTTTTTTAAGTCTAAGAGACCATTCCGAACACTATTTGTCTATAAAAATTTTTTGTGGAACTTCCAGGAACGAAGATACGCGAAATTCCGTTTTTTTGTAAATAGTGCTTAAATCGACTGGAAACGACTAAAAATGGATTGAATTAAATTTTTCTTCAAAATTTTTGTTTTGTTTATTTTTCAAGTTCAAGAGACCATTCCGAACACTATTTGTCTATAAAAAATTTTGTTTGACGTTTTTTTTCGTAAATAAGGCCTAAATCGACTGGAAACTCTTAAAAATCGGTTGAATTAAATTTTTCTTCAAACATTTTTTTTTGTTTTTTTTTAAGTCCAAGAGGTCATTCGGAATAGTATTTGCCTATAAAAAAAATTTGTGGGACTTTCAGGAACCAAGATACGCAAAATTACTTTTTTTGTAAATAATGCTTAAATCGACTGGAAACACCTAAAAATCAATTGAATTAAATTTTTCTTGTTGGTGTAGTGGGTAGAGGCGAGCTCTTGTGCCGGCTGCACCGCTGCCGTGTGGATTCGATTCCCATCCCGGGTGGAAGATTTTTCGGCGATCGAGAAGTATTCACTCGGGTCCGTGGTTTTTGTATATGTCTGACATTATTCATTTCTTCATTTATTGATATAAAAATACAATTAAAAATCTAGCTGTGTATGATTGAATGGCTCAGCCTAAGTAAAAAAAAAATTTTTTTCTTCAAAATTTTTGTTTTGTTTTTTTTTCAAGTTCCAGAGACCATTCCGAACACTATTTGCCTATAAAAACTTTTGTTTGACTTACAATAACCGAGATACCTAAAATTATTTTTTTCGTAAATAAGGCTTAAATAAACTGGAAACGCTTAAAAATCGATTACATTAAATTTTTCTTCAAAATTTTTTTTTTGATTTTTTAAGTCCAAGAGATCATTGCGAACACTATTTGTCTATAAAAAAAAATTTGGGACTTCCAGGAACCGAGATACGCAAAATTACGTTTTTCGTAAATATTGCTTAAATCTACTGGAAACGCATAAAAATCGATTGAATTAAATTTTTCTTCAAAAGTCTTTGAAATAAGTCGATAAGTATAAATTTCTCATTTTAAGTCCAAAATTTTCAAAGTGAGGACCTTTTTTGTCTTTTCAGACGACTCTTCACGATGTATCAACTCACAAAAAAGAGTCATTCCGACCACCTCTTCCTCTACCATGAGCTAAGCCAGGATTCAAAAATTTTTGAAGTGAGGATTTTTTTTTCTTTTCAGTCGACTCTTCACGGTTAGTCGATTCGCAAAAAAAGAGTAATTTCACCCACTTCTACTATGTGGGACTTCCAGGAATGGAGATACGCAAAATGACTTTTATCGTAAATAGTGCTCAAATCGACTGGAAATGCCTAAAAGACGATAAAAACTTTTCTTCAAAAAATGTTTTCTACTTTTTTCAAGTTTAAGAAAATTTGTCTAGAAAAAAAAATTGTGGGACTTCCAGGAACGAAGATACGCAAAATGACTTTTATCGTAAATAGTGCTTAAACCTAAAAAACGATAAAAAAAATTATTTCAAAATTGTTTGTTAATTATTTTTTTCAAGTCTAAGAGCTCATGCTGAACAATATTTGTCTAGAAAAAAAATTGTGGGACTTCCAAGAACGAAGATACACAAAATGACTTTTATCGTAAATAGTGCTTGGAAACACCTAAAAAACGATAAAAAAATTTCTTAAAAAAAATGTTTTCTATTTTTTTTCAAATCTAAGAGGTCATGCTGAACAATATTTGTCTACAAAAAAATGTAGGACTCCTCCAAAAGTACATCCTGGTTAAAACCCTGGGGTGGATATTTTTCAAATTTCCTGAACCAGACTGATTTGTAGATACTATATTTAGGACTGTCTGTATCTCTTTTTTTTGCGAATAAATAAATCATAACCGAATTTCTTTTTGCATGAGTGATGTTATTCTCTAATTCGCTAGTTATTATTATTATTAATCCATTTTTTTCATTTTACACCTACTGTATTTCAGTTAATTCAAAACTGCACGCCTGTTACGTTTGTTTTAAATAATTGACATTCGACGAATTGCAGTTCAAACGCGCATCCATTGTTGTGTTTGCAAATAGCATGCAATTACAATATGGCGTTTTGTATATTCGAAATTATTAATAGGACATTTTGTTGTAAATGTTTAAAGAATTTTATTATCATTCATCGTTTCGATATTGTTCGTAAAAATAATAAACTAATATTCGAATGAATAATGTATTTATTATACATGTCATGAATATGCTCCATGGGTATGTAATAAAATTTGAAATAATTGTAAAACAGCCATCTATTATAAAATTTCAATCGTGAATTAAAATATATTTTATTAATTAAAAAAAAAAGTCATCAAAGCGCCGTTTCATACAGATACGTTGTTTTTTTTTATGAGTCGACTCATTGAAGTAACTGAAGTGAAAAGTATGCCAGGAAAAACGTGATGAGCAAAAAAAGGTACTTACCTGAAAATTTTGGTATTTTAAAAGAGTCGACTCATGAAGTAAAAAGTAATGAGCAAAAAATCTTTAGAGAATCGTCCTAGTCACAGTTTTCTTGATTTAAGCAAAATCTCAAGTCTCGGTAATATTTTTTGCAAGTGTATGCACATTTTACAGAAAAAAAAACACCTTCTAATTAAATGCTTTCGACCGAAGCATAAAATTTAAATAACTGCATCGCATTTATCAGTACGAGCACACATCTCTTTTAGTGTAAGCGTTGAACACGTTCTCATATTTATTCAATGGCTATTTTCATGGCCGAAATAGGTTATCGCTATTTATTGCTCCAACAATCGATGGAAAGTGCATCGTGTGTGGAATGGAGTGTAATAAGAAATCTTCGGCAGCAAATTCGTTTTCTGTCAAAATCTCCCTTGCAATTCATAAACCATTATGTGTCTACCCTTTATAAATACCGACTGACGATGACATCTAACGGAAACTAGAGCAACATAATTAACTCGCTAATTGTATTTTATGTAGTGAAATGTATTGCACATGAGTGAGTCGATTCAAAGAGTCAACTTATGGAGATGAGTAGGCTAGTGAAGTGACTCATTTGGAGTCATGAATGTAATAGTTTTTTTAGCGTGTTTTATTTTGCTCATCACTTTTTTCTGGCGTCCTTTATTACTTCTTACAAAGAGTCACTCGACTCATTTCTTCTGTCTTGGGGGCGATGAAATAAGTAGCATTTGCTAATACTATTTGATCGAAAACCACATATTGTTATTTTGTTATTTATAATCCCGCTGTTTATTGTATGGATGAGTTGGACAAGTCGGAACTGATGTCGGGCATTGATTATGCGACAGTATATTAAATACTATGTAGTTTTATACATCAGCATGCACGCCGTTCGTGTAAAGTGAAGCAGTAAATTTTGCCGATTAAACTAATCGTTTTACTTGTAGGTCTGCACAGCGAAGTGTGATTAGGCACGCGACATTCACTTCCTTCCGAATAGATGGTGTTACAGTTCTTCGACATACGTAATTGTTTCGGTGATTAGTGACACCATAGATTTCTTCCGTGTTCAGTGGCTAATCATTATGACAAAATTAAAGAACAACCTGATATGATTCAATAAAATAAGTAGTAAACTCAATCTTCCGTTTATAGTGCAATAAATTTTGGCGGTTTTATAAACACAGGTGCTTTATGTGTGTTTCCAGAAATAATACCATTAAACCGCCATTACGTTAACGTGTTTTAGAAACTTTCGTCGATTGGAAATGTGACGCCGGAACCACACAGGAATAGGGGGTTATTCGCTATTTACAGGTCGGCTGTGTATAAATAACGCAAGTCATTGGGAATAAATGTTAAAATCGAATTCGAATGTTTGTTTTCGAATGACAACTGCATCACTTGATCGTTCCTATTTAGATTAACGCAATTCAATTGCGTGCTAATTATAATGTGTGTCTATCAAATTCTACAAGTGTAATTTTTATCATCCATACAATATTTCATGAATCAAGGGGTTTCCTATTGAAGCTTTATATTTTTGACATGAATGAAGATCGTATAGTGCCCTCGGCTGTATCGTTGAAAAACCTTTTAATGAGATTTGTCCGTAGAAGGCTTGACATGACTAGCCGTGGTCTTCTATGTCAGGGTCCGGGAAATAGCGCTATAAGATGCCTCAGTCGAGATTTTTTCAGAATTTAGAATTGCAAGGATTTTTTGCAACGGAATAGTCCGATGAATGTAGTTTTATCTTGATGGAAAACTGGTGACTTAGTTGCAGTTATTAGCAGTTACCTTACTTGTGTGATACTATTTATTTGACTACAATCACAGTCGAATGTTTCCTTCTGGTTTCAGTATTAGCTCATACACTCTCACACTCTTCGATAACTCAGTTTTTCCGAAAGTTTTATATCTGTAGGTACGACTCGGCGCAAGCTGATCCGGGAAGTTAGAAGATCGGGACGTGTTCTCATGTTTTAATCGCATGTTCAATCGCTTGTGTCGGTGATCCGTTTAGACTGGTGAAGTCCTAATTTTCGAACAGAAGAACTGCTTCATCATTTGAGAATGCCAATTAATTGTGTTCCACAGAAAGAGGTCCGTATCTTGCTAGTAGACCGGAATTTTTGCTATTTAAAAATAATAATTATTATTTAAACATTAAATATTGTTTCCCTATCCAAACACCTACAGACCGGTTTCGACCTTTCATACTGCTCATCAGGGCAGTTATGATTTTTTTTTGTCCAATGAGCACAACACTTTGCTGAAAGAATTTTCGAAATCTCTCCTCGCGTTCATGAATTGAACTATAAATTACATGTTTTGGGTCTTATCTGCGTCTCTTCGATGGAAGAATTTTCCAAATTAGGTCATCCGTTCGAGATTATCCCGAAACAACAAAAAAGCAATTAAAGACGAATTGATTTTTTGGTACTATTTACATTTATCCGATGAAAATATAAAAACGATTGCTATCCACTTGAAACTTCTCAAAATCACTCAATATTAATTCAAGAGTGATTTCATATAAAATTCCAATATATTCCGGCGATTTTTCGTGTAAATTTATGAAAGATTATAATCATTTTTTTGACGCGAAAAAAATATAAAAACAATTGCCATCCACTTGAAACTTTCCAAAACAATTGTCAATACATGTGATTATACATTTTCGTAAAAAATAGAATATTTCAATGTGAACGGAGACGAAATTAAAAAAAATTGCAACAAATTCGTCGACGCGAAAAAAATATAAAAACAATTGCCATCGACTTGAAACTTTCCAAAACAACTGTCAACACATATGATTCTACATTTCCGTAAAAATTAGAAATGCATTGTTTCTAAATTTTAGAATATTTCAATGTGAAAGGAGACGAAATTAAAAAAAAATTGCAACAAATTCGTCGACGCGAATAAAATATAAAAACAATTGCCATACACTTGAAACTTTCAAAAACAACTGTCAACAAATGTGATTCTACATTTTCGTAAAAATTAGAATATTTCAATGTGAACGGAGATAAAATTTAAAAAAAAAATGCAACAAATTCGTCGATGCGAAAAAAATATAAAAACAATTGCCATCGACTTGAAACTGTCCAAAACAACTGACAACACATGTGATTATACATTTCCGTAAAAATTAGAAATGCATTGTTTCTAAATTTTAGAATATTTCAATGTGAACGGAGATAAAATTTAAAAAAAAATTGCAATAAATTCGTCGACGCGAAAAAAATATAAAAACAATTACCATCGACTTGAAACTTTCCAAAACAACTGTCAACACATGTGATTCTACATTTGCGTAAAAATTAGAAATGCATTGTTTCTAAATTTTAAAATATTTCAATGTGAAAGCAGATAAAATTTAGAAAAAAAATGCAACAAATTCGTCGACGCGAAAAAAATATAAAAACAATTGCCATCGACTTGAAACTTTCCAAAACAACTGACAACACATGTGATTCTACATTTCCGTAAAAATTAGAAATGCATTGTTTCTAAATTTTAAAATATTTCAATGTGAAAGCAGATAAAATTTAGAAAAAAAATGCAACAAATTCGTCGACGCGAAAAAAATATAAAAACAATTGCCATCGAGTTGAAACTGTCCGAAACAACTGACAACACATGTGATTCTACATTTCCGTAAAAATTAGAAATGCATTGTTTCTAAATTTTAGAATATTTCAATGTGAACGGAGATAAAATTAAAAAAAAAATGCAACAAATTCGTCGACGCGAAAAAAATATAAAAACAATTGCCATCGACTTGAAACTTTCCAAAACAACTGTCAACACATGTGATTCTACATATCCGTAAAAATTAGAATATTTCAATGTGAACGGAGATAAAACTAGAAAAAAAAATGCAAAAAATTCGTCGACGCGAAAAAAATATAAAAACAATTGCCATCGACTTGAAACTTTCCAAAACAACTGACAACACATGTGATTCTACATTTCCATAAAAATTAGAAATGCATTGTTTCTAAATTTTAAAATATTTCAATGTGAAAGCAGATAAAATTTAGAAAAAAAATGCAACAAATTCGTCGACGCGAAAAAAATATAAAAACAATTGCCATCGACTTGAAACTGTCCGAAACAACTGACAACACATGTGATTCTACATTTCCGTAAAAATTAGAAATGCATTGTTTCTAAATTTTAAAATATTTCAATGTGAAAGCAGATAAAATTTAGAAAAAAAATGCAACAAATTCGTCGACGCGAAAAAAATATAAAAACAATTGCCATCGACTTGAAACTGTCCGAAACAACTGACAACACATGTGATTCTACATTTCCGTAAAAATTAGAAATGCATTGTTTCTAAATTTTAGAATATTTCAATGTGAACGGAGATAAAATTAAAAAAAAAATGCAACAAATTCGTCGACGCGAAAAAAATATAAAAACAATTGCCATCGACTTGAAACTTTCCAAAACAACTGTCAACACATGTGATTCTACATATCCGTAAAAATTAGAATATTTCAATGTGAACGGAGATAAAACTAGAAAAAAAAATGCAAAAAATTCGTCGACGCGAAAAAAATATAAAAACAATTGCCATCGACTTGAAACTTTCCAAAACAACTGACAACACATGTGATTCTACATTTCCATAAAAATTAGAAATGCATTGTTTCTAAATTTTAAAATATTTCAATGTGAAAGCAGATAAAATTTAGAAAAAAAATGCAACAAATTCGTCGACGCGAAAAAAATATAAAAACAATTGCCATCGACTTGAAACTGTCCGAAACAACTGACAACACATGTGATTCTACATTTCCGTAAAAATTAGAAATGCATTGTTTCTAAATTTTAGAATATTTCAATGTGAACGGAGATAAAATTTAAAAAAAATGCAACAAATTCGTCGACGCGAAAAAAATATAAAAACAATTGCCATCGACTTGAAACTTTCCAAAACAACTGTCAACACATGTGATTTTACATTTCCGTAAAAATTAGAATATTTCAATGTGAACGAAAATGAAATTTCAAAGAAATTGCAACAAATTCGTCGACGCGAAAAAAATATAAAAACAATTACTATCGATTTGAAACTTTCCAAAACAACTGACAACACATGTGATTCTACATTTCCGTAAAAATTAGAAATGCATTGTTTCTAAATTTTAAAATATTTCAACGTGAAAGCAGATAAAACTTAGAAAAAAATTGCAATAAATTCGGCGACGCGAAAAAAATATAAAAACAATTGCCATCGACTTGAAACTTTCCAAAACAACTGACAACACATGTGATTCTACATTTCCGTAAAAATTAGAAATGCATTTTTTCTAAATTTTAGAATATTTCAATGTGAAAGCAGATAAAATTTAGAAAAAAATTGCAATAAATTCGTCGAGGCGAAAAAAAATATAAAAACAATTTCCATCCTCTTGAAACTCCGCAAAATCACTAAATATTAATTCAAGAGTGATTTGGTAGAAAATTCAAATACATTCCGTCGATTGCTTTGGCAATTTTTCATGTAAATTTATGAAAAATTATAATAATTTATTTATTGACGCAAAAAAAACATACAAACAATTGCCATCCACTTGAAGCTTTACAAAATCACTCAATATTAATTCAATAATGATTTCGTAGAAAATTCAAATACATTCCGTCGATTGCTTTTGCGATTTTTCGTGTAAATTTATGAAAAATTATAATCATTTTTTGTTGACCCGAAAAAAATATAAAAACAGCTGTAAAATACTTGAATCTTTTTAAATTTACTTAAAATACAATAATCTTAATAATCTCGATAATCTTCCAAAAACTCCATCACAGGTTTTCGAGATAACCGACCGAGAATAGCGCTTCAGATTTTTTAATTTGCACGAGTGAAAAGAGATTATAAAAAACAAGTGCAACACACTTGAAATTTTCCAAATTTACTCAAAATACACTAATCTTAACAACCCTCCAAAAAAGTAAAAAAAAACCCATCACTGGTTTTCCAGAATTTAAGTTTCACTTCTTCCGAGTGAAAAAACAAATATAAAAACAAGTGCAACACACTTAAAACTCTCCAAATTTACTCAAAATACATTAATAATCATAATAAGCCTTTAAAAAAACCATAATACCCCATCACAAGTTTTCAAGATAACCGACCGAGAACAGCCCGTAAGATTTTTTAAGTTTCACTTCTTCGGAGTGAAAAAAAAATACAAAAACAATTGTAGCACACTTGAAACTTTTCAGATTTACTCAAAATACATTAATCTTAATAAACCTCCAAAAAACTCAAAATACCCCATCACTGGTTTTCAACATAACAACACAAAACCGAGCCGTTAGAGTTATGTACGGTCTGGGTTATGGGGAGGACTGCAGACACACATTCAGTACTGCAGGAATACTAACCTTGCCATGTCTTTATATATTGGATTGTTTAATGTGGGCAAAAAGAAATCAAACGCACTACATGACCACAAATGAAGTTCATGATTACAATACACGCACTAATGACTTTTTAAGACCAAAACACAGTAGACTATCGAAAGCACAAAATGGACCTCGATATTATGCTCCGAAATTTTATAACTTAATACCTGGTCATATAAAAGCACTTAACATTAAATTATTTAAACGTACGATAAAACAGTATTTACTAGTCAAAACATTTTACAGCATTAATGATTTTTTAACAAACCAACATAGTTTTTAAATTATGTGTTTAATTGTATATTTTAAATGTAGTTTCAATTTCAATGTGTAATTTTAATATTTTAATTATGTACCACTCTTTTAATATGTTGTCTGTCTGTATGTAGGAATTTTAAGTTTTATGTGTAATTTAATATTTTATATTTAATTTTAACATGTATATCGTTAATTATGTTAAGGTATTAATTTTAAGTATGAATTATGTATTTGTATAAAGATATGACTGGTGTAAACAATGAACTTGTACAAGCACAATAATAATAATAATAATAATAATAATAATAAAACACAATTCTGGAAGAATTTTTCAAATCTGCTAATTTGTTCAAGAGATATATTCTCAAATAAATGTATTGCCATTTTTCTCGTCTCGGGCATCGTTTTAATATTTAAAATGACAAATCAGTGTTTTTAGAATTAATTTAAAAATCTTGTTTTGTTTGAAATTAGAGGTAGTGCCATGGCTCCTTGGCTCTACATAACGAGACGCCCCTGATCGACTATGACCACATTCTATAATTTCGCTTAAAATTATTTGTTGAAATGAAATATTTACTGTTTTAAAAAAAAAATTGTTATGTGTGACCACACAACGGCGTGTCAAATTATTTATAGGCATAAATCACTAACATGCTCCCATTTAGCACGTTCATATACAACCGATATTATCGTAATATAATAAAATCTATATTGCACCACTAAATAATCATTAGAAACGCTAAATTAGTTTCAATTGCGACCACACAGCGGCAAACTGTAATTAATGAAAAACGTGCCAAAATTGTAAACATTTACGCTTTTTTTTGTGATATCCATTATTACGACCACCTAGGTACTAATAATGGACTGACTAAGATCGCTTAATAGTCTAATTTCGCGCGTACCGTGAATAACAGAGGTTGATGGTCGTAAATCAGTAATCGGTATAAATCATAATTGCATTTTTAAAACGGAGGAATTATGAAAGCGAAATTGCCCATAAAGTAAGAGGTAATCGTGGCGCTCGCAAAAATTCATAAAAATATGACTATCCGAGCACAATAGTTCGTTCAACGGATGTGAACTTGAAGATATGATCGGTGGCAATATCATAAAATTACACCTAGCTCGCTCGATCGAGATAAATAAAGCGGTATGTGTTATTTAAATGTATTACTAATCATCATGTCTTTGCAATAATGCAGAAAACAAAGCAATTATTCTCAAGCGATTTGAAAATATTGTAATATATCTCTATCTCGCGTTTTATGCGGTCGGCAGTCTAACGGCCTTCCGCTTGCATACAACAATAAATCATGTTGGTGATACATTAATTACAACAAATTAAAGGTAGTTTGAAATTTTTTTCAAATTAGTATGCGTTAGTCTATATGTAGATTTATAAAAGTTAAAGAGCGGCTTATAATTATAGTAATAAGAGGAACTACAATTTTGAATTTGTTATGTTATTGAAGTCAAAAAAAGCATGCGTTTTTTAATATTTGGATTTATTGCATCTTATCACTTCAATAAATTGCGTTGTACGCATAAGCTGCACGAATTTTATATGTAGTAAAGATTTTGGCAAATTCTTATATTATATTGTACCTATCGAAAATGCGCATGCGCGAAATTTGCAATTCCAGTGGCACAAAATCAGTTTCGTTTTATCCACAAACACATACACACAATCAGGCGCCCGCTGATATTACTAATCGGTCCAAAACTTAACCCTAGCCTAAGCATAAGCACCAATCGTCAAAATCTTGTGTGTGGGTAAAATGAAACTCTTTGAGTGCTGCTAGAATCGCGAGATTCTCGCCTGCGTATTTGCGAGTGGTACAATACCTGGGATTTAGCCAAGATTATATATGTAATAAAGACGATTCAATAAATTTGCAATAATTGATGTTGTCTCAAGTTTACTTGATTTTATAAAAAAAATATTCGATGGGTTCTTCAATTTGTTGGCGATGTGAAGGTAGAAACGCCAAAGTGGCGGAATCTATTGCCTGAATGTTGTACTGCTATGGAAATGCCAACGGCGTCAAAT
This sequence comes from Ocypus olens, assembly GCA_910593695.2. Taxonomy (NCBI): domain Eukaryota; kingdom Metazoa; phylum Arthropoda; class Insecta; order Coleoptera; family Staphylinidae; genus Ocypus; species Ocypus olens. Next base: position 1,717,991 of record OU343057.1, on the reverse strand, counting down.
ACAACAATAATAATGTAATCAATATTTAGTGACTATTTGAGTTTCTGTGATCAGCGAAGAAGATATTTCACCAAATGGTTTTCGGACTTTCGGAAAGAATTATTTAATTTACTATTGAAGATTTATTGATTCCTGAAATATACGGAAATGCGCGTCAGCAGTACTTGAAACACTCAAACGATGTCGAAAGTCTATTATTAAAATAATATTATAAAGCGGAAAAGATAACTAACAAGAGGATGTAATGGGATGGTGAGGGTGCTTAAAAAATAGAATCGTCAGATTTAATTGAAAGCGTCGGGGATGTCCGACACCAATTGGCCAAATCAGATGGAAAAATATCCACCATTATGTTATTAAGCTTGGTGAAAGGTGCGTTGCGATTAATTCAATAATAATTCCGCGAAATTTTACAATAAATATTAATTACTTTCGTTTTTATGGGAAATCGAAGTGCTTAATAAAAGCCGAGAAACTTCATTAACCTACTTACAAATATTTATATCCCTGTTCTTTTGATTTACAGCGGCAACGGAATCAATATATAACATTGAAATATGTGCAGATATTAAGCGATTATGAAACTGCAATTCCAGAACGCGTACACAGCTACAACTTATATACGCTCAATTAACAATGGGCAGTAGATACTACCGACTAATCTACAATCGAACATTAAACTGGCATTTTGTAATTGTGCTGTGCAAAATCGGAAATGTTACTCCTTGTTTTCCAGGCGACATTTCATCCGCCAAGGATGAAAACGCCATTAAAAATAGAAACGTATGTTTGCCGTTTATCGTTTACACAATGCCACTAACACTAAATCTAATAAGCAGGAGATTGATCGCTTCGCCACTTTATGATAATTTATACCGCAGGCTAATACAAACAAATTACTTCAGAATAAACACAAAGTAATTACTTATTTTCATTTGCAAAACGACATTTATTCCGTTCGTGAAAATAAATCTAATTACCTTTTTGTTTCCCGAGGAGCTTTGATAACTGACGACGGCGGGTTGCGGGTCTTGGATGCTTGCGGTCGTGTGTCATCAGGTGTCATTAGCACGACTTTCTAAAACGTTTTCGCCAAAGTATTAGTAATTTTCTTGCCGTTCCGATACGTTCTAGGAAGCCTAAATGTTCTGACTAATGCATGCTAATTTGATAGAATTGCAGAGTACGTCTAATTTCTTGTAATTAATGTATCACAGACATGCTTTATTGGATGTATGCAAGCGGAGGCCATTAGACTGTTTTGCGCATGAAACGCGAGTTAAAGATAGTAAAAGAAAACATGTTCGGAAAGGATTATTTATCACAGAAAATATTAACCATTTTCATTACTGGTAGTAACACTCAATTATATTATTTTAAAGTTTTCACCTTACCTCGAACTTTTGATTTTATCATGGATATTAAAAATGTACCTGGTTTATAGAATTTATGTTTGTATAACACTTGTTTACAGTTTCGGCAACTCACCTTGCCATTATCAAAACTAAAGTGTTTTATTCCACATAAAAGCACGCATCACGAAGTAGAAGCTTTCTACATAACAAATACAAAAAAAAGTGTCTGATTTAATTTTTGTTCTGTTAGAGGAAAACAGAAAATTTGTATATTTGATTAAATTCGTTGAATTACTAAGTTAATATCATTCACATTTTTAATATTACAAAGTAAAAATATAAAAATATATTACACTAGTAATACAATTATTACGTCTATTACAGCCGTCGCACAAATAAGGATGTGGCTCACACAATATAAAGAATAAAAAAACAATACGAGCAAAAAACGGTGTCCTTTTTTAGTTGATGCGAGTTTTACACAGGCATTGCTGTCATTCTAGTGTACTAGGGCCGTTTGTTAATTTCGCTTAATTTAGTCGGTGAAGTAATGTACAAGTTAATTTCGTATAAAACCAAGTGAATTCCTACACATTTTTGTTTCGACGTGTACATAGAATTCTAAAACGTAAATAAATTGTTCGGCTTAACACCTCGACAATACGATCCTGAATTAATTTTAGCAAACGGCACATTTTGAATTGCGTTTTGGCACACATTGAGTTTCATATACATAGTGGACCAAAAAAAAACGGGACAAGTAATTTTGTACTCTCATACTTTTTTGTGAGTTATTAATAGAATATAAAGTACACCATGAAGGTAACTACAGGTACGAGTGGAAGATCATCAATGGAATTAACTCTACCCTTTCCACGTGTGATCAGAATTTTGGTTAATTTTTTTTTGTACAATAATGATTTGCCGTGTTATGTAACCACGAGGAATAAACAATAAATAAATAAATAAACAAATTAGAAACAACTTTTTGTATTTAAATAAATAAATATTTTTAAATAATTAACATAACAATAAAAAGCCCAATTTTTATAGTACTATAAGTGTAAAGTAAAATTGAATGCATTAATTATTATTCAAAATATGAATATTTCAAATTTATACCAGTTTTTTTGGCCCATTGTGTATAAATGAAAGATTCCAGTTTTCACAATATAATTAGAAAATATAATTCTTATTGACTTATAATTTAACTATACTATAAATTCGAACTGTAAAATAGAACCAGCAAACAATACATATCTGTTAACAAGGAAAGAGAAGTGATTAATTACCTAAACGTATTTTTTCCAGCTATTCCACCTTAAAAATATCTTTTCACGCTGAGGGAGCATCTGTTAAAGCAACCGTAGCTCATTTATACATCACTTTATTTGTACGCAACCAATCAAATCCGTTCATCCCTTCACCTGCATTCAATCCTTTGCTCGGTGACTATTTATACCGATTTTTGTACTGGAAATAGTTGGGATGTTTTGCGTTCATTAGATCTATTTCTTACTGCCACGTAGGAATTGGAGATAAAGTTATGAGGACATCCATAATATAATACAGGGGTTTTATTTTAACTCTCGATATGTGATTGTTAAAGTCTATGTTCAATCGTAAAATAATCACATCAATAATAATAAGCAGGTAACCATACTTACTGTCTATCTTCAATCGTAAAATAATCACATCAATAATAATAAGCAGGCAACCATACTTGCTGTCTATGTTCAATCGTAAAATAATCACATCAATAATAATAAGCCGGCAACCATACTTACTATCAAAATTGTGCTGTTAATAAAAATATATTACACCACCGAAGAAAGAATACTAATAATTAATTGGTATAAGAGCGGGAACAGCACTCGAGATGTTAGAGATTTGTTTTCGGTTGCGTTTTCGAGCAGACTTCCATCCATCGGAACTTTATTATTTTTTTAAATTTATTATTCGTAATGCATTAAGCTGTGTCACTATCACCTTGATTGCATCCACTATCAATTAATTAATTTTATGATTGAACATAGGCGTTAATAATACTCACGAACCAAGATTTATTTTGACGAATTATTCGGTGTCCGATAGCATCAATCTGTATTCGCTAATTTTCGGTTGGTGAAAAATAGTAGAACAAATTTTTTTTTTGGGAAAATAATTACTCTACACGCTTTTTCTCATCATTAAGAATCGTCATGAATTTTTTCAGATTTTTCGAAGACCCAACATTTTTCCCTTTTTTTTCCTGACCAATAGTATGGAAAAATTGTCGAAATTCATGAAATGGTCAAATGACTTGTAATGTATATCAAAATGTTCACAAAAGAACGGGGAATACGTGGTTAAATTTTCAGCCAAATCGTACTTGCAGTTTTCTCGTTTCGCACTCTCAAAACGGGCACTCGTAATTTGGCCAGAAATTTCGGTCGACTTTGGGATTTTTTTGACGCCGTCTTACATAACAGATATGGATGATATTGCATGAGTTTATAGCTACATTCTTCTAGAATCCTATGTTTCCATTCATAACAATCTGTCGCATTCATGAACCAAGATTTGTTTGTTCGAATTAGTCGGTGTCCGATAAAGTCAATCTGCAGGCTCTCGGTATTCGCTTCCCATAAGGATCTATGTTAATATTCAGTTGGTGAAAAATGGTAGAACAAATTTTTTCTATGGAGAAATAATTGCTCTACACGCTTTTTCTCATCATTAAGAACCGTTATGAATTTTTTTAGATTTTTCTAATACCCAAAATTTTTCCTCTTTTTTTCCTGGCTAATGGTATGGAAAAATAGGCGAAAATCATTAAATGGCCAAATGACTTGTAATGTACATCAAAATGTTCACAAAAGAATGGGGAATGCGTGGTTAAATTTTCAGCCAAATCGTACTTGCAGTTTTCTCGTTTCGCGCTCTCAAAATGGACACTCGTAATTTGGGCGGAAATTTCGGTCGATTTTGGGATTTTTTTAGCACCGTCTCACAAAACAGATATGGATGATATTAAATGAGTTTGTAGCTACATTCTTCTAGAATCATATGTTTCGATTTATAACAATCTGTCGTATTCACGAACCAAGATTTGTTCGCTTGAATTAGTCGGTGTCCGATAACGTCAATCTGCAGGGTCTCGCTATTCGCTGCCCATAAGGCTCTATGTTAATTTTCAGTTGGTGAGAAATGGTAGAAAATTTTTTTTTCGGGAAAATAATTACTCTACACACTTTTTCTCGTCGTTAAGGATCGTCATGAATTTTTTCAAATCTTTCTAAGACCGAACATTTTTTCCCTTTTTTACCTGAAAATGGGCGAAAATCATGAAAAGGCCAAATGACTTGTAATATAGATCAAAATGTTCACAAAAGAATGAAGCATACGTGGTTAAATTTTCAGCCAAATCGTACTTGCAGTTTTCTCGTTTCGCGCTCTCAAAATGGGCACTCGTAATTTGGCCAGAAATTTCGGTCGATTTTGGGATTTTTTTAGCGCCGTCTCACAAAACAGATATGGATGATATTACATGAGTTTGTAGCTACATTCTTCTAGAATCATATGTTTCCATTTATAACTATCTGTCGTATTCGTGAACCAAGATTTTTTCGTTCGAATTAGTCGGTGTCCGATAAAGTCAATCTGCAGGGTCTCGGTATTCGCTTCCCATAAGGATCTATGTTAATTTTCAGTTGGTGAAAAATGGTAGAACAAATTTTTTTTCGGGAAAGTAATTACTCTACACGCTTTTTCTCATCATTAAGAACCGTCATGAATTTTTTTAGATTTTTCTAATTCCCAAAATTTTTCCTCTTTTTTTCCTGACTAAATGGTATGGAAAAATGGGCGAAAATCATGAAATGGTGAAATGACTTGTAATATACATCAAAATGTTCACAAAAGAACGAGGAATACGTGATTAAATTTTCAGCCAAATCGTTGTTCCAGTTTTCTCGTTTCGCGCTCTCAAAACGGGCACTCGTAATTTTGCCAGAAATTTCGGTCAACTTTGGGATTTTTTTGACGCTGTCTTACAAAACAGATATGGATGATATTACATGAGTTTGTAGCTACATTCTTCTAGAAACCTATGTTTTCATTCATAACAATCTGTCGCATTCATGAACCAAGATTTGTTCGTTCGAATTAGTCGGTATCCGATAACGTCAATCTGCAGGGTCTCGGTATTCGCTTCCCATAAGGTTCTATGTTAATTTTCAGTTGGTGAGAAATTGTAGAAGAAATTTTTTTTCGGGAAAATAATGACTCTACTCGCTTTTTCTCGTCATTAAGAACCATCATGAATTTTTTCAGATTTTTCTAAGACCCAACATTTTCCCCCTTTTTTATTATTATTTTGTGGATAGAGTTTTGCATTTCCACTTCGGAATTACTGCGATTTAAATACGGATACGGACCATCTCCTTACGATCCTGATGGAAGACACGTAACGACGGGTGATTGATCGGAGACCCACTTGCGGGAATTACTTTGCTACCACTACAAAAACAAAATCCACATGAATGCTCAATGATTCGTAAAAATAGGTAGCAAAGCAACATCTCAGCGCGGCGCAAAAATAGTTAACAGAAGATTTGCAATTATAATAATACGTTGACTTTTTATTTACAAAAACTGGTTGCAGATTTTGTAAACGATTTGCGCCATATTGTTCGGTTACATTAATTACATTATCATATCATTGTTGTCCTAACTAGAATATATTTACCTATATGTCATGCTTATTCGAGATTATAATGAACATTATACAAATTTATTAAATTTATTTAATGCAACAAGTAAAGGTTCTAAAATTTATTATCGATTGTACCTTTTGTTTTACTTACTATCTTGGCGTAATCAAGCCTAAATTCAACGTTACCGTCCGATTGTACACCCAAGTGTGTAATTTAATATGAAACGAATCATAAATTGTTAGGATTTCAAATATTTTATCCTTTTTATCTCAAACTGTTTTGACTGTCCACGAACTTTAAAAGGAGGACGCATAAATATCCATTTTATAGTTTACGTAAGTAAATATATTACTGATAAAAATGATAATGCTCATTAAGAGTATCTTTAAAATTGTACACAGAGCAGATAAGAATTCTAATGGGTAAATTATGAGCACAAACAGAGCCCTGTTATATAAATCCAGGGACAGCCCTTCCAAGTTAAAAGTAACAGCACTGCCCGAGAGAGACATTACTGAAATATCTCCCCGAGCATAGTAAAACATCACCGCGGCCATAATAAAAATATAATTTATTTGTTTCTAAGTGATTATGAATTTTAATAGCCGGCACACAACGTTTATGGCCTTCTCATACATAATAATTTAATTATTCCCCAAAATAAAAAGTAGCGTGGGCGTACATTAATACAGCCATTAATTCAAATAACAAAAACTTTGATGTATAGAGAAAAGCTTTTAGAATATGATATCGATATGGTTACCAAGTTAAAAGAAACAATAGGTACGGTTATTTTTATTGTGGCTGGAAAACATTATTGCTTTGTCTAAAATTTATGAAATGTTTTAATAATTTATTCCATAAACAGTAACAAGAGTCAGAGAACTCCTAAAAGGTTTGAACTCCTGATAACTTAAATCGCTATCCACAGGCCGACAGACAGAGCAAAAACGCCAGACCTCTTAGAGTTCTTCATCACAAAAAAAACAGCGAACTAAATAGACAGGGTGTTTCGAAATTGATGCGAAAGTGATTTTTTAACAAAAATTAAAGGAGATCTTTCATATAATTTTTTGTTCAAAACCCCCTTCTCTTCAAGTTACAACCCTCTGAAGTTAAGAGAAAAAAATTGTTTTTATTTCATATATCCACTATGGAAGAATTTAGAAAAATTAAATTTGGCTGATTTTCACGATTTTTGCAATCCTAAAATGTTATTACAAGGGGGTGAAAAATCAACCCGTACAATAGTTTGCCTTTGACGGTTATTTTTTTTCAAAATGAGGTAAATAATTTGATTTGGTTTTTCTTAAACATGAAAGCCCAATGATTTTTGGATAATTTCGTTAAAATTAGAAGTCTGCAATTGTCTTAGATTTTGAGATATCAAAGCTTTTTCTATTTTTAAGCACTTAAAATGGCCATCTTTGCATTTGGAGGTGAATGTTTTCAAAATGAGGTAAATAACTTGATTGTGTTTTTATTAAACATGAAAGCCCAATCATTTTTGAATAATTTCGTTAGAATTGGAGATCTGCAATTGTTTTAGAATATTGAAATTATAATTTAGAATGCAAAAAATGCATTTAAGAAATTTGTGTTTTTGGTCCAACCAATTTTTTTTTTTGGACTCTGGATTGAAAAATCAAAGCTTTTTCTATTTTTAATCACTTAAAGTGCCCATTGGCAACTAAATCTGAATTAAGTTTTAAGTAATTTTTCTAACGAGCCACCACAAAAATTTTACAAATAACTGTTTGGCTACAGGAATACATTTTTATAATACACAATACTAACAATTCCTAATGCCTAAATTAATTTAATATATTGCAATGTAATTTAATTGAATTTTAATTACAAGCGTGCAACGTTTATGGCCCTCACGTACATAATAATTTAAGTATTCCCCAAAATAAAAAGTAACGTGGGCATAAATTAATACAACCGTCAATTCAAATGACGAAAACGTAATATAATCCTTGCAGCGCAACGTTTTCAGAATTAAATAAAAATTATTTAATGGCCCATGAATAATACAAGGCGGGGCATTAGCATTAAATCGGCGTTTTAATAATCGAACATATTCCAACATGCCTATTATACTCTGTGCCGATTTTCTCTGGAATTTATTAAATATGTTTTAATAGGATCTACTCCACGCAATCCCGTATATCGGATTTTATTTAAACCCTCCCTTCAACCGTGCAAACTAGTTGTTCTATTCAATTCGAAATATTACCGCTATAAATAATAACCATTATTAAATCTAGAATATACTCACTATAAGCCTGCTTAATTATTCTCTCTCTCTCTCTCTCTCTATATATATATATATAAAACGGCAAGAGGTAACACCTCACACTTCACTATATATATATATATATATATATATATATATATATATATATATATATATATATATTACGCGAGATATTATATATACTATTAAACCTATCTGCAAAACTACAGCCTTACTTCTTCGAATTCAGGAGAAAATTGTTATTCTATAACAATCATGTCTAATCATGGAATGGCCAAATGACTTGTAATATAGATAAAAATGTTCACAAAAGAACGGGGAATACGTGGTTAAATTTTCAGTCAAATCGTACTTACAGTTTTCTCGTTTCACGCTCTCAAAATTGGCACTCGTAATTCGGCCAAAAATGTTGGTCGATTTTGGGATTTTTTTAGCGCCGTCTCACAAAACAGATATGGATGATATTACATGAGTTTGTAGCTACATTCTTCTAGAATCCTATGTTTTCATTCATGACAATCTGTTGCATTCATGAACCAAGATTTGTTCGTTCGAATTAGTCGGTGTCCGATAAAGTCAATCTGCAGGGTCTCGGTATTCGCTTCCCGCAAGGCTCTGGTAGAAATTTTTTTTTTCGGGAAAACAATTACTCCACACGCGTTTCCTAGACATTAAGAACTGTCATGAATTTTTTCAGATTTTTCTAAGACCCAACATTTTTTCCCTTTTTTCCCGAAAATGGGCGAAAATCATGAAATAGCCAAATGATTTGTTATGTACATCAAAATGTTCACAAAAAAACGGGGAATACGTCGTTAGATTTTTAGCCAAATCGTACCTGCAGTTTTCTCCTTTCACGCTCTCAAAATTAGCACTCGTAATTCGGCCAAAAATATTGGTCGATTTTGGGAATTTTTTAGCGCCGTCTCACAAAACAGATATGGATGATATTACATGAGTTTATAGCTACATTCTTGTAGAATCATATGTTTCCATTCATAACAATCTGTCGCATTCATGAACCAGGATTTGTTCGTTCGAATTAGTCGGTGTTTGATAGCGTCAATCTGCAGGGTCTCGGTATTCGCTTCCCATAAGGTTCTATGTTAATTTTCAGTTGGTGAAAAATGGTAGAACAAATTTTTTTTTCGAGAAAATAATTACTCTGCACGCTTTTTCTCATCATTAAGAATCGTCATCAATTTTTTCAGAAACGTAGAATATTTTGTAGGAGAATACATTATACTGCCATGTTTACTAAAAAAGCAGTAATTGCAAAAAAAATAAAATTGAGATAAAGGTATCATTGGATTCGTCTAAGTTTCTTTTATTAGTTTACAGTTAAAAAAAACAATATAAAAGTATCCAATCTAAACAAAACAAAAACAATTACTGCTTTTGCGATTTTTAGCTTTATTGGAACAAAATAATTTTATTCAGATTCAGTGTTTTGTAGTTACTGCGCCATTGTTTAACTCTCTACGTTGCTAAGACTTGTACATGTGGACATTTAGATTGAATGAAAGAATAATCTTTGTGATATAAAAGTGGTTGCGTAGCCAACTAATATTAATATTACTCGGGAATGCATTGCATTCCGAAGAACTTCCCTCCACAATAAATGGTATTTAATTTCAGTTTGCTATAAATAACGCTTTCAAGATTCTCACTTTCACAATATGATATACAATTTTGCATTTAATCTCAATATGTAAGTAAGTATATTAAATTTCAACTAAAGTGCTGCGAGATTAGGTTTTGAGACGTCATCAACAACTGGCTAAGAAATGTGGAATGCGCTTTAATGAAATGTTTCTTATATAGTTTTGGATACACGAGAGGCACTAGACTATAAATTTTGATATTTATGCACAGTGCGGTGTTATCTCATATAAAAAATTTAACGTTGATATATATTCACAATACCTCGGCGAGATATTAATTAATTAATACTCTCGGGCTCCTGCTGCTTTTTTAATAACACAGTGCGATGTTTCAAATAATATTCAAATATTTTAATGCATATAAAAATATAGACGTTGTAAGGCGTACGTCCACAGCGCAACTCAACTCAAATGCCTTTTTTTATGCAAATACTTCTTAGTTGCTCTCGATTCCACTTGTAACACAGATTTTATCAGTTGAGAACAAAGGATTAAGTATCGTTTTTACAGTAGTTTAGTCGAGTGGCCTTTAGCCACTTACTATTAACCAGTTTAATGCCTTTGGAGCATCCAGGGACGCGCGTCTACCAACCATCAATCGCGCGTCCGTACTGCTTCGAGAGCAGACGAGACGCGGACGCTCAACGATGGACGCGTCATAGGAATCTTTTAAGCGTCCACGCCTCGACTGCACGCGAAGCAGTACGGACGCGCTATTGATGGTTGGTAGACGCGCGTCCCTAGACGCTCTATAAGTATATCATTGTAGCAGTGTATCGCGACCATCGCCTGCGTCACAGGAATCACACCCTTAGGATTCAAACTGATTACTTTGAATCCTTCTAACAGAAATGAAGTACATATTTGTGAAAATCATTAGATCAATTATTTTAGTATATAAACATCATTATTAAACGAATATTCGTTATTCGCGGTGCTTAAAATGCAAATTAGACAATAAAAAGAAACACCGACAATGAATATATGTGTCATAATTCAGTTTTATGTGCGTTTTGTGTGAGAAAGTCGGTGTCTGGTCAGACTCCGGTTTCTTTGACCGAACATGTCCGTTTACCTAGATCTAGATTTTTTTATTATGTGAAACAATTGTACAGTTGTTTCATGCATTACATCGGTCGGAGCAAAAAGGCGGCGACAAACATCGCGAGGTAAATTTAAAATGTTATTAAGCAACAAAAACTTTTAATTAGAACGTTAATACAATACAAAGTGTCCAAATTTGAATGACAAAAAGGGAACTTCAAATATCCCAGTTAAATATCAAGTCGCGGTGTTTGTTTTGTTCGGCGCCGCTGTTTGCTGGAGCATGCAAAAAAACAAATTTCTCTAAGGCGGAGGTTAACTTTGCGGTCGTATTTAAATGCCTAATTATTTTAATCTTGTAGGCATGCAATGAGGTGCCTGTATTATTTATGTTTATAGTAATTAATTTCAGGTAAACGACAATCGAAGATTGTAACTTCGAATTTTTTATTTTTATGAATGTAAACTGTATATTAAGAGTAATTTTTTTAAGCAAACACATTTTAGGCAAGAAGTTAGCTACAATACGTGTTACCACTTTGCTCTCAAATATACGAGTGCAAAGGGTTAATTAATGATTTCATGAGATCAAAATTATATTATCAACAGTAAACTCATAAGAGCACGTGAAATCAAGTAAAAAAATTGCTTGGAAAGTTTCGCATGAAATTTTTGTGCATCAAGATCAAGAGCTTTTGTACAAACATTGCATGAGATTTTTTCCAAGCGTGAAGAAGCGTGTAGAGTAATTATTTTTCGCAGAATTTTTTTTTTAATGATTTTAACGTTCATGATTTTGGCCATTGCATGAAAAAAATGTTGGGTCTCAGAGAGATTTGAAAAAATTCATGACGGTTCTTAATGCCGTGAAGAAGCGTGCAGAGTAATTATTTTTCTCAGCAAAATTTTTTTTTCATGATTTCAACTTTTCAAGATTTTGGCCATTTTTTCCATACAGAAAAAAATGCATAAAAAAAATGTTGGGCCTCAGAAATATTTGAAAAAATTCATGACGGTTCTTGATGCCGTGAAGAAGCGTGTAGAGTGATTATTTTTCCTTGAAAATTTTTTTTTCAAGATTTCAACGTATCACCATTTTGGTAATTTTTTCCATTCAGGAAAAAATTGCATGAAAAAAATGTTGGGTCTCGGAAAGATTTGAAAAAATTCATGACGATTCCCAATGACGTGAAAAGCGTGTAGAGTAAGTATTTTTCGCTAAAAAAAAAATTTTTTCATGATTTTAACGTTTCACGATTTTGGCCATTTTTTCCATTCAGGAAAAAATTGCATGAAAAAAATGTTGGGTCTCAGAAAGATTTGAAAAAATTCATGACGGTTCTTAATGCCAAGAAGAAGCGTGTATAGTAATTATTTTTCCTTGGAAATTTTTTTTTCAAGATTTCAACGTTTCACGATTTTATCCATTTTTTCTCATTGAGGAAAAAATTGTATGAAAAAAATGTTGGGTCTCAGAACGATTTGAAAAAAATCATGACGGTTCTTAATACCGTGAAGAAGCGTGTAGTGTAATTATTTTTCTCAGAATTTTTTTTTTATATGATTTCAACTTTTCAAGGTTTTGTCCATTTTTTCCATTCAGGAGAAAATGCATGCAAAAATTGTTGGGTTTAAAAATTTATAACAGTCCTTAATGACGTGAATAAGCGTAAAGAGTAATTATTTTTCCCAGAATTTTTTTTCATGATTTCAACTTTACAAGATTTTGGCCATTTTTCCATTCAGGAAAAAAATGCATGAAAAAAATGTTGGGTCTCAGAAAGATTTGAAAAAAATCATGACGGTTTTTAATACCGCGAAGCAGCGTGTAGAGTAATTTTTCTTTCTTAGAAATTTTTTTTTTCATGATTTCAATTTTTCAAGATTTTGGCCATTTTTTCCATTCAGGAAAAATACATGAAAAAAATGTTGGGTCTCAGAAAGATTTGAAAAAATTCATGACGGTTTTTAATACCGTGAAGAAGCGTGTAGAGTATTTTTTTTTCTCAGAAATTTTTTTTTTTCATGATTTCAACTTTTCAAAATTTTGGTCATTTTTTCCATTCAGAAAAAAATTGCATGAAAAAAATGTTGGGTCTCAGAAAGATTTGAAAAAATTCATGCCGCTTCTTGATGCCGTGAAGAAGCGTGTAGAGTAATTATTTTTCTCAAAACAATTTTTTTTTTCATGATTTTAATGTTTCACGATTTTGATTATTTTTTCAATAGTATTATTCAGGAAAAAATGCATGAAAAAATGTTGGGTTTAAAAAATTCATGACGGTCCTTAATGACGTGAAGAAGCGTGTAGAGTAATTATTTTTCCCAGAATTTTTTTTTCGTGATTTCAACGTTTCACGATTTTGGCCATTTTTCCATTCAGGAAAAAATTGAATGAAAAAAATGTTGGATCTCAGAAAGATCTGAAAAAATTCTTGACGGTTCTTAATGACATGAAGAAGGGTGTGTAGTAATTATTATTCCCAAAAAAAATTTTTTTTCGTGATTTCAACGTTTTACGATTTTGGCCATTTTTTCCCTCCAGGAAAAAATGCATGAAAAAAATGTTGGGCCTCAGAACGATTTGAAAAAAATCATGACGGTTCCCAATGACGTGAAGAAGCGTGTAGAGTAATTATTTTTCCCTGAACATTTTTTTTTAATGAACACATGCGGTTCGAGGTTGCGCGCGCCAAAAATTTTCGTGCCACTATCGCGGCGCGGTTTCTTTCGCAGTTCGCAAGGCGGCGCGGATAGTGAAAATGCGCAAGTGTGTACAATGCATTAGAATTACAGTATTGTATATTAACGCTGACAGAATTTTCTGGTTTCTCACCATTTATATTGTCAGCAAATCATTCGGTGGCTACATGTACTGCAAGCAGAATCTGCATGTCTTGAGAAGTCTTTAATGGGGGTACCACCTGCATATTGAATAGTAAATTAAATAGTACGTATTCCACGTACACGCACACAATTGTCAGATGAAGGAAAGTACAATGACGCGGAATTAATCAAAAGTTAAGCAAACATAAAAGAATCGCGAATATTACGCCTCATAAATAGGCATTGTGATTGCCGGGGGAAAAGTTCTGTAACTGTTTATCCGGTGGGACGTTTTATGATATTATTCTCGATTTTTAATATTTTAAGCCCGTCGGGCCTTTATTGTCTCGCTCTTGAGGCGCATCGATTTTATGTTAAATTTTGCAGACCGCGAATTATTTACTAATTTACGGCGAGGCGCCTCTGACAATTACTCCGGTGTAATTAGGAAACAATATAAGTAATTGTCTTCATTGACTGCTGAGAGTACCGCATATTGTGATGAAACGCGCCTGGAATTGGAAATTATATTGCAGAAATGGAATCAAACCACTTACCGAATTCAATATGGCGGGATTACATCTAAGATACAATCCTGAGCTCTTAGATTAGAATTAATCCCAGGAATATATCTCACAGGTACGCAGCCCTTGCACCCCTCGAATAATATTTCCGATTGCATTAATCACCTCAACTTTATACATAAATTATTCCCGCATCCCAAGTCCTTATTATATTTAATTGACTTCCTATAATTCAAATCGTGTGTCCCATTGTCTTGGGATTTGTCCAAGTAGGATGAAATATAATTTTTAATTAGTTATTAAAAATTCATAATTTTGTTCCACAACCGGCATAATCATATTCATTGTGATTTTAATTAAAATAACTATATGTAGTCCGCGTGCAATAGAAGGGCACTGGAGGATAGCTGCGCACGAATGTGCCACCTATTTTAGTTAATTATTTAGTCACATGTATTTTATATTGTAATATCATGTTGATTTACACGTTACAAATAATGTGTAATTAGCGGAATCGGCAATTCTGGACTTTAAAATTAATTTTAGAGTCACGAAATTTATTAAAATAAAGTTTAGCCTTTATATAGTTAGATTATAGGTGAATACTGAATTTTTTTCATGAAATAAATTTGTTAAAAAATAATCACCATATATAATATGTTATAAATAGATTACCGTAACGGTTTGATGGAATGCAGCGTAAAAAGCTTGCTTACTACACAAATCAGTAATTACCATTACTGAAATCTATACGCTTGCTTTATTAGGGATATCTTAGTAAATTCTTCATTTTATTAACAGGATAATTTACACTTCGGAAACATTCCTGAATAGATAATATCAGGCAGTCACCAATTGCGAAAATAATTTAATTGCACGATCGCTCCCATATACGGACTTTAATTGTGATCCTTAAATGTCTTTACGGAGGAATTGCTTATTTTAAGAATTTATTTGAGAATAAGGAAGAGAAGAAAAAAAATTATATACATTATGATTATAACCTTAAGGTAAAAATTTTATTACAAATTCTTTTAGACTTGAAATAATTTATTTTTCATATTACTTATGACATACATCTTTATTCAGACCAATTTTTAATAGTACTTTTTTTTTAATTTTGACAATTTTACAAATTTAATTTAATTATTATAGATTCTTTTATTAAATATTCATATGAATACTTCTCTATTGTGATCATTGTTAATACATTAAGCTACCTGTTTCATGACGTTTCGACGCATTGGTCATCACTAGATTAATTCCTGTACGGATTAGATTCACATTAACTTATTCCAAAATTTAGGGATGAAGTGTTAATAGCTTTTACAGGAACGCAATTTGGCATTCATTCTACGCAAATTTAAGAAATTTCAAGTCGATGGCAATTGTTTTTATATTTTTTTTTCACGTCACTAAAATTATTACATTTTTCAAAACTTCACGCTCTGTTCTCATGAAATTATTCCAAAATTTAGGGATGAAGCGGTAATAATTTTCACAGAAACGTAATTTTGCATTCGTTTTACGCAAATTTAAGTAGTTTCAAGTCGATGGCAATTGTTTTTATATTTTTTTTCCACGTCAATAAAATGATTACATTTTTCAAAACTTCACGCTCTGTTCTCATGAAATTATTCCAAAATTTAGGGATGAATCGTTAATAATTTTTACAGAAACGTAATTTGGCATTCATTTTACGCAAATTTAAGAAGTTTCAATTCGATGGCAATTGTTTTTATATTTTTTAAAAGTCACTAAAATTATTACATTTTTCAAAACTTCACGCTCTGTTTTCATGAAATTATTCTAAAACTTAGGGATGAAGTATTAATAGTTTTTACAAAAACGCAATTTGGCATTCATTCTACGCAAATTTAAGAACTTCCAAGTCGATGGCAATTGTTTTTATATTTTTTCCAAGTCACTAAAATTATTACATTTTTCAAAACTTCACGCTCTGTTTTCATGAAATTATTCCAAAATTTTGGAATGAAGTGTTAATCGTTTTCACAGAAACGTAATTTAGCATTCATTTTACGCAAATTTAAGAAGTTTCAAGTCGATGGCAATTGTTTTTATATTTTTTCCACGTCACTAAAATTATTACATTTTTCAAAACTTCACGCTCTGTTCTCATGAAATTATTCCAAAATCTAGGGATGAAGCGTTAATAATTTTCACAGAAACGTAATTTGGCATTCATTCTACGCAAATTTAAGAAGTTTTAAGTCGATGGCAATTATTTTTATATTTTTTCGAAGTCATTAAAATGATTACATTTTTTTCCAAATTTCACGCTCCGTTCTCATGAAATTATTCCAAAATTTAGGGATGAAGTGTTAATAGTTTTTACAGAAACGTAATTTAGCATTAAATTTAAGTAGTTTCAAGTCGATAGCAATTATTTTTATATTGTTTTCCACGTCAATAAAATTATTACATTTTTCAAAACTTCGCGCTCTGTTTTTATAAAATTATTCCAAAAATTGGGGGTGAAGTGTTAATAGCTTTCACAGAAACGTAATTAGGTATTCATTTTTCGCAAATTTAAGAAGTTTCAAGTCGATGGCAATTGTTTTTATATTTTTTTTCCACGTCACTAAAATTATTACATTTTTCAAAACTTCACGCTCTGTTCTCATGCAATTATTCCAAAATTTAGGGATGAAGTGTTAATTGTTTTCACAGAAACGTAATTTAGCATTAATTTTACACAAATTTAAGTAGTTTCAAGTCGATGGCAATTGTTTTTATATTTTTTTTCCACGTCAATAAAATGATTACATTTTTCAAAACTTCACGCTCTGTTCTCATGAAATTATTCCAAAATTTAGGGATGAATCGTTAATAATTTTTACAGAAACGTAATTTGGCATTCATTTTACGCAAATTTAAGAAGTTTCAATTCGATGGCAATTGTTTTTATATTTTTTAAAAGTCACTAAAATTATTACATTTTTCAAAACTTCACGCTCTGTTTTCATGAAATTATTCTAAAACTTAGGGATGAAGTATTAATAGTTTTTACAAAAACGCAATTTGGCATTCATTCTACGCAAATTTAAGAACTTCCAAGTCGATGGCAATTGTTTTTATATTTTTTCCAAGTCACTAAAATTATTACATTTTTCAAAACTTCACGCTCTGTTTTCATGAAATTATTCCAAAATTTTGGAATGAAGTGTTAATCGTTTTCACAGAAACGTAATTTAGCATTCATTTTACGCAAATTTAAGAAGTTTCAAGTCGATGGCAATTGTTTTTATATTTTTTCCACGTCACTAAAATTATTACATTTTTCAAAACTTCACGCTCTGTTCTCATGAAATTATTCCAAAATCTAGGGATGAAGCGTTAATAATTTTCACAGAAACGTAATTTGGCATTCATTCTACGCAAATTTAAGAAGTTTTAAGTCGATGGCAATTATTTTTATATTTTTTCGAAGTCATTAAAATGATTACATTTTTTTCCAAATTTCACGCTCCGTTCTCATGAAATTATTCCAAAATTTAGGGATGAAGTGTTAATAGTTTTTACAGAAACGTAATTTAGCATTAAATTTAAGTAGTTTCAAGTCGATAGCAATTATTTTTATATTGTTTTCCACGTCAATAAAATTATTACATTTTTCAAAACTTCGCGCTCTGTTTTTATAAAATTATTCCAAAAATTGGGGGTGAAGTGTTAATAGCTTTCACAGAAACGTAATTAGGTATTCATTTTTCGCAAATTTAAGAAGTTTCAAGTCGATGGCAATTGTTTTTATATTTTTTTTCCACGTCACTAAAATTATTACATTTTTCAAAACTTCTGTTCTCATAAAATTATTCCAAAATTTAGGGATGACGTGGTAATAACTTTCACAGAAACGTAATTTGGCATTCATTTTACGCAAATTTAAGAAGTTTCAAGTTGATGGCAATTGCTTTTATATTTTTTTTCCACGTCACTAAAATTATTACATTTTTCAAAACTACACGCTTCGTTCTCATGAAATTATTCCAAAATTTAGGGATGAAGCGTTAATAATTTTCACAAAAACGTAATTTGGCATTCATTTTAAGCATCTTTAAGTAGTTTCAAGTCGATGACAATTGTTTTTATATTTTTTACAAGCCACTAAAATTATAATATTTTTTAAAACTTCACGCTCTGTTATCATGAAATTATTCCAAAATTTAGCGATAAAGTGTTAACAGTTTTCACAGAAACGTAATTCGGCTTACATTATACGCAAATTTAAGAAGTTTGAAGTCGATGGCAATTATTTTCATATTTTTTCCAAGTCACTAAAATTATTATATTTTTCAAAACGTCACGCTCCGTTCTCATGAAATTATTCTAAAATTTAATAGTTTTCACAGAAACGTAATTTCCTTCTCGTAATGAATTTCCCAGATATTCTTTACATGGCCTAAAGAGAAAAGGCAAAAAAACCTTTTTTTAAATGTACTGCCCTGTATAAGCTCGAAAAATGCAGGAAAACAAAATAAATAAATCATATTTAGAAAATTGCAATAAAATAGCGAATACCAGCATGTCAAATATAATATAATCCCAGGAGAGGAATGTGCACTCTCGAGTGAGATGTCCGATTATTCTTTCATTTACTCTTGTATGTTTTATTGATTAATCCCGGAGAAATAATTACCTGTATAAATGCTTCCTTATAATTAACTGGAAATTAAACGAGGAGCAATAAAAGTGACGCAAATCGCAACAATAAAATAAATAATGGTAAGGAACGGAAATGAAATATATGCAAACGCCCTCGTAAATAGTGTGCCAACGGGAAAAAAGTGACGTTTAAAAACAAATTTATTAGATACCGCGAATAAATTACGAGCGATGGCACATACACATATTTTGCGAAAAATATAAAATTCGTAATTTAATCACGGATCCCGTTTTTTTGCGGTCGCAACGAAAATGAAATTACGGCCGAATTCGAATCAAAATATTTGTGTAATCACATTTTGTACGAATGTAGGACCTTCTAATAAAGTAATTGGGTTAAAAGGTTTCGTTAATTTACGGCCTGGATATTGCCTCCAATTACATTTATTATTTGTCTTATGTGGGAAACCAAATTGAAATTGATTCTTATCCTTCATATTTTATATATTATCACGTTCTATTAACACAACAAAATGAGAAAGGTCACGTTGATCAGAGAATCGATAAAGTGTTCCAAGATCAATATCACAAACATGGTACAAACAACATATGTTTAATTGTGGATATAAATAATTTCTTAATATAATTGGAGACGTGTTTGGTTTATGAACATTTTTCCTGTGTACGTTCCTGCCTTCTTATGATAAAATTGTGATGTAGATATAGTTTTGTTATGTTTTATGGTGAAGAGATTACTATTACTAAAATATCCATAACCCTTAGCCTTTTATTAATATAATAATCGATTTGAACGAACGATCATTCGCTGGCATTTAGAACGAAATTGTGCGAACTAATAGCCACATTTCATCACCGACACAATCACATTCACGAGATGATTACGGATTACGGATCACGGACAATAAAAAATATTCAAAACCGTGCATAATGGCAGGTAAAAGAAAGACGAGACTTGAGACACGTCCCGTACCGTAGGTGTGTGTCTTAGTTTTATTATACAAATTAGTGAGTCGACTATTTGTGAAGACAATAGAACACACACCTTTTCACTAATTAGAGGGCGATAAAATCACCCATTTTCACCCTGCCTTTAATGATAGGCCATTTTTCCTCTAATAACGCACGGAATGTGTAATGACGTAACGCACCCAATTTCTACTCCGATTTCGGCTCTGAGTGCGAATAGCATTTATCAATTTCATCTGACCTTTGCTTGTAAAAACGTTTATCTGAATGCTGATTTATAAAATTTTATCAGCCAGCTGAAGGGGAAGAAGTGCTTTCAATTTTTATTACAGGTAATAAATTGTGATTTTGTAACTGTTTCGATTGGATGTAAATGCACATGAATTTAAAATCACTCTAGAAAGTCACATTTGCGGTGGTTAAATTTCGCTACGATTTGGCACATTATTTGAAAAGGGACCCGCACGGCCATTTCGTTCCGAAAAAGTGACCCCACGGATGGGATTCGAACCCACGACCATGAGGCCCGTGAAGAGGAACTCTACTCACTAGGTCACCGCGGCCCCTAGAGTGATGTTACCCCTTAATAATTAATTAAAAATTCTTGCATAGCTTGAAACTACAGGAGTGCCATCGCTCCTTGGCTTTGTGTAACGAGCCGCCCCTGGTTTACATAAATTTTTAAATTAAATAAAAATTCTACATCAAAATATTTGCGATCAAAATCCCCAGCACGTTTATAAATTACTAATTTTATTACTATTTTATCAAAATTATGTGTAACTGTAATAATTGTATTATATAAAATGTAATTTACAAGGTATTGTAAATTTCCCACATACTACATTATAAGTTCACTAGTTAAAACACGTTTTTATTTTATGTGCAATGAGCCAGATATTTTAATACCCCATAAACACTCATCGCTCGCATTAAATTTCATATGAAAATGAGTGAAATAATAAATATATGATGCTAAAGTGCAGTCAGGTGTTAGAGCAGACCGCTAAATTTACACTGTGCATATCAAAACGTTACGCAAATCAATATATCACAAATAATTGTATTCTCACAGACTTACAATATTTATATTATGGCATTGTTTTGATGAAATTATAATTTTGAAATATAAATAATTCATTTACATAATTAAGTTATTTTATTCATGATTACAACGTTAATTTTTTGCTTTTTTCAAGTCTGAACACTATTTGTATATAATTTATTTTTTGTGGGAAACACGCAAAATTTAGTTTTCTTGTAAATAGTGCTTAAAAATCGATTGAATTAAATTTTTCTTCAAAATGTTTTTTTTGTTTTTTCTCAAGTTTAAGAGCTCATATCGAACCCAATTTGTCTATAAAAAAAATGTGGGAGTTCGGGGAACCGAAATACTCAAAATGACTTTTTTCGTAAATAGTGCTCAAATCGACTGGAAACACCTTAAAACGATTAAAGTACATTTTTCTTTAAAAATTTTTCTTTTTTCAAGTCCAAGAGGCCATACTCAACACTTTTTGTCTATAAAAAAAATTGTGGGACTTCCAGGAACCGAAATACGCAAAATGACTTTTTTCGTAAATAGTGCTCAAATCGACTGGAAACGCCTTAAAACGATTAAAGTACATTTTTCTTTAAAAAAACATTTTTCAAGTCCAAGAGACCATACTGAACACTATTTGTCTATAAAAAAATTATGGGACTTCCAGGAACCGAAATACGCAAAATGATTTTTTTTTCGCCTAAAAATCGATTAAATTAAATTTTTCATCAATTTTTTTTTTTCAAATCCAAGAGACCATTCTGCACACTATTTGTCTATAAAAAAAAATTGTGGGACTTCCAGGAACCGAAATAGGCAAAATGATTTTTTCGTAAATGTGCTTAAATCGACCTAAAAATCGATTAAATAAATTTTTCTTCAATTTTTTTTTTCAAATCCAAGAGACCATTCTGCATACTATTTGTCTATAAAAAAATTGTGAGACTTTCAGGAACCAAGATCCACAAAATTACTTTTTACATCGACTGGAAACGCCCAAAAATTACAACGTTAACATTAATATAAATTTTTATGCTTAAAACGAATGACATTAATAAGAAGCATTGATGTAGGTTTCCCTTTGCTCAAATATTCAAACTGGAGCGTGTAATGCGAAAGGTATGCAATTTATTCCCACATAGAAAAGCGGGGAGTGTAATTACCTGATCACACAATGGCTCACACATCTGTCTGTCTCTATCGCGCATCTTTATGCAAAGAGCTGCGACACAAACACTCTTCGGGGGTTCCCCGTTAATAAAACACAGATCTCGCTGATCTATCCTTTCCAAAAGCATTCCAGTGGATTTCCCTTACCACATTATTGAAAGAAAACTGTTTTTATCAACCGCAACCGACGATTATCTTTATAAATACACAAAGATTAACTTTGAATAAAAAAGATCTGTGACGTTATGTACGATCAAGTAACTCATAAAGGCTACAGCAAAGGCACGAACAGAAAAAAAACTATGGTTTCATTTTCATGCAACCAGTTATATCAACCAGTGGCGGTTCGTGAAACATGTTGATGGTAAAGCCACTTTTACAATTTATTGGATCGTAGGATACTGACGTTTGAAACGTCAAAATTATGAAAGATGGAAATGACAAATTATATAAAAAATCAAGTATGATTTCATTTTCATGCAACCAGTCATATCAACCAGTGGCGGCTCGTGAAACATGTTGATGGTAAAGCCACTTTTACAATTTATTGGATCGCAGGATACTGACGTTTGAAACGTTAAAATTATGAAAGATGGAAATGACAAATTATATAAATTTTAAGTACCTGCCAAAAAACCAAAAATTTGCACATAAAAATCAATCACTCACGTTAGAAATCTAAAGTATGGACCAATCAAAAATTCGCTATTAATTAAGGTATAGAAACTAAAATATAAGCCCAAAAGATCGAAAATTTAAAAAAATATCGAAAACTGGCGGCTAAAAATAAAAAAATGCAGACCAAAAATCCGAAAATTTCAATTGAAAATGTTAACCAAAATAAAGAAAATTTGAAACACAGGCCGAAAATCTAAAATATAGGCCAAAAACAGAAAAAATGCTGGTCTAAAAATAAAAAACGCAAACCAAAAAATGGTAAAAAGGGCAAAAAGTTTCGCTCCGGATTTGCAAACTCACACCACTAGCAGACATATAATTGAGAATGTGTTTTTATTTGGTATTTAAAGTGTAATACGTAAATATCAAAACGTAGTTATGAAATAATTATCTCATAAAAGTTTAAGTCGAAAAAATCCGTCGACACGAAATGAATTAATGTTTGTGTTGCACCTGCCTTTGTCTCATATAAATAATGTAATTAAATTTATCGATCCAATTTATAAATTGATATTTTATTTATCTGCGGACTGCAACTGAACTTTCTCAAATTGTCCACGTGGCACAGTTATAACTTACGGGTGAAGTAAGGATTATTCAACATGGATTAATTAATTAAAATACTTTTATGGCTGTAAAACATCAGAAATCTCGGCACTGATGGCATAATTTCTATTTCGAGTTTTATCTACACGTGCGTGGGTTTTAAGAATGACTCCATAAACTATGTATTTAATTTATAGCACCTCTTTTGGCTATCAAAAACTTACTAGCTTCTAAAATGGCTAAAAATGGCTGAAAATGTAATTTTGTTCTTGCAAATTCCACCTCTTACAAGGGAACATGGGGAACCCGTAAATTCCAAAAAATCTGAAAAATTGTGTGGAAGTAAAGTAGTTCATCTGTAGCATAAAACCATTTTCTGTTTCTGCAGAATTCCGGTCTGACGGGATGAAACCACTCGCAAATGTAAAGTAGTTAATTTGCTGTTTCTGCTGAATTCCTGAGGGGGTGAAACCACTCGTAAATTCAAAAAATCTGAAAAATTGTGTGGCAGTTAAGTAGTTCATCCTTAGTACAAAACTATTTTCTGTTCCTGCCGAATTCCAGTCTTCTCAAAGAAACATGCGTTTTTTTTGCAAATTTCTCCCAAAGTACAAGACATGAAAAAATAGTTCATATAAACAAAGGTAATGAGGGGCAGGGTGAAGGTGGGGTAAGTTGAGGTAAAATTGAAATATAATGTAGCAAAGAGAATAAAATACTTCATTATTTTTTATATGAACTATTTTTTCAAGTGTTTTGTACTTTAGGAGAAATTTGCTAAAAAATGTCATTTTTCTTAGAGAAGTGGTTTCACCCCCTCAGAATGGAATTCCGCAAGAACAGAAATTGGTTTTGTACTAAGAATTAACTATTTTTCAGAATTTTTTAATTTACGAGTGGTTTCACGCATTTCTAAGGGTTTCATCGGTCTCAATTATTCAATCAGTTTTTTAAAACAAGTCACGCTTTTAAAATGTTTGTATCAATAAGTAATAATTAAGAAATTCAATTAAAAGTAATCGAAAATCAATAATAATTAATAATATTTGCCAATTAAATTTAAAAAAAGTCGCTGATTTGCTGTAACCGTGTAATATTGAATACTACTATAATATTTTCTCTTTATAGCGCCATAAAAATAATTTATTGCCCGATTGAATGTTCTGTTTATTTGTGCAATTAGTCCAAATCTATATACATTAAAATAATTTCAGTATTAATGCAAAATTTACAACAGCGCCTTATTGATTTTGGTTTAAATATTTGTTACAGTTCGTGATTTCTGCCTTGGAATATATGTTTATTATCAAGCTTATTATTTAATTCCATCGACCTTTGCAAGATGATTCGAATATTCTGGCCTATCTAAAATAAAAAACGTATGATAAAAATATTTCATATGCAAATTGTGGATTTTATAAGAATTTATTTAAGTCAGGTTTTTCGTAACCCGGTATTATATGTTCAGCTGTATGAACGTTTTTTATGCGTCAGTCACCGAATACATTTTTGAATTCCCCGAGAAGGGGATTTAAGGTAGAATACATCGAAATAGAAAATAATGTGTTAATAAACATTGTGAAAGAGCAAATATCAATTAAATGTGTAATGTAATCGCGGAACCTAACCTCAAATTATGCATTCCGTTTACCATTTGAAAGGTCGTTTATACTGCCGAAAATATAATACCAGTGTTATGTCAATTTAAGCCTGAGTTATATTTATTACCACCTTTGTGAAATACAGTGTAAATGTTTATTTGTGATGCAAAATCACATTTCAAATCTTTAAATAATTTCTATAAAATTTGTTATATATTTACGTCCCAGAGGATAAATAAATATAAATAAATAAATTGTAATGCTAGTTGGTATACGATCAAAACGATATTTGTGTTTTTTAATGAACTAATTCCAGACAATTAATGTTTTTTTACAGAAATTAGCTGGGCCTACTTACTAGAACAATCTGTCTTGACCGATTTTGTAAATCTTCTAAGCTTATTTTCTTATTACTACTGTTAACTCTGGTCGAGTTTTAGCAAGCGGCTGTTTCGTAGATTAACGTTAAAATACATTCATACGTGTAAGTAAATTACATACTTCTTTAATAAATAACAATTATTGCGAATTGAATAAACCGGTTCTCGTGAGGACGGACAGCTGAAATCTCGGTTAATGTCTGCAAAAGTAAAGGCCTTCCGACGCGCAAAGAACCTTAAAACCAAAAGGTCAAATGTGCGCCCACTTGTACATATATGTGATCAAGTTTGAAAAGCTTACAAAGTTTACAGAAACTCTTTGACGGTACACTTGCATGCTTAGTGTAAAAACAGTTACACCTATCAATATTTATTTAGTTCTGTTTAAATGCGCGCAGAAACTTGTATTTGTTGGTAAATAATTTAAAATCATGTTTTTTTGGTTTTGGAGTTAACCATTCAGCCACTAACGGTTATGTATTCAGTAATATAAAACTAGTTTTCAAGCTAAAGTTACTTTTAAGTGAAATTGTCTTCTATAAAAATTTAAAAAAAATATATATATATTTTTTTATTTTTTAACTTTTTTAATTGGTGACGGACGACGGCGCAGCGCAGCTTGACCCTTTAAAATTAAAGAAAGTTAGTGGTGACGAACGACGGCGCAGCGCAGCGTGACCCTTTAAAATTTAAGAAAGTTAGTGGTGACGAACGAATGTCGTCTGTGTGTATCCTATTAAAATTGACCAAAATGATAGGTGACGAACGACGGCTCCGCCGCACTGCGCCGTCGTCCGTGCGTAACGTATTAAATTTGAGCAAAGTTACCGGTGACGAACGACGGCGCAGCGCAGCGATGTAGGTCATTAAAATATAATACTGTATATAATGAAGTAATTGGTGACGCACGACGGCTCCGCTGCGCTGTGCCGTCGATGGAAAACAACATATTTTTCAAATTATTTTTAATTTTTAATTTTTAATTTTTAATTTTTAATTTTTAATTTTTAATTTTTAATTTTTAATTTTTAATTTTTAATTTTTAATTTTTAATTTTTAATTTTTAATTTTTAATTTTTAATTTTTAATTTTTAATTTTTAATTTTTAATTTTTAATTTTTAATTTTTAATTTTTAATTTTTAATTTTTAATTTTTAATTTTTAATTTTTAATTTTTAATTTTTAATTTTTAATTTTTAATTTTTAATTTTTAATTTTTAATTTTTAATTTTTAATTTTTAATTTTTAATTTTTAATTTTTAATTTTTAATTTTTAATTTTTAATTTTTAATTTTTAATTTTTAATTTTTAATTTTTAATTTTTAATTTTTAATTTTTAATTTTTAATTTTTCATTTTTCATTTTTCATTTTTCATTTGTCAGACTCGCATATAACAGCTATGCTCGTTGCACAATATACTATTTAACGCAAGATGTACATTTCAGGTACTAAGTACCCTTTATCAATAGCTAACTGAGTAAATAAAAATAAGTGTACCCGAAATGTACATCCAGCGTTAAAAATAATTGTGAAGAAAGGAATATAACTGTGTTTATTAGTAATGAAATCTTCACGTAACTCACAAACCACATTATTGTTGCAGAAACGTTTCATATTTTTAAACAATGTAAATAACACACATTGGAAATCTACATAAATTTAATCGCCCATACATTTCGCGTGTGTGTTTATAATAACACAATAAATAAAATGTTTGATCAAATTTAATTAAAGTATTTAAATATAACAATTTCCATGCAAAAATCTACCGAAAACCCATTCCTTGCGGACTTTATATCATTTCCTCTAACGTGTAAACTGTCAGAGTGCACGTGCGTTATTTTGAGGAAAACGTACACATTTCTATAAATGGCCATGCCATTTTCCCTTTATAGCCGGTCTAGCTAAGTTTTGCAGCTTATTACAGTAATAGAAGGCATCGATCTTCGAAAACGCCTCAAAAAACTCACATAGATAACACTTTTGACATGCCGAAGTATTACCCACATTACGTTCACAAGATGGTTATAAATTTGTAAACTAAATTTGAATATGTAATCATAAATTTAGTAGTCGCACAACCACAAATATCTAATCATATTAGAAATTCATGTTTTGCTTAATTTAATTTTGTGTGTTTATGTTTTAGTTCGATTTAAAAAATACTTCAAATTATATATTTTCCAATTTACTATTCAAAGAACCGAAACTACCTTAACATACCATTATGTTGAGTGAACTGAATTTAAACCAAAAGCAGTAAGAAACATTTTAAACATCGAGTATTTTAAACGATATTGAATGAAATCTGAATTTCCAATAAAAAACACTCTCACTGATTGTTTAAATAATTGCTGCAGATATTCACAATATTCTTCCTAACTTATTCATCATTTAGCAATATAACTTTTATTTTCTAACTCAGAATTTAAGTGGCTGTTAAAGCGATCCAACTAAGCGAGCGTTACCGTTGAAGTTGGCAATCTTTTCATGTATTTTCTCCTACAAGCGCGTGCAGTAGAGACTTTTGTGCAGTGGGGCAACAGAAGAATATATAACGCGATACACTGCTACAATGATATACTTATGGAGATGATGCCTTTGGAGCGTCCAGGAACGCGCATCTACCAGCCATCAATCGCGCGTCCGTTCTGCTTCGATAGCAGTCGAGACACGGACGCTCAGCGATGGACGCGTCGTAGGAATCATACCTTAGCCTCTACAAAAATTAGGTCTTATAAAGACTAAACAAACTACTTCCCTGGCTATTGTGGATGTTCGGCGGTGAAGCAACGGAAGAAAATTTGCAACGAAATATTTGCTTCCTCTATAAAAGTAAGTAGTGCGGCACGAGCCACATCTTTGTCTTTGTCCTACGGAAATCCACGAGCCGCCGCTGTTTTTATAAACACGCCAATTGTGTAGGTTATGATGTTTCACACAGAAATCATATGCGTTTTTGCCGTCTCGTTAAAATATTGGAAATTAATTATCTCGAATTTAATTACCATAACATTCTCATTTTAGTTTTATTTGTGTGTTAACGAATGGCAATAAGAGATGAAATTACGCGATTAAATGTGAAAATTAACAAATTGCAAGTAATCAGGACGACAGATAGCATTACCGTTAGATAATATGCCAATGGGAATACGTTTTAATAAAAAAGCTAATTGACCACGTCAGCTGCTCGATAGTGGAAACGCGATTTTATTGCATAAAGCACACTCATATTTATGCTATTGTGTTGATTGATTTTAAATGGTTTTACCGTATAAGTAATTCCACTTAGAAAGTATTAATATTGATATTACAGTGCTAGATTGAATCATCATAAATGTCTGGTATTTTCATTTAATTAAGTGTTGCCGACTGACAATTCAATTTCGAAGGTAATAATATATACATTAGGAGAAATTTCTAAAGCTATAATAAAACTTGTTCAACGTAATTTATAGTTTTAATAATAACGCAATGGTAATTCATATTACATAGTTATATGGAATTGCAACTTTACTACTAAATTTTTTGCGTGAACTTAAGAAGTATATTTAGTTTCGACGCATATTGACCTCATCAGGTAACCTTTTATCCTGCAATTAAACGTTTAGGTAAATATAAATATAATACATGTATCCGCAATTTTTTATCCTATTATTTAAATTATTAACTTCCACTTCAATTATTATGTAATTTTAAAAGCCTGGCACTAATTTGTATCAATCCGAATATAATTTACAGTTTGTGCAATTGAATTTTTGCTTCATTAACTTCAGTATTTCGTAATTGTTTTAATAAAAGTATGTGAATATGGAAGGTAAATTAATATCTATAACCAGTGAATTTATTTTTTCATAAAAAACAGTCCAGTCGATAATTATGTCTAAACTTAAAATTATTGCAAATAAATGTTAGTTATATGTCGCCACAATAAGTGCGCGTCATCGCGCGCTCGGGATGTGCCAGACCTTGTTCGGCACAAAATGCATGTTCAGAGCGCGACCTCTCCTGAACCCCTCCAACCGCGCGTCTCCGCGTACTTGTGCGCTCGGTGCGCTACGTGGAAGCTGGCTCCTTTAAGATCACGGTATTCAGATGTGACGAGCGACTATGAGAAGTCATATTAAAGAGAGACCAAACTGGAGGCGGGCTCGGAAACATCACGT
Source organism: Ocypus olens (assembly GCA_910593695.2). Lineage (NCBI taxonomy): Eukaryota > Metazoa > Arthropoda > Insecta > Coleoptera > Staphylinidae > Ocypus > Ocypus olens. The sequence goes on along the minus strand of OU343057.1, from coordinate 1,688,427 downwards.
ATCTACCCTTTCCATTTTTTTGCTATACACGATGGGTGGCTCACACAAAGGCGAGAACTATAATCACGCCGCCTTGAATATATTATCGTTATCAGCATCCACCTGATTGGAGAGAAGGGGATGAGCGCTACTCGTGAGGAATGCGTTGAACTAAATTTCGTCGCGCGCATACAACTTTTAAGCAATTTTAAGAAATCTAACTTGTTATTGAAGTTGAGTAATTGGTAATCAATAATAATGAGTTTTAGTATGGTCACTTTAAATTGAATTATCTATGCATCAAACTCAAAATAAGTTACTATAAAACAATTTTACGCTAATTAATGACAAAAAAAATAAGAATTTGTTTTTTTTTACAATAACACATAGTTCAAGACATAAACAATTTAATTTTATTTATAATTTTTGGTTTCTTAACTGTATACAAGATCAACTTTAGGAGAACAATATGAAGTTTCAAGAAGCGTACGGCGCGCCGTGCCGTTGCGTTGGGAAACAAATGCATTGCGATTTTTCTCTGTTCATTAAAGTTATACAAACGTTGTTTAACATTTAAACTGGCGAACAAGTATTTAAAAAATTAAATATAAATTCTGGCTGAGCTTAAAAAATACAGGTAGTGCCGTGGCCCTTGGCTCTACAAAACGAGCCGCCCCTGCTTTTACTACTATTTGACAAAAAAAACAAACATGCCATCAAAGGAACTTGATAAAGAAACACGAGTCGAAACAAATTATTATTATTAATAGCTTAACAATAATGCACCTACATCATTATAACTTATACGATATTTTGATTTGACTATGAAACTTATTGCATACATTATATACAAAACTACAACGGAAGTGTTAAGTGTACAATTTTACATCGGTTATTATTATCATTACTTTCAAATATCACTTTCACCGGATATTTTTCGGGTGAGATTAATGACGCATTATACTTTCGATAAGGTCAGATTCAGGACACATTTGAAGTTTTTTTGTAGGATCACGTTCCAAGAATATATGAATAAATTCCACGCCGCATTATAATAACAATAAATACTACTTAGAGCTTGTTATTTCATTCAATTACAATAAAACGTTAATGTCGAATTTATTGGTACGAATAAATCTAGAATAACAATAAAGTGCTAATGCAGAACTTAAAATTGGTTCAATTTGTATGTATCATTAAATTTAACCGCACAATTAACTCCGCTCATAAAATATCCTATATCGCTCAGTTAATATTGCCAAACAATTTAATTAAGACACCTATTATTAATGTTCGATTTATATGTTAATTTTGTATTACACAAATATTAGATTTTATAATAAATTCCTATTATTATTGTAGTTAAAAGTAACAATATTTTATACAGTAATGAATCAACAATTTGCATACAATGTACATTATAAATATTTTTTAACTATCTTGCAACTTTACTTCCAGTTTGTTATTGAAGTTTTGTTATGTTGACGCTTCAATAATTGTAAATTTGTGATATAATGCATCGTAGACATACTTGCGTATTTTTTCAAACCGCGGCGCGATTGTGGCACAAAAACTTTAAAGTTACAAGCACACTTGTCAGAATCGGATGGACGGCACGCATCGGATAAAATTGCTTAACACAGTTTACTCGTTTACAACTGTGTTAAGTGCAGGGAATTCGTACGCTCCTTGAAACTTCATATTGTTCTCCTAAAGTTGATCTTGTAAACAGTTAAGAAACCAAAAATTATAAATAAAATTAAATTGTTTATGTCTTGAACTATGTGTTATTGTAAAAAAAAAAACAATTTTTTATTTTTTTTGTCATTAATTAGCGTAAAATTGTTTTATAGTAACTTATTTTGAGTTTGATGCATAAATAATTCAATTTAAAGTGATCATACCAAAACTCATCATTATTGATTGCCAATTACTCAACTTCAATAAGAAGTTAGATTTCTTAAAATTGCTTAAAAGTTGTATGCGCGCGACGAAATTTAGTTCAACGCATTCCTCACGAGTAGCGTTCATCCCCTTCTCTCCAATCAGGTGGATGCTGATAACGATAATATATTCAAGGGGGCGTGATTATAGTTCTCGCCTTTATGTGAGCCACGCATCGTATATAGCAAAAAAATGGAAAGGCTAGATACGTGATGTTTCCGCCTCCAGTTTTGTTCTCTCTTTAATATGACTTCTCATAGTCGCTCGTCACATTTGAATACCGTGATCTTAAGCAAGTTTTGCCGATGCGTGCCGTTCGTCCGATTCCGGCAAGTGTGCGCGTAGCTTTAGGGTACACAACCTCGAACCGAAATTGATCCATTTATGCAGCTGCAGCTCTACACCGTCCAATCCAGTGCAACGTCGCACAAATCATGCACGCGAATACCGCACACATCTGCGTTGCGCGGCATTTGGCCCAAGTGTGTACGAAGCATTATATTATCGCAATAAGTTGGAAATGTACATAATTGTAAAAAATCCACATCATTCTTTGTCTATTTGTTTTAGTGCAGTTAAAGCCTACCCGAAACAATTTTTCAATTGCTGTTATTTAAAAGTCATTACACGGTGTTTTTCGTTGCCGGGTGTAAGTAATAATTAAAAAGGCACATTTTGTCCATGTTTAGTTTGAGGAAGCAGAAATGTGGACGTGTAGTTCCATTGTAATTTTAATGGTGACAAGAGTGGCCTTTGACCGGAAGTTGTAATGTTTTGGGGTGTCTTAATTCTGGTCTAGTCACTCTGGCATGACAAAATATGTCATTATGTCGTTCTAAAATTATACCTATGGTATGCGTACGTTAAATTCTTTATAGTTTTTGGAGGGGCACCGTCGTAAAAGTCTCATACCCTCTACGAGATGTTTATTATATAAACCCACATCAAGATGTGCCTTGTTTATTATTGCAGCGGTTATGGTTTATATAATCCACTCTATGGCGCATTTAAAGCAATCTACTCATTATTATTTATTATAAACACGTTTAATTGACACTAATAATCCATGCACGGCTGCTGTATTTAGTACGCGTTTTATTATATACAGAAGGGCTCGGTGAGAATGTCTCATATCCAGACCGAATTATAGACAATGTTGTGAAACGTAAACAATATCTAAAGGCTAACGCATACTGCACATTAATATGTCCGTACGGTATTTTAATGTTCTTCACACTTGTAACGGTGGTTTGGATAATTTACATTGCGAAAATAATTGCGCTAAATTATTTATATACGTTATTTTATATACGTGTAAATGATTTGACCTTAAATAATGCCTTTGCTTACATCGTATATTCAAAGATTGTGCAATAAAACACAGCTGGTAAATTCTAAATTAAAGACATTAAACTTCTTTTTTAACGTACATTCAATTTCCTCTACTCATCGTTTATGTTATATTTTCAAAATATGTAAGTTTCACATAAAATTAACTTAATCAATTAATCCCTAATCACTAAGTTATGAATTTAGTTTGAGACGCTTTGGTGCACCTTTAATATGCATCTTGTTAATCGAATAATGATGTCCCTTAAAATTTACATCAAAATTTACCTAGCGATGAGCTCTAATGCATTTCAGTACTTTACTTACAAGCTGGTACATTCTGTTGTCTGCGTAAGCGGAATTTATGCTCCTGCACTCAGTTATTCGGCCGAAAGTTACAAATAACTAAACAAACACCTATTTAAGTGCCGAATGAAAACTATAACTCAAACAGTGGAAACTTCACTCTATCTTGCAATTCCTCAATCATGGTTGGCCATTTTATTAAGGCTATAATTCTACATTCAGATGTTTCAAGTGAACTAATTAACGAAAAAAGGTTTGGCGTACAAGTGTATAACCGATATATTATTAACTATTTTTTAAAGTAAATGAGCAACGATTGAATAGCGAAAGCTTAAGCCAAAAAAAAATTATATGATTTTGTTTATATTAGCCAATTATCTTATTGTAGCTACTGGCATCATTTATTCAGAAGTATTTTTATTGGAAGAGTATTGTGAATCCCATGTGCCAAAGCAGTAAATTAGTAATTTGTTCATATCCTCGATGTACAATATTTATTGTGTAATATTAGACTGGACGCATAAGCTATTGATTTATTTAGTTTAATAAACAACACAAGAAATATTAATTCGTGTAATTTATAATACCCCACGTTATTACATTTCTCGACATCAATAACAACATTGATACCCCAGTGTGCTATTTTGGTGAAAATAATTAGATAATTAATTAAATTAGTTGCAAACCGGAAATGCTCCTTGTTCGCTCCCGAGTTGACAACATTGACCTTGCTCGATAATTGATAGAACTTTAAAATTAAACATTGCCAATTTATTCTCAAATAATTATTCCATGGTGACGGAATAGGAAAACGAAAATGAGGATCACTGGTAGCCGTGACGTTCGGTTACTATAGAGAGGAAAATAAACAACTAGAGGAGAAAAATATTACTTCTGAACACACGCGAATTCTTCTTGTACAAAAACCTTTAATAAATTGGAGACAAATAAAGTAGTAACTGTATATACATACAATTACACTACAATTCCATATTTGATCTGTGACCAATAGTCTAAAAATTAGAACACGTAACATTCCCAACATCTAAATAGATGATGTATATCCTTTCCGTGGTTGTATTAACATTTATTTCAGATATCGTGGAAAAGCCATAAGTCTTTGAAATATATTATCTCCGTTATCTGTTGCTCGCATATATAGATATATAGATTTGGTCGGTCTGTAATTAATGGGCCAATCTTATGTACCGTATCAGCTCGTGTTTGTTTTTACTAATAATGATTGGTATACGTAATAATTCTTTGTTAATACCAGCCACGGGAGAGTATAGCTTACATCTATCATTATTATTTGTTAATGACAGATATTCGAAGCCATTAGGTTATTTATATCCAGTTGCATCTTAATTTACTGTTACTTTTATTTGTTGGCTGTCGGATGCAGCCCTAATCAAAGAGCCCTTTCACGACCCAACCCCAGCCCGCTGGCCCCTAATCGATTCAGAAAATCGCTTACCATCTACTTTACAAAATTTCTAATTACAAAAGATGGATCCCCTCTAACTGGGGCGACCTAAATGGGTCAAGACTTATTAGAGCTGGCCCGGTTTAAGTAATAGTGGTGCTACCCTCAATTTATTCAACTACCGCAAAAATATACAAGTCAGCCCTAGTTATTTTGAGTAATAAACGCGATACTGAATTTAGACTGAAAGAAGTGAGGAAATTCTACACCCGTTTTGTGCATTTTAGAATTAATGAGTTTACACAAGGAAACACAAAGCATCAATACCTTAATTCCTATTCAATACAGAATTATTATTACCCCTATATTCGGTAGTATGGCTTATCAAAAACTTTATTCAAAAATAAAATAATTACAGACTTAAATTTTTAATCGTTCTAGGGCACGCATTCCTCATCTCCCATTTTCGAGCGTGCGTCTGTGTTACGTCGTACAGCAGTGACGGTTCGCGGGTTTTTTTCTGGTACGGCCGAGGAACAAGAGGTGGTAATACAGATAGGTAGGGTCAGTTGCAGAGACGGCTGGCTGTGTGACCGCACCTATCTGTATTACCACCTCTTGTTCCTCGGTCGTACCAGAAAAAAACCCCGTCACTGTCGTACAGTGCTAATTATCTTAATAAAGATAATAGAATTTTTTTTTACAAGTTTCTAGATTTATTCACAGTTACAACAAATTTTTAATAACAACAACGACATAAAATATAAACGGATTTGTAAACCGCGTTCGATTTGAATTCTTCTAAAAAATCGAGTTTCTAAATTTTAAAAGTAACTTTTTTGCTATTTAAGATAGCTGAATCAATAGCCAATCAATTTGGCTCGTTCTGATGAAAAAAAAATGTATACTTTAATGGTCTACGATGATTATTAAAAAAATTGATTTTTTCGATTTTTTCCATTTTTGAGTTTTTTTTTTGCAAACGCGTCACGGGCTTTAAATTGACATTTATGGTTGCGTAAAAACATTTTCTGAAGGATCTTTACAGTGACGTATAGAAACTCCGAATCGAATCAGTGATTTCTTCAGGAAACCATTTTTGGTTTAATTTTTCAAGTTTTCGTCAAAAATTTAAAATCGCCAATTTTAATTGAATCCTACTAATTTACGCCCAAGGAGCACAGATTTGTAAACCGCGTTCGATTTGGATTCTTTGTTTAGAAGCTACTGCCGTTCAAAGTCTGAAAAAATCTATTTTTTCCTAAATTTTTAAAAAATTTTTAACTTTTTTGCTATTTAAGATTTGAATTGGGGCCGCGGTGGCCTAGTGAGTAGAGCTCCTGCTCACGGGCCTCGTGGTCGTGGGTTCGAATCCCATCCGTGCGGTCACTTTTTCGGAACGAAGAAGTAGCCGTGCGGATCCATGTATGTCCCCCAATCATTATATAATATATAATTGAGTAAATATATAATAAATAATTAAAAATCAATATATACAGTTAATTGAAAACTCTGGCAGAATGGACCAGTTTCCTAAGCAAAAAAAAAGATTTGAATTGCCAACAACAAAGGAAGCAAAATATTGGTAATTTTGGTAATTGTTTTGTAATGTAATGTAATTTTTATTTATGTTAAGAACTTATACAAAGTTGTACACAAGTCAATGTTGGTAAAATAATTTTTTTTTTTACATTCCAGAATCTCATTTGCTGTCAAAAACCTTAATTACGTGCACTGAAATGAACAGATGAGCCCTTAATGAGAACGAAATGTGTTGTATGTGGGGTTGATTGTACCCTTCAGTATTAATACATATATCATATATTATCCGTCGCGATATGCAGTCGTAATAGTTGGAATTCAATTCTGGAATTCGCTTTGCAAATGCATACAAAATTCCCGGCGAACCTCTGCGTGGCTCCACGTTAGTATCTTCCTTTTCGATGTGCATTTGGATTTCTACAGTGTGAGCATGATATGGATTAATCAGATCCAGAAATGTATGTAGCGTTCTTAATCAGAATATTCCCAAGTACATAGAATGTTTGATCGCGCCAACGAATTTTTATGTAAACGATTTATCAAATTCTACTGTGTCTAAGGATCTTATTTAATATTACAGATATTTTCTTATATATATATATATATATATATATATGTATATATAGTAAACAAATCTAAGAAAAATCCTCGTATCCGACACCCCCCCCCCCCCCTTTTTGATCGGATTCCCTGATACGAGGATTTTTCTTAGATGTTTTTACTATTCTCCAACAAGTACGACCGTGACTTCCCTCCAGCATCTACATATATATATATATATATATATATATATATATATATATATATATATATATATATACCAACGCATCCATAATTCTGTCTAGAATGTTTTCTGGCCAAGCACTGCCTACAACTCATTTTGTAAGTTTTTTTTTTTTTAGTTTTTTGTTTGTCAATAATTTAATTCACTTTTAAAATTGTTCACTTATTTAGTATCTCAATAATTTTAATTATGTCTAATTTCTTTTTTTGTCATTAATATTTTAGTTGTGTCTGAGGAACTAATAAAATATTACGAAATATTACACTTAAAGAAAGAGTTTACCAGTTTGTATTCAAGCCTCCGCCGTAAATACCCGCTACTCTCTACAACTTTACAACTTTATATATATATATATATATATATATATATATATATATATATAAAATAAAATAATACAAAAATTAAACATTAAATAAAAAAAAGTTTCACTGCATATTTCACAACAATCATAAACTTTGATAATTTCGCCATTCCAAACATGGCATTTAGAAACCATTAAAGGCAAAAAAAAACACGTATGTTTTATTACTTCAGGCGTCGGCGTGATGTTACTGCCGTTTTTTTATTTGAATTATTTTATTAGTAGACAGAGATATCAAAAACTGTTGTCACTTTGTACAATTGTGCCACAATTGATGGGTTCACATTTGTGCTCCCTCTATTAATTACAATGCCAACGCAGATGGTGCATGCCCTGCATGAAATTTTGCGGATGTTACCGTATCAAATTACTTAAGTATAGCGCGTTACATGAAGGTGATATTTCCGTGAGCAATATTATCTTTTTTTTTAGTTATTTGACATATGGCCATCGGCCGCTTCAAATTCACACTTTCATTTAACCAAACCAAAAAAGGGTTGGACGTACAGAGTTTCTACTATATGATTAATTAATTTCTCACTTAACCCGTGGTGAAACATTATTATGTAATTTTGATTAATTAAAACACTATTTTTATTTGTCTCTCCGACTAATTAATCAAAATTTCTACTATACTTTTTTGTAAATTTTTGTAAAAATAAAATATAGCAAGTTTTATTCAATTAGGTTTAGTATATAGAAATTCGAATGCTGCTATGCCTGGAAATTTAAATTTGGGTACATTAATTAGGGCGGTCTCTGGGGGCACTGTATTTGAGTTGTTATAATTATATTCGCCAATTTCAGTGCATTTGACCGTTGAATATGACTTTCATCATACAGCTTGCCCTTGGGCGGATTGTACAGGTAAAGCTACGCGCACACTTGTCGGAATCGTACGGACGGCACGCATCGGCAAAAATTACTTAACACAGTTGTAAACGAGTCAACGCACATTTATCCGTTCAGAAATGTGCGTTGACTCGTTTACAACTGTGTTAAGCAATTTTATCCGATGCGTGCCGTCCGTCCGATTCCAACAAGTGTGCGCGTAGCTTAAGACGCCAACAAAAGGTTTGATTGGTAATCAGAAACTCTTTCAAATCAATATTTTAATTTAATTGTTGTGGATAAATATTTATTACTAATGAATGATGTAATGGTAAAAGAGATGGTGACACAGATCTAATTCTGGGTGTTTTAGAGAGATAAATGAACAGCCGCCATGTATTATACCAGGCCGCTGTTTGATTGATTTAAGACAAACTGCAATGTCAATAATTTCTGGCCATGAGTGACAAGACAATTATCATCGGTAAATTGGAGTATGTATGAATAAGGGTTTATATAATCAGAATGTAAAACAACGAACTAAGTGATAATAATGTTAACACTTTTAACATTAATGTTGTTTTCTGTAATATACAGCAATGCTCAAATAATAATAATAATAATAATAATAAAAGTTTAATTATTGTTTTTAGATACGTACGTTTACAGACATAATATTAATAAACAATAAATAAACCGCAAGAAGTTTACAACTTGTGTGTAAATCTATATTATAAACATCGGTATGAACATAATACTGTTATTGTTAATTGTTATAAATTTTATTTTAAACTGCAAAACAATTCATTACCTCACGTGACTAAGCCGCAACAAATTCAACTAATCCAATGAATTTGATTTAACTTAACATATTGATCGAACGCAACTTAACTAATTCGAATAATTCCTGGAGATCGCAAATTAAGCAGTTATAGCAGTTCGTTCTGATTGCATATTGATTTTAATAATTTAAACACAACATGATTAATAATATTCATTATGTTTCTCCAACCGTTCAACGCGAATTCAATCAAACGTGTGTTAAATATTGATATTGATCGTGAATGAGAATGCACGGCATGCATTGTTGTTGGGCGCAAATCATATATGTTTCCCTATTACCTTTCGCATATAAAATTCAATTTTGAAAATGCATAAGATCGAGTAGATCAGAATGCAGAATGCATAGTTTTCTTAGGGAAATAGCTTGAAATATGTTTTCAAATCGGGATGCTACTCACCGCCCTAGAAAACTGCAAATAAAAAAAAATATTTTCTTCACGGTGTAAATTTTCAACAAAATGGACAATTTTCAACATCTAACTTGGCAATTTTCAGGTGCCATAAATGGCAGTAGCTTAATTTAAAAAAATGACCAGCCGAAAATGATCATTTTCAAGGGCCAAAATTGACAATATCCAACTGTCAAAAATGAACATTTTTAACTGATAAAAATGACCATTTTCAAAGTGTGAAAAATGACCATTTTCAAAGTGTGAAAAATGATCATTTTCAAAGTGTGAAAAATGACCATTTTCAAAGTGTGAAAAATGACCATTTTCAAAGTGTGAAAAATGACCATTTTCAAAGTGTGAAAAATGATCATTTTCAAAGTGTGAAAATGACCATTTTCAAAGTGTGAAAAATGACAATTTTCAGCTGACAAAAATGAAAATTTCCAACTGTCAAAAATGACAACTTTTAACTACTAAAAATGACAATTTTCAACTGACAAATATGATACTTTTTAATTGACAAAAATGACAATTTTCAATTGACAAAAATGACAATTTTCAACTACCGAAATGATCATTAGCAACTGCAAGACAATTTCCATGTGTCAATAATGACCTTTCTCAACCAACAAAAATGATCGTTTTCAAGTGTCAAAAATGACAATTTTCAACTACCAAAAATGACCACTTTCAACCAACAAAAATAATCATTTTAAAGTGTGAAAAATGACAATTTTCAACTGCCAAAATGGATAATTTTCAACTGTCTAACTTGGCAATTTTTAAGTGCCATAAATCACAATGGCTAAATTTAAAAAAATTACCATTCCCCATTGCCAAAAATAATCATTTTCGAGTGCCAAAGACGAGAATTTGTAACTGCCAAAATTGACAATATCCAACTGTCAAAAATGAACATTTTTAACTGATAAAAATGACCATTTTCAAAGTGTGAAAAATGACAATTTTCAACTGCTATAAATGAACATTTTCAACTGACAAAAATGACAATTTCCAACTGTCAAAAATGACAACTTTCAACTACTAAAAGTGACAATTTTCAACTGACAAATATGATACTTTTCAATTGACAAAAATGACAATTTTCAACTACCAAAATGATCATTTGCAACTGCAAGAAAGACAATTTCCATGTGTCAAAAATGACCATTCTCAACCAACAACAATGATAATTTTGAAGTGTCAAAAATGATAATTTTCAACTACCAAAAATTGACAATTTTCAACTGCCAAAATGGACAATTTTCAACCGTCTAACTTGGCAATTTTCAAGTGCCATAAATGACAATGGCCAAATTTAAAAAATGACCATTCCCCATTGCCTAAAATAATCATTATTGAGTGCCAAAGACGTGAATTTGTAACTGCCAAAATTGACAATATCCAACTGTCAAAAATGAACATTTTTAATTGATAAAAATGACCATTTTTAAAGTGTGAAAAATGACAATTTTCAACTGCAATAAATGAACATTTTCAGCTGACAAAAATGACAATTTCCAACTGTCAAAAATAACAACTTTCAACTACTAAAAAAGACAATTTTCAACTGACAAATATGATACTTTTCAATTGACAAAAATGACAAAATGATCATTTGCAACTGCAAGAAAAAAAAATTCCATCTGTCAATGACCATTCTCAACCAACAAAAATGATCATTTTTAAGTGTCAAAAATGACAATTTTCAACTACCAAAAATGACCACTTTCAACCAACAAAAATGATATTGTTCGTCTGCTAAAATGGACAATTTTCAACTGCCAAAATGGACAATTTTCAACCGTCTAACTTGGCAATTTTCAAGTGCCATAAATGACAATGGCTAAATTTAAAAAATGACCATTCCCCATTGCCAAAAATAATCATTTTCGAGTGCCAAAGACGAGAATTTGTAACTGCCAAAATTGACAATTCCAACTGTCAAAAATGAACATTTTCAACTACCAAAATGATCATTTGCAACAGCAAGAAAGACAATTTCCATGTGTCAAAAATGACCACTTTCGACTAACAAAACTGCCAAAATTGACAATTTTCAACTGCCAAAATGGACAATTTTCAACTGTCTAAATTGGCCATTTTTAAATGACAATAGCTAAACTTCAAAATTGACTATTTCCCACTGTCAAAAAATGACCAAATTCAGTTATTTTACATACTCATAAGGGCAAGAACCAATCAACCAAACATACATTTATTTAGACATGCTATTCCTGTTTTTTTTTTTGTAATTTACATTTTCAATTAATTTCTGCTCACTGTACTATTTTGATGATTTTTTTTTCATGTATTTGTACTAATGGGCATGTCCCGTAATAAACTATTATTATTATTATACCGTAGTCTGTGTGAGAAATAATGTCCGACAAAATCGGCGCTGCATGAAAAATGGAATTTTAAAATATTGATACAGTGGAGTTTAGATGTTTGAAAGTTTTCAGCACGCTTGTTTATCGAGTTGAAACCTTTTATACGGGCGAAACAATCGATGCACAATTCCATTTCACTGATTTGATTATTACACTTTAGTTCAGTTCAGATAATTAGATCTTTGTTGTATTATTTTTCATGCGGATCTGCACCGAAACAAAGTTGTGTAATCTCATCCATCGTCAATTCGGATATATTTGAAATATATTAAAAGAAAATAATGTTATTGTAGACTTTCGTATTATACATTTTAAATCTGATAATACATTTTCAATATACAGGGTGTTTCATTTACAATTGAAACCCCAAATATCTCGAAACTTGAGCAACAAATGTTTCAGATGAAAGTTGTAGGGTTCGGAGGGAGACATATGCTGGTGACCTTGAAAATTACCGCCAAGGTAATTTTCAAGGTCAAAGGAAGGTCAACTTTGATTTTTCAAATGGAACTCCCTATTTTTTATTACGGGATCGTATTCTACGGGAAAAAATACAAACTTTTTGTAGGAAACGTTTTTTTGTAGCTTTAAATTCATTTATTTATTTGATTGGTACGCAAAATTTGTGTCGACGGTCAGAATTTTTGAATTTGAGTTTTGTTAATATATTTAAATTTCTATTGACATATTGACCAAAATATTAACAATTGCGAATAAAAAGTAAGGTATTAATATATACGAACTGTTTTATATAATTATAGATAATTTCACTTCCACGATTAATCGAAGAAAATAGTTGCACTTATTCATAGCGTGCGTCAGTAACTAATTTGTTTTGTAAATTATTGAAAGGAAAATGTATTTCCGTATATTTACACAAACAAGATAATCATAAAAATCAAGTTATGACTCCCCATTTAATGATGTTGTTAGTAAAAATTAAGGTTGTTAAGCCTTAATATTTAATGTACTGCCGGGCGACATTTGAGTAACAAAGTTATAGTTTAGGCAAGTTTGATTCACTTTTAGATTAACGAGAATATATTTCGGTGTTGTCGAATGAATTATTTAAAAGGGAATCGTTAACATTGTATATATTTATCCGCTCATTAACTTCGCGGAATATATGATTTGTTTTTGTGCGTAAGGAATGCGAGGTAATCGATTCATTAGTATTCGTTAATTAGGAGAATTAATTATTCGCAAGATATAAGTGTTTTTATTATTTGAGATTGTTGAGTTATGCGAGTTCGTGTTGGAATTGTAGAATTCGCCGTTAAGAGGATTTGCACGAGCACGAGAACGAGGGAAAAAGTTGGTTAGGTGAAATGTTTAATGGGGCCGATCCAAATTACGGGAGACATTAAGAAATTCAATATTTTAAGTAGCAATTTGGAGTAAAGGGGGAAGAACCTGTGTCATTTTGTCGAAGGGGCGCTAGAGAAATTCAAGAGGGGAGGTTCGGAATTGTTGAACAAACACTAGCAGTTAGTGTATACAAATGTCGCTTTGTTATTTATTGTAATACAAACTTTTATCATATTACCATTTAATCCGTCGTGAAAATCGATTTTACGTTGTGCCTAATTAGCAACTGAATACAGTCAGCTACACCAGCTGAAACCTAACGACTACTTTGTGATTCCTCGAATCGATTTGACAGTAAATGTTGTGCTAAAGGCTCAATACGAAAAAAACGCCATTCTTTATAAACTCCTGCATTTCGCCGAAGCCAGTTTGCCCGTGGTCTCGAATTTCACTTAACAATAATTGTTATTCTTTTAAAACAACCACACACATACAAAATATCTGACATTTTTAGACAGGTACACATTCAGTTAATGCAGATTAATGTAATGAAATAATTATCCGGCTTTAATTATACGAGAAGAAACATACGCCAATTAAAACTGACTGCCAAAAGAAAACGAATCCAGTCAGCGGGAGTAATTTGTCCGGGCCCATTAAAGTGCTTTACCTTTTCGTCCGATACGATATATTTTATTAATAAGTACTCAAAAACGGCTTTAATTCATCATTTATTTGTAATCCCATTATTTATTTATACCTCCTGGATCTGTCGAACGTTTTCAAATTATTGTATGGCCTATTATTTACTTTTAAGTAATTAATACGGATATTTATTATGTCTAGCAAGTTTAGCAAACTAATTTTAATTGTTTTTGCTATTGTTAAATTTTGATATTAATATATTATTTTCATTTCATCGTGAGGCTGCGAGGTTAAATGTTATAGTATCAATTACTTGGATCGGCAGATCAATAATCACATAACAAAAATGTAAACATTAAATATTGTTTCATTGTTTTGTTGTTTTTTCATTGTCTCATCGTTGTAGTTAGTAGCTAATGGGGAAACTGAAATGACTATTGGAATATAAGTATTCCAAACACCGTTAAACGTAGATTTGGGGGCCGCGGTGGCCTAGTGAGTAGAGCTCCTGCTCACGGGCCTCGTGGTCGTAGGTTCGAATCCCACCCGTGTGGTCACTTTTTCGGAACGAAGAAGTGGCCGTGCGGGTCCATGGATGTCTAGTGTATGTCCCATTCATTATTGGAAATGAAATCTCAACGTAATTATCGTTAGTGGCCGAATAGTACATGCTTACGCCAATTCCAAATCATATGCACTTCCTTTAAAAAAAAATGGTAGAAACGCGTTTTATTTGGGAGCGGTCTATTTCCGAAGAAATTTCAATTTAGACTAACCGTTGCTTTCTCATGCAACGCCGAATAATGAATTACACAAAAGAAATTTGCTTGTTATACAAGGACTAAACTAATTATAAAAATGAAAGCACAAAATGTATCCGGCGTGATTTGGCTTGTAAAATGAAGTGCGGAATTGATACTAGTTGTATCACTGGGGAGACTTCATCAAAGTGCACGTAAAGTTCCTTTAATAAGATTCCGCCTTTGCCACTTACGTCCTTTATGCTTTCTTCCCACTTTGTGAAATATAACTTTACTAGTTAGATTTAGAGGTGGGGATTATTCAGTTAATGCCGGCGAGTAAAAATATTCGGTATTATACACGTTTGTGTGCGTGCAGAAATTTATGGTGTACTCAATTATG
Source organism: Ocypus olens (assembly GCA_910593695.2). NCBI lineage: Eukaryota > Metazoa > Arthropoda > Insecta > Coleoptera > Staphylinidae > Ocypus > Ocypus olens. The sequence goes on along the minus strand of OU343057.1, from coordinate 1,673,201 downwards.
CTAAGCCCCGTTCGGGATGCGAACTGGAGACTAGGAGACCATATTGGCGGCCCAGGAATATTTATGTATTAACGAGACTTATAACCCGCACCATAAATTATCAATTCTAAACTGTGGACTAGTGAATAATGTTACGGCCGCTATTATGTGGACGTTTTCAGGAATGCAATTTAATTTAATCACACTATATATAGCGTAAGAATAAGGACATAGTTGTACATGTTCTGCTTAACAATACTTTGATATATCGTTTATATCAATATTATAATTAACGTTAAACAATGTTGTTATTATTCCGAATTTTGCTTGTAAATCACGAACACGTCTCTACGAAACACATTATTTTACGGGAAAGCTTTGGTCGCCGTTTAATGGTAATTAACTACACCTAAGGTGTTTATCAAAATTTTAATTTACGGCTATTAAGAATTAATGTAATACTTAGGTATGATGTACACCCCAAAAAATTTAGTTTAAAAAATCTAAGATAGGTGAAGCTTTGGAGAATCCAAGATCACGGATTCTATTATTCGATTTAAGCAATATTGACGAAAAACGTTATTTTGCGTGTCTCTGTTCCTGGAAGTCCCACAAATTTTTTTTATAGACAAATAGTGTTCAGAATGAACTCTTGGACTTCAAAAAACAAATTTTTTGTTGTTGAAGATTATTTTAATTTAATCGTATTTTAGGCGTTTTCAGTCGATTTAAGCATTATTTACGAAAAAAAGTCATTTTGCGTATCTCGGTTCCTGGAAGTCCCATAATTTTTTTATAGACAAATAGTGTTCAGAATGAGCTCTTAGACTTGAAAAAAAAATTGTTTTTTGAAGATTAATTTAATTGAATCGTTTTTAGGCGTTTTCAGTCGATTTAAGCATTATTTACGAAAAAAGTCATTTTGCGTATCTCGGTTCCTGGAAGTCCCACAATTTTTTTATAGACAAGTAGTGTTTAGAATGAGCTCTTGGACTTGAAAAAAAAAATTGTTTTTTGAAGATTAATTTAATTGAATCGTTTTTAGGCGTTTTCAGTCGATTTAAGCATTATTTACGAAAAAAGTCATTTTGCGTATCTCGGTTCCTGGACGTCCCACAATTTTTTATAGACAAATAGTGTTCAGAATGAGCTCTTAGATTTGAAAAAAGAAATTTTTTTTAAGATTAATTTAATTTAATCGTTTTTTAGGCGTTTTCAGTAGATTTAAGCATAATTTACGAAATAAGTCATTTTGCGTATCTCGGTTCCTGGACGTCCCACAATTTTTTATAGACAAATAGTGTTCAGAATGAGCTCTTAGATTTGAAAAAAGAAAATTTTTTTAAGATTAATTTAATTTAATCGTTTTTTAGGCGTTTTCAGTAGATTTAAGCATAATTTACGAAATAAGTCATTTTGCGTATCTCGGTTCCTGGAAGTCCCATAATTTTTTTATAGACAAATAGTGTTCAGAATGAGCCCTTAGACTTGAAAAAAAATATTTTTTTTTAACATTAATTTAATTTAATCGTTTTTTAGGCGTTTTCGGTCGATTTCATCACTATTTACGAAAAAAAGTCATTTTACGTATCTCTGTTCCTGGAAGTCCCACAATTTTTTTATATACAAATAGTGTTCAGAATGAGCTCTTAGACTTGAAAAAAAATTTGTTTTGTTTTTGAAGATTATTTTAATTTAATCGTTTTTTAGGCGTTTTCAGTCGATTTAAGCATTATTTACGAAAAAAGTCATTTTGCGTATCTCGGTTTCTGGAAGGCCCACAATTTTCTTTACAGACAAATAGTGTTCAGAATGAGCTCTTGGATTAAAAAAAGAAAAATTTAATTCAATAGTTTTTTAGGCATTTCCAGTCGATTCAGTAGTAATTAAATTCTTAGCAAGAAATTAAAGTAACTCATTCCTCTATAAATGCAGATCAACTATAAGCCTTAAAAAAAATGTTAAAACATTTTTTTTTAGAGATCGACGACTGAAGTAGTGGGCGGAGCATAATCTCAAGCAAAGTTTCAATTAGCAGCGCCAATGAGGTCGTTGACACATCTAAATATTAACCGATAAACCTCGCACCAATGAATTCTAGGCGACTAAGGAGAGAGACAATAATTCGCTCACATGTCATATTATCCCGGTTCGGACTATACATCAATATTGAAAATATTGTATTTATTCTGCCACAACAAAAATTAACGTTTTAATTATACCACATTTAAAATATTTTAAATCATAGTGTAATTGTTATTACTTGATGGACCTCTGGAATATAATAAACAGGAAGCTTACGAGCGAATTTAAATGTACGCAAATGATATCTTCAGCAGTTTACGTCCTTGTTAGCAATAGTTAGACGCGACCATAAAAAAATACGTATTCGTCATGGCCCAATAAAACTAGATGTCTTTATCAACGTGGAAATCGCCCATCAAACAACCCCGGGACGAATATAAACTGCAACATTTCGCTTCATTGTAATATAAATTAATTATGAATACACAAATTCATGACTCATCGCGTAATGCAATTAAAACGGGCCTCGGTGAAAATATTTTTCATATAATTTGATATCGAATTCACACCCGAATTCATCGCGCTCATTACGGTTTGGAAAATCAACGGAAATCTCCTGCGAGCGAACGGAAAACTTTCTCGATATTCATCGGTAAATAGAATGATAGGGAAGTTAATTGGGAAAAACCACAAAACTTCGCACTTGTGCGGATATTATTTTACGACGACGTTTTCATTATCTGCAGATAACTTCAAAACCAATATCCAACTTCACCATCGTGAAACGAACTGAAATATAATTATAGGATTCTTAACATGTACACATGAATTGAAAAATAATCAAGGGGAAATCATCTCATACCATATTCATAGGAAAGCAATTAATAGGTGGGACCAATTCATTACTGTCAACTGTTTGTAATTCTTCGGCGTTTGTATTCTGCAGTCGCTTGAATCATGGAACACTGCACGACTCAACAACGCTTGCAAATTGTACAAATTTGTTATAAAAATGTACGTTCTGTCCTCCAAATGCACCGAGTTTCGTGGAATTTATGGTCGACGTAATAATCCCACAGAACGCACAGCTTATCGCGAAATTTGAAGATTCTGTTTTTTTTTTATTTTAACGCACAGGGAGTGTTTGATTTCCTTTAATTTTCTACTGGCAAATGCATTCCTTCATTTTATTAATGAATTATTATATTCGAAACTGCGGCGCCATACTTTTGCTACTTAATCAAAATAACTAAATTTGATAAATTTGAGACAACCTCACTTGTTGCAGAATCATTAAATTACGAACAGGTTGAATATTCATATATTCAGACTACTTTCGTCTTTATCGAATTTACTTTTATTTAGCTCTAATCAGGAATTCACTTTTCGTGTTTATTCTGAACACTTTTGATATATTTGTGGCAAAAATCTCCTGCGCAATCACATAATACCGCTGCCACACACTCGTCGAGTAGCATGGGACGTAGCGAGGAAAGGAGGCAAAATTATTATTTAAATAAAATTAATTGAGAGAGAGACCGAATTAATAAATCGCATCAATGACATGCGCGTCCACAATGGATGCCAAACTACTGCTCAATATTTTTTATGATAATGATTTTTTCATTTAATATATTTATTTTTGAAAGGTAAGAAAATGCCCAGGCAAATGCTGCAATTTATGATAATGTGCAGCGTAATCATCGAATAATCTAAATTATTCTTTTCATAATCCTACAATGAATTATCCTTTTAGATCACGCGACAGGTATACAGAGTGAGAAAGTATGCATTTCTGTTTTAATAGTATCTTCAGTGGAAATCTGGCGGATAGCGATAACGAAATATGAATGGCCTATATATTATGCTTACGAATAAATTAATAAAAATTGCAAAACACATGAATTATTCTAGTAGTCCCGGGTGTGAAATATATATGTTTTACATCCAGATTACGTCTGCTCTCCGCACAAAAAGAAGCTGTTATTTGTCAAATGTAGGATGTCGAGTAAGGGTTTATATTAATATTTGTGCACGGGAATTTCAAAATGCATTGTTTCCGGTATAAACATTAAAATTAATCTGAAAAGACCTTGCTACGTGGTGTCGGTATATTGGATTAAGTAAAGCGTTGCCGTTATGAAATGAATTAAGGATTTAATCCTAGACGAAAACCAATTTTAGCATCTTTTAATCCGGAATCGATCAAATTTTACGTCGAGACGTCGCGATTCAAATCGACTTGAAGCTAATGGCTTTTGCAATATCTCTACTATGATTGTTAATTAATCGTGTCATTAATTTCAAAGCAAATATTTAAATGTGCTCGTGAAAAGCTAAAACTTAACTCAATAAAAAAAATGGACTATGTTTTAACTTGCGGTTTAATTATATATTTAATTCTTCTGCAACAAATTAACTGTTTTCATTGTTGATTGTAATTCATACCGCGGTAATTGACAGACTAAAAAATATTATTTCTATGTACCTGCAGTAATAATTAGTCAGGTATTTTTTTTTTTTTTTGAGGAAGGATGGTTGAATTCGGGTTAAGGAAGTGCGGATGATAGTGGGAATTGGTGTAGCTATTTAGGGCATTCTGCCACAACCGATTGTTTGTAATAATTTTCATATATAGATATGAAAGGACAACCACTTAAACATTCATGGACCCGCACGGCCATTTTTCATTCAGAAAAAGTGACCGCACGGATGGGATTCGAACCCACCACCACGAGGCCCAGAAGTAGGAACGCTACCCACTAGGCCACCGCGCCATACTGTATAAGAATTATGTATATAAAAAGGTGTATACCGTTTATTTCCAAATAAAAAAAATGAAAAAAAACATGAGACGTGTTAAATCTCTCTGTTTGCGAAATTTCACGAGTCACCGCTGCTACTAATGCCAAAGTTACAAATAATTTAAAATGTGTATTTTCGTTAATACTGTAAGGGTGATATAATTTTGTACAGAATAATGTTATTTCAATTAAAATATTTTGTATTAAAAATCTATTATTAATTAGAAATATAACTTAAGATAATTGAAAATAAGAACTTATATAGCGAACATTTTTATATAAATAAATTGAGTTCCCAGGAGGGATAATGATTACAATTGCAATCATCCTTTGAAGATATTTATTTGATTTTTATACAGCAAGTATAATAAATCTCTGAGAAAATTTCCTCGTGTAATGAAATAGATTAGCCTTTAAAAATGTTGATAAAAGAAAAACGTCGTCTCGGCGGAGTTTAAGATATATGAAGTCTCAAAACTGGATACAAAACCAATGCGATAACAAATTAAACAAATCGCAGACGAAGGCTAGCACACTATCATTAATAAATACTATTTTTGATGTTCATGGTGACACGCTAATTTTTTTGCTATTGCAGAGAGCTGAAATTTTTTAACGCCAATCAATTTCTCTTATTTTTCTGATGAAAAGAAGGTATACTTGGTCTACGATCATTATTCAAAAAGTTGCATTTTTTAACAAAAGTTCCAAGGGGTGTGTATATTTTCATGTTTTCGACAAAAATTAAAAATCATAAATTTTAATTGAATCTAACTAATTGGCATGCAAGGAGCACAGATTTGAAAACCGCGTTCGATTTGGATTCTTCGTTTAGCCGCTACGGCCGTTCAAAGTCTGAAAAAATCGACTTGCCAAATTTTTTGCATTTCTTAACGCCAATCGATTTAGCTCGTTCTTCTGATGAAGAAAAAGGTACTACATAAGTCATCTAAATGACATTCCCAGCTTAGGTGATATAAATTCTTCGAAAATAAATGATTCATATGATCAATTTTTTGAAAATAAATTCTTCGTACGATCTATTCTTCGAAAATAAGTCTTTCGAATGATCAATTTTTCGATAATATTTTTTTCAAATGATCAATTCTTCGAAAATAAATTCTTCATACGACCAATTCTTCGAAAATAAGTTATTCAAATGATCAATTTTTCGAAAATAAATTTTTCTAATGATCAATTCTTCGAAAATAAATTCTTCATTTGACCAATTCTTCGAAAATAAGTTTTTCGAATGATCAATTTTTAGAAAATAAATCCTTCGAACGATCCATTCTTCGAAAATAAGTTCTTCGAATGATCAATTCTTCGAAAATAAGTTATGCGAATGATCAATTCTTCGACAATAAGTTCTTCGAATGATCATTTTACGATTTTTCAAAACATAATTAAATCACATCATTAACAAAAATGTTCATTTCCCGACATTATAAACTTGAAGTTCTTCTAATGATCAATTTTCGAAAATAATTTCTTCGCATGATCATATTTCAATTTTTCAATACATAAATTTTCTTATAATAATTACATTCACCTAATCCAAATCCTTATTATAAGACAATTAAACGACACATTTAACGGGAATTTTCAGAATTCCGTTCAAAAATCACATTTCGATTGAATTACATAATATTGTCCAAAATTGCAATTATAGCACATAGTAATCGCTAAGAGGAGATAAATAAAAAATTAACACTTTACTCGACTGTTTCGCTTGTTACAGAATTTTCAAGCAAAACTAGTCGAGTAAATAAACAACAAATTTGTGAAACAAACCAAGTGTTAATTTTTGATTTACCTTTTATTATATTCAAAATGTTTCACCAAGTGATAAGTGAGAAAGTTATAAAAAAAAATAATCGCTAGTATAATACGTGTAATAATATTACACGAATATATTTGCAATAGTTAAACTAAAATTATGCTAATCTCTTTTATCATAGCCTAAACTTACGTAACCATACTATGTCTAGCTAAGTTATTCATTTCTATTGTCAAAAGATCTGAAGTGGGACGAAAGATTGTAAACAAAAAAAAATGTCATATTCGTGTAGAGCCGTCCCAAAATCTGGAAACCGGAAATAATTATTCACTGAACAAAATGTAAATATGGACACAGAATCGGCCGCGAAGTGATGATTCATCCACAATTCGGTGATGCGGCCACACGTAGATATGTTATCGCGTTCTCTCCGAATAATTTCTGACGTCAGATTTTGGGTAAAATTTAAAATGCAAGTAACGATAAACTATTGCAATGTGGAGTAACTTTAACATTTGTGGTTTGAAATGCACCACCGCACATTTCTTTCAACCTTCATAATTGACGCAGAAATTAGTTTTTAATAAATGAAACAATCAATACACGTGTTGTAGAATTACGCAGTTTTCACGTATTCACAAATATTTTCACCAAAAAGATTATACGTTTCGCGTATATTTTCATCATTGACAATACACAACCTACTCAACTAAAATATAAATGAAAATATAAGGCAATACATTATGTTGAGAGCACACGCGCTACCCTGCTTAAAGCAGCAGAAGTTCCTGGAGGAGCAAATTGCTTTCTTGAGGAGATGATGAGACGCGAGTAGATTTTATATAGATTAGAGAACTGTTTCTCAACCTGACCTGGAGTCGCCATGACACAAAATAAAAATTGAATAATACTGAGGTTTCTTCCGCGTTACCGGTATGAATAGGAATCGATTCCTTGATATTTAAACAGATCGTAAGATAATGCTCCCCTACAAAATTACCAGCGAAGGGCGGAGAAGACGGCTTTAAAATAAATGCTAATTATCACGGCGCAACGTCATTCCACAAAAATCTATGCCGTTTAATGTTAATTATTCCACAACGGAAATATTCCGAGCATAAAGGACGTTACGCAATTTTAGATATTATGAGATTTTATTGCTCTTAATTAATGTTGAATTTGTATATTTTAACGTTTACGCCGTTGAATCGTCGTAATTAATAAGGCTCTTATTTTATTAATGCCAACCATAGAAAATTTCATCATCTTGCATGCATAATGGTTTTGAAACCTTAATTTCCTCTAAAGGGAACGCCGCGTCGCATTTTTATGCCCTTAAATTGTAAATTTTGAACGGGCCTATTATATTTCTAAATAACACCTATAAAAGGGTAAGCAGTTCAGATTCCCTTATTAAAAAGGTCCCATGGAAAGGTCACTCCCTTAACTCCTAACAGCAGGATGAGAGAAAGCAGTGTGGTTTTATCGCACAAGCTCAAGGTTCCCAAACAATTTTTACTTAGAAAATCTTAGCTGCAGCGAATAAAAAATTGTATATATTGGTGAGCATAGCTTGAAGAATGTATAATTTTAATAGGATTATAATATTTCAATATTATGCTGAATGGACAAATTTATTAGTTACTTAAAAATGAATATTAAGTATTGTTCCCCCATCAGAACACCTACAGACCGGTTTCGACCTTTCAGGTCTCATCAGTGTAGTTAGTTGCTGATGGGGAAACGGAGATTACTATTGGAATATAAGTATTCCAAACACCGTTAAAGGTAGAACCGCCAAAGTGGCGGAATCTATTGCCTGAATGCTGTACTGAACCAAAAAATTGGTAATATGTGTTACCAACTTAAATTTTTTTAAATAAAAAATCATGGCTCACTTGAGGTTTTTTTTTGATGAACATATTTTATGAACTATGGGACAAAATTGGAAGGCTAGGGTTTTTTTGCACACAAAAAATGTATATGAATTTACGTCTGCACCAGGATTCTAATTCGGGTAATCCGAGGCCCCTAGCATTCATTTAATCTCTGAAAATAATATTATTTGAGATACCCTCCCCTAAACACATTATTATAGCACCAAAAAGTACAGCATTCAGGCAATAGATTCCGTTTCTACCTTTATTATAGCACCTGTTTCCGATAATATTTTATGCAAGTAAAAAACAAATGCACCCCGATTTTAACTATCCGTTCGGTGCTATGGCTAACTGCCGTCGTTTATAAAGTAAAATTGTTTACAAACTTACCACGTTCCTCATATATTAATATTTAAAACCATACCTTCCTGTGTGGCCGACTCGGTTGCAGACGTATTTTTCTTTTGTAAATACCTGAAAATAGTAAAAAAAAAAGTTTTAGCATGGTGTTGAATTTCAAAAAATAACTTATGATCTAGCAATGAATACATAAAAGTACATATTTTATGGTATTAAAAGTACGTGATGTTGGACCAATTTTGTAAATGGAACACTAATGTCACGTTTCGCCGAAGACGACGTGTATTGTGCCTCGCACAATTAAGTATTGTATTGAAATAGCCAATCGTTAATCACACAAGCGTAATTATTCACGTGAATTTGTTAGGGTATTAAAAGTTTCAATATCAAGACCAATTAGGAGTAGAAATGGAATACGAAGACGCATATTTATACATACAGATCATCGAACTTTTGAGTAAGGTTCTTCAGTTCACACGTTAAGCCTGCAACATTTTTGATCACAGGTGTCTAAGTTTTTTTTTTTCTATGCGGAAGAAAAAGGAAATTAGCCAAAAAAACTGGCTCAAGAGCATGGAACGGCTGCGTATCGCCTGCCATATATTTAACACGTTGACCGCTTTGTCAGTCACCGGTGACTGACACCGAAGTATTCCGCTGGGGCCGCGTCACTCATCGATGACTGACAGAGGGTACCTACTTTAAACTTACTATTTAGCGCTGTCAGTCACTAAAATGAATTAAATAAGCATATTCTTACTCATTTTATAAAATAAAACTTAAAAACTTTTTTTGACATATTACAAAAAACTAGTTGGCAGCCAATGTGTTAACATTAGAGAGCGGCTCCAAACGACACGCCATCCGAATATACGAAACTATCGTGACACCGCATTGATATCACGCCATCCGATAGGACAGTGTAAAACCAAGTAATACACCGAGTTGATGTGGGACGAAATCAAAAATTCCTGGCCAAAACTCATAAAGGTATTTTTTTTCAAATTATGGGATTGAAGGTTTTTAAAATCGCCGATTTCAAAAATGACCTTAAAAATAAAAATAAAAATAATATGGCGGATAGTTTTTTGAAAATCAATCATTTTAGCTGAAACTCGGCAAAGTTTTTGGAGTTTCTGATTATAAAGATTAAAAGATTAAAAATTGAAAATGGAGGACAACATGTTGGTATAAATATTATTTATTACAATAATAATTATATGTTATGTCATAATCGAAATTATTTAATTTTTCATACGACGGGAGTGCTATTGCTTCGTGAGATAAATTTTTACCTCTTTTTGGTACCGATTTTCGCAGACTCGAAGGTTACGAAAGGAAAGAAACCAGAGCAGTAAGGAGCCGGAAAAATATGTCTCCTATCGTTTTTTCCTATTTCGTGAAAAAAATTTCCGGTAGTTTCTCTATTTCGATATTCTTGCGCTTCTTCTGACAATTGGTAAAATTCCACGATTCATGAATTAGAATCTTGTGGACCGTGCAGTGGCGATTTCAAAGGAGGGGTTATCGTGTAATTACCCCCCTAAGAATTTTTATTGTTACAAATTACTGATATTCCATATTCCAAACAAATAATATAAATTGTTCCATCGCTTTAAAATGTTGGAAAAGGATAGAGAGATTTCACGGAACAGGTGTATGAGAGCGGAAGCACCAGTTTATTCATATTTTTTTTGTTTAACAGTTAACAGTTTTTAAGTGGTATAAACATATCGGAATGATCACTCAAATCATCGTGACTTATGTACTAAAAACAGAACTGCGGTTATTTCGTTAATATCGTTTATAAATACTACTCTTCTGATTTCAGCAATATATCATAATAAAATTATAATATAGAATATATTGTAAACAATATCAGAGTACTTCGCCGTAATGTTTCGTGGGAAAGATATCCTATTAATACACTAAGTAAATTTTCAAATGATATATATTCGAGTACAAATTGGTACAATGACATTCGAATGTTCATTCAGGTTATCCCAATAGCTAGTTTTCGAATTATTCATTCGAGTACCGATCACTCAAATAATTCATTCGGATGATCATTCGAAAGCCAATCGAATGATCATTCGAATGCTCATTTGACTGATCATTCGAATGATCACTCGAATACCGATCATTCGAATGATCATTCGAATTAAAAAATTGGTTCTTGAGATAATCGATTATTTTGATAATCGAATTAATCGATTATCGTCATTTAAATGATCCCATCACTACTAAGGATACAAACAATTCAGTGATCGCCATTTTCCCAATCATACAAATTAGACGGATTGGTTTTGGAATTAAGCGTTGGAGTTGAAGTCATGGTGATTGCCAAAGTCTTATGAGAAAAATATAATTTATCATGTAACTGAAATTTATAAAATGCACGAATTAAAAATTCTGACGATGTAATAGCAATCTAATCTTAAACCTTAAATTAAAAATCATTTAAAAATCTATATTAATTTTTGAGATACCAACATATGACATCTTCTATAATCATTTGCTTATTACGCCTTATTCCCATATAAATATTCTCACTTTGCATTAAAATGTCTTACAAGAAAATCTCCTCCCTTATTAATATGCCATTAAAAAGTCCATTTAATCGCGATTTAGTGAAATAAACTTGATGTTATTTTTAGGCAGAGCCAAAATAAATTAGAAATTAAATGGCGTACATCACTCAAAGTGTAATCTCCGTGAATTGTAATACGCCGAGTCCAAACGTATACAGTTTATATAAATAAAAACTCACGTATATTTTCGCAAGGGTGAATTACGCTGTTTTCGTATCTGATCCTGCTACGTTTGAGCCCAGCTAATATATTATTTATAGTGTCGGTCAAAAAAATATGATATCGGGTCGCGTGTCACATCTCCTAAAGTTTTTGAGAACCCATACATATCCTGACAATTCCACTGACACGACCAGAACGTGTATCATATACTTAACTTAAAACTTTCTTCTGTTTGTGCTTAAAGAGTTGCCGTCAGCATTCTAAATTGTATTGATGTGGGCAGGGCCGCGCCAAGCGGGGGTGTTAGGGATGCTAACAGCCAAATCTTATTGTTTTTTACAATTTGCACCCCTGCGACAACATACCTTGGCGCAACCCTTACTGTGGGTTAAAAGGTAAATAGGACTGCTGGAATAACTAAATTGCTATTATCAAATTACATTTTTTTTTTAAATACAATAAAACGAAATGTAGCCTGAATATATGAATATTCAACCTGTTCGTTAATCTGCAAGCAAAAATTAAGTCTTACTAAGACTACAATCTTTTTTTTATTGTATTTATCTAATGCTTTCTGCAACAAGTAAGGTTGTTTCTAATTTGTTTATTATTTTTTTTATTTAAAGGAAAGATGTTTGACGGAATGGCGGGTTAAGGAGAGTGAATGATTAAGAGAATTGGCATAAGCGTTTTAGCTGTTCGGCCACTAACGTTGATTTTAATATTGTTGAAAATTCATTTTTATAATGAATAGGACAAATACTGAACAACCATGGACACGAGCGATAACTTTTTGTTAGTAAAAGCTACTGCCCGAACGTGGGACTCGAACCCACGACGCCTCGCACCGAAAGCGGGAGCTAACGAAACGCCCCAATTACATTATTACATTAAATTATTTATGATAAATGTGACATTGTTATATAAAGCAGGACGAATTTGTTTTGTATCCATAAATAGATGTTTATACTTTATAGTAAAATGTTGAAATATTTTTTGCCATTCTTCTACCCTAAGCTTTTGTTAATTTAAATATATTTCCAGAAATTGTATTATTCAAACTGATTACAATATAAAACGCAGTGAATACTTGAATGACCAGTTTGTAGTTAATTTGAATGTACGTTCACATTTAAAATATCGTTATAAGGACGCTTCAGCCTAATTAAGCATTTAGAGGGTTGGTTATTTCATTTATGTACATGTTCGCTGAATAATTTGTGCAAAGATATCGTTGAGGTTTATTTTACGTAGTCTGGATTTATTGATGTGTAGACGTGCCAATGTGTGATTGTCGAAGTAGGTCAAAGTTGTTGAAGGAACTGTACCATAAAATCTGGATTGATTGTTAAATATGGATCCGAAATGGGATCAATGGGGAATTAAAGTGTAAAGGGGTTTAACAGGAGGTGATGTGATTATATGAAAATGAGAACCAAAATAGATTTTACCGGACGCCTCACGATCAAGACACGGCAGAATTGACACATGACGAACTTTTAACGTAGTGTTTCATGCATTGATGCATTCCGGCATTGATTATTGATTTTTACGGATTTTCGATGGGCTTGATATAAATGCGACTTATCAATCAGGTCCAAATTTGAATTGATAAGCAGACATTGAAGTAAGCGCGGTGCGTAACCCAATGGCAATGGTATTGCGGACGCGCGTATGTAAACCCGACATAATGCATATATTTGTCTGTGTTGGTGAGTATGGTAATCCTCTATGTTTACTCTGTACAGAATCGCTACTCATTGTGTATGTATATATGCATACTCCAGGGGAATCAATTTCGAAAAGTAAGTGGAATGTTTCGCCGCCATGCTAATAAAATAACACATTTTATCAAGCCGCTAGCTATTTTTATATGCGATATCATAAACCTATAACACGTCCTAAAAAATCTTTAAATTGAATCATAAAATATTGTCCTTACTTTTATATTTGTCATCCTGCCGGGCTTACCGTCCTTTTCGATTAAAATTTTAGCGCGACGCCACCGCCGCCGCCGTAGATTTCATTTTTTAATCTCCAGCCACACTTACCTACAACCCCATTAAAAAATTGATCGATGGAAGACCCACATGTCACCCGTATTTCGTATTTTTACAGCGCGACATAAAATTGCATTTTTAAATAATAAATCACTCTTCATATAATCCCTATTATTTATTACACAAAGGTACAGAACAACAGAGTAAAACTAAGCACGTTGAATATTGATAAAACCTTACATTTTCGGTTTGTTTAATAAAAAATTAGCACTAGTAATTTGTATTTTCTAAATCAACATGGTGGTTTTAATGATACACCTGTCCCATTCTGTATCATGACGCGTCAAGTATTAAAAGTAAAAACACTGTTTTAATTTTCAAAAACTTTTATTGTTGATTGTTGAAATTACACGCAACAATCAACAACTGTGGCTTCTTCGCCACAGTGGCGAAACAATTGTTGCGTGTAATTTCTACAAAATTTTTAAAAATTAAAAAAACTGTTTTTACTTTAATACTTAACAAGTGAGCTTGTGAAATGTGAGCTATTAATTCCTTTAGTGCCGGCTCACTAGCCGCGTGCGTTAGCGCGCCAGTACTAATGCGGAAGGTCCCGGGTTCGAATCCCCGCGAGGGCATGGGTGATTGTGGATGTTCTATTTCATTTAATATGAACAAATATATAACCTGCCAAAGAAAAAAAAAACCTTTTGTTTAGGATTAAATTATAGCAATTGGAGAATTGTTTTTATTAAAAGATGGAACACCCCATCGCACCTATCGAACGGGGCTGATGAAGTGGCGGATAATTATCGAGAAAATAATAAATACACAATATTAAGTTTTAACGGTAATTATACCGCAACAGCCCATAAATTTACAGACAACTCCTCGATGGATGATAATTATAGGAAAACGGAACAATTTTAAAATTAACATAATGCTTCACCCTTGAAACGCATAAATGCATATAATTTTTGTAAAATATAGCCACCGCGTTACAGGGCCGCCCCGAAAAAATGCATTCCATCACGGGAATTAATGAAATTAGTTCGATTATTTTATATTTCCTTGTTCGATAGCCTTTTACCTGCTGGCGAGGAAAGGCCGTAATTTTAATTTATTGTTCAATTGGGTTTAATAAAGCTCGCCAGTTCGAAATTCATAGATGTTCAATTATGAACGCAATTTTTTTGCATTTTTACAATTCGAACACATGGGGAATTTTTCAATCCATCACTGGATATCAGACAGTTATGTTGTGGCAGTTGTTGAAACTGCGTTTCCAGTTAGTGTTAGGTTTCTAGTTAGTATTTTCATGATACTCCCAAATGTACGCAAAATAATAGTCGGCAAATTTTCCATGTTTTCCTTTTTCGCGTTACACCGAATGCTGATAAAATAGTACGTACATAATATTCATATACCGGGTGTTTCAGACCACCCGTACACCCCAAATATCTCGCGAAATACAAATCGGATTGACATACAAAAAAATACGTCTAAATTTGTTTTTTGAGCTCTATCATGTGGTGTGAAATGTAAATCACCACCCCTCCCCTCTGCTGCGGGGTGGGGGGTAACTTTGAAATCTTAAATAGGTACCCCTATTTTTTATTGCAGATTTGGATTCTACTCGAAAATATATTAGGTTTTTTTTTGGATTAGCAAAAAAATATTTTTTTTTACATTTTTTTTTAAATTAAAAAAAAAACAGTTTGTTGTTACACACATTCATAAATCACCATAATAGAAAATAATACCATGGAATTTGATAATCAAATTCATTTTTATTCGTTTCTACGATTTTTTTTTACAAAGAATTTCTTTTTTTACTTATTTATGACATAAAATTACGAATGAGTTCAATCAACGCCTTATTTAAAAGATGACTACGAAAAAAATGTCATAATCTGTCATTTGATGCGAGAAATAAATTTAATTCAATAAATGTTTTTGCCGAATAAAGCGCCATCTGTCGCTCATCGAAATTTTTTTTTCGGATAAAAGCCACATATTTTTTAACATAGAATCCAAATTTGCAATAAAAAATAGGGATTCCTATTTAAGATTTCAAAGTTACCCCCCTCCCCGCCCCTGGGGAGCATCTACCCACTACGCAAATGAGGGCGGTTCAAGTTAACCACCTCAGATACCTTCATAGCGCAGCCAGACTGTATCAACAACATCCATGCTTGAGTTTCGAACCGAAGACCCCCTGACAATTATTATTAGTAGTTGAATTAAGTAAATAAATAATTTAGTTATTACTTTCCAGACTATAATAAAATTCAATTCAATTCCGGCCCGGTCCGGTCTAAATTATTAATAAGTGCTCTCCCCTATCTCGTGCAAACATCCGGGTTAGATAATTTATAATAAAATCCTTTATTTTTTTTTAAATATAACCGAATAAAACGCTTGAATCAATAAAGTGCCATCGAATTACTGACTGAAATTTTATATATTTTCTAGGAGTCAACACTTGCTCAAAGGATATCTGAATTAAATTCGAAAATTTCTAAACAGATTTTACTAACAGAATCTCGCCCGGAGCACATATTACTGTCAGAGTTAAAACGTAATCAAATTAGCTTTTCATGCACGCCGGCCCGGACTTTTCGCACAGAGAGAACTTGTAATAATTGCGTAATCCTTAAAAGGACATAAACAATCCTCTTTTTTCTTGGCGCGTTATTTTTTTTTTGTTCTGTAGTTTTGATTTACGCAGTCATTTCGAGCTGCTATATTATAAGAAATGGTCAGGGTGGATTGTATTAAATGTCCTGGTCACTCGTTCGTTCTGCTTAGTTTTCAATATCGTGCATAAATATTATTCAGACCCCAAAATCTCATAAATTTGGCGGACCATAACTAAACCACCATAAATTCTGGAGGGTTCACTTTTTTTAGGTCGTATAACGTTTTATTGCATTATTTAATATACTAGACGTGAAGAATGTTCGAATTAAATTAAATTTCTTAAATTATATTACTTCGGATATTTTACTATTATTAAAAGTTATTAAACTTACTAACCTTATTATATTCCACTATATGATGTATAAAGGTAGCTCGCATAAAATAGGTAGGCAAAGGGCATGCGCTCGTACTTTGATTAGATACTCAATATTTAAGCGGCGAAAATGCGCACAGGAGCAAAATTACTTTAATGCTACCGACGACGCGACGCTTATTTCTTCCGCATCGATTTGTATTTTAAATGTTACTAATAATTTATCTTGCTATTATGAACATTATTACAACCAAGTTTTATGTGTTAAATAAAAGTTACACGCGTTCTACTTTTAATATAATTATGCCTTTTAGCTCCATTACAATTCTCTATGTAGTTGTTGCGGCAGGAATAAAAGGAGTACAATATGGTAAAGTTTTCTCATACACCTTCGAAACGAGGAGGTATTATTTAAGAAAATGTAATGTTTTGCAGGATAATATGAGAAATTCATGGATCTATATTAATAATAATAAAAAAAAAAACACTAAAACGTTTGTCATACCTTGCTGAGAAATTCGCCACAAATATCCACAGCCTTGATATCCTTAAACATCCATGCATAAATCGCAATCCCAGTATAGTCTTCAAAGTATCTACGAGTTCATTTCATCTTTTCATCATTTTAGGACGTACTGAATACAAACTACCATAGACAGACTGAAAGACCACTGGTCTGGTCTATTTCTCTATCCGAAAAATGTACCGCCCGGGCTGGGAATCGAACCCATCCGCCTCGTGATGCATCGGCAAATGCACGCGCACTTAACTAATGTACCAATCAGTAAAATACATATTATTAAATAATTTTTGAAATAAAATCAATGCATTTTATGTGAATATTGATAGAATGCGCAACACATCATATATTATATATGACATTAGTTATAGGTTAAATGTAGAATAATGAAATTTTAGATTTATTTCCAATACATCAAAAAGAAATATTGTATATGCATTAATAATTATTATTGGAAAATATTTAGGGGTAATAAATATGTTTATAGTTCATATTTATTAAATTCATGTAACTTTCCATCTGATACTAATAAATAAATAAATGATACACACTATATGAAGTATGAAGTAACTACTTTGTATTAATCACGTTTAAACAATTTATAAAAAATAATAAAATGTTGTATATTGGAATAGTTAAGAAGTTTGACAAATAGATAAAATGCGTAGACGTGCGATATTTTGTCACGGATATGTAGTAAAACTGGAGGCGTAAGGATCATCTGATCATCTGAAGGAGCTTTTATGAGCTGCCCCAGTCACCCCAGTCACACGATACCGTCTTTATCCCCTTGCACGATGAATATGCCATGCATCTCACGCATTCTTTTCACTGGTACCAATTTCTGATAAAAATAGGATTTCTCCAGTCATCCGTTATCAAGTGAGGACATTATATTGGCTTTAAAGGATCAGTCAGTATTCTAACAGAGCTTAGGTTCAATACATGGCATAAAATTTAAATTTGAAATCGCGAACGTGGATGCGCTCCAATACTTTACTTATATTTGCGTCTCAATAGATTGTTGGCAATTCGACAAAGGCAAATATTTCATATAAGTATACAACCGCCAAAAAGTCATTGCACCCGCTGAATGGGATCTATATGAGATTAAATTCGCGCTATTCATATTGCTTGAAATTTATGCAGCTGTTCATAATATTTACAATAATCGAATTTACACACATAATCGTAAATATCAACAAAGAAAATACGAAGCTTATGTACAAAATATTCAGTGCCGGCGGAACGTACAGGCAAAGCAGCGGCCGCCCGTAGCGGCCAAATTTAGGGGTGGCGGCCGGTCGGACGTTTAAGGATTAATGATAATTTTGATTGGGAAGTAAACAAGAAACCAATTAAAGATTCATCACAAAAGTTTAAGGTTGACGTTTATTTTAATTCACTTTATATTGCGTATTTATATTTTTTTAATCAAAGTTCTGAGTGCTGTTATTTTGTTTACAAGCAGGATGCATCAATTATCTTTTGGTATGTCAAAAATATGTTATTTCTAAGTATATTTGGAAATTTTGAAGCAAATTCCGTGGCCAATAATTTTTTTAGAATTTTTTTCATCAGGTGGTTCACATTTTACTCAAACAAATTCGAGTTCAGAGTGCTGTTATTTTGTTTACAAGCAAGATGCGTCAATTATCTTTTGGTATGTCAAAAAAGTGTTACTTCTAAGTAAATTTGGAAATTTTGAAGCAAATTCCGCCTGCGATAATTTTTTTAGAATTTTTTTAATCGGGTGGTGCACATTTCATTTACTCAATTTCCAGTTCAGAGTGCTGTCATTTTGTTTACAAGTAAGATGCGTCAATTATCTTTTGGTATGTCAAAAATACGTTATTTTCAAGCAAATTTGGAAATTTTGAAGCAAATTCCGCGGGCGATAATTTTTTTAGAATTTTTCTAATCGGGTGGTGCACATTTCATTTACTCAATTTCCAGTTGAAAGTGCTGCCATTTTGTTTACAAGCAAGATGCGTCAATTATCTTTTGGTATGTCAAAAATATGTTATTTCTAAGTAAATTTGGAAATTTTGAAGCAAATTCCGCTGGCGATAATTTTTTTAGAATTTTTTTAATCAGGTGGTGCACATTTTAGTCACTCAAATTCGAGTTCAGAGTGCTGTCATTTTGCTTACGAGCAAGATGCGCCAATTATCTTTTGTTATGTCAAAAATATGTTACTTCTAAGCAAATTTGGAAATTTTGAAGCAAATTCCGCGGGCGATAATTTTTTTAGAATTTTTTTAATCGGGTGGTGCACATTTTACTTACTCAATTTCCAGTTCAGAGTGCTGCCATTTTGTTTACAAGCAAGATGCGCCAATTATCGTTTGTTATGTCAAAAATATGTTACTTCTAAGCAAATTTGGAAATTTTGAAGCAAATTCCGCGGCCAATAATTTTTTTAGATTTTTTTTAATCAGGCGGTGCACATTTTACTCAAACAAATTCGAGTTCAGATGCCATTTTGTTTACAAGCAAGATGCGTCAATTATGTTCTGGTATGTCAAAAATATGTTATTTCTAAGTAAATTTGGAAATTTTGAAGCAAAATCCAAGGGCGATAATTTTTTTGGAATTTTTTTAATCGGGTGGTGCACATTTAATTTACTCAATTTCCAGTTCAGAGTGCTGCCATTTTGTTTACAAGCAAGATGCGTCAATTATCTTCTGGTATGTCAAAAATATGTTATTTCTAAGCAAATTTGGAAATTTTGAAGCAAAATCCAAGGGCGATAATTTTTTTGGAATTTTTTTAATCGGGTGGTGCACATTTAATTTACTCAATTTCCAGTTCAGAGTGCTGCCATTTTGTTTACAAGCAAGATGCGTCTATTATCTTCTGGTATGTCAAAAATATGTTATTTCTAAGCAAATTTGGAAATTTTGAAGCAAATTCTGCGGGCGATAATTTTTTTAGAATTTTTTTTAATCAGGTGGTGCACATTTTACTCACTCAAATTCGAGTTCAGAGTGCTGTCATTTTGTTTACAAACAAGATGCGTCAATTATCTTTTGGTATGTCCAAAATATGGTATTTCTAAGCATATTTGGAAACTTTGAAGCAAATTCCGCGACCGATAATTTTTTTAGAATTTTTTTAATCATTTTACTCAAACAAATTCGACTTCAGAGTGCTGTTATTTTGCTTACAAGCAAGATGCGCCAATTACCTTTTGTTATGTCAAAAATATGTTATTTCTAAGCAAATTTGGAAATTTTTAAGCAAAATCCGCGGGCGATAATTTTTTTAGAATTTTTTTAATCAGGTGGTGTACATTTTACTCAAACAAATTCGAGTTCAGAGTGCTGTCATTTTGTTTACAAGCAAGATGCGTCAATTATCTTTTGGTATGTCAAAAATATGTTATTTCTAAGCAAATTTGGAAATTTTGAAACAAAATCCGCGGGCTATAATTTTTTTAGAATGTTTTTAATCAGGTGGTGCCCATTTTACTCAAACAAATTCGAGTTCAGAGTGCTGTCATTTTGTTTACAAGCAAGATGCGCCAATTATCTTTTGTTATGTCAAAAATATGTTATTTCTAAGCAAATTTGGAAATTTTGAAGCAAATTCCGCAGGCGATAATTTTTTTAGAATTTTTTTAGACAGGTGGTGCACATTTCAATTACTCAAATTCGAGTTCGGAGTGCTGCTATTTTGTTTACAAGCAAGATGTGTCAATTATCTTTTGGTATGTCAAAAATATGTTATTTTTAAGCAAATTTGAAAATTTTGAAGCAAATTCCGCCTGCGATAATTTTTTTAGAATTTTTTTATTCTTACTTTTTCCCAAAAATTGGCTTAGAAATGATTTCCTCAAGAAACCATAGGTTCGATTCGGGGTTTCTATACATCACTGGAAAGATCCCTTCAAGACGCTTCCGAAAATGTACTTTTGCAAGAACAAATGTTGATTTGAAGCCTGTGACGGGTCAACGAAAAAAAACTCGAAAATGGAAAAAATCAACTCTTTTAATAATCATAATACCTTTTTCTTCATCAGAAGAACGAGCTAAACCGATTGGCGTTAAAAAATTTCATCTAGAAGAAAATGCGAAAAAATTGGCAAGTCACAATGAACAAATTTGAAAAAAGTCGATTTTTTCGATTTTGAACGGCCGTAGCGGCTAAACGAAGAATCCAAATCGAACGCGGATTTCAAATCTGTGCTTTTTGGGTGCAAGTTAGTCGGATTCAATTAAAATTGGCGATTTTTAATTTTTGGCGAAAACGTGAAATTCGATACAAGGGTCCCCCCTTCTTACTTTTGCTCAAAAATTGGCTCTTAAATGATTTCCTGATGAAACCACTGGTTCGATTTGAAGTTTCTATACATCACTGGAAAGATCCCTTTAAGACGCTTCAGAAAATATACTTTTGCAAAAACAAATGTCACTTTGAAGCCCGTGACGCGTCAGAAAAATCGAAAAAATCAACTCTTTTTAATAATCATCGTGGATACGACTTATGTAATACCTTCTTCTTCATCAGAAGAACGAGCTAAATCGATTGGCGTTAAAACATTTTATCTAGAAAAGATTGCAAAAAACTTAGCAAGTCACATAATATTTTTAGTGCCGGGGTTCAAATTTGTTGAAAACCAGCCAAGAAAATGCCGACTCAAGAGCATAAAATGGTTCCTGGAACAACTGCGTATATATTCCTGGAACAATCCGAATATGTTAAATTAGCGTGACACCGCGTTGATGTCACGCCGTCCAGAGGGCCAGTGAAAGTAAGACAGGCCAGGCTCAACGTGTTAATAATTTTATGTAACGATTTCTGTTAAAGACGCCACGCAATGTTCACGTTGATTTTAATGAAGCATTCTTTTAACGGCAATCGATTATCTGCTAGTCGAATATTAAGGGAAGAGGGTAATGAATCAGGCACACGCAGGGAATTAGAATGAACGGAAAGTAAATCAAGAACGTTGATTCTCATTTAAATAACTTCCCCGAGTGGTGCAGTTGTTTAATTTCAATTTCCATCTTGACAAAAAGAACTGCACCACCACTGGTGATGTAGTTGTTTCTGTCAAGGTAGAAATTGAAATTATCGTCCCCTCGGTGCTGCGTGTTTGTGTTTACGTCTTATTCCAAATCGGTGGCTCTTCAATACCTTATTGAGACCGAAGAGGGGAGGAAGAGTTCGAGATTCACAATTTTCTTGTCATACGTAAAATTCGAATGCGGAGTCTACTAGAAGAATATATCCTAATGCCCTTGATTTTCGCACAGTGTACCTTAATCTGCAGGACGTCTACGTCAACTGTACGCGGAATCGGGATACAATCAGTCGCTTGTCTATCACACAAAGAGAACAACGGAGGGTTTTAATAAAGGCATCTTTGGGGAAAAAGCCAAACAAGTTATTGAAATTGCTACAACGATATTAAAATATTCAAATACGCCCATGTGTAGGGCTGCTCCCACCTTATTTGATGATAAATAAATACGGTGTAGCTGTAGCGTTTACTTCTATTGTATTTCGCTTATTACATACTTTTACCGTCTTTAATGCTTGTCTATCTAGAGATCTATATTACCGTAGGTGCGGTGTAAACTGTGGACTAATTGTCAACTCGCTAATTTTAAACTGTAGCTAATTTTCTTGTTACATTATAGAGGTGGGCGAAATTATTTTTTTTTTGTGAGTTAACTCATCGCGAAAAGTCGACTGATAAGAGTCGACTATTGAAAATGAAAAAAAAAGTGAGTCAACTCATCGCGAAGAGTAGAGTATTGAAGTGATTTGACTCTTGAAAAATGAAAAAATGTTTGGAAAAAGTAATGAGAATTTTTTTGTGAGTCAACTCATCGTAAAGAGTCGACTATTGAAGTGATTTGACTTTTGAAAAATGAAAAAATGTCTGGAAAAAGTAATGAGAATTTTTTGTGTGAGTCAACTCATCGTGAAGAGTAGGCTATTGAAGTGATTTGGCGCTTGAAAAATGAAAAAAATGTCTGGAAAAAGTGATGAGAATTTTTTTTGTGAGTCAACTCATCGTGAAGAGTAGACTATTGAAGTGATTTGACTCTTGAAAAATGAATAAATGTCTAGAAAAAGTAATGAGATTTTTTTGTGAGTCAACTCATCGTAAAGAGTCGACTATTGAAGTGATTTGACAGTTGCAAAATGAAAAAATGTAATGAGAATTATTTTTTTGAGACGATACATCGTAAAGCGTCGTCTGAAAAGAGTCGACTATTGAAGTAACTCTTGACTTTTAAAAAAGAAAAAAGTGTGTCTGGAAAAAAGTAATGAGAAAACAAAATCCTTAGTTCAAAAATTTTGCAATTTACTCTTGTGAGTGGGAAGAGTCACAAAAATAGGTTATCACTCTTTCCCTCAAAAAAGTTTGACGAACAAAAAAATGTTGCAATTTACCCTGAAAACTCAGCGAAGAGCAAAAAAAATTTCAGAATTTCATGACTCAAATTGGATCACGAAATTTACACAGGAGTCACCTGACTCTCCACTCATTTCTAATAACTTACCCACCTCTAATCGTATGTATACTGTGACCTATAAAACAATCGTTTTGATGAAATGAGATAATTGCTAGTGTAAGAGAATAATTAGCGAGTATGATTTATTAATACTGTCTCAAAGTATACCTTACCTAAAGCAGTCTACTAATACCAAGAAAACGCAGTATTATTTATTGATTTTGTGTGTATGGATTTTGTTACGCTTTGAAAATGTGTGTATTTTCTGTCGATAATTAACGTATTTCAAAATCTGTGGTGTTTCAATTTCAATTAATCGTCTAAATTGCGAGTTGACCGCATAAAAAATATGTATTTGCCATCGACACGGAGAAATATTCCATTTCTCAAATATCGCGTTCAACGATTGAACAGATGAACAGTTCAACGGGAAAATGTAAGTTTCCCGCATGCATGAAAGAAAGAGACAAGGCAATGAACAGGTGTCAGATATAGGCGTGGAGGAGAGAAGCGGAGCCAGGGAAAGACTCATTACAAGTTTTATGCCTGGTTATTTGAAAGACCGTGCCCTCGGGCAAACCATGGTTGGCGCGCAAGAAAACAGCGGTGCGAGAGCACTGTTACACGCCCATCATGCCGCACTATCCTGTATTTTATTATTTTCAACAGCACACATACACCTCTTCCACTCTTCCACCCATCCTCGACAATGCATTTCACGAATATTTTTTGCACGTCTCCAATTGTTTTCCGAACTTGCATCAGCATTTTAGGGGTGAATTAAATTCTTCACTTAAGAGTTAGTGTTAGATAATGATGTATGTTTTGGTGGATTGTGGATTTTAAGAGACGGAATAAAAAATTAATCGTAATATTCTTCTAGATTAATTGGCAATTTGAAAATTTTTTCAAATATGTAAATTCATTTGGGGGCCGCGGTGGCCTAGTGAGTAGCGTTCCTGCTTGTGGGCCTCGTGGTCGTGGGTTCGAATCCCATCCGTGCGGTCACTTTTTCAGAACGAAGAAGGGGCCGTGCGGGTCCATGTATGTCCCATTCATTATTAGAATGAAATCTTCAAAAACTTGTATACGTTAGTGGCCGAACAGCAAATCGCTTACGCCAATTCCCTTATTCACTCTCCTTAACCCGCAATTCCATCAAACATCCTTCCTTAAAAAAAAAAGAAAAAGTAAATTCATTTTTCATATTTTCGAATTTTAATATAATCTGTGTGCTTCATAATTTTCATTCTGGGTTCACCTACATTGAGGATTATTGTTAGTGCAATGTTAAAATATGTGTGCATAACATTATATAGATCTGAAGAAATGAAGAAGATTGATTAACCAAAATCAAAATTTTCATGTTGGAATCTGAACACGCTTTTGACGAGCATTTTTTTATAAAAACTAATAAAATGAAGATAGTGTACTTTAAGCAAAAATAATTATAAGCTTACAATGGTTGGTCGCGAGGTGATGATTCATCTTCAATTCGCCACGCGTAGATTTGTTATCGCGTTCTCTTCGAATACTTCCTCACTCATTAGAAAGTGTTACAGTTGTCATGACATTTTGGGACGGCTCTAACTATAATATTGTTGAAACCAAACAGATTAAGGGAATTATACTAGAGAAAATGAAATGACGAAAGTTGACTGATCAGAATTAAAATTTTCACGTTGGAATCTGAACACGCTTTTGATGAACAGTTTTTTATAAAAACATAATATACTCTAAGCAAAAATAATAATGGTTGGCCATTAAGCGTTTGGTGCATCAGTGTAACATATACTAGTACAGAAATAACGAGAACTGTATTTGCTAATAGAAAAACAAATTTAACAGCGTTCCCCTGTTGAAACCTTTTGCATATTAGTTCGGTTCACGTGCCGCACTCTGGGAAATCCGTCTGTAATTAAAACGCAATCAATTGAATCGCGAAATTATCGGCATACAGAGGTTATGTAATTGTAGAAATAATCGTAGCGGAGTGAAGTGGCTGACCCTTTAGAGTTCGCTTTTGTAATAGAAACGACCTTTTTCTGTAAATGGAAGCATCTATAGAATGCGATTTAGCTGAAAACCTGAAGAGTCGCACAGCCAATTGCGCTTGATAAATCAGTTATTGTATTTTCTGTTAAAGCGGTCAATCGGTCTTTTCCCATAGGTTCGAGGACAAAAGGCGCACATCATTGTTCCTAATGGATAAGCTTTGGGGGAGACAATACTACAAGCTGGATGGCAGGATCAACTCCTATTGAGCGTCGCCACCGACTTCCTGCCATTCCCCCGATCCCGATAATATATTACATAACATTATATATTCATTACTTAACCCCGGTGCACGTCCTCAATCGCTATTCGCTACTCGCTATTCTCTTACCGCGCGCGGGATCAGCGTTTTCTGCTAAATAAAACTCCAAATGCGAATCTATCTATATACATGCTTCAACGTTTAAGCACACAACAATATATTATTCTATTACATAACCATTACTCCTTTAATCGGTAATAGCAATGACGTAACAATAATATTTATTATAATTTCCATTCTATTGTATTACACTTAATATTTTGGATCCATATTGGGATTTGAGTACGTTTGAACTAATTTTGTGGTAATGAACTACTAATCAAATGTAGCCTATCTATCCATCACTTTGCTTTTTTTTTGTTCTTCATTATGTGTTCTGGGTAAATTGCAAAATTTTTGAAGTAAAAAATTTTAATTTTTCAAAACAGTTTATCTTTGTAACTAATTTTGTGGTAATGAACTACTAATCAAATGTAGCCTATCTATCACTTTGCTTTTTTTGCTTCTCATTATGTGTTCTGGGTAAATTGCAAAATTTTTGAAGTAAAAAATTTTAATTTTTCAAAACAGCCTATCTATCTATCACTTTGCTTTTTTTTTGCTTCTCATTATGTGTTCTGGGTAAATTGCAAAATTTTTGAAGTAAAAAATTTTAATTTTTCAAAACAGTCTATCTTTGTAATTTTGTGGTAATGAACTACTAATCAAATGTAGCCTATCTATCCATCACTTTGTTTTTTTTTGTTCTTCATTATGTGTTCTGGGTAAATTGCAAAATTTTTGAAGTAAAAAATTTTAATTTTTCAAAACAGTTTATCTTTGTAACTAATTTTGTGGTAATGAACTACTAATCAAATGTAGCCTATCTTAATATTATCTGTGACAAATTGTATACAAATTAATAAATCACAAAATATATAGATTCAATAATAATAATAATAATAAAGTTACTAACAAAGTGTCAAGCGGCATTCGTAACTTGCATCTGTAATTTCTGTGACGACAGACGCGGTGACGTGATTGTTATGACGCGTCCGTCGCCGATAGACGGACGCCGTATGCTCTGTTTCCACGCGCGCGTTTGCCGCCAGGCGTTTTTGTACCTACTCATGTATGGATGGATTCGTGCGCGTCCGCGTCTCGACTGCTCTCGAAGCAGTACGGACGCGCGGTTGATAGTTATGGTTGAAAGACGCACATCCTCGGACGCTCCAGAGACATCAGCTTCATAAGTATATCATTATATAGTTTGATCAATGAATCTTTGCGTGTGCGTCATTAGCGAAGACTGAGTTTCGCCTTTGACGACATACGTACACATATGATTGCCTCTAATTTAACTTATCATAGGGGGAGTAAACACATGAAAATGTTGTCGGGGCTATGACGTACACGCAAAGATCTATTGATCAAAGTATAGCAGTGTATCGCAATTACCGCTCGACGACGGACGCGTCATAGGAATCACACCTTTATGCGCATCACTGAAACTAATCTAAGTTTTTGTATAGCAGGCACAAAATCATACCGTATGCGGCCCGCTGGTCGCAGGTTGCTCATTACTGGTCTACAATGTCACAAACTGAGAAGGCTGTAATTACTATCTGCATTTGTATTAAATTAAAGGTATTTAAGTTTTCAATATTATTACACACAATTCCATTAAATCATAGCTAATAACGACGACGCAAATTATAAGACCAATATCATTTGGAATTCGTTTTTATAGAGTTAGACTATTAGAACTATAAGAGAAAAGGTTGGGTTTATGAGGGTTTTCATCGTTAATTCCTTTAAGGATCGATTTTATCACAGTTTTTCCTGTGTTGGGTTGCCTTAAAAACAACTATGTCAGTATGTTTGTAAGGGCTATGATCATTCCAACAAGAGTGAAATTAAGGAATAAATTGCGGCGAAAGTGCTGACAAATCGATACAAGAACTAGTCGGATTAGCAATAACTAGTTTTAGTGAGGGTGTGTGTAAGAAGCTTGGAGAAGCGCAACCCTGGAAGCGCTTGCACTCCAAGCACGCTATCAAATGAAGATCTAAGGTGTAAAATCCAGCGGGAAAGGTTCTATATTGTGAAAGGCTAATGTCTCCCGCGCCTTGAGAATTCTTTATCCCCTGGTTCTCGTGTAAAACACAGCACCACATTGCCTGTACTAAATGTCACTGAATCCCGCGGGACATTACCAACGTGCTCCTTCCACGGCCACCTCCAGCACCCATACTTATTACTAACTGCCTGGAGAAGCCACAGCCAGCAATACATAATATTTTTACACTAATAAAATAAGTAACTGCAATGTATATGTTAGTTATAAGTAATAGCATTAGCCAATTTTTCTAAATTAATCGTAAATTCAGTTTTTATAATTCATAATTTCGTAACTATAGCGTAATCGTGGAATGGAAGTAGCGGATAAATATCCGCGACAGAAAACCTTCGGTTTTATGCATCTTACATTCGATTTTTAATGTCCCACAGCCGTAAAGCGCGGAAAGCTTTTATAATGCATCAATATATCAAACGGTGTTAAGTGTAATCACATTAAAATATGTAGGAGGTTTTTATGGAGGCGCATTACTGATAATAGAAGAGGGATTTCAGTCTGCAAAAATCACGTGGTGCACGTTGCTTACATTGTTAGATATAAAACGCGCCGACAAATCAACATTTAGATTGATATATCGCCACTAAAACTCAGCCCTACAACAATAGTTGGCGTTTACGAGTATTTGGGAGCCGGCTTGGCTGGTTACGACAATAATTTGTTGTTGCTAATCCACTTGCATTCATACCAGTTAAGAAAAGTAACCGAAACAACTTGACACCCCCCTTAAATTTTAGCGATGCTCGTAAACATCTCACAATGGATTCGCAGCATACATTTCGGCCAAGTGCGAATTAGTGCTCGGGATGCAAATGCGAATGCAAAATTGAAAGGCAATAATACCCAGACGTTCGCGGAAAGTTATAACGAAGATTTAGTAAGGACTAAAATGTAACAATATCCAAATGGAACGATGCATTGTGCGCCTCCTGATATGCAAAGTGTTCTGAAGAGCTGAAGAGCAGCGCATTCCCGATGCAACGTATAATGCAATATCTGAGTCACAAATCAACATGCATGGACATGATTACAATAGTATAATGAGTCAAGTAGATTGATTCTTTGTCTGCAGACAACGCACGTCGGAAAGCACGGACATTAATCGGTTAATCTATTTAAATAAATCAGCCACATCTCATTTCAATACAAACTTGCTTAAAAATCGACCAGACAAAAGAATCGGATGTCGTATGTATAGCAGACGGACAGTTGTTTCAATGTTAAACAATAAAAGACGCACTATTCAAACTTACATACCTAAACAGCCGACATCGTTATAATAAAAGTAGTGAACCAGTCGCAAAAACTCATATTTACCCTTACAATGTGATTTTGTACAATTACTGCGTTTTTATAAGTCTAGCGCATTATCATCGATCTTAAGTTTATTTTCAACGAGTCTGCGTAAAGTGCAGATAGATTTATGATCATCAAAGAGTTCGGATATTGACTTGATGTTCACTTGGCTGTGGGAATAGCTTTTAGCATGTTACAATTCTCAAAGTGCGAGAGAAGCAACAAATTCACAAACATAACACCCACGCGAACTTCGATGATAATTATATCGGCATTTATTCAAATTATAGTTTACTATGAATTTACATTGTATGGCGAACAATGAAAACTATTACAATATTAACTGCTACTCCATCATGAAAACTAGTGCATATACACCAACATGTTTATTACTTTAATTACATTCATTTAATTCGCATACAAAGGAAACGATTACGCTATAATTAATATTTTCTTGTCTTGAAAAATTCTTTGCATTAATTACGAATAGGTGAATGAATAATACGACACGCATTATTAACGGACGGCTATTACACTAATTACGAGTGAGTATTGATTGTTTCGGCAGCACATGTACGACACGATATCATCGTTATACTTTTTTGAATTAATAACTTTAAGTGCATTTATAACTATTTTTTTGAATAGTTAGTCCGGTTACTATGATTATTGGGACATATATTGTAGACGTAACAGCAGCAGTTTAATTACCGAAAAAAAAAACAGTCTAAATATTTCAAGACAATTTTGAAATTAGTGAAGAATTTAAATATTTAGAGCTGCTAAAATTGAAATCTGCGATTTGTTTTTCGCTTATTTGCAAAGTTGGTAGATTTTTAGCTTTTTCCCCCTTCAAAAAGAGTACTTGCGCAAGAACAAATGTCTATTTGAAGCACGTGACGCGTCAGCAAAAAAAAACTCGAAATTGGAAAAAAATCCAAATAATCAACTTTTTTAATAATCATCGTAGACCTTTATGTGATACTTTTTTCTTCATCAAGAACAAGAAGAACAAGCCAAAACGATTGGCGTTAAAAAATTTATTCCAGAAAAATTTGCAAAAAAGTTAGCACGTCACCATGAACTTTATTGAAAATTTTGAAAAACTCGATTTTTTTCAAACTTTGACCGGCCATAGCGGCTAAATGAACAATCCAAATCGAACGCGGTTTTCAAATATGTGCTCCTTGGGTGCTAATTAGTCAGTTTTAATTATAATTAGCGATTTTAAATTTTTGACGAAAACAAGAAAAAAAGACATGAGTTATTTGTTAAAAAATGCAACTTTCTTAATAATCATCGTAGACTATTGAATATACCTTTTTTTTCATCAGAAAGACGAGAGAAATTGATTGCCGTTAAAAAATTTCAGCTATCTTCAATAGCAAAAAAAAATAGTCACTCACGGTGAACATTTTAGAAAATTTACAAAAATAATTGGTTTTTCAGACTTTGATCGGCCGTAGCGGCTAAACGAAAACTCCAAATTGAACGCGGTTTTGAAATCTGTGCTCCTCGTGTGTCAATTGGTCGGATTTGATTAAAATTGGCGATTTTTTATTTTTGACGAAAACCCGAAATTCTATCCAAGGGTCCCCCCTTCTAACTTTTGCTCAAAAATTGCACTAAAAATGATTTCCTGAGGAAACCACTGGTTGGATCCGGGGTTTCTTGACGTCACTCGAAAGATCGCTTCAAGACGCTTCAGAAAATGTCCTTTCGCAAGAACAAATGACAATTTTAAGGCCGTGACGCGTCAGCAAAAAAACTCGAAAATGGAAAAAATCGAAAAAATCAACTTTCTTAGTAATCATCGTAGACGCTTGTATTATACCTTTTTTGTTATCAGAAGAACGAGATAAAACGATTGCCGTTAAAAAAATTCATCCAGAGAAAATTGCAAAAAAGTTAGCTAGTCACCATGAAAAAAGTCGATTTTTTCAAAGTTTGAACGGCTGTAGCGGCCGAACGAAGAATCCAATTTGAACGCGGATTGCAAATCTGTGTTCCTCGTGTGTGAATTAGTCGGATTTGATTAAAATTTGGGATTTTTAATTTTTGACAAAAACCCGAAATTCTATCCAAGGGTCCCCCTTCTAACTTTTGCTCAAAAATTGCACTAAAAATGATTTCCTGAAGAAACCACTGGTTGGATCCGGGGTTTCTTGACGTCACTCGAAAGATCGCTTCAAGACGCTTCAGAAAATGTACTTTCGCAGGAACAAGTGTCAATTTTAAAGCCGTGACGCGTCAGCAAAAAAACTCGAAAATGGAAAAAATAAAAAAAATCAACTTCCTAAATAATCATCGTAGACCTTTATGTAATACCTTTTTTCTCATCAGAAGAACGAGCTAAAACGATTGACGTTAAAAAAATTTATCCAGAAAAAATTGCAAAAGGTTAGCATGTCACCAAGAAATTTTGAAAAAAGTCGGTTTTTTCAAACTTTGACCGGCCATAGCGGCTAAACGAAGAATCCAAATCGAACGCGGTTTTCAAATCTGTGCTTCTTGGGTGCTAATTAGTCAGTTTCAATTGTAATTAGCGATTTTTAATTTTTGACGAAAACTTGAAAAACCGCAGAAGGGTCCTCCCTTCTTACTTTTACAAGAAACCACTTGTTCGATTCAGGGTTTCTATACGCCACTGGAAAGATCCCTTCCAGGCGCTTCAGAAAATGTACTTACGTAACCACAAATGTAAATTTTAAGTCCGTGACGGATGCGCAAAGAAAACTCGAAAATGGAAAAAATCAAAAAAATCAACTTTTTTAATAATCATCGTAGACCTTTTTGTAATATCTTTTTTTATCAGAAGAACGAGCTAAAACGATTGACGTTAAAAAAATTTATCTAGTGAAATTTCCAAAAAAGTTAGTATATCGCCATGAACTTTGCGGAAATTTTTGAAAAAGTCGTTTCACGAAATCAAATATAAATAAATGTACGGTAAAGACTTTGTTCACTGCACTCTTAATGAAACAAATTCGTACTATTATAATTTTAAATTAAAACACCATGCTCAAAGGAATTACATAAATAACTGAGTTATTTTTGTAATCCCTTTGAGAATGGTCGTCATTGACCGAAATTCGTGTCAGGAAACTGAATATAATAATATGAAACCAAACCAGTGTTTTAATAATAAATAAATGTAATGTTTCATCCTTTAATTAATAATTTGATAGTGTGCGAATTTCGTACAAATAAAACAGTTCAAGTGTGTTCGTGCTTAGCTGGAACTTCTGAAAGAATTATTTTAATGATGCTGACAGGACTGTTAAAAACCATTTTATGAGGCTATCCAATTTTGAAGCGACGGGTGTGATGTGACAATAATTAAATATAATGTCTAACTGCTTGAAAATAATAGCGTTATAAAAGCAATTCTTTCGGCGGTTGTTGAGTGCTATGACGCGTCTTCATTTTTTGCCATAATGAGTCAGTCGGAAGAGCAGGAGCGAGGTATAAAAACAATTATTTCGCTTGATTGATTGTAATGTTTTTTTTTTATTTCATTTTTAATTAAGATGTAATTATGTTTTATCCGTTTTATTACGCTTTAGTAATCAAGATGTTTAGAAAAGAGGAATGATATTTATTCGAAATGCACTACAGATTCTATATTTTCACACCTTTTAAGTTGGAACTAGCGAGTACCCAGCATGCGTTGCAATGCCACTCAAATGTGTTGGTGTTTTTAATTCTGTGCGTTTGATAATTCTGTGCTTCTAAACTGTTTGAAATACACTTATTTATTGAAAAGACTCGGCGGTGCCCTATTGTAACATGATTGTACTAATTTAGAAACCCTCGCGGGCTTGCGCACAACGATTCACCAAAGTTTCATCGCAATCGGATAAATGGTATAGGAACGCATACGGGACAAACAAAGATATATTAATTTTTATGTATAATTTAATTATACGAATTTTGAGTAACAAATTAATGTGCATTTAAAAATACATCATCAGTTGGATAAAGCGGGGCCGCGATGACCTAGTGAGTAGAGCTCCTGTTCACGGGCCTCGTGGTCGTGGGTTCAAATCCCATCCGGGCGGTCACTTTTTCGGAACGAAAAGTAGGCGTGTGGGTCCATGGATGTTTAGTCCCAAATCATTCGCACTTCCTCAACCCGAATTCCCGTCAACCATCCTTCCCTAAAAAAAAAAGTTGGATAAAGCAAAAATTGATAAATTGATAAAAAATTGATGAATACTTTCTTTAAACTTTCGTCTACAGCATTCAGGCAATAGACTCCGCCACTTTGGCGTTTCTACCTTCGTCTACATTTATAAAAAAAATAAAAAAAAAATTGTATCATACTTTATGTAAATTTACTTAAATCATTTTAACGAATAAAATATGAATACTGTGTGCAGATATATTTATATTGTTTAGGATACATTATCATATATTGATATTGAAAGACCGCTCTGGTGGTTATTGACGTGGCAGTTTGGCTGATTCATTATGGAATTGAATTTTGTATGTCAACATGAAATTGATCTTGCGTCAGCGACATTTAATCCGACATGGATTATGTATTTGAAGTTTGTAGTTATTTACAAAGCCATGAAATAGGTAGTGTAGTTTAGAGGGCGAATTGCTGTGGGACAGGCAATTCGATGATGGACATTGTGATTATATGAAATTGAAGCGCTACCCCCGAGACAAGCATACTTTACGTGTTTTGTCATCATGCATAATCGACTGGAGAGGCGGCTGTCATACGCATAGCCATTGCTATTGCTATAGTTATACAAGCAGATGTCACGAAATTTGATTTGAGTATTGACCATCGCGTATTAGAAAGGCTATGTATGTCCTCGAGCATAACAGAATCAAAGAAAATAAATTTAATTTAAAAGCAAAATAAACTGCCATAGGGTCAGTATAAACATAATAATAATAATAATAGGTATTTATTTTTCAATGAACACTACAAATTTACAGGTAAATAATGTACTTGAAAAAATAGTCAGTAAACGATATAGTCACAAAGAGCATGTGTGTACTTCATTTAACATAACAAAACCAAAAAAAATATTTAATTCAAAAGCAAAATACACTGTTATTGGGTCTTCTTTGGTATACTTCATTAAACATAACAAAACAAAAAAAATCATTTAAAAGCAAAACACACTGCTATTAGGTCACGAAATAGCCGCTTAAACCACTGAAATTACACTCTTATCAGATACAACTTTACACATAAGAATTGCGATTTCAGATATGGGGCAAGACATACACATCATTTTATTTGTTATAGCCCTAAGTGAGGTGTCAGACGCGTCCTTTTTTAGAGAAGTCTTAGACGTCTATACTTCTCTAAATTGTTTTTTATATTTTATTTACGACAAGATCAGGTATCAATTTTATGTATAGGATTTACGGGCCCTCGCAATTCGGTTGTCGTTTTTTTACTTGATTCGCTTTATATATTGGCGAGATTGCAGAAGACGGAATAAGAATCACAGGGCCGTAAAATGCGCGACACGGGTGATACTGTGCCCTGCCTGGATGGGGCTATCCGCATTCGTATCCCTATACCTTTAAGCCAGTGTTTCCCAAAGTGTGGCACGTATGTCCTCATGATACGCGAAAGGGTTTCAAGGGATACGCAGTTATTTGTAGGGACGTCATCAAGATTATTGGAAGCTACAACAAAACGTACAAAGAAATATCAGTATAATCTCATCCAGGATGCACAATTTGCAAATGTTTTAAGCCTTTATGAATAAATCTGATCAGATGACGACATCAGGACTATTCAGATAATTCAAGATAATTTTTTGCTGCAAATTTCGGGACTTTAGTACAGCAAAATCATCTTAATTTTTTTTTTCGAAAATGCTAATAATCAATTGTTTTAACCATAAAAAAATCAGGAGGGTGTTTGTTGTGGTTAAACAATAAAAATTGCGAAAATTATTATTTTTCTCATAATACGCTAATAAAAATGGAATATTTTCCTATTGTTACTAGATTGAAAAAATAAGTTTTCAGGTCTGATTGATTGATATTTTAGCCCAGACTAAATGCTAAAGTTTAGACCCTCAATATCTAATTCAAGATACCTTAGTCTCTGAAAGTAACAATAATTCATTATTTCTGTTAAAATACGTTAAAAAGGAAAAGAATTAATTTTAGCCGTATCTTTTGTTTTTTTTTGTTATTCTTATGCTAACAGAGGCCAATATCCATTAAAAAAGAAAATTGTTTTTTTTGCAGCAGGATGTAGTAGTTGTTTCGATTCTCAGCAAGATGTCCAAAGTTCTATCAAAGCTAATTAAAAACTTTGCATATTATTGACGAAAATTTGCCGTTAGGGATGTTGTTCGTGTTTGTCCTTTTTCATTATAAATATGAAATTTAACAAATAGTAAAAATCGGTCGTGGCAGAATAGCCAATTTCCCTAATATCATTCACTATCCTTAACCCGCGTTTCCATTAATCATCCTTCCCTTTACTAAAAAAAAAACTGCATAATTCGTTCCTAACAAATATTTTTGATCATTAGAAGTTGCTGAAAGTATAACACATTCTTGGCTAATCTTGCCAAATGTATGATCATAGATCAGCACTGTGATCTTTATTTTTCTGTGAACTAGTTAATAATTAGCCTATGTAATACCATTTATTATGAGAAAAAATTTTTTTTTCGCAAACGGGAGGGAAAGTCGATTTATCAGGTGTCGAAAACGTGAGAAAAATAACATTTTTCACAAACGGGAGAGAAAGTTGATTTCTCAGATGTCGAAATCGTGAGAGAAATAACATTTTTCACAAACGGGAGAGAAAGTAAATTTCTCAGGTGTCGAAATCGTGAGAGAAATAACATTTTTCACAAACGGGAGAGAAAGTCGAAATAGTGAAAGATGTAAAATTTCTCGCCCAAGGGAGAGAATTGATTACTTCTCCCTCTAGGGAGAGAAATGCGATTTCTCTCACGATTTCGACAGCTGAGAAAACGACTTTCTTTCATTTCTATCCCTACGAGCAGTGACGTTTCGCGGGTTTTTTCTGGTACGGTCGAGGAACAAGAGGTGGTAATACAGATAGGTAGGGTCAGTTGCAGAGACGGTTGGCTGCGTGACCACACCTATCTGTATTACCACCTCTTGTTCCTCGGCCGTACTAGAAAAAACCCCGCGAACCGTCACTGCCTACGAGATTCCACGGCTGACAGTGTTTTCTTCTAGATTAGGTTTTAGAAAAACAACGTTTTACTCTTAAAATATAATTTGTGAAAAAAAAAGTATATAAACTTGCGTGCATAGAAATCGGCCCACTGTAAACTTTTAACTTTCATTATTTGTTTGTTATCAACTATTCATCAGATAAAAAAATAAGACAATTTAATATGATTTAATATGAGTTCAAATTTATCAAGAATCTTATCTTATCGTTCATAAGAGTTTAAAAAAATGTTAAAGTCAAAAGTTTATAGTGGGCCGATTTCTATGCACGCAAGTTTATGCCTCGGTGCGTTGTATCGCCCTCGGGATGCAAATTTGCACCTCAAGAAAAATCACGCATTTCTCTCCTTTGATATACAGTGAGATCAAAAAGGCGAAAATAGTTGGCAGCACATTTTCTGAAAATCCCTATAATAATTCAAGTAAAATTATATTGGCTGCCTCGAATTCTCCAATGCATTGCAGTGTACATTTTGTTAATTTTTGACAATTTTTTAAGGTTACTAAATGTTATAGACAAATAGTGTTCAGAATGAGCTCTTAGACTTGAAAAAAAACAAAAAAAAAATTCTGAAGAAAAATTTAATTCAATCGATTTTTAGGCGTTTCCAGACAATTGATGCACTATTTACGAAAAAAAAAAATTGCTTATCTCGATTCCTGGAAGTCCCACAAATTGTTTTTATACAGGGTGTCCCATTTTAAATTGCCACCCCAAATATCTCAAAACCTGGGTAACTTGGCAAAAAAATTTTCAGATTAAAGTTGTAGGGTTCGAAGGGGGACATATGCTGGTGACCTTGAAAACGACCTTGGCGTTAATTTTCAAGGTCAAACGAAGGTCAACTATGATTTTTCAAATGGAACTCCTTATTTTTTATTGCAGGGTCGTATTCTACGGGAAAAAATACAAACTTTTTGTAGGAACCGTTTTTTTGAAAATGTGTTTTTAAGAGTTTTTTCACGAATTTTATCCGTCATGTTGTTTGAAATCTCAGATGAATCCAGGCTGTGATTCACGCAATAAACATTGTACATTTTGTTAATTTTGACATCTTGCAATTTTTTAAGGTTACTAAATTTTATAGACAAATAGTGTTCAGAATGAGCTCTTAGACTTGAAAAAAAAACAAACAAAAAATTCTGAAGAAAAATTTAATTCAATCGATTTTTAGGCGTTTCCAGACAATTGATGCACTATTTACGAAAAAAGTCATCTTGCTTATCTCGGTTCCTGGAAGTTCCACATTTTTTTTATACAGGGTGTCCCATTTTAAAATGCCACCCCAAATATCTCAAAACCTGAGCAACATGGCGAAAAATGTTTCAGATAAAACTTGTAGGGTTCGGAGGGGGACATATGCTGGTGACCTTGAAAATGACCTTGGCGTTAATTTTCAAGGTCAAACTAAGGTCAACTTTGATTTTTCAAATAGAACTCCCTATTTTTTATTACGGGGCCGTATTCTACGGGAGAAAATACAAACTTTTTGTAGGAAACGTTTTTTTTTTAAATAAGTTTTTTCACGAATTTTACCCGTCATGTTGTTTGAAATCTCAGATGAATCCAGGCTGTGATTCACGCATTAAATCTTCGTTTGACCTTGACCTAGGGGTCTATTTTCAAGGTCACCAGAGTATGTCCCTCTCTGAACCCTACAACTTTCATGTGAAACATTTTTTGCCATGTTGCTCAGGTTTCGAGATATTTAAGGTGGCAATTTAAAATGGGACACCCTGTAGACAAACAGTGTTCAGAATGAGCTGAATTATACTGATAGTGTACTAAATTAAATTGTGTATAATTGAATTTAATAATCCACGAGGGTATTAATCTTGCAATCATTTTAGAAACAATTTCCTTTATTTAGACTTAAGAAATCAATTAGTCTTCTGAATAATGTAATTATGCTCGTGCAAACTATATGCAGGCTAGTTAAATATTTAGAATTTAAGCCGACTTGAGCGCTTGCTCCGAGGTAAATATAATGCAGCTTTAGTGTATTCTTAAAGAACTCTTGGGAATTGTGTGTGAAAATTTAACCAATACTTTAATAAGTAATTTAAATATATTACTATCTCTGAAACAATTTCTGTAGAGTAATAAGAAATACATCGTGAAAATCTAAAACGATGATCGCATTTATTCGTTAACCACTTCGCCCCCATGTAGCTTTGATTGGGCTATAGGATAATCCTGAAAAAATACTTTTTTCTTGTTGTTATCTTTTTCTATGACATATTATTCCACTGTGACAAATTTACTCATTTATGCAAAGAAATATGAAAAAAAAATTCCATAGATGGCGCTAAAGCTGTAATTTTTTTTTTTGTAAAATATTTTTTTGTTTGTCGCCACATGTGGCGACTTGGGCGTGAAAAGGTTAACAATGTATATTATATTGTGTGAGCCACAAAATTTTGTTGCAGAGTTGGCTGTGAAATAAATGAGGTATGTCGCTTATTATTACGTCATAAGACTAGAATTAGATTTAAAAAAATAAATGACTGCTATGTTTCTCTCTCTCAGGCATGGCCAACTCTAAAATAATATTTTGTGGCTCACACCTTATAAACTATTCATACGGTTTTTTTTCTGGAAATAGTTTTGACGCACGCCTCGAATTTCATTGTTCAATCTTCTACTTCATAACAGTATCAAAACTATAAGGTTTTTAAATTTAATAAAGACGAAATGTAGCCTGAATATGTGAATATTTAACCTGCTCGTTACTCTGCAAAATTAATATATACTAAAAGCTCAAGGCCTAAATCACGTTTTTTTCAAATATTTTCAAAACCCTTACAGATATCGATTTGAAATTTTTATGAAAAATCTTACTAAGACTATAAATAAGAGTCACGAACATGTTGAATATTCACATATTCAGACTATACTCGTCTTTATTAAATTTATTTAATGCTTCTGCAACAAGTGAGGTTGTCTCAAATTTATCCGTTAGGTTAAAGTGTAGTGTTTTCATTTAATATATATCACAAAGTAATGGCTTCAACAATCAATCAAATCAGGTTTGAATGTGACATTATTTTTATAAATATTTCGTTTGAGAAACACTGGTCTAAGCCACAAAACTGGGCGCCAGAATGGGAGAATTTACGTAAAAACATGCACACTCGCCTCCCTTCGCTTCGTTTTTTTTTTATCCCGATGGTTCTCCATTCTCCGTTTCCAGTTTTCCCGAGCTTCCCTCAGTTTCTACCTCTCCCGTGCTTGGTTGATTCCAATCGTGCAGAATCCAACATCTAGAATCCAGAATCCACAACTCATCCCGAATGCACGTCTGCATACCGATAGCATGCTAACATGGAACTCCACGCCTGGCGACAAACGTCAATCGAATTCTAACTTGTGCCAACACTGACGGCCGGTGCTAATTACTAATTACGAGGATAATATGTGCTTTGAATACTAAATTCGGCAAATGCTGCATAATTAAAATTAAATTCATCATTTATCCCTAATAAATTACAAAATGAGCTTGTTACTACCCCCATCCCCTCTCGAGATTTGACACATTGTGTAATTGGGCCTCTCAAGGAATCGTTTTTACAATTTGTATACACCAATTTAGCACATCAATGCATCAATTTGCAATTAACAGGGGATGATATATGTGCTACACCATTTACGAACTCGGGGGGAAACTTATCAATCCACCCATCAATTACTTTGCTAATGGCCCGTTCAAAATTCGGAGAAATTTCATTGTTGCTAGTTATTATTAAATTATGTTATAGATATTAAATCTAATTTGTAGTAAAAATAATAAGAGTCTTACAAATGCTATATTAATATCATTTTTTAGTTCGTGCCGATTTTTGGTAGGTGGCGTAAGGATAGGTCTGAATATATCAGAACGAAAAAAAGTACTTACATGGAAAAAATTAGGTCACGATATGTTAATTTTTGTCAGTTTTATACGCCGTTGAATACGGAAGAAAAAAGTGCACAGTAGGCATTTAATGCTTTTGCAATTAGCTAGCAATTTATTAATTTATAGTACAATACTATTGGTGACAAAAGATGTAGATATTGCACATGCATGCAATATTTACTGCAGTCCTTGTATGCGGCGTTTTGATGAAATGTAAGATATGTAACAATAAGAGCAATAAAAGCAAAGACAAGGTAGACAAAGTAGAAGCGATCTCACTTTTAGTTTTGTAACGGTATCCATAGACGGAGGTAACATTAATTGAGTGAATAGAATGCTTAAGTTATAGCAATGCTGAGCATGATTAATAATCGACATTAAGTGTATACGCCGGTTATTAGGGCGCGTCCGATCGACTCACTCTGAAATCTCACCAACATTACTGAGCAGGCAAGTGCAAGTGCAGTCCCAATGCAACCAGAACAGTCCAATGCTCGAGCATTCCACCATACACTTATACTATATTACATTATTTATTTAATAGACTTCATATTTTACATCGTGTACAGATATACACATAACCAAGAGTCAGAGCCTGGCCGAGCCGCAGTTGACATAGTGAAAGTATTCCGTTCCGTTCCATTCTATTCCTTCCCCGAGCCGGGTTTCTGCAATGTCTTTTCTACTTTACGCGCGGCATAAATATAAATTTGGACGTGTATTGTCTTGAATCATTCATCTTTATATGCAACTAAAATTCATATTTTCAGACACGTCTAATTCTAAACATTTGGAGCACCGCATGGGAATTAATTAAATATTTAAAATATGATGTCTATTAGGAATATTTTGTCGCACATACCCTTCTAAGTTGGTCTAGCATTTGGCAACTAAGGCCTGATTAAATTATTGAAGAAAATTTTATTCATTCATAAATACCTTTCGTTACACTTCTATAGTACAGCCCAGAGGTGACAGTGACTCATCGCTCCATGTTGCTTGAATTAAGTTTCTAGTAAACGTATGTCTATAAAATAATTCGATTCAGTCTAGGCGGAAAATTTAAAAATTCTCGAATCTCTCTTTGCGAGTGTATTTTTCGGCAATCGGTAAAGACAACTGAAAATTAAAACAAAATAAACAAATAAGTGTTATACAAACAAAGTAAAAAAGTGTTTTATTCTATATAAAAAGCATGTATAACGAAGTAGAAGCTTCCTACATAACAAATAACTGGAAATTTGTCATTAAATTTAACCTTGGATACAATCAATTCTGTTCTTAACTAAATCGAAATCGGAGACGGTCAAAACCAGATACAAGCAAGTGAATTTTGAGGTTAGAATAGATAGAATGAGAAATGACATACGTTGCACTTAGCCCTTGAATTTACACATCGACACACGTTTCGTATTTCATTTCGTTTTTCTTAAGCGTGCGAACGAGTATAGATATTTATCCAGACGCGATTATTAGCTCGAAGAAGCATGAGTCACTGTCACCTCTGCGCGATTGTACTATAGTTTCCTCATGATGAATGTGAATTTAGTTATAGTTATAGTTTTCAATACCTCTCTGATAACTAATGGTTTAATTATAGTTTGACCAATGGATCTTTGCGTGTGCGACTGAGTTTTCTCGCCTTGGATGACATACGTACAAATATTATTGCGTCTAATTTAACTTATCGTAGAGAGCTAGGTTCAGTTATCTATGACGTGCACGCAAAGATCCATTAATCAAAGTATACCAAAGCCAAAAATAGAAAGAAAACTTCTAGCTCCATAAAAAAATTCTAGCCGCTCACAGATATATCGATTCGTGCGAATTATAACAGGCAATGTTAATGCTAATTTATGTCCGCAATTCAGATTGAAAAGTACAATACCGACAACGATATTTGTTTGAATGAATAATACATAAAGTAAATACTAATGTAAATTTATTTGCACTAACATTCTGGTATGAATTACTCTTGAAACTTTGCAGACATCGCAACAAACGAGTAGTAACTCAAGTATTCCACATTTGCGAAGTATTCGAAACTAACAATTTAGACTTTGCGGGTTAAGAGTCATCATATAAATCAGCGGCGGTTACAAACAACATTAGCAGAATTATATATGTTACCACTCAAAACAATGCAGAGATACTCTGTTTTTTTTAATTATTGCCATTCATGGTATAGAACAGGGGTCTCCAAACTACGGCCCGCGGGCCAAATGCGGCCCGCGATCTCAACGAGTCCGGCCCGCGACAAGCAGTTACATTTTCCGTAAATGTCACATTTGAAACTTCTATAACGATTTTTTGTTATAGGTTTTGAAATTAGTTATAAAACTGATTATATCATGGCACACTAGGTTATGAAGAATTGTATATATGGCCCGCGATGGAAAAAGTTTGGAGACCCCTGGTATAGAAGATCTAATATTTTGGCTCCCTCTACAAATCCACAAAATTTTATTAAAATCAGAGTTGGTTACGTATTAAAACTATAAAATAGTATTTGTTGAATTTAGTTCTCGTTTATCACGTGGTGAAACCAGACAAAAATGTAGCGACTCCGACTCCCGCTCCGATTAAAATTTTTATTTTTGTTTCGACTTCAACTCCGGCTGTGATTCCACAATTTTTTTATTCCTATCCTGACTCCAACTCCGACTCCCGCTACGACTCCGTCTCTGGCTCCGACTTCGACTCCGGCTCCGGCTTCGGCTCCGAAACCGGCTACGGCTTCGACTCCGACTCCGACTCCGACTCCGACTTTAACAACAAATAACAATCAACATTCATTTTGCGTATCATATAAAAAAAAACAAGGGGAAGCACCCCTCTCTGTCGAATATTAGCATCGTCGAATTTCTGAATATTTTTATTTTCGCTAATGCAAGTTGCAGGGGCGTGGAGTCGTGACAAAAATGTAGCGACTTTTTTTTTTGTTTCGACTCCGACTCCGACTTCAGCTCCGATTCCTCATTTTTTTTATTCCGACTCCGACTTCAACTTCGACTCCGGTTACGACTCTGGCTCCGACTCCTTCGGCTCCGAAACCGGCTCCGGCTCCGACTCCGACTCCGACGTTAACAACGACGTATTA
Source organism: Ocypus olens (assembly GCA_910593695.2). Lineage (NCBI taxonomy): Eukaryota > Metazoa > Arthropoda > Insecta > Coleoptera > Staphylinidae > Ocypus > Ocypus olens. Next base: position 1,629,682 of record OU343057.1, on the reverse strand, counting down.
ACAATCAACATTCATTTTGCGTATCATATAAAAAAAAAACAAGGGGAAGCACCGTTTTCTGTCGAATATTTGCGTCGTCGAATTTCTGAAAATTTTTGTTTTCGCTAATTGAAGTTCGACAATTGAATGCGTAATAGAATCTTCTAACTTGTAATCAGGGGTGTGGAGTTGTGACAAAAATGTAGCGACTCCGACTCCGGCTCCGGCTCCGACTCCTTATTTTCTTTTGTTTCGACTCCGACTCCGACTGCGGTTCCGATTCCTGAATTTTTTTGTTCCGACTCCGACTCCGACCTCTCAAATTTGCAGCCTCCAGACTCGGCTCCGACTCTGACCCCAAATATTTACCGACTCCACCTCTCCCGATTCCGACTCCAACTCCACACCCCTGGGTGAAACATTTTTTAATATTAAGATCACGGTATTCAGATGTAACGAGCGACTACGAGAAGTCATATTAAAGAGAGAACAAAACTGGAGGCGGGCTCGCAAACATCACCTATCTACCCTTTCCATTTTTTTGCTATATACGATGCGTGGCTCACGCAAATTCGGAATTTGGTGTTTGTCGCTCTTTAATGACGAGAACTATAATCACGCCCCCTTGAATATATTATCGTTATCAGCATTCACCTGATTGGAGAGAAGAGGATAAGCGCTACTCGTGAGGAAGGCGTTGAACTAAACTTCGTCGCGCGCATACAACTTTTAAGCAATTTTAAGAAATCTAACTTCTTATTGAAGTTGAGTAATTGGCAATCAATAATGATGAGTTTTAGTATGGTCACTTTAAATTGAATTATCTATGCATCAAACTCAAAATAAGTTACTATAAAACAATTTTACGCTAATTAATAACAAAAAAAATAAGAATTTGTTTTTTTTTTACAATAACACATAGTTCAAGACATAAACAATTTAATTGTATCTATAATTTTTGGTTTCTTAACTGTTTACAAGATCAACTTTAGGAGAACAATATGAAGTTTCAAGAAGCGTACGAATTCCCTGCTCTTAAGGGTTGTTGAAATGAGGCACTTGGTTGATTTCACATTTTTTTTACTATTTATTCATCATTATCTACGAATGGTACAAAAAAAAATTGCGAAACCAACCAAGTGCCTAATTTCAACAACCCTTAATATGATATATTGTACAAAATTTAAAAACAGGATAATAAAAAATATGTGGGATTCTATGACGGGTAATAAAACTGTATCGAATGCACCACCATCAATCGATGTCATTTTCGGGCGTGCTGTGTACGGCTAATAACTTCAATACCGGCTAATTGCCGTATGTTAGTAGCATAACAACCGGTTCCACTGTTGAAAAACTGATATTGCATTAGAATCTCGTATTTTTGCGCCATTCATTTACGGCCCTCATTTTGGTTTTATTTTCCAACGCCGCATCAACTACTGCATAGAATGTAATTTAAACACACTCGGCTTGGCGTAATTTGCATGCATATATCTGTAAGTCGACTCAGAACGCTCATAATTAATTATAAGCTCCAAACATATCGACCCCTTCACCGCTAATTAGAAATCAGGTGCATGTACGCTAAACGCTAGCGCAGAAAGTCGTCTGATCTTACCGGATTTTATTTTTTATATATATAGTACAAGGTGTGTATTTAAAGGAGTCCACGCCGTTCGGTTTAAATTAGTATTTGACACCCTGAAGAAACCCTTTGAGTCCGTTAATATAAAGCGAACTACTAAACTTAATCATGCGTCAATTACCTTGTAGTTATCGTAAAAGTTTCAGTCTGTGAAATAAGGTTTAGATTACATTATAATACGATACTGTTATATTATAATTGAAGAGAAATTATTATCGTGTACAAATTGTAGGAGTAAAGCTACGCGCACACTTGTCGGAATCGGACGGACGGCACGCATCGGAATATATTGCTTAACACAGTTGTGACGACCGACGACCGTAAGTAATTTATATCATGCCAATTTCTAGGATTGTTTTTTACTGCAGTTGTATTCTAATTTAATTGTTTTATGGATATATGATACTGTTTCAGTTGAAGATAATACGATGGCGTTTATATTGAGGTGTTCATAAATAGAACACTAAGCTGATACCACTTTATATAATTTTTCAGATTGACTCACAGATATTATTGAATCTGAAGAGTTCGGACAAGATATGGTTTCTGATATTTATATGTGTCCGCCAGAAGCTTTTCATTTCGTTTGAAATAGCAGATTCTATGACCTCTGGTTGTTTTTCTACAGGTGATCAAAAATGGCCTTTTTGCCACTTTTGACACCGTTTTACTAAAAAAACTAGAGCCAATGCACTATTTCTGTTATCAGATTCAGATTCTACTTGAAGAAACCTATAAGAATCAAGTCATTAGCAAGGCAGTAAATCCGTGTTGCCGTGTACGTTACGTAACGCTACTTCCGTGGCTACGCTTGGTACATTATTGACTTAAAAAAATAAATCAAGATGTGTGTTTTAAAAAGAGATAGATGGGTAACTCATGAGTCGATTGAAAGATGAGTGACTCACAATGAGTCATACATTTCCGTAAAATTTTTTTATCGTTTTTTGCTCTTCAACATTTTTGGAAGTAACGATTGTAGCCGACTCTTTTTAGTTTTTAATAAATCGTAGTGCAATTAATTATTTGTAAATTAAAGATTATTTAGCATTTGCCTCAGAGCTTGAAGATACAATAGCATGAAAAATCTAGTTGTAAGCATTTATTTTCATTCGTGAAATATCAATTGTTGTTCTTGTTTGTTCATGTTCTATCTGATTAGAGATAAAAAGTTTCGCAAGCAGTTTGAGGAGCGTCGTTAACGCAAGGTTGCGCGGATAGTGTGTTTTAAGGTTGCAAAGATTGTTAACGAATAGTGATAGCATTTCGATCGAGAATTTCATCACACGCACTCATTTATAATTCCGGCTGGCATTTATGAATCTGTGCCGAGATAATTGTTGCCGCCAATTTACAACTGAATTGTGAATTCCCTTGAACCAAACTTGAATGAGATATCAAAACGACGGCCTACAATAAGTTATTGCCGCGTTCAAAAAGAAAATTACACATCGGGTAAACAACGGATGTGATTTATATTCATCGGCAGTATGAGGAAACACTCAAGGTTTATGGCAATCACGTCGCTGCACGGCCAGAAAACTTAATTATTTCGCTGATTACTGCATACGATTATTTCGTGCAGATCAAATCTTTAAACACTCGCTGATCACGAATATAGAAAGTTTACGGGATTCCTTTGTAGTTCCTTTGGAAAATGCATCAAATTCCAACTCAACAAGGTTGAAACAATTTAATGGTTAATAAATACCAATGCATTTTAAAATAGTAGTGAAATGGGGTAAATAGGAACAAAACTTCAACATTTGCTTGAACAGCCGATACAATAAAATGACGCAAACGGAAAATCTATAGTTTTTATCTAGGTTGGCCATAGAGCTGTGTTTTAGTGGGTTGACAATACTGATGTAACCTGTTTTATCATCATGATTTTTTGATGATGTTTTGTCATCATGAAGTACTAAACTATTATTACACAGGGTAACACGGATTTATGGCCTTGTCAATGACAATTGATTCTTATAGGTTTTATCACGTAGAATCCGAATCTGAAAACAAAAATAGTGAATTAGCTCTAGTTTTTTTTTTTTAGTAAAAAGTGCAAAAATTTTTTTTATTTATTACAATTAAGTTGACACTGGTCAACATAATCTAATCATTTTCAGATTTCCTTTAATTGAATGGTTATTTTTATCCTAAAAATACGAAATTGGTTTTTGAGTAAAACAGAGTCAAATGAGCAAAGAACGTGTTTTGGATCATCTGTAGAAAAAAACCAGAGGTCCTAGAACCCTCTACGTTAAACCTGCGAGTCTTCTAAGTTAACGGCACTTTATTTGTCGATTCATATCCTAAAAGAGCGTTTCAGCTTTCATTTCATTCGAAGTGGGTTGTAGGACCTACGGTTGTTATTTTTACACGTTTTTTGCTCGTTTTACTCAAAATCTAAAGCCAATTTGTATTTTAATGACCAGATTCACGTTCAGTGCACCCTAATTAGTAAAAATATAACCATTTAATTAAAGGCAATCTGAAAATGATCAAATTTTGTTATCAAAGCCAAATTATTTTAAATTTTAAAAATATTTTTTTTTTTATATTAGTAGATATTATAAATATGGCTAGTAACAATCTTATTTAATCGACACTAATGAATATTTACGGAATTCCATTAGGCCTTTTTGTCGCATCACGTTCATGAGATGAGGCCAAGCCATTAAGTAGCCTTATTGTGCAAGCACGTTGTCTATTTCTTATTACTATTATAATATAAATTGTGACTAGCGCAAGATGTTGTATTAATGAAGAGCATCTGCTGTGGGTCCTAATGAATAACTTAAACAATCTTAAACCCGATATTCACTGCTCTGCCCCAGAGACGTCTAATTACTTAACAATTGTTTAGATCCTAATGATATTATGTTCCATAATTTTATGAATGTAAATTGATGACAGTAATAAAATAAATTCGTCCCTGTCGGTCTGCTTCAAAAAAATAAATCAATAAACATCTTGCCCTCTTAAATAAATTAAATAATTCCATGTCTTAAAATTAGTTCAGCACCGTAATCGACTAAACCCACAATTCTGAATGTGAATTATTACTTAATATTACTTTTGTAACTAATGTTGCCACAGAGTACTGGAATTCGGAAATTATGGGTTTTTTATTACCCCATAATTTAAAACACATAAGTTGGGAATTGTATGAAACTGGGAATAAATTTAAGTTGATTAAATAATTACTTTTCAATCTCACTATATTAAAAGTCTCAGTCTATACGTACTGTAATTTTAAAAATTAATTGTATATAATTCATGTTCATTTTAACAGTTTTATTTTATTTTAATAATCCACCTGGAGGGTAATTGGATTCCTTGCTATCAAACAGTTATATGACTGAACTATCTTAATACGTCTAATGAGTTCTTTACAAAATGTACTAATTTTATAAAACTTACTCAGCAAAAACACTTTCAATTAGTTCAAAGTTCAATGGTTTAATTAACAATGCATATTTTGTATGTAACTATATTAATTGATGCACTAACGTCCTCTGGCAATCGTGATATCTAATATTCATCAAACAAAACACAAACGTGTCACTAGTATACTGTTGTGCAGAGAAGTAAACTAATTATAGTGTAATAATTTGTGTATAGTCTTAATCTTGCATTACGATTCATATATTCATGCTACTTTTCGTCTTTACTTAATTTATATAAAAACTAAGCTAAATAAATCATCACATCACGCAGAAAGATATACAGGGTGTTTCAAAATTGATGCGAAAGATTTTAAAGGGTGCCGTTCCGACAAGTGTGCGCGTAGCTTTAGAAAGCATGAAGGATTTGTGTCTGGCCCAAATTTTTATGTTCCTTGAGATCCGAAACCATGGAAAAAAATTACAAGAAAGCTTAGACTTACCTTTAGAAGTTCAAGACAGCAAGGTACTGGTTTCTTTAATTAGTACAAAATCTGTTTAAAATTTTCATGTTTTTCAAATATTTAGAAACACCCTATAGATTGATCAATACAAACTAATTGGTGACGAAATAGTACTAAAAATAATAATTCCTAATGTTTTGCCTTCGTTATAAACGATTCCCTCTTTTTTTTTTAGTAATAGCAGTATTATCCTTAATTTACTAAGCATTGATGGATAAGTATTGTTTGAAACTGTAAATAGTTTGAATGACACGTCATTAAGCGAATAAAAGTTGGTATGGTAATGAACCATACAAACGTAAAATCCGGGAATATTCCCCGGGTTCAGGAATTATTTATGGAAAAGTGATAATAATTTCAGTCCCCGCGGAATTAATCTCCCCATCGGTATTCTTAGGAGGATCATAATTACCCGCGGTTTACAAGGCCTTGTTGAAATTCTTCAAGTTGACATTAAGGAGCGACTAAAATTAATAAATAAAATGAATTGCCGCCGCTCTTCCGCTTCCGGAACCGAAGATCATCGTAAATTCCGAAGGAGGTATTATCCTTACGTGTTAGTATGTGTAACGGAGGGTTTTAAATTTTCAATGGGATAGTTGGGATATCGATCATTCAAAATTATGAAATCATAAAACTTTTAAGAAGCGTATGTAGAATTTTTATATATTCATTCACAAATAAATTGGTGACGGTTCTTACTTCGAGATATTTTTAACATATCATCAGCAACTTTACTTTATTGACATCTACAAATGTATTGTATAAATATCGCACTTTTTAGGAAAAAAAATTAATAATTATAAATTATAAAAATATTTATGATGTATATTGGAAAATATATGCGGGGCCGCGGTGGCCTAGTGAGTAGAACTCCTGCTCACGGGCCTCGTGGTCGTGGGTTCGAATCCCATCCGGGCGGCTTTTCGGAACGAAGAAGTGGCCGTTCGAGTCCATGGATGTTTAGTGTATGTCCCATTCATTATAAATGATTATATACATACAAATTATCGGTTGTGGCAGAATAGCCTAGTTGCTTACGCCAATTCCCAAATCATCCTCACTTCCTCAACCCGAATTCCCGTCAACCATCCTTCCTCTAAAAAAGAAAAAAAAAAGTATTTTTTATCGTTATCGCCACGATTCGAGTGGGTTCGATTCTTCGTCGGAGCGAAAATGTTTTTGGATCGAGAAATATTCGCTGGTGGTTGTTGTATTCAAGCGCGCGAGGCGCTCGCAAAGAAAACTTGAAAATAAAAAAAATCAACTTTTTTAATAACCACCGCAGATCGTTAAAGTGCACTTTTTATTCATGACGAGAACGAGACAAATCGATTGGAGTCAACAAATTTTAGTTAGCTAAAATAATAAAAAAGTTGGAAATTTGAAATTCTGTCATTTTGCTCAAAATGTTTATTAAAAATGATTTCCTGGAAAAACCTCTGGTTCGATTCAGGGTGCAAAATAATCAAAAAAAAAAATTTGAAAAATGAAATTGAGTGTTAAATGTACCCCATTAATACAATTAAATAATGCGCACAATTTAACATTTTAGTGAACAATTTTCTTATTATCTTATGTTACGATGCACCGTACTTTGTAGGTCTACAATATTTCAATTGAATATTATATAATAACTAAATAAATTAAACACTTTTCTAAAACATAAATCATAGGTTTTGTTGCATACGAGAAGGATCAAAATATGAACACTGTAATTTATTATTAAGCAAGGCTTCGAATAAATTGCAACGATTTGAATTGATATATAATTTCCCAACTATTAAGCACTATGCTTTCACCTTTAATGACGTTTGTATAACATTTTATGCAATGACCACTATAATTTTGAACGATTTAATTGGCCATTAACAAACCAATACTGCTAATTGATGTGGTCGCGGCTTAAAATTATTAATTATATATTTAGATAGGTCCATTTCAATTTTAATATCTGCCTGCATCAGAATTAAATATATGTTATAAAATAATGTGTGAGCTACTTATTAATTATTGCGCGGAGGTGAAAATTTCGAAATTACGAAATGGTACAATTTATGCTGGATTTAGAAGACTACAGTTAATATTAAATATTGTTCCCCCATCAGAACACCTACAGACCGGTTTCGACTTTTCAGGTCTCATCAGTGTAGTTAGTTGCTGATGGGGAAGTACAGCATTCACGCAATCGATTTCGCCACTTTGGCGTTTCTACCTACTACAGTTAAGCTTGGATATAAACCATTGCAATTCTATTTAAAGGGTGGAAGAAATTTTGTGTAAAATCCTAAGATATGTTTTGATTATCCTTTCGATCTATAAATAACCGTAGAGCTAAGAGGAGGATTTTTATATTCTCTATATATTCCGTGTAACTTTCTCTAACGGCACTTAGGTTTACAGTTATTTAACCCTTATTTATTTAAATCGGGGAAATGCATAGTCGTAATGGAGAAAATAGTTCCCGGGGGCTGACAAAGAATGGCCGTATAAAATGAATGAACGTCATATACATAACACGAAATACAAAAATGACGCAGCAGAACAGTTACATAAGGGTGCATAACGCAGATATGTTTAGATTAACAAAAGATAACGCTTTACATATGCAACAATATTATAGTAAATAATTGCCTTGCTTTTTCTGGTGCCGTGGCGGCATTATGCAAGGCAACATTGTATATCCTCCCGGAATGATTCATGTGGCATTCTATTATTCTCCTCGTACATTTTTTCGAGAGAGTGCATATTTAAATATAATTTGGGTAAATGTGAAGTTTGCAAAATTTTTGAAGTAATTAAATGGAATAATAAGTAGATGACATTAGAAATTGTATTTCAACAAATATTTATCTGGAATTTATTTATTGGTGTCGGGTACAGACGAGCGCTTGTGCCGGTTGCACCGCGTGCCGTGTGGGTTCGAATCCCAGCAAGGCCGAAAGATTTTTCGGGGATCGAGAAGTATTCGGTCGGGTCCATGGTTGTTGTGTATACTTCTGACATTATTCATTTATTCATTTCTTCATTTATTCATCACAAAAATTAAAAATACAAAAATTACATATTCGATGTGACTGAATGGCACATGCCAAAGTCACAAAAAAAATGTATAATCAAATTTTGCGATATTCGTGATAATTATAGGTAGAATTGCACCAAGCACTCGAGATGTGTTGTGCAAAGATTTGTTGTCGCGTTCTCACTCTGCGCAAACGCCTCGAGTGATCGGTAATACTGTACATTAACGGTAGGGTATACGCTGTAAAACGACTAAAAAATGATTAAATTGAATTTTTCTTCAATAATTTTTTTTTCAGTCCAAGAGATCATTCTGAACACTATTTGTCTATAAAATAATTCTGTGCGACTTCCAGAAACCGAGATACGAAAAATTACATTTTTCGTAAATAGTGCTTAAATCGACTGGAAACGCTCTTTTAGTCATTTGCTATTTAAATATATTTACCTCATAAATATAAGTTTGCAAAAAAAAAAATTTCTCCATTAATAAAAAAGTTAGGTTTTTGTTAATTTTCAGAAAAAGTATAGCAATTATAGATTCCATCTTTGCAACAGGTAATTGTCATAGTATTTCACTAGTCCATGTATGTTTTCAAGAATATTGAGAGAAAAATATAGGAGATACGCAGTTTCCGATTTTTCGGGGATACGAGTGTCGATGCATTTCTCCTATATTTTTCTCTCAATATTCATGAAAATATACATGGACCTGTAAAATACTATGACAATTGCCTATTGCAAAAATATAACCTATAATTGCTATACTTTTTTTGAAAATTAGCAAAAACCTAACTTTTTTATTAATGTAAAAAAATATTTTTTTGCAAACATATACATGAATGACGTAAATATCGTCGTAAGTTAATCTTAATCAACTTATGGGCGATCCATAACAGTTGACTTGGAAACTAGCACAATTTGATTCGTGCTAATAAAACATGTCTGCCCAGAACCAAATAATAATTACAATCCTTATTATTATTTCTGGGACATCCTGTATATTATTGTATAAATTAGTTGCGTAATTATTGATTAGTAATCAAGCCTCATTGTTTTGAGCGAGAATTTAATTAAAAATAAGTAAATGAAATTGTATTGATTAAGCTGCAGTTATCCGATGAAACAGTGTTAAATGAAAAAAAGCAGGGAAACTCTTTTAATGGTTTTAATGAAAGAACGCAACTTTACACCCATTAAGAATAAAACCTATTATGCAATCATCTATTTAGGATAATTACAACAAACTACTAAATCCGGTTTAAATATTAAAACAGTAGGAAATGTTTCTGAAATTGCAAACAAACTAATTACAACAGGGACCTGTCATTAATCGGGAACCATCTAATTAAAAGCAAAAACTTCCCTAAAAGTCGATAATCTGCAACTATTTATAGGGCCGAATAATATATGTCTAATCAAGCCTCAGTAACGTGCAAAAGTGTGTAACTACGTTACGGGAACAAATTGTAATTAAATTCTTTACGCGGAATGTAAAATATAATTCCACATTAAAATTTAATCAGCGTCGAAATAGAATCTGTGAAACAGCGAGAGCCATTCCATTTTCAGACTGCTGAAACTGCAGCCAATTAGTGCATGGAGTATATATGTGTTGTTGAAAATTGTGCTTATTAATCTGTGAACTTAGAACAATCAATCCGCGTGACTATTTTAAACATTTATTAAAGAAGTCTTCCTATTTAAGACAATAGGAATAATTAGGTATACTGCCTTTTATCTACAGCACACCCATTAACCTGCGTATTTGTATAATTTCGTTATTTGAATGGTGATAAATTGAAATTAGAAATGTGTGAAATTGCTTTATTGCGGCAACGTATCTCGTTTATCGCGTTCATAGCTACAATACCTTGATTCAAACTTTTGCGACATATCTATTGATTTTACCCCCGGCGCTGACATATAATATAAATGCTTTAATTCCGAAATCGCTTTATAAAATCATTCGCAATCTGTGTTGGAAATATTCAATTACGGTCTCCGTCCGCTTTTTTTGGGGCCCCTTTATGATTTTAATATTTACTCTGAATACCGAAAATATCAATTACTTTTTTAACCAAACAAAAACTTACTTCATCAATTTTGTTATACCCATCGCTGTCTATCTAATGTGTTAATGAAGATTTTAGATTATCCTCACAACCATAAATTTTCTGATTTTGAGAAAAGTATCTTTGCAAAATAATTACAATATTAACCTGGCTGCCCACATAAGAAGAAAATGTCATGCGCCAAAATTGAATTTTTGTTATTCTTTAGGCTTACAAGGTACGAATCATATATTCTCTTTGGAAAAATAATTGAGTTTGCTTTAATAAAAGAGAGCACCGAGCGTGCAATACGGGCGATGCTCACGGCACTAAAGCGAACCGTGAGCAATCATCACCGCTAATGTTCACGGCACTAAGGTGAACCGTGAGCGAACATCACCGGCGATGCTCAACGCACTGAGGCGAACCGTCAGCGATCATCACCGCTAATGCTCACGGCGCTGAGGTGAACCGTGAGCAAATCATCACCAGTGATGCTCACGGCACTAAAACGAACCGTGAGCAATCATCACCGCTAATGCTCACGGCACTAAGGTGAACCGTGAGCGAGCATCACCGATGATGCTCACGGCACTGAGGTGTACCGTGAGCGGGCATCACCGGTGATGCTCACGGTACTGAGGCGAACCGTGAGCGAGCATCACCGGCAGTCAATGTGTTACAGTAAGAAAACTAGAGAACGACACATTGCTAAGTGCTTCCAGGTGAAACAAATATTATAGTAATTACACGCAACAATCGGGATAAATTTATAATTATACAAAAAAAACATTATTTTTCAGTGTTCTTCAGGATATATCTAATTGTTAGTTGAATCTCTAGACACTTACAACTTCAATAATAAATACAATCTGCGTCGCATAAATGTCCGAGTGAATCAGACGCAATTTTTAGGTATATTTATGTTTTTCTTTGTACGCATAAATTATTTCCTTGAAAACCATTACTTAGCGGTAGTTATGATATTAATTACAATCACAATGCCATAAATCTGATGATTTATAACTTTAATCGCTCCCATTTAATTTTGCCCTTGGAACCGTAAATATAAAAATCACAACGTATTGCCCGATTTCCGTATTTATCGGGACTACACGTACATTGACCCTCCATTTAAAATTCCCACCAGTGGCTGAAGAAGATAATTCGCAATTAATCTGTTTATGGATGCATCTAATTAACAGACCACAATTATTTATTATACGCAATGTGTTTATTATAAATAAATGTATGTGCCGGACGGTGTTGCGGCGAAGTTCGAAAATAATTTTTTCATGCTGGAACGTACACAATTCATCATAAATTCATTTCGGATCGGGTATTGTTTAAAATTTATGACTGAAAAATTATTCAACCGCCGGCGGCTTAAATTTTACTTTGCATGAATGCTGTTGGGTTTTTCTTGCGGTTTCACGCAGTTGGTCGTAAACTGTCATGGCATCTTTTAATAATCCGTTAGACTTTTGTGTAACGTTATTGTAAAATTACTCAGTGGTTTTGCAATAAACGTTGGCTGTCCTAAGAATGTTGCGGTGTCGGTCACTTCGTTTGATGCCTCATTCCAGCCAATCTACGAAGTGTTATTGGAGGTACTGTAAAAGCGGCGCGCGGTGCGTGTATTCGGCATGAGTCGAGTTGGCGCCAAATGCCGAGTGGTGTGGTTGGATCGCTCATCGCCAATATTTGGTATTTTCCGTTGTCTGTGTTTCGACCTGAATCAAGGCGATGCTGGAAAAATACGGATGTATTCAGGGCGGATGGTTCAGGGCCGAATTCTACTCCCAGTGGTTTTTGTCATCGATGCTTTTTCGCGTCATAAACGCATCATATCGGTGATAAAAAGCACCTGATTCTACTCCTGGGGGTCGAATCTACATATCCATGTCTTGCCACCGGTGGTTTTTGTCACCGATATGACGCGTTTTCAGGCGAGTACCGTGTTTTATTTGCTCGTGACTCGAAATGGCGCAAAAAACCACGGATGACAAAAAGCAGCGGGAGTAGAATCGGTGCCCTGGTGCTTCTTGTAGTGGTGTATTGGTAAAATAAGAAGTAAGGGAACGCATGGTGAGATCAAAGAAGTAAGGGAACGCATGGTGAGAGCAAAAAAATAGTCCGCGACTTTCCACAAGCAGCTTGCTGAAAGTTTTTGGGAGATCATCTTATTTTAAGCAAACTATTGTTTTCCTTGTACGCTTTTTTATTTATTTTTTATTCTTACTATACAAAATATTAACAAACACAAACGCGTTCCGTTTTTGAAAAAAGGTGCCGGAACATCGTTCCTCCACGTTCCCCCTCCAATACACCACTGGCTTCTTGTCATCGGTGATTTTTTTCACCGATATGACGCGTTTATGATGCGTTTTCGGCCGAGTCCCGTATTGTATTCAGTCGTGACACCGAAATAACACGAAAAAGCACCGATGACAAAAACCACCAGGAGTAGAATTAGTACCCTGGACTCTATTCTACACCCGGTGCTTTTTGTCATCGGTGGTTTTTCTCACCGATGTGACGCATTTTCGGCCGAATACTGTATTCTATTCGGTCGTGATACTGAAATTACGCGAAAAAACATCGATGACAAAAACAGTGCCCTGTAGTAGAATAAGGGTAATAGTAAATAACCGGCATTCGGTGAATGTGGTGCCGCCTTAACGATAAAATGTAGTTTTTGTGGCATATTTTCACACCTCGCCGGTTTAAAAATAATTAATTACACAGAAATGAACGTATTATTCTGGAATAAATTATACGCTAGAGCGTTCGTTAAAATTTTAATTATCATAAGTAGATACAAAATCTGTGCTCGCTATTTGTATTCCCCGCTCATATTGTTACTTAAATTATACAAATCAGATATATAAAATTTATAACAACAAAGAAAAAGTGTAGATTTTCAACAAAAAAGGCAAATCTTTAAAGGAGGAAAGTCAGTATTCAAAATTTTTGATACAAGGCAGCTGTTATTGGGATGGTGCTCCATCGTGTTGGAACCACAGCAGTTGTGCAAGTGCAAATCATTTAAAATTGCTTCAAATTCATGGGCATCTAATATTTTGTTAAAGATTTTATATCGATCGAAAAATCTTTAAGATTATTTATTTCGATAACAGTAAGAAATCGGACATTTCTGTTCAGAATAACATTATCCACTTCCTGTTTTCGTTTGGCACACTTGAAACGAGATTTCATTCGTTATTGCCTACCAAGTTGCATATGTTATATTAGGAATTTTAATTTTAGGAGATTTTCATAGGAACCGTTCCATTCGGTTGCTTATCGTTTTGCATTAACTTTGATCCATCTAACGGTAATTTGCTGAACTGTTAGATGGCGAGAACAATAGAAAATTACAGTGGCGCCCTCGTTATGCTTACCAGATTATTTATACTATTCGTATTTTGAGATGAACTCGTCGATTTTTTTTCCATTTTTACAATATTCAAACCGATATTTAAAACAGAGGTAGTTGCGCGCAAAATCAGATGTTTTTTGTGTTAATTAGATAAGTTTATTTTATCTAAATTAATTTTTGAAAAACATTTTTTTTTAAATTTTTTATATTTTCAAAAGAAAACGTAGCCCGTTAATTTTAGTATTTGATCCATAATAATTGTCTAAGCTCTCAGATCAAGCTCATTAAACCTATTTGCAGGAATTTAAACCAACCGAGATAATACAGAACAATTTTTAGTTTTTAAAGAAAATTTGTGGCTGATTAAAAAAATTATTTGCGTCGCAATTTATGAAGACTACTGGAAATAAATTATTTTAAATTGTTTATAAGGTGTTTCTTTACACACCTGTATAATAAAGTCAAGTACTACTAGCACCAAACGCCACTTGGAAATTTTTTTGACGCGCGCGTATCTAAAATTTAATTTTTATTAAAATTGCAAAAAATTGTTTGTAAGACATCTTTTAATCATTTTTCTTTTGATTAAACATTTTATTGAGATTGGTCATAATTGGGGTGATGGTGGAAACGTCAAAATCCGTGGTTGGAAAGTTGTTGTCAACTTCTCATCGGTGAGAGATACCACCATTGTCTTCGTAAAGAATTACCAATACTGATGGAAGATTTGAATTTTGAGAGATTGAACATTTGGTATCAAAGATTGAACATTTGGTATCAAAGATTGAACATTTGGTATCAAAGATTGAACATTTGGTATCAAAGATTGAACATTTGGTATCAAAGATTGAACATTTGGTATCAAAGATTGAACATTTGGTGTCAAAATTATGGTTGTCCAGCGCATTATTAGATCATAATTATAATGGTCGGATACACGAGTTGACTTTGACTTTGAAATGACCTTCAAAACTTACTTATAATTGCCCCTTCATGGCCAATATATATTTTTTTTAGCATTTTTTTCTCGGAATCTTCGTTTTCATAATATTTCGAGTGTCCAGGTTAAATGCCGCACCCTGTATATAAAGGGTGAGTTTTTTTATCTTGAGACAACGAACTATCTCAAAAACTACGCATCGGATTAAAAAACGGAAAAATACGTGTTCAAAATTTTTAAAAATCCTATCCGACTTCCCTGCCCCACCCTCAGGGGTGGGGCTGGTGGAAACCTTGAATTTTTAAATACGAATCCCCATTTTTATTGCAGATTCCTATTGTTCAGAAAAAATACATTTTTCTTATTTTTTTAGTTTAATCTGATGCGTAATTTTTTAGCTATTTCGTTGTTTCAAGATAAAAAAAAACTCACCCCGTATATACATTTGCAGCAAAATGCCCATTAGTGGCTGTTTGTATGTAAAACACTGATTACATATTATCGGCGAGGAAATGAAATGTAAATAAACGATCGATAATGCATGTCGAATAAATGATGTGAGGAATATTTCGGTTATTCACGGCATTGGTATGGTAACAATGCGAAGTCGTTTTATATGTGAATGTAGCAATAAATGTCATAAGTAATATATGCACCGTGGCATACTAACTGTACCTGCAGTTGTAAAATAATAAATGTATACATGAAAATTATAGCAAAATTATTTAATTATTATAGACCGAATTTTATTTCATGATTTCATGCAAATTACCAACTGCGTATTCGATGCACTTATTAAGTCCATTTATATTTTACTGCAAGTTACCACACAATATCCTCATACTTATGAAGAAATGTATAGCCCGTTCTCCGGAATCTGGCGACTGTGGTCGTAAAAGAGGGTCGGAGCTCGGTAAGTAGGGGACGTAATATTTTTTATCTCAAACCAATCTTTGTTGAGAAGTACTGGTGTAAAAGTGCGTATACCAATAGGAGGGAAGGAGAGTAATATATGTATGGGATGCAATTAAAGGGCGCGTCGATCCTCAGGGCGGACCGACCGTTTTACGACCTCGGCCGCCAGATTCCACCGAATAGGCTATACATACAAGTACGTTTAGTGTGGAATTTTCAGAGCTTTGGGCTTAAATTCATCACTCGTATGAACTAATTTCTTACGTTGTATGTAGCGCTTTGTTTATTTTAATTATCTTTTTGCTCGCTAAATAGATCCAAGATCAGAGCGTACTGGATTAGGTTTGGTTATTAAATAGAATGGAATATCTTACTTCCCGCTAAAGATGGGCAAAATTACTTTTTTTGTGGGTCGATTGAAAAGAGTTGACTCATGACTCAAATCTTAGAATTTCCTGTCGGAGATATCATAGTACAATATTTGAACATGGATTATAAATTGTCAATTTAAATATGCCCGCCGTAAAATATTAAACGCAGCCTACCACCAGATGGGGCTTTCGAATATTTCCAGTATATGCAATCCGCCTCTCGATTATTTATTTCCTCCGCGGCTGTGAGCTTGGTGCGAAACGAATGTAATAATATATTGAAACCTTGATACCGCAATAAATACATTTCTGACGTATTTATGCGCGTCTTATCTAAATAATTGTTCGGCTGAAATTTCAGTGAAACTATTAACTTGTTTGCGTTGATAAACATGCCATTTTAACGACGTATAAAAGTCCCGCCGCATAATTCGCTCAATTTAACCCCGTGTGGTATGTCAGTGGCGTAGACGGAAATCTGGCTTGAGATGTGCAATATATCAGCAGGACCGTAACGCGAATAATTATTTTGTTGACTTCATGTTCATTGTTCGTTTAATTTATCACGCACAATGCGACTGTAATATACAGGGTGTCCCAGACCATCCGTATCAGGCTTTTTTTTTAGAAAACGGCTAATCGTATTAATTTATTACAAAGGCCGCATTGAAGAATCGAATAATAATATTTTATTTTGTAATATACATTTTTGTACCAACTCTCTCCTAAAAAAGTCTGATGCGGGTGATTTGAAATATTTATGAAATATCATTTTTATAGACAAATGCATCGATTTCAATAAAAAAAAAGTAAGTAAATAATAAGTAAAGTAAGGAAATAATTAATACAGGAATTAACGTGAAATTTTACCCGAATAATTGAAAAGCTTTTGGTAAGAAAACAAAGTGTTCTACCGATCAAATGGATACAAATAAGATGAAAATGTTGTTTTTGGTTTTTTAGCGTGATAAATTGTGGAAAAATTTAGGTATTTATTTAATTGAATTAATTGGCCTTCAATTGCGTGCGTTTTATGATAGCTCTTAAAGGCATGACCAGATTTTGGATAATAATGTCTCCTACGCCTTGGTTAAATGCAGAAAAGATTTTTTTTTAATTATTATTTAAGGGAGGGATGGTTGATGGGAATTCGGGTTAAGGAAGTGCAGATAATAGGGGGAATTGGCGTAGCCATCTAGGGCATTCTGCCACAACCGATTCTTTGTAATAATTTTCATTTATAGATATGAAAGGACAACCACTTAAACATCCATTTTTTTTTCAGAAAAAGTGACCGCACGGATGGGATTCGAACCCACGACCACGAGGCCTAGAAGCAGGAACGCTACCCACTAAGCCACCGCGGCCCCGAGAAGAAATTTGACTTTCTAATTTTTTCAAATTCGAAATTTCAGCGAAAATATCGTTTTTGAGGTCCCACGAAGCGATTCCGACCAATTTTGAAAAATGTCTGGGTATGTGTTTGCCTCTGGGATATTTAAAAATGAAACTTTACGCTAGCTTGCACTTTGATATAATGTATTGTTTTATAAAATTAATGTACATTAACGTCAATTTTTTCCAAATAAATGTATGTATGTATGAAACAAAATTTTCTGTGGTGTTTTTTTTTCACAAATTCGATTATAGTCTTCGACTCTTCGAAATCCCATTAGTGTGTTTATGGGCGACAAAAAGTTGCATGACCTAAACATATTTTTGTTTTCAACTTTGGTTTTTATAAAGGACACATTTTTGACTTCTAATAATAATTCAATTTTTGTATACTTTACCACCAATACCTTGGTTGATTTGTTCAATATTTTTCAATGATAAAGTTCCAAACATTTTCTTGGCAAAATGGAAAAAACTGCTGAATTCCTGTGATAAATTTTACATTTGCACCATAAAATTCTTTTACACCTTTAAACCATGGCAGATGCTTTCCCTAAATTTGTTGAAGTGTTCTAGCCAGTCTTCAGTTTGCAATAGAATGAATACATTTTTAGTATGGTATAAATTTGATTTTAGTACTTCATTATCGTTGAAAAAATCATTGATTACAAAAGAGCTATTAAGGAGAGAAGACAAAAAAGATTATATAATTTTTAATTGCCAAATAATATGGTCGTAAATTAGCGTAAATTTACGAGAGCCAGGTTAACCAATCCTGCATCATCTCTGCTTTCGGCCTTCCTCCGTTTGCGTTTGCGATCCACGACTTTGACCCTCGGGGGGTCGCGGGTCGCGAGTCGCGACCCGCTGCCTAAGTAACGCCGATTTAAACCATATTGATGACTCGCTTAAAAAACGGGACTCTCATTATCGACGCACATTAAAACCACACCATTTACATGAAACTAATAACGCGGTAATAAATCACTAAAATAGTTCCGTTCCCAAAGCGCACTCGCAGGAATACCTCCTAATAGATATAAATTATTAAGTCTAGTTTACAACTTTGAACCGGCGCAGACTTTCCTTCCAGAACAACATGCAATAAAGATAACGTATTTGTGACAAATTACTCCTTTTATTATGCAGTGATTTTTATGCGTGTTATATCGATTTGTGTGGTATAAATATAATCGGGAGACAATCTACACGAATACCCTACCATAACGCAGTTTGTTTTTGATTACAATTATAAGAAAATTTTGGCACGCTATTATTCTGTAGCATTCCGTGCTTATCATTTGTAGATTAAAACCATGCGAAACATTTTAACTCCAAGATTACATATAAATAGACACCCCCTGCACCATTCTTTTGTACAATAAATAAAACGTAGATGTATTGTCAAGTCTCGGATATGGTACATGCAATATATACTTATACAATCATACTGTTGTATACTGTTGAATTTAAGTTGAATTAAGCTGTTACAGCACCCAAAATAGTATCGTATAAGCTTTTTTTAATCCTTAACGAACGAGCTGGTTTATAGTAGTAGCAAGCAACTAAAATGAGCTCATTTATTAATTGATTGTATGGTGGATTCGCCGGGAACTTCAAATTTACGCTGTATACATTTTCGATCTTACAAAAAAAATTTTATTGGCTCGATTACGGTTTTCATATACATACATATACATACATTTTACGGTCATTATCAATGTAATATTTGTACATACATTAAATAAATTGTGTGATTGTAAACTAAGTTGATACAATTGCTGAATTGATTACACGGAATGAAAGGAATTTGCAACAAAAGTCTAGTTGCGGCACGGTTTAACTCGGAGCAAGTTTACGCGGTTACTGAATGAGTGCTTCTCCTGAAAAACACACCTATGGGGCTCTAAAGTCAACATCCGTAAGTTTCAGTTTATGGCTCTATTGTGGCCGGAATTAAAATCTTAGAGATATTGTAAGACAAATATGAAATATAAACCGTGGCGGTGTTTGTTTTATATCCAATTGTAAATTATGTAATTCGTTATTGTCTCCCCAAACAAAAGTGGAGCCTGAATTGTTTCAATTAGTTCACTAGTTCGCGTTGCATAATTTATTCACGACCCTTTTATGAGCGTAATTCGTACGAATAAAAATGTTTACAAACTGAACGGAACGGGTTCAGTTATCGCTTCATTTATTCCTTAAAACCTACAAACGAGAAAATCTGTTCATTGCCTTCGCAACATTGTATAATCTCTTCATACAACATTTGCGAGAAATATCGTCGGTTTCTGGAATCTTAAAAATTCATTGATTTTGAGTTATTTGTTAAATAGGTCTCTAAGGAAGATAGTCTTTTACCTGCCCTCTAGCGGCAATCCTTAGAAGCTCACTTGTGACATTTATTATTTAATATCTGACAATTAAGATATGTGTATACATATAATTTCGGCGTGATCGTTTTCCAGCAAAAATTATTCAGAATGTATAATGTAAGTCATTAGACACAAATAGGAATGGGGGAATACACTTTTAATTTATGTTTGTGTGTGTCATTTTAAAACGCTGCAGAGATAAATTAACCGAAGGGAGAGTGGACAAAAAGCATTTTCATTGCGATTGAATTTTAATGGGCTGTATATTTAAAAGGATAAATTGTTAGCACGCCACTGATGGAAGTATCCAGTTCAAACAGCGTATATAAAATCTGCAACACAAACGATATGTTAAAATATCGCATTGTTACATACTGGTCGTTAATTATCAATCATCGGGTATAGTTTTTCTATACGCATTATTATTCGAAATTAATAATTAAACGAATCCACTATTAAAATGCAGATGCAGTTGCTAATAACAAAACTGTTTCCCTTTATATCGTATAATGTAACATAAATTAATTCTTTGACGTGTTAGCCGCCATTGTCACATCATACATACAGATGGGGAATTAGTGGACGGATCTGCACTTCGCTACTACGACACGACACCACTACCGCTACTACCACTACTACCACTATTACCTCTGTGGTGCCATGGCTTTATGGTTTCGGGAGCAATAAACACACTTTACCTTCTGCAAATATTTTACACTCATAAACTCTAGGAAATTAACCTCGCTAACTGCTTTATTTTCTATCAAAATCCAATATTTATTCAGATTAGTGTAAATATTTAAACGCGTATATGTTAATGTACTATCCACAACACCACCATCCGCGCTCAAGTTAGAGCTTACATACTCCATTATTTACATATCCCAATTATATCTATTTAATATTCTAAACCGGGTTTTGTTTCAATCTATATGTTTAGATTTATCCTAAAACCTCATACGTAGATTGGTAAAGAATATCATTTTAAAATACCCTGATCAATTTTAAATTTTAAATGCAAATTAATGTAAAACAGCTCGCAGAATAATGAATAATATTACAAAAAACGGGCTTGTTGAAATATTCGTCATGAACATAAGATGGTTTGAATATTTTATTAACATCAGGTTACAAACTTAATTTTTATTTTTTAATAAAACTCTACGAATTGTTTGTAATGCACAGTAGAAGTTAATAATTGAAAATATATATTTTAAGATGAATTCTACTATATTATAATAAATTATGGTTGTTTATGTACCTTTGATGAAAAGCACTCCAGAGTTGTCGTTTGCTTATTATTTGTATGATATACGAGCGGAGAAGTATAATGTCATTCGCATATAAAATATGATATGAGGCTTTTGTATACCAATGAAACATCTGCTGTCCATTAAAAAGCGATAAAATATTTTAGAATAGCCATTCGTGATTTCCCTCTTAAATAATTTACTAGGTATCGATTGATGTTTATTCGAAATTTACTATGTCGAGTGGGTTGGTTGTATTATTTTGTGAACGGCGCTGTGTGGAATTTATGTAGGAAATGTATAAAATAGTGTTGAGTAAAAATGGTCTTGGCGATCATTTTTTTAAAAGCTAGTGCCCGGGGGAGAATTTCACGTGGCCATTTGTTTCAATTTATGTGAAATGCAAGGAGCTCAATGATGTTTAAATGTTCGCCAATACGAAGTCCCTTTATTTATCCCTCGGTTTATGTACAAGACTGCCATCTTGTCGACTCGCCAATGTCCACACCTTCCAACGGACATAATTCAATGTCGCTGCGAAAAAGCTACCCGGCTTTTTCGGACGATCTTGCCAATGCCAAGAAAATAAAGTTTACAATTTATGTATTCCATTATGCCTTTTAGAGGAAATAACTTATTGCGGGTACATGGACTTTTCTAGATGTATCATGTTGTATCGTACAATACCATATTCCGTTAATTATCGGAATTTGAATAATTATGCTCGTAAAAATCTTATTCTGTGGCAGTGTTTTATTAAATGATATGCAGCTTCAACAATCCAAGCCTCATCAATCTAATATCAAAAAATGTGATGTGTGCTGGTCCAGTAAAAAAACTAATTCAACCTCTGAAAATTCGGATATTTTTTATTGCGCTATATATATAATAGAAATATTTATTGGTACTATTATATAGTTACTTATTCATGCTATAATAATAATTTAATATAAAATCAAAAATAAAAGAAAGAAAACATTACAGATGGGGTTGGGCAGAAAGATCGATGGTCGGTAGGCCAGACAGGCCAACTTTTTAAAACCTAATTTTGTAGGTAACGATAAAGTACCACATTCTTTTATCACCCTGTATAATTTTTCATGACATCATAATTTGAACCTTCAACCTAACAGTAGAAATGATTGTAATGGTTTAACGTCAATCGCTGGGGCAAATATAAAATTTCACCTGTACCCTTCATTTCAACAAATCTTTAAATCTTTCGAAAACAGTAAACTTACCTTTATTTTTCCCTGTTATTCAAAAATTACAAAAAAACCTGTATTTGTTGCAATTTATTTTCTATTTAAAAAACACAACTTTGATACTTTTAGGGATTTTGGAACACCCTGTATAATATGAAATTAATTTTAAAAAGTAATCATATATTCTAAAATTGAACGTATTTTAGCCACATTATTAATTTTCATAAAATTTATTAATTATTGGGAGAAAAAATAAAATATCTAAATTATGCCTTTATACACACATACAAGTGCATAATTATCCAAAGCGTAGTAATTAATGTCTAGGCCGTCGTCTGGGCCTTTGTTAATTATTAGACGGTAGCAGATCTACCAGTATAATTAAATTAAGTGATTAATACATAACCGGTTAAAATTGATCACATCTCCGTAGTCATTAATTCAATTCTTTTCTTCCATTAAAACTAACGATTGCCTTTCTTAATTACCGAATAGTAACGTACTAAATCTGCTCGAATTTATTTAAATGGGACCGTATTTATAGAGCGCTGTTTCAATCTAATGGACAGTTAAAGCGCAATTTGTAATATAATTTCATGAGGATTATAACGTGTCACGATTACAAACAAAAATCCCGAGACTAAATGATTCATTAAAATTCTAATTATGGTACTAATTAATTTTAGGAGCTCATCATGGAAAATATAAAGCGACTCGTCAATAATAAATTGATTTTGTAATTTCGGTTGAATTTCACACGATCGGTAATACAGGGAAAATTGATTTTTACCTTTTTTTTTCAAATAACTGCCCGGGGGCTTTATTTTACGAATGCTGTAACCAATTAGTTTTTCTGAGGCCCTTTTTACATTTTTTTAAATATTTCAGTAATTTCAGTTTATATTAATAAATTTAATTGAAACTGAGATTTAATTTAATATATTTATACAGCATTATCGCACTACATCGAGTGCGTAATGCAATTTAAGCATTTCAATGTATAATAATCCAACTGATCCGATTTGATATTATAATGGGCATTTTCAATAGTTATCGATTTTTAACTAATTTGTTCATTATTTACAGTTATTAATCATTTTATAGTTATTTACAAAAACAGCACGTTCGTTACAATTTTGAGCATCTTTCAAGAAGAGAACAAATTAAGGGACCCAAAAATAAACGCAAACGTACAGTATTACCGAGCTCTCGAGGCGTGTGCGCAAAGTAAGAAAGTATTTGGAGAACGCGAAAGAATTGAATTTAAGATGGTCACTGCGCAACACGTCTCGAGTGCTTGGTATAACTCTAAATTTATATTCTAGAACACTAACAGTTCTAATTATCAAGAGAACATTAAATTTGTATAGTTTTTGATACATAGAGCTCACAGACAGGCAACCACACAGTCCAGACATTTTGCAGATTTTTTGTATCGGATGACAGTAATTGGCATCATACATAGATTAGTTGAATGTGTTATGTACAAGCGCTTTTACAATTTTGTGAATTCGGTTTATTATGTGTGGTAGCGATACATATTCGGCAGTATTGAGCACTTAATTAGACGCGTATAATTAAAATAGTACACATCGCTCCTGCATAAATTAATTGCACTTTGGTACTTGATATTAATTAAAATTAAACTTGTTTTGGCCCAATATTTGTATTTATTTTAAAATATTTGTTAAACGCAAATTGTTGTTTCTCTTCAATGATTGCAATATTGACTTTTACCAGTACGATCCAGTGATATTTTTTGTCCTCGGATGCTCAGGATAGAAATTTCCTCCGTACGGTTTTCTTTAAATAAAACAGTTTATTTGTTAATATCACACTTTATTTTTCAGTGACTCGAGTTTCGATTATTAGCTGATCATTTTCAAACTTTTTTTGAAAGGATGGTTGACGGGAATTCGGGTTGAGAAAGTGCGGATGATTTGGAATTGGCGTAAGCATGTACTATTCGGCCACTAACGATAATTACGTTGAGATTTCATTTTAATAATGAATGGGACATACACTAGACATCCATGGACCCGCACGGCCACTTCTTCGTTCCGAAAATGTGACCGCACGAATGGGATTCGAACCCACGACCACGAGGTCCGTGAGCAGGAGCTCTACTCGCTAGGCCACCGCGGCCCCCATTTTCAAACTTAAAGTAAATTAAAATACAATAAACACACGTATGTGTTTTTCACAATTTTTTTTGGTCCTCGGGAACCAGCTCAAGGCGGCTACTATTTATATCTATATACAATTTGGATGAATAAATAAATTAATGAATAATGTCAGACAACAACCATGGACCCGAGCGAATACTTCTCGATCCCCGAAAAATCTTTCGCCCGGGCTGGGATTCGCGGTGCAACCGGCACAAGCGCTCGCCTGTACCCACGTTTGTCACTAATATAAACAATTTTTATTTAAAAATGGGATTTAAAAAGAACACAATTAATTAATAACCGGTCACAAACTGCAAGTTTAAACAGTTTTGAATGAAATAAATCTTGAGCGAAATCATAGCTCGGCGGACGAATCGATATTTTTCAGCGGCACCCTGAAGGATTCAAATTAGGAGGTGGCGCCCTCGCGGAGAATTATGCATTGTGCTTTCGTACAATAATAAAGCGCCGATTGTTATCTGACAAATGACAAATAACGTATTCTCATTGAAAACAATAATGGCCCCTGCCTTTATTTCTTTTACATTTCATTTATTCCACTTATAAAATGATTTTTCACGCCTGGAAAGTCGAATATTAAAAAAACGAAATAAGCGAATTCGTCCGATATTCAGCAAGTGACACTGATACAATTTAGCCATTGTCATTTAATTTATTTTTATTGATTTTATGCGTTGAATAGAAATTAGGGGTAATACTACAGGAGGTTAAAATTTATCCGGATAAATTTTATTTTGCGCGAGGAAATTTCAAAAGATCAATTTTTGGGTTTTGACATTTTAAGTAAGTACAATATTTGGAGAATATTCCCTGAAAAGTTGGAATAAATCCGATTAAAATTGACGGAGTTATAGACGTTCAAACTATGTTCCGTTCGCGTGGTCGAAACTTTAAAGGTGTTTTTCTCAAAACCGCATTTTCAAACTCGATCACGATATCTTAAAACTACAGTATCATTTTTTTAATGGTACGTTTATTTGAGATATAATTAAACGAAGGAATTTTTTTCCGACGTATATGGACAAAAAACGAGCGATATTTTCATGCAAAATGGAAATTTTAACTTTGACCGTCCCACATCAATATTTCTACTGTTCGTTCAATCACTAGATACTTTCATATATTAAAGAAATCTTTATTTGTTTTTGATTTCTGATAATCCAAATCAGAGTAGCAGTGATCATCGCGAAACTTCTTTTTTCAACGGAGGCCATATCTTTTTTTATTAATATTTTTACTTATAAAATTGAAATCATATTCATGAAAATATATGCTATCACGCAGACCAACTCAATTTTAAACAAGATTTATAATTTTTGCAAAAAAAATTCTCAAAAATCGGCTTCCTTACTAGGAAATTTGCAATGAAATGAAGAGTAACGAATGATGCAAAACTGTATATAACTTCAAATCATTCAGATCGTTATCATGGTGAAGGTGAATAAAGTTTATCCATTTGCAAACTGGTACCTACCTTTTTATCCGCGCCAACGTGTACCTGTTTTTGTAAGACTTCCAGGAACCGAGATACGCAAAATGAATTTTTTCGTAAATAGTGCTCAAATCGACTGGTAATGCCTAAAAATCGATTGAATTAAATTTTTCTAGTCAAAGAGCTCTTCCTTTATCTACCTTTTTAGCCGGTTTCTCGTCTATTTTAAATGCACATTTTTATACATCGACGTTAACATCGCTTCCTTCATTTGATTTCATTAACAATTGACGAATAATTGCTAGATATTTGTTTTATTTGCGTTTCACATGCCCAACCTAATAAAGCTATTGTGTGGCAAGTGAACATGATTTATATATTAAAGTAAAAAAGCTATTTTAATCATGGGGAAAAAATAAATATATATTAGGGCATAAAAGTGTTCTTTGTTATATTATTTTCGCTGCGACAACGGGAATTGTTCCCTTTGGGTTTGCGCAAACAAATAGCATTTTTATTTGATCGATAAATCTGTCGTGGATACACAATTAATTTCTTTTTTGAAGAACTCGTACAACCAAACAAAGATAATTTGCAATGAAAAAAACCTTTCTCATGTTATCTTTTCACTGAATGCGCCCTGTCATGTAATGTAAACGTTTTTATATATTAATTCGAGCATGCATTTATTATCAGAGAATATATTATTTGAGATGTAAATAAATCAAACGAAATTAATTTTTAATAAACAAGCTATCGATTCGTGCTCTTACACTCCAAAATTTGTTATTAAATATATTTGAGAAATGTAACATTTCTTTTTTATATTCGTGGTAAATCTTATAATTTTGGAATATTCGGCTAAATCACAGATATTGTACCACACGCAAACACGCAGGCGCCAGTCAACCAGTTTTATTTTACACACACACACACACAGGATTTTGACGATGCTCAGAGTAGGGTTAAGCTAATGTTGTTTTTGAGTAATGTCATTCATTTTGTTTTTAAATGACTACTCACTATTTTTGTTTTTGATTTTGAGAGATATTTTCATTGCCAGTTCGGCAAACATTTCTTATGTAAGATGGCAACATTTTTATACTGCCAGTTCGGCAGTATAAAAATGTTGCCATCTTACATAAGAAATGTTTCCAGTAAATACCAATTGAAAGTTAGAAACTGTAAATTTTATAAACAAAAACTTTAGCAAGCAAATGTTTTTATTAAATTTAATGTTCTAACTGCCATCCACAGCTCGAACATGTGGAAATTCTTCTTGAATATTTCCCACCTAATAATCCACCTATTCTTAAAGCAATTGTTCAGAAAACGCGCATAGTGCGGAGGTGCGCCGTCTTGCTGGAACCATATTGTATTATATGGAAGGTCAAGGTCATTGTTGCAAGCGTTGGAACAATGTCATTTTGCAAAAACTCTAAATATCGGGTTCTCACCTTCAATTGTCATTTACTCTAGAAATCTCTTATGTAAGATAGCAAAATTCTTATACTGCCGGTTGGACAATGAAAAGATCTCCCAAAATCAAGAACAAAAACAAGAGGTGATGATGATGATGGTTTGTGGAGGGCGACCAAATTGTCGCAGCACTTAGACCAAAAAAAGAAAAAACAGGAGTTGTCATTAAAAAAAAAATGGATGACATCAATACTTGATGACTAAAGATCGAATTTCATTCAAAAATGTGTATTTTTATCAAAGAAAATCGACCTGTTTTTATTTCGTACTTTAGGCGCGGATGTATGAAACGTTTAATAAATTCATTCATTTAAACATTGTTTATTGGTATACATTTTAAAGTGTTAAAGGTACTATAAGTTAAGTAGGCTTTAAATCTGACATCGAAAATTTCTGGTGCGAAGGTAAGGCATCCCCATGATTTAAATTAAATTATTGCGTTGAAATTAATGTGAAAGTGAAATATAGTGCGGAAATTTCGAGGGCTAATTTATTACAGACGATTTAATATCACCCCGGGTCGCTCCTTATCGTATTAATAGACTGTTCTAGCGAGATTTACTACTTATTTATTTAAGTGAATTTACAATAAGTCCGCGATTCCCGAATTGGAAAGGGGAAATTGAATGTCCGAAAAAATTTATGAACCGAATTAAAAGTGCCATAACGCCGTGGAAATATGTCCCGCATTTTTTCAATCGCGTTTCAGCCTCTTTCCGAGTGTGGTGCTCTTAAAGCTATTATTTTGCGGATGGAAAATATTATCGCTCCACTTTATTGATTTTTCCGTTCTGTGTTTTCCATGTGATATATCTCTATTCTGGCCATATGGCCAAATAACAACGCCATAAAATTGCGGTATTATCTGTGTATATTACTACAGCCTCTGCGACTAAACGATTTTCATTATACACTGTGTACATAAAGTAAGCAATAAATTCAGGGCATTTTCTTTCACGTGTATTATTATATTTTAACGCGCATTTTTTGAGATAAAATTCAAATGTACAGGGTGTCCCAAAATTGAGATACGACCCCTAAGTTAAAATTTTCAAACGTGAACCTCAATTTTTTGTTGCATTTATGGATTCTACGTAAAATTCTAAGTATTTTTCATGTAGCATACCCTATGTCGATATTCAGCTGTTTTCGAAGAAATGGCGTTTAAAAAAAGTACTACTACTATTTTATTTCTGGTAAAAGATAACATGGTTTCATCGAAACATTGGAATTAATAAGGAAAACTTATTTCATTAAGTAAATAATGATTTGAAATAAATAGAAATAAAGTAGTGGTAGTACTTTTTTAAACGCCATTTCTTCGAAAACGGCTGAATATCGACATGGGGTATGCTATATGAAAAATACTTAGAATTTTACGTAGAATCCATAAATGCAACAAAAAATGAGTGTTCACATTTGAAAATTTTAACTTAGGGGTCGTATCTTAATTTTGGGACACCCTGTACATTTGAATTTTATCTCAGAAATGCGGGTTAAAAAATAATAATACACGTGTCCGAGGATTTTTCTGAAAGAAAATGCCCTGAATTTTAATCAAATTTATTCCTTACTGTATGTGTGTGAGGTATATTTTTTGTTTATTATTATATTAAGACTGATTGTCGCTAAGACAGACAAAATATTCAAATCGTCAATCGGTTTTCTTTTTTCTACACACCTGTACTTCACTTATCACCTACCCCTCAGGTATAAAATAATGCCGTCAGTTGTTCACGTTCATGTAAGTGTGTTTCATTTTTTAACGTTATATTTTTACATTCAATTCAAAGGCGAAATACATCTGGAAACGCGTCTGCAAATTCAAATAAACATCTGATTGATCGCCACAGTGAAATAATTGTTGTGTTTCATTTGCAATAAAAGTTTTTTGGAAATTTTATAAGCGAATTTTCAACGAATAATTCATAAAATATAATTATGTTAAAGATTGATCGTCACAATGAAATAATTGTTGTGTTTCATTTGCAATAAAAGTTTTTTGAAAATTTTATAAGCGAATTTTAAACGAATAATTCATAAAATATAATTATGTTAATTATGCTAAAATATAATTCAATCAAATGTATTTGCATTATCGCATAAATAATGATATGTATGATAATCTATTTTTAAACATCGCCCCAGAGAATAATAACATTATCATTAACAGAAATTAAGGATTTCGTTTATTTATCAAAAATAGTACAAAACGTATTGGTAAAATTCTTCAATACTTAGTTTGGGCAACAGTGTCTCGTCAATAAAAACATGCATCATTTATTATGCGAAGTCCTCACTGGTCAGCTATTCCACTACAAACCACAATCAACGTTGATTCGCTCTGACAATCGCTAGTCAGTGGTATTTCATACCTTTTCATAATTGCTGTCTAAAAATATGAATACAACAAAGTTATATTTATTCCCATGCAATGAATCTATGCATCACGTATTATGGGGGAATAAAACATTATTCTGCCGCCTATCGCGGAAAACAGGGCTCTCGAATATATGCATCATAATTTAAAGAAAGCCATTCCGCGGTGCAGCGTAGTGTAAACTGTATTTTCGATAGAGACAAGCCGTTATGGACAATCAAATTCGAAAAACGTGATCAAATGCAGATGGGATTGTGATTTTTAAGTTGACTCCGAGGGTTTGAAAATGGGGAGCGGCGAGAAAAAAGGCCATAAAGAGAAATGCAAATATTGTTGAGATGCAAAGTGGGTTCTTCAAAAGTTTCACCCTGCTCATGTGAGTATGTATTTTTTTCTGGATTCCTCCAATATATTAGCATACGCGCGTCTGATAATCGAAGGACGCCCTAGACTTATTTGTAGATGTGCCGATCAAAGCAGGCTGCATATTTTTGCATGCTGCACTCAGAACCATTGCTATAATTTTTGATACCGATCTCTATTTGTGCTATTATAATTTCAATTTTTTTATTCACTTTACATCTGCTTCCTGTAAAATTTAATAAAGACTAATTCTGCTTACAAAAAGCGGTGCCGACTAATGATATTTATTACTTAGTATTATCATAGTCCTGCAATGCACTTAATTTGTTAATTATTTTTAATTTTCATAAACTTGAAAAGCTTTTAAAAATATACTATGTATCTAGTCAAGGAGGAATAATTAATAAAACAATTTCATCAATCAATTAATACAAACAAGTTCGGTTACTATAATTCATCATCAATTTCCAAGGACAAATCTCATCAAAATATTTTTACATTTTAGATTTTAAACAAACATTTATGAGTCACTTAACCAATGAACAGGTTCCATTACTGCATATCGAGTATTTTCAGCTTAATAGATAAACAGAAAAAGCGCCCTTTCATGTTGGCGCCCCAGGCCTGTGCCTCAAGTATTCGCCCCACGAGCCGGCATTGCGGCTCGACCCCTGAAGCGCTATAAATTGGATAGCAGCAATTGCGAGTGGCACAGGAAACTAATCAAATCGGGTAATATAGCTGACGCTCAACTACTATCGTTTGAATATTATTGAACGTATGAAGAGTGCTGTGTGATTGCTAGAAATTAAATATTTGTGTTTATTAAGTCGGAATAAACGGAACGAAAAACCTTTATTAGTTAGCAAACGGTTAATTTATCATTTTATGGATCATACAATATAATATAACTTGATTATCGTTTGATACTACAATAATAATAATAATAAATAAAGTAGAAACGCCAAAGTGGCGGAATCTATTGCCTGAATGCTGTACTGAACCAAATCCCGATGGCTTTAACACCGACAAGATATGGACATTATCAGCGGCGGTAAATATATTCTGATGGGGGAAAAATATTTAATGTTTATAATAATAAATACATTTATTCAATGCAGAAATACAACATAAATGTACTATTTAACATGTAATACATTGAGTGTATTTGTTCCACGCTTGAACAAGTCAAAATAAAATTTGCTGTTTGGATCAAAAAATAAGTTGAAAAAAAAATCAAACTTTTTATATACAGAAATTTACAATATTTACAAATGATAGTATGATTAGTCTTTCAGCACGGATATGTCTGTCTTATCGCGTTTGATATTACTGAGAGTTATTCATGAAAAATTTGACAAGTGGAAAAACTGCGAGTGATCGTGTGGGTCCATGGATGGTTTTATATTGTTAGTGGCCGAATAGCCTAGATGCTTAAGCCATCATCCGCACTTCCTCAACCCGAATTCCCGTCAACCATCCTTCCTTAAAAAAAAGAAAGCCTTCGTATAAACCTTGGCATGTAACTATCAGAATAAGTTCGTTTTTACATTCAACTAAATAATAAAATTATCCTTACTTTTGACTAGTTTATTTATCACCCACTTAACCTTATCTCATTCATAAAAGAAATCAATGTAAGAGGGTAGCAGAATTTCATTATTACCATTTAATACCTTCGGATACGTGACCTTATCTGACACCCCACCGGTATTATATCAAAAGTTAATTAATAAATTCTTAGAAGTTTGTAAGGATTACATCCTGGAACTATTAAATTCGCACTGAAGTAAAACTATTTAATACGTTAAATGTGATGCCATCCCATTACCCCGGTTATTGTGTGATCCTGCGGATGCCACCCCAAATCCCGCATGCCGCAAACAAAAATATGTCTTAGGTCCAACGAACCCACATCCGGCTCTACGTGCTAATATTTAGCACCTTACATTCATTTCATTGTCAAATTATAGGTCTCGTTTCGAGTGGATAATATTATTCTGAACAGAAAAGTTCAAATAAGCATATGTCCGATTTCTTACTGTTATCGAAATAAATAATCTTAGAGATTTTTCGATCGATATAAAATCTCTAAAAATTTATTAGATGTCGTCATTAGATTTCGAGATAGTCACCCCCGAACAGCGCCTGTAATAATTCAAAGGTCACGATTTTTTCGTATGATAGAAAAAATATAAAAATAATTGCCACGGATTTGAAAGTTTCCAAAAATACTCAAAATCGATTCTACTTTACGAATCAGCAAAAATTTAAAACCACCCCTTCCTTAGATTTCGTGATAATCACCCCCGAACAGCGCCTATAAAAATTCAGAGTTCACGAATTCTTCGGATGATAGAAAAAATATAAAAACAATTGCCACGGATTTGAAAGTTTCCAAAAATACTCAAAATCGATTGTACTTTACGAATCAGTAAAAATTTAAAACCACCCCTTCATTAGATTTCGAGATAATCACCCCCGAACAGCGCCTGTAATAATTCAAAGGTCACGAATTTTTCGGATGATAGAAAAAATATAAAAACAATTGCCACGGATTTGAAAGTTTCCAAAAATACTCAAAATCGATTCTACTTTACGAATTAGTAAAAATTTTAAACCACCCCTTCATTAGATTTCGAGATAATCACCCCCGAACAGCGCCTGTAATAATTCAAAGGTCACGAATTTTTCGGATGATAGAAAAAATATAAAAACAATTGCCAGGGATTTGAAAGTTTTCAAAAATACTCCAAATCTATTCTACTTTACGAAACAGTAAAAATTTTAAACCACCCCTTCATTAGATTTCGAGATAATCACCCCCGAACAGCGCCTGTAATAATTCAAAGGTCACGCATTTTTCGGATGATAGAAAAAAATATAAAAACAATTGCCACGGATTAGAAAGTTTCAAAAAATACTCATAATCGATTCTACTAATTACGAATTAGTAAAAATTTAAAACCACCCCTTCATTAGATTTCGAAATAATCACCCCCGAACAGCGCCTGTAATAATTCAAAGGTCACGAATTTTTCGAATGATAGAAAATATATAAAAACATTTGCCACGGATTTGAAAGTTTCCAAAAATACTCAAAATCGATTCTACTTTACGAATCAGTAAAAATTTAAAACCACCCCTTCATTAGATTTCGAGATAATCACCCCCGAACAGCGCCTGTAATAATTCAAAGGTCACGAATTTTTCGGATGATAGAAAAAATATAAAAACAATTGCCAGGGATTTGAAAGTTTTCAAAAATACTCCAAATCGATTCTACTTTACGAAACAGTAAAAATTTTAAACCACCCCTTCATTAGATTTCGTGATAATCACCCCCGAACAGCGCCTATAAAAATTCAGAGTCCTGAATTTTTCGGATGATAGAAAAAATATAAAAACAATTGCCACTGATTTGAAAGTTTCCAAAAATACTCAAAATCGATTCTACTTTACGAATCAGCAAAAATTTAAAACCACCCCTTCATTAGATTTCGAGATAATCACCCCCGAACAGCGCCATGAATTTGAAGCAATTTTATATGATTTGCACTTGTACAACTGCTGTGGTTCCAACACGATGGAGCACCATCCCAATATCAGCTGCCTTGTATTAAAAATTTTGTATACTGACTTTGCTTGTTTTTTGAAAATCTACACTTGGCAGTAATTTTAAGGTTCCAACACGATGGAGCACCATCCCAATATCAGAAATAGGATAAATATTCAGTTTTCTGATAGATGGTAGGAACGAGCGGTGCCTTTTCCCTGGCCTCTTCGATCTCTAGATCTTACACCTATGGACTATAATTTCTGGGGAGACACGAAACAAAAAGTTTATACCGCTCCAATAAATACAAGGGAACAATTACAAGAGCGGATAATAAACGTTGGTAAGGAAATTAGAAATTGTTGCATTAGTGCACTTGAATGTTGTTTGAGGGTTAAACCTCACCCTTTATCGGGGCCTTATTCGGTAAAATTTTGTTAGTTTTTGCGCGCAGATCGACGCCCAGATAACCGGGCAAGCTTTTAAAACCGGTCCCGTCGTTTCGTTTCACCCCCACCCCCGCGGATGATTTTTCAAACGCAGATTTTCGATTTTTGCATGTTTCCAAAAAAAAAAAAAACTTCTCCGTAATCGTCGGAGCTGGACGATCCCGGTATGGCTTAAAATAATCTTAAAGAAAATATCTAAAATAGATCGAGCCACTTTTTTGAATTTTTGCCCCGTTTCCGAGGAATGATTTTTTAAAAACCGGGTAAAAATTTTTTTTTTCTTCTTTTAAGGACGTATTTTTTTCTTTACAAGTGGAAAAGCTGAAACCTTCAGGGGTGACAGGAGCGATGACTGGCTTTTATTGGGAATTTTTTCAAAATTTTTTGAACCACCCCTATGCGCCAACCAACGCCACCAACAGGGGGTGGTTCGGTTTTCTTCTTTTAAGGACGGATTTTTTTTTCTTTTTAAGTCGAAAAGCTAAAACTTTCAGGGATGACAGAAGCGATGACTGGCTTTCATTGGGAATTTTTTCAAAAATTTTGGAACCACCCCTACGCGTTCTTTGCACCCTCTGGGTTCGTTTTTCTTCTTTTAAGGACGTATTTTTTTCATTTAAAGTCGAAAAGCTGAAATTCTCAGGGGTTGCAGAAGATATTTTTTCAAAATTTTTGGAACTACCTCTACGCGTCATTTACACCCCCTTGGGTTCGTTTTTCTTCTTTTAAGGACGGATTTTTTCTTTTAACTTCGAAAAACTGAAACTTTCAGGGATGGCAGAAGATATTTTTTCAAAATTTTTACACTACTCCTATGCACCATTTGCACCCCCTGGGTTCGTTTTTCATCTTTTAAGGACGAATTTCTTTCTTTTAAAGTCTAAAAAATGAGGATACAACTGGCTTTAAAAAAAAAGACAAAAAATAAAAATTAAAAATTAAAATAAAAAATAAATAATTAAAAATTTAAAATTTAAAATTAAACATTAAAGATGAAAGATGAAAAATTAAAAATTAAAAATTAAAAATTAAAAATTAAAAATTAAAAATTAAAAATTAAAAATTAAAAATTAAAAATTAAAAATTAAAAATTAAAAATTAAAAATTAAAAATTAAAAATTAAAAATTAAAAATTAAAAATTAAAAATTAAAAATTAAAAATTAAAAATTAAAAATTAAAAATTAAAAATTAAAAATTAAAAATTAAAAATTAAAAATTAAAAATTAAAAATTAAAAATTAAAAATTAAAAATTAAAAATTAAAAATTAAAATTGAAAATCAAAACTTGAAATTGAAAAATTAAAAATTGAAAATGAAAAATGAAAATGAAAAATAAAAAACGAAAAATTAAAATTGATTTAGAAAAGAATATGTTTTTCATTGCTGGCGCAACGCAGCGGAGCCGTGGATATTCAATTTAATCGCTTAATTTTAATGGGCCCCGCATGGACGACGGCGCAGCGCAGCGGAACCGTCGTTCGTCACCAGTTACTTTCCTTATATTTTTACATTTCACAATTTCACATTCATCAAACTTTAGCCTAGGAAAAACTAGTTACTACACTATTTGCAGTTTTATATATTTTAGACAATAAATAATAAATAATTATGCGTCTTTTATAAGTTTAATAATTGATACATAAATACATACAGTACGTGCATTTATTTAATAATTAGCACAAACAGTAGAATTCTGTTAATCCGGACTAATTGGAATAATTAAATAGACTTTAAGAGTTGAACAAATAAAACGAAACCGCATGTGATTTGCAGTGAATTCATGTTTGTTAGTTCCTCTTAAAATTATTGATGGATTATGCGAATGGTGGTGCATAATTTAGTTACATACAGCTAAAGAGCGATCAGTATTAATGGATATCCCGATAGCCACATTTCAGATAAATGAAGTTTTACTGTGCTGCATATTCAAATACCTGTATCAATTATGTTCGTAATAATCAATTCGGTTAATAAGCCGGCTTATGTGCTTAATATAAATATTTCCTTTATCGCTCGCCCGTAACACGTACTGATGCAATCGGCAACGTATTTAATTTTGGTTGTCTACATATTAGGGTACACCGCAGACATAATATATATTTTATACCTAACGGTTAGGCGGTTTGGATACACGGCTAAATTTAATAAATTCAAAATGGCGTCTACTTTTAGTTTTTACGACGATGTTAAATTTTAGCGGAAAAGTAAGATAATGGGTAGAAAACGCAGGCGACTTATTTTCAACGAATGAATGGAATACATTCACTATAAATACTCGTTCCAAAATGAAGACATTAACTAATTAATTTACATATTAATCAAAGTAATGATAACAATGTCTTTCAACAAGATTATTCGAGTAAACTAATTTCAGCAGAACATTTATTAGGGTCAAAATTTAAACTTCCCTATTATCTCCGCAAGAAACATGGTGCAAGGGTGTAACAGCTTTAATTTAAATTTCGCATTGCATTAGTGTAATTATTTCCAGTATGTTTTTGTCTATGTGTAACTCAATTTAGGCGGTCCCCATATTTAAAGCTATAATTTAAAATAAGAATGGAATCCTATAGAATTCAGGGGCATTGTCTTCGTCCCCTTCAAAATAACATGTTATCTCAGCAACGCATGCGTGCTTTAATATCCTTATCCTCATCATGCAGCCCTTAAATTACCCTGTCTAATTCCAAAATGGCGAAATATCGAAATGTCCAGATGTGGAAACGCGTAATTACGGGCGGAAATATACAGTCATAGTTCACTTGACGGCTCAATGATTTTGATGGTTGATAGGAGCTTCGCTGGCTGTTTGTATTGGGTAATCATAAAGATAAACCATATTGTTCTCTTAAAACTTATCGGCCATTACGGTTTGTAATGGATATATCGCAGTGAGCCTAAATCGGCAAGGACTTTTCAACGCATTAACCCACGAGAATTCGCAAACAATAAAAATGTAGTATTAAAAATCGGCCTAGTAGCTTACGCTAATTTCCCTAATATCATTCACTCTCCTTAATCCGCACTCCGCACTTTAAAAAAAATTATTAATACTAATAATTATTTCAACTAAACACTTGTTGAAAAATGAGGCACTCGGTTGGTTTCACAATTTTATACTATTTATTCCGACTAGTAGGAATAGGAAATTTCCTTTCAACAACCCATAATATTAAAAATGTTTCACCACGTGATAAATGAGAACGAATTTCAACAAATCATCTTTATTTATAAAATCTTTTTCTCTTGATATTTTTTAATGTTTTTGTAAACACGAGCATTTCAATTTATCTTACGTCCAAATTTATATCTGATCACCATATTTAAAAAAAAAGAAAGTGAAATGGTTACAGACTGGGGGCCCTTAAGATTGATAAAACGGCACTGTTCAATGCGAACAAGACACGGTGACACAAACCGAACTATTAACTTCCTAAGAGCATTAAACATGTGCTGCTCACTTATCTCAATCTTAGAAATGAGGCAAACAAGATTATCTCCTCCGGTAATCTATAGACATGTTTGTTTCTTACCAAAAACAAACAACATGATTTTCGACAGCGCCCTATAAATAAGGCGCGGCGAAATAAATTTCAGCTCGAGATTTAATCATCGCTCGAATTGCAGAAGACATAAATATTGCTGTTTCACTTAATTCGCGGCCAAGAAAAATATTAATGAGCGGAATCGTAATTAAACGTTTCCGACCGCCGACGGATAAATCTGAACGTCAGTGCCGCCGCCAGTTATATTACTAATTCTATAACATCGATTGTTCGATGAATTTATAATTTTATTTACTAATTTAATTATATTTTAAATATGACTTTTTTTGTCAAGAATCGACTCTTGAGTCGACTATTGACTCTTTACAGCCTAGAAAAAAGTAATGAGCAAACAACAAAAATAAGATCTACAAAATACAGTTTTAGCTTTCACATAAGTTTTAAAAAACTAAGATATTTAAAGTATAGTTTCGTTGTGAAATCGAAGTTTGCAGACCAATTATATGTGTGGCGGGTTGCCTAGCGGACTGCCCTCTTAAGACCCTGTTCCAAGAGCAGAATATTTACTGGCATGGCAAAACAGTGCATTAGCTTCTTTTTAATAACAAAAAAAAATTGCACTTTAAAAATTATATAATGTTTTTTAACCCAGATTTGCCTACAGTCCTACATTTTTTTAAATATTTTAAATTTCGAAATGTCAAATATATGTTCTATTAAAGTTACCACTGCCGACGGAAGAAATCAAGCGGTTAAATAACGCCACACACCCACCGGATACAAACTGAGCGGTTCAACGGCAAAAATAACTTGTGGCGATTTTTCGTTGCAGTAGAACGGCAATTTTAAAGGCCCTATCAAAATTATATCTATAATATTGTCAGCACCATCTATCGGTTATTTCTTCAAATACGAAGTACGTTTATTGATATTTGACATACGAACGAAAAAAATATTTCTGTGTTTTTTTAGATTTTAGTCACTTAATTTATACAAACATATTATTTACTTTAATTTTATTTAAATAACTAGATCACATTAAATTCGAAAACTTATTGTTTATCAACGTTGCTAAATTGGTAAACGGTAAATATCTATCGAGGTAATAATTGTTATAATCTTCCTTAGTGCAAGAAAATTTGCAGAAGTTTTGAAAAGAATTCGCACATTTTTTGGGCACTGCGAATGGATTATATCACTTCAATCATAAAAAGTCACGGTGTACCAATCTTTTGTGATCCTGCAATGTATGATGTGACTAAATGAAACTTTTATAATCTGAAATGATGTAAACGCGTTGAATGACAATTTTGATTATTACTTTATCCAAGAGATGAAAAGCTGCCAGGTCGCATAATTACTGGGATGCCGACAAAAGCTGGGGCAGCCATTGAAAGCACCAAGTTCTAAAGAATCTCGATACAAAATAATTTCGACCTGCGAGCAAGTGAATTAACTTTTTTGGGTCCGATTGTGAACTGTGATGTTTCAAAAAATATAAAGAGAGCTATTTATTTCAAAAGTTATCCGTAACCTTTTAAGAACCACTGATTTATAAATAGAAGCCGATAGTGCACCAAGAGCTAAGATCTGTGAGATAAAGAAACAAAATAACCAATCACGACCCTTGCGACCCTTCGTTAATCACCTTCACAGAGTAAACTTGTTTTCATTATTTGGCTTACCATTTGAAGAAACAAAATGGTGGCGAATAAAATTATGTTGGTAATCAAGTCTTTCCAGTCATTATCAAGTGAATTTGTTGAAGAAATCAAGACTCCTATATCGGGTGAATCATTTATCTTGGAATTTTCTAATATCGAAAAATAATATGCATTTTGTAATATCTCCAGAAATACGCATCGTGCCGTATCTCCGTTAGTACTTAGTACACAATTACACCCCCCCCCCCCCCCCCCCTCAGCGCGTTTAGGTGTAATTACAATTAGGATTAAGATTAAGGAGATAGAGAAATACAAAGTAAAAACAAAAAAAAAGTTGAAGAAAAATTAAATTTAATCGATTTTTAGGCGCTTCCAGTCGATTTAAGCACTATTTACGAAAAACGTAATTTTGGGTATCCTGAAAGGCCCACAATTTTTTTTATAGGCAAATAGTGTTCAAAATGGTCTCTTAGACTTGAAAAAAAAAAACAAAACCAAATTTTTGAAGAAAAATTTAATACAATCGATTTTTAGGCGTTTCCAGTCGATTTAAGCACTATTTGCGAAAAAAATAATTTTGCGTATCTCGATTCTTGGAAGTCCCACAAAAATATTTTATAGGCAAATAGTGTTCGGAATGGTCCCTTAGACTTAAAAAAAAGCAAAACCAAATTTTTGAAGAAAAATTTAATTTAATCGATTTTTAGGCGTTTCCAGTCGATTTAAGCACTATTTGCGAAAAAAGTTATTTTGCGTATCTCGATTCTTGGAAGTCCCACAAAATTTTTTTATAGACAAATAATGTTGAGAATGGTCTCTTAGACTTAAAAATTAAAATCAATTTAATCGATTTTTAGGCTTTAAAATATATTTTGACGTAATAGTGAGTACTTAAGTTATGCAATTACTGCAATACCATTTTAAAATATTGATTTCGATTTTAATTCCTTTTAAGATTTAGCCCACGGAGTAAACCCGATACAAGGAAATAAAAACGATGAACACAGTTATCCAAGTATTACGATTAATATTAATAGTATTAGCTGACTCTCTTATTACAAAGAGTAAGGGAAGTGTGATAATATCACCACCGATATTAAACAAAAAGGTTATTAAGTCTATGCAAATTCTGATCATTTTTTTTTGTTTGCGCCATGCCGTGCAATGTTTGAAATTCAAAACTTTAATTATTATGCAAATTCATTACGATCTAATAAGCAGTGCAGTTCCAAAGGAAACTTTAATTACTTAATTAATCCGTAGTGTGAAAGCGAATTAGCAATGATAATGGATATTGGAACAAAATCGTGTTTTTGCCCTTTTAACAGCCGATCAGATATAATCACAGGGAGGTGGCATCCGTCGTCCTGCTGGAAATAAATTTATTTTGCCAACAATTTCTAATGCTTCGTACACACTTGCGCCGAAAGCCGCGCCGCGCAGATGTGTACGGTGTGCGCGTGCATGATTTGTGTTCGCTGTCGATCCGTCGCTTGTAGGTTTTTCTGCGTCGGATTAAAGCAGGGTTGTCAAACAGGCGGCCCGCCTGCCATGTGCGGCCCTCGAGATAATTTTTGTGGTCCTCGCTGCTCTGAGAATAAATTTAAAAAAATTGTTATGAAGAAGATAGCGCGATAGATGAGTAAACACGTGCACATTTTTGTACCTGTAAAATATTTAATTAATCTATTAATCTAAAGACAATTATATTATATTTTAATTATCCTATCTATATTCATATTCCTGAATCCTCAATTCAAAATATAAATTTCACAAAATTTGAAAATGTGATGTGGCCCGCGTAAATCTGGCCTGTGCACCAAATGGCCCGCGTTTCAATTGAGTTTGACACCCCTGGATTAATGGATTGAATCGAGATTGTGCGCGCCAAAAGTTTTTGTGCAACAATCGTGGCGCAAGTGTGTACGATGCATAACATATCCGAAAAGAAAACGAAAAGTTGAAATCTGGTTTCTCATTTATAAATTTTGACAATACGATTGAATGAGTGTTTAGTGATATTTATTGTCCATAATTTTTTTGGTGGGACTTATATTTTCTTCTGCGATGTTTTTGTTCAAGTGCTCAAAAAATTAAAATTAAAGTTTTCAAAAATCCATATCTCTATTGAAAATTGTTGCATTTACAAAAACCAAAATGATTTTGAATTAGTGATACTTCGGCCATTGAGGATGATTTTTTATACAATTTTTCCTGCATGTTTTATATTTTTTCTGCGATGTTTTTGTTCAGGTGCTCAAATAATTAAAAGAAAATTTTTCAAAAATCCATATCTCTATTGAAAATTGTTGGATTTTCAAAAACCAAATTGATTTTGAATTAGGGATACTTCGGCCATTAAGGATGATTTTTTATACAATTTTCCCTGCATGTTTTATATTTTTTTCTGCGATGTTTTTGTTCAAGTGCTCAAAAAATTATAACGAAAATTTAAAAAAATCCTTATCTGTATTGAAAATGGTTGCATTTACAAAAACCAAAATGATTTTGAATTAGCGATACTTCGGCCATTAAGGATGTTTTTTTATGGAATTTTGCCTGCATGTTTTATATTTTTTTCTGCGATGTTTTTGTTCAGGTGCTCAAATAATTAAATTTTTTTTTTCAAAAATCCATATCTCTATTGAAAATTGTTGAATTTACAAAAAAACCAAATTGATTTTGAATAAGCAATACTTCAGCCATTGAGAATTATTTTTATGGAATTTTGCCTGCATGTTTTATATTTTTTTCTGCGATGTTTTTGTTCAAGTGATCAAAAAATTAAAACGAAATTTTTTGGTTAATGATTTTATTTAAAAAATAATCCTTCAAAAACAGAGCAAACCATTTTTCAAAAGATGCGTTTTTTCAGAGGCAAAACTAAAATAGGAAAACATTTGCCACATACCTAAAACTAAAATTTATACCTAAAAATTTTCAAAAAAATGTACCAGGAGTAACAGGGTCGTATGAACATAAAGAAGTATTTTGGCGGGAAAAAATATTAACAATGATTAAATATTTAAATAAATAAATTTTCAGAAAAATTTTACCAGGAGTAACAGGGTCGTATGAACGTAAAGAGGTATTTTGGCGGGAAAAAAATATTAATCAATGATAAAATGCATCGAAAATTTTCAGAAAAATTTTACCAGGAGTAACAGGGTCGTATGAACATAAAGAGGTATTTTGGCGGGAAAAAAATTATTAATCAATGATAAAATGCGTCGAAAATTTTTAGAAACATTTTATCAGGAGTAACAGAGTCGTATAAAGAAGTATTTTGGCGGGAAAAAAATATTAACAATGATTAAATATTTAAATAAATAAATTTTCAGAAAAAATTTAGCAGAAGTAACAGGGTCGTATGAACATAAAGAGGTATTTTGGCGGGAAAAAAAATATTAATCAATGATAAAATGCGTCGAAAATTTTTAGAAAATTTTTACCAGAAATAACGGTCATTTGAACATAAAGAAGTATTTTGGCGGGGAAAAAATATTAACAATGATAAAATGCATTGAAAATGTTCATAAAAATTTT
Organism: Ocypus olens; assembly: GCA_910593695.2. NCBI lineage: Eukaryota > Metazoa > Arthropoda > Insecta > Coleoptera > Staphylinidae > Ocypus > Ocypus olens. The sequence goes on along the minus strand of OU343057.1, from coordinate 1,586,669 downwards.
ACCAGGAATAACAAGATCATAGGAACGCAAAGAGATATTTTGGCGGGAAAAAAATATTTATCAATCGAAAATTGTCATAAAAACACTACTAATCAATTTGATTATAAAAATGTGATAAAGAGGAAAAATAGCCTAAATAGGTATATGAATATTCATATATTCAGGCTATTTTCATTGAATGCATCTGCAACAAGTGAGGTTGTCTCAAATTGATTGATTTAATTATTTTCAGATTTTTGCGTTTATAGAACTAAGTAGGCAGGATTTGAAATTTATTTCGCCTGTATCATTTTATGTGAATATTTCATTTTTCTACTTTCTGAACTGTGATTAACTTAAATTTAAAATATTTCAATAATATCAATTCAAAATTTGTATAAAGTAGTTTATATTTTAGTTGTGATATTAATTAGCCGAAAGTATTTCTCTCATATTTTGTAATTACATTACTCGCATTAGCTACAATTTCAGCTCAACGTCTTCGGGGTAATGTTTGCGTTGAAAACAATGATCTGTAATTTTTCACATGGGATTTTAATTCTCGTCCAGGCACACATTTTAGGAGATGTGGCTCGTTTCGAGTAATGGATATGTGTAGTGAATCGGCACGTTGCTAGTTTCAAAACTGGAATAATGGTTATTTTCTTGTTCGCACTGTGTAGAAAGTGTAAAATTGCTAATGTTTACATTAGCGAGTAGCTCGCATTTCTTCCAGCGGAAAAAGGCATTACAAGACTAATTGAACTCTACTTTGCAAACCATTTTCAACCTTATGTACATACTGCTCCATGATTCAAACCCACACTTAGAGAATCTTTATTCAGACAGTAGTTAAAAAGTACAGTAATTAGAATTGTATACACAAGTCTGTCTGGGCTATCGATTGAAGGTCTTTCCGCCCATTATTATTCAGAATTGAATAGATGGGGTTTGATCCTTGATGAAGAGTGAATAAGTGAAATCACATTTTTTTAATTAGGGGCGCTCCGTGGCGGAGTGGTTTGGCTACCGCTTTCGATGCGAGGGGTCGTGGGTTCGAGTACCACGCTCAAAAACTAAAGGTTTATCAATAATAAAAAAAATGTTTATACGAACATAACTGGCAGTACAATCTCCTTATTCTACTTATTTATATACCAGTTAAAAAATGGATGAATACATCACTAGAAAAGTTTATCGTTCGGCTCCATGGATGTTCAGTGTTTGTCCCATTCATTATTAAAATGAAATTTCAACTATATATCGTTAGTGGTCGAATAGCCTACGTTGCTTACGCCAATTCCCTAATCATTCACATTCCTTAACCCGCAATTCCGTCAAAATATCCTTCCTTAAAAAAAAAAACCATTTAATTATAAAATTTGTTGTTGCCTTTATCCGTAGCTTTTCAAATATATGAATGTTTCTAGCTATATATTATCTAATATTAAAACAGAGCAAGTTCCATTCGAAATCCAATGAAAACTTGTTCAATCACCAACAAAACTAGTTTAACAACAGAAATTGGAAATCCTCACTTTTTATAAAAACGAAGATTAGCCTAAACTACTTTACGTTATTTAGAGTTAATTAACTTATTTTTGAGATACAATTTTTAGTTAATTTCTTTTTATAGCTAAATGGAAACATGCAAAGGAAATTAAACCGGTCTCCTTATTATCATTAAAGTATTTTCCCAAACTTTGCATTACTTTAAATTAAATACACTGCAAAGAAAAATAAAGTCGACTATCTTTGTGCCATTTCCGCGAATGTCACATGTTAATGTTGAAGTGGAATTGAATTAAAATGCAATAGAATAAATAATATCTCAATTAGTGAAATCATTGTTCCCACTAATCCAGCGATAATTTTCTATCTGGATGCCGAATTTGCAATTCATATCGGTGCTATTAACAAGGCGCAGTCTCTGCAGCCTAATCGATGCTAACTTTCACATATTTACTAATCATATCTCGTGATGCAAGGCTGTGTAAAACGTTGATATGACATGACAAGGTGCTTTTTCTTTCAGGTGATCCTATCACATTAAATACATTTGGCAAATCTAATCAGCCTGATGAATTGAAATTGATTGATTGGGCATACATCTCTTGTCTACTTTTTACGTAATAATTAAACTAATTACGTACATACTAAAAGGTTCCATTTGGTGGCTTCGGAGATTGTAATCGATTATTTAGCTTTTTATGTAGGAGTGACTTTTATTATTAGGCTGGTGGATTTAAACGAGTCGGGGCATTATGGACTATAATGGACGAACTTTAGATGGAAATTGTTCAAAACGCACGTCGCTGAAATTAGATTTTTTAACTCGCACTCATTTAATCTTATTTATGGAGATGTTTTAAGGAAGTTGTGTCATAATCTCCACTGACAAATACATCAAGAAGTTGTTTAAAAAATCTTTTCATTTCTACAATGGATTGAATTTCAAAGTCGTGGTTACTTGGTGCAAAGGATGTCTTCACTTTTGCAAATATCCGATGTTAATATTTATACCTGTGCTGGCAAAACGTACAAAAAACCTCTTGGAGGGAAAAGTGGTACTGGCGGCGAAGCGAGAGCATTGGACGGCTGCAGCACTTAGACATCGGAAACAATTACTGTAATTACAAATATTTCACGCATTACTCCATATACGTATACTCGAATTGCAAATTAGTGCATTACATTCGAGAAATGCTCGTACGGGCGGGGTGGACTGGGAATATTTTTTTTTGTATCGGATAACCGGCCTCTTCCAATGAAAATATTCATTTACTTGTTTCATTAAAATTATAGCGTTATTGAAAAACGTAAATTATTGACTATTCATATATATTTAAAATGATGTGCCTACAGCGCTCGTGTAAAATATTAGATACTTAATTATACTTGGTTTTCAATTTTAATTAAAATATACTAAACGCGTAAGCTCCAAAATCACGTTTTTTTACAATATTTTCAAAACGCTTATAGATGGTGATTTGAAATTTTCATGAAAAATCAAGAAATATACCATTGAAATTTCAACCTTCTAGAACCACCCCTTTAAAAAAGGGTTACCAACGCCTCAAAAAACAAAAAACGATAAATTTTATTTTTTCCCCGAAAGCCGGAAACGTCCTCTAGGGGCCTATGAAAACCGCGATTTTCCAACTCCGCCCTAGACTCGGGCGTGAAGTTTTGAAAATTGATTTTTCGCGATGCAGAGGTTCGCGCCAAACCTATCTCCTCCCAGGATTTTTAAGTTGGAGGATTCAAATATGGCTCAAAAAATCCCCAATGCATCGGGACACAACGCTTGCTATCGCACGTTCCCGTAAAAAAAATCCGTTGCAACCCCTCAAGCGTTTTTCTAAAAAATCACATTTCGGACGCTTCCGGAAAAAAGGGCGCGCTTCCCCTTACGGCCACGACTCCGAATTTCATAGAGTTTTGTAGAACTAACTCCCCTCTACATTTTATGTCTCATGCGAATTTTTGATATCTCCAACCTCCGAAGAGTTATTCAAAGAAAACCACCCCCGATTTCAATTAAAAAATTTCTACAGCGGCCATTTTTTATCCCACCCAAGAAATTTAAACGGCATGCCATTCGGAATTGCATTTTGCGTCAAAAGGTAAGGGCTATATTTTTTGTGGGGCGCGCCGTTTACAATCTACGGCCGATTTTTGATTGTTTTGCGGGAATTTTTCGAAGAATTTTGCGATTTTTTTTTCGAAAATTAAAAATCTGACGAAGGCATATCAGTCACTGATTTAATCCGTATCAGAGATCCCCATAAAGTTTTTCGATCGCCCGGACGATGGCGCAGCGCAGCGGAGCCGTCATTCGTCACTGATTACTTTGCCTAATTTTAATGAGATACCACAGACGACGGCGCAGCGCAGCGGAGCCGTCGTTCGTCACCGGTTTCTTTGCTCAATTTTAATGAGATACACACGGACGATGGCGCAGCGCAGCGGAGCCGTCGTTCGTCACCAGTTAATATTCTTAATTTTATATTTCACTATTTCACATAAAGAACACAATTCCACCTACAGCAACTTAAGCTTGAAAAACTAGTTATATATACTAATTACGTAAGAAATGTTTAGTCGCCCAGAAAAAAACGCTACAAAGGGGCCCCGGCCGACCGGCACAAAAAATTTACCCAAAAATATGAGGAGGATTTTGAAAATCGCATCCCCCGAAACTCAATCTTAAAACGGCTGGGTTGGATTAAACCTCACCCCTTATCGGGGCCTTATTCGGTAAAATTTTGTTAGTTTTTGGGCGCAGATCGACGCCCAAATAACCGGGCAGGCTTTTAAAACCGGTCGGGCGATTTTTCAAACGCAGATTTTTTATTTTTGCACGTTTCCAAAAAAAAAAATAACTTCTCCGTAACCGCCGGAGCTGAACGATCCCGATATGTCTTAAAATAATCTTAAAGAAAATATCTAAAATTAATCGAGCCACTTTTTTGAATTTTTGCCCAGTTTCCGAGAAATGATTTTTTAAAAACCGGGTAAAAAAAATATTTTTTCTTCTTTTAAGGACGTATTTTTTTCTTTTCGAGTGGAAAAGCTGAAACCTTCAGGGATGGTAGAAGGGATAACTGGCTTTGATTGGGAATTTTTTCAAAAATTTTGGAACCACTCTACGCGCCAATCAACGCCACGAACCCAGGGGGTGGTTCGGTTTTCTTCTTTTAAGGACGTATTTTTTTTCTTTTTAAGTCGAAAAGCTGAAACTTTCAGGGATGACAGGAGCGATGACTGGCTTTCATTGGGAATTTTTTCAAAATTTTTGGAACCACCCCTACCCCTAGGACGTATTTTTTTCATTTTAAGTCGAAAAGCTGAAATTTTCAGGGTTGGCACAAGATATTGTTTCAAAATTTTTGGAATTAACCCTACGCTCCATTTGCACCCCCTGGGTTCGTTTTTCTTCTTTGAAGGGCAGATTTTTTTCTTTTAAAGTCGAAAAACTTAAACTTTCAGGGATGGCAGAAGATATTTTGTCAAATTTTTTTGAACTGCCCTTTAAGGACGTATTTTTTTAATTTTAAGTCGAGAAGCTGAAATTTTCAGAGATGGCACAAGATATTGTTTCAAATTTTTTTGAACTGCCCCTACGCGCCATTTGCATCGCCTGGGTTCGTCTTCTTTCTTTTAAGGACAATTTTTTTTCTTTTTAAGTAGGAAAGCTGAAATTTTCAGGGATCGCAGAGGATATAACTGGCTTTAAAAAAAATAAAAATAAAAAATAAAATATTTTAAATAAAAATAAAAATGAAACATAAAAAATGAAAAATGAAAAATGGAAAGTAAAAAATGAAAATGAAAAATTGAAAATTAAAACTTGAAAATGAAAAACGAAAAATAAAAAAATGAAAAATTGAAAATAAAAAACGAAAAATTAAAGTTAATTTAGAAAAACAAGTATGTTTTTCATTGATGGCGCAACGCAATCGCCTAATTTTGATGGGCTCCGCTGCGTTGCGCCGTCGTTCGTCACCAGTTACTTTTCGTACATTTTTACATTTCACAATTTCACATAAAGAACACAATTTCACATACTTCAAACTTAAGCCTAGGAAAAACTAGTTTGTAGTTAATTATGAAGTAGTTGCTAAATAATGAAATGAAATAATTTACCAAGTGTGCAACGAGAAATCAATTTAAAAAAAATTCGATTTTTTCCATTTTCGAGTATTTTTTGCGAACGCGTCACAGGCTTAAAATTAACATTTATTCTATAGAAATTCCGAATCGAACCAGTGATTTCTTCAGGAATGCATTTCAATGGTTTTTCATCAAAAATAAGAAAATAAACGCCAATTTGAATTGAATCCGACTAATTTGCACACAATTTAAAGTCTGAAAAATCGATTTGTTTTTTTTGTTTTGCTAGTTTAGCTAAAAAATACGTGATACTAAGTACTAAAATAACAAATGATAAATTGTTGGCATGCGTTCTACAACATCGCCAGTTACTTTTCGGAATGTTCAGTTGCAACTAAATATATTGGTATTGCCATCAAATTAAATATTAAAGAGCAAGGGCGTAGTTTTTTTTATTTGACCTGATTTACGAGGCTTTTGTAGGAACGCTTCCTGTAATCGTGAAGTGTGAAATATAGAGCTTTAATTTATTATTTATCGAGCTCGCCTAATTATAAAATGCATTTTCATTGATCATTTTAACAAGGTAGGATACATTGACGAGATTGCGAGCGTCTGAGGTTTTCGTCCTTTGTGCGAAGCATCTTTGAAGAATTCCCATTTAGCCGGGGTGAATTTTTTGTGTTAGTTAATAAAACCGGAGGACTGTCTATTATTATAAATCCAATTTTTAGCCAGCCCTCTGTTGAGATAGCGTGGAATAATTAAGATAAAATAGGGATTACAGTGTTTGGGATAAGCCACATAGATAAAATCACTATAGCTCGGCGTCTTTTGTCTGCTAAAAGTTTTGATTAAGTTTTGCATGAATATTGCAATGCAGTTGTTTGCTAACTAAACTTTACTTACGGCATCAACTTTAAACTAAATATATCGACACTTTGAGTGGAACTTATACGTACTTGGGCACGACACTTTTTGTTGTTTGTACGCGGTGCATTTAAAACGCTGTTATTTACCCACGTAAGATTCATTGAAATTTCTTTTTAGAAAATTCACCGAACTTTCGGGTAAACCAGATAAATCAATGGTTTTCTTCCTAGCTAATAAATTACCTTCGCGTCATCTGCATGCCTAATAAAAAATTATACTTCATAGATTACACTGATACTTCAAATTGAATTAGTAAACGAAGAAAAATATAAAACTTTAGGGTAGATTGACAAACTAACATCAATTAATCACATGACTGTTAATTATGTGTAGTATTGTTTCGTCAATAAAGAAGTCACGAGTTTCAACGTGAGCCGCATGATTAAAATGATTTTAGTACGAATTTCCAAGAAATGTTTAAGTAACTTTATACAATCCAGCTGCGAATCGTAAAATGATCTTTAAAATAGGGGACCGCGGTGGCCTAGTAAGTAGGTAGAGCTCCTGCTTACGGGCCTCGTGGTCGTGGGTTCGAATCCCATCCGTGCGGTCACTTTTTCGGAACGAGGAAGTGGCCGCGCGGGTCCATGGATGTCTAGTGTGTCCCATTCTTTATTAAAATGAAATTTCAAAAATGTAATTATCGTTAATGGCTGATTAGCTAGATGCTTACGCCAATTCTAAATCATCCGCACTTCCTCAACGCGAATTCCCGTTAACCACCCTTCCTTTAAAAAAAAAGTTCTGTAGAGAGAGAAGATCGAATGGAGAGAACATACGTGTAAAAATACTTATTAATTTAGATTCAAAGTGCGAATAAACAATTGTTGTAGTGCTGAACAAATAAACTGCGAAACCCTTAACCCAGGCGTTCTATTTCAAAAGATAAATGTATATCCCGAAGATCTTTATAGGCGAAATCAATGGGAACACAAGCTTTATCCTTGACTATTAATTCCCGATTTTCTACTATCCTATCTTTTGAATAATGACGGGATACACTAAGGGTAAAGGGCGCGTTACCTTTTGGATCCTTTGCATGAAATTTGTTGTTAGCCGAAGCCGGCTAATCTCTAAAGTTTACTTAGTAATTTAATCTGATGATTTTATTAACGTTGGGAAGTTTTTATCGTACTTTAGATACCCCGACGTCAATTATGATCCAGTCTTTATGAAAACTATGATAAGTTGCGGGGAATTTAATCTGCAAGAAGCTCGAGGAGTTTGTATAATTTACACCCCTAGAGTAGTGCAGTAATTTGTTCGCCCCTGTTTAATTCACAAAATCAAAACAACTCGAGCGAATTTAACATCGTCCAAGCAAGTTCAATCCACTGAACTCAACGTAATGAATGACCTGGACAAAATATCGACCGGGGCTTTTTATCCCGGCTATAATTTATCAAACATTATCTTAATGATGGCTACATGTATTATTAAAACTTTTAATAATTAATAATACTATATTTAATCTCTGCACTATGAAGAATAGTTAGGGTGGCAATTATAAAAGGGACTGGGGGAATCTCGTACAAAAATGAAATTTGCTTTGTCATTTCGCAAAATGCAATACATAAAATTTTTGGATTACAGTCCCCAAATCCGCTGAATGCTTTCGTTCGCTCCCTCTACATGCAAGAGAATTATAATTGTATCAAGCTTCCCCATTCGCTCGCAAAAATTGCCCATACAATATTTTACTCTGCAAATTTATTCGGTTACGTCCTGAAATCTCGCATTTGCCCGCATTATTTTTATGTGAGAAGTATTTCTTTCTTAAGACTCCATAATTAGTAATTCAATAAAACTTTTTAATGCGATTTAATGTTATTTTTTCTTTTGATGGCATTCTGAGAGTATAACTCCGTCATAAATATCATAAACGTTATTACTTCTGTTTAGACATAAATTATTTCAAGTTTTGAACTATCCGAAACTTTCTGGTTCTGTGAGTTATACGTTTTATGTTGCAGATTTATTTAGGTACGCATTGAGTGTACTACTTACACAACGTGATTTAATCACAAGATCTAACCGGCTGCTATTAGTAACACACTACTTTGCAATTATAATTATTGTAAATAGTAAACACTGTAGAGAGGATACCTGCAGGGACATAATTGTTATATGAAGCATCTCAAAAGCACAGTTTATCAGAACTCGCTTTATATCATAATTAAAGCAACATTATATAATTAGCTAAATTATATTCTCATTTCTTGTAGGAGTTCGGTTTGACAATCAAATTTACGCATTAGAATTGACACCTGATCTCCATATTATAGCATCTACTCATATAGATTTAAGACAAACAAATGATATAACTACAAACACGCGTTAGTGGCAGTAAAACTGCTGCAGAAAGTCCTCGCATAATTATGTGTAGTCTATGCAGTGTACCCTGAAAAATATATCATGTGTGGTAATTGTGATCAGGAATATCATCCGAGTTGATTTTTAAAGATAAGCGGAATCCATGTCGACACTAATTTGTAAAAGTGTCTTAATAAATATATTCCCTCTCTCTCCCTCTCTTTCTCTCTCTCAAACTTGTAAAAATTGTAACAATTTTGGTAATTACAAAAAATTTATATAAAACCATCGGATTTCCTGAAAAGAGGTTTTTTCTTCAAAATTTTTGACCAATTTTTTTCTGGAAGTGTATTTTTGTGCATTATTAAATTAACGAAACGTCGCGAAATAAGTTCTTTTTAATACCAGAATATTTCATATTTCGATGATAAAAAACCATAAAACAATGTACAATTATAGTATGATTATTTACACCACAATAATCTAGTCTTCTGTATCCCGAATTGCCATTTCAAAAAATGGTCAATGATTTGCGCTGTTGAATATATGACTTCATTTGCGAGTAATTTGCACATAATGACGCAGTAGAATTAACTCGCGATCCCTCATGTATCTAATTAAATCTGAATTGGATTTGATTGACACGATTTGTACAATTCATTAATTTTGAATGCGCCACCGAGAATGGCTCATTATCCGCATTTCTTAAGTTCCTCCACCATCTAGACAACGGGCGTTATTTATTGATTTGCACGTGCATATTCACACATAAATCTTCATATTGAATTTCGCGTCATGCGAACATATTTATAATCGTACGGGCGCGTAAAATAACTGGAATAAGGTTCGCCGCGTTATTCCTTTGTTCCTGTTGTCGGTTTTCAAATTCCGAGCCATTTCTTGAGCAAATAATCCGTACGTGTACATTGCCAAAAACCGGTTCTGGTCTTCGCCGCCGATACCGTGTGGCACCAATTCGAGTGTATTGTGGATGTTGGCTCTAATTTGTATGCCGGCTATAAAAATAAATATATAAATCGTTTATTTATTGTATAGTTACATGCAATTAAACTAACACCAAGGCGTTTATGACGCACGCATTTCATTGCAACTACCCTTCTTACTTTTTCTCAAAAATTGGGTTTGAAATAATTTTCTGAAGAAACCACTGGTTCGATTCCGGGTTTCTACACATCACTGGAAAGATCGCTTCAAGACACTTCGGAAAATGTACTTTCGCAAGAACAAATGTCAACTTGAAGCCCGTGACGCGTCAGCAAAGAAAACTCGAAAATGGAAAAAACCGAAAAAATAAACTTTTTTAATAATCATCGTAGACCATTGAAGTATACCTTCTTTTTCATCAGAAAAACGAGAGAAATTGATTTCCGTTAAAAAATATCAGCTATCTTCAATAACAAAAAAAATAGTCAGTCACTGTGAGCATTTTAGAAAATAAAAAAAAATTATCGATTTTTCAGACTTTGATCGGCCGTAGCGGCTAAACGAAAACTCCAAATTGAACGCGGTTTTGAAATCTGTGCTCCTCGTACGTCAATTAGTCGGATTCAATTAAAATTAGTGATTTTTAATTTTTGACGGAAACCTGAAAATCTACCCAAGGGTACCCCCTTCTTACTTTTTCTCAAAAATTGGCTTTCAAATAATTTTCTGAAGAAACCACTGGTTCGATTCCGGGTTTCTATACATCAATGGAAAGATCGCTTCAAGACGCTTCGGAAAATATACTTTCGCAAGAACAAATGTCAACTTGAAGCCCGTGACGCGTCAGCAAAGAAAACTCGAAAATAGAAAAAATCGAAAAAATCAACTTTTTTAATAATCATCGTAGACCATTGAAGTATACCTTCTTTTTTATCAGAAAAATGAGAGAAATTGATTGGCGTTAAAAAATATCAGCTATCTTCAATAACAAAAAAATTAGTCAGTCACTGTGAGCATTTTAGAAAATAAAAAAAAATTATTGATTTTTCAGACTTTGATCGGCCGTAGCGGCTAAACGAAAACTCAAAATTGAACGCGGTTTTGAAATCTGTGCTCCTCGTACGTCAATTAGTCGGATTCAATTAAAATTAGAGATTTTTAATTTTTGACGAAAAACTGAAAATCTACCCAAGGGTACCCCCTTCTTACTTTTTCTCAAAAATTGGGTTTGAAATTATTTTCTGAAGAAACCACTGGTTCGATTCCGGGTTTCTACACATCACTGGAAAGATCGCTTCAAGATACTTCGGAAAATGTACTTTCGCAAGAACAAATGTCAACTTGAAACCCGTGACGCGTCAGCAAAGAAAACTAGAAAATGGAAAAAACCGAAAAAATCAACTTTTTTTAATAATCATCGTAGACCATTGAAGTATACCTTCTTTTTCATCAGAAAAACGAGAGAAATTGATTTCCGTTAAAAAATATCAGCTATCTTCAATAACAAAAAAAATAGTCAGTCACTGTGAGCATTTTAGAAAATAAAAAAAAATTATCGATTTTTCAGACTTTGATCGGCCGTAGCGGCTAAACGAAAACTCCAAATTGAACGCGGTTTTGAAATCTGTGCTCCGCGTACGTCAATTAGTCGGATTCAATTAAAATTAGAGATTTTTAATTTTTGACGAAAACCTGAAAATCTACACAAGGGTACCCCCTTCTTACTTTTTCTCAAAAATTGGCTTTGAAATAATTTTCTGAAGAAACCACTGGTTCGACTCCGGGTTTCTACACATCACTGGAAAGATCGCTTCAAGACACTTCGGAAAATGTACTTTCGCAAGAACAAATGTCAACTTGAAGCCCGTGACGCGTCAGCAAAGAAAACTCGAAAATGGAAAAAATCGAAAAAATCAACTTTTTTAATAGTCATCGTAGACCATTGAAGTATACCTTCTTTTTCATGAGAAAAACGAGAGAAATTGATTACCGTTAAAAAATATCAGCTATCTTCAATAACAACAAAATTAGTCAGTCACCGTGAGCATTTTAGAAAATAAAAAAAAATAATTGATTTTTCAGACTTTGATCGGCCGTAGCGGCTAAACGAAAACTCAAAATTGAACGCGGTTTTGAAATCTGTGCTCCTCGTACGTCAATTAGTCGGATTCAATTAAAATTAGAGATTTTTAATTTTTGACAAAAACTGAAAATCTACCCAAGGGTACCCCCTTCTTACTTTTTCTCAAAAATTGGCTTTGAAATAATTTTCTGAAGAAACCACTGGTTCGATTCCGGGTTTCTACACATCACTGGAAAGATCGCTTCAAGACACTTCGGAAAATGTACTTTCGCAAGAACAAATGTCAACTTGAAGCCCGTGACGCGTCAGCAAAGAAAACTCGAAAATGGAAAAAACCGAAAAAATAAACTTTTTTAATAATCATCGTAGACCATTGAAGTATACCTTCTTTTTCATGAGAAAAATGAGAGAAATTGATTACCGTTAAAAAATATCAGCTATCTTCAATAACAACAAAATTAGTCAGTCACCGTGAGCATTTTAGAAAATAAAAAAAAATAATTGATTTTTCAGACTTTGATCGGCCGTAGCGGCTAAACGAAAACTCAAAATTGAACGCGGTTTTGAAATCTGTGCTCCTCGTACGTCAATTAGTCGGATTCAATTAAAATTAGAGATTTTTAATTTTTGACGAAAAACTGAAAATCTACCCAAGGGTACCCCCTTCTTACTTTTTCTCAAAAATTGGGTTTGAAATTATTTTCTGAAGAAACCACTGGTTCGATTCCGGGTTTCTATACATCACTGGAAAGATCGCTTCAACAAAATTAGTCTGTCACCGTGAAAATAAAAAAAAAAATTGATTTTTCAGACTTTGATCGGCCGTAGCGGCTAAACGAAAACTCCAAATTGAACGCGGTTTTGAAATCTGTGCTCCTCGTACGTCAATTAGTTGGATTCAATTGAAATTAGAGATTTTTATTTTTTGAAGAAAACCTGAAAAACTATATTTTCCCTCCAAAATTGCATTTGATTTGATTTCTTGAAGAAACCACTCAATCGAATCGGAGTTTTTATGCATCACTGTAAATATCCATCAGAAAATGTAAAATTGGCTTGTAAATTATTGCAAGGCTAATAAATACGCGATTGGTAGATAATAAATCATAGGTGTTTTATACTAGTTTTGTCATAAATAATAAGATTATATATTGCGTGCATGGTAGGAACGACACTGCTTGTATTTCATGAAAAGAAGTTGAGTGAACAACCGACGCCAGACGTTTGTGTTTATAATGCCCGTCTTGGGAGTGTAAATATACTACTTTTTTCGCCATTCCATCCATATTATTTTCTTAATAATGCTCTCACTTAGTTCCCCGCCATTGTCAACTTTCACATTTCACGAGATTTTTTTCTGTTTTTTATTTGTTGAAAGGGAATAGAAAATATTTAGTCGGTTATGGAGAAATCGATTTGTCTGACCCGCACTCTTATCGTCGTTGGGAATTTTCTTTACGTATTTATATAATTGTTCAATTTTCCATATCAGTGCTAAATATTTTTAACATTATTGTACGATTAGCCATGTTCACAAATTGTGGAAGATTTTGCTCAACACGATCTGGAACGCGCAATAGAACGGAGGTTTCAAAAACGCGCAAAATAGTGTACGTGTGAACATCGCTTATAATGTTAAAGATGGGGGGTCGCGGTGGCCTAGTGAGTAGAGCTCCTGCTCACGGGCCTCGTGGTCGTGGGTTTGAATCCCATCCGTTTTTCGGAACTAAGAAGTGGCCGTGCGGGTCTATGGATGTCTAGTGTATGTCCCATTCATTATTAAAATGAAATCTCAAAAACTTAATTATCGTTAGTGGTCGAATAGCTAGATGCTTACGCCAATCCCAAATCATCCGCACTTTCTCCAGCAGCCATCCTTCCTTGTTACGAAAAAAATAAAATAAAAAAGTAAAGATAAACCACACACCATTTATTCGATAGTGCATGAAATAACGTCGGTTCATACTTTACATCCACAAGAAGAAGGACATGTTGAAATATAATCTGTGAGATATAGTGATTTTAAATTAGTGAGGTCGCTTGATTAACGTTATTGAAAACTAGTTAGCGTATGGGTGAGTCCCAGTAACTCTCAAATCAGCGCGATATAATTGCTTTGATGTATCGTTATAGTTAGTTTAATAATCCAAATGGAAAATATACGGTCAACTATTAACACAACTTTCGCGCAGTAAATAAAAAGTAGATAAAATTCGACGCAAAACAAAACGCTAAGTTTATTTCCGCTGTATCTCTTGTAACGTCCTCGAGAAGTTCAGCTAACAACAATATATTATCACTGCTGCTTGTGTACTCCTACTTAGCTCGGAATAACAATAAAAGAATGTTAAAATAAAGCCCTCAATAATAGAACAGCCCTACAATGGACTAGATTTACATTCATAACTTTTTTATTGCCGCGTATATACATTTCAAGAATCTGAGGATTACGTGGAATAATTTAATAGCCCGAACGTAATTAGTACGGAATGCAATTTGTTATTGGGCAACACTGTCATCACAACACTCTAAATGGATTATAGCAATTATACACGAGCTATTCCGCAAAGAATGCGGCAATGCTTGTTAAATATTGTATTGCATAAAGAGCGCATAACGTAATCCTGAATCTTTTCTAAATTCGCAAGGAATATATCCTATCCAGTAAGATATAGTAGCTACATAAAGCCACGCATGTTTTGAGATAGCGAAATGCCAACGGTTGCGAGATATAACATTGTCTGATTTTTACAGGTGGTACTATTGTGATGAAATTCTGTTGGGAGGGATTAATCGCATAATCATCTAATGCATTATAATTTCTAATCGAGACTTCTACGGATTTCACTTGAATCGTGATCCGAACCAGAGACCAAGTTTTTGAAAGCTCGGCCCACTATCCGGCCTTTCATGTACAGTATTATCGAGCACTCGAGACGTTTGCGTAGAGTGAGAAGGTATTCGGATTGAATTTACGATGGTCACAACACGCCTCGAGTGCTTGGTGCAACATGTAGAGTCGGTGTTACGTTTTTAAAATATCCGTCTCATGGAAACAGCTAATTTAGGGGGTGAAAATTTGGGGGATGAAAATTTAGGGGATGAAAAAGTAAATTGACACCCCCATGTAAACCTTATGGGATTTTGTTCTAGAACTCCCATGATGATCAAAATGGATTTAGAGATAGAGCCTTGAGAATGTTAAGTTATGGTAACAAATATTCAAAATTTTCCTATGAATTTTTCAAACTATATTGGCAATAGATATTAAAATATTTACAATATTTACCAATAAATCTAAACCAGCAATCGAATACATAATTGTTCAATCAATTCAATAATGGTGTTATCAAGAGGTGTTGCTACAACTTACTCGATAGTTCAGACAGGTGTAATAATTTAAGTGGCAATTGAAAAATAAACTGAAATTGGTTTAGAAACGGAATTAAACTAAACGGGTGTGTCTATAGCTCTATCAAGTGTTGGTAACGAGTTCGTGAAAGCACTGCGATTTTATGAGCGTCGTATAATTTTTAATCAGACTAGTTTTAATTTGCGAATTTGAATTAAATAAATCAACAAACTTATCTAATTGAAAAGTAATGAAACCGAAATGGGTTTATTGGTACAATTTCATCATTGATCCTGATATTACTTGACGGCCAATTTGAGCGTGTAATCGTTGCAACGTGCGATTTTGTAGCGCTCGGGCATAAATCGAAAAATGATGGGGATATCGGACGTTCTTCATACTTTTAAAATCTGCGTCGTATTAATATGCAATCAATTTAATATGAATATGGATGTATTGCTGAATTTAACGTCGCTTTACCCCTGCGGGTTGTCCCGGACGATGAGTAACTGTCGCGTCGTTAAGCTCCATTTTTCCGGGTTTCGGTTATTCTGTTCAAATTTAACTTAGTGAAAACAACGCATTATTATTAAAATAATTACTATCATTTGTTTATTTATTGTACTAGAATTATTATTCTTGAGTATAAAGAACTTAAGCAAACAATGCTTTAAACGTTTACATTACAAAAGTCAAAATAGTCTCTTCTCACTTTGTTAAATTTTAATCATAAAATCAAAAAAATGTTTTTAAAAGCCAACTTCGATTTAAATTTAGTAAAATGGCTATTTAAATGGTTGATAAAACGAGTTTTCTGCAAATAACTTTTAATGCGTTAAGAATTGGGACAGGGTTGTTATTAGAGATGGGCAAAACTGCTACTTTTGAATCACGTTGCTACCTGTGATTGCTACTTTTTAATATCAGTGATTTTAAACTGTGACTATGATCACAAAAACATCGCAGAAAAAAATTCCATATAAAATCATCCTCAATGGCCGAAGTATCGCTTATTTAGAATCAATTTGGTTTTTGTAAATTCAATAATTTTCAATAGAGATATGGATTTTTGAAAATTTTTGTTTTAATTTTCTGAGCACCTGAACAAAAACATGTGAAAAAAATATAAAAAACGCAGGAAAAATTCCATAAAAAATCATCCTCAATGGCCGAAGTAGCGCTTATTTAAAATCAATTTGGTTTTTGTAAATTCAATAATTTTCAATAGAGATATGGATTTTTGAAAATTTTTGTTCTAATTTTCTGAGCACCTGAACAAAAACATCGCAAAAAAATATATAAAAACGCAGGAAAAATTCCATAAAAAATCATCCGCAATGGTCGAAGTATCGCTTATTTAAAATCAATATGGTTTTTGCAAATTCAATCATTTTCAATAGAGATATGGATTTTTGAAAATTTTTGTTTCAATTTTTTGTGCACCTGAACAAAATCATCGCAGAAAAAAAAATAAACGCAGGAAAAATTCCATAAAAAATAATCCTCAATGGCCGAAGTATCGCTTATTCAAAATCAATTTAGTTTTTGTAAATTCAATAATTTTCAATAGAGATATGGATTTTTGAAAATTTTTGTTTTAATTTTCTGAGCACCTGAACAAAAACATCGCAGAAAAAAATATAAAAAACGCAGGAAAAATTCCATAAAAAATCATCCTCAATGGAAGAGGTATCGCTTATTCAAAATCAATATGGTTTTTGTAAATTCAATAATTTTCAATAGAGATATGGATTTTTGAAAATTTTTGTTCTAATTTTCTGAGCACCTGAACAAAAACATCGCAGAAAAATATATAAAAACGCAGGAAAAATTCCATAAAAAATCTTCCTCAATGGTCGAAGTATCGCTTATTTAAAATCAATTTGGTTTTTGCGAATTTAACGATTTTCAATAGAGATATGGATTTTTGAAGATTTTTGTTTTAATTTTTTGAGCACCTGAAGAAGGTTTGGTGAATTGTTTATATTTTTAATTTTCAGTTTGCAATTTAAAAATTGGTTTCGTGGTATGATTTCAAAATGTATGTTTAGATATTCGCACTGAATCTTATATTAAAATTAATTTTGAGTCATTTTGGGTTTACCATTTGTAGAAATTGTTTTTATATATTCGTTTTTCAGTCGATGAAAATCGTAATTTGAACATGAGCATAAAAGTAAATGGGAGTAAACAGTATCGAATAATATGTAGAAATGCTATTCTCCATTGTCTTCTTATAATCACGTTTTTAGGTAACAGTTTTGATTTTAAGGAGCAATTACAGTTTAAGTCACAGTTTAAATATCTGTGATTTTAAGCAGCTGTGATTTAAAGTAGCAGTGATTTTAAGTAGCAGTGATTTTAAGTAGCGGTAATTTTAAGTAGCAGTGATTTTAAGTAGCAGTGAAATTAAATAATTTCTAACTTGTAATCCATGAATGATTAAAGTACGCATTGATGTGCGCAGAATCTGTTATCCAGTCGAGCTCTGTCGGGATTCTAAAAAACTCATTTCGAAATCTATCACCTATGGATAATTCAAATGGATCCATTAGGGATCAAACTCGTCGAAATGTGTAAAAACGTTAACCGAGCACGTTGAACGGCGAGAGTTAAAAACTGGCGCACGCATTATGCTCAATGCAAAAATGGCTGTAAAATTAATGCCGTTATGGCCGCATAAATAATCTCGATTACGCCAGATTTTCATTCCGGTTTGTGTAAATTTTCAATGATCCACTTTTTCGGCATTAGGTGTAATTTCGCACATGTGGATATATCAACATGCCGGTGTTGGCTAAATGCGGAAATTCGCAATTTCAACCGAAACTTATTGATGTTTGCTAACGTACCCTAAGAAATAATTTATTTTTGCATATTAAATTTAAGAATCAAACTTTTGAAGTTTTCTCTAGAGGAAATTACTTATATTAGTGATGACGTTATTTTTACAAAACTTGTAATTATTCGTTTGTGAGTTATATTTGTGTACTTTATTCACTATAGTGTAGTACAGGCATGTCAAACACCGGCACAAATTGTCTGCGGCTCGGCAAGGTTGGTATCAAATATTTAAAAAAAATGATATACGGGTAAGGTAAAAATAATTATTTTTTGTTTGGTTTCAATTGTAGTTTTTTTTTTTTGGTAATGCGGCCCGCGGCTTGTGTAATACTTGATGTGGCCCTTGGTGATAAACGAATTTGACATGCCTGGTTTAGTACGATGGTTATAATTTTTTTTTAAATTCGAAGAAACGAACGCGTAATGCTTAGTACACACTTGCGCCGAAAACCGCGCCGCGCAGATGTGTTTTTCGTAGGATCAAAGGAAGCGTGAGCAGATGGATTAATGGAAACGTGAAAATGCGCAAGTCTGTACGATGCATACCGAAATTCTATTACACCTTTTCTAAGTTGTTATTGTACTCAACTAATAAAGATTTAGTGTGTGATATATTTAAATTCACAATATAATTTTGATAATGTGGTAATGTAACTGCATGTAGCTTCATATCCTTGTGAAAAAAGTTGAAAGAGTAATAAGGTCGGTACAATATACAATTATGTAACCGAGAAAGCAAATTGAATATAAAAAAAAATGCCGCAAGATATTGCAAAATAACAACAATTCAACAATTTCCACGTTTTACTTAACAATCTATTTATACCATTTATTAAATAGTATACTAGAAAGCGAAGCTAATATAATAATTAATACTTGGCAACCGCATTATTTATTAGGTGGAAAAACAGCCTTGACTGCATTGCAGAGTCTAAGTGAGAAAAATTCTAATATATTATTTTAATTAACTGCACGTATCTGTGCCGATTGGGTAAAAATGAGCAGCTGAATGCATTTAAAAGCATTTACTTCTAATTGCTCGATTTCATAAATATCCACCGAAGCAACAACCTCGATACGAAGATTAATGACTTTCCGCCGGGAGATATGGTTACTGCCATTTGCTCAAACAATTCTGCTCTTGCTTTTTAATATTTTATAATGTCAAACTATGAATTCGTATAAATGGGGAAATCTTAATTTGACGACTGTTGGCTGTGAAAAAACAGCATATTTTAGGTAACAACAATTCGCTAATCAAATTGTTTTTGCTGTGTTTGCTAATTGCTGCGTTTTTTGGGAGAATGCCTGCAGTTCGCCAGGCAATGGGTAGGAACATAAATTTTTATGGACGCATGAATATTCGCCGAGCAACTTGCTAAAAATTCCACCCTCGTATAATTAATTTATTGATGTCCCCATGAAATTGTGCAGATTTTTTAATTAATGAGGACTTGTGGACGTGCATGATTACGTTACTTGAAATATTACTTTCCGTTTTTTACCGTAATTAGCATACTCTTATCTAAAACTTTCAGGCTGTGCAACTTTTTTCACCAATCTCTCGTTAGAAATTTAAATTATATTGTTGTGCGGAGTATATTATTTTATTCATAAACAATATGTCAAATGAATCTTTTTTGTACTTTTAAAACAAAGCTATAGTTTGATCAACGGATCTTGCGTGTGCGTCGTTATCAAAAAAAGAGTGTTCTCGCTTTAAACGACATACACACACATATTATTGAGACTCAGTTATGGTTTGAATAATGGATCTTTGCGTGTGCGTCGTTACCGAAGACTGGAATGACATACGTACACACATGGCAGTGACGGTTCGCGGGTTTTTTTCTGGTACGGCCGAGGGACAAGAGGTGGTAATACAGATAGGTACGGTCACGTAGCCAACCATCTCTGCAACTGACCCTACCTATCTGTATTACCACCTCTTGTTCTTCGGCCGTACCAGAAAAAAACCCCGCGAACTGTCACTGAGACATGATTGCGCCTAATTTAACTTACCGTAGAAAGAGTAAACGCATGCTGGGTTCAGCTATCTATGACGCATACGCAAAGATCCGTTGATCAAAGTATAGCAATTATCACGAGTAACCGCAAATTAGACAGATTGTAGCAATAATTCCCATCGAAGTGATAATATTAGAGGTAACAATCTTAGAAAATGTACAAGAAGATTTCGTCATGAATAAAGTCTCTGCTTGGATTCTAAAATCGCCGACAGAAAAGAAAAAAGAAATTTGATGAAAAAATTTTACGTTTTTACCAAATCATTACCAAGATGAACTTTGAGCGAATATCACGGTAAGTAATTTCCTCTAGAGAAAACTTCAAAAGTTTGATCATTTCTATAAACGATTCTTAAATTTAATATGCAAAAATAAATTATTTCTTAGGGAATGTTAGCAAACATTGTTGCGTCCCTTGATCCCCTCGAGCCTCTTTTCAATATTATACCCAGAACTATGCGGATTTTATTGCATGCCAGGCCTGGTTGCCAGATGTGTTTTCTTAGAAACTAGTTGTCACCCACTAACCGCCCCGGGGTGTATGGTAATTGTAAATATTGTAATACCCCATTAAAAATTCATTCTTGAACGGGAACAGTCGTCCCAAATATATATACCAAATTTTAGAACATTCGTTGGTTATTATTTTAATTCCTCGTTGATGCAAAAACAGACCGCTTACAACGGTCGCTCAGTGATTGTGAGAGTGCAATCCACCAAATATCATTAAAATTTTACGTTTTTACCAAATCAGTACCAAGATGAACCTTGAGCGAACATCACGGCAAAGAGATGAATCGTGAGCGAGCATCACCGGTGATGCTCACGGCACCAAGATAATCCGTGAGCAAGCATCACCGGTGATGCTCACGTCAGCCAACATGTTAAATAAATCCTTAGTATCCCTCTTTAACTCGCATTAGAAATAAATACCTCGCTGTCTTTTCAGGAAGAATTTCTTTTTTTTTTATTCATATTTGGCTATCGCCTGGCCTTGGTATACAAGAATTTCTAAATCAACATCTAGTATCATCGATATCAATAAATACATAGCGTAGATTACTCAGCAGTGATGGACGTGAGCATTTAAGGAAACGGTGATGATAACGTATGTTTTATAGATTCATCCCATTACTGCCGTATTCCTTTCTTCTCTGAACGTACACCAGAGTGCAGTATTGTAGGATGGGCCAAGTCAATTTTAATGCCAATGCCGGCATAAATTTCCTTAAAAGAACGCTGAAATAGAGGAGAGGATGTTACAGGGATATAGATAACCGTGGCCGTGGGGTTGCCGGTTTAAATAAATTATTTTATTTGTATCTGTCGGTCTCCTCTCTTTTTGTATACACACATAAACGATCAAATCGACGTAACCAACAATATTAATATTGCATCGTTCAGTAACCCCCACAGCTGTACGGCTGGAGAGACAATAACGATTGAACATATTAATTTTATAATAAAAACTAAACCGTTTTAGTAATCGTTATGCAAGCATAGATTTATTATTATATTAATAGTATTTCAAGGAATTAGCGTGGTCGTTGTCAATCAAAGTAAATTGCTAGTGATTATTGATATAACTATAACTGTTTCTATTTATATAATTATTACTCTTGACGCCAAACAACGGTAAGAACATGAAATTCACTTAACATCAAATTCAGGAAAATGTACTGGCTACTTGGACGGAACTCTGAGCTATACTTTGATCAATGGATCTTTGCATGCACGTCACAGACTACTGAACCTTTTCATGCCCTCTACGATAATTTAAATATGACGCAATCTTGTGTGCACGTGTCGACCAAGGCGTGAAAACTCAGTCTTGGGTACTGACGCAAACGTAAAGATCTATTGATCAAACTACACTGGAGGAAAAAAAAATGAAACACTTGAAATTCGTGAAATTTTGACCATTTTCAAACGGCCATAACTCGGCGTATTTTCAATCGATTTTGCTTATACAAAATAAGCTTGTTGTAGGTTGATATATACTGAAGGAAAAAAATGAAACACTTTAAATTCGTGAAATTTCGACCATTTTCAAACCGCTATAACTCGGCGTATTTTTAATCGATTTTGATGAATCTTTAAGGGCGAAAAACATTGAAGTGTCTTCTTTAATGTCATGCATACGAACTTAAGTGTAACCCCTTCCGCCCCTCTCTAGCACCCCTGTGAAAAAAATGTTTTTTTTCAGGAAACCATTTTCTACTTTGACGATGTCTATGGAGTTTGAAAAAAAAGTGCATTTTGAGGTTTTTCGCACATAACTCAGCGACTTTTCAACCAAATTTGATAATTCTTTTGAGAAAAAAATCTCTTTTTGGCCCTACTTTAAGGGGATAAACTCTGATTGGAATGATCCCTTTTAAACCCCCGAACAAAATAACACGTTTTTGGGCAAAAAAACGTCCAACTTTGGCAACGTGTACCGAGTTGGATAAAATGTGTCGACTCGATCCACCAAAAGGGCATTGAAATGTGTTGAATTACCAGTGCAGGACTCAAAAACGAAGTTCCTACGGCAATTTGGCACAAAGTTATGGGTGTTTAAAAAAAGTGCATTTTATGGTCTTTTTATTTTTTTGTTTGGAGGGGCGTAGAGTACTCTCTTTGAGTGGAGGATACACTCTCTCAATTTTGCTTTTTATTTCTCAAAAGATCGTCGAAATCGGTAGAATAGAAGCTAAGTTATGGCCATTTGAAAATTACCTCAAGTGTTTAATTTTTTTCCGTCAGTTTGTTTTTATTGGACGAATGGAAAAATGGACGAATGATGGTGAGTTAGGTCCACATTTTTTTCCATCCCTACAGAGATCGTTAAAGTAAGCCTTTTTGACTTAAAATATTTTTTTTTATTAGTTCCAAGGTACAAAATGCGATATTCATGATTTCGCGCAAACAATTAATTTTCGTGCATACCTCAAAGAACATGCAAAGAAAATTTCTTTCGTGAAAACGATAACAATTTCGTCGAGAAACTTCAGACTTATGAGTCAAAAAACCACAAAATTCGCTTTTTTTCAAACACCCATAACTTTGTGCCAAATCGTCGGAGGAAACTCCTACGCAGGTAATTGAACACATTTCAATGCTCTTTTGTTGGATCGAGTCGACACATTTTTTCCAACTCGGTGCAAGTTGCCAAAGTTTTTTGGCGTTTTTTGCCCAAAAACGTGTTTTTTTTGTTCGGGGGTTGAAGGGTTAGAAAAGGGATAATTCTAATCTGAATTTACTTCCTTAAAGTAGAGCCCAAATGGGATTTTTGCCTTAAAGAATTATCAAATTTGGTTGAAAAGTCACTGAGTTATGTGCGAAAAACCTCAAAATGCACCCATAACTTGGTGCCAAATCGTCGTAGGAACTTCGTTCTTTGAGTCCTGCAAAGGGGATTGATCAAATTTTAATGCTTTTATGGTGGATTGAGTCGACGAAATTTTCCCAACTCCGTAGACATCGTCAAAGTTGGACATGGTTTCCATAAAAAAACTTTTTTTTTCAAACAGCCATAACTTGCTGCCAAATCGTCGTAGGAACTTCGTTTTTCAAGTCCTGCATAGGGAATTGATCAGATTTTAATGCCTTTATGGTGGATCGAGTCGACAAAAATTTTCCAACTCCGTAGACATCGTCAAAGTTGGAGATGGTTTCCAGAAAAAACTTTTTTTTTCACAGGGGCGCTAAAGGGGGGCGGAAGGAGTTACGCTTAAGTTAGCATGCATGACTTTAAAGAAGTAACTTCAAAGTTTTTCGCCCTTAAAGATTCATCAAAATCGATTGAAAATACGCCGAGTTATGGCGGTTTGAAAAAGGGTCAAAATTGCACGAATTTAAAGTGTTTCCTTCAGTATATATCAACCTACAACAAGCTTATCTTGTATAAGCAAGTCCTAAGACCAATATGGAGCTATGGTAGCCAACTATGGAGCTGCGCCAGCCACTCCAACATCCAGATAATTCGACGGTTCAAGTGTATAATCATTCGGATTAGTGATTAAATCAAATGAGACTTCAAAATCACACCAATAGTGAAGCGTCCAGATTTTTAAACGTGCGCAATATTACGAGAAGACTCAAGCGGAAGAAACCGTTTGAGCTTGTCAATCGATAGAACACTAAGAGACTCAATGGTAATATATTAGTTTTAAAGTTAGAGAGAAAAAAAGACAATTAAATCTTTTTTTTGATCATAAGATCTGGAATGGGATAAGTAAATGAAATTGAAATAATTGTATTTATGCTGCATAATACACATATTTACATTTTTTTTGTTTGGCCTCTGAAACAAGTTCATATGGTCAGCTCAATGTACAAAGGGTATAGCCGAATAAGATGGTCAAAAGTGCCCCCAAAGCAAATCAATAATCGCGATGACTAGATGAAAGATAATTAAAAATGCCGTTGATTGCTCGAACTTTCAGCCTTCTGAAGCAATTTGTTGTCGAGATATGACCGAAAACGTGAATTTTACGTTTTATTTTTTTTTCTCGTTTTCTATGGCACGAATCAAGCTGAAACCACGTCTACCTAAACTAAAACAAAAAAAATTACATCTCGCAATATTTTTTTCAATTTTTTTGGCGCCAAATTCAAATAGAAAAATGAAGTTAAAGTTTTCAAAATTCATTTTTGCAGTGAAGGTATTCGAGGACTGTCTTAGTTTTTTTTCTGTAAATGTGTTTTACCAAATTCTGTAACATACATATTTTTCAGAATTTTAAAGGGTGTGTCAGATAGTTAAAATAATTAAAAACCACTTTTACACCTTAAAAATTTGAATTACGCGCCAAAATTGCGATAAAAAGTTATTTTTGTGAAGTGTATCTCTCTAATTTGAAAAAAGATAATCATTTCACAAAAATAACTTTTTCGTCACAATTTTGGCGCGAAATTCAATTTTTTAAGGTGGTAAAAGTGGTTTTTAATTATTTTAACTATCTTCCACACTGTTTAAAATTCTGAAAAAAATGTATGTTATAGAATTTGGTAAAACACATTTACAGAAAAAAAACTGAGACAGTCCTCGAATACCTTCACTGCAAAAATGAGTTTTGAAAACTTTGACTTAATTTTTCTATTGGAATTTGGCGCCAAAGAAACTGAAAAAAATACTGCGAGAAGTATGTTTTTTTTTTGTTTTGGGTAGACGTGGATTCAGCTTGATTCGTTAGATAGAAAACGAGAAAAAAAATAAAACGTAAAATTCACGTTTTCAGTCATATCTCGACAACGAATTGCTTCAGGAGGCTGAAATTTCGAGCAATCAATGGCATTTTTAATTATCTTTCATCCAGTCATCGCGATTATTGATTTCCTTTGGGGGCACTTTTGACCATCTTATTCGGCTATACCTTTACAAATTCTAGGGAAACGCATGGTGACATCTCCGTAGACCCTTTATCATTTGATATACAGACTGTAAAGGGATACAAATAATATGTAATTGTATTCACATACGTATAACTCTTTCGCAAACATGCAGTTATTGTATGGTCAAACCGAACGTAACCAGCAATCTTAATATCGTATCGTTTGGTAACCCCTGCAGTTTTGATCGGCTGGCTGGCCAGATAAAAGCGAATGACGATGATGTACATTTTAATAATACCTCCGAACCAGGTATAACAACGCGCCATCGCACATTTTCAGCATTTGCTGAAGGTAGGATTTATAACTAAAAATGCATGGCCCCTACGCCGATGCAAATAAAAAATATTCAGCACGGATAATTATTACTGCCCGTTTTATATTTTCTGAAAAAAAGTGTGTAATTAGAGTTCTGCATGTATAACGCGATGTAATTAAGGAATATTTAACCACCACAAGCGGATCGGATTGTAATTGATTTTGAATTGATCAATTTGTTTGTGTAAAAAAAAAACAGCGTATAGATTTTGCTCCGAATATGATGCACGGTGAAACTCGTCTGCTATAAGAGGAAGAGGATTTAGATCAATTTTCTAACAAAATATGAAAAGCTTGGGCAGAAAGACCCACGGTCGATAGTCCTCTATCAAGTATTGTTCCGAAATCTACTCAAACCTGAAATCCAGTTTACATTATGAAACTAAATAAATAATGACGTTCGTTTACATTATTGGCATTGATTAATAGTAACCTATGTGTATTGTAGGCTTCACTTTAAAAAGTAAATTTAAGGGGGTGAATACTTATTTTTAGTGCGTTATATTTAAACGGCAAATAGTTTTTTATCCACATTAAAAAGTGTACACCCCATAAATCAACTCGCGCCATCTCCCATAATTCTAAGGTACGTCCCCGGCAAAGTTTCCCAGCAAAGAATAGAATAAAACTCGCAAGGCACTCAGTCGGTTTTAAATGCCCTTTGTTTTTTGCCAGTGGAGTGTCCTTACGCTGAAATCTTCAAGAAGCACTATCGATTATTTAAATACGAAAGTTATTCAACGCTGCTCGCCTCGGTGATATT
Source organism: Ocypus olens (assembly GCA_910593695.2). Taxonomy (NCBI): domain Eukaryota; kingdom Metazoa; phylum Arthropoda; class Insecta; order Coleoptera; family Staphylinidae; genus Ocypus; species Ocypus olens. The sequence goes on along the minus strand of OU343057.1, from coordinate 1,560,120 downwards.
TGTCTGGAAAACTTACTGTTGGTAGAGGATAAATATGGAAATTCACCCATTTAACTATTTTACATCAAAGGTGACATGAAAACTGGAATGTTTCCATATCTGACAGAACACGATGCTACAATAAGCAATATACGAAAAGCGAGGAATATCATGAATAGTCGTATTAATTAATTATTCAATCATGAAATTTTTCACGCGTTATTGTTACTGTTTAGATAACCGTCCAAAGTTGGAGACTAAATAAGTGATAGTTTATAGTCATTACTTAGAGCGTTTCGGTGCTCTTCCAAGATGTTGCGAACTACGGACACCAAACTGACAAAATATAAAGGGCATTTGAAACAGACCGAGTTTTATTATATACTTTACAAGGAAACTTTGCGGGGACTTTGTTTAGAATTATGGTATATGGCATGGCGTAAGTTGATTTATGTAATATGCATACTTTGCCACAGAAAGAAAAACTATTTGTGTTTAAATGTGGCAGAAAACATCAGCATTTAAATATGTCTAGATAAACACGCATTAGGGAATTGTTTTTTATTGTCCTCCTCGTTTGTTATGATACACATAAAAAATATGTGAAATACGAACAAGGGGTTGAATGCGCCGGTAGCACTGCGGGGCTTAAAACGTTTGATCTATTATTAGCCCTATCCTAATATCTCCAACATATTCTTTATCTAACAGCTTAGTTAAATAATGTTATATTTTCATATTATTTTTAAAATCTATTTAGTAAAAAAAATTGCTTTCAAATTAGCCTTAAAATTTCAAGATCCATACAAAATGAAGCTATTTTTGACATCCTATTAAAACAATAAACATATCAGTGCTGAAAACAAAACTTGAATTAATATAATCAGCGATTTGAAAAATTATAAAAAAATTAATCTCTGCTAAAATTAGTCTCAAAATTTCAAGATCAATCCAAAATAAACCTATTTTTCACATTTCACTAAAACGATAAACATATCAGAGCTGAAAATAAAGTAGCAATACTCAAAACTTGAATGAATATTAAAAAAATGCATTTAACTATTCGAAAAATTGTAAAAACTTAATCTCTACGAAAATTTGCTTTAAAATTTCAAGATCAATTAAAAATTAACCTATTTAATAATAATAAAATAATAAACATATCCGAGCTGAAAACAAAATAGCAACACTCACAACTTGAATTAATGTAAAGAAAATTGCAATCAACGATTTGAAAAGTTGTAAAAAATTAATCTCTGCTTAAATTAGTCTCAAAATTGAAGATTAATTCAAAATTAACCTATTTTTGACATCCCGCTAAAATAATAAACATATCCGAGCTGAAAAAGCAACACACAAAACTTGAATTAATGTAAAGAAAATTGCAATCAACGATTTGAAAAGTTGTAAAAAATTATTCTCTGCTTAAATTAGTCTCAAAATTTCAAGATCAATACAAAATGAACCTATTTTTGACATCCCACTAAAACAATATTCATATCAGGCCTGAAAACAAAATAGCGACACTGAAAACTTGAATTAGTCTAAAGAAAATTGCATTGAACGATTTAAAAAATTGTAAAAAAAATAATTTCAGCTAAAATTAATTCAAAAATTTCAAAATCAATCTAAAATGAAACATATCAGAGCTGAAAACGGAATAACAACACTTAAAACTTTAATTGATATAAAAAAATTGCATTCAACGATTTGAAAAATTGTAAAAAATTAATCTCTGCTAAAATTAGCTTCAAAATTTCAAGACTAATTCAAAACGAACGTAGTTTTGACATCCCACTAAAATAGTTAACATATCAGAGATGGAAACAAAATAGCAACACTCAAAACTTAAATTAATCTAAAAAAATGGCATTCAACGATTTGAAAAATTGTAAAAAATAATCTCTGCCAAAATTGGCCTCAAAATATCAAGATCAATCCAAAATGAACACTTAAACAATAAATATATCAAAGCTGAAAATAAAGTATCAACACTTAAAACTTGAATGAATATAAAGAAAATTGCATTCAATGATTTGAAAAATTGTAAAAAAAATAATTTCAGCTAAAATTAATTCCAAAATTTCAAGATCAATCCAAAATAAACTTATTTTTGACAACCCACTCAAACAATAGACATATCAGAGCTGGAAACAGAATAGCAACACATAAAACTTTAATTGATATAAAAAAAATGCATTCAACAATTTGAAAAATTGTAAAAAATTAATCTCTGCTAAAATTACCTTCAAAATTTCAAGATCAATCCAAAATGAACTTATTTTTGACATCCCCCTAAAACAATAAACTTATCCGAGCTGAAAACAAAATAGCAACACTCAAAACTTAAATGAATGTAAAGAAGATTACAGATTACAATCAACGATTTGAAAAATTGTAAAAAATAATCTCTGCCAAAATTAGCTTCAAAATTTCAAGATAAATCCAAAATTAACCTATTTTAGACATTCCAGTAAATCAATTGTGGATACAAAATAGTAACAACTGGTGAAAAGAAAATTGAATTCAACGATTTGAAAAAAAAAATCTACCAAAATTAGTTTTTAAACGATATTAACAATTCTTTTCTGAAATTTAAATTTTTTTAGGGGGTGGAAGGGGGTGGAATCGTTTTAGCAACAAAACAATTCACATGACGTTGAATAGAAAATTTGAAACTGTTCAGACTGCAAAAGTTCATCGATTTTGGTGCAAAATTACTCAAGTTATGGCCAAAAAAATGTCATTTTTTTTTCAAAAATTCATAACTTTGCTCCAAATCATCGAAACAACTCAAATTTTTAAGGCATTTGAAGGAAATTGATTACATTTTTCTGCAATTGTGGTGAAATTTCCCGCCGATTTTTTTTGCGCATGGTACAGCTTGTCAAAGTTGGCCAATTTTTAACATAAAAAACATTTTTTTCCATCGTGTTGTTACGGGGGGTGGGTTTGACTTGGGGTCAAAATCAACTACACATTCTTAAAGATAAAACTTGAATCTTTCCCAAACTGAAAGATTAATCGATTTTCGACCAAGTTGAACCAATTTGCGACGGTTTGAAAAATCGAGTTTTTTCGCGATTTTTCGAGTTTATTGTACATTGGTTATAAAAATTATTTCAAATCATTGTTCAGATAATACTATTTTCAAGAATACCGAATTAACCTACATTATTTCAAATGCGATAATTAAATTTCAAAATCAATTAAAAATGTGTTCCCCACACATAAATATTAACTTGCCAAATTTAAGAAGGTTTTAATTACATGTTATTAGATTGAAATTATAAGCTAATGATGATTTATTAAGTATAATTACACACGAATTCCATTTAATAACTATTTTTAAAGGTGAGTATGAACTAGAAAGAAAAAAACGAGGGCAAATTACTTATGTAAACCACAAGGTCTCTGGACCAGAGGTCGGATAAACAAATGCGGGGTTTTCCCAAATCAGGAGATAACGTTTTTATCCTAGGTTCGCCCATTTGTCAAAGGGAAAGGCAAAAAGTAACTTTACGTTTAATTCCGAGCTTTTCGCACGTGTGCAAAACCCTCGGATAAGTGGCCCGTGTGTTTTATAACTTTTAATAAATTAACTAAAACTGATAGATTACTGTTTTGTGGACATTTCACCGCGCGGGCGTTATTAAATTATTAACGATGTCTTTTTTTTTAATGTGAATTATGTTGCATTTTATGTCGTTTATTAAACCTAGGAAAAAATTTATTTACACAATGTAAACAAAACAAGTCGATTTATAATATTATATTTCCATATGTATTAAGTTTTAACTTTCCCTGTAATTGGATTTTTTATGTCTGTTGGGAAAATGAATAACTAAATAAATAAATAAAATATTTTATAAGTAATTGTGATCAGGGGCAATAATTTGGGTAAGATTAATAACAATGTAAGGTTTTTTTTATGGAGTTATTAAAGCTCCTGGAGCGTACCTCTAAATTCATTTAAAATATTATTCATAAACGGATAAAGATTTAAATGTGAAATTTTGAATTCACCTCTGTAAATATATTCTAAAGCGTGGCACGGATTTATTTTTTTTATAATAATGTTTATAAACAATTTGAATACTAATATTTCTGTAATTTAGAAAAAACATCCGTCGTGCTCTGGGGTAATTTATTTAAAATTTATCTTCCTCAAATTGAACAAAATAATCGTTTTTTTATCGTCGATTTCGATCCGACGCCCAATTTTGCGTATAAAAAATGTTATTTTGCATTTTTCCGATTAGAAGTGATCGAAATTTTTAAGCAAAGTGTGGGAAGCACATTGATTTACGTTTTTAAGTATATAAGCTATAAAAGCTATTACCACGATTTTTTTTAAAGGTGGTATCGAAACCTATCAGTATGGCTGAGATTTTTTTCATATATGGTCGCGAATTTTTTTAAAATAAAAAGTTTTTTTTTCATGGTGATGGTTGCGACCGTTACTACGTGGTAATTCATTAAAGAAACACTGAATAAAACACTTACTAAGTGTTTTTTTTGTGGTAAAAAACTTAGTAAGTGTTTTATTCAGTGTTTCTAGTTTTTTTTTTCATGTCATAATTCTAAATACCATTAATATTTTTTTAATTCCTCAGCCATATGCTTATATTGGAGGTAGCTAAAATTCAGTACTATTGTTTTCTAGAAAAATGTACCTAAAAATCACTTTTTTTTAATGGAAAACGGCTGAGGAGCGACACCAGCACGAATTTTAATTGCAATCTAATTCAATACCAGTATTAGCTCTATTCTAGATCGCTTATAGTTCTATATTTTATTCGTCGGCAGGTCTAATTATATTCTTGGCTCTTTTACGTGGGAGCACTAATTAGAGAGTGGAGCCTCGAGAACGGCCATGTTGGTGCGAAGAATTCGAAATGATAATATTTCGACAATCAAAACAATAAATTGGGCGCCGACATGAAAATGCCATCAGCGGCGATAGGATTCAATATTACTTATGAAAGATGCTAATAGTCTCGGCCCAAATCCTCAACTAATGACACCCGTCTGCCTCTTATCTTACAGAAGTAGTAGCACTCGGCTCTTGTTGTTTGAGGACTCTCAGGTATTTATACGAGGGCGCGATTAAAAGTAACGCAAACACGTCGATGAAATGAAATAATAAAGTGCTTATATTATGATAATTCAGAGAGAACTAGAAAAAAATTGTTCAAGCACTGGCGATTTTGTTTTAATATAAAAATTCGATTAGTCTTAGTAGTAAGACATATTTTTTCCTTTTTTTTTCCAAATTTTGAACGCAAACACCGTACACATCTGCGCGGCTTCCGGCGCAAGTGTGTACCAAGCATTATGCTACATTTGCAGTCTTTCATTATGTTCAATAAAAGTCCATTAGTAAATGTATTCAACTATTCTAATGTAATAGAATATGTGTTAGATACATATATAAAGTTTGTAGTTTATATTATTGATATTCTATTTGGGATACGAGTAACTTTACAGTTAGTTTGTTTCTACATTAAAAACTGGCTGGTTCTTAATAGTTTATTAATAACCAGATTATTTTTTTAATAAAAGAACTTGTACAAAGGGAATTGAGACAATAATCTTAATTAGAAACGAACGTAATTAATGATTATTTTTGCGAACAAAAGAAAAATGTATAATTCCGATTCGAATACGATTTCCTTCAAGTTAGAGGTGGCATAAATAGGTAGGTAATTATAGTAAAATTTCCATTGTGTGGAAAATGCACCCACTCACAGAATTCCACAGTAGTGATCATTGATTTGTTCATTTATTAAGTTCTCGGTGTTATAAATTATGAAAAGCCTTCACCCCTTTATACGTGCACACACAATACAATCCAAACAAAAGTCCGCTGACGTATAATTTTGATTACTTAGAATAATAATAAATTAGCAACAAAGGGGTCTACATGTTATAATTAATCTGCGAATGACACGAACACGCGAACAATGTGCAACCCCTAATTCGGCTAGCTTAGCGAAAATGATCGAATGCAAAGCAGAGATAAAATGCAATTCAATCTGAATAGCAACTTTTATACCGTTTAATTCGGGGCTATTCATCAATCAATTCAAATCTTTCCAGAAGTGGACGTAAATACTTTCTAAGTGGAACGCTCCAACTTTTCAAAACGGCTTTATATACGTATACATTGATTTTATTTTATCCCTCCACCTAGCACAAAATACACACACCCTCTGATAGAACCCATTTAATGTCCCCCCTTTTGCACTCATAATTTATTACCAGTTTATAAAAGATAATTGATTTTTAGCATATCTTATAAAATTTGTATGTATTCTTCTAATTGAATACTTTGACCGTCGACACGATAATATCTATCTGTCTAGACCATAAGGACTTATTATGAAGATGCATCGTTCCCAGCCAAACAAAGCCCTTTCGAATGTATTTCCACGGAATACTACTAGCGAAATATTACGCGGTTCTATTATTTCCGAAATAAAGGAAAAACCACTATAAATAATGTACTATTTTACTACTTCATTTCATATTTCCTTCACGTGAAAAGGGAGATGCATTCCCCTCCTTCATCGGCAAATAAATAATTACAGAGGAAATACTACAATGGATGTACAGCAATTTTACAGGAATGAAAAAAAAAAACCTCGCATTCACCGTTTGGTATCAAGTATTAGTGAAGTAGCTTTCTCTATAAATAATATTTACTTCTCTATATCACATTAACAAGCAATTCGTTTCATAGAAAATTGCTATTAATTATTTTTTCAGGGTTTTTTTTCATATCACTCACTATGGTCTATTCATTCTACAGGTAGAGTTGTAAAAATGCCCAAAATCGTCAATACTGACAGATTCGAAAAATTGCGGGAAATCCGCACGTCCAAATCAAAACGATTTATATTTTTTTTTTCGTTGTAGATTTGACAATTCAAAGTTTAGAATTAAAAAAAAAATCGTAATTCGCAAGAAAATTGTTGGATTTTTAAAAACCAACAATATTTTGAAAGAAAGATGTTTGACAAGCTAAATACAAATTTTGTAAAATTCACAACTCGCAAAAAGATTGTTGGATTTTTAAAATCTAAAATTATTTTGAAATAATGTTTCCTTAACTAAATAAAAGTTTTGTAAAATTTGAACTCCGTGATTTGTATTTTTTTTTTTTCGTTGTAGATACGACAATTCAAAATTTAGAATTTGAAAAAAATTCGCAATTCGCAAGAAAATTGTTAGATTTTCTAAAACCAAAATTATTTTGAAATAATGATGTTCCCTAAATTAAATACAATTTTTGTAAAATTTTATCTGCACGATTTATATATTTTTTTTCGTTGTAGATTTGACAATTATTCAAAGTTTAGAATTTAAGGAAAAATCGTAACTCGCAAGAAAATTGTTGGATTTTTAAAAACCAACAATATTTTGAAAGAATGATGTTTCCTAAACTAAATAAAAATTTTGAAAAAATTTACCTGCACGATTTATATTTATTTCAATTTTTTTCGTTGTACATTCGACAATTCAAAATTTATAATTTGAAAAAAATTCTCAATTCACAAGAAAATTGTTAGATTTTCTAAAACCAAAATTATTTTGAAATAATGATGTTCCCTAAATTAAATACAATTTTTGTAAAATTTTATCTGCACGATTTATATATTTTTTTTCGTTGTAGATTTGACAATTATTCAAAGTTTAGAATTTAAGGAAAAATCGTAACTCGCAAGAAAATTGTTGGATTTTTAAAAACCAACAATATTTTGAAAGAATGATGTTTCCTAAACTAAATAAAAATTTTGAAAAAATTTACCTGCACGATTTATATTTATTTCAATTTTTTTCGTTGTACATTCGACAATTCAAAATTTATAATTTGAAAAAAATTCTCAATTCACAAGAAAATTGTTAGATTTTCTAAAACCAAAATTATTTTGAAATAATGATGTTCCCTAAATTAAATACAATTTTTGTAAAATTTTATCTGCACGATTTAGATTTTTTTTCGTTGTAGATTTGACAATTATACAAAGTTTAAAATTTAAGAAAAAATCGTAACTCGCAAGAAAATTGTTGGATTTTTAAAAACCAATAATATTTTGAAAGAATGGTGTTTCCTAAACTAAATAAAAATTTTGTAAAATTTTACCTGCACGATTTATATTTATTTCAATTTTTTTCGTTGTACATTCGACAATTCAAAATTTAGAATTTGAAAAAAAATCGCAATTCGCAAGAAAATTGTTGGATTTTTTAAAACCAAAATTATTTTGAAAAATTGATGTTCCCTAAACTAAATACAATTTTTGTAAAATTTTATCTGCACGATTTATATTTTTTTTTTCGTTGTAAATTTGAAAATTCAAAGTTTGGAATTTTAAAAAAATCGTAACTCGCAAGAAAATTGTTGGATTTTTAAAAACCAATAATATTTTCAAAGAATGATGTTTCCTAAACTAAATAAAAATTTTGTAAAATTTTACCCGCAGGATTTATATTTATTTCAATTTTTTCGTTGTAGATTCGAGATTCGACAATTCCAAAAAATTCGCAACTCGCAAAAAAATTGTTGGATTTTTAAAATCTAAAATTATTTTGAATGAATGATGTTTCCTCAAATTGTTGGATTTTTAAAAACCAACAATATTTTCAAAGAAAGATGTTTGACAAGCTAAATACAAATTTTGTAAAATTCACAACTCACAAAAAAATTGTTGGATTTTTAAAATCTAAAATTATTTTGAAAGAATGATGTTTCCTAAACTAAATAAAAATTTTGGAAAATTTTACCTGCACGATTTATATTTATTTCACTTTTTTTCGTTGTACATTCCACAATTCAAAATTTAGAATTTGAAAAAAATTCACAATTCGCAAGAAAATTGTTGGATTTTTTCTAAACCAACAATATTTTGAAAGAATGATGAATAAAAATTTTGTAAAATTTTATCTGCACGATTTATATTTATTTAAATTTTTTTTGCCCTTGTAGATTCGGCTATTCAAAATTTAGAATTAAAAAAAATTCGCAATTCGCAAGAAAATTGTTGGATATTTAAAAATCAACAATATTTTGAAAGAATGATGTTTCCTAAAGTAAATAAAAATTTTGTAAAATTTTACCTCCATGATTTATATTTATTTAAATTTTTTTCGTTGTAGATTCGACAATTCAAATTTTAGAATTTGAAAAAAATTCGCAATTCGCAAGAAAATTGTTGGATTTTCTAAAACCAAAATTATTTTGAAATAATGATGTTTCCTAAACTAATTTTTGTTAAATTTTATCTGCACGATTTATATTTTTTTTTCGTTGTAGATTTGACAATTCAGTTTAGAATTAAAAAAAAATCGTAACTCGCAAGAAAATTGTTGGATTTTTAAAAACCAATGATGTTCTCTAAACTAAATACAATTTTTACAAAATTTTGTAATATTTTACCTGCACGATTTATATTTATTTCAATTTTTTTCGTTGTAGATTCGAGATTCGATAATTCAAAAAAAAAAATCACAACTCGCAAAAAAATGGTTGGATTTTTAAAATCTAAAACTATTTTGAAATAATGATGTTTCCTAAACTAAACAATTTTTTTGTAAAATTTTACCTCCGCGATTTATATTTATTCCCCATAACAATACTTTCTAGTTTTTTTTTGTCATCAGACATTATCCCAGACATACAAGAATTGACTCTTGTCGACTTACAAAAAAATCATTTCGCCCATCTTTATTCCCAAACTTTTAACCCTCTTTTTCAAAACATCAAAAATGAATAATTTTTTTTTCATATTTTTCTAGTCATTTTTAGCTGAAAATAATTTTAAGGCCTATCCGAGTTAATTTCAGCGGCGTACAACAATCGACGATTATTTATCAGTAGAATGATAAGAAATGATATTTTCATTATTTCATGTCAGTAATTATATTATAATTATACACGTATTTAATTACAATACAGTTTCCCGTGAGCGAACGCTTTGTTATTGCTTATAATAAATTGGAGTACGGTTTTCGCTCCGTGATAAATTTGTAACAGGCACTGGTGATTTTGTTTATGACAGAAAAACTGATTAATCTTTAAAGCTCTGGATGCAAATAATAATTAATGTATTTATCCGGCGAAGAATTCGAGGATCTTATTTGGTTTATTTGCATTGAAAATGGTGGCAAACAAAAGGCCCCAAATCAAAAGAGAATGGCAAGGGCCTTTCTGTCATTGAAATGAATATGCAACAGCAAATTTTAATGATGGTCGCAAACGCTGATGAGGGTTCACCCATTTCAAAACCGGTTCATAGATGTTTAATGCCCGGTGACCTTTCCCTCCTGTGTTCTAATTTGATTCCTACAATAATGCCCATTGTATTGACTATAAAACACAATAAAATCCCAAAATTATTTATGCTTCGATTATTTAATTATACCCTCGAAGGGTATAAATGGAGATGAAACGATTTAAATTCACAGCACCCTAATCAATACAAACACAAAATTAAGTGTATCTGTTTCATTGTTGATGAAATACTGCTGCAATAAACTTTAATTGATTATTGTTTATAAATCCGAACTAGGGAGGATGAAAAAGCCAACAATATTTAAATATTAGAATGGCCGATAACGAGGCTCAATTATAAATACAAAATTAATTGCAACGATAATTTATGCGCAAATTAATGGCTGCTATTTGTTTTGCTCCAAATGTAAATACAGGGTACGAGCGATGCGATCTTTCCGCGAAACAAAAATAATTAATTTTCATAATTTCCACCTTTAATCATCAAACACGACTGGATCTTGATTTCGCAATTTTACGAAGATTTCGATAATTAAATCGCCATAATTCCGGGTTAAATGTAAAAATTAGTGAATTATTTACGGTCGGGCTTAATTTAATTTCATATACTTCGCCGGCTTCGATGGGGCATCGATTGTATCTCTTTTGGAATTATAAAAAGTGAGCCTTTATAATTACAGACCCACAAAAGTGAACAGTTACTGTGTGTAAGTTATTTGAAGGGTTAATGATTGGGCGCCTCCATAACTCTTTGCAAGGGTATAATTTTGTAAGTGACCAGCATCTCGCAAGGGGTTGTTCAGTGCTCAGGACGGTGCCTTGTTATTTTTCATAAAGTGATTATATCCATTTCGGATATTTAAATGTATGCAGAATTTTAGACGCGGCTACAAAAATTGCTTTATTAACAAATTTGTTGCTGTAGATGTAGTACTGATTAAATTTGTTACTATTGGCCGCTTGTACACAACCTCTGAGATTAAAAAAAATCGATTTCTTAAGAGTAGAATACAAAAGTTTTTACAACGGCATCACAGTGCCAGTAATTTCTTCAGGAAATCATTTCAAATGCATTTTTAAGCAAAAGTAAGAAGTGAGTTTTGTCAAAAATTTAAAATCGCCAATTTTAATTCAAACTGACTAATTTACACACAAGGAACACAGATTTGAAAACAGCGTTCGATTTGGATTCTTCGTTTAGCCGCTACGGCCGTTCAAACCACTATGATTTGAAACAATTTTTGTATCAGATTTTCGACCAAAAAATTGTACTTTTTCTAAAAATACACTCGGCGTCAAAAAAAAAGCGACACTCGAAAAATCGCGAAAAAACTCGATTTTTCAAACCGTCGTAACTTGGTTCAATTTGGTCGAAAATCGACGAATTTTTCAGTTTGGGAAAGATTTAAGTTTTATCTTTAAGAATGTGTAGTTGATTTTGACCCCAAGTCCAACCCACCCCCGTAACAATGCGATTGAAAAAAAAATGTTTTTATGTAAAAAAATTGTCCAACTTTGACAAGCTGTACCGTGCGCAAAAAAAATCGGCGGGAAATTTCACCGCAATAGCAGAAAAATTTAATCAATTTCCTTCAAATGCCTTAAAAATTCGAGTAGTTTCGATGATTTGGAGCAAAGTTATGAATTTTTGAAAAAAAAATTACCGAAATGGAATTTTTACAAGTTGTAAAAATTTTAACATTTTTTGTCAATCCAAAACACGTTTTGTAGGGGTTTTCAGGGGGTCGTGAAAGATCGCAAAATTCCATCGAGTTTCGTGCGAAATTCGCCTAGTTGTGGCCAAAAAGGCGCAAAATGTATTTTTTTTTCAAAACTGCATAACTTCGCGCCCAATCATCGCATCGACTTGAATTTTGGAGGAAATTGGAGGAAAATGATTAAACTTTATTTCTATGCTGACCGATTGAGTCGACGATTTTTTTTTGCACACGGTACAAGAAACCAAATTTGCACATTTAAACTTCAAAAACATTTTCTTTCCTTTAGGGGGTGGCAGGAGATGGAATCGTTAGCAACAAAACAATTCATATGATGTTGAAGAGAAACTTTGAAACTGTTCAGACAGCAAAAGTTCATCGATTTTGGTGCAAAATTACTCAAGTTATGGCCAAAAAAGTGAAAAATGTCATTTTTTTTTTCAAAAATTCATAACTTTGCTCCAAATCATCGAAACGACTCGAATTTTTAAGGCATTTGAAGGAAATTGATTAAATTTTTCTGCCATACAGGCTTGTAAAAGTTGGACAATTTTTTACATAAAAAACATTTTTTTTTTCATCGCGTTGTTACGGGGGGTGAGTTGGACTTGGGGTCAAAATCAACTACACATTCTTAAAGATAAAACTTGAATCTTTCCCAAACTGAAAGATTCATCGATTTTCGACCAAATTGAGCCAAGTTACGACGGTTTGAAAAATCGAGTTTTTTCGCGATTTTTCGAGTGGCGCTTTTTTTTGAGTGTAGTTGTCAAATGAATATTTTTTAAAACTGCTACTTTGTAACTTCAATCAATATAAAACATAAAACTTCGTCGTGCTTTGCTCTAGCCTAAACTAAATCATTTCGGGTATATTATGTACGCAAAAAAAGTCGACTGCGGAAGTGTGCTAATACGCAACAATTACAAGCAACAACAAAAAGATCTGTACCTTAACACATTTTGTGTTATTTAAATAAAGCTATTCATTTGCCCTAAAAAATCCTAAACTTAGGAATGATTTTAGCGCCCCAGGTAGCAGGTCCAAGGAACATAAAATATTTGTTCATGTTGATCAATTTCCATAATTAATATCGTTTCCGGTTTTGATAAATTTGAATAAACCCGTTGTGAGTACAACGAAAACAAAAGCAATAAATCCATGGGGTGGTTGGTAGTGGGTGGCTGCTATGCGTATAAGATAGAGCACAACTCATCACTACCAAATAAAGGAGTAAAAGAAAGTTCCCAAAGAAGTGGCGGTGCTGATGGCGTTTAATATATCGCGAAAATTTTCAAGAGAACGCTAAACCCCGTGAAATATTGACTAAATATTTCAAATATTTGAATGCGAAAATAAACAAAAATTTATTGTTGTGATAAAAATAAATACGTAGCATTGAAATGTGTACTGATAGCGCAAGTTTTATTTTGCCTCCCGCATTTACTAAAGCGCAGTAATCATTTACACGCAAATATTCTGTAAAGGTGTAACGATTTTATATACGTGAATATACTACTTTTCACATTAATGCTACTGTTGTGCGAGGATTCTTGCATCTGACAGCCCTTTTCTATCAGTAATAAATGATTTTCAATCTGTCGCCCACATCACTTTTTTTAACTAATTCAATATTTCATAAAGTATATTTGAAGAGTGGAGGCGTTCTTGTTTTGTTTACCCGTACAATTTAATTTAACTTGATTCAAGAACCGAACGTTAATTATTAATTTGTTATGTATTTTGTAAATTTGCTGATTATAAATAGAATGACTGAAATAACGAAAACAAGTCAAGGGCTGGATAAATGTATCTGACGCAACCTTGCTCTACATGATCGTCTAGGTTTTGAATACTTTATTAATCTAATGCTTCGTACACACTTGCGCCGAAAGCCGCGCATACGTGTACGGCGTTTGCTGTCGATCCGTCACTTGGAAATGCGCGCTGTGACGTCACACTGGTTTGGACGGTGGCTGAGCTGCACCCGTATAAATAGAAGTTACCCTGTGCACTCCCTATTTATAAAACACAGCAGAAGGGTCGATAGGCGACGATCTGCAGATGACCCTCAGCAAGCAGGAGGGAACCATCACAACTAAGAGACTTCCTATTTGTGCATCTCGAACTCTCCATGGACCAACATGCATCTGAGTGCAGTGTAAGCAGGTGTTCGCACGAACCCAAATAATGTATTATGTTATTGTGTAATATCTTCAGTTTTAATCTAGCTTATGTACTGTATAGTCGCATTTATCATTTTATAATGTTCAAGTTAAATAAATAATTTCGTGAACTTCAAAACAAATGGGTTTGAGGATGTGCGTGCGAAGAGTTTTTGTGCCGCAATCGCGGTGCGGTTCGTGTGTACGATGCATAATGTGCTGTTTATATACAAGTAAAAATATTTTTAGTCAGTTTGATAGAGAATACCTTTCCACCCCATCAATGGATAAATACAAATAATATCTTCAGTAATTTAAGATGAACGAAACGGCCACGTTTTTTAATGGGCCCTTTCTATAAATATCTACTGGCATTGTTGATTCTGCGAGAGGATAATAAACTGCCGAATAAAATGTAATCCCTCTGGAAATAACTTAAGATTTCAATAAAATATGACCGACCAAAAACGTTGCAACAAACTTGCAAACTGCCACAAGGTACAATCAGTGGGTAGCAGGATTAACATTCTTTTATTGCGGTTAATGCTGTTGTTTTCATTAATGGCGAATTTCCGATACGCCAGTCGAACTGCTCCGTCGAGGTAACAACGACCTTGCAGATGAATTCCATTTGGACCTCCCGCGGCCGTTGCCCCAGGCCAATTTTGCCCAAGTTCTCTTGTTCACACGGTTTGTTCCAAGTGACTTTTGCATGTTTTATAAATAATAATAATAAATATGAATTCTGTGCAAACAAATTATTTTAACGAAGACAGCTCGACGTAATTAACATCAATAAGTATTGCATCTTGGATTTATTTTCCGAATATTAATTTATAATACCTTTTCAAAAACATTAGATGCAAACAGTAATAACATAGACGCATCCAACGAATTAGGATGTAATTAACGTGGCTGAGTTCTTGTTCAACATATCGCATACCAGATTCGATCAGATTTTTATTAATTTTACGCATAAACATATGCCTGCGCCCATCAGATTCCACGTCAATTACTCATTAAATATGAATATGTAAAACATGTAATCTTGTGTTGTTCGGCAAAGTATCAATTTAAGAGACTAGCAAAATACGCTGACAGCAACTGTACGACATGCTTAATTAATATGAAACTACAACTTAATATACAACTTGTAATAGATTAAACTAGTCGCATTAACTACAATATAAATTGTATGGTATTAGGTTTGAATATTTCAGTCGTGAATCAATTCCTCTTTCATTTTTGTATCTGATGATGGTAATATTACAATTGCATTCCGATCATTACGCTAAGATCGAGTGTATAGTTATTACAGCTAAATATTTATTTCAAGGATTAGTTATTGTTTGAAAAATACTCATGAAAAAATGAATTTTTTTATTGAATTTTTCAGTCACGACATTTTTGCATTATATACAAAATTTTATCCTTAATACTATTTATTTAACTATTTGGACTGGGATTGTTGAAATTTCGAATTTGAAAAATCACAAAAACAATACTTGCTCGTACTTACGGAAAAAGTTTATAAAGAAACAAAAATTGGATGTTAAATATTGTTTCCCCATCAGAACACCTATAGACCGGTTTCGATCTTTCAGGTCTCATCAGTGTAGTTAGTTGCTGATGGGCAAACGGAAATTACTATTCCACCGTTAAAGGTAGAAAAACCAAAGTGGTGGAATCTAGTGCCCGAATGTTGTACTAAAACATTGGATGATTGAATTTTGAACCTAAAATATAATTTCTATTAAATTCTCACATTTTGTCCGCACTCTTAAATTTATGTAGTCCTAATCACACTTAAACTAATAAGTTAGATCAGTATTACTTTTGTATTCACATTTTCAAGTTACTGTAACTTTTATAATAAATGGTATATCCGTAAATAAACTGATTATTATTAATAAATTTAAAGGTACATTTGATTTTTTGTCTAAACAAGCAGAAATTGAACCAGAAAATAATACATTTTAATTTGCAATTAGAGCTGTTCTCCTGCAATTTTCAGGTAATATTCTGAAGGAATTTGTACATATATTTACTGAATCCTAAAGCAGAATCTATTTTGAGTAATTTTTAAAATTTTCTTTTTTTTCTAATTTTTTCTCAACATTACAATTGAACTACTTAGAAGTAAAATGGTTCAAGTGCACTTTTTATGGTTTTGACACGACCGACTATTCTTCGAATATTACTTCGAAATTTCCTTTGATGATGAAAATTCCATATTATGGTTTGAAATTAATTTTGCGACAGTTATTTCACGTAAAGACATAAAAATATGCAGAATACTGCACTTAGTTCATTTTTTGAAAAAGTGCACTTAAACTCTTTTACTTCCATGCCCCTCAATTATAATTATTTTCCTGCAATTTTCATGAAATATGTCCCTAATATATAATAGGGATTTATACCGAATTTTAGTGAATTTTCAAACATAATATGTTTTAAGCAATTTTTGAAATTTTCTAGTGTCTAGTAATATTTTTTGTATTTTTTGTATTTTTTTTTCACTTCAAAATTACATTTCTTGCAATTATCAAAAAGTCTAGTGAAGAGAGATAAAAGCAGATTTTTACTGAATTTTGAAGAAAAGTCTATTCTAAGCAATTTTTGAAATTATACCGCGTTTAGCAATTGTTTTTTCTATTTTTTGATATTTTGCAAAATGGGAAACTTCAGAATTGCGATTAGAGCAATTCTCGTGCGAGTATGAGGAAATATATTTGTGGGATGTTTGTAAATGTTTACTATACAGGGTGTTTCAGAGCTCTGGGAACGGTCAATCACGTGCTTATTTTTCAAAATTTTGAAACATGTTTGATACAAAAGTTGTGTATAATAGTGAGCTGCACGCCCTAAAAATATTTAAATTTATACAGGGTGTCTCACAACAAAGTTACAGACCAAACTTTTGTTTTTTTTTTAATGGAACATCCTGTATTTTTTGTCATTTTTGAATTATATGGAGCAAATAAAGGTGAGTTACTTAAATACTCCCTATACTTATTGTTTGCCGTTTTCGAAATATTTGAAAATTTGTTGAAATGCATGGTCTGGGTGAAATTTTATTTTTGCCCCAGTGATTGACGTTGAATGATTAAAACCATTTTAATTATTTGCTTGAAAGTTCGAACTATAGAGCCAACCATGATTTCATACAAAAAATTATACAGGGTGATAGAAAAATGCAATAGAAAAACCCAACTTATAAAGTTGAATAACTTCATTTTTTCAAATGGCACACCCTGTATTTAGTAACGTATTCTCAAGTAGAATCCAATTATCTTTCAGATTATAATAATTATTCCTGATATGATAATCGCCGAATACAAGAAAGACACTTCAAAGTTTTTTACAATCTGAAAGATAATTTAATTCTACTTAAGAATACGTTACTAAATACAGGGTGTGCCGTTTGAAAAAACGAAGTTATTTAATTAATGGTGAATTGAAAAACCGTAGAAATTCAATTGCGATTTTCAAGAAATCTCGTAAAGGGATGTTTGAAAATTTTTACTGCAACTTGAAACAGAATCTGCTCTAAGTAATTTTGAAAATTTTTCAGTATCTGGCAATTGTTTTTGTAGCCCAGAATTGTAATTAAAGTTGTTATCCTGTAATTTTTTGAAAAATCAAGGGTTGTTTTTACTGAAGCCTGAAGCAGAACCTGTTCTAAGTAATTTTGAAAATGTTCCAGTATCTGGTAACTTCTATAACTTTTTATCGGTGTAAATTGGAAAAGTTACAATTCATTAAAGCTGTTCTCCTGCGATTTTTGGAAAAATCTAGTAAAGATAGATATTTGTAGATTTTTACTGAATCTTAAAGAAAAATCTGTTTTAAGCATTTTTTAAAATTTTTAGCTGTCTGGCAATTGTTTTTGTATTTTTTTATCAATTGTGATTTTGAAAATTCCGAGAATTTCAATTGAAGCAATGTTTATTAAATCCAGTAAATGGATGTTTAGAGGTTTTTAGTGGATTTTGAATCAGACTCTGTTATCAAACAATTGTTTTTGTATCTTTTTATCAATTTTGAGTTTTCGTGCATCCTTGAAAACTGTTTGCATCAAAGTTACAGACATGCACGGATGTACTGTATATAATGTATTGTGTTAATGTAACTTGACTCTCCTTCTAGCTGAAAATGGATATATACATTACATTCAGTTTAACGAATTAATTTATAATTAACAATATTACACAGTAATTATATAATTGGAAATTAAGCAGGGCTGGACATTTACAAAAGTTGGAAACATATGCATACATTTATTCATTCTAATGAACTATGTATAATAGTAACAGTTTGATATTTATAATTAAATTTTCTATGTGGTTTCATTTTGCTGCTCATTACCACAATTACACAGCAAAACAAATTGTTAATTAAATTAAACAAAAACGCGTAAATTATTTTGTATATGAACCATGTTGTATACAAATCTGTGTCTGCGCGGAATTAATTTAATGCTTAGGAAATGTTGAAGTTAATGAATTAATTAAATAACTGGTCTAGCTGATTCTAAGTGCTGTCATGTGCACACGGCCTATTTTTTCATCGTATAAAAAAGGGGCAATTAATAGGCCGGAAGCGTAATAATCAGCTGGGACACATGTAATAAGTAGCGTTAAATGTCTTTGTACCGCTAATTGCATGTGAAGTAGTGCATCAATGAAGCGTGGGGGCGAATCACCCCTCGTTCTACCGTATTCAGAGTGTATGGTGAGGCTATGGTGTGGCTTCTCATCCCTAAAAGCCTCCCTTTTACCTCATCCCTTATCAAATATGTGCAGAATATGCAAGTAAAGTGACCAATCGAGCGTGCTTGGCCGCTATCATAATTACTAGAATAATCTACCCTTTTTATACACAGGGTGCACGACCGCTACGGTAACACCGTAGCATCGGCAGCCCTGGGCGTTGTGCTTACAATGCTTGTTAAAACGTTGTTAGCTGAATTACATGCTTTATTGCTTAATCGCCGCTCACTGTCACCGCAATCGTTGTGGTATCGGCTTGCACACGCTGGTTATACCAAACAGTATAAGGACATAACGGACACATATCATTTATACGTTTCCACAAATTCTTTCCATAGATGGCGCATATCGCCATTCTAAGCCTAGCACATCTCACCGCATTCACTCATTATCAGACCGCAAATTTATTCCCCGTGAAATTTATGATTGATAACATAATCGAATTTAATATGTACACAATTACTCAATATCTACTACATCCGTGCCATAATTCAACCAATTGGAAATCCAGAAGCTTTAAAGCAAATAAATCTAATTATTCACGCACATCATTTAATGCCGAAGCTCCAGACCCCCACTCCATCCCTACATAATTGGGATTTAATAGAGTCGCCTTTTACACATGTTAATAATATATGTATCCTATTAACATTACATTTTTTAGGACTGTAGACATGTTTATCCACGACAGGTAGAATTAGACAAAAAAATTTGCGAATAAAGTCTATTAAATCGATTAACCTTATGTTTCAGTCAGACAGTACAAACTAATGGTAATAAAAATAGCACGCCATGGCTTCCTACTTCCCACCCTAGTAATTTCGAAAGGAAAATGAAAACAAGTCAATTTAATAAATGATGGATGTAAGATGGAAATTGTATATACAGAAATTATTATATTGACTTAGCTTACACACGAAACATCCGCTCGGCATGGAAATATTGTCAGATTTACATCCAGGTACATGTGAAATAGAATTGTGAATGTGGAATAATTAGTTTCACATTAATCCATCGCCAATTAACATAATAAACATTTATTATTATTAAAAAGAAAAATATAGCTCTGAGCATGTATCGTTGAGTGCCCAATAAAAAAAGAAACTCATTCATTTTGTCTTTTCTTTCGTTCTATATTAGTACATTAAGGTAATTGCCGCGTTATATACGTCGATTTAGATTAAATATTGATTAAGCATAAAATTATTTGTGTGTATATATATATTATACCGGGGCAATATAAAAGTAATTAGTGTGAAATTCCAAAATTTTATTCGGGCGTTAATCTTTCCCAACTCCCCGAAGGTCCGATTTCTAATCCCATTCCCAGCAGTGGACTTTTCAAATAAAAGTATCTGCCGGCACCGTGAATTTCGTCCCTTCGCCGCAATATTTCATTCCTTCGCCCTCATTACACTTGTAATAATTCAAATAGTTGCGGCTAATGTCCCAAAAAGAACTATAATTAATGGCCAAATTATTTACAAAGCAATTACACGAAGGCGCTTGCCTTGATAGGTATTGCCTCATCATGCTAGAGCGATTCGTTTTATTGCTGCCCTATTTTAAGGGTTATTGCATAAAAATCGATCGCGCTGCTTTTTTGGATAGATTCGCCCGGGTTAGGATATTATTGTAGCCTCGAGAGTTGAGAAAGTAATATAAAAAAACATAACGAATCCTTTATCTACCAAGACAAAAAGCTATTGTTCTAAGGGTCAAGTTGGGTTCGACTGTTATAAGGCTAAGAACAGGGGTAAAATTGAAGCGCAAATATATACCGAGTATCTTGTATCTTTTAAATTAGCGTTCCATATATGTTTAGCTAATAAAATACGCCCTCTATATTTATTCCCAAATATTTTCTAACTCGTGTTTCCACATTTAAATCCGCGATTATTCATTGTAAATTATCATCGCTCGTCAAACGTCGCTAGTGTGGTTAAAAAAAATATTGCAGTTTTTGTAATGGAGAATGTAACAGCTCCTAAATTTTATTCACCTGGATTTCAACACGAGTCACTATTTGTCACACAGATTATAAACAGTTTTACCTTTAATTTCGAAAGAAAGAGAGAGACAATACATTTATTGAGACCATGGTGTACTATTTGTCACACAGATTATAAACAGTTTTACCTTTAATTTCGAGAGAGAGAGACAATACATTTATTGAGACACTTTTACAAATGATCTTAACAGGCAATTTACCAAGGTTCTTTCAGCCTTTTAATTTAGATTTTTTATAATAATCAGTTATGAACTAAACCCTTTATGTACTATTATTGTTTGATATTGTGCTGTAAGACCTCTGGTCAATTGTCTCTTGAGGTCATTTGTAAAAGTGTCACAATAAATGTATTCTCTCTCTCTCTCTCTCAGTTATGAAACATTTCATACTGAATGGCATCGAGTTAAATGATAAAATATACTGAAGGAAAAAAAAAATTAAACACTTTAAATTGGTGAAATTTCGACCATTTTCAAACCGCCATAACTCGGCGTATTTTGTGATTTTTTACTCATAAGTCCCAAGTTTTTCGACGAAATTGTTATTGTTTTCGCGAATGAAATTTTCTTTGCATGTTCTTTGAGGTATGGACGAAAATTCATTGTTTGCGCGAAATCATGAATATCGCATTATGTACAAAACAAAACAAAATTTTTTGTTTTAGGTCAAAAAAGGCTTAAAGGAAAAAAATGTGGGCCTAACTCATCACCATTCGTCCAATAAAAACAAACAAATTTCACTGTCGGAAAAAAATTTAACACTTGGGATTTGTAAAAATTTAGGTAATTTTCAAATGGCCATAACTCAGCTTCTATTCAGCCGATTTCGACGATCTTTTGAGAAATAAAAAGCAAAATGTGTCCTCTTTGAGAGGGTTTATCCCCCACTCAAAGAGAGGGCTCTACGCCCCTCCAAACAAACAAATAAAAAGACCACGAAATGCACTTTTTTTTAAACACCCATAACTTTGTGCCAAATTGCCGTAGGAACTTCGTTTTTGAGTCCTGCACAGGTAATTGAACACATTTCAATGCCCTTTTGGTGGATCGAGTCGACACATTTTACACGTTGCCAAAGTTGGACGTTTTTTTGCCCAAAGACGTGTTTTTTTTTCGGGGGTTCAAGGGTTCGAAAAGGAATCATTCCAATCTGAGTTTACCCCCTTAAAGTAGGGCCAAAAAGAGATTTTTTCCCGAAAGAATCAACAAATTTGGTTGAAAAGTCGCTGAGTTATGTGCGAAAAACCTCAAAATGCACTTTTTTTTCAGACAGCCATAACTTAGTGCCAAATCGTCGTAGGAACTTCGTTCTTCAAGTGCTGCATAGGGAATTGATCAGATTTTAATGCCTTTATGGTGGACCGAGTCGACAAAAAATTTCCAACTCCATAGACATCGTAAAAGTTGAAAATGGTTTCCTGAAAAAACATTTTTTTTCACAGGGGTGCTAGAGAGGGGCGGAAGGAATTACGCTTAAGTTCCTATGCATGACTTTAAAGAAGACACTTCAAAGTTTTTCGCCCTTAAAGATTCATCAAAATCGATTGAAAATACGCCGAGTTATGGCGGTTTGAATATGGTCAAAATTTCACGAATTTCAAGTGTTTAATTTTTTTTTTCGTCCAGTGTATAATGATCAGATATTAAAGAAAATTTATAAGTTAGAAGAATTTTTGAACAACTTCGACCTTATTAGCAACAAAATAGTTTAATTTGATATTTAGAGCGAGAAATTGGAATAAATAATAAAAATTATTTTGCATATTTCTCAAAAATTAGACTAATGAGAAGTATTTTGTTTAGTTCAGTTATCACAAGGGGGTGTTGCCATTAAAAAAAAGAGTTGGGGTGGCTACAGTCCCAGGGGTTGCGTAGTATGGGCATTTTTGATTCCCCCACATACCCTAGAAACGGTTTTAAGAATTTTTTTATTTTTTTAGATCCATACTTGTTTTTAAATAGACACCTTGTATATTTTCAGCAATGTTAAAATCTCGAAAATTAAAAATTTAGACTAGCATTTGGGATTTTTATTATTTTTTGGAAATTTTAAAGAATTTCTGTATTGGATGTTGAGATGTTACTTGTAAAAATGTTTTTATGGTTTTCATTTTTAAGTATTTGTAGTATGTGCAGATTCTTGGAATACAATAAGCTCTAACGATATATTCCAGTAATCATATGTAACAAACACGTTTTCACAGCCTAAGATAGAAATGATTTGCTTGATTTGCAAAGCTGCAATAAAAGTTGTTTCAACGCGAATTCCCAAATATTGATTAGCTTTACGTCTGATTGCAAGTTACCATATTGTGGTATATAAAATAGACGTTAAACATTTATAGCATCAACCCCTTTTACGATTTTTAATCTGCACGTTCAAGCGCCATAAAATTCCAAATACAACTTCGCCGTAGGATGAACTCTATTTAAAATTGTGAAAGATTCCCATGAAGTAGATAATAATGCTCTTTTACCTTTAAACATTTATATAAAATCTGTCTATATATATACAGGGTGTTTCAAATTCGAGGCTCACCATGGGGATCTCGTTATTAGAAGAGATGGAGGGTATGTTTAAATTTGGCACTTTTGCAGAATTAAATATATGTTGTGTTATATTGTCATCACAAAAAATGAAGCATTCAGATGTGAAAAGAAATAAATATGGCGTCCATAAAAAATAAGAAAATTGATGATGGTTCAAAAGAAACGAAACATGTTACAAGGAAAAATCGTATGCCATCTATTAGATAATAAAGAAGTGCTATGAGAACGGCTTTACCGTTTTTAAATATTACCTCAAATAACGAAGATATAAAGAAGAAATGAAAAAAAATCAGTTTTTTGGACTTAAAATTCTGCAAAAATGCCAAATTTAAGCATACCCTCTATCCCTTCTATAAGCGAGATCCACATGGTGAGCCTTAATCGATTAATCGGTTGTTTGATTATTACTAAAAAAATCAATAAATCGATAGTTTGAATAATCGATTAATTTAATTATTTATTGAATCGATTAATCGATTGTTTGATTATTGCTCGAAAAAAATCAATAAATCGATAATTTGAATAATCGATTAATCCGATCATTTAATCGATACACCATTAATTTTTTTTAATTTTTGTAACTTGCTTAATTATTTTATACGTTATGTTAGTCATTTATAATTATTGTTAAGTATTTCTACTTGCATTTTTTGGTTTTACTAACCATGCAAATATTGATGTTTATTTCAATGTTTATTATTTATTGTAGCATTATAATATATTTATGTATTCTTGTAAAAGTTGATAACACTTAAATACACTGAAGGAACTATAAATATTACTACATCACATTACGACACCATTATCCGCATGTATTCATAAAAACGTGCATTTAATGTGGCGCGGAAATAGTTAAATAATTGGAATATTTCTGGCTCCACTTTTTGCATTCTCACTGTGCGTCCTTAATAAATCATATTATCTGCATAATTGTTGTTGTTATGAGCCGGATTGTATTATAAGGTCATTCCGAGCAAATTGTTTCTACCTATCTAATTGTTCCAATAAATCATTAACCTGCTTTGCCATAAATTATTTTAAACGCAATTATTCCGAACGTACACTACGTGGTAATTTACATACCTCTTCCTAATTTTAGTTCACATTTATTACCCTGCGATAGAAGTGTATATCATATTATAAGCAAAGGCGAGATGTATTACTTGTCATAAATGTAATGTTTTGCGGAAGGGAAATAAATTCGGTAAATTCACAAATACGGTCATGAAATTGATGAGAGGGAATTCTATTCAAATAAATCGATTGTATTCAAATATAGGTAGAAGGGGCCGCGGTGGCCTAGTGAGTAGAGCTCCTGCTCGCGGGCCCCGTGGTCGTGCGTTCGAATTCCATCCGTGCGGTAAGTGGCCGTGCGGGTCCTGGATGTCTCCAGTATATGTCCCTCCAATCATTATATAATATATAATAAATAATTAGAAATCAATGTATACAGTTAATTGAAAACTCTGGCGGAATGGACCAGTTTCCGATACCGAGAAAAAAATTGTATAGCTAGTGTTGATGTATATTATCATCAAAAATTATAAAGTTTTGGATGATAGTATACATAAAATATATAAGTGCATTTCAAATTTAAAATAATATCTATAGCCAGGATTTACATATTTACAAACAATAAAACTGCCCTTAGAAGTGGGTCGTGTTGAAGCGTTTTTGTAAAATTACATTAAATGGTAGTTTACTAAACCAACCTATGAGCAATAACTTAAGAAAGCGTATGTCAAATTATCAGGTTTATCTGCACCTTTATTATGGCAGCTAAATAACTACTAGAAATAACTTACAATAGGCTATTGATTGATATCATATATATATTATGAAATTTCACCTCAATAATCGTAAACGTTGTTGAACCGTAAACGACTCTACTATTATTTAAATATGTAAATACTATGTCTACGCGAAGCTTGTTGTCTCATAACAAACACAATGGTCAATATGACTTATTTTCAGTCTAAAAATAAACAGCGGTCTACTCTTATTTATTACATTACTATGGATCATTTGTAAAACTTTCAAAACAATTATAAAAAGCTATTAGATGTTTTCTTACCAAACGCTTAATTAATATTCTAGAGTAGCTAACTAATTTCGGCATTAAATGATCTTTAGTAATGACCGTAGTTACACTTTTCCTTGATGCCATTACAGATTTGTTGAAAAAGTATACGCATGCCAAAAGCTCATTAGTATTTCAATTATAAAAAAATTACCGATTAGCCGCTGCACCAAAGTAGCGATTATACACCTCCGCGTCCCACTTTTAAAATGTGTAATCAATTTTTCCTCGGCGGCATTGTTTATTCATCCCGTAACTAATGGTCGCCGTTTCTTTTCAGAAACAACAATAATCTGGAGACCGGGCTGAATGTTGAATTCCCCTTCCATAAAATTAGCGGTCGTGTGACGGGAAAGCAAAAGACCTTTTTGTTCCGTTGATCGCGGAGTAAAGCGGGATCCAGAAAAAAAAAACTTGATTGTAAATCAGATGAAAGATGAAATATTACGAAAGTAAAAAATTCTATTCTGACATGAATGGATGGGCGCTAGTTCCTAAGACGCGAGCTTTACGAGAATAATGAAGGTATAAACAATAGCGTCAAATTATGATGTTCATGGTTTAAATAAGGTGTAATCAATTCATTTGATGTGTTTGTGTAACAAGCTGTATTAAATCGAACTTGACAGTAATAACGGAAATAATATTGTAATATACGGTTGGTTGTCTTTCAATACAATAACATAATACGGCGAAACTATTCACCGCATAGTGTGAAATTATGTATTGGGAAATAGGTATTATTTGCTCATAATCAATGCGATTATTATATTCGAATAAATTGTGTGTCAAAAAGCATATTTAGATTTGCATTTTTTTGGCGTTAACTACGAGGTCATGTGCCACCACCGTTTGTAATGTTAGTACAAATATTTATTTATAAAAATGGAGTTTTTCTTCATTTTCCAGGAAAGATTTACCGATAGAGTGCATTTTGTATTTCCTTTCATTTTTTCATTAGTGTAAAAATAAAAATAAATTAAAATCAATAAATTCAATAAATCGAAATATAGCCTGAATATATGAATATTCAACCTGTTCGTAACTCTGCAAGCAAAACTAAGACTATAAACAAATAACTTATTCAAACAACTACTTCCCTGGCTAGTGCCACGCCGGATATTGAATGATACAAAAGAAATCTGCATGTTATTACTAAAACTACTACTGTTTATTAAAATCAATGTTTGAAAAGTGGTAATATAACGAGTATACAACAAAAATCGACGACGAACTTAGCGCTGGAAATCTAAAATCATCACACGCGCACGCGTAAAGTACTGTTTATCATGTTGACAGTTCAGATGTTAATTAATAACCCCTAATTATAATATCTGACATGTCACCGTTTAACCGCAACCAGCATTTCACGCAAAACTTTTTTGTTGTACGCTTGATACAACAGGCTTAGTATTTTAATAATGAAATAAACTACGAAATAATCAAATTAACATGATCGCTTTCGATCTGTCTTGTTCACCGTGGCCAGTTTAATAACATTCCACGTATTTTTATTAATAGCATCCGCAATGAAAAAAAAACGCCGCTAATTGATATCGGTAGTAAGTGACAGAAAAATTCTGAAAGTATGATCCGTAATTAATTCGAGCAGTCCAATCGCTAACCGCATCTATTTTTAATTATCAACACAGCATTCCGACATTTCAAGTCGCGCTCGATCAGATTAAACGCGGGAACATATTTTCGAAATTAACGCACGCCATTTCGTTTATTTACTTAGTTTTGTCTCGATTTCATCAGAGACGTTAGGCTATTTTCGTTGCGTCCGGGTTTGTTTATCAAATGCCGACATCTGCGCGACTTATTTTGGCAGACGCGATGACTACAGGGAGATGTCTCAGACGTTTATAATTAATAACAAAATAAATAGCAATTGGGAGGATTGATGGACTGCGAGTTTAGTATCGATTGACGGGCTCGTACGAGAAATAAATAAATGAGCGAAGGGTTAAATTTAATTATAATTATTATGTCAATGCCATGGAGCCTACAAAATATTACAGTATTCATTTTTACAAGAACTCAGCAATCATTTCATGTTTTATGAAATCGTTATAAAAACGAGGCGAAATCTAGACAAAGATCAAATTCCTATATTCGTAAATATTAATCAAAATTTTAAGCTCCCGGCGCATCCACCATATAATCAATTCGTAAATGAGCTCATTTTAGATGGTTGTGGCTATTAATACTGTTAATTATGTTCCTGACTAACTTGCCGATATTTGTCTCGTTGAAGCCAAAATATGCATATTATAATCAATTTCTTCCGTTTTCTGGACTAAAAAATTATTCAAGCTTGTTATTTTGGGAACAAAGTTGATTTTCACATTTATTAGCATTTTCGAATTTTCACTATTTGGATTGCAAAATAGAATTAAATTGAATATCTTCTTAGTAAGCAAGTCTCACTCATTAAGGATAAATAAAATTAATTAGTTGCTATTATTTTTATAGACCCATTTTTACCAATGCATATGTATAACCTTTTAACGACCATGGGCCATTATAGTGGCTTTGAAATTGTTGCATATGTATACTATACAATATAGTGTTTTTTAGTAACCTGTTTTATTATAAATTTTATTTTTATTTTTTATTTATTTAGAAACAGGAAACCCCTATTACAATAAAGATTTATACAACTTATATTTATATTCTATATTCAAAACAAATAATAAGTGTTATTTCAAAGCTGATTTTCTATTTTCTATTCGCTCTTTTAATTTTGAGTTCTTGTATTATTCAAAGAAAGAAAAAAAATGCGACTTGTGCAGATACATTTTACATCAACTTGTAAAAGTGAAATAACGGCTAAATCTTAACGAAATTGTATTGTTTGCAAATCTATTCTGAATATCTCCTGAAAGTTTTATGCTTGCAGCAATTGGTTTTCTATTTTTTAAAGAATTAAAAAAAAATAATTGCAGAAAGAACAAACAGGCTTTCGGGTGCGATTATCTCAGAATTTGAAGAAGGCAGTGGCGGCTCGTGGAACATGTTGATGGTAGAGCCACTTATACAATATATCCCCCCAACCCCCATTTTTTTAAAGAAAGAAAGAACGATTTATCTTCCTGGCGAAAGTGTTTTAAAAATTCTTGCTGACCTTGAAACTACAGGTAGCGCCATGGCTTCTTGGCTCTATATAACGATCTTACCCCGCTTTATTTTATAAAACGATGATTTGCAAATCTAATGTAATTTTTATAGAATTTAGTCGACACGTTTTATATTTTTTTATTTTTTGTTCGAGTAATACACAATTCGGAAACTAACATTTTCAAAAATTCACAACTCGCGAAATAATTGGTGGATTTTCAAAAACTGTACTTAATTTGATAAAACAATGATTTGCAAATCTAGTTTAATTTTTGTAGAATTTAGGAGACACGTTTTATATATTTTCTTTAATTTTTTTGCTCGAGTATTACACAATTAAAAAACTGAAATTTAAAAAAATTCACAACTCGCGAAATAATTGACGGATTTTCAAAGACTCTGTTTAATTTGATAAAACGATGATACGCCAAACTAATTTGAGTTTTGTAGAATTTTGTCGACACGTTTTATATATATTTTTTTAAATTTTCAGTCGAGTAGTACACAATTCGAAAATTAAATTTTTCAAAAATTCACAATTCGCGAAATAATCGGTGGATTTACGAAAGCTGCACTTAATTTGATAAAATAATGATTTGCAAATCTAGATTAATTTTTGTAGAATTTAGTCGACACGTTTTATATTTTTTTATTTTCTTTTTCGAGTATTGCACAATTGGAAATCTAAAATTTTCAAAAATTCACAACTCGCGAAATAATCGGTGGATGTTCAAAAACTGCACTTAATTTGATAAAACGATGATTTTCAAATGTATTTTAATTTTTGCGGAATTTTGTCGACACGTTTTATATATTTTTTTAAATTTTTTGCGCGAGTATTACACAATTCGAAAATTTGCAACTTGTGGATTTTCAAAAACTGTACTTAATTTCAGTGGCGGCTCGTGGAACATGTTGATGGTAGCGCCAATTATACAATATAGCCCCCCTCCTCCTTTTTTGAAAAAAAAAGAACGATTTATTTGAGCTTAAAACTAGAGGTAGTGCCATGGCTCCTTGGCTCTATATAACGAGCCGCCCCTGGAAGAAGGGATGTTTCAGAATTGTTGTGGTATTACATAGTAGCATCTATTCTGAGTATTTTCTGAACATTTTATGCTTGTAGCAATTGTTTTTCTAATTTTTACCGACTTAAAAAAGTGTGACTGCAGAAAAAACAAGAAGACTTTCAGGTGTGATTATATCAGAATTTGAAGAAGATATGTTTTAGAATTATTATAGTATTACGTAATAGCATCTATTCTGAGTATCTCTTGAAAGTTTTATGCGTGTAGCAATTGTTTTTCTATTTGTTACCGAATTTAAAAAAAAAGTGTGACTGCAGAAAGAACAAATATGGTTTCAGGTGCGATTATCTCAGAATTTGAAGAAGGGGTGTTTTAGAATTGTTGTGGTATTACATAGTAGCATCTATTCTGAGTATTTTCTGAAAATTTTATGCTTGTAGCAATTGTTTTTCTAATTTTTACCGACTTAAGAAAGTGTGACTGCAGAAAGAGCAAGAAGACTATCAGAATTTGAAGAAGATATGTTTTAGAATTATTATGGTATTACGTAGTAGCATCTATTCTGAGTATCCCTTGAAAGTTTTATGCGTGTTGTTTTTCTATTTGTTACCGAATTTAAAAAAAAGTGTGACTGCAGAAAGAACAAATATGGTTTCAGGTGCGATTATCTCAGAATTTGAAGAAGGGATGTTTTAGAATTGTTGTGGTATTACAAAGTAGCATCTATTCTGAGTATTTTCTTAAAATTTTATGCTTGTAGCAATTGTTTTTCTGATTTTTACCGACTTAAAAAAGGTGTGATTGCAGAAAGAACAAGAAGACTTTCAGGTGTGGTTATCTCAGAATTTGAAGAAGAAATGTTTTAGAATTATTATCTCCTGAAAGTGTTTGTAGCAATTGTTTTTCTATTTTTTATCAAATCAGAGAAAAAATGTAATTACAGAAAGATCAAACAGGCTTTCAGGTGCAATTATCTCAAAATTTGAAAAATATACGTTTTAGAATTATTATGGTATTACGTAATAGCATCTATTCTGAGTATCTTTTTAAAGTTTTATGGGTGTGGCAATTGTTTTTCTATTTAAACATTCAATATGGTTTCCCCATCAGAACATCTACAGACCGGTTCCGACCTTTCAGTTCTCATCAGTGTAGTTAGTTGCTGATGGGGAACGGAACGCCAATGATCAGAAAGGTCGAAACTGGTTTGTAGGTGTTCTGATAGGGAAACAATATTTATTGTTTACATTATTATTGTTATATTTGCCGCCGCTGGCAATATCCATATCTTGTTGGTGGTTAAGCCACTCGGATTTGGTTGAGTACAGCATTCAGGCCACAATTATTTTATTTTTTATTTTATTTATAATTTTGTAAAATATTGTTTTTTTTTAAGGGAAGGATGGTTGACGGGAATTCAGGCCATTTTTCTTTCCGAAAAAGTGACCGCGCGGATGGGATTCGAACCCACGACCACGAGGCCCATAAGCAGGAGCTCTACTCACTGGGCCACCGCGGCCCCCAAGTATTGGTTAATTGTAACAAATGTCCGAATTTGCATTTTGAAAATAAAAATAAAACATGACTGAGAATATGCGAACCAACACGCATTAATATTCGCCTAAACTAACAGATACGTGTAAATCCAATTTGTACGTATCATTTGGTACGATAGGAATTTATTTCGGGAATTGTACAAATGTTATCATTTCTGGATTATAGCACAAAATGATAATTAAATGTTTGCTCAATTATGAGTAGATTAACGGCGCGAATAATCTCCGGCATAAAACGAATCGGATTGTTCAGTTCAATTGTTCATATATTTGTGACGGAAAAATCTAAAATTTCCAACGCTTAAATCCCGGCTTAAGCAATCTAGTTCAGACACTAAGCCGAGCTTATTTCTTTCGATTCCGTGTATAACTTTATGTAACGGTTAGTGTTAACACTAAATCATCTCTTCCAGTGCAGTTATGATAAATTATACCATGTGCAGTTACAAGTAGGTTAATCCTCTCCCTCATTTATTCACCGAAATTTAAAAAAAATGCCGATCGCCCATTATTAGCGAGTTATTAAAATAATAATTTAATAGTTATTTATATTTATACTTTCATACTTACACCTTTGTCAACTAAAATAATTCAAACACGAAGATCATTTCTAAACATTGTTTGGTGTAATGAATTCGAAGGTTTTTTTGATTTTGATAATGTGTGGTAATTTCTCACTTCGTATGTTAAAATTTTGTGTAAATTAAAATATATGTGTGATGTTTGTGCTCATAAATAAAAACTGAATGCGTACAGCGAATATTTGATGGCACTCCATCACAAATTGATATTTATGATAGCTTATAATAAATTGTTTATCAGTTGTCAATTAAATATCCATCAAATGATAATGTTATTTTTTCCATTGGAATAAAATAAAATAATTTACTTGCACGACGAATATGAAATACTTCTCTTCTTGTATTTTATAAATGAAATATTTTGTTTTTCCGGATTTTCAGGAATGTTTATATTGCCCTGTTTATATTATTGATTGCACACAATTAGCATGAAAATAAAATGTGTTTAACGTCCGAGGAAATATTATTTACAGGGCCTGCGCATAGGAAAAAAATTCATGGGGGCGAGATTTCAATGCCCTATTGAAATTTAAAATTATAATTAATTAAGGCCGATATTAAATATTATATTTTACGAGACATCCCCGCGATCCGACATTGTATAACTTCTTGGGGATTTATTCAGAAACGATCCGATTAAATCCTAAATCTCCATTTTTCCTGCTGGTGGCGCATTCTCTTCGGGCTTTCCTCCCCTCATTTAATTATTTATTCTGGCCACATTGCCCCATCATTGTAATTTGGCCCGATATACTTATAGCATAATTAACCCCCGAAAATCTAAACGAGCAAACGTATTCGTGTGATATTTTGTGTTCAGAAATTTCGTGATTTCCCATCGAAATTATGAAATGTAAAATGTGCACGTTGCTGCGTTTGAATTTCATCTCTGACAACCTAACGACCCTCCGGCAATGGAATTTAAATGTAGGATTACCGCACGAAAGCTGCTTAATAGTATTCACATTAGGATCATTATTCCTAATAATGATTTTATTTCACTTTTGTTTATCTAAGACTACGAAACCACTAGCATTAAGATTATTCTAATATTAAACTTAACATACTTTCATCGATCCAAAGAATGTATGCTCATAGAGATTAAACTAGCTGCACACAAGTAGTACGAATATGCGGATGGCTGTGTTTGAATAAAATCGGATGGAGACAAGTAAAGCTGCTAAGAAATTGAACGCATTCGCATTCTTAGCGTAGAACACATGCGATCTTGGCAAGTTAAATGCGATCAACTTTATTCCTCTCACTCGCATGTAATCTCTATCTTTTGTCGTTCTTGTGCGAGACAGATCTATGAATAAATATTTTTTGTTTTTTGGCATAGGTTTGACCATTCAGCCACTAACGATGATATAATTTAGCAGCACCTTAAATATTATTAACATTAGGATGTACAAGGACACTCTTCACGCCAAGGGGTATATCAAGGCGGATGAATAAATATGTAAATCGCTTTTATAAATATATCAATTAATTAATTTGTACAAAAAAGTAGCAATCTTGAACAAAAATTAGACATTTCATCAATAACTCCTGGCCTCACCTTGTTAGGGTGTGACAAATGTAATTTAAAAACTTTCTTCGATGGGACGAGTTTGTTTAATAAGAAAAATAATGTGAGTAAGCAATCAGCTTGAATAATAATTTCATTTAAAACTTATAGTTTATTAAATAATTTGAATTTGAATGAAGTAATGACTTTTAAATTAAGCCATCGGACACATCTAATTCGTAAGTTTTATGGGATTTAATAACAGATCTCATGGTGTCGAAAATCCACGCACGCATTAAATTATAATGAATATCGTATACCAAATTCTCAACTTACTGGCACCACGTAGGAAATTAATTAAACTGTAATAAACTAAATCGATTGCGGGTCCATTAAAAATCGAAAATTACACCTCATTCGACACTTCTCACAATTTCTACGTAATGAAATTAGGGAGTTACATAACCGCCGGTGGCTCAAAATTCTGGGCCCAAAAAAATCATTATCGAATAATTTATGCATTAAAAATAAATTGAATACGGACTCGCAGTCTGCTTTACTCAATAGTTATTACTATTATTATTATTACTTCCTCGCATGAAAAAGTTTAATAATTCACGAATTGTAAAAAAGTTTCGTGTAACAATGGGCGAGAACCGAGGAGTAGAGCTTCTGGAATCCTTCTGGCTCGCTATGATTAAAGCGAGTAAATGGTGGGGTTTAAAAATATATAACAAAAGGTTATTTATACGGAATGGGAAATAAGTTCTCTATTTATGATATGAAATAATGGATCTTGTATTTTATTGCTCGGTAGCGAATTGCCCAAACATTACAATATTCCCCCATTAATAACGACTCGAATATGCATCCATCGTAATTTTAAAATTTAAAATTAGAACTACACTAAGATATAAGAGTTAAAAAAACAATACTTTCCTTAACCGAATAATTTTTTTGTCCGGACGGCGTGACATCAACGCGGTGTCACGCTACTTAAGTATATTCGGATGGCGTGTCGTGTGGAGTCGCCCTCTAATGCTAAATATTTGGCATACGATGTGCAGGGACCATTAAGCTCTTGGGCCCGCGATTTCGTTTTGTTATGCATAGAACGAAACATAGGGTATCCCGGGATAAGATGGTCAAAATGCCACCCGACACCGATTTTTAAATAAATATGAAAATAACATTAGTTGTGCCTTTAAACCAAAATGACGCAGGAAGCCCCAAAATATTTTTTTTCAAATATATATTTTTTAACCACTAAATTTTTTTTTAATCTGAAAAAAATTACATATATTACTGACCCAAAAAGAAAACTAGGTGAATTTTTTCAAGGTCATTGAAGGTTATTTAGAGTATTCAAAAAATTGAGAATTTAAAAAAAACATTTTTGCCCACTAATTTAAGAGTGGCGGAAAATTTTATTTCGATTTTTATCAATAAATACCATCTATGTGATTTTCTATGTGTTCAGAACACTAATGGTCTGTCTTGAAAAAAAAAATTGAAAATAAATAAAATTTAATCGATTTTAGTCAAAAAATAACCAAAAAGTAAAGAAAATCGCCAATAAAAAATAAGAATTCAAGTTAACAATTTAAAATCAAGAGCAAGAAATCAAAAACCATAAAAAAAAACTTGAAAATATCGGCAAAAAAATAAAAAAAGTTGCGTATAAAAATCAATCATTTAGTAAAAAAATCAAAATATAGGATAAAAAATTCAAAACTTCGACAAAAACTTCAATCCTAAAAATCAAAATTGCGGACCAAAAAAACCGCAAATTTTAAGAAACAAATCGAAAATTTAGAAAAAAAATAAGGCTAGAAGATTAAAAATTTAAACCAAAATGTCAAAATCCGGACGATAAAAAATGAAAATTCAAGTACGAAAATTGCTATTTTCAGCACTCGGGGTGATTAGCCCCAGAAAACATAGAAAAAATCTCAAAATTTGCTCTGCAGCGAAGAAAATTTGCACTCAATGTTTTGAAGAATTGTAAAAAATTAATCACTAGTAGAATTAGCTCCAAAATTACTAAAACTATGCAGAAAGAGTGTACTTTTCATTACTTGTAAAAATAATTGCAATATTGCTACTGAAAACAACAGGAATTGACTCAAAACTGCACTGGAAGGAACGGAAATTGCACTCAATGTTAATCGTAAAAAAAATCACTTGCAGAATTAGTTCTTAATTAAGGTAAAAAACTAAAATATAAGCATAAAAAATCGAAAATTTAGACAAATATCAAAAATTCGCGGTTAAAAAATTGCAAACCAAAAATCCGAAAATTTCAACAACAAAAAATCAAAAAGTTTAACCAAAATAAAGAATATTTTGGACAAAAACTCTAAAATTTGGAACGAAGAAATGAAAAATACAGGTCAAATATCTACAATATAGGCCAAAAAAATCAAAAATGTTGATCTAAAAATAAAAAATGCAAACCAAAAAAAATTGAAAGAAGGATAACAAAATTAATTTGCAATTTACAGCTCCTAAAATAACTCTTTAGCTCAAAATTAGTTGCCGAAAGTAAAAGAATTCGCTTATAAAAAATAATAGTTCAAGTTAGAAAATCTAAAATGAAGGGCTAGAAATCAGAAATTGTACTTGAAAATATCGGCAAAAAATAAAAAAGTTGCGAATCATTCAGGTTAAAAAAATCTAAAACATAGGATAAAAAATTCAAAACTTTGACCAAAAATTCGATCCTAAAAATCAAAATTGTGGACCAAAAATCCGAAAATTTTAACGAAAAAATTGAAAATTTAGAAGAAAATTATTTTCTTTGGAAACTTGTAAAGACGCATTATTCAAAATTAGTCTGTCAAAATTTCAACCATCTGTTGCAATAAATTTAGAATTGCCATGTGAATTTCTAAAAAATCCGTTTTTTTTTGTTATCAAAATTTGCTTCTCTAGTGTAACCATTTTTGTTGTGGTAAACTTGTGATTATTTTTTGAAGAGATTTATACAGGGACATAATTCAAAATTGATCTGTCAAAATTGTGTAGTTAGTTGCTGATGGGGAAACGGAGATTAAAATTGGAATATAAGTATTCCAAACACCGTTAAAGGTAGAAACGCCAAAACTGATTATTTTCT
Organism: Ocypus olens; assembly: GCA_910593695.2. Taxonomy (NCBI): domain Eukaryota; kingdom Metazoa; phylum Arthropoda; class Insecta; order Coleoptera; family Staphylinidae; genus Ocypus; species Ocypus olens. Next base: position 1,523,633 of record OU343057.1, on the reverse strand, counting down.
GGCGTCATTTTCATAATTTTGGTGCACGGTAATATAACACAGTCATTAACCAACGTGGAATAAAAGTTGTTCGTAATGACCGAATCTGCAAGGTGTTTTTTGCAAATGAAATAATTGAAGATTTCGGTCAGAAAAAGTGGACATAATGTTGGGCCAACACCTTGGGAAAATTCGGAATCTGTTCTCTGAAACCACGCCAGTGTCAACTCATTAAAGGTATCTTCGCCTACTGTATTTTTAATAAGTAATAGAACAAAATGTGAGTTTTCACTTTTTATTTACTTTTTGCCCACTTTCGATAATGACATGCTGGTCACTCATTGAAGTTACAAAAACATAGAATACGAGAAGTGATGCACCTGTTACACTCCTAGTCATGTGCCAAAGATGGATCAAATCGGTGAGTCATACATCTGATCCTACCCTTGTTAATAAGACTTCATTTTACAAGAATCATGAACAGGTTGAATATTCACAAATTCAGACTACATTTCGTTTTTATTAAATTTATTTTAGTAGCTGTTTCTATTTTAGTTTCTGTAGCAAGTGACGTTGTTTCTAATTTATCAATTTAGCCAACTAGGGCATTTTGCCACAACCGATAATTTGTATAATAATCATTTATAATGATGAAAGGGACATACACTGAACATCCATGGACCCGCACGGCCAATTTTCGTTTCGAAAAAGTGACCGCGCGGATGGGATTCGAACCCACGACCACGAGGGCGGTAAGCAGGAGCCCTACTCACTGGGCCACCGCGGCCCCAGGGCGTTTAGTCCTGCAGCTACTAACGATAGTTAAGACATACTACCAAATAAAAAACCTAAGCTATCAGACGATAGGATAGACAATGATTATGTTTTGAATATGTTTGTAACCGAAACACGTCTCAGGAAACAAAAATTTTATTGAAATATATCAAACCGCCTAGTCCGCATAGTACCTTTCCCCTATATATCATGTTCACGTTTACAATCTAAACTTAATTTGTGATTGGATTTATAACGTACGGTAAACGGTTGAAGTTATAATATAGTTCTACCTTATTTTATAAGTCTGTGGTTTGGGGAGTGAGATAGCGTGTTCGAAATACAGAGAGGTGGAGTGCAACTCTTGAGATACCTACTAATAATGATAGCCGCTCAGAAACGTTTATAAGAACCTTACATTAATTGTCTACGAGGTCTTCGGACACACATGCAGACGGACAGAAAAAGGGGAGGGGCCGAAACGTGTGGACGCTGCCTTTATTTTCCAAAATTCCACTCACAGATTATGTCATTACGCTTTTTTTGGTCTATAACCGCGGTGGTCTTTGTGTCCCGTATATATATGACGCTGTTGTAATTATTATTAATGTGTGTAATGAATGCACTTAATTAAAATTTGCATTTACTCCAAACAGGTGGATTGTGAATAACTGAAATCGCTGGATTCTATTGAATTAAATTTATTATTAATTGTAATTGTAATTGAAATTGTAAAGCATTATTTTAACAAAACTGGAAACCTAGGAATGTTTATAAAATTATTTAATAATTGAATATTGGATTGATGAGGTTGTTACTTGTTGAAATTCTATAATATATGTGGTAAATAAAATACGTGTGTTTTATTATTATTTAAAAATTTGTGAAAATTCTCAACACTTTTTTTTTTGTTTTTTTAATCGAACATGTAGAAATTCTTCTTGAACATTTCTAATATTTTCCAGGCTAATTCTGCGCCTTCATCTATTTACTGGGCTTTTCTATCGGTCTTCGCCTGCCAATCTACCTATTCGTAAAGCAATTGTCCAAAAAACGCGCATAAGGCGGGGTTGCGCCGTCTTGCTGAAACCATATTGTATTATATAGAGGGTCAAGATCATTGTTGTTTGGAAAAATTGCTACAAGTGCTGGAACAAGGTCATTTTGGAAAAACTCTAGATATCAAGTTCTCACCTTCAATTGTCATTTACTCCAAAATTTGCCATGTAAGATGGCAATATTTTTATACTACCAGTTCGACAATGAAAAGATCTCTCAAAATCAAGAACAAAAATAGGGGGTTGCCATTTAAAAACAAAATGGCGGACGTTATAACTCAAAAACAAGTGACGACTGAAAATCGACTTTCATGCAAAAATGTGTATTTTTATAAATGAAAATCGACGTGTTCGAGGATTTTTTCCAAAAATGTTTTATTTCAATTTTACTGTCTATATTCCATACTTTAGGCGCGCACTGTATTTGTAGACACTGTTTCAAAATTTTGAATTTCTTTTGCGGGAATAATTTTAAAAACAAGTTCATTAATGGAAATGAATATATCTGACATATAATTATAATTAGAAATAAATATTTAATATAATTTTGATAATTAATAATAAATGAATATTTTATAGTTAAACAAGTAAATATCGTACCCCATGAAATTAATTTTCAATTAAACACTACAGAAATTAATAAATCTAGCCACAATAAAAGCCACCATGTACAACATTTACATAATAACAATATTACGTTTATGATGTAGATTTGGTTTAATTCATTGATAAATTGTAACGTCGACATAATTGCAACCTAATTGAATCACATTCACTGCCCTCTACGCTTCATAAAAAGTAATTATCAAAACGCTATTGAATATCGACAATAATTATAATAATAACTTGACTGATTTTATTGTGATGCACGAAACCATGGATATTTGAACAATGTGTAACAAAGATAATTTTCAATTATTTATCATAATACTACGGAATTAAATACAATATAAGATAATATACCGGGTATAACTGAATTCTGGTAGATCCCAAATATCATCAATATCAAATTTAGTATGATGTTTTTAGGGAATACAGCGTGTCGAAATGTGGACTTTTAATAAAAATTCCACGATTTAACTTTTCTATTTCAAACGGAACACCCTGTAAATTTTTACATAATTTAATTAGTCTCTAAATTCCGTGTTTCTAGATGTATCATAAGTGACGTTTTGGTTGTTAGTTATAAATTGACAGTCGGCGAAATCTAGATTATTCGGCGAATCAGTCTCTAGTTTTTATAAACATGATATGAAGTCAATTTTTCGGGTGGGACCAAAGTGCGTTTAAATGAGCGAAACGAAATAAATTAAATATGTATGTAAATTCGAGGTTTGTTCGGGATAAACAAAAACCGGCATATTTGTATGATTTCAAAAAAGCAATTTGTTTAAGTGAATTCTATTGTACGCGTCGCGAAAGGCGATGCGTTATTAATTTCATTTAATTTAAGAACGCACCTTCAACAAAATATGGAATAATTTGCTTTATTTTAAGTCCCATCACGCAATAATGTCATTATATGCACTGCATGCACTAAAATATGCAGCTCTGTTTACTACACAAATCCAACGTTCTTTCTTTAGAACTTCATAATCAAGATAATTGCGGAATTTGCATATTTCTGCAGTCAATGGATTTCGAGAACAGGTATTGTAGGTATTCGATTCCAGCTCGCGCCGTTTTATACTTTCACCGATATTATACGAAAGCTATCCAGTGCCGGCAATTAGAAATCTATATCATCTAAGATGATTATGTGAAAACCCATCTCGCATCCCGTTTGTTATTTCTGAAAGTCATGTTATGGTATTTTATTTGATGGGCGGCTCATTTATATCGTGTGTGAAATAAACATGAAAAATGTTTGGTGCGCTTCTGCAGAATTTCAGAAAATGGAATCTGTGACAGAATACGGAACTACCATTTGATTGTTCGTAAGGCGTGCCTATTATTTCTAGCCTGTTATCATGAAATATTCCCCACGATAATCCTCGAATATTTATTACCGCTCCGTAAAGTTCAAGAATTAACAAATTTATTAATTATGCCATATATTACGTACCTCCATCTCATCCCCACATAAGTAAATGAATAAATTTATTATATCTTTTCTGAACGGTCGTTTTCTGCTTTTAGAAAATTGTTCCGCCGTTTTATCGCTTGTGTAAACATTTCCAGGTAAAAATACAAGGGGAGCACTTTGCACTCATCATCAGCATAAATTTAATGGCTTATAATATATTTTCAATCATTTGTATGATAATTTTCGCACATTTTCATTCGGAAAGTTTAGATTGGAGAACTAAAACTTTTTTAAATAAGTTGTTTTCTGAATAGAAAACGCGAGACTCGCGCAATTTAAATTCGAGCGTGTGAATGCCAAAACTGTGCGATTGGAGTGGCGCGAGACTAAACATTTTCAAGGCGCTAATCGCGCGATGTTCTTGCATTCACACGCACATTCGATCGCGCGGGATTGGAACAGGCCAGTCCAAGCGTGCGGGATTGCACGTACGTGTGAACGCCGCTATTGTCTCTACGACATTTCATGAAAATCCGATCCTAGACCACTGCCAAAAACAAAGATTTCCTGATAGTATTTAGTAGCGTCCAACATTCTCCTATAATATATTCTCCACTGACGAAAACATTTATTATCAAATAAATAATAATCACATTATTCAAATAAATAACTGAAAATTACAATACATTCTAAAATTAAATCTGTAGTATTCAGATATTATTTTATATACATTCAGGAAACCACAGAATATTCCGACTCGTTGAAAGTCAATGCAATCTAACAATTACAATATTATTCCACACTTTATTTACATCGATTGATCGTTATTTACAGTGCTGGCATTTGTTTGTTGGTGCAGTTTGATTCCGTTTATACGGAATTTCAATTTAACTCGTTGTTCCTGACGATGGTCCTCGGCAGCCGAAGGAGATAAAAGTCAAATTGAGTAGTGGTGTTAATTACGAGTTTAATTCCTACGGGGCTATACATTTTCAATTAAAAGTGCCCTTTGTGTGCTCGGAGGATATAAGGGACCGAATAAAGTTAAGATACCTTTTGCTTCGGTAATTGGGTTTATCCTTGCATAAATATACAACAATTATATGAATAAATTATGACCGTCCGAGTCTAGGCGAAGACATTTACAACTCCCATTTAATTGCCAGAAAATTTTTGTGCGTACATAAAATTACACGCTTCTAAGGCCGATTCGAAAGAATAAAATTTTAACGATGGATCCATTTTATCGTATCTGTATTCAATTTTTAATAGTTGATAGCACAATATAGCTTATCTATTGCAAAATTTTAATACGCGCCGTTTTATGTTCCATTAAATTTTTAGGACACCGCATAACTACTAAAGGCTTCACTTTTTTATAGTTGAGTAATTACAGCAAGATTTATTAATAAATTATATTTCATGTCCTGTGATATTATAATAAATTTTCTTCTGTAATTATACAAAACGAGTTAAACGAACAATGAAAAATAGAGTAAGAGTGGCATCCGCTGCGTTAAAATTAAACCGAGTACATCTAATAATTTCAGTATTTTGTACATCCTTCTATATATTAAATTGATAATTAAATTATACTATTAATTATACACTGTGTACATAAAGTAAGGAATAAATTCGATTAAAATTCAGGTCATTTTCTTTCAAAAAAATGCTCGAACACGTGTATTATTATTTTTTAACGCGCATTTTTTGAGATAAAATTCAAATGTACAGGGTGTCCCAAAATTGAGATACGGCCCCTAACTTGAAATTTTCAAATGTGAACCCCCATTTTTTGTTGCATTTATGGATTCTACGTAAAATTCTGAGTATTTTTCATGTAGCATACCCCATGTTGATATTTAGCTGTTTTTAAAGAAATGGCGTTTGAAAAAGTACTGCTACTATTTTATTTCTGGTAAAAGATAACATGGTTTCATCAATTTCATTAAGTAAATAATGATTTTTCCTTATTAATTTCAATGTTTCGATGAAACCATGTTACCTTTTACCAGAAATAAAATAGTAGAAGTACTTTTTTAAACGAAATTTATTCGAAAACAGCTGAATATCAACATGGGGTATGCTACATGAAAAATACTCAGAATTTTACGTAGAATCCATAAATGCAACAAAAAATGGGGTTCACATTTGAAAATTTTAACTTAGGGGTCGTATCTCAATTTTGGGACACCCTGTACATTTGAATTGTATCTCAAAAAATGCGCGTTTAAAAAAATAATACATGTGTCCGAGCATTTTTCTGAAAGAAAATGCCCTGAATTTTAATCGAATTGATTCCTTACTTTATGTACACAGTGTATAATTTATAGTATCGACATTAATTGCATGTTTACTTTATTTAAACAATACTCAGAACTAGAGATGGACGAAATGACTCTTTTTTCGATTTTTGAAGTGACTTATGACTCATGAATTATAAAAGTATGATGTCCGAATAGGACGAAACTCCTCACAATAAAGTGAAAAATTCGTGATACCAGTGGTCTGGAAAAAAAGTGATGGGCGAAAAAAAATGCCAATTTACCCTGAAAACATAGTGAAGAGCAAAAAAAAGGTCTTCACTGGGAAAATTTTGCGATGTTTGCCGAAGACATAGTGGACAAGAAAAAAAAAATCCTTGCTTCGAAAATTCCTCCACTTCTCCAATTTCATGACTACGAAATGACCTGTCCCGGTGAAAAGAGTCAACTCCGAGCATCGAAAATGTGAGAAAATATTTCCCAAAAAAATGTTGATGAGCAAAACAACTATTTTTTGTGAGCTGCCCCAGTGAAAAGAGTCGAGTAAAAAGAGTTGAGGCTTCTCCAATTTCATGACTTCGAAATGACGAAATTTTTGTGACCTGCCCCAGTGAAAAGAAAAAGTGAGAAAATATTGCCACAAAAAATGCTGATAAGCAAAACACTTTCTCCTTCACCCCAAAAACTTTGTGCAGAAAAAAATCATGGCTTAAATTGAGCTAAAATTTTTTATCGACTCACTCATGAGTTATCCAGCTCTACTATACTGTATTCAAAGTGGATTTGATCGACCTGTTTAAAAATTCATACCATTTTTTCAGGAACCATTTTTTTGTCATATTTCTTCCGCCCTGCAGTCATTATGGGTACGTGATATGAATTATAAATACAAACATTTTGTAACATACACATCATTATTCAGGCTATATTTCGTTTTTTGAATTTATTTAATGCTTTCTGCAACATGTAAGGTTGTTTCTAATTTATACACATCACCAATAAAATAACGTCGACTCCGTGCAAGAATATTTACTTTGTGAAAGAAGTGAGCTGAACTGGTTTTGATTTTTATGTACACCCTCTCATTCCATTAAGTGTTAAATGGACGTTTATTTCGAGATAATTGTAATAACACTAAAAGACCTCAAGTATTTATGGTATGCAAGTACATAAAATATGATAAGTAAAGTTGAGCGGTTTGTTGATGGCGGACTTAATCCTTTACTTCGCTTTAGCAATTAACAAAAACCACGAATGTTTAATGTTGGAGGCATTAACCGCGTTGTTATTTGGAATAAAACACTTACTATAGTGGTATAACAAAATTAAACGTGTTTTATTCCAAATAAAAGCCACGAACGCCATGTCTGTATTTATTAGGTAAAAAAAGCCATGAAAATAAAAAAGAAGTATTAATTACGGTTTTACGGAGCTTTTATGAAATCGAAATATCTAGAGTGTGGAGTGTGGAATGTGGAGTGTAGTGTGTGGAGTGTAGGTGTGGAGTGTGGAGTGTAGAATGTGGATTGTGGAGTATGGAGTGTGGAGTATGGAGTGTGGAGTATGGAGTATGGAGTGTGGAGTGTGGAGTGTGGAGTGTGGAGTATGGAGTGTGGAGTATGGAGTGTTAAGTATAGAGTGTGAAGTATGGAGTGTGAAGTAGAGGTGGGTAACTCATGAGTTAATCGACTTAAAAGGACTCTTAGAAATGAGTCGTGGAGTGAAGTGACTCCCGTGTAAATTTGCAGCTCATGAAATTTTTGTCCACAATGTTTTTAGGGTGAAGGAGAAAGTGTTTTGCTTATCAGCATTTTTTGGGGCAATATTTGCTCACTTTTTCGATTCTCGGAGTCGACTCTTTTCACCAGGGCAGGTCACAAAAATTTCGTCATTTCGAAGTCATAAAATTGGAGAAGCCTCAACTCTTTTCACTCCACTCTTTTCACTGAGGCAGCTCACAAAAAATAGTCATTTCGCCCTAGATATATGGTCGATATTTAAAATATGTAACCGCAGAATTTACCGCTAGGGCGTGATTATTGAATAAAATAGGCACATAATTTTTTGTAAAATGTTAAAAAAAGTTTTCTTTGTCTTTTAATTTTACTTTATAAAATGAGTAAGAATGTGCTTATTTAATTCATTTTGATGCATTTTTTAGCTTAAAGTAGGTACTCACTGTCAGTCATAGGTGACTGACGCGGCCCCAATAAAATACTTCGGTGTCAGTCACCGATGACTGACAAAGCGGTCAACGTGTTAAAAACAGGGCAGAAAGACCCATTGCCAGAAATAACTAAAAATCAACCATGTATGTACAAAATTCATGTAAAATTGTTTCTGTCAACAAAGATGTTTATCTCTCCTTCAGTTAATATTAAATAAATATACAACTACCGACCGAAGCCACTTAGTTTAATTCTTGATTGAACTAATTACGGAAGCTAAAGAATTATTCTGGATGCTACATGTTACAAGTTGTAAAGATAAAGCGGAGAATTCGTTCTTAATTCAAAGATATTTATGCGCCATTGAGGATCCAATTAATTAAAATGATAAATTCGGGATCGATCAAACTGATCCATTTTTTAATTGACAGAATTTGTTCATCTTACCGTGTTGATAAATCAAAATTGAAATCTATTAGATGAGTAAACGGAAATGGCAGAAGAATGATCAATTAGTGATTATGGATGATGGAATAATTAATTAGTTATTCTAAAATCAATTCTAATATATGCATAGGATATATTTCATATAATAATTCATTGTACTGTTGCAGGAATGGTATTCGTGGTCATTTGATGAACCCCGTGCTGGTCACATGGAATGTATCCCAGGCAAAAAAAGTATTAGAGCTGATCACATGGACATATATCCCAGGCCAAAAAAAAGTATTAGGGCTGATCACATGGACATGTATCCCAGGCCAAAAAAAGTATTAGAGCTGATCACATGGACATGTATCCCAGGCCAAAAAAAAGTACTAGAACTGGTCACATGGAATATATCCCAGGCCAAGAAAAGTATTAGAGCTGATCACATGGACATGTATCGCAGGCCAAAAAAAATTATTAGAGCTGATCACATGGACATGTATCCCAGGCCAAAAAAAAGTATTAGAGCTGATCACATAGGCATGTATGCCAGGCCAAAAAAAAGTATTACAGCTGATCAGATGGACATGTGTCCCAGGCCAAAAAAAGTATTAGAGCTGATCACATGGACATGTATCCCAGGTCAAAAAAAATTAGTAGAGCTGATCACATGGACATGTATCCCAGGCCAAAAAAAGTACTAGAACTGGTTACATGGAATGTATCCCAGGCCAAACAAAGTATTAGAACTGGTCACATGGACATGTATCCCAAGCCAAAAAAAGTACTAAAACTGGTCACATGGAATGTATCCCAGCCTAAGAAAATTAAATTGAAGCTTGAAAAGAATTGGTAAGGTTTCTTTCTCAGTGTGCTACCTACATACCAGAAATATAAGGATAATTTTAATGTATCAGGGTTCAAAGCTTTGATGGCCAGATCTATGAACAAACTAATGACGAAGGTTTTCAATTTATATTCAGCTGTTATCAAATTTATTTCACTTGGAAGCACTACAAAAAAATAAAATTTTGTGTCCTTTAGTTTAAATCTTTTCTTGTTTTGTTACCTTGATGAAAATAATATTCGTAGTTTGTTCCAAATGGAATTACAAATATTCTAAAGTACTATTTATAACATGTATATTTCTTTTGTATAATTCAATTTTTTTTTTCATTCAATCTAAGAACTATTTGTCCATAAAATTTCTTTGTGGGACGGAGATACGTAAGAAATGGTGCATGCGATTCTTGATGGAAATAGTGCTTAACACATTAACTGCCAAGCTATTTTTTATAAAATGGTCATACATTGTTTTTTTGTTTCAAGTTATAATTTGTTTAGATATATAGAAATAATATATATTTCATGGTTTTTTTATTTGTATAAAAATTTATTTTATAAAAAAATTTTGAAAAAAAAAATCACGATCACAATACTTTCTTGTACTTCATAACGGATAAAGTAAAATATTTTCAGGCCAATCTGCAGCAAAGTGCAGTAACGCCACGCCGATCAGTCTGTAATATAAAATGTAAAAGTGTGACCGGCGGCGCAGAATGATAGTTCTAAACTCAGTTTGCTGTGCCGGTCACCGGTGACCCCCACGGCCCCATTGGAATAACTAGGTGTCAGTCACCGGTGACCCCCATGGCGGTTAATGTGTTAATTAGACTCCAAATGCATAAATAACGAATAAAAAAAATCATGTTTTTTCATGTTTCATTTTAAAATTTATCTATAAAAGACTTAATTTTCTAGATTTACGAACAGGTTGAATATATACGCAAATAGAGTCTATATTTCGTGTTAATTAAATTTATTTAACACACCTGCAACAAGTAAGAGTTCTAATTTAAAGTTTTTGAAGTAATATAATCTCAATCCATTTACCCGAATATTATTTAAGTTAGTATTATTTCCAAATCAAACGTCATTTACAGATTGAGGTATTATTATTCAACATTATTTAACCGTCCGCGAATTTGCGAACCAATTAATTTATTTAAATTGTTGTAACGTGATTATGACGGCGATCTCAGAATTGAAAGGCGCAGTGTTAATTAAATACTCCAAATTTGTCCGATTAAAGATGCAAATTGGCTAATCGAGTAGTCCAAGTTGACAGATTTTACGTAAGTTCTATGGATTGAGTGATTATTGAAAAACTGCATTATGATAAAATAAGTGCGCAATCGATGAGATACTGATTAAAGCGTATAGCCGAATAAGATGGTCAAAAGTGCCCCCAAAGCAAATCAATAATCGCGATGACTGGATGAAAGATAATTAAAAATGGCGTTGATTGCTCGAAATTTCAGCCTCCTGAAGCAATTTGTTGTCGAGATATGACCGAAAACGTGAATTTTACGTTTTATTTTATTTTTTCTCATTTTCTATGGCACGAATCAAGCTGAAACCACGACCACCCAAAACAAAACAAAAATACATCTAGCAGTATTTTTTTCAATTATTTTGGCGCCAAATTCAAATAGAAAAATGAAGTTAAAGTTTTCAAAATTCATTTTTGCAGTGAAGGTATTCGAGGACTGTTTTCTGTAAATGTGTTTTACCAAATTCTATAACATACATTTTTTCAGAATTTTAAACAGTGTGGAAGATAGTTAAAATAATTAAAAACCACTTTGACTACCTAAAAAATTTGAATTTCGCGCCAAAATTGTGATTAAAAAAAGTTATTTTTGTGAAGTGTATCACTCTCATTTCACAAAAAATAACTTTTTTATTACAATTTTAGCGCGAAATTCAAATTTTTAAGGTGGTAAAAGTGGTTTCTAATTATTTTAACTATTTTCCACACTGTTTAAAATTCTAAAAAAAATGTATGTTATAGAATTTGGTAAAACACATTTACAGAAAAAAAAACGGAGACAGTCCTCGAATGTCTTTGAATTTTGAAAACTTTTACTTCACTTTTCTATTTGAATTTGGCGCCAAAAAAATTGAAAAAATACTGCGAGAAGATTTTTTCTTTGTTTTGTGTAGACGTGGTTTCTTATGAGTTGTAAAAATTTTGTCGACTCGAGTCGAACATTTTCACGAAATTCAAGTGTTTCATTTTTTTCCCTCCTCAAATAAAATATTTTGATGCGTAGTTATTTGGATTTTCCGTAAATGTAATTGTTCGGATTATTTTTCCGGTGTGGGAATAGAGGGTCGTGTAATAGGGAAAAATCCTGATCTGCCCTCAGGTCCTGAGGTGCGAATCCTACATATGTTCAACAACTGGGACCATAAAGCAAATATTGCTTATCACACATTAAAATCACAAGTAAACAACATAAGGAGATATCTCTTGGGGTTGGGGAGCATTTGCCTCTCAGGTACCCCTGTCTTAGATAAATACTTCATTCGCTTCTGCAGCCCCGTCAAGATGTAGTTATTCCCCGGGGTTACTCCCCCCGACCCTTAATAATCACTGCGAACCAATTTCTACCCGGATGTCACTTTTAATGCACGAAAAACACTTCCCTGATATTAAATATATATTTAATATAAACACCGAGCGTAAGAAATTTAATTGTAACTAGGCCTAAATCTCTCCCTTCTAAATTATTTAAGGATGTACTTCGAATACCGCTCTTTGCAAAATAAATATTATCATATACTAATTTAAATCAATAAAACGCTTAATTAAATTTAATATTTATTTTTTTTTATTTCGCCCAATTCAAAATTAACTTGTTATACGCTGCGTTTATATTATAGCTTTTACTTAGTATTATTACGATACGAATATTGTAATAGCTTAGGGCTATTTATTTTTAAAAGTTGGAAGTATTGAAATTTCAAATGTCAAATGTGTCAAATAATTTTTTTTTTTTAATGAAAGCTACATTAGGAATTTTCTAGAACTAATAAAATAAGAACAGTAACTATATTTTGGTTTTTGAATAAATTTGTAAATTGCGTAGAAGACTTCATGTCTATCTAGATTCAAAATATGTATCATGTTACAGGTAACATTGTATATTTTACAATTGTATTTAATAAAACTATTTCTACCCATCATAAAATTACTTTCGTTTATTCACCCTTTAGCTAACGAATGCGCGACAAAACATATTACCTTCACTGTATTCGCGGCAATAAATTTTCGAAAAATCGAAGATTCTACAGGGAGTGAATTTTAAGTACCCGGCGCATCCACCATACGATGAGCTCATTTTAGTTCTTTGTTAAGCAGTTATTGCTACTACTATAAACTATTTCGTTCGCTCAGGGTTAATATTATTTCGAGATTTAAACTTGTCAGAATGATTAAATTAAATTGTACGTGATCGTCAGATCTAATATAACACACCGTTATTTTAGGTAATAGTTATTTTCACATACGATTAACCACCAACCATACAAACACACACATCAGCCACTATTACCAATTTGTGAAACAAAATTGTCCCAGCAACGTCAATTGCAATAAAAAAACATCAGTTTAAAAAATATTAAAAAAAAAAACTTCATAATCGACCGTGTTATTTTTATTTCCATTTCCATTAATTAAATCATAACGGTGGCGTAAAGCAAAACCGATTCGACAAATTGAAATTGTTTTCCCGTGTTATTTAGTTTTGTTTCGCACACGTATAAAACAACGAGTATTTCGTCATGCGATGCATAACTAATTGAAGGAAAAAAAGGAAAAATATATATAATGATGTTGAAAACATGCAACTTTCATTTAATCCATAATCTACATTCTATGTAAATAATAAAATATGAATGTTTGATGTACTCGTGTGATGGTAAATTAATTTAATATTTTACGTTAGCTGTCACACGAGAATGGGTATTAGATGTGTATTGATATATTTATATACAATCTTATATTTCCTCTTAATTAAATTACTAATTGTATTTGTATTGTTTTATTTTATAAATATGCGCAGTATTCAACAATTTCTTCTTAAGAATTAATGTACGTATTCATTAGTATCATATACAGGGTTAGGCAAATGTGCTAAACGTTTAAAAGAAATTTTTAGAAATATACAGGGTGTTCCACTTGAAAAGCCTGTCGATGACGTCATATTTCGAAAAATAGGGTAGCTTTTGAAACCTCACTGAATTGATGTCCGAATAGGACAAAATAAAGTAAAAAATTCGAGATGCCAGCAAAGTGTTTAATTCAAGTTCCTTAGTAAAACTATTAACATTTATTTTAAAAGTAATAAGAAAAAACAGCCGTTTGCCCGAAATCAGATGTTCCCACAAATTTGCACAACCCTGTATAAACACATTTAATAAATTTAACAAAGAATATATTACTATTTAACCTGTTCGTGGTAGAGGATATTAGCCGGTACGGGAACAGGAGTATTCCCGGAAGTTAACGCGCATAAAGGCTGCCAACATATAAATTTGCGGGGTAAAAATCAAATCTGGGGGATTTTCAACTTAAAATGGATACCAATTGTCAAAATATCGGGGATTTTCATGGCGGGAAATTAAAAATCAGGGGGAATGAAATGGCGACAGTGGAGCAGTGTTGCCAAGAAGGCATCCAATTTCCGGGAGTGTCATCCGGTTTCGTCCTAGAACGGCAACGCCGCAGAGCTTTACGTTAAGTTTTACGGGCACACCAAAGTGTTCAAGTAATGAAAGTCGCAGCAGTGGCAGTTTGTGAATTTTCAAAAATTCGTAAAAAATATTTATAGAGCTGAAAGTCAAAATCTCTCTCAAGGATTACAAATATTAACCCTCTGTAAGGTTATTTTGAAAATTTTGATCTGCTGTGATGATGGATAAAAGTGTTGAGGTAAAAATGTACAGTGGACATTTGTGAATTTTCAAAAATTCGTAAAAAATATTTATAGAGCTGAAAGTCAAAATATCTCTCCAGGATTGCAAATATTGGCCCTCTGTAAGGTTATTTTGAAAATGTTGATCTGCTTTGATGATGGATAAAAGTTTTAAGGTAAAAATAGACAGTGGAAGTTTGTGAATTTTAAAAAATTCGTAAAAAATATTTATAGGGCTGAAAGTCAAAATCTCTCTCTAGGATTACAAATATTGGCCCTCTGTAAGGTTATTTTGGAAATTTTGATCTGCTTTCATGATGGATAAAAATGTTAAGGTAAAAATAGACAGTGGAAGTTTGTGAATTTTCAAAAATTCGTAAAAAATATTTATAGAGCTGAAAGTCAAAATCTCTCTCTAGGATTACAAATATTAACCCTCTGTAAGGTTATGTTGAAAGTTTCGATCTGCTTTGATGGTGGATAAAAGTGTTAAGGTAAAAATACACAGTGGAAGTTTGTAAATTTTCAAAAATTCGTAAAAAATATTTATAGGGCTGAAAGTCAAAATCTCTCTCTGGGATTACAAATATTAACCCTCTGTAAGGTTATTTTGAAATTTTTGACCTGCCTTGATGGTGGATAAAAGTGTTAAGGTAAAAATAGACAGTGGAAGTTTGTGAATTTTCAAAAATTCGTAAAAAATATTTATAGGGCTAAAAGTTAAAATCTCTCTCTAGGATTACAAGTATTGGCCCTCTGTAAGTTATTTTGAAAATTTTTATCTGCTTTGATGATGGATAAAAGTGTTAAGGTAAAAATAGACAGTGGAAGTTTGTGAATTTTCAAAAATCTGTAAAAAATATTTATAGAGCTGAAAGTCAAAATCTCTCTCTAGGATTACAAAGATTGATCCTTTGTAAGGTTATTTTGATAATTTTGATCTGCTGTGATGATGGATAAAAGTGTTAAGGTAAAAATGGACAGTGGACATTTGTGAATTTTCAAAAATTCGTAAAAAATATTTATAGAGCTGAAAGTCAAAATATCTCTCCAGGATTACAAATATTAACCCTCTGTTAGGTTATTTTGAAAATTTTGATCTGCTTTGACGATGGATAAAAGTGTTAAGGTATAATAAGGTTAAAATAGATAGTGGAAGTTTGTGAATTTTCAAAAATTCGTAAAAAATATTTATAGAGCTGAAAGTCAAAATTTCTCTCTAGGATTACAAATATTGACCCTCTGTGACGTTATTTTGGAAATTTTGATCTGCTGTGATGACGGATAAAAGTGCTAAGGTAAAAATAGACAGTAGGCCCAACAGTGGAAGTGTGTGAATTTTCAAAAAATCGTACAAACTTAATTACAGAGTCAGGAATTTATTACTTTTAGTGAATAAATCGATTGGAAACGCCTAAATTACGATTAAAATTGTTTTTCTTTAAAAAAATTTTCTTTTGTCAAGAGCTGATTCTGAACACTATTTGTCTATAATTTTTTTTGGAGGTACGCAAAATTATTTTAGTCGTAGATGGTGCTTAAATCGACTGAAAGCGCGTAAAAAACGATTTAAAAAATTTCAAAAATATTTCTTATATTTTTTTAATCCAAGAGCTCATAATGAACACTGTTTTTCTATCAAAAAATTGTAAGACTTCCGGAAACGGAGATACGCAAAATGATTTTGGTCGTTAATAGTGCTTAAATCGACTGGAAACGTCTAAATAACGATTTTAAAAAAATGTCAATTTTTTTTCTAATTTTTTATAAGTCTGCGAGCACATTCTGAACTTTTTGTCTTTAAAAAAATTGTAAGACTTCCGTGAACAGAGATACGCAAATTACTTTTATCATAAATAGTGTTTAATCGACTGGAAACGCCAAATAACAATTAAAAAAATCAAATTTTTTTTATATTTTTTCAAATCCAAGAGCACATCTGATTTTATGTCTATAAGAGGGTGACAGGCCTGCAATTTGTTATTAATAAACGGATCATTGCCAGATTTATGGATACAAGGTTTCCATTCTGCAAAAATTGATCCTTTTAGGATGTAATAATCTATTGGATGGGATTTTAGTATTCGTCTATGAAGTCTGTCGTGTCCGAGAGTTAGTTTGCTTTTTACTTTAACACTTTAACATGCTACATTTTAGATTCAATACCTTAAAACTGTTAATTTTAATATTTTTAATGTGACTTCCTGTTTATATTATTTTCTTAAAATGAAATATAGTTCCTTGATTTGCATATAATTGAAAATAATAATAGTATTGCATAGGAAATTAAATAATCATTTATATATAATTCGATGAAACGCTGTCTCCAGCTATAATTTATGACCGTGAGATTTCTTTACGGAACCGCAAGCGGGTATTTTATTATCACTTGTGGAGTCACTTTTCTATACCAACTCATGTGATTTATTGCTAATTTGGTGACAAATTTTGTTTTTATGTCTTATTGTTCCCTTGCATGAAGGGATACTAAACGCCGTGGTCAGCGATCTGTGTACGGTGGACCAAAGGCTCTTTCCGGTCGACGACAGGGGCATATTATATCAACAAGTTACGTGGAACTCATTTCAAATGTAAACATAATTATTATCATCAATTCCATAAATTTCTATGCAATTAGATGACTTCGCGTTTCTACGTGTTTGGAGAAATTAATGTAACGAACAAGACAAAAATAAAGTTTAAATTCTCAATGGAAAAATTCATTTCTTAAAATAATAATTTCAAAATCAAAAATTAGTTAACAATGGTAAAAAACAAATCATTATTTTTTTAAATTTATTACGAAAACCAAGTGCCGGTAGTGGCATGTCGATTTCAAAAGATTAACAACATACAAGTAAAGACCAGTGGCGTATATAGAAGGGGGTTACGGGGTTATAACCGCCCGAAATTTTTTAAAATAATATGTAATGTGTTTCGATTTTTTAAAATTTTGAATTAAGAAAGGTAAGAACGGTCATAATCACTCCCGAAAATAATTTCTATCTACGCGTCTATGTTGGCGAAAGCCACGATGATATTTTTTCAAATAGAAACATAAATTTCCCATTTGGTAGCGTTACGTTGACAAAAATGTGCGAGTCTATTTTCAATTTAAAAATATATCCAATTTTGTTCTATTGCGACCCACTTTATGCCTACAGCCCCAACTGAATACACACTGAAAAAAGTGGAGTTATGCGGTAATAAGTTAACCCTCGCCCACGCGTGTATACGCATTTTTACATTTTTTTTTAATAATTACATTACCCCCCCCCCCCAAAATTGCTCCATCGGTAGAGATTGATTTATTGCCGCTTCTGTTCACAACAGAAACACGAAAATTCATGGCGCTCCTATTTAATATGTATAGTAAAAATTAATCTGGTTACCCTGAAATGTAATGAAAATGCAAATTCTGAGATTGTATACACTACAAGTTTATTCCGCGCCCCAGAGGTAACAAATAGTGCACATTTAATTTAATTCCTATGCAAATGTTAATCGAAAATATAGCGGCGCAGTAATTACAATAAAAATCACAGGAAAGGGATTAATTAAGCACGCGTGCCCCCATACATTTGCAAAAAATACACACGAGGTGATTGCCTGAAAACATTTTCTGATCCATTGGAAATTTCCGGCGTGAAAATTGAAAACCCAGAACCCCGGGCTGACTCCTCACAACAAAATGCCGATCTGAACCAAACTGAAAATTAAATGTCCACCAGGGCGCGCGGCGTGTATTTTAAATTAGCGAACGCGTTAATATCCGCCGGAGACTTAATTACACGAAATTCCAGGCGACATTTTCGAAAAAAATCAGATTTCCGTTTAGGCTGACGCAAATGGAGAAATTAAAGAGATAATCGTGTTATAATTCAGCTAAAGGAATTATACGTTCTCACTTCCATTTCCCTGCAACGACGCAATCTTACGTTTTATTCTAAATTAAATCCCCAGGCGATTTTAAATATGAATATATTCGCAGAAGCATATTGTTGAGGTTCCTCTTACAACCACAATATTTCATAATTCGAAGATAAAAACTGTCGCCTGAATTTATGCAAAAATTCAAAACATTGAAAAGAAAAGGTTTTCCAGGAATGTGCTGAAGATAGAAAGGAGTGGATTGCTACAAGAAAGATGAATTAGAATAAAGAACAAACCCCAACATCAACCCCCAAAAAGGAGAAGATTAAGAAAGATTTGATGATTAATAAAAAAGTTTATGTTTTTAACGTTATTTGAAATATGCTTTGTTAGTATGCCACAATTTTTGATTTCAAATTTGTGTTGATTATTGAAATATAATGCTTCGTACACATTTGCGCCAAAAGCCGCGTACGGTGTTCGCGCGCATAATTTGTGCTCATGGGTTTTGCCGCTCGTCGGTTTTGCCGCGTCAGATCAAAACGTTGCACTGGTTTGGACGGTGGCAGAGCTGTAGCCGCATTAATGATAATATATATATTTTTATTATCCAACAGTTTACAATAAAACTAATTACAGGATAATATAGAAATAACAGTACATTCGCGTACATAATGAGAACTACAGGGTCCAGCGCGAACACATTCGGTTCGAGGTTGTCGCGCCAAAACTTTTTGAGCCACAATCGTGGCGCGGTTCGTTTCACAGTTCGCGACGCAAGTGTGTACGATGCATAAGAATATAAAGGTTTCTTTAAACTTAACTACAATTGAATTATGATTTACCGTCATAACAATCCTCATTTTTGTTACCTAAAACATAGATAACATAAATAAATAAAATGCAGTATTTTCTCAAACCACTTCATCCGAGTAAATAGAATGGTTGCGGCCGTACTGTTACTTTACTCGATATATTCTGGTCTTATATAAGTTTTGAATTCCGGAGATTCTTATGTGTAGCTCATTAGGTTATGATTATAAATTTATGAAGTACCTAAAATTTAACATAATTTCCTTTCGATTTAATTTGAATATAATCAGGAAAACTTTCATAATTTGACAAGCTTTTTATCCAACACGTGCTTTACCCATCCCTTTTTGTTGTTCATTGTCATTTACTCGGTTTCTCCCGGCTTCATTAATTACACGTTAAGAACAGCACAAGAAAAGCAAGAAAACTACGCCGTTGGCCCACTTAGTTTTAGAATGTTTTCTTCTGGAACACATACACCTAATTAGTTTAGAAAATGAACTACAGAGGTTTTTACTCGGTCTTACTTCGGATCCATTAGTATTATCACTTGTTAAAACGTTACACTGGTACCTCTCGATTAATTTAATTGCTTTTATAAATATTAAATCTTTTCGTATGTAATAATAAATCATATTGTCACTTTAGTGTTATAACTAAACTTGATAAGTGCACAATGAAATATTCAGTTTTAAATCTGATTAATGTTACACTAACCGATATACCTTGCTAAGGAGGTTGAATTAAAACACTTTGCTGGTATCAAATTTTAAATATTGTGATTGAGTGTTGAAGCCATTATTATCATGAATTTTTCACTTTAGTGTTACTAGTTTCGTCCAGTGTAATGTTTGATAATGTCCGAATAGTCACAAAAAAGTGAAAAATTCGTGATAGTAATGGCTTCAACAATCAATCACAATACAGGGTGTTTCAAAATTCATGCACCAAAAGTTTTCTGCGTACTCCTATTAGATAAGAATAAAAAACCCTTATGACAAATCTTGATTTTCCACAAAATAACATGGATTGAACCCCTTCGCAGAATTATTAAAGAGACGCCACTGTTCATTAATGAATACTTTCGTTCGCGTTTATTTATTTGTCATAAGGGTTTTTTTTCTTTCTATCTACGAGGAGTACGCAGAAAATTTTTGGTGCATGAATTTTGAAACAACCTGTATACCTTGTATACAATTTAAAATTTGAGAGTAGATAACACTAAATATCCGTACATGTTGAAAAGCTTGTAATTGTTTTCTTGCTTGCCACTCTAGAAATTAGTGAGACTCGACTATATTTTAAATAATTAATGATTCCAACGTAACAGGCTGATTCTAGGTGGGCCGGTGTGGTGCGCCACATCCGGCACATCTTGGCCTGTATATAAATGATTTTTAAGGCAAACAACAATAATGGTCTCTAACATAATTCCACTTCCTCTAATATAAATGCTTATTTAACATTACATGTTTATCAAGTGTGCTCATTAATTTTTACCATAAATCAATGTGACAATTTAACATTTATTATGTGGGATAACTCATCACCTGATGTTTAAAAATATTAAATAGCAGGAAACTGTAGTTTAGTACTTCTCTATTGGCGTTTTTGTAGTTCTTATAAATAACAATTTACAATTTAACAAAATTACGTTTTTTTTTAATATTTCAAAAACTCCTATAGATAGGGGTTTGAAATTTTCATGAAAAAATCACAAATAATTCAATACATCGACCATTAAAATTTCAACCCCCTCCGACCCAACCCCACCATTTTTTTTTCCAATTTTTATTTTTTTTGCCAATTTTTATTTTTTTTCCTGAAAGCCGAAAACGTCCTCTAGGTGCCCGTGAAATTCGCAATTTTCCATCTCACCCAGTAACTCCGGGGTGAATTTTTGAAAATCGATTTTTCGCGATGCAGAGTCTCGCGCCAATGCCTAAGGCTTTTTGGGTTTTTGAGTTAGAACGTTCGGATAAGGCTCAAAAAATCCACATTGCATGGGGGCACAACGGCCACGTATGTAGGATTCTGTGCTCCTCTCCGTTCGCGAGCTGCAACCCTTTCTCTGCAGAGGTCGCTTTTTTCGTGCTTCGGCGAGCCGGGCCGCGCCCCCTTTACAGTCGCGACTAGAATTTTCAGTGAATTTTGTAGAACGAGTCCGTCTCTACATTTTATGTCTCTTACGAATTTTCGATATCTCCAACCCTTGAAGAGTCATTCAAAGAAAACCACCCTCGATTTCAATAAAAAAATTCTAGAGCAGCCATTTTGAATCTGACGCAAAAAATTTAAACGGCGTGCCACTCGGAATTTCAGTTTGCGTCGAAAAAGTAAGGGCTATATTTTTTTTTACGATCCACGGCCGATTTTCGATTGGTTTCCGGCAATTTTTCGAAGAATTTTTCGTTTTTTTTTTCAAGCGGGGTAACTCATGGTACGGCCGAGGTAGCAGAGGTGGCAATACAGATACATAGGATCGGTTGCAGAGATCTGTATTACCACCTCTGCTACCTACCCCGCGAGCCGTCACAGCTAAGAACAACCATTATGTTTCTACGGCATTAATGAAATATAAATACTTAATATTCACAATCGTATACTTGATTAAAATCAGGGGTGGCTCGTTATATAAAGCCAAGGAGCATTACCTGTAGTTTCAAGCTCAGTAAGAATTTTTAATTAATTCTTAAAACACTTTTTTGCCAGTCATTTTGGTCTAGGAAGACAAATCATACTTATTGGGATATTGTATAAGTGGCTCTACCATTAACATGTTCCACGAGCCGCCACTGATTAAAAATGAAGGCAATGAACGCACAATCTGCCGCTTTTTATTATTAAAAATTGAAAAATTTGTTATCCAATTAACGATTCTTTCCGCAGCCGAATACATCTGAAAATGGCATTTTGCCGTTATCTCGAACCGAATAAAATTTCAATCCGCTATTGAATTTGTAAACAAAAAATAAAAGTCCGGGCGGTTTCAGCGATACCTGTTATTGCGGATGTATGCCGCAACTTTATATTATTGTTATTAAGATAACAAATTACGTACTGTTATTATTGGAAACGTAATGGGCTTTTATCAGGGGCCATTGCTTTTTATTTTTATAGATCCTAAAATAGAGAGATTATTGAGATTAAAACTAAAATGAGTCGAATTTTTATCGCACCTCCGAATGGCCCTTAAAATTATCAAATTACTCAAAAATAAAAATACCCCGTTTACGAGTATATTGGAAAAATCTTAAGCAGAAAAACGTGAGGGTTATTACTTTGTGAAAGGACCACGAATAAATGTAAATGTCAAAAAGCATAAAACTTTTAGTGTAAGTCCCTTGTTATTGATTCTGATTTTACAATCCTATTTTATGCTTACATATATCACACAATAAAACGTGATATGATGATTAATTTTTATAGTTATTATCTTTCAAATTCCAACTTAAATCCACAAATACTATTGATTATGTATGTATTATGGTGCCCATCAGCAACTAATTGCACTGATGAGTCGTGAAAGGTCAAAACCGGTCTGTGATGGGGAAACAATATTTAATTAACAAATTATTTTTTTAATACTTTCAGCGTCGAAATAAACAAATTAAAATATTTTGTTTTTTTAACAAGAAAAAAGTAAAAATAAGAAAATTTAAGCAACCGTAGGTGAAATGGCCGAGATCGGATAAAAAAACGACCCTACAGGCAGAATTGTGATATGTATACATTCAGCAGCAGTTTAAAAAGTTTCGGCTTTGTGTAATTGTTTTTACATCAAAAATGTTAAGTGGAACGAGTAAAAATTTGCAACGGCAACGTAATTAATTAATTTCATATTCTTTTTGGATGTTCTCAACAAAAAGATATATACACAGTTTCCGGATCGCACAATTACGGAATAAATACGATCCCTTTCTTTCTTTTTCACAGCGATGCTTTCTTTGTCGGGGCCGTCATGAATAATAAGTTTACTTTGAAGTCGTTTTCGTGAAATTATAATTACCGCTGAAATGAGTTTCTATGCACTGGATTTGTATTTTGTTTGAGGTGTGGACAAAGTCCGTCGTATGTACCTGAATATTGTTCAATAATAGTAGAAATGAAATATGTAATATAACACCGGATATATAACACACAGCCGAAATCTCTTGTTGAAATTAATACACCGAAAGCTCGTAGGACACGGGCATATGAAGTTGTCAATGGTTCTTTTTTGTATTTTACACCATGTCATATTTTCATTGTTGGGGTCCGTTAATAAAAACCCGTTCTTGGCCCTAAATGAACTGGGCGTAAATAATACCAATAACGAATACCGTCATTATTGAATTATGTACTGGCATGTCATCAGATATGCCAGTACCTGCATAAACAGGAAGGGCTAGAATCTAAATATATTTTATTGCCGATTATCAAAGCAGGAGTTGTGATATTTATAGTCACTTCGAGATTCATTTATTCTATGCAAATCTAGTGTATGTTATGCTTCGTACACACTTGCGCCGAAAGCCGCGTAATTTGTGGGAACTATTCCTAGTCGTACACGTTAGAGATGGGTAACTTGTCTCAAAATAGTCATTTTTGGCTTTAACACGTACGCGGACGTGAATGCTATAGCCATTATTGTTGAAAAATTTGGTCTGTATCGTCGTACAGAAAATGGGCGAAAAACATGAAATGGCGAAATGACTTGAAATATACGCCAAATGTTTACAAAAGAACGGGTAATACGTCGTTAAATTTTCAGCCGAATCGTACTTGTAGTTTTCTTGCTGTCCGCTTCCAGATTGGGCGCACGAAAGTTGGCCAGAAATTTTAGTCGATTTTGGGAATTTTTGGGCGCGGTCTCTCGTGACAGGTATGGATGATATTACATCAATTTATAGCTGCATTCTTCTAGAATTTAATACTTCTATTTCCAACCTTCTACCGTATCCACGAACCGAAATTCGTTTGTTTGAATAAGCCGCTGTCCGTTAGCGTCAATCTGCAGGGTCTCAGGTCAGTGAAAACTGGTATAAAAGATTTTTTCGGGAAAATAATTACTCTACAGGCTTTTTCCTGCCTTTAAGAACCGCTGTGAATTTTTTTCAGATTTTTCTGGGACCCAAAATTTTTCCTCATTTTTTTCAGGTATCGAATGGTCGAAAATCATTAAATGGCCAAATGACTTGAAATATACACCAAATGTTTACAAAAGAACGGGGAATACATCGTTAAATTTTTAGCCAAATCGTACTTGTAGTTTTCTTGATGTCCGCTCCCAAATTGGGCGCACGAAAGTAGGCTAGAAATTTTGGTCGATTTTAGGAATTTTTTGGCGCGGTCTCTCGTGACAGGTATGGATGATATTACATCAATTTATAGCTGCATTCTTCTAAATTTTAATACTTCTATTCCCAACCTTCTACCGTATCCACGAACCGAAATTCGTTTGTTTGAATAAGCCGCTGTCCGTTAGCGTCAATTTGCAGGGTCTCAGCTCAGTGAAAAATGGTGTAAACGATTTTTTCGGAAAAATAATTACTCTACACGCTTTTTCCTGCCTTTAAGAACCGCTATGAATTTTTTCAGATTTTTCTAGGACCCAAAATTTTTCCTCATTTTTTCCTGACCATGAGGAATGGAAAATGGTCGAAAATCATTAAATGGACAAATGACTTGAAATATACCCCAGATGTTCACAAAAGAACAGGGAATACGTCGTTAAATTTTCAGCCGCATCGTACTTGTAGTTTTCTTGCTGTCCGCTTCCAGATTGGGCGCACGAAAGTTGGCCAGAAATTTTAGTCGATTTTGGGAATTTTTGGGCGCGGTCTCTCGTGACAGGTATGGATGATATTACATCAATTTATAGCTGCATTCTTCTAGAATTTAATACTTCTATTTCCAACCTTCTACCGTATCCACGAACCGAAATTCGTTTGTTTGAATAAGCCGCTGTCCGTTAGCGTCAATCTGCAGGGTCTCAGGTCAGTGAAAACTGGTATAAAAGATTTTTTCGGGAAAATAATTACTCTACACGCTTTTTCCTGCCTTTAAGAACCGCTGTGAATTTTTTTCAGATTTTTCTGGGACCCAAAATTTTTCCTCATTTTTTTCAGGTATGGAATGGTCGAAAATCATTAAATGGCCAAATGACTTGAAATATACACCAAATGTTTACAAAAGAACGGGGAATACATCGTTAAATTGTTAGCCGAATCGTACTTGTAGTTTTTTTGCTGTCCGCTCCCAAATTGGGCGCACGAAAGTAGGCGAGAAATTTTGGTCGATTTTGGGAATTTTTTGGCACGGTCTCTCGTGACAAATATGGATGATATTACATCAATTTATAGCTGCATTCTTCTAGAATTTAATACTTCTGTTTCCAACCTTCTACCGTATCCACGAACCGAAATTCGTTTGTTTGAATAAGCCGCTGTCCGTTAGCATCAATCTGCAGGGTCTCAGGTCAGTGAAAAATAGTATAAAAGATTTTTTCGGGAAATTAATTACTCTACACACTTTTTCCTGCCTTTGAGAACCGCTATGAATTTTTTTCAGATTTTTCTGGGACCCAAAATTTTTCCTCATTTTATGGAAAATGGTCGAAAATCATTAAATGGCCAAATGACTTGAAATATACACCTAATGTTTACAAAAGAACGGGGAATACATCGTTAAATTTTTAGCCGAATCGTACTTGTAGTTTTTTTGCTGTCCGCTCCCAAATTGGGCGCACGAAAGTAGGCGAGAAATTTTAGTCGATTTTGGGAATTTTTTGGCACGGTCTCTCGTGACAAATATGGATGATATTACATCAATTTATAGCTGCATTCTTCTAGAATTTAATACTTCTGTTTCCAACCTTCTACCGTATCCACGAACCGAAATTCGTTTGTTTGAATAAGCCGCTGTCCGTTAGCGTCAATCTGCAGGGTCTCAGGTCAGTGAAAAATGGTATAAAAGATTTTTTCGGGAAATTAATTACTCTACACACTTTTTCCTGCCTTTGAGAACCGCTATGAATTTTTTTCAGATTTTTCTGGGACCCAAAATTTTTCCTCATTTTATGGAAAATGGTCGAAAATCATTAAATGGCCAAATGACTTGAAATATACACCTAATGTTTACAAAAGAACGGGGAATACATCGTTAAATTTTTAGCCGAATCGTACTTGTAGTTTTCTTGCTGTTCGCTCCCAAATTGGGCGCACGAAAGTAGGCGAGAAATTTTGGTCGATTTTGGGAATTTTTTGGGGCGGTCTCTCGTGACAAATATGGATGATATTACATAAATTTATAGCTGCATTCTTCTAGAATTTAATACTTCTATTTCCAACCTTCTACCGTATCCACGAACCGAAATTCGTTTGTTTGAATAAGCCGCTGTCCGTTAGCGTCAATCTGCAGGGTCTCAGGTCAGTGAAAAACTGTATAAAAGATTTTTTCGGGAAAATAATTACTCTACACGCTATTTCCTGCCTTTAAGAACCGCTATGAATTTTTTCAGATTTTTCTAGGACCCAAAATTTTTCCTCATTTTTTCCTGAAAAGTGGTCGAAAATCATTAAATGGCCAAATGACTTGAAACATACCCCAGATGTTCACAAAAGAACGGGGAATACGTCCTTAAATTTTTAGCCGAATCGTACTTGTAGTTTTCTTGCTATCCGCTCCCAGATTGGGCGCACAAAAGTAGGCCAGAAATTTTGGTCGATTTTGGGAATTTTTGGGCGCGGTCTCTCGTGACAGGTATGGATGATATTACATCAATTTATAGCTGCATTCTTCTAGAATTTAATACTTCTATTTCCAACCTTCTACCGTATCCACGAACCGAAATTCGTTTGTTTGAATAAGCCGCTGTCCGTTAGCGTCAATCTGCAGGGTCTCAGGTCAGTGAAAAACTGTATAAAAGATTTTTTCGGGAAAATAATTACTCTACACGCTATTTCCTGCCTTTAAGAACCGCTATGAATTTTTTCAGATTTTTCTAGGACCCAAAATTTTTCCTCATTTTTTCCTGAAAAGTGGTCGAAAATCATTAAATGGCCAAATGACTTGAAACATACCCCAGATGTTCACAAAAGAACGGGGAATACGTCCTTAAATTTTTAGCCGAATCGTACTTGTAGTTTTCTTGCTATCCGCTCCCAGATTGGGCGCACAAAAGTAGGCCAGAAATTTTGGTCGATTTTGGGAATTTTTGGGCGCGGTCTCTCGTGACAGGTATGGATGATATTACATCAATTTATAGCTGCATTCTTCTAAATTTTAATACTTCTATTCCCAACCTTCTACCGTATCCACGAACCGAAATTCGTTTGTTTGAATAAGCCGCTGTCCGTTAGCGTCAATCTGCAGGGTCTCAGGTCAGTGAAAAATGGTATAAAATTTTTTTTCGGAAAATTAATTACTCTACACGCTTTTTCATGCCTTTAAGAACCGCTATGAATTTTTTTCAGATTTTTCTGGGACCCAAAATTTTTTCTCATTTTTTCCTGATTATGAGGTATGGAAAATGGTCGAAAATCATTAAATGGCCAAATGACTTGAAATATACACTAAATGTTTACAAAAGAACGGGGAATACATCGTTAAATTTTTAGCCGAATCGTACTTGTAGTTTTCTTGCTATCCGCTCCCAGATTGGGCGCACAAAAGTAGGCCAGAAATTTAGGTCGATTTTGGGAATTTTTTGGCGCGGTCTCTCGTGACAGGTATGGATGATATTACATCAATTTATAGCTGCATTCTTCTAGAATTTAATACTTCTATTCCCAACCTTCTACCGTATCCACGAACCGAAATTCGTTTGTTTGAATAAGCCGCTGTCCGTTAGCGTCAATCTGCAGGGTCTCAGGTCAGTGAAAAATGGTATAAAAGATTTTTTCGGAAAAATAATTACTCTACACGCTTTTTCCTGCCTTTAAGAACCGCTCTGAATTTTTTCAGATTTTTCTGGGACCCAAAATTTTTCCTCATTTTTTCCTGACTGTATGGAAAATGGTCAAAAATCATTAAATGGACAAATGACTTGAAATATACCCCAGATGTTCACAAGAGAACGGGGAATACGTCGTTAAATTTTCAGCCGAATCGTACTTGTAGTTTTCTTGCTGTCCGCTCCCAGATTGGGCGCAGGAAAGTAGGCCAGAAATTTTGGTCGATTTTGGGAATTTTTTGGCGCGGTCTCTCGTGACAGGTATGGATGATATTACATCAATTTATAGCTGCATTCTTCTAGAATTTAATACTTCTATTCCCAACCTTCTACCGTATCCACGAACCGAAATTCGTTTGTTTGAATAAGCCGCTGTCCGTTAGCGTCAATCTGCAGGGTCTCAGGTCAGTGAAAAATGGTATAAAATTTTTTTTCGGAAAATTAATTACTCTACACGCTTTTTCCTGCCTTTAAGAACCGCTATGAATTTTTTTCAGATTTTTCTGGGACCCAAAATTTTTCCTCATTTTTTCCTGACTGTATGGAAAATGGTCAAAAATCATTAAATGGACAAATGACTTGAAATATACCCCAGATGTTCACAAAAGAACGGGGAATACGTCGTTAAATTTTCAGCCGAATCGTACTTGTAGTTTTCTTGCTATCCGCTCCCAGATTGGGCGCACAAAAGTAGGCCAGAAATTTTGGTCGATTTTGGGAATTTTTGGGCGCGGTCTCTCGTGACAGGTATGGATGATATTACATCAATTTATAGCTGCATTCTTCTAAATTTTAATACTTCTATTCCCAACCTTCTACCGTATCCACGAACCGAAATTCGTTTGTTTGAATAAGCCGCTGTCCGTTAGCGTCAATCTGCAGGGTCTCAGGTCAGTGAAAAATGGTATAAAATTTTTTTTCGGAAAATTAATTACTCTACACGCTTTTTCCTGCCTTTAAGAACCGCTATGAATTTTTTTCAGATTTTTCTGGGACCCAAAATTTTTTCTCATTTTTTCCTGATTATGAGGTATGGAAAATGGTCGAAAATCATTAAATGGCCAAATGACTTGAAATATACACCAAATGTTTACAAAAGAACGGGGAATACATCGTTAAATTTTTAGCCGAATCGTACTTGTAGTTTTCTTGCTGTCCGCTCCCAAATTGGGCGCACGAAAGTAGGCGAGAAATTTTAGTCGATTTTGTGAATTTTTTGGCGCGGTCTCTCGTGACAGGTATGGATGATATTACATCAATTTATAGCTGCATTCTTCTAGAATTTAATACTTCTATTCCCAACCTTCTACCATATCCACGAACCGAAATCAGTTTGTTTGAATAAGCCGCTGTCCGTTAGCGTCAATCTGCAGGGTCTCAGGTCAGTGAAAAATGGTATAAAAGATTTTTTCGGGAAAATAATTACTCTACACGCTTTTTCCTGTCTTTAAGAACCGCTATGAATTTTTTTAGATTTTTCTAGGACCCAAAATTTTTCCTCATTTTTCCTGACTATGGACTTAAATTATGGACTATGATTTAAATTGCAATAATATTTATACGATCCACGGTATACGGAATTATGAAGAGTATACTGCAAATAAATTTACTTCATAGTTTTTGATCGTACAATAATTATTCCAAACATCTACTCGTATTGTATTTGTTAATAGCGAATGAAATATATACATAATATTGGTGCAGTGTAAAGTAATCCTTTACAGTTTGCGCACAGTTTCAGTTTTCTCATATTTAATGTACATATCATTCAGCGTTGAAATGTGATAAAACGGTGTCGGAAAATAGAATAAAGTTAGATCAGAACTTTGGAGTATTCTCGCCGGAATGTATGATAGGATTTGGTGTATTTGCACCGGTTGGGCTTGGTTGTATTTTATGTGGGTCGGGAATGGTCATGTGTCGCTTAAACTGAATGCCTATTGCAGATTCGGGTTATTGTTTATGACAGGCACAGGCTATATACCGAAGGGTGGAAAATAATAGCCCCTCATATTTTAAAAAGTTCTATGTGTGTGCGAGTTTGCGTTGATCACATGTGTTCGTGCGTGGGATCATGTTTCGGTTATTATTTAATGTTCCTTGGTTAGTTGACGAAATCCACAAATACAATGCACATTTAATTGAATGAACACCTATTATGTTACTATCTCGTTACTTCACAACATCGGTATGATATATCGTGGCAGCTCTAACGAGCACAATCAAATCCCACCTTAACGCCTGTGTATTCCTTTCGTTCCCTACTTTTCGTCTAATGAACGATTTCTGTTGCTGTTGCTGCTGCTGTTGCTGTTGCTGTTGTCGTCGACCCACTTTTCCCAAAGGAAAAACTGAGAATTGAATCCTCAAGTGTCCATTCTTTACATAATGCTCGTGTTTGTGTACACTTTTATACGAATTTTTAGATGTTAAATGGTTTGAACGAAATATCATTTATATCCTATCATAAATTCTATTCTACGGAATAATATAAGCTTACTTTGTATATAAATTGTAAACTCAACACACGTAATTTCACTTTGTTTCGGTTTCGTGAATATCAAATACTGTACAAAAATCTTTCATGTTTCTCTTTAAAGCTACTCGCACACTTATCGCCATCGGACGGACGGCACGCATCGGAAAAATTGCTTAACACAGTTGTAAACGAGTCAACGCACATTTATCCGTTCCATGCCGTACCGAGTAAAAATTAGTAATTCCCACGAAATAAAAAAACATTTTTTTCAGGAAATCCTGAAATGTTAATATGAGATGATTTATTTATTTCTTCTCGATAGAAAGTGTATTTTCCAGGCTATATACGACTGGTGAGGATTAGGGTAATTCTAGGATTATCCGAGTTAGGGTATAAGACTGGCCCCGGTTTGGGTGTTGAGTCGAAAACAACAAGGAGATTCCGATGAAATGAAAGGCCAGAAAGCAGTAGATTTTTTATATAAAACCTTAGTTGTTTTGTTCATAGATGAAATTTTAATTATGTATATCCTTCATTTCATTCATGTATTCGTATTTTCTCTCGCTTATAAAAATCATTTATGTGGAATTATATCAATAAAATTACGTATTTTACATTAATTTGAATAAAATAATTTTTTGCTCCTCGAATCTTTAGTCAGGGATCATATTATACTACCCTCTCAATTAATTTGAAATAATTAGCGATATAGTAATAAAAGTGAAAATAATGTTCGGGCACTAGTATTTATTTCATTCTGTGACTACGGGTAAACGAGGCATAATATATTATCAATAGAGACATCTATCGATCGGGCGTCCATTGTACGCGAAGGTATTGAACAAAAGTGATCCGAACGTAATGAAAAATTCCCAATAATGGAAGATTACCCAGAGAAAATTTCGTATAAATTTTAAAGCGCAAATGCAATACCAACACAGGAGTATATTATGAAAAAAAAATGTAGCAGTTATTTATTCAGAAAGACTGCCGAACCGGAACCAATATCTGTTACCCGGCATTGAAAGGGTGATGTTTACCAAAAAAAATACGTTTTTTTAATATCTCCCAGGAGATGTCTAAAAGTCTCCACGGCAATTCTAATCTGAGAAATGCTTCCTAGCTGGTGATTATCGCTTATATATATCCAAGTTTTAAGCTCGGGTTTGCCGGAACGATGAGCACACTGATATCATCTGGAATTTCTACTTGGGTATATGTACACTAATCCTAATAATACAGGCGTTATGAAAGAGTCCTCCGCGTGGAAGACTACGTGTATCAAAGGCAATCAATAAACTGTAAACAAAAATGAAACCCTAGCTTTTCTCTTTCATAATGCTTAATTTAATTAGAAGCGTGGATGTATTCTAGCTTATAATGGTGAACGTTTTAAGATTTACGAACAACCCTACAACTTCCGACTAATCTAATAAAGATTACTTGGATGTATTTGTAAGAGTAGACTAGCATATTTAGTTATCTCACGGCTTCCGGGTCTTTATTAATAGAAAACAATGGGTTCATTCTTGTTCGCATTACACAAGTTATTTGCTATCTTAAGTCGATTCGATTAGCGAATATAATGTTTCGCAATTAAGTTATTTTTCCGGACCAGCAGTTAATTCCGCAATTACATCCGAAACGATTAAGTGTGCGGCGCGAATCATAATTATTACTAAAATTATTCTGATGGTGTATATAAAGCTATCTAGATCAGCGTAGATTGTAAAATAACTGTATTAAGTTTTTATACACAGCTATAAAACGTCTAACAACATGAAATCATCGGCGTAATCTGGAAGTACAAGGCATATAGAGTATAGGCAGTATTATGGCCGGGCGTTTCTTAAGCATTTCTAACACGAAACCATGCTGAAAGCCTTTATAATTTTCTTTTAACATCAATATAATGGCGCGAATGTTACTTCGTACGTTGTACTTATATAAATCGATTCTAATTTCCAATCTTCGTATGATATTCTTAAATAAATGATTCCTAATTAGACCCCAATGTTTCTTCGTGGTGTTCTTACGGGAAATTAAAGGGCTGCCTGTAAACGAATAATAATATACGGTGTTAATAGTATAATAGTATACGGTGTTCGCGAAAACATTGTTGTTTTTTGCTTTTCATTAAATTCACGTGCCACATGCCATAGAGAAATTGTTATCAATAGAGATCGTTCATACATGTAGCTCTGAGCTGAATTGAAAAATTAAACACAAGTCCATTGTGTTAAAGCTTAGTGAATTTTTCACGTAGTAAAGGTCGCAATCGTCCTCTTCGAGGAGTACTAGTTTTTGAAATGTGTTTATAAATTGGTAAATTGTTAAACCAGGGGCCGCGGTGGCCTAGTGAGTAGCGTTCCTGCTTCTGGGCCTCGTGGTCATGGGTTCGAATCCCATCCGTGCGGTCACTTTTTCAGAATGAAGAAGTGGCCGTGCGGGTCCATGGATGTGTAGTGTATGTGTGCCATTCATTATTAAAATGAAATCTTCAAAACTTATATACGTTAGTGGCAGCAAATCGATTACGCCAATTCCCTTATAGTCATTCACTCTCCTTAACCCGCAATTCCATCAAACATCCTTCCTTTTAAATAAAAAAAAAATGTTAAACCGAATCATCTTCAATTAATACAAAATGCAAAAATCTCACTTTTTTAAGTAACACGATTTTAAAACCGAAATTTTGACTGTCAAACGACTTGGATGATTTCAACGACAAAATGTGACGAATTTAGTGCAGTTTGAAAAATCATCACAAAATGCAAATATTTCACTTTTTTAAAGTGATATTATTCTACAAATTATAAAATTGTTTAGTAACCGAATTTAATGCTTGTCATTGATATTGTATCGATAATAAACAATTTTAATGACAGCAGTCGATGCCGTCAAACACAAAAAGCTGTTATTAAACCAACGTTCGTGTTAATTATTTCATGCTTTGTGATATCCTAGAAATTATAAAATTGTTTAATTACCGAATTTAATGATTGTTATCGATATTGTATTGATAATTAATAATTTTCCAAATTAGTGACAAAACGAAAACGTACTGCACACCCAGTTCGATATACCATTTACTACATGTGCGCAGTTTATTATATTATATACCTTGGTATTTCGCATGGGCATGAATAATTAGAGCCAGATATAACCAAACAAATTCATGCGTTGGCACGCAGTAACCCGAAATCAGAGCTTCAATTATGAATGCATGTGAAAATTATCTATGCTAAATTAACAATTGAAGCACCGCAAGGGCCGAACATATTTTGCTACACGTGCTGAGAATTATTAATAATCATATATTCATATCTCAGCTCTCGTGCCGTACAGCGCGGACTGCTATTGTCTTCGTTAAATAGCATCAAAATGAAACGAATCGCAATGTTACTCTTTCTGTTCAGGAATTATGTAAATAATAACCCGTTTTGTATGAATTTTCACCCAGGGAAAATCTTACGTATTAACGTATTTCATGGTTTTCATTATTATTAATCACATTAACCCTAAATATTCGATTTTATGAAGAAATGAGCTTTTGTTTTTCATTTAGAAAAGTAAATCGATCAATTACTTATAGTATTTTTATTCGGAAGTACAGCATTTAGGAAATAGATTCCGCCAGTAGTGTTGCTGTTGCTTTTGTTCTCCGTGTGCTAGTTTGTGCCAAAATGTTTAAACATTATTTGTTATGGTGATTATGCGCTTGTCTGTAATATGAGCCACGTAGTAAATTCATTTACCGCCCACGGCTGAATGGTGAGTACTCGCATAATTAAATATATCGTGTATTGACGTAATGATGTTGTGTGGTTACATATTGTGTACATTTATTACCCAAAAATGCATTTAAATTTTGGTGTCTATAATATACCTTTAGGCA
The DNA here is from genome assembly GCA_910593695.2 of Ocypus olens. Taxonomy (NCBI): domain Eukaryota; kingdom Metazoa; phylum Arthropoda; class Insecta; order Coleoptera; family Staphylinidae; genus Ocypus; species Ocypus olens. The sequence goes on along the minus strand of OU343057.1, from coordinate 1,489,175 downwards.
ATTTAATCCTAATCAAGGCTTGTCAAGCATGAACAGATTGCCTAATTATCGTAGAGCATGCAGTAGTACCGGTGTTTCTCAAATGCTCAGATTTAAAAAAAAAACTTTTTTTTAGAAATTACCAAGAACTAAAAAAATATTTAAATTATCCAAACAACAAACCATTTAATAAAAGCATATGGTGATAATAATGCGTGGTCAATAAGTTTTTTTCTAAAATGTAAAAAAAGTTTCTTTGTTTTTAAGTTTTATTTTATAAAATGAGTAAGAATATGGTTATTTAATTGAACTCGGAAGTTTAAAGTAGGTACTCACTGTCAGTCATCGGTGACTGACGCGGCCCTATTGAAATACTTCAGTGTCAGTCACCGATGATTGGCAAAGCGGTCTGCCAATAAGTTTTTTTGTAAAATGTAAAAAAAGTTTTCTTTGTTTTTAAGTTTTATTTTATAAAATGAGTAAGAATATGGTTATTTAATTGAACTCGTAAGTTTAAACTCACTGTCAGTCATCGGTGACTGACGTAGCCCTATTGGAATACTTCACTGTCAGTCGCCGATGACTGACAAAGCGATCTGCCAATAAGTTTTTTTGTAAAATGTAAAAAAAAAGTTTTCTTTGATTTTAAGTTTTATTTTATAAAATGAGTAAGAATATGGTTATTTAATTAAACTCGTAAGTTTAAAGTAGGTACTCACTGTCAGTCATCGGTGATTGACGTGGCCCTATTGGAATACTTCGGTGTCAGTCACCGGTGACTGACAAAAGCGGTCAACGTGTTAATGTTTCATACACGGCGCCGAACGCCGCGATGTGGTGCGGTTCGTGAAAATGCGCAAGTGTGTACGATGCATTAGATAACTCTAAATATTCCAACTTTGAGTGTGAACTGTGGCTTTGAATATGCACCAAAAAATCTAAAACTTTAGCCTTATGAGTTTTGAAATGTGCTTAATTGAATGGCATACGTTAATTTTTCAAATTATCAATTTTTAATTTCGCTTCTTCCCCCACCACCAGTAGACCTCGGGAGCGCGAAATAACATTAACTTTATATAAGCCCAACTTTGAGGATTGTTGTTACATCTGATCATGCCTTTTGAAAATGTTTATTTATACAATTTTACGCCAACGGTCGGGGGGGGTAAAGTCGAACTACTCCCAGGAATAAGACAATTATTTGCGGATCCTTGCGGGTCTGACCCTTATAATGTCTTTGAGTTAATAACCAATCTCGCCATTCAAATTCGCTCGATGTTTGAATTAATTGTGTTGACTGGAATTACATTTAACCCCCCACACCTCCAACCATAATTTTAAATCTAATTAAAACCGTCGTTAATTATTTAAAACAATAACCCGTAATTAGATGCATTTAGGTACTGAAAATATTTGTATTTTCAAGGGCTGCCGAAATATCCGGCCAGACGGGTGTATCGAATGGCCGGATATTCGACCAGACAACTTATTTGAATAAAAAAATGATTGACCATAAAGGTACATTGAAACTGCTGACTCTACTTTAATATAAAAGCGGAAAATTTGAATCCACACAACTCCCTAAAAAAATAACGTTTGACCCGTCACCGCTTTCAACAAGACCGTGTGATTAAATTTGGGCTTTGTCTATCCATTCTAGAATTACTTTGTGTACTTTTTTTTTAAACTGTAATTGGGCAACTGAAAAATAAACAAATATATATATATATATATATATATATATATATATATATATATATAACAACTCGAAAATATTACATCCTTGTATCAAATATATACAGGGTGTTTCTAAATTGATGCGAAAGATTTTAAAAGGTGATTTTTTTAGCAAAAAGTAAGGAAGGTCTTTCATATAATTTTTTGTTCAAAACCCTTTCGGGTTTCGGATTCCCTGATACGAGGATTTTTCTTCGAAAAAAATTTGGCTATATATATATATATATATATATAGCCATAATTTTGAATTCTTGTTAGTCTTTAAACATTAATAGCGAAAGCGAACTGCATACATATTTTACGGGTTTTAATTAAATCATGATTACATTATTTGAGATGACAACCCTCACTAACAATAAACTCGCCTACTTCCAATTATATCGACCCCGCATTTGGAAGTTTATTTAATAAACTGGCAAAACATTTTAGTGAAGTTATTAAATTTCGAGGCATAATATGATTTCGATGCAAAAAGGGGAGACAGGCTACATTTGCCGTATTATCACCAGTAGTGAAACATGCATAGAGACCGGAATTTGATTAGACTGATAAGATGTGAGCATTTCGAGTGGCTCTCATCTAGCCCGAATTGGGTTGAACGTTATATCAAATATTGATTCTAAAATGGAAATATGAAACAATTGCGTACGTGAATACCTATCAAAAATACAAATATTACAATCAAATATAAACGCCCGGCAAATATTGAACGCATTTATATTAAAAAAATAGGAAGTTGTTTCTCATGAATATTGAAATTTTATATTTGTACTGGTAAATATTATTTCATCCGATATTACCTCTGTATAGTAAAATTCATTAAATGAAGAACTGCTCATATTTACAAAAATGTATAAAATCATATTTTCACAGAGTTGTGTTGAATTTAGATTGTAAAATACATACTCAATTTTTTTACTGATTAATAAATTTCCAGTTTTATTTTATACATTTTATAGACAGCATTAAACAAAACACTTGTGATGAAACAAATTTCGCTCACTTGTGCACCGTTTGCACAATCGCCTACAGGTCCACGCGTGAGCGAAATTCGTACTTTCATCACTTGTATGCAGTGACGGTTCGCGGCGTTTTTTCTGGTACGGCCGAGGAACAAGAGATGGCAATCAGTGACGGTTTGCGGGGTTTTATTCTGGTACGGCCGAGGAACAAGAGGTGGTAATACAGATAGGTGCGGTCACGCAGCCAGCCGTCTCTGCAACTGATCCTACCTATCTGTATTACCGCGAACCGTCACTGGTGGCAATACAGATAAGTAGGGTCCGTTGTAGAGACGGCTGGCTGCGTGACCGCACCTATCTGTATTACCGCATCTTGTTCCTCGGCCGTACCAGAAAAAAACCCGCGAACCGTCACTGCTTGTATGGTACTATACCATTATTTCAGCGGTTATTCTATGAAATCTCTCCTATTTTAAATTGCCACCCCAAATATCTCGAAACCTGAACAACATGGAAAAAATGTTTCAGATAAAAGTTGTAGGGTTCGGAGGGAGACATATGCTGGTGACCTTGAAAATGACCTTGGCGTTAATTTTCAAGGTCAAACTAAGGTCAACTTTGATTTATTTTTAATGGAACCCCCTATTTTTTATGGCGGGATCGTATTCTACGGGAAAAAAATGCAAACTTTTTGTAGAAAATGCTTTTTTAAAGAGTTTTCTCACGAATTTTGTCCGTCATGTTGTTTGAAATCTCAGATGAATGCATGCATTACTCTCGGCATTAGCATCAAAAGTGCGGGAGCAAGATCCCCATATCTTACTCCCCTTGACTTTTTCCTCTGCAGAAAGTATTTGCTGAAGCTCCAACAACAGTGCAGAATATGTTGCTCAGGTTTCGAGATATTAGGGGTGGCAATTGAAAATGGAACACCCTGTATAATATATTGTACTGCTGTAAACTTTCCACAATTTTTTAATTGTTCCCTCTGTGTGGTTGAAATCACCGAGAGATATTATCTTGTGTGGCCGAGAATTGTTTAAAAAATAAACTTTTTGAATAATAGATGTATTAATTAGCGCACACTAGCTAGTGAATAAACAATTTAATATGATTAAGAACAATTAAAATTACACAAGCGATAAAAATGTTCCGGCACGTTAGACATGGGCGAAGAAGTCCGGGCTGCGGCCTCCAAATATAGATGGCAATGACCGATAAAAATGTGGCCCATTTTCTGGTCGGATCAGTCCTTTATATTCCGTCTGCATTACTTAATTTCGTTCACAAGGTCCCACATAAATGTTGGTTTTATCACTTAATTCTGGAAATTCAATTTCCCCTCTACAATTGAAAATCGTTGCAAATTGATTAAATTCCTTGTATTTCCCAACAAATTGTGTTGTTGATGAAAAAGTATACTCTTATACTTTTATATAAACCAATTTCAACATATTCATATTATTCTTAAGAAGTGGCAATTTAAATTAGACAATAATTCATATTTAGTTTATTATTATTTACGATGTGTCTTCTACTATTGCTTTAAATGTGTTTTTTTACCTTAAATGCTCTTCTGAGGCTCCATTTCTAATTTAAACAGTAACGATTCAAAAAAGTATTCAGTGACGACAGTGACAGTCAATGGCGCATAAAAAAAACGGTTACACAGCTGAAAATATAATACCAGCTTACGAAAAACCTAAATGTTTGTAAAATCCACCGATTGTGTATCGAATTCGTAAGGAAATAATATTTTGTTAAACTACCTCTATATTAAAACAAATATATGAAAATATGCAAATTTACAGTTTCAAATATTATTGAAATACCAAAACTATGAATTGAAAGTCAATAATAATGATTGCGGATTTATTCCATTTAAATACGTTGCGAATTGGTATTTTGTATTTGGCCTGCTTTTCAATAGTTAATTGGCCATCATTACTGAATGTACCTGTTTGTGACCAATGGAATAAATTTCCAACGATTATTAGAATAATTTATAAAAGCGGTGGGTAGTATTAAATGGATGCACATTCATTTTAATCATTTTATATTATCACATCGTCTGTCATTTCAGCGTTTGAAAGAAATATATTCCCTATTTTCCAATATTTGAATCGTCGAGTTTCAAGATTGATTTATGTCATTTACGTCTCAAGCGGACCCAAAAACCATTAGTTCACTAATTACTGGGTAACTATTAAAAATGAACCACAAAACAAATGTTGATACGTAATTAATTGTTATTACGGTAAACAAATTCTGGTGTTTCTCCTCTGTCTACAAGCTCGATAATATTTTAGTATATTAGGTGTGGAGTAAAGGGTTGCATTTCTGTGGGAAACCTAGGAAACCCATTAAACAAATGTGGCACCTGGGCGCGAAGGGAAAATGGCAGCGTTTGTGCACTTAAATCACTAACAATGACACTAACCCACTGCTTTGTTACATTCTCGTTTTATCGCCAATGTATATGTTACTAGGCTGATCACCATTATAATGAACTGATTTTTGATATATCGCCAAAACAATTAACAAATTAAGCAGGAAACAAAATAGCAACACTCAAAACTTTGCATTCGGCGATAAGAAAAATTATAAAAAAAATCATTTCGGCAGGAATTAGCTTCAAATTTTCAAAATACATACATAATGAACTAATTTTTGATATGTGGTTAAAATAGTTAACAAATCATAGCAGGAAACAAAATAGCAAAACTTTGCATTCGCGATAAGAAAAATTATAAAAAAATCATTTTGGCCGGAATTAGCTTCAAAATTTCAAAATACATCCATAATGAACTGATTTTTGATATGTGGTTAAAATAATTAACAAATCATATCAGGAAAAAAAAATAGCAACACTCAAAACTTTGCATTCGGTGATAAAAAAATTGTAAAAAATTCATCTCTGCTGGAATTAGCTTCAAAATTTCACAATGCATCCGTAATGAACTGATCTTTGATATGTCGTTACAATATTTAACATGTTACAACAGGAAACAAAATGGCAACACTAGAAACTTGAACAGCGGAGATGAAAATTGCACTTGGCAATTAGAAAAATTGTAAAAAAATTCATCTCTGGTGGAATTAGCTTCAATATTTCAAAATCCATCCGTAATAAACTGGTTTTTGATATTAGGCTAAAATAATTAACAAATCATAGCAGGAAGGAAAATGGCAACACTCAAAACTTGATTGGAGGAGAAGAAAATTGCACTCGGCGATAAGAACAATTGTAAAAAATTCATCTCCGGTGGAATTAGCTTCAAAATTTCAAAATCCAGTCGTAATGAACTGGTTTTTGATATGTCGCTAAAATAATTAACAAATCATAGCGGGAAAGAAAATAGCAACACTCAAAACTTGAACGTAGAAGATGAAAATTGCATTCGACGATAAGAAAAATTGTAAAAAATTCATTTCTGCTAGAATTAGCTTCAAAATTTCAAAATCCATTCGTAATGAACTGGTTTTTGATATGTCGCTAAAACAATTAACAAATCATAGCATAAAACAAAATATCAACACTCGAAACTTGAACGGAGGAGATGAAAATTACATTCGGTGATAAGAAAAATCGTAAAAAATTCAACTCTGCTGGAATTAGCTTCAAAATTTCAAAATCCATTCGTAATGAACTGGTTTTTGATATGTCGCTAAAACAATTAACAAATCATAGCAGAAAACAAAATATCAACACTCGAAACTTAAACGGAGGAGATGAAAATTGCATTCGGCGATTAGAAAAATTGTAAAAAATTCATTTCTGTTGGAATTAGCTTCAAAATTTCAAAATCCATTCGTAATGAACTGATTTTTGATATGTCGCTAAAACAATTAACAAATCATAGCAGAAAACAAAATATCAACACTCAGAACTCGAACGGAGGAGATGAAAATTGCATTCGGCGATTAAAAAAATTGTAAAAAATTCATTTCAGCTGGAATTAGCTTCAAAATTTCAAAATCCATCCGTAATGAACTGATTTTTGATTTGTAACTAAAATAATTAACACGTTACGGCAAGAAATAAAATAGCAACACTCAAAACTTGATCGGAGGAGATGAAAATTGCATTCTACGATAAGAAAAATTGTCAAAAATTCATTTCTGCTGGAATTAGCTTCAAAATTCCAAAATCCATTCGTAATAAACTGAGTTTTGATATGTCGCTAAAACAATTAACAAATCATAGCAGAAAACAAAATATCAACAATCGAAACTTGAACGGAGGAGATGAAAATTGCATTCGGCGATTAGAAAAATTGTAAAAAATTCATTTCTGCTGGAATTAGCTCCAAAATTTCAAAATCCAGTCGTAATGAACTGATTTTTGATTTGTCGCTAAAACAATTAACAAATCGTAGCAGAAAACAAAATATCAACACTCGAAACTTGAACGGAGGAGATGAAAATTGCATTCGGCGATTAGAAAAATTGTAAAAAAATCATTTCTGCTGGAATTAGCTTCAAAATTTCAAAATCCATTCGTTATGAACTGATTTTTGTTATGTAGCTAAAACAAATAACAAATCATAGCAGAAAACAAAATATCAACACTCTAAACTTGAACGGAGGAGATGAAAATTGCATTCGGCGATTAGTAAAATTGTAAAAAAATTATTTCGGCTGGAAGTAGCTTCAAAATATCAAAATCCATCCGTCATGAACTGAGTTTTGATTTGTAGCTAAAACAATTAACATGTTACGGCAAGAAATAAAATAGCAACACTCAAAACTTAGGAGATGAAAATTGCACTCAGCAATTAGAAAAATTGTAGAAAATTCATCTGCGCTGGAATTAGCTTGAAAATTTTAAAAACCCTTCCAGAATGAACCAATTTTTCTCATCCCTTAAAAAAATGACATACCACAAACGAAAACAGAATGACAACAATCAAAACGTGAACGGAAGAAAAGAAAATTGCACTCGGCAATAAAAACCGAGCAATATCATTGAATGTGACAATGATAGAGGAAGAGATCAAAAGCAAGGAAAAGGTGAAATTACTCAATTGAGAAAAAAAAACAATTATATTGGTAAAGGCAGAAAAAACATGAGAGTAGCAATAAAGTCAAATCAATGGATTTGGTCTTGAAAATCAGGATTTGCTATAAAAAATTGCGTTTAGCAATCACTTCCATTTTCACCCCGATATATTAGGGGTTTCGTATCGTTGAATAGCTTTTTGAAAATGAATAATTTAATTAGTAATTTCTCAAAATATTCGCAAAAATCGACGAATCGAAGACAATGATTCAGATAAAAGATACTTATTTTTTTATGGGGAATCCGAATCTGCAATAAAAAATGAGGTTCCCATTTAAGATTTAAAAGTTGCCCTTACTTTGACTCTTCCAGGCGGACACATTTTATTCAGAAATTTTTTTTGATGCGTAGTTTTCAGATAAATCGGCTACCCTGTATATTTCTACATTTCCCTGTATGGTCTAATGAAAGAAGATAGAAGATGGAGTTTAAAAAATATTAAGCATATATACATATGGAGAAAACATGTATATGGTTAATAAGAAGAGTAGTTTCTTCGGAATATTTCTGAAGTTCTAATGAAAGAAGATAGAAGATAGAGTTTGAAAAATATTAAGCATATGGTTAATAAGAAGAGTAGAAAGATATTCATGGAACTGAGTAATATACAACAGAACTAAAGATGCGAATGAATCCTCCAGGCTGAATTTTAACGTGTATTGTACGTTTCGTTTTTCAATTTTTACTGTGGTTTCCATGACAATTAGACAATTTTTTCCCGCATACAGATCATTTTTAACGTGCATAAAAATACTTTAAATTATTCGGATTGGATCGATTGTGTAAATTCAGTTCACGTGATTTAAAAGAATTATAAACTGTATTTATCAAGGGGAAGTCTGATGGATTTTCTAATCGGCAAAACAAATATCAAATCCCTATATATGTAATACAATAATTACTTAACAGATTATGCAGCATATTTCAGCACATTATTTTTGAAATAGATTCATTTCTACTGACATAAATGAATGTATAATTAAGTACTTTATCTAAGGAGAGGCAACAAAGACGTTTGTTTAGCTCATCAAAAACAAAATACTGCTGTTAACATAACTACATTTATTTATGATTTTTTAATGTAATGCTTCGGACACACTTGCGCCTTGTACGTGGTTCGCTGTCAAACCGTTCGCGTCGCGGCGGTTCGTGAAAATGCGCAAGTGTGTACGATGTATAATATTCAACTACAAAATGCTTATTCCACGACGGATATTAAATGGTACAAAATTTATAAATGGTACTACTATTGATATAAAATTGTTTTAAGGTCGTTTTTATTAGTACAAATAGGTTTATGCCATAATTATTAATTGGAATCAATTTTTAATGAGTTTAATGAAATTTTGCTAAACCATGCAATTGTTGATGAAAATGTACATAATGTAGAAACAGTTATATAACCAACAATATTAGTAAATGATTGTGTAGTGTTTGCAATTAAATAATCAATTTAATTAAAATTGGTATAAACAGTAATTAATTAATTAATCTATCGGGTAAATAGAGAATAATATAATTTTATATGTATATGCATGTGCGTGCAAGGTACGTTGTCGATTCCGTTGGTGATTACTGATGAATAAAGGTACCTTTTTCTCTTTATACAAATCCTAACATCAAGTGAATTTTCCTGGTTTTCTTAGTATAATATATACAACATTGATTTCAATATCAAACTATAATTGTTTCCTTCAAGAACTAACACTAATGCTGGGTGTAACATATAAAATTATTAACATGCAAAACATGTGGTTTTAAAAAGACTTACCTGTCTGGCAGAGATGGTCATTCCATGCAAGTTGTACACTATACTTTACCTACGACAACTTTGTTGTGCTTGTGATAGTTACCGAATAATTAAAAACTGACAGGCATCTACTTAACGTTACTGCGAAAATAAGTGTCCGTCACAAACCAAGTCGCTACGTTATTGTTTATGGAAATCTGTGCTCCATGGCTGCAAGTTAGTCGGATTTAATTAAAATTGCTGATTTTTAATTTTTGTCGAAAACGTGAAATTCTTACTTTTGCTCAAAAACTGGCTTTGAAATGATTTCCTGGAAAAACCACTGGTTAGAATCGGGGTTTCTATACACCACTGGAAAGATCTCATTAAGACGCTTCAGAAAATGTACTTTCGCAAAAACAAATGTCAATTTGAAGCCCGTGATGCGTCCGCAAAGAAAACTCGAAAATGGAAAAAATCGAAAAAATTAACTTTCTTAATAATCATCGTGGACCTTTATGTTATACCTTTTTTTTCATCAGAAGAACGAGATAAATCGATTGGCGTTAAAAAATTTCATCCAGAAAAAAAAGCAAAAAAGTTAGCATGTCACCATGAACTTTATGGAAGATTTTGAAAATAGTCGATTTTTCCAAACTTTGAACGGCTGTAGCGGCCGAACGAAGAATCCAATTTGAACGCGGTTTTAAATTCTGTGGTCCTCGAGCGCATATGAGTCGGATTAGACCAAAACTGGCGATTTTTTATTTTTGACGAAAACCTGAAATTCTATCCAAGGGTCCCCCCTTCTTACTTTTGCTCAAAAATTGCACTGAAAATGATTTCCTGGAAAAACCACTGGTTAGAATCGGGGTTTCTATACACCACTGGAAAGATCTCATTAAGACGCTTCAGAAAATGTACTTTCGCAAGAACAAATTTCAATTTAAAGCCCGTGATGCGTCAGCAAAGAAAACTCGAAAATGGAAAAAATCGAAAAAATCAACTTTCTTAATAATCATCGTGGACCTTTATGTTATACCTTTTTTTTCATCAGAAGAAAGAGATAAATCGACTGGGATTACAAAATTTCATCCAGAAAAAAAAGCAAAAAAGTTAGTATGTCACCATGAACTTTATGGAAGATTTTGAAAATAGTGGATTTTTCCAAACTTTGAACGGCTGTAGCGGCCGAACGAAGAATCCAATTTGAACGCGGTTTTAAATTCTGTGGTCCTTTAGCGCATATGAGTCGGATTAGACCAAAATTGGCGATTTTTTTATTTTTGACGAAAACCTGAAATTCTATCCAAGGGTCCCCCCTTCTTACTTTTGCTCAAAAATTGCACTAAAAATGATTTCCTGGAAAAACCACTGGTTAGAATCGGGGTTTCTATACACCACTGGAAAGATCTCATTAAGACGCTTCAGAAAATGTACTTTCGCAAAAACAAATGTCAATTTGAAGCCCGTGATGCGTCCGCAAAGAAAACTCGAAAATGGAAAAAATCGAAAAAATCAACTTTCTTAATAATCATCGTGGACCTTTATGTTATACCTTTTTTTTCATCAGAAGAATGAGATAAATCGATTGGCGTTAAAAAATTTCATCCAGAAAAAAAAGCAAAAAAGTTAGCATGTCACCATGAACTTTATGGACGATTTTGAAAAAAGTCGATATTTTCAAACTTTGAACGGCTGTAGCGGCCGAACGAAGAATCCAATTTGAACGCGGTTTTAAATTCTGTGGTCCTTGAGCGCAAATGAGTCGGATTAGACCAAAATGGGCAATTTTTTATTTTTGACGAAAACCTGAAATTCTATCCAAGGGTCCCCCCTTCTTACTTTTGCTCAAAAATTGCACTAAAAATGATTTCCTGGAAAAACCACTGGTTAGAATCGGGGTTTCTATACACCACTGGAAAGATCTCATTAAGACGCTTCAGAAAATGTACTTTCGCAAAAACAAATGTCAATTTGAAGCCCGTGATGCGTCCGCAAAGAAAACTCGAAAATGGAAAAAATCGAAAAAATCAACTTTCTTAATAATAGTCGTGGACCTTTATGTTATACCTTTTTTTTCATCAAAAGAACGAGATAAATCGACTGGGATTACAAAATTTCATCCAGAAAAAAAAGCAAAAAAGTTAGCATGTCACCATGAACTTTATGGAAGATTTTGAAAATACTCGATTTTTCCAAACTTTGAACGGCTGTAGCGGCCGAACGAAGAATCCAATTTGAACGCGGTTTTAAATTCTGTGGTCCTTTAGCGCATATGAGTCGGATTAGACCAAAATTGGCGATTTTTTATTTTTGACGAAAACCTGAAATTCTATCCAAGGGTCCCCCCTTCTTACTTTTGCTCAAAAATTGCACTAAAAATGATTTCCTGGAAAAACCACTGGTTAGAATCTGGGTTTCTATACACCACTGGAAAAATCTCATTAAGACGCTTCAGAAAATGTACTTTCGCAAAAACAAATGTCAATTTGAAGCCCGTGATGCGTCCGCAAAGAAAACTCGAAAATGGAAAAAATCGAAAAAATCAACTTTCTTAATAATCGTCGTGGACCTTTATGTTATACCTTTTTTTTCATCAGAAGAACGAGATAAATCGATTGGCGTTAAAAAATTTCATCCAGAAAAAAAAGCAAAAAAGTTAGCATGTCACCATGAACTTTATGGAAGATTTTGAAAATACTCGATTTTTCCAAACTTTGAACGGCTGTAGCGGCCGAACGAAGAATCCAATTTGAACGCGGTTTTAAATTCTGTGGTCCTTTAGCGCATATGAGTCGGATTAGACCAAAATTGGCGATTTTTTATTTTTGACGAAAACCTGAAATTCTATCCAAGGGTCCCCCCTTCTTACTTTTGCTCAAAAATTGCACTAAAAATGATTTCCTGAAAAAACCACAGGTTAGAATCGGGGTTTCTATACACCACTGGAAAGATCTCATTAAGACGCTTCAGAAAATGTACTTTCGCAAGAACAAATTTCAATTTAAAGCCCGTGATGCGTCAGCAAAGAAAACTCGAAAATGGAAAAAATCGAAAAAATCAACTTTCTTAATAATCATCGTGGACCTTTATGTTATACCTTTTTTTTCATCAGAAGAACGAGATAAATCGACTGGGATTACAAAATTTCATCCAGAAAAAAAAGCAAAAAAGTTAGCATGTCACTATGAACTTTATGGAAGATTTTGAAAATACTCGATTTTTCCAAACTTTGAACGGCTGTAGCGGCCGAACGAAGAATCCAATTTGAACGCGGTTTTAAATTCTGTGGTCCTTTAGCGCATATGAGTCGGATTAGACCAAAATTGGCGATTTTTTATTTTTGACGAAAACCTGAAATTCTATCCAAGGGTCCCCCCTTCTTACTTTTGCTCAAAAATTGCACTAAAAATGATTTCCTGAAAAAACCACAGGTTAGAATCGGGGTTTCTATACACCACTGGAAAGATCTCATTAAGACGCTTCAGAAAATGTACTTTCGCAAGAACAAATTTCAATTTAAAGCCCGTGATGCGTCAGCAAAGAAAACTCGAAAATGGAAAAAATCGAAAAAATCAACTTTCTTAATAATCATCGTGGACCTTTATGTTATACCTTTTTTTTCATCAGAAGAACGAGATAAATCGACTGGGATTACAAAATTTCATCCAGAAAAAAAAGCAAAAAAGTTAGCATGTCACCATGAACTTTATGGAAGATTTTGAAAATACTCGATTTTTCCAAACTTTGAACGGCTGTAGCGGCCGAACGAAGAATCCAATTTGAACGCGGTTTTAAATTCTGTGGTCCTTTAGCGCATATGAGTCGGATTAGACCAAAATTGGCGATTTTTTATTTTTGACGAAAACCTGAAATTCTATCCAAGGGTCCCCCCTTCTTACTTTTGCTCAAAAATTGCACTAAAAATGATTTCCTGGAAAAACCACTGGTTAGAATCGGGGTTTCTATACACCACTGGAAAGATCTCATTAAGACGCTTCAGAAAATGTACTTTCGCAAAAACAAATGTCAATTTGAAGCCCGTGATGCGTCCGCAAAGAAAACTCGAAAATGGAAAAAATCGAAAAAATCAACTTTCTTAATAATCGTCGTGGACCTTTATGTTATACCTTTTTTTTTTATCAAAAGAACGAGATAAATCGACTGGGATTACAAAATTTCATCCAGAAAAAAAAGCAAAAAAGTTAGCATGTCACCATGAACTTTATGGAAGATTTTGAAAATACTCGATTTTTCCAAACTTTGAACGGCTGTAGCGGCCGAACGAAGAATCCAATTTGAACGCGGTTTTAAATTATGTGGTCCTTGAGCGCATATGAGTCGGATTGGACCAAAATTGGCGATTTTTTATTCTTACTTTTTCTCAGTAGCAAAATTCAGTGGCTCACACCTTATGTAAATAGTATGGAGACAGACATCGAAAACAACGAATTTGACGAGGTACTACAACTAACATCTTTAAATCTACTCCGCCATTTTGACACATTGCAGGTTATCCTAGTTGTCGTAGGTAAAGAATATTACTTGTAGAAAGACTGCATAGAGTTATTTCAATTGCTGGTAGAGTACAGATCAGACTTTCAGCAAAGGTAGCATCAATTTTAATTACAAAATTGTCGTATACGCGCGTAAATTAAGTAATAGATGTAATGAAAACAAATTGTTCGGATTTCAGTGTAAATGCAAAGCGTAACTGGATGTTTGGCATTTAGTGGATTAGAGAGAGCAAACACGCCGACGAGGTACGTCCGAGTAATTGGCACAGTTTGAGACATTTTGATTAAAAATCTTGGTAGCTAATTAGCGTATTTCCATTATCCCGAAGATAAAAAATATTTATAAAAGGATAAACATGCGAGGGAGATCCTTTGTTAAAATTTCACGCGAAAGTATTTTTAACTCTACGTGAGGGATCAATAACGAATTTAGATTTGACATAATTTGGATTTCATTCGTTAAAAATACACTGCAGTATTCTAAAATAGAATATCATTACATCCTGCATTTTCACGAATTCCGCCGCCGCGCAAAATACATATTGCTATTGAAACAACGTAAATAATTGAAATTGTAATTATAATATTTGAAACAGTGCGGAATCACTGTACAATGTAATTAAAGCAGTTACACATGAACGTTGGTATTTTAAATTTGTAATTTTCTTCGAAATACAGCCACCGTGAATATTGCATACTTATCTAATTATGTATGTAACTCGTTAAATATACACCACATGTGCTCTGTGCGCGTATGCAAATGCGTTTCATTGCGACCGGTTAAACGAATTCCTCTAAAAAAATGTTAATTTCTTGCTCACGCTGTAAATCTTATTTTATGATTTTCAAATATTGGCAAAAACTTACCTTGGTGTATCTTGAAGATGTCTTAGCTCGACCAATTTGAGGTTGTTATACGAGAAGGGATGGCACAATCCGAGGGATGGTGAAGCTTGGTTTAGGAATGGGATGGTTTTGTAAATCTGAAAGGAATGATACCAAAATGTAGTGATGAGAACTTAAAATATTGTTTCCCCATCAGAACACCTACAGACCGGTTTCGACCTTTCAGGTCTCATCAGTGTAGTTAGTTGCTGATGGGGAAAGGGAGATTACTATTGGAATATAAGTAGATTCCGCCACTTTGGCGTTTCTACCTTAAAAACTCACGATGGAAGTCTATTATTTCTGTTTTTTTTTGGGTGAAAATTGACCAAATTTCATATTTTTTTACATCTATTTTATTTAGAGATATAAGAGGCATCAAAAACAATTTTTTATAAAATTATATTTATCATTTCAACTCCACCAGATGGCGCCGAAGTCGTGTATTATGCGGTGGACAGGATATATTTGCACCAATATTGCTGAAACAAAAAAATCAAACGGCATTGTAAAGTAGGCATATATACCTTGTCTGTATTCTACACCCAAGTTATCAAGGCCAGTAGGAAAAAATATCAGTCTGCGAAAAAACGTCCTTTTACGGTCTTCTAAGTAAAATAAAATATTTTAGCCTTAATTTGGAGAATTGGTTGTAGAATACAGACAGGATATATATTTCTACTTTACAACGCCGTTTGATTTTTTTTGTTTCAGCAATATTGGTGCAAAGATATCCTGTCCACCGCACAATACACGACTTCGACGCCATCTGGTGGAGTTGAAATGAATTATATAATTTTATAAAAAATTGTTTTTGATGCCTCTCATATCTCTAAATAAAATAGATGCAAATTGGTCAATTTTCACCCAATAAATTAAGCCAAACAAATACATATAAGAATAATGTGTATTTTGATATAGGAAAAATAAGAAACGAGGAGAATAGTGATCTTAATAATTTGTTTTCGTCAGTTTCAGATAAGCCGCAGTTTTTATGGTGGTCTCGAGGCAATAATCCCCCAAATGGCCGTTAGGGTAAGATGATTTTTTTATATACTTCTAGTTCTGTGTTATGATTACTCTATATTTGTTTGTGACAGTTTTAATATATTGAACACTTGGACGTAGTAGCATTTCCTGCATATATTTGCCTGGGCTATTGCCCCATTAATTATAATTGCTATTTGGTTTTATTTCTATATAAAATGTCATATATCGGTATAAAGCTGGGTAATGATTAATTAATTTTAACTAAAATGGAATCAGAAATGTATTTGATATTAAATATTATATAAAATAAATAAACGCCAATTTCCTATTTGTCAATTCAAATTTAACAATGAATGTGTATTAGAGGATTACACACAAATTTGCTATACAAATATTGACGTAACATACATGTTTCAATTGGAAAATTCAAATAACATATACATGGTAGAACCTCCCTAGCCCCAAACATTTGGTTTTCGTAATTATAATGTGATATTTACCACATTAGTGGAGATTTTGGGTGGCTTATTCGGGCTATACCGTGTAAATAATTGATGTGAATTCAGAGGGTGGAACGGAATAGCTAGGTGTACCCTTTATGTACACATTTTAGGGCTGTTTGCAAATTTAAGTACACGTTTTTAAAACAAACGATGCCATCCAAGGTTTTAAAATAATTCACGTCGCGATAAATAGTGAAAGAAGCCCTACTTAGACTACCTCCTCGCGCAATTCGCAGTCTGTTGGTTGTTCCACCCTTACACTTTTACCAGAGGAATACATGCCCTAAGACTGCATATCCTATTTCAATAAAAATTTATGCGAGATCATTATCAGCGTGCAATATTTTCAAATACTAAACCCGTTTTATAATTTATTTGGAATGCAGCACACATGCTGAAACCACATTAAAATAATAATTGCGGTATGACTTTATGAATGTATATTTTGCAATGATTGTATTTTGTTTGTTGGCAAACATTTTCTGGATATGACTGATAAATTACTAATATTATTATGTGTTCTGTTGTAATCGACAGGACAACCCAGGACATAGCAATATACAAAAAATAAATACAATTCAGTAAATAACACTTGATCGCGGTAACTAATCATCGACACATGTTTTCTTTCATCCATCCAATCGTATATACTTTCGTGATGGCACTTCTTACGATCTAGGCACAATTTCACAGAAATATACAGATTTAAGGCTATTAATAGCCTGCTTGGTGTCCACGTACACTTTTCTAATAGCTGTTTTAAACATGTTCTGTTTGTTTTAATATAAAAATGTGTCGCCATAATGGCGCAATTAATTAACTCCAGCACAAGAGTTCCTGAACTCGGACTATGCTAGTTTAATTCGCGAGGGTCACATAACGTGCTAACACCTGTAATATAATTATAAACTTTACTAATTGATGTATGTATTTTTTATGATCGCCATTTTATAGCGCGAATGTTTTGTGCATGCTCTAATTCTTTAAATAAATACTCTTAACTAATTTATTCGTGGCTACGTTTGAATTTCCATGGGTATTGATATTGTCGTTTTAAAATATAACCCCAGCGCACTCTGCAATACTCTTTAGGAAAAATGGATGGGTTGTAGTAACGCTGCGCCATCTACACTGAATATTGGTAACTAACGTAATTGGTAATCTATAAATTGAGTACAATCAGATTTTCGTGATTTCGTTTCCAAAATATGTTTATTTTATTTATTCCTTTGCCTATCTACCTTTTGGTGTAAGGCTTAATATACAGGGTGAGCTTTTTTAGATGTTCTCTATAAGAGAACTAACTACAAGATATAGAGAAACGGTTAAATGGGCAAAGAAGTGCAGTTTTACGAGCTCAATCAAAATTTTCAAAAAAAGTGAAAAAAAGTGGTCAGAGAACTTTTTATATTTAATTCGACCCCATGACCTACGTTAAGGATAAAATCCTAAATGTATTGCAAATAATAAAATTATCCAATTAATGTATTTACAAATTTAAAAATATTATTCCTCAAGAATGTATACCAACATTCCAGAGAAAAATATTATCAAGCAATATTAATTACAATTAGGTTATGAACTTAATTCCGGCCGGTTTACGATAAATCTCGCAAATATCATAGTTTCCGTTTTTTCAGCGTTCAAAACACAAGTGCTTGAATATTAAATTCATAATACCATTGAGTATGAATGTAAAATTACAATTTTTTACTTCAGTATATTCTGAACGCTAGCGTACTCTATCGATATATCTATGAACTAAAAAAATAAAATTGCAGCACCTAGTAGCCATCTCTCGGTTACTTCGGAACTAAATTCGCCGGAATCGGTATTTATGTTTACAACTTGGACCAATGGTGGCGACCCTATGACCCGCGAAAGCTTTTTCATAACTTATTTTTGGTCAAAAAACAGAGAACAGACGATTGAAAATATAGAAAAATTTAATTACAAATATTTGTCGAAATTAATTCACATTGGATCTGATTTTCTATCGGATATTCCATGCAAACAGGTCAGGTGCGCACCCAGGGGGGTGGCTATCGGGCTTAAGCCCCCCATAGTACTTAGAAAGGTAAAAATACCTCCCCCGCAGTACATGAGAATAGCAGCTCATGTTGAAGTGACGGCAACTCAACTGGCAAGGATAATGCCAAACCAGGAAGGTGTGAGAAGAAAAAAGGTCCTACCATTCGTGGTCCTTTCGATTATACTACGAGGCCCGTCCACAAAGTAAGTTTCCCTGGGTCCCTTAGGAGAAATAAAACACAATTTCATGGAAATATTTATTGCAACAGATAAAGCAAGTGTTCAGCTAGTTTTCAACTGTCTGGAACAGTGGTTCCAAACAGGCGGCAGACTTCTACGACTCGGGTATTTAAAAGATGGTCCCACGGTATGACAAATGTCTTAATTCCAGTGGCGAATATGTTGAAAAATAGCTAACACTTGTATCTGTTGCAATAAATATATCCATGAAATTGTGTTGTATTTCTGTTAACGGCCCCAGAGAGACTTACTTTGTGGATGGGCCTCGTATATGCTGCATCTATATGAGGGGAGGTGATGCAACAAAATAAATATTAAAAAATGCCTGGAAACTATACAGCGGGAAATTCTGTCGAGGGTTTGCTGCTGTGTGTATAAAACACTTCGAGCGATTATAATGGTACCGCCCATGGAGCCTATAGTACAGGTCAAACGGAGCCCGTCTTTTTCAAAATAAATGGAACCTCGGGAAAATGGTTGCAAAAAATGTAAAAACAATTGCCACACACTTGAAACTTTCCAAATTTACTCAAAATCGATTATGCTTTGTTTCAATCAAAATCTAGAAACACCCCATCACTGGATTTTAAGATAATCACACGAGAACACAGCTTATGGTGATGGTGAATTTCCTCAATTTTCGATTGTTGGAAAAAAATGTAAAAACAATTGCCACACACTTGAAACTTTCCAAATTTACTCAAAATCGATTGTCCTCTATAATTCAATCAAAAACTGAAAACACCCCATCACTAGATTTCAAGATAATCATACGCTAGAGACCGGACCTTATTTTGCATTTAGATTTCGTGCCACTTTTTTTAACATTGCGTTTGACCTCCTGTACTATAGGCTCCATGGTACCGCCAATCAAATTTGTTGGTTGATGATGAAAGGTGTAGGATGCATGATAGAAAAAAAACGGAGAGACAAGAAGAAAATGGTGTGATAAAAAATGGAAAGCCCTAGGGGGAGAGGCGGGACAAAATGGACAAAAAAAATAATACCAGACCTTCCAAGCAGGATAAACAGAAAACATGGAGAAATTAAAAATATACAACAACAACCTCTTTAGAATGAAGCAAATATACAAACAAGTTCTCCACCTGCAATTATCACCGCAAATGTTACAGTATTACCGAGCACTCGAGACATGCGAGGGGTTAAAGTTTGCGCGACAACTAATCTTAAGATGATCACTGTGCAACACGCCTCCAATGCTTGGTACAACTCTAACTAGTATTCAGTATCCTATATGAAGCCTTGAAAAATTTAAAAATTTAAACTTTTCGTGACATCCACAATGTCATAATAAATCCAATTTTATACAAACAAAATATATTTTAAAACCAAACAGTTATATAAAAACGTGAATATTATTTATTATCATTGGTGTAGTATTGCATATTCTAGGCAAATTTAAGTTGCGTTCATTTACCGAAAATATTTTAACACAGCACCAATTATCACAGTACTTATAAAATATACGTCAAACAGAAAAGGATTGTGAAAGTATCTCAATATATTAGTCCATCATATAATAAATAACAACTACACTTTCATCTTGATCTTCAACTTAGACAGTACGATTGGCTTGCAGCGATACTTCAAACCTACAATAAAACAATACGTTAATGTTACGGAAAACATTTAAATCCCTTTATCTCACCTAATTCGGATATATTAATAAACGAAGCTTCTTCTGGAGTCTTAGCATCAAATCGTCTTAGTGCCTCTGGCCAAATTTCATCAGCAGTATCCACCATCTGCTTCTTGAAATCATTCACTTTACCTAAGATCATGTCATTGTAAACATGATCCTTTGAAAGGGTAAGAAGATTCAAGAAAGAAACCAGCTCTTCTAGGGTGCCCAAAATCTCACAGGCATCCTCAACCACAGTGTGCAAGTGGCGCATTATCGCAATATCTTCATATTTGGAGCCTTCGCGTGTATTGGTAGCTTTCTTTTCCTCCTTCGCCCTCTTTTTAGATGATGCTTTAGAACTAGTCGAGCGAGTGCTAAGATAAAGTTTTACCCTCGTCATTTCAAATTAAATTCTCGGTATTTTATTCAGAGGTAATACAGTAAGAGGTTAGAATTTGGCCGGATAAATTTTATTTTTTTGCAATTGATGGAACCTCAACTAAGATACTAAAATTGGTGATTAAGCAAAACTTGGGACCGGTTTCGAACTCTTCAGTCTCATCAGTACACTTATCAGATTAGTGTCAATGGACAGTTTCTAGGAATGTAATAACTCAACTCAAATATTGAAATAAACAATTAAGCTAAACTTGAGACAGGTTTTGGTCTTATCGGAGCACTAGTGACATAATGGAGAAATTGTACTTACCAGGAATATAATAACTCAACTTAGATATAGAAATTGGTTAATTAAGCCAAACTTCAGACCGGTGTCCGACTGTTTTGTCTATGTTGATTGACAATCGACAATTACCAGGAATGTAATAGCTCAACTCAAATATCAAAATTAAAGGATTTCTTTTCGATGATTTGGACTTGTCAGTACATTAGTCAGATGATGAAGAAGGAATGTAGTAGCGCAACTGAGATACCAAATGAATTGATTAAGAGAAACTTGTGACCGGTTTCGGACTATTTTGCATTATCGGTGCACTAGTCAGATGATTGAAAATTGGCAATTACCAGGAATGTAATAATTCAACTCAAATATCGAAATTAAAGGTTTAAGACAATATTTACGGGATACATAGTACGGGATTTTTATCCACTTGCAAATTTTTTTTGTCCGCCGTTTTAAATACACATTTTTATACATGAGTTGAAAACTTTATATTCCTAGCAATTTATTCTTACGTTCAGTCAAAACAATAAACACCCAGTAAAATACCGTATAGTAAACTACAACCCATGGTAAAAACACTATTTATACCAAATGCTCAACATAAGCAATAAACAGTTACGACTACTTCCGCCAAAAATTATAATAGTTTCTTCTTTAAAACCCATCATATGCACATATGTTAAATAAATCACATACACATCTTAGGGTTCATAAAACATTAAAAAAATTCCTACCTTCTAGTCCTTACACTACCAGCTTCTGAAAAGTAATCTTGGGTTCTTTCATCGTCCAATTCTACACTCATTTTATTCTCACGTATTGTTTTTAACCTGTCGAATGTAGTTGTGTAGTGAGTTTGAGATTGTTTCAAGCAGAAAAACTTCTCTTTTATACTTTGTTGAACATTGGGAATCAGAACTTGTTCTAAAATAATACAAATTATTACATCAAAAAAAAAAAAAAAAAAATTACTCACTGATTGACCCCATTAGATTCTGTTTCAACATAATAAGG
This sequence comes from Ocypus olens, assembly GCA_910593695.2. Lineage (NCBI taxonomy): Eukaryota > Metazoa > Arthropoda > Insecta > Coleoptera > Staphylinidae > Ocypus > Ocypus olens. The sequence continues at coordinate 1,467,196 of OU343057.1, read as the reverse complement.
TAAGCTTCCTTGAAATACGATCCCTTCATGTAGCTATCAGCTGCTGATTGTTGATCCTCGCAGAAGTTAAGGAATACAATAGCCGCTTCTTTGAATCTTTTCTCAGATTCCAGTCGCTTAGCAATAAGAAGAAATTCTTGTTTTCTCTCTTCTGGAGATACATCAGTAATGTGATACAAAGAAGAAATAGCTTCCTCCCAAAATAATCCCTTCATAAACGTTATGTAAGCTTGTCGATGTGCATTACCGGCACTTAAAACTATGCCAGCTTCTTTGAACTTTTCTGCTTGTTCCAGTTGGAGTGCATACTTTGTGGTGATTTCTTGAGAAACTGAACCAGTACTAATAAGCTCTTGATAATATACATCAAAGCATTTATTTTCTTCGGCAAATGTTAGTAGGTCACTAAATGAGACTTCCCCTTCATCATATCTTTCTAAGTAATACATAACAGTATCTCTAGTTTTTCCCAAACATGTCGAAATTGTCTGTCTACAAGCGAGGTCACTTAACGCCTTCAACTTGGCAAGGAAAGGTCGGTACTCCTGAGGGTCCATTTCAGATCGCTCAGCAACTAGCTCTGCTAAGTCTAAATTAAACACCTCTAGTGCAGCCTTGTATTGAACATCATATGTTATGTAAGGGCTTAAATTTTTTACTGCTTGGATTATTTCAGATTTATGTTCGACAAATTCAGGCCCTACTACTGAACAAATCACTTCAGCTGCTTTAATACTGTTAAATCCTTCTGGTTGACAACATAAACCAGCAACTGCAACCTCTGAGAGATACTCTACCGGATTTTCAAAACCAAGAACCAGATTGATAACCATATTGCAAATCTGAGACCGTTTATTACTCATGGGTTGGGGATTGAATATTTTTCTATCTTCAGAGGTCAGACTTGAAGAATCAGTTAATTCTATTATAAATTTATAGAGAGCTGAAACTTCATGTAAACACACAACAATTTCTCGTGAGTTTTGTTTAAAAAAATGTGGATCTAAATCTACAAGTAAGTTCAATCCCAATGATTCAAACTTGATCAAATTGCATGCTCCTTCAAAATCTTTTGCCATTAAGAATTGATTTAACTTTTTCAAAGATATATTACGTATATGAATGAACTCTGTGTTACCTCTTGGTAACAGCAAAACAATCATTGAAGTTTTTGGAGCATCATTTAATACCACTGCTCCTTTTTCTATTGGACGAGAGTATGCTAAATCAAAAATGTTTTCAGAGCCAAGAATCAAATGTTGTAATATAGGTTCTTCAAGTTCCAGAGCTAATAAATAATCATGCATAGGATCTAAATCTTCTCTGTGACATGTTAGTAATATATGTGAATCAGTAAAATGTATAGAAGTAAATAAGCCACTCAGTCGTGTATCATTCACATTAACACTACCAACACAATATCTAGTGATGGAATATTCAGAGTTGAACTTAAATACAATGTAATCAGTGATCAATGCATTATGTATGGGAACCAATCTGAATTTTTCATCTTTCTCTTCGTTATTATCTGTGCGATTTATAATGCACTGACCCTTAAGAACTCTTGGGCTACATATTTCCTTTTTTAATAAAGTATAATCGGATTCTGAATAATGGTACACTGTATCTTCATTTGTATTTCCCATTCGAATTGCACAAAAGTTACCATTTGGATCGAAGAAGTATCTGTAGTAAGTCAATGGTAGCACAACATCATTATTCTCCAACAAAAATTCGGCTATTACTGAGAAAACTGTTTTAGTGTATTTGTATATAGTAACCTTGTAAGCAATGTCAATAACAGCAAATTTAGGCTGAAATGAATTGAAAACCACTGTTGATATACAGTCATTGGATGCTATTGTAGTGTGTGGTTCGCTAGACCTCAATGGTAAAGTACCATTTCCATAAAAATACAATTCCATCTCTTTCCCGTTAATTTCACATGCTAGATTTACTTCACCACTAAAACTCTCACTTTTAGTAAGCTTTTTCAAGAAACTATACTGGAAAATATAGTTTTCAAAAATCAGCTGAATGATGTATGAATTCTCCATACTAAATGTAAATCTAAAATTTAGCAGATCCTCCGAGTTACTAAATGGCAATCGTTGCTTTAAGTAAAATTTAGTGCTGCTTTTCATATAGAGGTCAAGCCACGACTGGCTCTCAGATTTTTGCCATACTGCTAGTACCTCGGAACAATTTGACCACTGCATCTTTTGCACTTTAGCGCAGTCTTCCAACGGTAAGGAGTACAGAATCTCTAGATTCCTCTCCACTATAATTAGTTCTTGATCAGAACCAGTCTTTGATAATACGATGGCAATGAATGCACTCTCTGGCTCCATAGCAATGGGAAGTTCTAAACCGGGGAACATTCCGGATTCTGATTTATAAAGTAATTGGCCGGTATTTGAAAAGACCAGTAAGATCCTAGTTTCATTTTTGAGTGTATTGATTACAAAGTGGTCACCATCCGCAGCCCATGCAATTGTAGGTCCTCCTTTAGCCACATAATTACTGGCTGAAAATTTAAAACTTCAGACATTTTTAAGCTCGTAGGAATTGTTTTTCAATTTTATTACCGATTTTGAAAAATGCAAATTCAGAAAAAACAAACGGGCGTTGAATTGAGATTATGTTAGAATTTAGAGAATTGACCTTTTAGAATTATAATGGTATCACGTAATAGCAACTATTCTGAATAAATTTAGAAAGTTTTGCGCTTGTAGAAATTGTTTTTCTATTTTTTTACCGAATTAAAAGAATGTAACAATGTAATGTAGTACAAGACTTTCAGGTGCGGTTATCTCAGAATTTAAAGAGATTTAGAATTTTTAGGGTATTACATAATAGCATCTATTCTGAATACCTCCTGAAAGTTTTGTGTTTATAACAATTGTTTTACTAAATTTCTTGAGACATGGGCTTTTGCAAATTAGTTTAGAATTCAATTAATTGTTCAAAATACACATTGTAATTTTTTTATATTTAATTTAACTCATTTCTTGTTCTATAAATTGTGTAACCTAAAAGATGCTCTATGAAGAGTTATCCGTTTTTAATTAATTAATAATACACTTACCTCTATCTTTAACAGCTCTCTTGTAGTTTTTGGATCGGGATCCCCAAGTTACCGGCATATTTTCAGGCTGTAAAAATAAAAATACTTTCAGTATCGTAACTCAAAAAAGGTAACAGTTAACTTACCTGATCATCTGGATTACCCTGATATAGATTAACCAGATTTCCATTACCCGCATCTAAGCCACAACTGATTATGGTACCATCTTCGTAACAAATTGCCAGCTTTAAGTCTGGACCCAATTTTAGACACGACACTTTAGAAGGCCACGGTTTATGAGCGAGTATATCGGCTCCTTGGAATAATATGTATTCTTCGTTCGATGAGAAAAATATGATGTCCTCTAAATCGATGTATTCCATCTCCAAATATTCGTCGCCGTTCATGTAGAATTCTAATGTTTCTGTATGACCGTCGAAGAGCTGCACGGTGAGAATTAGTTTTGATTCTTCTTGTGATAAAGTAGCTGACCCCATTAATATTTGCACGGTAGAGATTACATTTTTGACTGCCTTTCCGTATTGGAAGCGTGCACCATGGTCGTAGAATTCTAAACCTTCCATTTTTATCCTGTAAAATACGATCTTAGTAATATAACCTAAAAATAGTAAATATACACATTGAAAAACGATAATTCGTGTCGTACTTACCCTCTTTTTATCCTAAATAAGCAAGTGTTGAATTGGGCCTTTGAATAACGAGCTTGTTTGTGCACTGATGCTTTTATTCATAACAAACAAAACACATGCGGACACACTTAAGGCGCAATTCGAAATGTGTTGCCAACCTAGATATATCTATTGGATGTAGCCAACCTACTAATAATAAAAATCAACAAGGAATAATAAAATAGCGCGAAATGAGAAGTGAAGAAAGTCGTATTTGAGAACCATTTATTGCACCCCAAATTATTGAAATCATGGAGAAAATTATGGCTTGAATTCAAAATTTTAATCTAAAACTGTGATTTGCTTGCGATTAAAAATGGATTGTTATTGGAAGATAATGTAAATATTATGGGAATTGTTTTAGATTTAGCGTGCACATCATGGAATTAACAATTCCGCGTTTCTTTTATGATCCAAAATATAATTTTCGAAATGTTTTTTATCTATAAAAATATAATCAGAGAATAAAATAAGTCTTGCTTACCTTTTAATACACCATGTTACTATCCGTAATATTATAATTATCATTAAGCAAGTATTAGTTAGTAGAAATTTTTGTAAACGCATCTCGTTCGCAGCTGAATAAATCACTTTTATTTTGATGCTTGTAAAAATGGCGACCGTTGAACGGACGCGTTTGCGCTCATCCGAAAATCTGTCAATTGTTTTGTCTGATGAAGGCGTCCCATGGCGACTAGAGATAGAAAATACAAAGTGAACCGCGATGGGTGCTATGCGACTAATTTTCCCATGGAGTTCACCATCTGTAAGTATCTGTATTAATTATTCTGTTTCCTATAGAGTTAACAACTGTGTGTGTGCTGCGAACGCGCTTATTGCATTAAAAAGGCTAGTTTCTGTGCGGTACAAACAACACCAACCAGCCCGCACAACCCATGCAATAGCTCATTTTAAACAATGTAGATGAGCGCGTTAACTACGGTCAACAAATGGCTTCGGTATGTCTAATAATAATCCAGTCAGATCATAGTCGTTTCATGTTAAACTGTATATGCGAAGGCTCGTATGTCCTAAGGTATAGGACTGACCAAACGTTACACGTGAAGCAATTGTTATTTCAGTTCGTCTTTTGTGCCTGTTGATTGCAGAGAGTATACCGTGCATTTTGTACAAGCACGGTGACTCTGTGCAATCACACATTTTACGTGATTATGTTTATCTTTTCCGTGAACAGAATATAATCAAGTACAATTGTTTCTCTTTCAGTTCAACAAATTATACGCATACCCGATGGTCGGCTCTGGGATGAAATGGTCCAGAAGGCGCTACAGATAGAGAGAAACTCGTCCAATGATGATGAACAGGTTATAGTGAGTAAGTAAGTGAATTATAAAAATTATTCTGAACTCGAAAACTAATAAAGAAAACATTTTAAAGAACTGGTAAAATAAAATTAGCTTTGCATTTTTTTGTTTTCCCCATAATTTTCTAAATGTGAAAAATACAAAACTATTGGGCTGAAGGATTCAGTCGATGGCCCTTTCTAACATATGTGTGTTGGAATAAAGTTCATGATGTACAGGATCGAAAATAATGGTTAAATGATACGCAGTTGATCTGTTTGGTTTTTATGAATGAAAATAAAAATAATAGCAAGAATCCATGATTTCCTTGAAAGGATCTCTTACGTGGTTCACTACATCGTTCGTTGATCTCGCAATTACTTTTCGAATCCGCCGACATGTTTGTTCCAACTTTCAACACACACTAGGAACGCTGAAGTTAAACTGACTAAACTCGACGCTCTCTAATATCTCTCTCTCTCTCTCTCTAATATCCCGTAGTAGAGGAGTTTTGGCTTTTGGCACTGAACCGACGGGCGTTCACTTTAGTGTCCATAGCATCGGAACAAATCGGAATTTTGTTCTAAAACCTTGGCCACATATTCTTGAATAGTTTTACTAGCAATTTATGGAATAAAAAAGAAGTCGATTTTTTGAATCGTCTAAACTGGTTTCCCCCCTTTACCCTTTCGCTGCTACAGACGCATATTTACGATCCGCTTCTATTCTATTGCTGCATATATACGTATGCGTTTTGCCAAATTTATTCTGTATACAAATGAAGGATACCTAAATTATATAATAATTCAACATATTTCTTTATTTTTTGTGGAAAGCTACTTTTTAGTTCTTTAATTTTTCACAAACAATTCGCATACTGTTAACGTATATATTTATATACGTTTTCGCTGGATGCTGTTTCTGTTGACGTTCCAGGCCAATCTAACGCCGGTACGCGAGTGTTTTCCTAACGATTTTTAAACTAAAATATGTATTTCTCTTTAAATTACTATAAACTATCTTGTAATTCTTCAGTTTCTTCGGAAAAAAATTCAAGAGACCTAAATGTTTATAATCGTTCAGGCCATCTACTTTATGAGTCCACGAAGGCCCAAACGCAAATTCACTGCGGCACAAAAGTATGCCGCGAAGCTCCAAATGCAAATTCACTGTGGCACAAAAATATGCCGCGAAACTCAAACGCAAATTCACTGCGGCACAAAAAAATTCCGCGTGGCGATCAAAGTGTTAAAAAGTACTTTTTGTGACCAGATATGAAATAAATAAATCAATTAATATGAATAGAATTTATTTTTGGACCGAACAGTAATATAAAAATATGACCTTGTGAAACTATGACTAGACTGTCACTTAATGTGAACAGGGTTGTTTTGCCTAATATATTTTAATGGAACACAGTATAGACAAAACAAATACTAATAAAACATGAAACGTATCCATTACTTCTTGGTCTTCTTCAACTTGAGCTGAGGTGGCTTGGCGCGGTACTTCAAACCTGCAATAAAAAAGGTGTTCATGATATGCCAACAAATTAAACTCGTTTCATCTTACCCAATCTATGAATATGAACAAACATGGCTTCTTCTGGGCCCTTCACATCAAATCTTTTTAGTGCTGGTGGCCAAATTTGATCAGCTGTATCTATCATCTGCTTCTTGAAATCATTCGCATGACCTAAGATTGTCTTACTGAAAACGTGTTCCTTTGTGAGAGTGATCAGGTCCAACAACAAGGCATACTCTTCTAGGGAATTGGAAATTTCGTAAGCATTATCAACCAGAGTGTGGAAATGGCGCATCAACACAATATCTTCATATTTAGAATTTTCATATATCTGTTTCCCCTCTTCTGTTGTCATCTTTTCTGGCGCTGTTCTGGCCGATACATTGCTAGTTGAGGGAGTGCTAAAATCAAGTATTATCTTTATTCTAAATATACACAAATAAGGAATTACTAAAGAACCTTTTGCTGGTATTGTTTTATAAAATTAATGTACATCAGCGGCGGCTCGTGGTTTTCCGTAGGTGAGGCAAAGATGCCGCTCGTGCTTACTCTAATAGAGGAAGCAAATATTCCGTTGCTTTCGTCCGATGCCTCACCGCCGAATATCCACGAGCCGCCACTGATGTACATTAATGTCAATTATTGCCAAATAAATGTACGTATGTATGTTCCTACCTTGACACCATTGTACCACCATCACCTGCTGAATCCTCTTCTGGCGGCGGCACACTACCACCTACTGAAAAGTAATCGTCTTGCATCGTCAAACTGCCAATTTCTGAAAAGCAATCTTCTTTCATCAACGCAGTGTAATCTTCTTTTGTCATCCTGCTACTACCAGCTACTGGAAAGTAAGCTTCTTTTCTATCCCCACTACTACCAGCCGTCGAAAAGTAATCTTCTTGTGCTGAGACACTACCAACTACTGACATGTATTCTTGCTCTTTTGTCACCACAGTATCAGCTACCGAAACGTAATCTGGGTCTTCTGAAATGTTTTTCTCATCATCTGATCCTGCATTCATTAGATTCTCACGTATTTTCATTAATCTGTCAAATGTGAATGTATAGTAAATTTGAAGTTGTTTTAAGTGCGAACACTTTGCGTTCATCGTTTGTTTGATAGCAGGAAGCAGGACTTGTTCTAAAATTATTGAAATTACAACAAAATACAAAAAAAATGTCTCATTTCTTACCAATAGACCCTAATAGATGCTGTTCCAACATAACATGGTAAGCTTCTTTGAAATGTAATCCCTTTATGTACATATCCGCCGCTGTTAATGGGTCTTCACAAAAATTCTGGTATATAATAGCCGCATCTTTGTAGCGTTTCTCCGATTCCAGACGCTTGGCAGTAACAATACATTCGTGTTTTCTTTCTCCTGAGGATATATCAGCAATCCGGTACAAAGAAGAAATTGCTTCTTCCCAAAATAATCCTTTCGAAAACAACTCGTAAGCTTCTCGATGCATTTCAAAGCCAGTTAAAACTACGCCAGCTTCTTTGAACTTTTCTTCTTCTTCCAATTGGGATGAATACTTGAGGGCAATTTCTTTCGGAACTGGACCTTTACTAATAAGCTCTTGATAATACATATCATAGCATTTATGTTCATCAGCAAAAACTAATAGCTCTTCATATGTAATTTCTCCTTCTTCGTATCTTTGTAAGTAATACATAACAGTATCTCTCATTCTTCCCAAAAATTTCGCAATTGTTTGTTTACGATCGAGGTCACTTAATGACCTTAACTTGGTAAGGAAAGGTCCGACCTTGTGCGTGGGCATTCCGCCCAACTGAGCAACTAGCTCCGCCAAGTCTATATTATCTACTTCTAATACAGCAAGATATAGAATATCATATGTTATATAACTGGCTAATCTTTTCATTGCTCTTGCAATTGCTGGTTTATGTTCAATAAATTTATTCCTTACTGTTGCATTGACCACTTCAGCAGCTTTAACACTATTAAACCCTTCTGGTTTGAAACATAGACCTGCAACAGCAACCTCAGAGAGATAGTCTATAGGGTTTTCAAAACCAAGAATTAGTTTGATAACCATATTGCAAACTTCAGACCGTTTGTTTTTCAAGAGATGAGGAGTAAATAGTTTTTTATCTTCCGAGGTCAGGCTTGAAGAATCGCTTAGTTGTATTAAAAATTTATGAAGGGCTCGATTTTCATGTAAACATACAATAATTTCTCGTAAGTTTTCCTTGAAGAAATTAGGATTTAAATCGACTATCAAGCTTAATTCCAATGATTCGCTCTTTATTATATTGTATGCCCCTCCAAAATCTTTTTCCAATAAGACTTGGTTTAATTGTTTTAAAGACATGTTACGTAAATGGACGCATTCTTGTTTACCTGTTGGTAACAGTAAAGCAATCATGGAAGTTTTGGGTATGTCATTTAATATTATTCCTCCTCTTGCTATTGGAAGAGAATATGCTAAATCAAAAATGGTCCCAGAGCCAACAATCAAATATTGTATTGAAGCTTCATTAAGCTCCAGTGCTATTAAACAATCATTCACAGGATCAACACTTTCTCTGTGGCACGTCAGTAATATATGTGTATTGGTAAAATGCATTGAACTGAATAAGCCCTTCAGACTTATACTATTTATATCAATACTTCCAACACAAAATCTGGTGAATGAATACTCGTAGCGGAACTTGAATATAATGTAATCGCTAATCAACGCTTTATGACAAGGCACCAATCTAAATGCATCATCTCTGTCTGCAATAATATCTGTGCGATTTATAATGCATTGCCCTTTAATAATCCTAGGGTTGCACATTCCCTTTTTCCAGAATCCAAAAGTGGGTTCTTTAAAATGATACAATGTATCACTTGAGAAATCTTTCGTATTTCCCATTCGAATTGCACAAAAGTTACCTTTTGGATCAAAGAAGAATCTGTAGTAAGTCAATGGTAGCACCACGCCATTCTTGTCCAATGAAAATTCAGCAACAACCAAAATGTCTGTTTCAGTACATTTATATATACGGACAAAGTAATCAATGTCAATAATAGCGAATGTAGGCCGAAATGAATCAAAAACTACTGATGATATATAGTCATTGGATGGTACTGTAGCATGTATTGGACCAGATCTAGATAACATCCCTTTTCCAAAAAAATACATTTCTGCATCTTTACCATTAATTTGAGATGCCATGTTTATTTCACCACCAAAACTCTCGCTTTTACTAAGCTTTTTCATGAAACAGTACTGGAAAAGGTAATTCCTAAAAATCATCTGGATGATGAATGAATTTTCCATACTAAATGCAAATCTAAAGTTTAAGAGTTCCTCTTCCCTACAAAATGGCAATCGTTGCTTCCATTTAAACTCGGTGTCTCTTTTCAAATAGAGGTCAAGCCATGACTTTCTGTCAGATTTATGCCAAACTGCCAGTACTTCAGAACAATTCGACCATTGTATCTTTTTCACTTTAGCAGCGTCTTCTAATTTTAAGGAATATAGAATCTCTAGATTCTTTTGTACTATGACTAGCTCTTGGTCAGACCCTGTCTCTGATAATATGCAGGCGATGAATGAATTTTCGCCATCTACAGCAATTGGCGTTTCTAAACCGGGGAACATTCCTGGCTCCGATTTGTAAAGTAGTTGGCCAGTTTTTGAAATAACCAGCAAGATTCTACAATCATTCTTGACAGCGTTGACTACATAGTGTTTGTCTTCGGAACCCCAAGCAATTGTGGGTTCTCCTATAGCCAAGTATGTACTTGCTGAAAAATATAAATCAAGTGATTCTATTGGGTGTAAATCCCATGTAAAAAAATATTTTTCTTAATTATGCAGTGAAACAAATATTCGTTTAAATAAATTTGAGACAACCTCACTTTGTTGTAGAAGCATTAAATACATTTAATAATAATGATCAATCTTTTGACAACATTCTCCAAGGCAATAAATTCTGACATTTATTAACCCTTTGGCCTACTTTCCTTACGTCCGAATGCGTGCACTTTTAATAGCGCTCCAGTCACGACGTACGTGTACCGATTCAACCCATGCAAACGCGACGGAATATCAGCAGAAACAAGTCCCACTAAGGCGTGCCCAATTGTTTGGGCACAAATTCATGCTTTTTCATGGCACAACTTGAAACGTAAAATATGGACTTCAAAAAATTATTTTTCGCAAGAAAATGCATTCATTATGCAGCACTACTAACGCAAGCGCTGCGCCACGAGTTGAGCTCGTGCTCGATGTGATTGGCCCAAGCAGTGCGCCACGAGATATGCTCGTGGTCGTTGTGTTTGGCCCGAACATTTAAACACGAGTACTTGTGGTTGTAGGTCAAAGGGTTAATAAGCATTAATAAATAGCTCCCAAAATCATATTTTTAAAACACCAAATTGAAATCCAAAATACGTGCACACAAAAACCAATTTAGTTATTATTTTACACCTTATGACTGACTATAGAAGTTTCATTTTGGCTTCAAGGCGCTTTGAAACCAAAACAAAATGACTGCACTTTTATAACTATTCTTGTGCCTATTCTGTGTCTGTTTTCGAAACCATCCTCTACATTAATCATATGTGAAAAAATTTGAGAAACAAAATCTTGCCGGAGAAGCTTGGATTCGTCTTACTGATTGCCGTATACAACAAAATGGAGTAATTTCTAACAGTTATTTGAAATATCTTGCGATATACAGAGTCCACCAAAAAAATGTATACACTCTTTGTCGGAGTGTATCGGGACATTGATATTGTCAATTAATTTGAATTTCGAGTATGTTGTAGTACAATCTTTCGCCCAACAAATACCGGTACTTTCATCACGAGAGAGAAAACAAAATGGCTGGAGCACACTTAATGTTCAGATAGCAAAGAGGCATTTTGAAGTGCTTTACCAGGCTTGGTAATGCCGTTGAAGGTGGAAGCGGAAGTTTGAAACAGAAACCCCAACCCGCCTCACAATTAAAAGTATTATTGACAGGTTTGAGGCGCACGTAACGATTTGTGATAACGAGGTATATCGGGAAGAGCGTGTACAGCTACAAGTTCTGCTTTGTCGACTCTAGTAGGAAAGGTTTATTACTTCTGCACTGAAATCTGTTACGCAATGTGCACGTGAAGTAGAGATTAGCAGTACATATGTACGCCAAAATCTGAAAGTTGTAAAGTGGACAGTTTGCAGCGGTCTCCATTGAAAAATTGACCGCTCATCGTTCTTTTAGATGTCTGGTCACCAACGGCGGACATTTTGAACATCTAGTCACCATGTGCTTAACTGAAGACAATACTACATGTGTGATCAGTATTTAAAAGTGAAACAAACACATAATAAATAGTTTTCGTTCCTTAAAGTGTGTATACATTTTTCTGGCGGACTCTGTATTTATATGAACTTTTTTGCTTATTTTGTGCTGGAGAACACATCCCCAAAATAATGCATTGCAATTCTGACACATCTATAATAATTTATTCAAATGCAGAAAAAACAAATTTCCCGTTTTTCCCAAAATAAAAGAAAATATTTTGCTACAGCACTTACACGTTGAATAGAATATGGTCTAAATTAAAGGTAAAACCTTAAAAGATGCATAAAATGGATAATGACTTTCAGCTGCCGTGTAATAAAGATAATCAGTTTTTAAATTAGTAAACGGTAAATGTAAATACACTTACCTCTTGTAGGGTTCTTGTAGGGTTTGAATTCAGTACTCATAACTAGAGGCGCATTTTCAGGCTGTTGGAATAAAACATTTTTAGTTTGTTTACTCAAAAAAGAAAACCATTAACTTACCTCAATATCAAGATTAGCTTGAAAGGGATTAAGCAAATTTCCGTTGAGTGGATCAAAGCCATAACTGACTATGGTGCCGTCTTCATAATAAACTGCCAGCTTCAATCCTGGACTCAGTTTCAGACTACATACTGTGGACGGCCATTCTTTAAGGGCGAGTATTTGTGAACCTTGGAATAGTATGAATTCTTTGTTCGTCGCAAAAAATATCACATCCTCCAAATCAAGATATTCCATCTCCAAATATCTATCACCTTTCAAGTCGAACTGGAGCCGATGTTTAGTACCGATGGTCAGCTGGAGGACGAGGTACAGTCTCGATTCACATTTCGTAATAGTAGCGGACCCCAGTAAAATGTGCACCGTTGAGATGATATTTTCAAGGGATTTTGCATACTGAAAACGAGAGCCGTGCTCGTAAAACTCTAAATTCTCCATTTTAGACATCATTTTGGACATCATTCTGAAAAAAAAACATTTTGTTGTAACATAACTTGATATCCAGTATTAATAAAAAGTAATTATCCTTATTGCTAAGTTAGTAATAGCAAAAGTTAAATTGATTTTTTTAAGTGACAAATTTTAATGCCGATAAGTTTTCTAAATATAAAAAGTTGAACTTAAAATTCGTGAAATTTCGACCATTTTCAAAACGCAAAGAAATGCGTGCTCATTGTTTTCTTTAATGCCAAAGGAGTTTGTTCCTGCCGGACAGATTGTCACAGGTCGGTTTTACGCTGAAGTGTTCCACCGTTTGAAGGATCGACTCCACCCGGAGATCAAAGACGATTGGGTTCTTCATGACGACAATACTCTCTCTCACACGTTGCTCGGCGCCAGCGAAGTTTTGGCCAAATTCAACGTGGCAATACTGCCACAGTCATCCTGCAGTCCCGACCTAGCTCCCAGCGACTTCTTTTTGTTCCCCTGAAAGGAAAGCGATTCGATACGATTCCAGCGGCCCAGACAGCTTCGACGAGGGCCCTTGACAACCTTCTGCGTGAAGAGTTCCAGAGAACCTATGAACTGTGGAAAAAATGCTGCCAGCGGTGTGTTGATGCCCACGGGTCATATTTCGAAGACTTGTAGTTTGCGGTACAAAAATGTTTAATACATTTTCTGTTCTGAGACCAGTCTTGAAACTTAGTGAACGCACCCTGTATTTTGGTTATGGTATTATCCAGAAAAATGTTTATATTTTGTAGGCTTTGTAAAAAATTATTATTATATATGTTACTTAGAAACTACCATATACTAATAACTACCTTTTCTGTTTCAGACTGTTCAACAGTGAACATGATTGGCAGAGGCGTTGGAAGTTTTTCGTTGTTTGTTAACACGAAAGAGGACCTCTAGGACTCGAGAAACAAGAGGACCCCTAGGACCCGAGGAACAAGAGTACCATTGGAAACACAGTTACAGACTACGAGAGAATAGAGAGACCCACAACATTATCCATCTATCACTAAGATGAGCAGGAATATTATAAGGCACGTTTTTTTTAAATACTTGCAAATCATTTAACCCTTTCGGTACGGGTATATCTGGCAATATCACACCCGACGGACGTAAAAAATGTCCCTTTTTCAAACATCGATTTCTAGTGTTGGATTTTGCTCCGAAACTAAAAACATATCTGCAGCGTCAATGGTGAGCGTTATTCGGATATAAAAACAAGTAAATTCATCAGAACACTTATTGATGCTACCCGGCTGTCGCAGAAGTTACGTTAAAACGCTTATTGATGTGACCCGTCCTGAAAGGGTTAATGAATGCTAATAATGGGCCCTATTCTGTTTTTGTCATTTTCATCGAAAATTTTTCACTTCACGCAAGTTTCCGATTCTGTTTCTATCACCGATCGAGTTTCGAATGACGTCAGTCAAAAAGTAGGGTTCAGTTTTATCACCTAGTTCGGAGGGGAGCGTCATCCCTGGCCGAAAAATATTTTTATCCCTCTGCGGGGTAAGGAAAATTAGTTTCGGGCGGAAAAACCCGACGAGTAAGAGTTTCTTCTCCCACATATGTCAAAATACGTTATAAGAGTTTAGAATTATGACTCAATTAGATTTAGAGGATTACAAGTGTTGCGAACATGAATCCGTCATTATTTTAGACCCGCTTGGCCAGATTTCATGCAGTGTGGGCAAGCCGGCCTCCAACTGAAACATCGGAAATCATCGACGCTTCATGGGTAGATATGGATAGATAAGTGTCGGTACTGATTATCCTGCGTAAATTTGAAAAATGTCGAAAGCATGCCGTTGTTAGTTCACTTGCTTTGATTTCACAGTGTCGTCACACCTACTTTATCACATTAGAAAGGAATATCAATTGAAAACGATGTGATAAATTTTTACGACGTAAAGTTATCATCGTGATAAAAACAGAATAGGACCCAATGTGTGAATGATGACGGTCATTCATTCAAATTTGATCAAATAATATTGCTTCAAGATCAGACATTATTAAAATAAAAATTAATTAAAGCGGAATACAAGATTCAGAGGAAAGGCAAGACAGAAAATACTTTCCTCAATCTTGTAGTGACAAAACTGCGGCTATAATTTTTGCATGACTTCATAATAGGTGGTACGGGTTATATAAACCCCGTACAGTTTTTTATGTTACTGCAAACCGAATTCGCCGAACACAGGGAATGCAGTCGGAGTGACTCGGAATAAGAGCGGGGGTCTCACTGCGGCTCAGCTGATTTTAACTCGATACTAATGTCGCTTTTTCAAAAAACATGATACGCGTACTTCGTTCGCAGTGTGAGTCCCAACTCTAACCGAGCACATTGAATATTTAAAAACCCCAACCAACCAGCAAAAAAAATTATGCGAGCGGATAATCGTAAATTACCATATTCAAATGGCACGAACTATAAATCGGACAGCAACTTAGTAATTCCTTTCGAAACCTCAAGCGGAACTGCATGATAACGCTGACGGAGAGACCATCGATTTTTATCAAGGTAAGGATACACAAGAGGGCGATGGGTATAAAGTGTTGGCTACTGGTCTATATTGAGTGTGCTATGTGTTAAAAATTGCAATGGCTTCGTATGACTCCCGATTACAGGATAATTGATCTGTGTATTTCCAGTGATTGATAAATTCATTTCACGGGCTTTCTCGACAAAATGTCAACAGAGTATACATCCTAAAACGCTTAAAAAAATTGGGGGTATGTATCAATGAATCAGGTAACTTAAGATTGAGATTCCACGATTTTTCAAGATTAACCGTTGACTGCCACGGCCTTGGGAACTGTATTGAACAACTACGAGTATTCTCGTAGTTAATAACTTAATTTCGTGGTTACTTTTTCTGTATCTGGCAGCGATACCTAAACATTTTTAAAGGTTAACATGTATACACAACGTATTAAATTTAATTGATTGATGGTTGAGGCGTTAACTTCGTGATACATTTTACAACTTTAAATAAAACAGTTTCTTTGTTAATATCACACTTTATTTTTTAGTGACTCCTTTGATCAACTAATGATCGAAACTCGAGTCGTTAAAAAAAAAAGTGTGATATTAACAAAGAAACTGTTTAATTTAAAGTTCCAAAATGTATCACGAAGTTAACGCCTCAACCATCAATCAATTAAAATACATTGCGTATACATGTTAACCTGTAACAATGTTTCGGTTTCGCAGCCGGATGCTGAAAAAGTTACCACGAAATGAATTTATCAATCTTGAAAAATCGTGGAATCTCACTCTTAAATTACCTGATTTATTGATATATACCCCCAAATCTTTTAAGCGTTTTAGGACGTATGTTCTGTTTACATTTTGCCGAGAAAACCCGTGAAATAAATTTATCAATCACTGGAAACACACATCGGGGAATCCCAATCTTAAGAAACCTGACTTATTAATATATCGCCCCAACTTTTTAAAGCACTTGCGCCCCATTGTTTTCTACTGTAAATTAGTTGCCCGCATAAACTAGTTAGGTTAGGTTAACTACTCGCTGTTATGTTGAAATTAGACGCAGATTATTGATAAAATAGTTTACACAACATAAAGCACTCACAATTCACTACAATAATAATACTGTTAAACAATTATTGTGAACAATATACCTGTAAACAGGAAGGTGCATCAATGGAATTCTCCTTTGCCGCGTAAAGGTGGTAAAACATAACCTTGAAATCACGATTCTCGTGTATTTTCCCGCGCTTTGCAGGATTTTTTTTTACATGATTATTTTCCTTTCCAGTGATATTAATATGCACAAATTACCGAAATTCCCATCTTAAGCGTCGATTAAACTCGATATTCAACTATAAACATGATTTGCGCCTTAATTTTACGTCCGTCAGTGAGTCATCGTCATATTACAATCACCGATTATTAATTAAACTAGCGTATACGTGAAAGAAAGCGTTTGTAACATGCTATGAGTACTTTTACAATAATTATTGTGAAGAATATACCTGAAATCCGCGAGCAGATCAACCAAATTCACCTGTTGTCTAGGAACACGTCGGGCGCTTCGATGAACTGCGTCGATACATAACCAAGCAACGGCGATTTTTGCTTGTTTCCGCGCGCGCAGGCAGTGCCACAGGCAACCCGATTTACGTGGCAGACGCGTGAACTATGGCCGCACACAAAAAAATTGCAAGCAGCCGAAGGTCACAAACAATTTAATGATCTTGATCAGGGGTCCGTAAACTTTTTAAGAGGCGGGCGGCGGGGTTAGTCAAGGCCACTTCACAACAACCCGAGAACGAACGGAAACGAAAATACACCAAGCTTCTCGTTCCCGTTACCGGAGATTAGTTGTTTATGTCGACATGTGAATCACATCATTTAACTTTTGGTTCCCGTTCCCGTTCCCGGGTTGTTGTGCAGTGGTTTCAAAGAGGGCCGGCCGATTTACTCATACAAATTTTTGTTTTCCACCTGAACTGAATTCATTATGTTTTAATTAACAAAAAAATTATTATACAAATGAGATGACAGTTAAATAAATGTGTACAAAAAATTTTTAACGTGTAATCAGGTGATTACAATTGACAGAAACATGACGAATTAATTGTATTTATGCCAGTTTGCTCATTAGACATTTACTGATGGATTTCAGACCTGTCTGAGATTAAACTTAGTGTCTTTGTTGCAATCATGCAAGATTTTGTGTTTTGTTTGTGGTGTCGCCATGTTGCGCAATAACCTGCCCTGCGTATGAGGGTAGCCAAAATGTTATGCGACGGGCCCTAATTAACAAGAGAGCATTTCATGAAATTTTAGAATGCATTTTGAGTAATCCTACGACCCACAAGTATCGAACAAAATAAAAAACGCACAAGATTAACAATTGAACGAAATCAACATTTTCCTAAAACATCAGCGAACACTGGCTTCTATCCGAAGAAAGATTAGACGATTTTGATTAGGACATGCATTGTTACACATTGCGCCTAGGAAAACCTTACAATGAATTTATTAATAAATTAACTGGAAATGCACAAATCAAGAATAGCCCGGAAATTTTAATTCGTTTTTCAGGTTAAGTTTGCCTAAATAATACATACAAGTCATTATTATGAAGTTGTAGTTCCCGAAAATAGCGTAAAATGTTTGGAACTCAATTACGTTTACAATAATTATTATG
Source organism: Ocypus olens (assembly GCA_910593695.2). NCBI lineage: Eukaryota > Metazoa > Arthropoda > Insecta > Coleoptera > Staphylinidae > Ocypus > Ocypus olens. The sequence goes on along the minus strand of OU343057.1, from coordinate 1,449,177 downwards.
AAATGTTTACCTGAAAACTGCAAGCAGATAAAATTGGATTTCTGTCTATGAACACCTCCCGCGCTTCGACGTGATGCGCACATACATAACCGTAGAAATGTCGATTCTGTTTTGTTTTTCCTCGCGTCATACAATGATGTAGGCAACTGTTTTACTCTGAATAAGCGGGAATTTCAACCTCCACCGAAAAATAACGTACCTTGCAAAATTTCTCAATTTGTTTCATGTCTCATACAGTAATATCATGTTTTAAACATTATAGTTGGACAAAGGACCTCTGGGGTTGGCTCATTTATCTGGGTGGATGGTCTGCGAAAACATTATAAAGGTATTTGAGAATTTGATCGAATATAATAAGTGTTTGGTGCACAAAAAAATGGACAACCTACCTCTTTATCGAAACTCTTGGATTGCTATTGAAACGTATTTTAAGCATATTCTGAATTGTACGTTCTGCACGTTGAAGTCATATAATACTGATGAGTGTATAACTGAAACAAATTAAAGGTATTATGTAATATAAATGAAGAGGATGGTTGCATGGAAGTCCGTAATTAAATTGAAATGAAAAATTCACTGTTTTAACGCAGTTCATTTTTCAATTCATTTGAATGTTACTATATTTTGTTGTCGTGTTCCCATGTTGGTATTTATTTGATATTCTATAAATAAGTTTTACTGTACATACCCCGGAAATAAATGAAATGATTTTTATAAATACTATTAACGGCATTGTGTGTCGACCTTCCCTCCTCGTACTATTAACTGCATCGTGTTTCGACCTCCCTCCTCATACTATTAATGGCATCATGTGTAAACCTTCCCTCCTCATACTATTAACGGCATCGTGTATCGACCTCCCTCATACTATTAATGGCATCATGTGTAGAGCTTCCCTCCTCGTACTATTAACGGCATCCTGTGTCGACCTCCCTCATACTATTAACGGCATCATGTGTAAACCTTCCCTCCTTGTACTGTTAACGGAATCGTGTATCGGCCTCCCTCATACTATTAACGGCATCATGTGTAGACCCCCCTCCTCATACTATTAATGGCATCATGTGTAGACCTTCCCTCCTCATACTATTAACGGCATCGTGTATCGACCTCCCTCATACTATTGATGGCATCATGTGTAGACCTTCCCTCCTCGTACTTTTAACGGCATCTTGTGTCGACCTCCCTCATACTATTAACGGCATCATGTGTAAACCTTCCCTCCTTGTATTGTTAACGGAATCGTGTATCGGCCTCCCTCATACTATTAACGGCATCATGTGTAGACCCCCTCCTCATACTATTAATGGCAACGTGTATCGACCTGCCCTCCTCATACTATCAACAGCACCGTGTGTCGACCTTCCCTCCTCATACTACCAACATACATCAGCATTTAGACACTTGTATTTACAAGTCTGTCAAGAATTTTGTGAGCAAAACAATATGCTTCAAGAATGACTAAACATCCTGGGAAAGCCCTCAGCATTTAAAACCTGCCATCCACATCCTACATAGCTTGGGTCCAACCTACCACTCCATAAAGAAGGAAATTGAATCTACCGGAATTGTTCCATTAGGGTACTCACCGAAGACCACTTCTTAGTGGCCTCCTCACAACACCATTCTCTCCTGAAGACATTCAACATTCCGTAAGGCTGGAGCAGGAAAAACTGCTAATATAGGTTGGAAGAAAGGACGTTGCCAGATTTCCACGGACATCCCAGTATACACTGAAATTTCAGCTGCCAAGAAGAGAACGAGAGTCATTAAGAAACGAACATCTAGCAGGGACATCAAGTTCAACTCAAAAATGCAGCTTCCATAAATGATGTTAAAGGTGAGGGGGTAAGCAGTATTATGAGTCTGTTTTCCTAAAACTAAATTGCAAGGTGCGGCACCTTGTGACACTTCAAAATTTAACGAAAAACCTGTGACATCATTTATGGAAGCTGTTAAACTTCAAAGTTCCCATTTTCTTCGGAGATTAATATTGAATTAACAAATTCTACTATTATTACCTTTATTTCTTTGTTTTTTAATACAGTTGTAAATTTATTATTTCATGTTTTTCTTCAATAAATTTTTATGTATTTTAAAGCAATATTTTTTTAAACCTCTACATATAAATGTTAATTATAAACGGTCTAAAGGCAGCGTATGATAGTATACCGAGGGAGAACTTGGTAGAGAGTTTGAGGAGGAAAGGGGCGAGTGACGGGATGGTAGAATCGATAAGAGGAATGTATGAGGAAAAGTGGGAATGGAATTGTTGCAGAAATTTAGAACATGAATGAGGCCTGCCCGATGAGCCCTATGTTATTTAACTTATATATTAGCGAGTTGGAAGAAGTGTTGAGGAAAGGGCAAACATGTAGTGATTGGAAGAAGCAAGGTATGGATGTTGGGGTATGTGGATGATATTGTGTTAATGGTGAGAGACTGGGAAGGGATGAGGGATATGTTTAAGAGAACGGAGAGGTATATGGATAAGAGAGGACTGTGTGTGAACGTAGGGAAAACGAAGTGGATGAGATTTAGGAATAAAGGAAGGAAGGGAAGAGTGGAAGGGTGAGAGAGTCGAGAGAGTTAAGGTGTGCAGATACCTAGGATTCGCATTTAGAAGTACGGGAGGGTATGTGGAACACGTAAGGTGGATACACGGTAAGGCGAAGAAAGAGTTGGGGAAGTGGGGAAAATGGATGAAAAACAATTTTAGAATGGTGTAAAGTGTGGGATGCATATGTGAGAACGATTTTAATGTATGGGGTACAAAGGACTATAAATGCGTAGAGAGAGAGCAGCGGTGGTTCCTGAAGCATCTGTTGGGGTGGAGTACATACAAATAAAGGGAATCGACAGAGTGCGGCAATGGAGAGAGTGGTCAGATATGAGATGAAGTTGTGTGAATTAGAGGAGGGGAAATTGGAGAGAGTGGTCAGATATGAGATGAAGTTGTGTGAATTAGAGGAGGGGAAATCGGTGAAAGAGGTATGGAAAATGTGTGTGGGTGTAGGAGAGTACAAGTGGAGAATGTATGAGAGGGTGCGGTTGTCAGAAGGTAAAGTGAAGGAATGGATAGAGAGTGGAGTGAATGCGGCGGCGTGGGTGAAAGAGAAGGAGAAGGAAGTGGAAATTCAGGAGAAGCAGGGATGTACGCAAAAATATAATTATTCAAAGGTTTCCTATTAGCAGGCAACGTCGTACATGAAATGGCCATAAATAATTTCTGTTCCAATTAAAGCTAAAATGCAATGTAACAATAAGATAGGTGAAGTTTACGAGTTCTGGAAGTATTAGGCCCACTTGCACCGCAGGTACTTAATCGTCTAATTAAGTTAAAATTTGGGAAAATAAAAGTGTTATAAATTGGTAAGATATTCCAAATATGTCTCTGATTAATATCTTATAGTGTAAACAATTTGCAAATAAATTGTGGTGTTCGCTGCCGCTGAAATTGGGATTGCACATACGCAAGTATAAAGTTAGACGCACTAGCGCGTCGGTGTCAGCGAATGTGTTAAAGAAGTACTAACCACTGATAAAAGTTAATCGGCTGTGGTGCAAGTGGGCATTATAGTACTAATCCGTAACAGACAGTTTACGACAGATCACACTAAATTGAATTGATTAATATTCGTATTAAACTAATCCTCAAATGCATCGTCTGAAAAACCAAATTAAGAAACGATACTATTATTTAATTATTGCTATTCACATCAATACTAATATAGAAATCTGTAAAAATGCTTAGCTCAGAGTTCTATTTTATCAGGCAGACGATAAAGGCATTTGCATTTAACAAAAGGTCTCTTGAAGCCAAGTTTTGCTACTGTAAAATAGATGTGCCCACCGACCACTATTTTAATTTATGAATATGATGTATATAATTTTAAAACTAATCTACAGTAATGTGGAAAAATATAAATAATTTCTAATAGTATTGATTGCTGAATGCATGACGACAGGGACCTAGACAGTCAATTGCACTGATCACGAAGCTCAAATTTAAGCGAATAAATTTTTTGATTAGTTCTTACATTTTCTAATATTTTTAGATTATTCTCCAATTCTATTAGTTTGGCTTAAAAATTATAACGGTTCTGATTGTCCATATTTACACGTAGTTTGAAAATGTTTAATTTCTGAAACAAATTATAAAATTGAATGTAAAGAATAAATAAAATGTTAGTCAAAACCAGTCGGAATTAAATAAATAATTGAAGTGAAACAAACCAAGTAATTATTCTTAATTTTTTAATAATACAAATATTCAATCATGTTTCATTAAGTGATCAATGAGAATCAAACCAAATATATATTTATTGAGATTTGAATCCATCTTTACTGGGTGTAGTTTTATAAAATGATGACGAAATGATACTCTAGTAACTAGTTTGGAGAAATAAAATTATTTACAATACTGGAGAGTATCATTTCGTCATCATTTTATCAAAAATATATTAACATGATTATTGCTAATAATGAAAATTATGATATTTATCGTAATCTACAACATGAGGCATTTTTATTTCGTTTACCTATTATCAAGTAAGGAAATTTTACAATCATAATTTTTGCAGATTCGTTTCACTTGTAGTATTTAGGCATTAATGGGGAGTAAAATTAAAATCAGATATAAAAGTTGTATAAGTTTTTATTATAAATTAATATTACTTTAGCGCTATACACATATGTAGCCAAGACATATTTATCACTCATAAGGACCTTACAAACTAATAAACCTATTGCAGTGATCGAGGGAAAATTCAGTCTAAAAATCACATAAATTAAGCAGTAAAATTCTAATATTTTTTTTTGTAAATCCCTCAATCAAAGACGAACACTTACAAAGATTGGCATCATTTACACAATACCAAGAATTAGTCAGAATACTGTAAAAAAAAGTTCAACAAAAAAGAATAAAACAATAATTATAAAAATCATATAGTTAACCTAGAGCATATAGCACAAGCGAGTCCAGATCACATATCTATATCTCGGATTGCACAGGGTGGTAGGGCGAGAGGTTAGCCGCTGATAACAATATTTATATTAAAAAAAAACCTTTGGTGAACAAGCATTGCAATGGTTAATCCTCCCGACCCTTAAAGGACAAAGCTATGGGCTCCTCTCTGTGATGGGACCACGTCCCCTAAAAACACGTAGGTGTACATGCATTTATGCAAATGTATGTACACAGATACATAGAAATATATAGTCGTGCTCGTGCACGTATATACAGTATATAAACTTTGTTACTTTTTGTAGTTATGTACATATTTACAATGGGTTAGGACCCATGACTATAAAACTACATATTTGTACTAGTAAATGGGTATACTTTACAGTGATGACTGGGGAATTCGGTTTAAAGTCTTTTAAACGATGATGACCGTAAATTGGATTTTGACTTTGAGTCTGCGTTGAATGTTTTTGATTGAGCTCTGCACAACCGAAGGTTCTGTTCGTGATCGGGGTGCAGCATCGGCAGGTATCCTTCAGGGGCACACAAATCGGAGTACGTCTCGTAGAAGTTTTTGTAACCTCCATCCAGCAGGTAGACTTCTGGGTAATGCAAGAACGGGTAATAATCCTTGTTTTGGCTTCTGTCGATGTTCCGCAGGTAACGGGATCTGCAATTTTAAAAAAGAACAATGTATTCAATTTTTACATTACATTCAAATGCAAAAGTGTATGGTATAAATAAATAAATTCAAGTGAGGTGATGTATAAATACTTACAAATTAGGGCCTCGTTCACTGGAGAATTCACAATGGAACACCAAAATATGCCTCTTGTGATTTTCACTTTCCTTTGGCTGCCTGTTCTTGCACTTGGTGTTGATGAGTTCATCAATAATCTGTTGTTTCGTGTACAGATTTTGCGCTCCGGTTATATGACCACCCTCAAATTCGTATGGATATCGGCAGTCAATTACTTTAAACGAAGAAACACGGTCTGCGAAGTCTCCACGCATTAACTTTGATAAAGTGGTGGCAGAAATGGATTTTAGATCCTGATGCTTTCCAGGGATTAACGGTAGACAGAATGATTTACTAAAGTCACCCACTAGATCCGGTTCAGTTGACGACCGCTGCAAGGCTGATTTAATACTGTCTTCAGTGGCTGAGATGCTGCGGAAGATCGTCTTAGCTGGTACATGTTTGATAGTCCGACTTCTCTTGATGCTGCTGCTTTGGTAGTCACTTGGTGGTTCAGGTCTCTTAAAATTCCTAACTTCGTTTTCTTGGTTTTCCTTAAATAAACACGAGCGAACTCTGCTGCTACTGGGGGTGGTGGTTTTGTCCACCATGGACCAGGCACGCCGGATAGGAGCACGGTGAGAAATCACTTTTGGAGATTGCCTGATATCATTTTTAACCAAAGGCCCGCTGATAAGTTTGTTGAAATCACCTGGGAGTCTTGGGTTTTCAGAAATTTGCTCCAACTCGGAAATATCCAGAAAGGCTTCATCCATTGAGGTGAAGGATCCAAATGAAAGTCCCCTGCTTTTTGGTGAGTACTTGGAGGATTCACATGCACTGTAACCAGAATCTTGAGAGTTGTTATCCAGGTCCTCCAACGGCCTTCTGGTGGGAAATGGTGAATTATCGCAGGACATGTTGGAAAGTGTCTCGTACATGGAGAGGTCCGGTTCGAATTTTGTAGGACTGGAGAAGCCAACTGGGGTGTTTTCCTTGTCCATGAACGAACTGTCCATTGTGAAGACATCACAGCAATTTTCGTTTCCTGCCATCCTGCAATAAAATTAATTTCAAAATTAACACTTGAAACATGGAGAAAACCAGTTTTTTTAGCATTATTAAATGGATGGCACTGTATTGTAATATCATCCAAAAATTAATTACCTGCCCGCACGGGTGGTTTTTATTGAATTCATAGTCGATCGTTAATTTCACTAATGCACGCTCGGCATTACTACGTCGACTAGTTTTCGTTTCGCACTCTTTTTCGAGCAAAAACATTTATTTTGTAAAAACGGGCGCAAAACATTTTTATTTACCTCAGATTGTAATTTTCGCGGTCTTCAGAAACGGACGTATCCCAAAACATATTTCGCACGTGACACTAATTGTTGAGTTTGTATTCCTAAAGGGTCGTGCACATTTAAAGTTTATATCGAACTCGCACTTTAGGAAAACTGGGAGAGTACAGAACTGTTCAACGCTTGAACGTTAACTGATTTTTCTGCGCGTCGACCGGAGTTTTAATACAAGCGCCCTTCCATTCCCCACTCCTGGAACAGAAGTAATCCCCCGGTTAGGGGTTGACGATGAAAGGCGCCAAAACGATACACATGGGAAAATACCGCCGAACGTACCTGACGACAATTATTCCGTAATTTAAATATTAAAAATCGGATTTGTTTAATTCGACAGAGATCACTCTTTCCGGGTTATTATGAATGAGAGATAATTTAAGGAATTACATAAAATTAACAATAGCTAAATTATAACTACATCTAAATCAAAATAATATACGGAAGTCGTAACTTGTTAAATGTCAGTCTGGTTTTTTTTTTGTCACAAGCACTTAACACTTGCAATTGATGTAATAACACTCATGTTATAGTTATTACTCTAATTACTCTTAATTCCAATTTAGCTAGTAGTATTCTGTTTAAAAAATAGCAAATAGAGAAAAGACCAAGATGTCTATTGCTTGTTAGGCTAAGTACAATAAACTCAACAATTACTGTAACATTTTATTTCGTATTAATAATGTTTAATCTTCACTCACGTCATGTAAAATTAAAAAATTAAAGTCGCGTCAAATTTTCTAACCTAGTTACTATTGTCAATTTCCAAATTTTACTTATTTCAGTAATAATATTTTTTTAACACGATTTCAATATGGTTCTATTCGTTATGATTTGAGAAAGAGAGAGAGAGAAAGAGAGACAATACATTTAAGGATACACTTTTACAAATGACATCAACTGGCAATTGACCTTTTTTTGACAACGGTTTTCAACATTTTTTTTGAAGCCAACTATAAATATTTAGTATGACTTTATTAAAAACATATTTAGTGTTAGGCATTGTTATTGATAATTTTACTTCAACGATGAATTGGCAAATATTTTTTTCAATAGATTTTGTTATTGAGGACAGGCAACTTTTCATCAGATTTTTAGATTTCATTATAAGATTCCTGAAGAGATAAGGACCACCCATACATACCTGGCTCGATTCAGCCGATACCTGTAATTTTACCTCCTACTATAAAATTGACTTTAAAGAGGTCGTTCCTTTCCGGATTAAACTTCAACTTTTATGTTGGTGTTCTATTATTTATTTAACATAAAGTTTTATTTATCACATTTAATCACTATCACTATTAAGATAATTACACATTATTTAGAACTAAAAATCTCCCAAAATATGTTTTATTATAATTACAAAACGTTCAACTAACTGATCCATGGCTTTTCCTATTTCAAACTTTTTAAAGCCATGCCGTGTGTCTTAGGCGCCGCAGGATTATTTCTTTCGAAATATTTGTGATTATGCAATTCGAGATGAACTAAAATAATCATAGGTACGTTTTCAAACGAGGTTATATTTTGCAATTAAGTTCGCCCGCTGTAATATATTCATGTACTTCATTGAAATTAATGACGAATATAAGTTATTATTATTTTAAAATCATTACCGTCCACCCTCGCAAAGGGAATTTATTTTGTATTTATTTTACACATCAGCACGTCGTATGTACACAGGAATATGAGAACGCAAGAACAATACGACCACCTATGGAAGGTGTAGGCTTGGCCCATGATCTATAATTTTGGCCGGAGTGCATTCAATTTTGTAATTTATTGAACGCGAGTATGAATTTTACCGTAATCCGAACTGTACGTGGGGGTTTTGAATAATTGGTGTACTTGATTGTCGATGTAGGTGTTCAATTATTTCTCAAAATTTTCAGCCGCTCACTAGAGAGTTTCAAAAAACAATATTTTATGCATTGTACCACTCATTAAGAATTTTCAAGAAACAATATGTTATGCAAGAAAGCCCTCGACCCCGGAATTAAGGGCCGATTTAACCCTTCACGTGATGTTCCAGTCGGAGGTTTTTCGATCAGAGGGTTTTAGCCGCGTGGGTAAATTTCATCGGGATCTGCGATCTTTTTCCCACCATCTTCTCCCTTCGGTCTAATTTTCTAAAGCTTTTTCTCCTCACGGCAACTTTCGACGTCAATCAAATTCCGCATTGGCAATGAAATGCATTTTATTTCCGGAAATTAAAATTCACGTGGAAGATGCACCTGATCGTATTTTATTTAAATTTGGGCGCCGAAATCGAAATAAACAGGAAATCCTTTCTCCCCTGTGATTGATGAATCCAAGTATTGAATATATTAACTTTGCTGGAGGGGATCTTATTGTTGTTTATGAAGTGTTTTGCGATGAGGAAATTTGGAATGAATGAATAGTGCGTGATATTGTTTGTTTGTTTAACCTAGAGAGATATGCTATTTTTGATTGTAATGGATTCTTCAATATAATTTAAATAATTACTACTTTCACACCGTATATGCAAAATTGTGTTAATAGGAAGAGCAACTTTAATATTAAATAAATAGTTTTTTTGAAAGCAAGAATGTTTGAAGAATTTGTGCGGACGGTAGCATACCTAGGCTGATAAAAAATTAAATAGAGTGTATATAAAGGTGATGATTATTTCTTGCCGATATTTATTTCTATCAAGTACAATAATTAGCTTTTTAGCACCTACTTAAAAGATTTCTACTACAATAATAACCGCTCTTATTAACAAATCGTTTGCGGTTATCCAGTTATTGTATTCAAATGAATTGGGGATTTTTATTGCCCTACTTTCCACCCTTGTTAGCTAATTATTCAAATTGGGATTAAAATTGCGTCAGGTGTGTCCTTTATGTTACCAGTAAAGTAACTCATTTTGAAAATGCAAATAGTTTCATGGTAATCCTATTAATAACGGCAGCAGGTTGTAAGTACGTTATTGTTTAGAGCGGGTAATCTTATTACGTAATGGAATTTGCTAGTCGGATTTGAGTTAAAGCTTTACTTCCAAAAATCCAAACAATGTAGAGTTAAATATCTGTATGATAATTTTAAAAATATAAAAAGGAAATATTTTTGGAAGAATATGAAAAAACATTTGAATAATTTCCCACGCAAGGTTAAATTTTATTTACGAAAATTTGGACCGTGCCAATAGTTGTGTTAAATTATGAGTAATTATAATACATGCAGTGACTCAATAATTTTGAAACTAAAGCCAATTTACATAAATCATTCTCCCTAACCCACATTTCCTACCTTTAAAAAAAAGATTGGCAAACAATCTGTGTTTCATCTTAGGTTAATAGCAGACAATTTATTTGTTTCTAAAACTCGCTTAATATAAATTCATTGTTCAAACTTTTTAAAAAAATTAGTATAATATCGTGCTATAAAATCAAGAATTATTCAATACTTTGCATAACCGAGTAATATTTTGAAAAACATCCGGAACGCAGAGCCAAGGAGCCATGGCACTACCTGTAGTTTTAAGCTCAGCAAGAATTTTTAATTAATTCCAAAAACACTTTTTCGCCAGTTACTTTGGTCTAGGAAGATAAATCGTTCTTTCTTTCTTCAAAAAATAAGGGGAGGGGTGTGTATTGTATAAGTGGCTCTACCATCAACATGTTCCACGAGCCGCCACAGCCGGAACGATTTATTAATCCATTCTCAAAGGAGTATAAAAATAAAAACAAATTGTCGAAAGTTTAATTTTTACACTCTGATAATAAACCCTGACCCATTGTAAATTTTCAAAGCATATTACAATTTAAACTCCGAAACACGTATGATACACAATAAAAAAAATATTTCTACTAATAAGGAAATATTTTTGCAAAATAAACAAAAGCACGTTAAATAAATACGCCGAAAAGAATTTCCAAGAAATCCTACCGATTACGGGCAACAAACTTTTGGCTTACCCATACAGAAACTGTTCAGTCTACCTGTTCGGCCGACTCTGAGGATCTCTTTTGTCGCCCAATTTCGGAAGACGCCTTTGGCGCCCCCGCGGGAATTTCTACCTTAGACAACCGTTTCTCTGAAAATTTCACAGTTTCGACAAACGATAAAGCGACAATAGCTGTCATAAATTGTCAAGAATCACAATATTCTGGTATGTTATTACCCATTGGGGAAAGAAAACTGCGATAGCATAACGGTGTAAATTCATTTTTTGCATGTTTGCTGCGAGAAAACGCATCCTTCTCGTTAGTTAGGGGTATAGTGACCAACATTTCACGGATGGTTGCGTTTTTGGCCCGGGACATGCATCCGATAGACAATGAGATGCTCGTACCATTTCGCACACGGATGCAATTGTTCCGGGTCTCGGGGTTCCCATACGGAACCACTTCCTTGCCCATTCTCACGGGCTATCCCTAACTGATACAGATTATACCACGGCCCAGCTTCGTCGCAATAAAAAAAAACCACCCTAGTTTCACCATTGACAGTTTACTCTAGTTGTGTCTTCCTGTGTCTAGCCAGAACTACAATTGCACCCTGATTGTGGAACGTCTCGAACGTGAATATGGTGAGATAATATTTTTATTAAAAATATATTATTTTGATTTACAGAATTGTTATTTATACAAAATTATTACATCTAAAATTAGGTAGTTTTCGGTGATGCCTTTGATGTTATTAAAAGTGTTGTTTTCACGTTTTATTGCTTTATTAATTGCAGCTATTTTTTCACATTTCACAGATAAAACGTGCTCATATATTATAACCTAATAATAATTCATTCTCTTCACGTTAAGCACGGCGCGGCATTTACGCGGTGTCTCACTTGGCCTCACATTCACCGGCCCTCCGGACGGCGTGACATCAACATGGTGTCTCTTACTTTCACCGGGTATCCGGACGCCATGACATCGACGTGGTGTCTCACTTTCACCGGTCCTCCGGACGGCGTGACATCAACATGGTGTCTCACTGTGTCTTACTTTCACCGGGCTTCCGGACGCCATGACATCTACGTGGTGTCTCACTTTATTGCTTTATTAATTTCAGCTATATTTTCACATTTCACAGATAAAACATGCTCATATATTATAACCTAATAATAATTCATTCTCTCCACGTTAAGCACGGCGAGGCATTTACGCGGTGTCTCACTTGGCCTCACATTCACCGGCCCTCCGGATGGCGTGACATCAACATGGTGTCTCTTACTTTCACCGGGTATCCGGACGCCATGACATCGACGTGGTGTTTCACTTTCACCGGCCCTCCGGACGGCGTGACATCAACGCGGTGTCACGCTACTTTCGTATATTCGGATGGCGTGTCGCCTGGAGTCACTTTCTAATGCTAAATATATGGCATGCGATATGCAGCCGTCCCAGGGACCGTTTGACGCTTCTGGGTCCACATTTTCTTAGCTGATTTTCCAAAAATTGAGCCACGTGACCCAAATTTTGCACTCTATCTGTATTTTTTTTTGTGGGACTTCCAGAAACCGTGATATTTCGGAAATAGTGCTTAAATCGACTGAAAACGCCTAAAAAACGATTGAATTAAATTTTTCTTCTGGATGATAGCAAATTAAGTTACATAAATAATTAATTAATAAACCATTTGCGATTGATAATGCCAGCGATGATTATTATTAAGCTTTATTTGTGATAAACATTGAAATTATCTGATCAGCGCATTAAGCTTATTACTGCGTGACTGCTTATCCAATCGCCTTATGTTTGTATCTAAATGATTCATTATTTATAAAATACATTATAAAGAATAATCATTGACGGTAAGAGCTACCAGGTGACAATTCGAAGTGGTTGTGGCATTTAAAACACCTACGCAACTGAAATCCAATTAAATATATTAAACAATAATGATTATATTATAAATTCCATGATGAGATATTTCGAATGCCAGGATGCATGTTGCAAGCAAAGGTAGATCTAAGATGTTACATAGTTTATAAACAGGCAGAACAAGTTTGCAACATGAAAAATACACAGATCACTTGTTTATAGTAAACAAGTTGTGTGTTGCTAGTTTCCGTTGTTTTCTTTTCTCTCTTTTTCTATTCAAGACATCTCAATTGGAGTAGTTTGAATGACAATTCGTCGATGACGATTATTTTTATCGCATAAATCATTCCAATTGTAATTGACGTCAAGGGTTGTCTCGGAGGTATGCATATATTTTTGTTGAATCGAAATCAGCTTAAGGTATTTATTAGATCAATGACTCGTGGAGATTTATGCAAATAGTTTCGTTTATGCATCGTCGGGTCAACTTGGGTATAACCTGCCGAGGATTTGCACCTGTGTAACCTTCGGTTGTTTGCTTGGTGGTGGCACGTTTTTGATTTTCTGGGTAAAAAAGATTATCCCGTGGAAAGTAGGATTAGTATGAATAGGCACCAGGCTGATCTTTTTGGAAAATACTTGCGCCTCTTGACGTGATGTATTTTATAGTTTTGTTCAAAGATATTTTAGATAATTGTGAAGGTTTTCATTTAGTGATACATTTCGAATAATATGTTTACAATTGAGATCGTTGGCCAAAAAAAATTTTTTTCAAACGCGATTTCTGGTGTGACAAATTATTCTTGGAATCATCTTTTTTTCCATTTCGTCTGCTTATATTTTGACCTATATATTTAAAATGTTCATATGCATTCTCCTTAACACAGATATGCCTATAGTTCTATATGTAGGACGGAAATTTCCTCCTAAAATAATATCCGGAATATTGTCAGCGCCATCTATATTTTTTTTATTCGAATAAGTACGTTCGGTGATCATTCGTTAACATACAGAAACACGAAAAATGTAGTCTATGTTTTCAGATTTTAATCACTTGATCTAGAGAAACATATCACCAGTGACGGTTCGCGGGTCTTTTTCTGGTACGGCCGAGGAACAAGAGGTGGTAATACAGATAGGTAAGGTCAGTTGCAGAGATGGCTGACTGCGTGACCGCACCTATCAGTGTTCCTCGGCCGTACCAGAAAAAACCTCGCGAACCGTCACTGCATATCACTCAAATTTCAAATGTGCGTTAAGAAAATTTCGATCAACTGTAAGAACAGTTTTTACCGATAAACTAAAGCTCGATAAATACGGCTGCTGAAATTTCTTGCATATATTATAATTACATAATTGCTGGAATTTTTTTAAAATTTTAACGTTCTGTTGCAGAATTCGTATTCCGTAACTTTATAATAGGGTAAATTATGTTTTATTTGTATGTACAAATATAAATTATTATTAAATGCGCGGGGCAGCAGAAACAGCGTCATGTGCAAGGGGCAGCAGATGCCGACGCGCTCTGGTAGTCGAGTAGCGGACCGCGACACCCCCTTCCGTTTTGACTACTTGCTACACATGACTCCGCGGTGCATATGCCATTAAAGAAAAGCGCGGTATTCGCCCTAATTTTTCGAGAAAACGAAAACACTTGTACCTGTCGCCTTCTAATTGCTTGATCTACCTTGCGAAAACGGAAAATATCAAATGAAGTTCATATTTCGCCAACCATAACGCACGTGAAAAAACAAGGGGGGTCGTAGGGCAGCGGGGAATCAGCTGCTCGGTGGAAAGAAATCAAAGTACGTAAGAGTAAGAATATGACCTCACAACGGTGTCCTTGCAGCTGTCTAAAGCCCTAGACTGGTTAGGGGTAACAATACCCTAAGCGTATGGAGAGTGCCGCGAAAAAACTATTTCACCTAACTAGACTAGATAAACTCGCACTTCTTCAGGTCATAGTTGACACCAACGGATACCTGTTAATAAAACAGTTACGTTCCCGCTACGGGCCGTTTTTACTCACGATCTCCTGTGAAACCAATCAAGTTTTTACTACCCTGACCTGACCCTAAAGGAAAAAGCGCGCCCTTTCATCGCTATCAACTTTACTGTCCTAGGATCAGTTAATTAGCGATCGACCAGTACATATTCATTTACTCGGAATTACAATAAAAGCGAGCCCAAGACGCCCTATTAATATGCATACGCAACATATGTGGTAGTTGCAAGCAGCTATGCGGGGTACGTTTAAGATGCAGACACGTGCTAAGAAAGGGGTTATTTGCCCCTGTATGATTCGCTGTGTGATTTCCACTGGCACTAAAATTAACGTTTCAGAACGGAAAAATATAAACGACCATTCATCTAAAAGGCGGGAGTCCGCATATGCACCACTTTCTCCTACAAAATCTTCGTCAAATATACATAATTTTTGCAAACGGTACACAATTTTTTTGGCGAATTTTATTAACTCCAAAAAAATATGTCAAAATTTATTATCTCTAAGAAAATGTGACAAATTTTGTTGGCTCTAAAAAATGTTCCAAATTTTGGTGGCTCTAAAAAATATGTCAAAATTGATTGTCTCTAAGACATTGTGACAAATTTTGCTGTCTCTTAAAAAATGTTTAAATTTTTTGTTTCTAAAAAATGTGTCATATTTTGTTATCTCTAAATAATTTGTCGAATTTTATCGGCTCCAAAAAAATATGTCACAATTGATTGTCTAAAAAAATGTGACAAATTTTGTTGGCTCTAAAAAAATATATTGTCTCTAAGAAATTGTGGCGAATTTTGTTGTCACTAAAAAAATAATTTAATTTTTTGTCTCTTAAAAATGTGTAAAATTTTGTTGGCTATTAATAATTTATCGAATTTTATTGGCTCCAAAAAAATATGTCAAAATTTATTGTCTCTAAGAAAATGTGACAAATTTTGTTGGCTCTAAAAAATGTGCCAAATTTTGTTGGCTCTAAAAAATATGTCATTGATTTACATTGTGGTAAATTTTGTTGTCACTAAAAAAATAATTTAATTTTTTGTCTCTAAAAAATGTGTCAAATTTTGTTGGCTATAAATAATTTGTCGAATTTTATTGGCTTCAAAAAAATATGTCAAAATTGATTGTCTCTAAGAAATTGTGACAAATTTTGTTGTCTCTTAAAGAATGTTTTAATTTTTTGTTTCTAAAAAATGTGTCATATTTTGTTATCTCTAAATAATTTGTCGAATTTTATCGACTCCAAAAAAATATGTCAAAATTTGTCTCTAAGAAAATGTGACAAATTGTGTTGACTCTAAAAAATGTGCCAAATTTTGTTGGCTCTAAAAAAATATGTCAAAATTGATTGTGGTAAATTTTGTTGTCACTAAAAAAATAATTTATTTTTTTGTCTCTAAAAAATGTGTCAAATTTAGTTGGCTATAAATAATTTGTCGAATTTTATTGGCTCCAAAAAAATATGTCAAAATTGATGTGATACATTTTGTTCTCTCTAAAAATGTATTAAATTCTGTTCGCTCCAAAAAATGTGTTAAATTTAGTTGGTTGTAAAAACTATGTCAAAATTGACAAATGAGATCTTCGACATCAAAGTTATGCAATTATAAGTTAAATACTGTTCTTGAAAAAAACATCTTCTTTCTGTCGTTATTTTATAAAACGGTATCTACCTACCCACATTATAATTGCACACAAAGGTTTCGAAGGAACATGGGATCTGAAGACTAGATCTAAGAACATGAGATCTGAAGACTGCATCTAAGAACATGAGATCTACAGACTAGATCTAAGAACATGAGATCTGAAGACTGGATCTAAGAACATGAGGTCTAAGGTCTAGATCTAAGAACATGAGATCGTAAGACTGGATCTAACAAGGAGAGGATCAGATGTATGACTCACTGATTTGATCCATATTTGGCACACGTGTAGGTCATGACTAGGAGTGTAACAGGTGCAAGTAATAGGGCGCACTATTCAGCCGTTTTCGAGAAAAAAATTGATTGATTCTAGAATTAAGATATTTAAATACACATGGATTTATAAAAACTATAAAAAGAAAATGAATGAACCCAACTTCAATAATGGGGGTTCGATCCTTCGACCTTCCGACTACGAATCGGAGGTTTTATCGATGCGCCAAAAGGTCGGTTTATTACCGCAAAAGGTATATAAACATACGAATGAATAACAAATTAAAAAAACATTTTTTCTCGAAAACGGCTGAATAGTGCGCCATATTACTTGCACCTGTTACACTCCTAGTTATGACCTACAAGTGTGCCAAAGATGGATGAAATCGGTGAGTCACACATCTGATCCTCCCCTAGTAAGAACATGAGATCTACAGACTAGATCTAAGAACATGAAATCTGAAGACTGGATCTAAGAATATGAGATCTACAGACTAGATCTAAGAACATGAAATCTGAAGACTGGATCTAAGAATATGAGATCTACAGACTAGATCTAAGAACATGAGATCTACAGACTAGATCTAAGAACATGAGATCTACAGACTAGATCTAAGAACATGAGATCTGAAGACTGGATCTAAGAACATGAGGTCTACAGACTAGATCTAAGAACATGAAATCTGAAGACTGGATCTAAGAATATGAGATCTATAGACTAGATCTAAGAACATGAGATCTGAAGACTGGATCTAAGAACATGAGATTTGAAGACTAGATCTAAGAACATGAAATCTATGCAATTATAAGTTAAATAGTGTTCTTGAAAAAAACACCTTCTTTCTGTCTTTATTTTATAAAACGGTAACTACCTAATAACTCAATAATCGCAATTTTTGAATTTGGAGATATAAACAATTACGCTACAGCTGAAATAAAAAGGTTATGCATTTGTAGTGGCTTGTATAATATTTTGTTATATTATTACCAATAAAATGGTAATTTTTTTTTAAATATAGACGTAAAAAATACAATCGCTAATAAAACGAAAAAAAATACTTAACATATTCAGACGGGCCATAAAGCATGTTATTATATAATAATGGTTTGTTTATAAGTATAAAACAGCTAATAAATGTTTTATGGCACCTTGGCAACCATCAAAGGTAAGGGATCTGTTTAATGGCTTAATGGTAGTGTGCATTACAGTGTATAAAAATGTGACATTGTAATATATTCTGAAATATAGAACACGTTTGGTACTTTTTTTTAATTTAGAAAAATTTTGTTGTAAAAAAAACCAAAAAATTTAAAAATATTTTTTTTACAACTAACACATTACGGTCCGGGCTAATTGCCCGCGAACATAACTGTAGCTTTAAATTTTAAGGTTTGAAGGTGTTTGTAACCACGGCACAACTTTTTCAATTGTAAATATTTTATTATAAAATTTAAAATATGTTTACACTTGTTTGGCCGTAATAATAATAATTTTCACCGTTATTCTGATAAAATCCGCACAAAACGAAAACACCGAAAAAATTGTGGTAATATGCACTATTTAATATTTTTAGTATGTAACGTATTAAAGCGTTCTAATTATCCTATGTACTATCGTTACCGAATATTTTACATTTTGACACCTGCCATGTTCCAAGTATGACCAATCCTGACAAGATAAATTTCACCAAAAACTGTTTAACAATAACGCTCATTGTTAAACAGTTTTTGATGCAATTATTAAACCAAAGTAGAAAAAAAAACAACATTACAGAAAAAAAATATTTATATGTCTCTCCTGACAGTAATGTGTACATTACTGACATCATCATCATCATCATATAAAAAAATCCGGTTTTAAATACAATCACAGGACAAATGGACTTAAAATAAATTTATTCTACGAAACGCAACAATGCTCTAAAATTTTTGAAGGTCCGGTCTTTAAACGGAAGTCACACATTTAGCCTCTTTAGATTGCGCCCGTCATTCATTGTGTTGTGATTTTGATATATTTTTCCGAAATGGTCCACTTAATTTATGTCTTCGGATGCCAGACATTTGCATAAATTACCATGTTGCGGCCTTGAACGAGATATTCTGCTATCCAGGCGGAGCGAAAATTAAGAATTTGTCTCTTTTTGTATTTAGTGTTTAGTTTAAAAAATGTATTACCATTGATTAAAGTCTTCTCGTTAGTTAAATTCAAAACGTTTATATTGAATTGCTAACAAAATACCTGTAATAGAAGACAGCGTGGATTTCCGTAGACAGAGATAGAGATCTCGCTCGGTAGTTATAGAGGAAGCAAATATTTTGCTGCTGTTTTGGTCAAATTTTCTTCCGTAGCCTCCTCGCCGAACATCCACGAGCCGCCGCTGATACAAGATATTTAAATTGACTTTCATTACAAGATTTACAGTCGTTGCTCATTGGTGTGAAATTTGGGTTTGAAAAGGTATCAAAAACTTCTAAATAATCAGTCCTGTTGACAGGGGCGGCTGTACCACTGTACCACTAATTTCAAGCTCAGCAAGGATTTTTAAATCATTCAAAAAACTCTTTTCGTCTTTATTTGATTTATTTAATGCTTCTTCAAAATGAAGGCATATATTGTAGGCTAAGTGGCTCTACCATAAAAATGTACTACCAGCCGCCACTGCTTGTTGACATTAATGGAACTTGGAGTACCTAGAAGCAGCGGCGGCTCGTGGATTTCCGTAGGGAGGAAGCAAATACTTTGTTGCTGTTTCGGTCAAATTTTCTTCCGTTGGCCCGTCGCCGAACATCCACGAGTCGCCACTGCCTAGAAGTTCTTGTTATTTTAAAATATGAAAACAATCTAATTTTATCAAATATAATATCATCCTCTATGTTAAAATATTGCCCATTCGCTTTTTAATTTAATCGAAGGATCAACTGCACCTCTAAAATTATGTCTACGAACTGTCCTTGATCAATTTCCGTTATGTCCAACTTGCAAACTCATAAAAAATAGGTATTGTTTGCCATCTTCCTGCCCGTTTTAATGAATGACCCAAATTACGATTGTACAATTTGGGTCATTCATGATTTTCGGAGGCTTTGGTGCAAGGGTTACTGGCCATCGTGTTTTAGCACCCTTTCTAACCGAAACACTTGCGACCGTGCTGGCACGTAATTTACATAAAGATAAATACCCGACGTAATTGGGCGCGTTTTACTGTTTATCATTTTAACATTTATACAATACATTCATTAAATTAAAATTATGTGGACATAATGTCTAGAGGCAACGCAACTTAAAATTCATGACTGGAATATTGATTTAATACAAATTTATAGGATTCTTTAATCTTCAATAGTAGCAATTAATTAATAATAATTTTAGAACCAGAATTGACTGTATAAATGTTAATTTAAAGATATGTAAGTGTCTGAATAAAGATGTTTTCTCTCTCTCTCCAAAACTTGTAATTATCGTTATTGTTAATCACCGCGCTTTGCATAATAATAACGTTTTAATCTCTCCTCCTTTGTTTTCACCACCATTGTATTTTATGATACTAAAAATGTAAAAAGTGTGGGTCGAGTTAATTCCAATCTCGTTCCAAGTGGGTGTCGATAATATATTTTATTCCAGTATCAGCTGTAACGGTCGTTGGCATGTCCATCCCGTCGTGCATTAGGAATTGAATGTAATTGATGTAATCAAAGAGAGTTTGGAGGAATTGCGGCACATGGTTTGTTTATAAACAACGAATGAATGAAGGACGAAGACGGAGACGAAGGGAACACCGTCTGTTTATCTCTTCGGGTTCGAAACGATTCATCTGTGGGCAAAGCCAATGTGACGGCCAGACAACGCCCACTGGACTTGACTGTATTATACAATAGGTCGTAATAACGTAATACGATTTTGAAGAAAGGAATTATAAACGTGGACTTTTTTTTAAACGCACTGATCAAGATCAAGGTGAACGGTCGGTTAGGTTAATTCACAGATAATAGCAATTCAGAAAAGTAAAAAATAAAAATAATTACATATATATTTTTTTGTTATAATTCTTCATAGGCTTATATTCTCATATAATTGTTATTTAATAATAATAACAATGAGAATATCGATACGCTTAATCATCAAAATGCAATGATAATTAAACCCACGCTATTATTTATAAAAACGGTATAAATTGTTGGTTAATGTGCGCCCACTTGTACATATATGTGATCAAGTTTGAAAAGCTTACAAAGTTTACAGAAACTCTTGAGAAAGTTGAATTCTTTCTGGAAGGCGTAGCAAATGAAAATGTAATTCACATAATCAATCCTGATCTTTGGCTTATTGGGTTATGTTGCCGGTGCAATAACCATTGAGTCA
Source organism: Ocypus olens (assembly GCA_910593695.2). Lineage (NCBI taxonomy): Eukaryota > Metazoa > Arthropoda > Insecta > Coleoptera > Staphylinidae > Ocypus > Ocypus olens. The sequence goes on along the minus strand of OU343057.1, from coordinate 1,428,044 downwards.
AGCAACGCTGGATCAACTCAAGCCATTAATAAATTTCAGTATCTTTTTTTTTCCTCGCGTAAGAAGCTTGTCTACAGTCATTCAGTATCTTAAAATTAAAGATGATTGAGAAAATACACCATCGAATATAATCGATCTTTAAAACGCAAACTTTTTAAGTTACGGCACACACTTCCGCAATAAATGTCGCCAAAGATTCCTGAATAAATACACGTAATGTTTCAATGTCATGGTGTTGAGAATACACTAAATCACGTATACGTCCCCAGACTGCAAAATTTCGTGGCTTCAAATTACACGACATTTTACTATTTACTAAAAAAAGTAATCGTATCTCGGTTCCTAGAAGTCTCACAAAACATTTTTATAAACAAATAGTGTTCAGAATGAGCTCTTAGACTTGAAAAAAAAACAAAAATCATTTTTTGAAGAAAAATTTAATTCAACCATTTTTTAGGCGTTTCTTACTCGTAAAGCATGTTAAATTCTAAACTTTGTAGTTTGTAGGACAACTTCGCTAATATTTTGGGTAACAGATATATTTATTTCCGACTCACAAAGAAGCGACCATAAAATATTTCCAACAGCTCGCAATATATTACACCGTAATGTAAACACGAAGCTCGCAATTGCTTCAAAGCATTATCATAAATATATGACGTACTCGCTTGGAAACAGCTGACGTGAATCGTCTTGATTTCCAGACCACCATATGATCTGCATTAGTACAAACGCGCCTTTCAGAACCGGTGGGCATTTTTCAATCAAGCTACAATGTAGTAACAGTTAATGGTGGTCCTTCTCCAAAAAGGCATATACATGAGCGATATAAAAAATTGAGGATAATAATACTCCTATAGAAAAATTATTACTTCCATCGCACGTCATGTAATATCCTTATAATAAATCCATCTTGAATGAATACAAATTGTGATTACGACCACTTTATTTCTTCGTTTTTCGACGTATTCAAGCCAACGAACATCTCGCCGATCATACATTCTTGGCGCAGAGATGCTGGTGGGCAACACGCGCGAGTGCGAGGGAGACAGCACCAAAACAATCAAGTTTCCCATGCGGAGATGAAAAAAGGCAAGTGCATAGCGCGGAAAAGAGTTTTGAGTCTCGTGTTGCTAGCTTCGAATAGAATCTAATTCGCATGGCCGGTGGATTTACACGCACTTCCGCTTAAAATTTACACACCTTGGCGATTTAACCGCCGCTGATAAGACAAAGGACTCGTTAGAAAATGGCAGAACGAGGTGCGACTGGAAACGAAACAGGGATAATTCGCACAAATGCGGCTTCTCTGCGGTGCAAAAAGAGGAAATGAGGCAATCGGAGGCCAACCGTGAAAAACCACAATTTCCTCTCCTCGACGTATTTAATGTCAAATGTGGAATTAAAGTGAAGATTCTCGGTTTAAAGTACGCACACTCAGCTGTGTTGGTCCATGGCTTCATGGTTCTTTACATCCAATCTTAATGGTCTTGAGTATACGGAATGTGGTCAGGCAGGAGAGTTAAAACTACACTGCACCCTCAATTCAAACCATTTATACTCGCGATATCGTAGGAAAATTAATATTTTTTTTCATTCGCAGTTAATAACGGAATAATTCACACATCCTCACACACTGAAATAAAAATATAAACGGAACAGGTTTGTTTGCATTCGAAGAGTATTTCCTGTTACTTTCTCCAAATATTATCCAAATAAATAAAAAATCAATGCAAATCGCAAAAACATTTTTTGTTTGTTTTTTTGGCATAGGTTTGATCATTTAGCCACTAACGATGACAAAAAAAAATTTAAAAAAAAATTAGCATTCATTTTTTTGACACAATTTGATCGGTTCCTTCGAAAATCTACGCATCTATTGTTATTCTTTTTTATTTTTATTAATTGAATATCCGGAGTGGAAGTGATCAAAACTTCCGCATTGATGATCTGGGAAAAATAAAAAAAAAATAGGGCAAATCTACCGGTCATTGTTGACCCTAGCATTTCGCAAGGGTGGAATTATTGGAAGATTCTCAATACTCAATCGGGCAGCTGACCTATAGATTCTCACGTTCCCACCAATGCACCTTTTATTCATGGCTTTCTGGTCAGCCCGAATTTAAGCCGAATTTCGAATTTTCACATAATGTCAAAAAACTCGTCTCGCACATACAATTTGGTTAAAATTTTTAAACGGATTATCCATCTCAAATTATCACTGTACGAAGGTGCGGTGGAAACGTACAGGTTAAAAAATTAAAAACACATTAACTTTGTTCACGGCGACAGGTACGTCGTTAACTTAACGTAGATGGGTCTGCTTTTTATTTCCAGGGAACATTGTTTTACTAATGATGATTTTTTAACAATATTGTATAAATAATTATTCTAGTTGTATAAAGGTAATTTCAACATTTTATGTTCTTACGCCCGTTTTACACGGTGCTTAATTTTATTTAAAATTCACATGTTAATTTTTTGATAAATTCACTGGTAAATTAGCAGAAAAATTATTAAGCCCGTTTTACACGGTGCTTAATTTTATATAAAATTCACATGTTAATTTTTTGATAAATTCACTGGTAAATTAGCAGAAAAATTATTTTCCTGTTTGTCACTTCTACATATTTTATTGTGAAATTAAGCTTAATCGCTTGCGTAGTAATACACGTTTTAGGGATATTTACAACTGTCCCATCTATATTAATCCATTTCATCACTATTCCTTCAACTTTAATTTTTTTTAACATTAATGTTCTGGTTCACGTTCGTGAACTACTTCGAACAGCCTCAAAAAATTTGGTTGAAGATGAATTCGTACATAACTTGGGATTTTGCATAGGAAACTTTTCATGGTGGCCATCATGATCAACTTTAAATGCGTCGTGTATTTTCCATAAATTAGAAACAACCTTACATGTTGCAGAAAGCAAAAATTAATTTGCTTGCAGAGTTACGAACAGGTTGAATATTCATTTATTTAGGCTATATTTCGTTTTTTTTAAGTGTATTTTCCAATTTCCTTTCCCTCGTGAAGTCTGCGAGAAGAAGAATATTTTTTATGCAACTCGTGCTGCATGCATCTTTTCACGCAAATTTACCAGTTCTAAATAATTTACACGAAAATTCACATGAAAATTTACTGCGCAACTATCTGTATGCAACTGTGTTTAATATTTGTGTGATAATTTTGTATAAAATTAAGCATCGTGTCAAACGGACTTTAGATTATTCTCAAGAAGGAAAATTTACTGCTTCACTGCTTAATTTTTGGTTTGAAATAATTCGAGTGTTCACAGAATTAAACAGAAATTAAATTCGAGGAGACATTACCTGAAAATGCAAAATAAGCCCCTTGCGGTTGTAGGGTCAGGTCACAACCCTTTCCTATCCGGATTATTTTTAAGTGATTCAAATTAGCCGTACCTAATACCGATTTATCACAAAGGCAATCCCAGAAACAAATGCGATGTAACGGCAATATAAAAATGTGTGTGTGCGTGGTATAAATACCCATATTTAGTATTTAAGAAAATGATTAAAATAATAAGCGTCTCGTGAAACGTGTAGTGTTATTATTCATTAGCACCAAATAAGTACGTTCTCTACGTAAAGCTGGCTTCGTAATGAACAGGATATTCAACTTTTTCTGAAAAAAGCATTCCCTATAATTTTTCCGACAAAAAGTTGTTAGAGCGGTTGGTAATTATATGGAACGGATTAGGAGTCCTTCTCGTACGTGCTACAGACTTTTCTTGAGAAATTCAAATTAAACATCACATTCAGGGCAGAAACTGCTCACAAAGGATCTTCGCTCGTGCGCCATTGTCACAAATATTACACCCCTCGGCGGGGTCTTATACGTTGAAGAAGCAGCTGTAGCTTACCCTCCCGGTATGATTTTCTTTCCTTGTACACATCGTTATCATATAAAAGTTTTCACATCAGGTATATGGTCGGATCTAACGTTCTCGATCACCCGCCAAAACTTCCGTATGCCAGGTAGTTCCGGACTCTGAAATCGAAAGTGAAGCTGCAGCTTCCCTCCAATCCCATCTGCACGGGATTCCAATAGGAACTGCAATAACCGTTACGTCACGTGGGCAAATATTTAACTTAAGAAACCAGCCATTGCCCACTAATTACTAATGACGCATTAAAAATGATTTCCTGGAAAAACCACTGGTTTGATTCGGGGTTTCTAAAGAAATCTCATTAAGACGCATCAGAAAAAGTACTTGCACAAGGACTAATGTCAATTTCAAGCGCGTGAGGCGCTCGCAAAAGAACTTGAAAATGACAAAAAAATCAACTTTTTTTATAATCATCTCAGATCGTTAAAGTGAACTTTTTCTTCACCAGAAGAACGAGACAAATCGACTGGAGTTTACAATTTTCAGCTAGCTAAAATAATAAAAAAGTTAGAAATTCGAAATTGATTTCCTGGAAAAACCACTGGTTCGATTCGGGGTTTCTAAAGAAATATCATTAAGACACATCAGAAAAAGTACTTGCACAAGGACAAATGTCAATTTCAAGTGCGTGGGGCGGTCGCAAAAAAAGTTGAAAATAAAAAAAAATCAACCTTTTTAATAATCATTCCAGGTCGTTAAAGTGAACTTTTTCTTCATCAGAAGAACGAGACAAATCAACTGGTGTTAACAGTTTTCAGCTAGCTAGAATAATAAAAAAGTAAGAAATTTGAAATTTTATCCTTTTGCTCAAAAATTGCATTAAAAATGATTTCCTGGAAAATCCACTGGTTCCATTCGGGGTTTCGAAAGATCTCATTACGACGCATCAGAAAAAGTACTTGCACAAGGACAAATGTTAATTTCAAGCGCGTGAGGCGCTCGCAAAGAAAACTTGAAAATGAAAAAAAAAATCATCCCAGATCGTTAAAGTGAACTTTTTCTTTACCAGAAGATCGAGACAAATCAACTGGTGTTAACAGTTTTCAGCTAGCTAAAATAATAAAAAAGTAAGAAATTTGAAATTTTATCCTTTTGCTCAAAAATTGCATTAAAAATGATTTCCTGGAAAATCCACTGGTTCCATTCGGGGTTTCGAAAGATCTCATTACGACGCATCAGAAAAAGTACTTGCACAAGGACAAATGTTAATTTCAAGCGCGTGAGGCGCTCGCAAAGAAAACTTGAAAATGAAAAAAAAATCATCCCAGATCGTTAAAGTGAACTTTTTCTTCACCAGAAGATCGAGACAAATCGACTGGAGTTAACAATTTTCAGCTAGCTAAAATAATAAAAAAGTTAGAAATTTGAAATTTTATCCTTTTGCTCAAAAATTGCAATAAAAATGATTTCCTGGAAAAACCACTGGTTCAATTCGGAGTTTCTATACGTCATTCGAAAGACGCTTCAGAGAAAGTACTTGCATAAGCTTCAAAAATAATTTTTCTACACTAGAATTTTCAAAAAAATCTCATTGTTTAATTGTTTTTCAACAATAAAAGTTTTCGAAAATTTAAAAAAGCGCGTTTCCTTTAATACTTAACGAATAACAGCTTCATCAATTAATATATTTTTCCGTTGCTCGTTGGTTAATGGCTAACTTTAATTTTTAATTTTTTTTAAATTTTTTGGATAATCTAATTTTGATCTAAGTTATGATCAACGAAAAAATCTTGTAACCAACTCGTGTGTTAATTGGCGATTAATGATCTTAACAATTAAAAATGTCTCGATCATTAATCGCTATCATTAACACACTTGTTGGTTAAATAAATATGTAATGATAAGATTTGTAAAATTTGTAGGTATTTCTAATTTTAACCGAATACACCCATTCGGAAAATTAATGTACCGAGCAAGGTGTATTTTGTTTAATAAAGATAACAGGTTTTACTAGTTTCCTACCCACCCCATAAAACACTTCATTTCCATACGCAGTTTCCCTCTCTATTTTTTTACCGGTACGTTGCAGGGTCCCATTAATGATTCATTTTTTGCTAGACCTTCGTTTCCGTTACTAATCACGGCTATCAATTTTTGTTTTGCCACCGCTGTAGACATTTCACATGATATTAACTTCTTGGTCATGCACAGAATCATTTGCAGCAAAAAATGTAGTCATCGTTAGTTCTTGAAATTACTGTAATTTATTTTCGATAATATGACAGGTTTAAAGAAAAGAATCGTTGTCGAACTCAGTGGCGGCTCGTGAAACATGTTGATGGTAGAGCCACTTATATAATATACCCCCTCCTTTTTTGAAGAAAGAAAGAACGATTTATCTTTCCAGACAAAGTAACTGGCGAAAAAGTGTTCTAAGAATTAATTAAAAATTCTTACTGAGCTCAAAACTAGAGGTAGTGCCATGGCTCCTTGGCTCTATATAACGAGCCGCCCGGGGTCGAACTATGCTTTGGTTTTTGAAGGTTTTATTTTGCTTTCGTATCGCGGGTTTACCTGTTTTTTTGGGAACCCTGCGAAGGAATACGCAATCGAATTATAAATTTATCAAATTCTAGATCGATTGTGACATATAGTGCGCGCCTAAAGTATGGAATATTCAGTAAAACCGAAATAAAATATTTTTGGAAAAAATGTTCGAACCGGTCGATTTTCTTTTATAAAACTACACATTTTTACATGAAAGTCGATTTTCAGTCGCCATTTGTTTTTAAGTAATGACGTCATTCATTTTGTTTTTAAATGGCAACCCCCTATTTTTGTTCTTGATTTTGAGAGATCTTTTCATTGTCGAACTGGAAGTTTAAAAATGTTGCCATATTACAAAATAAATTTTTCGAGTAAATAACAAGATGAGAAACCGATATTTAGAGTTTTTGCAAAATAATCTTATAGCAATTGATCTTGACCACCCATATAATACAATATGGTTTCAGCAAGACGGTGCATCCCCCCGTTTAGTGTTTTCACATTTTACATTTTTCAATAATAGTGCGTTGTTTAACCTATGTTTGACTTTTCAATGTTTAAGAAGCACAGGTACGTGCAAATGTAATTATATTATGTTTCAACAAGACGGTGCATCCCCCCCGTTTAGTGTTTTCACATTTTACATTTTTCAATAAAAGTGCGTTTAACTCTTATGTTTGACTTTTCAATATTTAAAAAGCACAAGTACGTGCAAGTGTGTAATTATATAATAAATCTAGGTGGTTTTAAATAAATAATAATAAGCAATAAACGCCTAAAAGTAATCAATTAAACGCTAAGAAAATTGTTAATGAAGATCGTTAGAACGGTATTATTTTATCATCTATAATTTAATTTAACGCACGTGTAAATGTGATAAAATTCTACAATAGAAACTTTTTGATAAGCTGGGTTATCAAGGAATATATTATCTTTAGCACGAGCCCAACGTTTCAGTTAAAAAGGGCGGCAAAGAGCCCTAATCGATATCGCTCATGCTTGGTAAACACGGACATATAATAAAATTACAAATATGTAAAAGAACGTGTGAGCGTACGAAATGGCTTATTTTTATGCTCAAATTTTCTATTATTGCAATACCGCATTCTTTTTTACCCATCGGCTCATTATCTAAAGATGCTCAAGAAATTATAGGCTATCAAAAGTTATCGTAAAGACTTCTCACGAAAATGTTCGAGATCGGAAACAACTGAACTTACATTACATCCGAAGATTTTTATAGTTGGACAGGACAAAATTAAATAATCCCTAGGCAATGAAGGCAGTGGCGGCTCGTGGAATATTTTGATGGTAGAGCCGATGCAATATACCGGGTGTAACTGAATTCTAGTAGACCCCAAATATTATTTGCATTTTTACATATATCTTTATGAAATTTAGTATAGTGTTTTTTTGGGACATTTTTTCAAGGCCATTTTCTAGAGTTTTTTCGGAACCTCTTGAAGGAATTTTTTCAAAACTTTTTCTCAGGATATTTTGCGCCGAAATCGGTGAGGGACGCCCCCGATCGTTCCCTTGTTAGTAGTTGAGTTCATAAAGATGAGTTGTAACTTCGACAAGAAACACAAAGCCATGGTTTGCTTTCTAGCTCCCAAATAGGGTTTCCTTTCATATCCATGAATACCTCATACCTTATCTTTCAAATCATAGAAGTACTTCTACACCTTTCCAAATGTGAGATCTTCATGATTGAAATGGATGTCATCCAAAAAGTTTTGCAATTGACGGTGATTTAGCGCCTTCGACTGAAATTTACGCAAGAAGTTATCGTGCCCGTCATATGATTGATTCTGCCCGCGGGCCGTAAGTTGCGCATGCCTGATATAGGAGGATAGGAGACGGGAAATAATTGGTAATCTAGTAAAAATAGTGCAGAAAATGAGAAACAAAACTATAGAACCGTATACAACCTAATACACACCTAAGTATAGAGGAATTAAAAGGTTTGAAGAGACAAAATAATTTAGCACCTGAAATGCAGCCTTTCCGCAAAAACTAACACTTTAAACATTTTGAATCAACAACATGGACTTATTTAAATGCCCGACCTTGAAACGATGCAAAGCTTTCTTTCTCGAGTAACGTTTTCGAAAAAATTCCGCCTAACATAATTTACGAGCTTTCCGCGGTCCATCAATCTCGTTTCATGCGTAATTTACAGTTGAAATGTAATAACAAATTCCGTTGTGCAATCATTGTTTCACACCGCATCATTGTTCGGGTGCGAGGTAATCCGTTATAATACGAATAATTTGCAATGGCAGAAGCCGCCCGCCTTAATTGCGTTTTTATTTTACTCCATTTTTAGCCTTATCTCTCTCTGCGAGATAATTCGGCTGCGTCTTCTCCGTCCTGAAGATGCGCCGACAAACTCTCTCAACGCAAATAGCATTCCATTCCAGTAAACGGATTAGGCCTCTTTCCCAAAAGTCATTTACAAGGCTGCGATGAAATTAGGCTGGACTTCAAATCAGAAATGGAATTTCCACTGCCCGCTGCGACTTTCAAGATAACAAATGGATTATGCAAATCCTAATCCAAGAATTGCAATTTGAAGTAAATATTCTTATTGTATACGAATTGATTACAAATGATTATTCGGTTTTCCTGGATAAAACAAATAGATTTATTATATGGCTCAGATTATTTGAAGATTTTTTTGATATAACATGATAGAACACATTCGACACTTAGATATTTAATAACTAAGCGCAAGAACACAAAATGATTTAAATCATTGTCCATCTATAGACGCGTTTTAAGATTGTCTTACGACATAGCTTAGCTTTTGACTTGGAGGAATGAAATAAACTTATTGTTAAAAAATGTTTAAATTGTTGTCCATCTATAAACGCGTTTTGAGAATGATCTCTTGTGAAATAGCTTCGCTTTTGACTTTGAGGAATCAAATAAACTTATAGTCAAAAATTATAAAAAAAAAAAATTTACGATATACTTGCTAAGGAAGGAGCCTCAACTACCATCATTGGACCAAAACCGACCTGTGGGCTATCGAAAGCACACAAAAAAGGCGTGATCCAAGAATGGGAAAAAAAGTGCAAAAAAGACCATTGGAAAAATGCACCAGGTCAAAGGCAATCCAAAATGTTTATTGACTTCTCGCCAAATAGAGCCAAACAGCTCTTACGCCTCACCAAAACCGAGATAAGACTAATCACCGGTCTCCTAACAGGACACTGCCCAGTGAAGTACCATCTCCACAATATGGGCGAAGTGGATAACACCACATGCAGATTATGTGAATCGGCTGAAGAAACGGCCGAACACATATTATGCGAGTGTGTAGCTCTAGCTACCACCAGGCAGGCCCTAACCGGAGGTATGGCGGTAACGCCAGAACGGATCAGGTCATTACCTCCCAGGAAATTAATTGACCTTGTCAGGGAAGTTGAATTTCTGGGAATCAAATAGCAGTAGGGTTTTAGTACAAAAGATCTAAACAGGTCGCAGTGCTGTAAGGCTCTGCACAGCCAATCGACCCCGTCTAATCTAATCTAATCTAATCTATTGTTAAATTTGATTTAAATCGTTGTCCATCTATAGACGCGTTTTAAGATTGATCTCTTGCGAAATAGCTTCGGTTTTGGCTTGGAGGAATGAAATAAACTTATTGTTAAAAATTATTTAAATCGTTGTCCATCTATAACCGCGTTTTGAAAATGATCTCTTGTGAAATAGCTTCACTTTTGACTTTGAGGAAACAAATAAACTTATTGTTAAAAATAATTTTAAAAAAATATTTAAATCTTTGTCCATCTATAGACGTGTTTTAGGATTGATCTCTTGCGAAATAGCTTCGGTTTTGACATGGAAAACTGAAATAAACTTATTGTTAAATTTTATTTAAATCGTTGTCCATCTATAGACGCGTTTTAAGATTGATCTCTTGCGAAATAGCTTCGGTTTTGGCTTGGAGGAATGAAATAAACTTATTGTTAAAAATTATTTCAATCGTTGTCCATCTATAAACGCAATTTGAGAATGATCTCTTGTGAAATAGCTTCGCTTTTGACTTTGAGGAATCAAATAAACTTATTGTCAAAAAATATTTAAATCTTTGTCCATTTATAGACGTGTTTTAAGATTGATCTCTTGCGAAATAGCTTCGGTTTTGACATGGAGAACTAAAATAAACTTATTGTTAAATTTTGTTTAAATCGTTGTCCATCTATAGACGCGTTTTAAGATTGATCTCTTGCGAAATAGCTTCGGTTTTGACCTTGAGAAATGAAATAAACTCGTTGTTAAAAATTGTTAAAAAAAATATTGAAATCATTATTCATCTATAGACGCGTTTTACGATTGCTCTCCTGCGAAATTGCTTTGCTTTTGACTTGGAGGGATGAAATAAACTTGAGTCAAAAACTATTTACCTTACAAAACACAATGGTAACATCTGAAGTTATACTAATATTTCTGAAAAAATTATACTGTCAAAAAACTACAAAGTAAAAATACCACCAGATTCTAAAGTAAAGAGTAAAATGAATTTCTAAAGGAGACAATCGTTCTCTTGGATTAATTTAGAACTATTCAACCAAACAAGTCTCTAAATATAATAACCATTTGTAAAATCTGCACATCCATAATTGACATAGATATCTCTTTCACTTACGCAGCAAAAGCCCCACCCGTATCTTTTTTTTTTAAATTCTCCGCTTACTTGCTTTTATTTTTAGTTGGCATGTAGCGATCTTGTAGGCAGTAATTCTCGATTTATTGATCCGTCGGATGGATTTTTAAAGTAATTTGCTTATTGCGATCTGACTGCCCTCGCAGCTGCGATCGCGAGGCCAGACACACCAGTCAGGTATCAATTTACTTGATTAGAACCGCAAGACGCACACGGCAATATTGCTCCTTGGAAAGGCCATAAACTAGCGATATGGTGTTCAATTACGTGATTATCGAATTAAAACATGTCTTATAATACAAGCATGACTTTTCATGGTGTATTCGGTTTCTTCGAAATTTCAAACCTAACGTTTTCCTCTATAAAATTTTGGTAACGTTAAAATGTGTGTCATGTCGTTTTTAACCCTTTCTTTCCGGTAGATGGCGTTATATCTTTTATCAGGTAAAAGAAATCTGTGTTTTGATTTTTTTTTGGTACCATTTTGCTCATGATTTTGTTTTCTGGAAAAATAGGGAGGCTTTTTTTTATTTCATTTTCTTGAGTTAGAATGTGGTATTGAATCAAGAATCTTACAAAAAAAGATTTTTTTTTATTTTCAAAAATTAATTTCTCCGTTCCGCTCCGTGGCGGAGCGGTTACACTCCCGCTTTCGGTGCGAGGCGTCGAGGGTTCGAGTCCCACGCTCGGGCGGTAGCTTTTATTAACGAAAAGTTATCTATGGTTGTTTAGTGTTTGTCCCATTTATTATGAAAAATGAATTTTCAAATATTAAAATGAACGTTAGTGGCCGAACAGCAAATCGCTTACGCCAATTTCCTTATAGTCATTCACTCTCCTTAAGCCGCAATTCCATCAAACATCCTTACTTAAAAAAAAAAAAATTTGGAAAAGAGATGGTTAAAAGGAAGTTAGATAGAAATGTACAATCTGGTATATTATTAAATAATCAATGGCATACAACAGCGCCCGTTAAACTATGGCACGCGTGCCAGTAGGTGGCGCGCGAAAGGATTTTTGGTGGCATGCCTCGAAAGTGATAACTGAAGAAAATGCAAAAAAATCAAACTATGAACCTCAAGGGAGTGATTTTGTATGTCACGCTTAGTGTCAGGTACTTCGAATTACCTGTTTTATAGCACGCCAATGCATTTGGGTTGCCGACCGCTGGCAAAGCATATTCCATTGCCGTTTGAGTCGGTAAGAAGATTTTTATCCAGCGAGTGATTTAAGTATCGAGTTTGATTATGCGGGTTATTATATTAAATAAGATTGCCATTATCTATAAACGGGCGTAAATGTCGAGAAAGCAATATATCAAAAAAGTTTAAGTACCAACGTTTTAAGCAATCGACTTCTTTTGCAAAAATGAGCAATATGTCATCAACATAATAAGCACACCGGACAAAAATACCGATAAACTCCTGGATACGGTTTCACCCCCTAAACCTCGAGGTTAGCACATAAAAAATACGGGACTCTTACTTTTTGATGCTCTACAACATATACAGGGTATAATGAAAATTGATGTAGAGGACAATTTGGTTTCAACAGGATGGAACTACACCTCATTGTGCCAATGAAACAATAACTTTATTGCGTACCAAATTTCCTGGACGTGTTATCAGCAGAAATGGTGATGTTAATTGGCCTAAGTCGCCCCCGACCGTTCCCTTGTTAGTTCTTCACGGCATCATACATTGTATACCGCTGCTACTTTATACTTCAAACCTCTCTCAGAGCATTATATTTAAACATTATTATCAAGGTATGCTGCCGCCAGGGTGCGAGGCAAAAATTGCCGCCCCCTTTCAATGTGAAAAGGGGGATAGAGAAAATGAATACCACCATTGATTGACTTCAATTGTTTGCAAATTGTAAAAAATCAATAAGATTTGGTAGGCACCAAGCTAAGAGAGCATCCATGCTTCGGGCTAATGACCGGCGCCTCTTAAAGCCGCCTGGGTGCTGGGTACCCCTAACACTCCCGCTTGGAGCGGCCCTGATTATGAATTGTCCTGGTATAATTTATTTCGTGATTTAATTACAATTTGCCGTTTCCAATGGTCAAGTAATTTATGAAAGGACTGTTACTAAATTGATTGATCACAATGATTGAATTATTTTAAATACTGCGTACAAGCAAAGCAGAAAAATATTGATTACAATTTTGGCCCAGACATGCGCAAGAAAACAATTTCAAGAACTGTGTTATGAACTAGTTTTTCACACTACCTCAGCTATGTTCAGACATAACAAAATCGTTATTTGCAGGTGTTTGCTTATAAATTGTTGGTTGTAGGTATACACGCACATACTTTGCATTGTAATATATTGGATTTACGTCACTTAAACACCTTCTAAACCAAAGGTGCAACACACAATTTTTGCGTATTTTTAATTGATGCACTGCAGTGGCCAAGAATGGATCTGTGTTGTATTAATTATATTTTTTGAATAATTACAATTAATATCAGGTCATTAAAATATATTCACGTCCGTATAACAACTTTTTCTTTCGTTCGATTTTTGATGCTCATGTTTGGCCATCCAGCCCAAGTGGTCTGATATTTTCGCACGGATGTGTGGTCGCATGGAACGCGTGGAATTCTGTAGGTGAATAGGTAATCCCTATTATGGTTTATGTTACCAAGAATAATTTCTGTGTTTATACTAGGTGAATATCAACAATGAAGGAAGGAGGAAATAAGCGTAATTGCTTTATGTGCCAGGGAATAAATTCGTTGAGTAGATGGCGGCATACGTTCGAGCACATTGTTGAACACTCCTTATAGAACGCTAGCTCAACCGGATAGTCTTGTATCCGGTCCGGTTAGAGTAATCACTGAAGACAATAGTCGGTGCATTCACCCGCGCGAGGATCACTCCGTAGTTGGTAGTTGGTTATGCAAGTACGTTATAAACACTTGTGTGTTCAGAAGCACCGATCTTCAGAATCAAAGCTTTATTTCAATTATTTCACCTTCCTTTGTACCAACTGTTTGTTCTAAGCCTTTGCAAATTACTAATCCGACACCGGGGCGGAAATTCTCAAAACCCACAATACAAATTCCCCAAAAAATAAGCGATTCAATTTCAATAGCGACGTGCCTTTTTCCTAGTCCACATATTTTCGAATTCCTTCCTTTCGCCCCACGGACTTTTATGTTCACAAGACACCCCACCGCCCGCACAATGGAAACAACTTAAAGCCAAGATTTTTAACTAAACACCAACCTGTCTCTTTGTAACTGCCACTTTTATATCTATAATTTTATACCTGTTCAAAATACATACATTCACCTTACATGTCAATAACACCCTCTTGTTCACACAGATTCAAATGATCACAAAACGTTCAACAATTCGGATAATAGACACTTGAGTTCCTGCCATTTGTATAATGCCCCATCCATCGCCCTTAATTTCTGCGCAAACTTAACCCAGAAACACTGTTTGATGAAAGTAATTTCTTGGCCGAGAGCACCCACCACCATTAAATTTAACTAACAGCTACAAACCCTGCTTTTTGCAATTGTTAAACTTTTAACATCGTACATGAATTGACGAATTTCATTCAATCGCACTATTTGTAGATTATGTTAACCCCTTAACGCACACGACCGAGCGTGACTTAAGGTGGCTTTACATTGTATGATTTATCATATGATTTTATCATATGATTTTGTCATAGCAACAAATTTTATGTTCACACTATATGATTTATCATACCGAACTAGTCATAAGGAAAATCATATCGAAATCCAGCCTGTTTTTGGGAATAGGACAGCGCCTTTAGGCATGTGTTACTGACTCTATCCCGGTGTAGCTTTTGTCATTTTCTAATAGTTAATTTTCAATGTTATTTGCCCTTTACGGACCAAAAGTAAAAAAATGTGCACGTGGAATGCACACTGTAGGGTGAGGTAGTGGCGGCTCGTGGAACATGTTGATGGCAGAGCCACTTTTACAATTTATTGGATCGGATGATACTGACATTTGAAACGTCAAAATTATGAAATTATGGAAATGACAAATTATACGAATTAAATACTGGCAAAAAAATCAAAAATTTGCACATAAAAATCTAAAGTATAGACCAATAAAAAATACGCTCTTAATTAAGATAAAAAGACTAAAAATATAAGCACAAAAAATCGAAAATTTCAAGAAAAGTCTTAGTTAAAAACAAGGAAAAACGCTAAAATTTGGAACGAAGAAATGAAAAATACGGATCAAAGATTTAAAATATAGGCCAAAAAAATCAAAAATACTGGCCTAAAAATAAAAAATACAAACCACAAAATTAAAAAATCATTTGTCATTTTCAATCCTCAAAATAACTCTTAAAAACCAAAAGATTAGCACAAAAAATCTAAAACTTAGACAAATATTAAAAATTCGCGGTTAAAGAAATGCAGACCAAAAATCAAAAAAATTCAAAAATAAAGAATATTCCGGGCAAAAACTCTAAAATTTGGAACGAAGCAATAAAAACTACGGGTCAAATATCTAAAACAGCGCTGTCCAACTGGCGGGCCGCATCCGGCCCGCGAAGCTTTTTTTCCGGCCCGCGAGTTATAGTAAACTGTACATCAAATTTTGACTGACCCATTCATTGCATCTAGTGGAGCAACTGGAAAGTGTTCAAACATTTGGATAAAGAAAAACATCAAAAAATGACAGATTTTGGACTTCAAATCATTTCTATGTTCGGAAGTACATACATATATCTGCGAACGTGCATTCTCTGACATGAAATATATAAAATCAAAATTTAGAAACAGCTTGAAAGACTCTACTCTTGAAAATATAATTAGAGTTGCCACAACAAATATTTATATGGACATTATTTACCTATCCTTTTCGGCCCGCGAAATATTTGCTAAAGAAAAAATGGCCCGCTGGCTAAGAGAAGTTGGACAGCGCTGATCTAAAATATAGGCCAAAAAAATCCAAAATTTTGGTCTAAAAATAAAAAAAATGCAAACAAAAAAATTGAAAAATCACGGAAAACAAAAATAATTTGTAGTTTTCAGCCCCCAAAATAACTCTTAAAAACCAAAAGATAAGCACAAAAAATCGAAAATTTAGACAAATATCAAAAATGCAGACCGAAAATTTCAACAACAAAAAATCAAAAAGTTTAACTAAAATAAAGAATATTCCGGGTAATGACTGTAAAATTTGGAACGAAGAAATTAAAAACAGGTCAAAGATCTAAAATATAGGCCAAAATATCAAAAATGCAAACCAGAAAAATTGAAATATCAAGGAAAACGAAAATAATTTGCTCCCAAAATAACTCTTTAGCTCAAAATAAGTTGCCGATCAGAAACTCGAAAACGGTAGTCAAGAAGTAACAAAAAATTTAAAAAAACCGCCCATAAAAAATATTAATTCAAGTTAAAAAATCTAAAATGGAGGGTAAGAAATCAGAAACTGTACTTAAAAATATCGGCAATTTTTTTTTAAAAAAGTCGCGCATAAAAATCATTAATTTAGGTTGAAAGAATCTAAAATATAGGATAAAAAATTAAAAACTTCGACCAAAAATTCGATCCTAAGAATGAACATTTCTGACAAAAAAATCGAAAATTTTAACAAAAAAATTGAAATTTTTTTTTTGGATATTTGTAAACTTGTGATTAGTTTTTGTAGAAATTTGTAAAGGGAGATTATTTAAAATTGGTCTGTCAAAATTTCAACCATCTGTAGCAATAAATGTGGAATTGCCATGCGAATTTCTAAAAAATCCGCTTTTTTGGTTATCGAAATTTGCTTTTCTAGTGCAACCATTTTTGTTGTGGTAAACTTGTGATTAGTTTTTGTAGAAATTTGTAAAGGGGCATTATTCAAAATTGGTCTGTCAAAATTTCAACAATCTGTCGAAAAAAATGTGGAACTCCCAAGTGAATTTCTGAAAAATTTGCTTTTTTGGTGATCGAAATTTGCCTTTTAGTGAAACCATTTTTGTTGTGGTAAACTTGTGATTAGTTTTTGTAGAAATTTGTAAAGGGACATTATTCAAAATTGGTCTGTCAAAATTTCAACAATCTGTCGAAAAAAATGTGGAACTCCCAAGTGAATTTCTGAAAAATTTGCCTTTTTGGTGGTCGAAATTTGCTTTTTTGATGATCGAAATTTGCCTTTTAGTTGTGGTAAACTTGCGATTGCTTTCTTTGCAAATTTGTAAAAGCACATTATTCTGAAATGGTCTGTCAAAATTTTAACCATCTGTTGAAATTAATGTGGAACTTCCACGCGGTGTTAACTTTTAAAAAGTGTTTTTAAGAACCAGTTAAAAATTCTTGCTGAGCTTGAAACTACAGGTAGTGCCATGGCTCCGTGGCTCTTTGTAACGAGCCGCCCCTGGGATGAGGGATAGTAAAAATATTTAGACGAGGGCCTTAAAATTGAATTGCGGTTAGGTACTCTCAAGTCCTAAATCCGCCACTGTATACAGCTATTTGGTAAAATTTTGAACAAGAGGGAAATTAAAAAAACTGAGTTTTATTGAAAATTGATTTAAAAACAATGATTTAATTTCCAATAGTCAATCTCATATTTTAACACTCAATGTTGGTTGTTTTTTTTTTGTACGGATGATAACGGGAACCAGTTAAATGACAATAATGAATCAAAAATCAATTCTGGGCTAAATGTTTAGATCGACAGAAAAAGGTTCCCAGAGTTTATCTGGATCATTAAGTGACCAAGGGAAATTTAGATAAGTGACTCGATTATGTGCCTATAATTAAATTTAATGGGGAGCAACAATTAAAAAAGAAAAAATGAGGGTTTATTTTTAATGATGAAAAATTTGTTCAAAATATTTACGTAATCGATTCAATTACGTGTAATAAATTATTCTTATTATTACACTACAATTTTTGATTTTGAATATTTAGTGGAAGAGTAATCTATGGTCAAAATGTTATTAATTGAAACACCCTAAGCATCTAGTTGTTTCCCTTTCGAATATCTATCATCAATACAACTTATTTACATATTTATTTTAATCAATTGAATTTGGGTGTACGGGTATTAATTAAGAAAGGTCATTTGAAGGTTATTCACTACTACTCAAACGAAATCTATGGGAGGTTCCTATCGAATTTTTGTTCGATGCAATGCTCTAATTCTTATTTTATTTTACCCCCAGACTAGTGGGTTTCAATGCTCTAAGAAATGCGTTTTTAACTAAAGTTGATTTAGTCCTAATTGAACGCGTCTTATGCGCCAACATACTCGTATAAGCGAACGCTAACATTATTACCTAAATAAATAGGAGTTTCTAATAAAATCGACTGGTCAATTGCCCTTTGAGATCATTTGTAACTGTCTCAATAAATGTATTGTCTATCTCTCTAGACACAAAGACTATGATTACCTAACAAAAACCTCTAAATGTTTAAATTTTGACCTTGTATGAGAATATTGAGTGATCGACTAATAAAGGGCAAATCTTGGCGATCATATGGTCCCCATTCCACAATTCGTCTCGAGACGCACCCCTCAGCCATCCACTTGTCTACCACCCGCATTGCCGACATTTTTAAATGCCTGGGAAAGTTCGGTCAGCTGATGGATTTCGGGTTGGACCCTTATCGGAAGGCGGGAATCCACCGGTTTTGGTTTTTTTTCTACAGGCCCTCGCCGAACCTTTGTGGACCACAAAACGTGACGAAGTCTTCGGCAAACGAACCTTATCCCATCCGAAACGTCCACTTCTCGTGATAAAGTATTTTGCCCGGATACCTGTGCGCCCTAACGTCTCAAGAAAATAATTTGTCTTGAATTTTGACTCGTACACATTGATTTCGACCGCGGTATGTGCCACTTTACGTCAAGTCACCTGTTACGACCTATTGTGTACACTACAGGTACAATGCCTAAATGCCCAGAAATTATTAAAAGTTTATAAGCGCTAAAGATTTATTTATATCTTTTGGGGCGGTGTGGGAATCGGCGTTTTAAGTCCCCCACAGCGTTTATTTACGGCATATAAGAATAATCTGTACATCTACTTCTACAAATTTGTAAACAATACCGGTGTAATAGGAGAACGAAAATCTCGATAATTTTCCCTAGGGTAATATTACAAATAACCCGTAACTGATTATTTCCGCAATTCTTAAAGACCTGCGAAATTTGATATGATGGAATAACATCGGTGGTTTGTTTAGGTTTCTCGAGATTTGGCGGGAATTGGCCAGGTATTAATAGCCCTTCCTACTGTCTAGGGATAGACGGTTTCTCAAGTATGTTAATTGCTGGTCGTAAAAATGTTACCTTTAAATGAGTCTGTCTGCCTGTTAAAATTTATATAAAAAAAGTCGATACGTATACTTCATGAAACTATTTAAAATTGAAAATACTTCAGTGTCAGCCACCGGTGACTGACACTGAAGTATTCCAATAGCTCCACGGACAGTTAGTACCTACTTTAGCGCTGTCAGTCACGAGTTCAATTAAATAACCATATTCTTACTCATTTTATTAAATAAAACTTAAAAACAAAGAAACTTTTTTTTTTACATTTTACAAAAAAACTTATTGGCAGCCAATGTATTAACAAAATATACCATTGTAATGCAATCTGCTGAGGCTGAAAGACCTCTGGTAAATTGCCTGTAAAAGTGTCTCAATAAATGTATTGTCTCTGCCTCAATTTGCTAATAGAGATATAATATACAGGGTTAGGCAAATGTGCTGGAACACCTGATTTCTGGCTAAACATCTGTTATTTTTTTATAACTTTTAAAAGAAATGTTTATGGTTTTATCTATTTTATTCAATGACGTATTTTGATTTTCAACAGCTACCCTACTTTTCGAGAATTTTTTTTAAAGAGACGTTTTCAAATTGACACTTTTTCAACAATTACAATGATATAGGATTTATTATATTGTACGTTGACTGTAGCCCATTTTGCCACCAATAAAATAATCGATAATGTCATTAAATTTTAGAAGGGATGTAGAGTAGAACATGATAAATCATTCCGAACTTCGTAATCGGATATCACGACGTTGCGTTTCTGAAGATTTGGCGGGAAGCAGCCAGGTACTAATAGCCCTTTGGACTACTCAACCCCGAATTCATTATGAATATACCGAGCTAGACAAAAAATCTA
Source organism: Ocypus olens (assembly GCA_910593695.2). Classification (NCBI taxonomy): domain Eukaryota; kingdom Metazoa; phylum Arthropoda; class Insecta; order Coleoptera; family Staphylinidae; genus Ocypus; species Ocypus olens. Next base: position 1,407,826 of record OU343057.1, on the reverse strand, counting down.
CCTAATGAACTGGCAAATCCATATAAGATTTCATCATTTCGCACATGGTGCGAATTTAATACAGTGTTTCGGATTACTGCCCATACTCCGCATGTCGCGACTTTTGGACAATTGAGGAATTATTTTTGTCGCACATGAGAAATATATCCGGTTTCCGTAAAGCCATTTTGCGATCGCGATTGTTCGCCGATTGGTTTTTGAAAGTGTTAAAGATAAAATTCGAGTTTCGCCAGGAGCCGTTATGCCTCGCCGCATTGTGTCCTGCCCGAAGGAAATTAAAAAGGACAATTGTCAACCCGTCTGCGAGACATGCATAATGTTGACAATGTCAAGGGCGAAGCCGTTTTTTTAAATAAGTCTCACATTGGATAGTAAAAAATGTATTCATTATTTTTTTTATAAAATCCGACAGAAAATGCATTCTAAAATTTGTAATTTATAATTTCCGTCTTTGTTGAAATATTTTTCAAAAGCAAGGCTGTTTTATTGTATAATTTCACAAAAATAAATTATTTCATTTAAAATGATCATTTTTTTGTCTTTTGTCTTTTGTCTTTAAAAAATCATCCAGTTTTAAATTGAACAAAATTCTCCACATTTTGACGTAAATATCATCAAAATCTGGCATTTGTGCAATTTTAAAAATCAAAATTGCAATTTCAAACCTTTTGACTTTTAAAACTTGCAATTTTGACGTTTTGCCTTGATTTCAAGAAAAAAAATCATCCAGTTTTTAAATTGAACAAAATTCTCCACTTTTTGGCGCTAAAATCATCAAAATCTGGCAATTGTGCAATTTAAAAATCAAACTTGCAATTTCAAATAACTCTGGTATTATATTTTCGGCTGGGTGAACTATATTTCAAATGGTAAACGGAATATATAAATTGAAGTTTGGTTTTGTAATTACATTACCCATATTTTGATTGATATTTACTCTTTTACAATGTTTATTAACAAATTATTTTCTATTTCGATCTATTGTTTATCTGAAATGCTCTCCTGAGACTCCATTTCTAATTTAAACAGTAACGATTCAAAAATGTATTCTTCACATTTTGATGTTAAAATCATCAAAAATTAAAAAAAAAACATAGAGAATGTTTACACAGCTGAATAATACCGGCTTACGAAAAACCTGGTTTAAATAAATGTTTGTGAAATCCACCGATAGACACACAGCTTACAATAATGTAAAGTAATTATAAATTTTTATTATTATAATCACAAATTTAAACGGGCGATAGTCTATGCAGCAGCGGAACGATTTATTTGATTTTCGTTTCCTTTACGGTCACATGAAACGAAACTAATTTCTTCCGACAATACCGCCTCTGGAGTATAATTAACTTTGTAATTTATTTTCATCCAACTGAATTTAACGCCTTGTTATTATTGTCAGAAGTGATGAATATTTGCGGCAAACCTTTGCGGAAATTTTACATTGCGGCACTATTGTACCTCGGAAAAAGAAAGCATACAATAACCCTTTTTATTTCGGCAAAGCAGAAATAGATAATTGCCATACATCCTTCCTTTTCATATAAATTTTTCAAAATTTACCCGAATACCTCTAATTTTCATTGATTAAATCGCAACGATTTGAATAATTTTGGGTGGCATTCCCAATTTAATTGTGAAATATGTGCAATAACTTGACCGCCCTTCGGCCAAACACATCCGGCCAGACCATTGTGAATAACTTCTGTTATCCGGTCTAAAAATCTTCAAAATTAGCATTTTAAAATGCCAGAAATATATTGAATAATGGTCTTGCTATTGGCGGGAAGAAAGATGAGAAAGTCTGTTTGAACAAAGGACTCGGATTGATTGGAATACTTAGTCGAGCGTGAAGTCCACATCCGTAGAGAATCTCCAGTTTCGTGCCGTTTTTGTAATTTTCTCGCTCGCATCCCAAGAATGGGCGCAATTATAGATGCAAGTTGTACTGAAACAAAAAAAAAACAGATAATAAATATTTATTCTGTTCTCTTTTAACTAATTAAGAGTGTTATAAAATAAACAATCAAATAACCAATTATATTACTGAATATTGAACTTGATTTGTAGCAATTAGTACTTGCAGCAAAAGAATGGCCTCGCCGGAAATCATAAACGCTTTGCGACCTCCTCTAAGAGATCTCTCAAAGGAGAAGATCTCTGGATTCTTGGACATGATAGTGATGAGCGTAATGATTGTTATGCACGAGCTCGATGCCCGGCAAGGTCATGAATTAAATGAAAAAGTATGAATTCATATGGTAAATCTAATTGATTCCATTAACGTTAATTTCATGCTGAGGTTGGTGGTAATATTTTCTTCTGCAGTGTACGTACTTGAAAATGACGCCTTTTTTCGTAAATAGTGCTTAAATCGACTGGAAACGCCTAAAAAATAGACTATAAAGTTTTATTATTATTTTTCCTTTCTTTTGACCTAGTCTTAAGCCATTCAGTCCCGACATGGTTTTTAGGAATTACATTAAGAATTTTCTAAAATCTAAAAAATCAACTTTCTTAATAATCATCGTAGACTGTTGAAGTATACGTTCTTTTTCATCAGAAAAACCAGAGAAATTGATTGTCGTTCAAAAATTTCAGCTATCTTCAATAGCAAAAAAATTAGCTAGTCACCATGAACATTTTAGAAAATTTAAAAAAATAATTGATTTTTCAGACTTTGATCGGCCGTAGCGGCTAAACGAAAACTCCAAATTGAACGCGGTTTGCAAATCTATGCTCCTCGTGTGCCAATTAGTTGGATTTAATGAAAATTGGCGATTCAAAATTTTTGACAAAAAAACGAAAAATCATCCAAGGGTCCCCCCTTCTTACTTTTTCCCAAAAATTGGCTTTGAAATGATTTCCTGAAGAAACCACTGGTTCGATTCGGAGTTTCTATACGTCATTCGAAAGATCTTATTAAGGCGCATCAGAAAATGTATAATTGCAAGAAAAAACGTCAATTTGAAGCCCGTGACATGTCAGCAAAGAAAACTCGAAAATGGAAAAAATCGAAAAAATCAACTTTCTTAATAATCACTGTAGACCCTCATGTAATACCTTTTTCTTCATCAGAAGGACCAGATTAAACGATTGGCGTAAAAAAAATTCATCCAGAAAAAATTGCAAAAAAGTTAGCAAGTCACCATGAACTTTATGGAAAATTTTGAAAAAAGTCGATTTTTGCAGACTTTGAAAGGCCGTAGCGGCTAAACGAAGAATCCAATTTGAACGCGGATTTAAAATCTGTATTCCACGTGTGTCAATTAGTCGGATTTAATGAAAATTGGCGATTCAAAATTTTTGACAAAAAACCGAAAAATCATCCAAGGGTCCCCCCTTCTTACTTTTCCCCAAAAATTGGCTTTGAAATGATTTCCTGAAGAAACCACTGGTTCGATTCGGAGTTTCTATACGTCATTCGAAAGATCTTATTAAGGCGCATCAGAAAATGTATGATTGCAAGAAAAAACGTCAGTTTGAAGCCCGTGACATGTCAGCAAAGAAAACTCGAAAATGGAAAAAATCGAAAAAATCAACTTTCTGAATAATCATCGTAGACCCTCATGTAATACCTTTTTCTTCATCAGAAGAACGAGATTAAACGATTGGCGTCAAAAAATTTCATCCAGAAAAAATTGCAAAAAACTTAGCAAGTCACCATGAACTTTATGGAAATTTTTGAAAAAAGTCAATTTTTGCAGACTTTGAAAGGCCGTAGCGGCTAAACGAAGAATCCAATTTGAACGCGGATTTAAAATCTGTGTTCCTTGTGTGTCAATTAGTCGGATTTAATAAAAATTGGCCATTCAAAATTTTTGACAAAAAACCGAAAAATCATCCAAGGGTCCCCCCTTCTTACTTTTTCCCAAAAATTGGCTTTGAAATGATTTCCTGAAGAAACCACTGGTTCGATTCGGAGTTTCTATACGTCATTCGAAAGATCTTATTAAGGCGCATCAGAAAATGTATAATTGCAAGAAAAAACGTCAATTTGAAGCCCGTGACATGTCAGCAAAGAAAACTCGAAAATGGAAAAAATCGAAAAAATCAACTTTCTTAATAATCACTGTAGACCCTCATGTAATACCTTTTTCTTCATCAGAAGAACCAGATTACACGATTGGCGTAAATAAAATTCATCCAGAAAAAATTGCAAAAAAGTTAGCAAGTCACCATGAACTTTATGGAAAATTTTGAAAAAAGTCGATTTTTTCAGACTTTGAAAGGCTGTAGCGGCTAAACGAAGAATCCAATTTGAACGCGGATTTAAAATCTGTGTTCCACGTGTGTCAATTAGTCGGATTTAATGAAAATTGGCGATTCTAAAATTTTTGACAAAAAACCGAAAAATCAACCAAGGGTCCCCCCTTGTTACTTTTTCCCAAAAATTGGCTTTGAAATGATTTCCTGAAGAAACCACTGGTTCGATTCGGGGTTTCTATACGTCATTCGAAAGATCTCATTAAGGCGCATCAGAAAATGTATAATTGCAAGAACAAAAGTCAATTTGAAGCCCGTGACATGTCAGCAAAGAAAACTCGAAAATGGAAAAAATCGAAAAAATCAACTTTCTTAATAATCACTGTAGACCCTCATGTAATACCTTTTTCTTCATCAGAAGAACCAGATTACACGATTGGCGTAAAAAAAATTCATCCAGAAAAAATTGCAAAAAAGTTAGCAAGTCACCATGAACTTTATGGAAAATTTTGAAAAAAGTCGATTTTTTCAGACTTTGAAAGGCTGTAGCGGCTAAACGAAGAATCCAATTTGAACGCGGATTTAAAATCTGTGTTCCACGTGTGTCAATTAGTCGGATTTAATGAAAATTGGCGATTCAAAATTTTTGACAAAAAACCGAAAAATCAACCAAGGGTCCCCCCTTCTTACTTTTTCCCAAAAATTGGCTTTGAAATGATTTCCTGAAGAAACCACTGGTTCGATTCGGGGTTTCTATACGTCATTCGAAAGATCTTATTAAGGCGCATCAGAAAATGTATGATTGCAAGAAAAAACGTCAATTTGAAGCCCGTGACATGTCAGCAAAGAAAACTCGAAAATGGAAAAAATCGAAAAAATCAACTTTCTTAATAATCACTGTAGACCCTCATGTAATACCTTTTTCTTCATCAGAAGAACCAGATTACACGATTGGCGTAAAAAAAATTCATCCAGAAAAAATTGCAAAAAAGTTAGCAAGTCACCATGAACTTTATGGAAAATTTTGAAAAAAGTCGATTTTTGCAGACTTTGAAAGGCCGTAGCGGCTAAACGAAGAATCCAATTTGAACGCGGATTTAAAATCTGTGTTCCTTGTGTGTCAATTAGTCGGATTTAATAAAAATTGGCCATTCAAAATTTTTGACAAAAAACCGAAAAATCATCCAAGGGTCCCCCCTTCTTACTTTTTCCCAAAAATTGGCTTTGAAATGATTTCCTGAAGAAACCACTGGTTCGATTCGGAGTTTCTATACGTCATTCCAAAGATCTTATTAAGGCGCATCAGAAAATGTATAATTGCAAGAAAAAACGTCAATTTGAAGCCCGTGACATGTCAGCAAAGAAAACTCGAAAATGGAAAAAATCGAAAAAATCAACTTTCTTAATAATCACTGTAGACCCTCATGTAATACCTTTTTCTTCATCAGAAGAACCAGATTACACGATTGGCGTAAAAAAAATTCATCCAGAAAAAATTGCAAAAAAGTTAGCAAGTCACCATGAACTTTATGGAAAATTTTGAAAAAAGTCGATTTTTGCAGACTTTGAAAGGCCGTAGCGGCTAAACGAAGAATCCAATTTGAACGCGGATTTAAAATTTGTGTTCCACGTATGTCAATTAGTCGGATTTAATGAAAATTGGCGATTCAAAATTTTTGACAAAAAACCGAAAAATCATCCAAGGGTCCCCCCTTCTTACTTTTTCCCAAAAATTGGCTTTGAAATGATTTCCTGAAGAAACCACTGGTTCGATTCGGAGTTTCTATACGTCATTCCAAAGATCTTATTAAGGCGCATCAGAAAATGTATAATTGCAAGAAAAAACGTCAATTTGAAGCCCGTGACATGTCAGCAAAGAAAACTCGAAAATGGAAAAAATCGAAAAAATCAACTTTCTTAATAATCACTGTAGACCCTCATGTAATACCTTTTTCTTCATCAGAAGAACCAGATTACACGATTGGCGTAAAAAAAATTCATCCAGAAAAAAATGCAAAAAAGTTAGCAAGTCACCATGAACTTTATGGAAAATTTTGAAAAAAGTCGATTTTTTCAGACTTTGAAGGGCTGTAGCGGCTAAACGAAGAATCCAATTTGAACGCGGATTTAAAATCTGTGTTCCACGTGTGTCAATTAGTCGGATTTAATGAAAATTGGCGATTCAAAATTTTTGACAAAAAACCGAAAAATCAACCAAGGGTCCCCCCTTCTTACTTTTTCCCAAAAATTGGCTTTGAAATGATTTCCTGAAGAAACCACTGGTTCGATTCGGGGTTTCTATACGTCATTCGAAAGATCTTATTAAGGCGCATCAGAAAATGTATGATTGCAAGAAAAAACGTCAATTTGAAGCCCGTGACATGTCAGCAAAGAAAACTCGAAAATGGAAAAAATCGAAAAAATCAACTTTCTTAATAATCACTGTAGACCCTCATGTAATACCTTTTTCTTCATCAGAAGAACCAGATTACACGATTGGCGTAAAAAAAATTCATCCAGAAAAAATTGCAAAAAAGTTAGCAAGTCACCATGAACTTTATGGAAAATTTTGAAAAAAGTCGATTTTTGCAGACTTTGAAAGGCCGTAGCGGCTAAACGAAGAATCCAATTTGAACGCGGATTTAAAATCTGTGTTCCTTGTGTGTCAATTAGTCGGATTTAATAAAAATTGGCCATTCAAAATTTTTGACAAAAAACCGAAAAATCATCCAAGGGTCCCCCCTTCTTACTTTTTCCCAAAAATTGGCTTTGAAATGATTTCCTGAAGAAACCACTGGTTCGATTCGGAGTTTCTATACGTCATTCGAAAGATCTTATTAAGGCGCATCAGAAAATGTATAATTGCAAGAAAAAACGTCAATTTGAAGCCCGTGACATGTCAGCAAAGAAAACTCGAAAATGGAAAAAATCGAAAAAATCAACTTTCTTAATAATCACTGTAGACCCTCATGTAATACCTTTTTCTTCATCAGAAGAACCAGATTACACGATTGGCGTAAATAAAATTCATCCAGAAAAAATTGCAAAAAAGTTAGCAAGTCACCATGAACTTTATGGAAAATTTTGAAAAAAGTCGATTTTTGCAGACTTTAAAAGGCCGTAGCGGCTAAACGAAGAATCCAATTTGAACGCGGATTTAAAATTTGTGTTCCACGTGTGTCAATTAGTCGGATTTAATGAAAATTGGCGATTCAAAATTTTTGACAAAAAACCGAAAAATCAACCAAGGGTCCCCCCTTCTTACTTTTTCACAAAAATTGGCTTTGAAATGATTTCCTGAAGAAACCACTGGTTCGATTCGGAGTTTCTATACGTCATTCGAAAGATCTTATTAAGGTGCATCAGAAAATGTATAATTGCAAGAAAAAACGTCAATTTGAAGCCCGTGACATGTCAGCAAAGAAAACTCGAAAATGGAAAAAATCGAAAAAATCAACTTTCTTAATAATCACTGTAGACCCTCATGTAATACCTTTTTCTTCATCAGAAGAACCAGATTACACGATTGGCGTAAAAAAAATTCATCCAGAAAAAATTGCAAAAAAGTTAGCAAGTCACCATGAACTTTATGGAAAATTTTGAAAAAAGTCGATTTTTGCAGACTTTGAAAGGCCGTAGCGGCTAAACGAAGAATCCAATTTGAACGCGGATTTAAAATTTGTGTTCCACGTGTGTCAATTAGTCGGATTTAATGAAAATTGGCGATTCAAAATTTTTGACAAAAAACCGAAAAATCAACCAAGGGTCCCCCCTTGTTACTTTTTCCCAAAAATTGGCTTTGAAATGATTTCCTGAAGAAACCACTGGTTCGATTCGGGGTTTCTATACGTCATTCGAAAGATCTCATTAAGGCGCATCAGAAAATTTATAATTGCAAGAACAAAAGTCAATTTGAAGCCCGTGACATGTCAGCAAAGAAAACTCGAAAATGGAAAAAATCGAAAAAATCAACTTTCTTAATAATCACTATAGACCCTCATGTAATACCTTTTTCTTCATCAGAAGAACGAGATTAAACGATTGGCGTAAAAAAATTTCATCCAGAAAAAATTGCAAAAAAGTTAGCAAGTCACCATGAACTTTATGGAAAATTTTGAAAAAAGTCGATTTTTGCAGACTTTGAAAGGCCGTAGCGGCTAAACGAAGAATCCAATTTGAACGCGGATTTAAAATCTGTGTTCCACGTGTGTCAATTAGTCGGATTTAATGAAAATTGGCGATTCAAAATTTTTGACAAAAAACCGAAAAATCAACCAAGGGTCCCCCCTTGTTACTTTTTCCCAAAAATTGGCTTTGAAATGATTTCCTGAAGAAACCACTGGTTCGATTTGGGATTTCTATACGTCATTCGAAAGATCTTATTAAGGCGCATCAGAAAATGTATAATTGCAAGAAAAAACGTCAATTTGAAGCCCGTGACATGTCAGCAAAGAAAACTCGAAAATGGAAAAAATCGAAAAAATCAACTTTCTTAATAATCACTGTAGACCCTCATGTAATACCATTTTCTTCATCAGAAGAACCAGATTACACGATTGGCGTAAAAAAAATTCATCCAGAAAAAATTGCAAAAAAGTTAGCAAGTCACCATGAACTTTATGGAAAATTTTGAAAAAAGTCGATTTTTGCAGACTTTGAAAGGCCGTAGCGGCTAAACGAAGAATCCAATTTGAACGCGGATTTAAAATCTGTGTAGCCTTTTTTTCAGGGACCTGGAGTGGCCTTACCCTTTAAAGCGACAAATTATTATTATTTCAAAAATTAGTAAATTCCTGTTCCCCTATTTTTTATATCTTTCGTTGATCGACCAGAATGTATACTTTTTTTTACCTACGCGCCCGCCAGAGACAATTTAGTATGGCCGTTACAAAAAAACGCCGACCCTTAGGTAAATCATAAAAGTTTCAGTTTCTGTCCTTTGTGTAGTGAATTTCAATAAAAATCTTGATCATGGTGGGCTCAGGAATTTTGTATCAATATCCATCTTTCTAGTAATTGAAAAAAAAACAAGTTTCATGGTCGATGATTTTGCAAATTTATTGTTTATAAGATTCCTTTGGATATTATTTACAATCTTTTTTCGACTGTTACCCGCGCTGTTTTTAATTTAACACGTTCACTACGGCTACGATTTTTGTCCGACTTCAAATAGGCGATACGGGTCATTTAAACCCCGTTTTTTTTTTTTGAAAATTGTGTTACTAAAAACCGGATAGAGTTAATCGGTACCACAGAATAATAAAACCCCGTTTCGAGTGAAAAAATGAAATTGATTCAAATAATATGGTTGATTAAAAAAAAATAAAAGTTGAGGAAAATAGTTTCGAAGAAAACACCGTTCGTCACAAATAATAATACAATAAGTAAAAATTTTATTATAATTTATTTGCACCAATTATGCCGACGTGTAAAAATTTTATTATAATTTATTGATTACCTTTAAAATGAGTATAATTTTTCATGAATTGTTGATTTCAGTATTTAAACTGATAGAGGGGTTGTTTTTACCTGTGGTTGTACCGATTGTCCACAGATTGCAATAATAATTTGTTGTCATAAAGTTGATAGAACTATTTCCGCCTAGTAAAGCTTTACAATGGAATTTCGGTAAAAGGTTTTTATTGGCGTATTGCACATAAAAAGGTGAACCCCAATAAAGCGGGTGTATATTTGCGAATGTTTTATGCTAAGCGCCCGCCAGGGACATTTCCCACGTCCGAGGGCGAAATTCTTGGAAGTTGCATATAGATCTGTCCCTTTAAACGTGGATGCGTGATTAAACCCACCGAGGAACAGGTATTCCTTTGTTAGATATATGGTGAACACACCTACCAACCACTTTTGTTACAGCGAACAGGTTACAGAATACCTTTTTTTCACGCCCGTACCATTCTAAGAGTCACGATCGAGGAGGAGAAGTCGGACCTCTGCTTAGATTGTGAGATTTATAAATTTTAATGCCTTCTAGAAATCAGCTGAGACGGATATTTTGGTCGTATTATACGAAACGTCCATTCTAACCGGTTCCCGTTCACTTAGAATGTGCCTTATATGGTTTTACAATCAGCTGATGCCGGATTTTTTTCCCGCGTACCTGCATAACTCGTTGCCTTTTAATTCCGATTGTTATTTCACTTGATTGATCCTCCGTACCATTAATTGCCGCCGTTGTCTTAATTAACGGGACAACGGCATCTCGAGGTGGGCTTTAAAAAATCAGCTGAGGGCGCATTGTTTGGCCCTTTAAATTTTTCTGGAAAGCAGGTAGACGTTTATAATAGGTTACCTGACGTCGGCAATTTGTGCGGACTCGAGATCCATCTCTTTGTGGTCGATTTGCGCGCTCATTTTGTTACCCAGGCGGAGATATTTAATACTTCCTGACGTCACGTTGGTTTCCCTCCAAATTTCTGCTCACGTATCAGCTTCGCGAGTCTTGTTTGACTTGAATATTTACCGATATTATGTAAGGAGTAAATATTTAGCGGGAATATACATTTTATTATTTATTATTACCTTTGTCATATTCGTTTATGTAATCGTAATTTTACGGGCAATGCATTGGTTGTGATAATCCGCACTGATTGTCGCCTTCGTAGCATTTTGAGACGAAATTATGTTAATTGCATTTATATCTACATATATATATACACACCTTTTTCTCACTCATAATTTCTAAATATTGACAATTTTGCAATTTTTATTTAAGAAAAACGAATCAAATTTATAACTTAAAAAAAACATTAAATACACAAATCAAATAATGGCAGTAAAATTTTCAACATTTTTTTGTGGTCAAGCGGCTACCTAAAGAGACAGGATATTACTTCTAATAAATATGCAATCAGAGATTATAACGCAATAAGGGTAAATTTATAGCCGTTTAGAAGCCGGAATGAATATTGGAGGTTAATTATTTTGATTCAACGCCGCAATTAAGAATAAATTATCATAATAGAGGCGTGGATTTCTCGAAATCCACGATAAGGACAGGACGCGGGAATTGGTTAGGAATGCCGAAAAAGGGCGCGAACAGAAAATTCCCACACGCACGATTCATTGACAATATCCATTCAGGCGGGCTACCGAAAAGAAGCCATAAAATACTCTAGCGGAAGAAATCCTCTTGCAAGAAGTGCGTTTAAATAGTGCATTCCTTGCTGTTTCACATGGTGGGCGGTTTGGAGGCTTGAGGCACTTGTCTTACATCAACCTGTTCCAATAACCTGAGCGGCCATTGAATTTGCCGCACAAAGCCAAAATAAGGGCCGTTTCCAAGTAAACGTTATTTATTTCTATTCGGAGCCTTCCGCTCGACGGAGCGACAATCTTTTCAAACAAACATTCAAAAGCTATAAGCTAATGATCGATATCCCGTTATCTTCGTCGTGTGTGATAAAAATGCATTCCGCGCCAAAATACCGGCTTGTATCGTTGATGCTGTAAACATGGCATCCGAGAGGACAGGAAACACGTTACTGTTCTACGCCCTAAAAACAGCTGTTTGCTGTTTATGCGTACATTATTTATATAAGCGTTCAGGGTTAATATCCTGACTGTTAATGTTTACTGTAATGATTATTTTAGTAAAAACGTAAATAGAATACCATAATATATACTAAAAAAATCTTAAAAGTGAGTAATTATTATATTTAATTAATTAATTACATATGTGTAAACTGAAAATCCATGAATCTGACATTAAATAAAAATGTAATTAATACCTAAAAATTTCATAAAAAAATTATTTATAAAAATGCAAAATTGCAAAATCCGTACGCTATCCACTAGATAATGTATCTGAAAAGTCGTCTTCAAAAGTTCAAGAGAATCGATAAAGATTGGTGCATATTAAAAAAAAGTTCATTTTTCACCTAAAAATTTCATTGAAAAGTTGTTTATAAAAAGGGAAAATTGTAAAATCTGTACGCTATCCACTAGATAAAGTATCTGAAAAGTCGCCCTTAAAAGATCAAGAGAATCGATAAAGATTGGTGCACATTAAAAAAAAGTTCATTTTTGTACTAAAAATTTAATTGAAAAATTGTTTAAAAAAAGAAAAATTGCAAAATCCGTACGTTATCTACTAGATAATGTATCTAAAAAGTCATCCTTAAAAGATCAAGAGAATCGATAAAGATTGGTGCACATTAAAACAAAAGTTCATTTTTCATCTAAAAATTTAATTGAAAAATTGTTTAAAAAAAGAAAAATTGCAAAATCCGTACGTTATCTACTAGATAATGTATCTAAAAAGTCATCCTTAAAAGATCAAGAGAATCAATAAAGATTAGTGCACATTAAAAAAAAAGTTCATTTTTCATCTAAAAATTTAATTGAAAAATTGTTTAAAAAAAGAAAAATTGTAAAATCCGTATGTTATCTATTAGATAATATATCTAAAAAGTCATCCTTAAAAGTTGAAGAGAATCGATAAAGATTGGTGCACATTAAAATAAAGTTCATTTTTCATCTAAAAATTTAATTTAAAAATTGTTTAAAAAAAGAAAAATTGCAAAATCCGTACGCTATCTACTACATAATGTATTTAAAAAGTCGCCCTTAAAAGTTCATGAGAATCGATAAAGATTGGTGCACATTACAAAAAAGTTCATTTTTCATCTAAAAATTTAATTGAAAAATTGTTTACAAAAAGAAAAATTCCAAAATCTGTACGCTATCTACTACATAATGTATCTAAAAAGTCGCCCTTAAAAGATCAAGAGAATCGATAAAGATTGGTGCACATTAAAAAAAAGTTAACTTTTCATCTAAAAATTTAATTGAAAAATTGTTTAAAAAAAGAAAGATTGCAAAATCCGTACGTTATCTATTAGATAATGTATCTAAAAAGTCACCCTTAAAAAATCAAGAGAATCGATAAAGATAAGTGCATGTTAAAAAAAAGTTCATTTTTTCATCTAAAAATTTAATTGAAAAATTGTTTAAGAAAAGAAAAATTGCAAAATCCGTACGTTATCTACTAGATAATGTATCTAAAAAAGCACCCTCAAAAGTTTAAGAGAATCGATAAAGATTGATATACATTAAAAAAAAAGTTCATTTTTCATCTAAAAATTTAATTGAAAAATTGTTTAAAAAAAGAAAAATTCCAAAATCCGTACGCTATCTACTACATAATGTATCTAAAAAGTCGCCCTTAAAAGTTCAAGAATATCGATAAACATTTGTAGAAGTTATCATTTCGCTCAATTTAAAATTCAACAGCCCTGTATTGATACAAAAGCGCTAGAAGCGCGCAGCCTTGGGAAACCCTTCGAAAATGACCTCTTTGAGATTTCTCCTAGTTTTGAAACACTGTTTTTCTTATTCTTAAGGCTTTGGGGCAACTAATTAACCAAAAAAAATCGATTTCTTGGAAATTCCGGAACGGTCTTGCCCGCTTCCTTCGAAAATTACCTCTTTGAGATTTTTCCTGGCTTTGAAACACAATTTTCTTATTCTTAAGCCTTTAAGGCAACTAATTAAACAAAAAGTAAAAATCGATTTCTTTAAAATTCCGGAGTGGTCTTACCCGCTTTTTTCGAAAATTACCGCTTTGAGATTTTTCCTGGCTTTGAAACACATTTTTCTTATTCTTAAGGCTTTAAGGCAACTAATTAATCAAAAAGTAAATATCGATTTCTTGAAAATTTATGGAGTGGTCTTACCTGCTTCCTTGGGAAAACCTTCTAAAATTACCTCTTTAAGATTTCTCCTAGTTTTGAAACACTCTTTTTCTTATTCTTAAGGTTTTAAGGCAACTAATTAACCAAAAAAAATCGATTTCTTGGAAATTCCGGAGCGGTCTTACCTGCTTCCTTCGAAAATTACCTCTTTGAAATTTTTCCAGGCTTTGAAACACATTCTTCTTATTCTTAAGGCTTTAAGGCAACTAATTAACCAAAAAGTAAAAATCGATTTATTGAAAATTCTGGAGTGGTCTTACCCGTTTCCTTGGGAAAACCTTCGAAAATTACCTCTTTGAGATTTCTCCTAGTTCTGAAACACTCTTTTTCTTATTCTTAAGGCTTTAAGGCAAATAATTAACCAAAAAAAATCGATTTCTTGGAAATTCCGTAACGGTCTTACCCGCTTCCTTCGAAAATTACCACTTTGAGATTTTTCCTTGCTTTGAAACACATTTTTCTTATTCTTAAGGCTTATAGGCAACTAATTAACCAAAAAGTAAAAATCGATTTCTTTAAAATTCCGGAGTGGTCTTACCCGCTTCCTTGGGAAAAGCTTCGAAAATTACCTCTTTGAGATTTTTCCTGACTTTGAAACACATTTTTTTTATTCTTAAGGCTTTGAGGCAACTAATTAACCAAAAAGTAAAAATCGAGTTCTTTAAAGTTCTGAAGTGGTCTTCCCCGCTTCCTTGGGAAAACCTTCGAAAATTACCTCTTTGAGATTTTTCCTGGCTTTAAAACGCATTTTTCTTATTCTTAAGACTTAAGGCAACTAATTAACCAAAAAGTAAAAATCGATTTCTTTAAAATTCTGGAGTGGTCTTACCCGCTTCCTTGGGAAAACCTTCGAAAATTACCTCTTTGAGATTTTTCCTGGCTTTAAAACACATTTTTCTTAATCTTCAGGCTTTAAGGCAAAAAATTAACAATATTTTTGAAAATTCCTTTAAATGTTGATTGTAAGGTTTTGGAAATGAATACTAATTTATTCCACATTGCTTTTTGTATTAGTAGACATGGGCGACGGTATTCTTATTTAGATTACCACAAGAATGATAGTCATGCGTGCTTTTGTGGGTAGGCCAGTAATGAATGATATTGTGCTTTGGCGCTCCTCTCACCTACCATCAACCGCCCGATGTATAAACGACGGAATAAAACTGAATGAACAAATATCATTCAAAAATCATTCATAAAACGCATGCCACGATAATATATTCAATGGAATGCGCACCGTATTCGGCGTAATAATAAAATGTGTACTTTCAGATGTCTTGAAGATTACGCCGTACTTGCAGTACAGAATATCTGGTAGATAAGGTGTACATTTACATCTGTAACTTCTACAAATATTCTTATCACCGCATTTTAAACATTTCCACGTTCGTTTATTTTGAGTGCGTGGGCACTTCCTCCTGCGGTGTGCATCTGCATTTTTTACTAAGCTGGTTTTATTAATGGTGCTAGAGACAAGATATTAGCTCATTAATTAAATTCTCGGCTTGCCATGGGCGCAGTTTATTGGGCCAATTTGGGACAGTGAACTCTTACAGTGAGCACACATTTCAAAAATGAAATAGAAGGTGTTGTTAAGAAAACGTCTCTTAATTCGCTTCAACTTTTATTTAAAACAGGCGATGTGCGTGCAAATTTGCTACTGCTGAAGACCTACAAGCTCGATGGCAAATATATTTGAACGAAAAACATTTAAAAAATTAAATAGAAGGTGTTATTAAGAAAACTTCTTTAAATTCGCTTAAACTCTTATTTAAACAGATGATGTGCGTGCAAAAAAGTGATAAGCAAAAAAATCTCACTTTTCTAAAACTTCTAATGACTCAAATTGAGCTGCACATAACTCCCTCTTAGAGTCGACTCGCTGATGAGTTCATACAAAAGACTAATATTTTTTGTAATCCGACTCGGTATTTTCAAGTATTCCTGGAAATAAGTAACCTGAACGGCGCTGTACTAAAATTACAATAGAATATTTAATCGCGTGCCTAATGGCATATTTGTTGAATGCACATACCACGTGTGATCGTGATCATTTAATGCCGCCGTAATGGCGACCAACAGATGCAAACAGATGCGACATCAACGACCTCTCTCTTAATTCCCTTCATTCGCTGAAGCTAATTACTTGACTTATACGAAACTAGCTTCGCCGGATATATCATTTCGTTTATCTGGATGTTGGCATTCTTGTTAAATTACACAACACTTCTCATTCCACGCGACTCGTTATGGTAATGAATTCTTAGATAAACAGTAAATCAAACACGGCATCGCGGCACATTAGAAAACTAAGAAGTCGTTATTAGATCAATTAAACTAATATGCACCTCTACTTGAAATGATCGGCGAGCAAATATTACATCATACTAGAATATCCGTTACCATGCCTCTCCGAAGAGGTACTTGCAACCAAAAAAGAGAGCTTCTGCTGCAAATAAATCAAAAAAGAGTGCATCTGGTTTTCCAAGGAAGTAGTGCTGAAAGAATGCGAGATTCTGGCGCGCTCCGAATGGTGCATGATCAGGTTTTAAATGTTGGTTGGCATGTAGCCTTGGGAACAGCTGATTGGATTACACTATCTCGACGCTCCGATAAAATGTGTTGACAATCAAACTTTGAATTATTTCTTGATTTAACGTTATTTCTTGTTATCAGGTGTAATAAAAAAAATATTTCCCAATACAAAATCCTAAATTAATTAAATATATTTATTCAAATTTTACACCTATCTATATTTCGTAAATTTGCCGGAAAAACAAATGCGATTGCCACTTATTTGCTTATTACATTTTCTGTTCGAGGTGTAGCCGAATTTTACAAAAATTCAGTTGGGCTAAATAAACTTGTTTCTCAGAAAAAAGCCGTCTCTAATGCATTTGCAGGTGATAGTCTATGACTTTTTGTTAATGCCAATCGGTAATATCTCGCAAGAAAGTTTGTCCAAAGTGTATGTGAAGAGTTAAGCATTTTTAAGTCAAAGCGATTTCTAAAAAAACTTTTTTTTTGCGTCGACTGCGAGGTAGTGACGAGCGTTATTTTTACTAACTGCTACTTTGTATCCGTTACTATGAAATAATAACAATAACAGTTATTGAAAAATTCCACTGGCGGTAATTTTCCTTAAAGGTTATTTTATAAAACAACGAATCACTTCTTAATAACAATGACCGAATCAGTAACCAATCACTTCTTGATAACAGTAACCGCTTCAATAACGAATAACTTCTTAGTAACAGTGACCGATTAAAAAAAACATTCATAATAACAGTAACTCTTTCAGCCGCTAGTGGAAAAATATCACGCATCGGAATTGCCGCAGCAGTTCAATAAATTTACTAAAACAAAAAGGCGATGTGGTCGTAATTTGACGATATGAACACGTTTCAGAAGTTCTGACTCAGAATCAGAATGCATGTGCCATCAGATTATATTCAGTGGCAGATCCAGAAGGTTTATAAGAGGAAGAGCACTCGAAAACTATATTCGAAGAAATTTGAAAAAAAATCAGATTCAGGGACAGATCCAGAAGGTTTCTAAAGGGGTCAGTACACTCAAAAAAAATATTTAAAAGATTTTGATGAAAAATTGACAAAATCAAAAAATCAGTGCCACTACTGACATTTTTGTAAAGTTAATGACAAACGACAAAAAATGTGTAAGATAACTCGAAATCTATTGAAGGGGTATCTCCAGATAGAATCGATCATGAGTATTTTTGGAAACATTCAATTTTATTTCCTTTTTTTAATCATCCGCGCAAATTCGTGATCTAGGAATTACAATAAACTGTTTGGGGGTGATTATCTCGAAATCGATTGAAGGAGTATCTGCGGGTTTTTAATAATTTTTAAAGTAGAATCAATTCTGAGTATTTTTGGAAATATTCAAATTTGTGGCAATTGTTTTATTTTTCGCAAAGTCGTGATCGGAGTGTTTGGGGGTGATTATCTTGAAATCTATTGAAGAAGTATCTGCGGGTTTTTACTAATTTGTAAAGCAGAATCAATTCGGAGTATTTTTGGAAACATTCAAATTTGTGGCAATTGTTTTATTTTTCGCAAATTCGTGATCAGACTGTTTGGGGGTGATTATCTCGAAATCTATTGAAGGGGTATCTCCAGATTTTTAGTGATTTGTAAAGTAGAATCGATTCTGAGTATTTTTGGAAACATTCAAATTTGTGGCAATTGTTTTATTTTTCGCAAATTCGTGATCAGGCTGTTTGGGGGTGATTATCTCGAAATATATTGAAGGGGTATCTCCAGATTTTTAGTGATTTGTAAAGTAGAATGGATTCTGAGTATTTTTGAAAACATTCAAATTTGTGGCAATTGTTTTATTTTTCGCAAATTCGTGATCAGACTGTTTGGGGGTGATTATCTTGAAATCTGTTGAAGGGGTATCTTCAGATTGTTAGTGATTTGTAAAGAAGAATCGATTCTGAGTATTTTTGGAAACATTCAAATTTGTGGCAATTGTTTTATTTTTCACAAAGTCGTGATCAGAGTGTTTGGGGGTGATTATCTCGAAATTTATTGAAGGAGTATCTCCAGATTTTTACTGATTTGTAAAGTAGAATTGATTCTGATTATTTTTGGAAACATTCAAATTTGTGGCAATTGTTTTATTTTTCGCAAATTCGTGATCAGACTGTTTGGGGGTGATTATCTTGAAATCTATTGAAGGAGTATCTCCAGATTTTTACTGATTTGTAAAGTAGAATCGATTCTGAGTATTTTTGGAAACATTCAAATTTGTGGCAATTGTTTTATTTTTCGCAAATTCGTGATCAGACTGTTTGGGGGTGATTATCTCGAAATCTATTGAAGGGGTATCTCTGGGTTTTTACTGATTTGTAAAGTAGAATCAATTCTGAGTATTTTTGGAAACATTCAAATTTGTGGCAATTGTTTTATTTTTCGCAAATTCGTGATCAGACTGTTTGGGGGTGATTATTTCGAAATCTATCGAAGGGGTATCTCCAGATTTTTACTGATTTGTAAAGTAGAATCAATTCTGAGTATTTTCGGAAACATTCAATTTTCAATTTTCAAACCCAAATTACTTATTTATTGCTAGCTACTCTCCTTTCTCTTCCTTTATTCGATTTAAATACAATCTGTAATTATCCACGATAAAAACGTAAAACCCGGCTTTCTACCTGAACGCCGAAATCGAACTCCAAAATGCACGGGATTTTTTGGAAAAGGGATAAGTCCCTGCGTTGTCCGAAGGACGGTAAATGTGCAAGTTGGTATTGTACAAAAATGCCACGTTGGGCGGTAACTTTTATTAGAACATATGATTCTACTTAAGGATTACGGCCTCCAAGACCTTCCAAGAAATATCCTCCTTCGCCGCTGGACCGGAAGCTTCGGTCCAGTTTTTCTGTCATTGGGTTTTCGGATTTATGGCGGCGTGTAATTTCAATTTCACACGGTTCATTGTTTGTTATCTCAGGAAGTGGTACAGTTATCTGTTATGAATATTTAACATCAAGAAAATTAATCGATTTTGATATGGCTTGTATCAGCGGCGGCTCGTGGATGTTCGGTGAGGAGGCTGCGGAAGAAAGTTTAATCAAAACAGCAGCGAAATATTTGCTTCCTCCATAAGTGTAGGTAGTGCTACGGAAATCCACGAGCCGCTGCTGTCTCATACGTGCTGGGAAGACAAAATTATGGACTAATATTAGCAAACGGTTCTCGATCAAATTTATGTTACAATTAGACCAGAAAAAAATAAGAAAACAAAGGGTTCATGTGTTTTATTTCGAAAATAAGTTTAATTTAATGCAAAAGGTGGTTTTTGTCGAAACTTAGATGAAAAATAATTGTAAAAAACTTTCATCAAAGTTTCCGTGATTTTTTATAATTTCACAACAATCCCTTTTATACTGCTCACAATGTTTTTAAAAGAAGCTCTGCGTGACTTAAGCTTAGCTGTATTTTTGTATGCGTTCGTAAACCATTTATCCAATTGCGATGAAACTTTGGAGAATTGTTGTGTGCACGCCCGCGAAGGTTTCAACCTTTTTACAATAGGTGGCGCGCGAGTCGTTTCAACAAATTACTGTATTCCATATAGTTTAGCAGTAGTTCGTGTATCAAATTAAAACACAAACACTTTCTTTCTTTGAGTGGCATCGCAACGCATGTCGAGTACTCGTAGTAAATATATTATCGAATTAAATTGAAGTCGCAGGCAACAGCTAGTGTTAAATAAGATGTAATTAATTATTTGGTTGATCCAAGTTGTATATTAAATGTTAAAGGTTATTTACGCGGGTAATACTTCAATGTTCATCTACTCGTACATCTGTCGTTAATATATTCGCCGGCACTTTAGCAACTAGATTTTGAGGAATGTGGGGGAAGCAAAGGTAATCGTGAGCCCATTCAGGTGATCTATAACAGATTTTCGAATTTGAATGTGTATGCAGACGCGTCGCTTGTATTTTCGATTTGAATTCGTTTGCACGCGCTCATGAAAGAAGCGGAAGGAAGACATAGGAAGGAGTGTAATTATGCACGTGTGATTTAATGCATGGTGGCTGCCTGAAGGGTTTCTTCCTCGAGGATCAAAGGGTCGTATTACTTATTCAATATACGCGTGGGCAAGTGACTAAAAAATCGTCTTGGTGGAAATAGGTGGTACATTTGGAGATGAAAAGATTTACGCGTGTCGGGTATATGCGTTTGGTCATTAGTTAACGGCTTCTCTTCTTCAGGACTTTCACCCAAGCAACGAAAATAGTGACCTTCTCACGGACACGGCTCCAAGGCCAAATTGTTATACGCCATGGACCGCACCGAAGAGGATAATAAACGTCCTATGAACCACAATGAGTTTTCATAATTTCTACGTGCTGCTCACAATAGTTGCTTTGCATTACTAGAGCAGACATGGATATGTTTCGGTTAAATTGTTGCGCGATACAAAAAGCCACCGCTTCAATTATTATACTTGCAATAAAAACCACTGCACCAAGCCGCAACAACTTGCCTTGTAAATTTTTCCGAAATCTGTTTATTTTCTAGAAAATTTCAAGACGAGTCTTTAATATCAGTGAGATGAAGAACTTGAATGGTATATAGGTGCACACCAGAATGGTCTTGCCATTTTGTGGTTGTCTCTCAAATATTAAGTTTGTAATACTTTATGAATAAATTTCGCATCAAAAAATAAAACTCGATAATACTTTGAAATATTTACTTCTGCAATTCGCTACAATTGTTTCTTCGGGTTTCTTATTTTATAAAAGTGATACATAATTATGGAATATTTCTCATTAAAATCGAACACTATTGACCATTTTGTTTTTGTGAAGGTCAAAATAAGTACTTCCTTAATTTGCTTATTTTTCTTATGAAAAGGAAGTACTTGTTTGACTTTAACAATTACAACTACATGAATTTTGTTTTTGAATTGTTTTGGGTGTGCTGTGCTTTATCAAAGGAAACGTTGACGAGTTTCAGTTAAATTATCCTCCACCCATATCTATTCACTATGTACATAGGACATTGTTCATACACACATGTTCCAATGCGGGATAAACAGGTCGATTTAATGGGAAATCACACGTGCTGTACTCTCTCCAGTACCACCAAAGCCACCATAAACACAATGCCATCGTATGAGTAATAGGGCTGCTGCTCGACGCAGCACCCCCTCGTTCATTTTAATCAATATTCTGTCTGGCGAAACTCTCCCCCACATTCAATTTCGAAAAGGGAACGGAACGGACGCCAAAATTTTATTACATAAATATACAGCACGCTAATGGGCATTCCTGACTTTCCTCTAAAATTGCAGACTCTTAATTATAACACCATATGTGTTACCCGGCACACTAAATTTCTGTTTTGACATATTTAATTATAAGTCAAAATACAAATAAATTATTTTGATTATTTATCACTGCAATTTAATCAGTTGGGAACGAAACATTTTATTTCAATTAGGTGTAGATAAATGTAACTTTGGTGTTTATATATAGATGCTGGAGGAAAGTAGCGGTCGTACTTGTTGGGAAATGGTAAACATTTTTCGAAGAAAAATCCTCGTTTCAGGGAATCCGACCAAAAAGGGCTATTAATTATAAGTTATCTATTTATTTACTATATATCGTGCTTTAAAAAATCTTTATTTCCCTGAAGATCCGAGATACGTAAAATGACTTTTTTCGTAAATAGTGCTTAAATCGACTGGAAACACCTAAAAACGATTAAATGAAATTTGTTTCCAAAAATTTTTTTTCAAGTCTAAGAGCTCATTCTGAACACTATTTGTCCATAAAAAAATTGTGGGACTTCCAGGAACCGAGATGCGCAAAATTACTTTTTGTCGAAAATAGCGCTTAATAATATTAAATTTTTCCGCACAATTTTTTTTTTGTTTTTTCTTCAAGTCTAAGAGCTCTTCTGAACCCTATCATCTATAAAAAAAATGTGGGACTTCCAGGAACCGAGATACGCAATATAACTTTTTTTCGTAGTGTTTAAATCGACTGGAAACACCTAAAAATCGATTGAATGAAATTTTTCTTTAAAATTTTGTTATTGTTTTTTATCAAATCTGAGAGCTCATTCTGAACACTATTTGTTTATAAAAATTTTTTATGGGACTTCCAAGAACCAAGATACGCAAAATGACTTTTTTCGTAAATACTGCTTAAATCGACTAGAAACGCCTAAAAATCGAATGAATAAAATTTTTCTTCAAAATTTTGTTTTTGTTTTTTTATCAAAACTAAGAGCTCATTCTGAACACTATTTATCTATAAAAAATGTTTGTGGGACTTTCAAGAACAGAGATACGCAAAATGACTTTTTTCGTAAATACTGCTTAAATCGGCTGGAAACGCCTAAAAATCGATTGAATAAAATTTTTCTTAAAAATTTTGTTTTTGTTTTTTTATCAAATCTGAGAGCTCATTCTGAACACTATTTATCTATAAAACATGTTTGTGGGTCTTTCAAGAACCGAGATACGCAAAATGACTTTTTTCGTAAATAGTGCTTAAATCGACTGGAAACGCCTAAAAATCGATTGAATTAAATTTTTCTTAAAAATTGTGTTTTTGTTTTTTTTATCAAATCTGAGAGCTCATTCTGAACACTATTTGTCTATAAAAAATTTTTGTGGGACTTCCAAGAACCGAGATACGCAAAATGACTTTTTTCGTAAATTGTGCTTAAATCGACTGGAAACGCCTAAAAATCGATTGAATTAAATTTTTCTTAAAAATTGTGTTTTCGTTTTTTTTATCAAATCTGAGAGCTCATTCTGAACACTATTTATCTATAAAAAATGTTTGTGAGACTTTCAAGAACCGAGATACGCAAAATGAGTTTTTTCGTAAATACTGCTTAAATCGACTGGAAATGCATAAAAATCGATTCAATTCAATTTTTCTTGAAAAAGTCTAAGAGCTCATTCTGAACATTATTTGTCTATAAATTTTTTTTTGTGGCGGTACAATCTCTATCACGTAAATATATTTGAGTCCCCGGTACTCCTTACTTGTAATAAGCATATGATACGTTTTAACTTTCTTCTCGTAACGTATTTTTAGCAACGCATGGCGTTTTTAAAATAGTTTATACACACACGTAACACAATATTAACACAGCGCATTCTGTCGGAAATGAACTCCCCACAAAGTAACGTACCAGAGTCACGTTCGCCCATAAAAAATTTCGATGGAAATAACAGAAAAAGATCGTAAGTTCTAAGTTCACGGCCGCTTAGTCTAATCACGAGATCTTTCTGCCGCTTTCTCTGCGCGCACCATTGTAAGCGCACCAGAACAATGTCGGCTGCTAATCTGAAATTACAATACGTAAACACAGCCTTTGAGAACCCATCGAAACACTGCGTTTTGCATTTAAGCCCACACAAATTCGCATAAACAAAATAATGTGCATTGTTCGTAATCCCGATAAACATAATACTTGGTAATTCCATTCTATTTTTGTACGGTTTTGAAGAGTTGGGATGTTACACCAGAACGGACAAATATATTTAATAACAAATAAGGTATGAGTTTACGAACAGTATTTTTCGCTTACCCCACGCAACGTAGCCTGTGCTGCCTTCAATCTAAGGGCGGCTTAACTCAGCCTAAATATGTCCGCACCACTTGTTTTCAGCCAAGCCGCTTGGTGACGCCGTATGCTGGATCCAAATTTCGAAGTTACATTTTATAAGATTTATAAATTAATACCCAAAAATAAGCAAAACGTTACTAATATAATAAATTTAAAATAATAAATACCAGAACATACCGTCCAGATTTTCCCAATGTTATTATTTTTTCTAAATTATCTTTGTTATTATTATGAATTCGTTAGAAATCTTCACGGTAAGCCTTAGACAATTGGAGATAATGGAGAATTAATGCAGAGATTTTTTTAAATATCAAATAGTTTAGGAGATATCGAAAAAAAAATAATTTAATAGGTGTAGCGCCTCCCCTCAATAAAGCACGCAACACCGTACCGTCAAGGCTTATTGCTATTACGAGTTGCTAGCACAAAAAAATCAAACGTCAAATATGTCAAACTATCATAAATCACTGAATATCACTGAAACAAGTACGCTGAGTTACGGGACATATGTAAAGGTTGTAACTTCGTCGTATTTAAATTAATTAATTTGGTACCGATTAACTCCATTCGGTTTGCAGTAACATAATCTTCA
Organism: Ocypus olens; assembly: GCA_910593695.2. Taxonomy (NCBI): domain Eukaryota; kingdom Metazoa; phylum Arthropoda; class Insecta; order Coleoptera; family Staphylinidae; genus Ocypus; species Ocypus olens. Next base: position 1,383,185 of record OU343057.1, on the reverse strand, counting down.
AAAAAATGTACGGGGTTTATATGACCCGTACCGCGAATTATGAAGTCAGCAGCGAACGTGATAAATCACAAGTTAAATTATAAGCCAATGAGTACAATTTTAAATGATACGTTATGTAATAGTAAATTAATTCCGAATGAATGTTTGAATGGATTTTATATTAAAATTATGACGTGATGGAACGTCATAATATACCTGTGTATGAAATTGTTTATATATTCAAGAAATGTACAGCGATGATCAATTAAGGGAATTTATAAGTGGCGTCTAGGTTAGAATTTATTTCTAGGAGGAAATTAACGGTAATATTATTTTCAATAGAAACTGATATTTTTCTCTGGTGAATTCCAAATGAGCTTTTCAGTAGGAAGCGGAAGCGCATACTGAATGATTTACAGTTTATTAATGTTCCAAGAAAACATGATAGAATATTGTTTGATACGTTAAAGATTATGCATACAAACGTAAGTAAATTCTTATCCTTTAAATAATTTACTTTTGCTGAATACTTTTTACTATTTTTTATGCATACGAGCCATTATTTTATTTTTATTATTATATTTACGCGTAACTGCAATTGTATCGATACTATGACTTTTTCACAATTTCCAGTGATGTTGAATTATTATTAATAATTGTCGCCAATAATTCACACAGCGCCCTCTCATTTAATGACCATAATTTTGTAGGGCGTCGCATTTAAGTGTTATTACTTATGATTTTTAAATGATTTGCTTTCTCCGTTATACTTTTTCGAAAAATTGCCACAAACGCTGAAATAATTAATGCACGTGCATACCAATACTTCTCCGCTCACCTCGGGTGCGTCCGCGAGCAATAATATTTAAAATCATCATAATTACATATATTTATCAAATTAATGACAATTTCCACGGAATCCCGTTTTCTTGTCTTTCATTATTTATATAAAAAGTCGTACTTATTGCAATTATTTTAATTGTGAATAATTTTACTGGGAAGTATTACATGAGTGTTTAAATACTGAATTGGGTTTCGAATAAAATCGCCTAAAAGTGATATATTTAAATATGTCACTTGGGGACATTTCTTGTGTAATGTATTAACGGCTGAAGCTGGAAAATTATATCAGTGCCATTCTCTTTTTGAATCATATAAATAAGGTTTAAATTAAATTTAAATAAATATTGGATATATATTTATTGAAATAAAGTTTGTTTTGGGCCTTCAGCACGATATTCATCGACGAAAACGTCATTTTCTATTTTTTTTTATTGTTGTTATAAATGCAAACAAGGTTTTTCAAATATTTTTAAGAAAAATTTCTATGTTCTGTGTAGTTTCCTACCCTCCAACCCTTTGAGTAGTCCTCAAAGATTCTTTAAATGGAAATATTCATCAAAGGTTCAATTATTTTCTTATCGCTTAATTAATAATTCTTTCAAATAAAAACACAGTTCAAATTCTAACTCTTTAAAATTCTCAAAAAATATTTATGGGTTTTTGAGATACAAAAGAAAATTATTCGAATCGTCTCTAGAAACCTCAAAACAGATATTTTTGTAAAAAAAAAAAAAAATTGTCGGAATTGTGTTGAGGAACCTCAAAATGGATATTTCTCCCGAAATTTAACATTTCTTTTCATTGGATGTTTGTTGGTGTCAAATTTTTAAAACTCGGTGGGCTATAATCCGAATTTAAATAAACACCTGCGATTTACTGTAGAAGCTCTTCCGTGAAACCAGCCTATTTACATTTTCGCCGTAAGTTGAATCATCGCGTATTCATCGGCCATCCTTTTAGCATTTTACATTTTCCGAAATGTGACTCAAGGTATTGTAAACCCTCTGGGGCCGTTTTCGAAATCTCATGGCCTGGAAGGTCCAGGAAACGGCATGGGCGTCTAAACATCAGATCCTCTTCAAGACTTACAATACAAACCAGGAGATTTAATGGTTATGGCCGTTGTAACAAGTTATGGTGCCGTTTCGAATTTTACTGAAATACCACCTGTATCAATAAACAATGCAGGGGCATTCAAAGAGATGAAGACTTTTTTAAATTGTTTGTTGTGTAGTCTGGAGGATTTATTAGAGGGTAAATGGTAGGAAACGACGACTATCTATCCTCAGTCGTGTATTAAAAAAACGTGATTTTTAGGTACACTTTTCTAGAAAACTACTAAAAATTTTGCACACATGTTCTTACCTTCAAAATAAGGATTTCGGGATGAGGAATTAAAAAAAATATTAATTGGATTCAGAATGAAAAAAAAAATTTTTTTTTTAAATCCACCACTCAACATATGTAAATCTCAGCCATACTGGTGGGTATGATACCATCTTTAAAAACGTGTTGATAGCTTTTATAGTTTTGAAGAAAAGTGTACCTAAACTTAAAAAAGTAAATTTTTCAGGAGAGCCAAAAATTATACCATGAAAAAAATTATTTTTTTTTGAAAAATCCACCACTCAACATATGGAAATCTCAGCCATACTGGTGGGTATTGATACCATCTTTAAAAACGTGTTGATAGCTTTTATAGTTTTGAAGAAAAGTGTACCTAAACTTAAAAAAGTAAATTTTTCAGGAGAGCCAAAAAAACTTCGCACAAGAGCTTTGCTTACAAATTTTGATCACTTCTCCTAATTGGAAAAATGTGCAATAACATTTTTTTATACGAATTGAGTGCCGAGTGAGAATCGACGATAAAATAAAAAAACGATTATTTTGTTCATTTTTGAGAATGAGTTTTGCGAAACAATTGTAGCGAATTGCACAATTGAAAGTTTTATCGAGTAATTCAATATGTATCACAAAGACAACTTGAGACAACCTTACTTATTGCATTATTATTTGATAAAAGTTGACAAAGTAATGACTTCAACAATCGAGTTTTGTTTTTTGATTTTATAAAAGTGATCAACTTTCAATAACTATTAATTTAGCATTTATCAAAAAAAAAATAAAGTTAACGGTAGATTTGATCGATTTTCATCTTACTCCCGGCGCTGTATTCATTTGCGTATAAAAGTGAACAGTTTATTAACCTTTCATGGTGGAACTGAACATGTGGGTTGTCAGTTGGGGGGAGGGTATATTGCACTGCACGGTATGCACGATATAGACGGTATGGAGTGTACGGTAGGGTGCGCGCCCTTATCCGCCCTTATCGCCGTTCAAATCCACCCTGTCGCGAGCCAAACCAGGTGCACACTCGTACGGAACGGCGAGTGCCGTCCCTGCGATCACATAAAAATTCTAATTCAAACAAAGTCCAACGAAATCTGCCCTTATATAATTAGTCCAATTGCAGGGGGTGGGCGACCGCCAAATCGTGCGGCGGTGTTCCGCAAGGCTCGAATTGGCTGTATTGCCTCTCTCAACTGAAAGCAAAAGACGTTAGACTCTTTTTACGCTCGCTCAACTTTTTACCGGACGCTTACCACGCGCGACGCAATGACGTGTGTCGGACATATGAGCGTCGTTACGACCCTGCTTAACTAAAAGCATCGTTCATGCGGGATAACGACGCTAACTGACATACAAATAACACATGTGCTTGCTTTTGCCACCATGCACTTACCTACTCAATCGATTATTGTTACTTCAAATCTAATTTTTTTCCTCGTGCAACTACAATTGATTACGTTTGAGTTTTGTTATTAAAATTCAATATGCTAATTCTTCAATAAACAATAATAGTGACATCCATAATAAATCATATTTATTGAGACACTTTTACAAATGACCTCAACAGAGGTCTTTCAGCCCACATAGATCATTATTCCAATATCTGTAAATGAAGTATTAATAGATATTTATTTAACCCACATTTGCCCGAGATTTAAATCAAAGGAAAGTAAATGATATGTTTCTTTAAATCAAGTAATTGATATTTAAAAACACAGTGAGGTTATTTTTCTCTTCCTGTCAAATGTCAATGAATAATCACTGAACGTACTATCGGAATAAAAAAAAAATATAGATGGCGCTGACGATATTCTAGATATAATTTTTAGAGGAACTTTAAAACAGTCATCCTACATATATAGAATTGTAGGTATATCTTATAATTCTTGAGCTGTGTTTTTTTTTTTTTTTTTTTTGAAAAACGTACTAGTTTTCTGCTCTCCCATGTGTTTGCACATTTTTCAAAAAAAAATACAGCTCAAGAATTATCCTTTTCGCAATTCTATATATATATATATATATATATATATATATCTTACAGGAAAAATATATTCTAAATAAAGGTAAAAAGGGCAACCAAGAGTTATTTTTTTAAATTTATTTATTTTTAATTTTTACCTTGTTATTAACGAAAAAAACAAAAAATATAACTCTTGTATGCCCTCGGTATAATAATTTTGGAAATAACTGTAAAAACAGATTTACATTTTATAAATTCGTAAGTGAAAAATCTGAGTTTTAGATATATGCATGGTATCCAGGACTCTTAAGATTCCGAATATTGATGAATATTCAATAATTCAATCTGTATTTTTGCTTCTCACATTTAAAAAAATTTCAAATAACTGGACATTATATTCAGATCTTGCATGTCTTGTGGCCAGAGAGCAGGCCAGTAATAACTGTAACATCTCCCATTATGCCCAAAGACATGAGAATTACGACCGTCTAAATTGTAAACTGTATTCTGCTGATAATTTCGAAACCAAGGTAATTTGTGCGATTGTTAACAAATTGGCGAGGAGCTGGACAAGTCGGCCATCAATAGTATGAATAGGCGACTTGATTTTAAGCCGTAAATCACGCGATTTAGATGGATAGACAATAAAATACTCCAATAAAATTTGGGCCCAACATTTTGGATGGCGGTGGCGCCTACGAGCAAGAGAACTCAAAGATTAGATTAAGTTCTCCGGGGAAAGTATTAGCGGAAGGTAAATAAAATTCTTTATCAGGTATAGAAATATATTTTTAATTTATTTGATATGTAAATATGAAGAATTGTAATGTTTATGTAGGAACGGTTAGTATTTTAAAATATGTAACAATATGAGAATATTTACTTAAATTATTTTATTAGACATTAGTCATTAAAAATTGTCGGAATAACTATTTATAACAATTAGACTTTCTAGCCGTAGGTATGGTTCAAGCCTATGCCAAAAAGAAAAAAAAAACAGGAACTTTTCAATAAAATACACTTTGTTGGTACTCACAAAATAATGGCTTCCACCACCAACCGTATCAAAAAAAAAACAATTGAAAAAAAATTACATTTTTATGTTCTTAACAATTGTTTTTTCAATTATTTTTAGTCAACGCGAAATTTCAGAAATTGAATGGAATTATCTCAAAATCTAAAGATGGGGTGTTTCGAGATTTTTCCGCCATCTTGAAGATTCATCTATTTTAAGTAAATTTGGAAAGTTTTAAAGTCGTAACAATTGTTTTTCAATTTTTTTAGTCAACTTAAAAAACGCGAAATTTTATAAATTGACTGTTCGGTTCGAATGGAATTATTACAAAATCTAAAGTTAGGGCGTTTCGAGATTTTTACGCTATCTTGAAGATTGATCTATTCTAAGTAAATTTGGAAAGTTTTAAAGTCGTAACAATTGTTTTTCAATTTTTTTAGTCAACTTAAAAACGCGAAATTTTATAAATTGACTGTTCGGTTCGAATTGAATTATTACAAAATCTAAAGATAGGGCGTTTCGAGATTTTTACGCCATCTTGAAATTAATTTATTTTAAGTAAATTTGGAAAGTTTAGAGTAGCAACAATTGTTTTTAAATTTTTTTCGTCAACTTTAAGAACGCAAAATTTCAGCAATTGACTCTGTTCCGTTTAAATTGAATTATTTCAAAATGTTGAGATGGGGCATATCGAGATTTTTACGCTATCTTGAAGATTGATATATTCTAAGTAAATTTTGAAAGTTTTAAAGTCGCAACAATTGTTTTTCAATTTTTTTAGTCAACTTAAAAAACGCGAAATTTTATAAATTGACTGTTCGGTTTGAATGGAATTATTACAAAATCTAGAGATGGGGCGTTTCGAGATTTTTACGCTATCTTGAAGATTGATCTATTTTAAGTAAATTTGGAAAGTTTTAAAGTCGTAACGATTGTTTTTCAATTTCTTTAGTCAACTTTAAGAACGCGAAATTTCATAAATTGATTCTATTCTGTTCAAATGGAATTATGTCAAAATGTATTACTATTTATTATATTGTTTTTAAATTGCACTAAATTTTCGACAGTTAGAATCGTCAAAATCTGAGTTGCGGTTGTGCATTTTCAAAAATCTAGGAACTTTAAAAAAGTGCGATATTTACATTTTAAGTTAATTTCACGAAAAAAATTTAAAATCACACTAAATTCGCCTTATTTTAATATTTGAATCATCCAACCCTCCGACTGTCTTTAAATTGCACTAAATTTTCTAGTTTTTGACGTTACGTTAAATCGGACAACTTCAAAAATCTAAATCGAGATTTTATTTCAAGCCCGATAACCACCCCCTGGATGCGCGCCTGCATTGCGCAGTAATCATCTTAAATTTCAAGAGAGGGGACGCCGAAAACCCACAATTAATCAGCGATCGTCGCGTGAACAGAATGTAAATATAGACAAAATCGTTTTACTAATTTCAAAAGTACTTTTCGTGACTTCTTTAAAACTAGATATGCAATAAATGAATCAATTAATACAAACAGAATATATCTGAACCGAACAGTAATATAAAAATGTGAACAGATTCGTTATCGCGTTCTTTCCGAATACTTTCTCACTCTGCGCAAACGTTATCCCCACGAGACACCAGATATTTAGAGGCCTATACAAATGTACCACCTATAGCAATAAAAATTGTAATTTATAATTTCACTGAATACGTAATCTCTGAATAAATGTTTATGCTCATAATTTTCTAATTACAAAAAAAAATGTTATGACTGGGAAATAAGTGTTACAAATAACTTACTTTCATTGATAAAAATATATTTACTTAATTCCAAATATTAACTACAGGTTGTATGCACCTTATATGTGTCATCATTCTGTTGTACAAATAATTCGATAAGAGATGTTGATTTCTCGGATATATGTATAATTGTAGGATCAATTAATGACGATAAAAATTTCATTCAAGTAAAGATCAAAAATCCGTGCTGAGAGTCATTTTGCATTAAATGAATTTGAAAAGGTATAACACAAATAATGTTTGTTATCGCGCATATATTTGTCTAAATTGTGTACTACAAAACGACGTATGTAAATAGCAGGGGAAAGTGTGGGAAATAATACATTTTTGCAGATTTTCGTCCTTTCTGATAAAATTTTCTAGTTGGGCAATCATGTCAACTGATAATTGTAAAGCATTTCAACCAGTGACGGCTCGCAGGTTTTTTTTTTAGTACGGCTGAAGTAGCAGAGAAAGAAAAATCTTTTTAATCGTTTCCAGTCGATTTAAGCACTATTTACGAAAAAAAAGTCATTTTGTGTTTTTCCGTTCCTGGAAGCCCCACTTTTTTTTTTATAGACAAATAGTGTTCAGAATGAGCTCCTAGACTTGAAAAAAAAAATGTCAAATCGTTTTTAGGCGTTTTCAATCGATTTAAGCACCATTTACTATAGTAATTTTGTGTATCTCCGTTCCTGGAAGTCTCACAAAAAAAAATTATAGCCAAATTGTGTCCAAAGTGAGCTTTGACTTGAAAAGAAAACAAAATTTTTTAAAATCTTTTTTAGGCGTTTCCAGTCAATTTTAGCACGATTTACGAAAAAAGTCATTCTGTGCATCTCCGACATTTTTTTTTTAAATCGTTTTTATGCGTTTCTAGTCGCACTATTTACGAAAGTCATTTTGTGTATCTCCGTTCCTGCAAGTCCCACAAAAAAAATTATAGCCAAATAATGTTCAGAATGACCTCTTAGACTTGAAAAAAAAACAGAAAAAAATGTCAAATCGTTTTTAGGCGTTTTAAATCGATTTAAGCACCATTTACTAAAGTAATTTTGTGTATCTCCCTTCCTTGAAGTCTCACAAAAAATTTTTATAGCCAAATAGTGTCCAAAGTGAGCTTTGACTTGAAAAGAAAACAAAATTTTTAAAAATCTTTTTTAGGCGTTTCCAGTCGATTTTAGCACGATTTACGAAAAAAGTCATTTAGTGCATCTCCGTTTCTGGAAGAATGAGCTCTTAGACATGGAAAAAATACAAAACATTTTTGAAGAAAAATTCCGTCCCACAAAAAAAAATGTAGACAAATAATGTTCAAAATACCTGTAACTGCAATTTTTTAGGGTACTATACTATACGTCCCCTCTGATAGTGAAAATATTACGTAATTGCATCAAAATCAAACACCACCAACTTTATCGCATTTCGCGTGTGGCCAAGTGACCCCAAAACCGTTACAAAGCTTTAGATAAAATAATCGTCAAGGTTCGTTTATAAATAGTAACAATTAGGTCGCCACGAGTGTCAATCCGCTGAAAATCGATCATTGCCGTACCTGACTTGATTTTTACTGGCAAGGGTATTTCGCATTTTATGGTAAACGCAATGACAGGATGCGGTACAGGTTCCTTACAGGTGCACCTCCTACCTGGCTATTCACGGTATCCACGGCACTCCGCACCTACTCTAAACTCCTATTCAAAACCACGTGTTCCATTATTGGCCGCAAATTTTCGGTTTTGTCCCACATTCAGCCGTTCGCTTACTTTTGACAACATCCTTTGTACAGATTAGTGCGTTAAAGCGCCTTTTTATTATTTACAAAATAGGTGTGCTTAATCAGGATTTGAAATAGATAGATATAAGTATCAGCACATCTCACTTTTTTTTTCTTCCATGATTCTGCGCTTATGTACTCTTGACTGCGCTTTAAATTATGAAGCTTTTCCAAATCATTGCATGCTTTCCATGCTTTAAGATGATCATCAATAATGGTACTTAGAGGTATTGATCATTTTAATCGGATAAATCTTCTAACAATAAATTGCTATTGTAGTAATTTAACATCACTTTTAAAAGGCCTACATTATTTGAGACATTCTAGGACTTACATACTTTTGCTGACTTATTTTATATTAAAAGGTTTTGTTCCATATTAAGTAAATCTAAGTAAAGTTGTACCAAGCACCCGAGGCGTCTTGCGCAGTGACCATCTTAAATTCAATTGGCTCGCGTTCTCCGAATGGTTTCTAACTCTGCGCAAACTTTACCCCCACACGTCTCGAGTGCTTGGTAATACTGTAACTGCATTAAAACAAAACAACCTGTAGAAGTTGCAAGTTCGATCCCTGTTGGAGGTATGTTCAAAAGCGCGCACATACCTCCAACAGGGATCGAACTTGTAACCTCTAGAGGTTGTTTTGTTTTAATGCAGTTACAGTATTACCGAGCACTCAAGACGTGTGGGCGTAAAATTTACGCAGAGTAAGAAAGTATGCGGAGAACGCTACTAGACGAAAAATAAAAAAACCTGCGATAAGTGAGATTGTCTCATGTTAATTAATTATTTCATACATTATATATACATCTTTATTTACAGAAATAAAACTACAAGTGAGTAAAAGAATGATAGACAGTATAACAATTTTATTTTTCCTGTTCATTGGCTATCGACCCGCGGTCTTTCAGCGATTTCATACATTATTTGTACGCAAATAATAATTCATTAAATTATCACTAAAAACCCTATTCTCATTAAATCATAGAAAGTAACATGATGGCGGCATCAATATTTTTTCAATCGCCAAGGCCATAGTTTTGCCTGATAAATTGAGATTGCCGTGTCCAATACAAACTGGATAACTAAAAGTACTGCCCGCAATAACAACACACATTACTCATTAAGGGGAGTACCATATGGGTACTTTGTAATCAATAACTGAAATCGCCCCGCACACTTTCACGTCTTAAAAAAAAGTACGCAATTTAAAAATAAATAAATTACAGTTCCGCAGGGGCGAACAGTTCCGTTTGCTACGGTGATTTGATGTTAATAGTTTATATTTATAAGCACGGATTTAAGCAGCTGTGCGGTATTTATAAGGGGCAGCTGTGATTTTGCGATTTTCCGTTCCTTGCCGTGTGATGCAGCTTTCTCAAGAAGTCAGGGGGTGCCCCACATGTTGATCAATTCTATTGTCATCCAACATTCAAAAACGACGTTTGGCACGCGCTCCCTTATAATAACCGATGACCAAGTACAATGATTTTGGGGACCGCGACGTCTTAACGTTTTGGCGAATGCAACATCAACTGTTTTTACGAGTCAAATTAGAAATTCAGAAATTTGGCTGTTGTAGGCCAATTAAAGCGGCCACCATGGCCTGACTAGGAATTCATATGCTACAGGTGTTGAAAATGTTAATGATTTCGAACTTTTGTCGTTACTTTGCACGCACTACTCCAACGTTTATTTAAACGGTAATTATATTACGAGCACATATAATATTCATGCGCAAATATTTCGTTATTTAAAATTATCAATTAAAGAATGGTTTCTATTCTTTTTTGAGAATTGATACTTTCATGATGATCTTCATGACACATATTAGAGGATTAACACGTTCACTGCGGCTACGATTTTTGTATGATTTCATAATAGGTGGTACGGGTCATATAAACCCCGTATATATTTTTTTGAAAATTGTGGTACTGCAAATCGTACCACAAATTAATATTAATCTGTGATTGGTACCAAAAAAAGTACGACGAAGTTACAACCTCCTCCAATTACGGAGTGCTTGTAGCTGAAGGTTAAATAAATTATACGATGGTGGGTGGACCCTATTCTACTCACCAAACAGTTAAACACAAGACGGGGTTTCTACAAAAGAGGAAGTAAATGAGGATTTTGTTTCTCGATCAAAATGAAGATTCGGTAATAGTCTAGTCTTGGATTGATTTGGATTGTAGGATAGTGCCCACCCGCCACGCTTCAAATTAGCTTTAACTCAAGCTATAAGTCTTAATCATTGTTCATAGACTAGAAAACAGATTGAAAAGAACTTAAAGAAAACAGTGCTTGTGGCTGAAATTAAATTGCATTTGAGGGTGATGGGTGGGTACATTACTTCTCACCAATTAGTGAAACCGGAAACTAGGTTTTTACGAAATGGCCATTTTGCAGGAGAAAGAAAAACAAATGCGGCTTTTTTTTCTCATTCAAAATAAACATTTTGTAAAAATATGTCTCGGATTTAACTAGTGCCCACCCACCACCCTTCGAATCAGCTTTAACTTTAAAATACAAGTCTGCTTGGTTTAATTGAAATATCATTGTTCATAGACTAGAAGACACAGGAAAACAGTGCTTGTGTCTGAAATTAAATTGAATTTGCTAAAATTAAATAAAATGCATGTAGTATATTAATTAAAAATAAATTAAATTGAAAACTAAAGTCAAATCATTACAAATATAATTTTGCTATTTTATTGTTAATACGCAGGAAAACCTCTATGCCGCAATACCACATTCAACGTGTGGTTTTAATTTGCGATTATAACTCTCAATTTATTATTTTTAAATATTCACATTGATTATATTAATATGTCATAATGATAACAATAACAACATTTGATAAGCTTGGAAAAAATAACAAGGTACTTTTACACTACTAAGCAATATATCAGGATTATGAAAATATTCGCTTATAATAAATTATATAAAAAATCAAAAATTTTAACAAATAAATCGAAAATTTAGAAAGATTGAAAATTCAAGTCCGAAAATTGCCATTTTTAGCACTCGGGGTGATTAGCTCCAGAAAATATAGGAAAAAACTCAAAATTTGCCCTGTAGCGAAGGAAATTTGCACTCGATGATTTGAAATTTTTTAAAAATTTATTACTTGAAGGTTTTGCTTCAAATAAACTCCAATTATTAAAAAATAGTGTACTTTTGATTTCCTGAAAACAACGACATGCTCCTGCAGAAAACCAGGGAATAAACTCAAAATTTGCTCTGTAGTGAAGGAAATTTACACTCAATGTTTTGAAATATTGTAAAAAATTAATCACTTGTAGAATTAGCTCCAAAATTACTAAAACTATTCAGAAAGAGTGCGCTTTTGATTACTTGTAAAAACAATTGCAATATTGCTACTGAAAACAACAGGAATTGACTCAAAACTGCACTGGAGGGAACGAAAATTGCACTCAATGTTTTCAAAAATTATTACAAATTAATCACTTGCAGAATTCTTTTCAAAATTGCTGAAAAAGTGTATTTTTTAATATTTGAAAAAACAATTGCAATATTGCATCTGGAAACAACAGGAATTGACTCAAAACTGCACTGGAGGGAACGAAAAAAATTGCACTCATTGTTTTGAAAAGTTGTAAAAAATTAATCACTTGCAGAATTAGCTCTTAATTAAGATAAAAAAACTAAAACAAATCGAAAATTTACACAAATATCGAAAATTCGCGGTTAAAAAAAATGCAGACCAAAAATCCGAAAATTTCATCAACAAAAAAAAATCGAAAAGTTTAACCAAAATAAAGAATATTCCCGGCAAAAACGCTAAAATTTGTAACGAAAAAATAAAAAATTGAAAAATCAAGAATAACGAAAATAATTTGCTATTTTCAGCCCCCAAAATAACTTTTAAAAACCAAAAGATAAGCACAAAAAATCGAAAATTTAGACAAATATCAAAACTTCGCGGTTAAAAATATGCAAACCAAAAATCCGAAAATTTTAACAAAAAAAAAGTTTAACCAAAATAAAAAATATTCAGGGCAAAATCTCTAAAATTTGGAACGAAGAAATAAAAAATGCGGGTTTAAAATATAGGCAAAAAAAATCAAAAATGCTAGTCTAAAAATAAAAAAATGCAAACTAAAAAATTGAAAAATCAAGATAAATGAAAATAATTTGCTTCCAAAATAGCTCTTTAGCTCAAAATTAGTTGCCGACCAGAAACTTGAAAACGGTAGTCAAAAAGTAACCAAAAAGTAAAAAAATAATAATTCAAGTTAAAAAAATCTAAAATGAAGGGCAAGAAATCAGAAACTATACTTGAAAATATCGGCAAAAAAATAAAAAAAGTTGCGTATAAAAAGCAATCATTTAGGTTAAATAATTCTAAAATATAGGATAAAAAATTCAAAACTTTGACCAAAAATTGATGAAGATTGTCTAAACACGAACGAAATTTGGTTCCAACAAGACGGTGCAACAACCTATACTGTAAGAATATCCATGGGTTTGTTCACTCGTCTCATTTCCCGGTTTGGAGATGTGCCTTGGCATCCGCGTTCTTCAAATCTCAGCATGTGCGATTTTTTCCTCGCATTTATGTGACAAACACCGTGCAGAGAACTTGAAGATGCGATTTATCGTGAGATCCAACTGATTGATCAGAAAACATTGGTCATAGTGTGAGGGAATTTCAAAGGCATAGTGTAAGAGTGCATCGATGAAGGCGAACGTCTCAAAGACATTGTTTTCCAAAGATAACGAATAAATGGGATACATTTCACTATATTTTTATGTCAATAAATAATTTTTCAAAATAAATTTGAGACCTCACTTGTTGCAGATGCATTAAATAAATTCGATAAAGGCGAAAGTAAATATTTAACCAAATAATTTTTCACTTTAAAATTAACCGAATATTTGTTTAAAAAAACCGTGTCTCTTGTGGTCACCCTGTACAAAATCTCTAGAATTTTATACATGTTGCAGATGCAATAAATAAATTCGATAAAGACGAAAGTAAATATTCAACCAAATAATTTTTCACTTTAAAATTAACCGAATAATATTTTTTTTTCAAAAAGAAGCCGTGTCTCTTGTGGTCACCCTGTACAAAATCTCTAGAATTTTATACATGTTGCAGATGCATTAAATAAATTCGATAAAGGCGAAAGTAAATATTCAACCAAATAATTTTTCACTTTAAAATTAACCGAATATTTTTTTCAAAAAAAGACGTGTCTCTTGTGGTCACCCTGTACAAAATCTCTAGAATATTATACATGTTGCAGATGCATTAAATAAATTCGATTAAGACGAAAGTAAATATCCAACCAAATAATTTTTCACTTTAAAATTAACCGAATATTTTTTTCAAAAAAAGGCGTGTCTCTTGTGTTCACCCTGTACAAAATCTCTAGAATATGATACATTTAACAATTGAAGACGTTGCTACAAGAAGGGGTTAACTCTGATTTTGTTAGTTTTGAGATTTAAAAACATTTACACCAGCAATGGGAACTTTTTGACCAGATCTTTTCTAAACTTGATTTTTACATCAATGCGTTTGGGAAACGTTGCAGTTTCACCTATTAAGTTTAAGAATGAATATTTTGAAAAAAATCTTATCTATAACTGAAATACTTAAGTTTGTTACATGATATGCCACATTTTCTTAATTGCAGTATAAGAACTGTGTTCACATATTTTAACGTTTGTAACGTAAATACAGACCGGAAGACAAACGTATGGGAAACATGTCACCATGTGCCCAAACTTTTTTGAATATTTTGTCTACAGCATGTTTCAAGTGTACTACAATTTAAACCAGGCTACACGACAATTACAATTGACCTACTTTATGAAGACATTAAACAACCCTTAATTAATTCATTGTAAGTAAAATAGAAGAAATTGGTAATATTATAGGGGTAGGACGTGATTGTTCTTGATTACCGCCATTGTCGATTTAATTGAAGAATGTGTGAAAGTATCGGTATTGATCTTAAGATATTTGAATTGGCGTGACCTACCCTAAGAAGTGGGGTGCAGTGCCCTGCGTAAGGAAAAGGGCACGTGCCGTTATTGCAGCTGCTACATACGTGCAGCATTATTACCCCCAACGATAAAACCCCCCCTAACTAACGTTAGTTATATTTTTGGGTGCACTCGGAAATGAAGTTGGCGTCGCCGCCGGGATACGGGCACAGATCGATACACCCAAGATATATTTGCCATATATTGACGTTTTGAATAGAAGGGTGTCTTGATCTTCGAGGGTAACTTACCGCCATCGGAATTTCCGTTAGGGCATCAGCTGTAACGTTTCCTATAAAGCGAAATCTCAACCATAATAATTAATCGAGAAATATTTTATCGCTTTCGATCATTTTTGAGATAAAAAATATTAAAACACAGTAATTCAGCCGCTAATTAATGAATTTACAAATGGAAGACATTTTTCTTTCAGTCTAATTTAAATACAATAAACTCATCTAAGAAAACTACCAGCACCTAGTAAATAATTTAATAATATTGTATCCGTCAAAATTGTTAATATTTTTTTTTTTATTTTTAAGATGTCTTTTTGAGACATTTTGACCTCAAAATCACAAAAATTCATCATCGAAATTCATCTAAGAAAACTACTAGCACCTAGTAAATAATTTAATAATATTGCATCCTTCAAAATTGTTAATATCGATTCTTCTATTTGTGACATTTTTACCTCGAAAACAATTTTTTTTTTGAAGGATTGAAGATAATCAATAAAAACCTTTTGAGATTCGACCTAGATATCGGTTTCTCAAGGGCCTCGATCATAATCGTACTCTCTTAAGTAATTAAAACAAGAAGTATAAAAGATCTTGGCAGATGTGAGGAGGAAATAGACCCGGCCGCAGAGTGCGCATAAATAATGAACGGGCTTAAAATAGCGAAAGAACCGTTGGTTAAGGGCTCCGGGTGAGCAATTGAATGAGAGAAAAAAATTGGTTTCATTAGGACGCTCCGTGGGTAACAGCGGCAGCATCTTTATGTAAAACAGGAGCCGAATATTTCCAAAATAACTGCCGTTCTTATCTAGCAAGCGCCCATTATTTTTAATCAAATATTTGCCCCATGAAATTAAAGGAAGTCGGCTCGGTGCACGGGACCAAGGTTCCGCCGGAAGTTTCCTATAACCTGTGCCATTCGTGAAACAAGTGAAGACACGTTTCTAGAACAATCAGAGCTCAACGTATTTTCCTAATTACATCAATTTGCACACAAGTAAGAAGTTAACTTATTGCAGATTTATTAAATAAAAGTAATAAAGACGAAAAATAGCCGACAGGCTGAATATTTTTCGCCTTTATTACAAGTAAGAAGGTATGGATTACCAAAGTAATTTCAGAAAATAGTCGAAGGGTTGCTGCTAATACCTTTTATCTAAAAATCTCACGTAACTTGACATTCTTAGCCCTTAAAAGGAAGACCCTTAAATATAAGGCAGGTATTAAGCATTAATAGCTGTATGTGATTATGCATGTACCATGTAAGACAGGTAGAGATTTCGAGCGATTTTTGCATATTAAATTTGTGATCTAGTTATGGGGATGCTTTATGTAATTTATATTCGAAGGGATATGGATTATATAATGGCAATTATGTAAACAATTGTATAAATAAGAGTGCATGTATCGCTATATTTATAATGTAAGCGATAAATAACGAATAAACAACTAAATTTAACAAACCGTTATAATTGTAAGATTGTAGTGCGAATGTTTATACAGTGAGCGCCTAAAGTATGGAATATATTCAATAAAATCGAAATAAAATATTTTTGGAAAAAAAATTTCTTTTATAAAAATACACATTTTTCGATGAAAGTCGATTTTCAGTCGTCATTTGTTTTTGAGTAATGATGTAAGCCATTTTGTTTTTAAATAAAAATCCCCCATTTTTGTTCTTGATTTTGACAGATCTTTTCATTGTCGAACAGGCAGTATAAAAATATTGCCATATTACATAACAAAATTTTCGAGTAAATGACAATTGAATGTGAGAACCTGACATTTAAAGTTTTTGCAAAATGACCTTTTGTTCCAGCGCTTGTAGCAACAATTTTTCAACAACAATGATTTTGGCCTTCTATATAATACAATATAGTTTCAGCAAGACGGCGCATCCCCGCACTAGGCGCATTTATTGTTTTTTTTGTTTTCTTTTTCGAACACGTAGAAATTCTTCTTGAACATTTTGAATATTTTCTAGGCTAATTCTGCGCACTCACCTCTCTCGCGGGCTATTCTATCGGTCCCCGCTTGCTAATAGGTGGCTATTCGTAAAGCAATTGTCAAATTCTGCGGGGGTGCGCCGTCTTGCTGAAACCATATTGTATTATATGAAAGGTCAAGATCATTTTAGTTTGGAAGAAAAGCGCTGGAACAAGGTCATTTTGCAAAAAGTCTAAATATCAGTTGTCACCTTTAATTATCATTTACTCGAAAAATGTCTTATGTAAGATGGCAATATTTTTATACTGCCAGTTCGACAATGAAAAGATCTGTCAAAATCAAGAACAAAAATGGGGGGTTGTCATTCAAAAACAAAATGGCTGACGTCATTTCTCAAAAACAAATGACGACTGAAAATCGACTTTCATGCAAAAATGTGTATTTTTATCAAAGAAAATCGACCTGTTCGAGGATTTTTTCTAAAAATATTTTATTTCGGTTTTACTGAATATATTCCATACTTTTGGCGCGCACTGTATAATGTTTTTTAAGGAAAATTTTTCGTTTTCCTATTCAGGTCCAGGCAGTCACCACAGATACAAACGAACAAATTTGATTTAGAAATTTTTTTAATTCGATGTGTGAGATATTTCAATGTTTTCAGATAATACAGCAACCCTTTAGAGTATTTATTCATTAAACTGCGTTTTAAACCAATAAGATTAGTTCTTTAATCGAGATTCTTTTGAATGGTACATTTTCTCATTATTTGGCCACCCAATTACAAGGGTGGATTTAAATGCCTTCAGCTAATGTAGCGTTTAAATCTATTTTCCAAGATGATCTATCAAAATCTTCGGTGAGAACCAGCAATTAAAATCGGCTCAGACCTGTGATTTTACAGGTAGGTCGGAACATTCCTCCTGGCCCAACAATTAATCCAAAAGAATGTTATTTTCTAGTCATGAATCATTTCAAGTAACTATTCCGTGTGTCAATAAAGCACGCACTCAATAATTTTGACTCAAATCTGAGAAATCATTATGTAAGGTGCCACAGGAAATGAGAAATCATCTATATATATAATAATAATAATAATACAACATTTATTTTCAATATGCCGCGCCTAAAGTATGGAATATATTCAGTAAAACCGAAATAAAATCTTTTTGGGAAAAATCCTTGAGCAGGTCGATTTTCTTTTACAAAAATACACATTTTTGCACGACAGTAGATTTTTAGTCGTCATTTATTTTCGAGTAATAACGTCATCCTTTTGTTTTTAAGTGGCAACCTCCTATTTTTCTTCTTGATTTTGAGAGATTTTTTCATTGTCGAACGTATAAAAATGTTGCCATCTTACATAAGACATTTTTGAAGTAAATGACAATTCAAGGTGAGAACTTGATATTTAGCAGTGACGGTTCGCGGGGTTTTTTCTGGTACGGCCGAGGAACAAGAGGTGCGGTCACGTAGCCAGCCGTCTCTGCAACTGACCCTACCTATCTGTATTACCACCTCTTGTTCTTCGGCCGTACTAGAAAAAACCCCGCGAACCGTCACTGATATTTAGAGTTTTTGCAAAAACTTCTTCCGGACAAAAATGATCTTGACCTTCCATATAATACAATATGGTTTCAGCAAGACGGCGCACCCCGTTTTTTACATGTAAAACTCATCGCTGAAGTGACAATGGACTAATTTCCAATTTCTTACATATTGTGTAAATAATAAACGTTTCGGAAACGAGTGTTTTTGTTTTAAATAATTATTCCGTGTATTTTAATCAGAGGCCAAAGCCCCATACAATTATCACCACAATATAAATAAACAATTATTAACCCACTTTAGCATAATTGTAGATAACGTAACAAGGAATTTCTTGTAATTGAGCGAGATTTATCTAAATGGCCCTTTCATTCAGAGACAAGGATGTTTAATTAGATAATTTTTGAATTCCGTATACGTGGATATCGTAAATTTACTTCGTGGTCGAGAATACATTTCGACATCGACGTATCTGCATATATGATAATTCTCTTTGAATAAAATACATCGGCTTTAATGTTCAATATTTGCATATTTGATATTTAAAATTACATCATTTTACTATTTGAATTTATATTTTTGGTGAAGGAATGTGCGGCATTAGGGAAATTCCACTAGACAAGGAAGTACCTTCCTCCGATTTAATTTTTGATTTTGCCTCCTTTTTTTGTTTTTTATTTTTGTTTTTGGCGTCGACTGCGTCGATTTTGCTTCCTTCATGTCCAGAATTAATTCTTGACATGGTGATAGAGACTATCTTTTGGATCTTTTTATCTATTTAAATGATTCATTAAAGTATATTATGATGATAAATAGTGTGAATGAGTGTGATGACCGAAGATACACAAAATACAAATTTTTCAAAAATGTTTTGAAATTTCGAATTGTCAGGATTTTATGTGTTAATTTGTACAGTTGATTCTTACTAAGACTAGAAACAAAATAAATATAGTCCTATCAAATACTACGACGAATATTCAATTCAATGATATCCCTAATTATTATTATAAACTTCACAGTTAACATTTGATACATTGTAGACTTCAAGTTTTCAAATTTATGTGTTGAAGATTTGCCCGTTCAAAGAAGGATCAGACAAATACCGACGGCAGGACCGTCTTTGCAGGGAGTCTCATTAGGACGAAAAAATTCCTCCGTCCTACGGCGATGGTAAATTGAATGTCAACACCGTTTCAAATGCGTTCGGACCTTCGTAATCGCCGAAATCTCCTCAAGTGCCTCCAAGCGACGAAAATCGACTTATTCATTTGTTTTTTGGGCGGAGGATCATTTGTTTTGGAATCGGCAACCACAAAGGCCGCAAATTTCAAAAATAAATACCGTCCTGATTTTATCGAAAGTTTGTTAACGACTTTTCAGAACTGAGAGTTGCTTACGCATTAATTCTGTGTTATTTAAATAATGAAATAACCAACTAAACTACTGCTGAAATAAACGGGATGGTGCATAATAATAATAATAAATTGTCTTTATTGAGAAAACAAAAATAAAAATACTGGAAATATCATAGCAAGAGTAGGCGGAGGTGGATACCTCTTACTGCTGTTTCACTCCCCTCCCACTATTCGGAGTACATCGCAAAATTTTCGAAGTAAGAATTGTTTTGTTTCTTTTTTACTTCTTCAATAGTCATTTAAATCCATAGAAAGTGCATTTCAAGTCATACAACCTTTCCTTTCGTTTTTAATGTTCTGGTGCAAATTGTAAAAATCTTTCGAAATTAATTTTTTAGTAAAATAATTACTCTACATGCTTTTTCCCGTCATTAAGAACCGTCATCAATTTTTTCAAATTTTTCTGATACCCATCATTTTTTTCATGCATGATTTTCCTGGCAAAAATGGCAAAAATCATGAAATGATAAAAAAAAACTTTTTCGGAAAAATTATTACCTACTCTACACGCGTTTTCCCGTGATTAAGAACGGTCATGATTTTTTTCAAATTTTTCTGAGACCCAACATTTTTTGTATACATTTTTGTTCCGGGTAACGTATGGAAAAAATGCCGAAAATCATGAAATGAAATTTTTTTTCGGAAAAAAAAATATTTTACACGCTTTTCCCCGTCATTAAGAATCGTCATGAATTTTTTCAAAGTTTTCTGAGATCCAACAGTTTTTGCATGCATTTTTATTCTGAGCGAAAATCATGAAATTATCAAAACATTTTTTTTCGGGAAAATAATTACTTTACACGCTTTTTCCCGTTATTAAGAACCGTCATGAATTGTTTTAAATTTTTCTGAGACCCATCATTTTTTTCATGCATGATTTTCGTGGAAAAAATGGCAAAAATTATGAAATAATCAAAATTTTTTTTCGGGAAAATAATTACTTTACAAACTTTTCCTCGTCATTAAGAACCGTCATGATTTTTTTCAAATTTTTCTGAGATCTAACATTTTTACATATTATGGAAAAAATGGCGAAAAACATAAAATGACCAAAAAATTTTTTTTTGGGAAAATAATTACTTTACACGCTTTTCACGAGTCATGTAAAGAGTCGACTCTTTCAAGTCCACTCTGTACATTTCACCCATCTGTAATCACAACCATAATCATCTGTTCGCATCATCCTATCCCGAATAATACCAGAATTAGCAATATGCAAATACAAATTTGTTGTTTTTACAAATCGCCTCGTCTGGAATTTCAGAATCCCAGAAATATGAAAGAGTTTAGGCGAGAAGCTAATCTGTATTCAAAAGGTACGCCCATTCTGCCACTCAGAGTGTCAAAGTATTTGCAGTCCGACTGATAAGATGGTGTGTAACTGTAAATTTCTTCAAATCCCCGAACTATTGTCGTGTGAATGCTGACAAAAATCAGTATTCAAGGAGCATCCGCCGCGCCGTTGATTTGGCGGGAAAAGTGTTGTCGTATTTATTACTAAAAATAGACGCTGCTATCAAATGTATTTACGAAATTACAAACATGATTTATGAATGAATGCGATAACTCGTTCGTATTTCTGCCCGACACAATAAAATGCAAGGGCGCCGGAAGCCGAAAAGGAGAATAAATAAGAGGTGACTTATAAAAGAGGTGTGCCCTGAAAGGGCGGCGGTCCCAAAATCCTCTTAGATGTCAAGATAAACTGTGGAATAAATCATATTTCTGGAACTGTCTGGCACAAAGCGCGCCAAATCTTGTCTAAGCCTTCATTAATAACTTGCTTCTATTATAAAAATCTTAACATCATTTCAACATCATTGGCCGTATTTTAATGGCCGCTACATTTATTGAATAATTAGTGTAATTGTTGGTGGGAACAATTTTAAAATAATAAAACGTTTCTAATAGATAGATAGATAAACAATTTTACATGGATTTTGTACATTTATTTCATAAAAAAGCTTTGTGACATATTAATTTTTAATAGACCAAATTACGTTTAGTAAGTCAATAATTAATAAATAAACCATCAAGCTAACGCCACTCTTAAATTCTGCCCAAGATCAGAAAGCGCGAGCTTTTCCGCCGCGAATAAAAAAAGAAACACGACATGGTCACATTACTTCCCGCCAAAACAATCGAGAACATTTCAGGTATGGAGATGTTTAAATCAGAGGCGCGCCAGAAATTTTAAGCGGCCCGCACTCATGACCAGAATTTATTGCAGGTACCAGATATTCTTATTCGCTTGTTTTAACATCCGGGGCATTTTGCAAAGGCTGCCTTCCAGGATGTGATCAAAAGGTGCATGCGTTTCGGACGCTTACAAATCAGGTGTTTGTTCCATTGATCCATTTTATAATTGCGAGGTTGAATTTGTTTTGATACGCCACTGCTCGTGGCGGCCTGGACCGGAGAAGCAGGTTTTTTTCGATGGGGTAACGACCCGAATTTAAATTCCCGCGATAGTCGGTTAGAGGACTGAGGGTAGGTCTATATCGCACTATTAAAAAAAAAGAGTGGAAATGATCACAAATCAAAATTAGGACCCATTGAATCGGGTTTCGCGTAATTGAACAATTTTTAAAAATAGGGTGTTCATTTAGAACAAATACAGCTGATAAAAAAGTTCTCATGCGAAACTCTCCTCGCCATTGATAATCTTATCGGTTATTAACTTTGACTTTGATCAACGTGCGAAAACTAAATATGCCAACAGACGTATTTTTACATCGATTTCATCAATTTCCGGCCTTCATAACAAAGGCCGAAGCATAATTTACGATCATTATATACAGGGTGTCTTGTTTAGAGTGTGCCAAACGTAAACAGGAAGTTGATAATGTTATTCTGAATAGAAAAGTTCAAATGAACATATGTCCGATTTCTTAACGTTATCGAAATAAATAATCTTAAAGATTTTTCGATGGATAATTATTTTTTTTAGATTTCCGAGAATTTGAAGCAATTTTATGTGATTTGTCACTTGCACAACGGCTTAGGATGTGGTTCCAGCACGATGGAGCACCACCCCATTATATAAGAAATGTCTGAAATTTGCTAAACATTCAATTTCCTGATAGATAAGAACAAATCGTCTAAAATTGTTTCAAATTCAAGGAAATTTAATAAATTTTCGAAGATTTTTCGATCGATATAAAATCTTTAAAAATTTATTAAATTTCCTTGAATTTATTGATTTTGAGAGATCTTTTCATTGTCGAACTGGCAATATAAAAATATTGTCATCTTACATAAGACATTTTTCGATGAAATTTAATTTTTCATCAAAACATTTTTTTTTTCAAGTCGGAGCTTATTCAGAACACTATTTGTCTATAAAAAAAAATTGTGGGACTTCCAGGAACCGAGATCCGAAAAAATATTTTTTTCGTGAATAGAACTTAAATCGACCGGAAACGTCTAAAAATCGATTAAATTAAATTTTTCTTCAAACATTTTTTTTGTTTTTTTTTTTTCAAGTCCAAGAGCTAATTCTGGACACTATTTATCTACAATTTTTTTGTGGGACTTCCAGGAACCGAGATACGCAAAATGACTTTTTTCGTAAATAGTGCTTAAATCGACTGGAAACGCGTGAATCTGATCAAACTGGAATTTGCGACAATAGGATTTGTGCTCTAGACCTTTCATACAATTTTTTGCCTGTGACGCTGTAAGGGTTTTTATTTATTTTAATCATCTCAGAGAAGTTTTTTTTTTATAAAAGGATCAATTTAAAAATGCCGTATCGATAATTGATTTTATTATATAACGACTCCGAGATCCCTCCTAAACGTAAGTCCGAGAGATCAACTGGTCGTCCTTGGCGGATGTAGCTATTTTCTAACCGACGCGAGTAGAACTTTCTACATCGAGCTATTTGTTTTTTATCAGATCGTTTTGTTGTGATTCCACTCAAAAACAAATAAGAACCTCCTTTCCCGCTAAAAGTTATCTATGTATTTAGTTTATCGTGCACTAACGGTTAAACTGTCGCCGTATTATTTATGCCAATCGCCTTTTGAACCCTAATCGATTGAAGCAATTATCAACATCCAATCGCTTTATGAATGGACACTTATAAACAATGTTTCATAAACATGCATCATCCTTGAACCTCGAACACGCGCAAAATTTTAACGACAATTTATGTAAATCCACCTCAAACGCATCGAGACATAAAACCAAATCCGGAACGTAATCCAACACCAAAAAGCTACTCAAGAAGAGAACAGTACCGACAATTCAACTACATATTTTTTTTAAGGTGACAACAGAAACGGAACTAGGCACTACAATTTTTACATGCTTAAATGTCAAGAGATGAAAATTCCGGACCAAATTGGCTGATAAAAATCAATAATATGGTCGGAATGGTTACCATATGTTTTAGTATGTACCGTGTATTGGAAACCGGCAGACTTTTAAATCAGCCGTGCCCGGAGGTCGGCCATTTTTAAAGAGCGGCCGGTTTTGTTTCTTTCTTTGCATTTTTTTCCAGGCGATGCGTTCAGTGTTCACACGAGTGCGGCTATAATTTATTTCGTCATATCAACAAATTGCAATCGCCTCGCTTTATTCGAACACATTGATCCATGAAACTAGATTAATTATGCCGACTTAATGTGTTATTGGTACGAAATAAATCACACAGGGCAGAAAAAGTACTTTGCTGATTAAGGTGCGGTCGATCTCTCTACTTTACTTAGTTTAATATCATTTCACGTATGATTTTTTTCTTGAAAGCGTGAAACTATTCACAGCTCGATATTATAGTACTTTAAGGGCCACTTGCACCGCAGCTACTTAATCGTGGTTAAAATAGTTCATCGTGATAATTCGGAAAAGTATGTAAGATATCCCAAATCAATATGTTATTGTCTAAACAATTTGTGAATAAAATTGTAGTGTTTTAAAAAAGTACTAACCGGTACCAACCATTGATTAAAGTTCCAAGTGGGCATAAGTTAACTCCAAAAATATTAATATGAATTGATATATTTAATAAATTTAAGACAACCTCACTTGTTGCATAATAACTACTAGAAGCTATATTTCGTCTTTATTAAATTTATTTAATGTTGTAAAATAAGTTAATGGACCAAACTGTTACAACTAGCGTGTTTAGATATTATTAAAGAGGTATAAAATGGTGGCGAAGGGCCTTAATATTACAAGTCGTAGTTATACCTAGACCGGGATGATTAATGGCGAACAATTCCGTTAAAATAAGCAATTAGGGATAAAAAGAGGCCGCTCCTCTGCCGCAGCCACACAAATTAGCCAATTCCGTTGCATTTATCTCGAGTACTCGCTGCATCTGCGTTATTTCTACGACACGTACCTCCCATACAAAATATGCCTATAATTTTTTAAACAAACGCGTTGTGTTGTGGCTTAGGAGGAATATAGAATAACTCGGAGTTAAGTTCATCGTACGAAACGGCGGTTAGACTTAAGATGCCACGCCTCTCTGCCTTTCAAAACACAACTATCTTTAGTCAGTTTCAGCGGGAAGCTGTGAACGTAGTGACCTGCATTCAATTGCATCAAACCTAACGTCTTTTATATTTCCACTTGCATCATTTTATCGCTCCTCCTTTAATTTGACCATCATCCAGATATTCTTAAATAAATAATAATAATCTTCATTCCTTCTTACATTATTATAGACATAATATACAGGGTGTTCGTTAAAAGTTTACGGGGTTGCCGTTGTACTAAAAATTTGAAAAAAAAACTCATCACACGGTTGAATTATTTCTCCTCATGTGAAATATTTTCAACTTCCTATCAATTCCGGTTCCACCGGAAGTAGCACCAAATTTGTTATTTTGGACCGAACACCCTATATATTATTATATTTTTGGATTTCTCGTTTAAATTGCAACAAATTTTGTAGGGACGTTCGTACACTTAACTTGAAAATTAAGTATTTCTAAAATTTTGTGATAGAAAGTTGAAAATATTTCACATGAGGAGAACTGATGTGATGAGTTTTTTTTTCAAATTTTTAGTACAACGGCAACCCCGTAAACTTTTAACGAACGGTTTAGCGTAGACACCCT
This sequence comes from Ocypus olens, assembly GCA_910593695.2. Taxonomy (NCBI): domain Eukaryota; kingdom Metazoa; phylum Arthropoda; class Insecta; order Coleoptera; family Staphylinidae; genus Ocypus; species Ocypus olens. The sequence continues at coordinate 1,357,255 of OU343057.1, read as the reverse complement.
GTATACAAACAGCATTTTTTTTTATTTTCAAAGGCTATCGGTAATATACTTAATTATACACAATAATATACATTTAAGCAACTTTAATACGAAATAAACAGACAATTTGCAGTCTGATTTTTTTTTTTTGAAAAAAAGTCGATTTTTTCAGACTTGGAATTGCCGGCAGCTAAGGGAACAATCCAAATCGAACGCGGTTTGCAAATCTGTGCTCCTTGGGTGCAAATTAGTCGGATTGAATTAAAATTGGTGATTTTTAATTTTTGACCAAAACTTGGAAAAACTACCCAAACATTTGAAATGATTTCCTGAAGAAACCAATGGCTCGATTGGGAATTTCTACACTTCACTGTAAAGATCTCACAGAGACCCATTTAATTTTTTTTTTGTTATCGTAGGCAGTTTTGAATTTTCTGACACGAAAGCGCAAAAAATTAAAGAATAATAAAGAATGCGGAGGTAAAATTCCGAAACAATTAAATTAAATTCATAAAGCTTCGTTTTAATCAAAAAAATGTTATTTTTGAAAATGTGATAATTTTTTAAGCAAGATTCGAATTTTTTAAATATCAGTTTTGAATTTTCTGGCACGAAAGAGAAAAAAATTAAGAAAAAATAAAGAACGCGGAGATAAAATTCCGAAAAAATTAAATTAAACTCACAAAGCGTTGTTCTAAGCAAAATAATATTGTTTTTGAAAATGTGATAATTTTTTAAGCTAGATTTGATTTTTTTAAATATTAGTTTTAAATTTTCTGGCACAAAACAAAAAAAGAATAAAAAAAAATAAAGAACGCGGAGGTAAAATTCCGAAACAATTCAATTAAATTCACAAAGCTTTGTTTTAATCAAAAAAATGTTGTTTTTGAAAATGTGATAATTTTTTAAGCAAGATTTGAATTTTTAAAAAATCAGTTTTCAGTTTTCTGACACGAAAGCAAAAAAAAATAAGAAAAAATAAAGAATGCGGAGATAAAATTCCGAAAAAATTAAATTAAACTCACAAAGCACTGTTCTAAGCAAAAAAGTTGTTTTTGAAAATGTGATAATTTTTTAAGCAAGATTCGAATTTTTTAAATATCAGCTTTGAATTTTCTGGCACGAATAAAATTCTGAAAAAATTAAATTAAACTCACAAATCATTGTTTTAATCAAAAAAATGTTGTTTTTGAAAATGTGATAATTTTTTAAGCAAGATTTCAATTTTTTAAATATTAGTTTTAAATTTTCTGACACAAAACAAAAAAAAATAAAAAAAATATAGAACGTGAGGGTAAAATTCCAAAACAATTAAATTAAATCCACAAAGCATTGTTTCAATCAAAAAAATGTTGTTTTTGCAAATGTAATAATTTTTAAGCAAGATTCGAATTTTTTAAATATTAGTTTTAAATTTTCTGACACAAAACAAAAAAGAATAAAAAAAAATTAAAGAACGCGGAGGTAAAATTCCGAAACAATTAAATTAAATTCATAAACCTTTGTTTTAATCAAAAAAATGTTGTTTTTGAAAATGTGATAATTTTTTAAGCAAGATTTGATTTTTTTAAATATTACTTTAAAATTTTCTGACACAAAACAAAAAAAAAATAATTAGAAAAATAAAGAACGCGTAGGTAAAATTCCGAAACAATTAAATTAAATTCACAAAGCATTGTTTTAATAAAAAAAATGTTGTTTTTGAAAATGTGATATTTTTTAAGCAATATTCGATTTTTTTAAATATTAGTTTTTAATTTTCTGGCACCAAAGAGAAAAAAATTAAGAAAAAATTAAGAATGCTGATATAAAATTCTGAAAAAATTAAATTAAACTCACAAAGCATTGTTCTAAGCAAAAAAAGTTGTTTCTGAAAATGTGATAATTTTTTAACCAAGATTTGAATTTTTTAAATATTAGTTTTTAATTTTCTGGCACGAAAGAGAAAAAAAAATAAGAATGTGGAGATAAAATTCCGAAAAAATTAGATTAAACTCACAAAGCATTGTTCTAAGCAAAAAATGTTGTTTTTGAAAATGTGATCATTTTTTAAGCAAGATTTGAATTTTTAAAAAATCAGTTTTCAGTTTTCCCACACGAAAGCAAAAAAAAATAAGAAAAAATAGAGAATACGGAGATAAAATTCCGAAAAAATAAAATTAAACTCACAAAGCATTGTTCTAAGCAAAAAATGTTGTTTTTGAAAATGTGATCATTTTTTTAAGCAAGATTTGAATTGTTTGAAAATCAGTTTTTAGTTTTCCGACACGAAAGCAAAAAAAAATAAGAAAAAATAGAGAATACGGAGATAAAATTCCGAAAAAATTAAATTAAACTCGCAAAGCATTGTTCTAAGCAAAAAATGTTGTTTTTGAAGATGTGATAATTTTTTAAGTAAGATTTGAATTTTTTAAATATTAGTTTTAAACTTCCTGACACAAAACAATGAAAAAAAATTTAAAAAATAAAGAACATGGAGGTAAAATTGGAACAAAAATTTAATTCAACTCACAAGGCATTGTTTTAATCAAAAAATGTTGTTTTTGAAAATGTGATCATTTTTAAGCAAGATTCGAATTTTTTAAATATCAGTTTTGAATTTTCTGGCACGAAAGAGAAAAAAATTAAGAAAAAATCAAGAATGCGGAGATAAAATTCTGAAAAAATTAAATTAAACTCACAAATCATTGTTTTAATCAAAAAAATGTTGTTTTTGAAAATGTGATAATTTTTTAAGCAAGATTTCAATTTTTTGAATATTAGTTTTAAATTTTCTGACACAAAACAAAAAAAAAATAAAAGAAATATAGAACGTGGAGGTAAAATTCCAAAACAATTAAATTAAATTCACAAAGCATTGTTTCAATCAAAAAAATGTTGGTTTTGAAAATGTAATAATTTTTAAGCAAGATTCGAATTTTTTAAATATTAGTTTTAAATTTTCTGACACAAAACCAAAAAATAATTTAAAAAAATAAAAAAGAGGTAAAATTCCGAAACAATTAAATTAAATTCACAAACCTTTGTTTTAATCAAAAAAATGTTGTTTTTGAAAATGTGATCATTTTTAAGCAAAATTTGAATTTTTTAAGTTTCAACTTTTAATTTTTTGACACGAAAGCAAAAAAAAATTAAGAAAAAATAAAGAACGCGTAGGTAAAATTCTGAAAAAAATTAATTAAACTCGCAAAGCATTGTTATGAACAAAAAAATGTTGTTTTTGAAAAAAAAATTTAAGCAAGATTTTAATTTTTTAATTTTAGTTTTCCTGGGCGAATATTTATGTATATATACTAATATGAGATGACAATGATTAATCGCTTTATTATATTATTTTTATACAATATTATCAAGGATAATTGTATTGTTTTCAAATTGAAAATGAACGTTTTCTTAGTGTGCGTACCGATGAACATTTCCACGAGGGTAGAATTTACTGATTACATCCATTATCATATCATTGCAGATGTCGGTGAATCATACCAGACAATCGATTTATTCGATATACTTCCAGCTTTATGTACATAAGGGTGGGCTTGTACGACTAAATAATAGCATTTGAAAATATATTACACATATGCAGCATCAAAACACTATTATCAAGCGGATGTGATTTGTGTTCCATTTTAATACGCTATCAAGGAAATGTGCAATTCGTATAAAAGACAATCAAGTTTTGTCTCTGATAACTGAAATGAATGCCAAACTGTGGAACTCTCAGAGGAATTCTATGAGCGCAATTGTGTACTTATCGAAATGCATTGTAAAGTCTGTTGGCATCATTAAAAATAGATATCCAAGTGGGAGGTTGCAATGTTATTTATATTACTAGCAAGAGGGAATTCACTTTTAGAGATTTCGTTTTGAAAAGGAAATTTAAAACAATAATGTATTGTTATTTTCTCATTCGTGCTACAATAACTAAAAAAATGAAGAGAGCTTGATATGTGTAGTTTAATTTTTTTTTATTTTCGCTACTTTTTTAGGGGTAAATTTACTTCTTTTTCATACGAGCTGATTCCCAGAGTCCACTCCTCTTCACTGACTCTTTTCACTTAAGAGCATAATCTTGCACCTACTCCAGAAATTAATGTTTAACGTGACTGTAGTTACTAAGCATTGATTTTCCCTTTCTCTCATTTTGATATTACCTCAATCATCTCCCATCCATAAACACTTCCGGTTTGTTTCCTCCTTATGATATTACTACAAACTGATTTTCGCCTGGAACTGTTCAGAATATTTTTGGACTCATGCAGGTGGTACAAACACATACGCATGGGTAATGCACAGACAGGATGTCTGGATCAAACCCGTACATGTGTCAGGAAATCGGGAATCCGTAGGTATTCATTACGAACGGAAATTTCAATACCTTCAAATATTTTGCATACTATAAATAGACGTTTACCCCACGTAGAACTTACCCCCTCAGATATTTTTTTGTCTCCGCATGCGTGGTAATAAATCCTGGAACTTAATTAGATTTAGCGTCGATTGCAGAGGGGGCGCTGGAAAATTCGTTACTCGCCATTTATAAATTTATTTATGCTAAGGACACACGCGATTATTACAGAAAATACAGTACAAAACAGAGCTTATTTTATTTTAATAACATATCTCGGGTTTCAGAACATGTGTTATGGCACCGTTTCTGGCGCCTGTATTTGTTCGGAATTAACTGGAGGCAACTTCTCAATACATAAAGTTTTATTACCTCCTCTGGAGTCAATGTAGCACGATCACTGTTTATTTTACTCTGTTTGACGTAAACAATTCGTGACAAAACAATAAACTTTAATACATGTATTGTTTATTAATATTTAAAATCGGAACGGTAAATCTCAGATTGAAAAGTTTTTTGATCAAAATCTAGTGGGATTTCGATTTTTTTTTGACAATTACTACGATTTTTGTTTATATAAGCTTTGAACGGTTGGCTTAAAATCAAATCTAATTTAATAATGTCGATGTCAATTTGCATAATTTCATATCCGGAAATTGATGTTTAGGCAATTAAAGTATTTTATTACAAACTTCCTAACGATTAACTACCGTAATACGAGACCCATGGAGTAATGTGTTAAAAAATAACTGAATAGTTTTCTGTAATCGTTTAAATGTCGTTAAAAAACTTACATAAATAACCGACCGCACACACACACACATTGTTTAATATTTGAATAATAATAGTATACACGTATGTTCCGTACAAAATCATGACCACGAGCTGGATAGTCTGTTAATTAACATTATTTCAAGAAAAACTTCAAAATAAAATATTATTCATTATAATCTGTTCATTTGCGCATTTTCTACAATTTAAAAAATTTAGCAATTATTTAAATAAATGAATTAGAGACGTCACGTGTTGCAGAAGCATTAAATAAATTTAATAATCTATTTAATTTCGGAGCCACGAACAAGTTGAATATTTAAATATTCAGGCTATATTTCGTTTTTATTAAATTTAGCAATCATTTAATTTTTTTCGCAAATAAAGAAGTTTATGAATTTCATCAATAAAAGGTATCAGTTTTTCGCAACCGGTAACATTTGGTTAAATGTATACAATTTGGGTGATCGTAATGCTGGAGACTTGCATCAAGCGCAATTATTTGGTATAAAAGCATTTCAGTCAGAAAAATCTATACAGGTATTTAAATTAGTCGCAACAAATCGCCTTTCGTTTGTAGAATAGCTACATGGCGCCATCTATACCTGGATAAGTGAACGCAAGCCATATCTGATACTATAAAAGTTTAGTACCGCCATCTACATTTGAAAAGATTAACAATTAGTTCATGTGACTTCACCATTCGCCAAAACCTGCTGCCGCACTCTCCCTAGAAACATCACATTTGCAGGTATGTAATATATTTGGTTTGTTTTTTCACCTTATTTTCAATAATTAACATTACGTAACTCCTCTCTGGAACTGGTAAGTTATCCTATGCACGTCCTGTCTGAATTTTTAGACAATGCTTCTTGCTCTTAGAAGACCGGCTTTTTCAGCCAGACTGTATTCGATAGCAATTAAAGCTATGGAAAAACACGAAGTAGTCCCCGATGTGGTACCGGTTGCCCCGAAGGAAGTAGCCGAGGTGTGTATTATCGAAAATGTAGTGGTAATTTATAACTGAAGTGCGTATTTCCAGGTTAATTATCCGAGCGGCGTTAAAGTTGACCTTGGCAACGAGTTAACCCCAACTCAGGTCAAAGATGCTCCAAATGTTAAATGGGCCGCTGATAACAACGCTTTGTATACTTTATGTATGACTGGTGAGATTTAATTTTATCAATGCAATAAAGAACTTGTAAAGTGTGTGTTGCTTCAAGATCCTGATGCTCCAAGCCGTAAAGAGCCAAAGTTTAGGGAATGGCATCATTGGTTGGTTGGAAACATTCCTGGAGGTGATGTTTCAAAAGGGGAGAATCTTTCCGAGTATATTGGATCAGGACCACCTCAAGGATCAGGTAAGCTTGAACAATTGAATTTAAATGTATTATTTGCAACAAATTACTAAAATGCAGCGGCAGCAAAACTTTTAGAGTTAGGTACTTGTAATTGGTTTGCTTAGTTTTTTCTGTGCGCTGTACGAACATGTTTGCTCTACCAGTTGAGAAATAAAGAAAACAATTAAACTCTTCTGAAAGGTTTTCTAAAAAATAAATTTTGATGAGAATCTCTTAGTTTTCAAATCTATTTTATTTATTTCGTAAGATAGCAGCACTTTGCCCAACAAAAATTATGTTCCCATTTGAAAACAGTATGCAATAGAGCGTTAAATTACAAATATCGATTGTAGTAGCTTAGGTCAACTTTCCTTAACCCATTATTTACAGGTCTCCATCGATATGTCTTTCTGGTATACAAACAAAGTGGTAAACTGAATTTTGATGAACCCCGTTTAACAAACAAGTAAGTTATATTGCTACTTGCACAAAAATTGATGTTGTTACTAATAATAATTCATTTCTAAGATCTGGTAATAATCGTGGATGCTTTGCTATCAAGAAGTTTGCCGAAAAATACAAGTTGGGTGATCCTGTTGCTGGAAACTTGTATCAAGCACAATGGGATGACTACGTTCCAATCCTCTACAAAAGTCTTGAAGATTAATGCATTTTTATTAACAATATGAAGTAACCTTTTTGATTATCTCCATTAAAAAACTTTGTTTAAGTAAGATTAGTGAGTTTTCATTATTTTGATTAACTAGCTCATCTATTAGATTAACCCCAGAGTTTTTATGAGGAATGGAGGGGACAAACTTGGAATCCATGGACGTGGGGGTGGATGCTAAGGTAACTATTTTATTTCCTTGAGAGTGGGCTCTCACCAACTTCTCTCCCCACTAATGGCGGCTCGTGGATTATGACAGAGATACCGTTCCTGCTGCACTATTTACTCTTATAGAGGAAGCAAATATTTCGCTGCTGTTATAGTCAAATTTTCTTCCGAAGCCTCCTCGAAGAATATCCAAGAGCCGCTGCTGCTGTCCACTTTTCGCTGTCAATGGTAAACCCATGTCCATAGTGTTGTCAACAAAATTAAGCCTTACAGAGTGGGGGAGCAGTTTGGCACCTACTTCGGTACGCGACGTCGTGGGTTCAAGCCCAATGCTCGACGGTAGCCTCTATTAACACTTACTGCTTACAGGTTTTGAAAGCAGTACTCTAGAAGCTGAAACATTTTTTTCTAGATATAGATAGTCTGTTGTCATACTTTAATTTACTTTTGAAGTCAAAAGCATTTGGAAAATGAAAATGTATTTTGTGTATATGTCGATGACGCATAAAGCCATCAGGTCAACTTACCATAGAATCTACATGACACCTATGGATGTCATAAGCATTCAATGGGTTAAGGGGTTATCCTACTGTAAAATTTCCAATTTTTTTTTTAATTCTAAACAATTCTTTGAAAAAAAAAACATTAATATCAATGTAGGAGATGTTCAAAATGTTCGCCGCGAACGTCTTGGCAACATCCTAGTCTTGAGGGGTTATCCTACTGTAAAATTTTAAAACAATCGATTTTTTTTTATTTTAAACAATTTGAAGTGTTTGGAATAATATGCAAAAGGTTGCATGTAGATATTGGAAATACTGTTTGAGTTACAGCGTTGGCAGCCAAGGAAGAATTGAACGCGCAGGTAGACTACCGAATCGGCACGCACTTTAAACGCGTTTTTCTCGAAAACGGTGTACACGATATCTTAGGCTGTGATTGATGAATCGACTTGAAATTTGGTACACGTGTTCAGAGGACTACTAGTTTAGACGTGACGGACGATTTTGCCAGTACGTTTTGTTTTGCGATATATTAATAATAACTTGTATTATTGCTCCGAGAACTTCGAAAAAGTTCCGGAATTTTTTTCCTCGCAACCTAAGACGAAAAAAAAAAGAAAAGCTCCGTCACGCCATAGCTAATGCCATGTAGTTAATGAGGAAATTTTTGTATTTTATTTCAGACCAACCATATTTGCGTAATCATGTACACCGACCAATCGAGCACGGTAAACATCAGCCGACGCGTAAAAAATTAACGTATGACAAATTCAATATTTCGTGATGATTAGTTTTACACACACTCGCTATACGAGTACATACCGAAAAAATAAAATTTACACATGTTTTTGCCCTCGACAAAACTTAAAACTGGGCTGATTTGTTTGATAATCTTGATTATCTTCCAGCACTTGCAATTCATTGTTTTGAAATGCCCATGCCGAAGACCTCTTCTGAAATTGAATGCTTACACTTACCGGAATTCTGAGTTGACGGGGAAATAAAAACAAAAATCGCTTATTGAGTGAAAAGAGAGATTTAAAAATTTCCGTTAAATATGTATTTTCTTATGCGCGTGTATCTACGGTTCATCGGTGATAATTAAGCCGTGATTCATGTGTACAAATTATTTAGAAAATTAATTATAATAGATGCAGAAACATATGTAATTGTGATTTTATATAAATCGTCAATTATTGCCTAATTACTTCACTTTCGTTTCTTTTTATAATTGGTAAATTTCCCTTGTAATATATCGGTACTCTTGCTTTCATAGGTGTAATTATTTAGCACTTTATTGTATCGAATAAGAGATGGCGTAGGTGGTCAACACTAAATGCGCCAATGTATTTTTTTGGGTTCCAACGTAGCCTTTAGTAATATATTTTTTTGAATTATTGCAGAAATCTGACGACTAATAATGAGGTAAAATAATAACAACAGATATACACAATATCTCTTTTTATTTAACTCAAAGATACAAATTTGTAATTAATTGTAATAAGTACATATATCACAAATATTATGATTCAATAACAAATTTTGAAATGCTGATTTCAAGATAAGCCAAATCATTAAATGCAAAATCTATGTTTATTCTGTTTGGCCTTACTGAAAATACATGTCTTTCCTTCAACTTTTTATGACTAGATTAAATAAAATTGGTAATCATCTATGGTCGTCTATTCTTTACCGAACATTAAGCTGTCAAAACAATCAAATACAATTGAATCAAATGTAGAGCACGTATAAATATATCCAATTTGCGTTATGCCAATCCCGGTTTGATCTCGCGCAGCTACAAAAATTCATGGACTAGATACACAAATCAATTTCTTTAATGATAAAATTCACTTATCAATTCTCGAATTTTCGTAGAAAATATATTAAAATAGATATATTTATTAGACCTTAATAGTTAGGCTATATCGTAAAATCGCAAAAGAAAGCACCAATTTCTTGTGCCGATGCAATGGTTTTAGTGCCATCTTGTCCCTTCAACTTAAACATGTCATTCAATAAAAATTGTAAATCAAAATTCAGTCCTGTTACTCTCAAAAGACAATTTGGACATAAATTACATAAATATGGTTTATAGTAACATCAAATGTAGATAGCAATGAGCAAATGTGGGTCAACTATCTCAGCGTCATACTCATGCACAGCATGTGATCCCTTCGGTCACCCCAACCTCCGTTCCCTTTGCGCAGCTTTTGTTTCTTCAATGGTGTTATGTAAGTCAGAGTTAAGTAGTCCGGATATAGGTGGCGCTTAGCTGTCTTAAGTACTTTCTGGACTTTTGAGATTACCGCCGTTGATTCGCAATTCTTTTTCTTGTGGTGTACACCGCTGTAAATTAAAATTTACGTTGACATTAGAACTAATAATAACTAATGATAATAAATAGTGACGGTACGCGGTTTTTTTTGGTACGGCCGAGGTAGCAATACAGATAGATAGGGTGCATTGGCGTGACCGACCTATCTGTATTACCACCTCTGCTACTTCAGCCGTAACAAAAAAAAAACGCGAGACATCACTGATCATAAATAACTTTTAATTATAGATGGTCTTGGTTCAATCATGCATACGGTATGTATTACAAGGGCGCGATTCGATTTTTAATTGATCTTGATTGATTCGATAACAGTTCAGAGCAAGTTGCAACGCAAAATCAGTGACGGTTCGAGGTTTTTTAAGCAGAGATGGCAATACATATAGGTAGGGTCGGTTGCAGAGATAGCTGGCCGCACCTAGTGATGTGAGTTGGCACAAAAGTGCGCCGCCAAATTTGCACCGCACATGGAGACTTTGCTCGGCTTGTCACAAGTGTCAAACTTGCGCCAAATACAGTCGGTTCCGCTTGGCACTGCTACGCGAGAGCATGGAACACAGCGTCTATTTATGATTGATATAATGCGTATTTATGGATTCGGAAAGTTATATTAAATAAATAACATTGATATTATGTTTCCAAAACCATAAATAAACATCATTTCAATAATTAACAAACTTTGTGTCCCGCGCTCCCGCGTAGCAGTACCAAGCGGGACCAACTGCCTTTGGCGGGAATTTGGCACTTGTGACAAGCCGCGCAAATTTTTCTCCATGTGCGGTGCAAATTTGGCTTGCGATTTGTGACATGACACAATATTCAGCGACATTGCCGGCGCAAAAACCGCACGTTTGTACACTAGCTACTTCGGCAGTACCAAAAAAACCCGCGAGCCGACACTGCGCAAAATGCATTCAGAACCCATCGCCTCTCTGCTAAAATGCAAGAAAGTTTACTACAAATTTAGTAATGAGAATAAGAGAATTACAATCTAGTACGGAAGAAAATTTATATTAATGCAGAAAACCCGGACAACAATAATTAAAACAATAAAAATACGTATATTTACCATTCACCAATGTGGAAGACTCGAGGGCCTCGTACAACCATAGCATGCAACTTCTGCTTCAAACAGTTCTGAGAAACCTGCTGCAACGACCAATCCCAGTTGTAGTCGTCGTACTTGCAGAAGTAGTCTGCACAACCGACCACCTGCTTCCAAGTAGTTCGATTAAAAGCCATTCCCATGTTGTGCTTACTGCTGATCCACGGTGTTACCTCGACCTTAAATTACACACATGAAAACAGTCTTCAAGACACCGATCCACTGGAACATCCATTACTATAATTTCTACTGGTCATGGACACATCAAACACAATCTTAAGAAATTACGAATTCAAATGTTAACTTTGTTAGATCATTACCTGAAAGTCGAAATTAAACGGGATAGGAAAAGAGATGCATTCATTATTTTACGCATACCAAACTTATGTAAAGATAGAGAATAAGGCATTCGAAATTAGTAAAAGTGGGTAGTAGCATGCCTGTTAGAGGTATGTTATTGTGTAAAGATATTTATAAAACTTTGCATAATTAGTTCCCAAAGCATTTCAGAGCAATAACTTATTAATTGAATTAGTACGAAGCATTTCAAAGATAATTACATATTTAGCCATCAGTGCACTCTAGAACAAAAATTTAGTAACATTATTAAATATCTATTACGCATTAAATATTTTGGATGGTTTTTAAGAGTTCTCAAGAAATCTTTAAATTAATTTTTAAAATCGGTTTGTCTTTCCAAAGGACGACTTAGATAAATATAATTAAACTCGAGTCGCGAGTCGTCTAAAGTTATTTGTATATGCTGGAAAATGTATTCCAATGACAATAATTTGCGGCCGGAACATGTGCGATTAACCTACGACGGACTCGGACCAAAACCGTTAGTTACAGGAAGAACTTACGCTGTAAATTTCCACCTTCGCTTGCAACCAGTTTCCGTCTTGCCGCTTTCCGCACTCTTGTAGTTTTGAATTCGCCAATCGTGACTATTTCCAAGTACTCAGTCTCAGACTTTGTTCCGCTTTTCCAAACGTAACCAGTTTTTCTAATAATCCTAATAGCTCGTAGTGATTTGATAGTGCGGTAATAGTTAATACAATTAAATAATTATTTTCACCATTGCATGAAACAAAAGTTCTAATTTTGGTCTAACAGAGACAATTTACTATGTCTGTCGCATTCCTGGCGCTATGTATGCTCAAAATAAGTGACTTTTTTCATTTGAAATGCTGGCTTCCAGGAGTCTATATTTAGATGAAAACGTGAAGTCTTCCGCGATGAAACTATCCTCTTCTTAAAATATCACCATAGCGTGTTTTCCAGACAACTTTTGATTTCATTTCAGTATCAATAATGAACAAAATCTAGGGCTGTAAGAATTCATCGATGTGTACTTTGAATACTGATTTTATTACTAGGAAGCTTTGCTTAGTGGCACGTGATTAAAAACGTGTCTACAGTATTTGCTCAAAGTTACTTGTATTGATCGTAGAGATTTGACATAGAAGCTCACGAAGACGTCATTGTCTTGTAGTGTTTTCATTTTTGAAAAGTGTACACCGGCACGCAAATATATGCATCACATGCGGCGGCTCGTGGATTTCCGTAGGTGAGGCAAAGACGAAGATGCCGCTCGTGCTGCACTACTTACTCTAATAGAGGAAGCAAATATTCCGTTGCTTTTTCGGTTACATTTTCTTCACCGCCGCCGCTGATAATCATCCTGTGCTGATAATTCAGTGGGCAAATAGTGGACCGATTTCGGCGCAAACAATGTACAGGTCGATCCCAAGAAAATGGTAGTGTTATAACTCCGCCGTTGCCTGGTCCTAAGTCCAGGATGAGAAAGGAGGAAGGTTGTGCAGGCCCCGGTTATCCAGCACGTAAAACCCAACCACCAGCGGAGGCTCGTGGATGTTCGGCGAGGAGGCTACGGAGGAAAATTTGACCACTACAGCAACTAAATATTCCTTTCCTCTATAAGAGTAAGCGGCATCTCTATCTTAGCCTCCTCTACAAAAATCCAACAGCCGCCGTTGCCAACCACCACCCTGATGTGACTCACAAGGGAACCAACCCCCTCCGATTTGAATGAAATTTGGTAGATTTGTAAAGGGGGCCAAAATATTTTGTACACTGACCAAATTACGCTATCAAGATCTGTTCAAAACTTATGGCAAAAAACAAAAATTTAGTTTTTTTTTTAAACCCCTAAATATGTTTTTCAGCCGAAACAAAAAAATACGTATCGAATATTTTCCCCCCTCTACAAATCCATTAAATCATTAAAATCGGAGAGGAACACTTGCGTTCGTTTCTTTGCTTGTCGAGCCTTCTGCCATGCTCATCCATTCTGTGTTACTGGAAGGGACCCAGTCGGACAATGAGCACCACCGAGACCACCACCAACATGAGAAAAACTCGCTCAGAGACACAGCCCAAGCGATCTCCTTCATTGATCAGGTAAGTAGTGAATTTTGATCAGGTAAGTAGTGAATTTAATCGATGTAACAGCTATTAAACGACGCGGGAAAGAGTTAAGTATACCCAAAAGTTTGCTACACCCTATTTGCACCTTTTCCCTTACAAATTCCAAATTGTTCAGGAACTGCAATTAGGAGACATAATTTTCAACCAGGCAAATTTGTGAATCATCCGAAGCACACGTTCACCTGTCAGGTTACGCCAATAAACAAAATATGTCTTTCTGGGGCAACAGAAGTCCATTTAAAATTTTCGAACAATCTTTGTAGACAACTTTTTTTTTTAAATATTTTTTGGTCCTACAGTAGATACTGCCCACATAATTTTTTCTAATCGCAAGACGCAAATTTCTCTTCCTCGAATTCAAGTTTCAATCGTCGCCATTTTGCTTCCAGCTTAGAAACGTCAATTGTTTTCTCCAATATGTCAAAATGCATTATTTCTAAGCAGATTTAGAAATTTTCAAGACAATTCCGCGAGGAATAAAGCTTTTAGATTTTTCTAATCACAAGACGCAAATTTCTCTTCCTCGAATTCAAGTTTCGATCGTCGCCATTTTGTTTCCAGCTTAGAAACGTCAACTGTTTTCTCCAATATGTCAATATGCATTATTTCTGAGCAGTTTTAGAAATTTTCAAGACAATTCCGCGAGGAATAAAGCTTTTAGATTTTTTCTAATCACAAGACGCAAATTTCTCTTCCTCGAATTCAAGTTTCGAACGTCGCCATTTTGTTTACAGCTTAGAAACGTCAACTGTTTTATCCAATATGTTAAAATGCATTATTTCTAAGCAGTTTTAAAAATTTTCAAGACAATTCCGCGAGGAATAAAGCTTTTAGATTTTTTCTAATCACAAGACACAAATTTCTCTTCCTCGAATTCAAGTTTCGATCGTCGCCATTTTGTTTCCAGCTTAGAAACGTCAACTGTTTTCTCCAATATGTCAATATGCATTATTTCTGAGCAGTTTTAGAAATTTTCAAGACAATTCCACGAGTAATAAAGCTTCTAGATTTTTTCTAATCACAAGACGCAAATTTCACTTCCTCAAATTAAAGTTTCGAACGTCGCCATTTTGTTTTCAGCTTAGAAACGTCGACTGTTTTCTTCAATATGTCAAAATGCATTATTTCTAAGCAGTTTTAGAAATTTTCAAGACAATTCCGCGAGTAATAAAGCCTTTAGATTTTTCTAATCACAAGACGCAAATTTCTCTTCCTCGAACTCAAGTTTCAATCGTCGCCATTTTGTTTCCAGCTTAGAAACGTAAACTGTTTTATCCAATATGTCAAAATGCATTATTTCTAAGCAGTTTTAGAAATTTTCAAGACAATTCCGCGTGTAATAAAGCTTTTAGATTTTTTCTATTCACAAGACGCAAATTTCTCTTCCTCGAATTCAAGTTTCTATCGTCGCCATTTTGTTTCCAGCTTAGACACGTCAACTGTTTTCTTCAATATATCAAAATGCATTATTTCTAAGCAGTTTTAGAAATTTTCAAGACAATTCCGCGAGGAATAAAGCTTTTAGATTTTTTCTAATCCCAAGATGCAAATTTCTCTTCCTCGAATTCAAGTTTCAATCGTCGCCATTTTGTTTCCAGCTTAGAAACATCAACTGTTTTCTCCAATATGTCAAAATGCATTATTTCTAAGCAGTTTTGGAAATTTTCAATACAATTCCGCGAGGAATAAAGCTTTTAGATTTTTTCTAATCCCAAGATGCAAATTTTTCTTCGTCGAATTCAAGTTTCGATCGTCGCCATTTTGTTTCCAGCTTAGAAACGTCAACTGTTTTCTCCAATATGTCAAAATGCATTATTTCTAAGCAGTTTTGGAAATTTTTAAGACAATTCCGCGAGGAATAAAGCTTTTAGATTTCTTCTAATCACAAGACGCAAATTTCTCTTCCTCGAATTTAAGTTTCAATCGTCGCCATTTTGTTTCCAGCTTAGAAACGTCAACTGTTTTCTCCAATATGTCAAAATGCATTATTTCTAAGCAGTTTTAGAAATTTTCAAGACATTTCCGTGAGGAATAAATCTTTTAGATTTTTTCTAATCACAAGACGCAAATTTCTTTTCCTCGAATTCAAGTTTCGAATGTCGCCATTTTGTTTCCAGCTTAGAAACGTCAACTATTTTCTCCAATATGTCAAAATGCATTATTTCTAAGCAGTTTTAGAAAATTCCGCGAGTAATATAATTTTTAACAAATAATGTAAACAAAATTCCATAAAATACAATTTTTTTCAACAAAACAAAAAAAATCGTTATTAACAATCAATTATCATAATTCATGTAATATTGATTTCATCATTAGAAGATTATTTTCCACGGTTAAATATTACGAAGTCCGCTCACCTTAATAATCAACATTCCAAGAAATAATTATGGCTAACTGTGAATGTTCTTAAATGATCGTCCGCACTATAAGTATATCTGTATTGTGTGAAGGTAATGCGCGAGCTGATGGCCTTGACTTTTACGACTTCTTCAATTTGGCAATGGAGCTTCACAGGCTACTCTACTTACACATTTTCAGTTTCATTCAAGCGGGAGCTTCAATAACAAGCACAAATGCGTAATGATGCAACACAGACACAAATTCAAATAGCAAAAAAAAAACAAACAAACGGATGAAAACAAATTGCTGCATGAATACGTAGAGCCCGCGCGCGCGGCGAATGTTGCGTGCACTTTTGCGCGCGAATTAATTGTGGTTTAGTAAAAACCTTATTGTAATATATCATAAATATCTCATTTATATGATGATGTAAACGAGGAAAGTGAAATTATCACTGAGTAAGGAGAGATATACACGAAAATAACGGTAGCAATCAGTGACGGTTTGCGAGGTTTTTTCTGGTACGGCCGAGGAACAAGAGGTGGTAATACAGATAGGTGCGGTCACGCAGCCAGCCGTCTCTGCAACTGACCCTACCTATCTGTATTACCACCTCTTGTTCGGCCGTACCAGAAAAAAATCCGCGAACCGTCACTGGTAGCAATCATCCTCTTCACGGGAGATTCAATTGAAAGAGTAATGTAATGTTTAAAGGTGTTTTTTAATTCTTGAAATGATGTCATTTGACCTTTTGTCGCAGATTCCTTTGTAATAATCTTGGAGCTAAATGTTATTATATATTACACCATGACGAATCTAATTAAACTTTTCATGCAGAAAACATGATGTTATTGGTGAAACTTTCCTTTTTTAATTGTTCAGCTGGGAGGTTGCAAGTCTTAACTGACGAAAATATGAGTTTGGTGTTTAATCTTCTTCGTGGCTCATCGGTTCATTTCAATAACGACTTGCGGGTTTTTTTTGGTACGGCCGAGGTAGCAGAGGTGGTAATACAGATAGGTGCGGTCATGCCTGCCACCTCTGCTACCTCGGCCGTACAAAAAAAACCGCGAGTCGTCACTGGTTCATTTATGTTATTTTCATTTATTAGGCATTTTTTAATGCCTATGTTCATAGATGTTAAAGTTTTAGCGTACATATGACGAAAAATATCACTGATACTATTGCCTCGGGTGGGTTTAAATTCTATTCTGCAAAGTACCTATTTTTGAATTTTGAAATTATTCCAAAACATGAAATCGTGATTTCGGGTATATTTTTACGAGAAATCCTTTTAATTGCATTTATCACGGTTTCCAACAACAGTCTTTGGAAGGTCATATTCTATTTTCACATTTATTGATTATGGATGTGGATGTTAATTTTAACAATTCAACATTTTTATTAAACTTAGTAAAACACTGACGCATTGCAAGATTTCAAATTGTCTTTATTGTTCTGCAATTGTTTCACGACACGGTAGATGAAAATAAAAAAATATGAAGTACGGTCCAAACCAAAAAAAACCAAACGTATATACCCAAGAGGGAATAAAAGTATGTTAAAAAATAGAAGGAAGTTACTAAAATGCGTTAACCAATATTTCTCGCGATATACAAAATTTGCGATGATTTCTCCTGGAATTTTAAGTTCGCGGCGAAAATGAGTGTCGAATTTAGCCCACACACGACACATTTTGTATGCGCGTCTAGTAAACTTGCGAGCAACATTCACCGAGAGCAGGGATACATAAGGACAATAAACGCTGCATAGATTTCTACAAAAAGCTACCTTTTGAGAGTGCTGATATAATGAAGGCAGCACTTGAAATGACCAGGAAGGTTGGACTTGGCCCGCATTTACAACACTTTGTTGTTTCATAGCCCGCAATACCTCCTTCTGCAACGGTTATTTCATTTTGGTATATCTATGTACAATCATTAAACCACAAAACATTGCAATGAGTCAAATGGTGCGAACATGATTATATACAAAAAAAGTAAAAACAAAACAAACAAGAAAGTCTCGATCTTTGAAAGCTAAGCGACACAGCTTGTTTTCGATTATTTATGTTTGAGCGGAAAAGTATATAAAAAGTTTCTTACTTTGCCGTAGTAATTATAGGTCTTTAAATACGTTCCCAATGACAGAATGTTGCAGTGCCGGCACGACGCTTTGCATGTACGTTCCATTAGTTTTAAAACGTGAATAAAGTCTTCCGCGACGAAGTGATCCTCTTCTAAAAATACCACCAGACCAGTGTGGTTGCGTGTCACCTCTAACTGGTTGAAGACCCTGTTCGCTTTCCACCACCAATGATGTTTCGTTTGCGTGAACTTCGCTTCTCGGTAATGCCCATATAAATCTGGAAAGAGTGCATTGTTGCACTTTCTAATTAAAGCCCTGAAAAAGAAGAAATTAGTTTGGATTTAGCTCGACTTGATGAATGCGTCTTGTCTTACTGATCTCTCTTAATGTCGCGCGGGCAATCGTTTGGGTCTTCACCGGGAAACTCGTATGGATGTACTTGGATGCTGAACGGGTAGAAGATCTGTATAACTTTACAAAAATCTATACTTTGTACTAAGCTGTTTATTTCTTCGTCGTAGAAATCGTGTGAGAACACAATTAGGGCTTGGGAGATATCACGTGCTTGTGCTAGGCTCACAATCAAGTGCCTTAAGTAAGTAGTTCGATCATGAACCTGCAAAAATAATTTAGATGTTGAATTTATAACGTCTAAACATACATCTACAATCACGCCCCATTTAATCATCATAATTCATCCTATAACATGAGAAATTCGATACTTTTCATCTTCTACAATCTAAGAGTCTCTCAATTAACAAATCATCTACCGAAACAACTACTTTCCTGGCTAGTACCACGACGATAATTTGTGTGTTAAAAATATCAAAGATATCAAATTATTTTATAATGCATCATATTTGTTGTTACATTTTAGTTATGACTTTAATTCTGTGGCTTGGTGCTAAAAGGGCCAAAGTCAAATATTTTACAATAAAACGAGATAAAAGTTTTATTAAAAATGATTTTATTTGCTGATTTTGTAAAGTATAAATTTTTTTAAATCTGCTATTGGTTAAACTAGACACTGGCCCTTTCAGCATTAAAGATATTATTAAAGATATTGAGAAAAATAATCTAATGTACTGCTTAATCCAAACAGTAAAATTGTGACATTGGCCCTTTTAGCACCAGAATTATTATTACCCATCCTTCCTAAACTAACCGTTCCTGGTCTGTTTCGTATTCAGGCATTTCGATTTCCGGTTTGCGCTTTCTGGCGTTATCAAATTAAGATTATATCAGTTCTATTGAATCGCAAACAGAACTATTTATAAATCACAAACCTTCACGAGCCGCCCCTGTTATCATGGTTATATTATTCGAGATTTGCATTACGTTCAGCAATTAATTTATTCTTATACACGATTCATTTTAAGCCTCGTTATTTTCGTGTTTAAAGACCCGTGAGTTCGGGAAAAATAACAATGCGTTTTTGGCTTTATTCAGTTTACGTCACTGTCATGGAAACAATGCAGTAGAACCCCCTGTACACTACAATTTCACGGGATCGAGGATGTCCGGGGTCAGGAATAAGCACAACTCCGACTTGAATAATTATGAATATTTTGAGGTTTACAAGAATACCAGCGTTAATGAAATTTAAATTTAATTTTTTGGTAAAAAAACTTTTTTAATAATCATCCTAGTCCGTTGAAGTGTACATTCTTTTTCATCAGAAGAACGAGAAAAATTGATTGGCGTTAAAAAATTTCATCCAGAAAAAAAAGCAAAAAAGTTAGCATGTCACCATGAACTTTATGGAAGATTTTGAAAAAAGTCGATTTTTTCAAACTTTGAACGGCTGTAGCGGCCGAACGAAGAATCCAATTTGTACGCGGTTTTAAATTCTGTGGTCCTTGAGTGCATATGAGTCGGATTAGACCAAAATTGGCGATTTTTAATTTTTGACGAAAACCTGAAATTCTATCCAAGGGTCCCCCCTTCTTACTTTTGTTCAAAAATTGCTCTAAAAATGATTTCCTGGAAAAACCACTGGTTAGAATCGGGGCTTCTATGGAAATATGGAAATATCTCATTAAGACGCTTCAGAAAATGTACTTTCGCAAGAACAAATGTCAATTTGAAGCCCGTGATGCGTCAGCAAAGAAAACTCGAAAATGGAAAAAATCGAAAAAATCAACTTCTTTAATAATCATCGTAGACCGTTAAAGTATACCTTCTTTTTCATCAGAAGAATGAGCTAAATCGATTAGCGTTAAAAAATTTCAGCTATCTTAAATAGCAGAAAAGTTGGCAAGTCACCATGGACATTATTAAAAATTTTGAAAAATGTCGATTTTTTCAGACTTTGAACGGCTCTAGCGACTAAACGAAGAATCCAAATCGAACGCGGATTTCAAATCTGTGCTCCTCGGGTGCAAGTTAGTCGGAGTCTATTAAAATTGGAGATGTTTTAATTTTTGACGAAAACGTGAAAATCTATAGAAGGGGGGACCCTTCTTACTTTTGCTCAAAAATTGGCTTTGAAATGATTTTCTGAAGAAACCACTGGTTCGATTCGTGGTTTCTATACGCCACTGGAAACATCCCTTCAAAACGCTCCAGGAAATGTACTTTCGCAAGAACAAACGTCAATTTGAAGCACCTGACGCGTCAGCAAAGAAAACTCGAAAATGGAAAAAATCAAAAAAATCAACTTCTTTAATAATCATCGTAGATCATTAAAGTATACCTTCTTTTTCATCAGAAGAATGAGCTAAATCGGTTAGCGTTAAAAAATTTCAGCTATCTTAAATAGCAGAAAAGTTGGCAAGTCACCATGGACATTATTAAAAATTTTGAAAAATGTCGATTTTTTCAGACTTTGAACGGCTCTAGCGACTAAACGAAGAATCCAAATCGAACGCGGATTTCAAATCTGTTCTCCTCGGGTGCAAGTTAGTCGGATTCTATCAAAATTGGCGATTTTTTTATTTTTGATGAAAACCTGAAATTTTATCCAAGGGTCCCCCCTTCTTACTTTTGTTCAAAAATTGCTCTAAAAATGATTTCCTGGAAAAACCACTGGTTAGAATCGGGGCTTCTATACACCATTGGAAATATCTCATTAAGACGCTTCAGAAAATGTACTTTCCCAAGAACAAATGTCAATTTGAATCCCGTGATGCGTCAGCAAAGAAAACTCGAAAATGGAAAAAATCGAAAAAATCAACTTCTTTAATAATCATCGTAGACCATTAAAGTATACCTTCTTTTTCATCGGAAGAATGAGCTAAATCGATTGGAGTTAAAAAATTTCATCAAAAAAAAAGAGCAAAAAAGTTAGCATGTCACCATGAACTATATGGAAGATTTTGAAAAAAGTCGATTTTTTCAAACTTTGAGCGGCTGTAGCAGCCGAAGGAAGAATCCAATTTGAACGCGGTTTTAAATTCTGTGGTCCTTGAGCGCATATGAGTCGGATTACACCAAAATTGGAGATTTTTTATTTTTGACGAAAACCTAAAATTCTATCCAAGGGTCCTCCCTTCTTACTTTTGCTCAAAAATTGCACTAGAAATGATTTCCTGGAAAAACCACTGGTTAGAATCGCGGTTTCTATACACCACTGGAAAGATCTCATTAAGACGCTTCAGAAAATGTACTTTCGCAAGAACAAATGTCAATTTGAAGCCCCTGACGCGTCAGCAAAGAAAACTCGAAAATGGAAAAAATCAAAAAAATCAACTTCTTTAATAATCATCGTGGACCTTTATGTTATACCTTTTTTTTCATCAGAAGAACAAGCTAAATCGATTGGCGTTAAAAAATTTCATCCAGAAAAAAGAGCAAAAAAGTTAGCATGTCACCATGAACTATATGGAAGATTTTGAAAAAAGTCGATTTTTTCAAACTTTGAGCGGCTGTAGCAGCCGAAGGAAGAATCCAATTTGAACGCGGTTTTAAATTCTGTGGTCCTTGAGCGCATATGAGTCGGATTACACCAGAATTGGCGATTTTTTATTTTTGACGAAAACCTGAAATTTTATCCAAGGGTCCCCCCTTCTTACTTTTGCTCAAAAATTGTACTAAAAATGATTTCCTGGAAAAACCACTGGTTAGAATAGGGGTTTCTATACACCACTGGAAAGATCTCATTAAGACGCTTCAGAAAATGTACTTTCGCAAGAACAAATGTCAATTTGAAGCCCGTGATGCGTCAGCAAAGAAAACTCGAAAATGGAAAAAATCAAAAAAATCAACTTCTTTAATAATCATCGTGGACCTTTATGTTATACCTTTTTTTTCATCAGAAGAACAAGCTAAATCGATTGGCGTTAAAAAATTTCATCCAGAAAAAAGAGCAAAAAAGTTAGCATGTCACCATGAACTATATGGAAGATTTTGAAAAAAGTCGATTTTTTCAAACTTTGAGCGGCTGTAGCAACCGAAGGAAGAATCCAATTTGAACGCGGTTTTAAATTCTGTGGTCCTTGAGCGCACATGAGTCGGATTACACCAAAATTGGCGATTTTTTATTTTTGACGAAAACCTAAAATTTTATCCAAGGGTCCCCCCTTCTTACTTTTGCTCAAAAATTGCACTAGAAATGATTTCCTGGAAAAACCACTGGTTAGAATCGCGGTTTCTATACACCACTGGAAAGATCTCATTAAGACGCTTCAGAAAATGTACTTTCGCAAGAACAAATGTCAATTTGAAGCCCGTGATGCGTCAGCAAAGAAAACTCGAAAATGGAAAAAATCAAAAAAATCAACTTCTTTAATAATCATCGTGGACCTTTATGTTATACCTTTTTTTTCATCAGAAGAACAAGCTAAATCGATTGGCGTTAAAAAATTTCATACAGAAAAAAGAGCAAAAAAGTTAGCATGTCACCATGAACTATATGGAAGATTTTGAAAAAAAGTCGATTTTTTCAAACTTTGAGCGGCTGTAGCAGCCGAACGAAGAATCCAATTTGAACGCGGTTTTAAATTCTGTGGTCCTTGAGCGCATATGAGTCGGATTAGACCAAAATTGGCGATTTTTTATTTTTGACGAAAACCTGAAATTCTATCCAAGGGTCCCCCCTTCTTACTTTTGCTCAAAAATTACACTAAAAATGATTTCCTGGAAAAACCACTGGTTAGAATCGGGGTTTCTATACACCATTGGAAAGATCTCATTAAGACGCTTCAGAAAATGTACTTTGGCAAGAACAAATGTCAATTTGAAGCCCGTGATGCGTCAGCAAAGAAAACTCGAAAATGGAAAAAATCGAAAAAATCAACTCCTTTAATAATTATCGTAGACGATTAAAGTGTACCTTTTTTTCATCAGAAGAATGAGAGAAATCGATTGGTATTATAAAATTTCAGCTAGTTAAAATGGTTAAAACTTTTAGAAAAAAATCGTGCTTTTTATATAAAAAAAAAATATAATTCTTTTGGTTACTAAAGCTAATGCTTATTTCAAGTCCTAGTATGTGAAAAACAAGACACAATAACCCACATTTGCACTATAATTTATAAATCAACCGTAAAGTATTCAGTCATGCATCGCCAATCAATTACAATGATTCACTGAGCAGATGGTTACTTTAATTTAAAAAGAGTACCTAATGATGCCATACAAGTTGTTCGGTCTTATCTTTTGAAATTGAAAGTGGATACCTATAATACACGAAAATTGATTACATTTTATATGATGATGACAAGAAAATATTTTTTTCCTTAACATTAATTACTGACCGTTTCAGATCGCCTCAGTACAAAATCAGTTACAAAATGTATTCCACGATGTGAGATATTTGTACATTTTGTATATATATATATATATATATATTTTCGATGTGGTGTAAATCGCGCGAACGCGGAACAAAAGAATGTTTTTTGTTTCTTTTTATAAATTGAACATCTGCGAATAAATAAAGCAGTTTGAGTTGAGCCGTAGAACTGTTCGCAAGTTATTTAAATAAACCTTCCTTTCCTTATTAAAACGACAAACATTACACACGATTTACTACTTATTTCACACAGCTTAGTAATCATTTAAATGATTACACAAACTAGTGTTCGACCCATGAGCTGCTAAGTGCGGTCAGTTTCTTCGCTTTACTCTTCCAACATTTTAAGAAAATTTGGACAGAAGGATGTATCCGCGTTGATAATAGTGATAAGATACCACACACACGATGAATTAAGAACTTATAGAAAGACATGCAATTTTAATTACCTGAACGACTATAACGACAGAATCGTTTTGAAGAGGACCGAATAAATCTTCGTTGTGTACCGTTTGTTGTCGATTATATTGTGCCATGTTACGCTTCATCTCGGATATGTTGAGAGGTGCTTTGTAGGCTGCATTTATAATAGTACCGTTTTGGTGAGCGTGAGTTAAGTTGCGAGGACGAGGCGTCAGGAACTTGTGAAGTACCGAGGGCACCATACTCAGGATAGCTGCCGTCGAGTCATTGTATTCGGAGTTGTTGTCGGAGTTGTCGCCGAAACTCAAAAACGTCAACTGGAGCCATATAAATACTACTATAAACACAATTATGCCAGATCTGATCCAGGTGTGTGTTCCCCGACGTCTCCCAAGTAGGGCACGTCCGCCACTCATGATAGGGCATACCAGCACCCTCACTGAAACAAGAAGAAGACGTGCATTAACTTAAATATGCACGTTAATGAGGTGGTTGTGCACGCCGCGCCGCTTTCACTATTTAATCGTAAGTTGACTGCCGTTTCCGTTGATTGAGAAGGTGCATATGAATATAATTACTGAAACGACTCAATTGTGGTTGACGTGCTTCGATATCAGGGGTAATACACGTTGCAGACATAGAAGTAGGAATTTTGATTCGAATATTGCGTGCGGGGTAATCGTCATTTTTCTACTCGTTACATCGCGCGAAATATGTTATCCATTCGTGCAAGGTAAATCATAACAATTTAATAAAAGAGTGGTTGATTATCCAAGATTACACGAGGTGTGTCAGGCGTCGTTCATAATGCAAAACTTCCCAGAAATAATCTGTTGTAGTCGAATTCACATCACTTTAAGCTTTTGCTGATATTTTGATGGTCGCATAGAGGGGCGGCTCGTTAAATAGAGCCAAGGAGCCACGGCACTACTCGTAGTTTTATGTTCAGCAATTTTTCGCCATTAAAAGTAGAAACCCAAAGTGGCGCAATCTATTGCCCGAATGCTGTACTGTAGGTGTTCTGATGGGGGAACAATATTTAATGTTCAATTTGTCGCCAGTTACTTCGGTCGTTCTTTCTTTCTTAAAAAAAGGAGGGAGGTGGCTCTACCATCAACATGTTCCACGAGCCGCCACTGGTCACATGTATGACATTTTAAGAATGTTTTGTGACTTATCCATTGATATGAAACATTTACTTATGTAGGTTATTAAAATCCACATTTATACTACATTAAAGTTTTGCTAGATGTAAAAACTTTTTTAAATAAACGCGATAGGCTTTGTGCTATTCGATTTAATCCGCTGTAACGCGGAAATATTTCTTCGTAGGGATGCTGCTGTTGACAGGAGTGACACCATTAATCGGATGAATGGATATAATTCCCGAGCATCGGCAATATTATTGTC
The DNA here is from genome assembly GCA_910593695.2 of Ocypus olens. Classification (NCBI taxonomy): domain Eukaryota; kingdom Metazoa; phylum Arthropoda; class Insecta; order Coleoptera; family Staphylinidae; genus Ocypus; species Ocypus olens. Next base: position 1,331,596 of record OU343057.1, on the reverse strand, counting down.
TCTATAAATAAATTCAAGCTTATTGATAATTTTAAAGGGAATTAATTATTTATTGGAATATAAGAAGATTCAAATTGTTACAATGGACGAGATTAATTCTAAAAAGTATCCCCTCTTACTTTTAAGAATTAATCGCGTCCATTGTAACAATTTGAATTTTCTTATATTCCAATAAATAATTAATTCCCTTTAAAATTATCAGTAAGCTTGAATTTATTTATAGAGACAATATTATTGCCGATGCTCGGGAATTATGGAGCTACAGGGAATTAATTATTTATTCTGTTGTGTAATAATAAATTGTCAAGCCGATCCAAAGAATGGACACGATATCGTCACAGTTGCATTGGGAAACAATTTCAGCTTAATGGCATTATCTCGGTTTGGTTTATTTATTTTAATTCCAGCGTTATGTGGAAATAACTCAATTTAGTTTGCTCGATGTAATTTTGCAGAATAATTAATATGTAAACGTGGTATTTCCGATTATGTAATTTGTGTTGGGCCTTATTTGTTTTAGACTCGGGGCGTCATGCATTATTATTTGAGTATCATATGTAGCAATTTATAAACGTGATATAAAGTAAGTGTGGAAAAACCCATTTCACATATAAATCTTTGGGTTGTTTCATGCAAAGGAAATTAGTTATTTAATTATAATAATTTTATTAGCAAATGCACACATTAATTAGTAAATACATAAGACTTGATTGAAAAGTATAAATTGTATGTATATAAAATGCATATGAAAATATTGTAATAGTAATCGACATAAGAAAGCTACAATTAATTATTATTAATATATACTAAACGCGTAAGCTCCAAAATCACGTTTTTTTACAATATTTTCAAAACGTTTATAGATGGCGATTTGAAATTTTCATGAAAAATCAGAAATAATTCAAGAAATATACCATTCAAATTTCAACCCTCTAGTTATTAATATATACTAAACGCGTAAGCTCCAAAATCACGTTTTTTTTACAATATTTTCAAAACGCTTATAGATGGCGATTTGAAATTTTCATGAAAAATCAGAAATAATTCAAGAAATATACCATTAAAATTTCAACCTTCTAGAACCACCCCTTAAAAAAAGGGTTACCAACCCCTCAAAAAACAAAAAACGATAAATTTTATTTTTTTCCCGAAAGCCGGAAACGTCCTCTAGGGGCCTATGAAAACCGCGGTTTTCCAACTCCGCCCTAGACTCGGGGGTGAAGTTTTGAAAATCGATTTTTCGCGATGCAGAGGTTCGCGCCAAACCTATCTCCTCCCAGGATTTTTAAGTTGGAGGATTCAAATATGGCTCAAAAAATCCCCAATGCATCGGGACACAACATTTGCTGTCGCACGTTCCCGTAAAAAATTCCGTTGCAACCCCTCAAGCGTTTTTCTAAAAAATCACATTTCGGACGCTTCCGGAAAAAAGGGCGCGCTTCCCCTTACGGTCACGACTCCGAATTTCATAGAGTTTTGTAGAACTAACTCCCCTCTACATTTTATGTCTCTTACGAATTTTTGATATCTCCAAACCCCGAAGAGTTATTCAAAGAAAACCACCCCCGATTTCAATTAAAAAATTCTACAGCGGCCATTTTTTATCCCACCCAAGAAATTTAAACGGCATGCCATTCGGAATTGCATTTTGCGTCGAAAAGGTAAGGGCTATATTTTTCGTGGGGCGCACCGTTTACGATCTACTGCCAATTTTTTATTGTTTTGCGGGAATTTTTCGAAGAATTTTGATTTTTTTTTTCGAAAATTAAAAATCTGATGACGGCATATCAGTCACCGGTTTAATTTGTATCAAAGATCCCCATAAAGTTTTTCGATCCGATTTGTGGTTTTCGAGATATGACGTTGTATGCGGAAGAGGGGAACGAAATGTTATTCACGTTGATGTTGAATAAAACCCTGTGCAAGGTGCCATTAAACGTTCATTTCAATTGAAAAACGATATAATCTTAAGACTAATTCTTTTATGAGGCACTGTTCCTTATTTCTACTTAGAATACGTGTCGGTGCATACTTGTATCATTCATATTTTAAATACAAAACAACGAACATTACTCGCTTTGTTATATCAGAATTTTATGATGACTATTGTTCCGTTCATGACTAGTCATTAATGAGATTAAGATTTATGCTGACTGATAAATACCTCAAAAATAAATGACGGATCATGCAGACTGTTTGCAGCCAGAAGAACACATTAGGAGATCAAACTGTGTAAGTGGTACTGCGATTTATGTGCGCGACAATGTCAAGTACATGGCTTCGAGTGTGCAGCAATAGAGTGGTGTAAAGCTATCTCTTATAATAATAGTAATCAACAGATCGATAGATTTTCAAAATGTTCTTATTAACCAATTTATTAGTTAAGAATGCAACAATAATTATTGTCAGAGATTTAAATATAGTTTTACACGTGAAAATCTTTGAAATTTCAATCGGCAATACACACACGCGGCCTGCGTAGCTCGGTCTTAGACCGAGCGGTAGAAGGAGAAAGAAATAGTTTACGGCGTCTCTTACTTACCGGTTATTTCATAGGCGCGCGCGATTTAGCCTATGGTGGAAAATTGCAACGGACACTACTTGATTCGGACGGAGAAGACACCCCGACCGCCATCTCTGCTGAATAGCTCTATAGTTACTTTAATATTCCCTATACCCATCGTTTACCGTCAAGTTGTACATTAAGGAATAATGATAATTCATCAAACATAAAACATCTAACTCCGTTATTAAATAAATAGCAGCCACCCTCTTTGCGGCGTGCGTTTTATTATCAAAACTTATCTGCCAAGTTAAATTACGCTTTCGGAAGTTTGACTTGATTTAAAACGCGATCGATATTAATTGTGCCTTTATTATATTCCGTTCCCATGCACGATTTCATTTATTCAGGAAACTGCTTCTCTTTAGTGGGCCCTCGAAGAAATTGAAGTATTCACTCGAGGCGCGTTGAAAGAAGTTAACTATGTCAGCGTTCCGAAATTATGAAATTATCCGGACAAGTAGCCCAAATTTTATGCAACTTACTCGCCCGTCAGGAGATCCACTTTTTCGTACAAAGGGATGATTACGGATTCAGATTTTTCGCAACGGAATTGAAATTGTTCGACTTGCCCGATGTGCGAAACACGACTGAATTGTACGAAATACCACCAAGTTGCATTAGTCATAACAAAAATATAAACTCCAATCTACAATCAAGAAGTAAACGCCGCCAACATTAAACGTTTGATGCTTATATTTCATAGAGTGCTTATGCTGCAGTAAGGCGATAACGGTGGTCACTAAAACAAGCAAGATTATTACAGTAAATAATTGCAATTGTATAGAAAAATTCGCCGTGAATTGATGGCTGCGATTTATTTTATAAGTTTAGAAAGTCAATCTAAAAAAATTTCAAATTATGCTTTTATGCTTATTCGGTGCATTTATAAAAAAAAAACTTATCGAATATTCCTGATTATAATTAAACAGACCTACATACATAATTTGTCAACATGATAAAACATCAAGGGATATCCTTCTGCCTGATTATAATATAATTAATTAATATATGCATGCCTTCACAGATTGCAAAATTGAAGTAACGACCTGTCAAATCAATATTGAAACAGCAAAGATACACACAGGAGCACTACTTCATTGTTGATTTTACATAGCACAATTCGGAAAGCTAACACACATCCCACACAATATATAACTATAGAAAGAAAATGGCGTCGATAGTGGCTAGCCTGGAGAATGCAATTAATACCACTAATATAGTAAATTACATTAATGAAATTACCATTTTACATTTATATGAAGTTATTTACGTTAAAATCTAAATAATTTTAATGAAGTAAATATTTAAATTTTATTGTCAAATTTAATTATTTATATGAATTTATTGCTTGTGCGTAGTAGTAAATACATTTAACCTTGTGTTATTTTTATAGCTTTACCACTTTAAACACGCAAGTTATTTCTTCAATATTTCAATATGCGTCGAGGCGTTATGCGTACGACTCATATTGTAGATAACTACAAGTAGCGTAAGTTTAATTATTATTTATTTATCTCTAATGAATTTAATTTATTAATTTATATATTATTCTTATAAAATTATTTTATTTTTTGAAAACAGATTTTGTCACGAGTTATTGAGAGAAAATTCTCGAAAAACATTCTTCTTACTACTTTAAAATTAAATTGGTTTTTGAAAATGTAGGGATCTTAACGAGATTTTTTTATATCTTAAAATAGTCGCGTTGATCTACCTATACTCGGCGCACCGAATCGGTGATATTATGGGTTTGCGTGATTTTCGCGTGATGTTCGCTGATTGGTCAGCGCAAATGCATGTGAAGCGTATGTCACGCAGCCAAAATTTTGAATCACGCCCGTTGTATGCCATGTGTTCTCGTTTTTCTGTCTTATTTAAATGTAGTGATTACGTTCTATCCTTAAATTACAATTAATTAGGAAGTGGTAAATAGTTAGATTTTGTGGGTTTAAGTAGAAATATTTATATTTCCGGCACAGAAATAAAATGTGGCAAGGCTGTGTGAATCAGGCTTTTCATAACGTCTCGACGAACTATCACGAGGACGCGGGGTGAACGCAACGTGACCATACCACCTATTCGGTGCGCCGAGTATAGTACGTATTATTACGACTAACCGCTCGATATTTACCTAATTTTGATATATTTTGATATATGATAAACTACTCGATTTATAATTTGTTGCTATGCCCACTAGACATTGTAATTATCATTCGTACACTATTTATTTAAGTCTACTGAACCGTTAGACAATTTGTTGCTATTTTTTTACTAAGAAAATCAAGTTTTACACACTTATGTGTGTCAAAAACGTATATTTTAATTTATTTCGAACAATTATTCTGTTTATAATTTATTGCTTTGGGCATCAGATATTGTAATTATAGTTTATGTTTTTTTATCAATTATTTAAGTATACCGAACCGTTAGATAATTTTTTTTCTAATTTGTTTACTAATAAAATCAAGATTTACAGACATCCATGCCGAGAATATTTATTTTAATCATTCTTTAGTCATTTATTTAAGTTTTTGGCTGTGTTACTTTATTAGAATTTGCATTTGCATTAATCATGCATTCTATGGAGATAACAAAATAACAGCAATAATGTAATATCGCATAAACATGATAAAGATGATAAGATCAGAAAATGTGGTGGAAAATTTAAAATAATTTGACGCATTTATAAAAATTTTACGTCCTTCAAAAAAAGTATGTTTGTCGGAATTCAGGTTAACATTCCTAACTGGATTTCGAAATAATCACAAGGGAGAGGGCGCATTGCATTGCCAAAACATGAATCAAATTATCGATGAATAAAAATACAGAAACAATTGCTACAAACTTGAAACTTTGTAAATTTACTCAAAATAGATTATTGTTAATTATTCAATAATAATCCCATATCACCCCTTCACCGGATTTCGTAATAGTCACAGGAGAGTATGAATTATGTTCTCCAGATCGATGAAAAAAAAAATACAAAAACAATTGCCACAAACTCAAAACTATAATATGTTCATTTTGAGGATCAAAATTTTGAATTAGAAGAAACGTATCTTTCTTTATTCAGGTTAAGGAATGTAGAATATTTTGTATTTTTTTCTACAGGAAAATGCTGAAGCGAAGAGTAAAATTTTTAAGGAAATTACCCTACATAATTATTTCATGCAAATCCTTACAAGATATGTGGATTATGACAGGGGCGGCTCGTTGTATAGAGCCAAGGAGCCACGGCACTACCCGTAGTTTTAAGTTCAGCAAGAATTTTTAATTGATTCTTAAAACAATTTTTTGCCAGTTACTTTGGTCGTTTTTTCATTTAAAAAAAAAGCAGGGGGTGGCTCTACCATCAACATGTTCCACGAGCCGCCACTGGATTATGATATTTTTTCTATAGATTAATGATTCCTTAGTAAGCAATACTCTTTGTATCCCTATTTTATAATTAGATACAATTTCAAATGGACGGATTAATTGGCTTCATCCAACTATTCGAAAAGTCAATAAGTAGTTGGGATGTAATGTTGACTATGGATCTGTCAGTTAAGTATTTGTGGCATCTGTAGTTAACATGAATCTTCCATCCAACTTGTCAACTACATGCGATACAGCCATAGTATTGATTATCACCAACGACCCTTTGCAAGATATCCCAGGGATTACTTAATCCTTAGAGGAAATATGCAAATCTATGCAGTCTAAACAAAATTCGACCTAATTTATATAAAAGAAAACATCAGAGTTAAATAAAGGTAAAAAATTGCTTGAAAAAAAAACCGGGTAGTAAATGGATTACACGAAACGAAACGAATTATAGACTGGAGGAAAAAAAATTAAACACTTGAAATTCGTGAAATTTCGTCCATTTTCAAACCGCCATAACTCGGCGTATTTTCAATCAATTTTGATGAATCTGAGAGCAAAAAACTTTGAAGTGCGTGCGAACTTAAGCGTAACCCCTTCTGCCCCCCTCTAGCACCCCTGTGAAAAAAAAATGTTTTTTCAGGAAACCATGTCCAACTTTGACGATGTCTATGGAGTTGGAAAAATTTTGTCGACTCGATCCACGATAAAAGCATTAAAATTTGATCAATTCTCTACGCAGGACTCGAAGAACGAAGTGCCTACGACGATTTGGCACCAAGTTATGGGTGTTTGAAGAAAAAGTGCATTTTGAGGTTTTTCGCACATAACTCAGTGACTTTTCAACCAAATTTGATGATTCTTTCGGGAATAAATCCCATTTTGGCTCTACTTTAAACTCAAATTGGAATGATACCTTTTCGAACCCTTCAACCCGCGAATAAGAAAAACACGTTGGACATGGTTTCTAGAAATAACTTATTGTTTTCACAGGGGCGCTAGAGGGGGCGAAAGGGGTTACGTTTAATTTCGCATGCATGTATTTAAAGAAGACACTTCAAAGTTTTTTCCCTCAAAGATTCATCAAAATCGATTGAAAATACACCGAGTTATTGCGGTTTGAAAATGGTCGAAATTTGATGAATTTAAAGTGTATTTTTTTTTTTCTTTCAGTAAATTTTACACCATGTATTACGATATTTGACTGGGCTATAAAAATAAAAGAAACGTCATTATGATATATTTGAAAAATAGAAAAAAATATTCGACCACTGAAAACTGATTATTATCATAAAGCAAATGTCGATTGAAACTTGTATAGCTCATCTAGAAGGAACACAACAAGTATTTTAAGTGTTTTAAGTAACTTTATCTATACAGGGTGAGTCATAAATAGGTATCAAAAATTTAACCGAAGCTTGTTTAGGCCAATACAAAGGAATTAACCTAATACACCTTAGTACCAAAATGCGTAATGAAAAAAAAATTATCTGATTCATTAGAAAATACATCAAAATAAACATCATTAGATGCACCATTAAATATAAAATGTACTAAAATATTTTTCAAATCGATCAGTTCGTTATCATTGTGAAGGTAAATAAAGTTTATCCACTTATTATTTTAATCGCTTGCAAACTTGTAACTACCTACCTTTTATCCATTTGCAAAGTTTCATCTACCGTTTTATCCGCTTGCAAAACCGCCTTTTTAAATGCACATGAGTTAAAAAATCATTAATAATAATAATTAAAATTCAAAATGTAATCATTGCATGGTGTACTTAAATAAAGATAATGGTTGCCACCGTTACAATATGTCGAAAATGTCGAAAGTTGTTTCATCGAGTTGAATCTGGTAGAAATTGTAGAATCGATATCATATTTGATAAAAAACTAATTACTGCAATGCGAGAGCTATTTAATTTTAACTTATGGAATGCGTGACGGTCGCAATTAAAACGTTGCATGATCAAATGACGAATTTAGAGGTCATATAATTTGTTTTAAATAAAAAGCGTAGATGTGAAATTCCGTTTACTTACATATACAGATATTATTGATTATATACGGTATCCACAAGACTCCGTTAACTTCTAATATTTAGTTATGAAGTATATTTTTCAGGGCATAGCGTATAACTTGAACAACTTTCTCGGTATTGATCTTCAGAACTATAATCCCGCACACAGTGTGTAATGTAAAATATTTGGAAATGGGTAGATAATCCTTTATCAAGTATTGTAGGTAGAATAATTCATTTGTAAATACGTTAAAATAAAAATTTCCTGACTTCTTGTAGATAAATACAATAAAATTAGAAATACTATACTTTTTGTTTTTTACTATTTAAGAGATGTAGATAATTTGTTAATTGTAGTCTCTTAGAGACGAGAAAGTATAGTATTTCTCATTGTAAATACGTGATAAATAAAGATTATTTATTGGAATGTCATCTATAATACTGCAATTAACTCAGCGTCGAAAATATATACAGATAAAAAAATACGCAGCGACTATTTATAGATACCAATATGAACGTAATGACTGCCAAAGAAAATTAACGAATAATTAATATTTGAAACCATCCGCTGAAATGAGTATTAATTCAGCGCAGCGTTATTTGAATACGTGATGCAATCAATGCATGCAAATCCTGTGAAATATGTGAACATACATAATCTATTTGAATTTGAAATGCAAGTGAAACTGTCGCCACTTGGCAATATCCCAGGCTCTGAAATAACCGTCAAAATATTGAAAGTTTTTGCGTGCAATTCGTTGTCTACATAAAGCTTCGCCCTAATACCATTTCCTCGGTGCACTAAAAATTTAGCACTTTTATTAAAAGCGACGTTTAAGATAAATTGGTCTGGTGCTATGGGCATTACATTAATAAAATCGTTCTGCGGAGAAGATTATGCTCATAATACATTTTTCAAATCCTACCTGAGAGGGAACATTAAGTAAATTATACGGAATCGAGCTGTATTATGAAATTACGAGGGTCGGTTACAAAGTAATACATATAAAAAATGGCTTTGAAGTTTTAATTGCCAAGCAACTGCAATATAGACAAAGGACATAATAATAAGGTTTAAACTAGCATTCGGATTAAATATGATTGATTGTTGATGCCATTACTTTGTGATACTTTTTTCACTTCATTGTGAGTGTATTGTTTGATAATATCCGAATAGGACATTCAACCTCCTTAGTAATTCCGATTAAATGTTTAAAATATACACTAAAATGTATTGCTATTTAGAAATATTACGAAGGAGGTTGAATTAAAATACTGCTGGTATCACGATGCATTACAAAGTAATGGCTTCAACAATCAATCATATTTAGAAATATTTTTTTTTTTATGAAAACAATACTTCCAATGAACAGGAAAAATTGTTATACTGTCTATCATTCTTTTACTCAATACTGTATTGTACTTTTTATTTATGTAAATAAAGATGTTGTATATACAATACTTCGGAGAAAGTAAAACTGTATTTGATATAGCATACACAATTTGAATCCGAATCAATCTTCTGGAGAAATTTTCTGATTTATACAAGAAATATTTTTTTGGTGCTAATTGCATAATACAGAATGCAGATGTGGTACTACAATTATCACACGTACCTGGATGTGCTAGCGTTAGTTTTATAAACATTGGCACTGCAGTAGTTTACCGGCGAATAACGTTTGTTCGAAGAAAAACGAATGCGTATAAAATTATACGATGTTTACGTCCACGTCCCGCAACAATAAATGTGGTCAATTGTTTTGTACGACTGTAATATATTTTATTATTAAAAGCTATTGTATAGACCATTCGATGTTCATTACATGGTTGTAATGCTTTAAAATGAACATTCTCGTTTTAGGCACGTATTTCACACCACAAAAATCCAAGACACGTAACGAAACGTATGTTTTTAAAACGGAACTCTTAAATTTACTGTTTCCTGTATTGATAATGTATTCTCGATGCTAACAATATCTATTGGTAATCTACATACTCCAGGTGATTTATTATTAGTGACTGATATCGGGTGTACCTTCTCTTGTATAAGTTATGTTGGTAGAAACGTCAAAGTGGCGTATTTAGTTAAAATTTTGTTTTTTTTCCTGGTCTGCATTTTTATTTTTGCTGAGAGTTCACGATTTTTGGTCTAATTTTTTTTTACCTTGATTATAAATTTTAACGAGCGAATTTTTGATTGGTCGATACTTTAGATTTTTAACCTGAATTGTTGATTTTTGTGTGCAAACTTTTGGCCGGTATTTTCGAGTTTTTTTAACCAAATTTTAGATGTTTTAACCTGAATTATGGTTTTTATGGGCGAATTTTTAAAATTATTGAGTTTAGAGTTTCGGCAATTTACTTTGAGGTAAAGAGTTTTGGAGCTGAAAATGGCAAATTATTTTGCTTTTGCTTTAATTTTCAATTTTTAGCCTGCATTTTTATTGTTTTGGCCAGAGTTTTTGTTTTTTTGGCACCTAAATCAAACTTTTCGATTTAGTTGAAAGTTTCCGGTTTTTTGACTGCATTTTTATTTTTCCCAAGAGTTTTCATTTTTTTTACCAATGTTTTTAATTTTGTTACCCTAATTATTAATTTTAATAATTTTGTTTAATTGTAGATTTTAATGAGCGAATTTTTAGTCGATATTTTCGAGTTTTTTGGTCCAAGTTTTTTATTTTTTTGCCCTATAATTTAGATTTTGCAGACTGGATGAACCCACTAAAACATAATACATGATTTAAATTAGCAACGAATGATGGATATTGCCGAGGAGGTTTAAACCAAATCGTGAAAAGAGTCAAATGAACAGTGAGGGTATCGAACCCAAACTGCCTCCTCATTATGTTGATAATGTCAATGATATTAACACCGCCTGAGTTGTTATAACTTATTTGTATGCATAAATTACGCCCAGCCCAGACATTTATTACGTGCATAGATATAGGTTGCTTCTTGTAACTAGTCATGCTGTCCATTTAGTGCATCGGAAGTGGTCTTCCTGTGTACAAATCAACCATTAATTACAATACTATAAACGTCCCCCAACCGAATTGTGTGTAATCTAAACCGAAACGAATCACTTATTGATTTTTGTTTTGGTAATTATGCATCATCCTCAAAATGCATAAATAATTAGTGTGTTCCCCTGAGCACACCTATTGTATACCTACCCACTTAGTTTAATGAGGGACATAATTCCATTACACCATATTAAATTACCCAGAAATTATTTGTCGTACGGTAGGTGGAGAATCTGCCATTAATGATGAAGAGTATGACTTTACGGTTTGTGAATTTTGCAACAATCAAATCCGAGATGATTGCTCACCGCAAGCCCCACTCCAAAATGGGGTATCAGCAGTTCGGGAATTTCTGTCTGAATCAACGCGTTTAATTCCGATTAACTAATGATGCGGTTTTTGAAATGTACCTCACTTCATCAAATTGTCCCCAACGCCATTATACTGCGTTCCCGTTGATACGCAATTTTGTAATTAACTTTAATCCTCATTCGCAATCTCTTTTTTGTCTACGTTTAAATATTACTTACCACAATTTGGGTAACAGCTACTTCCAACACATTCAATGAAGGTAACATTCCTTATCCAAAAATCCGATAGTGATATCCCCCAGTGATCACATAGAAGATCGTCGAATTTGTTATCTGCAAAAATAAAGAGAATTACAATAGTTAAGTATACTTTGATCAATGGATCTGTGGTGATTGCTTGGACCGGAATAGGAAAGCGAAAATGAGGATCACGGGTAGCCGTGACGTTCGGTTACTATATAGAGGAAAATAAACAACTAAAGGAGAAAAATATTACTTGTGAACACACGCTAATTCTTCTTATACAAAAACCTTTAATAAATTGGAGATAAATAAAGTAGTAACTGTGTATACATACAATTACACTACAGATCTTTGTGGTGGCTGAACATTTTCATACGTTTACTCTTTCTACGATAAATTAAATTAGACGCAATCATGTGTACGTACGTCGCCCAAGGCGAGAAAACTCAGTTTTCGGTAATGACCTATTGATCAAACTGTATAATACACGGACCATTTATTTATAATAAAACACTTTTACTTTGTTGGTATAACACAAATTATATTTTATTGTTGACTATAGTTAGGACCATAGTATAGGACCATTTATTATTTAAGCAATAAAATCTTTTGTAATAGAAAGAAGTATATGATGCATAAATATTAAGTAATACAAACTCAATAACAAATGTGCAGCTCCCACATAAATAAATTTGGTCACGTCGTCATTTCCCTTTATACCCAGTGGAGGTAACGATTAATTCACAGCCAGCTGAATTAATATTTAATAGAATACGGGGACGGCGGTGAAAATTCCAAAATGATTCAGCGCGATTATTGAAAATGTAGCGCGAAATAGGGCCGGGAGGAAGGAAACATTGATTTAGTTAATGCCAATCAGGGGAAATGGTTGTCTTCCTTAAGGCGGTTAAATTGCTACTATCATGAGATCGTCGGATCTAAAAGTAATCTCTTCGAATACGCGGGATTTATCTTTGTTTATTAGGGTGAAACAAGGAATTTAATCAATACTACAATATTGTATTGATTGGTAATTGAAGTGCAAGATATACATTACTACATATTAGATGAGAATAATGTATGGCTACGCGCTTACCCACGAAATGTAAATTTTATCACATTTCGCAGTTTTACCTTCTTTCAGGTTACGAGCTACGAGCAGTAAATGTTTGATGGTTGATTATTTCACACTCCCAAGTCGGTACGTGATCAGCAATTGCAATGTACTGCGTCTCTGTTTTCAACGTTTGTATAATTATTACATAGTTTAGATATGTGCGAAATGAAAATTGCAGACGGGAATAAAATTGCTTATATAAAAGTAATTAGAGACTGGATATTTAATCCTTGAATGCATGATTTTTTATTTTTGTATGAAAACAATTATTTTTGATATAAATTCGTTTACAGTTGTTAATTCTTTGGATTGATTTTGGAGACAATTTCAAGAGGTAATCTACTGGAAATGGCTAAATACCGATTAAACATTAAAAAAAAAATCTTGTTCTTTTTCCAAGTGTAAGAGCTCGTTTCGCCTTATTCTGGCATTTTCAAGCGGATTTTTAAGACGATTTTTAATACCTTCAAATAATTTTGGTGATTGTTTTACAAATTAGTGATTTTTAAAAATGTTTCTAATTGTAAGATATAAAGGGTATCCCCGGATAAGATGGGCGAAATGCCCTCTATCGGAAAATTTAAAAAAAAGTCGATATTTTGGTTACCAAAAAGTAAAAAATAAGGTATATACAGTCGGTTTTGCTGAAACCCCCTCCCCCTCCTAGAGCAATAAAAGAGAATTTAGTAGAGAAAATTTGTTTTTTCTCAAAATAATTAAGTATTGAAAAAATCTTACATATAGTCGAAAAGAATATCTTTGATCACAATTTATTTCCAAGTTCGCTAAAGGTCATTAATCTTGCGAGAAAAAAAAAAAGTGAAAAAAGTAATTTTTTTTAAATCGTCCTCAATAATTTTAAATCGCTGTGACTGTACTTTTTCTTCAAACAAAATTCAAAAAAATTGTTTTTTTTTACCTACAAAATGTATATTTTGGTTTTTCTATATATATGAGCATTTCCACGTAAAATGGAAAATTAAAAAAATTTACAATAGCGCAATAAAATTAGAAAAAAGGTATACATAAATAAATATATAATTATGAAAAAAAAACGATTAATTTGTATGCTTAAAATTCTTGCGGACATAAAAATATATATATAATTTTATGTTTTTAGAAAAAAAGGTGTTAATTCTTCTTCTGAATTGACACCGGACATGCATATTCTAAATGTAGAATATAAAATTCTCGTAGTTGAGATATTTAGATTTCATCTACAATGGAGGAAAAAAAAATTGAAATTCGTAAAATTTTGACCATTTTCAAACCGCCATAAGTCGGCGTATTTTCAATCAATCTTGATGAATCTTTAAGGGCGAAAAACTTTGAAGTGTCTTCTTTAAAGTCATCCATACGAACTTAAGCGAAACCCCTTCCGCCCGTCTCTAGCACCCCTGTGAAAAAAATATTTTTTCAGAAAACCATTTTCAACTTTGACGATGTCTATGGAGTTGGAAAATTTTTGTCGACTCGATCCACCATAAATCTGATTAATTCCTATGCAGGACTCGAAGAACGAAGTTTCTACGACGATTTGGCACCAAGTTATGGTTGTGCATTTTGAGGTTTTTCGCACGAAACTCAGCGACTTTTCAACCAAATTTAATGATTCTTTCGGGAAAAAAAATCCCATTTTGGCTCTACTTTAAGAGGGTAAACTCAGATTGGAATGATTCCTTTTCGAACCCTTAAACCCCCGAACAAAAAAACACGTTTTTGGGCAAAAAAAACGTCCAACTTTGGCAACGTGTACGGATAAAATGTGTCGACTCGATCCACCAAAAGGACATTGAAATGTGTTTAATCACCTGTGCAGGACTCAAAAACGAAGTTCCTACGGCAATTTGGCACAAAGTTATGGGTGTTTAAAAAAAGTGCATTTTGTGGTCTTTTTATTTTTTTTGTTTGAAGGGGCGTAGAGCCCTCTCCTTGAGTGAGGGATAAACCCTCTCAAAGAGGACACATTTTGCTTTTTATTTCTCAAAAGATCGTCGAAATCGGTTGAATAGAAGCTGAGTTATTACCTAAATTTTTACAAATCTCAAGTGTTTAATTTTTTTCCGTCAGTGCAATTTGTTTGGTTTTTATTGGACGAATGGTGGTGAGGCCCACATTTTTTTCCGACCCTACAGAGATCGTTAAAGTAAGCCTTTTTTGACCTAAAATAATTTTTTTTGTTAATGGAGTTCTAAGGTACAAAATGCGATATTCATGATTTCGCGCAAACAATTAATTTTCGTGCATACCTCAAAGAACATGCAAAGAAAATTTCATTGGTGAAAACGATAACAATTTCGTCGAAAACTTCGGACTTGAGTAAAAAAAAACAGAAAATTCGCTTTTTTTCAAACACCCATAACTTTGTGCCAAATCGTCGTAGGAACTTCGTTATTTGACTCCTGCACAGGTAATTGAACACATTTCAATGCCCTTTTGTTGGATCGAGTCGACACATTTTTTCCAACTAAGTACAAGTTGCCAAAGTTGGGCGTTTTTTGGCCAAAAACGTGTTTTTTTTTTGTTCGGGGGTTGAAGGGTTCGAAAAGTGATCATTCTAATCTGAGCCAAAATGGGATTTTTTCCTGAAAGAATCATTAAATTTGGTTTAAAAGTCACCGAGTTATGTGCGAAAAATCTCAAAATGCACTTTTTTTTCAAATACCCATAACTTGGTGCCAAATCGTCGTAGGAACTTCGTTCTTTGAGTCCTGCAAAGGGAATTGATCAAATTTTAATACCTACATGGTGGATTGAGTCGACATTTTTTCAACTCCGTAGACATCGTCAAAGTTGGACATGGTTTCCAGAAAAAACTTTTTTCTTTACAGGGGCGCTAGAGGGGGGCGGAAGGGGTTACTCTTAATTTAGCGCGCATGACTTTAAAGAAGACACTTCAAAGTTTTTCGCCCTCAAAGATTCATCAAAATCGATTGAAAATACGCCGGGTTATGGCGGTTTGAAAATGGTCGAAATTTCACGAATTTAAAGTGTTTCATTTTTTTTCCTCCAGTATATTTCCAGATTACTTATGTATGGATAATCACGATAACTATTGACAGATAATTTCTGGACGTGAGGAACTCTGGTAGTAGAGTGAGAACAAAGCAAGCCGTTATATTTTAAATTTCAGTGGACAAATAAATAATGTTATAAAATAGGCTTGAAATGAAGGTATCGATTTCGCCTTCACATAAAGATGCTGCTATAAATAAGAAAGACCATTCAATTTTAAACAGGCAATACAGAATTTTATTTTATGGGTCGTTTTGTTCTTTACATAAAGTAAATGGGTTGCCATGAAGTTACCGATATATACAAACACATTGCGGGATCGAAAAAATACTTCAGATTTGATTATACGCATTATATAATTTTATTTGTTTACGTAATATCGGAAGCTTTGTTTATTATAGCGGAAACTCCAATAAGCAAATATTGAACGTAATATAACCATGTATATAAATATACATACTAAACTGTAATTGCCTTCATGAATTCGAACATAAAACGTAATAATGTGTGTGCTGAGTATTAATTCACTAAATTAATTAAAGTAAAGTAAGCCATGGATACCTACAGCAGACTGTCAACGATTACGTACGGTGTGTAATGACTCGATATCGTTAGATATCGAGTTATTACAGTCGGGATGTGATGATAATTTTAATTAATAATAGTATCTACTACCTTTTTGTCGTAATTTTAATTTTTATAACTATTTATTTTATTTGTGTATTGTTATTTCAGAGGGCACCACCTCAGTTTTTATTTTTACATAAGCTACACACACTGTAGCTAGCTAAAGATACAATTTGTAAAATTTTAATTAGTTCATTTGATAGGTACAATTTGGAAAGTAAGAACTTGGTATTTCGAAACATTTTTCATAGTTCCCGTACTGAAACTCGATATCGCCAAACTTGGAGCACATGCAGTCAAATAATTATAAAATGAGTCCATATGTGGAAACAAATACAGAGGATGTACAAAAAGTGGCGTAAAGTAGTATCTGCACACGAACACATTTTAATGGAGGGCGTTATTTATGACATAAACGGCCTTTGTGTGTGATATTCAGAGGATACTAACTTCAGTAATTACTTCCACAGGCGCTATAATTCCTTCAGTTGTATTTATTTATTATGTATGTAACCTACATTCTTAGTATTAATTCTTTATATTGCACTTATTGAGCATCTAAATAATTATGATTACTTCAAAGAATTACAATTATCAATATTTCAACAAGTCATTTATTTTATGCCCTCCTGCAAAAAAAACTGCTCGTATATTTAGAAATACATCTATTATTGT
This sequence comes from Ocypus olens, assembly GCA_910593695.2. NCBI lineage: Eukaryota > Metazoa > Arthropoda > Insecta > Coleoptera > Staphylinidae > Ocypus > Ocypus olens. The sequence goes on along the minus strand of OU343057.1, from coordinate 1,314,631 downwards.
GTTACTGATAGTCCAATTTATGATTGTAACATCACATGTTTATCTAACTGTAAGAGCATGAACTAAACTTATTAGAAACAACTTTATCTACTAACAAGAGTTTTGAAAATATTTATTCATTAGAAGCTACTTGAGCTATCTAGATGTTTTTGCTAATTTGTGGCGAGTGCACCACGAAATAAAGCAGAAAAATTGGCACATATTGGTTATATTTACGCCAAGCTTCAAATATGCCGTGGGCTCCATACATTGTATGCAAAACATGCACGAGCTTATTTCGCAATGAAAAAATTCAAAAAAAGTTTTGCGTGGTTTATTAGGAATCCAAAAACTTGTAATTTTACATCTAGATACCAAATACTTTATAACAGCACCATCTTATTTGGCATTACCTTCGAGCTACTTTTTCACTGCTGGACAGTTAATAGTAATAACAAATATTATCGGGGGTAATGCACAAGAGGTTATAATTTGGTCGGATAAATTTTATTTTTTGCACGAGCCATTGAATCGATACAAATTTCGAGATGGAAAATGTATGCCTAATTGTTTACTAAAATTGTTAATATAAACATCGTTGTCATGGTGAAGGTAAATAAAGTTTTATCCACTTGCAAATTTTTTTGTCCGCCGTTTTAAATACACCTTTTTATATATATAAGTTAAATTATCAATCTAAATTTATGTAATTTATTATTTGATTGGGATTACGATAACAAACAATAGCACTAATGTTAAAGAGCAATTTGTTCCGTTATTTCAGCAAAACTCGATTTTCACCAAACGATTTATAAATATATTTTAATTGGCGTGAAATGGCTTAATTTTACCGCTTTAACGCTGATTCACAAAAACACACATCGTATTTATAGAAAGCGAGCGAACACATCAATTCCATAATACTGTTTCAAGCGAATAATCCTATCTCGCAAAAACTCTACCCATTTTGTTCCATAATCCATCGAGTGTTTATAATCCCTCTATCTGGACAACGTAAAAAATCTAAAGCTGGATTAAATCCTATTCATTCGACATAACAATGGCTCTCCACAAATATTTTTAAAACATCGAAACAAATCAATGCGTTGCCTCAAATTTCAATATGGAAACGGTGAAATAATGTAAAATGGCCTCATAATTAATTATATTAATTAATTATTGCAAAGGACTATTCAAAAAGCATTCCCCATCCCAAAATTTCGAGCGGAGCGTGAAATTGTCGGAACATACAAAATTACAAATTTATTAAAAAAACATTCGAGATTATATATACATGAAAATTTGTAAACACCCCATCTTTCAATTTGGAAATAATCTTATGCGAACGGAACGTGAAATTGTCGAAAAATACAAAAAATTCCGAGTCTTGAAAAAAATATAAAAACAGTTGCTATCGACTCGAAATTTTACAAATTTATTAAAAAAACATTGGAGATTATATATACATGAAAATTTGTAAACACCCCGTCCCAAAATTTGGAAATAATCTCATACGAACGGAACGTGAAATTGTCGGAAAATACAAAAATTTCCGAGTCTTGAAAAAAAATATAAAAACAGTTGCTATCGACTTGAAATTTTACAGATTTATTAAAAAAGCATTCGAGATTATATATACATGAAAATTTGTTAACACCTCGTCCCAAAATTTGGAAATAATCTCATGCGAACGGAACGTGAAATTGTCGGAAAATACAAAAATTTCCGAGTCTTGAAAAAAATATAAAAACAGTTGCTATCGACTTGAAACTTTACAGATTTATTAAAAAAGCATTCCAGATTATATATACATGAAAATTTGTTAACACCCCATCCCTAAATTTGGAAATAATCTCATGCGAACGGAAAGTGAAATTGTCGGAAAATACAAAAATTTCCGAGCCTCGAAAAAAATATAAAAACAATTGCCATCTACTTGAAATTTCACAAATTTATTAAAAAAAACATTCGGGATTATATATACATGAAAATTTGTAAACACTCCATCCCAAAATTTGGAAATAATCTCATGCGAACGGAACGTGAAATTCTCGGCAAATACAAAAAATTCCGAGTCTTGAAAAAAATATAAAAACAATTGCCATCTACTTGAAATTTCACAAATTTATTAAAAAAAACATTCGGGATTATATATACATGAAAATTTGTAAACACTCCATCCCAAAATTTGGAAATAATCTCATGCGAACGGAACGTGAAATTCTCGGAAAATACAAAAAATTCCGAGTCTTGAAAAAAATATAAAAACAATTGCCATCTACTTGAAATTTCACAAATTTATTAAAAAAAACATTCGGGATTATATACATGAAAATTTGTAAACACTCCATCCCAAAATTTGGAAATAATCTCATGCGAACGGAACGTGAAATTGTCGGAAAATACAAAAAAATTCCGAGTCTTGAAAAAAAAATATAAAAACAATTGCCATCTACTTGAAATTTCACAAATTTATTAAAAAAACATTCGGGATTATATATACATGAAAATTTGTAAACACCACATGTGAGTCTTGAAAAGAAATATAAAAACAATTGCCATTTATTGAAAAAAAAACACATTCAATTAAAATCTGTAAATTTTGTATTTTAATAAATAAAAATCGATCCGTCGAAGGAATATTTTAAGTAAGCAATTGTAAATTGTTTAATGGATTTATTTCGTACTTTATACAATATCTTAATTCAGGCATAACACTATAATGACTATAACATTCTGTACCATCTGCAAAAGGGCTATCGAACTGATGGTCATCCACTCATTCGTTATTTATGTTGAGAGATATTAAACTGAATTTAAAAATGCATTCAATAAAATTAAATCAATTTCATTTAATCACTTACCAACCGTCCATTTTCATAACTGATAATTAAAATCGATTTTCGTTCCGAAGATAAATTGCCCGACTTTCAATGAAAACAAGTGTATTGCATCTTTGTCTATCTTGTGTGCAGATTGAAATAAATTTGATTCGAATCGGAGCTGCGTAGATAAGCACTGATAACAGGCGAAGAAAGAATGTGGTCTCGCGATATCTCCGCCGGACGTGAATTGCCCCGAGGCAAAATTCGGATGATAAGGCTGTTAGCACCGTACGAAATTTTCCAGTTCCGTGCGCGAGTTCGGTGTTAAAAGAGTTTAATAATGTGGCGGAGTGTTGTTTTTGGATTATCAGTTTTGAGTTAAATTTTTGAAGAATGGATGAGGAACAGTTGTCGTCTTATGGATATTATTTGATGAAGGTAAGTGCACAGAACTGAGTAATTGGAGATTTCGAAAAAGGTAAGTTGTTTATTTCGGCATTCTGTATTCTTATTATTAATATAAATCTTATATAAGTATCACAGTTTCCTTAATATAAACCAAGAATTACAAAAAAAAATATATTTTAACACGTTCACCGCTTTGTCAGTCACCGGTGACTGACACTGAAGTTTCTGATGGGCCACGCCAGTCACTGGTGACTGACAGCGAGTGCTGTAATTTCGTCTAAAACATGCATCAAAATGAATTAAATAAGGATATTCTTACTCATTTTATAAAATAAAACTTTTTTTGACATTTTACAAAAAAACTTGTTGGCAGCCAATGTGCCAATTTTTTTTTTAAACAAAAGATGTTCATTTCTTTGTTGTCTTCAAGAATTGTTTAAATGTTTTTGCAATATTTTTCATAATTAAAAAAATATCGAAAAAAACCTAAAAACGGTTAAGGTAAACACCCACTTCCGGTAGACCAAATTTTACCTAAAGCTTTTCTATTCTTGGCATTATTAAATACGACTTATATTCAAAGTTTCATGATAATTCCTGTATTTGTTTTTAAGATACAGCGCAAATTTTGAATTTCACCTGACCTCACGTAGATATCACAAGGTCAAACCAAGATCACTATGTTACTACTGTATGTTTCCCTCCAAACCATTCATATTTTGTCTGAAACATTTTTCTGAACCATTGATAGTTTCAGAGAAATTCGATATAATCCATCTTTGATATAACCTCAAAAGTTTTCCGCGGTCTAACCTACGTTTTTATCACCCATAGGCGTTACGATGCATATTAAATAGGTTTTTCCCATTGCGGCGTTAGGTAAAAATATAAACTTTCATCTATACAAATTTAAACAAACTTATTTTTAAATGTTTAATGTTGGCGGCGTTTACTTCGTGGTACATCTTGATTGTAGATTGGAATATTCCAAACTTATTTTTGCTGAGAGGATAAGGGAAATAGGTTAGATGAGTAGAAATAATCTAATGGTAGCAAATTTCATATACGCGGCCATCATCCCTTGGTAAATATAACTAAAGCAAACTTAAGGCGAGCTATATATTCATTTACATGTTCGCGTGTGTGCATTTATAGGGTGGTTAAAATATGAAGCTTTAACACAATATTCATATTTGAACTACTGCCCATATACACAGTTATGAACTGAATTTCTCGTTCAATAACTGCTAACAGGAATTTAATTATAAGAACGAAAGTTTTATTCTTGGTTTTATATTATGCGGCTAGTTTTGTTTCTTGTTTACGCATTCTTTCTTTACACGTAACCTTCGGAATCTATCAAATTTATGCATCTACCGCTCGTCATCGAACGATCCCATAAATGTTAAATACTCGAAATATATTCTTTATTTACTTATTTTACTTTCTTTATGTGCAAATTAGTCGGATTGAATTAAAATTGACGATTTTTAATTTTTGACTTCTTACTTTTGAACAAATTGGGAATAACCTTACTTGTTGCAGAAAGCATTAGATAAATACAATAAAACGAAATGTAGCCTGAATATATGAATATTCAACCTGTTCGTTAATCTGCAAGCAAAAATTTCGTTTTATTGTATTTTTCTTACTTTTGCTCAAAAATTGTATTTGAAATGATTTTCGGAAGGAACCACTGGTTTGATTCCGAGTTTCTATACGTCACCGTAAAGATTCCATCAAGACCCATCAGAAAATGTACTTGTGCAAGAAAGAATGTCATTTTGAAGCCCGTGACGCGTTCGCAAAGAAAACTTGAAAATGGAAAAATTAAAAAAATCGAAAACAAGCGTTCTTCCCTTGCATGTCTAATTTTGCATAAATAAATTATAAACGCATATTAATGTTAAAAGGAATTAGCGCGTTGTACATTCCAAGCATTTTCTCATATTAAAAATGAAAGCAAACGTGCAAACATCCTAATAGTTTACTTTTGTACGTTTCTCCTAGCATACAAGGAACCAGTAATATGTGATTGACCAAAATAGGTACAAAACACTTTCGCATCATGTCGCTTTCTCCCACTACATTACATAAGCTGGCAATTTCTCCACTTGCCTTCGACGTAATGCCAGACGCGTTCGCTTAAATAATAAATGCTCACCGACCCCGGCTATTAAGGTAATTGACACGGAGTAATTGAAACGCCTACAAGACCCCATTGATAAGACAACTAATCAAATTCATACGCCTCGCAATCGGAATTCAAGCCTCTGATTATCCTGTGTGCAAATTCAATGCAACGCGTGTAGTTCACCTTGTCTTTTTAACTACAAAGTAAGCACTGAATATTCGAATATTTGCCTACAGCTAATTCCACTTCGTTTCCCTGAGCAGAACATTAATATAACATCATCGGTCGATGTAATTGAAACGAGGTCAGTTAATAAACTTGTAACATCTATCAATTCAAACATGTGTTCAAGCGTCAACATTGTAAGGGATATAATTATCAAATCCCCTGCAACCAGAATCCGAGTCTCTAACTTCAGATTTGATTATACGAGCTATTAAGGTGCAAATTAATTGGACTATTTGCAGCATAAATGGCGCATAATAAGATTTAGTGAAAAACCCTTGCACGGCTTCGTAGATACAGATAGTTTTCAATTCAAAATACTTCTATTAAAGGCTGGCATATGTCAGCATTATTATTTTCGTTTTAATTATACAATTGATGGTTTAACCAGGAAGAAAGCATTCATTGTAAGACCCCTAAAAATTACATTTTTAGATTTGTAGACAGTGTGAATGAACTATAATCGGGGTCGTCGTGGAATGTACCGCAACCGAATTATTTATTTGTATCTTCATTATATGGTTTGTAACTTGTCTGTATTTTATATTTAACAGCGCAAAAACATTTATGTTATAGTCCAAATTGCGAACCTCATGATTAGCATATTTTTTCATCGCCAAGAACTGTATACCTGTTGTGGAATTCTTAACGTATTAGTATACAAGAAACTAGTTTTTCAAGCTTAAGTGAAATAGTGAAATATAAAATTAAGAAAATTAACTGGTGACGAACGACGGCTCCGCTGCGCTGCGCCGTCGTCTGGGCGTAGTCCATTAAAATTGAGCAAAGAAACCGGTGACGAACGACGGCTCCGCTGCTCTGCGCCGTCGTCTGTGCGTATCCTATTAAAATTGAGCAAAGAAACCGGTAACGAACGACGGCTCCGCTGCGTTGCGCCATCGTCCGTGCGTAGTCCATTAAAATTGAGCAAAGAAACCGGTGACGAACGACGGCTCCGCTTCGCTGCGCCGTCGTCTGTGCGTTACTCATTAAAATTGAGCGAAGTAACCGGTGACGAATGACGGCTCCGCTGCACTGCGCCGCCATCCGTGCATAGCCTATTAGAATTGAGCAAAAAAACCGGTGACGAACGACTGCTCCGCCGCGCTACGCCGTCGTTAGTGCGTGGCCTATTAAAATTAAGCAATTAAACTGTGCGCAGTCTATTAAAATTGAAGAAGGTAACAGGTGACGAACGAATTTAAGGAAAAATAAAAATGAACTTTCACAAACCACACGCGTCGAGGAACTTCGGAAATGTAATCTGGTGGTAACCCCAGTTTCTGAATCTGACATCTGTCAAATATGACAATGCACTATTAAAAAAAAATTTCGTTCCCCCTTCCGCATACAACGTCATATCTCGAAAACCACAAATCGCATCGAAAAACTTTATGGGGATCTTTGATACAAATTATCGGTGACTGATATGCCGTCGTCAGATTTTTAATTTTCGAAAAAAGAAAATTCAAAATACTTCGAAAAATTCCCGCAAAACAATCAAAAATTGGCAGTAGATCGTAAACGGTGCGCGCCACGAAAAATATAGCCCTTACCTTTTCGACGCAAAATGCAATTCTGAATGGCATGCCGTTTAAATTTCTTGGGTGGGATAAAAAATGGCCGCTGTAGAATTTTTTAATTGAAATCTGGGGTGGTTTTCTCTGAATAACTCTTCGGGGGTTGGAGATATCAAAAATTCGTAAGAGACATAAAATGTAGAGGGGAGTTACTTCTACAAAACTATATGAAATTCGGAGTCGTGAACATAAGGGGAAGCGCACCCTTTTTTCCGGAAGCGTCCGATATGTGACTTTTTAGAAAAACGCTTGAGGGGTTGCAACGGATTTTTTTACGGGAACGTGCGACAGCAAATGTTGTGTCCCGATGCATTGGGGATTTTTTGAGCCATATTTGAATCCTCCAACTTAAAAATCCTGGGAGGAGATAGGTTTGGCGCGAACCTCTGCATCGCGAAAAATCGATTTTCAAAACTTCACCCCCGAGTCTAGGGCGGAGTTGGAAAATAGGCCCCTAGAGGACGTTTCCGGCTTTCGGGAAAAAAATAAAATGTATCGTTTTTTGTTTTTTGAAGGGTTGGTAACCCTTTTTTTAAAGGGGTGGTTCTAGAGGGTTTAAATTTTAATGGTATGTTTCTTGAATTATTTCTGATTTTTCATGAAAATTTCAAATCGGCGGGTTGCTAAAGCCTATTTTCGGCCCTTGATACACTATATACTATTTTGTACCCCAAACGTAAATAAATTGGAGAAAAGTAAAATAAGTTTTATTTAAAATAAGTAGCCTTACTTTCATACAATTACGCTACAGTATAAAATATTTGTTATGGTCTTTTTTGTTTTTTTCCTTGGCTTAGGTTAGGTGAAACATAACTAATTTAGAAAAATAATTTTCATTTATTTAAAACATGGTCCTACGGTCATGGTAATAAATGTTATTCGATATGTTCGTTCTATTATCATCATTAGGAAGGAAAATAAAGCAATTTACTGAACTAATAAAATAGAGCAAAGAGAATGAAAGCACAGGAAACCACATACAATTATAATTATGGAATTAAGTGCATTCCTGCCGTTTTTACTTTACCTGCCGTGTTATGTATATTAATATTATGAGTCACCAAACAAGTTTTCAATGAGAGTTTAATTTATACAATTAGTAATCACTCTGAATAAATGACATGTATTATGTAACTGAGTAGTAATAAATAATTATTACGTTAATATATGTTTTTCTTATAATTTAGCCTGTTGAGGTCATTTATAAAAGTGTCTCAATAAATATATTTTCTCTCTCTCTTATAATTTATTCAGACGAATGAACATTTTACCCGTAGTTTTAAAAAAAATCTTTTCTAAGAATATGATTGATTTTTTTTCAAAAAAACTAAATTAAAAATATTTTTTTTTTAGAGTTTGAGTGGTAGACCAGCAGTGTTTTGAACACGGGTGCTGAAATCCACCTTTTTCCTCAAGCTACATTACTTTAATTAAGCTGGTATTTTGTAACTATTTTTAATGAGGAAATTAATATTATTAGTATTAACTAAAAAAATCGTGATACCAGCAAAGTACTGCTTAGTACTTCCTAAGAATCTTCCCGAGAATCCAAAAACGTTGGTCTATTTACCCTCAGTAACGGCATACAAATTACGTCCCCAACTTTAAGTATTGATCAGTTGGGCGAAAATGAGAAAATAAAGGATTGCTTGGAAAAATAAAATTAAGTACGCTAAGTAAGCCCATCCATCTCATTCAGACTCACTGACAGTTTTCAGCTGGATAGTTAAGAAGTTCGGGCGTTTTTATTTATTATGAAATTAGCCCTCATGTCGGTATTAAAAAAAAGAAACTAAGCCCTAATGTCCCTTTTCGGAGGTCGCGCTAATTCTTACTTAATCCTCATCATCATTAATGCGTGTTCGCTAAAGTTAGTTTGAAGTTATGTTCAATTAAAATTTAATACAGCGAACTTGTACTGTTTGATTGGTAATTTTATAAATTAATATTTAATGTTATTAAAGGGTAGATTGGAGGAGGAAGTTTGTAATTCTTAGAATAAGGGGGGTAATATTTTTTTTATATTTGAATATGCCGACAGTTTTAATTACTATTGGTGCTAATTTGTCACGAGAAATAAATAATAATGTTAAGAAACCGGATTTGAGAAATTTGAAATAATTAATAAATTACAATTATATCTACACAATTTATCATAGAATTATGATAATGAAAATGTACAGACGTGGAATTTATTCTTGCAAAAGGTATTAGAAAGCTTCCATCCAATTTTCCCAATGGATGTGCGCATTTCAAGGTCATCGTTCTCGTATATGTAATCTAAAAACAAACCTGATGAATTGCGTTATATGACAAAAGATAACGGTTTACAATTTTTTTTTAATGTTCTTCATTAAAATTATAAATGAATCGAAATTTAAAATATTACTAATTACAGTTTACTTTTCAATGGTGTATTAATAGCCATGTTATGAACTTAACCTTGATATATTTGTAAATTGTTTAGTGAGGTCGAAAGCATAGTGTGTCATGATTATATAATACGTTTCGCATGTGAAAATAATAACAATACGAGCGCGCGCTCGAGTTTAAAATCAAATATTAAAGAAATTTGCCGAAACGCATAAAAACTAGTTTCCTCATTAGGAGTATAATTTATAAGACTTAAGATATTTTTAATTATTGGTTATGTAAGCATTTCTGAAAAGAAAATACTTGTTTGTTTCGCATTCCACATTTTTGGCAAAATGAGTGCCATTTTTTGATATTTTTAGAGAAAGCTTAGTTGATAACAGGGTTGACAATTCTCAAAGTAATTGAGTGTTCCCCTCGGATTATAATGAAATTGGGTGGATTTGTAGAGGGGGCCAAAATATTCGATACGTATTTTTTGTCTCGAAAAAAAAAACATAATTTTTAGTCACTTGCTATTTAACCCTTAAGCTAAGTGCACACTTGTCGGAAGCGGACGGACGGCACGCATCCGCAAAAATTGCTTAACACAGTTGTAAACGAGTCAACGCACATTTATCCGTTCCATAATAATTGTAAGTACCTATTTTATCCATTGATTTTCATCTTTAATCGCTTATAGAAACACTTGCGTATGAGGACCAAAAATAGGATTATGTCTATAATTCACATTGGTTGTTTAATATCTGGATTTAAATGGCTGCGCAGTAGCATGCGCAAAGAAAATCTTGCTTGAGACTACTGCAAGAAATATTACTTGGTTTAAGAAATTGAAAAGCATTGTGATATCACAAATCTACTAATCCAGCACGTTACGGATAAATCATTTCCGGTACAACCAATCACCTGATTTATACCTTCCTCAAATTTAAAGCCATCATAAATACAGCTTTGTACGAACGTGTAAGCTGCATCGGCGATGACACACATAACACCTCTACATATAAATAAAGTTATGTAGGTCAGAACAACTATGTATTACAATAATTACGTAGCGTGCAGATATCAACATAAATTATTCGATATGAAATATGATTGCCCTTCAGATCCGCGAACGAATTTCGTAATATCAATATTTACTTTTTGGAATTGCATTCCGACATCAAAAGGACTAAATCTACTGAGAGCTCCAGAGTTTGTAATCAATTAGATATAAAAAATGATTAGTGTTGTGGTGTGAGTGTCTGTCAAGCGCTTCACTTAAAGATCAAGGCCAGCGTTCTATTTGTCTAGTGAATGAAGCTATTTTTATCCATACTAGAAATATACGGTTGAATTGTATAATAATACAATAACAAACAATTTGAATGTTTGATTTAATAGTCATATTTCACACGAGTCGGAAGTGCAATAATGATAATAATAACTGCTCCCTCACTTACGGCGTAATCGATTCATGTGGGCAACCCGAATGCTAAATCCCGCTTCGAGAGAAATAGGGCACTAATATTATTATCCTAATTATGCTTGCAAATGTTCCAGAAATTCGATAGGTGAATGTTCAACATTTGCTAATGGTAATAAACATGTGATTGGCTCCATTTCTAGCAAAGGGAAGATCGTAAATAATATTAGGGCTGTATTTATAAATATTGGGAAGTAAATAATGAAAACGTGAATATCATATCTATTAACACTTTGGCTGCCAACAAGTTTTTTGTAAAATGTCAAAAAAAGTTTTCTCCGTTTTTAAATTGTATTTTATAAAATGAGTTAGAATATGCTTATTTAATTTAACTCGTGACTGACAGCGTAAGTTTAAAGTAGGTACTCACTGTCAGTCACTGATGACTGACGTGGCCCAATTGGAATACTTCAGCGTCAGTCACCGGTGACTGACAACGCGTTCAACGTGTTAATAACAATTTGTTTGATTTTGCTTTTATTTCATACTTAATAAAATATTTCAATAGTAAAATTTTATTATATATTTATATAAAATATTTGAAAATTCATATTTACTTTTAGTATACCCTTTATGGGTAACTTTAAAAAAATTTTTTTTGTGAAATAATTGATAGCATTTGTCTAAACTGTTTATCTTGTTAACCATTACAACTTCTATTTTCACAATTATTTTTATTACTTATCATAGATAACTGATAGTAAGTGACCAATCATTTAGTCGATGAATTCGTATTAAGAAAAAAAAAACAAAGAAAACAGTTGAACATGTTGTTTTTAACAGAAACAATGTTGCAATAAGCAATAAAATAAATAAAATTTAAAGCGTTGTAACTTTGTACATGTGCCGTTTTTAAATGAACCACTTCCACCGTCGGATAGCTTACAAAATACTCTACCAGATGGCGCAAAATATCGATTTATACTGTTTTTGAAATCAACGCCTCAATTGTTATTTGAAAATCATAAATTCATTAGATGATTACAATGAAGATCTCAACTAAACCACCCTGCAATATTAATAATTGATCCTTTTTAAAGAAGTTAACAATCTTTTTTCAGTTATTTATTCATTATAATTGTCAGTATTATGCATTTATTTCTATACTATATTTTATAAGTGGATAAGTTTTACCTGTTATAATCTACTAATTTTGTTGGGAAACAAACGTATTATTATTATCATTGAAAATCGCACATCAAGCAATGGCGGCATGTAATAAGTTCAATGAATGCAGGTAATGTTCCGTGTAATTGCAGATTAATCAATTTCGCACATGAGAGAGGAAGCAGATTACTAAGCTATAAATAAAACAAGAATCCCTTACTTGATTATAGATAAACGAAAGACTAATTAAAATCTATGAAACTTGTGACTGACTTTAATATTTTCGTGTTCAACTTTAACTTTTTATTTTTATTTAGTGTGTTATTTTGATAATTGTACTATTTCGAACACGCAATAATAAATCATCAGGAAAGTAAGTATTCCGATTTATTTTGTAGTTTTAGACTCATGTCTTAAAGTTGTAATAAAATCGGTACCTTTCGCGTACAGAGGTATCAACGTAACGTGAAACAATTGCTAAAATTCTTCAAATTCAAAGGCAAAAATAGGCATTTTCGATTTTTAAAAATTGCCGAGACGTTGAAAGCATCTCTTGATTAATATATATGCTAAACTGTGAAAAAAAAATACGAAAGTTGACAAAATCTGTTGGTTTCAAGACCAAAATCAACAAAATCGCGCTTAAATTTTAATGTCAAAATATAAGGAATTTAGTGTGCTTGAAAAAAGTATTAGGAAATATTTATGTCCAATCAATGAAAATTACTAAAATTCGGTTTTTCAAAGTTGAAAGAAAAAAAAATCGCGTTTTAGATTTTGAAAAATTACTTAACTTCCGAACGCGTTATTTGATTTTGAAAATTTTAATGTTAAAATATAAGGAATTTAGTGTGCTTGAAAAAAGTATTAGGAAATATTCATGTCCAATCAATGAAAATTGCCAAAATTCGGTTTTTCAAAGTTGAAAGAAAAAAAATCGCGTTTTGGATTTTGAAAAATTACGTAACTTCCGAACGCGTTATTTGATTTTGAAAATTTTAATGTCAAAATATAAGGAATTTAGTGTGCTTGAAAAAAGTGTTAGGAAATATTCATGTCCAATCAATGAAAATTGCTAAAATTCGGTTTTTAAAAGTTGAAAGAAAAAAAAATCGCGTTTTGGATTTTGAAAAATTACTTAACTTCCGAACGCGTTATTTGATTTTTGAAATTTTAATGTCAAAATTTAGGGAATTTAGTGTGCTTGAAAAAAAGTATTAGGAAATATTCATGTCCAATCAATGAAAATTGGTAAAATTCGGTTTTTCAAAGTTGAAAGAAAAAAAAATCGCGTTTTGGATTTTAAAAAATTACTTAACTTCCGAACGCGTTATTTGATTTTTGAAATTTTAATATCAAAATTTAGGGAATTTAGTGTGCTTGAAAAAAGTATTAGGAAATATTCATGTCCAATCAATGAAAATTGCTAAAATTCGGTTTTTCAAAGTTGAAAGAAAAAAAAATCGCGTTTTGGATTTTAAAAAATTACTTAACTTCCGAACGCGTTATTTGATTTTTGAAATTTTAATATCAAAATTTAGGGAATTTAGTGTGCTTGAAAAAAGTATTAGGAAATATTCATGTCCAATCAATGAAAATTGCTAAAATTCGGTTTTTCAAAGTTGAAAGAAAAAAAAAATCGCGTTTTGGATTTTTTTTTTAATTGCGGCACGTTTTGATTATATTTTGTATGTTAAATAATAGAGAATTTTAGAGTGGTGGAGACAATGAAAAATGCTAAAATCCAAAATTTTTCATTTTTAATTTACAAAAAATTATTCCGCATTATTGTAGATTAATTAATTATGCACGCGATGAAGTACGCAAAGATTACTACGCTTTACGTGAAAGTAGACCTTAGGCACACAGGGAAATGGAAAATGGAAAGAAATCACGATTGCGGGCAGGGAGGCGGAAAGGTCAAAATAAATATTTTAAGATTTCCCTTTACGAGGGTTAAAACCATACGTTCCACCAGTGCTAAGGGCACTGAATCATTGATTCGGCGGCAAGCGTTTTATAGCAAATGAAATCGCATGATTTTTAAGAGGATTTCCCTGAAAAGGAATCGAATTTATTGTGCGGAATCCATTCACCTGAAATATTTATCAAATAAATCAAAAAACGGGCTTCGTATTTGAATAAGTTCCTTAAACCCCGCGCGGTATTCGAGGCACACTTCGCAGCAATCACGATCGAAAGAGTATTATAAATATTCCTAGAGGAAGCTAGACTTCCGAAATGTCAATTACTGTCTACAAAGACGCCATTCGTGCACCAATCCCCGTCGCGATAAGTGCCGTTCAGTTTCCTCCCGAGGGATAAAACCAATAATTTTATATCCAGATATTTACATCATCATGGTGGTAACAATAAACCGACGTATATAACCTGAATAACTGAATTTTATCCATTAGTAATACTTTCATTTAAAGTCTATTTCATGTAACAACTGAAAGGTGATTCTGTTACTTACGTGATTGAATGATGTAGGTCTTTGCTCCTGAAACAAAAATTCTAATTAATATCAATAAAGCTAGTGGAAAATGATATTCGAACTACAGTAGGCCAAAGTCTTTCATTAACTGATACATCTTGAAAATCAGACGATTTATTTGTAATGACTATAGTTTCCATTAAGTGCGTCTTTTACAGTACCCGAGTCTTACTAGCACTTACTATAAGTGAGGTAAACGCATTCACTTTCACACAACACATGCATATCCTTAAGATATTCATCATCAATAAGACACAGCACTTACGCTATCCGGTGTAATTTCAACACAGCGTATGCAATAAGTTACAGAATATCAATAGGAACATATTACTTACATAAACACGGATTTATAGCAAATTTGCGTACCGGCACATTCACAAAGGAATTTATGCACGCATTCATTTGCGCACACGAGGTCGAATAACATTCTAAACATTTTTCCGTTCGGTGATATTAGAGAATAAGGATGAGCACATTTTTCCTTTACCGATCGATGTTTACACAAACGAGTGGAATAATGCAATTTAACTTAAAATTGATGAGGCCGAAAAGAAAACTTCTAGTGCAACTCCGGAGTTAAGCTTTGCATCTCGTTCCTGGAATGTGACCAGGTTTCTAGTTTTGTTGAAGAACTCACACTCGGAAATAATTAATCCCTACGGAGGGCGGAATCAGGATTATTCGGTTATTGCGCTGCTTCATTGGATCAAAGGCTTGATTAAATTGTACGAGCTTTTGCATACCTTAATTTAATCTAGTAACAAGTTGTATTTCGAGCGCTTCGGAGTTTTTGAAATTCTCGGAAGGGACATAAATAGATGGAGACTCGCGATTTGCCAGATTATATAAATTGCGAATGCGGAAATGCAAAATGTGAGTGAATCATGATTATGTAATTTTCTTTGTATTTGAGAGGGGTTGTTTCGCGCTTTTATTATTCACCACTCATTGCCTTATTGAAACCGCAGAACTCGATTCTCTTATATTTTTGTTGGGATGGATTAACCTAAACTATCTAAAGACAGGCTATTAGAGTAATAGGTAGAGTTAGTTGCCGTTTAAAATTTTTTTCATAAATTATGGTATTCTTACATAGCCATGCCTTTGTATTCTTGATTGTCTTTCGTAGATTCGCAACAAAAAAATCCTCTTCCTTTTTGCAGAGATGTACATGATCATTACACAAGACAATGTTCTCGCATATTTTCAGTGTTTAAACGAAGCCGAACACTGTTTTTGAAATCGAGTAAGAATTAAAAGTTTAATCGTTCATCTATATATCTGCTGAAATTTAACTTACAACGTAGAAATAATCGTACTGTTCTAATTATTTTCGTATTCATATATTCGGAGTGCGAGGCAGTTTTAATAGCTTCAGAAAATTGGATAAAACTCGATTAGGGTTAATAGAATTCGTGCATACTTGACCAAATTAGAGAATTAGTATAATGGGAATATACGGGCATTGGTATCAGAAGGCAAACGCTTTTTGTGGTGAAAAGGGTGGAATTTAATTCTAGCAACGTTTTCCTCGATAATTTGAGTTAATTCATTTACGGCCAGGTCTGTCGCGTCGTTTATTGCTAAGGCATAGCTTTTTGTTTTCTGAATTTTACTTCAAATCACTTCAACTGACCCTGTAAAAGTGTTTTGCAATAAAATACCATGATTGAATCAAAAGTACTAACAATTGCATTTTTCTGGCGGATAAGGAAGCTTAATTACACCCACGCAAATTTACACGACCAAAGGTACAGAGATCCCGATTCTGTTAGAAATAGCCCAACTAACGAAACTTCTATCCTGGATGCAATAAGAAAACAAAGGATTTGGCTCAATATCCAGATGGGTTCTCTAAGAGTAAATTATAAAAGATTGATTCTGAAGGTTTTACCGAAATTCGAGTTTCGGTGGTAAAAAGACTCAAATCCCAAGATTATTCCACCAGTTGTGACATTGTTTGCTACATATTGCTCATATTGACTCGAAACGCTTAAAAATCGATTAAATTAAGTTTTTCTTCAAAACATTTTTTTTTTGCTTTTTTCAAGTCCAAGAGCTCATTCTGAACACTATTTGTCTATAATTTTTTTTTGTGGGACTTCCAGGAACCGAGATACGCAAAATGACCTTTTTTGCTAAATAGTGCTCAAATCGAATGGAAACGCCTAAAAATCGATTGAATTAAGTTTTTCTTCAAAACATTTTTTTTGCTTTTTTCAAGTCCAAGAGCTCATTCTGAACACTATTTGTCTATAAAAAAAATTTGTGAGACTTCCAGGAACCAAGATACGCAAAATGACTTTTTTCGTAAATAGTGCTTAAATCGACTGGAAACGCCTAAAAATCGGTTGAATTAAATTTTTCTTCAAAATTTGTTTTTGCTTTTTTTCAAGTCCAAGAGCTCATTCTGAACACTATTTGTCTATAATTTTTTTTTGTGGGACTTCCAAGAACCGAGATACGCAAAATGACTATTTTCCTAAATAGTGCTTAAATCGACCGGAAACGCCTAAAAATCTATTAAATTTAATTTTTCTTCAAAATGTTCGTTTTTTTTTCAAGTCTAAGAGACCATTCTCAAATTGACTGTAAACGCTTAAAAATCGATTAAAATCAATTTTTTTTCAAAACATTTTTTTTTGCTTTTTTCAAGTCTAAGAGCTCATTCTGAACATAATTTGTCCATAAATTTTCTTTGTGGGACTTCCAGGAACCAATAACAGCAAAATGACTTTTTTCGTAAATAGTGCTTAAATCGACTGGAAACGCCTAAAAATCGGTTAAATAAAATTTTTCTTCAAAAATTTTTTTTGCTTTTTTTCAAGTCGAAGAGCTCATTCTGAACACTATTTGTCTATAATTTTTTTTTGTGGGACTTTCAGGAACCGAGATACGCAAAATGACTATTTTCCTAAATAGTGCTTAAATCGACTGGAAACTCCTAAAAATAGATTAATTTAAATTTTTCTTCAAAATTTTCTATTTGTCTATAAACTTCCAGGAACCGAGATATTGATAATAATGGAAAATAAAACCACAATGAAAGCGAACATCGGAAAATACTAGACTTTATAATGTCTAAAAATATTATCTCGGATATTCAGAGAAATCCACTTCCACTAGTGAAAGAAGATGGTCACCATCCCAGTCTCGCTTTTAATCTCCAATTGGAGATGTCAGTACCACCTAAAGTTGATGTTCATCGGAATTGGAAGTATTGCTTTAGGAAAACTAACTTTCCTGGCTTATACAATGATATAATGTCCACTGACTGGTCTCCTGTCTATGAGTGCACTGATGTTGACTTGGCCTGTGAAAGATTATACGGCATATTGTACCAACTATTTGATTTACATATCCCGCAGTACAGTAGATCCAATCTTGCACACGATCACAATGTCCCATGGATTACCAAGCCTATTTCCAAAAAACTTAAAGAAAAGGAGAAATATCGCAAACTATTTAGGAAATTTGGACTAGAGGCTCATAAAGCTAAATATGAAGAGTTAAGGAGATCATGCAAACATCAAATTTCTGCGGCCCATGGGGACTACATTAGGAATACAGAAAGTGAAGTAAAGAAGAACCCGAACTATTTGTGGTCCTACGTAAATTCCAAACAGAACACTACTCGGATCCCAGGGGATCTGTCGCTCAACGGCACTCACCTGACAACACCTGGGGATATTGTAAATGGCTTTGCTGAGCACTTCAGGATGTCTTACGGGGACTCTTCTTCGCATGACAAATCAACTTCTTTTCATTCCCACTTAGGAGACCTTCGCATCGACTCATCACAAGTTAGAGAACACTTACGCAAGCTGAAACCTAAATTCACCGCAGGCTTGGACCTGATCCCAGCATTAATTGTTCGGGATTGTGCTGATTTTATTTGTGAGCCATTAACTTTCATTTTTCGACTTATTCTTGGAACCAGCAAATTTCCTAATCTGTGGAAACGAGTTCGCATCTGTCCAGTCTTTAAATCCAAGAACAGGTCGGAAATTGAAAATTATCGACCTATCGCTCTTCTCTCTAACTTCTCTAAGATCTTTGAATCGATTCTGAGTGAGCACATTTATCACAGTGTTGTTTCTAAATTAAGCATTAACCACCACGGCTTCTTCAAGAGGCGCTCAACATGTACCAACCTGTGCAATCTATCTCAATTCGTGTCGGAAGCGCTTAGTAAAAATAAGCAGGTGGATGTTGTTTATACAGACCTAACAAAAGCCTTTGACAGACTTGATCACGCTTTAGTATTAGACAGTTTATATAAATTTGGGATCACCCAGAATGTTATCGATGTGATAGCATCGTACCTAGTTGATCGCCAGCAGATAGTTGATATAAACGGTGTCCATTCTGAGCCATACCTGGCCGTCAGTGGGGTACCTCAGGGTTCTAATCTGGGCCCCCTGCTGTTCTTAATCTTTTTTGATGATGTATGTACTGACTTGAAATGTGATGTCCTGATTTACGCTGATGACCTTAAGATAATGAAAGTAATTGACAGTGCCTCCGACAGCGTTGCTCTCCAGGATGATTTGAACACTGTTAACCATTGGTGCAATTCGCACAAACTGACACTGAACCCGAATAAATGTTCTGTCATTACTTTCCACCGCAAGTTGAATATCATTTTGGAGAGCTATGTTGTCGATAACACTGTAATTGAAAGAGTTTTTGAGATTAGAGACTTGGGTGTTACTTTTGATAGCAATTTGACTTTCAACACACATGTTGTCAAAACAAGTAAAGCCTGCTTTAGGATGTTGGGTTTCATTATCCGTACTTGTCGCGGCTTCCGGAGTGAGGATGTCATTAGGACTCTCTTCGATGCTTTTGTTATAAGCAAGCTTACCTACTGTTCTCTAATCTGGTCACCAATGTATCACAAATACATGGACATGCTTGAGAATATTCAAAAGAAGTTCTTGCGATACTTGTTTTTTATTAGATATGGTTACTATAATAATGATATATCATATGAATCGCTCCTATCTGATTTCAATTTCATATCCATTCGACGTAAACATCAGTATATTGCTCTAGTTCACTTATATAAATTGGTTCATTTTGCTGTCGACAATCCCCTCTTTTTAAATAAATTTAATTTTACAGTCCCGCGCTTGGCTGCTCGATATGTTAGACCGCTTTCATACAACACACCTCATAATAACTATACTCTGAGTTCTCCGTTACATCGGTTATCAATAGCTTATAATGAAGTGAGTCCTAATGTTGATCTATTTGCCGCAAAACTCGTGATTTTCACAAAACAGGTCTTAGAGTATTTTAGTAATTGATACAAGCTAGGGCCATATATATTCTCTGTATATTTTCTGTTTTCTGTTTTCTTCTCCGCCTTTTTTTTTTAATGCTAAATGTTAACATCCTACGCATTTTACTTAGTCATTATGAATTTCATAACCTATGTTTTCTTTTTTTTTAATATATTGATTTTACTGTAACGATTAGTTAACTTAGTTTATAGATATGATTGTAATTTTAGTTAGTCTTAACTTTAACTTTGATATTAAATTTTTTACTGTTACTTTGTATATATCACCCCTGTAACTGGACCTGTGGGTCTGTTGGGTATTTGATTTAAATAAATAAATAAATAAATAAATAAATAAACATCAATGGAAGAAAATGTCCTGTGAAGATTATAATACGAATTCTGGGAGAATGAATCATCCCAGACATTATCTTATAATGGAGATACGGATATATACGTATAATTTAAATTATTAACGGTTAAATGTACACTATTAACCAGCCATGTAAATAATAATATGCGTACTAATTTTAAAGTACTTCATGCACAAATAACCATGCGAACATCATAATCTCATTTTTAATTAACGGTCATAAATGGTGATGTTTAACACCGTTTATGTGAAGGATAAATATATGTTAACATTAAAATGTAATTATACACCACTGTGTTGGTGACTGGAATAGTTATAACGTTTTAATGTAATTATTATCTTGATGGTTATCTATGGCATATTATATTTTGTCAATTTTTTCGACCAAGTGGCCAACTCTAGGCGGGTATGTTTATTAAGTAGATTTTGTACACCTTGCAAACACTGTATATCGTGTGATATGCACATGATATACAGCCTGTTTAAGGTGCACAAAATGTACTAAATATTATCAAATTAAATTTTGAAGCTTTATTTGACAATACGAAGAACTGAAAAACTTTTGGTAAAATTATGAAAACTAGTGGGCGTTTGTATTATTCAAAAAAAAACTAGTGAGCGTTTGTATTATTCCAAAAAAAAATTTTTTTTTACTTTGGCAGGTGACAAAAAGAAATTAAATACCTATGCCAAAAAAAAAAAAAAAACAAAAAATGAGAAATATTACAAAAATAATTACCCAAATGTTGAAGATAATAAGGAACTGCGCATCCTTTGGAGTCTTTGATTTTTGAGAAAAAAATTAATTGGTATATTAAATTGTCATCACCAAACCGAATGTTTGATACAGACTAGCGATATTTTAATAATTTTACAACCCTTCAGCGAGCCCTTGATGATAAGCGTATTACAGCATCACCTGTGGTTTGTGTGGTAATTGGCTTCGAGTGGCTGATAATTTTGTCCTAATTATTCCACAAGTCCCCGAACCATTAAATAGCTTTGCGGGTGTTTGACGATGGGGAGTATTGTTACTACAAACTGTAGCCCAAATCTATAATAGAGACATCTATAATTCCTACAACGCAGTTATTTTTTTAAGTTTGGTTTAGTTATTTATTAATGGATTCACCATTTTACATATACAAAACAAGGATAACTTATTGTTTGAGTAGATGCATGGATATTTAATTGTTGTTTGAAGTTTACTAAGGTACTAAGGTTTCAAATAACAGTTATAATTCCCGCAACGCAGTTATTTTGAAATAACAGTTTTGCTTGAAATACAATCGCCAATGATATTTTCCACACTGCGGCGGTTTGAATAACAGCGTGAAAATGAGCATAAACATAAAATTATTATAGCTTTCCGAATACACTTAATGATACCGTGCCAACAATATCGTGAAGTTTAAATGACATGGAAACAATGCGTGTTTATTTTCCGGCGAACTATTGTTGTTACATTATTATATTTCGGTCAAACGCCAAGTTTGTATATTAAACTTTCACATAATAGAATCTAATTAATAATTTTCAGTTAGTACGCCAATTTCCCGTTTAATCGTGAACATTCGTAATCAGAACGTACATTGAAATTGCAATCAATGTGTATACGTGTAAACATTGCTGCACGGTGTTTCAAAGTTTGCTCTATAATCTAGTTGATCATAATCAATGGTGCAAATCCCAATCCCAAATATTAGGTATTCCTTTTGCCATATATAGCAATAGTAATTATTTTGGGTATATCAATAATTAAAATAATACAGTAAATCGTAAACGCACAAAAACTGCTAATTTGTGTTCATGCCTATAAAAGGTATAATCGAAAATATTTTTTTGGAGATAATACTCTCAATATAGGTAATAAAACTTGTTTCAGATAATTATTATTTATTTTATATATACTAATTGAGTTTTAAAAACTTGAATAATAAAAAAAGTAAAAGTCGTAGAGAGTTGAAATTTTGACACCGTATAGAGGGCGCCAAAAGGTTAAAAAATATTCGATCTTGGTAATCAACCCCCACCCCCAGGGGACGATGTTTAAAGTACGCCCTGGGCGAATTTTTGAAAATCGAAAAAAAATATCAAAACGCGCCGGATCAGAAGTCGATAGGCGACCGAGCGGGAGGGTGGCGGCCGTGTTTTCGAACTAAAATCGATTTCAAAGGTCCGATTTTTGAATCTTTACCCCAATCATAATAATCGCTATCAAACTGAAGAATGGCCATTTTTAACGCTCAATTAACGAAAAAATGCCGATTTCTTAAAATCCAAAATAAGTGCAGATTGATAACTTTTACAAAACTATCCATTGATCAAATCATATTAGCCATGTTTGTGTGGTGTAATACGTTCAGAGTTTTGGTAAAAAAAGTGAGATAACACATTCAGCCACAATGTTCTTCTCAGAATAGACTATTAATGCAGTACAGTAGATTCCACCAATATTCCGAATAAATTAGATAACATAGCGTTATCGTTATGCTCTTGTAACGAGAATTAACATTCCCTTGGCACAATTAGATTTGAATCTTCTTAAATTTATTGAATACTCCATCGAATGGCATATGCATAAACTCTCTCTAGACCAAGGATTAACTGTTACGAGCATATAAGCACATACGGTGACCCAACACATGTGCAAACTGCACCTCTGGGATAGATCCATTATAAGTTGTGAATACATAATAACGTCTCGAAACTTAGTACATACTAAAATTTATATAGTGGAAAAATTCATGTTTCCTGGAAGATTTAAGTGAGAGCCATAAAATAGAGTAAACACATATAAAACTCTATATAACTTGAACTCGGAGTTATAATGATATTTCCGTTGTACGTATTGCAAATGCAAATGAATTCCAGGTACGATAAATAATTGTTTATATTTTGCGCCCGTTTAATAATTCATTTTATTACGATACACGTGCAATTTATGTTTTCAAGTTAAACATAATTGCTGTTAAATATTGATTTTCAACACTATATTGATGATCGACACGAGTGGATATCAGTTGATAATCCTCCAACAACAGGTGATCCATTAATTTTAGCGTACGCTATTTTAAAGCTGACGAAAGTATTACAAATTTATTGCTCTCGTCCAAATTGTCTCAATAAGCAAATAACAGATAAAACCTGCAGTTGGACTAGATTATAATTATTAATTTAAATACGAAATATGCTTTGATCCGACGGCCAAAACTTGCCTTGAAGGCTGTTCGGACGGAACGAGGTATTACGACGATGTTACACAGCCGTTCTCTGCTGTGTAAATCGATTTAAACCGACGTGAAATTAAAATGTCAGAAATTAAAGCGTCAAAGCGGGAATTTGTAATTTATTCAATTTTCAAGATTAATCAAGACGCGTAGCAATCCTCGAGATATTGTAAAACCACAAATTATTACAATGTAACAACTTTACAATACTGGATTAAACATTCTTATTTATAAAATTACACAATTGCAAATTGATATCAAGTTAGGAGCGGATGTGGATGATCGACTACGAGTTTCAGGAACTTTTCAATAAAATGCACTTTGTTGGTATCACACAAGTTTTTTTATTTTTGCAACTATAGTTTCGACCTTTACAAGGTTAGTCTGTTTTAACGTCGACTACGAGGTCATCTGCCACTACTGTTTCGTTAGATTATTTCTATATAAACTCTGGATAATCTAATGTCAATAATTATTAATCAAGAAGAGATTAATAATACGTTAAGAATCAAGCGAACAAAGAATTCACAAGATTGCAATCAAATTGTTGACGAGATTAATAAGCGAAAAAGCAGGGAAAAAAATTTAATTATTTTCAACTTAAAAAATTCTTCCCAAATAAGGTAAGATGGCATCTCTAGAACCCTAGTCGAGTTTTGTAAGATCGATGATAAATTTAATATAAGCATACCGCCTAATGATGGTCGCGATCATCCTTTAAGGGGTCGAAAATCGATGCATTTTTGATGGTCAGCATATACATAATTCTGAAGTTAATATCAAATATTAAGAAATGATATTTTGCACATTTAGAGAGAAGGGGTTAAACTATTCGTCTATAGAATTTAATTTTTTTTAAATCATCAGATAAGCTGTATAATGTATCCTGAAAATTACCAATATTGGATGGATATCTGGAGCTTTTCTCTTCAAAGAAATAAAAATGTAACGCTATAGAAAAATAGTTTATACCTTTGAAAACAATATGTACGTAATAAAATTGTCATTCGTTATCGAATAAAGTCGCAAAAACGTAAGAGCTGCCCCTCTGCAAACACGAATTTGCTTCATTTTCGCCGCTCACGCCACCGGCATGAAACATATTGCATCAACCCTGGAGGGGTGCACAAACAAATTTACGTATTCGGTAAAATTTCGGGCCCAAGATAGTGGCCCAACTCTGGCGCAAGGCACTTACTCCCTTAAGAGTCAATACAAGATGATTACGAAATACAATAAAAAATTGTCCTCAACTAAAAATTGAATCTGAAATGATTCCAATGAGTGAAATTCTTTAACCCTTTGGGTCTCAGGGGTCGTTGAAAGCACATGGTTGAAAAACGCAATCGTTCTTTAAGAGTCAATGCAAGATGATTACGAAATACTATAAAAAATAGTCCCCAACTAAGAATTAAATCTGACGACTCTAATGAGATAAATTCTTTAACCTTTTGGATCCTAGGGATAGATGGAGGCACACGTTCAAACAGCGCAATAGCGGGTTAAAGAAATTTAAACCACAATAGTCATAATAATCGGAATAATCGGAAACTAAACATGGTGTGTTTTTTTTTTTTTTTACTTTTTTTAGGTATGAGCCATTCAGTCACATCGAATATTTGATTTTTGTATTTAAACTTTTGGGATGAATAAATGTACAAATGAATAAATGAATAATGTCAGAACACTGTTGTATTCGGTCGGGTCCATGGTTGTTACCATGGACCCGACCGAATACTTCTCGATCTCCGAAAAATCTTTCGGCCGTGCTGGGAATCGAACCCACACGGCACACGGTACAACCGGCACAAGCGCTCGCCTGTATCCACTACTAGGTGTTTATCAAAGCAAAAACAAAACTTCAAGTACCATTCTATCCACAAGCGACATATCCTTTCATTAAATTTACCTGAATAAAATCACTAATGAAGCGAAGCCCCCTTGAAAAATTCAAATATCAAAACCTCTAGTGGTTTTGCTTGAAAAAACTCCATGTTCAAACAAAGTATTATGAAATATTTTACATTCGAGATGATTATGTGAATATTTCATAAAGCAGCAAAAGGGAAAAATGAGAGGCTACCCTTTCTGTGCGAGTATGGAGAGCATTCCTTGTTATATACACGGCTGGTTTAATATGCTAAGTTGATTTTGCCGAGTAAACCGTTAAAGGGGTTATTTGTTACTTAAAATTTTTACATACGTCGCTTGCCGCTATTCCCAGCTTTATTATTTTTCCGTAATTGTCTATATCGGACGCCGGAACGACTAATTTAAATGCAACAATTGCAATTTAAATATGAAATTAGTACACGGAACTTTTGTTTCCCAGAGCAATATATTGTTAGATAGATTTCGTCGAATCGGAAAAATCACTCGTGTAATCTAATCGTTGGATCGTGGTATCTATTTTTTATAAATGCATTTCAGATAAACGTGAAATCTAAATAACATATTTACAACAAGTATGTAATTTTAATTAAACTATTATTGAAGTATTTTTTATTATTATATTATATCACTGCACAGTTTGTGTTCATTAGTCTTCTACAAAATTGATATCTTTAAAAAATCATTGGAAAAAGGCTAAAAGTCCTCACACAGACACAATTTCTTTTTTTCCAGAAATTTTTGAAATGACATCACGGGACCCCAAAACGAATATTTCCTTAAAAAAATTTTTAAAAAAAGTTTCACGGTCACAATACTTTCTCGTACTTCGTAACGAAGAAAGTAAAAACGTGTTGATACCAACAAAAGTGCATTTTATTAAAAACTTCTATTTATTTGTTTCTCTTGAAGTAGAATACATACACCACAGAAGTTAATCAGGGTCATCGACCTCATGTCAATTTTTTTGTATTTTGCAAATTACTTTTATTTCTCTGTTGGATATCACTCTCAGTACCTTTATCTCCGATGTTTTTAAAATGCTAGTTGTGTGGTGTGTTGGTATACATTACAGCAGCGTACGCCATTATCGGCTGTAATCACTTTTCGTTCCGTACATAAATTTTTGTTCTGTTTTTTTTTTTAATTGAGCCGAACATTTCATTACCTTGTATTTAAGTTTATTTTTAAGGCTCGAGATTGGTTTTATCATAAATTCTACAGCTACAGAGTATATTATACTATGCAATAGGCCGGGCCGGGCCAGGTCATATTTTTCAAACTCCGGGCCGGGCCGGGCTTTCCGATGGATAATTTAATCCGGGCCGGGCTTGGATAAATTTAATTTTATTATATTTTAAAAAAGCTACTATGCAATAGGCCGGGCCGGACCAGGTTATATTTTTCAAACTCCGGGCCGGGCCGGGCTTTCCGATGGATAATTTAATCCGGGCCGGGCTTGGATAAATTTAATTTTATTATATTTTGAAAAGCAAGTGAATTGAAAAAAATATTATTAACACGAATTCAATGTTACGAATTTTAAGGAATACACGGGTCCAGTAATTTTATTTATTTAATTCAACATTTTTCGGGGACGGGCCGGGCTTTGAATATTCAGCTCCGGGCCGGGCCGGGCTCGCAGCACATTTTCGTTTCATCGGGCCGGGTTTTAAATTTTCAATGTCGGGCCGGGCCGGGTCGGGCTTTCAAAAGCCCGCTTCTGCAGGGCTCTGATAGGTAGATATATTGTGAATAATGTATACACGAAAAAGTTAAAATTACATTTTCAAATAAAAACCGAAACTTTTTCAGCGAGCGTATTATAAATTCACCCCCCGACGAAGTAATAACGAACCACTAAAAACCTTATTACACCGAGAGCAGATTTCAGCAAACCGAAAATAACCAATTCCGATCGCATTCACCCATAAAATGTTGAGTGCATAATCCGGTACTCAGGTCAATAAAGTTGGTTATGAGGGTAATACCTCAATTATGATCGTGCTTTGTAAGCGGCGAGAAGTATTATAATGTGGGAAATCGAACACCCGTATGTAATAAGATGATTTCAATATCAAGTAGGAAATGGTCGTGATTAATGATTAGCGTTCCAATTTGTGAGGAAGTTTTGCGGTTCTTATCGATATTATGACGTATGGATTAGAGGTGGGTGAAATGATTCTTTTTTGTGAATTGACTCATCGTGAAGAATTTTGAAGAAAAAGTTTGTCTGAGGAAAAAATTACTCTAAATTGTGAAGAACAAAAAAAGGTTTTTATTTCAAAAATGTTTCCTCAAAACATAGTAAAGGTCTTCACTTTGAAAATTTTTCCTCAAAATATGGTGAGAAAAACAGGTCTTTACTTCAAAAATTTTTCCTTAAAATATGGTGAAAAAAAAGGTCCTTACTTCGAAAATATTTCCTCAAAACATAGTAAGCAAAAAAAGGTCCTCACTTCGAAAAAATTTCCTTAAAACATGGTGAGCAAAAAAAGGTCCTTACTTCGAAAATTTTTCCTCAAAACATGGTGAGAAAAAAAGAGATCCTTACTTCGAAAATGTTTCCTCAAAACATAGTGAGCAAAAAAAGGTCCTCACTTTGAAAATTTTTCCTTACAACATGATGAGCAAAAAAAAAATAAGTTTGTAAGGTAAGTTTAACACTTTTTAAAATTTCAATATTCGAAAAAAAATGATGAGCAAAAAAACAGGTCCTCATTTCAAAAATGTTTCCTCAAAACATAGGGGGCAAAAAAAGGTCCTCGCTTTGAAAATTTTTCCTTAAAACATGGTCAGCAAAAAAAGGTCCTTACTTCGAAAACTTTTCCTCAAAACATGGTGAGCAAAAAAAAAATTAAGTTTGTAAGGTAAGTTTAACACTTTTTAATATTACAATATTCAAAAAAGTGATGAGAAAAAAAAATAGGTCCTCACTTCGTAAATATCACAATTTACCCTAAATTGCAAAGAGCAAAAAAAGGTCCTCATTTCAAAAATGTTTCCTCAAAACATAGTGGGTAAAAAAAAGTCCTCACTTTGAAAATTTTTCCTCAGAACATAGTGAGCAAAAAAGATCCTTACTACGAACATTTTTCCTCAAAACATGGTGAGCAAAAAAAGTTCCTCAATTTTATGAAATTGACATTGTAATATTAAATTTTAATTTTTAATGTAACTTAAACACAACTAACAAACACATCCGCAACAAATTTTTTGCATCTTATGTATGATTTGTATACTGTGGCAGACATGAAATAAATGAAATGAAATTTTTCAAAACATGGTGAGCAAAAAAAAATTCCTTAGTTCGAAAATTTTTCCTCAAAACATGGTGAGTAAAAAAAGGTCCTTACTTCGAAAACTTTTCCTCAGAACATTGTGAGCAAAAAAAAGGTCTTTACTTCGTATATTTCGCAATCACTGTAAATTGTGAAGAGCAAAAAAGTCCTCATTTCAAAAACATTTCGTGAGCAAAAAAAGGTCCTCACTTTGAAAATTTTTCCTTAAAACATGGTGAGCAAAAAAAAGGTTCTTACTTCGAAATTTTTTACTCAAAACATGGTGAGCAAAAAAAAAATGAGTTTGTAAGGTAAGTTTAACACTTTTTAAAATTTCAATATTCGAATTTTAGTGTCAAAACCATTTTCTTGTGTTATATGCATATGCGAATAGATAAAAACTGTTTAGTGTTCAACTTTAATTGCGAAAAAAACAATGTTCAAAGTACATACAATATCTAGCACACTTTACTACACTTACTATATTCACACATTATAAAACCGCAAGATAAACATTTGTTTTTGCGTATCAAATTAGCACATATTTTCCAGACGCACCATAACTCGTGACGCACGTTTTATTCCACTGATTAAACATATCACACAGCATGGCTGCAGTTGCAAGGCCTTGGGCCTTATCACCGAATTTAATCTCTGCCCAAAATATAACAGAGTAATCCCTGAAGTGAATTTGGACCGCGCGAACCGACGTTTTCGTTGGTGTCTCGGAATTAATACTAAAGGCACATCGAAAAGTCACCTGATGTCCTCTTATCTCGTTGCATCGTTTATATAAAATTAAAAAAAAATATATTTACATAAAATATGAAGTAAAGTGCTATATATTAATAAACATTTATTTAGATTTCCATTTTGATTTAATTAAGAATTCATTTCATAAATAGGTTAAATAAATTTTAATTGAAAGGTTTTTTTTTTTGTTCTAGGAAACTGGTCCATTCTGTCCAGTTTTCAATTAACTGTATAAATTGATTTCTAATTATTTATTATATATACAGGGTGTATTTATATTACACAAAATATTTGTAAATCCATTTCCGTCAAAATTTATTCGAAAAAAAAAAATTTGAATTTTCGAGGTTTTTTAAACATTTTGAGAACCGATTTCTCATTTAATTAGGTCTGCATGGAATGTGTGTGTGTTTATTTAAAACGCGAGATACGATTTCTTGCCTCCGAAATTTGAAGTGTTATCGCAACGTCTTTTTTTTTGTAAAAGATAAACAGTCCTCAAGTTCATTGACGCTTAAAGAGCCGAACTCAGATATTTCCTACGCGCTTGTAATCTAAAGCCGATGCCGTTTAAAAATTAGGTCACATTACCACTGCCCCCAAACATGTTGCGTATTTTCACTCAATAACTTTAATAATTAATTGCGGGCTTTTTGTTACAGTTATAAACAAAATAATTGCGAATATTGTTTAAAAATAAAATAATCTCTTTGTGGTTACGAGCCTGTTCGTTATTTCAAATACACCCTGTATATTAACAAACATATATTTAGATTTCCATTTTAATTTAATAAAGAATTCACTTCATAAATAGGTTAAACAAATTTTAATTCAAAGGTTTTTTTTTTGTTAGCCTAGGAAACTTGTCCATTCCGCCGAAGTTTTCAATTAACTGTATATATTGATTTCTAATTATTTATTATATATATATATATATATATATATATATATACTCGATTATATATTATATAATGATTGGGAGGACATACACCAAACATCCATGGACCCGTCCGGCCACTTCTTCGTTCCGAAAAAGTGACCGTACGGATGGGATTCGAACCCACGACCACGAGGCCCGTGAGTAGGAGCCCTACTCACTAGACCAATTCAAAGGTTAAAGTTCACGCTTTAAATTAGCACTGCAGATCGTTTCCAGTGTGTAGTTCAAACTGTAAGATACGGTAATACTTACAGCCAATGGCCAATTTAAATTAAACACTTGTCGTCTGCTTTAATAAGCAAGTGTTCTATTTTATCTATCTGTTTTTATGCTGCTAAGAATTGAGCGATCAACGCTTTCAATAATTCACCGAACATAGGGAACGCAGGAGTGATTCGGAATAAGAGAGGGGCTTGGCTTTTCTGCGTCCCCTGCGTTCCCTATGTTTGGTGAATTATTGAAAGCACGGTGTAATAAAATTAGACTAAATTCAGCATTAATTGCGACAATTCCCACTGGTACAATAACGTAATAGATACATAGACTAACATTGAACATGCACGAGTTAATTTTGCCTTTAAGGCCGCCGACGACGTTTTGTAAATAAAGATGTAGTTTGTTTCTTGCGAATTGATTTAACTATTTATGGACAAGCATTATTGTAGTTGGTGGTTAGGGCATGTTTCTTGCTCCTTGTGTGTTTATAATTAGCTCGCCAATTATTCAATGGTCCCTTTGCAACTTGAGTCATATCGCTATTAAACCGAAAATTGCTTATTGTCGGTGGTGGAGTCCATCAAGTGTCTTATTATTGCTGAGGAATATTAATTTCACTTGCAAGGTTTACCAAAACGAACTGCTTTAATAAACTAAACCTTTATTCGAGGATCAATTAAAGTTTTTTTTATGAAATTTGAGCGTAGACCCAAGTAAATTAAATATCATTACATTCGCCATTCTTTTTTGTCTCTTTAATTTCTTAAACGATGTAAACTTTGTTTTTAAATATTAAATATTGTTTCCCTGTCAGAACACCCACAGACCGGTTTTGACTTATCAGGTCTCATCAGTGCCGTTAGTTGCTGACCGGGAAACGGGAATTACTATTGGAATATAAATATTCCAAACGCCGCACAGGGGTGATTGCAAAGATATAAACAACCTAAATTTTTGAATAATAATTTTTATTTCCGCTAGTTTTCATTTTTATTTTTCTTACCCCCTCTACCTCTGTACAGAATCTCGCGTTTCGACACACTGTGCGCCGTTTGCCGCCGTTGGCATATTTCTATATCTGTCGGTGGTTATGCCACTCAGTATGGGTTTAGTACAACAATTAGGCAATAGATTCCGCCACTTTGGCGTTTCTATTTTTTTAAGTTATTAGTAACAGGTTATCCTTCCTCAAATCAGCTAACATATTTAGCAAAATCATTTTGTATCTTTTATTAATACTGTTTGATTATGTTGTAACGTACATCTCTGTTTACGTGCCAAATCCTGTAAATTTTTATGATCATTAAATGTATTTAATGGAAGTTGTAAAGTTATTAATATGTTTTGAGTTTAAGTTTTCCTCGTATCTCCCGGAAGGCGGAGGGTAATCACTTCCTTAAAGTTGCACGTAACTACATTAAACTGTTATTTGTACTCATTATTAGTATAATCCTAAACATCTGGGTGTGGATAACTTTACAACTTGCTGAATTGTCCATGGCCTCACAAGCTGCTGCCACCATCAAACTAATCGATAATTTTATATATTTAGATTCTTTTTGAAACTAAAATTGCAATTTTAGAAGTAAACTCACTACTGTAACTGATTTGAGAGGCTGTAAAATGTAATGAATCACAACAGATCAGTGGCGGCTCGTGCACTATCTTATAGAGGAAGCAAATATTTCGCTTTTAGTTTGATAATGATCAGTACTATAGTCGCTATTAATAAATCGTGTGATATTAACAAAAAAAGTGTTTTATTTATAAAACAAATATTTCGCTGCTGTTTTGGTCAGATTTTCCTCCTCGCCGAACATCCACGAGTTGCCGCTGCAACAGACAGTATGACAAATATCTGTAATACAAGGTAATGATAAGAGAGATTTTCTACCTTTAACGGTGTTTGGAATACTTATATTCCAATAGTAATCTCCGTTTCCCCATCAGCAACTAACTACACTGATGAGACCTGAAAGGTCGAAACCGTGTTCTGATGGGGGAACAATACTTAATGTTCACATTAATATTGTTATATTTGCCGTCGCTGGCAATGTCCATATCTTGTCGGTGTTAAAGCCCGGATTTGGTTCAGTACAGCATTCAGGCAATAGATTCCGCCACTTTGGCGTTTCTACCTGTAATGATAATAGTCCCAATACGATTTTAACTGCACTCCATTTTGCAGTTCGCAGTTCTACCGAACAACATGAGTGAAAGTGATCATACATATTCTAATTACATCTCTAACAGGTTGCGGCCCTCTATTAAGCGCATGCTATTTGGAATGGACATGTTTATGTACTTCCCTGCATGTCGATCGAACTCATCATCAATTTTGTTACGGGCAGTGCAGGTACAGGTCTCAGTTTCAATTTAATCAAAAACAAAAGTGTTATCGATTACTTTCCTATTATTACTATAGGATGGTATAAAAATGTCACTTTAGGCACAAACAACACTTCTTTATAAATTTGTTTACTCTTGCCACTGTAAAAGAAGTTCCAAAGAAATATCAGCCCGAATATACGCGGCGTATTATATGGCGTCAGCATAACCGAGTTGAAACTTCAGCAGCATGAGCATTTTTTTCATCAAGCAGATGTTTCCCATGTCATAAATATCATATTATCGATCTTGACTCAAACTTTCCATCAATTTAATTGCGAAGTTTACTTTTACAGCTTGTGATTTATTTCATTAGCTCTATCCCGTTTTATTGCGTGTATTCACAATATCAGTGTTTTGCACAAGCCAATAATTACTTTTTTCTACGTCCGTTAAAAAATGTACAATTTTTTTCATTAATTTGCGTTCATAAAATATATGTTTTCTGAAGCCTTCTGGAAGCGTGAAAAAAAGTGCCATAACAGTTCATTTTTAATTTAACTAAAAAATCGTATGCGCAAGTTCTGCGGCGAGTTCTGCCGATAAATGTCAAACATTCGTTTCCGATCAAAGTCAACTTGACGATTATTATTATTTTCTTCACTTAAAAGTATTATTACTTATAAAAATTGATTAAGGTTTTTTCGAATTTATTTAAAGTTAAGGACGTAGAAAAAACTTTGTATGAAACTCGAGAGTAAAGCAACTTTTTTTCACTTGTAGGAAATTGCCGCACGAGCCGCGTGAAAAAAGTATTACTTTACTCACTTGTTGCATAAATAACTATTATTAGTTCTGCACAAATTTTCCAATCGTTTAATGCAATTTTTGTTTTCTCCAGTTTAAGTTTAAGGTGTTGTGGTTTTGTTTCTAGCTTCGATATGTCAATTGTTTTGCTGATAAATTAGAAATACAATATTTCTGAACAGATTTGGAAACTTTCAAGTTAATTCGTCAAGTTATTAGTTCTGCACTAATTTTCTAATAATTGAATGTAATTTTTGTTTTCAGTGTTGTGGTTTGTTTCTAATGTTAATTATTTTGATGTAAAATCATAAATGCAATCCTTCTGAATTGATTGAAAATTCAAGTTTATTCAGGTTATTAATTTTGGACACATCTTTGAATACAATTTTTGTTTCAAGTTTTAGGTAGTGGGACTAAAAACGGGGTTAAACTTAATTAATTAATGTCTGTTAATGTATAGGTGTAAATAATTATAAAACGGCTGTGGCTAAGGACCAAGTTGTCAATGCCATGCTCAAGCTCAGCAAGGTTTTTAAAATTAAAATCAATTTAAACACTTTTCGTCTTTATTTGATTTATTTAATGCTTCGCCAAAGTGGCGTAATCAATTGCCTGAATGCTGTACTGAACCAAATCCGGGTGGCTTTAACACCGACAAGATATGGACATTGCCGCCGCTTCTGTAAAGGTTTCCAATTCAATTATCGTTCGTTTTTTTTTTCTCAAAAATAAGGCTAAGTGGCTCTACCATCAAAATGTTCCGCCACTGGTCAATGCCAAAGAAAATCATTTGCAATATTTTTCATAACCCATTAGCGGCATTTTGTAATTTTACTAATATTGCCTTCAGCATTACCCAATTGTTTTTATACCTAAAAAATTGAGCACAACGAAGTAGAAAATTATATAAACTTTTTATTTATTAAGTCGTCGAAAATCTCCTATTTTTGTTTACACTTTTTATAATGCGGTAATTCAAGCGTAAATATTCAGCTTGCTAAATATTGACATGAGAAATATTGTTTTCTTCATGTGATGACACTTTTGCTTACACTAGCGTTTGAGTTACATAATTCCTACCTTTAAATTCATCGTCCATTCCTTTGAAGGACAAATAAAATCGGCTGTGCTGTTGCAATGCTGTTCGAGTAAAAACTGTAATATTTTATGGTCGAGTAGATGTCAATAGTTTTGATATTCACTAATCAGCATTTAGGAATAATATGTAATATCAACTTTACTACCAAATAAGACAGACATGTACCCTTATACCAATTTTACTACCAGATAAAAGACAAACATATACCTTAAATATTGTTCCATCAGAACACCTACAGACCGGTTTCGATCTTTCAGGTCTCATCAGTGTAGGGAAACAGAGATTACTATTGGAATATAAGTATTCCAAACACCGTTAAAGGTAGAAACGCCAAAGTGGCGGAATCTATTGCCTGAATGCTGTACTGAACCAAATCCGGGTGGCTTTAACACCGACAAGATATGGACATTGCCAGCGGCGGCAAATATAACAATATTAATGTGAACATTAAAACATATACCCTTATGTTATATGTAGAAAAAAATACGATTCGTCCACATATATCGGTAGTGATTGTGAAATCACGAGTTAATGAATATGTAAAAGTTGTTTACATAAATCAAAACAATTTTGTATGATTATCTGGTGGTGCTTTTAACGCTTAATGTAAACGACCGTAGCAGATAATTAGTCCCCTGTTACATATATTTGTATCCAAAATTTACCATTCGGATGACTCAAAATTTTATTAGGGAATATTATTTAGAGTGTTTAAAACCTCTAAATACCATTTGATTAGTTCAATCGATTGATTACATCAGCATACATTACCACATATCCAATTCCCCACTATTAATCTGTTATTTGACTTTGAACCAGATTTTAATTATTTTAAGAAGTTTGAAAATGTATATTACGACGGCCCACTTTCCATCTGGGCGTTGAGCCATATCTCGTTTAGGAATACTTGTTATTATGTTTATGTTTTGAAGGTAATACATTGTTTGGAGCTAATGCAATACCATCAAATTAAAGTTTTTGATGGTCTAGAGTCAATTATCCGAATGACATTTTTAATATTCACATGAATGAATGACTTATTGCCGATCTCGTTTAGGAATACTTGTTATTATGTTTATGTTTGAAGGTAATACATTGTTTGGAGATAATGTAATACCATAAAATGAAGGTTTTTGATGGTCTAGAGTCAATTATCCGAATGACATGTTTAATATTCACATGAATGAATGACTTAACGCTGCTCTCGTTTAGGAATATTAGTTATTATGTTTATGTTTGAAGGTAATACATTGTTTGGAGCTAATGTAATACCATCAAATTAAGGTTTTTGCTAGTCTAGAGTCAATTATCCGAATGACATTTTTAATATTCACATGGATGAATGACTTATTGCCGATTTTTATACGTTACTAGCGAGTACCCGGCATGCGTTGCAATACCACTCAAAGAAAGAAAGTGTGTGTGTGTGTGTTTTAATTCCGTTTATTGAAGTGCTCTTGGCAGACGAACTATATGAAATACACTCCATTGTTGAAACGACTCGCGCGCCACCTATTGTAAAACGGTTGTACCAATTCAGAAACCTTAGCGGGCTTGTGCACAACGATTTGCCAAAGTTTCATAGCAATCGGATAAATGGTACAAGAACGCGTACGAGACAAACAAAGATACATTCATTTTATGTATAGATAACTACTTCGATTACAAGTCCAAGTTATATCATACTTAAAGTGCATTTTATGATATATATTTACAGAATGAATTGTTAGACGCTTAAAACTATACTTTTGATTTATGTTCCATGTGCGTTTTAGAACGGCGCAATAATTGATCCGTTTCCGCCCATATGAAATTGTCTGCACAGTTGATATCATTCTCATTACAGATAAGTAAATCACACGAATCACGCAAAATTTATGATCTTAAACTGTGAATAATGTTAATACGATTAATCAGCCAGGACAGACATTTTTAGATTTTCGTTACAGTTTAGAAAGTCTTAATATTTAAGCAACAAAAGCGTGTACAGTAGCATAAGTGTATGCCTTAAAAGACCGATTTTATAAAAGCATCCGAAACCATTGTCTGTAAGAAGCCTTATGAACGCTTCAGAGTGATGGGACGATCCTTTGAAGTACAGATCTGATATGCAAATGAGTCTACTAATACCTAAATTCGTAATTTTATTGAATATTCATCGTGACAACTATGTTTAAAAAAAATCTTTTTGCCAAGATAAAATTGCCATTTTACAAAATATATTTTCTAAAATCCACTGTATTAATTTTTACTAGAGTAGTATTGAATACCGTATAATATTCCAATCTCTCATAGAAACAACGTGAATTTCAGTCTTTTGTATACAATATATAATGGAAATTTTTTGCACGTAAATAGTGCTTAAATCGACCAAAAAACAGTTGAATTAAATTTTTCTTCAAAATTTTTTTTTGTTTTTTTTCAAGTCTAGGAGACCATTCTAAAGATTATTTGTCCATAAATTTTTTTTATGGGACTTCCAGGAATCGAAATACGCAAAATTACTTTTTTCGTAAAGTGCTTAAATCGACCCCAAACGCCTAAAAATCGATTAAATTAACCCTTTGCACTCGTATTTATTAGTGATAACACGTATTGTGTCGACAATAAGTCGACATATGAGTGCAAAGGGTTAAAGTCTTCTTAAAAAAATATTTTTCGTTTTTTTCCGAGCCTTAGAGACCATTCTGAACCATAAAATAGGTACATTGTGATAAATAATTAAGCTCAGAATAATGTAATTTAGGAATTTCATAAAAAAAAAACACCCAGTATTTAAACATAAACACTTATGCAAATGGTGCTTTACACGCTACATTTGACCGTCATTACAAAGTTTATAGCTTTAGCCGATTATTAAAACTCGGACATAAAACATCTACGTAATTGCCAAACACGTGCTATCCGACCCAAAATCATAAATCTATCGTTTAATAATCCCGAACCTACATGGAACATATTAAAGCAATTCATTACGGGACCGTTTCGCCCCATTAATTGAGAAAGAATTTTGAGGTTCGGCCTAACACAACAAACCGCCAATCCCGCCCTAATGAGTTCTTGAGTGAGGAAGAGGTCTTCCTTATGACATCAGACCGAGGGCATTTTTTGCATCGCCACATCCCTTTGTCATATTTAAATTACGGAGTTGTAATGGAACTTAAGTAATGACATTTTAATGTCCCTAGAAACTTCGGCCTTTGGAAACTTCTAAATATCGATTGAGCTCGTGAATATTTTAACATTAACTAGTAAAAGACATATTTTGTATAAGGCGTTGCAAATAGAAAATTCGATGTCCTTGCCGGATAAATAACAGCATCGTGCTTTGTGTTAATTATATAAGCAGTTTATCAGATTATACGAAGGTTAAGGTAAATTTGTGGCTTTTATCAGAGAAATGATGATAATGGAATTGCAAACAATTCAAATTTTTGGTCGAGAAGGATGTAAAAAGTATCAAACGTCACTCGAAAACAAATATTTAAGATTCTCTTGAAACTGTCCTTATAAGGCAAAAATAATAACGTTACATACTGTACTTATCAGCGGCGGCTCGTGGATTTCTGTAGTGGGAGGCAATAACAACGATACCGCTCGTGCTGCACTTATTACGCTACTAGAGGAAGCAAATATTCTGTTGCTTTTTCGGTCAAATTTTCTTCCGTTGCCTCACCGCCGAACACCCACGAGCCGCCGCTGGTACTTCATAATGATAAATTGAATAGCACAAAATATCTATTTTTGAAATGCCACCACTGCCATTTTCGTTCACAGTAGATTTTAAAAGTGGGGAAATTGCCTTCTTTGGAACCGCCAATGGCAAACAAAATTCATAGGCATTATAAATTAAATGAAGAAAAACAACAACGAAGCAAAGTCGATCAGTTGTCATGTTTTAGATTATGACCAAATTCAAAATAACCAGGCCTGGCCCGGCCCAACGGTTGTAATATCAGAGCCCGGCCCGGCACGGAACTGTATCAAATTGAGTGATAAATTTGATGTAACTAATTTGGGATAAAAAACAGTCCGGGATTAATGATCTTGAAACAAATGTTTTCAAACGGTAATATCAAAAATTCTACCTGAATAAAACCACAGTAACATTATCTGTAGTGGTAGAATCACAAAATTATATCATACGCTCCTCTTAGAACAGGGATGCAGAATCGCTATAAAAATGTAGCGAACGTTATTCCGTTACTCCTCTTTTTTTTTGTTTCGACTCCTACTCCGACTTCAAAAACATATTGAAGGGACATGTTTGCGGGCGGAATTGTCGCACGAGTGTGTTTATACATAGGAACAACATTGTTCTCATTTTTTTCCCCAATTCGCCTCACTGAACACTAATATTTGAAATTTAGTCTATCTTTTATTTATTTATTATTTTATCAATTATTCATTGTTCCTTTTATCTCATTATATTTCTGCAATTTTAAAATGTAACATAGTTAGCTATTAACTGTATTTTAATTTAAATATATTTGACATGTACATCCGCGAAGTTACGAATAAAGAATTTGAATTTGAATTTATTTTAATATCTGTTCAAATTTTATATTTTTAAATGTATACTTATTTTTTGTTGTACATCATTACAGATGGCTCCAACTTCTCTAATATTCACTTCACGACGCGGGACTCCGACTCCACACCCCTGACGTAGAATATCCAAATTATTTCTAATGGAATTTTTGTTGATTATATTAATAAGTACATTGTGATTCAAGTTATTACTAATAATGATAAAGCGTCTGATAATCTCGTACACACGTTGCTTTTATCGTATTTGACCGATATGCCGAATTTTCGGAATAATAAATGATTTATGTTATTTTACTTCAAAGTTATTCAAATCAGTCGATGTTACAAATTATAAAGAAATGCGGTTGCAGGATAAGCAGTGTATTGTTTCGTCCAGAGACATGTTAAAGGCATCAAGTGTCTGATTGCGTAAGGGGTTTCAATAATAACGTTGACAACCAATCATGCTGAATAATTACGTATTGTAAATAATAACACAATAGCTTGAGTTTATTTATAAACGTAAACAAATACAACACTTGTTCGTAATCCGGTACACCACGGCAATTAGTCGAGCCTAATTACATAAACTCACCTCTACCAGAAGATGATTTAACTGGAGCGTACATAAACTCAAAGTCATTGTTTCCAACATTCGGCAATGTTACCTTACGCGAGTATGTTCGATGAAAATGAAAGTTGCAATTTATTCCACACGTACGAACACCTGTGCGACGTTAATTATTTAGAAAGTCAAAATATTCGACGACGAGATACTCTTTGGACATTGTTTAATAATATAATTAAAAACAATTTACTACACATGCTGCACGTTACGTCATAAATAAACAACAGCAATGACATTCCGGTTAAAACGATGAATGAAACAAGTAAAAAAAAAATTGGCGGCAGCGATATTTACTACAAGGTTTTCAACAAGATCCACATGCTACAATCATTTATTTTTACGAGGGCGGATACATTTAACATTAGTTTATACGAGGGTGATTATTTGAGAATAATAAAAGTGACATACCTTTTTGCGAATATCGATTGAACGAAATGTTATATGTTTCATTCTTCGCTGACAGTAGAAATAATTAACGAAATTTTAATAAAAATGCCATTTCTTCGTTTGTTTTATTCATCAATAATGTTGTCTTGCATATTTCGCACATGTCACTGCATTTTGTTGCGTATCTCGTCCGGATAACGAGCGCTGATCGTTTGTTGTGGTTTACACAAATATCACTGGCTCACTTAGTTGCCTTGTCGAGGCCGTGGACGGCTGCCCCACTGCTAAGAGCGACCCCCATTCACATTCGTCGGGTTTTTGGCTAGTTTCGTAATGAATAAACGACTCAAGAGACCTCTAGTGTGCAGCTACATAAACGACGTTTTGATCAATACCGCTGCAAATGCCAGATTCCTTCAGGTTTGTTTCATAGTGGTCTAACATATACAACCAGTTGTACACTGAAACAACTTTGGGGAAAAAAATCATGGCGAATGTGACGCAATTGCAAAAGTTGTGTATTTGTATACCACTGCTGTCTGGTCAGAAATAAAATAATAATAATAATAATAAATTGCTTTATTTGCAGAAACAAAAGATAAAAAAAGTAATAGCATCAATAACACAGTAACTTAAAAGTAGATGCATAAATAAATATTATGATGCGAGAAAGATAATAACGCAAATCCTAAGGTCGGATTCAGCTTTGAGTACATTCTCAATGCTGCTCTTCCATCCAAACCTTACAGTATGAGAATATAACAAAAGTCTTATACATCCGAAGGTATAGAAATAAACATAACATTTTATCGGTAACCAAATACACATAAAGAGAATAATATATATGGAAAATCAGAGAGCACAAAAACCCGCTCTTCACATTTTTTTTAATTCCGCTTTAAATTTTCTTAAATTGTAATGTTTAAATATATTCATGAACACCAATGATACAAACAAGCAGAAAAAAAAACGTTTTACGGCGCGAACAATTATATTATGCAATCTATTAAACACCAATTTTTACATTGGTGTTTACTGCTGGTTATATATCTTCTTTGTATGAAATTTTTTGAAACACCAGGATGAAGTCCAGGTTTACGGTTGCTACAAACTGCACAATCCTTCGAATAGCTCTTTTCATTTGCAAATGAAGTAAGGTTCTTCAGTACCTGATGTTGATGGCCAATCTTTTTTGCCGGATTTGTTGTTCCTTGCGTCTCCAACAAGTTGTTGCAATAAGGCTTTTGTATACTGAAACTGAGTTGTCTTTTCTTACAAAATAATATGTAGCTATTTATTATTGCCACCTCTACAAGCCAAAAAATCATGTTTTTTCCAATTCAGCGACTTCCTTGTAAAGCCGTGATCGGCACGACCAAAAGCGTTGTAATCATGATCTTGACTTACTACTTCTCCCGACTAATTCTGTTTGTGCATTATGAAAAGTATTTGTTTTGTCTTTCCACGACAATAACATCATATGTTGTCGTGGGGTATTTTTGCAATCTAATTTCTTTTGTTAGTCATGTTGTGTTCCAAAACCTCCTTCGCCAAATCTGTGACAGTAATAAACATATCTGTTTATAAATGGAATCCAGAACGATAGGATTTTTCAAAAAACTTGTTACATAAATATAACGTCATTCCTGATGTTAGAGAAAAATCAGTGCGAATAAGTTCAAAATTCAAAACAACTTATACATTGCATAATTTCACGCCGATCGCAGGCGTTGAATATCAGTGTTACCCAGTGACGATTCGCGGGTTTTTTTCTGGTACGGCCGAGGAACGAGAGGTAGTAATACATCACCTCTTGTTCCTCGGCCGTACCAGAAAAAACCCTGCGAACCGTCACTGGTGTGACCAGTTTGGGGCGAATTTTGCGAAAGGATTTGGCTCTTGCGTTGACTCAATGACAAGATTTTAAGCGTCGCTCATTCGCTAATTGGGTTCTGGACCAGATACAAGCTGAAGACAACTTTCACAAGAAAATCATCTTTTCGGATGAAGATGGTTTTGTCAACAAGCAAAATTGCCGCATTTCGTCGATTGAGCAACCTGAAGTGATGCACGAGACACAACTTTATCGGAAAAAATTAACTGTTTGGTGCGGTTTTCATGCCAGCGGAGTCATCGGCCCATTTTTCTTTTTTGATGAAAACGGCTAACGGCGATCGCTACAGGGCCAAGTATTTTTGGGACCAGCTGGACGCTATGGACTTGGACGATATGTGGTTCCAACAGGACGGCGCAACGTGCCACAGCTGGACGCTATGGACTTGGACGAAATGGTTCTAACAGGACGGCGCAACGTGCGGTACAGCGTACGACACAATCGAATTATTGAAGATCCATTTCGAAGAGCGAGTTATCTCACGCAACGCTACTCGCGAATGTCCGTCTCGTTCGTGCGATTTAATCCCTTTGGGGTTACATTAACAACAAGCCAGTAATGTTAGAGGAGCTGCAGGCCAAAATCGAACGCGAAATTCCTGGTATTTCGGCCGATCCGCGGCGGAGATTTGAACGATGTCGTATTCCATAATTAACCTCTTTGGCTTGACGAAAAGCAAAAAAAAAAAAAATTTTACAAATAAAATAAAAATTACCGCTTCAGCGCCATCTATTAAATATTTTTCATATTTTTTATGACAGTGAAATAATATTTCGTAGAAAACCGTAACAACAACGAAAAAGTATTTTTTCAATAAACCTGAGATTATGCAATAACCCAATCAAATCAGCATGGCCGCGAAGTGGTTAATGGCATTGATTGTATTTTCATTTGAAATAAAAATCATTTCCATAATTTTTAATTGAAAAAACAAAATGCGTCGCTCTTGATGAAAACCCCTCTAATTTGATTCGTTGTGTGTGGGACGTAACTATGACTTACATCCTGGTTTTAGCTTGGCGAAATGTAACTAACAAGTGCACGTCGCCTTCGCACGCACGAGATGTGCCAGAATTTGTTTGGCTCCAAATGTACGTTCGTGCGATGACCTCTATCCGTTAAAGTTATGCAGGTGTTAATG
This sequence comes from Ocypus olens, assembly GCA_910593695.2. Lineage (NCBI taxonomy): Eukaryota > Metazoa > Arthropoda > Insecta > Coleoptera > Staphylinidae > Ocypus > Ocypus olens. The sequence goes on along the minus strand of OU343057.1, from coordinate 1,271,254 downwards.
GCAAAAAAAGTGTTTTAAGAATGAATTTAAAATTCTTGCCAAGTTTGAACTACAGCGCAAATAGTTTGAGAGAAAAAAAGTCGGTAAAAAAGGATGATTATTTGTCCATTGCATTACAGCCGTTAAATTTGTGAATAAGGGGCTTGTGTCCCCCATCTATAGGGTGCTCTGTGACCCTTGTATTAAATTCTATGGTAAATGCCGAATAGAGACCTGCTTTTAGCTGGTAATGTAGATAACGACATATGCATGTAATGCAGGTAACTTTGAATTAAATAACTTTCGACGTTTTTTTACCACTATTTATTTATTGCATAACACAGACAAACACAATGTTTTGATATATATATTATTAACAATATTGACAGAACTATAGTTTCGACCTTTGCAGGTCATTATCAAGTGTTGTATGCATGTAATGCAGTTAAACAGATGAACTTTTCGTTCAAAGAGGTCGCTACATTTTGCAAGATTCGAATGGCTTTACCGGGCACCTTAGGATTTCGATTTATTTTGAAGTTTGAACAGAAATATATAATATACTACATAATTTTAGATTGCCTTAAGTAAACAAGAATGAATAAGTTATTTTACTATAATATGTACTGATGTATGTATGTATGCCGTTATTTGAATAATATTCATTGACTGGAAATAGATGTAGGTGTGAAAGCAGTTTGTTTTATCAATCTTCCAGTGACGGTTCGCGGGGTTTTTTCTGGTACGGCCGAGGAACAAGAGGTGGTAATACAGATAGGTAGGATCAGTTGCAGAGACGGCTGGCTGCGTGACCGCACCTATCTGTATTACCACCTTTGGTTCCTCGGCCGTACCAGAAAAAAACCCGCGAACCGTCTCTGCAATCTTCAGAAGATAAAATAAAAATCTTACTTGAATGCATTCCATAATATGAAATATTTTATTGTCTACAATACGGAAACAAAAAAATATTGCTGTTCTCATCAGTAATGTTTGTAACATTTTTCATATTCCAAACATAACGCATTTTTCAATTCTGCTGAATTATGGATTAACATGTAGTAACAGTCACAGCCATCTTCTTCTTGAAGTATTGAAAAGCATTTGATAACTCTAAGAATAGGTTTAATATGCTGAAAGAAAAATAGCGTTAAAAAAGGGAAAGAAAGTGACGTGGAAGAATTCATGAGTCGTAGACAGAAGTTTTTTGGTTGATTACATACTTGAGAAATTGTCCAAATTTATTATAAGAGCAGAACGTTACAAAATGTAATTAATAGTAATTTAATGAAAAACAAAGTCATTTTACATTATTTTTAACGCCAATGTTCAATCGTAAAATAATCACATCAACGCTTGGCATTTAATTGAAATTTTATGCAACCAAATATACAAAGGTGACAGTGACAGCTTAACGCATTACGTATAAAGTTAGGTTAATGAAATTAAATACGGTTTCCTCATTTGATAATTGCTGATGATTTTAAAAACTTGTAAGCATTGTATTTAAATTCTTTTAATGTCTCATTAACGGAAGCTGAACTTATTTGAAACTGTGCTGCAATCAGTCTTAAAGATGATATGGGTTTCTGTTCTACGTACAACAACATAAAATGTTGAGTTTCATCTCTTCCATTAATGACTTCTTTTAGTTCTTTTATTATAAAAATTAATCAAACAGCCAATATTGTCAAAATTAAAAATTGTTCCGATAGATGGAAGTTGTCTGCTCGGGTATGCAACCGAAAACAAATATCTAACACAATTTATTATTTGTATTCTTTCTTCGGTAGTGTAATACATTTTTACTAACACCATTTTGACAGTTTAATATAACTGAGTATTACCACATATAATGCGTTGATGTGATTATTTTACGATTGAACATATACATGTTCAGTGTTAAAATAAAAGCCCTGTATAAAAGTTAGCTAGTATGTATGATACAACCGATTGCGAAAATATAATATGTGATTATGCGTTTCTTTTAACTTCACCATAATCAATTCAAACTCTGTCAATTACGCTAGTAAGTGATCCTGACACTCTCGTCAGAGACCCCTGTCGGAGTTGCCTCGAATAGGTAATGTGATTATGGAACATATTCGAACTCAAAAAAAAATCAATACACCCTTTATTACAAACCCAGAACAGCTCCATCTAGTAAATAATAGATTGGATTGGTCGGCACGTGGAGAGGAATAGAGATACATATCTTTATACATATAGAAGCGCATTCATCCTGGAGGTGTCTACAAAAAATCAAACAGAAGGGACAGGAACATAAATATTATATGGCTTATATCGATTCGAAAATATTTTATTAAACTTTCTGCGCCAAACAAACAACTTATAGCGCAGACATAGAATTTTGATTACAGCCATATAATGTGGATAATAATGTGGTTACATTTTTATAGATATATATATAAATCTTAAGTTTAACTTAAATAAATAAATCATAATAATTATAATGCTCCCGTGACTATGGAAACATGTAATTTAATCAAAAGGAAATTGTCCCGCGCTCGACATGTATTTCTCAACTATTATTAATTATGTGAACGTTCTTAAAAGAGGGCATTATATTAGTATGAAATAGTTAACATATGCATAATTAAATGTGACGTGTTATGTTTTTTAACGCAAATCAAAACAATTTTACCAAATATTTATAATAGTAGTATGAAATAGTTAACATATACATTATTAAATGTGATGTGTTATGTCTTTAACGCATATCAAAACAATTTTGCCAAATATTTATAGTAGTAGTAACATATTTTAATACAAGCTTGATGAAATAGCGTGCAAGACAAGATAAATTAAAATTGCTTAAAGTCCTCTATAATTTATTAATATCAATGTAATAATATGGTTATACGTAATACAACACCATGAAAAACTCGGATCAAGTAGTAACATTTTTTGAGTTTTGGCAGTGTGTGAATTACTCAGTGGAATATCTAAGTTATTTATAATTAGAATTTAATACTAAATTGTATAAATGTGTGCTCATCCTATACATCGAATTTTATAAGTGTGCGATCTCATACATTAAAACTAATTTAAATCTAAATAAACTAAAAGACAATTATAGTATGTAATATTAACTAATAACTAAGAACCGGCAATTATTTTGAAAATTATTCAAAATTGCGTTTTAATGTAATTCCTATATGTTATAATATTAATATGTGCATTATCCCTTGTTATATTTGAATTGTATTTAAAATTATGTCCTCTATAATGTATTAATATACCATATCTATTCACAGATTAGACTTTTTGACCTCTTTACTGACAAACACTAGAAAATTAAAAATACCAACACGGCTTTGAGAAAAATGTAATTTTGCAGCAAGTTAGGTTGGTACCTGTATACTTCCAATATTTATACGCGAAGGCGCCAATTGACAGTTCGTTATTGTCATTGTTCTTGATGTCCGAAATTGAGAACGTTTTAAATGATGTGGCCAACTACACACCTACGCGGTAAGATTCTTGAGTGCGATTTTCGTAATAAATTAAGTTTCGTAAGTACTACTTTTTGTGGCGAGAGTTTTTTGTCAACCTTACTCAAGATGTCAAAAAAATCAAATCTATTAGTAGATGGAGTATACCTCGAATAATAATTCAACAATAAGATTTAATTAAAATTAGAAAATTTAAAAAATAGAAAAAAATGTTGTTGAAATATGCCACAGCATTTATTAATATTTTCAGCCATTGAATATCAAACTGTAAAGTAATATTTAGTTTTGTCCTAATTACATTTACAATTAAACTTATATTTGTGTGACTCCATTATACATCATATAAAAACGCGTCTGCCATGACATATTAAAACGAACCAATAAGTGGACTAAAAATAATATGTTAATATATCTTAATGATTTTATATTTTGATTAATATGTCATATTATCTAATATGTAGACTAATATATGTATATTTATTCCATAATGGTGGCAACATCCCTGATAAATGTGGGACGTGTTCATTTGCAGTAAAATATACTTCCTTTAGTTTACGCTAGTAGCAATAATTACATATTAAGCTAATGCAAGCCAATATATAAAATGGAATTGTTCTACCGGTTTTCTCATCCTGAATTTTCTGGAGTGAATGTCACGGACGCCGCAACATGATTTGTGAGCTCCATTGGTGTGACCTAAAATGAATTAAATAATTTGTTTTTTTTTCTTCTTTTTTTTTGGCTTTGGCGTATAAGCCATTCATCCACTAACGATTATAATATTTTAGAAGAATAAAAAGGGGAAAATAATTTGTTAAATTGCACTTACTAGATGGTCCAACGATTACAAATTGGTTGGTGTTAATTTTACAACACTTAGGCTAACGTAAATTAATATTAGACAAATTTGAAGCAATCACAACTCGTTAATTAATTGAATGGCCTAAACAAACACTCCTCACGTACACTAGTGACATTTCCTTGAACCTGTCCCTTCATGTGAAATTTAAATTTTATCAACCGCTTTAATCTCTAATGGCTAAAGTTAATTTATTAAGCATTATCTTATCTCGATGGCGTGCTTCAAAATGTAACAATCGGCCATAAATACATACATGTATTACTTTTCAAGTGAAAAATTAAAGGGCGGCGCGGCTGCTAAATAAACAAAGAGGAAGGGGCGATTTTAATTTTTTGATAACGGGGTGCTACACTCCGGATTCCATTATGTATTTATTTTATTGGGCTATCAATAAAATAACGCGGCCAAAAGGGACTCACATTTTATGAAGTATTTTCCCAGTGAAAAATGATTTTGACCCCTTGGATCGATCACGATCACTACAATGTTTTTAAGAAAATTCTCGCAATGTCTTAACGGTAAATTTAGATAAAGGCATATCACTAGAATAAAGAAGTGAAGAAGCATACAATAAAAATCACGACTCAAAAAAATTAATTAATCAATCAATTCATTTTTTTTTTGGCCTCGGATGCAAGTCCATATGGCCAGCTCAGGGCGGTTAGCAATTAATTTAGAAGAAATCAATATCGTATGAAAATATATAACAATAAAAGAAGAACTTACCAGCCATGTTGATGCGCTAGTCTAAATCTGAAACTACAGGAGAGAAAATCTGCAGAACAATGGAAAGTGATTCATAAAGTCAATTAATTTATACCCTCAATATTTGAGAAAAATGCAATAAATTGCCCGCAATTATTGTTTCTAGGTAAAGAGATTATGAATTCATGGATTTAATTCAGTAATTCATTCCTAAGTACGCATTGTGTTAAGCGATAAGCAATGCATATGGGGAATGCATTATGTTAAGAATTATTATCAACAGCGATTTTATTAATAATCAAGGCTATTTCCAAAGATTGACCACATTTTTGAGGTTATTACGCCGGATAATGACTTATTTTATGATTCAATTTTTAATGGAATTTTGGCAGATTCGGGCTCATTAAAAAAAAAACACAAAAAAAATGTTGGGTCTCCGAAAATTAAAAAAAAAATCATGACGGGAAAAAACGCGTCAAAAAAAATCTTTTATACCATTTTCCCATCAACTGAAAATTAACATGTGGCCTTATGAGAAGCAAACACCGAGACCTTGCAGATTGACGGTTACGGACACCGACTCGTTCAAACAAACGAATTTCGGTTTGTAGACATGGTAGATGATTGGGAATGGAAGCAATGCATTCTAGAAGAATGTAGCTACACACTTGTGAAATGTCATCTGTATCTGTTTTGTGAGACCGCACCAAAAAATTATTAAAATCGACTGAAATTTCTGGCGTAATTTCTAGTACGCAATTTAAGAGCATGCAGCAAGAAAACTACAAGTACAATTGTGCTAAAAATTTAACCACATATTCCTCGTTCTTTTATGAATATTTTGATGTATATTACAAGTTATTTTGGTATTTCATGATTTTCGCCCATTTTAGTCAGGAAAATATGTAAAAAATACTGGTTCTCAGAAAAATTTAAAAAAAATTCATGACTGTTGTTAATGACAGGAAAAAGCGTGTAGAGTAATTATTTTCCCAACAAAAAAATCTTTTATACCATTTTCACCAACCGAAAATTAACATGTGGCCTTATGGGAAACCAAAACTGAGACCCTGCAGATTGGCGGTTACGGACACCGACTCGTTCAAACAAACGAATTTCGGTTTGTAGGCATGGTAGATGGTTGGGAATGGAAGCAATGGATTCTGGAAGAATGTAGCTACACACTTGTGAAATATCATCTGTATCTGTTTTGTGAGACCGCACCAAAAAATTCTTAAAATCGACTGAAATTTCTGGCCTAATTTCTAGTACCCAATTTAAGAGCATGCAGCAAGAAAACTACAAGTACAATTATGCTAAAAATTTAACCACGTATTCCTCGTTCTTTTGTAAATATTTTAATGTATACTACAAGTCATTTGGTCATTTCATGATTTTCGTCCATTTTTCCACACTGTTAGTCAGGAAAATATTAAAAAAATGTTGGGTCTCAGAAAAATTTGAAAAAATTCATGACGGTTCTTAATGACAGGCAAAAGCGTGTAAAGTAATTATTTTCCCGAAAAAAACCCTTTTATACCATTTTTCACCAACCGAAAATTAACACGTGGCCTTATGGGAAACCAAAATCGAGACCCTGCAGATTGGTGGTTACGGACACCGACTCGTTCAAACAAACGAATTTCGGTTTTTAGACATGGTAGATGATTGGGAATGGAAGAAATGGATTCTAGAAGAATGTAGCTACACACTTGTGAAATATCATCTGTATCTGTTTTGTGAGACCGCACCAAAAAATTCTTAAAATCGACTGAAATTTCTGGCCTAATTTCTAGTACCCAATTTAAGAGCATGCAGCAAGAAAACTATAAGTACAATTGGGCTAAAAATTTAACCACATATTCCCCGTTCTTTTGTGAACATTTTGACATATATTACAAGTTATTTGGTTACTTCATGATTTTCGCCCATTTTAGTCAGGAAAATATGTAAAAAATGCTGGGTCTCAGAAAAATTTGAAAAAATTCATGACGGTTTTTAATGACAGGAAAAAGCGTGTAGAGTAATTATTTTCTCGAAAAAAACACTTTTGTAACATTTTCTACCAACCGAAAATTAACATGTGACCTTATGGGAAGACAAAACCGAGACCCTGCAGATTGGCGGTTACGGACACTGGCTCGTTTGAACGAACGAATTTCGGTTTGTAGACATGGTAGATGGTTGGGAATGGAAGAAATGGATTCTGGAAGAATGTAGCTACACACTTGTGAAATATCATCTACATCTGTTTTGTGAGACCGCACCAAAAAATTCTTAAAATCAACTGAAATTTCTGGCCTAATTTCTAGTACCCAATTTAAGAGCATGCAGCAAGAAAACTACAAGTACAATTGTGCTAAAAATTTAACCACGTATTCCCCGTTCTTTTGTGAATATTTTGATGTATATTACAAGTCATTTGGCCATTTCATGATTTTCGCCCATTTTTCCACACCATTAGTCAGGAAAATATGTAAAAAATGTTGGGTCTCAGAAAAATTTGAAAAAATTCATGAAGGTTTTTAATGTCAGTAAAAAGCGTGTAGAGTAATTATTTTTCCGAAAAAAAATATTTAATACCATTTTCCGCCAACCGAAAATTAAAGTCCTGTAGATTGTCGTTAACGGACACCTGTTCAAATGAACGAATATTGGTTTGTAGATATGCTAGATGGTTACAAATAAAAGTAATGGATTCTAGAAGAATGTAGCTACAAACATGGTTTTCACAAGTTTATCAAAGATAAAAGCACATGGAAATATTACACAACGTTCAATTGCTTAAATTGAAAATTATGCCGTAGCAGTCCTGTGAAACGAGTTATCTCTTTAAGGAAACAAAATACTGGTCTAGAAATGTTATTTCAGGAACTTATATACACTAGATTATAGTTAAATTTAAAATATGAAACATTTGCAAAATCACGACAAATTTCAGATTCTTCGTAAGAAAAAATGATCGCCTATCAGCACCAACGAGACCCAAAGGCCAGACCTTCGCCCCCTAGACCACCGCGGCCGACAGTTGTTTAGTTGAATTCATTAAATTAATTACGTACCTACTAATTTATTACATGTTATAGACTACATTGGGTGCCGGATTTCAATTCTAAGGAGGATGCTGAATGCTGATTACAGGTAGTTTCATTTCTCTAGCATTACTATGAAAGGAAACTTACGATTGCGGAATGACAAAAGAACGTATAACCTTGTACTTTCAGTTGACCAGACACTTCATGCAATTATTTCAGGGATACTGCACCTTGAAAGAGCTCCCAAACATATTGGATCTCCATCCAAACCTGCAGTGGGTGTTAAGGCGAAGAAGAAACGACGGAACATGTACTAATGTCCATCACTTCAACAAAAGATTTCGTGGCGAGAGAAGGGTGTCCTGAAAAGTGAGACATCCATAAATAGCCCCTCAGTACATTCATTTGCTAACACCGTGGAACAATTAGACGATGTACGAGAATAATAGATGGGAGTTAACATACACTTACATGTTGTGAATAAATCTAGATCCAGAGCCAGAAATGTTTCTTCAAACCATCCTTCTGTCAAGTATCATTATTATGTCATATACTTGTTTCTCATTGATCGCTTGGTGAAATATTATGTTAATATAGGTTTAAAAATAAAAAAATAAATTAATCGTGAAACAAACCAAGTGAATTGGTTAATATTATCATTATTATGGTGAAAAGTTCCTGTATTATTAATATTTAGATAATTATATTTTTTTACACCACTGAAGGACCAGCTGATCGATAGCTTGTTAAGATTATCAATTCACATATTTAACTTTTAAAGGCGTGTTTAAACTACCTGAATTATTATTACTAAACTAAATGCCCTTTGCGATTTACATTTCTCGTGCTTTCCACAGATGTTAATGAGGTGCTATTTCGAAGGGTTGCTAACCCCTGACCTACACAACTCAGCAGTCCATAAATTTTGAACGCAAACACTTCAAACGCCTCTACATAAATTTTAGATCTTTTTCGCTGATAAAAATATGTTGTTAATTATTTAAAATTACAATGGAATTCAACCACTGAGATAATGTATTCAAATTTTATACACTGTAACTGTAATCTCAGGGCATAAATTTACGTTTATTAAACTTCACGTAATTTTTAAGCCCCACTTGGATAATTGCCAAATTTGTTGTGTTTAATATGAATACGGTAATCCTTTGTCGTTACATGTTTGTATACATTGATAATAAATAAATTAGAAACAACCTTACTTGTTGCAGAAAGTATTAAATAAATTTCGAAAAATTTCGTTTTATTGAATTTACATTGATAATTGTGCATTATTATAGATGCAAACTAACAATAAAGATTTGCGTCTATAATTATGTTTCGTATAAGGTTAAAATTATTTATTTATTTATTGGTATATTATTGAAACGTTTTACACAAGTCAACATTACAATATATTTAAATCAAAAAATTTAGTGTAATTATACGGCGCAAGTTTTATTAATAAATATTTTATAGTTGTTTTAAATGGTTTTTTTTTTGTAAATGTTCTTTGCATAAAATTAACTCATATATCTACAAGATTTAACGACTAATAACAAGTTGCTTTCTATCTAAAATTGAAACGAAGATTGACATTAATTGGTAATAAAACAATACAAAGTTATTTGCTTCATTGTTTTCTTGGAATTATAAATATTGTTGAAGTTTATGAGCTCTGTACATTCATATGTATATATTTATATTTTTTTTTATTCTAGGCTATTGAATGTATACGTTTACTTGCAATGTTTACCTTTTATTAGATTATATATTGGTTTCAGAAAACTCAAATTCTGCTCATGGAAATAAATGTTGACAGTTGACACCAAAAAAATTCAAAAGACAGTGACCTGAACAGATTAATCTGGGTGGTGGGCAGTTACCAGTTATTTTGTAAGTTTAATAAAAAAAAATTCATACCGTTTCTCGAATTGCGTCTTAAATTCCGCGTAATTGATGTTCCCCTTTGCACAGAAATAAAACTTTATTAGTTGATAAAAGCTAGTGTATCGAGTATCCAACAATAACGTATCAGGTATACAAGATAAATAATGAACCAAGTCATACATTGCATGCTACCAACAAGCTAACTTCATTTGCATTGTACACAGTGATTGGAATCGTCCGCTGGTTTCTAAAATATTGAATTGTCGACAATGACATCAACTTCACGTAAGTATTGATTTATTTGCTTATTACTATTTATTTTATTGCCATAAATTTGTATATCTAACACAAAATGTATTTGCAAACAAAAAGGATCATTTGCCTTCTATTTTTTTCTTCACACTGGTATTGCCATAGAGTTTGTTGTTATCGAAGATAGAGCAGCAGCAACTTTTTCAAAATTCTAGAAGGTCTAATATTTATTTTCTGGGCTAAACGCTTTTTTATATTGCTTCTTTCTGCAAATTATTAAGTATAGGTCAGTAAGCCATATTAACACTCATTTCATTATTTCAAAACAGCATTTTGATCAAAACTCCTAAGTATAGTGGATCTGAGAATGGCAAAGAATTATGACGCACGATCGCTTGTTATAAGCCGGGACACAAATTTCTGCAGGTTTTAAAAGCAATTTCCAATAACTAAAATTTTCCTCAAGATTTTGAATTGAATTGTGATAACTGAAATAATTGTCTTAACTGCTCCCTGTCAATATCTTTGTCTACCCGATGTACTGTAATGCAAGTTCCTTTATGATCAGCAGTGACGGTTCGCGGGGTTTTTTCTGGTACGGCCGAGGAACAAGAGGTGGTAATACAGATAGGTCACGCAGCCAGCCGTCTCTACAACTGACCCTACCTATCTGTATTACCACCTCTTGTTCCTCGGCCGTACCAGAAAAAAACCCGCGAACCGTCACTGGCTATCAGTATAGAACAGTACCATAATAAGTATATTCCTTATTCATAAGGCACGTAAAATGCACACTCATAAGCTAAATATATACAATTAATGATTCATGTATTATCAAGCTTATAAACATTTTCAGCTACATTTTATACAAATCGTGTGATTTCATTATACATTATCGTTTCAAATCTTTTGGGAGATAACATGGAATAAATCATCAAAAATAAGTTGAGTAATAAACTAATAAACATATATTCTGTTAATCATTTAAATACCAGTTTTTTTTTTATTATAGCATTCATATACTAATTAAATTGTATTTTATATTTCAATTTCAAACTGAAACTAACATGAAAACAATGTTGTGCACCGTTGAATAAAATTAATAGAAACGTTAAAGTGGCAAAATCGTTTGTGCTGAACCCAATCCGAGTGGCCTAACTTATATTCCAACAGTAATCTCCGTTTCCCCATCAGCAATGAGATATCGGTCTGTCGGTGTACTGATGGGGAGACAATATTTAATTCGAGTAAGGGTTAACAACTCGATTTTTAAGAAACATTGTAACCTTCAGCATAGATAAACATTAACATTCCAAGCACAAATACATTTGATCTAACTTGAAAATTTCGAATGCGCATGACGAAGATAGAAGATTACAGGAGTGAATCAGTTCAAAATCGCATTGCCATGATTCTAATTGTGCTTTGCGTTTTGTTTAGTGCAGCAGTTGTTCCTAACATATTTTGCCAAGAGGAAGATAAACGCACTCTTATGTGAGTAATAGAGATTATGTAATTTGGCACCTTGATACCTGCACGTGATTCCTATTCACAACAAACTTAAATTTAGATAGAAATTTAAAGGGAAGACAAACAAAGTTTAAAGATTTAAGACTACCGGCTGCGAAAGAATCTGCAGATTTCAAACATAAGTTACTATTAAAAAAAAAACTGAAGTTGTATATCTTTGAGCTTGCACATGATGACGTAAGAGAAGTCATTGTTTTTTTTTGTAAAATGTCAGTATTTTGATATTTTTTCCTCACTCATTTTAAATATCCTTTCCTACGCCAGACCACAGTATTTCTGGAGATTAAACTAAATACCAATGTGCAGGGTCGGCTCGTTAAATAGAGCCACGGAGCCATGGCACTGCCTGTAGTTTCAAGCTCAAAAATGTTTTGCAATTTAAAAAATTGGAAAATTATTTTGAGCAATAGTGATTTTTCAGACTAATTTACAATTTTCTTACTAATATATTCTGCATTTTTTATTATTAACCCTGTATATTCGATTTTTTTGGTCTAAATTTTTGATCAATCTATAAATTATAAATACGGCGGGAAAATTCAAAAATGCGGTCCAAAACGTCGAAAATTTTAACAATTAAATCGAAAATTTTGGTCAAAATAAAGAATATTGGCCTAAATATTCTTTATTTTGACCTAAATTTTCGACGTTTTGGACCGCATTTCTGATTTTTTACGCCGTATTTATAATTTATAGATTTTTGCCCAGTATTTTTAATTTTTTGATCTTCTGCCTTAACTATTCTTTATTTTGACTTAAATTTTCGAATTAATTATTCACATTTTTTATGTTTTGGCCCGCATTTTTGATTTTGCGGGCCGAATTTTTAATTCTAGTTCCAAATTTTTGAATTTTATGAATTATTGATTTATATGCGAGATTTTTTTTCCGGTATTTTCGAGTTTTGTTTGTCGAAATTTCCTTTTTTTAGTCTGCATTTATTATCTTTAGGCCCGAGTTTTCGATGTTTTGTCCAAATTTTCAACTTTTTGGCCAACATTGTAGATTTTTTTTTTTTTTTTATCTTCTGCTCTGAAATTATTGTTTGTTATATGTCAGAATTTTAGATCCTAAATTTTATATTTTTTATCTTGGATTATTGATTTCATTTCGTGATTTGAATTATTTTTTGGCTAGTATTTTCGAACTTCTTATTTCTGGCGGCCAATAATTTTGCTTCTACATACATTTTTTTGTCTTCGTTTTTATTTTTAGATTAGGATTCTTGATTCTCTGTCTCATATTTTAGATTTCTGTATTTTCGATTTTTTTGTTCCATTTTTTTATTTTGACCAAAATATTCGATTGGTTTGTGGGAATTTTCGATTTTTTTGTTTGCAATTTTTATCTTTATGCCCGTTTTTGAGGTTTTGTTAAATTTTCACCTTTTTAGGCCCTATTGTAGATTTTTACTTTTTGGCCTATATTTTGTATTTTCGATTATTTTGGTTTCAATTTTTGGTCTTTTGGCCGAAATTTTCTTTATTTCATTTAATTTTTCCGTTATTCCCTACTAATTTAATTTTAATTTATATGTTTTTACACATTTACATTATCATTTAAGTTATTAATTAATCAATTATTATAATTTCAATCTCATTCCTGTAATTAATGAATATATACACATTTATTTATTATTCTTATTTCAACTTAAATTTTCTATTTGCTTGTTAAGAAAAAATATTTTTTGGTCAACCACTTTGATTTTTAGGTACGAATTTTAGATTTTTGGTCTTCATATTTTTTATTTTTCGTCCCATATTTTAGATTTTCTTAACCTGTATTATTAATTTTATGGTGCGATTTTTTAAAATTATTTTGCTATTATTTTCGAAATTCTCGTCGGAACTTATTTTAGGCTAAAAAAAATATTTTTCAGGTTGAATATGGCAAATTATTTTTCTTTTGCTTGTGTTTTCAATTTTTTGGTCTGCATTTTTATTTTTAGACAAGGTTTTTGCCAAATTTTTTATTTTTTGGCCAAAATATTCGATTCGTTTGTTGAAATGTTGGATTTCTCGGTTTGCATTTTTTATTTTTAGCGCTGAGTTTTTGACCTTTTGTCCTAAATTTAGACAAAATAAAAATAAACATAAAAAATGCAGAACAAAAAATCGAAAATTTCAACAAACAAAAGAAAATACCGGAAAAAAATCTCGCATATAAATCAATAATTCTTTTTTGGCCTACATTTTTTATTGGTTTGCTAAAATTTTCGATATTTCCGCATTTTAGATTTTCAGGCCCGACGTTTTGGTCAAAATTTTTGATTTTTTGACCGACACTTTAGTATTTTCAACCTGAATTATTTATTTTTATCTGGAGATTTTTGAGTTTTTTGCGGATTTTGATTTTTGTCCTTTATTTTAGGTTTTTCCACCTACACTTCTGAATTTTTTTACCTGTATTTTCAAGGGTTTTGTATTAATTTCAGGTTATTTATTTAATTTTATATGTTTTGTATTCGTGGTGGGTTTTAATGTAAAAATGGGGTTTATTTTTAGATAAAATTAATTTACTTTGATATTTATCTGAAAAATATAGTCTACGGGATTTATGTACACATACACACACGTACGCTAAAACTACTAATTGGCCCTAAAGGGTCGGTGATCTTAGCTTAAACCTAAACTAAGCATAAGCATCGTCAAAATCCTGTGTGTGGGTAAAATAAAACTCGTCGAGTGCCGCTGGAATCACTCGTTTGCGAGTGGTACAATATCTGGGATCTAGCAAAAAAATTCGTTGCTCCGTCTCAAAAAATTGAAATGTGGTTACGTGAAGGAAACGTTATTAAAGATTAAAGAAAATCAAATAAGTGCAAAGGCAGAGTGACTACATTATTTAACATATTTTGCATTTCTTGAATTTTATACAGGTAATCGTTTTTTATTTTTGTTCAAGGAATTCAAAGAATTTCCAATAAATTGTTGGGACCGATGAGATCATATTCCAGTATTCAAGTTTATTGTAAGGAATGATAACACTACCATTATCCACATTATCAATCAATATCGGCCTCGATAATTTGCGGAAATAACATGCGCGCGATAACTTTAGAGCGAACAATACTTTTTACGTTTTTTATAAATGCTTGGGATGGAATTAACTCCTCCTTGTTTATTTTTCTTGCTTCCCGTTGATGCGGGTTAGAGTCCCATTCGGGCGCTCATTTTTTCTCGTGAAGAATGGCAGCGCGGTGTAGGCAACCATGTTTGTTTATACAAGTATGAATAATTAAAATACAAATCGGTCGTGGCTGATTAATAAAATGTAAAAATGTTACAAGATGTATAATGATAATTAAATGGTCTGTAGCGTATTCACAGAAATGGTCATCAATATGATGTATGTATTGTAATTTCTGTAAATAAAGATTTGTTAATTAAAGGTCTGAAAGACCTCTGGTCAATTGGCTGTTAGGTCATTTGTAAAATTGTCTCTCCGATAATTAAAAACACTAATATTGGTATACGTTCGAATTTGATAATATAATAATTTAAACGCGTTTTCTGGTATTTCGTGTAATTTCGGAAAATATGTCCACGAACAATGGTTCCGCTCCCCTATTATTCACAATTGCACCCTTTGTATATATTCAAGCTGAATACTAAAATTCGACAATTTATATTTAATCCAGGCGCTGGCCATTTATTCCCTTCTTTTCAAACTTTTGGAAGCTTTATGCTATTGATTTTGTATTAAAAGCCCAAAACTCGATCAGTTCCACCCGCTTCTAAATGATTCTAATTCGAATATTGCTTGTTGCTTTTAAATGTATGAAATAAACAACGGACAGCTAATATAGTTTGGTATTGCGTATAATAATGTATTTATTAATTAAACATTAATAATATATGGCCATGATTAAACTTGCGCTGAAACCAGAGAAATGTTTAATAAGATACAAAGTAATAAAACAATAATTGCTAGAGTTCATAAAATAATGATTAAATTCTTGTCCGTAAAATGATGGTACGGTTAGAAATTACACAGTGTATGTTAAAAATGTATGCTTTTACTTCTAATAAATAGATAACCCTATATCAGAATCAATTGATTATTTATTGATTAGGATTGTTAACTTCAATAATTTACACTTTTATCTTTCTCGCACCATAATAATTATTTATGTATCTACTTTTAAGTTACTGTGTTATTGATGCTATTACTTTTTTGTCTTTTGTTTCTGCAAATAAAGCAATTTATTATTATTATTATTATATATTAATCCAAGCAATTTAGCGTTTTTTAGAACTAATCACCAATCCATTACTCTGAGGTGTTTGGTCTTCTTAATTAGAATCGACATCTTCGGTGTCAGTCAAAATCTCAGCACAATACGGTATTTGCTGTTCTTTTTCCATTTATAATTTTAAAAGTCATGCAAATTTTGTGATTCATTAAGTAGAAGAATTCCATATCGTGGATCTACGCCAATAAAGGGGATTTCCAATTTCCAGAATCACTTATTGCAGATGCCATCGAAATTTATCTTTGCCGAGCCAAACGTGTAGGCCTCAGGCATTGAGTGTTGGGAATTTTTGAGCCAATGACTTTCTCCACGAAATAAATGTTAGTCACCAGCGGCGGCTCGTAGATGTTCAGCGAGGGGACTACAGAAGAAAATTTGACACAAATACACTGGTGGAAAAATGAATGAAACACGTGAAATTTCGACCATTTTCAAACCGCGTTTTTTCAATCGATTGTGATGAATCTTTGAGGGCGAAAAATTGTGTCTTCTTTAAATGCATGCGAACTTAAGCGTAACCCCATCCACCCCCTTTAGCACCCCTGTGAAAAAAAGATTTTTCAGTAAACCATGTCCAACTTTGACGATGTGTACGGAGTTGGAATAATTTTGTCAACTCGATCCACCATAAAGGCATTAAAATTTGATCAATTCCCTATGCAGGACTCAAAGAACGAAGTTCCTACGACGATTTGGTAACAAGTTATGGGTGTTTGAAAAAAAGTGCATTTCTAAGGTACAAAATGGGATATTCATGATTTCGCGCAAACAATAATTCTCCCTCAAAGATTCATCAGTTAGTTAGTTATGACGGTTTAAAAATGATCGAAATTTCACGAATTTTAAGTGTTTCATTTTTTTCCACCAGTATAGTAATATTTTCTTCCCGTATGAGAGTAAGTAGCGCGGTGCGAGCGGCATCTCTGTCTTAGCCTCCTCTACGAAGACCCACGAGTCTTGTATATCATCAATTAATAGTGATAATTTAAATATTGTACATTTTTGTTTTTTGCTATAAAAAAACATTTTTTTGGTACTTTGATATACTATTGAATTTTGGAAATTCTTGACCATAACAAACTATACATTTACTCTAATTAAACCAATCAGCATGATTATTAAGCTTTGTGGCACGCCTGTTATAAACTTAAATAAAATGAAATTATGCGAATTTGACTCTGAATTAAATTTGCAGAGAACTACAGCATGCTCAACACCATGGAGATTACAACCACCCCATCAACTTCAAAAAATAAAGGTAACTAGATCAAATAATGCAATGTTAGTTCTATTTCTTAAGTGCACTTCTTTGTGAAGACCTTTCGGGCTACTGCACAACCACTCGATTGGGAATGATGAAAAAAAGCATGCGACTACCGTCTTATATTTATTTTCTAGAGTTAAAACATTAGATATATATTTAATGAAGAATACATATTATTATAATTTACAACTCTCTTCTTTCTTCTTCTTCTTCTTCTTCCTCTTGTTCATTGGCCATCGACCGAGGTTCTTTCAGTCCAGTAGATATTTGAGAGCAAAAGTAAAAATCTTGAGTAGGGATTTGCAATTTGCGTATTATTTCGGAGCAGTACGATTTAAAAAATAACATTACACTGTGATCAATCTCCTAATTTTCGTAAATTACATATCTTATGCTTTGCAGAGTAACTATCAAGTAGACTGACTTCTCCAATGCGTTGACTATAATTTCTCGAATAAAGTGTTTTTTTAATAATATAACATCTATCCTTTCCGCTTTGTATCGTTTCTTTAGAAATTCAAAAAAATACTTGTGTTAAATTCTTACTAACATTCTGATAAGCGGAAGTCGAGTTTATTACTCTTAATTATCGTCTTGTTTTTCTGTAGGTGAAATTGATGCAACTATAGAAGATCAAGCGGTTGAAGAGTATATTAACAGAGTCAACAATAATTTAAGAGTCGTTTCAACCTTCATAGTTGATCTTCATACGTTGGAGAGGATTTCCAATTTAACGGAAATCGAGATTACTATGGTTACTAAGCGAAAAGGTACGTTTCATGACGCACTTTGAACTACACGAGGAAAAATCAGTATTATTTGGAGTTAGTTTACAGTTATTATTATTATATCTTTCAAAATTCATCAAAATCCTCTCGAAAAATTTGGCCAGAATTTGACTATAGGCCGAATTCGAACTAATACTATTTAAATTATAGAAATATTGTTAACTGCGAGGGTTGCTTTTGATGTGCGTTTGTAAAGAGAACTCGAAAATGGAAAAAAATCGAAAAAATCAACTCTTTTAATAATCATCGTAGACCCCTATGTAATACCTTTTCCTTCATCAGAAGAACGAGCTAAATTGATTAGCGTCAAAAAATTTCAGCTAGAAAAATTTGCAAAAAAGTTAGCAAGTCACCATGAACTTTATGGAGAAATTTTGAAAAAAGTAGATTTTTTCAAACTTTGAACGGCTGTAGCGGCCGAACGAAGAATCCAATTTGAACGCGGATTGCAAATCTGTGTCCCTCGTGTGTCAATTGGTCGGATTTGATTAAAATTGGCGATTTTTTATTTTTGACAAAAACCCGTAATTCTATCCAAGGGTCCCCCCTTCTTACTTTTTAACAAAAATTACATTAAAAATGATTTCCTGAAGAAACCACTGGTTGGATCCGGGGCTTCTTGACGTCACTCGAAAGATCGCTTCAAGACGCTTCAGAAAATGTACTTTCGCAGGAACAAATGTCAATTTGAAGCCCGTGACACGTCAGCAAAAAAACTCGAAAATGGAAAAAATCGAAAAAATCAACTTTCTTTATAATCATCGTAGACCTTTATGTAATACCTTTTTTTTCATCAGAACAACGAGATAAAACGACTGGGTTTAAAAAATTTCATCCAGAGAAAATTGCAAAAAAGTTAGCTAGTCACCATGAACTTTATGGAGAAATTTTGAAAAAAGTCGATTTTTTCAAACTTTGTACGGCTGTAGCGGCCGAACAAAGAATCCAATTTGAACGCGGATTGCAAATCTGTGTTCCTCGTGTGTCAATTGGTCGGATTTGATTAAAATTGGCGATTTTTTATTTTTGACAAAAACCCGAAATTCTATCCAAGGGTCCCCCCTTCTTACTTTTTAACAAAAATTGCATTAAAAATGATTTCCTGAAGAAACCACTGGTTGGATTCGGGGTTTCTTGACGTCAATCGAAACATCGCTTCAAGACGCTTCAGAAAATGTACTTTCGCAGGAACAAATGTCAATTTGAAGCCCGTGACACGTCAGCAAAAAAAACTCGAAAATGGAAAAAATCTAAAAAATCAACTCTTTTAATAATCATCGTAGACCCTTATGTAATACCTTATAGTTGGGTTTATCAATACGTTGCAAGACTGTGACCATAGATATATGAGATGGGCCTCATAGTCAAAAATAAAGCAACGAGAACCGTTAAAATATTAGCTGAACCAATGAACCAATTATTTATAGACGAAGATGAGAGAGAAAATGCTCTCACGTGCCAACTTATCGTAAACTTGACTTTACGTTCGAAATTGCATCAACATTTAGTCATTAGAAAAAGGTTCGTGTCGATTGGTCGAAAGAAATGCTTCTGGCCCAATCTATAGCTGTTAGTGATAAGGAACAATAATTGTCTGATTATAGGATTTTTATTAAAAACTTCATTGGCTACCAGTCCATGTTCATATATGCATAGGAGTGTTCTCTATTTATTGATGATTATTCCGTCAACTTTTTTGCCTCATGTTAACAACAAAATCATCTGTATTAAGCAGTGATGGGCAAGATCGAGTATCTCAAAGATCGATTAATTGGTGATCGACCGGTTAATGTATCGAACCGCTCGATCTACTCGAGCGGCTTTTGAAGATCGAGCGGCGTAAGAAAATCGAGCCGCGTTGATCCATCAAAAGATCGAGCGTCGTTCATCGATCAAAGAATCGAGCAGCGTTAATCGATCATAAGATCGAGCGGCTTGAAAATTTCCAGCGGCTCGATCGTTTGCAAAGATCGAGTACTCGATCTTTTTTGATCGATCTTACCCATCACTAGTATTAAGTGCTTACAGGAGGCATGGTATCTTGTATCTGAAGTTTAGCATCTCCATCTATATTTAATTTATGAAAATAAAAATAATAAACTGTTTTTAAAATAAAAGTTATGTATTATTTTTTGTCCTCAGAAAAGTTCGCGCCCCAGCAACCTGCGAAATTAGAAATACCCTCCATATTAAAGAGTGAGTATTTAATGAACGCGTGAGATGGAAACGCAGAACTTACAAATCATATTATTTGTTTTCAGAAGTCAGGGGTGTCCAGGCTGATGTGATGGCATACCTGGGATTAAAATCCACGATCAAGACTGAAACCGACAAACGAGTGACTTTCAGAGACCCAATTTCTAATATACGTAGGGATTTTTGCAATAAAACATAAAAGTCCATCTTCAAATTTTTAAACACCAATTTTAAAACATTCTTGTTATTCGGTTTCAGGGACGATCAAATTGAAAATAAGGCAGAGTAAAGCGGTTGTAAGAAGATCAACGAGGCAACGAAAAAATTCCTTAAAAAAGAGGTATGATCGATATTGTTCTGTGTTTTAAAAAAAATTAAATTAATAACCAATTTAAACTGTGACTTCTGTGACGTAATAATCTTGAATATAACTTGTATCTGGGGAAAAATAACAGCGCCCTGGCGATGAAGCCACTATGTGGCAAAAACAGGTGTGAAGATACCTGCAGCCCTTTTACTTTTTAGCTCGATGGTAAAGGTGGACCTGTCTGGCTGCTACAAAATGCGATTTGTACTATTAGTCGTTTCATTCTCGTTAAACATATCGATTATTAAAAATTAAAACACTTGGTGTTAAGTGGTTAAGTGTTTTAACCCTTTGCACTCGTATTTATATTTGAGAGCACAACGGTAAAACGTATTGGGGCGACTGTAAGGCGACATACGAGTGCTAAGGGTTAATTTTTAGTTGTACCATTCCTTGCAATAGCAAAGTTGACAATTCAAATCGCCCGTTTTTTAAGTACTTTCAATCATCAAATACCATAAATAAGAAGTACGAAATTTTAACTGTTGATTGCATGTTTAATTTTGAAAACTTGTTACAGATTGAGTCTTGGCGTCTAAATATACCTAAACAACATATTTTTAAAGAGTAAGTTTTTATTACTAGTCACAACCTCTGAAGAAATAAGCCAGTTCCGATGATTATCCTTTTTGTTAAGTTTCCGGTTAATTCACAATTCTATTTTAGAAACATCATAGTTATTTCTATTTTAATTAATAATTACATTTTTATACGTTTTTACATTTAAAGATGCTGTTTGACATAAAATAGTTTCATAAGAAAAGTTTTATCGCACGTGTAAGTTTCATACAAGTGCGATAAAACGACTTATGAATAGCTTTTTATAGACGCGAAAAACATAATTCCAACAAGATTTGATCTCTAGATTTTAACAGATCTCAAAACAATAGTTATTAATGTTTTGTTTTTTGTATTCTAAAAGAAATATCTGCCGAAATGGAATATGCTGAAAAATAATTTGTTCACTGGATTTTAAATTAACACAAAACTGTACATTACAAAATTAAATATATTCAATTATGCTGAATTAACTCAAAACCAAAAAATATATATCTCGATAAAGTTGAAAAGTAAAATTTTTAATTACATTCAGCACTGCATATGCAAAATCTAAAAAAAGTTTTCTGTTACAGCTGAAGTTTTCCACAAATTCCTCAAATATCAAATTCAACCGAAACAATAACGATTCCTACGAAAGGCTACTCAAACTTTTTGTGATACAACTAAAAATGTTAATATATTTTTTATACCGTAGTCTCTTATATGTAGTAATAGTTTACGTTTTTTGCTTCTAAAATACAATTTTAGTTCTTGTGAGCAATCACAATTTAATTAATGTTCAGTAATATTAAATGTACAAGAAATGTAGCTTGAATGAATAAAATATATTTTTTAATGTCTTAATTGAGAAATTTAATTCAATAGGTTTTTAAAGTATATCTTTTTTCATCTAAAGTTGTCGTTAAAAAAATTGAGCTAACTTAAATGGCAAATAAGTTTGCGTCACCACAAAGTCGATTTTTCAGAATTTGAACGACAACGGCTGCTAAACCAGTAGTACAGGGGAGCAGAAATGCTAAGAGTAATATTAGTCTAAAATAATTTCAAATTTTTGATTAAGTTTTAGCAAGAAAATTTTTATTTTCAGGAAAAAAATGGAAAAAATCAACTTCTTTAATAATCATCGTAACCAATAACGTATACCTTCTTTTTCATCAGAAGAACGAGCTAAATCGATTGGCTTTAAAAAAATTTCAACTATCTCAAATAACAAAAAAGTTGGCAAGTCATCATAAACAACAAAGTCGATTTTTTCAAACTTTGAACCGTCATAGCGGCTAAACGAAGAATCCAAATCAAACGCGGTTTTCAAATCTGTACTCCCTCGGTGCATATTAGTCGGATTCAATTAAAATTGGCAATTTTTCATTTTTGATAAAAACCTGAAAAACTACACAAGGGTCCCCCCTTCTTACTTTTGCTCAAAAATTGCATTTGAAATGATTTCCTGAAGAAACCGCTGGTTCGATTCGGACTTTCTGTACGTCACTGTAAAGACCTCACCAAGACACTTCAGAAAATGTACTTTCACAAGAACAAATATCAACTTAAAGCCCGTGACGCGTTCGCAAAGGAAACGCGAAAATGGAAAAAATGGAAAGAATCATGCTTCTGTAATTCTTATCTAATTTAAATTCACTGTAAGGTTTTTAATTGATAACATGAAACTCATTGAAAGTAATAAACACCTCGAGATTATAAGGTGTAATTGAAGAATTCTTTCTTTACAAGTTTAATTACTGGCATTAATTTGAATGACGGGTGTGCAGTCGGAAAGCTCGTAAAGCTCTTGGTGGGACGTATGCGAATTTGAGCGGCGGAAAAAGCTGCTTGAAAATTTATCGCTTGCATAATGCCTCTCTGATTTGCCTAATTTATTATTACCATTATTGCGCCGGTAATTGGTCAGTGTTAGAATGGTTAGTACTTTTTGCGGGTTAACGAGGCACCGGTATGAAATATATATTAGAGAAGCCGGCGTTGCAATAAAAAATATATAATAACAAAGTGCGATATAAATCCACGCATTTCTTGTACAAATGGCGGATTTTGTCATCTAATTTTGATGGAGCTGCGCACCGGCGTCGAAATGCGACGCTGCCCTTAAATTATCAGTAGCCAGGCCGCGCTAGTGTCGTTAGGTGCTCGCTATGAACATTTTCTAAACTGACGGCGTTGGTCCTTGTAAGTTTTTTCTATAATTTTTTTTCTTACCATACACCCATTACTACATTATTATTAACACACATGCATGCATTCTCACTAACGATATTTCATTAGAAAGCATAAAAACCGGTAATA
Organism: Ocypus olens; assembly: GCA_910593695.2. NCBI lineage: Eukaryota > Metazoa > Arthropoda > Insecta > Coleoptera > Staphylinidae > Ocypus > Ocypus olens. The sequence continues at coordinate 1,247,796 of OU343057.1, read as the reverse complement.
AACATAGGGGGATGGAATAAAAATGTATCATCACAATCTGGAGCATGCATAAACAATGTTTAGTAATAATTAACACCATTTGGTATTTGGATGTAATTATGTTTATTACCGATTGTGCTTGAATTATTTCAATTATTTATTTATTTTTTTATATGTGTATATATACAATAATTGATCACATCATTCCTCAATTGGATTAATGAGAGACTATAACTCGAGCTGTAATCAATAAGTCTTCGTTTGTTTTGAAACGGAAAGAATTGGTTGATCTAATTTAATTTAATCAGACGGCGTAAATACATCATGTATCGTTTATTAATTAGATAAAAATTGTGTTTTTTCCGCGGGCCTTAATCAGAGGTGGATCGTTGTTTGTGTATTTAGTGCTTTGGTTGTTGTTGTTGTTGTATTTGAACGTAGTCATTTTGAAATGAAAGTGAATCTAAATGGAGAGAGACGGAACGGTGTGGTCGTCCTTTTTCATGAAAAGCTCAATTAGAATGAATGAGGACTGTGTGTCATCCCCGTGAACGAAGTGCGATTGGATTAATTGGATTATGAGAAATTGTAAAATATGTAATTTTAAGAAATGTCGGCTAAGGCGTGTCGTGGACGGTATATGTCTTATATAGTTTGGGGTGCGCGTTTTGACCAGTGGTCGCCGACTCGCTAGCCGCGTGGGTGGAACTATTGATCCACAATACGCTCACTCTCACCCTCACATACTTCTCATTTGCGCTGTCCGTTATGTTTCCATTCGTCATTATGTTATTCTGATAGCTGTGTTGCCTTTATCTGATGATCAATAATTTCCCCAGTTCTTGGAATCCACAATTTTTGTGTGCATTGCGTTTTTATTTTAAATTCATAACAATAAAAGTTCGACTCCCCGTGTGCGATAGCGTGCTTACGATTCACCCTCTGACCGAGTTACGCATAATTTCAATTTCCATCTAATTTGGCTTTAAAGCAAATACAGGTGTATGTGCGCAATATAAACACATCAACTTTTTTATCTCCGGCTATATTTAATATCGCATAATCAATATTTTCGCGCGCTCAGTTTTTAATTTCGCTCTCATTATCTTATTTACAATATTTCTCTGTAAAGCTCGAATTTAAATATTGACAAAATTAATCGAAAATTTCGCTTAAAATATATCGCGTTATCGCGCTTTATCTCACCCTCCCCGCAATTAAATAAATTGAAATAATTAAATATATCAAATAACGTATCTGCGTCGAATATATAAAAATAGGTTTCGTTTGGTACATGCAACATTTTTCTGTGAATTATATTATTCCCGGTGAGGAGGGGGTAGTTTTGAGTGTGCAGGGTGGGGATTGATAGTTTACCTCAATATCCTTTATTGTCGGGGATGTGTGGACCGTGTGCACATGTTTCTGTATTGTCATTGTTTCGTATACATGTGTTGTTGTGACAGTGTTTCGTTAATGTTTCCGTTCCGAGTTTTCGCTAGTTAATGGTTAGTAATTTAATTAACATCACCTAAGTTTCTCGAGTTTTATTAAACTTATCTAGTGATTTAGTGATGGAAGAGGATATTTTAGATATGGGCCTCTTGTAAATCACTTTAGCTACGTTCAACGAGTGCGGCGATACTTTTCATTACTAATTTTGAATGTTGTGTTGAAGGGACCTGTGATTGCATTGCATGTCGAACCAAGATCAAGATGATGACATCAGTCACATTGCCCTCCAGCTCCGGCCAGATACATGGCGGATTTTCAACTGCCGTCGCAGACGAAACAACAGTGAGCGAGCGCGACTTCGAACCCCCGCGGCCTGTTAAACGTTGCCTAGCTACGAGTCTGACGGATTCCTGCAAAAAACGGCGTAAGCAGGCAACACCAGTGAGGATATCTGCCGCCGACTCTCCTCCAGAAGGTAAGCCTCCTGCCCCGTCCCCCGAACCGGAATTACGTTGCCCTATATGTCAACTAGTCTTCAACAATCCGGAACATCTTCAATCGCATTTATCTTCAGAGCACATGCCATTCGAATGTAAAAAAGAACCCGAGGATTCACCTGTACAGCAGAACAATGATGCACCTGAATCATCCATAAATACCGAGCAAACAATAACAAAGCCAGATATACCTTGGATGTCTGAATTACCTAACAAAGAATGGATAAACCCGAACCTCCTTTCATTCTCACCAGCGAATCACATGTTTATGGGTCTACCCCCTTTTACGCAACCAGATTCCATGCCACCAAGACAGCCCATTCGCATATTTAACCCCGACGCATACTGTGAACTGTGCAACAAAGAATTCTGCAACAAATACTTCTTGAAAACACACAAAGCAAACAAACATGGAATCTATTCCGATCCGCCGGCATGCGAACAAAACACAATTGGAAACCCCGTAAATATTCCGTCTTACGTCAGTAACATGAAAATTCCAACCTCAGTGCCAAGCGTGGACACATCGCTAATTAAAATCGAACCTAAATCGCAACAAAATATAGTAACACCGTTTCCAGAAATTTACCCCAACCCATTCACTAATAAAATTTTCACAAAAATGACCAAGCCAAACGTTCCCGCTATATTCGACCCGGAAAACACCGAAAATTCATCACAATCAATCACCGCCCCCTCGAACGGATTAAACCCCAACGATAACGAACAGCGCGGCATAGAAGAGCCTTCCACGGAGGAATCCTCCAGTCCGAAAACCTTACACGAATCTACCTCATTAAAACAAGAACCCGAAGATACCATGTTCTATACTCCCACGAGTAAAATGTCTCCCGGCCAACAAGCCCGCGAATTGGATATATCAAATCGTTTACGTAGAATCGGCGTAATGAACCCAAAAGCATTCTGCGAGATATGCTGCAAGGAATATTGTAATAAGTATTTTCTGCGAACCCACAAAATGAAACGTCACGGCATATTTATCCCAGACGACAGAGAGAAGGATATGAAAATTGATTCGGTGGGTGTACCGTATATACAGACCAGTCCGCTGAATTTAATAATGGCCGAACAATCAAATAGCTCGGACCGCAAAACATCATCCCCGTCGGATATAAGTTGTGAGTTATGCGGTATTAAATTTCAAAATATGAGCTTATTTCAGCTACACAACGTCAGCATGCATTCGAAAATGCCTCAGCATAACCAAGACAGCGATGACAAGAAAATCGAAACTGGTGCACCTGTTGACAAAGCTGCAAACTCCGCGGACAGCATCAGCGAAGACCTGCAAAAATTGCAGACAATGATATTGCAATTGAACGACTTAGATGTAAACAAAGCTAATAGCACTTGCGGCACATGTAATAAAGAATTTGAGAATCGTTACTATTTACATGCACATATGATGACCGAACACGGACTTTTGTTAGAAGATAACGCAGATGTTGAAAAAACGGGTGAATCTGAAACAAGTACGAATAATAACACTATGTGTGACTTATGCGGAAAAGACTTTCATAATTATGAGGATATGAAGAAACACATCCTTGACGCACATAGAGTCACCCAGACACCTCCAGAAGTTAAGGAAGATTTTAACAACGGATTTCCTGCTCCGGAGAAGGCCGTCGTCAGAACACCAGTATCCAGTGGAGGAGGACCAGCGCCCGAACGCAGACCATCGATGAATTTAACTCCGACTAGCAGTTATTGCGAGATATGCAATAAAGAGCTGTGTAATAAATATTTTATGAAAACGCACATGCAAAGGATGCACGGAATAGAGATTGAGAATGGAGCTCAAATTGGCGGCGTTATATGCGACATTTGCAACAAGGAGCTGTGCAGTAAATACTTTTTACGCGTTCACAAGCATAATACGCATGGAATTGTCGAGTACGGAACTAGTTTATTGCAGCCGAGAAAATGCGAAGACAGCGCCCCCGCTTTGCCAATTGAACCTGATCCCGCTTTGAAACCTGCTGATTTGGCTGATTTGAGCCATCGTTATTTTACGCATTTTACAGAAGTTTGTACAATTTGCAGCCGTCGATTCCGCAGTACTAAATGGTTAAAAGCTCATTTATTGAGTGATCATGGACAAGCAGGTGCTGAAAAATGGTCCGATTTAGAGCAGCAATTACAGCATACGATGAGCCAACAAAATAAATCTTCCACTTCAGGAACGCAATTATCCGCGATTAAGGCTTCTCAGGGTGAAAGGGTTAGCCCGACCCTAAAAATTCCAAGCAGCGGGTCGGAGGTTGTTATATCGCAACAGAAAGTCGGATTGCAAAATGTTCTGTCTAGTATTTTCGGCGCTGACGAAACGACTGCAAAAACCTATCACTGCTCTTATTGTCCATTCTCGACACCGGTTTTACCGTTTTTATTCGTACACGAAAGATCTCATTCGTTGCAGAGTGTAGGCGAAGGCGAGAACATTCACTTAAAATGTCCAGTTTGTTTGCAAACATTCAATCAGCCGGAATTGTTGCAACACCATATTTTTAGCCAGCATCCTTTTCTTCCTTTGCCCCCATTCTTTAATGGTAACTCAGAATCTCAAGGAGAAATATCTAAAGAAGCGTCGGAGAGCGCTGAAGAAGTCGACGAAGGTGATGGTAGTAAACATTCGATGGTTAAGACGAAAAAGCTCGGTTCGACGAAACGTAAAGCAAGCCGTTCAGAAATTCCGCCGGAGATGGACCAAACGCTTAAAGATGTGGCAAAGAAAATGCAGCTTCCGGCGACGTACGCAATACCGCAGATCGCGCAAACTGTAGCAACTGTAGCAGGAGGCGGCAATAATAGTGCGGGAGAAGAATCGACAGGCAACGGAACTCCTGGGGTTGGTTATGTAATGCAGGCGTTTTTGGTGGAGGAGAACGTCTCGCAGGCAGTTCAGAATAACATCGCAGTAAATCCAGAACACAAATTTATGCCATCGATAGTGTTCCTGCCGGTATTACAGAAGTTGTCCGCGCCAATCACAGCGACATTCACTCTTACCCCGGCCTAATCCGTTTCCTACACGTAGTATGCATATAGATGTGACATATTTTTTTAAGAAACATTACGGCGATAGCTACACCTGTGATTTATTATTTTTATTTAACTTAAATTAATATAAAATCTATTGTATAAGCGTATTCCTATATTTGCAAAATGACTTCGTATATTACGAGGAACATATGAGCACATATTTTTATGCAAATACCGGAAAGACTGAGTGAAATTTTATATAGTCTGTTGATTTTCACATTGAAGTATCGAGATACTGATGTTTTGTACGATAGAAAGCTTTAGGTGATGTTTAATGAAGTTCCTATTTTATCTCTCGATATAACTATTCGTTCACAACTGTGTATGTATTGAGTTGTTAGATGTAGCTTGCTCAAGAGTCAGTTAACGTTCCGCATGCCCAGTCCACGCAACTCAGGGTTAACTGAAACGAGTACAATCAGACTTCAACGACGTCAACGGTCGTCGTCGTCGTCGTCGCTTTCCTGTCTCGAGTTCCTGACTAGTATAGGATATATCAATGGTACCTCAGTAAATGTGGCAGACTATGGCCGGGCTATACGTATCCAATGAACGGGGCGAAGATGTCAAGAAGAAGGGAAGAATGAGATATGATCGAAACGCCGGTGCCTTAGCCTGGTCTCTTCTGTCGCGAAGATCGCTGTGGGACTTATCATCTCATGGCACTATTTATTATGTATATACATCAAACAGTCCTTCGGTCCGGCTTGACCGCTGGCCGGCCGTCTTCCAGTCACCGGCTACCGGAGTGCCGGATTCGACTGTCAACCAATCGGTATGTAAACAAATTGTTTTCTTGTTGTATAGTACAAACTGAATACCTTTGCTAATTACTAGTTATAATACTATAAGCTGTGTGCCTTCAGTAATTGCAAATGACCTGCTATTTCATAATGTAACAGCCTGGGTGCTATGAAATATTATTATATCTATGTTTAACATTGTAAGGTACAAAATACTATTACAGATTTTTTAAATGTAAAGGCCACGTGTTCGCATGCAAATTAATTCTCCGGAATAGCGAACTCCCCATTATGCTAAAGAAGTCATTTTTGTAAAATGCAAATCGTTCCTCTCGATTTCTTTACAAATTTTTTTCGTACTATTGTAATTCAGATCCCCGTTTCCTAAATTCTGTAAACAGCTGGCCCGACGCGTGGGCCTCCCCCTCGCATCGTGCGCCACGACCACGACCACTGTCATTTTTACCCCAAACTACCTCGGACACCCCACCTTTTTTTTTTTTTTGAAATTTATGCATCTGTTCAATCTACGCGTCGCATATTTAATAATCTTGCCAACAAATCTCAGGTCGATTCAAAGCTTCCATTTCAAATCGGTGTATAAGTTGCGTCCCGCATGGTTGTCATGTTTAATTCCCGCGCAATAAATACACCATTGATTATTGATTAATAGCGAACAGGCTCGAATATTGCGAATATGCAAATTTCACGACACCCCTCGTAAAATGCACAAAAATACAGAATACTGCATAAAATCGATGAATGAACGAATCGGGCAGAAATAATTTGAATGCGAACACGAGGTATCCAACAATTGAGCTACTTGTGTAACAATACATGCATAATTTATGTGCAAGCAAATATTCCATAGAAATGGATGTGAACCTTTATATAAAAAAGAAACGAGCCTCGCTGGGCCTGGCCGTCCGCGTCCGTGCCCATTTCGCACACAACACACACTATTTACTGAGTTCCAAATAGGGCCGGACTGGTCGGCTGGATGCATCGCGAAGGCGAGGGTCCAGATTTTTAAGAACACTCAAAATATATTATACATATATTATATTATACAAAATAGATAGTGAGTGTTCCTTAGGATAAATGAGCATAAAATCAAAATGTGTGCGCCATAACTTACGACGTCCGCCTGTTAACTATAAGTTGTTCGTAGAATATAATGTTCCAGGATTTGTAAGGTATGGCGCACCGCTCGGTTAAGTTAACTGTTACGGATTCTCTATTACGTTCACTTTTTGCCTTTGTCCTTAGTATTATCATTAAAACTTACTATGTTATTACATTACTACATATGAAGTTACGTTATTTTTCTTATAATTTGCCGCAAGCAAGAGTGTATTTAATACGTTATATTTATATTGTATTTACATACTCGGTGCTCCGAATTATAAAATATATAAATCGTATATTATATAGTATGTGGAACTCGTTTTAGCTATATTTTCAGTCTTTGTTCTATAAATAAGATATATTTAATAACATAATTTACTACTTTATTTATATCGATCGTATTTTACATGTATATATATATATATATATATATATATATATATATATACATATACATGTGTATATATAAAAAGAGAGCAAAAACATGAAAATCAAATGAAATGAAAATTTTGCTTCAGGACTGTCATCTCGTTAATAATTATTATCGATACGCTTAATATTTGGGCTGGCCGTTTCAAAACGAATCACCTCGCCATTTTCGATTTCTGCGTTGTGTGTATACCTAAAAAAGAAATTCTATAATTATTGTTCTATTGATTTTCTATCGTGCTCGTTTATCTGCAGTACATCTCGGGCCCAGTTTACGGAGAAACTTGAGCGCGCACACTCACTCTTTTATTTACTAAGTACAGAGGAGTATATATATCGGAAACACGGTTCCTAAATTTAGTATTATTATTCACATAGGCATACAATTTTATACCATTATCAGTTCCTAATATTTAAGAGAGATATATTTATACAAATCTATTTATTTCGTTTCTAGTATTTATTGTCTAAGTAATTTTATATTATATACATAAGAGAGTAGAGAGGAATTCTTATCGTTCGATTAGAAACGGACGTGTTGAACAAATGTAATAAGGGGACGATTCCGTATTTAGTATGTTTCACCCCTTTGAGTTATATGGACATCTAGCGACCTTCCCTGATAACAGAAAATGGGATAAACCTATATTTTTCCAAATCCACATTTCAGTAAATTTACGACTCACATATAAAGGCGCGGCTCTTGCTGCGCGATGCGACATCATTCCCCGGGAAAACTTAATGAAATAGGCCGGCTTTCCAATTATGAAATCGAACGGTCTACTTTATATCCCGCCTTCCCACCCCTGGAAGAGATGTCCGCTTCTAATATTTCATTTTCTTTTCCATCCCCATCCAATTTTCCGAACGGTTATGTTGTGTTTCTAATGCTCAAAACTTTTAATTAAAATTGATTCGCGTCCCCCATCCGATTCCGACCAGCTGAGCAAACACGTACACCTAAATTCCTATTTTATGGAATCGGGTTAAACCTCGCATTGTGCAAAAGCACAACACAAAATAAATACATTTTACAAAAAAACGGATTCCCTCATCCGACAATGATGTTTTTCAATAATCGCCGCGTCATTGTAATGTGTTCCAGTGCCAGCTGTTGTGATGCGTAATTATTTGGAAATGAGGGTTGGAAATTTACGTAAAAGGGCAATTTTTGCCAAAAAGGGGTACAGCGATGATAAACATTCTATTCATCTACCACCAGTTTTCAGTAAACCCTATAACGCTCACGCGACCCTCGCATTCACAAATTTTTGATTCTATGATTTATTTTCGATTACTGTACGTGCTATCTTTACGTATCTTACAACTTTTTACAACACAATTAAAAGTGCCGTGATATAGGGGAGAACGATCCCTTCAGATGGGCACGTGTCCTAGTCTCTGGAACTCTGGGGTGAAATACACAAATGCACAAATAAAATAAACACAATTTTAGGGATAACGGGGTAAAATCGTAAACGTTCCAGCCGGCGGATAATCGCCGAACAAATAAAACTTTATATTGTTAGTCCAGTCCTCCATCGAAAATTGAAAAATGTTTTGAAGCCCAAATATTAAGCAGGTGTTCCAATTTTGGGTGCCGTTTTGGCTACTACTACCTCTAGTCTCGCGGATTTGCCTTTTGAGGCCGATGACGTCTCGACGCGACGCCGACCATTGCAGCGCCGTTCTAGGATGATTTGTAATGGTTTTCCCCTCGGCGAATGACGTATCTGGTTGCGCGAATGTTGCTGAAAGTCGTGTTGTTATATTATAATTAAGAATCGGAGGCACAAAATCAAAATTAGTTTTAAGGATGTTTAGTATATATAAAAATATATATAAATATATATGACACATAAGTTATAGAATGTTTTGTAGAGAATTTCACATGAGATTATATCTATTTACATTGGAGACTCAGATATATAAAATATACATATAATAAATATAACTATTTTCATATTATTCTGCGTTTATAATAGAGCGCGAGGCGAATGGTTACCTACTATAATAGATTGTGTAAGTGTTTCTGCTTTACGTTTCTGTCTATGTGTTATGTATGTGTAAGTTGTATCAATCTATTCAAACTGCCAGTTTCCCATATAATTGTATTGAAAAAAGAAGAACGAGTCAAAACTGCAGTTGTTGAACACAACCGAACTTCCTCTTTTATATAATATTTACAAGAAAACATATACAAAATAGTTCAGAATTGGTTTTTACATTGTTGAAGATATTTTATATGAAGTTAACAATTGTACCTCAAGCGGGGCGCAACCGGTATTCTAATTAACGATCGTGCAAAACAAAAAAAACAAACTACCTCCATTTTTATCCTACGAAACGTAAAGATACAAATTCGATAAACCCCGAACTAAACACATCATTTATATAACATACGTACAAATCTAACATTTCTATCTATATGACGGTCCTCGGTTCGAATCCCGATCGCGCCCCATGTTAATACAAAAGGCACATCTGTAAATACCATCGATGGTGGAATCTTTCGCCCCAACCTCTAGTCTTATCTAGTCTTTATTTAATCATAAAAAAATACAAAAGGGTGATATATTAAAATTATGTAACTTGTTGGGGTGAATCATTCGACCGTTGCAAACCTAATGTATAATTAATTACAACTCTGTAGTGAATCTTTTTACATTTTCATATTCAGAAATGAGTATTATAAAAATAAATAAATTGTATTGTATTTGCTAAGCATACTACGATTTAGTGGCAAATAATTATGTATTATTAATAGAATAAGAAAATAAAAATAAAGAAATATTTGGAGAGTACTGCACGGCTTTGTTATTTTTTTCCTTACGCCATTAACACATTGTTGTAAGCTAAGCACGTGAAAATACATAACTTACGTCATGTATTGTTATTATTATTATTACTATTAAAGGTAAGTACCATGTTTACTACTTTGTATTTTTTTTTAAATCTAAAATGTTTTTTATATATCATGCTGACCGACCGAAAAAGACCAAAAACTCGTATAAAATATAATCGAAGTGAAAAAACCGCGCTTATAAATGACCACATCATCAACTAGCCGCGCGCACTGAGTTGGACATTCATATTGATTTTATCAAATATTTTATTTTCGCTTTCACGATTATTGTTTCACCACACTATACGGAAATTGACATGATTTTAAACACTGAGAGAAGAGCAAGAAATACATTTTATAAACCTGAAATACAGCCTGAATATATTAATATTAAACCTGTTTGCAAATCTACAAAACTAAATTTTAGAAAAAAATCGAGTGGCTAAACAAATACGGTTTTTAAAACTGTGCTCCTTGTGTGCAAATTAGTTAAAGGGGTCACTTCCTCAAAAATGAACTAAATCAGCGCTGTCCAACTGGCGGCCCGCGGGCCGCATCCGGCCCGCGAAGCTTTTTTTTACGGCCCGCGAGTTATAGTAAACTGTACATCAAATTTTGACTGACCCATTCATTACATCTAGTGGAGCAACTGGAATACAAGTGTTCAAACATTTGGATAAAGAAAAATATCAAAAAATGAGAGATTTTGGACTTCAAATCATTTCTATGTTCGGAAGTACATATATCTGCGAGCGTGCATTCTCTGACATGAAATATATAAAATCAAAATTTAGAAACAGCTTGAAAGACTCCACTCTTGAAAATATAATTAGAGTTGCCACACAAATATTTATATGGACATTATTTACCCATCCTTTTCGGCCCGCGAAATATTTGCTAAAGAAAAAATGGCCCGCTGGCTAAGAGAAGTTGGACAGCGCTGAACTAAATAATCGGTTTTTTTATTATCGATTCTGATTTGGCACTCAATTCTGCGTATAAAAAATGTATTTTATATTTTTTCGATTATTAGAAGTGATCGAAATTTGTAAGCAAAGTGGGAGAGGCGAGTTCTTGTACGGACTATTTCTAAGTTTTTTGGCTCTCCTGAAAAATGTACTTTTTTAATCATGGTGATGGTTGCGACCGTTACTACGTGGTAATTCATTATAGAAACACTGAATAAAACACTTACTAAGTTTTTTACCACAATTTGGTGATATGTATATATATGTAATATGTGTACATACATCAAATAAATTGTGGTAAGTGTTTTATTCAGTGTTTTTACTTTTTTAAGTATAGGTACACTTTTCAAAGCTATCAGCACGATTTTTGTTTTGTTTTGAAGGTGGTATGAATACTTACCAGTATGGCCATATGTTGAGTGATGGATTTTTTCAAAATAAAACGAACTCGAAATGTTCATGTTTTCTTTTCCTGCCATATTTCTGAATCCAATTAACATTTGTTTTTAATTCCTCAGCCACAAATGCTTATTTTGGAGGTAAGAACATGTGTACAAAATTTCAAAGAAATCAGTCCAGAACTTTTTTAGGCAAGCGTACCTAAAAATCACGTTTTTTTTAATGGAAAACGGCTGAGGAAGTGACCCCCTTAAACTTTTGACGAAAACATGAATAATCAAATTTCAGATTTGTGGCATTAAAAATCGCAATAATTAACTTCATGATTATAGCCAAAGATTTTAGATAGTACATAATGGCCACGGTAATGAAAATAGGAAATGTATTTCGATTCTATGAGTCAGTAAAGTTTTAATGATCTGACCGGCTTTCCCGAATATTTCACGCGATTTTTTCCTGAAACTGAAATTGTATTTGTGCACGGAATTAATTTTAATTCGAAGAAGGAAACCTTCGTGGGTGACCTAAATCGATCGAATAAAAATAGTTTTAATTCATTGTCTACAAACACAATTTAATTCAAATTAAAGAGCAAGGGAAAAAGCGGTTGTAAATAATTAAAATAAATTCGGTCAAAATCGATATCCGTCAGCCTAGGCAGGATTAATAATTCATGGTCTTATTAGTTGGGCTCCATTTTCTTTCAAAATTGTTTGATGTATTTGTGTATGATTACAATTTGTTTCAATTTAACTATTTAATTGCATCGGTGGAAATCTGTTCGATACGGTGAATAATTGACTTTTCCAATTTACGTAGAACTCGATTAAATGTGGGCCTTTTGTTTGATTTTTTTATGTTAAATTTGTCCATGATTGTTACACGCGCCAACAATTCTACTCAATTATTATTTATTGATCGGAATAAACAGGGAGTGTAATTGGTTTAAGCTATAGTTTATTTTCGTGTAGATTAGTTATTTTTCACAATAGTTTCAAGAGTAATTTGTTATTAGTGATAATTGCATACTAGGTCAGAGAGGTTTGGTTAAACATCCGGTAAATAACGGCCTCTGGTATTGTTCACTATCAATAACTTAATAGATTTAGGTAAAGACAACAAAAGCCATTACTAATAATCTAATCTAAAAGATCAGCAGGGTTCTTAATTAACCTAGAAAAATGTCATAATTTATCATTATCTCAACCTTCATTCAAACAAACGAACCTAAGAATGCGTGCATGTTTGAGTTATGTTTATCCAATTAGAAAATATTCTTCATCTCTCAAGTGTATATAATAAGCACATGACATTATTAGTATCCGATAAGATTTATAACCTTGGATTACATTTCGCTTCATATTATTCCCGTATTTTAATTATTGCGATTCTTTAAATTAATAATTACATTGTTCGATGAAAAAATAATTATGATTGAGTTCATTGGTCATAGAATTTTCATTTTCATTACGGGATCTGGCGTTTTTAAGTCAAGCGATTTACGGGGTGAAAGTCAATACTAGTGGCCTGAGGAGTTTTAATTTTTCAAATGTGCCTTCACATCTATTTGAACTACGATTTCAATCGAGGAAAAATGTCCTTCGGCAAGTCAGCGTATTTCAAGATATTCGAATGGAGGAAAATACACGCCCTATCGATTTATGATTTATTGTTAAAGCAAAAGTGTGTATTTTAAGATTTCTCACATAATTAAAGAGCATTTTCTTATGGATCGATAAATCATACTGTTTAATCTGCAATATATTATATGACCGTTCAAAATACACACAAGCATTGTCTTCGTTGTATTGTGTTTAAAAAACTACACTGAATAACAAGCACACTTACTGTAGGTTATTCCGTTTGGCAATACAGGCTATATACGTTGTTTAAATGATAGTTGGTAGTTGTAATGTATTCAATGAAGTTCATTTGAATGAAGCAGCGACGGCTCATGGATGTTTGGCGGTGAGGCAGCGGAAGAAAATTTGACCGAAACAACAACGGAATATTTGCTTCCTCTATAAGAGTAAGTAATGCAGCACAAGCGGCATCTTTGTCTTTGCCTCTCCTACGGAAATCCACGAGTCGCCGCTGATATGAACGTATCTTCAACAACTCATATAGAGACAAAAATGAGGATAAGTTTACGCCTCAGCTGCCCTTAAATAATTCAAGCTACGAATAACCACATTCTGCTCATTAATTCTCAAATATTACAGGAGCTCAAAACTCGTGGTAGTGCGGAGTTTTACAATCTACAAACAGATGCAATCGATGCTCTTAGATTAAAAACTAAATTAGGCTTTTGAATAAAACACAAGGGAAGTATTTTATATCATATGAGGATAACTTCAAAATCTTCCATCACTGTCGACCCATGTGAACTTCACTGCAAAGAATACAGATAGAGCAATTGAAAAGGCCCTAGAGCAGTCATGGGTAAGGTACGGCCCATGTTCAACACCCTGTCCACGTGGTATAAAAAGATGTTGCCGTGCAATTGTGCAAAGTGTAAAGATTATTTTTATTTATTTTTAAATATTGACCTGGATGTTACTTTATAATCGTGTCTGTGAAAAAGTTTGCATACGCCTGCCTTAGAGAGTGAGATTTGAACTTAAAATGCATTTGCCAGCAAATTATTTGTGATAAGATTTAAGTCTAGTGTTATCAAAGTATTTTAATATTAAAAATTGTATGGAAAAGTCACCATTTCTTAATAATCATCGTAAACCTTTATGTAATACCTTTTTTTTATCAGAAAAACGAGAGAAATCGATTGGCGTTAAAAAAATTCATCCAGAAAAAAATGCAAGAAAGTTAGCATGTCGCCATGAACTTTATGGAAGATTTTGAGAAAAGTCGATTTTTTCAAACTTTGAACGGCTGTAGCGACCGAACGAAGAATCCAATTTGAACGCGGTTTTAAATTCTGTGGTCCTTGAACGCAAATGAGTCGGATTAGATAAAAATTGGCAATTTTTTATTTTTGACGAAAACCTGAAATTCTATCCAAGGGTCCCCCCTTCTTACTTTTTTGTTTAATTGGCTTTAAAATTATTTCCTGAAGAAACCATTGGTTCGATTCGGGGTTTCTACACGTCACTGGAAAGATCTCTTCAAAGCGCTTCAGAAAATGTACTTGCGCAACTACAAATGTTAATTTTAAGCCTGTGAGGCGTCAGCAAAAAAAACTCGAAAATGGAAAAAATCGAAAAAATCAAGTTTCTTAATAATCACCGTAAACCTCTATGTAATACCTTTTTTTCATCAGCAGAACGAGAGAAATCGATTGGCGTTAAAAAAATTCATCCAGGAAAAATTGCAAAAAAGTTGGTCAGTTACCATGAACTTTATGGAAAATTTGATTGCCTTTTTCCTTAATGTAAATTGAATCTTAATAAAATATTACTTATCTTTACGCCGATTATTATTACAAATGGTTTAAAACGTGATTCAGTGAAAAGAAAAAAGTTCTTCATAAATTTTGGTATATTCACAAGAATAAATTATTTGAATACGTTTATTAATGTTTGAACACGTTCACCTGTTTACATATTATCCTTATCAGACACCGCTCAATAACTCAATTCGATGCTATGACTACATAATTATTAAATTCATGAATTTTTCCAAAAGTTTTGTACAGATTCTAGTTCTCAACGTGTTATTAATATATCTTACTGTAAGTACATAAATAATTTAAATATTAGTGTATCGGTATTTGTTAGTAAAATTACTCACTGGAAATTTACATTCTGCATTATCAATGTGTTTGGGAAATAAAAATTGTAAAATTGTGGAATTTTAAGCAGGTAATTCAAAGCGCTGTACTTTATTTATTTCCGTGAATATTTGTTTATGTTTTGTGGGATTTCTAGGAACCGAGATAGGCAAAATTACTTTTTTCTTAAATAGTGCTTAAATCGACTGGAAACGTATAAAAATCGATTTTTCTTTAAATTAGTTTCTAAGTCTAAGAGGACCATTCTGTACACTATATGTCCATAATTTTTTTTTGTGCGACTTTTTTCGTACGTACTTTTCACGATAATGAATCATGTTTTTGCAAGAAAATTTATGACTAATGGCTTAATTTGCATTTTAGTTTATTTTTTGCTGAAATTTAAATAAAATTCTAGATTTGTATAATAACCATTGTTATTTAAAAATTACGACCGTTACTACGGAGCAATCTATAATTATACTTTATTTTAACAATAAAAAATATACTTATTTGTTATGTAGGAAACTTCTACTTTGCTATACATGCTTTTATACAGAATAAAACACTTTGTGTGTTATACAAACAAAGTAAACAGTGTTTTATTACAATATTATACTTGTTAGGCGGGTAAGGGTTTCCATTTTCAATTAGTATACTCGTTACATAATCATCACGATTAAATCATCTCGAAACCAAAAAATATCCCCGGATTCCTGGTTGAATTGAGAATGGCTTCTTTGCAATGTAATTCTAACGTACGTCAGTGATAAAACCCGCTCTACTTTATCGACAGCGAAAGCTGACGTAAATACTGCATAGAAATAGAAATACATAACTTCATCGGTGAGGTGATGTTTTTCAGCAATATGTCAAGAATTAACATTTAAATTACATAAAATAATTAAGAGTAAAAAAGATCTTAATTGCTCTCATAAAAATTCAAAACTGACAAACGTACTAATTTAGTTAAATTACACCTATTCACGAATAAAAAAAATTGCGCACAATTTTTGAATATGATCCCTGTAAATGTATACGAGAATTCCTGGGTGGGTGTAATTTTTGTATGTATAAAACAGCATTTTATGGAGGTTGAATTAGGTTAGGTTAGGTTAGATTAGGTTATGTTAGGTTAGGTTAGGTTATGTTAGGTTAGGTTAGGTCAGTCTAAAATATTTGAATGCGATCTCAGTAAATTTATACAATAATTCTTGTCAATAAAGTGGGTATAATTTTTTTATATATAACAGCATTTTATGTAAGTGTGAAGAATTAAAAAGTGTATCTGCAACTGACATTGTATATAAATCCAATTCTATCATTCGGGATCTGTATCTAAAACAAAAAAAAAAGATACAAGAAAAATGTATCAAGTGTTACAAGAAAAATTCTTAGATTTAAATTAGGTTCTTGCAATTCTATTTTTATCAAATTACAAGAAAGTAATACTGTTGTCATAATCAGATTTTTATTAAATAATTTCATGTTGCATAAGGTATTATTGCGGTTTTCACAATTTGCTGCAATTGTGGTTAATGTTGACTTTCATCGCCTACGATAAAATAATTATAATGACATTCGATGAATGTAATAAAATCCCTTTAATTACATAAACTACCGCGTTCTTTGTAAACAAAAAATACTTTCCTCTATTTAATTAATTTATGAACAAGCGTGGAATCGTTGCTAAATATCTCATTTTCTTCATTATAGAATGCATGCAATCCAATTTTCCTATGAGTAAATATTGAATAATCAATGCCATATCCGTGAAATTTTGATTTAAATAATCGATAAATTAATTTAATACATTATTATAAACAATTAAAATGCACTTTCTTATCAGCAATATGAATGAATCAAGCATGTCAAAACTTGCTCTTTGCCTATTCTTTGCCTATTTGCGGCTATTCTAATAAGTGATTGCAGATACCATCATATAATTTAAGTTATAAGTAATTTCTTATAATGAAACAACGAAGCAAAAACTTTTGACTAGCAGTGATTTTGAGTAGCAGTGATTTTGAGTAGCAGTGATTGTAAGTAGCAGTGATTTTGAGCAGCAGTGAAATCCGCCTATTATACTCGGCGTACCGAATCCGTGGTATATTGGATGTGCATGGTCTTCGCGTGATGTTCGCTGATTGGTCGGCGCAAACGCATGTGAAGCGCGTGTCACGCAGCCGAAATGTAGGGATTACGTTATACCCATTAATCAGTCTTTTTCAATTACAATTAAATAGGAAGTGGTAAATTAAATTATTTGTATATTCTCGTGTTGTGTTTTAAGTGTCTGTTATATTTCCGGCACAGAACTAAAATGTGGCAATGTAGTGTGAATCAGGCTTTTCATATCGGCTCGACGAACTATCACGAGGACGAGGGGTGAACGCAACGTGACCATACCACCAATTCGGTGCGCCGAGTATAGTAACAGCAGCGATCTGTACGTGAAATATCTCCATCTCTAAAAACATATGATCTACATCGAAGTGACTTATCTGAAAAAAGCATTGCGCAACAATAAAAATATATTTAAGACTAATAAAATTTGGTTGGAAATAAGCTTTAAAAAAAACTTGATTTTTGATTTTTTTGTTCACAATTTTTAAATTGTGACAATTAACGTTGATTGATTGCTTGGTCGTCTGCCACCACCGCGTGTTTGTAATTATACCTTTTATATATTGATTTTATTATTTAAATGACCAAACAACTGTTTCATATTTAATAACTTTTTACATTTATAGCGGATATTCTCGTCAATCACTGGTAGTCCAATATTAACCGATAGTAAATAAACAGGTTTTCCCCCTTTAAACATATATCATGTCCAACACATATATCAATTACTAGAAAGTGAAAAGGAAATCAATAATTGAACTTCGGATCTCTTTCCCTGACATGAATTTTAATAAACAAACGCAACGACTGTATTTTTAATAAAACATTTCTTTTTATAAATTCGAGAAATTATAAATTCATCAAGCGAATACTAATCCTGGAATTTCCCTCCATAACGGTTTGACCCATAGTAATGTATGCGCTCCAATTCCAGGCTGGCGAGTTTACGCAAAGATTCTGTTCTTAATTTACTACGTATTTGAAGTGTGGTAATATTACTGTATAGTCTAAATTATAATGTATAGTATGTCTAAATTTAATTATATAAGTGACCACAGGGATGGGATTCGAACCCACGACCACAAGGCCCGTAAGCAGGAGCTCTACTCACTAGGCCACCGCGGCCCTTAAGATTTATATGTAGAAATTATTTTTCAGGAATAAAATCGAAATAATGAATTACACAAGATTCAATTGTCTCGCAATTATCAATGATGTCGTGTCAGAGTAGATGTCTCTGGTACGCCACTACACACTAATATCAACAATAAAAATGTGAAGGATAATTAACAAGGCTTTGTTCCGCAAACAGAAACATTTGCTCATACTGACTTATTGTTTCATGGCGTAAGGTGATACTATAATTCTGTGAGTACTACATAAATTTTCAAATGCATAATTTATAAACTCGTCTCATTGATGAAGCATTTCAGTCCGTTAAATGCGTTCGCAATTCTAACACGTTCAGATTGATTCGAGCTGTTCCTCGTTACAAATTTGAGTGACATAATCGGTGTAGCACCATCTATTCATGTTTTTTGTGTGATAATTGTATTGAAAACACAATTTAATGACAAGTGAAAAATTACGGCGTCAAGTATGTGCGGTAAGCAGGACTAATTGAGCATAATGGGGAAATGACAGGTTATTGTTTCAACTATTGTAATCAATAGACATAATTATTCTTGTGGCTCTACAGAAAATAACAGAGTAGATCTAATTTCAGTATTTTTTTTTCATGGTAAAATTTTGTAATTTCAAGTAATTATTGGTGATTTTTGATGATTATTACAAATAGGGAATTGAAATATGTTTAGGAATAGGAATTTGAAATTGAAATTTTAGAGCCTTTAAAAGACTCCTATAGTTCAATCAATGGATCTTTGCGTGTGCGTCATTGCCGAAAACGGAGTATTCTCGCCTTGGACGACATACGTAAACACATTATTCCGTTTAATTTAACTTATCGTAGAGGGAGTGAGCGCATGAAAATATTGTCGGAACTAGATTCGGTTATCTATGACGTGCACGCAAAGATCCATTGATCGAAGTATAGTAGACGCTAGTTATGGAACCCTTAATCCGCCAATGGTGATCTACTGGTCTGTGAGACCGGGTTTGTCGAATAACTTTATTCTCTTTATTATTGTTGTTTGTTGCAATTTCGAGTAGCTGCCGCATTGCAGAGCTTAAATTGATTAAATATCTTTGTTTTATTGTCAAAGAGCATAAATACAAAAAAAAAACTATTAGTAACACGTTTCGAAAAGTCTTTAGTTGAAAACCCCGGTGCGTGAGACCGGCGTCACCATTAAATTTACGTCACCAGTGGCGGGTTAACTATTTATTCATTTTATATCACTATTCTTATTATATAATTGCGCACATGGGTCAAAATTAAAAAAAAATTAACTGCCAATTATTTTATTGCAACAATTTTTGGTAATTATATTTGTTTTGTTTTGTTTTTATTTATTGAACAAAAACTTATACAGGTATATTTATAGTTAAGTCAGCAAAAAAGGAAAACACAATATAATATTACAATTATTGATCATATCAATATGAAATGGTGTAGCAAATTTAATAAAGTAGTCACAAATTATATATTGCATTACTTTTTAGGAATTTACTTGAAAATGCTTCATCATGATACTAAAATAATATTTTAATGCCAAAAAGAAATAAATGCGGAGGTACAATGATTTGTAGAAACAATTTTAGACGCAGTATTTCGTATAGGAAATTTTTAATTGCACAGCAATCATGAAAGTGATTTAATCGCACGTGAATGCCCAATTAAAATAATCGTGTTGCATTAATTATTGGCAAATTTATGCATTTATTAAGTAGATATCGAATATCATGATTTTTTTTAGCAACACTTTAACATCGAATGGCCGTAATTACTAATGTTAGATTATTTCTTTTGGATATTTTTAATTCTTGGATTCTTCTTAATTCAATTTACGTCTTGATTTGATTAATTTCTTAAAGAAAATTTAAATGCTTAAATACAATTCAATCTTTTCTAGCAGTGTGCATACATTTAGAATTTTGCGGAATTTTGCATAGTCTTGATGAATTGTTTATGGTAGCGCATGTATAGAGTTACCAAGCACTCGAGGCGTGTTGCGCAATGACCATCTTAAATTCAGTTGGCTCCAAATATTTATTATCGCGTTCTCTCGCGTCCTCTGAATACTTTCTCACTTTACCACACGTCTCGAGTACTCGGTAACAGTGGCGGCTCGTGGAACATGTTGATGGTAGAGCCACTTATAGAATATACCTCCCCCCTCCTTTTTGTGAAGAAATAAAGAACGATTTATCTTCCTAGACCAAAATAACTGGCGAAAAAGTGTTTTAAGAATTAATTAAAAATTCTTACTGAGTTTGAAACTACAAGTAGTGCCATTGCTCCTTGGCTCTATATAACGAGCCGCCTCTGCTCGGTAATACTGTAATATCGCGCTTACAATAGTTGGCCGCGTTCAGCACAAAGCTATGAAAATATCCTTACATGGAATGAAATCTTCATCTAAAATCTTGGAAGCACCTGAAGCAGTTCCTTTATGTACAGGGTGAGTTTTTTTTTCGATGTTTAGTATCGGTATCTTTAACACATTGGCTGCCAACAAGTTTTTTTGTAAAATTTCAAAAAAAGTTTTCTTTGTTTTTAAGTTTCATTTTATAAAATGAGTAAGAAAATGCTCATTTAATTCATTTTGGTGCATTTTTTAGCTAAATAGTAAGTTTAAAATAGGTACTGTCAGTCATCGGTAATTGACGTGGTCCCATCGGAATACTTTAGTGTCAGTCACCGGTGACTGACGTGTTAAAACTAGCGGAGATACAGAGACGATTAAATGGGGAAAGAATTGCAGTTTTACGAGCCGAATAAAACGACCCCGAATAAAATATTTAGATATTTTAAAAAGTGCTAAATTTCTACAAAACTATTTACAGCTTTAGTATTCATAATCAATGTAATCGGTACTGAGAAAAGAAAAATTGTCCACCTTTAGCAGAAACTTAGAGATCCACATAATACTATGCCTCCTATATTAATAAAGTTACTGAAAACTTAAAATAATTTTCATGTATCTAAAAAAAACTGTATATTTAATATTCAAATTTAATGGTAATCACCCACTTATTATATTAGGTTAATAAAATTCCAACTGGAGTTACTATGGTGAATCGGAGCTTAGGGTAGATATAATTTCTTAGAAATATAGTCGTTATAAGTTTCGTATCCTGTAACGAGAAAACATCAATATATCTAAACGATAAATGGACCCCAATTATGTTACGTCCTCTGTAATTGGGGATGACTACCGATAGGTCATTAAAGTTGCTATTTATATAATTATTGAACTGTTGTATAACAAGCGCAATTACGAAATTAAACTAATGTCTAATTTCAATAATAGACAAAATCAAGAAGATACAGTAAATAAGGTTCAGGATGTTATTGCTTGTATTAAAATTAACCGAGCTTTCGCAAATCTTTAAAAATAAACAAACTAAACGAGGACATAAACGATGAACAAGTTACAGATAAAAAACTTTCTGTAGAACTTGGATGTTAAAAGATTTAAAAATTACACAAGACGATAAAAAAAAGGTAAACATCGTCGGACATCTTGTTTTACGGAAAGTTTTCAATTCGGTTTGCAGTGGGAAAATTTTCAAAAAAATTGTAATAAATTAAATAGTTAAGAATACTAGATAAAATATCACATTGTAATACTAGTTATGCCAGTATAATAGTACATGAAATTACTGAAACTTGATTTATATTTCCATTTATTTACTTTATGTTATTATTATTATTTACGTCACCTAAACGATCTATAAACTCATCAATACTGTAAAAAGCATCGACATCCTGTTTTTGAATTATTTGCCATCAAATCTGACTCTATTAACGCAGTTAAATAAAATCATTGTTGAATCCTAAGCAGAAACATTTATAGCCCTACCAAAATCTCGTGGCAGCTCGCGGCAAGTTTGCGCAGAGTGAGAGAATATTCGAATTGAATAGGATGTAAGATGGTCACTGCGCAACGTGGCGCGAGATTTTGGTACGACTCTACGCCTCCGCTACTGATTGAATTAGAAATAAGTGATAACTAATACTCACTACAACTGTATAATCGAGTTTCGTCAGATTTCGGATAATCGTAAATCATTCTTGTAATGCAATTAGATTTCTAAGTAAATTCACTTAGATGATGTACGTCATTTATTTGTAGGCCCTCTTTATCTTATCTAATGATGTTGTTAGTAAGGGAATCGCGCAATTGTCAATTTCACAGAACGCAAAATTGATATGTTGACTAAGACGCAATAATAGATATTGTGAAAATATCAATTATCCTCCCAGAAGTCCCGATTTAACTGTCATGGATTTTTTTGTGGGGGTTCCTTGAATCAAAGGTTTACACTGACATTCTTGCAAATCTGAATTAGTTGAAGCAAAGAATTCGAGATGAAATTCGAGCATATCCACAAGAAGTCTGCGTCCGCGTGTTCGCCAATTTCAGAGAGCGTTTGGAGGAGATGGTGTGCGTGGAGGGACACCATCTTGACAGCATAATTTTTCACAAATAAATTTCCGCATTTTGTAGCACATTTTAAAACTAAAAAATGTTAATGCAATTTAAAATTGAATGAGTTATAATTTTTTTAAATGGTAAAAACCTTTTCGGACACCCGTTACATACAATTACACTACAATATCTATATATGAAAATTATTACAAAAAAACGGTTGTGGCTACACCAATTTCCACTATCATCCTCACCTTAATCCGAATCCCCATCAACCATCCTTAAAAAAAAAAAACCGTAAACTCCAATCGCTCTATTTGTTGGTAAAATTATCTAAAATGCGAAACTTTCGTAATACCGTCAACATGTGCCTTGCTAAGAAAAGCAAATGAAAACTTGCTTTGTCTGCAATTAAGTAAAGGATGCTTATTTTATTTATTAGATCGAATGTTAAGCACCGTATTCTTATTATTATTATTACATATATACTTGAATTTAAAATTTATATAATTAAATATCTAAATATAGACATAATAATTGATTCATTAAAATGTAATTTGTCAAGGTACTCATTTACTTTATCAGCATTTAGTTGTTTTAGAAGTAATTTGTTCACCGGGAAATAGGTGTCTTATGTTTTTGAAATAATAATGATGTTTGTCACATGAATCAAACAATACAGTGCGTAAGTTGGTGAAGTGTTAATCAATTGGTGCTAAATGTATCATTTCCTGTCAGATTATTCTCTTCAGTAGGTATATATAATTGTTTCTATTAAATTTAACCGTGAAAATGTGCTGTTTACATGAAACTAACAGTAATTATAAAAATAACCTTTAATTTTAAATTGCATGCCATGTTTCATCCCTTACTTATTACTTTTAAGTTTTTAACAAACATGGAAATATACAGTATGTGCTGGTACTGGGAAGCAACTCATGTTGGTTGTTATAGTTTGATCAATGGATCTTTGCGTGTATATTGTATAAGTGGCTCTACCATCAACATATTCCACAAGCCGCCACTGGCCAAGGTTACTATTATATTCGTCCTTGGGAAGTGGTATTTGATTTAGGCAGTGATAAGTGAGTTTAGTGTTGAATGTTTGATTTGCCGAAACCAACAGGAATTTAGGCGTCCAGTTTTCTGAAATATTTTAATCTAGAGGTGAAGTCCAAAAAGATTAGTTTGTTATCGATTTCTTTATTCATGGCAAACTGTATTTTGGAAAATTAAGAAAAGCATCCAACTGATAAAACTAACTGCAAATAAGAAGTGTGTTACTACGAGACTTTCATAAAACACATACAGACACCATAAGACATTATCGATCTTAATCATAAACCGATGAATAGGTAATAATTTTGCAATTAAAATTATCACTCACGAGATTTAGTTAATCCCCAATTGAAAATGAAAATGTATTATCTTCCAGGTAATCTCCGCGGCGGCGTATCAATAACACGAGTAGTATGTGGACTTGGAACGAAAATTATAAAACCACCGGCATGTCAAAGCAATCCAGGCCACTTGAAATTTAATACAAATTCTGCAAATTAGATTATTTTTAATTATTTCGCATAGGGGTACAGGCGTGAGTCATTCCCGTCTCCCCCACATTGCACTGGACGTGCACGCACACATACTAGCATACACACGAATATGAATGCACAAAATGCATAAAAGGCATTCAAACTGCCCACATAAAGTACAATGCGGCGGTTTTCAATGCAATAACGCCCGAATAACCTTCATTTTCGAGATTTATACAGGAGCGATTTGCATAAAAGCAATAACCATTTGAGCTGAATCTGAATCATTTGCTCACTTAACTGAATTCCATCTTTGCTAATTAAAAATGTAACTTTATATCTCCGCTGAAAATGGACTATAAAATGGAAATTTTATGTTTTCATCTAGCTGCTTGTGCACTTCCTCGGGGCATTTAATTAAACTGATAAAACTACAAGCGTTCTTCGGCGTTGAATATTATTTTTATAACCTTGCTTGAGAAGTTTATGTTCTTAAATAAATATGGATCATACTGAAATATTATTGCTGCTTTTTCTCTGCTCTACAGTTTCATAACTTAAGCTTTTGTTCAAATCAGTGACGGTTCTCGGGGTTTTTTCTGGTACGGCCGAGGAACAAGAGGTAGTTGCAGAGACGGCTGTCTGCGTGACCGCACCTATCTGTATTACCACCTCTTGTTCCTCGGCCGTACCAGAAAAAACCCCGCGAACCGTCACTGGTTCAAATCATATCATATATGCTATGCTCCATCTACTCATAGATTAGACTTTTTTGACATCTTTAGTGACAAACACTAGAAAATGAAAAGTACCAACACAGCTGTAATTTTACAACAAGTTAAGTTGGTGCCAGTATACTTCCAATATATTCATACGCGACGCCGCCAATAGATACATTATAAACAGTTTGTTATTATTCTTGATCTCCGCCATAGTGAACGTAAATGATGTGACGAACCAACTACAAGATTCTTGAGTACGATTTTCGTAATAAATTAAGTTTCGTAAGTACTACTTTTTGTGGCGATCAAGTGGAATTTCTGTTACTCAAGATGTCAAAAAAGTCTAATCTATGAGTAGATGGAGTATATACATTCAAATCAAAATTTTACCAAGAAAAAATCTCACTGTGTGCACTTATAACACGAAATTAAATTATAATTCACAAATGCCTTTAGACATAAACTAAATAAACACGTAATTGGGTTATTTGAAGAATTATGAACAATCACAGAAAACGTATTGCTGCCCGTGTGAATTTTCAGCGTCATGGTTAGATAACCCGAACTTTATCTTTAACCAAATTACCTAGAATATAAGTTATTATAATATGCGCTAAATTATTTTTTACCGCGGAAATAAACAATTACATACGTGTAATAGAATGACACGGGCTTATACCACGTGTGAATTTATAAGTATATTTGCAAAATATGGTGTTTGTCACACCTCCAACATTTTACAGCGTTTTATTGAAGCGATGATATTGGAATTTCAGGACGTATTGCGCATATTTTTGTAATGTGAATTCCAGGTTTACACTTGACAACAAGTGCGCATTTTAAGTGGATATTGATTTTGATAGGGTAGGCATGTTCTACAAAGGGCTCTATAATTATAGGATTTTACAACAAGAGGATACTAATTTCGTCAATATTACGACTTATTGTTGAGTTTATATACTTTTGTTAAACTGTGGCGAATTTCTCGATTAGATATTTAGTCTTATTTCTAATGTAAAGAGATATAAAAAAAATCTAAAAAAAAAATCTTTAAAAATCTAAAAAAAAATGTAAAAATCTTCACCCAGATTTTTAAACAATTGCACTTGATTGGAGCGGAGATTATTTTTAAACTTGAGCATTTTCGCGTTGGCAAAAAAAATAGAAAAACTATTGCAACCAATTCCAGACTTTCCAAATATACGTAAAACACACCATTCTTTAAAAATCCTCAAAAAAATGTAAAAATCTTCACCCAGATTTTTAAACAATTGCACTTGATTAGAGCGGAGATTATTTTTAAAGTTGAGCATTTTCGCGTTGGCAAAAAAAAATAGAAAAACTATTGCGACCAATTCCAGACTTTCCAAATATACGTAAAACACACCATTCTTTAAACATTTTCAAAAAAATGTAAAAATCTTCACCCAGATTTTTAAACAATTGCACTTGATTGGAGCGGAGATTATTTTTAAAGTTGAACATTTTCGCGTTGGCAAAAAAAAAAGAAAAACTATTGCAACCAATTCCAAACTTTCCAAACATATGTAAAACACACCATTCTATAAAAATCTTCAAAAAAATGTAAAAATCTTCACCCAGATTTTTAAACAATAGCACTTGATTGGACCGGAGATTATTTTTAAAGTTGAGCATTTTTGCGTTGGCTAAAAAAAATAGAAAAACTATTGCAACCAATTCCAGACTTTCCAAATATACGTAAAACACACCATTCTTTAGAAATCTTCAAAAAAATGTAAAAATCTTCACCCAGATATTTAAACAATTGCATTTGATTAGAGCGGAGATTATTTTTAAAGTTGAGCATTTTCGCGTTGGCAAAAATAAATAGAAAAACTATTGCGACCAATTCCAGACTTTCCAAATATACGTAAAACACACCATTCTTTAAAAATTTTCAAAAAAATGTAAAAATCTTCACCCAGATTTTTAAACAATAGCACTTGATTGGAGCGGAGATTATTTTTAAAGTTGAGCATTTTTGCGTTGGCAAAAAAGAAATAGAAAAACTATTGCAACCAATTCCAGACTTTCCAAATATACAAAATTTCCATTATAGTTTTAATAGCCATAAAATTTGTTTTAAATTGTTCCTTAGATTTATCCATTCGAACTTGATCAAATGATTATTCGGCGAATTTTTATATATTTTTTTTTTATTTAAAAGAAAAAAAGATGATTGACAGGAGTTCGGGTTAGGGAATCGAGGATGATGGGGACTTGGCTTAGCCAGCTAGGGCATTCAGCCACAACCAATTAATAGTAATAATATTCATATTTAAATGAAATGGGGACAAACACTAGACACCCAGGGACCCGTACGGCTATTTTTCGAGTTGAAAAAGTGACCGTCTGGACGGGACTCGAACCCGCACTAACGGGGTCCAGAGGCCGGACCTCTACCCACTAGACCACCGCGGCCCACGGCGAATTGTTGTATTGTTGTTTTTGCTAAATAAGCAATTTGTTTATCGATTTTAATAGTTTTGGGGTAAGTATTTCTGAATCTATACAGAGTGTTTCTAAATTGATGCGAAGGATTTTAAGGGTGATTTTTTAGCAAAAATTTTATATAATTTTTTGTTTAAAACCCCTTCCTCTCCAAGTTACAGCCCTTTAAAGTTAAGGGGAAAAAATGTTGTATTTCATATATCCTCTATAGAAGAATTTAGAAGAATGAAATTTGGTAGATAATTGTTTCTAATAAAATGGCACTTTTTGACGATTTTTGTAACCCTAAAATGTTATTACAAAGGGGGTGAAAAAATCAACCCCTTTAATAGTTTGCATCAGAACTTTTTGATGCATCTACAATTTGCTTGATTTAAACGGAGGGATTCAATCTGCAATTTTTTTGTCTCTTGGTATTTTTTCCTAATCACAAAAAAATATAATAATGCACAGACCTATTTGACATAAATTCACAGATTGATTACTATTTGTTAAAATCGTCAAAAATTGCCATTTTATTAGGAATAGTTATCTGACAAATTTAATTCTTCTAAATTCTTCTAAAATAAGAACATTTTTTTCCCAACTTTAGAGGGCTGTAACTTGGAGAGCAAGGGGTTTTGAACAAAAAATGATATGAAATTTTTGCTGAAAAATCACCCTTAAAATCTTTTTTTTTCCATTAACTGTAGAGGGCTGTAACTTGGAGAAGGAGAAAACTTATATGAAACTTCTTAATTTTTGCTAAAAAATCACCCTTTAACATCTTTCGCATCAATTTAGGAACCCCCTGTATAATGTAGACTTTATTAACACATTTTTATGTCCTCGTTGGTCAAGGTAGTAAATATTGCTATTAAGTTCACAGAATTTTTTTTGTTTTACATTTTATTTGAAAATTGATGTACGTGTGCATGCATAATATATTCCTATTATTTGTTTTGTTCATTATTCTTACACAATTTTCAAACTCTGCAAAAATAAATTAGCGTAAATTGAATGCACACGAAAAGTTCATTCCCAATCTTGCCCTTTATTTATACCTGAATATAAATAATGTTTGTTTTTTAATTCTGCATGGAATGACATAAAAATATACAGGGGCTCCAATTTAAAATAAAAAAAAATAAAGTGCTTTAAAGTTTGAAATGTTTGACACTACATTTTAGACACCCTGTATAATTCATATCGATCAAATTTGGTTAACGGGACTATCAGACCTTATTTAATAAGTACCTTGTATGATTTTATTTACAAGGCACTATTTTTCTTTTTTATTGATTTTTAAACCAATAGTGCAAAACTGATTTTTTTTAGTTTTTTTTATATCCCTTAATCGATTCCGATAAATTATAGGAGTATGTAGGCAACCATAAAAGGTGGACACCTTTATACCTTATAAGCAATAAAATACATAGCATGTAATTAAAAAAAATATATCATCATGACGTCATGCTTTTTTGGGACACCCTGTTAAATTAAAAATATTATCCTGACATGATAATACTAAGCATGTAATTAAAAAAATATATATCATCATGACGTCACGCTTTTTTGGGACACCCTGTATAATTAAAAATATTTTCCTGAAATGCATCATAGGATACAAATATATTCTACAAAAAAATCCTAACTTAATTAGTAACTGAGCTATAGAAGACGGGAGGTGAGATGCAGGACCCTGTATATTATGTAAACAGTGATGAATTATGATATCCATGACTGTAATTCCAAGGATAAAAAGTTTAGGTAGTAAACTTTAATTCAAATATCGCGGGTTAGACGCCCATAAAACAGATCTGTTGTTGTATGTAATTATTTAAAATTGACATGTCTTTAAATCGGCCAAGATGTCCTTGCTTGAAGCACGTGTAATTTGTTGTTTTTTTTTATAGTTGAACTAGATGACAAATCGTGTTAACACATACAAATAATGTTTTGTCTAAGCCACGATTCTTATATTAATTTTAGCAACTTATTTGATTGTGGAAAATAGTATTATTGGTGGTAAAACAGGGAAAACGCAGTATTTGAAGGCTGTTTAATAATGTATACATCGTACCCTTCATGTACATCAATCAAAGTAAGGAGATGTAATTGTAGTATGGGTAGCACAGCCTCTTAGACCTGTTTAGGGATTATGCGTAATGGCGGAGCTTTATCATTCGTGAAATGCCTTCCGATACAAATACCCTCTGGATTTATTCAACATAAAGGAGAATAATGGGACCATGCACAAGTGTACTTTGATCTTCCGGTGCCAGCAACTTTCCCCAAACCGTTTCAATTCCGACGAACTTTATCCAAAATCGCCTGTTTTCTATTGTTTCTCGGTTTTTACTTGAATAATAATAACTGGTATAAATACAACTCAATATTGGCTGATTAATTCACTGTTTTAATAATTCTTAAAACAGTGTTTTAATCAATATACGAGGGGCGTTTGAAAAGTCCGTGCAAAAATAAAAACTACTAACGTGTTTGGGGTAAACCTTTTTTATTTTTCGACTCCTTTTAGGCTTATACGCTTCCTCCAACGATGTTCTAGTTTGTTGATCCCTTCCGAATAATAGGATTTGTCCATGTCTGCAAAATATCCGTTAGTGTCTGCAACCACCTCCTCGTTTGAATAAAATCTTTGTCCCGCCAGCCATTTCTTCAAAATTGGGGAACAAATAGTAGTCCGAGGGAGCCAAGTCTGGAGAATAGGAGGGGTATGAAACAAGTTGGAATCCTGTTTCCATTAATTCTGCGACCACAACTGCTGAGGTGCGTTGTCGTGATGGAAAAGGACTTTCTTGTCCAACAATCGCGGGCGTTTTTCTAGCAGCTCGGTTTTCAAACGGTCCAATAACGATAAATAATATTTACCTGTAATAGTTTTACCCTTTTCCAGATAGTCGATGAGGATTATCCCTTGCGAATCCCAAAAGACAGTCGCCACAACCTTTCCGGCCGAAGGAACGGTCTTTTTTGGTGCAGATTCCCCCTTGGTAACCCATTGTTTAGATTGTTGTTTGGTCTCAGGAGTATAGTAATGTATCCATGTTTCACCCAGAGTGACGAAACGACGCTTAAAGTCCTCCGGATTCTTCTGGAACAGCTCGAATCACTCGACTTCCTTGATTCAAACGAATGCCAAACACAAAGAAATAGACCAATATGGTTGAAACTTGGTGTGCGTTCATTCAAGACCTCGATACGCGCCGGTGGTGCCATCTCTCGGACTTTACACGGACTTTTCAAACCACCATCGTACACTTGAAATTTCGACCATTTTCAAACCGCTATAACCCGGCGTAATTCCAATCGATTTTGATGAATCTTTGAGGACGAAAAACTTTGAAGTGTCTTCTTAAGCCACATTCGCTAAATAACTTACTCCCAACAACTCTTCAAAATTCAGCCTTTAAAAAAAAAAAGCAATCTCAGCCTAATAACATAATAAATTATGTATTAACCAAAGGAATAATTAGCTTACCAAAATCTACCAATATAGATTTATGGCACACTTTATAAATTGTGATTTAACTATTAAATCTTTACTTTTGATCTTTGCTCCCATAATACGCATTGTACGCAGTGCGTGATAAGACTCATTACTTAAACTAAATCCTTAAGTGTAGTCAATAAAGTTATAAAAATGTTGAGATATGATTTAAAAAATAATCCAATTGTTATCCAAATATTAGTGTGTTTATCTGAGACGCCAACGTTCATTAAAATATGCTTTGAGATATAAGAATTAATGAACTCGGGAAACACGAATATCAATATTTTCCCAGAATTTCAGCAATTAAAATGTGTTTATATATATTTATTCACAAAAAATAGATACAGATAGGATGAGACCCAAATAATTAATAATAATATTATAGCAAACAGTCAATTGTTGCAAATTATATAATTATACATGATTGCATAACAGAGGGCGTATTTATTTATTGTTTAAGTAAATGTACGTAAGCGCGATAAAAATAATGAATTAAAAATAAATTGATTTGAGTATATCTCGATAAGTTTATCTGAGGATTTAAAAAATATTGCAGTCTGGTATTGATATTAGATTATTAATAAAAATGTATGGGTAATCTTAAAAGAAAAGTACCCTTAGTTTATTTTTCACTTGTACGAGAACAATTGTCAATTTCAAAACCAGTAGCGCGTTCGCAAATTAGAAAATGTAATAATTTTAAGTAATAAATTTTTAATTATTTTGACCATGTTCTACCCCTTGGAAAATTCTGAAAAAAATCACACAAATTAATAAACAATAGACACCTATTATATATTTTTTCTAGAGGTGCACCTTTTAACGTCTCTGAAATAATCGCTATTTAGTGATATTTTATATTGTCAAAATTATAATTTCCCGCCAAAAATTCCCGTTTTATAAAAATACATTAGATAATATTGTTATATTAAAGTTCTGATACCTACCAAAAGTCAAAAGTTAGTTGGATGCACAGGGACAATTAAAAACCAAAAAAACAATTTTTTGACTATAGTAACGGATGGGTGGAGTTGGGGGGCTACTTTTTGGCCGAATCTGACTTTTCTATGATCCTAAACATTATTTTTAACCTACCAGCTCATTTTGTTTGGGGGCACTGTTGACTATCTTATTCCGCCATACCCTTTGGCGACATATACTTTATCTAGGAACCAAATTTTTCTTGGGTCTCTCGGGTAAATTTGCTGAGGGTGGGGTAGATTGATGATACTGAATTAGCAATACTTTTGTTGACTAGGTGTTAAAATGCGATTTGACTTAAGTCTTAAATTATTAAGATGGTGAATGATAACAATTCGTAGACTCTGTTTTACCAAATTTTCAAATCCTCGTTTACAATGTAACGAGGCGGTGTGGAATACGAGCAATTGTTCGCAAAATTATAACGAGACATTTTTTCGCGGAAGAACTAATCCCATAGGAAATAAGTTAGTGATTGACGTGACTCAGCTATTGATACATCTTTCCATAATCAAATTTTATGATCTGAGATTATTGAACGGCAAAGATGCAAGTCGTAAAAACGCTCATTAATCCCGGCTAAGCATTTTTATAAAGAAAACCTTAATTGTAGCAATAAAGATATGAAAAAAAACTGCGCAAGCTACTATGTGTTTTGTTTATGTTTTTAGCGTGTAAACAACATTTCATTCAGCATAGTTTTACATTGTTGGGGTGATTTGGATTTCAGGGATAAATACTTATAATTCTTGATAGCGCTAACAATTGTTCAAAATACAAACTGTAATTATTGTGTCTGCAATAAAGATGTTGATGTATACTAATAATTCTTGTTGCTAAATAGAAAAACTAAGAGGCGATGGTGTAGATTCATCTGAAACTTCTGAGTTCGATTGCTATCCTAGGGGTACATTTACAGAATAGTCTCCTGGACTTGAAAAAATACAAAAATAAATTTTTAAAGAAAAATTAAATTTAATAATTTTTCGGCATTTCCAGCAGTTGTGCGATCGATTAACGTCAAAAGAAATGTTGCTTGTCTCAGTTTGTTAAAGTCTCACAAATAATTTTCATGAACAAATAGTGTTCAGAATGGGATTCTAGACTTGAAAAAAAATACAAAAATTAATTTTTGAAGAAAAATTAAATTTAAACATTTTTCGGCATTTCCAGCCGATGTAAGAACGATCCACGTAAAAAGAAATTTTGCTTGTCTCGGTTCCTGTAAGTCTCACAGAAAAATTTCACGAACAAAGAGTGTCCAGAATGGTCTCCCATAAATAAATACATAAATTTAATCGATTTTTGGCATTTCCAGTCGATGTAAGAACGATCCACGTAAAATTTCGGTTCCTGATTATACTCCTGGTTTATAATCCAAATTCAATAACCAAATAGATAAGTAAAACAATGGATATTTTAGACCGAACATCTTTGTTTGATAAAAACAAAAAAGTTTGTCCTTCGTAAAATAATAAATAATTTTGGATGATTATTACATACGACCTTTAATTAGACAAAATGAGAAATGCAAATATGTAAATCAAAATTAGCAGTCCGTAAATAGATGCTGATAAAAATAAACATAAATTAAAAACCGCCGCAGAATGTTGCTACGTAAGTAATATAATTAGCATGTAAGTGGTGTTTAAATACGGACATTAGCACTTACATATTCAATATTGGTTCAATAAATAAAAATTAATTGAAATTTAAATTTTTTTCAATCCAAATGGTCGTAAGTTAAACTTATTTTTCTTTTAACTATGATTCTCTTCGCTGCAAATAAAATACAGTGTATGCGAATTCTATCGATTTCCATCTCAAATTTGCTTCTAAAATAATGGTGAAACGTTCGTTATTTTTAACAGATGTAAAATTTACAGGTTGTGTTAAACACACGCTGTTGGGTGATGAACAAAATAATGTGATTTTTAATTGCTCAAGTGCTGATCATTATCAAACAAAAACTTTTAGTTTGATAATGATCAGCACTTAATCGAAACTATAGTTGCTATATCTATAGCGTGTGGTATTAACAAAGTCAGTGTTTTATTTTGTATTTTTAAAAGTATCACGAAACAGTGAAGTGAAACTTATTGCCACTAATATCATTGAGTGAAGTTTTTTTTTGGTCTCGGATACAAGTCGAATGAGTTTTGATTTTAAGGAGCTTTGGCAGCTTTCTCTTGTATCAATGGGAAAATAATTCATCACAATCGAAACGAAAAAAAAATTGCAAAGTTTATAAAAGCAAATAAATAATTTATTAAATTAGCAGAATTAATTATTACATGAAATTTTTTTTTGAGGTGTCTGTTCGGCACGCATAGTCAAGGTTGCAAGAGGGATGATTTCTAAACCTTGTTGGTAACCTTAGTTATAAAATATTTCCACTTGTGAATATATTTTATTGTTTAATGTACATTCATAAAAACATACATTCCTGCTGTAGAGGTTATTGAATGAAATTGCAAAATAGATTAAACGCGTGTATTAGTAACGATATATTTTATACTATGCATGCATGTTTATCTCATGCAATTAAATGTAGTGACTAACTTTCATCATAATTATCTTTAATGGCATTTAATCCTGAATTGAATTTTTCGTTAGTTTGAAATAAATAAAATAAAATAATTCCTCCAAACCATTCCATTATTACAATTCTACATTTTTATTTATAGTATCTCTTAATATCATATTTATTTTATATATTAATATAAGACCTAAATAATGTAATTATTTTAAGTGTCTGAACGACCTCGGTCGATGGTCTGTTGTATTTCAATTAAATAGTATTAATAATTAATTCCTTTATTATAAATATTTCTTATTGTCATTTCTAATATCTAACGTAAACTTTCTATGCATTAACCAATATCTGCGATTTGCATAATTTTTTTAATTCATTGCAAAAATATACAATTGAATACAAGTTGGAAAAAGATATCCGGGTACGTTAATTACTTATTTGATAATTGATACATTGTATGTGATAATAAACTCGTTTACGAGTATACTTGATTAAATTAATAAAATTTGATAAGTGAGAAAGATTAGCGACTTATAAATTATATGTACCTGTGTCTATGTAGAGGTTTAAACATTAATTTTGACAATACTAAAGGATAAAAGTAATCCCCAAAAATTATCGAATAATAAAACTTCTACTTGAACTTAACATTGAACAAACTAGATAAATGATATCACGGTGATTTTGTAGAATAATCATATTTTTACCTTTATTTATACAGTACAATTTAAATTAAAAGTCGGTTGTAATAATGTGGTTTTATATAATAATACGCAACGTACAACGTTTGTCATTTGTATAAGGTTGTTAACCCAGATTTTAATTATATTTTGTTGGGCTGAGTTACGTGAATATTATTACACTTGATGAAAACACGAGTAAGATCTTTCTTGAGAGATTTATTTATTTATACTCTGGGATTTTGGAAAACTCGTTTCTTTTTTTTGCTTAAATAATATTTTAGGGTCTTATAAACAATATCCAGTTGGTCCTACAGTGAGAAAATTTCTCAGGGTTCCTCAAGAGTCCACAAAAGTGCGTGAATGCTGTAAGGATTTATGTGCTAATAACGCGTTTTTCTCGAAACCACTTTTTTCAAACTGGGAGAACAGATTACTTGAAAACCGACGCATGAATCCATTTCAAATTTTGACAGTAGCTTCACAATAATATTCCCCACTTTTTAATTTTATGTGTAATTTTTTTATCAACAATACTGTTTAATCGATAAATTTTTTCAAAAATGCACAAAATTTTATTTAGAAAAAAACCCCTACGTACTAGCCAATGGTAAATAAATTATAAAGAAATTTGTTTCTTTTGTGCCAGGTCTTATACTTTACGAGAAATCCGTCCTCCCATTTAGAAGTTAAAAAAACGACGATTTCAAAGATTGTTTCTGTCGTCGCCATTTTGCATTAAAATGATATACCAATATTTTGTTCCATACCTCAATAAGTGTTAAATAAACCCTCTAAAAGGAAATCTCATTCCTTTTTCCGTAATACTTCCGAAAAGTTGGGCTTGTTCTTTCTTATGTAAGATGGCAACATTTTTATACTTCCAGTTCTACAATGAAATGATTTCTCAAAATCAAGAACAAAAATAGGGGGTTGCTATTTAAAAACAAAACGGCTGGCGTCATTACTCAAAAACAAATGACGATTGAAAATGTGTATTTTTATAAAAGAAAATCGATTTTTTTCAAATTTTTTAAATAACATACAGTAACATTCAGTAAAACTGAAATCAGTTTTACTGAATCTATTCCATACTTTAGGAGCGCACTGTATATTTGGCTACTTTTCGTAGCTCATAATTCACGGAGGTCTTGTTTTTTCGTATTTATCAAGAACCTACATCTATTTTAAAACAATAGATAATAGTTACATTTCTTTAATTTTATCGCAAAATTCTATTCAAAGCAACGACACATAAACCCATAAAGTATGTTGCGTTGTGCAGTTTTTCGCTGTTATCAGTATGGCATCCAAATGCCGCATTTATATTATTATAAACTTATATATTTATTTTCTAATGAAAAGCAGGATAAAATGCTAAGGCTGCATTTGAAGACCATTCCGGTGATTGAATATTTTTTTTATAATCTAAGGTACGTACGTATTCACATACATATATTTCAATACTTTAATTGCGTTTATATTAATACTGCCAAGGTGACATAAGAAACAAATTCGTTCCATAAAAATTTTCAATTTGATTGAAGTCTTGAATGTAATGTTGTATTAAAAAACTTTACAATAGGGGCCATAAAATTATTTTATTTATTATTATTTTGGCCAAAAATTTCAGAAAATTGTGTAATAGCTCAGATCAGTTTCGCTAACCTGAAATCTTATTAAATGGGCTACAATTTATGTATAGCACACCTCCGTGACTTAATGAAAAGTCTTCGAAATAATGGGTTTTGTTTGGAAAAATCGCGAAATTTGCAATTTTTTCAGCCTTTTTTTCTGATCACGTAACAGAGGTGTGCCATGTAGAAATTGTAGCCTTTTTAATAGGGATTCAAATGCATACGACAGATTTTAAATGCGTTGTGGAATTTTATATTTGATGGGGAAAAAGGCCGAAAAAATTTCAAATTTCGTGATTTCGGCCGAAATTAATATTTTACAAATTTTATAAGTGCAGAGTGCAATTTTTTCCCTGCTTTTCAACTTTTGATGATTGTGATTTTGTTTCCATCCATACTGTGTCAAATGTTGAAGTGGATTATCAAAATATGATTCATTCTGGATGCAGTTTGAAATTTTGAAGCTTACTTACAATTTTTATAAGCGCCGACTTGAATTTTTTTTCTGTGAATTTCAACTTTTGATGGTTGTCATTTTGTTTCCAGCTATACTATGTCAAGTATTGAAGTGGATTATCAAAATTAGATTCATTCTGAATGCATTTTAAAATTTTGAGGCTTAGTTCGGCCGAAATGATTTTTTTACGATTTTTATTAGTACCGACTGCAATTTTTTTCTCTGCTTTTCAACTTTTGATGGTTGTCATTTTGTTTCCAGCTATATTATGCGAAATATTGAAATGGATTATCAAAATTAGGTTCATTCTGGATGTATTTTGAAGATTTGAAGTTTATTTCGGCCGAAATATTTTTTTTACAATTTTTATAAGCTTTTCAACTTTTGATGGTTGTCATTTTGTTCCCAGCTATAATCAGTGGCTGCTCATGGAACATGTTGATGGTAGAACCACTTATACAAACCCCCCCCCCCCCCCTTATTTTTTATTTTTTGAAGAAAGTTTCCAGACCAAAGTAACGGGCGAAAAAGTGTTTTAAGAATTAATTAAAAATTCTTGCTGAGCTTGAAATTACAGCTAGTGCCATTGGCTCTGTATAACGAGCCGCCCCTGATGAGAGTACAAAATCACTTGTACCGTTTTCTTTTTGGCGCACTATGTATATATAAAAATCAAAACATGCTAAAGTGTCTGGAGAGAAAAATAATATTAAATACTTCCATGATTACATTACTTTAATTTTATTATTATTTTTATAAAATGGATTTTTCCGTAAATAAACATTATTATTATATATAACATGTTTAGTTACCAGAAATATGTACCATACCAAATTTCGCAAAAAATTGCTTTGGGCAACTTCAAGTGATTTTGTTTGGTTTGAGTATAAAAATGATCATATTACTGCATACTTCATACGAAAACGAACCGATGTGCAATACAATATTTTTTGGCGGGGTATATCAATAATATATTTTCGACGCCATTTTTTTAATATGGCGGTGGTCGTCCCGCCAGAGCATACCACTTATTGTGTACAAAAAATCGACCTTTTGCGAGGTAAATACACCCATTGACTGGGCTATTATGCCGGTCCGTTATATAAAATATATACACGGGTTTCATGATCTATTTTTTTTTATTTTGTGGTTAGTACCCACAATTAGAATATAAATTCGGTGCTATTACACAGTCAAAAGTGAAAACAACCACAATAAGTAAATAAATTATAAACAACCTTACTTGTTGCAGAAAGCATTAAATAAATTCACAATACATTTCGTTTTATTGAATTCACAATAAGTAATATAAAAAAAACATTATTGAATGGAGCAGTTCATTGTATCCTGAAGAATTTTGAGGGTGTAGGGTTCGTGAAAGAATAGCCAGGTAGTAGTGTCGAGGTGGGGACTTGAAGACATGTGGACGATGTCTGGTGGTGGGATTAGTAGATCTGAGTAATAGCAGTTAATTAATAAGTTGGTGATAAATCGTAATAGCACTTAATGTAAATTGTGATACAGCTCCTCGCCGCCGCACTGGTATCATTATCATTTATAAGTAAGTATCTGTATTGTACGTAGATCATAGTAATAGAATTTGTTACTTATCTATCAGTTCTCGGCAGGTGAGAGCCAAGTTCAGAGCGGCCAGGTAGATAGTGACAGAGTGCCGGACGGTGCTAACGTTTCTCTGGTAGTTCCTCAATTTCGTACCACCCTGGCAAAATTTCATGAAATAAGTACTTCGTAAGTAACTTTTTTTTATTATTGCGGCATCCAAACATACGGAAATAATTAATAATTTAAATATTTACTGCCGGTCACAGCACGCATAATGTCATTTTTATTATAATCAATTTTGACTGCTTGTTTTAACACCGATGCATTCAAACCGATTAAGTGTTTGTGGTTTGCAATAAAACCAAAATGAAGAATACGCCTTATATAACTCCAAAACAACTGTACCATTACGAAAGTTTACTTTACGGATAATATTACATATTGATTTAGTTTCTTAAAATTAAAACAGTGAAAATAAACAGAAATGTTTCATCACAATTAATTAATCGGATAATATTACATTTGTTATTTTGGATATTTTTTTTAAATTTTTGCGTGATGTTTACAATAATATCGTGATGTATTGTTATGGGGGTTGTCAACAATATTTTTATTTATTTTTGGAATTTGAGTCCTTTATATCATTTAATGTGATAAGAGTTGATATATTTAAATAAATTAAATTGAATATATAAACAGCAAAAATGTGCAAAATAACTGGATTTGTTGATTTTATTTAGACTTAAGTGTATAAAATATTTATCATGGTTAAATTAATGAGACTAGGAAGTAACAAGTTATGTAATACACACGCATTTCACACCAAAATCACACGACCGAAAGATGATGTTGAACTCGCACCAAAAATAAAAGCACAATAGTAATATCCGCAAACTGTGGCTAAGTATTGAATTAATAAACTAAACTAAATGATTGCAAAATTAGTATTTCGGATTTAATAGAATTGATTTTATTCTTTTATTGCTTGTGATATTTATGGACCTTATATACAGGGTGTCTCAGACATGACTCCCCAGGCCTATAACTTTCTTATTTGTAAAGATAAAAATAAAAAACCATATATATTTTTAAACGGGAGCAAATTCTCTTTAAAATTATACGAATTTCTGCTCATATTTCGACAGTGATGTTCAACTTTTTTTTTCAAATGGCACTGAACTTGTTTTTTTTCTTATTATAATAGTATTTTTTAATCTCTTTACAACCATGTAAACCAATATGATTGTTACATTAGAAAAAAATTGAAAAATAAGAAAGTTATAGGCCTGGGGAGTCATGTCTGAGACAACCTGTATAGTTTCTACAAAATATTTGTTCACCACATAAGGATATTTCAAGTATTTATTAATTACAATGTATACGCAAACTCTTAAATTTCAAATAATTATTTTAACTCCAATATAACTTAATCATAGTTGCAATCGTTACTATGTGATAGGTAACACTCAAAGTTTTCATCAATTGAATTTTTTTTAACTTGCATTGGTGCTAATAAAATCGAAATCGAAGAAACACTTCATCATCCCATATTTAGTACTTTTTGTGTGATGATGCCTAGTTAGTTGATCTACGTTGAATTACATCCAGCACAAATTTTTATTAACACTATTAATTACAAACATAACAACCACAATATTTACGGACTCTAATTTCCGACACTAAAATTTGAAATCTCTTAACACGGTGACCGCTTTATCAGTCACCGGTGACTGACACTGAAGTATTCCAATGGGGTAACGTCAGTCAACGGTGACTGACAGTGAGTACCTACTCTGAACTTACTATTTAGCGCTGTTAGTCACGAGTTAAATTAAATAAGCATATTCTTACTCATTTTATAAAATACAACTTTTTTGACTTTTTACAAAAAAACTTACTGGCAGACAATGTGTTAATTACGAAAATAAAATTCTGCATTTGTGATTAAATATTGTTTCCCCATTATAACACGGACCGGTTTCAACCTTTCAGGTCTCATTAGCGCAGGCAATTGCTGATGTACTATTGAAATATAATTATTACAAACACCGTTAAAGGTAGAAAATCCAAAGTGGCGCAATCTATTGCCTGACTGTTGTACTAAACACAATCTGAGTGGCATAACCACCGACTGATATAGGAATATGAATATTCCAAACACCGTTAATGATTATTCAAAAGAGAACTAAGAGCGTATTTTTCAATACTACGCGCGAGTTTTCAATGTAAACCGTGACTAGGTATAAAGGGTATAGCCGAATAAGATGGTCAAAAGTGCCCCCAAAGCAAATCAATAATCGCGATGACTGGATGAAAGATAATTAAAAATGCCGTTGATTGCTCGAAATTTCAGCCTCCTGAAGCAATTCGTTGTCGAGATATGACTGAAAACGTGAATTTTACTGTTTATTTTTTTCTCGTTTTCTATGGCACGAATTAAGCTGAAATCACGTCTACCCAAAACAAAAAAAAATATTTTTTTTCAATTTTTTTGGCGCCAAATTCAAATAGAAAAATGAAGTAAAAATTTTCAAAATTCATTTTTGCAGTGAAGGCATTCGAGGACTATCTCAGTTTTTTTTTCTGTAAATGTGTTTTACCAAATTCTATAACATACAATTTTTTTCAGAATTTTAAACAGTGTGGAAGATAGTTAAAATAATCAAAAACCACCTTAAAAATTAAATTTCGCGCCAAAATTGTGATAAAAACGTTATTTTTGTAAAATGATTATCTTTTTTTTTAATTAGAGAGATACAACATACTTGTCAAATTAGTGCTAATCAAATACTATTACATAACTGTAATAACAAAGAATACAATAAATAATATTCTGCAAATGTCTGTAGCTATCTCAGCCACATTTACCTTATAAATAAAATTACAGAAATAATTTATTCATAGCTCTTGCTGATATCAAGATCTTTCACTTCACTTTAAATTAAGAAATTCCTACATGATGCGTATACATTATTAAATGTTTCATGGAAACCGTATTTTGTATGTAATGGAAATTAATATCATCTATTAACACATGAATATAATGACTGTCAATTACTGGATCAATCTGAAGTAATTAAAGGAATTATTCGCGAGTGAACTGAGATACTTGTTCCAACAAAATGGTGAGAAACTTATTAATTATATTTAGGAATTTGTATCATTAGATAATTTTATGGTAGTCGACTTGAAATTTACTATTAACATCACAAAGTATATGTAATTTTTTATCCTCGTTTATATTTTTGTTTGTGTACATTTGAAATTAAATGATTAAATGAATAAATGAATAATGATAGACAAATACAACGACCACGCACTCGAGCGAATATTTCTCGATCCGAAAAATGTTACACCCGGGCGCGTAATCGAACGGGCAGATGCTCACGCTCTTACCACTACACCACCTTAAATTAATGGCATATTATCCAACATAGTAGTAGTTACGCAATACTATTAGTTAGTAATATGTATAAATATGACATGATTACAACAATGATCACCTAACTATGTTCTATTTTAAGTAAGAATTGGCGTAAGCATCTAGCTATTCGGCCATTAACGATATATAATTTTTTGAGATTTCATTTTGGACCCGCACGGCCACTTCTTCGTTCCGAAAAAGTGACCGCACGGATGGGATTTGAACCCACGACCACGAGGCCTGCGAGCAGGAGCTCTACTCATTAGGCCACCGCGGCCCCTACTCTGTTAATTATTAGTTATTTATGCAACAAGTGTGTAAAGCAATACTTTTTCCACAAGCGGGAAAGTTTGACCAATTCAATTCCTAAGAGTGGAAAAAAGTTGCTTTACTCACGAATTTCTTACAAAATATTTTCTACTTCCGTAAATTAAAAAATAAATAAATAAAAGTGTGACGTTTATCGGCAGAACTGATTGACACGTACGGATGTAGGAAAAAATATTTTTTATACGTCCGCTATGTCACTGTAATTTACCAAAATTTGGCTGTTTTTAAGACCATCATTTTGATTAAACAAAGCTTTAAATGAGCATGATGTATAAAAAAAATTCATTGATCGGTCGATAGTTATATAAATAATACCATAGTTAGTGCTTAATATTATCGACGTTGGTTCTTTCTGAGCAACTGGAATATATTTTTAGGGCGGGTTATATTTTCGCATGATGCGATCTGATAAATTTTATATCAAAAATATAGAAATCCGCTTCGCATGGCTTGGCCACACGGCGCGTTTTATATTTACAGTTTTCACATATCGACCATTATTTTTCCAGACAATCCAGCATAAAATAGTTTAAACGCAAATGTGCCCACGCGAAAGCATGAATAAAACAACAACTTAAGTTGATTGCGCATACATAATTGTCCACAGCATGCGATCTACTATGGGATACGAAGAGGAAGTCACTATTTTATGTTGGAGTCTCGCTTAAAATCATTGGAAGACTTTCTTATATGAATAATTTGATACATCCAGATATCATTGATTGTAGAAGCCATTACTTTGTACATCCAGGTATATTTATTAGTAATCTTTAAATCTTGTAACGAGCTTGCCATTTAAAACAAAAATTTGTACTGCAGGTGTACCTGCGGCGCAGTGTGTTACTTTCGATCACAAGTGTTCAGCGGTGGTGGGGGAAGTACACACAAACTGAATTATTGGAATATATAATAATAATAATAATAATAATAATAGTAGGCCTCTATTTTCTTAACCTATACATAAAATACAAATAAACCAAAATTCAAAAATTAGGAACTTACAAGTTGCCAGTTCAGGATTCGAAATTAGAAATTTCCCTGTTCTTCAATTACTTCATAGTATTCCTAATGCTTTAAAACTCCGTGAATTGAGATGCCTCATCGTGCTAAAAATAAAATTTACCTGCAGAAATTATAACCTCGAGTGGTTTTTGTTTAGATAATTTAACGAATAAAGCAACTAAATAAGTTCAAATCATCGAGATCGTTGTCATGGTGAAGGCAAATTAAACTTTGCAAGTGGATAATTTTTTTATCCGCTTGCAAAACCGACTGGGGTTCCAAAAATTAATTTTTCATTCTTGCACGCAGATCTGCGAAAGTATACAAAAAACGATAGCGCTTACTTTTTCAATTATAAAATGAAGATAGTTTTCATAAAAAATCGACGTAACGTCAGATATATTGGACCTGATTACTTCCGTTTTTCTTAT
The DNA here is from genome assembly GCA_910593695.2 of Ocypus olens. Taxonomy (NCBI): domain Eukaryota; kingdom Metazoa; phylum Arthropoda; class Insecta; order Coleoptera; family Staphylinidae; genus Ocypus; species Ocypus olens. The sequence continues at coordinate 1,203,615 of OU343057.1, read as the reverse complement.
GATAAAACGCTTCCTATCCAAACAAGTTAAACATTTAATCATCTTTAAACCGTACATAAACTACTTTGTTTGTATAACTTTTGAAATATATATAAACCAATCTGAATCTAACAGTAGTCTAATTTTTTTGGGAATTGCAAACAGATATTCCTCGATATGTTTGTATCATTTTTAATTGATTTGCGTCACTTGCACTCCGTGACAATTAAATATTGATAAAGGTTCTCTAACCTTGTTCTAAATTCATACAATCCGAGAGATAATGGGAAAATAATGCGAGATAGTGATCTCGCGGTTTTCAAAATTCACTTCCAACATCCGATACTGGTGCCTCGTGCAGTTGACCCTACGCCGAGTGTTTGTTGTAAAAGTTATGAAAACTGGACCTTGACTCGTAAAAATAAAATGTAAGTCGTATGTTACGTGTCTCGTTATTTTCCGGCGGTTTCGTTATTTTCCCGGAATTCGACATTATAATGCGGCTGATCAAGGGCTGCCGCAGCTGATCGGGGTTAAGATAAAACCGGGCAGAATTTTTATTGTTAGGATTAGGGTAGGTTATGTTTGTGTATTTAATATCACTTACTGATTACTATTATTATAAAAATTCTTATATAAAGTGCTTCAACAACTATCTTATCTCACTCTAATAATAAAATTTAAGAAATGATGGGAACAAATCCAATATTAGAAGAAAAAAAATCGGAATCAAAAACTTCCGGATGAAATAGAACAATTCCAATGCACACAATTTAAAGTTGGATTTTTTTAATTCGTTAATTTAATTTTTTTTTTGCGAACTTAAGGCGCACACGTAATAATTAAACATGGAAGATAAAATCAGGTAAATGGCCTCCTCGGCTGGTCTGACATGAAACCATTCTTTTTTCAAACTCTCAATGACGTTTGAACATACACGAATTGCGCGTGTAATTTTGGTCTGGAATTGTTTTTTACGTAATCCTAGAGAAAAAAATTCTATGGCGTCAAATCTCAAGATCTCGACGGCCAATTGATGTCACCATTTTGAGAGGTAAGCATACTTCTGAATTTTGATTTCAGTAGAGTTATTATTTCAGGCGCTGTGGCACCATCCTGTTGAAACCACATGTCATGCGTGTCCACAACGCGCAATTCGTGGAAGATTTTCAATTTCCATATAAAGAAAACACTTAACTTTCTAAACAAATTAGAAACAACCTTACTTGTTGCACAATATTGCAGGCTATATTTCGTTTGATTGAATTTACTTAACTTTTTGATACCAGTTTGATTTAACTTTGCGTGACTAGTTTCAACTATATAGAAAAGCGGTTAATGAGATCAAAATTGCTGTTTCTGACCTCCTATAGAAGAATGAACCAAACGTCTAAGTAAAACTATCAAGAGAGTAAAATTTAGATGATAAAAAAGGCATGCAGCACTAATGAGTTTATCAGACACTATCAACAATATTAGTGGAGAAGAAGTTGATAACTAAAAATTAATGCAGACGATAGAACGCTTTATTTATATAATGATTATTTATGCGTTGAAAAATAGAGATGCTCAGACTAATAAAGATAAGACATATCTTAAACCCATCGTCTGTTTTTTACGTCTTGCGATAGTCTAATCAAAACGTTACGATTATAATTTAAGAAAGTGGAGGCTTTTTTTAATGATCTGCATAATATATATTGATGGGAACAGATCACTCTAGTTTAATATTCATCGAAAAATTTATTGCAACTTTTTTTGAAGCTTCCGTCATGTTTTGTTACTTGATTTTTTGGGCTAAGAGCAAAATCCATATCAAAGATCCATATCTTCGAAGGTAAAGACAGTTGTTTAGGCCTAACAGAAATCTTTTCGGGCGTAATTCCGGAAATAGGAATTATTCACAGATCAAAGAAGCATATAGTACATCTTCGAAGAAGGCAAATACAGTTTGGGCCCAAAAGTTATGAAGTCTTTTCGGGCGGAATTCGGGAAATATAAATTATTAATAGAAAAAAATCCATATCAAGAAAGGACATGGGGGGCGCGGTGGTCTAGTGGGTAGAGGTCCGGCCTCTAGACCCCGTTGGTGCGGGTTCGAGTCCCATCCGTGCGGTCAATTTTTCATCACGCCGTACTGGCTAAGCCAATTCCCTATCATCCTCGATTCCCTAACCCGAACTCCTGTCAATCATCTTTCCTTAAAAAAAAAGAAAGGAGATTGTACATCTCCAAAGAAGGCAAAGAGTTGTTTGGGCCTAAAAGTTATAAAGTCTTATCATATCAAAGAAGCATATTGTACATCTCCAAAGAAAGCAAAAACAGTTGTTTAGGCCTGAAAGTTAAGAAGTCTTTTTGGGTGGAATTCCGGAAATATGAATTATTAATAGAAACAAATCCATATCAAAGAAGTATGTTATGCATCTCAGAAGAAAGCAAAGACAGCAATTTAGGCAAAAGTCAAGAAGTCTTTTTGGGCAGATTTTTCAGAAATTAGAAATTCCTTGTCGCTGAATGCGCTAGCCTGGCTAAGAAAAATTCGCGCTTCCTTAAACTCAATTCACATCAATCATCTTTTCAATTTTTAAGAAAAAAATAACTGCCTAATGAAAGCAAATATTATTCCTCATGTGATCGACTTTCATCTGTAAAAAAATTAGTACAAACATTCTTATCAATCCAGGAGACCATAGAAACGATAGATGTTTATTTAACTGTCTTAGATGATCGGTCTAAATATAGGATATTATAAATTGGAACGTAGTTGTGATGAACGCATTATCTCTAAGAAAAGGTGTGTCGCTCTGAAATTACTGGAAAAAATGTATTATGATATAAATATAATATAAAGTGTTTTTCATTTTGTAATGTGACGGAATTACTATTCTTAGATTTGCACAGTTTTACTGCTTCAAAATACATTGTGAAATAAATGATTTCTGAAATATTCTAGATATGGCGAAATGATGATAACATACTCCGATATTCCTTCAAGTAATATTTGCATTAATGATATATTTTTGCACTAGTTTAACAGGCCATTGGTGACGCAAATTTAATAGTGACGCCGGGGTTTTCAACTGAAGATTTTTCTAAACGTGTTACTAATAGTTTTTTTTAAATTTATGCCAATAAAACAAATATATTTAACCAATTTAAGCTCTGCAATGAGGCAGCTACTCGAAATTGCAACAAAAAACAATAACGGAGAATAAAGTTATTCGACACACCCGGTCTCACAGACCAGTAGGGTCACCATTGGCGGGTTAATGAATTAAAACTAAATAAATATGATCTGAGTTTCTGCTTTAGGGCCCCGCTGCACAGATTTGAAAAAAGTGTGTCAAAAAAAAATTGTTATGTAGGAAGCTTCTTAAAAATATAAATAAAAATAATAAAATTGTTTTTAGCTGTTAAATCGTGTAGAGGGAGATCTTTTCTATTCCGAAAAAAACAGCAATCAATCTAGTAATCTGTTGCTTCAGTGGCACTCCAAAATTAGTGTTCTATCACCGAATTTTTCTCTGAATTATCGTTGCGTGTTTAGTGGTAATAAGTGTTTGTTTTTATCCCGTTTAATAAAAGGTGATCCTGAAGGTATGTGGAACATTATTATATTTAATAATTTAATTAATTTGACAACAATAATAATTACAATTAACGTTACAGCGTTCAATATCAATCCGTAGAAAAAAATTACCACTGATAAATGATTAAAATAGTTTGACATCCATGAGTATCCGCGCTTTTTCTAATTTTAAAGTGCGGCTAATACTATTGATATTAGAAATCTGAAAGATTCCTTTGCCTAAACTTGCCTATTCGACTGGGGTCTAACGTTAAATAATAGGAGGTCGTAATTTGTCGGTTTGCATCAAAATAGTGATGTTCCACTTGGTGCCCACAATATTCGAAATTATATATAGGGTGTTCTGAAGGAATATTTATATATTTTTGTTTTAATTAATTTTAAAAATTGTTTGATATTTAAAAAAAAATCCTATTAAACTGAATTATTTTTTTTAAATATTGTATATTTCTATAGAAATAAAGGTTATTATTATTATCATTATTAATACATTCACTGTCTTTTAACCACAGCTAATTATTGTAAAAATATATTATATAAGTGGGAAGACAATTATACAGGGTGGGGCACCGCGTACGACACAGTCATTTTATGGAAAACTATGCAACTTCGTGTTATTCTTTTCAAATGGATAGATGTAGGATCGTTGTATGCACAATTTAAAATTATTACCAGTTATATAGGGTGTCCCATTAAAAAGATACACATCAAAGTTATGTTTTTTTTTAAATGGAACACCCTGTATTTTTTGTCATTTTCGAATTCTAGGGAACAAATCAATGTGAGTTACTTCAATATTCCCTACACCTATCTTTTACCGTTTTCGAAATATTTAAAGATTTGTTGAAATGAAGGGTGTTAAACATAATTTTGATGTGTATCTTTTTTGTGGGACACCCTGTATATCTGATAATAATTTTAAATTGTGCATACAACTATCCTACAATTGAATTTATTTAATGCTTTCTGCAACAAGTAAGGTTGTTTCTAATTTATTTAACCTACATTTATCCATTTGGAAAAAAATACACGAAGTTGCATGGTTTTCCTTAAAATGACCGCGTGGTATGCGGTGCCCCACCCTGTATTCAATACCTTAGCATTTATTTTTTAAAATTAAAATTACGATTTTTTTACTATGAACTTGGAAAATTTCAGATTTGATCAATTCTCATTTTTCTGACATGAATATTTCCTTCACACATCATTAATCAACTTGAAACACACCAAATTCCCTGAATTTTGGCATTCGAATTATCAATATCAAATAACTTCTTTTTTTGTGAGAGGTGAGGGAATATTTTATAGACACCCCTATAGTGGAGTAGTGTTGGATTCCTCCCCCTGAAGGGCGCAGAGTATACCAACTAAAACCTCTCCTCTTTGTATATCAAATTTAAAACTTAGAAATTTTTTTCCTACAACGTGAATCGTGGGGATATTATAATTGATGTGTGTGTAACGTTACCAATTGCAATAAATCATTAATTTGAAATTAAGGTTTAAATAAATTTATAGTGGTATGGATGTGTACTATCAAATAACAAGTTCCGATTGCCCTTATAAACCAAGTAACCGTTAGGATAGAAAAACAACGAGGGCGACATCTATCGTCAATGTTGCAACGTACTGAAATTATTTATATATTTCGGCGATAGATGTCGCCCAAATTGTTTTTCTATCCTAACGGTTACTTGGTTTATAAGGGCAATTGGAACTCGTTATTTTATAGTACACATCCACATCACTATAAAATTTATTTAAACCAATCAAGTAACTTTTAGGATGGTTACTTGATTGGTTTATAACGGCAATCGGAAACATAATTCTGTTTCTTCATCAACGACGACGGTACTGTGCTGATGTGAGACGAATGTAGGTCTAAACCGGTCCCTAGTTGTTGTCGATGAAAAATATTAATCGAAATTACACAAATGTTTATGTACTAAATGTTGTTCCTATCAAATTTTTAAGCTGTTAAAAATTAAAGTGAGCGAATTAACAAGAGGACCTGACAGAGTGGGCGTTTGGTCCAAAAAGGTTGAGACGCACTGGATTAGATAATTTATATATGAATGCCTTTTTATGTTGTATAATATTTTTATGGTTTTTGCAATAGTTAGTTGTGGTTAAAACATAGACCATTTGCAGGACATAACAATTGAATGGCTCTCATGAATCAAGAAATGCCAGTCAGGTGATTCTGAGTAATTTCCATAATATTTTCTTTAATTTCTGTTATTTTTCATAGGATTGGTAGTGGTACCTTAAAATGTTGAATTTAATGTTTTTTTTTTGTTTTTGGCGTCGGCCAGACTATATCAGTGTTTTTTAATTCAAATTTCTATCAACCATCCTTAATTAAAAAAAATCTATTCCGGCGGAATATCGGAAATATAAATTGTTAATAGATCAAAGAAGCATTTTGTACATCTCCGAAGAAGGCAACGACAGAAGATAGAAGTGCTATAAAATTGTTTTTCTTAAGTACATCAGTAGTGATTATTCTTTTAAAAATCTAAGCGACTGTATGTCTTAGCTTATTGCTTATTGCTGAAACTCCAATCAAATAATCAATTAGATTTTCTTGTGGAATATAAATATCCACTATTAATGCTAGTTTGATTGTAGAATATAATTTAGTTTGTATCTTTTACTAGGATAAAAAAAATAAATATATTATTATACCGAATTAATTATTACGACCTTAATTAAACACATTCGTAGGAATAAGAAATAGTACATTTCGTAAACTTTGCTATAGGTCTTGAATTATTAATGAATGCACTTGAGTGTCCGGAATATAAAGGCGATAAGAAGTACAAGCATAAACAATTTATTATTGTTACACATGCGCGAGGTCAAGTTTGTATAAAAATTGGTGTACTAGAGTATTGTTATATTTATCAAAAATCATTTTGGAGATAGTTCACTTGCTTAGTTCCCGAGCATTACTTCTAAAATTAAATTTCATGCATACATATATAGAAATTCATATTTTATTACAACAATCTATCAACAATGTTTGTTGGGCTGAGACTGCCTACCAAATTCGAATGGATTTGAATTCCGCTAGCTTGTTCACAATATGTCATTACAAATAGCATATTTTGACGTTTGAACGTTTTCACCATTTGTGCAATGTTAAAAATCAAAATTACGATTTTAAAATCTTTGAATTAAAAAAAAGTGAGATTTTTGCATATTACCTCTGTTTAAATCAATAGGTGGTATTTTAATTGATCAACTTTATCTACTACACAAAGATCTACGTGGCAATGAAAGAAAAATAAAGAGTCTTACATATTTGTGGAAATATTTTTTACCGTAGTTTACAATGTGTTTTCATCATATTTTTATATTTTTCACAATTGTTTCAAATAATAACTCTAGCAAATTCCTAATGTAGCTCTCATATCATGACCTAAGTCTTAAGGTTGTCAAAAAAGGGAAAAAAACAATTATTTCAAAAGCAAACAATGAAGTCAAATTTCGACCACAGATGCCTAGTGTTTGTTGCAAAGTTCTAAATCATTCAATCGTATTTCGTTTTGCTAGAAAATATGGCGTCACTACAATTTATTTGAAGTAACGCAAACACGCGATTCATAATGACATTATCATCTTAATGTGGCGATCGAAATTATTCCAACACACGACGTTATTTACTTAAGTGTTTCTCCTACATCATTACATCACCAAGTATTGTTCAGAGGTAATTACTTATGTATTTTTAATTACGAATAAAAACAGAGCTGCTGGCGCACAGAAGTAATGAAGGAAATTGTAATAACACCAATCGGCTGACAATTGTCGTTTTATACATTCTCTGAAATTATTCTAATTTAACAGATGCATTAAATTATCTCAATGAGGTCTGGTGAGCAAAGTATTTTAGTACACTCGCGTTCTTCGAATACTTTCTCACTCTGCGCAAACTTTACCCCCACACGCCTTGAGCGCTCGGTAATACTATACTTTATTATTACGATTATTCGTATAAATACTTAAATCAAAGTGATTAAATTTTATTGAAGTTAATTTCAATTTTTGTAGAATTTAACTAAAAAATAAAAAAAAATCTTTACATAATAATTCTTTATGTCTTACATTGTTATAAGTGTACTGCGCTGTAAATTAAAACGATTTGACATTATTTGCCTTTTGGGCATTGTGTGTACATGCATACAATTGTGTTTACCGTAAAATTTCGCCGAACAACGTCGGCATTTATTTTTAAAGCGGCATATCTAGATATTTCCACAAACGTAATTTTGTTTTTACGTGATCGCGGAATAAAATTTATATACGACCGTAACTTATATTCGCAACTCTTTCGCACGATAAAGTAAACTTATTTTTGTGCCCAGGAACGGAATAATCGAATCGGCTGCTCGATTTTTAAAGGCCAACTTATAAATTTTACAGCAGGCCATTACCATTCGGGCTTTTCTGAAATGTTAATGGGCTATTGTTGTGGTCACTTTTCCTGCTGATTTGTGATTTTAATCACTGGCGTCGTCAGGATTAAATTCACGATTCGGATGGCGGGGATTTTCCGTAAACGCATAACAGATGCAATTGCATTTTCTGTGAACATTACGCAGATTCAAAATGTTATGAAATAAAGTTTACCTTCACAACCTCTTATGAATATAATAACCTCTTATGAATATAATATAACAATATTTATTCTTTAGATTTTTATATACAGGAGAGGCTAAATACATTTTAATTGTGTAGTCCTACGGAATGAACTACTGATGATTAATGATCTGCCTGATGAAGCTACTGTGTGGCGAAACATATGTCGTAGTGTTTCGACATTCAAATTTGTGAATATTCTCAACACACGTGTTTTACTTACCACATCTGAAATATGATATTCTTTGTATAAATCGCTATTGTTGCGAAAAGAAAAACAAAAACTGGCGAGCCGAAAAAAAATAAGTCAATGGGCCGAATACGGCCCTCCAGGTACTAAGTTATCGAACCCTGATCTGCACAATCCTCTGAAGCCTAGTTTGATTTGAAAACCAATTTTGTTATTTCAGACAATTGTTGATTTGTTACTTCAGACAATCGTCACCTTAAAAGTGAATGCCACTGTACAGTTACACAGATTGGATTGATAATCGTTTTATACAATACCTGCAATACCGCCTCGATTTCTATACAAAATGATTTTGAACAAGATGTAGCGATAAAAATCGAATGGGATGTACAAAACACTAAACAAGTACAACCAGAAAATCCAATTTGAAATTTACGATGTCGTGACGGAATCTTTCATCCCAGCAACTGCATTTCAGGTGCTTCAGAAAAACCCAGGCAAGTGTGTGTGTGCTTTCTATTTCTTTCCGTTCCTACAAAATAACGCGCCTCGTGCAAAACAATATCATTTTGCGGCCGGTGCGAAAGTAAACATCAGTCGGTAAGTAAGACTTCTAATGGGGCAGTTATTGATAATACTATTAACACATTTTAATATAAATAGTCATAGAGCACCCTCTTTGCCACGCAAGCCCCGACTTAACATATCACGCACTGCTGCTAACGAATTAAACGTGTATTTTTTGAGGTTTCGCAATTCGAAAACGATCTGGATAGTGTTTATATAGACCTGATCGATTTTAACCAGAAATCAATGAATGCACTAGCGATAAATGTCAAAAGTTGAAGGTTCAAGAACGTGGCTATTTATAGACAAAGAAATTAAAGTGTTAAATACTTTCATTCATTTGGCTAAGCATAGTTTTACGCCTGTAAATTACGAGATAACAAATTGGGTTTCTAGAAATTAAAAAAAAATGTACGTGGCGCCCTAGGCCTGAGGTAAATTTATGGTGAGGGCTAATCGGACATTTTTATATTAATTACTACTAAATTATGAAACGTAAGTATTCTGAACACTATTTGTCTATAAAAAAAAATTGTGGGACTTCCAGGAACGGGGATACGAAAAATTACTTTTTTTCGTAAATAGTGCTTAAATCCAATGGAATCGTTTAAAAAACGATTGAATTAAATTTTTCTACAATTTTTTATTTTCAAGTCTTAGAGCGCATTCTGAACGCTATTTGTCTATAAAAATTTTTTTGTGGGAATTCTATGATCCGAGGTACGTAAAATGACTTTTTTCGTAAATAGTGCCTAAATCGACTGGAATCGCTTAGAAAACGATTGAATTAAATTTTTCTTCAAATTTTTTTTCTTCAAGTCTTAGAGCGCATTCTGAACGCTATTTGTCGATAAAAAAAAATTGTGGGAATTCTATGATCCGAGATACGTAAAATGACTTTTTTCGTAAATAGTGCTTAAATCGACTGGAAACGCTTAAAAACGATTGAATTAAATTTTTCTTCCAATTTTTTTTTTTCAAGTGTAAGAACGCATTCTGAACGCTATTTGTCTATAAAAAAAATGTTGTGGGACTTCCAGGATCCGAGATACGCAAGATGACTTTTTTTCGTAAACAGTGCTTAAATCGACTTGAAACGCCTAAAAATGACAATTTTAATTTAATTTTCTTTTTTCTTTAATCTCTTTAACTTTGAGATGATTTTATCTTTAAATAAATTTGAAACCTCCCTTGTTGCAGATGCATTAAATAAATTTAATAAATACGAAATTATACGAATTTATTAAATCCATTTAGTCTTTAGATAAATTACGTATTTGCTATCTCAATGATAGTTGCTATGCAAATCTAAACAATAGCTAAGAAACGTATACTACAGAATTAAGCATTTATCTTGACTTAGAAAATAAATCATAAGCTCATCGTATAGTTCAATGAAACATGGTAAATACAGTTGAGTGATTCCATTTTTAATTGGATTAACCAACAATTAAAATGTATGAAAATATTCTCGCGTGATATTTGAACGTACACTTCGCGAAATCATTACAGTAATTTTTTATTACACAACGTGAACCGAGGACTATACATACTGATTCCCTGATAAAGCCTAACGTTTGACAGTTAATAGCAATGCATTACAAACAGCAGATGGCATTAATCCCTTCATTATTCGTATTGAAGGGTTCGAACTTTTTTTTGTACGATTCAAAGGGTTTATAGCCCATTTCGCTCTTTTTATATAAAATTCACAGTTTTTTGGAAAATGAGATTTAACGCGCGCGCCCCTTATTGACGCGTCCCCTATACCCTCGGCACAATTCCCGAATTGGGGTGACCCTTAAATTTATAACTTAGGAGTGTAATGAAATTATTTGGTGGGGCTGATCAAGAATATCAAATATTTGATCAAAAAATCGGCGTTGATTATAAATTTTATTATGTAGTAAATCCATCATAACAAGGCTACAGAAACAAATCGGATGAAAAAGTACTTTAATAGTATTAATATTAACAAATAATAAATATTTCATAAGTTTGTAGTGTTATGTAAAGTACTCATCGGTTCGATCGATGATATGAATAAACTGATAAACTTCCGCTTCCGTCTTGTATTGTAAAGTAATGACATTAATTTTATATTGAAAATGGAAACCCTTAACTATTGCGGATGTATTAAATTTAAAATACGAAAATCGACAAATAAATATAGCCGTCCCAAAATGTCGTGACACATTGCGCTGGTATAGATTTGTTATCGCGTTCTTTCCGAATACTTTCTCACTTTGTGCATACTTTACCGCCAGGTGTCACAACATTTTAGGAAGGCTCTATAAAAGTACAAATAAGTATAGCCGCCCCAAAATGTCATGACACTTTACGCTAGCGTAGATTTATTATCGCGTTCTTTCCGAATACTTTCTCACTCTGCGCATACTTTACCACCAGGTGTCACAACATTTTAGGACGGTTCTATAAAAGTACAAATAAGTATAGCCGCCTCAAAATGTTAAGACACATCCCGCTAGCGTAGATTTATTATCGCGATCTTTCCGAATACTTTCTCACTCTGCGCAAACTTTACCATTACATTTTGAGACGGTGAAGGAAGTTAAGAATTTCACTTTCAATTGTTATGAATACCGCCAGGGGACACCAGGACAAAACAAGATAATTTTATCTAAGCACCTGTATTATAGCCAAGACCTAAAGAGGGCCAATAATTTCGGAAATTTTTAAAACACCTCCCACAAAAATTTTCAAAACACCTCCGACAGAAATTAGAAATTTCCGTACAAGAACCAAATAAGTTTATTTAATTTCCTCTCAAATTAATTGTTTAATGTCCAAATCAAAGGTGAAACTATACTGATGGAAGATTCATTTTGAAATGCATTAGAAACTTAATTCATTTTTTAGTTTTAATAATTCATAAGACAAAATTAGCATTACATTTCCTAGCTGATCTGAATTTTCTTCTTCGTCTTTTTTTAGCCAATTTATAGTAATCATTTCCAATTTAGATTTTGAAAAATGTAGATAAATACATTGTAATGGAATATTTACACAAATTCTCGGAAATACTAAAAAACTTATTGCAAGGAATTGATGAAAGATGCTTAATGTGGATAAAAAATTTACCGGATAGAATGTACAGATTAAATTACAAGAAAGTACTGGCGGTATAATATTATATTACTTCAGTTTCCAAGCCAGATTTTATTAAAGATCAGTGGTGTAGTGATTTAGATTTTAAATACATTTAAAAACATACGCGTGATTCAATATCATATTTTTTTTATTTCTATGACGATTTGCCAAAGGCAACCTCTTTAATTATTTTATTAACATGTTCGAGAATAATGAAATAAGACGGTTTAAATCATTTATTGAGGAAATAACAGTTAAATTAGTCGAAAAACTAATAAATACCAGAAACATTATTACCAATAAATTATACAAATGTCTACAAAACTTTCAGTACGCTTAAATATATTCGCATTTGCAGATTTCGAGAGAGAGAGAGAGAGAGAGAATACATTTATTGAGACACTTTTACAAATGACCTCATCCGACCTCAGAGGTCTTTAGATTACGATATTATGAGTTCAATGTTTTCTACGATAAATTTTAGAATGTTGAAAAACGTTCGAAATTGAATTTGTGAGTTGCGATGAAATCAAGAAATACGGCATGCAAACCTCAATAGATCTCAGATAACGATATTACGAGGTCAATGTTTTCGACGATAAACTTTAGAATGTTGAAAAACGTTACAAATTGTAATTGTAAGTTGCGATGAAATCAAGAAATAGATCTCAGCCTTTAGATTACGATATTACGAGGTTAACGTTTTCTACGATAAATTTTATAATGTTGAAAAACGTTGAAATTGTGAGCGATGAAATCTGGTTTCACTTTCTTAGTTTAAGAGCTTCATGGTGTTTAAACCATCATGTTTTTGAAAATGTAGCATGCTTCGTTTTTTTTTGTTGATAAAATATGGTATGCGGACAATACAGTCAAAAGGGAATTGCTGTAGAAATCAGACAATTTTAACTCTTGTAGGTATGTGGTTTAATTGTGGATGATTCTAATAAACTAAAAGAAGGTGTGCAATTTTGTAAATTAATTTTTGGTTAAGCCGCCAAGGTTTTGGCGGTATCGACTGAATTGATTCAATTTTGTAAATGAATTTGGGGTTTAAGCCGCCAAGGTTACGGCAGTATCTACCAGGACAATGACCGAATTGATGTCCTGCAATTTGAATATTCCAAATATTACATACTACTAAGGTGAAGATTGAAATTAACCAATAGTGCGATTATGTAATAGGGCCAATAAGATAAACTTATATTTTTCATTTCATTTGCTTAATTATTTTTTTTTAATTTATTTATTTATTAATCAGATTACAACAGTTACAAAAAAGATAACTATTTGACAAGTCAATTAAGATGGCTTTATTTAACTGATTGAGGTTGGCGGCACTTACTTCGTGATACATTTTTAATTAAATAAAACACTTTTACTTAGTTAATATTAGTGGTTTTATTTGATTTTCTAGTGCAAAAGCATAGGAAACCTAGAGGCAATAATGTTTCTCGTGCGCTCACTTAAGTGTTAAGAATATAAGCGCTCACTTGACAACAGAAATATTTCAAACCGATGCAGTTTATTTCAACAAACGTTCAAAACAGTAATTGTGAGAGTTGCGACGAGATGAGGAAATACTGTATGAAAATCGATTTGTCTTTTCTTTGTACGTTCGGCCAGAAAAACGAGTCGTTTCGGTCAAATAGAAGCGTAAAAATTTTGTTAGCGCAAAGTGAAAACGCCAGCGAAATGTAATGAGGCACAAAAAACGAGACAATATTTATATTTCCTAACTTGCTGATTACTGCGGGTATGAGTTTACGGCATGATAACTTATATAGGCGGCAAATTCTTATCGCGTGGCCATACTTCTTACGCTAGAGGTCATCCACGATTCAAATGATGAGCACGCTGTGGGGGAAGTCTTACTCCGCGGAATTCCCGGTGAAATTCGCTGCTGGAAAATTTTGCTTTAAACATTACCTTGAAACATAAATTATAAGTTGGGTAGATAAGTATAAATGATCATCCATATCACAAAATTGCTAGTTATTATACGTGCTTAGTAGTCAGAACTGCGTCCGTGCACACGCGGTTGGTCATTTCGAAGATGTAGTTGGGACTGCACTACACGAACTGTGCGAGCCGAGCGAAATTAATGTGATAAATGGTAAAATATTTGTTTTTTGTGAAACGCTAAATCCAGACTTATAAGAAAGCTTTTTTGCCGAGATGAAATCATTGTTCACATAAAGCGGCCATCCATTTAATGTGTGATCTATCCGTGTAACATTTCGTAACAAAAATCAGTCTCGTTAGATAAAAATAAGTGGACCGATTCAACTGATAAAAGTTTATAATCCAACCAGTCAACGTTGCCGTGCGCATCTAATTTAATGGATTTTTACACCTTTTCCACAAATCTTTCAATTTTAAATCTTTTCAGCTTCTGTGACCTTGAACGTCCCCCAGGTTAGCTGACTGCCACCTGCCTGCCGGACCTAGAAGCCACCCCTCGAAATTATCAATGTAAAACAGTAAGTAATAAAAAAAAAATCCATAAATCTGTATTAACGAGAAACCCCCGCAGCACACTCCGGTCAACATTTATGGTCCACATAAATGTTCTAAGTGAGATTATAATTTCGCAAAAGAAAAACGAGAATCATGTCGGGAAGAACGAATGAAACGTTTGATGCGTCCGATGAACAATTCAGCTATCCAGATACTCCCGTCAGCACAGTAAGCCAAAACTCACTAGATTCACAACAGCTTACGGTTTCTACTGCTTTGGGATTAGACGACAAGAGAGCCAATTCAGGTACAAATTATCATAAAATAATCATTTTTAGCTAGATTATACGTTATCTTTTGTCGGTTTTCGCGTGATGTAAATAAAAGTGCCCAAGTTAAATAATCCATGTCGCCAATTGCGATAATATCAAGATTAATATATTTCTTTCAAACCAGTCGCGGATTTTACAGGTGTCGTATTTGTTGATATGTAACTAAAAATTTTACCCCAAACTCATGGGTGCGCGTTATACAGATTTTCAAAATTTCTTGGTGGAATTTAACAAGTTTTAATGTTATTTTAATCTTATTCGGTGGTAAAATATATTAGTGCAAATGCAAATATAATGAGATTAAAAAAAAATCATAAACAAACGAATGTTAATTTCTGAGGTCGTTGAATTATTAATCTGCTGCAGTTGTGAATTTGCATACCACTATCTGCTATAATAATAAATACGTCTTCTCTACAGTGTCGTTAATAGCAAAACCGTTATTGATATCAAAATAATCTTACATAGAATTTGGATAAATTATAGTACAAATTCTAATACTAACCAAATTTTGAAGAAGTACGAGAAAATATTGCATTCGTGATTTGAACTAATAGAAGACTTGAACTTAAGTATTATTTCACAATCTGAAAAACTGTAATCATATATTTATTACAATTACACCTAATTAAAAAAAAAAGATAATCACTTTGTTGGCCAGTCTGAGATGCCTGTTTGAGCTCAGAGTTTCATTAGATAACAAATTAATATTGATATCAAAGTGATCTTGAATGAATTATAATACAAATTCTAACACTAATCAAATTTTGAACAAAATTTTCGCTTTCTCTGCAGAAGCACGAGAAAATATTGCGTTCGTGTTTTAAACTAATAGACGTGAGTATTTGACAATCTGAAAAACTGTAATCATATATGTATTCTAATTAAAAAAAAAAAAAAAGATAATTTTATTGATCAGCCAGAGATGCCTCTTTGGGCACAGATTTTCATTAGATAACAAATTTATATCTCGCATGTACGTAATACTTTTACGGTCCTTAACTTATTTTTAATTAAAATTGTTGTATTACAGAGGAAATTATACTTAAAGTTGAATCTCTCCCGAATTCAAATTTGGGATCTTCAAAACACACAAACAGTTCTCGAGCAAGTTCCGATTACACTTTGAAGAAGGAAAAATGGTACTCCGTCACAATACAGATATTTATCCCGTTCATGATTGCCGGCATGGGTACGATTGGGGCAGGTTTGGTTCTCGGTACCGTACAGGTGAGTTTACTATTTTTTTTTGCCTTGCACGCAAGTAGAAGATATTTTATGGTTCTGTAAAGGAGTGATCAAAAACAATTAGTATACGCCTCTTTTAGATATTTTTGCCTGTATTTCTAGACATTAAAACACAAAAATAAGGGCAAAGGCGTAAAGGTGTTACAAGAGCACGCAGATTTTGTCCTTATAAGTCAAAGATTTTACAAATGTTGGCCAATTTGTAAAGTCATCGGAATACACAACTGGAGACCCATTTTTTTGTGCAGACAACACACGAAAACCTCAGATGTAAAATAATTATTTATTTATTTATATATACAGGGTATCTAAAAAGTGTCGCGCAATGACTATATTGTTATTATTTACCAGATCTCCGAACTACAATTCGCGATGTGATATATCCTGGAGCCTAAAAGTAATGCAATGTGGTTTAATTCAATAACAAATACGTAGGTTTTATTCATCTTAGAAACAAAAAAAAGACGATAACGTTTTTACTGCTTTATCTCATTTTTACATTTATCCGAAAAATAAAGCAAATTTAATAATGTTACAATAATAATGCTACAACAACCGTGGCGGGCCAACACATTATTTAATTTTTGTCAGTTTTTTTTGTTCAACCTGCACCAAATTGTAATTGTTTGTTTTGACACGATAACTGAACATAAATTTAATACAAAAACATTTAAAACATTTTTCTTTCTGGGTGTTGCATTACTTTTGAGCTCCAGTATATTTACGCTGCGAAGATGCGACAAGAAAAGATATAAACACTAAACACATCCCTGCCCTCGCCAAGGTAGAACCCAAGCAGTAACGGTTCGTGGGTTTTTTCTGGTACGGCCGAGGTAGCTCAGTCAGCCCTCTCTCCAACCGACTCTGTATTACCACCCTTGCTACCTCAACCGTACCACAAAAAAAAAACCGCGAACCGTTACTAAACCCAAGATATGTAGAATATCTGCACTTTTAGAATTGCTAACATTCCGTCCTTCCAGGATCTCTCAGGTTTTTCAGTGAACAACTTTTCTGCATGTTTTTTTTTATCTCGACCAAAGAGTTGAAGTATGAATCTATCTCCGGATACATACATTGTTTTTGAATGAATGTATCAATAACGCATCTTCTTTTCTTTTAGGAATCAGAAGTGTTCATGAAAGTAAGAGCGCTATTCATATTAGTGCCGTCCATATTAGGACTGAAGGGAAATTTGGATATGTGCCTGGCGTCCAGACTATCCACGCAGGCGAATCTTGGGAATATGTCCAACAAACGGGAGCTCTTTAAAATGATTGTCGGCAATGTAGGCTTAGTGCAGGTAAAAAAAGCTTCCCTATACGTTACCGATAACTACGCTCGTAACTCAAACTATTCAAGAACTAAATATACCGGAAGCCGACGGATGCTAAATTGAACTTGCAGTTACACAAGTATGTAGGTCAATGTCAAGCTCACGATCAATGCGATGTACTTTGCATTCAAATATCTTTAACCTCTTAACGCTAAACATGATGAAATGTTAAAATGAATAATGAATGAATATGTACGGTTGATATTTTTTTTTAATTAGAACGTATGTATTAATGATGTAACTAAGGATCTCAATATAAATATGTGACGTTACCGACACGTCTACGTCCACTGAAATTCATTAAGCTAAGGTAGGGCACCAAAGTCATGCAATGGTGATTGCCTAAAATTATTTTGCCTCGGGTTTTCACATTAGCCTTTAACATAATCATCCAATATGTAATGTTTTAATAAAGTATCGATTATTTTCCAGGTACAAGCAATAGTAGCAGCATGTTTGGTATCTCTCTTCGCCGTTAGTGTTTCGGCAATTATGACCGGTAAATTTCAATTTAATGATGCACTACTTCTGTCCTCTTCTAGTGTCATTACCGCCACAGTATCTTGCTTTATTTTGGGTAAGAACGATACTATCAGTATATCTGATAATCCAGATCTATATGTGTTATTGATTTCTATTCGTAGATTTCGTGCTTATTGCGGTGATTGCTTTGACTTATAAAATCAAAATGAATCCGGATAACTTGGCGACACCCCTGGCTGCTAGTATCGGGGATATTGTATCACTTCTACTTTTGTCGACCATAGCTTCCTACCTGTATACCATACACGGTAAGGAAAACTATAGATTTTAAATAGACCCGTGCTCACGTTATGGGATATTAATTAACACGTGCGTGTGTATGAATTTTTTATTAGCTAATAGTGGTAATTACCTATTTCAGATACTCACAGTTGGATTTTGTTTACCATTCTTGGAATATATTTGTTATTTGCGTTGCCGCTATGGGTTTTAATTGTAAGAAAAAATAAGTATACAAAAGCAGTCCTAGCTCATGGATGGACACCAGTATTAACTGCCTTGTTTATAAGCGGGTATGTAATATCCGGAGTTATTGATTACTGAACATTGATTGATGTATTTTTTTTAGTTTGGGAGGTTTAGTGCTGGATTCGGCAGTTGAAGATTATCCGGGCTTCGTCGTCTTCCAACCAATCATAAACGGAATAGGTGGAAATTTAGTTTCCGTGCAATCTAGTCGAATATCTACGATGTTACATCAAACATCCCTTCCCGGCATATTTCCACCGCATACGAAGCATTTGGTGCCGCCCTGGTCAGCTCTCTTCAAAGGGGGTAAGTTTGCAGGATTTTATCTAAATCGAATATCATTTCATATATTCATTTATTTTTAGTGTTTTCTGCGAAAACAGCCAGGATTTTAATATTGATGTCCGTGCCGGGACAGACAGTCTTCGTATTTGTCGCCGATCTTATGTACAATGACGGACAGTCAACTCTGACCCCCATTTTCGTATTTACATATCTCGGAGTGGGGCTTGTACAAATTATGTTGCTCCTTTATATAGCTCATCTGGTAACACACACTATGTGGAGGATGAAGATTGATCCCGACAATTCGGCCATCCCCTATTTAACAGCCCTGGGTGATTTACTAGGATCGACGCTCCTCTTCCTCGCCTTCATTTTCTTGAAATCTATTCATCAAGGATATCAGCCCGTTACGTAGACGGGCACAAACATAATGTTGAGAACGGATAGAAATCTCGACACTCTTTCACTATCCTGTATTTAGTTGTTATTTATAGTATTTCCTTCTTTTTCACACCTACAAGTCGAACCAAACTCCAAAGACTATTTTTATTTTTATAAATTGATTTTACTAATTTATTATTTATGATAGCTTTATGTTAGTTTCCGGAGCCCGATCTCCAGCTAAACTTGCATCAGTTGAACAAAGGAATTATAGCCAATGCAATTAGGCTCGTGATTATATAATAGTATTTTAATGTGTACTTAACTTAAAGTTTTTAAGAATGTGTTTAAATAAAGAGTAATTTATTAAAATATATTATCTTATTCCACCATCCAAAAGAGCAATACGTTCACGGAATTAACCAAAAACGCAATGTGGCCATAAATTAAACGTGTATTCCAACTCATGTTAAAGTAGATAAAAATATAAAGGTTTTATATATCTTGGCAGGTTTGTAATATAAAAATATTTTTTTGTCCTTATCAAGGCCTAATAGTTCAACGAACTACAAATATCAAGTGCGACCTGCAGCGACATCTATGTTTGAAAAGCAGCCCTAAAGTAAAAGTATAGTATGGATGTACAGTTACCACTGAAATTAAAAATTATTATAACCATTTATCAATCAGTTTTTATCGATTTTGAATTTTGATCTTAATTATCGTAACCTTATACTTTTTTATGTACCGCTAAAAAATGCTCATTTCTGAAGACATTTGTTAAATAATTGATTGACGCTGGAGGCGTTTACTTTGTGATACATTTTGAATTATAAATAAAACACTTTGTTAATATCAAAATATCAAAATTCAAAGAACACAAAAGTAAAAACATTTTTAATAAAATCTAAAAATTGAAGCTGTTCACATCATGCAGTAGCGCTTATTTGAGACCAAACTTGATGAAACATGTATATTCCTGTTCACTGGGAATACTTTATTTTATTTTATTTAATAAAAAGTTGAGTTACTGGACATGTTTTATTTAATAGTTTTTCTTACAAATTTATATTCACGAATTTTGACTTAATCAGAAACTTAATCGTGATTAACTTTTTAACCACGATTAAGTACCTGCGTTGCAAGTGCCCCTTGGTATAGTACATATATTTATAAAATTCAAGCAAATGCATTCGTATTTTCATCACATACATAAGTAATCCTAGGCGGAATGATAGTACATTTGTTCTTTTTTATTAATAACGGTTTGAATCTGACGTTTCGCTCTTTATGAAGCTAGCCATAAAAGAGGAATAAAAGGGAATCACTTTTATTCCTGTATATCATTCTTTATTACGAACTATGAACGCATGTACTGTGTGACAAAATATCATCGTGGACATCCATATCTCTTTATGTGGAGAATTGGTCGCTCTGTCACATTAAAATATATTTGTGTAGGCGTAAATATAAAATTGCCTTGTAACCTAAAGCTCATAATAATTATGTTTTTGTTGGATATTAAAGAAAAGTAATTAAAGAATCCAATTTTGTTTATATAGCAAAAAGTGCATGTTTGAACTTGAACGTCATTTTACAGTCATGTAAAGTTTTCATAAATTTAAGTGATTTAAGTTCAAGTTTACGTAAATTTCATGAAAGATTTATGTTTCTAGCGCCACCTATCGAGTAGTAGCGTAGTGAAAACTAAATTACAGTATTCTTTTTATAAAAACGCATGCAATACTATCGCTAGAGAAGATGATTTCAAATGCCTTGCCTTTTAGAGGTATTCACCTCTGACCAGGTTAAAGATTTCTACGAGATCGGCGGCATTTTAACTCAAACATTGCAAAATTTGCGGAGGAACGAAACGTATATAATTCAGATCGATTTTATTCAATTCGAACAAAATTTTCAAAAATAAAAAAATATGAGCACGTAAGATATTGAGAACTGGGACTTTTTAACCCTGGATAACTAAACAATTGTCTAATAGACTACTGACTTCTCACAATTTTGTGAAGGCAATTATGGAGTACAAACGCAAATTTTTAGCACTTTTCTATATTTTCATTGAAGTATTATAATTTCTCTCTAAGGTTTAAGCTAATTTCTTCAAAATAATTCAAGAACATTTAAAAATACACTTGATTTTAATTCGTAGTCTATGAGTCGGATGATTAGTTACAGAGTAACACTGATTTAAGTTTAGTTATCTTGGGTTAACATGATAGTATACCAAACGATTTGGAACTAAATCGCTAAATATTGTAGGATTTTCACTATCGCTCAGTGGTCGTCCATCTTTTATTTTAAAAACGTTGTATTTGAATTTCCCGCCACTTTCCCCTATGTAATTATAGCCATACTAAAATTTATTTTTAGCATGAAATAAACATATTCGTCATCCGATACAATAATAACAACACACAAGAATTGATTTCTTACAATATGACGTCAGCCTACCGTTGAAACATCGTATTTGGGAAAGTGCATCACACTTCACTCTATTTATATACGACAGAGGTCTCTGCCAGTGTGTTACTGTTAACTGGCAGCATGAACTCTAGTAGTAGATGTCGACACTGTAAAGTTATCATCAGTATTAATATTCCCGCCTTTATTAACGTATATTAAGGGTCAGTATTATAAAGGTCATTTAAATTTACTTGACGATTAAATTTTAATTGATATTTGTGCTACATGTATTTTGCATGTAACCAAACTTCCTTTAAATTTTAATCTTCGAATAAATTTAACTGACCCTAGACAAAGCCAGTCTACAAAAATATTTCGAGAACAGTTTGTATAAAATTAGCCTTTAAAAAACTATTTATTTAGGGACAGTATACTTATTTCTGTGATTGTGATGCAGGTCAAATATCGATTCTTTTACCTCTCAAGGTCGAGTGGAGAATAAGGTCGTACAAAGTAGGTCAAGGAGTACATAGCTTAACACTCCACCTCCACGTTTTAATCTTATTGTAATTTACAGTTTAATCTTTTCATAAAAATCTACAATTCCTTGATGTGTGAATTATGGATGATTCAGGATCCTTTCTGATCTTATACATATTATTTGTTTATTTTTGACATTTTTAATTTTAATTTTACTTATTTAATTTAATCACTGAATAAAACACTTACTGTGGCAATAATATGTAATATTTGTACATACATTAAATAAATTGTGGTAGAAAACAGAGTAAGTGTTTTATTCAGTGATTATATTATGAATTACCACGTAGTAACGGTCGCAACCATCATGACTTATTTATTTGTTTATTTTAAATTTGTTGTCTCAATTGAATACATTTATTAACAATATTAAGTTTTAACTAACGGTTTGGTTGTATTTGTAACTGACAGATCCCGTATTTATTCGGTTATGGTTTTACTCAACAAATCACATTATGGTCGAATTTTTGATCAAAATGACGGTAACACGTCAAAACCTTATATCGCTACTGAATGAGGATAAGATAACAGCTAACAAATGAATCAAACACATGCTATTATTTTTAACTAAAAAAACTGATCTTTTCATCTTTTAATTTTAGCATTCTCTATTATCATTTTACAATGAAAGACCAAAAATTAAAAAAAAAATGACTTGGTGTATAGAGAGAAAAATAGAATAAAAATTATATTAAGGATTGAGAAAGATATAAACTAGGATTTACATTTTAAAAATTTTTGAACATTATTTTTATTGTATATACATAAAATATAAACAAAACATTTCTAGATGTTAAAATAAATTGACAGGATTACATTATGTTAGGTTAGCTCGAATGAAGCATTTTAAAATAATGCAAACCTTGAGACGCAATTTGTATATCATATTATATATTCATATAAAATATATGCTGCTATTTATTTTTGGCGTTAAGAATAATTTGATTCGAATTACGTTATATTATTATGGTAGGCTATATTGGTAGTTCAATCGGTCACTTTTTACTGCAATGTACCCTTATACGACGGGATATATAAATGCAATATCAAAGGTGGGGATGTGTAGTAAAAATCGAGTGCCATGTAAAAATAAGAAAGTCAATGAATAATTAAATCGAGATCGCTTTAATTTTTCGCAAAGCTTACAAACTAAATCTTAATATTCCAATAGCTATCCTAAAAACAACAATTGCTTAGAAAAACTATATGTATATATGTTGTAATAATATACTTATATTACATGAATGAGTTGTCAAAATGTTACATATACACACATGTACATAATAAAACATATGTGCTTATGTATACATGCACTTGTCTTATGAATAAATTAGATGCAAAATATAAAAAAGCTTTTTTTTATTTAGTCATGTGCAAGTCGCATGTCCATTCAGTGTTTTATTATTTTTTTATTGAATATTATTAACACTCTAACCACTTGTTATAAAATTACAAGTTCTTGATTTAAAAAATGCGATTTGTACTAGAAATGTTTAACGAAATTTAATATGTTATTAATTTGTTTCCATTGGGTTTTTGTATCAGGTATGATATCCGCAACATACTGAATCAGGAAAACTGAGACCGAAAATCTATACTAAAACAATGAGTTGGTCTCCTACACTAGCCGATTAAGTACAGTGGGATATAAGGTTGATTTCCAAGTGGTTTTCTTGTATGAAAATATGACACTAATAATTCAATTAGAAAATTATATAGTGGCTGATTCATTTATGTTACATTGCAGTATGCAGCTGAGCTGAACTGTGGCGGCTGACAATTTTTTAAATGTTTAATAGTTCTGCGGTTACAAATCTGAAACATTACCGCCAAACGGTTATTTTGAACATCTGCAGTGTGATCAAATGCATCTTTCAAGTGTAATCCATCTGATCTCACTGGGACATCCATGATTTAAAGCAGCAGAGCAGTGTATAACAAATGTATTATAGGAATGCGAATGCCTGTATAAATATAATATTAAAATTATCACTTTCCACCGGTGTCCATCAGTGTTGGTTCGAACGTACTTTGCCGAATAGTAATTATGCCTACATGATAACCACCGCGCATATCATATGGTTACATTGATCATTTTAAACATATACAATCAGAGTATGAATATAAAATATACAATAAACCTAAATATTAACTATATATTTAATGAGTTATTTACACGTCCATATCTAATTGTATTTAGGTTGTCTATTAACAAATTAAAAACGAAATCATCTGACTTAAGTTAGAGTTGTCAAAATCCCTAAACAGCAATGTGCACGTAATAAAGTGGACGTAACAAGTTATAACCATTGTATATTCCATCGAGTTGTTTAATTAATATCAACTCCATAGACTTGTGCGCACATTATATATATATAACTATGGCGGCTAACAAAAACATGAGAAACGAGGAAACTAAACACATTTGCGCACAATAATTCATTACACAAAATAAGTCGATAATGAAAGTAACTTAAGTCAATTGATAGAAGAAGTCGTTCAGATAAATGAATTGTTTGGGAATAACAATAAATTTATCAGAATGTACAAACTGAGGCAAGTTAGTTCAGACTCAGCACTGTTGGAAGCCGCAACATTTATATAAAATTTAACAATAATAATTCAATGAATTAATGAATAACGTAATTAATTGTTCAATAACAGCATGTATTCAAACGTAAGTAACAGTTAATCAACTGCGCTTCTAGTTATGCTTGGTTTCAAAGAATTTTCAGACTGGTATGAGTGACATTTTCCTCTATTTTTCGAATACATTTTACACCATTTGATGATCAGAATAGAATAATAAAATAATTTATTAAAATCTTTTTAATGGTCCAGCCATGTTAAATATATTTGTATATATAATAACAAGAGGCGTATAACTAATGAACAACAATTATATTTATATATATATATATATGTATATATAAAAAAGGCATTCATTTTCATGTCATCAAACTTTCAAATGTTTTAAGTTGCGAGGGTGTAAAGGCAAATAAAGGGATAAAGCATTAAAATGATTTGGTGCTGAAGATCAGTACGTGCTAATAAAAAATGTCACACATACTAAACTTACAATAGATAATATTGTACGAGGCATACAAAAAATTGTGTACAATTTGCAAATTTACCCTTTCGCCCCTCCCCTAAATGCAGTCCATACAGCATGTGAAGATAGCTTGAATATAGCAATTGAAGAAAGCACCATTAAGTTTACGTAGTCGACGTGATGTGATTTAAAATAGTCCATTTTGATAAGTGATTGTTCATTGATTGGGGCCCATTTAGAATATAATATTGCATTCCAGTAAAGGTGTGTACATTAAACAAACGATCTGGCGGTCTGATCAAAATACCCCACGACACCTACACTAGAACCTGTGCCTGGAAGAATAGTAATTATAAATGACTTTAGCTTCGCAACCTTGAGAAGAGCCGACACTTGGGAAATGTGTGCTCCTTTCTTTACGTCAGACGGAGGAATTCTGAAGTGTTGCAAGGCCAAAAACATCATGGGCATGTATGTTTTTCTTAATCTGAATACACAATGTCCAGGTTATGGAATGTGATTCTAGTATCAATGACATTCTAGGACACAACTCTAAAATTTATAGAAAAAATAATAATGTTCGGAAATGAACTGTTCTAGTGACATCAACCAGCTTAAAGTAATGTTCCTAGATTGAATTTAAGTTCCACCCACATGTCTATTCATATTGTTGGTATAAGATACGAACAGATTGAGCAATCTCGCTGGGACGTGACTGCTCAATCCAGGTTAATTTGTATCGACACGCTGGTGGAATTTCACCTAGATCACAATACCCACTGTTCATAAAACTATTATTATATAATTGATATATTACAGGTCTATACATATGTGCGATATTAATAGCAATATGAGCAGCAAAGCAGTTGATATTAGGATACCTTCTCCATCAAACTACTCAGCACAGACTCTGCATTCCATGTCGATCAGCTTATCTCAGTTGTATTCGCGGACACAAATAAATGGGGGTAGTATATATTTTAAGTCCTAGTTTCGATGTATGCATAAGGGAGCACATTGTTGAATATAGCTGAGATAAGGGGTCGCCGCTGGCATGGCCCGGTTAGCAAATCAGTTAATGCTAGTCCGCGGCCGGGGAGGGGCGGGGCCGTTCTCAGACATCTGCGGAGCGCGAACTAAGGCTGGGCGTGCGGCTATGTAGCACCACTTTATGCCCGTTTTTTGTTACAAACCCATCGCTTTCGACTAGCACAGCAGTTTGCCGAGCTCCTAGATCACCGTCCCCATCCCCTTCGCCATCACCATCTCCCTCACACTCTCCATCGCCATCGTCAGATTGATCAGTGACCCCACACCTTTGACGCTTGTGTTTACGCCAAGCGTTCTGTATTAACCGCGCGCAATACTCTTCGCGTTGCCTCCACAGTGTAGAGCTAACAGGTTCATAACCCACTTCATTAGGTCTGGCTTGCACTTCGGCTAATTCACCTGTTTCTTCAATAGCGTTACCCTTACGGGCAAAGAAGTCCTTTGTAAGAGCATCTAATATATCCACACAAAACATAAGATCGCCTTTACATATTGGAATGTCCATCGACACTATCTTGAACTTGTTGGGTTTGTGGATTTGCAAAGGAGGCTCTAACACGTCCAGGAATTCCGATAGCTGATCGTACCGGATGTACTGCGTTCCGTCCGGATCGAACTGCTGCCAAATTTCGTAGTACATATCGTAGTCATCATCCGTGAGACCTTCTTGTACGTCCTCTGTGGCTTGAGAGTAGTTCTCCAAGATCACAGCAATGTACATGTTGATGACAATCAAGAAGGAAATTACCAAATAGCTGAGCAGGAAAGCAATGCCAATGGTGGAATTCCCACAGTTCCCCGTCTCTCCAATTTCATTATTAGGTTGTTTACAATCTTCCTCATTAATTATTCCATCCAAGACACCATCCCAACCAGCAGAGGTGGACATCTGGAACACAACACGCATCAGATCACGCACCCTTCACTCACTTGATAAAATCGCTTACTTGGAAAAGTAATATCATGGACTGTCCAAACGTTTTGAAATTGTATACGTCATCTAGGCCACTTTTATCCTTAACGTGCATAAAGAACGACATGCCGAATATGGCAAAGATGAACATCACCAAAAACAATAATAAACAAATATTGAACAGGGCGGGTAATGACATAGCTAATGCAAAAAGCAATGTTCTTATTCCTTTTGCACCCTTTACGAGCCTAAGTACTCGACCTACTTTTGCCACCCTTACTACCCTGAGCAGTGTCGGTGATACGAAATACTTTTCGATGATGTCACTTAATACCAGACCTAAAGTAAACAAGTTTCAATTACACTTAATACCAAAAACGTGAAAATACGTCTCCTTACCAAGTATGGACAAAATTACCACTACCGAGTCGAAGAGATTCCAAGGTTCCGTAAAGTAATGGTAACGCAGAGCAAATATTTTCATCAGGCACTCACTACTGAAAATTACTATGAAGATCATATTGAGGTAGTCTAAAACCATCGTAAACGTTTCTTTCTGTTGATAGTGATCCATTGTCATCGTCAACATGTTAAGCCCAATAAAGATCATGATAAACATGTCAAACTTCTTATTCGTAACTATTTCAAAAACTATAGCCTGTGGTTTCCACTAAAATTTAATAGATAAATAATAGAAGCTCAAGAATTACCATCATCATAAATATCACACAAAATATTATTTACCTTCGGTCTTGGTATAGCCTTCATGGGCTTTTTGGAACCCATCTTTTTCATAGCATTGTAGTATTTCTTCTGATCTTCCGTCATGAACATTTCCAGTGATCCACCCGCTTGCAAAAGAAAATTTGAATAAGAAACTGCCTTCGATTATAGTATACACTTTATACGTATAGAATAGAAATACTTATCTTCTTTTTTTGTTCATT
This sequence comes from Ocypus olens, assembly GCA_910593695.2. Lineage (NCBI taxonomy): Eukaryota > Metazoa > Arthropoda > Insecta > Coleoptera > Staphylinidae > Ocypus > Ocypus olens. The sequence goes on along the minus strand of OU343057.1, from coordinate 1,175,559 downwards.
AAAGTTATCGATAATTACTCCAATAAACAGGTTAAGTGTGAAGAATGATCCAAAAATGATAAAGAATACAAAATACAGATACATGTATATATTTGTTTCTCTTATTGGTTGTTTCAGAGCCTGGAAATAAATAATAAAAAGTTACGTATACATGTTTGGAAAAAATTGGTGTTGTGTTGTTACTCACCTCTCTTGAATCTATGGCGTCATTCATAATTTGAATCCATCCTTTAAATGTAGCAACTTGGAACAGGCATAAGTATGCTTTTCCTACATGATCGAAATTCATTGGTGAATTCTCCCAGGTATAGTTCTCAGCAATACAGGCGTTATAGTCGGGTATTATTTCATAACTGAGGGTTGTCTTATTTGCGTCTACACACTTGAAATATTTTCCAGCAAAAAGTTGGACTCCCATTATAGCAAAAATAAGCCAAAATATTAAGCATACTAGCAACACGTTAAAGATAGATGGTATGGCTTGGACCAACGCATTTACTACGACCTGTAACAATGAAAAAAGTAATAATGTGATAACATATTTTAACTGATTTGTACTTACCCTCATACCCTGCATACGAGACATGGCACGTAGTGGTCTCAACGCTCGCAGAGTTCTCATGGTTTTAAAAGCTTGAATACCTCCAGCACCACATAGCGATGCGATAAAGTTTATTAAGGACACCATAACAATTATAAAATCTAACCAGCACCATGCATTAGTGAAATACTTCTGGAATCCCAGAGCTAACCACTTAATTAACATCTCAAAGAAAAATATAACAGTGAATATCCTATCCATGTAGTACAAAATATCTTGTAGTATTGGCCGATGTTGAAGATGGACATCCTCAAGGGCTAACGCTAAACTACTTGTAAGAATCATCGTAATAACAGCCGTTTCAAAATATTTGTTTTCTATCAATTGGAATGTTTTAAAGCGAAGGTTAGACCAGCCTTGCCAAAATGGAGAATCCTCATCACCTGCTAGGAATGGAAATTTCTTGTAGCATGTTTCAGGGAAGCAGTCTGCGGAATATTCTTGTACGATCATGTCATCTGTTGCTGCGTCTATTATTAAATCTTCATCCAACGGTCCTTGACAATCGCATTCTTCTTCTTCAATGTCTTCTTCTATACCAAGTTCTTCTTTGCTGGCATCACGTTTTTCTTCGTGCTCATCTTGATCTAATGCGTCTGCACTACCCTTGTGACTATCATCCTTGAACCGATGTTTATGGCTGCCATAAGATTTGTTGCTAATTTGGTCATCGTCTAGGTGTCCAATAAAGTTACTGTGATCCAGAAGCGAATTTCCAATGGTCTTCGTTTTGTTGATACTATTTTTACCACGTTTTATATTTGTATTCGAATCACCATGTATTGTAAATTCCATACCATCACCAATGGTCACTTCTAGGCGGTCTTTGGGGCTTTTCTTGTCTTTGAACATAATGCCATCAGCTAGTATCTCATCTCCAGATAATTCCAGTCCTCCATCTCTTGCATCTAAAATATATTTACTTTATAAGATGCCATGTTACGTATTTCACTAGAACAGTATCTTAATAACGTAACAGTTGGAATATCTAGCCTGATAGTAACCAGTTTTACATGAGCTCAATATTAACGCTTCACAAGCAGAACTAAGAATATTAAAATCTACGGAAAATTGCTTTATCAATATATTATACATTTACACAAAAGTCGGTTTCATATGTATCATTACTATAAAAATATACAGTCTAGATTATCATAAAATAAACATGCTATACAATACAATAGTGATATAAACCATTGTTTCCAAGCGATGATTAAATGTGGAGAGCATTGGAAATATTGGTTTATTTTCATATTTAGCAGATACCATCGAGCTTATATACAATGAAACAGAAGTATTTTGCAGGAGCCATCTATAAACAGAAGTAAAAAAAAGCTTTTGTTATGTTACAGATGGCACTTACAATTTTATACTCATTTCTTATTATCTATACTTTAAATAAACTAAAAAGAAACACAATTTAGCTATGTATTTATAAGATGTAGACAAGTAGTTTTAGTAAATAAATAATACAGAAAGAATAATTAAAGACTATCAAACAGTTGGTATTGCAAGTGGCATCTTTTGCAACTCATATGAAGATCAGTTACATCTGAGCAGCAAGCAAAACCAGCAAGCTATCAGATTTGATAAAAACCTTTGTTCCAACTGTTGGACGGTCCCTCACCTGACGGCTGGTCGGATATTTGATTGGTTAGCTTGAATCGAACCATCTTGAATATGCTCCTTGCACTTGACTTAGTCCAATTTATAAACCGACCTATTCTATCAAATGCTTCTGCTATTTTGTTAGTATCGTTATCTGCACTTGGTGCGGACAAATTTGACGATCCAAAATTACTCAAAAGCAAGGCCAAGAAAAGGTTAAGAACCTACAATGATTTTAAAGACTAGCATCTAAAATGTTCTAAAAGAAGAGCTGTGTTTTTACTCACCACAAGATTACCAATGACGACCGTTGCGAGAAAAAATGGGATACACGAAACATCGCCCACCAACATACAGTCCCACATGGATTCTATCCATTCTCCACATAGTACACGGAATACTATCATGAACGAGTGCATAAAATCTGTAAAATTCCACCTAGGAAGATCATGATCTGGGAATCTGTCCACATTATCTAGAACATAAAAATAAATTTAATAACAAATATGCATGATTTTTTGGATATTAATACCTAAGTAGTTCTTTCCAAATAACTGCATACCCATCACGGCAAATATGAATATAATAATACATAATACAAACGTCAGGTTACCCAATGCACCCATCGTTCTACCCATTATCGATATTAGCAAGTTCAATGTTGGCCAAGATTTTGCAAGTTTGAATACTCTCAGCTGAAATTTATTATGTGTTAAAATGTAATCTTTAAAATAATACAATTAACACATACCAATCTGAAAGATCGCAATACTGATAAACCTTGCACCCCTTCTAAGCCCAACTCCAAAAGAGATAGGGCTACAATTATAAAGTCAAATATATTCCATCCTTCTTGGAAATAATACTTTGGGCTCATGGCAATTAATTTCATCGTAGCCTCAATCATGAAGGTCGCAGTGAAGAACTGGAAATTTGTTTATAAATCAGACTCTTTGAATAATTCCGTCGATGTAACACTTACGTAGTTACCACTCTTCAAAGCCTTTTCTAGGTCTTTATCCATGTCATGATGATCTAGTGCCATGAACAGAGTATTAACCACAATGCAAAGTGTAATGAATAATTCCACGAATGGATCGAAGACTATCAAAGATACATATTTCTGGAGTTCCAACCACAACCAACAGCAGTCCCATACACAAAAAATATCAATAACTTTTATGAGCCATTCTAATATTTTCTCCTTCATGGTTGGTTCATCGTCTTCGTCGTCATCATTGGCTGAGAAATAATAAACAGAAACTGTACGAAGCATTAGTAAAAGTGAAGTTGACACACTCTTTTTTGGGAAAAGAGGTTTTGTGCTTATTGCGAAGTGCGACAAGTGACTTAACCGATGGTTAAGTTATAATGTTTGCTGATTACATTCATGATCACTGATGTCGCAATGCTTCTAAGCAAGCTTACTCTATTCTATATATGAGTCAGTTAAAAATAAATATCAACTGCAAACTGAAATGTATTAGTTAAAAGCAGTTTTCATAGTAATTATGGGTTTAAACATGACACCATCGAAAGTTGCTTCAATACCACAAAAACAATTCTACACCATGATTATGTTTCTACTAATATTTCTCTATGTTGGAATGATTAAGCTGAAAGCCCAAGTGACTATCCGAACATGCGTAACGTATTTAATGCTTACTTGTATTATAGGTATATAACATTATTAATATTAAGTAAAACTACAATGTGCCTTGTACTGTGTTACTAATTAGTGTATGTGTGTCGTGTGTCAAAGGGGGGGATTAAAATTATTTTAAATTATTTCGACATAAAATGAGAATACTATTTATTTGGTGCATTATTATTTACTATTAAATATGACGCAAATTGCGATGGTGTGGTGATGGTAAGGATGGATAGGAAATAAGAGAGACAACATTTTATTTTTGAAATAAATGAAACTGTGACTTACCTCCATGTTCCTGGTCACCACTTTGCCGGCCTGCCGCTTGTTCTATGATGTCATTGAGAACCATCACATCTATAAAGGTAATGTAATGATTATGTAAGCAGTGGAAATTATCAATGTAATGTACCCTTCATGTCTACCAATGTTTGACGCTGTCCGTTGTCAATAAATGGATTGTCTAAATGCTTAAATTTGTTGTCATCGCTGTTTCCCATCGGTGCCTCCTAAAATACGAATGTGTAACATCTTGAATGGAGTACTACATTATTTACATACGTAATCTCCTCTGTGAGTCTTATGAGGATAATCAATATTATTTGCTACCGCTGGACCATTTCTAAGAGATCGACATCTAAGTTGGCTTTCTTTGGTCATAACTTTACCATTGCCTCCAAGGCCACCAAGTAAATCGCCGTGTGAAGTGTACGACATTCGTGAGGCGTGTGATGTATAAGAGGAATGTCGTGAACCTGATTAAAATAAGTAACATGGTGAAATGTGCAAAAAGATTCCTCAACGTGAAGCCTACCTAAGTTAGTGTAGTACATAGGTACTACCATAGCACCATTCTCTTCGCTCATTGGAGTAACAGCATTAGAATCATCGGCATAAGGCAGATGTTCCTGGGCATCGAGATACGTTGAAAGTACCAAAGGTTTACGATCACCAGGTGGTACCACCATGCGTCTGTTGTTACGCAGTGTAAACTGGTGGCTACCTCGTGAACCACGCCGCAAGTTGAACGGGGACCCGGGCAGACTCAGGCTCGTCTGAACACGGGACATGGTCAATTTATGCATGAGAAATGGACGTTCTACCATTCATGCAAGCAAGTATAATATACTACTAAAACGACACTAAAATGCAAACCCTGGCCATGTCACGTGTTGTTGAATAAAACTATGGTGCTCAAGGCAAAAGGAACTAGACCTATTCTACGTATAGAGACTATACTAAATGAAAATAGTGGCATTGCATTAATAGAGACATAAAAAAAGTTGCTGTCTAGACACTATAAGTGTCATGATCTTAATCTTAATAATTTCTTTGAGAAAAATCGAAGTTTACGATATTTGACAATCTAATTTAGAAAGGGTTTAACAAACGTCAGGACACTTACAGTGCTGACTTTCCGCGTGTTGGTAGGATTTGTAGGAACTCTTCTTTGCTCACTCACGGAATCTAATCCTTCTGATCTGATGCTCATCTTTTCCTTATTGTTATCATCATGTCCTTTTTCTTGACCTACAAATAGTTCGTAGCTATGACAGGAGAATTCCGAGGGAGACTTTACGATATCTGTCCCACCTCCGTCTGGTGGTGGATGTGGAGAACCTGCAGCACGAGCCGCCGCTCTATTGGATTTAGCAAGCGCTGCTTCTTCAGCTTCCTACATGGTCATAGCATTAGCAAATAAACGCTACCAAGCGGTTATATTGGCTTACCCTGATGGCTTCCTCTTCGGCTGCTTCCTCTTCCTCGGCTTTCTTCTGCAATTCATCGTACGACATCGCTACAATAGCCAAAATCAAATTCACTAAATAGAATGATCCTAGAAAAATGATCACGATGAAAAATAACATGTGCCAGGGCCCTGCAGATCTTAGAACGAGTTGATATAAGTTCTCCCAGTAATCTTGTGTCATAAGTCGAAAGGCGGATAAAAATGCCCATCCGAAAGTGTCAAAACTCGTGTAGCCGTAATTTGGATTGTCTCCATAACCTTGTAAACACATATAACCTGGTTTACATTGCCTAAAACACAACGAATGATTTTCAAATATTCGTTAAAATTAAAATCCCATGTAAGTATTACCCAGCACCAGACGAATTGCCACACAACGGATATCCCGTTTCATCGCTATACCAATTTGCTGCAAAATATTTGTATTTATAACCAAATCAAAAACGTAAGTACTATTTTGTAATTACTTTCATTGCTATTAAATCGATCCCAGTTTTCGTGAGTCAAATTTCCCCAGGATCCGTCGCGCGGAAAATTCTTTATACATTTTTGTGTAAGCACACCCATATAAATTTGTAAACCCATGAGAGCAAAAACGGAAAGGGAAAACATAGTTAAAATTATCACATCTCGAAGATTTTTCACTGATTCAATTACAGCTCCCACGATTGTTTTTAATCCTTAAAATTTGCAAAGGTTATTCACTCAAAGTTAAGGTTACCACTAAATTATATGTATACCTGGCACAATGGCAACTGTTTTGAGTGCACGAAGTACCCTAAAGGTTCTCAAGGCAGCGAGGTTTCCGAGGTCTATTCCCATTGTTACATAACTGAAATATATAAGGAATGTAAGTATATTTAGCCAGTTGAAGAATACGACGGAAGATCTACTCTATTGTACACTAAAAGCTTTAAATTCATTAATATAGTTGGATACATTGTAAAATCAAACCTTAGATTACAAAACATTTCACATAACAGTATGCATATCACCCTAGCAATTTTAGAAAATATCTAAAGAATCTACGAGAAATACCTATTTATACATAGAATTCTATTTAATCAATAATAATAATAGGCTATATCTAATAATTTTAGGGCTATAAACTAGTTTAAATGATTCAAGTTTCTAAACGGTTATAGTTAACGACTTTTACTAAACAATGAATGCTACTTTACTCATTGTCTACATATAATCAACCAATAAGCACTCACAAATAACTCACTTGTTAATTTATATTTTAGTTAATAATTTCATAAAACACTTTTATATCTAATAATAGCTGTGAAATAAGAGGATTATTAGTTTACTTAGTATTTAGCATCCTCAGGTACCGAAATAGCAATTTAGGTATTTTGATTCTTAGGATTAATTGTATATATTTTGGAAATTAGGATAAGAAGCATTACGAGTAAAACACGTTTGTAAAATAAATTTATGCCTTAGAAATTTATCTTGTGTGTGAGTGTAAATAAATTTATTATAATATGAAATTGATTAAAATAAAAATTCTATAGTTCCTATTCTATGCTACTCACGCTAAAGCTATGACTACGAAGTCGAGCCAGTTCCATGCATCTCTAAGGTAGGTGAATGGTTGAAGAATAAAACCTCTCGCCATCACTTTCACGGCGGACTCGAACGTGTAGATTCCGGTGAAAATCACTCTAAATTTGGTAAATTTGATTCGTAATGCGAAGCAGTCATAAACGATCACAACCGAATACTTACTCTGTTGATTCTACGGTGGGTGTGGTGGGCATAATCATAAGAATGCAGTTCACAAGGATAGTGGTGATGATGAATAGAGAAAATAGCGGATGTACTAGAATATAAATAGCTACTCGGCGTATTGGATTGAAGGGATCGAGTATCCACATAGCATCTGTTGCACTAAATCTGAATATGTCTTTGCCTCTACTGATCACTACGAAACTCTACAGAAACAATAATTTCAATTAGAGGTTGTTAGTTGGATCTTTTCACTAGTTTCATTACCCTCTTGTTATTGTAAAAAGGGTCGATGTCCTCGAGTGGTGTGCTCGCGAGTTCTGGGGGAAAAGTACCGTGAAGCCGGACAGGTAATGGTAGCCCCTGCTCCAGGGACTGGTCTGGTTGGGGGCCTTCATCTTCGTCCTCGTCCTCATACCGAATCTACATCACATCATTATTATTTATACACTGTTCAATGTTGTAGTAAACGGATCATGAAACTACTGAAGCTTTGCACATGATTTCACCTATGCATAAACATTATTTATCCCCGAAGAAATATTATAGACAGAGCGGGTTTAGTAGAAGTGCTCTCATCCTTAGTGATGCTCACTGATGAACTGGGTTAACTTTCGATAGAACGGCCAATGGTTATCAACATACATATAGTGAAATGTTGACGAAATGTGATGTTATTTAACGTAAATAATATTGTGTTCGGTAATGAATAAGTTGTAAATAATATGCATGCAGAATAGAGTCACTAAGTAATATTGCAGTTAGACAAGCACATAAATAAATATTTTCAGCTAGAAATTGGAACTCTTGCAAGGGCCTGAAGATCTGTAGGGAAACGGTGATTTTAGTGTAAATGCCAACTACAACTAAATAACTAAACTCTAATAGTACGTTCCTTTGCACAATTTCTGACGTGATCTAATTATACTATGTTTGATGATATGCCTGTGTAAGACATCCATTTATGTGCTACTACAAGTCATGTCACATACTTATAAGATACAATGCAGATATATTCCAGGGGAGAATGGTACATAGCATGGCGCAGTTATTAAACCAGTAACAGCTTCATTTGTGGAAAGCAACGCACTTTATCGTGTATCTATTGCATTTAACTCCTAGACATACATTCCGGTTTCTTAAATCATTAAGCTGATGTTCATAGAATAGAGTGTAGTCAAGATGTAAATTCATCAGCAATTGAGGGGTAATCAAGTAAAACAAAAAGCAGAAATGCAGTTTTAGTTGGATAAGAAGCATATAATCAAAAAGATACATAAAAAAAGTAAAAACTAGTTAAGTGAGTTTGTATAAACATGTTCAGTCATGCGTATTCAGCTAAGAAGCAAGTGTTTTTCTGAATATGTTTATTAGGGAAAGCTTACTTCTTTTTTCTTTTTCTTCCGTCCAAAACCGGTCTGCAATAAAGGTTACAATTTAACATCGATAAGCACACAAACAGCGTAATGCGAAAGGCATCACAGGATTCTAATACTGAGAGAATATCTTACGACACTTATCAGCTGCGTTCATCTTGCATGTTATATACCATTACTAATAATATACGGACCAGATTAGTATAGATTTGGAAACGAGTGCATGTACTAAGAATGCTTTACAAAGTCTAAGTTGCTTAGAAAAATTTAATTACAGTTATTTACATATTTTGTGATTGGATTTTGTTGAAATGTATTTCTTGAGGTATTGGTTCGTATTGTTTTGGAGAATTTTATAAAAAACAAGAATCATGCAGTATTATCAAGCACGGCGTTACATACATAAGAGTCCTGTGAAATGAAATAGTAGAGTCAATTTATTTACACTTGGAGAGATAAGAAGGATGGCCCGGAAGTATAATAACTCGCGTTTTGCCAAATTTTCTAACTGTTTATTAAGTACTTGATACGCTAAAATCCTATACGACCAAACCGCAATGTAGTCAACTTGATTTTAAATATTATATCTTCATATTAAAATGGCAGTTCATGGGCACAGTTCGTTTTCTGATGGCTGCAGTGCTTTATATCGATCGAAATGCGTCTCCGCTTGAGAAATATGCAACAATTCATATATGCGAGCGTGACGTTTCTATTGTTTAACGCAGCAGAAAATAAATAAAAAAGTAGAATTTTTAATCTCATATGCTTAGTTTCAGGTTTTTTAAAATGAAATTCCAAATATACTGATAGTAGTACTATTTATAACATGCAAAGTTATTTTGTATAATTCAATATCCGGTGTGGTGTTAGCCAGGGAAGTATTTATTTCAATGGGTTTTTTAGGCTTTGTAAGACTTAATTTTGTAGATTTTTGATCGGGTTGAGCTATGTTGCCGTTCGAAAAAATTAGGTTAGTCTTGACCAATGTTGAAAGAATTAAATTATTTCTACTAAGCGAAGATATAATTATAATTGAACTTAATTAAGTGGTGAAGTGTTAATATTGACTAAAAGTGAAAAAACGAAGTAGTTGCAAGAAGAAAAAACGTGCTCCAAACATCACTGTAGGGTATTATCAAATATACCAGCGGCGGATCGTGGATGTTCGGCGGTGAGGCAGCGGAAGAAAATTTGACGGAAACGGCAATGGAATATTTGCTTCCTCTATAAGAGTGAGTAGTGCAGTGCAAGCGGCATCTTTGTCTTTGCCTCCCCTACGGAAATCCACGAGCCGTCGCTGAAATATACCTAGAAGAGTTACAACGCAATGAAGCCTTCCGAACAAATAAATATAGCCTCAAAAATCCCGGATATTTTGGATGAATCATGGAAGTCACTGCAGGAGGACCAATAAAAAAGTTGATATTTTACTTGTTGACGTAGAACATTCAAGTTATTTCAAAATCTTCATACCGTATCAATTACACTTAAACAAGGGGTCAAGGGTGTGTCTTTCCTTAACCTTTAGATTCCCTGTCACAGTTTCCCTTGTGTGCTAATAATCTCCAGACTCATTTAGGTGGTCGTAAAAAGGATTTCGCGCATGGCAAGTTGGCAAAACGCCGTCCTTCCTTCGCTCGTTTTAGGACAGCCAAGGATTTTGTTTTTATAGAATATAATACAGTCTTGACGAGTGCGGCGTTTCTAGTCTTTGGCGATACGTACCTCTCCTTCAGCTCTTTTCTTTTCGAGCTCCTTCTGTTTGGCATGTTCGTCGGCGATTCGCGTCTCGATGGCCGCAAGCGATTCGCGCGTGAATGGACGGAATAGACTACGCTCCTCCTCGGACAGTGAATCAGAGGCGTCGGACATGTCTCCTCGCGCCTAGGCCCCCACGATACCCTGCAACAAACATTTTCAAATCAATTGTTGATCTTTCTCAAAACATGATATCTTCATGATGAAAACCTGTTTATTTTGACCACAAATTCTACAGCTGTCATCATGCGTAGGAATTTTGGTGCGCAAGAGTTCTGAGTACGACCAGTAATGATACAATTTGCAAGATGCTGCATGAAAACACCTACAACTTTAGAATTATGACTGTACTAGTAGGATTCGTCCAAATTGGGATGACATACTAGCTTCTATTGTTTTAATGTTTTTATAAATATACATTAGCGACGTAAAATGGGGTACAATAAAAAGCATATGGGTGATATTTACAGATGAATCTAAATATAATTAATATATTTGGATGTGGTGGTGCTGCAATACATTTTCTCGATCTGATAATGGGCACATGCACCAGAAGATATCAATAACTTTAGTGTTTAGATTTCAGGCATAAAATATTCAAGTGGTCACTGGACATACAGTTAAGTTTAAGCTCTGATATGCACACCTCCGCGTTTTCTTGACTTGTTTGATCTACTACATATTCTTCAACATAAACAGATGTTCTTAACCACTTCGGACCCATGCTGTTTTGATTGGATTATAGCATAATTCCAGGTTTATTGAAACCAGTGACGGTTCGCGGGGTTTTTCTTGGTACGGCCGAGGAACGAAAGGTAGTAATACAGATAGGTGCGGTCACGCAGCCAGCCGTCTCTGCAGCGGACCCTACCTATCTGTATTACCACCTCTTGTTCCTCGGCCGTACCAGAAAAAACCCCGCGAACCGTCACTAATTGAAACACTTTTTTGTTGTTGTTACGTTTTTCTACGAAATATTATTCCACTGTGACAAATGAAGAGGTTAATCTTAAAAAAATAAATTCATACGATCAGAAAATCGAATAGGATTTACCATTCAAATATGTTGATTTCCTTAAGAAAAGGAAGTATCTTATTAAATAATTACTATCCCCACATCCTCAGATTTTGAATAACTTTCTAGTACAGTTATATAACTCACTATACTGTTATGCTTATACCTAAAGTGAACTATCTATTCAAAGGCAAACAAGAAAGACATCTTCAAACTTGAGACTTTCACGGTATTGTGTAACATCTCAAAGCCGCAAACTTCAACAAGGGATAGAATATCTTTTAAAATGTGTACAAACCCTAATAGGCACATAAAGCGTGGGTATCATGGGCACTTAACGACGGGCGCCATCTATATTTCCGTCAAGGGTTGTGTATTTTTTTCAGTGAACGGTTAACCTATTTACTATTTGATGAAAAGTCGATAATGCGGGCACGTTTCATGAAATCGTTTATTATTTACTATTACAATCACGAATACCGCATTTATTCAACATGGCCTTTACACGGCGTTTAGTGTAGACAAACGCAAGGATCCGTATGGAATATTTCCAGTCAAAAAATAAAATGGGGCGTTTGAACGTAACGTGATCAATACTTGAAACCGTCTTGCAGCAGGAAATCAATTATGATATTTAGCTGTTTTTAATAATATATTCCTTCTATGTTTGAGTTAATGTCCATTAGTGTATCCGTGTATATTTTATCGATTTGTCACCGTTCTTGTTTCTAGGGTACGATATTTAGCAAACAGACACATTATTTTTATTAATTAATAAAGTAATCTTCTACGATCAGTTTTCTGACAAAGAGGAAAGTAAAGGATTCTTTTAATAAAAGAATTTGTTCTTTATCATTCAAAAAACAAAGAATCCTTTATTTGGATCGATGAGGTTGTTACTTGTTGAAACTCCATGGTATTATTTCATAAAAACGCTGACGCTGTGTAAGGTTTCAAATTATTTTTTATTGTTCTACAATTGTTTCACCACACAGTGGCTTCATCAGGTAGATGAAAAAATATGATGGGCTTGATGAGACTTGGTTGAATATTTTCACTGTACTTATTTTTACCATTATTTCATCATTATGGATAGACATTAGATTTTATTTACGACCGAAAGGCAATTTTATATTTTTTTTACAAATTGCGCGGGAAAAGTTTAATTTCTACGGCAGCATTTAAATAACTACAAACACAACCTTACTCATGCGCACATTGAATCGAACATTACCTACAATTATCTAAAATTGTTTTGATCCGGAAAAAATGTAATGTAGTTCTAGCACGCAGCATGATGATTTATTTATGTTCAAAGTATTTGGAAATATGGATCTGTAAGGGACTTTAAGGGAGTATTTAAGAGGAATTATGTATCTAGTTGATAAGTGACTCGATCCGCACTCAACTGCAATAATTTATTAAAATAAATTCTAGTGATTGTATTTTTATACCAATCAATACCAAGCCATGATGAATAATATAGTATGTTTTCCAGTGCAGTACGCACCAAAAATGTAGCAGCCACTATTCAAATGATTTTTTTTTGCACTAAGACTTTAGTATTAAAGTTGCAAAATGTATTTTAGACGAGTTTGAAACTTTGATTCGTACAGAAATAAATGTTATTGATGGTGAAAATAAAGTATCAGATTTTTATTAAGAGAAAATAACATCTTTATTCAGACACAGAAAAAGTAATTACAATTCGGATTGTGAAAGAGGGGTTAGTCTGTCTACGGTCTTTCTGCCCGATTTTTTTTATTTTTCATAATGAATGATACAATTTGAAGATTACGACGAATTTCACCATAAATAGCATCATTAGTGAATTTTTCGTATCATTAAAGAAATTATTGTAACTTCTGTGTTTCTTCTTCTTTTAAAAAAAAAAAAGATTATTAACACGTTCGCTCCCACTATAATTGGGATTGCACATACGCAAGTATAAAGTCGGACGCAGTAGCGCGTCGGTGGCAGCGAACGTGTTAATATTGCAAGTCACGGTTTAGTTAATTATCTTTAGATTAATTTTAATTTTAATTTTAATTATTTATGTTATACTTCAGCTTTCATTTTGGATTTTCCCTGTAACTAGGTGGCTGATCTGTTGGGAAATAAATGATTATTATTAATATGTATCCCTCAATTGATCCATCTCTGCTAAATGCGCAAGTATCTTCTATTACGATAACTAAATCCAACTAAAACTTCTCTAGTTTAATTGTCGTTTTAGTATGAAGTTTCTGTACTCCATCTAACGGATTCGGAAATATTTGTATATTATTATTTAAGAATGAAGCGGTTCTTACGAAATGGTAACCTCAGTAGCGAATATGAAAGGGATCTATAAATTCGATGGCAACTTGCCAGTTTGAATATTCGGCTTGAGCTTCATAAATTATCCTTACCCCCCGACAAAATGGTATTCTAGATAGGGTTGCTGATCATTTACTACCCGCTGCGTTTCTCGAAAGTTGATTTATTGTGTTTCGAAAAGTGAAATAAGAGTAACATGTATTTTTAAACTAGAAAATAAAATAACTATTGATTAGACTGGCGAGTGACATTAATTTAATACAAAAAAGGAAGAATACCTGCGGTCTTGGATTTTAGTTATATTGTCTATTTGAAATTTAAATTAGTAATTAATATAATGATACTTTCATTTTTTGACGATAGATCTAAGGTCATTTTGAAAAAATTCTCAATATCGGGTTCTCACCCTCAATTGTCATTTTCTCGAAAAATTTCTGATGTAACATGGCAACATTTTTATACATCTCTTAAAATCAAGAATAAAAATAGGGGGTTGCCATTTAAAAAACAAAATGGATGACGTCATTACTCAAAAACAAATGACGACTGAAAATTGACTTTCATGCAAAAATGTGTATTTTTATAAAAGAAAATCGACGTGTTCCAGGATTTTTTCCAAAAATATTTTATTTCGATTTTACTGACTATATTCCATACTTTAGGCGCGCACTGTATTTAATAAAATCAGTGGCTTTTTATTTAATTATTATTTTGGTCGTTTCTAGCTTATTTTGTCAATTTATTTATGAAATGTAATTTGAGGGAACTATATTTAATAAAATCAGTGGCTTTATGGAGTCCCAAGCAGCGCGATCGCGCCGTTCAGATTTTTTTTTCGGCCTCTTGGCAATCGATAAAGGCAAGCGCTGTAACGCTTTTTTTCGTTTTTTGTTTACCACGTGCTTCCACCCAATGGGTTAACATTATAACTGTGGTAAACACTGAAATCGCAGTATAGAGACAATAAAACTTCAAGTGGCGGACATCTGAAATTTATCATAATGGTACCGTGCAGCATCTACAACAGAGCAGGCCATCTACTACTACTTCCAATAACAAATTTTGCAACGTTTTAAATAAACATATAGATTCAGCTTGGTGTAAACCTACACTTGCATCTATATCCAGAACGAAGGCGTAAGCTAATAATGATGCATGCAACAAACCCACGCAGTTTTAAAGGTTAGATGACAGTTTCAAAGTATATCCTTTCTTGGAAAATACATTTGATATTTATAAATATCAGTTCTTATTATTCTGGTGTAAAAGCAACAACGTAGACATCCCTTTGTTACTTGTAAGATGAGTATGATAAAAAATCTATTAATATACCTCTTGTTGTTACAGCCACATGTCAACGGCATGCGCGTCTAACTTTTCCAATTGACGTCGTAGAAATTCTCAATAGATGGAGAGAAATAATGTTAAAATGATCTGCCTATGGACAAAAAAGAGTGTCTCAATGCATCAAAAATATCATCACGAAGAGAAGACTTAACCCACATTTGCCGGAGATTTTAAATTAAAGGAAAGAAAATGATACGTTATTAAGATTTAAAAACACACAGAGGTTTTTCGCTTCGTGTTTAATGTCAGTAAATAATCACTGAACGTACTTATTGGAATAAAAAAGAAAAATGGCGCTGACGATATTCTAGATATAATTTTAAGAAGAACTTTAAGATAAAATAATCGTCCTATAGGCATATCAGGGTTAAAATAATCTGAACCAAAAACGAGCAAGCTCAAAGCCACAATTATTTTGTAGACAAATAGTGTTTAGAATGGGCTGTTAGACTCAATAAAAAATAGAAAAACATATCTGAAGAAAAATGTTATTTAACCGTTTTTTAGGCGTTTCCCGTCGATTTAAACACTATTTGCAAATAGTCATGTTATTATTATGTATCTCCGTTTCTGGAAGTCCCACATTTGTTTTATTGACAAATAGTGTTCAGAATGAGCTCTTAAACTTGAAAAAAATAAAAATTAAATTGAAAAAAAAAATTAATTTAATCGTTTTTTAGGCGTTTTCAGTCGAATTAAGCACAACACGAAAAAAGCCATGTCGCGCATCTTGGTTCCTGGAAGTCCCACAATTTTTTTTTATAACAAAATGTTCAGAATGAGCTCTTACTTAAGAAAACAAAACAAAAATTTTTAAGAAAAAATTTATTTAATCGATTTTTAGGGGTTTTGCAGTCGATTTATGCACTATTTACAAATAGTCATTTTATTTTCCGTTTCTGGAAGTCCCACATTTTTTTTATTGACAAATAGTGTTAAGAATGAGCTCTTAAACTTGAAAAAAATAAAAAAATAGATTTTTAAGAAACATTTAATTTAATCGTTTTTTAGGTGTTTACAGTCGATTTAAGCACAACACGAAAAAAGTCATGTTGCGCATCTCGGTTCCTGGAAGTCCCACATTTTTTTTTATAGACAAATAGTGTTCGGAATGAGCTCTTACTTGAAAAAAAAAACAAAAAATTCTTTAAGAAAAATTTTATTAAATCGATTTTTAGGGGTTTCCAGTCGATTTATGTACTATTTACAAATAGTCATTTTATGTATCTCCGTTCCCACAAATCTGTGTTCTGTGTGAGCTCTTAAACATGAAAAAAAAAATAGAAAAAATTTTTGAAGAAAAATTCCGTATCTCCGTTCCTGGTTCAATTATTAAAAGTAATGATGATATTAATCAATTTGGTAACGCAGGATTGAACTGACCACAAACTATATATAAATTTGCTTTTCGACCGGCTTATCTAGCAAGTTTACTCGATGCCCTTGATAATGGCCGGTTATTTTTGTTTTGCTTCTTGTAGATAATATTTGTTGTTTTGTTAAACTATGAAATTCGTATTGCGCATATACATTTCCGATAATTTTTACCCAAATTATAATCAAATACAATGCAATTTCGATGCCTAGAAGTGATGTAATAAAAAAATAGATTCACAAAAAAATTGGGAATTTACTGCCAACCTTTGGGGAATTTTCTGATGAACGCACTGTTGATCGCGAACAAGTTCGTCCAGCAGTCGCCATTTTACCAAGAACGATTGGTGTTGGAATTAAGCGTTGGAGTTGTCGAAGTCATGGAAATTATCAAAATCTTATGACAAAAATATAATTGTGTAAACAACTTAATTTATCCCTTTGCACTCGTATGTCGACTTATTGTCGCCACAATACGTTCTGTTACTAATAAATACGAGTGCAAAGGGTTAAATTATTATTAAAAGTACACAGACAAAGCACTGTAATCAGAATGGCCGAAGTAGCGTTCATCAAATACCAACATACAGTGTAAATAAAAATAGACATGTTGACAGTTAAAAATTCTGACGGACGCGCGCCCAATGATTAACGCTATTGAGTAATTAAGGATCATTTGACCAATTGCAATGCGACGTAATAAACCTTTTCACGAATTATAAACAGTAGACAAACATCTACTGCCTGCTGTAGGACTAATAACGACGGATTATTTTTTCTCACTGACTAATGAACCGGTTTGTTGCAACTTCTTCACTAACCTTAGAAGTGTCTTGAGGTCAGGACCATCACGAACACCAGAGTCACGTTGGTAAACGTTTTGTTTGTGGTAGCGGAATTGGTAACTCAATAATTTTTAACAATAAATTGTGTACTCCATTTCAATGTTTTTGTGACATCACTATATGGTTATGTATCGAAATCGAAGCCTGCCATCTGCCGACATGAACAAAAACTCCTGATTTTTATATAAATATATTAACACAGCTCAGAATCGATACTCTCTATCGTAATTCTATCGACTTGTAAAAAATACGTTCGTTTCGAAATCGCACTAGATAATTATGCAAATAATAATAAATAATTACTTAGTTAATATCACACTGTTTATTTGTTTGTTTGTGAGATATTAAGTAAGTAAAAATGAGTTTTATTTAATTAAAAATGTATCACGAAGTAAGTGCCGCAAACCTCAATCAGTTAGCATTAAATAAATTCAATAAAACGAAATGAATTTATTTAATGCTTTCTGCAACAAGTAAGGCTGTTTTGAGTAAATTAGAAACCTTACTTGTTGTAGAAAGCATTAAATAAATTCATTTCGTTTTATTGAATTTATTTAATGCTAACTGATTGAGGTTGGCGGCACTTACTTCGTGATACATCAGTTAATTATGCAAAATATAAAAATTCGTGTTATACCATCAAATCGGAGAAAGTTACACGACGGCCACAACATTTTCATTTGGTAGCAAATTTCATATTACTATTTCTTATAATAAAAACTATCAACATGTATATATTCAATCATATTTTATATTAAAAAAACGATTAAATTTAAGAAAAATCACTTGTAAAATTATTTATTCCGACTAGTTTCTTGCTTTGATGTTGTATAGATATATAAATAGACATTTGATGGTTGCATAATCCTATTCATTCGACCTAATTATTCTTATCATTTCGAATCTCCGATGTCATACAAGTCAAGTATATAATTATTCAAACCACATTCGGTTAAACATACAGCTCGTTTGAACTGTGCTAATGATAAACACGTAAAATCAAGAATGCCGCAGTATCTGCTGACAGCGTTGCGTATTCTTTCAAGTGAGCCAAATAAGAATATTCGAGGCGATCTCCAGAAATAACTTCATAAGTCGATAATAATAATAATACCTACTATATCTTGAGTGTAAAATTTATGTCTTAGATACTTTAAGAATTGAACTTGTACCATCTTCAGTCTGTCAAACAAAACGTATAAAGTGTGGCGAGCAAGTAATACTGCTTTTTTTGAGGAGAGTATGCTTCTGCGCATGTGTAGCCACAGAATAGGATTGTAGCAGCAGCGGCTCGTGGATTTCCGTAGGTAAGGTAAAGACAAAAATGCTGCTCGTGCTGCACTTACTCTATAGAGGAAGAAAATATTCCGTTGATTTTACGGTCAAATTTTCTACCGTTGCCTCACCGCCGAACCAGTGGCGGTTTCAAAGGGGGGGGGGGGGTAATCAGGTAATTACCCCCACCCCCCAAGAATTTTTCGCTTATCAATTTTAATTTTTAAAAATTAACTGTATTCCATATTCCAAACAAATAATATAACCGGTAAATTTTTCCAACGCTTTAAAACGTTGGAAAAGGATAGAGAGATTTCACGGAACAATTGTATGAGAGCGGAAGCACCAGTTTATTTATCTTTTTTTTTTAATTACCCCCCTTAGCCTAGTTGGCTGGAAACGCCCTTGCGCCGAACATCCGCGAGCCACCTGTTTGTGGGAAATTTTGGTAAAGGATTTGAACCTCGTTATTCATGACTGGTTGGGTGTATCGACCAACGACCAAAATTAATAACTGTTTTTATTCAGATATATATTATTCATATAATTTTCCATTTGAAATTTTTTAGTTGACCCCCGCCTCCAACCCCCTACAGCTAATACAGCAAAAATTGTGCCTCCAAAAATAATAAGATACGTGTTCGCCGATTTTTCTATCTGCCCAACCGTTTCCAAAAAAAATGACTTTGTAGACACCTTGTATATATTATTGCAAATATGTCTACTAGTTGCAACGTATTACGTTTAGTAGTCTGACATTATGGCCACTAATATATGGAAAAATGAACGTCGCTGTATTTACTACGCATTTAGTAGGGTCGATATTTTTGTTTAGACAACGTTCCAATAAACACATTTTTAACTTCAAGATGATTGATGTTTTTTGTTCATACTAAACTATATACTACATACGACGAGAATTAATTTCCATCATAATTAACATTGTACATGAAAAAACATGCTAAACATATACACCGAAAAACCACACCAAAGTCAAAATTTTTATTATCACGAGATTAGACAGAATGAATAAATTTCATTTTGAACATTAAATATTGTTCCCCCCATCAAAACACCTACAGACCGGTTTCGACCTTTCAGGTCTCATCAGTGTAGGGGGAACGGGAATTACTATTGGAATATAAGTATTCCAAACACCGTTAAAGGTAGAAACGCCAAACTGGCGGAATCTATTGCCTGAATGCTGTACTGAACCAAATCCGGGTGGCTTTAACACCGACAAGATATGGAGATTGCCAGCGGCGGCAAATATAACAATAATAATGTAAACATTAAACATTAAGCATTAAATATTAAATGGTAAATATTTAATGTTTACATTATTATTGTTATATTTGCCGCCGCTGGCAATGTCTAACTCTTGTCGGTGTTAAAGCCACCCGGATTTGGTTCAGTACAGCATTCAGGCAATAGATTCCTCCACTTTGGCGCTTCTACAAATTTCATTTTCTTGCTTATATAATGAATTTAAGCAGAACTCACCCAAAGCATCACACACATTTATATTTTAACAATTGAGTGGAAGTGCAACAAAGTTATGAATTATAAACGACATGACCATCCATTGAATGTGGAATTTCAGTAACAAAAATTCAATAAAAAGTTATGAATAGACATTGTGTTTCAGCAAAGCGTTCCGCTGCATTGACAAATGCGGAGGCTGAAATTGGCATCATTTGCAGAACTTCTGGCGTCTGCGATCTGTCGGGTCCTACAGGTGATTATTTATAATGAATAAGAAAGTGTCTATTTGTATGCATATGCATTATTCGTAAAGGCAGTACAATTTTTACGGCCGCCAGCAGTTCCTTGGCCATTCCCCAGAATTGAAAAGCAAATAAATTATATTACCTGCACAGTGAGACTTATATGGTCCAATAAAATTTACCTTCGCGTATAGGCACGTGACGCAGAGAGACATACATCTAAATAAATGATTGATGATGAAGTCGGATAAAATACTACGCATAATTAATTGATGATGAAGTTGGATGAAATACTACGCATAATTATTTGATGGAGATCAATACTAGAAATTAAACAATGAATATGTGGGAAGCCGGATGGCTGAAACACACTTTACAGAGCGAAAGGAGAAGTGAAAGAAAGATAACTAGTTTCGAGGTTCCAAGAAAATCGATATCTAGATTTTCCCGCATGGAAGATGCGGCATAACTTTTAACGTATTTTTTCTATTATATGTAGAAAACGAGGAGATCGGGGGAAAAACTTTTTATAATAGTTAAAAACTCAATATCGAATAGCGTAGTAGTAAGAGCAAAGCTTTCTTGATGGGGTGTCAGTTGCGTTTACATAACCGAAGATGATTTAGTAGTGTTTTACATTGATACATGGGTTTTGTGAAGGAATGACCGCAAACTCAAATCAACCATAATGATTGGTTTACACGCTACTGCAATTTGCGCAAACTGATTTGTAAATGCAAAATTGCACCAGTGAACTGAACGTGTGTTGGCGTTTATACGTTCAGTTTGCCTTGCACTATTTTGCCGACAGAATCTCAAAAAAATTGGTTTTTGGATTAAAAATGAAAAATACTTCTTTCTCTGGCTGCGGTTTGTGTTTTAAAAAAAAAGGTAAAATCGAAGCAGGAAGATGGAATAAGCACCAGCTTCATGCAATTTTTTTAGCGCGTCGGATTTTATTCAAGCCAAACTCTTTGACTTCATGAATTCGTTTACACGCAACGATTTACTTGAGCAAATTGTATGAGCGTGTAAACCAACCAATATATCTAATTACTACCACAATATTTTGGGGCCGCGGTGGCCTAGTAAGTAGAGCTCCTGCTCACGGGCCTCGTGGTCGTGGGTTCGAATCCCATCCGTGCGGTCACTTTTTCGGAACGAAGAAGTGGCCGTGCGGGTCCATGGATGTTTAGTGTATGTCCCATTCATTATTAAAAATAAAATCTCTAAATTATATATCGTTAGTGGCCGAATAGCTAGATGCTTACGCCAATTCCCAAATCATCCGCAATTCCTCAACGCGAATTCCCGTCAACTATCCTTCCTTTAAATTAAAAAAAAAACACAATATTTATGTTTAGTAAATTATTTACATGCAATTTTACATATTTCGAATAAAAAAAATCATAGTAGTCAGTTTTACTAATACCAATTATTTCCTAAGGATTAATGTTGAAATATTGAAATAGGGCGGTTTTGTCTACTTCAGATATCCAAAGGAGTCGTGAAGGAGAGATAACCAGTTCCTGGGAAATCGATTTCTGGAATTCCCCGCATGTAAGACGCGACAAAACTTTTAAGGTGTTTTCTCCATTCAGAAATTATATATAAAAGGTAGACATTAGATCACGGTTTCTTTTTTGGTTTGTTCCGCGTGATACTAACCATTTACTTCACAGATAGAGGAGCGATAAAACATTAACATGATTATATATAACACATGGGAGGCTTGTTCTACGTGCTTAATGGCAAAATAGTCGCAAAGCTAGTTTTATTTATAAAGTGCATTACTTAAAGCCTGGCGAGCCGTGAAATTGAGTGGAAAAAAAACGCTTTGGTGAGAAAACACTTTGCTGTTAGGAACAAATAGAGAAGTGACATTTAGAAGTGTCAGAGGTTCATTCTTCCTAACATTAATGCTACATTAAATTGTTGACGTAAATGAGTCGATATTATGGGTGTGTATTTATAGTTGCTTGCATGGAATTGAAGTATCGTGGATACTGAAAACTAACAACTCCAGCAAATTAATTGATTCAGGCGTCTTTGAAAGGTAACGTTTAAAAATGGCGTATCATAACTTTTAAATTGAAGGATGTGTTTAAGGTAAACAATGTTGTTTATAATTGGAGTAACATTACATAAATTACTAGAAAAAAAATGTATTGATGGTTGAGGCGCTAACTTCGTGATACATTTTGGAACTTTAAATAAAACAGTTTCTTTGTCATTATCACACTTGATTTTTTTAGAGACTGATCAGCTTATGATCGAAACTCGAGTCACTAAAAAAATAAGGTGTGATATTAACAAAAAAACTAATTAAAACAAATTGATTAATATAACTATGCAACTAAAAAAAATAATGTAATCTATTTAAAACTCTATCAAATGATAAATGACAAATGTATCTATGAAACAAAGAAGAACAAAACTTTTAAGGAAATTGATAAAACAGAACTTTAAAAATATTAGTGAAGGATCTAAGCAAATATTTCACCATAAAAACTGTATACTAAAAAACAAATTATTAATTACAAAATACTCGACTAAAAATTCATTCACAATTTATCAGTCTGATGATGTTACTGGTAAAACGAAAAACATAGTGTTCCAACATAAATATTTAAGAAATTCCGACACTAGTTTTTATTGTAAGGATTAGATATTAAAAGGGCGGTCCGTTGGTGTAGTGAGTACAGGCGAGGGCTTGTGCCGGTTACACCGCGCCGTGTGGGTTCGAATCCCAGCCCGGGCGAAAGCTTTTTCGGTTTCGAGAAGTATTCGTTCGGGTCCGTGGTTGTTTGTATACGTCTTTCATTATTCATTTGTTCATTTATTCATTTAATTTATAACTTAAAATATATATAATTGATGATGGCTAATAGTCATAACACCAAAGCCAGGCAAAACGCCAAAAAAAAAGAAATTAGAAAAAAACTGTTAACTGATTTGTAATATAGCCACATTACAATTACCCTGTTTCTTGTTATCTTGGATACAAACAAATGTTAAAAATTATTAAACTGAAAGACCTTTGGTTGACAGCCATTTAATAGGCTAACAATAGAATTAAACTATTGTAAAAATAAACCTATTAATAAAGATATGGTATATACAGGGTGTTAGGTAAACATGCGGTAAAAATTCAAGGGGTTATTCCTTGATGATTTCTGAAAAAAAACCCTTTGTTTTGAAAATACAGCATTTTATTATCAAAAAGTACATGTAAAGTTGCTGAATCTACAATAAATGTTCTTGAATTTTTGTTGCATGTTTACCTAACACCCTGTATATAAGGCGTTTCTAAATTGATGTGAAAGATTTTAAAGGGTGAGTTTTGAGCATAAATTAATAGTAATAGTAACTTCAGATAATTATTTTCACATACTCAAGTAATTATATGAATAAAATACAATACAATAGAATTTCTTTTTTCAAGATCTGAAATACATTAGGTTTCAGTAAATATATAACAAACGATAACTGTATTGATGCAAGCAAGGAATGTAGGAGTAAAATTAGAGCTACTATGATTCATGAATTGAAGCACAATTTCTTCAAAGCTCTCAATAATTATGCAAGCAAGAAAACGATAAAAAGTAAAATAATCAATAGCCGAAACCTACAATTCAATACAAATTATCATAAAAAGATATTTATACTTCCCTTATTATTAAGCGACAATAGATTTTTATGACTAGTGAGATATATAATAAATCATGGACAATCAAAATAAAATCGATGACGAGAAAAAGTTCTTGAGAAAGAAGAAATCGATACACAGGAATTAATTTTTATTTTTATAATAGACTTTCGAGCAAACTTTTAACCGTTAATAGCCATGCGAGATTAGAGCAAATATTTTGTATTAAAACGATAAATAATGCGACAAATAAAAATTTTTCGTGCAAGTGCAACTAGCATTTCATAAGCGATTAGAGAAAAAATAAAGAGAATGCATGTTAAATAGCTGAAATCGATAACTTAAAACTTGCTTTCTTAATGTCCCAGCAGGATTTGAGAAAAAAAAACGCATCAAGCAATGCGGCAAATTCATAGAATGCGAATTGAAAATAATTTAGGTTATACCACAATGCTGCAACTGAAGGAACGAATCTTGCATCCTATTCCATCGATAAAATTGTAGCATTTGCATCCCTAATACGATTTGACAGACAATGCGACAAATTTTCGAAAATAGAGCAACGGGATACCATGAGTATGATTAACAATGCGACAAAAAAATTAAACTTATAAGCTGGAACAACTAGTCCGCTGCAATTATCCAACTTGAAAATCGATAAAAATAAAACAGAATGCATACTAAACAGAGGGAATCGATAATTTAAATTTAGAAACTTAGGAAGACCTGAGTTAAATTAAAATGTAATCTATGACCTTTCGATTATCTTGAATGAATAACATATAAGACCTAGTTGAGAGGATCGAGTGTAAGACCTGTCCTTGGTATGCGTATCAGGTTTTACAGACACACTCAATAATTTATTGCATAAGCGCTATTGCAATCGGGGTAATTAGTAATTAGGGGGAGTGTTACGTTTGTTTGATTCGGTAAGTGATGTTAAAGAGATCAATTGTTTTTCGAACTAGGTCAACCATCGTCATGAATTGAAATTGTGTTGAAGGGATTTTATCTTATAGTAAACTTCTGTTTATTAATATGGTATAGTGGATAATTTTAGAAGAATGACGCATGTTGTGAGGCTGGGGATGTAGAATGTAGGGAATGCAGTTGATATGTTTGGCATGTGCAATTAATGAGAAATGTTTGGAGTTATGGTGTAGAGGTGGGCGAGTTTTGTTGTAACCCACCTGCATCGAGGGGACTATCACATGTCTGTGATTGTCTCATGAAAACGTTCTGAAGGTTTTTCATACGAAGCACTGTGTGAAGCACTGGGAATACCGGATACAGCACGGGGTCGGGGTAGGTCTTTTGCTATTGCGGGTTAGGTAGTAAAAGTGATATAAGCTTGAAACGGGAGGGATGATTGTGAACGGGCCTTACAGTCACCCCTATGCGACAGAACAAATCGATATCTAGGAATGACCCACAAAAGTGAACAGCACAATGCGAAGCAGCTCTTCCTCTATGTTTCATTAGCATGGGATTAAAGCCACTTTACTTACATCAACTTTCTTTGTTATGAATATATGTCCTTGAAAAATCATGTGGGATATTAGTCTTCATTTATTGCTAGTTGTCGTACACAACGTTGCAGAATACTAGGGCAGCTTTCGGTGGGAACAGAGCACATGCCTTGGAACACTCGCGTTCACGATCGCGTTCTGGGGGCATGTCTCGAATCACACGCGGGCCCGCGCCCCCAGCTGAACACCGACCTCTTGTGCGATCGCCATTTTCCTTAGACTGCAACGTCCATCTTGTCGCAGAGAACGCCGGGAGCGCTGGGTGGGGAGGTATCGCGCCGCCGCCGCTGGCCCGCAGGATTCTATCAATTATGCAGGCACATGATATCAGTAACTTCTGCCCCAAAACCTCTTCCCGCAGCAACGAAACCGCCAAATGTTCGCTTCTACGAATGATTGTATTCACGCGAAGGAGTTTTTCCGTATAAACAACGCCAGAAAAGCTCTTTTCAGGAATATATTATTTTACCGCGCTGCAGGATTTCCTCATTTAAACCGATAGTTGCGCGCGCTTACAACTACAAAGTATTACGCGTGCGCAACACAGCAAATATATCCCTAACCCTTTCTTATGAGACGCGGCGGCGCTGGTGACGTCACACCGTTAGTAACGTTGCGGAAAACGTCTCCATAGTAACTACACTACCATATCGCCACTGCAAGCCCTTGCTTGTCATACAGAAATCAATAAGGAAACGTGCAACCTTCAGGGATACCAACCTATTTTCAAACTTGAAAACGCTTCAAAATGCAACACGGGGTTTGTAAGCCAATGGTTAGTCATTTAAAACTGTTAATAAATATTTTAAACTACTAAATTTGGTAATTTTATAATTACAATTTCATAAACACGGGTGAGTGCAAATATTGATCGCACCAGCAACGCCACGCAATTTCCTCATTTCCCAACTAGATGTCCACACAAGTCCGTAGTATGGGAATATCCCGGGCTATTCATCTCTATTTAAATATACTAAACGTACCTAATTGACTTATCACATCTTTAATCTAAGCTCCGGCATCGCAACAATGCTCAATGCAGATTTAAGTATGAATCAATTAACGCACTAAGCAGAAACCTTCAATTGGGATGTTTCCTAGATTTAGGATGGAAAATACTCCTACGTAACGGTAATGAATATTATAATTGATGAATCAATAGTATATTGATTGTATTTATTAGACGTGGTACACGAGGACAGGAACATAAGTGGTGGTGAATATGAATTTTCTTCTAGCGGCAGACCACTACACTTCGCTAACAAAGTAGTCACCTCAATATACTTTCCGAAGATTTCCCTGGAGACGAAAGTTGCATGTTCATAGTTCGTAACTTATAAATACCTATTTATTTATAATTAGGCAACAGCGGGCTGAACGTTTCAAAAATATTTACACGAGTGTATTAATAAGGCAAAACGAAAATACGCGATATTGCTCAAGTTATTTACGAGATTGATAAGATCTGTAATAACAAAACGGGTCCCGAAAAGTGTCAATTGTAATTACAATTTTACATGTACGTGGGTTTGAATTATTTAGGCGTTAAATAGATTAAATATTCTTTCTAGTGGATTTAGGTAATTTTTAATTAAAATCAAATTTTTACTATACAGTGCGAGTCTCTAACTTGGAATAAATTCAGTAAATCAAACAAAGTTTATTTTTCGGAAATATGCTCGGACACGTCGATTAGTATTTTAAATTGCGCTCTTTTTGTTGTAATAAAATTTTATACAGCGTGTCCCAAATTTGAGATATGACGTCATCGACTATTTTTTTTTAATAGCAACCCTAATTTTTTTATCACTATTTTTAAAGAGTATATCAAGTTACACATGTGTGCCAAATTTCAAATTTTTATTTCCTGTCATTTAGAAGATATTTAACAAACAGTATCAAATTTGAAAAATGAATTCAACTTAATAGTCTTTCTTCAATAAATGCTCAAAATGTTGTCCATTTTCTAACTGACAATACCCTAAACGGAACTGAAACTCGTTTTGAACATTTCTAATTATTTCGGGGGAAATTAGTCTACACTCCTGTCTTATTCGTTCTTTCAACTCCTCAAGATTTGGCAGTTTGGTCTTAAAAACTTTGCTTTTCAAGTACCCCCATAAGAAAAAGTCCATAGGTGTTAAATCCGGAGACCTGGGTGGCCATTCAACTGGTCCTCTTCTGCCAATCCATCTTCGTGGAAATACATTATCCAGGTACTCACGGACACGTCTTGCAAAATGAGGAGGCGCACCGTCCTGTTGAAACCAGATGTTTCTATTCGGGACGTCAGCTTCTACAGGGCAAGGAAACAAAATAGCCAAACTCGGAATTAGCTCTTCCTCCAAGAATTGTAAATATCCCGCTCCATTGAGATTATTTGGAAAGAAAATTGGTCCTAAAATTCGATCACCAACAATCCCTGCCCAAACATTAACTTTTTCTGGATATTGAGTGTGGCCTTCCCTCATCCAGTGTGGGTTCTTGTCTGCCCAATAACGGCAATTTTGACGATTTACCTCACCATTTAACATAAACGTTGATTCATCGGAAAACAATATATTTTCTATTTTTAGAACATTTCTATCTAGTAGATCTTTTTTTCGCAAAACTGAAGTCTTCTATCAGGATCATCTTCGGTGAGTTCCTGGAGGATTGTCATTTTATAAGGATGAAATGTTTGCTCTCTAAGGATTCTTGACACTGAAGACTGGCTAATTTTGAGTTCCCTAGCCATCTGCCTAGAGGAGACATGATGATTTTCCTGAACAGAGAGAAGTACATCAATTTTGACCTCTTCACTCAGCGCATTCTGACGATGATTATTCGTTTTTCTTAAATGCCCATTTTCCCGAAACTGACTTTCAATCTTGCTTACGGTACTTTGAGATATGGCTGGTAAGTCAGGATACTTCTCTCTAAATAAATAAATAACTTCATTTTGTGTTCTTGTCCTATCTCCATAGCCAATCATCATTAAAATTTCGATTTTGTGGGTTTCAGTTAAGTACGGCATGCTAGTATAATTTTTCGACCAACGGTGAACAACAGTCAACACAACAATGGAACGACTAATACTCTCCTCACTCGAATATGCGTGGAATGCGATGCTACACTTCTTACTTGTTTTTATAACTAAACGTCAAAATGATAAACGTCAGTTTGAAAAAAAATGACAAACCAGCACGTTTTGGCATTCCACTTTTAAAATGCATAAAAATTCGATTAAGGTGACTTAATTTCTTCATTCTACAAATTTGATAATGTTTGTTAAATATCTTCTAAATGACAGGAAATAAAAATTTGAAATTTGGCACACATGTGTAACTTGATATACTCTTTAAAAATAGTGATAAAAAAATTAGGGTTGCTATTAAAAAAAATAGTCGATGACGTCATATCTCAAATTTGGGACACGCTGTATAAAATTTTATTACAACAAAAAGAGCGCAATTTAAAATACTAATCGACGTGTCCGAGCATATTTCCGAAAAATAAACTTTGTTTGATTTACTGAATTTATTCCAAGTTAGAGACTCGCACTGTATATTTTGTGGCTGAATGGTCAAACCTATGCAAAAAAAAATACTATATATATTTTACTAATATACTCATCGCTGGTGTTAATCGTTTAAGAATATAGTCTTCGTAAATAACTCGACTTTATAGTGTTAGTAAGACTTAATTTTGCTTAAAATATTTAATTACTAATATTCAGACTATTTTTCATCTACATTACATTTAACTCGAGATGTTGAAACCAAAATTAAAATCGAAATTTGAAAACATTTTGAAAATTTTAAATTAATGGGGATGAGACCTTAAAGGTCGAAACCGGCCTGTAGGTGTACTGATGGGGAAACAATATTTAATGTTTGATGGCATTTGTTACAATATTTTTGTCACGGTTTCAGAAAGCAGATGCATTTTTTGGTACTGACCATCGTGTCACCACATTCCCACAACTTAAATGGCCTGGACTAATAATGTTTATTTCTTCTTTCCTTCTAATGTGGATATTAAATCAGTTATAGTTTGATGTACAGACATTCAAAAACAAATGACGTCAAAGAAGACACACATATGATGGTTCGCGTGATAATTTTTATACGACACATACTTATTGATTTCACCCTAATACGTTCACGTAATATTGATTAATCTAAACATTAATATCAACAATCGATATACTATGACCTCGCTCCACAACTTTTTTTTTATATAATTGATCATAAATTAATTAGTTTCATCGTTATATTTTTACCTTACGGTAATAACCTCCAGACTTTAATGGTATAAACATTACACAAAGAGAGGTGCGTTAATTATTCACATACAGATAATGCTAATTTTAGATATCTTCGAGAAGGTTTCGCGAATTGATTGGTGAAAATATTTATGCTGTTTACAAATAATGTATTTTAACATGAACATTCAATTTAGCACCTAAATTTAAATTATGTTTATTTTGAAAGTTTACTTTGGAGATGTTTCTGTTATTTCATGTTTTTATAAGAAGTGATTGATTTAGAAAATTTGTGTAAACACCTAGTCCAGCTAATGTTTCCCAAACTTTTAAACACCGCGACCCAATTTCTAGAATTTCATTTGGCACTGATTTTTAAATTTTGGTCAGAAGCAATTATTATTGATAAATTTATTTATTTATCTTATAATGAGCAAAATAACACGTTTAATTTATTTGTTGAATTTGGTTCTCGTTTATCACGTGGTGAAACATTTTTAATATTAATGAGACCCTTGTTAGGTTTCACAATTCTTTACTATTTATTCCGACTAATTTAGATTTTTACATCATTATCTAGAATTCCTAGATAATGATGTATAATATTATGAAACCAACCAAATGCCTCATTTTAACAAACCTTCATATGTTATTTTAATCTTACGCTGTTGTATAATTATATTCGCTGTAGTCGTAAAACTATTGTGTAGCACAGCTGTAACATTTACGAACTGTGGCAAGCACTTGAAAGTGCAGGTTTCCAAATAAAGCGTTACGAATATACAACGTAATATTTTAACTTTACATTGTGTAAAATCGTTGAAG
This sequence comes from Ocypus olens, assembly GCA_910593695.2. Lineage (NCBI taxonomy): Eukaryota > Metazoa > Arthropoda > Insecta > Coleoptera > Staphylinidae > Ocypus > Ocypus olens. The sequence goes on along the minus strand of OU343057.1, from coordinate 1,144,927 downwards.
GGAACAATCCAAGCGAGTGTGTCAATACAGGCGTCGACGAATAGCGAGAGTGGGACATAAATATGTGCTACTGTAATCTCAGGTATTATTCAAGGTGCAATTACGAAGTAAATTTTAGCACTCCAGACTTCGAAACATTGCAGATTTACACGGAACAATAAAAATACGTTCTAAGTAAATTGCCATTAATTCGAGGGAGGAAGGAACAATGCATTTTTAAGCTCTGGAATGAATACGTGATTTTCCACTTCAACTTCTTTTGTTTCAGAAGTTCATGAAATAATTTTAAGATTATTGTAATCTGCAATAAGACTGTCAAGAAATAGTTAGTATCCTACAATCGCAGTTACTACCGATCATTCGTCTACTAGTAGCAGCGGCGGCGGCGGCTCGTGGATGTTCGGCGGTGAGGCAACGGAAGAAAATTTGATCGAAAAAGCAACGGAATAATTGCTTCCTCTATTGGAGTAAGTAGTGTAAGTAAAAAGGAGGGACTTCTTACTTTTGTCAAAAAAATGCAATTTAAATGATTTCCTGAAGAAACCACTGGTTCGATTCCGGGTTTCTATACGCCACTGGAAAGATCCCTTCAAAACGCTTCAGAAAATGTACTTTTGCAAAAACAAATTTCAATTTGAAGCCCTTGACACGTCAGCAAAAAAATTCGAAAATGGAAAAAATCGAAAAAATCAACTTCTTTAATAATCATCGTAGATCATTCAAGTATACCTTCTTTTTCATCAGAAGAACGAGCTCAATCGATTGGCGTTAAACAATGTCAGCTATCTTAAATAGCAAAAAAGTTAGCATGTCACCATGAACTTTATGGATGATTTTGAAAAAAGTCGATTTTTTCAGGCTTTAAACGGCTGTAGCGGCCGAACGAAGAATCCGATTTGAACGCGGTTTTAAATTCTGTGGTCCTTGAGCGCATATGAGTCAGATTAGATCAAAATTGGCGAATTTTTATTTTTGACGAAAACCTGAAATTCTATCCAAGGGTCCCCCCTTCTTACTTTTCCTCAAAAATTGCAATAAAAATGATTTCCTGAAAAAAACACAGGTTATAATCGGGGTTTCTATACACCACTGGAAAGATCTCTTTAAGACGCTTCAGAAAATGTACTTTCGCAAGAACAAATGTCAATTTGAAGCCCGTGATGCGTCAGCAAAGAAAACTTGAAAATGGAAAAAATCGAAAAAATCAACTTTCTTAATAATCATCGTGGACCTTTATGTTATACCTTTCTTTTCATCAGAAGAACAAGCTAAATCGATTGGCGTTACAAAATTTCATCCAGAAAAAAAAGCAAAAAAGTTAGCATGTCACCATGAACTTTATGGAAGATTTTGAAAAAAATCGATTTTTTCAAACTTTGAACGGCTGTAGCGGCCGAACAAAGAATCCGATTTGAACGCGGTTTTAAATTCTGTGGTCCTTGAGCGCATATGAGTCGGATTAGACCAAAATTGGCGATTTTTAATTTTTGACGAAAACCTGAAATTCTATCCAAGGGTCCCCCCTTCTTACTTTTGCTCAAAAATTGCACTTAAAATGATTTCCTGTAAAAACCACTGGTTATAATCGGGGTTTCTATACACCACTGGAAAGATCTCATTAAGACGCTTCAGAAAATGTACTTTCGCAAGAACAATTGTCAATTTGAAGCCCGTGATGCGTCAGCAAAGAAAACTCGAAAATGGAAAAAATCGAAAAAATCAACTTTCTTTATAATCATCGTGGACCTTTATGTTATACCTTTCTTTTCATCAGAAGAACAAGCTAAATCGATTGGCGTTACAAAATTTCATCCAGAAAAAAAAGCAAAAAAGTTAGCATGTCACCATGAACTTTATGGAAGATTTTGAAAAAAATCGATTTTTTCAAACTTTGAACGGCTGTAGCGGCCGAACGAAGAATCCGATTTGAACGCGGTTTTAAATTCTGTGGTCCTTGAGCGCATATGAGTCGGATTAGACCAAAATTGGCGATTTTTAATTTTTGACGAAAACCTGAAATTCTATCCAAGGGTCCCCCCTTATTACTTTTGCTCAAAAATTGCACTTAAAATGATTTCCTGGAAAAACCACTGGTTATAATCGGGGTTTCTATACACCACTGGAAAGATCTCATTAAGACGCTTCAGAAAATGAACTTTCGCAAGAACAAATGTCAATTTGAAGCCCGTGATGCGCCAGCAAAGAAAACTCGAAAATGGAAAAAATCGAAAAAATCAACTCTTTTAATAATCATCGTAGATCTTTATGTAGTACCTTTTTCTTCATCAGAAAAACAAGCTAAATCGATTGGAGTTGAAAAATTTCATCTAGTAAAAAATGCAAAAAAATTGGCAAGCCACCAAGCCGTAGCGGCTAAACGAAGAATCCAAATCATATCTGACTCTTACGTCATAATGTCCCAAAAGTGAGTACCAGGAGAACATGATTTGTATAAGTTTGAATGAAAATATCATTGAACACAAATACAAAAATGATGTATAATTTATTGGTAAAAATAACAGATAATAAATGTATACATTTATCATTACTATTGCGTGCTTGTTGTAATAAAAATGTGTTATATTTGTATTTGTAGCGTATCTACAATCTGCATCAAATAAAATAATGTTTGTAGTAGAAATACATATATTTGTTTTAATTTTTACGGTGAAATTAAACGTTTTAATGGAAATCTCGATATTCACGTTTAATTAGTAATTTAAATTGTGACTAATTAGACTCTGTAGTAATATGAAACCCGCGCCCTAATTAAAGTTATTTATAAAATGTGTGAATATTCAGTAGTTGCCACAATTACACACAATTTTCCAATTAAATAATTATGGAGAATTACAGAATTCTGAAATATTTCGACATCTATTGGTCTTAATTTAAACCACAAGTTGACTATTAGACCCGAATAACGCGAGCTGAAGTGTAAGAAACTAAAATTTTAAGGACGGGCTGTGGTGTATCATTTTGATATGTTTTGAAGAAGCGACTACAAAATATTATATAATGGTACTAATGTGTATAAGAAGAGCAGTACTTACCAAAATTGGTGAATGCCGTAAATAAAATTTGAAAACTAACGGAAACGCGCACGGTGTACCACATTGAAGAAAATATTGTTATATTCACCCTGCAAGCGCTGGAGCATAACTAAAAATTTTCATCTTAAGTGAGACGAACATTAGGAAGTTATTGCGAGAACAAGGTCACTGCGACCTGGTGCGTAAAAATGTGTACCTTGTATAGATCAGCCGCGCCCGGAAGGTTAAACGAAGAGAAAGAAATTAAATTTAAAACTAGCAAACAATGTTATGTTTGTTATTTAACATTGATTTCATGTACAGAAGTTTCTGTCAATTTTTTTTTTTTTAAAGGAAGGATAGTTGACACGAATTCGGGTTGAGGAAGCTCGGATGATTTGAGAACTGACGTAGCCAACTAGGGCATTCTGCCACAACCGATAATTTGTATAATAATCATTTATAATGATGAAAGGGACATCTAAACTCCCATGGACCCGCGCGGATGGGATTCGAACCCACGACCACGAGGCCCATAAGCAGGAGCTCCACTTACTGGGCCACCGCGGCCCCGTTTCTGTCAATTGGATCTGAAGAAATTTGTCACTTATCACTTGCTAAAACATCATGAAAATACTTAATAGAATACAAACGCTTGATTTGTTTCACTATTTTTTACTATTGACTCAACTTGTTTCGCTTCCGAAATCATTGTCAAAAGTAAATATGACAATGCTTCCGTTAATTCATTAACATTGGCATGGGTTGTTTGATAAACTATTTTAAGATTTATTTAACACAAAACTGCTACTTTTGAATCACGTTGCTACTTTTTAATATCAGTGATTTTAAACTGTGATTTTGATCACGATTAGTAAACACCGTAACTGGTAACCATAGTCATATGCTATGTTAGAACTTTTATGTATACATTTCAAATTATTGCTAAACTAAAGTAACACTCACAGTTTGGGCAACAGTTGTGATTTTAAGTAGCAATCACTTTTAACTAGTAATCACAGTTTAAGTAGCAGTGACAGTTTGGGTAATATTTGTGATATTAAGTAGCAATAACTTTTAAGTAGTAATCACAATTTAAGTAGCAGTCACAGTTTGGGTAATATTTATGATTTTAAGTAGCAATCACAGTTACAATGAAATTCGCTTATTAATAACGATAACGACCTGTGATTTTTCAATGGCAGAAAAAAATCACAGGTACTTGAAATATCTCCCATTTCTACCACATATCACTTATACTGTTAGAAGCATCTAAAGCGATTCCATTAAATATTTTGTATCTCGCATGCTAATAATTAATAAACTGCATTATTCACCGCCACATTTAGAGAATTTCTGCCCTCGTCGGATTTCAGCTGAAAATTTTATACGTATAGTGCTGACTGGGCAATAGGATATACGCTTATTTATAGATGAGAGGTAACGATTTCACATAGTCATAGAGGGTCATACAGGAAATTTATGTTAATAATAATTAAGAGAATGCCAAAATGAACAACTTATAAAAAAATAAATCAATAAATAAAATAAATATCAAACCGGAGAAAATAACATGATGGTCACATCACCATTTTTTAATTTATCTTTCATGTGGTGGTCTTAATTTAGTAATACGCATATTGATTTACTCTGTTGTAGACAGCGTATATCACGTGTATTGACATAAACCTTAGAACTTTGCACAGCATGCATTAATAGTTACAGACCTTAATCCTCGCTGGGATGCAGATTCCCACGTGGCGATGTTAAGGAAGCTTCTGAAATTAATATCAGCATTAAATTTAAAGCCCGTTGCTTTGAAGTGATGTTGGTACAGAAATCGTTGAGTCATATATGATTAACTGACAAATTTTATTGCCTTCTGTGTACTCTCGCCAAGTTATATTTGCTAACATTAAAATTGGTCGTTAAAAATTGAAATTGATTTAAGTTTTAAAATGTTATTATATTTTACCTCAGTTAGAAAGATATGGTCTGGCCGCGCTATGAAGGCATTCGAGGTGAATAACGAAGGGTCGAAAAAACCGCCCTCACCAGAAGTGATTGAATATTTTGTTACTCTACACTCGCAGATGTTTACGCTTTACCTGTTAGCTATTGGTGCAATATTGGCTTCTAACTATTCACGCAAATGAGGGCGATCCAAGTTAATCACCTCAGATGCCTTCATAGCGCGGCCAGTCTATATAATGTTTTTTTTTGCCCAACGGTATTTATATACCGTGCTTTCCATAATTCACCGCACATGGGAAACGCAGGAGACGTACGAAACACGAATTACGTTCATTCCATAAAAAGCAATAGAATTAACGGTATAAATACTCATAACATTAATTCTACAGCTTCTTATGGAATGAATGTAATTATATAATCCCCAATACTATAATGTGTGTAGTGTTTCATTAATGATTTAAATATATAAATAAACCCATGTATTGTTCATTAGACTAAAGATGTGATTTTGATTTTGCATCGTATAAACGTGGTTACCTGAGCAGCATTAAAAATGCAGATGGGAAGAGTAAACTGAAGGCAAAATTACGTAAAATTGCCTTTATATATCCATTAAGTTCGTAAATGTGTTCTGGTTGGGGAACGAAGTCGAATTGTGGCTAAAAAGGTCGGTGCAGATTTGCTGCCGCCAATGGGGCAATTTAAGAGGTGCTGCATAAATTATCGAACATGCACAGGCATCACGGCCTGATAATACGATTGCCCTAGAACAATAAAACAGTTACGGCTATGGAAAATCTAATAAATTGAAGGGAGTAATACGTTATGAGTTTTACTGCAGGCGTTTAAAGCTTAGTGAAGATAAAGCGCGATAAACCGTTTGATGAAAGTGCATCTTGCTTGCCGTAATGCATGAAGCCACATGATGGATAATCGCGTTATTACAATTTTTGAAATATAAACAACACGGTAGAATATTAGCGTTGTTTGTTATTGTCAAAATAAAAATGATCATGCAGAAATGTATGTTATACTTTCAATAATCAATTCGCAAAGGAAGCTAAATTTAAGCTATTATGCATCGTACACACTTGCACATTTCACGAACTGCGAAACCAACCGCGCCGCGATTGTAGCACGGACACTCGAACCAAGACCCAGCGCATTTCCGCCGCTTCCTTTCATCCGACGCAAAAAAACCGACAAGCTACCGCAGGGGTGGCTCGTTTTATAGAGCCAAGGAGCCATGGCACTACCTGTAGTTCCAAGCTATGCTATTTTTAACGTTGAGAACGGATAATGTGAAAACAGATTGCGGCACACGTTTGTACTTCTCCGAAACGTGAATCATGAGAATGGATCATTTAACAAAGATACATGTTTATATTGTACAGGGTGATAATTTTTGAAACCACCCTGACCACCCTGTACTAAAACCTTTGCGTTTGAATTCTAATATTTTATTACCTCAAATGTATTTAGCAAGTAGGCCTAATCTGTTAACCCTTTGGCCTACTTTCCTTACGTCCGAATGCAGCAGCAGAAACCAGTCCGACTGAGGCATGCCTGGGGTGCCCAATTGTATGCGCACAAATTCATGCTTTTTCATGGCACAACTGAAAACGTAAAATATGGACTTCAAAAAATTCTGTTTCGCGAGAAAATGCATTCATTGTGCAGCACTACTAACGCAAGCGCTGCGCCAGGAGTTGAGCTCGTGCTCGATTTGATTGGCCCAAGCGGCGCGCTACGAAATATGCTCGTGGTGGTTGTGTTTGGCCCGAACATTTAAACATGAGGAGTACTCGTGGTTGTAGGTCAAAGGGTTAACTTTTCGTAAAAAATTTAGTAAGATATGGATCGCTAAATGCAACGTGCCGCTATTATAAGATCTTATCAGCGCGGAATTGCCACCCTGTATAAGTGGCTCTACCATCAACATGTTACACGAGGCACTACACATCTGCAAGTGTGTACGAAGCATTAGAATAACAGTATATTTATAACTATTGCCGATGCAAAGAAGGTATTTTGTAAATTAAATATTTTAAGGTATTTTTCGAATACATATAATTTATTAAATGTATCTGCAACCAATGAAGGTTTCCATTTTTATGTATTTCATACTATATATAAATTGCTATCAAAATAATATTTACTGAAGTATAAATTGCTATCAAAAATCATGATTCTTATTTACTGACATTGGATTGAAACTGACATTCTGGCATTCATTTTCGGTATCTTACGTTTCTATTCATAGGTAAGAATTTAAAAATAAATACGATTGACAGTAGGCGTTATTTTTAGGTGGGCGTACTTCCATCAGTTCTATTTTTTTTACTAAAAATACTTTTCGACTTTGTAATCACAATTAATATGTATATGTCGCGGTAAATATATATTATCAGGTTAATGTACACATTTACCAGTAAATTATATACTAGATCAAGCTTGGGGAATAAAAAAATAATTTTTAGTTGTTTTCGTGATCGCGTCTTTCCAACATATTACTTTAATCAGAAAATATCTATATATAGTACCCAAAGTGAATGATCTTAATTTGAATTCCAAGCCGCAAAACATGCTAATTTTGCCATTATTTTACAAACACTGCAGTTCAGTGACGATTCGCGGGTTTTTTTTTTATACGGCCGAGGAACAAGAGGTGGTAATACATATAGGAAGGGTCAGTTGCAGAGACGGCTGGCTGCGTGACCGCACCTATCTGTATTACCATCTCTTGTTCCTCGGCCGTACCAGAAAAACCCCGCGAACCGTCACTGCTGCAGTTTAAATTGCACAACTAGATAATGGCAATGTAAATATGACATGTTTAAGTTATGAGCTTTTACCCGCATATAATGGTTGTAGATGATTGCAAAAATCCATAATTATTCAATGGAAAGAATACAAACTGTTTTTGTTTACTTTGATGTTAAATAAACATTCAGTGGTCGTACATGTTAGGTTGTGTGTAAATACACCTATTTCCCTTTTTTTCTTATGTTTGCGTTTATATTGGGTTGATATATCTAACTCTTTGATTGAGTATGTTGAGTGTTAACAAATATTTTTCCTGGCTGCACTTCAAAATATTGATAATATGTAATCTGGCGTTGGGATGAAAATATGGATGATACATTTGAAATTTGGATCGATAGCGTACGACATAGCGTCTTGATCGAATGTCAATATTTGAGAAATGAGATCGATTGTTGCGTGTCGGTAAGGTTGGATCTGTTAGGTCTGTTGGGTCGTTGAGGTCGGGCGGGGCATTGGACGCTAGGCCGTGAGGCAGAGAGGCAGAGAGGTAGATAGGGTCGCGCGCGCCACTGAACGACGCCACTGACGCCGACGCCGGCACCGACAGCGACAGCGCCGAGACGCGCAGCACGGCGTGTAGTATGTCCCGAGTATCGAACAGGGCCGCAAGCTGGTACGCCGGCCACACGACACTACGTCGGGAATTTCTGACATATCATTATCCGGTGATAGTAATATTCGGTAATGTTCTCCTCGGTCATCACCGTAGCCTTAGTGCCTCCACTCACTAACATTACATATGGTGTTCTCTTGTGCAGACTCGGCATCCGCTAGGCCTACAATGTGCGGAGGTAATTGTGCCTTCACTATTATTTCTTGCTGTTTTAATTCTCTAGCTTTCCCCAAAACTGCACGAGTTGTAGTTCGTTCAACACATCCCAACTCTAAATCCGAGAAAACATTTACTTGCACCAGTTACTTGGTGCATGTTTACTGCCGTGACCTTACTTACACATCCATATTGTCAACTTTCAGCACGAGCTGAACCTCATCCTTCATACCACTCACGTCTACCCATGCTCTTAATATAAACTCAACTTTTTTTACTAGATTTACTGTTGCGAACACCCAACTCCTCTAACTATTGTACATTATACACACACACTTATGTTCTACAATATACATTATTTAACTTACAACAACATAATCGTGCATAATTATTTAAATTACCGCGAAAATAAGAAAATTAAAGAGATATTTGGCACCGAGTGCCGCATTATTTACAGCTCCATACACATTTACTTTATAATTTATCTCAAGACTATAAATACCTAGCACCGATTCGTAGCACATGTTCTTGTTCTATGGTGACTACCCGAATGCTCGGTACAGGCGTAAAGGAGTTCACATTTCGAATTTACGAGCCGGTTTCTCACCTGAACTCAATTGTTCAATGGACTAGCATAAACATGTGCCCGTGCGTTCTACGTAGCGTATTATACAAGTGTAAAATCAATTTTACAATATCGACCGGCCGCAAATTCTCGCATACATAAACGGAAAATCGAAGAGCTGATTGAAAGATTGTCCATACTTGGCCATTCAGCTAGTGTGGATTCGAATGTAAACTCACGTGGTCGTGCTAATTTTTATTAACATACGTACGCACACGCGCAAAGTGTCCTAACCAAAAACTACATTCCATCAACCATTTCGATTTGTCATTACCGTGCACTAACCTTTCCTGTTATCTGTCCAGTTACTATGACTTCATCTAGTTTTAATTTTATGATGACTCAATTTAACATTGTAACTTTAAATTCGCTAAATCCTCCTCAGCAAAACCTGCCTTACCTAAATTAACCTACAGTAAAAGAAAATGCCTACCATCTTACTAGAATGGACCATTTTCTAATATGATAAAAAATTGGGGGGGAAGTGCAATAACATCAAGTGCGTTATTGTTTTCAAAGTTTGTGTTATTAGTTGAACCTACTTTGGTCAATCAGGTTAGGAGTTTTGGCAAGAACTGTCTACAGAAATAGCACCTCATCAAGATATAATTTAAATTTAGATTTCGGTTGTACGGTTTGGTTAATACTTAACATCACAATTCTTACTTTGACTCGTGTCCAAAATTTTGGCGGTAATCACGTCGTAATTTGAAATCCAGTTTAATTATCAGATGGGAATTTGTTTTGGTTATTTAAGTTACAACTTTTATAAAATAATATAATCAACAATACTTTAACACTATCAAATATATTGTTATAGTTTGATCAATGGATCTTTGCGTGTGCGTCATTACCGAATACTGAGTTTTCTCACCTTAGACGACACACGTACACACACGATTGCGTCTAATTTAACTAATCGCAGAGAGAGAGTAAATGCATGAAAATGTTGTTGGAGTTAGGTTCAGCTATCTATGACGTGCACGCAAAGATTCATTGATCAAAGTATAATAAATGTTTTAAATTTTCCGGATTGTTTCTGGGGGGCACTAGATTGTCATCTGAAGAAATTGGTCGTTATAATCAACTCAAACTCATAAATTTGTTCTAACTAAAACAATTTAGATTCGTAGATCTTGATCAGTATCATCGCACTATTAATTCACTTACAACCCTCTCTAAAAGTAGCTTTGGATTAACTCTCAACCCTGATTTTTAATCAGTTGTAACTAGATAAGCAAACTGCTTTAGAAACTTTCCATGTTTTCTCTTCGAGAGAGAAGGAAGTAGAGACACAATACATTTATTGAGACACTTCTACAAATCACCTCAACACAACAGGCAATTGACCTGAGGTCTTTTAGCCTTTATCTTCGATTTTGTAAGGATATTAATTTTATTTATGCTCAAAAATTAGGTCTTAAAATTTAGATCAAAAAGTACCAACTTGATATTAATTATTAACACTCATGTAATTTGTAACATTTTCTCTATAAATTTTGAACCTCTGCACTTTCTTTCAAAGGAGTGATTTCTAGCTAGTTTTTCTAGATTTCTGTGGATAACTCAAAAAGTACCAACTTGATATTGATTATTAACAATCTCATGTGATTTGTAACACTTTCTCTATAAATTTTGAACCTCTGCAATTGCCTTTAAAGGAGTGATTTTATAGCTAGTTTTTTTTAGATTTTCTGTGGATAACTCAAAAAGTACTAACTTGATATTGATTATTAATAATCTCATGTAATTTGTAACATTTTCTCTATAAATTTTGAACCTCTGCAATTGCCTTCAAAGGAGTGATTCTGTGGCTAGTTTTTTTTTTAGATTTCCTGTGGATAACTCAAAAAGTACCAACTTGATATTGATTATTAATAATCTCATGTAATTTGTAACATTTTCTCTATAAATTTTGAACCTCTGCACTTTCTTTCAAAGGAGTGATTTCCAGCTAGTTTTTTTAGATTTCTGCAATTGCCTTTAAAGGAGTGATTTTGTAGCTAGTTTTTTTTTAGATTTTCTGTGGATAACTTAAAAAGTACCAGCTTGATATTGATTATTAACAATCTCATGTGATTTGTAACATTTTCTCTATAAATTTTGAACCTCTGCAATTGCCTTTAAAGGAGTGATTTTGTAGCTAGTTTTTTTTTTAGATTTTCTGTGGATAACTCAAAAAGTACCAGCTTGATATTGATTATTAATAATCTCATGTAATTTGTAACATTTTCTCCAGAAATTTTGAACCTCTGCAATTGCCTTCAAAGGAGTGATTTTGTAGCTAGTTTTTTAGATTTTCTGTGGATAATTCAAAAAGTACCAACATGATATTGATTATTAACAATCTCATATAATTTGTAACATCTTCTCTATAAATTTTGAACCTCTGCACTTGTCTTCAAAGGAGTGATTTTGAAGCTAGTTTTTTTTTCGCGAAGGATGGAATTTGAATTAATACAAGGGAATTCTCCACAACTGCTGCAGTTGTCTCCAAAGGGGTATTTTAATTATAAATTTTAGACGTAAGAAAAGCATTCAATTTTTTTGTTAACAACCGCACACAAACTTAACATAGAATTTTTTTGAGGAGTTGAATTCAGTTGATCTGCTCAGATGGGTCTGGGTCGAAGTTTTAAAATTGTAACCTAATCATAATTATTGTCGGGATTTCGACTGTCGGGATGACTTTAGCAGGAAATCAGTTAATGCTTTCGCTTGTTTCAGTTATACTCAAAAATTGAAATTGTTAATAAAAGACTAAAAAAAAATCCGGTGTTTTTTGCACGAACAAATCTAGATGGTTAAAAGTTGTAATTTTTGGAAAGTTTACATTAATCGAAGACTCCCAATGGAATACAACTAATCTAAATATATAAAATGGATGAATAACAGGAACTCATAATTTACCCATCCCCGTCCATGCAAACATAAAAACCTACACGTATTCCGTACACAAACCCATCACCCATTACGGGTCGCAGATTATTCGCAGGAAAACGTTCCACCTATTAAATTAATCACATCACAACTCGGCACGCCTTCGCATGAAAAAAAGTTCGGTAAAGAAACGCAAAATTAAATCATTGGACTTCGTGACCGTTTCAATCCGACAGTTGCAAATGCCCGTTTATCCAGTCTAGTCCATCACATATATTTCCGCATTCCGATTGGGCAGCCCGCTGTTGGATTGGCTAGCCATCCAGATAATCACCCAGTTAACCAGTACACTAAATTTTCCGGCATAACTTTATCAGATGGGCTGCTTTGCTCCGTTTTGCCGCCAATAATAATCACACTACAAACGCCCAAAACCGGAAATTTCTTGTTCCGCAACTACATGATCTATTTAATCTATTTCCACCATCGTGGAAATTTCAACTTGATTTGATATAGATAGATAATTATTCTACTAGTAGTAATCATTGTGTTTGTTAGTTTTTGACCAATCGGCAATCGAACTCGTGATCCTTTAAGCTACGCGCACACTTATCGGAATCGGACGGACGGCACGCATCGGCAAAAATTGCTTAACACAGTTGTAAACGAGTCAACGCAATTTATCGGTACAAATGTGCGTTGACTCGTTTACAACTGTGTTAAGCAATTTTTGCCGATGCGTGCCATCCGTCTTACCTCATGCGATTGTTGTCTCTATAATTTTTCTTTTAAAATTAGTGTCTCCCTCATAACTGCAATTATACTCTCGCATGTTCATGTTTAACGTACTTTATTATAATTACACAAAATAAGAAGTCACTTGTAACAGCGCATCATCCTCATCATTCACAGTTGTTAGTCAAGTAACGACATTTATGGACATAACGGCACTTTCAGTTTCGATGCTGATTGATGCTATTTATCATTGCAGTAATGAGACAACCACGAGTTTGACGGCCAATCGGTTATTTTAACAAATGCAGTTACTGCCGAAAGAAATCAATCTTGATGTAAATATATGGTCGCTTGAGCCAATTCTATACTGAGCATTACAAAGGAAACATTAACCAATTATACTTCGATGATAACATAACATACAGCTTACAGGGCAAATACAAATTCGCGGAATCAAGCCGTCAGCCATTCTCGTTTGTAAAATAAATCCTGAAATGTTACAATTACGTTTTAATAAAAAATAAAATTGTGGCTACCTCAAATTTCAATTTCAATTCCAAAATAATAGGAAAGGCTGCTGACGGAACATAATATCCAGGCTTGTTTATTTGTAGTTTAACTAAGAGTAAATCTTTTTCTCGTCAAATCGATCTTCGCTTAATCGCCTAGTTCGTCGCATCCCTTTATTTAGGCTCCGCGGAACATGAATATTTTCCGATAAACATCCGTGTGTATCGGCGCATATAAAATACATTCCTATTTTAATGCGGCTCGAATATTTTCGCGAAGCCTCATCCCTACACGCTTTGGGGATCTATTCGATTGAATTTCTGATTCCGACCTGTTTCTCCTACGCCTCGGAAAACCGTTACGGCAACGCGAAAATATCTTCCATCCCGTTAATGCCGCTATCATTTTTCACCGTATGATTAATTAATTATCAACACTAGTTACAACATCTTTCCACGGGTTTATGGGAATTTATTTATAACTTTGAGGATAAAGTAGCCGCCTCTACTAGGGGAGACGTTTTATAGGCACATTTACCGGAACGTTTAATTCTCCAAATTTAACCTCTCAATAAATATCCTTCTTTATTATCTCCGTTAACGCTACTAAAGCAAAACATTAAAAGCACCAATGAATTACTTAACAGAAATTCTGTACGTACAGTAAGTATCAATTTTTATTAAAAAAAATATGAAGTTTAGTAGATGTACTAGATTGAAACCGTTTTGACATAAGCTTAGACTAGATTATTATTATGTGGTCTTTAAACTTTTTTTAACTACTGTGCATGATTTAGAAATTTATATTAGGATCTAAGTTTGATATAACCTTAGTGCGGATTATTCCGACGATCGTCGGATCACAGGTGATTACTTGGTTAAGAAAGCATCTGCACAAAAAGTACTTTAATAGATGGCAAACCTACCATGGATGATTAAGAAATCTATTTCTTTCGAAATTATTAGTATTAAGTACAATCTGATGACCAAGGCCAGGCGTAACGCTGAAACAAAAAAAAATATGACAATTCAAGTTCTAGTCTTTTTAGAAAATGTGCATACAGTGATAGATTAATAGACAAATATTATTCGAATAAAATAAGAAACAGTGCGTGCGGTATTTCTCTTCAATGGAAGTACTACTCCTCCAATTTAAAACTATAAATGGAAGTACTACTCCTCCAATTTGAAACTACTGATAAGCCAAAATTATCGTGAAATTTAGAGTTAGGCGAAACAAATGATATCCAATAACAACAATTTCACTTGAGTTTCAAAACTACAGGTTTTTAAATCCTAGTCAGTTTCTTAAATGTAATTAATTTTAACATAGTGAGTTCTGGAAAATATGTTTTTATTTCTTCCCAAAAAAATAAGATTAAAATTTTTTATTTTTTTCAAGAGTTAAAATTAATTGTTTTTTAAAAATTATTTTCTATTGTGTACAGTAAACGTCAAACCTACAATCTAAGTTAAGATACTATCTATGATTCATCTGTATTGATTAAAAAAACACTCGATGAATGTAGCACTGTATGTCCTTGTCAAAATATTTTCTAGTTGTTCATCTCCAATTACTCATATTTGAGTGCTCATTCTTGTAGGTTCGCCGTTTAATAATAATTTTGCTATTTGATATATTATACCTTTCTGTAGTTTATTGAGAATATTTCGAATTCAACAATTTTTGTTTACAATAAGAGGTTTAGTATAAGCTCAGGAATGTAGTAAGTTCTGCAGTCTTTTGTTAATTGTTTATTAGACACTTACAATTGTAGCTTTAAAACAGAAGATGATTTCAAAAATTGCATACCACCAGAAATTTTCCATCAAAATTGCTGCTTTGTAAAATGCAAACTTTCCAATAGATTTATTTAATTTTCTCGAAAACCTCGTGATGAGTATTAATACAATTTTTAAGAAATATTTTAGACATTTTTAGCTTTGATTAGTTTTCCTCAAATTTTTTATCAAAATCGCAAAATCCAACAGGTTTCTTTAATTTTCTCAAAAACCTCGCGATGAATCTTAATAAAATTTGTAAGAAATTTTAATGTAAACAAAAGATAATTTTAAAAGTTATTCATCACTGAAATTTTCGATCAAAATCACTGTTTTGCAAAATTCAAACTTCCCAACAGTTTTCTTTAATTTTTTCGAAATTCCCGCGATGAATCTTAATAAAATTTTCAAGATGTATTTTAGACATTTGTAGCTTTGAAACAAAAGATAATTTCAAGACTTGTTCATCACTGAAATTTCTTGAAATGTTCCATAAAAATCGCTGCTTTGCAAAATGCAAACTTCCCAACAGTTTTCTTTAATTTTTTCGAAATCCCCGCGATGAATCTTACTAAAATTTTCAAGATGTATTTTAGACATTTGTAGCTTTGAAACAAAAGATAATTTCAAGACTTGTTCATTACTAGTTTTCCTGTAATTTTCCATCAAAATTGCTGCTTTGAAAAATGCAAACTTCCCAACAGATTTTTTTAATTTTTTTGAAATCCCCGTGGTGAATCTTAATAAAATTTTCAAGATGTATTTTAGACATTTGTAGCTTTGAAACAAAAGATAATTTCAAGACTTGTTCATCACTAGTTTTCCTGAAATTTTCCATCAAAATCGCTGTTTTGCAAAATTCAAACTTCCCAACAGTTTTCTTTATTTTTCTCGAAATCCCCGCGATGAATCTTAATAAAATTTTCAAAATGTATTTTAGACATTTGTAGCTTTGAAATAAAAAAAAATTTCAAGACTTGTTCATCATTAGTTTACCTGAAATTTTCCATAAAAATCGCTGCTTTGCAAAATGCAAACTTCCCAGCAGATTTCTTTAATTTTCTCGAAAACCCCGTGATGAATCTTAATAAAATTTTCAAGAAATAAACTCGTTATTAAATCAAATACTATATTTGGAATTATATAATTACTAAATTGCCTCAAAAACATGTGTGGGCGCTAAACACTCATTTTAGCCAAAATTTTCAAAAAATTTGTGCGCGTTATTCAGTTGCAAATCTGGTAATATAAATCATAAGAACCCGGCGAGGGCATGGGTGTTTGTGGATGTCTATTTCATTTAATATGAACAAATACATAACCGATGTGACTGAAGGACACCTACCAAAGTCAAATAAAAAATCATAAGAATTTTATAAATTCAAGAAAATGTTTATTTTACGGTTAAAATCGAAAATATTTCTGATTATGTATTCAAATATTGCACAGCACGAATGACGTAATACAAATCTTTTTTTTGTTTAACTAGTTTAAAAATATTCTGTAGAATATTAATAAATTTGTCGTGACTGAATGGCGAAAATCGAAATCAAAAAAATATTAAAGGTTGTTGAAATTAGGCACTTGGTTGGTTTCGCAATTTTTTACAATTTACTCCGACTAGTTTTGATTTTTACATCATTATCTAGGAATGAACGAGAACCAAATTCAACAAATATCAAAAAAAAAAATATTAATAAATATAATTATAACTTTAACCTAAGCAAAAATATAACTATAATAAACTAAAAATGGGATACCATTTTAAGAAGACCTTTTTATGTCACAATCTCTTACAGGAGATGCAATTAATGTGCCTGAAAAGTTATTTTTCATTTTAATTTGTAAAAATGCTTGAATGTTACGAGATGCAGATACAAATGAAATTTCTTGACATTGAAACTAGAAGTCGTTTTAATTTTGAATAAATTAATAAGACGTTACTATTTTTTAACAACCTGGTTTCAAGTATTTAATTCCATGAAACAAATTGATAATTATAAACAAAAAATATAATATTTGTTGAAGCAATAAATTTAACCTGCAATTAAATTTTTTATTTAATTTTCATACAAACAAAACTGTCACACGGGCTATCGATTTTGCCCTCGTATAATATTTTTCTGAAATAAAATAAACTCCAAAATCGTAAATTAGTCAGTATTCTTTACTAATAAAAAAATCGTCGATAAAACTAGTTTTAAACTGTAGACAGGATGTACAAAAAAAATAATCATGATTGTTGTGGTGAGACAAAAATTACAAACTACCAATCGATAATATTGTTTGCTGAAGCGTATATTAAAATTACATGAAAACATTATCTCTTACAAAAGCCTATTGAGCAAATTTTAATTAAAAAAAAACGTACTTTTCTTTATCTAAAAACGAATATTTACTTCAACAGAAATAATTAGACTGCATTTAGTCCCTCCCTGAAATATCATATCATCATCAGCATCACACCCATTAAAACAACTCTTCAATGAATGTATGAAGACCAGTATTTCAAACCCACATTTTAACCTGACATCATAAACTGTCCAAAAATTGCATGAGTTTCCAATTTCATTTAAGACTCTCTCTGTCTTTCGCCTTGATCATTTGTATATTTTCAATTCTCATTTTTGAAGACGTTCAAGGAATACAAGGCATCATAAATTTGTATTCTTTTCAATTGTCTGTTGCATCCTCAGCTCATGAAATTTGTTTTATGTTTTTTCACATTTAAAAACTGATTCATTTTCAATAAGTATCCAATTTTTTTTAGTCGGATAAATTATGTATTTGGCATTAAAGCCACATTATAAAATCACCAACTGGCACTCAATTTCTATTTTTTTGTTAAAATAATGTTAATTTGTTATTCTAAAAATGATTCCCTTTAGTTCGTCAAAATTTTCTTGCTTCTAGCTCTCATCTCAATTTTACGTGGTTCTTCGGTACTTTTAATACTTCGGAAAATATGGAATTATTGGTAAGTTTATATATTGAATAATATTCATAGCTTTGGCCAACAACTCTTATATGATAAATCACATTACAGTAGAGGTTATTAGATAAAGAATCATGAAGCTGCATTTTTAAAATGTTGCTGCAATTAGTTGCCGATGCTCTAAAAATGTCGATTTTTCATTGTTATAATTATTTCGAGTAAATAAATTTTTCAAATAAAATCAATAGGCTTAAAATGAATAATCTTTTATAATCAATGTAAGGGGCATATTTATAGGATTCTTTCAATGCTTCAGCAAATAGTAGAATGCATGTCAACAAGCATGGCCTCTGTTGTCAAAGCGTCCAATATTCCATGTAGAAAAGCAACAATCTTTCTGGCACATTTTTATTTTTGTTGAACTTGCCAAGTCAAGTATTTGCAGCTTCTGCTGAGTCTCAGTTCTAGATAGTTATTACTTAATGGAAGAGTAGGATTGTGTATATTCTTCTCTACTGAAGAGGTCCAAGAAGTGACGCCAATCGTTAATTAGTGACCCTCGTAAAGGAACAGAAGTTTGGTAAGCGCCGGAGGATACTTTTATGTAATGTGTTAATTGATATGTTTTAAATCCTTTAGGATGTTAATAAAATGTAATGCTACAAATCCGCGATGTATTAAATAAATGAATATCATTCGTCTGCAGATACTTTTTTTAATTAATCAAATACTAAACTTTTGGCCTGCGTAAAAATATAAAATGTAATTAGAATGATTACGAGCAGCCCCACGAAGTGCTGAATGTCATTTTTTATATTAATCACACTTATGGGAGTTTATTGCTATTTTTATTACAACCAACCCATTTTGAAGCTACAAAATACAATTACTATGCATGTTCCGTTTAGGTGGTCATTTCCTTTTTTTTTGTTAGGTGTTCATATGGTCAGAGAATTTAATTTATCCGCCTTCAAGTCTGCCGCGTTACACTAATGCACTTTTACAATCTCTTCCGTGGTAATTTATTCGGTGACCGATAAATTAAAACGTGAAAATGCATTAATGCAACTTTAATTAAACTATGTATTCTTTTAACCCATTAGTTTAATAAAGTGCTATTAGAGTTGATTGAGTGGAGACAGTATCAGATTCTCCTTAAATTTGAAAAATGCATCTTATTTGAAAAATCAAGGCGAGATTTTTACAATTAGTAGTAATAATTAAATAATAAACATAGTTCTCATGTTCTTTGTCCTATATAAATATATATTTTCTATAACAATGTAAATGCTTCAGCATATGGATCATAAAACTCGTATTACCCCATTGTAACATATTTACTACATTTTTATTCATACCGATAAGTAGCTGTATTTTATGTAAAGATTTAACAGTCGATATTCCTGAACTGTGTGAAAATTTTAAGTTCCGTACGTCGTAACGGCGCCCATAAAACTCTTCGCCATGTTTACAGATTGCAGCTACTGTTAGAGTATCGTATAAATAATGCCTCCTTATTTCGAGAAATTAATTACACCCCCGGCGGAGTTCCAAATATCAGGAAACTAACATCAGACACTGACAATTATAAACCCACAATTAGCTATGTCACAGTCGAGAAATTTACAATCGGGGGAGGAGTTCTGAAAGTGACAATCTATTTCAAGTGCGATGTGTTGTGCGGAAAATTTATGAAATACCAGATGCGATTAATTTCGTTTTTTCTGATTGCGGGCTTTAGGAAATAATTTAAATCGATTCTCCTGAAATGAAAGCTCCGGGATGTAATCCTTGCGACAAATGAAAAAATAGTGGCTCGTCTTGAAATGAAAGACAAACGTTGTTTTTCTTTTTAAATTTCGATGGACGTGTTTAATTTCAGAATTTATTACTTATTTTAAAACGGAGTATCTCGGTAAAATGGAGATGCAGCAGCTAGAAGCAGATGTGAATGTTTTCAAAAACGTATAATGTTTCAAGACGAAAATAGTTTAAGTTCGGTGCATTTATGCCATCAGGGATAGGAAACGCAAGATGGTTTTTGCCTTGTACATCAAACAATACCACATTTAAGTTAATCAAAAAGGAAAGGAAAATAGTGAACTACACTGATGGAAAAAAATTGTACCTTAGAAATCCGCACCCATGTTCGTCGTAGGAACTTCGTTCTTTGAATCCTGCATAGGGAATTGATCAAATTTTAATGCCTTTATGGTGGATCGAGTCGACACATTTTTTCCAACTCCGTGCACAAAGTTGGACATGGTTTCCTGAATTATTTTTTATTTTCACAGGGGTGCTAGAGGGGGGGTACGCTTAAGTTCGCATGCATGACTTTAAAGAAGACACTTCAAAGTTTTTCGCCCTCAAAGATTCATTAAAATCGATTGAAAATACGTCGATTTATGGCGGTTTGAAAATGGTCGAAATTTGACGAATTTCAAGTGTTTCTTTTTTTGATAAAAAAAAACGTATATTAAAAAAATAATAATAAATTGATAATTTCAGCAGAATAAATAAAGTATAAGGACAAAGACCTTATTAATCGTTGTCACTTTTAAAATAGAATACAGTCTTTATCATGTTGCGAATACATGTCTACACCAGCAGTATTTCCATTTAGCAATGGCGCAGTTACTACAATGCATTATAACGATAAGTGTGATAAATGACCTGCATTAATTTTAAACCTGGAAGAATTCATTGACCTCGGAAGGAAATTTTGTTCTTAACGTTCAATTTGAAATGCGGTAGTTTAGCTGGCACGCAACATCAGGAAACAAATAGCTATGCAATTTTACGTGATAGTTCTGAGATTTTACTTGCAATAAAGTGCACTTTATATGATATAAATCAGGCGGTATACACGGAACGATTATAGGTATGTAAATTTGTGTATTAAAATTAAAATTTGCATAATTCGATATTGATTTATCAACTTTTTGATTATTCAAGTGCCAACGACTCCTACCGTTTTAATTGTTGTTTTTATTCTCAAAAAGTGTTAACTCCATAAATTTCCAACTATATAGTGCTAGTGTTTATGGGATTTTCCGTTCCGTTTCATTAACAATGAAATGAAATTGATTTGAACACATGTCGTGATAAGTACACGCTTGTCTGCATGTGTCAATCCCATTTTCTATAAGAACTGAAAAAGTGTTGGAGACTTTTTCTAAATACAATATATCGTCAATGAAGCTGCAATACCGCCTAACCACCATTTGTACCAAATTTGAGATTTTAGTACATAATCTTTTCGCAAATCAGTTTTTTGTCTCTCCTGACAAATTTGGTAAATATGAGATAGGCGGTATTGCCACTTCAAGAACTAAACAAGTTTTAGAGACTTTTTCTAAATACAATATATCGTCAATGAAGCTGCAATACCGCCTAACCGCCATTTAGATCAAAATTGAGATTTTAGTACATAATCTTTTCCCAAATCAGTTTTTTATCTCTCCTGACAAATTTTGTAAATATGAGATAGGCGGTATTCCCACTTCACCGACGATATGTACAGATGAATAATTATAGATGAAAAATAAAAACCCTCAGTTGAAGAAGACTTCTTATATTCAATCAATAGGATATAAGCTTACGCGTGTGAATTAATTCGTTATCGCTTTATTAAGAAGCTAATCTTCTAATTCTAGGAGATTTAGGACTTTCGAACCTTTGCGGTCGTGACCGAAAACCGCAGTTCTGCCACGCTCATTTATTTATTCTGCGTCCACCCTTATCCAGACTTGCTCTTTATTATTTAATCATTGGGCGCTGCTCCGCCAGTCGGTCAATTAGAAGGCAATTTTAATGCTGCTAATTAATTTATGTCACCGACATGTAATACCAAAATCCCTATTTTTTTATCGAATTCGATGAAAGCGCTGCACGTGGTACTCATTAAATTCTGATGTCTGTGGTGCGATTAAAAATTCATCGAGTGTATCCTCAGAGGTATTTGATTTTAGATTAGTTTTTAGCTTATTAATTTGATCGAAACTATAAATCGTGTTATATTAACACAAATTTATGTTACGATGAGTCATCTTCATCTGGTGTTTTCATTCGAGGGATACATGGATTTTCCAGAAACCAGATGTAGATAATAAGCAATATGTTACTGCATGCATCACTACTTCAATGTTAAGCACGTGCTGTGTGAAATACATTAAAAAACTGTTCTTATCGTGTTATCTGCATATTTTATGGACAAAATTAAATTAAGCGGTATTATTCTCGTTTTCAAAAATAATTAATGAAATTATGATATTAAACGTTGACAAATTGTAACATAGGGCGTTGGTGTAGTGGGTACAGGCGAGCGCTTGTGCCGGTTGCACCGCGTGTCGTGTGGGTTCGAATCCCAGCCCGGCCGAAAGATTTTTCGGGGATCGAGAAGTATTCGTTTGGGAAATTGTTATGCATGGTATAAGTACTTAAAAATGATGTATACAGAAATTACCTTTTAGTACCTAAAAAGTTCTAGTACTGAAATATAAGATAATTATTACGCATTTTCTTCAATATTGGGCTTATTATAAATAATGGGCAATAATCGCTTCCATTCAGTGAATAAAATATATGTAACCATTTAGCTGCAATCCTTGTCAAGAAACCACCTAAATCCTAAATCTCATTCTGCAATAATCATAAACTATTTACTCTAACTGGATCACTGAACTCGCAGCATCATCGTGTCTAATTAAGAAATAATATGTGAGACTAGAACAAATGTAAATTTGCGTGCAGTGGAATATCTCATTTCCTAATTAATTTAATTAACTGTTTGAAATCTGCTTTTACGGCAATATAACGTACTAATTAGTTAGTTTTGAAACTATAATGCTTTATGCAAATTTGATTAAAGCAATCGAATACCAAAATCATAAAACAGGTACCTAAGCGCTGACCTAAATATCTACACGAACTTCAAACAGCTCCCGAAAACATTTCATATTCCAACCCTACACGTTTCATGTTAGTAATGGATATCTATTTATACATGAGGTAATTAATAATTACAGCACTTCAGAGTGCATTTCGTAATGAACAAATATTGCAAATTATTGAACTTAATTGTTTCTCTGTTGCATGTAAATTTCTTATTCTTATATATATATATATATATATATATATATAACATCTTTATTCAGATAATATATTTACGAAAATAATAATAATGAACCATTTATTTACAGTGTTAATTAACAGCATAACAAAAAAAAATGTAAATTCGTATCTTCAGTACATGAAACATCCATATTCTCAAAGCTATAAGCTTGTAGAGAAGAGAGAACTTATTAAAGAATGAACATGAATTTGTCTGTGTCTTTCTGTCCTCTTATTCTTATTTCCATAATTTGTATGTTATGTGAAATTGCTTCAAATTTTCTAAATGCAATTTGCTATTTTAATACATCACCCGGCTGTACCACATTATCATTTCTTCTACCATTTCTCACCAACTGAAAATTAACATAGAGCCTTATGGGAAGCGAATACCGAGACCCTGCAGATTGACGTTATCGGACACCGACTAATATGAACGAACATATCTTGGTTCATGAAAATGGCAGATAGTTGTGATTGGAAACATAGGATTCTAGAAAAATGTAGCTACAAACTCATGTAATATCATCCATATCGGTTTTGTGAGACGGCGCCAAAAAAATCCCAAAATCTACCGAAATTTCTGGCCAACTTACGAGTGCCCATTTTGAGAGCGCGAAACGAGAAAACTACAACTACGATTTAGCTGAAAATTTAACCACGTATTCCCTGTTCTTTTGCGAACATTTTGATGTACATTACAAGTCATTTGGCCATTTCACGATTTTCGCCCATTTTTCCATACTATTAGTTAGGAAAAAAAGAGGAAAAATGTTGGGTCTTAGAAAAATCTGAAAAAATTCATGACGATTCTTAATGATGAGAAAAAGCGTGTAGAGTAATTATTTTCCCGAAAAAAAAATTTGTTCTACCATTTTTCACCAATTGAAAATTAACATAGAACCTTATGGGAAGCGAATACCGAGACCCTGCAGATTGACGTTATCGAACACCGACTAATTCGAATGAACAAATCTTGGTTCATGAATATGGTAGATAGTTATGAATGGAAACATAAGATTCTAGAAGAATGTAGCTACAAACTCATATAATATCATCCATATCTGTTTCGTGAGACGGTGCCCATTTTGAGAGCGTGAAACGAGAAAACTGCAAGTACGATTCGACTAAAACTCTAACCACGTATTCGCCGCTCTTTTGTGAACATTTTGATGTACATTACAAGTCATTTGGCTATTTCACGATTTTCGCCCATTTTCCATACAATTAGTCAGGAAAAAAAGAGGAAAAATGTTGGGCCTTAGAAAAATCTGAAAAAATTCATGACGGTTCTTAATGATGAGAAAAAGCGTGTAGAGTAATTATTTTCCCGAAAAAAAAAATTGTTCTACCATTTTTCACCAATTGAAAATTAACATAGAACCTTATGGGAAGCGAATACCGAGACCCTGCAGATTGACGTTATCGGACACCGACTAATTTGAACGAACATATCTTGGTTCATGAATATGGCAGATAGTTTTGAATGGAAATATAGGATTCTAGAAGAATGTAGCTACAAACTCATGTAATATCATCCATATCGGTTTTGTGAGACGGCGCCAAAAAAATCCCAAAATCTACCGAAATTTCTGGCCAACTTACGAGTGCCCATTTTGAGAGCGCGAAACGAGAAAACTACAACTACGATTTAGCTGAAAATTTAACCACGTATTCCCCGTTCTTTTGTGAACATTTTGATGTACATTGCAAGTCATTTAGCCATTTCATGATTTTCGCTCATTTTTCCATACTCGGGAAAAAATGAAGAAAAATTTTGGGTGCCAGAAAATTTTGAAAAAATTCATAGCGGATTTTGATGAGGTAAAAAGATGTGCAGAGTAATTATTTTTTATTTTTTTTCCCATTTTTCACCAACCGAAAATTTACGGGAAGTGAATACCGAGAACCTGCAGATTGAGGCTGTTCAAACAAACGAAATAAATTTTAATAAAAATCGGTTGTAGTTTCAGAAGGTAACGTTTATATGAAGCGAATATGTTAAAACAAATAGTACTTCGCGAGCTGATAGTTTATTTTCATTTTAGAAGCTGAATGATGTACGTTTTGTATTTTGTCACAATTTGTGTAATAAAGTTTAGTGTGGCAATATAACTCTGGATCGATTATGATACACGGTCTAAAAACGTACACATTTACAACCTTTAGGCAATATTAAAATACTGATATCAATCGGGCATTGTCGGAAAAGCAATTTTCTCCCGTGGAATGCGAGGAGATACATTGAATTGTGTACATCGTTACAAAAGGTTATTAATCTATTATGGTGGACAAATATTACATTAAAAGTATTCAATCATGTCCTTTTAGTATTTTAACCACAATTAGGGCATCAGATCTGTCGTTGTAATTATAGCATAAATATATCTTCCTCGCTACGATACAATAATAATACCGCCTTTGTAGTTATTATACAGAATTCTATATTTAAACGTCAAATAACGTTAAGTAACGTTAGTTATTTATTTGTGAATATAGTTTCAACCTTTCAAAGCCATTGCTGAGCTTTTATTAATATTTTTAATCCTTAGCGAACGAATTCCGCTATATTTGCAACATTATAAGTTAAGTTACCGGCGGATCCACCAAAAAATCAATTCACAAATAAGTCATTAAGTCAAGTTAGCTAAGGGTTAATAAAGCAATTAAGTTGGTAAACTACTACTTATTGTTCGAAAAATTTGCGCTCGTTCGTTCGGGTTTAATATTTTTTCTGATTTAAACAAAAATAACGGATTTCAGTCGTAAGGCTTGGAGAGGTTGTAAAAGAAAAATATTCATGTTTGAATTAAATGCGCTTTGAAATAACTTTTTTGTAACGAAAACCAGTTATACTTCACATGATAAAGAGGCGGAAATTAGAGTTTCACATCAAAGAGAAATACATGAAAAGCGAGCAATTGACATTTAAAATATTTGCAAGCTCAATTGAGTTGATTGATTCAGCGGAAACTTTTTGAATACGGTTTGAAGAAATGTTCAGCCATCCAGAGGTGATAATTACTTAATTGGCATGTAGGCATTTCTAGTGGATGCAAACTTACAGTGCATCAGTGAAGTTGTGCAGTTTTAGATAAATTTTGTTGTGTTAATTTTATTATTCACTAGTTCTATTCTTTAAGAAAAGTACCTATAGCAATATTATATATAGCCCGTTCTCTGAAATCTGGCGGCTGTGGTCGTAAAAGAGGGTCGAGGCTCGGTAAGTAGGGGACGTAATATTTTTTATCGCAAACCAATCTTTGTTGAGAAGTACTGGTGTAAAAGTGCGAATACCAATAGGAGCGAAGGACAGTAATAAATATATGGAATGCAATTAGACGAATCACCAATGCCTTTTCTTTCTCAGGGCGGACGACCGTTTTACGACCTCAGCGGCCAGATTCCAGCAAACAGAGTATATCATGACTTGTGTAAATAATTCATCACTAGTTCTACCCTTTAAAAATAGTACCTATAGCAATATTATATATCATGAGTTGTGTAAATAATTCATTGTATGGCATAAATAATAAATATTTATCATTAGCTTTAATTACTAAATTTTAAAATTTGGTGTAGAGATTTTTACCAATTGTGAATACTTTCATTTCAATTATAAACATGTTCTGTACTAGTCCTCGTTTTTATAAAGCGCCTTCATTAAAACAAGGCGTGAACTGTGTTCATTATATTGGAGAAATAAGAGGAACTCGTTATACAGCGATATTTCTAAACAAAACATTCATTCAAAAGAATTTAATTGGACGACATGGGATAAAGCGTTTATTTAAAAATAAGTTACGTATATTATATGCCATATCAGTGTATGAGAATAAATAAATAAATACTTTTTTAAAATTGTAAATAAACATGAAAAATTAAAGACAAAATATTTCCACTCTTGTTTTCGGTGTACGAGTGTCTTTATCAATAATAATATATGTATATTTTCTATTCTCTATGCATGGTACTCTTTTTGTATTCACAAATAAATGATTGGAATATAAATATTCCAAACACCGTTAAAGGTAGAAATATCAAAGTGGCGACATCTATTGCCTGACTGTTGTACTAAACCCAATCTGAGTGGCATTATCATCGACAGATATAGGAATATACCAACGGCGGAAAATATAACAATGATAATTCAATAATAATCCTATATCAGTCGGTGGTTATGGCACTTAGATTGCGTTTAGTACAACATTTACGCAATAGATTCCGCCACTTTTGGTTTTCTCCCTTCAACGGTGTTTAGAATATTTATATTCCAATAGTAATTTCCGTTTCCTTATCAGCAAATTAACACGTTCGCTGCCACCGCAATTGGGATTGCATTTACGCAAGTATAACGTCGGACGCACTAGCGCGTCGGTGGCAGCGAACATGTTAAGAGAGGTCGAAACAGGTCTGTAAGTGTTCTGATTGGGAAACAATATCTCATTTAATAGTACATGTTATTTATAATGCAGAGCACCAAAACTTAAACGTATTCCATAATTAAAATTTTTCATATCCGCGTTATATTGCGCGAATATAAATTTCATATACTCCATCATATTTACATTAGTGAGTTTAAACATGCAATTATTAGGTGTGTGCGGACACTAGATTATAGTGTAACAACACACACGTATCGATTTTGTATGATGTAGTCAATTATTATGAACCGACTATATCTTAGAAAATCAATATGTGTGTGTTTTTGCATTATAATCTAGCGTTGGTTTTAATTATAAATGCATTTTTTTTTGTTATATGAGATTAACAGATTATTTTTATTTTATTGTATTTGCAAAAAATGCACTAATACAATCTTATTATCTTCTTTTCAATAAAATGCACATTGTTGGTATCACATACATTTTTATATTTGCGGCTATAGTTTCGATCTTAACAAGGTTTTATCCTTGAATTACACTCTGCAAGAATTTTTAGTATCTGACAATTTTGGTAGAGTCGAGTTTGAAAATTCGTAGCTCATATGCTAACGATTTTTTTTTTATCAATATGCAGCAATATTCTAGTAAGTGGATATGTGTAAAAATGTTATTTAATTGTTTAGAAATTTAAAATTGCACACTTTATATTTTTTAGAATTTTTCAAATCTGACACACGAAATTTTTGCAGAGTTGAGTTTGAAAATTCGTAACTCATACACTAACGAATTTTTTATCAAGAAGCAGCAAAATTCTAGTTAGTAGATATGTGTAAAAATGTTATTTAATCGTTTCAACATTTTAAATTGCATATTTTATATTTTTTACAATTTTTCAAATCTGACACGAAATTTTTACAGAGTTGAGTTTGAAAATTCGTAACTCATACGCTAACGACTTTTTTTTTTATCAAGATGCTGCAACATTCTTGTTAGTAGATATGTTTAAAGATGTTATTTAATCGTTTCAAAATTTAAATTGCACCTTTTTTTTTACAATTTTTCAAATTTGACACACGAAATTTTTACAGAGTTGAGTTTGAAAATTCGTAACTCATACACTAATGAATTTTTTATCAAGATGCAGCAATATTATAGTAAATAGACATGTGTAAAAATGTTATTTAATCGTTTTAAAATTTTAAATTGCACATTTTATATTTTTTACAATTTTTCAAATCCAACACACGACATTTTTGCAGAGTTGAGTTTGAAAATTCGTAACTTATACACTAACGATTTTTTTATCAAGATGCAGCAATATTATAGTTAGTAGATATATGTAAAAATGTTATTTTAAAGTTTCAAAATTTAAATTGCACATTTTATATTTTTTACAATTTTTCAAATCTGACACGAAATTTTTGCAGAGTTGCAATTAAAAATTCGCATTTTTTTCAATATAATATTCCGGTTAGTCGATATAGAAAATGTTATTAAATTTTTTCAAATGTCAAATTGAACATTTTTTTACAATTTTTCAAATCTGACATACGAACTTTCTGCAGAGTTGAGTTTGAAAATTTGTAACTCATACGTTAACAAATATTTTATCAAGATGCAGCAACATTGTAGTTAGTAGATATGTGTAATATATGTATCTGACAATTTTCAAGCGATATATTGCCAGAAAACCTGAAGACCATGTTTTTGCTTAATCAGTGTCGTTTAATGAAAAAAAAATGGCTTCCATCATCAACCATAAAAAAAGTGAATTCCGCTAATAAACGTATTATTGTTATTAATAATAATCAGCGAAAGCGCTGTGAAAGTTTTCCGTATATAACAAAAACATTTATTCCCTAAAACGCAAAATAACTTAATTAAAATATAACGAGAAACCGAAACATCGGGATTGTACTCCGGAGCGGAATTGCGTAGTTAATTATAATTAGATTTGAACTTTTAAATCCGTGTTTTTATTAAAATTTGTATCGAAAACGAATTTTTTATTGGATTTTTTAATCAAATCATAAATTTGGTTAGTGCACCTGGCGCATCCACCGTAATAGTTCACGACGGATAATCCTGGTAGATATTCAGCCGTACATTAATTCGGTATATGACGCAATGACTTCATTTTAGGAATCGATGCTTTAGAGTCGGATTTTACTCTGATATGCTCTGAGGTGTAAGTTTAAATATTATTCTACAGAAGTAGAATCGATTGGAACCAACTCGAACGCGTAAAGATGGTAAATCTCCAGCCCTGTGCATTGGATTATGACCTGTAAAATTTAAAAAAGCGCCGGCTTCGTAGAAATTGCCTCAATAAATGAAAATAAAATAGAGGGCTCAGGGAAAATAACTTTCGGAGGCACAAAATTCAACAAATCGATGGGATTTGCGACTGCTTGTAATTAAAAAATAAAACTCATTATTTTCGGTATATAAATATTAGATTTCTTTTGTATCATTTAATATCCGGCGTGGCACTAGCCAGGCAAGTAATGTTTTATGAAGTTATTTGTTTGCAGTCTTAGTAAGACTTAATTTTGCAGTCTTTATAACATTTATTTAATGCATTTGCAACAAGTGAGGTCTCAAATTTATTTAAATATTAGAAGTTAGAAGAAATGAATTTCGACCTTTCAGATCTCATCAGTGAGAAAACTTTTTTTTAAGACAGCAGAGCGCGTATAGTGTGATATTAACAAAGAAACTGTTTTATTTAAAGCTGTGTAAACCTATTAAAATAACACCAATAAATGATTTTATTTTATCTTAAATAAAGTAACAATCATACGTCATAATTCAGTAGGCCATCTGACTCTAGAGTTGTTATCTTTTATATTCTATTCAAATCGATATTTGCATGTGCTGCATACATGTTTTCGTACTCAAGCCGATTATTATCCGGCAAATGCTTCCCTTCAACAATTGATATGTGTGGGTCCGGTGAGTGAACATGCAGGAGGTGGATGCATTATAATTGACCAATTATGCGCTTGCATCCTTGCTTGAGGCATGATTGATTTCACTATCGGCAGTTCCCTGCTGTGAAGATTTCCCACTACTGATCAGACATCTAAGCAGCCGCCGGGCATTGTTAAGGTTCTTTTGTGTGCAGCTTGTCCTGGTCGATATACATATTCGTGTTTTATTTCATCGCTTGAAATTTATTAAAGCGACAGTTCTAGGTAGCGTGAAACAGCTTAATTCTAATTTTGAAAGTCCGTTCTGCTAGTAGAAATACTTTGTGGCAAGGAACAGCTAACACGTTCATTCAACATTTATATTTCTTGTTTATTTAAGTCATAATAATTACTACAATGAAATTAAGGCTGCTCCAAGTTAATAATAGAAGGAAGAGGGAAAACGTTAGGTGCGGCGAAGAAACAAAAAATATAGTGGATAAATTTTGTGCAGGAGTAAATTTTGATATTGCAAGTTTTATAGTTTGGTGCCTTAAGAAAATTTGCGCATTTGCTCTTATAAAATCAAAGGTCTTGGGTTATCTGTCGTACTCAGCGTATTCTTACAACTAAACAATCTTTATTTACAGAAATGTGTTGTACAAATTACAATATAACATATTAATGACAGTACATGGAAAACAAAGAAAAAATTTCTGTCAATGGGCTCCGTATTCTTATATATACATCTTTATCTATCTTTATTAACAGTAATTTATACAATTAATAAATGGACCAGAGGTATTCTTATTTATTCGCATTTTATTTATTTTTTTATTTATTTAAAAAGGAACGATGGTTGACGGAAATTCGGGTTGAGGAAGTGCGAATGATTTGGGAATTGGCGTAAGCATCTAGGTTATTCGGCCACTAACGATATATATAATTTTTGATATTTCAATTTTAATAATGAATGGGGCATACACTAAACATCCATGGACCCGCACGGCCACTTCTTCGTTCCGAAAAAGTGACCGCACGGATGGGATTCGAACCCACGACCACGAGGCCCATGAGCAGGAGCTCTACTCACTAGGCCACCGCGGCCCCCTATTCGCATTTTAGTATATAAAAAAAATTAATAAAGGCAAATAAATCGAATCTTAAGTATTTATCAATATGTATCCCCATAAATACGACACGTGTACGATTTTACATTGCACATTAACTAAAAAATCAATTGGACAT
Organism: Ocypus olens; assembly: GCA_910593695.2. NCBI lineage: Eukaryota > Metazoa > Arthropoda > Insecta > Coleoptera > Staphylinidae > Ocypus > Ocypus olens. The sequence goes on along the minus strand of OU343057.1, from coordinate 1,113,203 downwards.
TAAAAGCATTTCACATGCATATATTAGGTGCATTATAATAATGGTAATTAGAATATGTAAACAAGAACTTAACTGCGGTATACATTCAAATATAAGGTAATTAAGCTTTAATTAATGGCCGAAAGTAAACGAACTTCAGCACGTACTCGTTCCAGATGATATTTTCAGTTTTTATTCTGCGTGTTTAATTCCGCTATGTTGCGAAATACTCACGGATTATCGATTATTAATTATACATCATCCATTAATGCGCTGATAATAATTACAGGACTTCAAAGAAGGTCAAGCTGGGAAATAGGCTAACCTATGCACTACCAGTTAGTTAATTTTACCCTTTGTGGAAGACGAGTAAGCAGGCATGTATATTGTTAAATTTACCGGACTTAGTGACTCTATAATAATACGCGAGCTGGTGCACATATTAGCATTGGAATTTTTTTTACGTCCGTTATAATCCTTACAGTTCTTTTTTTTCATTAGTTTGCGTTCGTAAAATATGTGATTCTTGAAGCGTGAAAAAAGTACCACACGCTTTTGAATTGAACGCATTTTTAAACTAAAATACGTTAAAGTTAAGTTTCTCACAAGAATTTTCCATCAAAAATTTTCGACTAGAATTCCTTAATTTTCCCAAATCCCCCTTGATGAAACTAAATTATTTTTTCAGGAGATATTCTACACATATGTAGCTATAATATAAAAGTAAAATCCAAATTTGGGTTGTCACCAGTTTCTCGCAAGAATTTTCCATCAAAATCGCTGCTCTTTACAAAATTATTATATTAAGATTTCCTTAAATTTCCCGAAGCCCTTTTGATGAGACTGAATTATTTTTTAATGAGATATTCTACATTTGTGTAGCTATAAAACAAAAGAAAAATCCAAACTTGGGTTGTCACTAGTTTCTCACAAGAATTTTTCATCGAAATCCCTGCTCTATGCAAAATTATTACTTTCGATTAGAAATCTTAATTTTTCCAAAGCCCCCCTAGATGAGACTGAATTATTTTTTTAAGGAGATATTCTACACATATGTAGCAAAATCCAAACGGGTTGTCACTAGTTTTTCACAAGAATTTTCCATCAAAATCGAATTTATTTAAAGTTACGGACGTAGAAAAAAAAATTGTATGAAACTCGAGAGTAAAGTAACTTTTTTTCACTTGCAGGAATTGCAAGCTTTCCTACTCGCGAAAAAAGTATTACTTTACTCACTTGTTGCATAAGTAAAGTAATACATTTTTCACGAATAGGAAAGATTACAATTCCTACAGTGAAAAAATAGTATTACTTTACTCACTTGTTGCGTAACTAAAGTATTACATTTTTCACGAATAGGAAAGATTGCAATTACTACAAGTGAAAAAAAGTTTACTTTACTCACTTGTTGCATAAATATGGTAATACTTTTTTTCACGAGCAGGAAAGATTGCAATTCCTGCAAGTGAAAAAAAGTATTACTTTACTCACTTGTTGCATAAGTAAAGTAATACTTTTTTCACGAGCAGGAAAGATTACAATAAGTAACTATTTTTTATGGCCAATAATTTATAACACTCGTGCAATGACGAAATGTATTAAGGTATTAAGAAACCTTATTCATATTGTCCTGAAATACTGAATAAAGTTTTACTAATACCGCCGATCCGATTTTAAATCGGATATAAATATTTATCTCCCGTTTTTGCATTTATTTTCGACACAACGTAATCTTCCGAAGAGCCAGTACCTCTAAGATGGAATAATTAACCGTGGCGGTAACAACAAAGTTAGCTAAACAAACATCGTTAAAACTTATTCAATTAAAGCATTGAATAAAAGACCCTGTATAAAGTCAACATTTACATAAGGGCATTTGTAACGTTGTAATGCCGCGATATAATTAAATGATATCGATACGATTTCGTCCAATTTAACTTTCGTAACCTGGAGTTTGAGTCCTACAGTTCGCTTCAAAATTAAAACTGAACACTCGCCCTTTAATAATATACTACTAGAGCTCTAGTATACACACCATAGTGGGACTACTATAATTACACTTAGTTATTATAGCACAGGTGTTTGTTTTAGGTTACCTTTCCATACTGGTTATATTCCTAAAGGTGGGTTTACACGATCATGCAATTGATTTCTGCTCAAATGAACTGAACGTGTGTTGACATAACACTGGCATTATATTTTGTGCTGTATAAACGATCTTTCAAATAATAAACGGAATACATAATTTGGGGTTAGGATCTGCGATTACCTTACACATATTTTGATTGATATTTACTCTTTCACAATGTTTATTACCACATTTGTATTTTTTACCTTAAATGCTCCATTTCTAATTTAAACAGAACGATTCGGGGCAATCCGTTGGTGTAGTGGGTACAAGCGAGCGCTTGTGCTGGTTGCACAGCGTGCCGTGTGGGTTCGAATCCCAGCCCGGCTGAAAGATTTTTCGGAGATCGAGAAGTATTCGGTCGGGTCCATGGTTGTTGTATACGTCTTTCATTATTCATTTGTTCATTTATTCCTTTAATTTATAACTTGAAAATACATATATAAAAAATTGATGATGGCCAATGGTCATTGCACCAAGGCCAGGCATAACGCCGAAAACAAAAAAAAACAAAGATTCGAAAATGTATTCAGTGCCAGTAGAGAACGTTTACACAACTGAAAATATAATACCGGCTTACAAAAAACCTGGCTTAAATAAATCCACAGTTAAGGCATAATTTACTGAAAAGAAATAAATTAGTTTATATTCGCTGGCAATGTCCATATCTTGTAGGTGTTAAAGCCACCCGGATTTGGTTCAGTACAGCATTCAGGCAATAGATTCCGCCACTTTGGCGTTTCTACCTTTAGTTTATATCCATCTACACTAGAAAATAAAATTTAATTTGCTTGTGGAATTCTGGCTAATCTCTGTAACCTTAGGATTTATGATAATCCTTAATAAGTTAGGAGCATTCAAAGCTCGGGATTTAGTGAAGTTGTATTAGTTAGGAAGTTCGGATTCCGCATGAGTACGCCAGGGGAACGCCTAAATGTGCATAATATTATTTTGGGCATCGAATTTGCGGGACCAGCTGAAAATACATTCGGCATTTGCGTGAAATAATTGCTGCAATATCGAAACGTCAACGCAAAACTTGTTTGAATAGATTCGTTTTGCGGCTAAATTAATTATGGGGATAAACATTGAAATCATTTTATCCTGATTATTGATTAGCTTTGAACTGCCTTTTTCGATGGTTTATATTGGAATTAAATTTGAACATAAAAGAAATTGCGTGGTATTTATTCGTAAATGTAGAATGTTAGAATAAAACAGCAGAATACCTTTTTTTGCTTTAGCGCTAACCATTCAGCCACTGCACAGTGCTACAGAATCTTAAAGTTTAATGTCGGATTTAATCAAATAACGAACTAATACTTCTAGAATTGAGATGCCATTCTGTGGAGCGAACACTAATTTTTGTCTACAGGGTTAGGAAAAAGTATAAAAATATTGATATAGCTTTTTATTTGAGAGTTTAAAATAAAATTTGTTGTGATAAAAGTGCTTCTTTTTTCCTTCGTAATTATGTATAAGTGTCGTTCAGTACAATAAATTTACATCAATAATAATTGAAACGGATGCCAGAATGATCAGCTTATAAAACATATATTTTTTTTTACAATTCCATTAGTTTTTCTAAAAAAAAAATCCGCACAACATCCCTTTTAATCCATGAAATAATTTTTTTTTGTAGTCCAACTTTTATACTTTTATTATTTTAAATTTATTTTATCTGCAAAAAGCCGCTAAATCTACCCACATTTAAAGTAATTCTTTTTCCTTCGTAATTATATATAAGTGTAGGTTAGTACATTAAATGTACATTAATAATAATTGTAGCGGATGCCAGGATGATCAGCTTATAAAAATTACGCCTAGTTTCGTGCTTTTGAAATTATTACGGTTTTCATTCACTTCATTTACTTTTAATATTTTGAATGAAAGTTTCATGTACTGGAATTCGATCAATCATATTAGTTTCTATATTTACCAACCCTCGGAAAGTTTCTGCATCATTAAGCTCTAATATACAGCCAGTTTCCAAAGTTTAAACTGTGGATATGGGTAGTTTGTCCAGATTAGAAATTATGAAAGCTGAACTTTATATTAGTTTAATATCTGCGGGTACTTATTATACGGTTATTATATAATTACCGCTCCAGAATGGAATCAATTTAATCACTTAACGTTTATTAAAATATCTTCATTTATTTGAAGTTTTGTTTTCAAAAAATCTTTTTTTTAATTTAATTTTTTTTTAAATATATATGCACTATAAAAATTACTTCCGTAAAATTTGCAGATGTGTGTTGGGTTGAATATGGCAGACTGATGATTCTTAACAAAGATGAAACAGCTGTCTCTGTCTTTCGCCTTACACATTTGCAAATTTTTATTATCATCTGACCGAGAATTTCGTAATTTATTAACCAGCCATTTTGGTCGGATTCCCTGATACGAGGATTTTTCTTCGATTTTTTTACTATATATATATATATATACCGGGTGTGGCACTTAAGACGCCTCGGACCATAGCTCCTTTACGATAAAAGCTATCGAAAAAAATCTAAGAACAAAGTGGTGCATAGTTACCGTCGCTATGTTTTAAAAATATTTCTAATCATCAGTGGCGTGCCGTACTCCAGTGGCGTACCAAACTTATGTTTTTTTAAATGGAATGCCCTATTTTTTATTGCAGATTTAGAAAGTGCTCGACGAGTACTTACTTTTTTATCTAACATGTTATACCCTTCACTTTAGCGGTTTCGCTGTTATAACCCCTTCTTTCAAAATTGCGCCCCATTTTTGAGATTTTTTTGTAGAGAAACTAATTGACGCCGGCGCCTAAATTTTGAATTGAGGTACAGGTTAAGACCTCGTATACCTTCACATAATTTTTTTTCGGGTAATTTATGGAAAAAAAATAATTTTTGATTGATCTTCGCATGTTGTCATTTTTTCCGAAAATTTCAAATGGCACCCCCCTAAAAAAATTACGGCGTTGTACAGCCAAAACTCTAAATTTTTCATTGGTGTAAAAAAAATTACACATTGCATAACAAAATTTCGGAGAAAAAAGGAATTTCATCGCAAATGTCGGGAAACGTTTTCCGTTCCCAAGTGTGCCATGAGAAAACAAAAGATTGGTAAAAAAATCTCAAAAATGGGGCGCAATTTTGAAAGAAGGGGTTATAACAGCAAAACCGCTAAAGTGAAGGCTATAACATGTTAGATAAAAAAATAAGTACTCGTCGAGCACTTTCCAAATCTGCAATAAAAAATAGGGCATTCCATTTAAAAAAACATAAGTTTGGTACGCCACTGGAGTACGGCACGCCACTGATGATTAGAAATATTTTTAAAACATAGCGACGGTAACTATGCACCACTTTGTTCTTAGATTTTTTTCGATAGCTTTTATCGTAAAGGAGCTATGGTCCGAGGCGTCTTAAGTGCCACACCCGGTATATATATATATATATATTTATATATATAGAAACATCTTTATTAAAGAATTTTTACAATTAAATATACCATACGTATAATCATTTTTATTTTTTTCCGCAATTCTTAATTGGCTATCGACCAAATATCAAATATCTAAGATATATTTAATATTTTTAACACGCAAATTATCTTCTGTATCATTCAATATTCGTCGTAGTACTAGCCAAGAAAGTAGTTGTTTCGGTAGATTATTTGTTAATTGTAGTCTCTTAGAGACTCTTAAATTGTAAAAGACGAAAAATATCGCATTTCTCATTTTATTGCATTTTTCTATACGTCAGGGAATTTTTATTTTTATTGAATCTTGCGAAACTTCTACATATATAGCTGACCACATGGACATGTATCCCAGGCCGACAAAAAATTTAATATCTCATCTAGAATTTCTCGTGGAAATGTCGAAAATACTACTTCGATAGTTTTTCACACAAAATTTCAATACTATTAAAATGTTGAAATAAAATAAATTATGCAGAGGGTTCGATTCCCCGCCCGAGTGGAACATTTTTCTAACTGAGAAACATCCGCTCGGGTCCGTCCATCATCAATTAATCGATACATCCAATATCAAATTTTGTTAGAGACCCCAAAAAAAAGTTCTACATAATTATTTATGACTAATAGACATATACATAAATAAGTGTAGTTTATAAAGCTTTAACTATCATTATTTTGATTTGACCTCAATTACTCTATTGGCATATATAAACACACCATATTAATCTTGTAGCATACGGAGTTTTGTTGGTAAATGCCGGAATGCATAATTAATTCACGTTTTCTAGAAACAATTGAGACAATTATTATAGAAATATCTTTGTTTCCCTTTCTTTTTGTTAGCAACGTGTACAGTTCATAATCGATTTTTAGTTCCATCGATTTTGTTCATGTATAATTTCAACACTTGGAACTTTTTTAATTACACTCTTGCCCATTTATTTACATCGAAAGCGCCCCGGCCGTGACACACAAACCGGAATTTTACACACATAGAAATGTTCTTTTTAAACGAATTATTAGAATATGTTAGTGCCGAATTTTTTTTTTTTCTTTAGCGTTAACCATTCAGCCGGTAGCGGTTATATATATATATATATATAGTGAAGTGTGAGGTGTAACGGGATATATATATATATATATATATATATATATATATATATATATATATGTATATATATATATATATATATATATATATATAATATTAATTCAGTGTCGAAGATATGCTTGTTAATATTCAGTATGCTAAAATACAGTTTTAATTGCACTGTAATGCAAATAAAACTATAAATTTAATAAAAACGAAATATGGTCTGAATATGTGAATATTCGACCTGTTCATATAACTGTTTTTAACGAGAATGAAATGTCGCTGAAACACGGGATATTAAGATGATCCTTTGGGCTTCGGGGATAATTAAAGTTCCTCAAAGTTTCGCAAGCTATAAATGATTGTTAATTGTGTTCAGGAACGGGGAATAATTAGATACAAGTATAATGAGTCCTGTACTTCTCCATCGGTATATTTAGAGTTTAATATGTTCTAATAATGCTTATTTAACTCCTACAATTCTATCGCGTAAATGTTTTAAAAGTCCCAGTTCTTTTCAGCGTCGCAGGGACTTTTAATTCCGCTCCGATGGGCTTCTGCAAAAAAGGCCCGAAAGGATTTCGGGGTGGACGTTTACTTCATAGTATGTTTATGTCAAAAACCCTTAATTAACCATCCATTAAAGTGCTCGCACAAAAAGCCTACATGCCGGTTTTATAAACAGTAATTTAAGGCTCGGGTATTTTGTTTATTAAACTAAAAGCTGACAAATTGCACTAACGCTCTTTGAAAGACAAATTATTCTAGGTAATTTGTATTTATATTAGCGGGAAGCGTTGAAAGCCTATGGTATTATATATAAAATGAAGTATTTACCTAATGTTAATTTCAGTATAAAAAGAAATGCAGCGAAGTAAATGCAGTTAAACAAATGGCGTAAAAAAACAATTGAAAAAAAAATCAAAGTTAAAATCAGTATTAAACAGGGTAAACAAAATATTATTATAGTTCGCGTTCTGTAAATCAAAGCGCGAATTAACGTGTTTAATAACCTTATTAAATACGCAAATGCGTGTGCGTGTTTAATAACCATTTTAAACACGCAAATTAGATTATTTATCTCAATCAACGGAACAAAGTCCAATTACAGATTGGAGGATATAAAAAATTATACATTGAAAATGAACAAAATATTTATAACGCATGAGAAGTGAATAAAATATTACAATACATATTTAAGAACTAAATTAATGAAATTTTTAGGCGACCTAAACATTTTAAAGAATGCCCATTGATTGAACATTGCACACTTTTATTTGATGCATTTATCTTGTACGTATAAAACTTGCATCCATGTAAAATTCAGAATTGTTTTTTAAATATATATATCAAAACTAATGTAACATTTGAAGTTTGCAGAATAAAATTAGCTTGATAATTAGAAACCAAACTTATTACCCGCTAGAGATGGCATACCGTTAGTGAAACTGACATTCAACTAGCATCAAAAATGAATTATTAAATTTAATAAAGGATGCCGCAGCGGTGGGCAAGAGTTCCTGCCTGTGGGTCCCTTTGGTGCGGGTTCTAGTCCCATCCGGGTAATCACTTTTTCTAAACGAAAAATGGCCGTGCGGGTCCATGAATGTCTAGTGTATATCTATAAATTTACAATTTCCTATATTCCGCACTTTCTTAACCATCATCTGAATCTAAAACGTTCAACTTAATTATAGGCATCGAGCCATATTCTGTTACAGATTTTTTTTCGATCGTTTTTTTGTTTAAATTAAGTTTTATACTATTCGCCTATTTTTAGAATGATAAGAATTTGCAATAGTTTTCAAGATTTGGACATATTTAATTCTTCCTTGCCACTTATAAAAAAAATTGTTTTGAATAAGTAATTAATATGTAGAGTCTAACTTGTTTATGTAATCAGTGGCGGCTCGTGGAACATGTTGATGGTAGAGCCACTTATACAATATAAACATGTATCTTTGTTAAATGATCCAAGTGTGAGGCCCGATTCTCATAATTCACATTTCGGGGAAATACAAACGTCTGCCGCAATCTGTTTTCTCGTTGTCCATTCTCAACGGTAAAAAATTCTGCCGTGGCTCCTTGGCTCTGTATAACGAGCCGCCCCTGTATGTAGTAATGTTTAATCTGCTCTTGTTCGAAATCTTTTGTTTAGTAATGTACGGTGTAAATTTTTTATTTATTTTTTTGTCTTTCCTTTTTCATTATGTATACTATATTTTTTAAGTTTATTCTAATTTTAAGTTTATTTTAAAGTTTCTCTTAATCGATCTAATCTGTTGAGAAATAAAGGGTTAGTCTTATTATTATAATTTATTACTTTAATGTACTTTTTTCGCTTCTGGCCATTTCAGTTTTGTTAATTTTTATTTATTGTGTCTAAACATATAAATGTGTGTTTTGAATAAATTATTATTAAAAAAATAATAAAGTTATTTTTAGTCAGCGAGATTAAAGCGATTGAACTGAACGGGGGTTAAATATTCGATAGCATTGTTGGAGCATGAATAAATATTTTCAAGTTTGCACAGAAAGTGGTTCTTGTTTTTATATGATATTCTGAAGTGGCAGCCCTGAATTTTGATTGCTTGTATAATATACTTGACATTAATTAATGCGGAAAAAAATGTTTGATCTCAAGATAAGCTTGCAAGCTTCAGAGTAGACAATCCATTGTCAATGGTTTATAAAAGAGATTAAATTTAACTTTGGAGGTATTAAAACTTGCATGATAGGCATAATTAAATTAAAACCTTTTTCTAATATAAACTGACATTAGGGAAAATGATTTAAGCTCGAATCTTCCTAAATTCGCAATATTTTTCTAAAGGAATTCAGGAGCCATTTAAGTAATGACTTTTTGTTTAGTTATAAAATATATCTTAATGTTAGTTTGTTAATGGCTATCGACGAGAGGTTTTTCAAATAAATAATTACTCTACACGCTTTTCCCGTCATTAAGAACTGTCATGATTTTTTTCAAATTTTTCTGAGACCCAACATTTTTTGCATGCATTTTTTCCTATGGAAAAATCATGAAATGACCAAAATATTTATTTTTGAAAAAATAATTACTCTACACGCTTTTTCCCGTCATTAAAAACCGTCATGATTTTTTTCAAATTTTTCTGAGACCCAACAATTGTTGCATGCATTTTTTCCCGAGTAAAACATGGCGAAAATTATGAAATAGCCAAAATAATTATTTTCGAAAAAATAATTACCCTACATGCTTTTTCCCATCGGTAACAACTGTTATGAATTTTTTCAAATTTTTGTAAGGCCCAACAATTGTTGCATGAATTTTTTTCAGTGGAATATGGCGAAAATCATGAAATAGACAAAATATTTATTTTCGAAAAAATAATTACCGTAAACGCTTTTTCCCGTCATTAAGAACCGTCATGAATTTTTTCAAATTTTTCTGAGGCTCAACAATTGTTGCATGCATTTTTATCCGGAGTAAAAATATGGCGAAAATCATGAAATGGACAAAATATTTATTTCCGAAAAAATAATTACCTTACACACTTTTTCTCGTCGTTAAGAACTGTTATGAATTTTTTCAAATTTTTCTGAGACCCAACATTTTTTGCATGCATTTTTTCCTATAGAAAAATCATGAAATGACCAAAATATTTATTTTCAAAAAAATAATTACTCTACACGCTTTTTCCCGTCATTAAGAACTGTCATGAATTTTTTCAAATTTTTCTGAGACCCTATGGAAAAAATAGCAAAAATAATGAAATGACCAAAAAAAATTTTTTTTTCTTAAAAATACTTCTTTACGTTCCTATGATCCCCCTTGTAAAATTTTTCGATGCATTTTATCATTGATTCATTTTTTGCCGCTAAAATACATATTTACATTCCTGCCTAACTTTGCCGGTCTTGTGGAATAACTCTATCACTATTGCGTAGATGGATGAAATTGAATTGAAATAAATAAATAATAATAAATCGTAAATTTTAAAACTTACATACATTTTTTTTTAATTCTATTTCAAGCTAAAATGACTTACGAAATATTATGTATTTATTCAGTATTCGGAATTTAACAACTCAAAATTCGAATTTATTTATAAAAATTATTAACCTAAATTTAAGGATTGAAATCCATCTTCTTATCAGGTTTAAAATGATTAGGAAAAAATGTGGTACTTCCTAATATGTAAAAAAAATTTATTAATTTTTTTTCCCGAATATTAACTTAAATTACACACAATAATTTCTTAAGGGCAGAAAGACCGATAGTTCGATGGCCCTAATAAAACATCGTTTACTACTACTAATTTCTTAATAAATCATAGAATTGTAGCAAAACTTTCAGGACACTAGATCTATCTTATCACCTTTAAAGATAATCTGAACATGTGGGGGAGGGGGATGTCTTGTAGTCTATAAAAATGGCGAATCGTTTCATCTGTTTTCATTTATTTTGCATTAATTTCGAGATACGCGTAAATGTAAAAATTGGGCTTAAATTTTAATTACCTAGGAGGCACAAAATAAAGAAAATACGAAAATAACGTCACCCTAATGATATGCAAATAATTCTAACTTTCATCCTGAATGTAACTCGATGTAAGCTGGTCCACATAAAATATTTAATGTATTACCATAAATGCCTTATTTCGAACAAGTTGCAAATTATGTAAGGATCAAGTTAAAAAATAAAATAATAATTCTCCTTCGTGCTTTTATTACACTTAAATAAATTTGCTGTGGGGCTGTCACAGTAACGATGTAAAACAATTAATTGTGTATAAGTAGACACAATTCATACAAGGGCGCAAACAATTCTTTTCTGCATTTTGCGCTGTGGGAGTTTATAAAAATGTCTTCTGCTGCCTCGTAATTTAAATTTGTTTTCTTAGGCCCACTTATCTCACTTTGGTGGCCGCGCTGGGCTTTATTATGCGAAAATTGATGGAATATTTATTTTGAAAATGATACTTTATTATGCCCCCTTTCAATATGTCTTAAAATTTTTATATACCGGGTGTTTCAGGCCTTTTTCTCGAAAACGTGATGTCATAGAGTTTCGAGAAAAAAAAATAGCATTACCAATGCCTACCTGAAGAATTTATTGGAAGTAGTTTCGACTAGTTACCAGAAGTAGGCGTGACTACACTCTACTTTAGAATTTCGAAAGGGAACCTCAGTCGTAAAAAGAAACAACTTTTTCTTAAAAAAATTATTTCTAAATAAATTAGAAACAATCTTACATGTTGCAGAAAGCATTAAATAAATTCAATACAATGAAATGTAGCCTGAATATATGAATATTTATACATTTAGGCTACATTTCGTTGTATTGAATTTATTTAATTATTTCTAAATGATAAAAATTAATGTAATGTAATGTAATCCCTTAATTACTAACATATTTTTTCCATTTAATAATATTGAAAGACGCAGTTATTGAATGCATAATTAACTTGCTACAAAATAAGCGATATTAATTCTTACTTACACTCCATCAATTTTAAAATAGCGTTACTTAGACAATAGTTAAAATTAGGTTTGTATAGATTCTAATACCACAGTGAAAAGGCTATTGTATTTCTTAAGTATCAGACAAGGGCGCATTGTTATTAGCTCTTTCACTAAAACTATATTCATTAATCCTACCTTTCACGGTATCACGTTATGTTATTGTTGCATTATAAAGTGCAGTCCCTATTATTAAAATGCAGCAAGCCCTTGATAGGATTTTAATATTATGTAATTAAATCTTCAGTGAATATAAAATGTAAGACGTGGCCGCGTGTATATTTCCCTCGAGTAGGAAGGTATACATTTGGCGGTTACTGAACGGACCACTCGTATGCGTCTAATAACGCACTAGCCTTTACACCGACTGTTATCTTTTACCAGAAATAAAATAGTAGTACTTTTCTAAACGCCATTTCTTCGAAAACAGCTGAATATCGACATAGGGTATGCTACATGAAAAATACTCAGAATTTTACGTAGAATCCATAAATGCAACAAAAACTGGGGGTCACGTTTGAAAATTTTAACTTAGGGGTCGTATCTCACTTTTGGGACACCCTGTACATTTGAATTTTATCTCAAAAAATGCGCGTTAAAAAATAATAATACACGAGTCCGAGCATTTTTCTGAAAGAAAATGCCCTGAATTTTAATCGCATTTATTCCTTACTTTATGTACACAGTGTATAATATTTTTTCTTTGTAAAAGAGTGTTCAGTGTTATAACATGATGCATTTGAACTTAAGTCAACTATCAAGGATGCAATGTAATAATTAATGAATGAAATGGATATGTACTATTTGATTAGTAGTAAATGTATGCAATTTCACATAAAACTCTAAAAATAGCGCGATCGATATATTTCAACATGATGACAGAATAAAACGCATTCTCGGTGAAGTTCAATAACTACAATAACTGATCGAATATGAAACGTGTAATGATCAGCGTGCATTTTTTATTAATATTTTAATAACATATAATTAAGAGTCAAATGTCATGCTTTCCGGTCGATAGGAAATAAATGTTTAAAGCGTTCTAGCCACCCGCGATATTTCATTAAAATAAATTTTATCACACATGCACGTTTCATTTTTGACGCTAAATATATGTCAGGTTTGTACAAGTATTGCAATTTACTGCTTAATAATTAATCATTGTTGACACTTGCAATACTCATGAGTCGAAATAAGTCGAGTAGTATTTTTGATTGATTTTGCGTCGTTTTTTGGAAGCGAGGACCACTGTTTTACTTTTCGATCGACTCGAGTCGATTCACGAAAAAGTGTAACTTGCAATATTTTGATTTCCATATGTTGAATGTGTAGTGCAGGCATGTCAAACACGCGGCCCGCTTACAAGTTGTCTGCGGCCCTGCAAGGTTGGTATCAAATATTTAAAAAAAATTATATCTAAGGTAAAAATAATTATCTTTTGTTTGGTTTCAATTGTAGTTTCTTTTGGTAATGCGGCCCGCAGCTTGTGTGTAATACTTGATGTGGCTCTTGGTGGTAAACGAGTTTGACATGCCTGGTGTAGTGGGTACAGGCGAGCGTTTGTGCTGTGTGGGTTCGATTCCCAGCCCGGCCGAAAGATTTTTCGGGGATCGAGAAGTATTCGGTCGGGTCCGTGGTTGTTGTGTATACGTCTTTCATTATTCATTTAATTCATAACTTATATATCTATAACATTGATGATGGCTAATGGTCACAGAACCCGGGCCAGGCGTAACGCCAAAAAAAAAATGTCGAATGAACTTATAAAATCCTAAAAGGCATGCCATCTGAACATTATTTATTACGAAACAAATTGTATAGAATGCAACATAAGAAACGTATTACAAACCGATATAAATTCTAAGGTTTCGCAAAACCATAAAACGGCATTATTTTCCCAGTTTAGTGTACTAATTAGGGTGTAGATGTCTCTAGATTGTGTCCACTTAGGTGCCTCGTAAACCGGAGACCCAGCAAGAAAAAGGAAAAGTTCTCCGCTTTACATTCGAATTTAACAATCGTAACGGTGATTACCATACCCTAATTCCTTGGATTTTCCCACCATATTGACTTTTAGCACGTAAAGGAGAATTTTATTTGGAAACTTTCCGAACTAACTCCACACAGAGCGGTTTGCTCTCTGTAAACTTGAAGGGATTCAGCAGGAGAAATAATAGAAACATCCCGGGCGTAGTAACGATTTCGGTTTTTCTACGAAACTGTATGTGGCACAATATAAAATTTACGTGGCAAATGGAAAATAGGCGAGCTGCCAATCTGCGTTGTAAATAAATGATTTGTTGACATTTTAGCTGCCTGGGCCGCATGCCGTCCCCATTGATCTCTCGTTGGGTAAAAAAGTACGTCGCTCTCAAGGGTGAAATATTAACATTGATATTTCACTTCACCTTACTAATACCACATTCGACCTAAAGTGGTCTTTCGAATAAATAAAAGTAGAGTAAAGGACAATTACTCAAATCTGTATTACTCTTGATTAAAAATAAAATGATTTTAGGTAGAAACGCCAAAGTGGCGGAATCTATTGCCTGAATGTTGTACTGAACCACCGACAGCTATGGGAATGCCAACGGCGGAAAATATAACAATAATAATGTGCTTATATTCCAATAGTAATTTCCGTTTCCCTTCCACCGGTCTGTAGGTGTTGTGATGGGGAAACAATATTTAATGTTTCGTTCTTATTTATTTTTAGAGTACGCCTCATGTATTGAAAATATTAGAAAATATGTGAAAACCGGCATTTGATAAATCCTAGTGATCAAAACCCAATAAAAAATGCATAGCACTTTTCATTACACTTCTAATGCACTCGCAACTAAAACCGTTTTAAAATTAATTCCATGCGGATACTATGTGTTCAATAAGTTAGAAGCGACATGAAATGCGTTTCAGTGAATTCGCAAAAAACGGGTTTTGTTGTAGGTAACAGGGCGTGAATTTTAATGTACTCCTATTGATTGCGAGTCGTACAAGAACTACAAGGAGTAAATCACTCTGAACGTTTATGGGGGATTTAACTAACGTGTCACCGTTTTAGTCGTTTTGCCTCCAATTTATTTTCAGGAAATTAGTAGCATACCGTAATATATACGACTTCAAAGTCGGGCGCGGGTTTACCATTTAATTAAATTCAACAGAAATCCAGGTTCGTCTCTTAACTCGAGAGAAGCGCCAGCGCGAAATCTATAAATTTTCTAGAGTAAATGGACGAGAGCTAAATAGGACAGATGATTGACAGCCAATGTGGAAAAAAGACAACAAGGTTTAGCGACGTCGAATAAATTGCTGCCGTTCCCGGATTACATAATTCGCACCTGGAAAATATGAAAACCTGCGAATCTCATCATCTAAATTTAAATTTCACGTACGTGTGATTTATCAATCGTTCATCATTTACGTTTGATTGTAAAATACCACATATGGATGTGTAATTATGAATATTGCAGTGTACAACATGAATGCATAAATAAATGCTTAATTATTTAATTGACGGAAGCACGTGTAACCGATTTATGATGATCGAAAAATTTAAAATCAGATATAATGAAGTCTATTTATTCGTTATTGCACACAACATTACTAAGTAATAAATAAATAAATTAGAGACGTCCCGTGTTGCAGAAGCGTTAAATACATTTTTAGGTTGAATATTCACTTATTCAGGTCTTTCCTAAGTAATTTGATTAATTAAAACACTTGGTTTTGTTTCACTGCTTTTATTTGTCTCTCGACCTTAGGTACAAAATTTCTTAAGTAATTTTGTGAACGAATATCACGTCTTTGTGGACTTTCATCAAAATATAATAGCTTATATATTCATCGTAAGAACAGATTCTCAGGCATACTTTTATGACTATAGTATTAATAGTGCGGCGTAATACTTAAAACTTTAAAGGAACTTAAAATAGCTCCTGTATTTAAATATAAAATGGGCCAAGTTATTTCCACACCGGATTTATAGTTTTAATCTTGAAACTTGAATGCGGGCAATAAACCCACCGTTCGATCCTATCGATCGGAAAAGATCATTTCATTCTAATAAGCGAGGTTTTGAACGCAGAAATTGCGTTTTAAGAACAATTTGTCGGGTGCGTACATAAAACGCCATTCTATTAAAGTCCGGGGATTTAGGTCGACAGTGATAAGTAACGTCTATCAATTTGAATGAGTAGTGACATCATCGAATACCTGTTGGCAATTTACGAACGTAAAAACAATTAAAAACATATCCAGTTATTTATTATTTATCAGGTTTTTGTTATCACAATCCTGTTTTCGCTAGTAATTTTTTTTTCTAGAAATCGTATCCAGATATTTTGGAAATGCCAAGAAAACACAAATTTAGGTATTTCCAGTCGATTTAAGCACAATTTATGAAAAACGTAATTTAGCGTATCTCGTTCCTGGGAGTTCTAGAAAAAAATTTATAGACAAAAATAGTGTTCAGAATGGTCTCTTAAACTTGAAAAAAACAAAAAAAAAATAATTCAATCGATTTTTAGGCGTTTCCAGTCGATTTAAGCACTATTTACGAAAAAAGTAATTTTGTGTATCTCGTTCCTGGGAGTCCCACAAAAAAAATTTAAAGACAAAAATAGTGTTCAGAATTGTCTCTTAAACTTGAAAAAAAATTTTTGAAGAAAAATTTAATTTAATCGATTTTTAGGCGTTTCCAGTCGATTTAAGCACTATTTACGAAAAAAGTAATTTTGGGTATCACGTTCCTGGGAGTCCCACAAAAAAAATTTTATGAACAAAAATAGTGTTCAGAATTGTCTCTTAAACTTGAAAAAAAAAATGTTTGAAGAAAAATTAAATTTAATCGACTTTTAGGCGTTTCCAGTCGATTTAAGCACTATTTACGAAAAAAGTAATTTTGGGTATCTATTCCTGGGAGTCCCACAAAAAAAAATTTACAGACAAAAATATTGTTCAGAATTGTCTCTTAAACTTGAAAAAAAAATGTTTGAAGAAAAATTTAATTTAATCGATTTTTAGGCGCTTCCAGTCGATTTAAGCACTTTTCAGGAAAAAAGTCATTTTGCGTATCTCGGTTTCTCAAAGTCCCATAATTTTTTTTTTATAATTGGTAATTGAGCACTGCTGAACTTGTCACGTTTCTTTCTATGAATAATACTCAACATAAGAAGAGCAAATAGAAAATAGAAAACCAGACTTGAAGAAGCTATCTTTAGTTAGCTTCAAGCAAGAAGTTACAAAATAGGTAACAGATGCAAACATATAAAAGCCACTATAGATCCTTAAAGGGTTAAAAATAAAACAAAAAATGTACGCTTGTTTTGTAAATTCTACGCTACACCGTTAATATTAATGTTGATCAATATCATTCTGTCATAAATTACTGAAAACTTGAAATAAATAATAAATATTTATTATTATTGTATGCATAGGGATTTTCCACGAAACTAAAGCAGTGACAAATTGTACTAAATTGATTTAATAAACTAGTGATGCAAATGACTATAATAGGATCAATATCTGATTTATGATTGTGTAGCGTAAGTTTACCAGTTTAATGATAATAACATTGCGATCGTATTCAAAATTCATTATAATTAATAGTTGGACCATTTTATTCGAATAATTGGTAATTTAAGTCCGCAGCATCCGGAGTATTTACAATTACTATTAATTCCCTGTAATCAAATGTAATGTAATTGATTTTTATAATTTATATTATTATTACTTCATTTACTTCTTCAGGCATCAAATAAAAGTGTAATACAATTTAAATTATTATGTTTTCATCACATTCGTGAGATGTGAGATTTTGTTCGAATTTCAAAAGTTAATAATTGGCTTTCTTTGAAATAGTTGGTACGAGTTTATGTACTCATACATTAAATATCCGACATGGATAATTAATAATTATATCCGCTTGAGAACGTTTCCCAGATAATTGATTCATTATAAACTTTAAATTAGGTTTAACTAATTTAAAACAAAAATCAATACACACGAAATTCAGGCAAAAACAATGTTTATGTAAATTATTAAGGAGATTGAATTCAAATTGGCGATGTTTGACGAAAACGTGAAAAACTACCTCCCTTCTTACTTTTGCTCAAAAATTGGATTTGCATTGATTTCCTGAAGAAACCACTAGTTTCTGTACGTCAATTGAAAGTCCGTGACTGGTTCGCAAAAAAAACTTGAAAATGGGAAAAATCGAAAAAAACAACTTCTTTAATAATCACCATAGACCATTAAAGTATACCTACTTTTTCATCAGAAAGACGAGAGAAATTGATTGCCGTTAAAAAAATTCAGCTATCTTCAATAGCAAAAAAAATAGTCAGTCATCATGAGGATTTTGGAAAATTTAAGAAAATAATTGATTTTTCAGACTTTGATCGGCCGTAGCGGCTAAACGAAAACTCCAAATTGAACGCGGTTTACAAATCTGATCTCCTCGTACGTCAATTAGCCGGAATCAATTAAAATTGGCGATTTTTAATTTTTGACGAAAACCTGAAAATCTACCCAAGGGTACCCCCTTCTAACTTTTTCTCAAAAATTGGCTTTGGAATAATTTCCTGAAGAAACCACTGGTTCGATTCCGGGTTTCTACACACCACTGGAAAGATCCCTTCAAGACGCTTCGGAAAATGTACTTTCGCAAGAACAAATGTCAAATTAAGGGCCGTGACGCGTCAGCAAAGAAAACTCGAAAATGGAAAAAATCGAAAAAATCAACTTTTTTAATAATCATCGTAGACCATTGAAGTACCTTTTTTTTCATCAGAAAGATGAGAGAAATTCATTGCCGTTAAAAAATTTTACCTATCTTCAATAGCAAAAAAATTAGTCAGTCACCATGAGGATTTTAGAAAATTTAAGAAAATAATTGATTTTTCAGACTTGACTTTGATCGGCCGTAGCGGCTAAACGGAAACTCCAAATTGAACGCGGTTTTAAATTCTGTGGTCCTTGAGCGGATATGAGTCGGATTAGACCAAAATTGGCGATTGTTTATTTTTGACGAAAACCTGAAATTCTATCCTTCTTACTTTTGCTCAAAAATTGCACTAGAAATGATTTCCTGGAAAAACCACTAGTTAGAATCGGAGTTTCTATACATCACTGGAAAGATCTCATTAAGACGCTTCAGAAAATGTACTTTCGCAAGAACAAATGTCAATTTGAAGCCCGTGATGCGTCAGCAAAGAAAACTCGAAAATGGAAAAAATCGAAAAAATCAACTTTCTTAATAATCATCGTGGACCTTTATGTAGTACCTTTTTTTTCATCAGAAGAACGAGCTAAATCGGTGCAAGTTAATCGGATTCAAATAAAATTGGCGATTTTTAATTTTTGTCGAAAACGTGAAATTCGATAGAATATTCAAGCTACGTTCTATGAAAGTGACTTTTTATCAAAAAGTTTACGTGTAATATTTACTGGTTACATATTCTGTTACATTAATATTATATGCCCTCAATGTTGTAAGGTATTTTTATTCCATGCTAACGATATCATCTTCTAATGTGCCGATTGCTGACACGATGTACTAAAACATTGTTGTTTTAAATTCATGTGTAAACTTGAACTTCGTTCTATATTTGGTTACTAAAATTACATCATCAATGTTATACGTTTAAATAAATATGTGTGTAATTTTGTACAGGTGGTGGAAATTTTCTTTAATGTAGAAAAATACGTCTTTAAGTTGCACATTGTTGCGGTTTAAAATTTTCTATTTAGTTACCTAAAACGTATTTTTCTTGTTCAAAAAAATTTAAGACAATAGCACAATGTTATAACTACAGAATAAAATAATATTTCTTCATATATGAAAACTAAATTCAATAAAGGCGAAAATAGCTTGAATATATAAATATTCAAGGTGATCGTGACTGCAAAATTAAGTCGTAGTAGGACTGCAAACAAATAACTTATTGAAACAAGTGCGGTTGTCTCAAATTTATTTATATGAAAACTACTTAGTCAAAACAAAAGTCCACAATATACACTATCCAAAAAAATTAAGAATTTGAAATGCCCACTAACTACGGTAATTTTGGACCCATCATGCCTCTTGTGTCGATAAGTAGGAAATTGAACATACTCTTCAACGAAAATGAGATATAAATTCTTCAACAACAACATTTTGGAATTGCAAACAGTAGTACCAGATTTTTTTTGGGCCTCGGATACATGTTTACGAGGCCAGCTCTGGGCTATTTGTGGATAAATATTACTTCCAAGGATTCATTTAAATAAAATAATTAATTAGAGATGAATTTAATGTCTATATCCAAACCGTCTAGAGTTCGTATCCAAGGCCATTAAAAATGTGTACAGTTTAATCAATAATATCAATCCAAAAAGGGGAATGATTCTATGAAATTTATAGGTGTTAAATATTTTCTAGGTAAAATTTCTTACAAAGGTAATTCAGTGTAACGATAATAAGAAACACATAACATGTTCATACCGTTATACGTACGAACGTTACAATCTTATCAGCATTATTTTACTCGTGCATAACACCTTTGTTCTTTATTATTGGAATTCGTCAGTAAACTAAATTATGCTTATCTTTCTATGTAATATTTCCAATAATTATTTTTCGTTAATAATTTATATTTGGAGAGAGAGAGAGAGAGAGAGAGAGAGACAATACATTTTTACACTTTTACAATTTCAGCCTTTTAAATTTGATTTTTTTTTCTAAAGCTGGTTATACATACATATCTCGGATAAAACGATACTCATATAGAATTGAGGCGTTGATGTCCAAAATTTGCTAACAAAAATAAAATTGTGTCAAAAAACATAAAATAACTTAACTTAACTTAACATTAACTATAATCTAACTTAACTAACGTTCAAGTTAAAGTCGATTCATTACTTGCCTGTAGAGAGAGAAACTGCGCAATTAAACAAGAATATGATCTTTTGAAATTTCCCTATCCCTAAGTTTAACTGCACTAATACATTTAGCACCATCATCTCAATGTTAACTAGCTAAAACCGTTTAATACAAAGTGAAGGAAAATAAACCTAAGATCAAGTATTTTCTCAAGCAGTGTGATTTCTGCACGTTAATTCCTCTTTTGGCAATTCACCAACCGATTTATGGGTCATGCATGTCGCATTAAATTGGGAATTGCACTTCTGTATGTAAGGGAAGTAATAAACATCCCGCAAGCCGTTAAATTTCTGATTGGTGCGGATTATAATCTAGGTGCACTTCCAAAGGTCTAACCACTCATTCTGAGAACTATTTGTTTGAAATTTTTTTTATGGGACTTCCGGTAACGGAGATACGCAAAATTATTTTTGTCGAAAATAGTTTATAAATCGCCTGGAAACACCTAAATAAGGATTAAAAAAAATTCAAAATTAAAAAAAAATGTTTTCAAGTCTAACAACTTTTGAACACTATTTGTATGTAAAGTTTTTTTGTGGGACTTCCGGAAACGGATATACGCAAAATTCCTTTTCTCGAAAATAGTGCATAAATCGCCTGGAAACGCCTAAATAAGGATAAAAAAAATTTCAAAATTAAAAAAATCAAATTTCAAGTCTAACAACTCATTGTGCACACTATTTGTACATAAAGTTTTTTCGTGGGACATCCGGGAACGGAGATATGCAAAATGACATTAGTCAAAAATAGTGCATAAATCGCCTGGAAACACCTAAATAACGATTAAAAAAATTTCAAAATTAAAAAAAATGTTTTTTTCAAGTTTAAAAACTCATTGTAAACACTATTTGTATATATAGTTTTTTCGTGCGACTTCCGGGAACGGAG
Organism: Ocypus olens; assembly: GCA_910593695.2. Lineage (NCBI taxonomy): Eukaryota > Metazoa > Arthropoda > Insecta > Coleoptera > Staphylinidae > Ocypus > Ocypus olens. The sequence goes on along the minus strand of OU343057.1, from coordinate 1,091,240 downwards.
ATACGCAAAATGACTTTAGTCAAAATTAGTGCATAAATCGTATGGAAACGCCTAAATAACGATTAAGAAAATTTCAAAATTAAAAAAAAAAAATTTCAAGTCTGACAACTCATTGTGAACACTATTTGTACATAAAGTTTTTTTGTGGGACTTCCGGGAACGGAGATACGCAAAATGACTTTAGTCAAAAATAGTGCATAAATGGCCTGGAAACGCCAAAATAACGATTAAAAAGAAAATTTAAAACTTAAAAAAAAAATTCCAGTCTAACAACTCATTGTGAACACCAATTGTATATAAACTTTTTTTGTGGGACTCCCGGGAACGGAGATACGCAAAATGACTTGTCGTTCATTTGGGTTGTTGACATATTTTCCTATTCGAAATAAAAAAAATAATATTTTACAATGTCTCACCCAAAACACCAAGGTTAAAAAAATTAAAAAAACATAATTATAAATAACTTAAAGCGCCCTTTTTAATTATAAAGATGAAATTTTTGCAAGGTATCTAGAAAAGAAATCGATAGTCCTTACGCAGTAATTTACCCTCATTAAAATTCACCTTCATTATGTATCTATTAAAAGACTTCTTACCGTAACAAGAGGGGATGAATAGATTGGGGTATGAATACACATGAGGAGTAAGTGCGACCAGCACAGAATGAATAGCCAATAAATTCGCCGGCCCCTTACAAATATTACCACACTCGTTTAGCTTATCCGATGTGAATCTAACCCTTAGAGGCCACTATAACTTTTGACAAATTCTACCAGTTTTCACGAAGCGTACTAATTAATGAATTTGGTATAACGATACCATAAACATAAACTGCATTGGTGATCATTTTTATAGATATAACAATAGATTTACTTTTAAATAACAATGTATGTAGAAATAAAAATTTAGAAAATCGGCATAATTTCGGCACAGATGTACTTTCGAAACTAGTCACATAAATAAAATATAGTGGTATAAAAAAGTTAAAGTGTTTTATTCCAATCTACAATCAAGATGTACCACGAAGTAAACGCCGTCAACATTAAACAAAAATTTAGATTGTTATTTAAATTTGAATAATAATTGTATATTGGCATACAGGGTTCAGGATTCAAGTCTATTAATTAATTAATTATTCACATGAAACGTGAGCATATTTGAATATTAAACTCCCTTCCGGAATTTAGTAAAAGTATGTACTTAAAATTTAACTATTCAGTAATAAATTAAAATTTGAAATTTTATATAAAAAAAGCATACTTTAAAACTCCTAACTGCAGAGATATAGAATATTTTACTAGCAGCATTCGCATCCCCTTAACAATGCACCGAACCTGCACCTGACAGTAGTTTCAAGCTTTTTCGCGGAAATGAGCGCATAAAACTTTATACAGATTTTTCGTTATTTTAAACGAATTTTCCTCCACTATAAAATGGTTTAAACGTTATTTTACTATATACAGAGGGGTCTTTTTTATCTCTGAATATTACTGCTGGCATTTAAATTTAAAAAAAACACATGACGCGACCAAATTGCTTACAATTCGTTCAGTTCAGAAATTAAAAATTCGAACTGTATGGGATATTTAACGCTGGACGGTATGTAAAATAAGCAAAAACGTTGAATTAAATCTTAAATTAATTTATTTCCGCAGACTTGAAGGAAAAAACAAAAAAAAAATGTTTGAAGAAAAAATTCATTTCACCGATTTTTATGCGTTTCCAGTCGATTTAAGCACTATTTACGAAAAAAGTAATTTTGCGTATTTCGGTTCCTAGAAGTCCAACAAAAAAATTGTAGAGAAACAGTGTTCAGAATGGTCCCTTAGACTTGAAAAAAAAACAAACAAAAAATTTAAAGAAAAGTTTAATTTAACCGATTTTTAGGCGTTTCCAGTCGATTTAAGCACTATTTACGAAAAAAGTCATTTTGCGTATTTCGGTTCCTAGAAATCCCACAAAAAAATTGTAGAGAAACAGTGTTCAGAATGGTCCCTTAGACTTGAAAAAAAAACAAACAAAAAATTTAAAGAAAAGTTTAATTTAACCGATTTTTAGGCGTTTCCAGTCGATTTAAGCACTATTTACGATGAAAGTCATTTTGCGTATCGCTGTTTCCGGAAGTCCCACATTTTTTTTATGGATAAATATTGTTCAAAATGAGCTCTTAGACTTGAAGAAATTTTTTTTAAATCATTATTTAGTCGTTTCCAGTCGATTTAAGCACTATTTACGACAAAATGTAAATTTCTCTAGCGGAAATTAGACTGGTAACGAAATTCTAGCTAGTAAAACATACACCCGTCGTTGTTTTGCATTATGCAACATCGTCGGTACATCGGATTGCAATTGAATTACGAGCGAGATATCAAATTACTTATTAACGAAACAATTACAGGGTAAATGTAATCGACATTTACTGGACCAATGCGGTGAATTTAACGATACATGTTTATATGATCTGCCAATTTTTTTTCTGCTTCAAAACAATTAAAACCCTGAGACAATAGCATCCAAAAGTTGGAGGAGACAATGCATTTACGGATGGGGCGGTTTGTTGGAGAGGAGCCAAAATTACAAAAGCCTCGGCGCACACTTTACGATTTATTGAAATTTCAGCCGATAATTAAAACATGAATAGACAATAGTAGTAATTGATAACGTGGAAATTGCCACGCCAGCAACACCGGGGTATTTTTCAATATTTCAATATTGTTACCATTCGACGCAATTTACTTTAATTACAATATTCTGATTGATTCAAAAGAAATATGGTTTCTAGCACCGTATTTTTAAAATTTGGTATCCATACTTTATGTTTTAAAAATAGCTAAAATATGCACAAAATAGAAAGACTCACTTACGCGGAACTCCGACATACACAACCATAATACACGATCTGCCCTTGAGTTACACAAAAAATCTCCGATAAATTTAGGCAGTCTAATATACAGTGTGTATCAGCCAAATGGAATAAATTCCATAATAAATAAATGGAGGCGTTTTCGACAAAACGCTCGGATACGTCGATTAGTATTTTTAGTTGCGCATTTTTTTCAGCATGAACTTTTTATACAGGGTGTGTCATGTAGCAGAGGCCAATACCAACTTTCTTATTTTAAATGCAACACCCTATATATTATTCAATTTTTGGATTGTTCAGAAAATTTCATGTACCGTGTCTTATACCTATCTTCAACTATTTTTTTACTAATTAGTTTTTGAGTGTATTGTAGCGAATTTCTGTAATCAAATAATATTATTTTTTAGTTTTTCCGTTACGAAGGACGAGAAACTATCGTGATCGTAAAAAAAAATTCAATTTTGTTTTTACGGAAATATTCGTTTTGGGGTCCCTAGATGCCATTTCAACAATTTCTGGAAAAAAAATGTGTTTGTTTCCTAAACAGTTGAAGATAGGTATAGGACATGGTACATGAAATATGTCTAGAATTTTCTGAACAATCCATAATATACAGGGTGTTGCATTTAAAATAGGAAAGTTGGTAGTGGCCTGTTACATGACACACCCTGTATAAAAAGTTTTTGTTGAAAAAAATGCGCAACTAAAAATACTAATCGCCGTATCCGAGCGTTTTTTCGAACACGCCCCCGTTTATTTATAATCGAATTTATTCCATTTGGCTGATACTGTATATGAATTAAATTAAATTGATTGATTGATGGTTGAGGCGTTAACTTCGTGATACATTTTAGAACTTTAAATAAAACAGTTTCTTTGTTAATATCAAACTTTATTTTTTAGTGACTCGAGTTTCGATCATTAGCTGATCGTTTTCAAACTTAAAAAATTATGAATATTCTGATGACAAAATTTTATTCAAAAGAAATATTGTGATTTCTGGCACAATCTTTCCAAAAGTTGGTATCCACAGTTGTATTTTTTTAAATAGCAAAATAGCCGAAGATATAATAAATAGAAGTAATTAAAAAAGTTAATTGTTTGAATCGAATTTCTTGATAAAATTTAAGATTCATTATGGTGTTAATTAATTCGGCGCATAAAAAAATAATCGTTCTTCATTTAACGTGTCCCTAAATCACTAATGTAATTTCTTTATCAAGTAATAAAATTACCGCATTTATTACAACTTTAATGTACTCCAATTCCTTTGTAGATAGACTTTATTTCAACGACCTAAATTTTTCTTTTTATTACGCTAAGGGTTTAAGTACTAACATGCGATAAATTAAATAACGATGTAGATCATTTATTACTTTCAATTTACTTCTTGAATCTAAATTTTATAAAATCTAGTACAGCCGACTGATTTCAAAATAAGTATAAGCATGTAGAGAAAATGAAGTTAAACACATTCGTAAAATTATACTAATAATTGGGCCAAACTCAATTAGCATCTCGTTCGCAGTTCTTTTCGTGTGAAGATTCTAATCATTCGTCAAGAATTCGGCCTTTTAAAAATTTTCTTATAAACTGAGATAAGTTAACGCGAATGCCCTACAAACACTGGTTTTAACCCTTTGAGTCCCAGGCAACGCGATCGCGTTGTTGAAATTTTTTGTTAAGCCTCTTCGCTCCAACGACCCCAAAGGGCTAAATAACGGCCACCGTACATCCTGATTATTAACTGTTAGCAAATTGTAATCGCCTTATTATTTCCTGGAAATAGTAAGTGTGCAAAATGGATATTCTAGTTAAATAACGGCGGTAGATCAAAGGTCGCTCCTGAAATCGTAACATTAAACTCGTTAACACAAGTTGAACTTCAAACAGATGATTATTGCCGGTATTATTAAAGGTGTCGATACAATGGAGTCAATGGACTAATGCCAACATTGGAGACTGGTTTATGTGGAATGAATTAGCACGTATACAAAATTATTAAAAACTACTAAGTAATCTTTAAATCTAACATTTTAAGAAAAGCCATCCTAAATTTAGTAAAACACAACTACGTTTAATCGTTTTGTCGCAACACTGTCTAAAGTATAATTTTAGTACTTCATGTAAACTTAGCCATGATTAAAGTGACAATGAGTCGAACATCTCGCAAGGCAATTAAAAGAAAGATGGACACCAAAACTAACAACATGAAGACCAAGGGAGACTAAAAGAAGTCTAGGAAGATCCCAAAGAAGATGGATAGATGATATGTCGCTAGGCAATTAAAAGAAATATGGATACTAAAACTAACAACATGGAGACAAAGCAAGACCAAGAAGAATTCTAGGAAGGTCGCAAAGAAGATGGCAATGTAATAAAAAAAAAAGATGGACACTAAAACTAACAACATGGAGACAAAGAGAAACCAATAAGAAGTCTAGGAAGGTCACAAAGAAGATGGCTAGATAATATGTCGCTAGGCAATCAAAAGAAATATGGACACTAAAACTAACAACATGGAGACCAAGGAAGACCAAGAAGAATTCTAGGACGGTCACAAAGAATGTAATCAAAAAAAAAATATGGACACCAAAACTAACAACATGGAAACAAATAGAGACCAAGAAGAAGTCTAGGAAGGTCACAAAGAAGATGGCAATGTAATAAAAAAAAAGATGGACACTAAAACGAATAACATGGAGACCAAGGAAGACCAAGAAGAATTCTAGGAAGGTCACAAAGAAGATTGCTAGATGATATGTCGCAAGGCGGTAAAAAAATGAGATGGACACTAAAACTAACAACATGGAGACCAAGGAAGACCAAGAAGAATTCGAGGAAGGTCACAAAGAAGATAGCAATGTAATAAAAAAAAGATGGACACTAAAACTAACAACATGGAGACCAAAAGGAAGACCAAGAAGAATTCTAGGAAGGTCACAAAGAAGATGGCAATGTAATCAAAAAAAAAAAAGATGGACACTAAAACTAACAACATAGAGTAGAAGGAAGACCAAGAAGAATTCTAGGAAGGTCACAAAGAAGATGTCAATATAATCAAAAAAAAGATGGACACTAAAACTAACAACATGGAGACCAAAGAAGACCAAGAATAATTCTAGGAAGGTCACAAAGAAGATTGCTAGATGATATGTCGCAAGGCGGTAAAAAAATGAGATGGACACTAAAACTAACAACATGGAGACCAAGGAAGACCAAGAAGAATTCTAGGAAGGTCACAAAGAAGATAGCAATGTAATAAAAAAAAAGATGGACACTAAAACTAACAACATGGAGACCAAGAAAGACCAAGAAGAATTCTAGGAAAGTCACAAAGAAGATGGCAATGTAATAAAAAAAAGATGGGCACTAAAACTAACATCATGGAGACCAAGGAAGTCCAAGAGAAGTCTAGGAAGGCTACAAAGAATATGGCTAGATGACATTAACTAGGTCTCAGGCAAAAATAGGTCCCAGGTGGCACAAAACAAATGGAAGGATTTAAGTGATGCCTACGTCCCGGAGTGGATGCATAATGGCTGAATAAGAAGTACTTGATAAATAATATACTTTTTTTCACCCATATATGTAATTGTAATCTTTACCAATGAAATAGATGATATAGAAATGCAACTGCATAATATGAAAAAAAATGTATTAACGTTAGACATTAAGTAAACTAAAATATGATGATGATTGAGCGAAAATGATTCGTTAGAGAAATGCAACTGCATAACTCAGGTTAATGACAGATTTATTACAAACATTGACAAATACTGTGGAGAAATGATCCATAACTTGTAACTGTCGCAAATTTCGCTCTCGCTTCTAGGTATGGTCCGCTTTATTTAAATAATTTCCCTATAACTAAGACACGATTTGGAGTTTTTTTTTTACAGGATAATTTGTATTCATGATATTCTCTCCTGTATGAAAGAAAAAGATAAATTACCATATATTTAAATCGTACTTTAATATATATCACGAGCGTTTATAAAAACCTCCAACAATCAATAATAATACTCATCTTACTACTACTAATCTTATCACTCAATTTTATAAGGGGGTTAGTTATTTTTTATATTCAATTTTAAGACAATGCACATTTTTGGTATCAAACATGGTTTAAACTTTAAATGGTGACTAAATGTTCAATTTATGAAGATTGATTATATCTATTTACTACATGATGATAATTGAGAGTGGAATAATTCTTCACGTATGCTTCGGAATTAATGGTTGTCCCTCTTGGCATCACATCAACAATAATGACCCCTTCACTGTCCCAAAAAACAGTAACTATGACTTTTGCAGCAGAGGGAGTTGACTTGAATTTTTTCGTTCTTGGTGACTGAGGATGGTGCCATTCCATTGACTGTCTTTTGGTTTCCGGCTGGTGGTTCACCCAGGTTTCATCACTCGGGACAGAAACGCTTCCCCCTCAGCATCAAACCTCGCCAACAAATCAGATGACATGGTTGTTCTTTTCATCCTGTGTTCTGCTGAGAGACTTCTTGGAACCCATTTTGCGCAAATTTTTGAATATCCGAGAGTCTCGATCATTGCACACACACTTCCACTGCTGACTGACAGCTGTGAGGCCAATTGTTGCGGTCCGTACGAATAATGACATCCACGCGCCTCACCATGTCTGGAGTGATGGCACTGACAGGACGCCCGGGACGTAGCAGATCTTGGAGTTGAGTTGTTGGAGTTTCTGACGCCTTAACTCTCTTTGCCCACCTCCCGACAGTGCTCCTATCGAGAGCACAATCTCCATACACTGCACACAAACGTTTATGGATATTTCCCACATTTTCTTTCTCTGCAATCAAGAACTCAATCACTGCTCGCTGTTTGTACCGTGGATCACTAACAGACGCCATTTTGAAAATTCACTACAGCTCTGCCATCTGTTGGAATGATTTGAAACTTCGTCCACGTACCTAGAAGTACAACTTTCAGTTTTTGCTCACTGTGGAGAAAAAAAATATGGGGCATTACTTATTGAACGACTCTCGTATTACCTTCCATGTCAAAATGACGGAGTAGATTTAAAAAATGTTTACTTCGTCGTTTGTAATAATTCGTCGTTTTCGATGTTTGTATCCATACTATTTCTATTCTTTTAAACACTAAACAAATATAAACTCAAGAAATGATATGAACCATAAATAATAATGTAATGACTTGATTTTTGACTATGGTAACATTAAGGATATGAATGAATTGAAAATATTTACTAAGCAGTCTGCATACACAAAAGTGTGACGATGGATATTAAGACAATTAACCTGATTTTTCGCGAGCACACAGAAAGCCTCTTTCTTAATTGCGCAATTAACATTCACGACTAATTAAGAAACAAACTCGGAATAATGGTCGCGTAAAATGGTGAAAAATAGAATGGGAATCTTTGGGGGTTACACGCCCGAAAATTATATATAATAAAAAAACTTTATCGCGCTTTCGCAAATTCGTTTCCGCGACAATCCTTTGTGAAATTGAACATTTTCTTCGCACGGAAAAGCCGACCCGGTGTTTATGTTCAATTATCATATTTTATGTAGTCTTTTCATGTAATGACGGTGAGAAAATAACCGGGAGAATGTTTTTTTTTTTATTGATTGTAATGCAGTGGGTCTGAAGAGTATTTTCTTTTAATTAAATCAGAAATCGTAATTTTACTACAGTACAACAGGCAATTGACCAGAGGTCTTTTAACCTACTGTAGTTCAATTTTTATTGATATAAATTTGTCTCTGTAATGATTTGATTTTATACATCAAAATGATTTATTTCTAATTTAAGCCGAAGGTGGCGAATGCAAAGTCGCCGACTTTTGTATATATTTGCGCCTGAAGAGTTCTTTAACAAGAGTGACAAGATATCATTACAAAAGCTAATACAATGATAGCGACGCAGCTATACATACATTTTAATTGTGGCCATCTGTGCACGCGTAATTTTTGAACATTGGGTGTTTTATATATTGTTTGAATAAGATATTAGGTAGATAGTGGTATGAAACATAAACACAATTGCATCGTTAGCGGCTGCTTTGAGTCTACGAGTGTCCTCAAATCGTATTGATTTGGTCACGACTGAAGTATTGACCATATCTGCTGAAATTGATCATATTTCACAATTACTCGAACGCGGTATTGGCTTCACGTCAATTTTTAATTTTGAAATTACGACGACGTGTTGCAAGGGTCATATTAAAAGCGACACCATAAAAAGCTCGTTAATTCTCGGGGCGGATATTGTTCTACCTATATTTAGGCGCCGATAAGGAATCTTGTGATAATATTAATTGCTCAGTGCACTTTGAATAAAGTAGAGCACTGGATTGGATCTCATAAAAAGTTATTTTTGGAGATAATATAAATTATTAACAGGCTAACAATAGAATTAAACATCTGTAAAACATTATTGCAAAAATTAACCTGTCATGGGTCATTCCATATCATATTTGCAATTTAATATCATATTAACATTTTGAACATTAGCCGTTATATTCAGCATAAATTACAATTCAGGATTGTTAAAATGAGACACTTGATTGGTTTCACAATTTTCACTAAACTGTGAAACCAACCAAGTGCCTCATTTTAACAATCATAAATATTAAAAGTGTTTCACCACGTTGTTCAACAAATACAAATTACAATTTTTTTTTTTTTTGCATATACATTTCTTTCGCTTTTACATTCTTTTACATTCTTATCCCTTACCTTTCAAAAAACTCTTGCAAATATCGCGGACCCTAATATTAATATTGAATTTTATCATAAGTAAAAAATAACACTGCCAAGTTTAAAACGGAACATACGAGAATTTTAAGAGCTAATATTGACGAATATACGAGTTTACACTGCAGGAGCTTTTGTAATCATAAAAGGCGATATTAAGCTTAGAGCAGATTTTTATTTTACGTTTTTATTTATCGCTTTGTTGACACCCCTAGTTATTAATTCGTACATTCTATCAGTTATGCATAAATTAGAAACATTAAATATTCTTTCCCCATCAGAACACCCACAGACCGTTTTCGACTTTTCAGTTCTCATCAGTGTAGTTAGTTGCTGATGGGGAAACGGAGATTATAATTGGAACAGAAATATTCCAAACACCGATAAATGTAAAAAGGTTTAAGTGGCGGAATCTATTGCCAGAACGTTTGAATACATTTTTCTACGTCCGTCATAAAATGTACCGTTTTTTTCATTAATTTGGGTTCAAAAATATGTGATTCCTGAACTCTACAAACAGCGTGAACAAAAGTGCCATAACGGTTCATTTCTTCAATCTTTTGCGTGAAAAAAAGTGCCGTAGCGGTTCATTTTTTAATGCTACTATAAAATTGTTTGCGCAAAGTGTGTCATGAACGCTTCGCAACATGCCGCGAGTTCCGCCGATTAATGTCAAACATTCGTTTCCGATCAAGAAAACTTGATGATTATTATTTTCTTCATTTAAAAAAAGTATTATTTTCGACATGTTTCATTAAAGTTATTCCATGACTTACTTTATTTAAACAAGTAATAACACAACACTATCGTACAACTAATGTACAAAGAATTGCGATTATGTCAGGAATTCGACTATTTTTATCTTTCAATAATTTATGAGCAAAACTCGCGCACTCGAACAACACACGACAATCACTTTTGTTTTACAGTAAGTTTTATGAAGAACCCTATAACACCGTTTGTATACATTTAGAACACTTATTTTTCTCTCTGGAGCTTCTAGAGAATAAAATAATTAAGGAGGCCACCAACTACTTTATTTAAATGTGTTTGCGTCTCTCCTACTCTGCATTTTCGTAAAACAGTAATTAGATTTACATCAAACCTTCCAGGTAAATTAGCAGGCATAATTGGATTATTATTCAATTAGATTTCGTACATTTCCCGTAGCATTAATTATTTATAACGTGTTAAGTTAAAAATCTCTCCATTTACATTGGAAATCCCAAAAAAAAGTTTCACCAGGAAACCGATATTTGAAATTATTGTGTTGGTTTCTAACGCATGTAAGAGTTTAAGCTATTTGGTAAAATCATATTTATTTGATATATTTGAAGAGCTTATAAGAAACAGTGTAGACCCGTACCAAAATCTGGTGTCACATTGCGCAGAAAGAGAGGGGATGCCAAAAACTCATAATGATTCAGCAAGCGCCAAAGTTACAATGCTTTAAGGGGGTAAGTGCCGCGTCAAAAATCGATGCATTTTTGATGGTCAGCATATACATAATTCTGAAGTTAATATCAAATACTAAGAAATGATATTTTGAACATTTAGAGAGAAAGGGTTAAACTATTCGTCTATAGAATTTGATTTTTTTTAAATCATCAGACAAACCAATTACCAATATTGGATGGATATCTGAAGCTTTTCTCTGCAAAGAACTAAAAATGTGATGCTACAGAAAAATAGTTTATACCTTTGAAAACAACATATACGTAATAAAATTGTCATTAGTTATCAAATAAAGTCACAAAAGCGTAAGAGCTGCACCTCTACAAACACGAATTTGCTTCATTTTCGTCGTTGTAATGAACGCCACCTACATGAAACATTTGGTATCAACCCTGGAGGCGTGTATAAACAAATTTATGTACTTGGTTAAATTTCAGGCCCAAGATTGTGGCGATAATCATTTTCTATTAGACCATTCTGGTCTAACTATGGCGCGAGTCACTTACCCCCCTAAATTAGTTTCGGCAAAAACACATCGTTCTGATAAAAACAGCACTTGTTCGGGACATTAATTTTTTTTTTGATGAAAAAAAGAATATCTGCAGCAATGGATATAGACAGCCAGAAGTAGAGAATCTGTTGGACAGATTATTATTATTATTATTATTATAATCTGGATCACTTGCACGACCAACTCTGATCAGTCTCGATTATTTAAATGAAAGTGATTTAGACGCTAATTGGGGAATTTGGTATCTAGTTTACATTTTCCATTTTCTTAATTATCAAAATTCTTCTTAAAGATCGTAGCCTCCAATATTTACTTCATTTCAATTTAGTAAAATTTGGATATTTTCCAAACATATCAACTACACTTTAAATCACGACGCTCGCCACAAACATGCAAACAACATATTTTTAAACGCAAACGGTTCACAGGTCTATTTTTGATCTCCAAACATCATCAGTCCCCACTTCCTTAAAATTTCCCCCTGACACCTAACTTACTAATATATTTTTAAAAATCAATACAGACAATATTCACATCCTTAAGAAAGTTTTACGCATAATTTACGTTTTCTTTGTAAAGTTATAATCGTAATTCACTAAATTTCAGCCATTTTTGAAATTTTTTTTGTCAGGAATTTTCATCAGGACCTTCTTTTTAGGTCTTATTCTAGGGCTTTTTTCAATACTTTCTTTTTTTAGGAAGTTTCTTCAGGACTTTTTCAGGGCTTTTTTCAGAAATATTTTTTAATACTTTCTTTTGTCACAGCTCTATCTTCAGGATTTTTTTTCAAGATGTTTTTTCAGGACTTTTTCAAGGCTTTTTTCTTAGAAATATTTTTCATGACTTTTCTTTATTATTTGTAATTTGTCATTCTTTTAAAGATAAAAAAACATGTCGTGAATGGCAGCCCAAGTCAAAAGAAATAAAAAAAAAACTGTCATTTTCATCTTTCATAATAGGGGCGGCCCGTTGGTGTAGTGGGTACAGGCGAGCGCTTGTGTCGGTTGCACCGCGTGCTGTGTGGGTTCGAATCCCAGCCCGGCCGAAAGATTTTTCAGGGATCAAGAAGTATTCGGTCGGGTCCATGGTTGTTGTGTAGACGTCTGACATTATTCATTTATTCATTTGTTCATTTATTCATCCCAAAAATTAAAAATACAAAATTAAATGTTCGATGTGACTGAATGGCACATGCCAAAGTAAAAAAAAAATCTTTCATAATTTCAATGTTTCAAACGTCAGTATTATTCGACCCTGCAAAACGCTCGATGTACTTTTAAAACATTATTTAAATTATAATGAAAAACATACCTCCCAGATGGAGCTTGGGATGTAGAAGCAGAATTATCTTTTTTTGCTCAAATTTAATATAAAAGCTGCACCCACCGCGCAGCAACTACTAATTTAATAATTACATTAAAGATAACACTATTTACAAGACAATAAATTTAAGTTGGCTTGGGAACCTTGTAATTATCGGTTATTTATTACACTTCATTCCAGTTATTATTACCAGATATTACAAATGGGGTTTGAAGAAAACGGATCGATTTGCCGGGGTGTAAACAACAAACGCCAATACAGCAAATGGCATTTATAATTTATGACGCAGTCGGCACACACGAAACTGAACGGAGCTCCCAATTCCGGATTGCTATGTGACTCACTTCGGGAAATTTCAATATTGAAATTGAATGTTGCCAGAAGCAAGTCCTTTCGAATTATCCGAGGCGTTTCTTGGCAACCGCGTGATTTAAAGAATTTTGCAACTATCGAATGTATTACTATATAAGAAGAATTGATTGTAGTTGAATATATTTCGCCATTAAATTGATTAGTTTTTTTCTCTTTAAATGTCTATAAATAGTTTCGATTTCATTAGATGATTGACGTAATAATTATGAAAGTTTTATTTAAAACGTGTGAAGGAACTCTTACCTGAAATTGAGGCGTATAGTATTAGTGAATTGATCAACAAAATATGAAAAAAAAGGAAGGAAGGATGGTTGACAGGAATTCGGGTTGAGGAAGCGCGGATGATGATTTGGGAATAGACGTAGCCAACTAGGGCATTCTGCCACAACAGATAATTTGTATAATAATCATTTATAATGATGAAAGGGACATACACTGAACATCCATGGACCCGCACGGTCATTTTTCGTTCCGAAAAAGTGACCGCGCCGATGGGATTCGAACCCACTTCGAAGGCCCGTAAGCAGGAGCTCTACTCACTGGGCCACCGCAGACCACTGTACTACATCTATTGAACAAATATTTTCTTTGTTTGTTTGTTCAGATTTATAGATGAGATGAATATTAAAACAGTCCTTTCTTGAAAAAGTATTATAAAATTAAAACTGAATTGTTAATTGTATGGTAATAAATTTGTGAATTTGATAAAAAGTGAACAATATTAAAAAAACAAACTTGCTACATTTACTTTGTAAGCACTGTGGAAATGAGTACGTAGAGGGCATGAAGTGCTAAATTTTAGATCTCTAGGGGAAGATTTCTTTAGAAGCCATCGTGGGATTTTAAGTGTGTGGAAAGTATTATAAAATTATATGGACGGTGCTGATGCGGTCTTTACGAGAATTGATGACACATCCGGGAGTATATATTCAATATCGCAAATATGTTACTTAAAGGGACATGAACTTGTCAAAAATATTATGTATGGCTGAATTACTTTAACATGGAAATGTGATATGGTGCCCTACACCCCAAATCCATATTCAATCAAATTCAAAAGAACTTTTTAAGAAAATTAGAAACCACCTTACTTATTGCAGAAAGCATTAAATAAATTCAATAAAACGAAATGTAGCCTGAATATATGAATATTCAACCTGTTCGTAACTCTGCAAGCCAAATTAAGTCTTACTAAGACTATAAACAAATAACTTATTGAAACTACTTCCCTGGCTTTTTAAGACTTTTGCACTACAGAGTTATGTATATGTATCTAAAATATGCCATATTACAGTTACTAACTGGCTATCGACCAGAGGTCTTTCAGTCTATCTAAGGTAATTTGTCATAGTCTTTTATACATCCTGAATTGAGTGAGTTATTATTTTGCATTTTAAAATATTACACATACGTGTATCATGTACCATAGAGATCATATTTACTGACAGTAAATTGAAACTTCACGTGTATCAAATAGTAAAGGTTTCCACATGTAATCCCCAATAGTGATTAGTTATTTAATACAATGGTAGCAGCTTTTATAAAATGCGTAATAAAGTTTTCCTAGCGGACTATTCAAAGTTGGTAACGATGTGCCGGTGTACACGAGTCACCGATGTATCCAATAAAAGTTTACAGACAAACTGTTTTGCTCCTAATTAGGAAAATTTGAATTTAGCTGTGTATTCAGTAACACACCACACCGAAAGGGAATGAATGCAGTTTAATTTAGTCAATTTATTTACATTACGTTGAAGTGTACAAACTGTAATGACTAGCGTAATAGCGTAAGCTTTTGACAATACATAATTATTGCGGTACATATTGGATGTGGTTAAATTGGGTTAACAAGTTAAGCACCGGCCCTCCGGACGGAGTGACATCAACGCGGTGTCACACTAGTTTAGTATATACGGATAGCGTGTCGTCTGGAGTCACTCTCTAATTCTAAATCTTCGGCCGTTTCAGAGAACATTTGGTGCTCTTAAGTTAACATTTTCTTGGTGGATTTTTGTCATGCATAGAACGGAACAATTTTGGGCCGCGTAACCCAAAATTTTGCACTCCATGCTCGGGTTTATCGTGTTAATTTTAATTTTTTAACAATATATAATGTTCACATTAATATTGTTATCTTTGCCGCCGCTGGCAATGTCCATATCTTGTCGGTGTTAAAGCCACCCGGATTTGGTACGGTACAGCATTCAGACAATAGATTCCGCCACTTTGGCGTTTCTACCTTAAATTTTTTAATTTATGTATGTGAGTTTTTTTTTGCTCTTCAGCATTTTTGGACTTTTTGTTCCTTGCAAGGGTCGACTTTTTTTTTCAATAAAAAAAAGTCGATTTACAAAAAAAAAACATTTCGTCTATCTTTACACTATACTATAAATGTCTAATGGTAAATATATCAATTGGTTGTAAAATCTTATGAAGTGAAAACTGTATTCACAAATAAATTAATGTCGGCATAGGTTCGTAGAATTATCTATACGCTATGAAGTGGAAACCATTACCAAGAAGAAATTTCCAAAATGATAATTTCCCAATAACATGTCAATATAATCTAATGGAGACTGTGCGTGATGTGATATTTTGTACACAATAGCGGAGGAAATTATATTTCCCAGAATGAACAACAGGGCTGAATCGAATTTGTTCTTCATTGTGGATTCTTGAGTTAATGGAATTAGGAGAAATTAGGGATGGCGGAGGCTCGGCGGTAGTTCTACAGCTATATTAAATTATGAAAAGGTTAGCCTCAAAATGTATCAATGAGCACGTCCGCTGTGCAGGTCAAATGTAATAATTTCACTATATTTTAATATTTAGCTTAAAGTAAACAATTATATAAGCACTATATTTTGCGGACCTCCGTTCCCGGAAGTACCACAAAATAAAATTATAGACAAATCGTATTTAAAATGAGCTCTTAGACTTGAAAAAAATTAGCAAAGATTTTAGAAAAAAAATCATCTTTATTAGAAACAGCAGCAGTAATAAGCAACAAAATAAATTCTTAAGAGCTGAAGGATTAGGTCGATGTCCCTTTCTAACATATGTATGTTTTGTATGTATATTAGAAGTTCATATATAATAATAAATCCTTAATATTCCTCCATGATGACTTCCATGATATATTAGTACATTATACTTGGTGTTTCACACCCTAAATATCTCCCGAAATATAAATCGCATTGACAAAAAAAAAAAATGTTTTTGAGCTCTATCATATGATATGCTCTGGTGCGGAGAGAACTTTGAATTCTAAAAAAAAATAAAAAAGAACCACTATTTTGTATTGCAGATTTGGATTCTACGCTAAAAAATATTAGGTCATTATCCAATTATTTTTTTCGATAAGCGACAGATGGCGCTATAATCGGCAAAAACTGTAAAATTACATTTATTTATAGCACCAAATGAATCAGACGGTTGATGCACTGAAATCAGTAAATTTTGTCAAAAACTTGTTTTTGAGTTCGTGATAGATGGCGCTGTAATTTTTAAATCAATGATTTAGATTTAGAATTATCCCCATACATCATATCATCACTAATATAAGATAATATAATATGCAAACAAGGGCTGCAGCAGATGGCCTAGTTGTCAACGCAATTAAAAAAAAGAGTTAGTAATAATAATTATAGGTAGAATCTATTGCCTGAATGCTGTACTGAAACCAATCCGACTGGTGTAACCACCGACAAGATATGAGAATGCTACCGGCGGCAAATATAATAATAATTTCCATTTCCTCCATCAGCAACTAACTACACTGATAAGACCTCAAAGGTCGAAACCGGTCTGTAGATATGGGAAACAATATTTAATGTATATTCGATGGTTTCCCGAATTACGGGAAAGCATAATATTTAATGTACTTTGGGTATTTTCTATCCAATGCGAGTGAACTAGATTTAAGGTTATTTAGGCACGTGGACATAAATCTATTAATTTATAACTGAAATGAAATAAATCGATAGGTTCACGACACAATTCCAAAGAATGCCTGGCTCCAGCTATACGAGTACTTCCACTGTGTTTCGATAATACGCGGGGAAGGAGTCTCAATTTTCCTAATCCTTTTACTTCCTCTGTGGCAATTATAATATAGATGGACTATGAATATTGAATTGCACGGTACACTGAATATTAATAAAAGGCTTGTTTCTAAGAAATTAAAATAGTGTTCACTGTGGCGTTAAAAAATTCGTATTTTCGCTATGTTTTTAACTAGTCACGAAAAAAGGGGAAAAATGTTGGGTCTTACAAAAATCGTGACGGTTCTTAATGACTAGAAAAAGCGTGTAGAGTAATTATTTTCCCGGAAAAAAAAATTATTCTACCATTTTTCAACAACTGAAAATTAACATAGAACCTTATGGGAAGCGAATACCGAGACCCTGCAGATCGACGCTATCGGACACCGGCTAATTTAAACAATCAAATCTTGGTTCGTGAATACGGCAGATAGTTATAAACGGAAACATTGAATTCTAGAAGAATGTAGCTACAAATTCATGTAATATCATCCATATTTGTTTTGTGAGACGGCACAAAAAAAATCGCAAAATCGACCAAAATTTCTGGCCAAATTATGAGCGCCCATTTTCAGAGCGCGAAACGTGAAAACTGAGAGTACGATTTAGCTAAAAATCTAACCACGTATTCCCCGTTCTTTTGTGAATATTTTTATGTACATTACAAGTCATTTGGCCATTTCACGATTTTCGCCCATTTTTCCATACCATTAGTCAGGAAAAAAAAGAGGAAAAATGTTAGGTCTTACAAAAATCTGAAAAAATTCAAGACGGTTCTTAATGATGAGAAAAAGCGTGTAGAGTAATTATTTTCCCGAAAAAATAATTTGTTCTACCATTTTTCACCAATTGAAAATTAACATAGAACCTTATGGGAAGCGAATACCGAGACCCTGCAGATTGACGCTATCGGACACCGACTAATTCGAACGAATAAATCTTACTTCATGAATACGGCAGATAATTATAAATGAAAACATTGAATTCTAGAAGAATGTGGCTACAAACTCATGTAATATCATCCATATTTGTTTTGTGAGACGGCGCAAAAAAAATCCCAAAATCGACCGAAATTTCTGGCCAAATTACGAGTGTCCATTTTGAGAGCGCGAAACGAGAAAACTGCAAATACGATTTGGCTAAAAATTTAGCCACGTTTTCCCCGTTCTTTTGTGAACATTTTGATGTACATTGCAAGTCATTTGGCCATTTCATGATTTTTGCCCATATTTCCATACTATTAATCAGGAAAAAAGAGGAAAAATGTTGGGTCTTAAAAAAATCTGAAAAAATTCATGACGGTTCTTAATGATGAGAAAAAGCGTGTCGAGTAATTATTTTCCCGAAAAAAAAATTGTTCTATCATTTTTCACCAATTGAAAATTAACATAGAACCTTATGGGAAGCGAATACCGAGACCCTGCAGATTGGCGCTATCGGACACCGACTAATTCGAACGAATAAATCTTACTTCATGAATACGGCAGATAGTTATAAATGGAAACATTGAATTCTAGAAGAATGTAGCTACAAACTCATGTAATATCATCCATATTTGTTTCGCGAGACGGCGCAAAAAAAATCGCAAAATCGACCAAAATTTCTGGCCAAATTACGAGCGCCCATTTTGAGAGCGTGAAACGAGAAAACTGCAAGTACGATTTGGCTAAAAATTTAACCACGTTTTCCCCGTTCCTTTTTGAACATTTTGATGTATATTGCAAGTCATTTGGCCATTTCATCATTTTTGCCCATTTTTCCATACTATTAATCAGGAAAAAAGAGGAAAAATGTTGGGTCTTAGAAAAATCTGAAAAAAATCATAACGGTTCTTAATGACGAGAAAAAGCGTGTAGAGTAATTATTTTCCCGAAAAAAAAATTTGTTCTACCATTTTTCAACAATTGAAAATTAACATAGAACCTTATGGGAAGCGAATACCGAGACCCTGCAGATTGACTTTATCGGACACCGACTAATTCGAACGAATAAATCTTACTTCATGAATACGGCAGATAGTTATAAATAGAAACATTGAATTCTAGAAGAATGTAGCTACAAACTCATGTAATATCATCCACATCTGTCTCGTGAGACGGTGCCAAAAAAATCCCAAAATCTACCAAAATTTCTGGCTAAATTACGAGTGTCCATTTTGAGAGTGCGAAACGAGAAAACTGCAAGTACGATTTGGCTAAAAATTTAACCACGTTTTCCCCGTTCTTTTGTGAACATTTTGATGTACATTGCAAGTCATTTGGCCATTTCATGATTTTTGCCCATATTTCCATACTATTAATCAGGAAAAAAAAAAAAATGTTGGGTCTTAAAAAAATCTGAAAAAAATCATGACGGTTCTTAATGATGAGAAAAAGCGTGTAGAGTAATTATTTTTCCGAAAAAAAAATTTGTTCTACCATTTTTCACCAATTGAAAATTAACATAGAACCTTACGGGAAGCGAATACCGAGACCCTGCAGATTGACGCTATCGGACACCGACTAATTCGAACGAATAAATCTTACTTCATGAATACGGCAGATAGTTATAAATGGAAACAGTGAATTCTAGAAGAATGTAGCTACAAACTCATGTAATATCATCCATATTTGTTTTGTGAGACGGCGCAAAAAAAATCCCAAAATCGACCAAAATTTCTGGCCAAATAACGAGTGCCCATTTTGAGAGCGTGGAACGAGAAAACTGCAAGTACGATTTGGCTAAAAATTTAACCACGTTTTCTCCGTTCTTTTGTGAACATTTTGATGTACATTGCAAGTCATTTGGCCATTTCATGATTTTCGAAAAATTTTGCGTGCCAGAAAATTCTGAAAAATTTATAGCGGATTTTGATGATGCGAAAAGATATGCAGAGTAAATATTTTCTCCAAAAAAAAATGTTTCTCAATTTTTCACCAACCGAAAATTAACATGAGGCCTTACGGGCAGCGAATACCGAGACCCTGCAGATTGAGGGCTGACTGACGGCGGCTTGTTTAAACAAACAAAATAAATTTGAATAAAAATCGATTGTAGTTTCAGAAGGTAACGTTTATTTCAAGGCAACAACTTTTCCAAACGGTAATCCCTATTTACATTATACAGTTCATCAGCTCGCATATGCATAAACCAAGATCGTTATATGGCTTTTTGTATCCAGAGATAAACTGAACACGAATTTATATGATATTTGTATGCTTCCTTCCTCGAAGCTTTTAACATTATCGTCATCTTAAGGATGTATAGATTCCTACAAGCCGTAAGGAAAATCCTGCTTCATGTTAAGGAAGACTGGCAATCGCTGTGTTTGCGGGTCCTCCCACATAAATATCTTCCTAGTTTGCAGGATTCCGCTGCAGTTACTCCCTTCGGGGCATTTCCTGGCAATCAACGGATTGATTTGTAGCGGGCCATGTCCAGTAAATTATGATATAAAGGACGCACATTTCTTTTGCGTAAACAAAAGTTTTCGCCAGCTCGGGAAATCACTTTTTTTATGTATTCTAGGTTAATAGTATTCGGCGCCGTTTCGTCAGAATATCAAAATGTTTTATAACATAGGCCTCGAGCTGGCATCCAATTCGGAATTTGTTGAATTATTTATTATGCCGGATCCGTTATGCCAATATAATATGATTTATGTTACCCCATTATTATAATTATAAAATACATTGGATGTTCAAGCAGAAATCACTATCGAGAGTTCCCCAGTGGAATCAACCCGAAAGTAACTTAGTTGTTCAGCTTCCATTACTATGTGAACAATAGAGTTTATACAGGATGTAGAAATTTAATAAAAAAATTTAAACAAAATTTTATCAAACTTACCTGGAAGAGATAAAAACGTTTCTATTATAAAATTATTACCCACAAAAAATTGTTGCTGCCGCATTGTCATAAAATATAATTCAAATCTATTTGTTAGATAAAAGTTTAGTTATGATAATGCCAAGAAAACATTAATTCCCATTGATGGGAAAATGACACGAACCAATTATAATAAAGGCAGCTTATCATATTTTGGGATCCGCATCGAGATTCATGATATTCGACATGTGTTCAGATAATTAAAATTCCATTAGCATAATAAAATTTAATAACCTCCCCTAAACAGAATGAATGCAAATTAGGTGTCATTATGCGAAAATATAAATTAATATTGGCAATGTAAACATCCTGAATTTTTCGATTAAATCAAGTGGGACCTGTTTTAGTATTCTATCATCATTCTCGTACCTTCGTATTTTTTTTTTAATACATTGGACTTGAAAAAAGAATAAGAAATTTTTTTTGAAATAATAAAATTGTAATCGTTATTTACGCGTTTTCAGCCTATTTAGGCTTTATTATTATTTTCGCACTTGTATTTTCTTTGTAAAAAGGGGTTTCCCGTATATATTTTAAATAAAATAAATAAATAATAAAAGTCATTTTACGTATCTCCGTTACCATAAAATTTACATAGACAAATCGAGCTATAAATCTAAAAAATTTTTGAACAAAACAAATTTTTAAACGTTATTTAGGCGTTTCCAGTAGATTTAAGCACTATTTACGAAAAAGTCATTTTGCGTATCTCGGTTCCTGGAAGTCCCACAATTTTTTTTATTGAGAAATAGTGTTCAAAATGAGCTCTTAAAAAAAAATATTGAAGAAAAATTTTATTTCATAGATTTTTAGGCGTTTCCAGTCGATTTAAGCACCATTTACGAAAAAAAGTCATTTTGCGTATCTCCGTTCCCTGAATTATCAAATACGTTCATTTTTACTATGCGAATACCTTTACAGATAATCATATCTTGTAATACTCGACAAACGAGTAAAAAATGTCGCCAAATCCTTTATCCCTAATTATTTAAATAATAAGAGAGCATTTTAAATAACAAGTCACATCAAGTAAATAAAGAGTTTTGAATGCTGCAATTACGGGATTTAGAAAGTCAGACAATATTGAGCATCTAGTGGTCATTCAAAGTGTACTTAGACGAAAGTTAGTAACTGCAATTGCTGTGGTATTTTTGTTGAAATTAATTAACGAAAACAGTCTGGTCTCTGGCGAAAACAAGTCTATGAACTGTTTATTTTCTGACGGTGTCTGGCACGGTTCGCGCCAATGACCCGCGATAAATTTTGAATGATTTAAAAGGGGTGTTTTATCATAGATTCTTAACAAAGTTCGCGTTCGTGCCGTTCTTGTTTGCGCCAAATCCCTCCGAAGGTTTTAAGTATGGATTAAGCTGTGTCGCGCATTTGTTTGTTACACTGTATCACGAAACCCGAAAACAAAAACAAATAATCTAGAGAGAGAGAGAGAGAGAACATGCAATTTATTAAATTCAAATTACATGGGCGATTAACCGGTAAATTGATTATTTATTGAAATCATAAATAATTCATACCATGTGATAAACATTAAATGTGAAGTCAAATTAGTACAATCTATACATGGAATGTGCCCAAAAATATTATATCTGATAACTTGGTGAAGAATTACAGTAGCAAAATTTCTTGTAGGGAGTTAATAAACAACACGCTGATACACGTTTTTTTTTTGTTTTTTTTATTAGCCAGTAAAAGGAAGGATGAGAACAACTGAAGAAACAAACATTTTTTAAACTTATTATTTATGATAGGATGTAATTTATGAGAATAACTGAAGAAACACATTATTTTTAACTTATTATTTATGATGGGATGTAATTTGGAGAAAAAGCAATTGAAAACTGTAAAGCCTTTTGTGCAATTTTAAAAACCTTAACAGTTTTTTTTGTTTTTTGTCCAAACCTTTTTTGTAATCCCTCATATTTTTGAATATCAGAAAAATTCTAATCAGAGAAAGGTACATGGTTTGAAAATAATAAAAGATAAATCAAAATTAACATTTGATTTTAATTCTGATTTATCTTACAATTTTTCTTTTTATATTTTTTTTTCACTTCACTTCACAGGAAGAAAATAATAATTTTAAGATTATTTATAGGCGCCGCGGTGGCTAAGTGGTAAGGTCCCCGGGTTCATCATTTTTCAGGAGCAATTACAATTTAATCAGCAATCACAGTTTAAGTAGCAGTCACAGTGATTCGAAATCTAATTCACGTTTTAAGTAGCAATCACAGTTGTAGCAGTCACAGTGATTTTAAGTCCCAATTACGTTTTACGTAGTCACAGTGATTCGAAATCTCATTCACGTTTTAAGTAGCAATCACGTTTTAAACAATCGCAGAAGTAGCAGTGATTTTAGGAAACAGTAATTTTAGGTAGTAGCGAAACTCACCTATTAGTAACAGTAACGACCTGTGATTATTCAATAACAGTGATATATCGCCCATCTCTAATAATTTGCATGTGAATTTGTTACCATTAATCCAACACTTGCCTCTTAACTCGACAATTAGTGCTATCGAAAATGTCTTTCTCGAGATTGCATTCCCTTACATTTATGAATTGTCACATCCAGATAACAGAGCTATTTGTCTCTAAGAAATGTGATGAAATATTGAATAATTACTTTCGCAGATAATATCTGCTCTAGACACACCATTTGTCAGGCCATTTGTTTTCATTCTTAACGAATAATAAATTCAATCAATAGTAGAATAAATACTTAATACGCGGCATTTCAAATTTACTGGTTGGAGGATGTTAAATTAAGTTGTTTTATTATGTGAAACCAAGGGGGTAGTTTATTAAAACAGATCCCCTGTGGAAATTCGCATAAAAACAAACGAATCGTTCGCAGATAGGAAAACTAAAGTCTTGGTCGTACGAATAAATTCGCAGCGCATAGTGGAGGAGCTCTCTGATGAAAAACCCGTCTATTTTTCAAGCAGAATCATTCCAGTGGTGATTTGTTATTTAAATTTCGAAAATAGCCCCGCATTCTAATGGCGTCGCCTGCGCGTGATGAAAGTAAAAACTGGCCATAAATTAAATTTTAAAACTTCATTTTCGAGAGCTTTTAACTCCGCATGGGTATTAAATGGTAACACTAACAAGAAACATATTTTAATTAACTTTATTTGCCCCCACATTACGCAAATAGTATAACATTTAATTATCGCTATCAAGCTATCATCAGTCATTTAGTCGACGAACTACACCTCAATTTTATTATTATACAAATCATTTATTACGCCCTCAACCCTAAAACCGGCAAAACGTGCTGTTTGTAATTAAGAAAATAATTGAGCTGCATGGCGAATACAATAGGGTCCTTGCGTGAAATTTTAAATTAAGTGGTGATACTATTTTATGGTAAATTATGTTGCACATAACAAAAATATGATTTAGTACTAATTTATTCAAAATTATTATAGCCGCGTAGAGACACCAGAAAAGGGTGTTTATTCAAGTACTGTCAAACGAGAAATAAAGAAAAAGTGGCTTGGGCTCAGCGGCTGCTCATGGATGTTCGGTGAAGAAAATTTGACCAAAACAGCTCTTCTATAGGAACCCAGATACGCAAAATTACTTTTTTCGTAAGTAGTGCTTAAATCGACTGGAAACGCCCAATAACGATTAAATTAAATTTTTTTTCAAAATTTTCAAAAAGTTTCAAAAAATTTCAAAAATTTTCAAAAACGCATTCTGAATACTATTTCCCTATAAAAAAATTTTGTGGGTTTTCCAGGAACCGAGATATGCAAAATGGCTTTTTTCGTAAATAGTTGTTAAATCGACTGGAAACGCCTAAAAAACGATTAAATTAAATTTTTCTTAAAATTTTTTTTTTGTTTTTTTTCAAGCCAAAGAGTTCATTCTGAACACAATTTGTCTATAAAAAAAATTGTGGTACTTCCAGGAACCGAGATGAAGCATGAACGGTATCTCTGTCTCAGCCTCTACTACGAAGATCCACGAGCCGCTGCTGAATCTAAGCCAATGTTTCTTTATTTCTCGTTTGAAAGTACTTGAATAAACACCCTCTTCTGGTGTCGCTACACTTGTATAAGTAGATTGGAGTATCATACAAATACGATACTTGTGTTTTATGTCCATTATTTTGCATGTATTACCGTCTTGCCACTCGGATCTATGTAAATCTTACATGATGCCGGGCTGGAATCTCGCACTAACTTTTTAGTTTACATTAGAGGACCTCCATATTGCTTTTTAGCATTTTTGTATCAATTTAATTTAAGATGCTATGAAATTCAATTGAAAATAATATCGTGGCAATTGTATGTATTCTAATTTTCTAATTTATGTATTATTTATAATATCTTATAATGAACTTTCTTACCCAATATTTATTACTCTATATATTAAAAGTGATCTTAAGTGATACTAATTATGCACTAATAATGAAACTAACCCAATCGTGTCTCCATAATTTTAATGAAATTTCGTGGATTTGTAGAGGGGGCCAAAATATTTGATATGTATTTTTTTTGTTTCAACTAAAAAACATGTTTAGGGGTCAACTTGCCCCATATTTTTGTTTTTTGGCTATAATTTCTGAACAAATCTTGAGAGCTTAATTTGGTAAATGTACATTTGGTGTAAAAAAATGTTTGTATTGACTACTTCGGAATATTTATGGCTCGTATTTGCTGCAATTGTATTCGTTAAAAAAAATCATACATACAAAAAGATAATGAGGATGACCAAAAATAGTTTAATATTTTCTTCCAGACTCAGAATCAAATAAACGTCTATACATTTCCTCTAAAAACCTATCCACTAAAAAATATTTTATATTCACTAAAGGAAAATACGAAACTTGAGTTTTATAACTCCTTATATTTGTATTCAATTTTTTACATGGGTCTGTCTACATTTACAAAATTACGCAATCATGATTTGTTCAGAAGTTATAGCCAAAAAACAAATAAATGGCTGATTTTCGAGGGGCGAGTTCACCCCCTGGACATGTTTTTTAACCGAAACAAAAAAATACGTATCGAATATTTTGACCCTCACAACAAATTCACCAAATTTCATTCTAATCGGAGGGGAACACTTGGATTAGTTTCCTTATAAGTAGAATTTTATCAAGACCAACATTAAACACGCCTTGTCCTTATTAAATAATACGAATATTAATTCAGCATTAGTTTACAAGACACATGCAACAAAATTATTAAACGTGTGTGACTTCTATAAGATTATTAATGAAAATCGTGCTATCAGTAAAATCTGAATAAATTTAGATCATCTCTTGTGGGGTCATTGACGCCAGTCGTGCCAGACACGGCTGAAAAATAACAAAGGATCGTTAATTCGCAGGATTATTTTCACAGGACGCCGCATCCTTTACATTAAATAATTTGGCCCGGAAAAAAGTAAACGCCTGGAAACAAAAGTGGATTATAAAAAATCTCCTGGGCGTTCTTCGGGTACGCGCTCCCTTTTCAAAACTGGGTTTTCACGGTGCTCGGCCATAATTAACCGGAACAGACCGTATATTAACCCTTCCATAAATTTAAATTTATTTTTTTACGATTGTAATTTATTTATTTCAATGGTTCTCTGATTGAATTTGAGTTAAACTGTTTTAGACATAAACTAAGAAGTTGATGTTATTTCTCAATTTTTCAAATAAACAGCTTATTTTTGTAGAAAGTAAGTAGAAGGCATATTAACCCTAGATAACTAAACAATTGTCTAATAGACCAAACGTATAAGCGTTTGATAATCTAACGAAGCTTATGAAGGTGATAATGATAACATTTTTTTTTTCACAAGGAACAAGCCTGAAGTTGACATAATAAAGAAGTGTTTACATGTCTCTAAATAAATGCCTCTCATTCAACCATTGGATCAGAAGGCTATCCGCGTTACAAAACCACAGATTAACCATGTTGTCTTCCAAATCTGAAGATCTGTCGAAGCTTATGAAGGAGTTAACAATATAATATGTTGTATTAACGTTTCTTTCGCATGGAACAAACTTGAAGTTAATATAATAAAGAAATGTTTACATGTCTCCAAATAAACAAATCTCATTCAGCCAATAGAACATAATGCTATACGCGCTACAAAACCATAGACCAAGCTTGCTATCATCAATTGAATCTTTTGAATTTAACGTGTCTACCTCTAACGCTTCCCCGTCAGCAACTAACTACACTGATGAGACCTGAAACGTTGAAACCGGTCTGTAGGTGTTCTGATGGGGAAACGATATTTAATGCTTCAACTGAAGAACTTAATATCGAAACCTTTCTAAAATATACCACTGCTCATACCAATAATCGTTTGCTACGGTTTTATTACCTATTTGTTACAACACATCGATACAATATAAAACGAAAAATATTTGCAAACACAAACACTTTTCACGATATCCGTATCCCCAATGTACCGTTTAATGTTCAATAACTAAATTAAACATTCTCATTTCAGGTATGCAGTATTTCAGAAATATAAGCACAATCAAATAAACCAGATCATGTCGTAGCACAAGTGTAAGTAAAAACTGGAATTAACACAATCTAAACACTAGTTACAATTTTGCACTTTAACATGTAGAGTTTAAACACTTGACACAACACTGTTTGTAAATAGTTTATAGAAGTTTAGTTATAATTTATAATTTTATGAATTAACGCGAAGCGAAACTGCTTTAGATCGCACGTGCACGAAGTATCCAAATGGTGTATATTTCAATTTAGGTTCGATTTATGCTGCTTTCCAGAAAAAATAATCGCAATGCCTAGAAGTTGTGGATCATGGTTATCGACATTTAAAAAAAGGTTGCTATTTAATTTATGATTAAAATTTTAAAATAGAAGACCTAAGTTTGTGCTTTAGAATTAAGATAGAAATTGAGATAAAAATAGAAACCAACCAACAAGGAAACGATTGTGGCAGATGGCCTAGTTGCTGACGTCAATAAAAAAAAATAAATAATAACAAGTCGATTAAATAAAATCACAAACCGTAGTTCTGAATAACATCAGCGATGACCAGTGCGCGTTCTTGTTAGAACTGTAAACAGAGTTGTACCAAGCACTTGAGACTTGTTTAAAATAAATCCTCTCGTGTTCTCCGAATACTTATCACTCACGTCTCGAGTGCTTGGTAATACTGTACATATGTTTTTATTTCGATAAGACGAGTAACAGCGATTTAGCTTAGATACCGTGGAGTAGTTTCCTCTTCAGAAAAAAATTGACATAATTTTCAGTCTTTTGGTCTATAGTTCTAAATTTATAATAGTAATTAAATTGATATAAACAAATATTATATATAATAAACAAATAAAATCACAAACCATAGTTCTGCATAACATCAGAGAGAAACCAACCTCGTGATGACCAGTGCGCGTTCTTGTTAGAACCGCAAACAGAGTTGTACCAAGCACTCGAGATGTGTTTAAATTAAATCCTCTCGTGTTCTCCGAATACTTGTCACTCACGTCTCGAGTGCTTGGTAATACTGTACATATGTTTTTATTTCAATAAGACGAGTAACAGCGATTTAGCTTAGATACCGTGGAGTAGTTTCCTCTTCAGAAAAAAATTGACATAATTTTCAGTCTTTTGGTCTATAGTTCTAAATTTATAATAGCAATTAAATTAATATAAACAAATATTATATATAATCATTAAATAAAATCAGAAACCGTAGTTCTGCATAACATCAGAGAGAAACCAGCCTTGTGATGACCAATGCGCGTTGTTGTTACAACCGCAAACAGAGTTGTACCAAGCACTCAAGACGTGTTTAAATTAAATTCTCCCGCGTTCTCCGAATACTTTGTCACTCACGGCTCGAGTGCTTGGTAATACTGTACATGTTTTTATTTCGATAAGACGAGTAACAGCGATTCAGCTTAGATACCGTGGAGTAGTTTCCTCTTCAGAAAAATTTTGGTCTAAAGTTCTAAAATTATAATAGTAATTAAATTGATGTAAACAAATATTCTAAAAAATGCCATTTTCAAAATTCCTCTATTTTTTAATATCATCAAATCGGAGAAAGTTACATGACGATCAGATCAATTTTGATATGATCATAATTTTTGTTTCAATGAATTTCTCTAGAAGTAAAGATATCTCACTTGCATCCGTACGCAAAAAATAAACACTACAATACAAAATATTGTACAACGAGCATGGAATAACACACAATTCCCGCGAGTATGAGGTTGGTTAATGCCGCAATTCATACGAGCGAGATATGGTCATTCCACTATACTTTACCTACGACAACTTTAATGTGCTTCATTGTGATAATCTACTCCGTCATTTTGACACATGGCAGGTTAGGTTTTATCTCGCACGCCATTAGTCATGATCACTTAATCATTCATTCATTCAAAAACAAATCATGTAATACAGGGTGTATTTGAAATAACGAACAGGCTCGTAACCACTAAGAGATTATATTATTTTTAAACAATATTCGCAATTATTTTGTTTATAACTGTAAGAAAAAGCCCGCAATTAATTATTAAAGTTAATAAGTGAAAATACGCAACATGTTTGGGGGCATTGGTAATGTGACCTAATTTTTAAACGGCATCGGCTTTAGATATCGAATTACAACAAGCGCGTAGGAAATATCTGAGTGCTCTTTAAGCGTCAATGAACTTGAGGACTGTTTATCTTTTACAAAAAAAAACGTTGCGATAACACTTCAAATTTTGGAGAGTAGATGATATTAGCGGGTTCTGGGACAGGAAGTAATCCCGGAAGTAATCCCGGAAAACCGGAAGTAAAATCTGGGGGAATTTAGTGGCGGGAAAATCAAATCTGGGGGATTCTGGTGGGGATAAATTCAAATTTGGGGGAATTTGGGGGCGGGAAAATTAAATCTGGGGGAATCGGTTGGGGATAAATTCAAATCTGGGGGATTTTGGGGGCGGGAAATTCAAATTTGGGTAATTTTGAACTCAAAATGGCCGGCAACTGTCTAAATCTGGGGGAATTTAGTGGAGGGAAATTTAAATCTGGGGAATTAAAATGGCAACAGGGGAGCTTTAAGTTCTACAGTGTTGCCGAAAAGGCATCTGATTTCCGGGATGTGCATCCGGTTTCACTAGAAAACGGCAACGTCGCAGAGCTTTAAGTTCAATTAAGTAGCGGGAAATTCAAACCCCAAGTTTTACCGGTGTACCAACTAACATCCAAAGTTCTACAGTGCTGCCAAAGAGTCATCTGATTTCCGGGAGTTGCTTCTAGTTTCATCCTAAAATGACAACGCTGCTATGCTTTAAGTTCAACTAAGTGGAGGCAAATTTGAAAATGTTTGATGAAATGGTGATAAAAATTAATTTGGTACGTAAATTAGGGGTATACTTAGAAAACAAAAGTGTTTATTTCTTTTGGCCAGGTGTTGATTTCTTTTGGCCAGAGCGAGTCTCGTTTTTTGATGACTAATGCAATTCTTGGGATCCGCATGATGCATGGTTGTGCAATAATGAAACGGGAATGGAAACATTGAAATTATGTAAATAATATTTGTGTCTATGTGTGTGTGTAGAAGTCTTCAAGGTTAAGAGAATTTGAATACCACAGAATATAACGAGTACTTATTATGAATTCATCTTTATTGATGTAATCAACTTGTAACGCGATGCATGATCTTAGAAGTGTGATTAATAATCGCAAGTTTTTGCGTAAGAAACAAAGTATTATTTCGGTGAAAATTGTCAAATTAGA
The DNA here is from genome assembly GCA_910593695.2 of Ocypus olens. NCBI lineage: Eukaryota > Metazoa > Arthropoda > Insecta > Coleoptera > Staphylinidae > Ocypus > Ocypus olens. The sequence continues at coordinate 1,060,305 of OU343057.1, read as the reverse complement.
AAAGACAATCGAAAAACTGCGGAGAGACCTAGAATTGCGAAAAATTATAAACAACGAGTTGGCGACACGATTGAAAAAATTAAAAATCTAAACGAATATTTTTTTTTCGTATGTGCTAATTTGTGTGTAAAAGTGCTCGAGGTTGCAATCGAAATCGTTAATTTGTGATACAGACCGGTCGTTGTGGTCAAGAAAACGGTTGTCACGAAGCAAGTATGAACAAGATTTCATCAGTTTGAGTCTAGAAACGGTCAGAGAATGTCGTCTAGTTCGGTAGTGATTGCCGAGTTTCTAACAAGAAAAGAGTCAAATTTGGCTGAAGATGAAGGTGAGAAAATTGTAATGGATTATTGATAAATTATTACCTTCAATTACGTTTCCAGAATATGAAGAAGGATACGATGGTGGTCGATGTCCAGTTTGTCTCACAAACGTTGTAAAGTATGTAATTAATTGCGGACATATGTTTTGTTCAGCTTGTGCGACGAAATTAGCTGATTGTGCTGTGTGTCGAATGAAGAAATATTTTCTGCAACGAGTGTTTTTACCTACATATAAACGACAAGATGAGTTTAATTCATCGAAGAAAAGAAAATTAGATGAGGAAACAAAAGTTTTCACAACAGTAACCCCCGTTAGGTATCTACCCCGACAACTATTCGCAACAGAAGAAGAAGAAGAAGATTCATGGGATAGCTCATATTCACCACCACCTGCTATAACACCCCTGCAAAGTCCTACACCTGAGCCTCCAATCCTAAACAGTGATTCAGTATTTATTGACGAAGATTCAGAGGAAGCAATTTTTTCCACACAAGATATTATAGACAGGATGTACAATTAAAGTGTGATGGTAAGTTTTTACTTATAATGCGCAGAATCTAATCAAAACCGAGGATATACTTAAGATTGCTCTGAGAGAGTAATCATTCAAGTTGAAACAGTCAACTAATCAAGATGTCTTTCTCTACAGTTGAAAGTGCTGCAATGGTCGATCCGCTAGAAAATGAAGTTAAGAAGGAGTCGACACTTTTGGGTCAATCTACCTATCCTCTCAATAAGTCGGGATCAAAGAGCGTGTCCATCGGTATCAGCCCAGCGGTAGGATTCACACCAATCGTGAAAATCTGGGGAGCCCATTCCTGCATCTTCTTCAGCGAGGAGGAATGGAACCAGTTTTCTGCAATCAACATCTCAGAGATGCAGCAGACCATCACCATCGGCGATCACAAGATCACCAAGAACGAGTATCGCGATATAATGGCCGTTTGGATTGAACAACGCGGCTTAAGTGTTGTAGTGTCGGAAGAAACACTTGGAAATTTATTCGATTTGAGAAAAGTTATTAATTACAAGTTGAATGTATTAAAAGCGTTGGAATTTAATATGTATTACAACATGATATTATCCTCTTGTTTAAAATTGGATGGTGATTTATATAACAATGTATCAACTCTAATTTCATCACACGTAAATTCGCAAAATGCTTATTTAATGTTGGAATGTATTCATATTCATTATAATAAAATGTGTCTCGATTTTGAAATAAATAAAATATTTCAATAAAAAGTATGATTTTAAAACTTATCTAATATGTTTAATTACACATCAAACCTCTTACTATTAAGTTCAGTGAAATTATAAGTGTTTATCAGTAGTAATCATACCTTGACAGAGTTAGAATGGAAAACAAAGTAGATGAGGCTATTGAAGCTTTTTATGAAAAGCGTTTAACAGAGAATCAAGTAAAATATTTACCCATTCATTATTTAAATAAGGTCGAAGGAGTTCAACTGTTAGAAATTTGGGGGGCGCTACCATCAGAATATAAACAGCAAGCAGAAGAGAGACTTCCCTGCCACAAGCATTTTAGTACAGGTGAACATCAGGTCGATGGTCCACCACCACCAAAGATCCGCTGTCTGGAGTGCATATATAAGATAAATCTCGCAACTTGTAACCACTCAAAATGAAGCTTCCAATTCAAGAAGAGAATGGAAGGAATTTTACTCATCCGATGATGTTGGATGATTTCGAGCAAATTTCTCTCAGCATGTGGATATCATTTTGGGCAATAGCAACAGTTATATTATTTATTATTATAAGTACAATATGTTTTATATGTAGAGGTTATAAAAAATAAAAAAAATGTATTAATGAAAAAAATGTTTTTATTTCAATATTATACAATATTAGATTTATTTATCCAGCTATTATGGGACTTGTCCAATCCTAACCACTTAACGTAGATCTTGCCGCCTTTCCTCCGTAAAACTTTTTCCACCAAATACACGTCCAAATGTTTCACCTTTTGAAGTTCTTCGCCGTAAAATGCTCCAGTAATTGGTGCATCTTGCATATCTTGAAGCAGGTAAGTTGTGGGATTCGATATTTTAACTTTCATAATTTTAAACAATTCAGTAGACCAGTTTGGTGTGTACCCCTTATCGAAAAGTGCTTTTTGCTTACTTATCCTAACCACGTCACCCACTCGAAATTTTACAAGTCCAGCGATTTTAATATGTGAATAAACCGAATTTAATAACTGTTTCTCCTTATCTTTAGTGACGTCAGAGGGACGCATTCCTATCGTGCCATGTTTACGATTGTTGTAATCATCCGTGATCTGATCCAGAATACTTAGCCAGCGGTATTTTCCATTCAGACTAAAGGCGCGATAAAGTTTCTCTTTAATAGTTCTAATTACACGCTCAGCCATCGAGGCTTTCATAATCGTGTAAGTGGAATAATGATTAATTCCATGTTTTTTCATTAAAGTCTGGAACTGACTGTTATAAAATTCTTTCCCTTGATCAGTTTGTAAATTTGTAGGCATTCGACCATCCTTCAAAAGTATACTTTTAAATGCTGATGTAACATTTATCCCAGATTTATCTTTTAGCGGCACAGTCCACAGATACTTTGAAAAACAATCAATCACCACGAGAATAAATTTATGACCTTTATTTTCTCTTGCATAAAGTCCAAATTCAGCTAAATCAGCTTGCCACAAATCATCCAATCCTTTAATAATTGTACGGCGACGTGGAAATTTTACTCTAGCAGGTCTATGAAGTTCTTTAACAATATCGCCTTTAATTTTACTCATTGAGAACCTCCTCTAGGTTTCGAAACGTTTTTAGAAATGATGTTTAAGTTCAGAACAACATCTTTTATTGCCTTTTCATAAATTTGTAAACGCTCCAAAATGTCTTTATGAGTGACATCATTTTTAATCTTAATTTCTTCTACCTGTTTTAAAACGTGGTTAATATGCAATTTTATGGCTTCCTCCAAATGAAATGTAGCGGCATCAATTTTCTTATTGTGCCCCTCACTCAGTTTTTTTGCATCATTTTTAATATTAGATGTAATCCCCTTTAAATCTTTAATGTCACTCGAGGTAGCTTGTAATATTTTTTGTATTGGATTCACTTTTCCATTTATCGCTTTTTCTAGAGAAGTTTTCGCAGCCGTAATTTTTTTATCAAAACCATCTAAAACACTCTTTTTAATATTATCCACGTATAATTTTGTAGCAAGATCGTCCGGATCTTGAGGATCTAATGCGCGTTTTAAACGTCTTCTCTCCAAATCAAAATGCCCATCAGATGTTATCACAAATCCCGGACCGGGTGGGCCACGAGCACCAGCTAAAGATTTGCTAGAGTGTCGTCCGAACTTGTCAACGCTCATCGTATAGGTTCAGGATGACGTCAGAGCTGGTTGACGACAACTGTACGAGTAATATATAAGCATTATGTTAATAGATTATATTAGCTTCACGTAACTCCTCCTCGATTGAAACAATTTCATTGTTGTGAGAAGTATTTCCCGCACGTTGCGAAGCATGCAACAACCATAAGCGGTCAACCAATTCATTGGGATCATCCCAATATGTGTAACGGTGGGGCTTTTCATCTACGACCATTTTTGAATCAAATCCTTGACCCTGAGCGGAATTCTTACGATTCGTTGGACGGGGAATCGATGATTTGTTTACCGGCGTTGGATATTTATCCAGCAGAGGCTTTATGATTGTTCTGTATTTGTGAGATGGGTTGCCTCGTATCTGTTTCGAGGGGTCACAATCGCGGTGTAACGTATTTGTTCTCTTCAGAATATCAATGTAATTTCTCTCATCTTCAGTATGGAAAGCCGTAGGTTCCTTTCTAAAGAGTAATTCGTATAAACCCACTGTACCCTTATAACGCACATTATTAACAATTAAATCATTTCCATCTAGATCAATGTCTGTTTTTCCGATTCGAAACTTATCATTTTCAGGATTGAAAGTTACACCAAAGACAGCATCAAAATCATCACCTCCAGCGTGTACTAATTCTTCAATATATTGTCTGGGTAGAGGTGCAAATTTATCTAAATACTTAGCTATTTCTTCAGAAGGAGGCTCTTCTGCGGAGGTAATATCTCTAAGTGATGAAGACTCATTTGGATCTCGCTCAAAAACTTCTTCATCTCCCAAAAACTCCAACCGTCTCGGAATGTGTGCCTCCCAAAAATTTCCGCTAGCGGGCGACGTATTAGGTGTAGAGGATTCCAACCGTCTCGGAATTTGTACCATCCTAAAATTCCCCCTAGCGGGTGACGGATTAGGCGTAGAGGCGGGCATTAATTCAGGCTTCATCAATGATAAATTCACCTCTTCTTGAGTTTTTATGATTGATTTTAAAGGCTCTGTGATTGGTTTGTACAATTTTTCTAACCGCTCATCATTTTCATTACGATTTAATTTCAGAGCTAATGCCTTATTTCTAATAGCCTTTTGAACTGCTATTATTTTTCTTTTAACATCAGTCATTTCACAGAAACAGGTAGCTGTTATTTCAAATCAGGTAGCTGTTATTTAAAAACAGGTAGCCGTTATTTCAAATCAGGTAGCTATTATTCCAAAACAGGTAGCTGTTATTCAGAAACAGGTAGCTGTTATTCAAAATCAGGTAGCTATTATTAAAAGACAGGTAGTTACAAGAAGTGTGTAGCTTTGTACAGCTGTTTTAATACTGTAGCGAAACTATGATTACTTCAGTATTATGTACTGGTCAAGACCTTTCCTATATCTACCTTCGTCCGAGTTTTTATCGATAGTAATGAAACCAAATTTTTCTTTCCAGCACTCTACACATAAAGACTTAAATTTCTCAAATGTCATATCACTGCTCACGTGATCAGTGTACACATGTTTCAAGTTGAGGTCGTCTTGTTTGAATAATATAATAAAATTAGCATTATCCCGTATCAAATGTTTAGGAATTCTAGTATAGGTCTGACAAAGGTAAAACGAATCAACGTCTTTATGTCGCCCCATACTGAAAAATTCTCTAATTTTATCCTGTTTGTCACACGCTACATCGTCAAATATGAAAACGGAATTTTCTTTTGCCTCCTCAGGACTTATAATTTCAGCATTCTCTTTATATGGAAAATACTCAATTTCGGGGATAGCATCCAACGTCTTTTGCAAAAATGTATATTTTGGCTGATAAAGTGACTTAGAGTAAATGTACACGTTTTCAAATCTCAAACCATTTTCATTGAACAGGAGTGATAGCATTACATTCGATTTACCGCAATTAGATGGACCGCATATCACCGCTCTAATTGAATTAGGTAGTAGATCACCATGTCTTCGCATTTGATTTTTAAACCCCTCACCTACCCACTTATCTAAATTTGAAATAGGAAGAGATTGTTTCTGTTTGATAACCTTCATGGCACTAATAGCAATTTCATCTGTATGGGGGTATATATAACATTGTAGCAGTGATTGTCTCCTAAATGATAACTTACAGTGGTGAAGGTATCATTAATTCATTAATCAACAAGCTCCCGCTCGAAGTACATGTACCGGGGTATCAGTACTGCGGTCCAGGAACCAAGTTACAAAAACGTCTAAAAAGAGGCGACCCTGGTGTTAACCCACTGGATGCTGCCTGTAAACAGCACGATATTGCTTACTCGCAGAACAAAGACCTAAACGAAAGACACAAAGCCGATAAAGAATTAGAGGAGGCTGCTTGGGCTAGAGTCAAGGCTAAGGACTCTAACTTTGGTGAGAAAGCGGCAGCGTGGGCTGTTACTAACGTGATGAAGATCAAGAGAAAAACTGGAATGGGTATCAAGAAAATTCCTTTGAGGAGTGGTGTAGTCATGAAGGCTCGAAAAGCTATCAAAAGATTTAAACGAAAAATTAATAAACCTGGAGGTGTTAAAGCAAGTAGTAAGATTGCATTATCTGCAGCAAAGATTGCTATACGAGAGGTTGGCGGTAAGAAAAAAATTAGAGCTCCTAGAGTTATACCGATTCCAAAACAGGGTGGAATTCTACCACTAATTCCAATTTTTGCCGGATTGAGCGCCCTCGGAACCTTGGCTGGGGGTGCTGCTGGTATTGCTAAAGCCGTGAATAGTGCTAAAGATGCGCGATCAAAACTTGCGGAAGCTGAAAGGCACAATAAAACGATGGAAGCTATTGATCTTGGTAAACCGGGGAAAGGATTATTTTTAAAACCATATCGCAAAGGTATGGGCCTCTTTATCAAACAACACAAGTCAAAAAACTGTTAAAATCGCTACCCAACCGCGCCCTAACCGATGTTGATTTGCTAAATGGGGCTAGAAACGTTAAACATTTTAGAGGAGTGTTTATGCGTGATGCGCTACCATCAAAACCACATTATAGAGAAGCAGGTATTATTAATTTGGATTCCAAGAATGGATTAGGAACGCATTGGGTGGCTTATAAAAAGGCTGGAGATACTGTTCGTTACTTTGATAGTTTCGGAAATTTATCACCACCTCTAGAATTGATTAAATATTTTAATAATTGTCATATAAAATATAATCATGATCAATATCAGAACTTTAGTTCTTACAACTGTGGACATTTGTGCTTAGAATTTTTGTATAAATAAAGATGATATAGTAAAGATGTTTTAGTCATGTCTCAAACTTTCACTCTGCAAGGTGTAAGTAGTGTGCTCTCCGTAAGCTATTATCCACCAATTGAACTTGATCCGAGTCGTCCATATTGTTTAGGATTAATAGGATTTCATACATATAATTCAATTCCGAATATTGAAGAGGACCGGAACAATAAATTTATTTATGGGAAAAATCAAATAATCTCAATTCCAACGGGATCGTACGAAATTAATGACATTGAATCATATTTACAACGTCAGCTGTTGATAAGCGAAGCGGCACAAACTGAAGCTGATAAAGTGTTATCACTTAAACCTAATAATAATACTCTAAAGAGTGAAATTAAAAGTAAATACGATATTGATTTTTCGTCGCATAAAGGCACTATTGGAAAATTATTAGGATTTTCCGGAAATAAAATTCTAAAAGCGGGGACACTGCATACATCTGATTTACCCGTGCAAATAATTAAAGTTAACAGTATAAGAATCGAGTGCAATATTACTAGCGGTGCTTATTACGACAGTAACTTGTCCCACACCTTGTTCGAGTTTAGTCCATCTGTTGATCCAGGTTTTGCTATAAATATAGAGCCGAAAAATATTTTATATTTACCTGTAAAAACTCGAGATAGAATTGATAATATAACGTTGAGAATTGTTGATCAAGAAGGCGAGTTTGTAAATTTTAGAGGAGAACATATTTTGGTTAGACTCGAATTAAAGACATTGTGATGGGTATTGTTTTTGATAAAAAGGAGGGTGCACACCTAAAGACTATCACTTTGAGTTCATCACCCAAAGAAGTGACACGTATCAGTCTCGCTAAATTAATTTCTCTCGGTTATAAAATCAAATATAATGGATAAAATTGGGGTATTCGATAAAATTCACTACGACGAGAGTATTGCCAAATATCAATATCACACATATCAACCTAGAGCTACAAACTTTGGAAACAGCGATGAGATAAGGATAACAATACACAATCAAGATATTTATACCTGTCCAGCAGACAGCTACATTTACTTGAGCGGGGAAGTTGAATACAATTTATCTGCGGGTAAAAAATTTGAATTAGTTACAAATGCGTTCGCTTTCCTGTTTGAGGAAATTAGATATGAACTAAACGGTATTGAAGTCGATCGAACCAGGGATTTGGGAATTACTAGTACTCTAAAAGGATATGTTTCATATGATGATTCAGAAGACATGAAAGTGCTCGGTATTTCTGGATGGGCTAAGACTGGTCACATAAAAACATTTTTTCCAAACAAGAAATTTTATGCGCAAATACCTTTAAAGTGTTTAATGGGATTTGCTGAGGATTACCAAAAATTAATAATCAATGTAAAACAGGAATTGGTTTTATTGCGATCCTCCAGTGATGTGAATTGTTTCAAATGTGATGATGATGATGCGGTTGTTGCCCAAATTAAATTTAAACTTAATAAAATTGAATGGCGTGTACCACACATTCAACTGAATGATGAATTAAAATTGCAAATGTTTGAGCAAATTAAAAACGATCCAAATATATTAATTCCATTTCGAAAATGGGAATTGCATGAACTACCAACCATGAAAAAATCTAGAGATGATATATGGGCCGTAAAAACCTCAAGCAGTTTGGAGAAGCCCCGATACATAATTATCGCTTTCCAAGAAAATAAAAAGGGTGTGGGTAGTGCTGATGCTTCAATGTTTGATAACAGCAATATAAGAAACATACGAATTTACCTGAACTCAGAATCTTATCCATATGATCACTTAAATTTGGATTTTGGAAATGATGATTACTTAACTGTATACAACATGTATTGCCAATTTCAGCAGAGTTATTACAATCATACAAATAGACCGCATTTCTCATTTACGAATTTTAAAGATTATGCATTATTCGTATTTGATGTATCCAAACAAAACGAAAGCGTAAAGTCATCAACGGTGGACTTGCGCATTGAGATGGAAGCTATTGAACCATTTAAAGACAACACTCGTGCTTATTGTCTCATTCTAAGCGATTCCATTGTTGAATACACACCGTTATCTGGCATAGTTAGAAAAATAATTTAAGATGTTTAAAAAAGTGTGCTTCGATTTGGTCCCTGTCATTTTTACCTATGTGGTGGAAGAAGATGATAATGCCATAAACTGGATGCAGGTGGCAATAGACAGACTTCGATTTAATAAGAGGGTTCAAGAAATGGAAAAAACTTTGGAACCTGTTCTCTTGAAACGCATTACGTCACCTCCTCCGCCGAAAATATTATTTATTGACATCCAGGGATTCAACACACCCGACTTTACTCCGAAGGAACTTGCCGCTACATACGATGGAGAAAAATTACTTGCATATATATTCAAGCCACCAACACCGTTTTGCCGTCTAAATGAAGAACTCAAGAAACAAGTTAGGTGGTTGGAAAACAATTACCACGGAATCCCCTACAGCAGTGGTGAAAGTGATTTAAGTGAATTACCGAAACTGTTTAAAAAATTGTCAGCGGATATTGTGTACGTGAAAGGTAGCCAAAAATGTACTTACCTGGAACAGTTTTATGATGTTGTTATTAATTTAGAATATGATGATAATTGTCCTAATTTAAAAAAATCTATTTATTGTTGTCAATCACATAGGAATAACTTAAGTGTTTGTAGTATTGTTAACGTGCAAAAAATATTAAAATATGTAAAGGAAAATACTGGTTAAGGAAATAATAAATCGCTTTTTCAATTTTAACATGTGTGTTTTTTATTTAAACTTAATGTGTATAATATTTAACACTCCAGTGACAATACACATTACCCATAATATAAACAATATAAACGCTGTAGATAAAATAAAACAGGTGAAATTCATCTGTAAAAATTGTTATCATCAGTTAAATAATTAAATATATAATCATATGTTTACCGTTAAATTGAAATACATATAATAATGATAACAACTAGTAATACAATTATTCTTTCCATGTTGCTTGAATGTATGATAAACTTGTATTGAGGCAAATTATAATTTACAAATCTATTTATCCTAAGCTAACAAATATAATCCTATTATAAACTAAGCCATTGTATAATCCTATTCTAAACTAAGTCATTATATAATTCTATTGATTAAAAAAATATATCCCAATATAAACGAAAACACACAAATATATAGCGAAGCATATGAAACATGACAGATTTAAAGTAGCTACCTTTTAAAATGAATAACATCCCCAAATCTGGATTATTAGACAATATCTTTATGTCCCCAGGCTAGAGTTTGAACCCCGTCGGCGCATATGTTCCGTTTGTCATCATGAGGCGATAAGGCTAATTTATTTTGTGTGATGGAAAAAATTGTATGTTTAATAGATCTGAATAAATTTTGTTTTCTAAATGAAAGTTCATTTTTAAACAAACAATTTTTATAATCACTTAAATCTAAATCTTGCACGACAACACATTTCTTGACACCTTTAGCCTTTTTAATAAGTTGCTCGGGGGTTTCTACAGCATACATTTTAGCCCTCAACCCAACAAATTCAGTTAGCAATTTTCCCCCGAGCTCATCTTTAAAAAGCCCCAACACGGCTTTGTTTTGTAATGGGATGCCATACTTATTGTCTATGTCAAAATTACTCGTATCAAATTTATCCAAGTCCTGTTTCATGTCATCGTATAAGTCGTCCGTCGTAACACGCAATATAAGACTGTCCGTGTCCATGTAGCAAAGATTCACACCTTTGCCATACTTTGGTTTTAAATTTTCATAATAAAAATTATACATTAACAATTTTGACAAGTCCAAAACGCTAAAACCGACATAAATTGGTTTATTGTAAATTACTTTTAATCGATCAAGTTGGATTGCCACTAAATTTTCACTAAATATGGAACAACAATTGAAATTTAATTTTGCTATTAAGCTTTCCACGCCGCGGCGTTTACCAATATCCTCCCAATGATTCACTAATTTCACGTCTACACGCTTATCCACGTTTTCCATCGTCTTGCCGAAAACAGAATTGTTCATCAATTTGAAAAAATCTTTCTCGAAATCGTTAGCAGCCAATTGTCGCATGCTAGTATTCAAATCGATATACTTTTTCAGCCAATCCGATTGTTTAAAAGAAATAACTCGGTTAATTTTAGATAATTTCAAACCGTTTGATAGCGCCTGTTTCAAGTTACGGTAATGAATGATATATTTCGATTTATTATTTAAATTTGGAATTAATTTAGTGTTGTTAAATTTAGAGCCAGGCGGTACCATATTTTCAACTAGAAAAGGTAGATCATTGTGTAGATCGTGAAGGTTTTGAGGATACTCAATATCCACCTCAAGGAAGTAACCTATTGGAGAATTATCGGGGATGTTTTCAACATGAAAATTTTGAATTTGGTCCGCGCTTAACCATTCAAAGCCGCCGTATGGTAAACATTCAGACATTGCCCATCCATACAAATTATTAGCGTCCCAGTATGTCATATAAGTCGATGGTTTTGTCCTGTCATAGTCCTGCATATATTTATTATTCGCTCGGGCGTGGCGTAAAGAGCACTGACTTATACCGCCACGAATGCCCTTGCGAACAAAATGGTGCATGTCGATGTCCGTCAATAATTCCAATTTAATATCTGTCAATTTCAACATAGCATCCCACGACAAACCAGGAGCCGTGTAATAATGAGCCGGATCCAAGTTATACGCCTTTAAACAAACATCACGGAAATTTTCAAAAATATCAGCCAAAAGTAAAACGTCGGTCTTCAAATATAAGTCGGAGTATTCGCGCAAATTTCGACAATTGAAATGCTGCCAAACGTTTTGCGCATGTTCATATTCCTTAGCAGTGATGTCGGTATTTGCCAGGGAATTAAAAAAGAATTTTTGCGGCGGTAATTTTGTTTCCTCCAATTTCGACAACGAATCCATGTACTGATAAGGAAATACACCTTTTTTCGTTACCAGATCAAATTGATTATCAATAGGAAAATGTTTTCTAACATTAATCAATTGATCTGGTTTTAAATTCTTTGCTAATTTTTCAAGCGACGATGACATGAATCGAATTGAATCCAAAAATCTTAGTTTTAAATAAATATTGCGATCGGTTCCTCTCTTATCAGTATATTGATCCACTTTAATCGATTTTGAGAAAGAGATGTACTTCTCTTTATTTTGAGGAATTACATCAATTTTCTCATTGTCTAGACCAAATTCTTTAATAAACAAATGAGCGTCGTAGCCGGATAAATTGTGAAAAAATATTGGTAAGAATTTTGGAATTTTGTAGTTTAAATTACATTTGGAGTGAGCGGCTCCAACAAATTTTCCAGAAAGGTGACAATGGTCGGCTACTTTGTCACCTGCATCTAAATTTTTTTCACAAATATGACACTCGGTCGCGGAATCAAATAAATACTGCTCACCTGGACTTAATTTTGACATTGGAATAATCGGTTTTAAATAATTTTCGTAAATAAATTTCGCGTCCGCGGTTAATTTTTCCATAAAAATTTTTGGGCAGTCTAAACTCGTGTAAGTAACAAATTTATCTAAATTTTGATTAAACGAGCATTTAATATAATACGCGAAACTGTAAGGAGTGTGAACATGAGTTGAATTAGTGTACGATAAATTTGGATTCGGCTCACATGTTTCAATAGGGGTTAATAAAGATTCAAAATCTGCATAAACGGTGAATGCTACCCGCATTTTCGAATTAAAATTTGTAAATTGCGACAAATTGCCAGGTACCATGTCACCATTTTTATTTTTGATTAAATCCGTAGTGGGCATGACTGTACAAATTTTGTTACAGTCATGCTCACTGTGGGCTAAGAGTGCCACCTCGCTGGGGAAAAAGGTCAAGCAGCCATCACACAAATACATCTTGCTTTTATGTGATGACACTTGGGCTGCTACTAGTCTGGATAAGTGTTTTATCCAGACATAGTGACTTTTTTCCCCATCCTCGATGTACAGAAGATTAATGTGTGTGTCGCGTTTGGATTTTGAAAAATAAATCGGTCCTACCACATCATGACGATTATTCGCGGTGTTAAACTCTAACCCGTAAACATTTATCGACATGTTATTCAATAACTCAAATTTGGGGATGTTATTAATTTCAAAAGGAAACTCCATACCTGTCAAGTTCAACACCTCCCTATAATGGGGGTACGACGTCGCGCGTTGTGGGGCGTTTCCGTGATCCACAGGGTGAAGAGCCGCCGTCACTGCCCAGGCGAAGCAGGCCTCATCCTTATTCTGCACGTTGATGCAGGCTTTTTTCTTCTTAATCTCCTGGGGCAGCTCGATGTACGACGATCCGCGGATAGGGGTGTATTTATTAAGGTTCACTTCCAAATGTGAAACTTGTAGGAGAGCCCATCCGCTGTCTCGTTCCTGTGAACAAAAGCGACACATATTACTATTTGGAATTTTTAATAGGTCAGTTACTTACTTGAAACTCTTCACTCTTTGTTTTCACGGTGCTACACAATTGTCCATAAACCTCCCTCAATTCAGTAGCTGGTGTTATCACTTGAAACTTAGCGTTAAATGATTTCAATTCGGTTTGCGCCCCCTCATCTCCAGGCTTAGTGTACAAACCGAATAATTCAATGTTTACTTTCGCCGTAATATGTCCCTGACGTTCCACCAAACGGATGAACTTTTCCTCACTACTCTCGAGGAACGTTGGGATATCCGTATGGTCCTGAGGCGATGGAATCCGGTAACTGGCCATTCGGTTCCTGAAGGCTGATGCTATCCTCATGATACCCTTATCCTCATACGTTGCAATTATCTGGAGGTGCCTCTGAGACCTCACGTGTCCTGCAAAAAGTTGAGGCGTTGCAAATTCCTCCTGACACGCGTTGCACTTGAGGATAGGTTGGCTCATCTTAACCTTCTTCGCCGGGATCACGGTTGGAGAAGTGCTGGCTGCACGCTTGAGTAAAGGAATGGGTGGTACCGCTCTTGAACTTCCAGAAAATCCATTTAACGCTTGATTAGATGGAGCTTGAGGGTGATATTTCTTCATGTGCTTTGTTCTGTTATGACGCAGGGTGAAACTTGAACAACAAATCTCACAGGGGAACATGGTTGTTTATTTTTCGATGACTTTGAATAAACTGATTCATCTTTATCGCGGAGCTCGAATTTTATAATAAATTGCATTGGGTACATTACATATTCGATATTAATAGTCGATGACTTATTTGCGGTTGCGCTCACCTTCACACTTGGAATGTAAATTTAAATAATACGGAATTGCTAGCTGTGGTATTCAAATTCTCTTAACCTTGAAGACTTCTACACACACACATAGACACAAATATTATTTACATAATTTCAATGTTTCCATTCCCGTTTCATTATTGCACAACCATGCATCATGCGGATCCCAAGAATTGCATTAGTCATCAAAAAACGAGACTCGCTCTGGCCAAAAGAAATCAACACCTGGCCAAAAGAAATAAACACTTTTGTTTTCTAAGCATACCCCTAATTTACGTACCAAATTAATTTTTATCACCATTTCATCAAACATTTTCAAATTTGCCTCCACTTAGTTGAACTTAAAGCATAGCAGCGTTGTCATTTTAGGATGAAACTAGAAGCAACTCCCGGAAATCAGATGACTCTTTGGCAGCACTGTAGAACTTTGGATGTTAGTTGGTACACCGGTAAAACTTGGGGTTTGAATTTCCCGCTACTTAATTGAACTTAAAGCTCTGCGACGTTGCCGTTTTCTAGTGAAACCGGATGCACATCCCGGAAATCAGATGCCTTTTCGGCAACACTGTAGAACTTAAAGCTCCCCTGTTGCCATTTTAATTCCCCAGATTTAAATTTCCCTCCACTAAATTCCCCCAGATTTAGACAGTTGCCGGCCATTTTGAGTTCAAAATTACCCAAATTTGAATTTCCCGCCCCCAAAATCCCCCAGATTTGAATTTATCCCCAACCGATTCCCCCAGATTTAATTTTCCCGCCCCCAAATTCCCCCAAATTTGAATTTATCCCCACCAGAATCCCCCAGATTTGATTTTCCCGCCACTAAATTCCCCCAGATTTTACTTCCGGTTTTCCGGGATTACTTCCGGGATTACTTCCTGTCCCAGAACCCGCTAATATCATCTACTTTGGAGGCAAGAAATCGTATCTCGCGTTTTAAATAAACAAACACAGAAAAGCATCGGTTCTCAAAATGTTTAAAAAACCTCGAAAAATTAGGAAAACTCAAAAAAAAAATTTCGAATAAATTTTGACGATGGGTTCACAAATATTTCGGGTATGTGCCCTTAAATGCCTGTTCGTTATTTCAAATACACCCTGTATATGTTTACTTACGACAACTAGGATGTAATGATTGGTACATATTCACAAGAATGTAATGAGCGTATATCTTAGTTGTCGTAAGTAAACATATAATACATGGTTTGTTTTTTTCGCAAGCATCGATTTTAAATCAATTGTATGCAAAAACCAATAACATTTGGCGCCCTCTTGGCATCGGCGCTTCGGGCTAATGACCGACGCCTCTTAAAGCCTGTCGCCCGGGGGTTGAACACCGCTAATACCCCCGCTTGGCTCGAGCCTGCGTTAATATATCGTTTCGTTTTTCATACATTTTGCTTGAATCGTTTCAACTGGGATTAGCCACCAACACACAATACAATGCAACGGATCTCCAAGTCCCATTAACCGCGTAGACCACATAAATAATACTACCACAATATTGGCGCGCCCTTTCCCTTTTATCCCTCGGAATTATTAATAGATTTATTGTACAAATAAACGAAATTTGAGTTATAGTCTCATAAAAGTTTTCAATACCTTACAAATGGTTTTGAGTAATCGATTATTAATGCAATAGAAGATGATAACGGTTTAATGGTTCTATGTTAATTTTCAATTGGTGAAAAATGGTGGAATAATTTTTTTTTTCGGGAAAATAATTACTCTACACGCTTTTTCTTATCATTAAGAACCGTCATGCATTTTTTCAGATTTTTCTAAGACCCAACATTTTTCCTCTTTTTTCCTTATTAATTGGAAAAATGGGCGAAAATCGTGAAATAGCCAAATGACTTGTAATGTATTATCCGTCAATTTCAATCTGAGTGGTGAGGAGGCGGGCCGCGCACCGAGCATCCAAGTGAGAGGAACAAACAGTTCCCCGAGTACAATCAGAGACAAAAATTGGGCGGTTTATTACCAGTCTAGAGAAGGTCGTCGTTCGGTTGATACGCTTGCCGCCAGACACGTGCGGGCCTCCCGCAGGGAACGCACACCGTTTTCAACAGATTATAATCATTTTTGTCATTGAATGTCCTAAACGAACGCACTCCGTATTATACCGATGGCCTTCTCCCGCCCTACGCCCATCCATTTGCCAGTGCGCAACCACTCTAGTTGAGATTGACGGATTATACATCAAAATGTTCACAAAAGAATGAGGAATACGTGGTTAGATTTTTAGCCAAATCGTACTTTTAGTTTTCACGTTTCGCGCTCTCAAAATGGGCACTCGTAAGTTGACCAGAAATTTAGGTCGATTTTGGGATTTTTTTTGCGCAGTCTCGCAAAACAAATATGGATGATATTGCATGAGCTTGTAGCTACATTCTTCTAGAATTTAATGTTTCCATTTATAACTATCTGCCGTATTCATGAACTAAGATGTATTCGTTCGAATTAGTCGGTGTCCGGTAGCGTCAACCTGCAGGGTCTCGGTATTTGCTTCCCATAAGGTTCTATGTTAATTTTCAATTGGTGAAAAATTGTAGAACAAATTTTTTTTCGGGAAAATAATTACTCTATACGCTTTTTCTTATCATTAAGAACCGTCATGAATTTTTTCAAGACCCAACATTTTTCTTCTTAGCGAAAAATCTAGTTTATAGCAGTGGCAAGCAGAGCTTTACAAACAACTAAAATGAGTTCATTTATAAACTGATGGTGTGGTGAATGCGCCGGGAACTTAAAATTTACGCTGTAGAACTATTCGATCTTAAGAAAATATTTTTATTGCAGCGAATACTTGTTTAAATTTTAAATTTTGTTTATATAATTTTGTATAATTTTCTCAGATTTGTATTATTTTTAGAGATATTTTTTGTATTATAAAGGGAAATTCCCGTAAATAAATAAATAAATAAATAAAATAAAAATACGGTGACATTCGATCATTCGATAATATTTTTTTATTTGGAATAAAACACTTATTACTTTAAATTAAATTTATTTATAAAACGAAATATAGCCTGAATATGTAAATATTCAACCTGTTCGTAAATTTATTTATTTACTTTTTACTTTGTTTGTATAACGCTTTGATTTATTTGTTTGACTAGAGTTTCGGCAACTCAGCTTGCTAAAACACTTTAGTTTTGATAATAGCAAGCTGAATTGCCGAAACTGCAGTCAAACAAGTAAATCAAACAAAGTAAAAAAATGTTTTATTCCATATAAAAGCATGTATAACAGTGACGGTTCGCGGGCATTTTTTTGGTACGGCCGAGGAACAAGAGGTGGTAATACAGATAGGTGCGGTCACGCAGCCAGTCGTCTCTGCAACTGACCCTACCTCTATATTGCCACCCTTGTTACCTCGGCCGTACCAGAAAAAAACCCGTCACTGATGTATAACGAAGTAGAAGCTTCCTACATAACAAATGTTTTTTATTGTCGCGAATATCCCGGCATTCGTTACCTAAGGATTAATATCAAGACGCCTACAAATGGTATTTGAATAAACTAAAGGCACATCTTATCTACGCAATTAGTCAAAATATTTAATAAACCCTTGTCGAGGAATTCCCCAGAAGACATCAAAAAACGCAGCACAGAATTAATCAAGCTTTGCCGCATTAGATTGGCGTTGATTGGAGGAAATTAGTTAAGACTTCGCAGCCATATTGTTTCCTGTTTCATATTTGATTGCCAGCCTCTCCAACGAAATTTGCGATGGAGAATAATTTTTAATTCATCCACTTCATTATAACCGCTACGAAGAGGTAATTCGGGCAGAAAGCAAGTTGTAAGAAGGAAATCGACAACAAACTTAGGGAAAGTGGTTTGACCATATTGCCATAAATTATGCTTATAAATTTAAACGTTAAATAAAATGAGATCCTTTCTATTTTGGAGTAGTAAGTATTCATTTTAGTGGGTGTAGATAAAGAGTACTTCCCAGTATTTATTTATTATAGAAAAACCAGCAGCAGTTTTTTGTTATGACTTTTATAACGTGGCAATTTTGCTGACCTCGCCAGAAGCGCGTAAATTAAAATTCTCGCGAAATAATTAAAAATGCAAATATGCTACCGAATTATTTTAATTAGTGTGTTTGCGTTTTCCTTTTCAAAAGAATTGGGTGGAAAGGGGAATCTTTTGTCGAGCGTTGCGGGATTAATTTTTGCTAAAATTAAATGTCGCGTTTGAAAATTGTATTTTAATGCCCATCTTACACGAAGCAAAAAGCGATTCTGATGTCACGTATACACTCTAAGAAAAAATATCGCTCGAAGCGTTTCGATCACGATAGATTTTCGTCATGCATTACGTTATCAGAAGCAGTGGCTTGGTATGGGATCAATCAATCAATCGCATTTTTTTTACATCATGGGGCACAAAATTCACGAATGAAAAAAATATTGTTATTAGCGCTATTTTTAGTTTCTTTAAATTTGGATTATATGTACGTATTAAGTGATGTTCAGTGGACTAATAGTCTCAATAAATTCATAGATGTCGCTGATAAATGATCAGTTTTATTGAATCATCATAGATGTCGCTGATAGTTGATCAGTTTTATTGAATCAAAAAATTAAGCTCGATAATACTTTAGATGTATAATTGTTTCGCCACACTCTAGAATTATGCGTTTTGTCGGTTAGATATTTTTCCCTTGAGACGTCTTTTATTGTGGTCATGTTCTCGCGTGAAGCTATTTCCACGTGTGCTTATTTCCATGTGAGCCCACGCGGTAAATACGAACATGTAACAATATGTCAGCACAATACCGACCATAGTTTCAACGCTTTCAGGTCATTTTCAAGTGATTTGATGCAAGAACTACAAAACTGTTTAACCCTAATTTTGTATTTCCTCATTATTTTGTGGAAGAAATTATATTCCAGAATATGCGGTTTAATATATTTTTATTATTTATTAAATTAACTCAATTCAATCCAATTCAATTTATTTATATCCAAGAAAAACATTTGATACATTCATGGGTTGGTCGGTTTACTTAAAATTAAGGAAATACCGCTCGAGAAATCGAATATATTTTTGTTTACATAAACTATTTCAAATATTTTATTTTCATAACATTTTATATAAATATTTGTATTTCCGTCTTCAGGTTCTGGTTTAATTTTTATTACTAGAAAAGTTAGCAACATTTTACTTTAAACAGATAAAATGCAAAAACAATTAAGTAACAGCAGTTAAATTTGACATGTAGCTAACCAATACATACATCTACGTAATGAGGTAATTTGAAATCAAAATCATAATTAATAAAGAATTTATGAACAAATTAGGTGACACATATTAATCATTTGTCACCTAATTTCTTCATAGTTCTTTTATTAATTATTATTTTACCTTCATATTACTTCATTGCTTAGAAATATGTATTGGTTAGCTACATATCGAATTTAACTGCTGTTACTCAATTGGTTCTGCATTTTATCTGTTCAAAGTGAAATTATGCAATTTTTGTTAATAATAAAAATGAAACCAAAACCTAAAGATAGAAATACTTACAGATTATAAAAATAAACTATTTAAAATTGTTTATATTTACAAAAATATATTCGATGTTCGTTAAGATAGATAAATTACTAAGCCCGCAAAATGTAAATCCAAGTAAATTTACTAAGGAGGTTGAATTAGAACACTTTGCTGGTATCGATAATTGTGACTAGTTTCGTCCTATTCGGACATTATGAAACAATATATTGATAATGTCCGAATAGGACGAAACTAATCACAATAGAGTGAAAAATTCATGATACCATCAAAGTGTTTTAATTCAACCTCCTTAATAATTTAATATGTATCACAAAGTAATAGTTTTAACAATCAATCATATTAATTAATAAAATATTAATAATATTTATTCTGTCTAAGAAAAATGCTACAAATCTTAAATAACACAGATTCATCTTAAATAATATAATAAATATTAACCAATATTAATCAATCTACGTGTGTAGATTCTTTAAAGATTATCCATTATTTACAAAATTTAAGTTAAAACCTTTCCATATTTCTTCTGATAATACGTCATATGAAACATACAATCGAGTATAACGAACAAATTTTAAATCAATATTTGCAATCGAGCTTTACGTACTAAAACGCTCACATTTATCATTTCAATTTGATGTAATTGTAAGCCGTTGTTGATATCCCGATGAATCGAAACCTTACTTTCAATTAGTTTAATAACAATTAATTAATTAAACTAAATCCATTTCGCCATTAGCTCATCACATTATTAATGTACATAATTAATCTGAATTGATGATTACATGATTTATCGTTTACACATTGATGACAGCTCGTATATCATATAATATAAGTTGGGTAGGATGATCTTGCAATTACTTTAACTGTACAGGGTGTCTCGTTTCGAGTTTGCTAAGAGTAAATAAGAAGTGGATGTTATTCTGAATAGAAAAGTTCAAATAAATGTGTCCGATTTTTGACTGTTATCTAAATAAATAATACTTTACCACTGGTAAAAAACTTAGTAAGTGTTTTATTCAGTGTTTCTATAATGAATTACCACGTAGTAACGGTCGCAACCATCACCATGATGAAATAAATAATCTTAAAGATTTTTCGATCGATATAATTTTTTTTTTAGATTTCCGTGAATTTGAAGCCATTTTAGATAATTTGTTACTCGCACAATGGTTTAAGATGTGGTTCCAACACGTTGAAGCACCACGCCATTATGCAAGAAATATCAGAAATTGGCTAAAGATTCAATTTACTGAAAGATAAGCCTTTGTGCAAGTGCTTAAGGCTCCTGGAGCGTACCTCTAAATTCATTTAAAATATTATTCACAAACGGATAGAGACTTAAAAGTGAAATTTTGAATTCACCTCTGTAAATATATTCTAAAGAGTAGCACGGATTTTTTTTTTTATAATAATTTTTATAAACAATTTTAATACTAATATTTTTGTAATTTAGACAAAAAAAATCCGTCGTACTCTGGGGTAATTTATTTAGAATTCATTATTTAAATAATATTTTTTCATATTTTCGAAACTGTATCCGAAATTTGAACAAAAAGTTATTCATTTTAATACGCTGTTGTGGTGCGCCTTCTGCCGCTTTCTTGTTTAACAAGGCGGCTTCTCGCGGTAACTTTAGCCACGTTATCCAAATTACAGTGGTGTTACTAAACATATACCTCTTTCGTGATAAGAGGGATTAACGACTCATACAAAAACAGTTGTATGAAATTATTGGGTTTCAATAAATATATAACAAATCTTTGTTGCCAAATATTTATGATTAAAATTTATTCTCTTTGGTCCTGATAACCGGCTATCTACCCGAGGGCTTTTCGTCAATTTCTACGTATTTCATTGAAATATTTTAGATTAGCCTGTAATGTACTACAAAATTAAAAAAATGAAATTGATAATTTGTACCTTGTGCGACAATGCAAAAAATATGTTTAGATTATCGCGGTTAATTTTTTTCACTGAAAACCCGACAATTAATAAATGTGCTAACAAGGTTAAAAATCATATTTTATTACATTTTGAGGCGTTTCTGGTAAATTTAAGCACTATTTACGAAAAAAAGTATTTTTTTTCGGTTCTGGAAGTCCCGCAATTTTTTTTTATAGACAAATAGTGTTCAAAATGGTTCTAAATTTTGGAATAAAATTAATAATAACTATAACATTATTCCGTACAGGCTTACACGAATGTATTGCAGTGACGGTTCGCGGGTTTTTTTCTGGTACGGCCGAGGAACAAGAGGTGGTAATACAGATAGGTGCGGTCACGCAGCCAGCCGTCTCTCCAACTGACCCTACCTGTATTTTCGTTTTTTTCATATTTACACACCAATTAGGTCAATGCACAAATTGCAATACTCAATGTCTCTGTGGAGCAATCCAAACTTTTACGATTGCACGGAAAGCGATGTATCGACATATTGGATGCCTATAATGTCTTGAGGGAACATTGTGAAAAGTGCGCTGCATTCATATAATAAATATGAAGTACACGAATATTTTATTGAATAAATATATATATTTATAAATTTAATATTTTAACAACAAATCTAGAATAAAGGAAACGATGGAAAATTTAAGGGAGCGAGCTAAAACAGAATAACTATCAAAATAAATCGGATATTACTTGCAAAAGTTATACAAGTACTATAAGACACGAAACAATATAAATATAACATGTGCACATAAATGATGTTGCATGTGTGTACTCAACCTAAATTAAAAATGTCACATTTCAATTTTATTTAAATCGAATGCAGTTTGTTGCGTTGGAGTTATTTAAATTTTGTAATTAGTCCAATTACGAGCTAATTTATGATATTTTACTTCATTCATAGTTGCTGCTTTATATTTAATCTTTGAAATAAATTATTACATTTTAATTAATACTAAAATAGGCAGGAAGGCTTTTGGTCGATCCTTTAACAGGCTAACAATGGAATTAAATTAGTTACACTCTGTTGTAAAAATTAAACTGTTAATAAAGATATAATATTTTTATCTTTTGAAAGATTGCCTCATCTACAGGGTCTTTTTTTAACTCAGAACATATTATTGTTAATGTCTATGTTCTATGTTATAATAATCACATCAACGCATTGCAATGTATAGACAATGTGGGCAAGCAAGTACACAAAGGTGCCAGTGAATGCTTCTTCTTCTTCTTCTCTCGGCCCCGTCGACCTGTCATAGTACAGCTAAAGTTTAAAATTATTACGAATAAAGTGACATTAATAATCATATGTTCTGAGTTAGAAAAAAGACCCTGTAGATCATATGCTAGAGCAATTTTTGTAAAAATTACGAATTCTAAAAGTGCTTACAGAAAATCCCACCTATGACATCAGGATGTACAGCGTATAGAATGTTCATATCTTCTGCAGAGCTTTTTCGACTTTGGGTTTTTTTTTATTTTTGTTTTAAATTTGGTGGTGTCTCTTCAGCTAAAGTAACTGGATTAAAAGCTCTTCATCTTCTTAACCCTTTGGGTCGCAAGTGTCGTTTGAAGTACGTGGTAAAAAAAACACCAATCTTTATCGATTGCGAAGAAGCAAAAATCTTAACAGCACCATCGTGCTGCTTCGGACTCAAAGAGTTAAAAACGTGGAACGTGCGCCCAAAACCTGGACGAATCTATATTCCAGGACTAGGGCAACCACTAGCTGAGGAATATTCGTAGTGCACTGATGCGGGAGACTCAATAATAAAATTAGTATGTACTTAATAAAATGAAATGCAAAATCCAATTTCCTGTATACAATCGATTACATGCGGTGTTGGATTTATTACCGACGTTCGGACCTTGTCGGCAAATTCCGAAATTCACTGTTAGGTATATAATGGACACATGTTTAATAGATTTTAAATTAATGTAATGCAGACGAAAAATAGCCTGAATATGAATATTCAACTTGTTCGTGATTCTGCAACATTAAGTCTTACTAAGACTACTAACAAATAACTACTTATTTGTTTGTAGTCACGAACAAGTTGAATATTTATATATTCACACTATTTTTCAATAAATGTTTTAAGTTTATTTATATTTTAAATTATTGTCCGAATAGTTTAAATTTATCATACGATGCTATTTCCACCTGCATTTAAAATGGTTTGTGAGACGTATTTGCAACGTTATTGTCAGTTTTCTGAAGTACGATATAAAGGAGGTTTTCTTACTCCCCTTGTGCCTTTGTTCCGATCCATTGCAATGAAGCCTTTTAATGGTTTGAATTTACTTCGTCGCAATAATACATGGACGTCAGTATTTAGTTCCAGAGATGTTTTCTTTAATACATCATATAAACTCAGTTACGTATGTTTTTATTTCGCTTTTAGAGTAAAGTATGTAATAAAAATAATAAACAGCCACGAAAGAGAAAATTTAGAAAATGGTCAAAAAAGACATCTAAAATAGTAGATAAATAGATGCAAACTGGCCATTTCAATAATACCATAAGAATAGTTAAGACTAATCGATTAATTATACTTAATATGACAATCTTTGATTTGCTGCACAAATTCTCAACTGCAACTTTTTATATTCGATAATAATTATAATAATAATTTATTGATGCTTATAACGAAGTTTTACAAGTCAAGATATTTGGTAATGATTTATTTCTCAAAGCAATAGTTTCGTAGTTACCTTGAATTCGGAAGCAAAAAAAAATACTTTGTTGATATTTTACATGGACTATCTACAAAATCCTTACCAAAACTTTTATTTATTGGATTACTGAGAGTTAACCTTCATAATAACATACGCAAAAGTTAACCATTTTAATCACGTAATTAGTGAATAGATTATATTTAATATGCTAACAATCAATAATATTCGTGAGATTGGCTGTTTTTTTTTGTATACCTACTATTGTAGATACACGGATTATTCAATATCTTAAACGAGTTTTATGTGAACTAAACTTAAAATAATAAGCGGAAATAGATTAGTGAGTAAATCTCATATTCATTGTGACTATGTTGAGATTAGCTGGTTTCACGACTGAAACTTTTAGAAAAGTATAAATCTAAAGTTTTTGCTAACGAACTTCTTCTATTTTTTAAGCATCATTTGATTGTGTTCTTACCGTTTCAGCTCCGAAAATGGAGTCTTGAATTATGAGCTGGACCAACGTGCTAACTGTAAGTAAAACTTTCATTTGGTCAAAACTACTCTGAGTGAGGTAAATATACACTTTTCTATTGATAACAAAAGTACCTGGTAAACTATAATATTTAGAATAGGTTCGTACTAATAATTTATTTTAGTGTAAAAATTGGATCAAAAAATGGGAAGCATGTAGTACCCATCAAATTAAATTAATAAACAAAACAATTTAAGTAATTTTTCTCGATGGATTATTAATCAGCATAAAATTCTGCAAAAGTGCCTAATTTAAAAATACCTTCTATCTCCCTATGGTGAGCCTCGAATTTGAAACACCCTGTATAAAAAAAAATATTTGCGCAAAATAAAATAAAAGTAACTATGTTTATTACTCCTCATAAACAATAAACAAAAAGATCGGTTAAAGTCACATTTGAAATTAAAATTTGGATTTTTATTGTAGTTTGAATAAAATAAATTAAAATGGAAATTAAGTCATTGGCCCTCTTCTCATGCATACGTTTTGGCATACTTTTGCATATTTAGAGGATATATCTTGTAATTACATATTTAAAAGTATAATGCATATTTTGTTATTTTACTCTATTATTCTAATCATATATAAAGCTACGCGCACACTTGTCGGAATCGGACGGACGGCACGCACCGGCAAAAATTGCTCAACACAGTTTTAAACGAGTCAACGCACATTTATCGGCACATGGAACGGATAAATGTACGTTGACTCGTTTACAACTGTGTTAAGCAATTTTTGCCGATGCGTGCCGTCCGTCCGATTTCGACAAGTGTGCGCGTAGCTTAATATTACATCATTTCTTACCAGATTTCCATTTAGATGCTTGAAAGTAATTTATTTATATTATATATCCCTCATTAAATGGAATATATAGCATGGCTCGTTTTTATGAGAAAATATAAATATTTTATGTGTTGTAATATTTCAATTTCACTTCGCTGCATTCAACAATAACCCCAAACAAAGCCTGATGACATGAGCCCGCTTCCTTCCCTGTTAACAAATCAGTATTACGTCAAACGCGAAAAAATATTATTTCAACTTCTCTTTTCGTTCTCGTTCCCTTCGTATATATTTGAATCGATTTCACGCGTAGAAGCATTTGTAATGTATATAAATATGGTTTTTGCTACACTGTTTTCGCTACTAAAAACCGACACTTGTTTGTTTTTGTTTGCATTTCATAAACTATCGTATTCTGTTCGTTCTGAACGGCTGTTCACGCGTTATCGCGTGGTCGTCGCTAACGAGTTTTTATGAGGGATAGTATAGTGGCCACCACACGGAATTCAAATCTTCAGTTTGGCAATGAACGTGTTAAACAATACATTTGTTTCCTCATAAGCTATATTTTGCAAATTTTTGGACAAAGTTCCAACAATTGAAAATATGATGGCCCTCATCGACTACCTTATCCGTTATGTATCCCAGTCTAAATAGTTATATAAATAGTATTAAGGATAAAATGATGTATATAATGCAAAAATGTCGTGACTGAATGGATAATACCTAAGTCAAAAAAAAAACAATTGAAAATAAGTTAAAAGATATAAATTACCAAAATTTGTGATTGATGTTTTGGTTTGGTGTTATTTACAAAAAATATATGTGAAAAATATAATGATATTATCATTGAAACTTTTTTTTGGCCTGAGATGCACATTCATGTGGCTAGCTTTAGACCATCTAAATGATGTCAAAAAGAGCGGGTCAAGTATAAGGAATTATATTGTGTTAAGTATAAGGAATTCAGTCAATAAAAGTCCTGAAATTAGTTTTATAACGTAAAAGTTTTTTTTGTTTTTTTTTGCATTCAGCGGTAAAAGAATTAGTGTGCATTTCAAAGAGCCTTAAAAATCTTTGATTGCTACGTTTTTAAGTAATAAGATATTATAAATAGCACCTTACTAGTAACTAACATTATACTGTAGTTCTTGGTGACAATCAATTTTTTTAAGACAGTGATAATGTACAATATAAACTAAAAATTGAAAAAAATTATAATATGTAGAATAAATATCATCATATCAAACACCATCTTCCAATTTACTATTTTCACTCTACAAGACACTTATTCTGTTTAGTTTTAACTTATTTACATCTGGCTCTTATGGACTTCCAACAAATTAACATAATTTCCTACACTTTAGAGCTTCAGCATGTACATCGGATTAAAGTTTAATCATACAAAATGAATTCGAAAGTTTTAGTGAAATGTCGTGTTCGGCGCAAGTTTATGATTTTCAATTCCATGATATTCTCGTTAGTTTTGTTTTTTCTATACATTTCCCAACAGTCTTTAAATATAATACAGCTTTATTAACAAAAACAATACTGATGTTAGTTTCCTATAATAAAACACTTTTAACTTTGTTTTGTATAACTTGGATATTAATTTTTGTGACTTAAGTTTTGGTAAGTACATATGATTTAAAAACAGATTTTCAGAGGTAAAAATTAATTATACAAGGGCTTTAAAGGCTTTAAAATGATTAGTTTGTTAATTTGCCAAATCGCTATCGACCAGAGGTTTTTCTGCCTTCAGTCTTTATTTAAATGCAAAAGGATTAGTTCACATTACGAATGCAGTGAATCCCTTTTCTGTAAATATTTAATGCTGCATCATCGTTTTGTAGCAAATTATAACTTTAAGTCGTTGCCGTCGATAATTAAGTATCGATTACAAAGAATATGATTTCTGATGAGCCATCATCCGAGTTTGATCTTTCACTATTACATCCGAATCATGGACTTGCAGTTCGCTGTTAATATCGATTTGGCTAAATTAGTTTCTGTGTGGATTCGAAGTTGTTTGGAAGTTGAACTGGATATGTCAGCTGTGTCGACTAGTTTGTGATGGAAACTATTTCGGTAGCGATCTAAACCATTCCACTTAATTAAATGTGTTGTTGCCAGATATTTTTAACATTTGCTCCTACTGGTGTTATTTTCTGTTGGAAGTAATTATTATAATTGAAATTAAATCATTTGTAGGAACACGTTTTTTTTTCGGCCCTTGCAGGATCATTAGCAAACAGACAGCTATTGAAGATATTTATTTGTATTCATATTTTATCATAAGAAATAAAAAATAATAATAATCAAAAGGGCAGAAAGACCTATGGTCGATAATCCCGACAGAGACGTACAAAAATATTGTACAATTGTTCATAATGTAAACCTGTTCGTAATTCAATGTATGTGTCTGTAATAATGATGTAATAATCAAATGGATATCACGTGTACATAATTTTTGCATTTAATAACATCTTGATTGCGACTTTAAACCTCTTGTTTCTATTTACTTTTATTATTTGGTGGATCACTAAATGTTAGCAAAAAATATTCATTATATTCATATCCGTCTTTTCAAATAAGGACGCTACGCCTGCACTTTGTCGACAAATGGAAGTGCACTCCCCAAATGCACTGAAGAACATCTCATTCTTATTCCGTTTTATGTAATAAGTTTACATTACTCAAAACTTCTACCTTTGCCATCCTTGCAATAAAAATATATTTTAAATTAATATTCAGGAACTTAAATCTAAAGTCATTTACTATTTTCGTACTGTAAGGCAGCGGCGGCTCGTATGCTTATATCCCAAGTTTACGGTAAATCTCAATTTGAACTGCAAAATAGGGATACGCTATTTCATTTATTCTCCGGAACTTTAATAATTACAAATTTAAATCGGCGTTTAAGTGTGATTCCTATGACGCATTCTTCTACCACTTTTCACCAACTAAAAACTAACATTTTGATGTTCTTTACAAATTATTTGGCCATTTCATGATGATCATCATGATTTTTGCCCATTTTTCAGGAAGAAAAGAGAAAAATGTTAGGTCATAGAAAAATTTGAAAAAATTCATGACGGTTCTTAATGATGAGAAAAAGCGTGTACAGTAATTACTTTCCCGAAAAAAAAATTTGTTTTACCATTTTCCACTAATTGAAAATTAACATAGAACCTTATGGGAAGCGAATACCGAGACCCTGCAGATTGACGCTATCGGACACCGGCTAATTTAAACAAACAAATCTTGGTTCGTGAATACGGCAGATAGTTATAAATGGAAACATTGAATTCTAGAAGAATGTAGCTATAAACTCATGTAACATCATCCATATCTGTTTTGTGACACGGCGCCAAAAAAATCCCAAAATCGATCGAAATTTCTAGCCAAATTACGAGCGCCCATTTTCAGAGCGCGAAACGTGAAAACTGAAAGTACGATTTGGCTAAAAATCTAACCACGTATTCCCCGTTCTTTTGTGAACATTTTGATGTACATTACAAGTCATTTGGCCATTTCACGATTTTCGCCCATTTTTCCATACTATTAGTCAGGAAAAAAAGAGGAAAAATGTTGGGTCTTAGAAAAATCTGAAAAAATTCATGACGGTTCTTAATGATAAGTAAAAGCGTGTAGAGTAATTATTTTCCCGAAAAAAAAATGTATTCTACCATTTTTCATCAATTGAAAATTAACATATAACCTTATGGGAAGCGAATACCGAGACCCTGCAGATTGACTTTATCGGACACCGACTAATTCGAACGAAAAAATCTTGGTTCATGAATGCGACAGATAGTTATGAATGGAAACATAAGATTCTAGAAGAATGTAGCTACAAACTCATGTAATATCATCCATATCTGTCTTGTGAGACGGCGCCAAAAAAATCCCAAAATCGACCGAAATTTCTGGCTAACTTACAAGTGCCCATTTTGAAAGCGCGAAACATGAAAACTGAAAGCACGATTTGGCTAAAAATGTAACCACGTATTCAACGTTCTTTTGTGAACATTTTGATGTACATTACAAGTCATTTGGCCATTTCACGATTTTCGCCCATTTTTCCATTCTGTCAGGAAAAAAAGAGGAAAAATGTTGGGTCTTAGAAAAATCTGAAAAAATTCATGACGGTTCTTAATGATGAGAAAAAGCGTGTAGAGTAATTATTTTCCCGAAAAAAAAATTTGTTCTACCATTTTTCACCAACTGAAAATTGACATAGAACCTTATGGGAAGCGAATACTGAGACCCTGCAGATTGACGCTATCGGACACAGACTAATTCAAACGAATAAATCTTGGTTTATGAATACGGTAAACAGTTGTGAATGGAAACATAGGATTCTAGAAGAATGTAGCTACAAACTCATATAATATCATCCGTATCGGTTTTGTAGGACGGCGATAAAAAAATCCTAAAATCGACCAACATTTCTGGCCAAATTACGAGTGCCCATTTTGAGAGCGCGAAACGTGAAAACTAAAAGTACAATTTGGCTAAAAATCTAACCACGTATTTCTCGTTCTTTTGTGAACATTTTTATGTAAATTAAAAGTCATTTGGCCAATTCACGATTTTTGCCCATTTTTCCATACTTAGGTAAGGAAAAAAAGAGGAAAAATGTTGGGTCTTAGAAAAATCTGAAAAAATTCATGACGGTTCTTAATGATGAGAAAAAGCGTGTAGAGTAATTATTTTCCCGAAAAAAAATTTGTTCTACCATTTTTCACCAACTGAAAATTAACATAGAACCTTATGGGAAGCGAATACCGAGACCCTGCAGATTAACGCTATCGGACACCGTTTAATTCGAACGAAAAAATCTTAGTTCATGAATATGGCAGATAGTTATGAATAAAAACATAGGATTTTAGAAGAATTCAGCTACAAACTCATATAATATCATCCGTATCGGTTTTGTAGGACGGCGATAAAAAAATCCTAAAATCGACCGAAATTTCTGGCCAAATTACGAGTGCCCATTTTGAGAGCGCGAAACGAGAAAACTGCAAGTACGATTTGGCTAAAAATTTAACCACTTATTCCCCGTTCTTTTGTGAACATTTTGATGTGTATTACAAGTCATTTGGCCATTTCATGATTTTCGCCCATTTTTCCACACCATTAGTCAGGAAAAAAGAGGAAACATTTTGAGTCTTAGAAAAATCTGAAAAAATTCATAACGGTTCTTAATGACGAGAAAAAGCGTGTAGAGTAATTATTATCGGATTAATCGATTAATCAAATGATCGAATAATCAAATTATCGATTAATTGATCCTTTTTCCAATAGTAATCAAACAAATCGATTAATTGATTGATTGATTATTTTGCACAGCCCTAGTTGTCACTACACTCTATTTTCGTATCGGCGCCGGAAGTAAAAAATACATTTGGGACTGGAGACGCGCAGTTCAATATAACTTCTGTAATTCGATAAAGAGCGTGGGCCGATTAAAACAACTCAGGAAAGAAAAGTTACCGTCAACTTATATTGAAATATCTAAATCTAGATTTGATTTCCCTCAAAGGGCTGTTCGCTCCGGGTCCGCAGTGGAATCCTTGCTTAAAATATTAATTACTTTCAACTTTGTGACACTAATGTACAAAAAAAAAGTGATTCAGGATACAACTTTTGTCGCATTTAATATTTACGCGTGAATTAAAATTGCGTGCGTCCATTAAAAATTGTTATATTATTCACTTTTGGGGATAACTGAGGTGTAACTGAACATGCTTTATTATACGAAGCTGAATATCCGTTTTGTTTGAAAATTGTATCAATGGAAATATATACGACGAAACAGTGAATGCTTTAGGATATGTGATATTATTTAAAAGCATTGTTCAACGAATAGAGACCAGCGTATGTTCAGTGCAAAAATTGGAGTATGATCCGAAGATAGAGATAGGCAAAATTACTCTGGATTCGTTTTTGAAATACAGAGCGCACTTTGAATTTCACCTGACCTTACGTAAATTTCACAAGGTCAAACCAAGGTCACTATGTAATTACTGTATGTTTCCCTCCAAACTTTTTTTGTATCATTGATAGTTTCAGAGAAAATCTAATCTATATTGTCCATCCTGAATTTTTGATCTTTGATAGAACCTCTAAAGTTTTCCGCGGTCGAATTTTTTTTTCATTTTTTTTGTGTTCAGCCACTAACGATATTAAAAATAAACCTAAGCGACCAATTAGTAGACGATAGGATTAACAAGTGTTACTCTTCACGCCAAGGGGTAGTTCAAGACGGCTTTTAAACAAACATGTATACCATAGTTGATAGGTTACATTACAGAGGTAAACAAAGGATAACAACTCCACAACTCTAAATTGGAATTAATTGTTCTACAGATTTAAGTAGATAATTATTGGTAGGTAGTAGTTAAGTCAAACCAATTACAGAATCTAGTGTGAGAGTATTGATTTATTGCACTTTATAAATATGCAGAGTGCATACGAATTCCATCGACAAATCAATAGGGTATATAATTCGTGGATACCAGACACATAGTTTGTGTGGTCAGTTTTGCTTCGTTACTGAAATATTTGGGTTTAATCACATATTTGTTTGAGGGCACGAATAACATCATGGTTTTAAAAGTTTACTGTTTCAGTTATTTGAAACCGGGTTTATTCTATCGCCAAACGAGCAAAGCGTAAAATGAAAGTGCGGAGGACAAAGATCAGCACGAAACAGCATCAAAACTTTTCCATAATTCTAAATTGGTTTATTATTTAGCACGCACTGTTAATTTGAATATCGCATTTTATGACAAATCCACTCCGAAAACAATTATCTTTCACGTAGGGACAAGATTCTGGTCCAGATTCTCGCCCAGTTTGGGACGCAGACACCATGTCAACTTCCGGCTCAGTAATCCTCCATTTCTGTTCCGACAGACGCACATACACGGGCAAACATTTCGAACTTTGAACTTTACGCTACACTTAGCCACATTCGGAATGGAATGTAATAAATACATTAAACTAATGATTTTGCCCTTTAGTCGGCGACATCGAATTGTCACACAGGTTTATATCAAGCCGTATTATTTATGACCCATCGATCTATGTTGGAGTTTCTCAACGTGTTGATTCGTGGAGTCTATAAATATAATCTTAACACGTTTTAAATTATTCCGTATCTAATAATACCGTTTATTATTTAAGTTCTAAAGTGTAATTAATAATAATAAACTGCCGCCAAACTTGCACTCAAAATCATAAGAAATGCTACTACAATATCTTTACAGATACAAAAAAATTATGTACAGAAATGATTGTTGATTAATTTGATTAATTAAAACACTTGGTTTTGTTTCACTGTTTTTATTTGTCTCTCCGACTAGTTTCGACCTTAGGTCATTCTCAAGGAGATATGTATGATTGTTGATTAGTCTGTTAGATGGTTATCGACCAGAGGTTTTTCAGCCAGTGACGGTTCGCGGGTTTTTTTTTCTGGTACGGCCGAGGAACAAGAGGTAATACAGATAGGTGCTGTCACGCAGCTAACTGACCCTACCTATCTGTATTACCACCTCTTGTTCCTCGGCCGTACCAGAAAAAAAAAACCCGCGAACCGTCACTGCTTTCAGCCCTATAAGAAATATTTTACCAAATATAACTTTTTCTTTTTTTAATAGACGTCGGCAACTAAGCCATCTACAACACCCATTTCCGTGTGGGTTTCTATTTTTAACTTAATTTCTATCTTAATTCTAAAGCACAAAATATAACTTATTTCGCATTGCAAATTTTAAAGAAATATTATTAATAGAATATTACAAAACTAGTAATTAACCATCGGCGGCTCGTGGATGTTCGGCGGTGAGGCAACGGAAGAAAATTTGACCGAAATATTTGCTTCTTCTGTAAGAGTAAGTAGTGTAGTACGAGCGGCATCTTTGTCGCTGCCTCCCCTACGGAAATCCACGAGCCGCCGCTGTAATTAACCCTTTGCATCCTAAAGGTCTTTGAAAGCACATTATCGTAAAATACCAAACAGTCTTTTTCGATTGCAAGAGGCCAGACAAAAATCTCAAAGGGTTATTTATTATTTGAAAAAACTTGCAATCTGAATTATATTATAGAAATTGTATCCAATTTTCTTTCTGAATAATATCATACTAAAAAAAGCAAACACGCCAACAGACACACTTCACTCTTTACGATCTTAAGATATACGAGTTCATTCTTGAGTGAATGAACTTAACACTAGATCTATAAAACGCGAGACGTCCATCCAAACAATGTCTCCCAGTTACATTCACAGAACGTCAATAACTCATAAACGTATGCATGTTATTTTTTTATGTTTTATGGACTCGAGGGTTGAAATGAACTGCAAACGAGCAAATTAATACCAAGAAGAAAAAGCGCTTGCAAAAAATTGAATGGTCGGTTAAAGGTGTTGGCACACTTTTGAATAGGGAGCGATTAGTCGGGGCGATTAATTGGCTTATTATCAGCTTTTTTGGTGCTATTCAAAGAGGGGAAAGCATAAAATTTCTTGTATACACGATATATTATTAATTCCTCAAAGCTTCGAGCTTTCACCGCGTTAATGAAAATATATTGAATTTCCAGTGGAATTCAAAATAATTGACTTGTTGGTTGGTAATTAGCTCCTGTGTAAATTCTTCAAACCGATATCCTTCTTTGCAACAAGTTGCTTTACAATAATAAAGTTCTTACAACCAACCAATATAAGGTTATCATATAGTACACACTAACTAGAGAAACAATACATAAACAACATTAAATAATAGTTATATATACAACAAGTGTTGTATGGAATTGCCGCACTCGCCTTCAGCTCGTGTGGCAATCTTTCCTACTCGTGAAAAAAAGTATTACTTTACTCTCGAGTTTCATACAAAAAATTTTCTACGTCCGTAACTTTAAATAAATTTATAAATTTGATAAAACCTTAATCAATTTTTACAAGTAATAATACTTCTTTAAAATCGATAAAATAATAATAATCATCAAGTTTTCTTGATCGGAAACGAATGATTGACGTTTATCGGCGGAACTCGCGGCATGTTGCGAAGCGTTCATGACACACTGCGCAAACAATTTTTTAGTTGCGTTAAAAAATGAACCGCTACGGCACTTTTTTTCACGCAAAAGAGGGAAAAAATGAACCGTTATGGCACGCTACTTGAAGAGTTCAGGAATCACATATTTTATGAAAAAAACTGTACATTTTATAACGGACGTAGAAAAATGTATATTTCGTCTCTATTGCTTTTATTAATATTTACTTAAACATTGCTCAATTTTTCGACGTATTTCACGTTTCAGTCAGACACATTGATCCCGTTTCAACAATTCTCTATTTATACGAATGGATATTTTCCTGATGCAATCAACATTTACTTTATGGCGTCTCCGGACCGTAGTGTCTATCCATTCGCGAATTATCCTACCCGTCATAAATTGTTTATTTAAACAAACCAGAGGCTCCTTGAAATTCCAAAACTTCAAACAACCCGTGTAGAACTTTCGAGCTTTATAGCGTGTCTTTTCAACCGTGATAAAAATTTACCTACGCGCTCGCTTTACAAAACAGCCTCTAATAATGGATTTTACAAATTGATAATGGTAAGCTGAGTTAACAAAACTTTAGCCACAAAAATAAATATTAATGTTATACAAAAGCAGAAACGCCAAAGTGGCGGAATCTATCTTTAAAATAAAATTAACTATATATAAGAATTTATTTTCTTTAGATTTTGTTTGTTCACTTGTTCGGCAACTTAAAAACATTAATTTTTAAAAATTTGTCAATTTCTCCCAAAGTTATGAATTTTTGAAAATTAATGTTTTAAGTTGCCGAACAAGTGAACAAACAAAATTTAAAGAAAATAAATTCTTACACGATGGAATTGCTCCAAAATTTTAGTATAATCACAAGATAACGACCTTTAGCATAAAATTTGATTTTTGAAAATGTGTCAATTTCTGCTTGAGATAAATTTTTTAAAATTATTTTTGTAGGTGGTCGAATATTTATACAAAGAAAAAATTGAAAAAAAAATAATATCGATATGATTGAATTCTTTAAAAAGTCTGATGCAATCATAATACATTTATTTACCTTTAAATATAAATTTGAAGGTGGAAAGACCTCCTGGTCGATAGCCTATTGAAGTATTGTGATATTATAATGTAAATCAACACTAAAAATTGTAAATATGTCTTCAAATAAAGATGTATATATATAAATTTGATTTTTGAAAATAAGTCTATTTCTGCGTGAGTTATGAATTTTTGAAAATTCATATTTTAAGTTGTCGAACACTTAAAACATATGAATTTTTGGAAATTAATATTAAAGTTGTTGAACACTTGAACAAAAAAATCTACCTACGCGCTCGCTTTACAAAACAGCATTAAAACTCCTTATAATGGATTTTACAAATTGATGATGGTAAGCTGAGTTAAAACTTTAGTCACAAAAATAAATATTAATGTTATACAAAAGCAGAAATGCCAAAGTGGCGGAATCTACCTTTAAAACTAACTTCAATTTTTGTTATGAATTTTTGAAAATTAATGTTTCAAGTTGCCGAACAAGTGAACAAACAAAATCTAAAGAAAATAAATTCTTATACGATGGAATTGCTCAGAAATTTTAGTATGATTACATGATAACAACCTTTAGCATAAACTTTTATTTTTAAAAATGTGTCAATTTCTGCTTGTGTTATAAATTTTTAAAAATCATTTTTGTAGGTGGTCGAATATTTATACAAAGAAAAAATTGAAAAAAAAATAAATCGATATGATTGAATTCTTTAAAAAGTCTGATGCAATCATAATACATTTATTTACCTTTAAAAATAACTTTGATTTTTGAAAATACGTCTATTTCTGCGTGAGTTATGAATTTTTTAAAATTAATATTTTATGTTAACGTGAATGTTTGGAAATTAATATTAAAGTTGTTGAATACTTGAACAAAAAAATCTATTTTTTAAATATATTCACAAAACATCTATCTTTAAAACTAACTTTAATTATTGAAAATGTGTCACATTTTCCATAAGTTATGAATTTTTGAAAATTAATGTTTAAGTTGTTGAACACTTAAACGAAACAAAAATCGAAAAGAAGATGAGTTCTGGTATGATAAGAGTTCTTTAGATATTTTAGCATATTCACAGAACAACCACCTTTAACTTTTTTAAATGTGTTAATTTTCCGTGAGCTATGAATTTTTTTTAAGATTCTGCTTTTTCTTTTGTAAAATAGATGTTTTGAAAATAAAGTTATGAAACTAAAAAGAAAACAGTTGATCAGTTGATATCCTCAAAGCACCCATATTTATATAATGTCCCCTCCTTTCTGAACAAATAGTATTTTTCTACGTCCGTTATAAAATGTACAGTTTTCTTCATTAATTTGGGGGTTTATAAAATATGTGATTCCTGAACCCTACAAACAGTGTGAAAAAAATTGCCATAACGGTTCATTTTTTCACTCTTTTGCGTGAAAAAACGTAGCGGTTCATTTTTTAACGCTGCTATAAATTTTTTTGCGCAAAGTGTGTCATGAACGCTTCGCCACACGCCGCGAGTTTCGCCGATAAATGTCAAACATTTCTTTCAGATCAAGAAAACTTGATGATTATTATTTTCTTCATTTAAAAAAAGTATTATTACTTATAAAAATTGATTAAGGTTTTATCGAATTTATTTGAAGTTACGGAGGTAGAAAAAAATTTGTATGAAACTCTAGAGTAAAGCAACTTTTTTTCACTTGTAGGAATTGTCACACGAGCCGAAGGCGAGTGCGGCAATTCCTACAAGTGAATCTTTCCTACTCGTAAAAAAAAGTACTACTTTACTCACTTATTGCATAAATAACTATTTTAGGTGCTAACATGGATTTACGCACAATTCTTGAATATTAAATTGAATCGTGAGGAAACGAATCTTAAAAAATGTACGAATGTCGGATTCTATTTCTACTACCATTGATTGCATACGTTATTGAAATTATGTACTTTAATATTTCATTTTCCATCGATTTCCATCAGCCAGTGTTTTCTCGTTGGCGTACTGAATGTGTGTTATGTAAGCACAATTGACTGTAATTTGGTTTTGAGCGTGTGTGCATTGTTACATTTTAATATTTGTAAATAAATTCCAATTATTTCTTTTCCCTCGATTCGGAGGAAAACATCAATATCAATAAGGAAATCGTTATGGGCTTTGCGCACGTGTCAACGTTGCCTTAAAATTAACGGGAATTTTGGTACTAAAAATAAAACGCTCTTATCGAATACTTAATAATAAATTAATTTAATTAGTAATAAAACACAGTTATATTCCTTTCTTCACAATTTATAAATTGTAAACTACTACTAAAATAATTATTGGAGTCAAACTATTTTCTGCAAATATCCATTCAATTTTACATGTTGGTTCTTTTATGATATATAACTTTTAGACATAGAAGCAATGTGAATATTCCTTAGTGCTTTTACGACGGCAATAAGGTGTATAATAGAGGCTCTGTATTTATTTTATTTTATTGGCGTGCATATATAACTCAGTTTGCGTAGACATTTATTCGTCATAAAACGTTCGTGTAAATTCACAATGAATATTGTGTCAAAATTTAACCCGAGAATTCATTTATTATTCATTGTTTTTATTTCGACTTTCAATTTAGAGTTATGACACAAAAACATTTTTCTTTGTTTTTTTTTGGCCTCGCGAACGTAGCCCATATGGCCAGCTCAAGGCGGCTGCTATATTTGGGTAAATAAATAAATGTCAGACGTATACACAACAATCATGGACCCGACCGAATACTTCTCGATCCCCGGAAAATCTTTCGGCCGGGCTGGGAATCAAATCCACACGGCACGCGGTGCAACCGGCACAAGCGCTCGCCTGTGCCCACTATCTTTCGTTGTTATATCGTTATAAAGTTTTATTCAATGACAAGAATATTACTCAGCTCTTGGGATTATCAAATGAGGCTTATGTTAAAGTTTCATGTTAATTCCTGAATAAGTTTTTGAGATGCAGACACAGATACAATTTTTTTCCAGAAATCGTTGAAAAAATATTACTTATAACAGACAATTTACAGAGTGACGCCTTTATCTTTCTGGTGGTCACCGGTGACCTCCGCGGCGCTGAAAAGCATATCTTTGTTTTCAGGGCAGTATAATTTTTGTTCGTATAAATTTGATATACCTATTATTATTTCATAACTATAGAAGAAAAAAGGCAATTTTTTCTGTTGATTAACTTTTTTTCGAAAATCAAGAGTTACATTTTTTGAAAAAGCTGTGCAGTTCTTTATCATTTATGTATTTTTTTTTCTTTTAGGAAACAATAACAAAAAAATTAACTAATTTTTCTGGTCATGTAGGCTAGAACTGAATATTTCGTTCGGCATCATTTATTACGATTACGATTACTTTGTGTACAGATTGAGAAATGTTCGCAGTGCACGTGTATGAGGAGAGTTAATATTTTACCGTCTGGAAGCCTTATTTGTAAGAATGATTAATACCTTCACGAAGTTGATAATCGTTGGAAAATTGTACATTTCTAGCTGATTAATAGTGGCCGAGCAACCAATCTTAATTACAAAATATTTATTACTCAATTATCTAATTAGACACTCCTCAAGATGGGGAAAATAAATCGCTGTGGGGGTGCGTTGAAGGCGCTTACAATTAGAACTAGAAGAATTACGAAAAGATCACTATAATTTTCTTTCGGCATTGTCTGTTTGGTCACCGTTATTGGAGACGTTTACTAGGTAAAAAAAGGCATATCTCCAGTG
This sequence comes from Ocypus olens, assembly GCA_910593695.2. Taxonomy (NCBI): domain Eukaryota; kingdom Metazoa; phylum Arthropoda; class Insecta; order Coleoptera; family Staphylinidae; genus Ocypus; species Ocypus olens. The sequence goes on along the minus strand of OU343057.1, from coordinate 1,020,803 downwards.
AGAACCATCACGGTAAACAGTAGAGTTATGAGAGTTATTATTTTTAGAAACTTTTTATTTTTTTTTTATTTTTAGAAAATTTTCTATGGTATGCAAATTTCGGAATAAACATTACTTATGGTAATTACCTATAATTAAAATGCGGAGTCACAGTGGGTGCAAGCAAACAATTAATTAGAAAGCTATTAAGTGGGATTACCCTTTTATACAACAATACACGCTTTTTTTTTTCTCTTAATAGCAGCAATTTATCGTCACAAAGAAACTTATTCACACACGAACATTTGCGATTATCACGCTTCATTAAATGATAATGAAGTAGATGCAATTTCTTAATACATATGATTTAATTTGATTAATTAAAACACTTGGTTTTGTTTCACTGCTTTTATTTGTCTCTCCAGAAACCAAGTGTTTTAATTAATCAAATTATATAATTATGTTTCACCACGGGTTAAGTGAGAAATTAATTAATCACATATGATTTAGTTACATTTTTCATCGGAAAGATCCGAATGTGCATGAATTGATTTAGTGTCCGAAATAAAATTTTCCGCCCCGGTTTCTTGTCACACGGCTCCCTCCGAGTGACAGTAACATTAACTGGCTATCGAGATATCGGTATAAAAATCCTTCCCTTGCAATTCCGCCAATTTCTTGGAGATGTGCACCTTGTAAATTCAGTCAGGGGCTCCCAGCTCGTTTAAACGAAACGATTTTCTCCAAGTCACGTATTTCCTACTGTGTTAGTCTCACACCTTCAAATACATGATATCGTATAGATCTTGCAAGACTGAATGATAATCATCCTATCTGTGTTTTGAAATATAGTAACATATATTTTATGTTATGAAGCGTACTAATTTATTTATGAAAAGTTTTAATGCGATTCATTTAATTTCTATTAAGAAATTGCTGTGTATTTTTATGGTGTATAAAGCTTTATGTCAAATTGCTTGCAATAAGAAGGATTTACAACTGGATTTAATTTGTAATTTAAACTTGGCTGCCAGTATGAGGGTTTTCAATGGATTTCACAAAAATAATAATAAATACAACTCTGGCTTAAATTGACATAGCACTGGTATTATATTTTCGGCTAATTTGTAATTTAAGCTTGGCTGCGAGTATGGCGTTTTTCCCACAAAAGCGGGAATAAATATAACTCTGGCTTAAGTTAACATAACACTGGTATTATATTTTCATCTAATTTGTAATTTAAACTTGGCTGCGAGTGTGACGGTTTTCAATAGATTTTACAAAAGTAAGAATCAATATAACTCTGGCTTAAATTGACATAACGCTGGTATTATATTTTCGGCTGTGTAAACGATCTTCAAATGGTAAACAGAATGCATAATTTGACGTTAGATTCTGCGATTACATTACACATATTTTAATTAATTTTTGCTCTTTCGCAATGTTTATTAACAAATACTTTTCTATTTTGATGTAGTTTTGCCATAAATCCTCTTCTCAGGCTCTATTTCTACTTTTAACAATACCAATTCAAAAATGCATTCAGGACAGACAGACGTTTACACAGCTGCAAATATAATACCAGCTTACGAAAAACCTGGCTTAAACAAATGTCTGTGAAATCCACCGCTAATATGCAAACTGAGGTAAATATAATTTTAACAGTTTTGATTTATGATCTACTGTTATCAATAATGGTGATTAAATTGTATATTTAAATTAAGCTTCTGAATTAATATTATTAGAAGAGAAGATTTCAATCTAATCTCATTTACACGAGATGGCTTGAGCCCATTGTTCCATTGTAATGAAGCAGCATTTACTGATTGTAAAATAGTAAATCATCGGATAATGTTCACCGATAAGTAACTGTAATTTGCACAATTATTTCTAAACTGACAGAAATAATATATAATAAATACGTAACTATAAGACCACGTCTGTTATAATTCCCATTGTTAAATAATGTGCACGTATCGCGCGACAATAAAGCATACGATTTATGCATAAATAAATAATTATAAAATCGATATTCATTTGCAAAATATATGTATTTACTTCACGTGACGTGCGCAAATCATTTCAGTTAAAATTTTTACCAAACGCTTTCATTCAACCAAGAGTTTAAGATTCATTTAAATACTGTACGATGCGTATTTTTATTAAAGTTAACAAGCTAATTAGTATATTCACAGATTTTGTTAGAAAATACAGTAAAAAAATGTCATGGCATCATCATATTACTTTTAGATGAATAACAAAATACGAACATGTAACCAGTTTTCTTAATTTCTTAAATCTAAGCCAGGAGTCCCAAAAAACATTGAAGTTGTTAAAAATCTAATTAGTCCTTTCAAATTAGACAAAAAATCGACGTTTTAGAGAAATTTTACCCACAGCTTAGCGACCTGTAAACTTAGGTGTATTTGGACTATCTGAACACTATTTTTTATTGCAGATTTGGATTCTACGCTAAAAAATATCAGGTTTTTATCCGAAAATTTATTTTCGATGAGCGATAGATGGCGCTATATTCGGCAAAAACATTTATTGAATTATATTTATTTCTCGCATCAAATGATAGATGACATTTTTTACGTAGTCATCTCTTAAATAAGGCGTTGATTGAAGTCATTCGTAATTTTATATCAGAAATAAGCAAAAAAAAAATCATTGTAAAAAAAAATCGTAGAAACGAATAAAAATCAATTTGATTATCAAATTCCATTCTATTCTTTTCTTTTGTGGTAATGTATGAATGTTTGTAACGACAAACAGGATTTTTTAATAATAAAAAAAAATATTAAAAAAAAAAAAAATTTCCTAATCGAAAAAAATGTTTCGAATAAAAACCTGATATATTTTAGAGTAGAAGCCAAATCTGCAATAAAAAATAGGGGTACCTACTTATGATTCTAAAGTTACCCTAGAGGGGGAGGGGTGGTGGTTTAAATTTTACACCACATGGTAGAGCTCAAAAAAAAATTAAGACGTATTTTGCGAGATATTTGGGGTGTACGGGTGGTCTGAAACACCCGGTATATGATTTTTTTGCACTTAGAGCCGAAACTATGTATTTTGGTGATTTTTAACAAAAAAAAACAAAACGCAAAAATGCATATACGGTCATTTTGCGCGCTCTGGCGGGCAATGTATGTATTATTGAAAAAGTCGAAAAACCTATATTGTTCGAAAATTTTCCGCTTTACAACTTTGGTCTCTTATAATTTTTCCAGAAGATGCATAGTTTTGGCTGAAAATCCAAAATTAAAAAATCCTCTTTAGCAGAAAGGAAATCCAAATTGCCAATATCAATCGTAAATTGTAATTTTTCACTAAAATGCAAAAAAATGAAATCATATATGTATACTTTATTTTCCGCGCCCTCTAGCGGAAAAACGGAAAATTATAGAAGAATTCAAATTACCCATATCGATTGAAAATTTTCCGCTCTATATCTTTTAATACAAGTAATTTTTGCAAAATGCATAGTTTTCGCTAAAATTTCCAAATACACCTAAGTATACAAGTCGCAAGTTCTCTAAAAAATGTCTAATTTAAATTTAATTCATTTTTTTAGTGTTGATTTAAAACACGGCCGGAAAGAGTGGCCTAGGGAGCAAAGCGGATTGAGTGTGGGGTAGGAAGAGGCGCGTGTTGATCAGGCCACTCACCCTCTTCCTCTTGAGACTTGCGAAAGAGCACGTGTTACACGCTAAAATTAAAACGCTTCATTCAATTTCAAAGTTTATTACTGTAGCAAAATATAATTTTCAGCTCAATTTCAACTCTCCGTAATTTAATATAAGCAATTTGTGTTAATTTCTGCATTGTTGAAGGTTAACGTCCAAAACCGATACAAAATATGTTTTAACTTAATCAATGTATTTAATAAATAAAATTAAAAAAAACGTAGTGTTATATATTTAAACTTTTGTCGAAACTGGAATTTTTAAAATGGATAAGCTTCTTCAATTAGTAAATAGATGCAAAAGTATTTGCAAAATAATTACACAATTTTTTTCAAATTTTTGCGATTTTTTAAATTTATTTTATTTATTTTTTCAAATTAAAAAAAAATATAACTTTTGTCGTAGTCGGAATTTTTAAAACGGATAAGCTTCTTCGGTTAGTAAACATTTGCAAAAGTATTTGTTAGTATTTATAAAATAATTATACAACGATTTCAATTTTTTGCAATTTTTTGAAATTCCAACTAGAATTTTTATCTTATTGCAGGTACACATTTAAAAAAATTATAACTTTTGTCGTAGTCGGAATTTTTAAAGTAGGTAAGCTTCTTCTGTTAGTAAACGGATGCAAAAGTATTTCTTAGTATTTTCAAAATAATTACACAACGATTTCAATATTTTGCGATTTTTTTAAATTCCCGCCAGAATTTGTATCTCATTGCAGGGACAAATTTAAATATTCATAACTTTTGTCGTAGTCGGAATTTTTCAACTAGGTAAGCTTTTTCGGTTAGTAAACATATGCAAAGGTATTTGTTAGTATTTGCAAAATAATTACACAACGATTTAATTTTTTTGCGATTTTTTTAAATTCCCGCCAGAATTTTTATCTCATTGCAGGGACAAATTAAAATATTTATAACTTTTGTCGTAGTCGGAATTTTTCAACTGAGTAAGCTTCTTCGGTTAGTAAACAAATGCAAAAGTATTTGTTAGTATTTGCAAAATAATTACACGACGATTTCAATATTTTGCGATTTTTTTAAATTCCCGCTAGAATTTTTATCTTACTGCAGAGACAAATTAAAATAAATATAACTTTTGTCGCAGTCGGAATTTTTCAACTAAGTAAGCTTCTTCGGTTAGTAAACAGATGCAAAGGTATTTGTTAGTATTTGCAAAATAATTACTCAATGATTTAATTTTTTGCGATTTTTTTAAATTCCCGCCAGAATTTTTATTTAAAATATTTATAACTTTTGTCGTAGTCGGAATTTTTCAACTAGGTAAGCTTCTTCGGTTAGTAAACAGATGCAAAAGTATTTGTTAGTATTTGCAAAATAATTACACAATGATTTAATTTTTTTACAATTTTTTTAAATTCCAGGAAAATTAATTAATCGTATTTTGTCTACTTAGAGATAGTATTTATAAACAAATTTAAAATTCTAATATAAATTCCAGCTGCATTCAAATTTGTTTGAGAGACACTTGCCCAACTTTAAAGGCGAAGTAATTGCCTAACCACGAGAGAGAAGTTTCAGCGTTATCAGATTTTTGCGCTTGGCTTCACCGGCGTTTGCAATATTTTCGTTCCCCGTTAAACTCGCAGATTCCTAACAGCATGATTTTAATACATTTTCAACCTATACGCAAACACCACGACCATGCTAATCTTACTTATTTATTACTTTGGAGATTATTGGAATTAAACCCTCGACTTCAGCAAAAAGCGTAGTTTAGGAACCCCATAACGTCTCCTAACTTGAATAGTTCATAGACCGCATGCATATTCATGAACAGCTGAGGGATTACCATACAATAAGTGCAGTAGTTCCATTCTTCGGCACGAATCGATTCAGTTCTGAATAACGTAACGAACTACTTTTTTGAGAAGGAATATTTGGGAACTTTGTTGATGTCACACACGTAAGGAACGATTTTTTTTTCTTATTCCTTAAAATAGAGACATTTCGTTATATCTCATGAAAAAACCGCGTTTTATTTTTATTTTTTTTTTTTATTCAAGTGCACTTTTAACCTTCATTAAATTTGCACGGTTCGAATAACATTTGAAATCTCTTCGCCATACAGATCTAAATAATTCGTGTCCATAAATCACCTCTATTGTTTAAGATTTCAATGTATAGTCGCTAAATTGAGCGTTAAAGTTGCGTTTATGGTTCGAATGCGAGTCACCCTAAATTCTGGAAAATTTTGATATGCATAGAAATGTGGAAGGAAATCGAATGATTGATGAGGGAACGACGCATTCGATATAATGGCCTCGATTAAATTGGATGTAGTGTGTATCTGTTTGGAAAAGTGGAAAACATTGAAGTCTTAATTTGACTTTTATGTATACACGGTGGTTATTTATTGAAGTTTAATAACACGATCGTGCTATTATCACGTCATATCCTTGTTATCTAAACTAAATTCTTAATTTATTTTAAACGAAGATTATTTATTATTTTATGTAAAACAATAACAGCATTCACCTATTTAGTTATTAATAAAATGTTTAAAATATACTCGCGTATTTTATTTTCGAACAATTTGAAAACTTGAAACTGCGAATGTTATATATCCTGTGATAATGGTTAAAATATTAGATAGTTTGCTTAATTTTCTTAATTCTGTCTTAATTAAGTCTGCCAAAGTGTGAACCTGAGGGCTGATAGTAGAAAAAGCATGTAATTATATAAATAATATCCACCAACCTCTATTTGCCCTCTGCATCTTAAATGCGTAGTGTGTTTCTCGTCTCCTAACATCTTACTGCTCCGAATTTGCACATTTTCACTAACTACACCATTATATTAGTTTCCCACATTAATGGTTACACATTTATCACATAATTCACTAACAAAACTAAAGTGTGTTTGCTCGGTGCACGATTTTAATTGAAGGATGCAAATTACGACGTGCGCGCTTCGTAAAATGGCGTTGTACTGCGGCCTGCGGACATGCGTACTCGATGCAAAATTGCGAAATGCATCTCACGCTAGTATGAGTCATCAACAAACGAAGCACGCCGGCTTGTGCAAGTATTACGAAGCGCGAACAAGTCGATTCAAATTTTAACTTAAGAGGCCCCATTAAGGAGCGCCACATCAGACTCGGGCTTTTCACTGTGACATTAATTATTTAAAAATATTAATAACTCACGAAGATATGACGGTATAAAACAATAACATTTGTGATACTGGGACACGGATTACATTTTCCTACAAATAATACGATTTAAGCAATCATTGTAATTTTTTAAAGGCTGCCGGATAATTTTCCAATATGCACGATAATGTTTCGGTCGCAAATATTCAAAATTCGAAAAGCTGCACTTCACACGTGGATGCACAGCTTTAAATTCTTGGAATACTAAAGTGTATTATTAAAGTTTTAAGGTATAATTTGCTTTACGATATTGAAACTTTAGTAAATTTATAGTATCTACATGTGATACATGTTTGAATGACGCATCAATATGTTAGCGTAGAGATTAATCGTTTAATTAGTTATTAAAATTTTATAGGGCACGTTTCGGTGGATGACCTAAGGATTCAAAATCGTCATTAAAAATAGCTTACCCTATAAGGGTAAAGCGGAGCAATATCCTAGGTAATAAAACTCCCAGCCAGCTTGTGGACCTATAAAATTATTTAAAGGGATTGTGAAATTCCGGTATTAATTCACCTGTTTAAGCGTTACTCTTGGATTAAACTGGAATCAATTTTGATGTATGTACTAACATATTTCTAAATGGTATTAATGCTAATAATGATAGCCTTGCAGCTTTTAAAATTACAAAACAAATGACAGTATATACAGGGTGCCCGGATTTCGTAGGGATAACATTTGAAGAGGTAGAGATGGTATAGAGAGTATAGACCAACACAACAAATGTGATGATGATTTTGATTCGGAGTTGGCTGTGAGACAAATTACGAATTTTGCATATTAAGAATTGGGACATTTAGCCTACAGGCTATTGGAACTAATATCTACAAAAAAGGAGTTGGAGAAAATAAAAAATTGTAAGATGGGTTCATGTTCATTAAAGTCATTACTTAATAACACGAATTGTCTCGACTTCTCAGTTCGATTTTAATTTGATAATTCACGTTATAGGAAACTAGATTAGTTCAGTTGAATTAAAAAGAATAATTAATCTCAGACATGACTGCTTCATTTATAAATGGGACATACGCTGAACATCCATGGACCCGAACGATAAACTTTTCGTTAATAAAAGCTGGGGCTCGAACCCGCGACGCTTCGCACCGAGCGCCCCTTGTAAATTGATGTGATGATAATTTTCAACTGCTAAAAAAGAAAATTTTCAACTGCCAAAAATGACAATATTCAACTGCAAGAAAGAATATTTTCCAGTGTCAAAAATAAAAATTTTCAAATGCAACAACTGACAATTTTTAATTTCTAAAATTGACAAAAATTAACCATTTTCAACTGTCACAAATAACCATTTTTACCGGCCAAAAATGACAATCAGGTTCCACAAATGATATGCCGAAAAGACAATTTTCAACTGTGAAAAGTGACCATTTTTAAGTGCCAAAAAAGACAATTTTTAACTGTTTAACATAAAATGGACAATTTTCAAGTCACTGAATGACAATTTTCAAGTACCAAAATTGACAACTTTTTAAAATGGCCATTTTCAATTACCAGAAATTACAATTTTCAACCGATAAAAATGACAATTGTCAAATGACGAAAACGATAGTTTTCAACTGACGAAAACGACAGTTTTCAACTGACGAAAACGACAGTTTTCAACAGCCGAAATGATCATCTTCAACTGCAAGAAATACAGTTTTCAAGTGTCAAAAATAACCGTTTTCAACCAACAAAAATGATAACTGCAGCAACTGACAATATTTAATTCATTTTCAACTGCAAAAATTGACCATTTTCAACTGTCAAAAATAACCATTTTTAACCGCTAAAAATGACAATTTCCAACTTTAAAAAAAGACAATTTGTAATTGACGAAATAATCGTTTTCAACTCCAAGAAAAAAAATTTAAATGCCAATAATGACAATTTCAATTTTTAATTGCTAAAATTGACAATTTTTAACTGCAAAAATTGACCATATTCAATTGACAAAAATAACCATTTTACCACCAAAAATGACAATTTTCAGGTTCAACTGCCGAAAATGACAATTTTCAACTGTGAAAAGTGACCATTTTTACTGTCAAAAAAAAATTCAACTGTTTAAAATTACCATTTTCAACTGCTAAAAAAGCAATTTTCAACTACTAAAAATGACAATTTTCAACTACTAAAAATGACAATTTTCAACTGACGAAAATGAAAGTTTTCAACTTCCGAAATGGTGTTTTTTTACTGCAAGAAAGACAACTTTCGAGAGTCAAAAATGACCATTCTCAGCCAACAAAAATGATAATGTTCAACTACCAAAATTGACAATTTTCGACCGCCAAAAACTGATAATTTTCAACTGCCATAACTGCCAATTTTTTAATTTTTAATTTCTAAAATTGACAACTTTCAACTGTCAAAATTGACTATTTTCAACTTTCAACTGTCAAAATTGACTATTTTCAACTTTCAACTGTCAAAATTGACTATTTTCAACTGCTAAAATGACAATGTTCTGCTGCCAAAAATGACAATTTTCAACTTTGAAAAATGACCATTTTCAAGTGCCAATAATGACAATTTCCACTGTCAATTTTTAATTGCTAAAATTGACAATTTTCAACTGCAAAAATTGACCATTTTCAATTGAAAAAATAGCCATTTTTACCGCCAAAAATGACAATTTTCAGGTTCAACTGCCGGAAATAACAATTTTCAACTGTGAGAAGTGACCATTTTTACTGTAAAAAAAATGTCAACTGTCTAAAATTACCATTTTCAACTGCCAAAAAACAATTACTAAACTACTAAAAATGACAATTTTCAACTGACGAAAATGACAGTTTTCAACTGCCGAAATGATGGTTTTTAACTGCAAGAAAGACAACTTACAAGAGTCAAAAATGACCATTCTCAGCCAACAAAAATGATAATGTTCAGCTGCCAAAATTGACAATTTTCAACTGCCACAACTGACAATTTTTAATTGCTAAAATTGACAACTTTCAACTGCTAAAATTGACCTTTTTCAATTGCCAACAAAGACAATTTTCAACTGTCGAAATTCGCCATTTTCGAGTGCCAGAAATGACAATTTTCACGTTTCAAAAATAACAATTTTCACGCTTCAAAAATAACCATTAACAACTACCAAAGATGACAATTTTCACGTTTCAAAAATGACAATTTTCACGCTTCAGAAATGACCATTTCCAACTACCAAAGATGTTAATTTTCAAGTGACACAAACGACAATTTTTAACTACCAAAATGATCATTTTCAATTGCCAAAAATGACAATACTCAACCTACAAAAATGACAATTTTCAACTATGAAAAGTTTTTACTACAAATAAAGGAAATTTTCAACTTTCTAAAATTACCATTTTCAACTGCCAAAAAAGAAACCTACTCTTAGGCATGGCCATTTCGGCAACAAAATTCAGTGGCTCACAACTTACAAATATTCCCAATAATCTTTATAAAACCAAAAATTCACAAATCATTATTATAGCAATTAAAAGGGAAAAATCTTGAATCGATACCATAAAGACGTAAAGGAAAATCTGCGGAGGAAATTACTGCGGAGAAAATTACATTTATAGCTTTGTAAAATTCGTTAAATACAACGTATTCGCATTTTTGTTGGAGTGAAAATTCTTTAATCAAAATATAAAGGTTGTTGGTAATTTAAATCCGTTTTTAATGAAAATCCATAATTTCTACTAACAGCGTAATATGTAGGTGGTGTGCAGCTCAAAGAATAGAGTAACACGCTGAAATGGCGCTGGTATGCAAATTCGCGTGGTTTTAAAAGGTACTACTAATTATCAAAAGTAACGAACACGCGTGGTTACGTGCCACGAATTACAATTCTGGACGATAATAGTGATTAAAAATACAATTAGAAATATTAATCCCTATTTCGGTGGTTCGGTTCACCGTCCATTAAGACTGATGGTTTCATTTCCGGGCAAAGACATGATAATTATAATTAGAATAGTGTTACTGTCGAAATTATTTTTAATAATAATCTAATAAGTAATTTAAATTCAATAAATTGTAAGTTCTCTCTCTCTCTCTAATATTACGAAGAACATACTGAAATGCTTAATTATCTAAACCCACGTGTATGTAAAATGCCTGTTTTATTTTATATTCAAAATAAATAAATTAAAAATTTTAAGTGGCGGAATCTATTGCCTGAATGCTGTACTGAACCAAATCCGGGTGGCTTTAACACCGACAAGATATGGACATTGCCAGCGTTTCTACCCTTAACGGTGTTTGGAATACTTATATTCCAATAGTAATCTCCGTTTCCCCATCAGCAACTACACTGATGAGACCTGAAAGGTCGAAACCGATCTGTAAGTGTTCTGATGGGGAGCAATATTTAATGTTTAAAAATTTCAATATTAATTCCTAGATAATTTTATTACTTGAATATATTTAACAATCCTTTCCAAAGAACAGAAATTTGAGTGTACAATAATTTAGTTGGTCAGTCTGTCTGGGCTGCAAAATAATTTCCAATTAAGATTTAATAAGAGTGTAAAAAAAATGTATATCTTTTTACGAAAGCTATAATAAATTTTAAATGAACCAGAGCACCCAAAAAACAAGCAGCATATTAAGTATAATTTATGTAGCATAGGAAATAGTCCGAATACCCTCGTACGAGCCTGCATGCCAAGCTTTACTCTTATATGCAAAATAGGATTTAATATATTACGAAAGATTACACGACCAAAGTTCCTACGATAGCGCGCTGAACAGGTCAGATAACAGTAAAATCTCATTATATCTGGCTGTATGGCCTGTTATCCCTCAATATCCACGCCCCATTGTCTAAACATCCAAACGATCTCCACAGCTTCCGTTTCCTAACTCATCTTTAGGATTCAGTTGTTACGTGTTAACGTTTAAACGAACTTTACGGATTTTTCCTGTGCGTGGTTTGCTCAACAAACATACTAAAATTTTATTACGTTAACCGTGAATGGGATGTGAAAGGAAGCCGAACGGATCCTGTTTCTGGCTGGAAGCTGCAATTTAAATTTACTGGAATTAAATCATTCTAAATCTATACCACTTGCATTAGAACCATTTTTCGTTATATTTAACAAATCAATTGCTTTATTACTAGAGCGAGAAAATGTGCATAATTAAACCTTAGCTAACGAGCTAACATTAACAATATTTTTAATTTGTTCCTTTTATTTTTTTTATTGTTCAAAAGCAAGATGACGATCACATCCGCAAATATTATATCTATACATTAATAATTTTATTATGAATGAAATAAATTGATTGATTAAAATGAGCTTATTCGTTAATTGTTCTTTTGGTGGATGCGTCGGGAACTTAATTTATAACGTCGCGAATATGGCGGCATTCGTTCGCTAAGGGTTAATAAAACATGTGGTTACGTTATTTTATCAGCTCGCGTTATTTCTCGATTAATTAGTAAACCGAAGCCCTTCGATCGATAGAACTCGTTGAAAATAACAACTCCCTCTCTCCAAACTGATCAACAACGCAAAAGACAAAACAAACAAAAGTATATGCTGGGCAAACTGAGGGAAGTTTTGAGCAGAGAGAAGTTGAGAGGGCAATAAAATATTTTGAAACCTTGCACTGCGTCAGTGTTTTATTAAGTGATAATCGTATTAGAACGCGGCTGTCATTCGTAAGAATTAAGGATAGTTCAAGAAGAGAGAAATCAAACAATCATTTTTAATGTTGTTTATACTGGAGGGTTTCTTGATACATTTTATATAATAAATAAAACACTATTACTTTGTATAACTTTTGTAAATTTATTATTTCTGTGACTATAGTTTCGGCAACATTAACGTGCCATTATCAAACAGTAAATTAAAATGCAGAAAGTGCATTTTAATGAAAAGTTCCTGAGAAATCATTCTGCGATTACGTTTTTTTTTTAATTTATTCTCAAGAAATAAGTATGCAATGCATATAAATGAAAATATGTCAAACAAAACAATTTGGATAATAGAAAATAAATACATGGAATTGAAAATAGCTTAAAAAGTAGTACAACTGAAACACGGCATAAAAGTGACAACTGAAAATGAGATTTGAGAAAATGATTTTTTTTGTGGACACGTATATATTAAACGTGTTTAAAATAATAATAAATTAAAATACAAAAAGTGCATTTTATTGAAAGTTCCTGAGAAATCATGCTGCGACTGCGTTTGTGGACACGTATATTTTAAACGTGTTTAAAACACGTGTAAAAATTTAATTGGAATTCTACTGTATAAAACATTCCCCGAGTTGTGGAAACAGAAGACCTGAATTTGTTTAGGAAAAATAATTTCCTTTGGCGATATATTTTGAAATGGGCTACTTTGTATAACTACATTTTTATGTCCCTTACCACACTTTTATATTTTCCAGGTCAATATCAGCAGACTTTATAAGGGGCAGACAATTCATGATATTTAAAGTTCGTCGCACAATGCAAAACCGAGCCAAGTGTTTATTTCAAGCTCCTTACTTGGATAGTTAAATACCACAATATGTCAAATTATATATTTCAAAACCACGTTGTAGATTTAATATCCCAACAAATACGACCGTTACTTCCCTCGTGCATTTAATATATATATATATATTTTTTTTTTAATAAAAAGGAAGGATGGTTGACGGGAATTCGGGTTGAAGAAGTGCGGATGATTTGGGAATTGGCGTAAGCATCTAGCTATTCGGCCACTAATGATATTTGATTTTAAGATTTCATTTTTATTAATGAATGGGACATACACTAAACATCCATGGAACAGCACGGCCACTTCTTCGTTCCGGATGGGATTCGAACCCACGACCACGAGGCCCGTGAGCAGGAGCTCTACTCACTAGGCCACCGTGGCCCTACATTTAATATTAAATGTCTTTCTTAACCCACATCCAATTTCATTTTGTTTTTGGCATACCCAAATTATGAAAGACAAATTGAAATATTTCGTAATCACTAGCGACTGAATAATTTAGAATCACTTTATAAGCGGAGTGTACTTGTATACACATTTTCTTTTTTTTTAATATTCCGTGGATTAAGCTTGAATAATCTGCTTTACATTTTTAATATTTCATATATCGTGTCATGCATTAAGCTTGCTCGCATAAATCCATTTGCACTTAAATCAAGTTGGACTCGTTGGGTTTTGAAATTTTATAAAATTCTAATTAGGCAAAAGGTACGCACGTACTAATAAACAAATGGCATTTATTTATTTAATAGAGCAAATATAAATCTAGGCAGAAGGACCATTTAACAGGCTAACAATACAAATGATTGTAAAATTATTAAACTGTTGATAAAGATATGATATACAGTGTGTGTCAGCCAAATGGAATAAATTCGATAATAAATAAATGGGGGCGTGTTCGAAAAAACGCTCGGATATGTCGATTGGTATTATTAGTTGCGCATTTTTTTCAACAAAAACTTTTCATACAGGGTGTGTCATGTAACAGAGGCCAATACCAACTTTCTTATTTTAAATGCAACACCCTGTATATTATTCAATTTATCCCCATTTATCTTCCTAGACCAAAGTAACTGGCGAAAGTGTTTTCAACATTCTTGCTGAGCTTGAAACTACAGGTAGTGCTATGGCTCTTTGACTCCACATAACGAGCCGCCCCTGCTTAATTTGATAAAACGATGATTTGCAAATCTAATTTAATTTTTGTAGAATTTAGTCATCACGTTTTATATATTTTGTTTTTATTTTTCCTCGAGTATTACTCAATTCGAAAACTAAAATTTTCAAAAATTCACAACTCGCGAAATAATTAGTGGATTTTCAAAAACTGCACTTAATTTGATAAAACAATAATTTGTAAATCCAGTTTAATTTTTGTAGAATTTAGTCGACACGTTTTTTTGCTCGAGTTTTACACAATTCGAAATCTAAAATTTTCAAAAATTCACAACTTGCGAAATAATTGGCGGATTTTCAAAAACTCTATTTAATTCGAAAAAACAATGATTTGCAAATATGATTTAATTTTTGTAGAATTTAATCGAAACGTTTTGTGTATTTTTTTAATTTTCACTCGAGTAGTACACAATTCGAAAACTAAAATTTTCAAAAAATCACAACTCGCGAAATAATTAGTGGATTTTCAAAAACTGCACTTAATTTGATAAAACAATGATTTGCAAATCTAATTTAATTTTTGTAGAATTTAGTCGTCACGTTTTATATATTTTTTTTTAAATTTTTTGCTCGAGTATTACACAATTTCACAACTTGCGAAATAATTGGCGGATTTTCAAAAACTCTATTTAATTCGAAAAAACAATGATTTGCAAATATGATTTAATTTTTGTAGAATTTAATCGAAACGTTTTGTGTATTTTTTTAATTTTCACTCGAGTAGTACACAATTCAAAAACTAAAATTTTCAAAAATTCACAATTCGAGAAATAATTGGTGGATTTTCAAAAACTGCACTTAATTTGATAAAACAATGATTTGCAAATCTAGCTTAATTTTTGTAGAATTTAGTCGTCACGTTTTATATATTTTTTTTTAAATTTTTTGCTCGAGTATTACACAATTCGAAAACTAAAATTTTCAAAAACTCACAACTCGAGAAATAATAAGTGAATTTTTAAAAATTGCACTTAGTTTGATAAAACAATTATTTGCAAATCTAATTTAATTTTTGTAGAATTTAGTCGTCACGTTTTATATTTTTTTGCTCGAGTATTACACAATTCGAAAATTAAAATTTTCAAAAATTCACAACTCGCGAAATAATTAGTGGATTTTCAAAAACTGCACTTAATTTGATAAAACAATGATTTGCAAATCTAATTTAATTTTTGTAGAATTTAGTCGAAACGTTTTGTATATTTTTTTTAAATTTTCACTCGAGTAGTACACAATTCGAAAACTAAAATTTTAAAAAATTCGCAACTCGGAAAATAATTGGCGGATTTTCAAAAACTCTATTTAATTTGATAAAACAATGATTTGCAAATCCAATTAAATTTTTGTAGAATTTAGTTGACACGTTTTATATTTTTTTTTTTTTTTTTGCTCGAGTATTACACAATTCCAAATCTAAAATTTTCAAAAATTCACAACTTGCGAAGTAATTGATGGATTTTCAAAAACTTCACTTAATTTGATCAAACAATGATTTGCGAATCTAATTTAATTTTTGTAGAATTTACTCGACATGTTTTATATTTTTTTTGCTCGAGTATTACACAATTCGAAAACTAAAATTTTCAAAAATTCATAACTCGCGAAATAATTAGTGGATTTTCAAAAACTACACTTAATTTGATAAAACAATGATTTGCAAATCCAGTTTAATTTTTGTAGAATTTAGTCGACACGTTTTATATTTTTTTTTATTTTTTGCTCGAGTTTCCACAATTCGAAAACTAAAATTTTTAAAAATTCGCAACTCTCGAAATAATGAGCAGATTTTTAAAAACTCTATTTAGTTTGATAAAACGATGATTTGCAAATCCAATTTAATTTTTGTAGAATTTAGTCGACACGTTTTATATTTTTTTCTGCTTATTATAATAATTAAGCAATTTCTTAAAGATTGCGTGACTGATCAGAGCTTTAATGGAACTTTCAGTTTGACATACTGCTACAAAAAATAATCAAGACGAGTGAGGTCGGTCTACCTGCGGGTTTGGGGAGATTCTCAAACCTGGAGCTCACATTATCGGAAATAATCGTTCAACGTCATCGAGCTACGAAAACTGTGATTTATTTCGCAAGCATGCGGGAAATAATTATAATAGCACTTTTAAATGTTTTCAAAGTTATTACTAGCTAGATGTAATTAATTAATTTCCGCTAACTTGTAAACACTTTTTTAACTACTAACACTATAAAAAGTAATATTTCATCGGGCAATATCTTCTTGAGAATGTTGATGAATTACCCTCATAAACCAAAATTAATTAATTACACTCAACACTTGAAATTATCTAACATCTGCACACATTACATTAATTATTTTGAGCTCTATGCAAGTAAAATTTTAATTTTAAAAATAAAGGAATTTACAGGATGAAATTGAATTTGTTTTGTCGATGGAATGAAATGTTTTTATTTCGTCGTGATCTTTACAAACGATAATAATAATAATAATAAACTGCTTTATTTGCAGAAACCAAAGACAGAAAGAGTAATAGTAGGTACATAAATAAATATTGTAATGGCAGAAAAAGAAAATTATAAAAATCCCAAGGTCGGATTGAGGTAGTATATTCTCAATGCTGCTCTTTCATCCAAACCTTACAGAATGAGAATATAACAAATGCCATTTTATTACGAACAGTTATTTGCCAAAATATTCTTCTAAATTTTTCCATAGTGGATATGAATTAAAACAATTTTTTTCCTTAAGAGGGCCGTAACTTGGAGAAGAAGGGGTTTTAAATAAAAAATTATTTAAAAACCTACCATAATTTTTCCCGAAAAATCACCTTTTAAAATTTAGAAACACCCTGTATGTGTCCGAAAAAAGCAACATTAAAACACATTAGAAAATATTACTTGTGAGTTGTTAAATCTGCGAAACTACAAGTGTATTAATTTTTAACGTGAAAATGTTTATTTAAATTTTACAGAGGAAGGGATTTCAAACAAAAAAATATATGAAAGACCTCCCTTAATTTTTACTGAAAATCACCCTTTAAAATCTTTCGCATCAATTTAGAAACACCCTGTATATGTCCGAAAAACACATTGTATAATTTTCAATGTAGAAATGTTTATTGAAATCGAAACGACGAATGTATAAAAAATAAAAATGTGAAATTTCCGCCGACGAATAAGTTTTAGAAAGTTCGCAACTAAACTCTGATTCGGAATCTGGTTTGAAGTTTGATAGGAGTTGTGTATCCTGGAAGCCTATCAAAGGCTTTTAATGAGCTTATCTCTCGGATTGATACAAATCTTTCCTTTTCGAGCTTAGGATTACATTAATCGGGTTTTTGTAGCAATTTTAAATAAAGTATTAATTTCGGTATGCTATGGCGGTTTGTCAGCCACACAGTTGCAAAAGTAATTCTAAAAAAAATATTATTTTTCGATTTCTCTTGAAAATACTATAAAAAGAATTTTAAACATTCAGAATCTAAACTAAGTTTTATTTGAGGCCGCGGTGGTCTAGTGAGTAGAGCTGCAGCTCACGGGCCTCGTAGTCGTGGGTTCGAATCCCATCCGTGCGGAAGAAGTAGCCGTGCGGGTCCATGGATGTCTAGTGTATGTCCCCTTAATTCATTATATAATATATGAATGATTATATAATAAAAATCTGGAAATCAATGATACTTAATTGAAAGTCTGGCGGAATGGAGTAGTTTCCTAAGCCATAAAAAAAAAGTTTTATTTGATAGAATTAATATCTATTTATTATTAGCATCTTCCGAGAAGAGAGAACTCTGTGTAAATATTTTAGGACGAGAGTTTTATAAATTATGAGCAAATTCCAGTATAACACTTTTCTATAGCTTTATTAGTTCACTCTAAACAAATTTGAAAGTTTTGGTCATAACATATCTAGGTTTATAATATAGGTGATGAGGAATTGCAACGTAGGGGTTTGTTTGTAGAAGATAACATCATAATTTTAGACCAATTGCAACTTAAGAACCTTTAGTTTTAAATATTGGATCGATGAGGCTTTTACTTGTTGAAACTCCATGGTATCATTTAATATAATAATTTTTCATCTACCTGATGAAGCCACTGTGTGGTAAAACAATTGTTATAGAACAATAAAATTAATTTGAAACCATACATTGTGTTAGTGCTTTAAGTCAGAAGTCAGTAAAAATCTAAATATTTTGAATATTAGGGCAGCACAGGATTATCTTTTACCTGATGAAGCCACTGTGTGGTGAAATAATTGTTGTGGAACAATAAAATTAATTTAAAACCATACACTGTGTTAGTGCTTTAATTTTGAAGTCAGTAAAAATTAGGGCAGCACAGGATTATTTTGTAGAAATATCTCCGAAGATTAAAAATACTTTCTCGTGTTAATGAGTGTAATATTACAATATTTGCGAATCCTCCGAAAAATAGTTCAAGGTTAAGACCTTGGGGGTGAGCACATATTTTTACAGTGAAATACGAAACTGGAAAACGATAAACGATGTCTGTGTATTTACTGTCTTTCGTCGTGATACGAATATTGCATTAAGTAAATTTTGAGTTTTATGGGGCTCTCGGGATCGAAATTTAATATTTTTAGGTTATGGTCTGAAGCTTCAGTCATTTTTATTACATCACAGCATTCCGGCTCCCTTCTGATCTAAATGTTTATAATGAATTTAATAAACCTTACTTGGTTTTAAATTAAGGTGAAATTTATATATTTATATTCGGAAAACTGCGGAGAGTTCTCTCGCCCCCACACACATAAAAATGCGCATAAAATCGATACCGGCTTCGTTCCTCATTCTGTTGTTACCTATCCTGGCAAAAAAACTATTTTGAAAATCTATTCCGGGATATAAAAGAGAAATTATGGGCATTTCTGCACGTGTTCACAGCGAAAATAGTTTTCCAGCTAAATTCACGTGGAATATTCCTTTTTACGCCAAAGGAAACAACAAGCAAAGAGCATTGTAGACTTCCCCTTTCATATGTATAAAGGAATATCGGTACAAAAAGTATTTCCTCGTGTGGGAAATGTTCAAGTGAAACATATTTATGACCCATGATGAAACGCAATCTCGCACATGAATATTTATCAAATCAAAACGCGGATGTATTACACATCTACAAGATTGTGGTGGTTGATATAATCTCCCATTTCCATTAGTCGTACGCGTCTCGTTAAAGCCACATTTGTCTCGCTAATATATTCATCCCCCCTTTTAGAATACGTCAGAAAAAGTAGTTCCGCTTATGTTTTATTATGTAACGCCTACTCAATTTTATATTTCATACTAGTTTAATGATTTCAGAATAAACTGACCTCTGACCTATCTTAACGAATGAATAATTTAACGATGATATGATTTCAAATGAATCATGCATTAATTATTATACAGGGTGTCCGAAAAGTATAGCTCGGTAAATATCCACGTTTTAAATAGAAGTTATTTAACTACCTTCGATGTATCAATTTAATTTTTTCTACAAACAAAAGCGCAACGAAAAATTCTAATAGGCAACATGCTGTATATAGCATACATTAAGGAAGAAGCTAACGAGAACCCGCAAGGACTCTTAAGTTTAAAAGACGGAGTTCTCTAGAGAGAGTAATAAATATTTAAACCAAAAGTCGATATATGATCCCGAATCGAGGCGATATATGTATTAAAGGTACAGTTAAAGTTGGAAGCAGTATGAAATGAATAAGATTATAAATGATGACCCGTAAACACAAGCACTAATGATTAGGTTTTATTTTGTTAATGTAAATAGAGTCTGCTTTTTTACGTTAATATTGATTTATTTGTGTTGTTGAATTAGAGTCGTTGAAAGCCAGGCTAGTTGAGTTGCTTATTGATTTTTTATTTTAATTTTGTTTTGCAGGGTCCAGGAAGCGATAGAAGGGCACAGTATGAGTAGTCAAGACGAGACCGCGAGTCTGCTCGTTGGACCGTCTTTGACGAGCGCCCCATCGCCTTCAAACTGCTCCAAGCCGGTGCTTATGAGACAAGAGTGCACCACCTTCCTGGTCTCTAGCCATCATCCACAATTATCTGTGTTTTCTGATAGCGAGGAAGATGGGTCACTCTGCCTCGAGGAAAACAGCACCAGATCAGTACCGGATATAGAACTGCATTGCAGGTACTTTTGCAATTTTAACATAGAGTCCGGATAAACTTCCTCGATATATCCAAAATATTCGATGAGTACAAAGCACTCGATTAGCACTTCGCAAACTTACCTGTTTTGATACTTTGATTTTGTTTTACACATGATGAATATTTAAGTAGAGAAAAGCGTTATAGCAAATTGGCCTAATACTAAGATATTACTGGCACAATATTTGTGGATCCTGCCCTCTTAATTAATTGTTATTTTTTATGAATAGATAAATTTTTATCTTACTTTGTTAGCAGGTAAATAATAAATGAAATGAAAATATTATACAGGGTGGCTGATTTATCTGAAGACATTGAAATATCTCGAAAATTACGCATTGGGTGAAAAAAAGTTCGGAATAAAATTTGTCGGCCCTCCACCCCCTACCTTTGATGTGCGGATGCGGGCAACATTGAACGTTAAATGGGAACCGCCATTTTTTATTGCACATCAAATTCCCCAAAAAAAAAAGTAACTTTTATCTGAAACATTTTTTTAGATTCATGGTAGATGGCGCTGTAATCGCAAGAAACCTGATTTTTGTGAATATCTCGAGAAATTATGGTATACTTTGATGTGGGGGGAGGGGGGGCAACGTTGAACGTTAAATGGGAACCGCCATTTTTTATTGCACATCAAATTCCCCAAAAAAAAAAGTAACTTTTATCTGAAACATTTTTTATATTCATGATAGATGGCGCTGTAATCGCAAGAAACCTGATTTTTGCGAATATCTCGAGAAATTATGGTATACTTTGATCAATGGATTTTTGCACGCACGTCGTAGATAAGTTAAATTAGACTCAATCATATGTGTACGTATATCGTCCAAGGCGAGAAATCTCGATCTTCGGTAATCACGCACACACAAAGATCCATTGTATCATTGGATGACCAATTTTATTCATAACTTGTTTTGATCCGATACGCAGTTTTCGAGGTATTTTAATGTCTTCAGATAAATCGGCCACCCTGTATGTGCAATTTAATTTATACATAAATAAAATAAACAATTATAGGCTATTCTTATCTCATCCAACGTTGGACGCATAAATCATCAGTTTCTCACGCAAAGCTCGCAAGTTTAGGAAATAAAAGACAAAGAAAATCATGTTTAATTTCGACAGTATTTACCGTAATGAATAATCTTCGTGCTTGTATCGTGCATTAAATTCTAATGTAAACATTTTATGTATTTTTCCCTTTGATATAAAACTGAAGATGGTTTTGCGCCTTTTCATTCATGTTTTGCATTGAATCAATGCCTTTCAAAGATTCCTTTCAAACAATTTTTATCATACACTTCACTAATGAAATTTCGTGTGTTGTAAAACAGCTTTATGCTGGTCGGTAAACAGAGTTGAGATTATCATCTGAAATCCTGAAATCCCCTGTATTAATAATACCATAAACACAACCAAGATACCTGAATTGGCTTAAGCAGAATAAAGAGTAATATGGTCTGGCCGCGCTATGAAGGCATTCGAGGTGAATAACAAAGGGTCGAAAAGACCGCCCTCGCCAGAAGTGATTGGATATTTTGTTACTTTACACTCGCAGATGTTTACGCTTTACCTGTTAGCTATTGGCTTCTAACTATTCACGCAAATAAGGGCGATCCAAGGTAATCACCTCAGATGCCTTCATAGCGCGGCCAGTCTCTACACAACAGTATTCTAATGAAACTGTTAGTGGAAAGTGTTTTTTTTTTGTTTTTTTCGGCATAGGCTCTGATCATATAAAGTTATCAGTGTTACTTTTAGTAAAGAAGTAGCTAGTTCTTAAGGACGCGACTTTAACATTATAATTAATAGACTAAATCTGTTATAATTATCTCATTAACCTTAATCTCTGTTTAAGCTATTGTCTCAGGTTCAAAGTCGAGTATTATCCCTTGAATATCTTTAAAGGGTCTGATTGTTTGCTATTAATTATACCAATCGGGAATCTTAATCTACGAATGTTATGTATATCTGGTGGGTCTATAAAATATTCGGAAAAATTTAACGCTGTTGGGAGAATGTAGATTGCGGTATTTATTTTATACATCGATTGATAGCGCAGGTGTTTCTCGTTCATAAAATAAATATTACTAAAAGGGAGTGAAGAGTACAAAATTTACATTACGGTACGAAACATATACAGGGTGTCTACAACGGGTAATTTTTTCGGAAACATTTGACATGCGTGATCAGCTCTGATTTCGGAAACGGTTGCGTTTTTTATTCCGATCTTTCGAACGGCATTCAACTTGACATACCAAAAATTTTTGAGTTCACCCCCGCCCCCTGTCGTGCCTGAACGGTCAAAGTCAAAAGAAGAACCCGCTCCCGACGCCTAAGCGTTCGCACACCAAAAATGTTTCACTCAAAAAGTGTGCCTCCAAAAACAATATATTTTTCGATCTAACCAACCATTTCTTTGTAGACACCCTTTATATATGTATATATACGTATACAGGGTGTATTTGAAAAAACGAACAGGCTCGTAACCACAAAGAGATTATATTATTTTTAAACAATATTCGCAATTATTTTGTTTATAACAGTAACAAAAAGCCCGCAATTAATTATTAAAGTTAATGAGTGAAAATACGCAACATGTTTGGGGGCAGTGGTAATGTGATCTAATTTTTAAAAGGCATCGGCATTAGATATCGAATTACAACAAGCGCGTAGGAAATATCTGAGTGCTCTTTAAGCGTCAATGAACTTGAGGACTGTTTATCTTTTACAAAAAAAAAAAACGTTGCGATAACACTTCAAATTTTGGAGGCATGAAATCGTAAAAGCATTGGTTCTCAAAATGTTTAAAAAACCTCGAAAAATTAGGAAAATTAAAAAAAAAAAATCGAATAAATTTTGACGGAAATGGGTTCACAAATATTTTGTGTATGTGCCCTTAAATGCCTGTTCGTTATTTCAAATACACCCTGTATACTTTCTATCTGTGCCTGTTTGTGTATATTTTAATACAATAAAAAAAAATTGAAATTATAACTTCAGGATGGATCAAGACGATAAATAAATTTAATCAGCTTAATGCAGCATCTTATATGAAGCTTGCTTGTAAACTAGCAACACATTAAGTAGTTGGCGTTGAATTACACTGCATAATAATCCCTTAATTCATACGCGTTATCTGCAATAATAACAAACTTGCATTGAATATGCAAATAATGCCCCCCTCCCCTTACTTATCCCACACTGTTGATTTTCAAGTGTACACAAGATATTTCAAAGACAGTTGAGCAAATTAATACGCTTATCATATTTAATCGACATAATCTACACACTGGCAATTGCGTATTAACACACATGCGAGAACATAACATAAATTAAGTTTTGTAAAAAAATATAAGCACATCGTCATGAAGTGCTGCAATATTTCCTTTTTTTGATTGGCATTAACTGCTTGGTCATCAGCCACGACCTTCAAATGGCAAATTGTAAATCTTCATCCACTTCTGGATAATGCTAAGTTTAGCTGATTCTAAAGCCGCGTCCTCACTGAGTGCGAACGATTTACGTCAAAAGAAATTTTGCTTGTCTCAGTTTCTGTAAGTCTCACAAATAATTTTTATGAACAAATAGTGTTGGGATTCTAGACTTGAAAAAATACAAAAATAAATTTTTGAAGAAAAATTAAATTTAATCGTTTTTCGGCATTTCCAGCAGTTGTACGAACGATTTACGTCAAAAGAAATTGTCGAATTGTCGATCGACTCTGTCTATCGACACTGTCGAATTGTCGATCGACTCTGTCTATCGACACTGTCGACTTAGTGTGTACGCGTCAATCGACTTCGTCGATCGACAAAATATGTCGATCTACCTGTCGATTGGTTTTCCATAAACTGTCGGTAAAATCAAAGGGTAGTCGAGTCGAATCCAGAGTGTGGACGTGCTATTCAGCGTTCGACATCGGCAAACAGATTAGTAATCAATGTGAGTGTGTCGTGACACGTTGTTTGTAGCAATAATCACGTCTTCTTCATCAAACATTTTCGTTTCAACTGATCGACAAACTTTCTGTCTACTTGGTGTGGACAGGTGAAGTCTTGAAGATTGTCGATAGACAGAGTCGATCAACAATGTCGACTCAGTGAGGACGCGGCTTAAGAGATACATCGACAATTATAAATAATATGTAATTAATTATAATTCACTTTTAATGCGTCAGGAATTGCGATTGGGTTGCAATCGGCGACAAAGAAAATATTTTTTTTTAAATTTGGTTCTTGTTTAAAAAGGTGTGAAACATTTTTAATATTCAGGATTATTAAAATGAGACGCTTGGTTGGTTTAAGAATTGTTTATATTTGTTTTAATTTTTTTTACATCATCTAGGATTCCTAGACAATTTTCACACAACAGAGCTCGAAAATTTTTTTTTTCCGATTTGTATTTCTTGAGATATTTGGAGTGTACGGGTGGTCTGAAACACCCGGAAAATCAGCATATTTATTTCAAACTTGATTGATTGATTTAGAAAATAATGAGTTATAAAATATTGTTTATATAGCTGAATAATGAAATCGATGCTAATATATAGGGTGTTTCAGACCACCCGTTCACCACAAATATCTCCTAAAATACGAATCGGATTTAGATTTAAAAAAATATGTCCAAAAATGTTTTTTGAGCCCTATTATGTGGTGTGAAATGTGACCCCCCCCCCCCCCTCCCCCATAGGTCGGAGAGGGGGGGTAACTTTGAAATCTTAAATAGGAACCCCTATTTTTAATTACAGATTTGGATTCTATGCTAAAAAATAATAGGTTTTTATCCGAAAAAAAATTTTCGATGAGCGACAGATGGCGCTATATTAGGCAAAAACATTTATTGAATTATATTTATTTCTCGCATCAAATGATAGATTACGACATTTTTTACGTAGTCATCTTTAAATAAGGCGTTGATTGAAGTATTCGTAATTTTATGTCCGAAATAAGCAAAAAAAAAAAATCGTAAAAACGAATAAAAATCAATTTGATTATCAAATTCCATTCTATTCTTTTCTATTGTGGTAATGTATTAATGTTTGTAACGACAAACAGGATTTTTTTAATAAAAAAAAAAACATGAAAAAAAAAAATTTACTAATCGAAAAAAATGTTTCGAATAAAAACCTAATATATTTTAGAGTAGAAGCCAAATCTGCAATAAAAAATAGGGGTACCTATTTAAGATTTCACACCACATGATCGAGCTATAAAAAAAAATTTAGATGTATTTTTTTGTATGTCAATCCGATTTGTATTTCGCGAGATATTTGGGGTGTACGGGTGGTCTGAAACACCCGGTATATTTTGAAACGAAATTAATTTCACTGTTAAAATAATTACACTAATTGCGATGCTAACATTGCGGAATTACAAAATATGATGTGAAATTAGTGGTGTATTAATGGAATTAACAATGTAAACGCTAAAATCGTCCACCATTCGATATTCCCTTGAGAGCTGCGCAACCGGAATTCTATGAACATATTTAGTTACTACTATTATTTACTGAGGGAGAGTGTTTATTCGTGCAATTTATTATTTTGCTATGGTAACAACGGTGGACTCGTATAAAATGCCTTTGAAGGGTTGGATGACTCTTTTAGCATCCTTTGATGTGGGCATTGAGTACGGTAAACATGGGTGGGTGTATAATTAAGTGGTACAAACTTTTTCATTTCATATATAAAAACTTTATACCTTCTAAACTTTACAAGTGTTCTCATTAAAAATTATTATCCCATTAACATTCATAAATTTAATTTTTTTGATAATACATAATAATTAATCTAAGTATGATTTTATTGGGCTATAAATAAATATTATTATTGTTCTACAAGCATGACTAAATACAGAAAGCTAAATAGCAACTTCAAATCAAATAATAATGAATCATTCAAACCACGTCTTAGTAAAATCAATAAATGCAAACACAACATGATACAGACCTAACAAATTGATTGAAGCATGCGAGACGAATAGTGATTCACGAGATAACAATATAGACGTAAAATAAAATTTTAAAGAAATACATACATATATATAACCTCACCCCACCCAATTATAACAAGACGCGTTAACGAAATTGATGAACCTCGAAGCATTTTTAGTATATTAATGTATTTCTTTATATCACAATCGACCAAAGTTTCAACCCTTTCGAGTCATTATCATTCGAAACTGTAGTCGATTCTGTTATAAAAAATCATTACTTTATACGGGCTATAAAACATTGTGCGATTAAGCGTTTTACCGCCATCTATTCGTCTCTAGCGTCAAGAACCGCGCGTAGTTGTGCATTTCCATGCCACTATCTGCCGTCCGTTTCTGCTGGAGAAACACCAATTGTTTTGAAAACAGAAAAACAGAAGTCAGTAATATATAGCAATTCTTTCACGCTGTTGTGAATTTCTAAGATATAAGAGCTCATTCCTAACACTAGTTTTTTGTGGAACTTCCAGGAACCGAGATACGCAAAATGACTTTAGTCGTAAATAGTGGTTAAAACATCAACAATTTATTTTTAATAAATTTGAGACAATCTCACTTGTTACACAAGCATTAAATAAGTGTAATAAAGACAAAATATAGCCTGAGTAAAGCCTGAACCAAGACTATACTCTTAGTAAGACTTAATGTTGCAGTCACAGTTATTTATAACCAATTTTAATTAGTTTTAATTCAAGGTTATTACAAATACTAGAATATTCCAATTCTATAAGTTAACAATAAATTTAACGTTTTTATTTATCACGCCCCATTAAGAATTTCCGAGGTGCTATTTTTATAGGGCAATATACACTACCCCATAAGGACATCGACTTTATTACAACAGCTGTTATTCTTTTTTGCGGCTTAAACAAACTATGAATTATTAAAAAGCCTCGGATGCTTCCACCAATATATGAAGAATGTTGAATATTTTATGAAAGATATAAATGTAAACATTACTGCTACGCTTAGATGGACTTAACTGGTTATTAAATCGAATAGCGCGGTTCGGTCGATTTTCTTGTTTATGTTCCATTATATCTTTTTATAATGCTAAGATATTAACACGGTTTTTATGGTAATACCGTAAATTTTGATTTTGTCCCTCGTAAATTACATTATAGATGGAGTGTACGTGAGAAGAAGAGGTTGAAATTTATCACTTATTAATTATAGTGGATTAGATTGGTTCATGTTTTTCAAAGAAAGAGACAGAGAATATATTTATTGAGATACTTTTACAAATGACCTCTACAATTACAATTACAATGACCAGAGGTCTTTCAGCCTCTTTCAAAGAACTTATTTTTTGTAGGTATTATTTAAACAAATTGAATTAATAGAGGCTGGGGGTGAGAGACCAAAGAGAGAGAGAACAAAGATTTTTCAGACTCTTCCAAAGAAATATATATTCACCTTCGACAAATTGAATTAATAAAGGCTTGGGATGTAAAGCTTTTTAAGAAAAACAAATTGCAATTTGAAATGTTTCCTGAAGAAACCACTGGTTCGATTCAGGGTTTCTATACATCAACGTAAAGATCCCTTCAAGACCCTTCAAAAAATGTACTTGCGCACAAACAAATGTCAATTTGAAGCCCGTGACACGTCAGCAAAAAAACTCGAAAATGGAAAAAAATCGAAAAAATCAACTTTCTTAAAAATCATCGTAGACCTTTATGTAATACCTTTTTTTTCATCAGAATTACGAGATAAAACGATTGGCGTTAAAAAATTTCATCCAGAGAAAATTGCAAAAAAGTTAGCTAGTCACCATGAACTTTATGGAGAAATTTTGAAAAAAGTCGATTTTTTCAAACTTTGAACGGCTGTAGCGGCCGAACGAAGAATCCAATTTGAACGCGGATTGCAAATCTGTGTTCCTCGTGTGTCAATTAGTCGGATTTGATTAAAATTGGCGATTTTTTATTTTTGACGAAAACCCGCAATTCTATCCAAGGGTCCCCCCTTATTACTTTTTAAAAATTGCATTAAAAATGATTTCCTGAAGAAACCACTGGTTGGATCCGGGGTTTCTTGACGTCACTCGAAAGATCGCTTCAAGACGCTTCAGAAAATGAACTTTCGCAGGAACAAATGTCAATTCGAAGCCCGTGACACGTCAGCAAAAAAACTCGAAAATGGAAAGAATCGAAAAAATCAACTTTCTTAAAAATCATCATAGACCTTTATGTAATACCATTTTTTTCATCAGAATAACGAGATAAAACGATTGGCGTTAAAAAATTTCATCCAGAGAAAATTTCAAAAAAGTTAGCTAGTCACCATGAACCTTATGGAGAAATTTTGATTTTTTGATTTTTTCAAACTTTGAATGGCTGTAGCGGCCGAACGAAGAATCCAATTTGAACGCGGATTGCAAATCTGTGTTCCTCGTGTGTCAATTAGTCGGATTTGATTAAAATTGGCGATTTTTTATTTTTGACGAAAACCCGCAATTCTATCCAAGGGTCCCCCCTTATTACTTTTTAACAAAAATTGCATTAAAAATGATTTCCTGAAGAAACCACTGGTTGGATCCGGGGTTTCTTGACGTCACTCGAAAGATCGCTTCAAGACGCTTCAGAAAATGAACTTTCGCAGGAACAAATGTCAATTTGAAGCCCGTGACACGTCAGCAAAAAAACTCGAAAATGGAAAAAATCGAAAAAATCAACTTTCTTAAAAATCATCGTAGACCTTTATGTAATACGATTTTTTTCATCAGAATAACGAGATAAAACGATTGGCGTTAAAAAATTTCATCCAGAGAAAATTGCCAACAAGTTAGCTAGTCACCATGAACTTTATGGAGAAATTTTGAAAAAAGTCGATTTTTTCAAACTTTGAACGGCTGTAGCGGCCGAACGAAGAATCCAATTTGAACGCGGATTGCAAATATGTGTTCCTCGTGTGTCAATTAGTCGGATTTGATTAAAATTGGCGATTTTTTATTTTTGACAAAAATCCGAAATTCTATCCAAGGGTCCCCCCTTATTACTTTTTAACAAAAATTGCATTTAAAATGATTTCCTGAAGAAACCACTGGTTGGATCCGGGGTTTCTTGACGTCACTCGAAAGATCGCTTCAAGACGCTTCAGAAAATGTACTTTCGCACGAACAAATGTCAATTTGAAGCTCGTGACACGTCAGCAAAAAAACTCGAAAATGGAAAAAATCGAAAAAATCAATTTTTTCTATAATCATGTTAGACCTTTATGTAATACTATTTTTTTCATCAGAGTAACGAGATAAAACGAATGGCGTTAAAAAATTTCATCCAGAGAATATTGCAAAAAAGTTAGCTAGTCACCATGAACTTTATGGAGAAATTTTGAAAAAAGTCGATTTTTTCAAACTTTGAACGGCTGTAGCGGCCGAACGAAGAATCCAATTTGAACGCGGATTGCAAATCTTTGTTCCTCGTGTGTCAATTAGTCGGATTTTATTAAAATTGGAGATTTTTTATTTTCGACGAAAACCCGAAATTGTATCCAAAGGTCCCACCTTATTACTTTTTAACAAAAATTGGATTAAAAATGGTTTCCTGAAGAAACCACTGGTTGGATCCGGGATTTCTAGACGTCACTCGAAAGATCGCTTCAAGACGCTTCAGAAAATGTACTTTCGCAGAAACAAATGCCTATTCGAAGCCCGTGACACGTCGCAAAAAAACTCGAAAATGGAAACAATCGAAAAAATCAACTTTCTTAAAAATCATCATAGACCTTTATGTAATACCTTTTTTTTCATCAGAAGAACGAGATAAAACGATTGGCGTTAAAAAATTTCATCCAGAGAAAATTGCAAAAAAGTTAGCAAGTCACCATGAACTTTATGGAGAAATTTTGAAAAAAGTCGATTTTTTCAAACTTTGAACGGCTGTAGCGGCCGAACGAAGAATCCAATTTGAACGCGGATTGCAAATCTGTGTTCCTCGTGTGTCAATTAGTCGGATTTGATTAAAATTGGCGATTTTTTATTTTTGACGAAAACCCGCAATTCTATCCAAGGGTCCCCCCTTATTACTTTTTAACAAAAATTGCATTAAAAATGATTTCCTGAAGAAACCACTGGTTGGATCCGGGGTTTCTTGACGTCACTCGAAAGATCGCTTCAAGACGCTTCAGAAAATGAACTTTCGCAGGAACAAATGTCAATTTGAAGCCCGTGACACGTCAGCAAAAAAACTCGAAAATGGAAAAAATCGAAAAAATCAACTTTCTTAAAAATCATCGTAGACCTTTATGTAATACGATTTTTTTCATCAGAATAACGAGATAAAACGATTGGCGTTAAAAAATTTCATCCAGAGAAAATTGCCAACAAGTTAGCTAGTCACCATGAACTTTATGGAGAAATTTTGAAAAAAGTCGATTTTTTCAAACTTTGAACGGCTGTAGCGGCCGAACGAAGAATCCAATTTGAACGCGGATTGCAAATATGTGTTCCTCGTGTGTCAATTAGTCGGATTTGATTAAAATTGGCGATTTTTTATTTTTGACAAAAATCCGAAATTCTATCCAAGGGTCCCCCCTTATTACTTTTTAACAAAAATTGCATTTAAAATGATTTCCTGAAGAAACCACTGGTTGGATCCGGGGTTTCTTGACGTCACTCGAAAGATCGCTTCAAGACGCTTCAGAAAATGTACTTTCGCACGAACAAATGTCAATTTGAAGCTCGTGACACGTCAGCAAAAAAACTCGAAAATGGAAAAAATCGAAAAAATCAATTTTTTCTATAATCATGTTAGACCTTTATGTAATACTATTTTTTTCATCAGAGTAACGAGATAAAACGAATGGCGTTAAAAAATTTCATCCAGAGAATATTGCAAAAAAGTTAGCTAGTCACCATGAACTTTATGGAGAAATTTTGAAAAAAGTCGATTTTTTCAAACTTTGAACGGCTGTAGCGGCCGAACGAAGAATCCAATTTGAACGCGGATTGCAAATATGTGTTCCTCGTGTGTCAATTAGTCGGATTTGATTAAAATTGGCGATTTTTTATTTTTGACAAAAACCCGAAATTCTATCCAAGGGTCCCCCCTTATTACTTTTTAACAAAAATTGCATTAAAAATGATTTCCTGAAGAAACCACTGGTTGGATCCGGGGTTTCTTGACGTCACTCGAAAGATCGCTTCAAGACGCTTCAGAAAATGAACTTTCGCAGGAACAAATGTCAATTCGAAGCCCGTGACACGTCAGCAAAAAAACTCGAAAATGGAAAAAATCAAAAAAATCAACTTTCTTAAAAATGATCATAGACCTTTATGTAATACGATTTTTTTCATCAGAATAACGAGATAAAACGATTGGCGTTAAAAAATTTCATCCAGAGAAAATTGCCAAAACGTTAGCTAGTCACCATGAACTTTATGGAGAAATTTTGAAAAAAGTCGATTTTTTCAAACTTTGAACGGCTGTAGCGGCCGAACGAAGAATCCAATTTGAACGCGGATTGCAAATATGTGTTCCTCGTGTGTCAATTAGTCGGATTTGATTAAAATTGGCGATTTTTTATTTTTGACAAAAATCCGAAATTCTATCCAAGGGTCCCCCCTTATTACTTTTTAACAAAAATTGCATTAAAAATGATTTTCTGAAGAAACCACTGGTTGGATCTGGGGTTTCTTACCGTCACTCGAAAGATCGCTTCAAGACGCTTCAGAAAATGTACTTTCGCACGAACAAATGTCAATTTGAAGCTCGTGACACGTCAGCAAAAAAACTCGAAAATGGAAAAAATCGAAAAAATCATTTTTTTCTATAATCATGTTAGACCTTTATGTAATACCATTTTTTTCATCAGAATAACGAGATAAAACGATTGGCGTTAAAAAATTTCATCCAGAGAATATTGCAAAAAAGTTAGCTAGTCACCATGAACTTTATGGAGAAATTTTGAAAAAAGTCGATTTTTTTAAACTTTGATCGGCTGTAGCGGCCGAACGAAGAATCCAATTTGAACGCGGATCGCAAATCTGTATTCCTCGTGTGTCAATTAGTCGGATTTGATTAAAATTGGCGATTCAAAATTTTTGACGAAAACCTGAAAAATCATCCAAGGGTCCCCCCTTCTTACTTTTTCCCAAAAATTGGCTTTGAAATTATTTCCTGAAGAAACCACTGGTTAGAATCGGGGTTTCTATACACCACTAGAAAGATCTCATTAAGACGCTTCAGAAAATGTACTTTCGCAAAAACAAATGTCAATTTGAAGCCCGTGATGGGTCCGCAAAGAAAACTCGAAAATGGAAAAAATCGAAAAAATCAACTTTCTTAATAATCATTGTAGACCCTTATGTAATACCTTTTTCTTCATCAAAAAGACGAAATCAATCGATTGGCGTTAAAAAATTTCATCTAAAAAAAATTGCAAAAAAGTTAGCAAGCCACCATGAACTTTATTTAAAATTTTGAAAAAAGTCGATTTTTTTCAGAATTTGAACGGCCGTAGCGGCTAAACGAAGAATCCAATTTAAACGCAGATTCCAAAACATTTTTTTCACATGGGTGCTAGAGGGGGCGGAAGGGGTTACGCTTAAGTTCGCATGCATGACTTTATAGAAGACACTTCAAAGTTTTTCGCCCTCAAAGATTCATCACAATCGATTGAAAATACGCCGAGCTATGACGGTTTGAAAATGGTCATTTTGTTTCATTTTGTTTCCACCATGAAAAAGATGTGTGTATGTATAGTAGTAGCAATGTTGTTCTTTTTATAAATGGAAAGTGCAAACAATAAAACAAATGGAATACCTTGCCATTTAAATTTTTAAACCGACTTTATCCTGACGGCACATATTGGCCTTAGATCCACTGGGACATTCTCCCCTGTCTCAATGGTCAGTCAGCTTCTGCCTGCATAATACAAAGCTACTCGACAATGCGAGGATTTTTCTATTTTATTTATTAAAATTATCCACCCGTATAAGCCTCCCCTGACAACACTAATGGATCACCCTTCAAATAAAGACGTCAACAATGGTCTATTCATATTCAGAGTGCCAGCTTAATTTATATATTGATTCGGTTACTTCCTCCAAAATAGGATTCGACCAAGAATTTCCAAGTCTAATGTTATTTTAATATATTCGCGAAAGTAGAAAAAAGATCGAAGGGCTATACCCTCGATAATCTTTCACCCCGGAATTATTTTCGATTGAAATTCATATAAAATTAGGATGGATTGTAATTCATCATGATGATGAACGCTGCGTTTAATTTAATTAACAAATTATTTGCACTCGATAATAATTCTGGAATTCGTTTAATTTGCCTAAAATAAATTTCAATTTAAAATTTTTATTATCAATTAAACTGAATAACTGTTACATAACAAGCTGTGACGTACAAATTGCAATTTTGTATTTATTACAATTATTTTTGAAACAATTGGTTAATCGCTAAGATAATTAAGTGAAAATATGAATAATCTTTAAAAGTGTGTCCTTACAAATTACTAATTGAAACATTTCTAATATTACCGCTGTTCTAAACTGAAATAAATCGCTAAAATAAATGAATGAAAATATGACAAATTAGAAACAATTTTACTTGTTGCAGAAAGCATTAGATAAATACAAGAAAACGAAATATGAAAAATGACAGATTAATCCTAAAAAGTGTATATTTTTTTAATGTTCTGCCA
Source organism: Ocypus olens (assembly GCA_910593695.2). Classification (NCBI taxonomy): domain Eukaryota; kingdom Metazoa; phylum Arthropoda; class Insecta; order Coleoptera; family Staphylinidae; genus Ocypus; species Ocypus olens. The sequence goes on along the minus strand of OU343057.1, from coordinate 986,499 downwards.
CCAATTTTGAGATGTCTACCCTGAAGTACTTTTAAAATGCTCATCAAGAATCTCTCGCTAGCAAAATTCTTAATTATTTACTCTCTGTTGAAATTAATGTTTCGTATTACACATGTATGTTTTATATATTTAATTTTACCAGGGGCGGCTCGTTATATAGAGCCAAGGAGCCACAGCACTACCTCTAGTTTTAAGCTCAGCAAGAATTTTTAATGAAAAAACACGATTTCGTCATTTTAAATGTTAAAACAATTCCCCGACACAACGCGCGCGTGCCAACTTACTTCTGGTACAGCATTTCGTTATAATATAAGCTGCGGAGGGGTTGATGCGAGCCGTTGGGGGAGGACGCGTTCTGAATGTGCATTTGGAGCCAAATAAATTCTGGCTCATCTCATACATTTGTGTTTAAATTGTATTGGCTCTACCATCAAAAAGTTCCACGAGCCGCCACTGAATGTTACCAATACAATTTAAATGTTTAACATCTTATACTCTATGAATGGCACCAATAAATTATTTTTACATTTATTGCGTAAAATATTGATTACATAGATGATGGAAAAAATAGATTAAAATGAATTTAAGTCTCGGGACAGGACGTAAAAAATAAAAATCATTTAAATATTAAATCCGTTATAATCCGTATTATTGTTCGGGTTTCCTCGACTCTATTATCCTGCTTTTCTCTAAACTCGCATAATCTCTAAACGTGTTTAGCGGGTAGGTGGAGTTATTTTCTCCGAGTCAGACTAATTACATCGGTATCTAAGTTCTAGACAAGTTTACATTCTTATCTCATCCCTTCGTGAATAAGTTTATGTAGATCCGAGCAATGAATACTAAAATGCAAAGCGCGTTAGTGATTGATTTCTCGCAGCATTTTAATGCATAAGGAATGTAATGAAGACAAACGATATCTTCATTCAATTTCTTATGCATTAAAATGTTTTCTGGGGATTGTAGATTTGTTGCAGACTGTTTTACTTCATACGCGGTTGGTATTTCTAGTCAAATTAGTCGGATTCCACTAGAACTGGAGATTTTAAAATTTTTACAAAAATTAGTTTTGCATACACTACAAGTAGACAAACAGAAATGAAAAATGAATTTAAAAAAAACCTTCTTATTTTTGCTCAAAAATTGCATTTAAAACATAATCATAAACACAAACATAAACACATTATACAACCATATCAAATTATATGTAAAACGTCACAAAAGTATAATATTAATTTAATTTGTAAACTTAAAACTTAAGTGAAATTTGAAATGATTTTCTGGAGAAACCACTGTTCTGATTCTGATTTTCTACACTGTAAAGATCTCATTGAGGTTTTGTTTTCGGTTACAGAAATCGTTACTTTAGAGTTCCAGTAAACGATTTAAAGTCCGAAGATTTTAAAATTGTGTTTTGATTTTTCACAAAACAGCTAAACGTGTTAGATTTTAATGATTTAGAAACCAAAATATGGCAAATTTGGTTTAAGATTAGTTTTGAGGTTTAAAGTTTTCAAGATGAATATATGATAAAGGATGTATGTCCGTTTGTTTTGATGATTTAGAAACCAAAATATGGCAAATTTGGTTTAAGATTAATTTTGAATTTTATAGTTTTCAAGATGAATATATGATAAAGGATATGTCCGTTTGTGTGTGCGAAAAAAATATTAATTTAATTACGTTAAAAACACCGTGAACAATCAGTTCGATTTTTAAACATAGACCAATTTTCAATCTACCAATTAAAACAAAAAATCACCACTTTAGAAAAATCATTCACTGCAATCAAATTTTAATACAAGGATTGTTGCGACCGTTACTAAGTGGTAATTCATAATATAACCACTGAATAAAACACATAAATTGTGGTAAAAAACATAGTAAGTATTTTATTCAGTGATCAAATACTAACAGTTAACTTTATAGTTTTTTTTATTTATTTATTTATTTAGTAGATATGTAGTGAGATTCCCAGAGGAATATTACATTGTTTCAAATAATTACAGAAGTTAAATACTTAAAAAGAAATATACGATATGGAATATCACAGTTCCAGTAAATGATACATTTCCAAATAATCAGCTCTATACACTTGCCTTAGTGAAATGATATCCATAAGACGACAACAGCCCCTCATCTATCCCTCAAATTTGACTCGAAAATGAAATTCCACCGCACAACACTCCACTACAATGTTAAAACACCGAAATCACTCACACAACTGGACAACCTCAGGTGCGAACCGCCAAATCATTTGACCTCTGCTCCGGGCAATTAGCATCCGGTGTAAACACGTTCTTTCTTCGCCTGTTATCAATTCTTATCAACGATGCATTCACGCAGCGCCGATCAAATTTTTAATCATTGAAAACGTTCACGTGTTTTAGTGTGGAGAATATTGAAAATTATATTAATGAAAGTTAATTTTAATTACTGGTTATGAAGATTGTTCCAACTGTTGGTAAGTGATTAAATGTAATTAAATAAACTTTATTGAATGAATAATTTGTTGTGAATTTTTCAATGCAATTTAATAATATCTGTCAACACAAATAACTATATGAGTAGAGAGACCACCAGGTCAATAGCTCATTTATAAATGGTGCAGAATCTTATAGTGTTTTTCCAGAATTTGTTCAAATCGCCTCAAAACGGAAATTTCCGTAAAAAAAATTTCTTCGATCACAGTACTCTTTCGGATTTCTTAATTCGTACGCTTCTTGAAACTTCATATTGTTCTCCTAAAGTTGATCTTGTAAACAGTTAAGAAACCAAAAATTATAAATAAAATTAAATTGTTTATGTCTTGAACTATGTGTTATTGTAAAAAAAAAAATCTTATTTTTTTGTCATTAATTAGCGTAAAATTGTTTTATAGTAACTTATTTTGAATTTGATGCATAGATAATTTAATTTAAAGTGACCATACTAAAACTCTTCATTATTGATTACCAATTACTCAACTTCAATAAGAAGTTAGATTTCTTAAAATTGCTTAAAATGTATACTGTAAAAGCAAGTAATATTTAGTTAAATACTTTGCAAAAATAATTGAAAATGCGCCACATATAAGAAATAATGAATAGCACTTAAATTACCACGGGACGTTCGCAGAGGCTCTAATGTAAATGAGAAATTTTTACAACCCCCAAAACCCATTACTTTTTACGAGTTAGCATGTACGCACACAACTCATTAATTCGAAACAGAAAGAAAGAACTCGCGACTAATTTACAGAACGAATATCAATATTTATACAAACCACGCATCGATTTCTGTAATTTCTGTACGGGTAATTATATTTCTGAGGCCTTAGACACGAGCAGCGTTAATTAATTAAAATAATTAATCAAAAACATTTAGAGCTTTAACAGAAAATGTAATTAGGTCAATAAGGTGTACGTGTTGTTTGGTATTAGAGATATAGATAAGGAAAGCCATTTTTTTTGTGTCTAATTATTTAACGTGTCTTTTTGTGGTGTTAAATTTTTAACGATAAATAATGAAAATATTAAAATCGAGACCATGATAATAATATTATTGGTACGTTGCAATTTTTGATTTAAAAAAATTGGGTGTTTTTAAAAGCCAATCGCAATATTTATTCATAGTATAAATCTAAGGATGGGGAGTGGTATTAAAAAATCACAGCTTGCTATTGTTACTAATAGGTGAATTTCACGGCTACTTAAAGTCACTGTTAGTTAAAATCACTGTTACTTAAAATCACTGCTACTTAAAATCACTTCTACTTAAAATCACTGTTACTTAATATCACTGCTACTTAAAATCACTGCTATTGAAACTGTGACTGTTACTTAATAATTTTAAAATTATTATTTTCTTCCTGTGAAGTAAAAAAGTATATAAAAGGGAAAATTGTGTTACTTTAGTATAATGATAAGTTGAAATGTATACATAGCAGTGATAAAATCACGGGTATTAAAAAGTAGCATCACAGGTAGCAACGTGAATCCAAAGTAACAGTTTTGCCCATCTCTAATATACAGCAAGTCATCAGGTATGATGACTATTCAATATCAATCCTAAAGCAAGCTTTTGTAGCCTGCAGAAATTCGTCTTTATATCGCCCTCAAAAAAATGTATCAAGAAAGCTACGAGAACGTAACAACAGACGTTAATCCCCGCATTTTCTTTGCTTTCATTTAATTGAGATTTAGCAAAAAGTGCCCTCTGTTATCGATCACACAAACGATAAAATCATTGGCCCGTTTTCCGCAATTTCGTAATCTTTAGAAGCGCATTTACGAGCGTTTAATTAATTTACACCGTTATAGATAATAAACCTACAATTGGATTGTATTCCATATTTGCGTCACATTATTACCATGGGTCGGGCAGGAAACAAAGAAAGTAATTAAGGGAAATCACGAAATGTAATAAGTAATTAGGTCGTACAGACCAACCCAATTTTCGGATGCTATCAAGCGGGCGTTGTGTTCTCCGAATATTTTAATTACTGGTTATTAAAAGTTACTCTTAGAACAATACAACAACAAGGTGGAAGAACAGCGAGTGGCCCTCAGGCGCTCAAAACGGACCCTCGCCTTTTTCTTGAAAATTGAAAATATTGAATTTTCCGGAAAACACGCAATTTTTAGCCCAAAAAAAAATCTACCTCGGGATCTTATTCCTCTATCCAAGCCGAGCAACTTTGGTCCTGATGATTTTTTTATGAAAACGCGTCTATTCAAAGTTATTTTCACATGAACGTCTGAGAAAATGAACAAAAACAAAGATCCGCAAAATAATAAAATTATATTTGAGTGCCAAAATATACTGCATTATGTTGGAAGTAGTGTATAATTAAATTTCCCATTTTTCATACTATTCCCTAATTTAAAATATCGGTTTGGTGCACGTTATCAGAAATGGGCAAAAACCGGGGTCGTGATCTGCATGGCAATTCCGACATCGCAGCCACTTAAATTTTTAATGGAGCTTTCGTTCCGACAGAACTTTATTTATTTTCTCTAATTACAATATGTGAGTCCAAGTGAACACAATTTTCCACCCGCATAAGTGAACTATATAATATTATCATTCTAATGAAGTTGAATCATGCAACACCTATTACAATCATTATGCACAACTCGTATTCGATAATATCTTAAAATTACTTAAAATTGGACTTATTTCAAGAAGTTATTAATCTTAATCATGTATTCATGAAGTATACTTGGACAGGAGGAAATGAATAACACCTAGGAAATAAAGATCTTAAGTGTAAGGGTGTTTTGTGATGACTGTGATTTTGGGTATGTTTATGGGACGGTTTCTGATCGCTTGAAAATTGAAAAATTAAAAGATGTAAAACGCCTCTTACACTTAAGATCTTTATTGCCTAGGGATTATTCAATTTTGTTGGACATATGAGTTTAAATGTAAATTCTCCGCGAGCACAACATACTTCGTAGGTGTTACTTTAAAAAAAAAGGTATAACTGCTTATTTTTACTTTCTCCGTTACGAAGTACTAGAAAGTATTGTGATCGTGATTTTTTTTTTCAAAAATTTTTTTTACGGAAATATCCGTTTTGGGGTCCCTAGATGCCATTTCAACAATTTCTGGAAAAAAAAAATTGTGTGTGTGTGTCTGTGCGCGCTGTATCTCAAAAACTAATAGAGCAATTGATATGAAACTTTGAACATACGTCTTATTTGATAATCCGAAGAACTGAAAAGCTTTTGGTAAAATTTCGTACACCGGAAGTGGGTGTTTACCTTAACAGTTTTTTGTTTTCTGCCAATATTTTCTTAAATATGAAAAATATCATAAAAATATTTAAACAAACATTGAAGACAATAAAGAAATGAGATTATTTTGTTTGAAAACATTTTTCATTAAATCATTTTTATTCGAAAATAAAAAATATTTTTTTTTCATTTTTGATTTATAATAATGAAACGATAATAGTTACAGCAAATTTATGTTAATAATAATTATAGAGAACAACTTATAAAGAATAAATTTTTCGAAATCTCTTTAGTTTTTGAGTAAACTGAGTTTTTGAATTTAAAGTATAATTTTTCCATCTTATAATTTTGACGTTTTAAACGTCAGTTTCATGCGAGTCTACAAAACGCTCGATGTACAATTGAGAATAAGCCATGAAAGTGTAAATATAAATGATGATACCATCGAAGAAAGTAACATGATGGCCACATCACCATTTTTTATTGCTGAATGTATTTCATGAATTATTTGATTTTTAAGAAAAATATGAAATGATAATAGTTACATCAAATTTATATAAACAAAAATTTTAGAGAATGCCAAAATGATTAACATAACGAAATCCTACTAGTTTTAGAAGATATTAAAATAATATGCAAAATATCAGAAAAAATATTTTTTAATGTTGTTTTTAATTATCCCACTTGAGGTGTTTAGTGATGAATCGAAATATATTTGCGATAAGTTAGCATATTTATATTGCTCAGATGGCAAGTTTTCAAGATTACTATTCCGCATATAAAATCATATTAGTAGTAATACAATTTATTGAAACTCCATTTACAAAAGTCTTTTAGCCTTTTTGATACAATTCTGGCGTGTAACAACTAAGCGAATCTTAAATTTAATTAATGAAAATTAGTGTAAAAATAAATTCCGATTATATTGATTTTAACAATATTTAATGAAATGTGAAAAAAATATATACACTGTGTACATAAAGTAAGGAATAAATTCGATTAAAATTCAGGGTATTTTTTTTTCAGAAAAATGCTTGGACATGTGTATTATTATTTTTGAACGCGCATTTTTTGAGATAAAATTCAAATGTACAGGGTGTCCCAAAATTGAGATACGACCCCTAAGTTAACCCCCATTTTTTGTTGCATTTATGGATTTTACGTAAAATTCTGAGTATTTTTCATGTAGCATACCCCATGTCGATATTCAGTTTTTCGAAAAAATGGTGTTTAAAAAAGTACTACTACTATTTTATTTCTGGTAAAAGATAACATGGTTTCATCGAAACATTGGAATTAATAAGAAAAAATCATTATTTACTTAATGCAATGATTTTTCCTTATTAATTCCAATGTTTCGATGAAACAATGTTATCGTTTGCCAGAAATAAAATAATACTTTTTTAAACGCAATTTCTTCGAAAACAACTGAATATCGACATGGAGTATGCTACATGAAAAATACTCAGAATTTTACGTAGAATCCATAAATGCAACAAAAAATGGGGGTTCATGTTTGATAATTTTAACTTAGGGGTCGTATCTCAATTTTGGGACATCCTGTACATTTGAATTTTATCTAAAAAAATCACGTTAAAAAATAATAATACACGTGTCCGAGCATTTTTCTGAAAGAAAATGCTCTGAATTTTAATCGAATTTATTCCTTACTTTATGTACACAGTGTATACATATACACTTGTACTAACGTTAAAATCATATTATTATGTGCTTTATTTATGAAATAGTAACTTAAGAAACACCAAACAGAATATTCTAAGAGCATGCATGTAAAATTGAAATAATAACGAACAAACTAATTCCAAGAATGTTTGAACATTAAGCAAACTTGACTGAACAAGAAACCCTACTATTATACAAGTACATGTTATAGCTACACTAGATTACTTCTGTACACTTAAGTTTAATGTTGGAGTTGTCAGAAAATTTGAATTTATTTAACGGAATGCTATTCGAATACATTATGTGCGGGAATATATGAACAAATTATTACACCATCACAATAATTAATTAATTTCACTAACATTAGAATGATATAACTGCCAATTATTAGATCAACAACTTGATTTTGTAACGTCGAGAGTCAAAGAAATACAAATAAAGGTAGAAACGCCAAAGTGGCGGAACCTATTGCCTGAATGCTGTACTGAAGTTTTTCCTTGTAATCAGGTAGAACTACACAGAAGGTAAATTATAGTGATGTACTATTTTTAAATCATTATTAGTTGCAATGTTTTTTTGCAGTGCATGAACAATTCAGACCTAGGATGTTTTAAATTCGAGGGACACCACTGATATCTCGCTATTTCATGGCAAGGGTACGTACATAAGATATTCCAGAACTTGAAATAATATGTAAGAACGTGTCTTAACAATTATGCAGGAAGGAATTTGATTCATTTCTTTAGATAAAGTTTGTACAAAAATTTGTGAGATAAATTGAGTTGATTTAATAAACTAATGAAAATTCGAAATTAAAAAAAGTTTATGATGACATTCTTTACATTTATTATTAATATAAATTTGATATAACTATTATACATAGTTTTTTTTCTTTCTAAAATTATCAAAAAGTGCGTAGTTTGTTCCATAAAATGAGAAATACTATACTTTTCGTCTTCTACAATTTAAGAGTCTCTAAGAGACTACCATTAACAAATCATCTACCGAAACAACTACTTTCCTGGCTAACACCACGACAAATATTGAATGATACAGTAGATAATTTGTGTGTTAAAAATATCAAAGATATTAAATTAACACAAGGTTTAATGTATTTATTACTGTACAAAAACACTAAATGAACAGAATAACGAGGGCGCGGTGGCCTAGTGAGTAGAGCTCCTGCTCACGGGCCTCGTGGTCGTGGGTTCGAATCCCATCCGTGCGGTCACTTTTTCGGAACGAAGAAGTGGCCGTGCGGGTCCATGGATGTGTAGTGTATGTCCCATTCATTATCAAAATGAAATCTCAATCAATAATTATCGTTAGTGGCCGAATAGTACATGCTTACGCCAATTCGAAATCATCCGCACATCCTCAACCCGAATGCTTCCTTTTAAAAAAAATCTAATAACTCATTTTAAAATATCAACAGAAATGCATATGAAAGTTTACACTTTTACAAAAAGAAACAATATTCATGCTGGTTAGGCAATCAATTTTCATGAAACAGCTTTCGACGTTTATAAATAAAACGTTGCAACTTGTGAACGTTTATAAAAATAATAGTAGCTATTCGATTTCATACTTTCCGCTTCAAATCATTCTCATTAATCCTTCCCACGGAATTCGGTTTTATTATTATCCTTGAAAATTCCATTCGTTGCTCTAAACAAACAATCCCAATGGCGATATTGCCGGAAGCAGAATAAATATTCCTAAGTTATGAAATCCCTTCGACTAGAAAATTTAATGATAACAACACAGTCGCCTTCAGAACTCATTAAACTTTCCGGAATGATTAATCTCGTTAAAAACGGCGAAATCTTGATTACACCAACGGTATTCGATTTATGATGGGAATCCAGTTATATGTGTGAACTATGCGTTCGCTCAGATAGTTAATGAAGATTACCTGCAATCCATTAATTCGACATTGGATATCAATCGATTTCAAACAGAATTAGGCCTCAATTTACAGGAGTTATAAGTTTAAATCTACCGATGTACCTTTTGCGTGTTTCACACTAACAAAGATACGTAATATGTTACGTAATCAAGTTTTTTGATAATGTTTCTTTATCGAAAAAATAAAATTGGGCGCGCAGAAAGACCCATGATCGATAGCCCTTTTGGCTATAAAGACATAAAGTCTTTATTATTTTTATTTAATAAATCTGCAATGTGATTATTATAACATAGAACATAGACATTAGCAATCATATGTTCCGAGTTAAAAAAGACCCTCTTCCATAAACAATATATATATCCATTAATTTAGGATAAAGACATTTGCTTCTATTACATTTCAAGCTATGATTTAATTATAGATTTTTTTATTCTTCTAAAAATTTAATTTATTTATATGTCACAGGAGAGGCTCAAATAAAATATTGCCACTTTTCGGTTCTCCGCAAATATGATATTGATTCATAACATAAACGCATTAGGGTATAAGTTGGCTCTTTATCAAGATTATACGACCTTGTGACATAAATTTAAAATTAATCTTGTTTCTAAATTTGTGGGTTTCATACAAGAAATATAATCGATATAATTACATATACGAGTATATTTATGTTTGTTACTTCACCTACAATTCAATGTTACACCTTTTAAAAACGGCTAACAAAGGGATGTATAAATCTTTAATGTCACACACATTTTATGGATTTCTGGCTTCACCCAGGATTCCATCGTTCATAGTTGGATGCCAGATACGATTTATTGTCGAAGAATGATAAACCTCTAGGATCTAATTCATATTACATGAAGTAAGGTTTCGCAATGGAAATCATAGAGAATGTTTTGGCGGGTCAATTTATAAGCAAATATTTTTTTGCATAATATTCTAGATGCGCATGGCTATGTATACCGTGTTTGAATTAAGGGGCGAACAAAGAGGATAAATGACTGAAAATAAAGAAAATTCTTGAAAAATAATTTGACAACAAATTACAAAAAAAAATATTGAAAAAATTACTGAAACAATTTTTTTTTTAAGAAAAATTCTAAAATAGGTCATCATGGAAAAAAAGCTTGAAATAAAGTCTTAAATAAATTCCTGAAAAAATATATTATGTAAAATGAAATAATACTTAAAGAAGATAAATTCCTGGAAAATTTTTTTGAAAAAATAAGTTTACAAAAATTAATTCAAAAAAAAAATATTGAAAAAAATACTGAAACAATTTTTTTTTTTTAAATTCTAAAATAGGTCATCATGGAAAAAAAAGCTTGAAATAAAGTCTTAAATAAATTCCTGAAAAAATATATTATGTAAAATGAAATAATACTTAAAAAAGATAAATTTCTGGAAAAATTTATGAAAAAAAACTTTGTCAAAAAATTCAAAAAAGAAATATTGAAAAAAATACTGAAACAATTTTTTTAAGAAAAATTCTAAAATAGGTCATCATGGGAAAAAAGCTTGAAATAAAGTCTTAAATAAATTCCTGAAAAAATATATTATGTAAAATGAAATAATACTTAAAGATAAATTCCTCTAAAAAATTTTTGAAAAAATAATTTGACAAAAAATTAAAAAAAAAAAATATTGAAAAAATTACTGAAACAATTTTTTTAAGAAAAATTCTAAAATAGGTCATCATGGAAAAAAAGCTTGAAATAAAGTCTTAAATAAATTCCTGAAAAAATATATTATGTAAAATGAAATAATACTTAAAGAAGATAAATTCCCGGAAAAAATTTTTGAAAAAATAATTTGACAAAAAATATCGAAAAAATTACTGAAACAATTTTTTTAAGAAAAATTCTAAAATAGGTCATCATAGAAAAAAAGCTTGAAATAAAGTCTTAAATAAATTCCTGAAAAAATATATTATGTAAAATGAAATAATACTTAAAGAAGATAAATTGCTGGAAAAAATAATTTGACAAAAAATATCGAAAAAATTACTGAAACAATTTTTTTTAAGAAAAATTCTAAAATAGGTCATCATGGAAATAAAGCTTGAAATAAAGTCTTAAATAAATTCCTGAAAAAATATATTATGTAAAATGAAATAATACTTAAAGAAGATAAATTCCTGGAAAAATTTTTGAAAAAATAATTTGATAAAAAATATCGAAAAAATTACTGAAACAATGTTTTTAAGAAAAATTCTTAAATAGGTCATGAAAAAAAATCCTGAAAAAACCTTAAATAAATTCCTGAAAAAATATATTATTTAATATAAAATAATACTCAAAGAAGATAAATAATAACAAAGGGAGACCTAAAGGTAAAAATAAAAACCCTCTCGCAACCCTCAGTTTGATGATAGATTATATACTGTGTAATATTAGCGAGGTTGCCTCCAAAGCGAAAGTAATAGAAATTCAGATATTGGAATCGTAAATGTCAAGGGAGAAAATGTTGCGTAGGAGTGAGGACTGAGGAAAGCATTGCGGCGTACCTAGCTGAGAGGGGAAAGGTCGGGAAAGATGATATCGGACACGTGTACCAACGAGCCGACCCTATTATTTAAAAAAAGCAATTTATCGATAAAACGTGACAGAATATATCAAGAAAAATTCAGTATTTTGTTTATATCATTAACAAACTTCGAAAACAACCAAACGACAAACTACAAACCGGTTTCGGACAGTGCAGTAGAGTCGCTAGATGGCGGTAAATTATCCATATCGATCGGGTTTATATAATTTAGCCTTAATTTGTAATCAAATTATGAACGCATTTTTTTTCTTTGCAGGTTAGATTTGAAAGGATGCAAGCAGAACCTGTCAGCGAACATCCCGGCACGGAACCGGAGTTCTTCAAACGCGTTCCAGTTAGCGACACATTCGTCACCAAGAGGGCTCTTAGACCGGCGAACCTCTCAGACTCCGGTGTCTACTTTAAAAATAGTCCGGTCTGTCTCCAGAGAATCCATAAGATCTGCACACCATTGTACATGTCCATGTCTGAACGCTCCGGTAAGAAATTGCCTCGAAAGATAATCTACTACTTAAAACTCTCTATTATTCACATACATAGGTGCATGTTTTAGTTATAGAATGTCTAATGAAATATGTCCCTAATCGAACATTAACATCCTATAAGTGGTTTTAGACACGTGCTTCCTATTCATAACTTCCCCATTATCGAAACGAGTCAATTTAATTGGAAAACTTAATTAGTTATGCGAAAATAAACACACCTAAGATAGTGGATGTATTCTACTGCAGGAAATATGAAATGGAAATTTCATCATACTTTAAGCTAATGAAAGTGTCTATTGCTCTCCTGGGATCGGTCAATTTCAGGTGTGTGGGGATGAAAAAAAATTCATTAAGATGCAAAGGGATGACACACGTCAGGGTCTACTTTTATTTGAATACAAAATAAGCAACGTTCACCAATTATAATTTTTGACGATGCACTATAAACTTATCACTGTAAACTATAACTAAATAGTAATCGAGACTTCTAATTACAACACGAAATAACAAATTTTCTTGAGAATACACTCAGGGCGAATTAATTTGATTAATTAAAACACTTGGTTTTGTTTCACTCTTTTTTTGTCTCTCTGACTAGTTTCGACCTTAGGTCATTCTCAAGGAGAATTAGTCGAGAATTTGAAACATTCAAAGTCTAAACTACATACCTTCATAAATATTTTTATTTGGTTGAATAAAATTCTCTTCCTACGTGCAAAAATAAAAAAATTAAAAAAAATAATGCACCATAATTAACATTACGACAAATATGGGCTAATGCAAAATACTAAATGTAGACAGATCGACCCGAAGTTTTTAGGCCCTAGCTTTTGTCCTTTAGGGTCTCCTCGTGATTCAATTGCAATTAAAAAAAAGAACGAGATGATAAAAATCATTGAATTACTGATGAGAATGATGAATTGACATGATGGTTTCGAAAATAGTTTTTAGGGGATTTGGGATTGCGCATGTACATTCTGACTACTGTAGACCAATTTTTAGAACAGTCTAGGCAGAATGTGGTTTTGTTACATTTGCGCATTTTATATCAATTCTATATGGATAATTTATAGTTTTTTTTTTAATTCGTATCCTTTTTTACTTAACAGACCTTAAATTCGCCCCAGAAGAAAGAAGAGATATGTAAATTTACGATTACACAGTAAACATTTTAATTTCAATAAAATTAAATCAATTTTTTTTGGGATTAAACAATTGGCCAAATAAATCAGTTTTTAATATTTGCTAATCTTACGATCATATCAAAGAAGGAAGTGAATTTCACAAAGGTGGTAATAAAAATAACACCGGCATAAATTGACATAACACTGGTATTATATTTCGGCTGTGTAAACGATCTTTCAAATGGTCAACGGAATGCATCATACTTCCCTCAATACGTCTGCCAAATTTCATTCTACTAAATCAGACATGTCAAACTCGTTTACCACCAAGGGCCACATCCAGTATTACAAACAAGCCGCGGGCCGCATTACCAAAAAAAAACTACAATTGAAACCAAATAATTATTTTTACCTTGTATATAATTTTTTTTAAATATTTGATACCAACCTTGCCAGGCCGCAGACAATTTGTAAGCGGGCCGCATGCGGCCCGCGGGCAGCGTGTCGGACATGCCTGTACTAAATGCTTCCATAGTGTATATATGAAATATTTTTTTTTGTTTTTTTTTTGTTTTTTTGGCATAGGTTTGACCATTCAGCTACTATATGAAATAAAAACTTTTTTTTAGAGGGCTATAACTTGGAGAGGAAGAGGTTTTGAACAAATTAAATGAAGGACCTCCCTTAATTTTTGCTGAAAAATCACCCTCTAAAATCTTTCGCATCAATTTAGAAACACCCTGTATATATAAAACAATTGTCACTCAACTCACCACCTTTTTTTTTTAATTTGGCGCGTGAGCTAACCAGAACAAGAGGCCCTCATGAATTAGGAACTTGAAGGCACCGTCATTAGCATTTCTTCCACCTAAGTTCTAAAGACTGTTATTCCCCACAGCCACTTAAGTATGTAATTTTCGATAACAACGCACTCAGTATTTCAAAACAATGTTACACAATTTGTTTAAATAATTCACGGCACACTGCGCCGAGTTTGTATAGCCGAAACGAAATTACACACTTGTCAAGGCCCATTCATACTCTCATGTATCAAAGGCCTATTTAAGTTATAATGATATAAAACCTGAAATACGAGCTTCGTTCCGGATCGAGCATGCAAGTATGTATATTTGCACATTACCATGGCTCAGATATTATTACCCTCCAAGCTCAGCATACGCTGTCATAATATGGGATCAGGGGGATGCTATCGATTTTCATCAAGTGCGCCTTTTATATCATTGCAATATTTTTTATGGTGAAGTGTAAACTGTAGTGGAATTTGAATTGCCCTTTTACTTTAGATGTTATTAGTTGATTTACAAAATTGTTTTTATTTTGTATACTGTAGCTATACTCGGCGCACCGAATCGGTGGTATAATGGGTTTGCGTGATTTTCGCGTGATATTCGCTGATTGGTCAGCGCAAACGCATGTGAAGCGTAGCAGCCTAAATTTTTAATCACGCCCGTTGTATGCTATGTATTCTTGTTTTTCTGTCTTAAGGGGGTAGGATGTTTTCAGAGGCCGAAAAAAGGCAGATTTTTGCGATTTTTTTCTCAGTTCTGAGTGATTATAATGATTTAATTCCGTTTATACATTAAAGAACTATCTGAACAGTATGTTCGAATTTTTTTTGTAAATAAATATTCATTATTTTTCCCGTGGTGGCGGTTCGTCAGAGGCGCTGCAAAAAAAAGGCGTCGTGCGGTGCGTAATTCCTGGCCTCGTGGAGTTACTTGAAATAAAAAAATCGAAGTGATTTATGTAATATATTAGTTTTTTGGGCGAATGAATGAAATTATATTGAAAAATATGCGATTTTCGATTTTTGGCGCAGTTTTGACCATTTTCACATAAAAAAATCAGGCTATTACTGCCCGTAAATTTTTTTTTATAAAAACGTTCGTTCATCCGCCAGTATTTATCATATAAAAGATGTCTGCAAAAGTTCATTAAGATCGGTGCATTATTTTTTGAGTTATGTTACGCACCGACTTTGAAAAAGTAGTTTTGAGAAAAACGCTTTATACACCTGCGTCGAGCGCTTTCGACGGCCTACGAACACGATTATGAAATAACCGATATCTCAGCGAGTTTCATTCCGATCGACTTGAAATTTTCACAGGATATTCCTGACTTTCATATAAAAAATTATCGAAACAAAATTTTTCGAAGTTGCGAAACCATCCTGCCCCCTTAATTAAATGTAGTGATTACGTTGTATCCTTAAATCAGACTTTTTCAAATACAATTAATTAGGAAGTGGTCAATTGTTATATTTTATAGGTTAAAGTAGAAAGATTTATATTTCTGGCACAGAACTAAAATGTGGCAAGGCTGTGTGAATCGGACTTTTCATAACGTCTCGACGAACTATCACGAGGACGCGGGATGAACGCAACGTGACCATACCACCTATTCGGTGCGCCGAGTATAGTATTCCACATTAAATTTATCGAATTCCTACTCCGATCTACGTAAAGAAAATGAGTGAGATTAATTACTGAACATTTTTAATAATTCCGAATCGCTTCATATTCATAAAAATTGAAGTTTCAATTATTTCACATTAAGGGTGCGATCCTGCAAATAGAGGTTTCATGATTTTGATCGATTTTAAAATTTGAAAAAAAAAAAAAAAATTTCAAAAATTAATTTAGATAAAATAAACGTATCTAATTAACACGAAAAATATATGATTTTGTACGGAAGTATATCTGTTTTATAAATCTGTTTAAATATTGTGAAAATAAAACAAAATCAACGAATTTAGCTCAAAATACGAATAGAATAGACAATCTGGTAAATGTAAAGAGGGCGCCACTATGACTTTCTATTGTTCTCGCTACCTAGCAATTCAACAGATTACCGTTAGATGGATTATAGTTAATGCAGAACGAAAGAACGACTAAAGAAGTAAATTCTAAAAGTCGAAAAAGTCTACAAATGCTCAATCACGTTAATCAGTAAAAAAATTAAACTATTATTCACCTAAATCAATTACATATTGGGCATTCGCGGTCCCTAGATGATAAAAAACCGCTAGAAAGCGGTAGTAAAATTAAAATTTAGAATATGCAACTTGCAGTTTTTTTTTTGGTACGGCCGAGGTAGCAGAGGTGGTAATACAGATATAGCCCATTCTCCGGAATCTGGCGGCTGTGGTCGTAAAAGGGGGTCGGAGCTCGGTAAGTAGGGGACGTAATATTTTTTATCTCAAACCAATCTTTGTTGAGAAGTACTGGTGTAAAAGTGCGTATACTGTAATAAATGTATGGGATGCAATTAGACGAACCACCAATGCCCTTACGATCCTCAGGGCGGACCGACCGTTTTACGACCTCGGCCGCCAGATTCCACCGAATTGGCTATAGTCACGCCGCCTCTGCAACCGACCCTACCTATCTGTATTACCACCTCTGCTACCTCAGCCGTACCAAAAACGCAATTTAAAAAGTATTTGTATATAATGCGGTCGCACCCTTAATAACATATCTAACCATAATGCATTCCTTCAGTAAAAATTTATATGAAGAGGATGGTTGCGATGGTTGCGATTATACAGACCACAAAATTGATGGTGACGGTGTTATTGATGCGTTGCTAAGATTAGGAGCGACCGGACAGGAACATAAATGTACAGTATAGCGTAATAGCCATCAATTATTCAAATTGATATAGTGAAGTTCGTCGAAGTTAGAACATCCTCGTTTCTTATTTTAATTAAGAACAATCTACTTGAAACTTGTATACAAATCTTCAGCTTTCGGCCAGTAAACACAGATAAGGTTTTATAAATTGAAATTTACGTTTACCTCAAGTAAAATAACTGCTTAATAAGATTACGATAAATTTTAAGCTCACGAGAACTTTGGAATATAATCGCCTTTAACAAACTTCAATGGAATGCAATAAACTTTGTAAGTTGTCTTAAATGCGGTACCTTTGTTTGTCATACAGCACAAAGGGCTCCGATTGAAAGCTTGTTTTTTTTAATTATAGGTGTTATGTGTTTTGTGATAATATTAATGGAAATGCCGCCGTCGTAGTTACAGCTTTATTTATTAAATTTTGATTAGCAGAATGCCTATTCATTAACGTGCTCATGTGGCGTTCACACTCTAACAAAAGGTTAAGAGATAAGCTGAAAACAAAAGCTGTTCAACATCAAGCCCGAACCCCAGTGCGGGGGAATTTATTTCGTGCGGAAGTATTTGCATAAAGCCGAAACCTGGGATGGAGGGTGTAAAAAATTAATCAACGGCCGGACCGGTAGCTATCGCAAATAACCCTCCCCAATGTAAGATTACTAACGTGAAAGATAATAATGTATTTATTATTTTGCTTAGTATACTTTTTATAGAGTGTAAAGTTATGAGTGCACGTAAATCCACTTGATTTATTTTGAAGTATTTTTATTTATACATACATAATTTTCCTCATCTAGATAGATGATATAGATGCTCAAATGCTAGGATAAACTTTTTTTTAACCAATATCAGATTTTTAGAAATTTCAGTTATTTCACATTAAGGGTGCTATCCTGCAAATTGATCTGAGAACTTAGACGATTTTTTTTAACAACTTGTGGATCAAATGCTAAATTTAATGGGGTATGCAATTTGAAAAAAAAAAAAAAATTAAAAAAATTAAAATTTCAAAAATTAATTTAGATAAAATAAACTTATCTAATTAACACGAAAAATATCTGATTTTGTGCGGAAGAGCTTCTGTTTTATATATCTGTTTAAATATTATGAAAATAAAACAAAATCTACGAATTTAGCTCAAAATACGAATAGAATAGACAATCTGGTAAGTGTAAAGAGAACGCCACTGTGATTTGAAACATTAGTATTCTTTAGCAAGAATGAAGGTATTTTTTCAAAAAAATGTTACTTATGTGCATACATAATTTTCCTCGTCTAGGTAGATGCTATAGATTAGATATTAGATTTTCAGAAATTTCAGTTATTTCACATTAAGGGTGCTATCCTGCAAATTGATCTGAGAACTTTTTTTAACAACTTGTGGATCAAATGCTAAATTTAATGGGGTACGCAGTTTGAAAAAAAAATAAAAATAAAAAAAATTCAAATTTCAAAAATTAATTTAGATAAAATTCAGCTCAAAATACGAATAGAATAGACAATCTGGTAAGTGTAAAGAGGGCGCTACTGTGATTTGAAACATTAGTATTCTTTAGCATTAAAAAAATGTTACTTATGTGCATACATAATTTTCCTCGTCTAGATAGATGCTATAGATTAGATATTAGATTTTCAGAAATTTCAGTTATTTCACATTAAGGGTACTATCCTGCAAATAGAGGTTTCATGATTTTGATCTGAGAGCTTAGACGATTTTTACTATACTAAATTTATTGAGGTACACAATTTGAAAAAAAAAATTCAAAAATTAATTTAAATAAAATAAATTTAATTAACACGAAAAATATCCGGTTGTATGCGGAAGTGCTACTAATAAAGTAGGGTAATTCATGAATCACAGCCTGGATTCATCTGAGATTTCAAACAACATGACGTGAAAAAACTCTTAAAAAAGCATTTTCAAAAAAAAACGTTTCCTACAAAAAGTTTGTATTTTTTCCCGTAAAATACGATCCCGTAATAAAAAATAGGGAGTTCTATTTGAAAAATTAAAGTTAATCTCCGTTTGACCTTGAAAATTGACCCCAAAGTAATTTTCAAGGTCACCAGCATATTTCCCCCTCCGAACCCTACAACTTTCATCTGAAACATTTTTTGCTATGTTACTCAAGTTTCGAGATATTTATGGTGGCAATTTAAAACGGGACACCCTGCATATTTAGTGTACATAACGTTATTTTTTTTTTATAACATATCAATAGAACCCAGTTAATAATTCACACGACAGAGATTGAATAATAAATATGGGAAAAGTTCGTGTTGATTGTAGTTCCAAAAGTGTGTCACCCGCGAAGCTCAAAATAATATGTTAAGTTCTGGTTAAACTGGTTCTTTCGAAACCAAGGCAAGGTCTAAAACCACTATTGTATAGGACGAACAATGATGTAGGAAAAAGCTATTGTCTGAGAAGTTCCAAACTAAACTTTTTTTCAGTGCAATAAAAATCCCATACTCTATATCCCAATGCAAACACTTCGCCCATAACGCAATCATCCATTCATTTAACTTCTTATACTTTAGCTTTCACCCACTTAAATATCATCACTAAAAACGGTATCAATTATCAATACTGCCATCTATGCCATTATAATCCTAGGCGAATAGATGATTTCTTGGTAATGGATACTTCTGAAATCAAATCTTAATCAAACGAACACTTAACTATTTTAATAAATAAAGCTGTTATAATTATACTAGAATTATCATCATATTTTAATTAATATCTAATATCCTCTATTTTAAGAGTCAGCATTACTAAAATCTAAACCTTTTTAATTACTTTCTTTGTTTATAGAAACGTCACGATATGTAAATATGTACTGTTGTGTTTTATATTTATACTAATATATTTGTTATATGTGATATCCTTTGGATAAATATCTCTCTTTATACCTGTGACATATCTTTGTACTTTGTCAATTTAATATCGATAGAAGAGCATTAGATGTTTCTGGAATGATAGTTGTTACGATGCATGGCTTTTTGTGTAGTTTTTGTTTTTATTTTTTAATGCCGTTTTACTTACTCGCATATAATTGTGTGAAATTTCAGGAATTATGGGTGTGAAATTGATCAATAAAACAATCAAATTTACAGTTTCTCACTTTCAATTGTAATTTACTCGAAAAATTTCTAATGTAAGGTGGCAATGTTTTTATACTGCCAGTAGTCATTTAAAAACAAAATGGTTGACGCTATTACTCAAAAACATGACGACTGAAAATCGACTTTTATGCAAAGAAAATCGACCTGTTCAAGAATTTTTTCGAAAAATATTTTATTTCGGTTTTACTGAATTTATTCCATATTACATCTATTTCAATATAAAATTAGTTTCAATACCCCTGAACCATGTTTTAGCGATTGTTTGTAATAAATGGGGTTGGATTTGATATTGCAATACCGTATCTTTGGAGAAGTGCAAAATTTAAAAATAAACCGCGATTTAATTAAAAATCCAAAGAGATTTTAAAGCATCGTTCCGCTAGCAGCGCTCCCTGGTGCGTTCCATTAAAGTTTGACTGTTGAGATGATAAGTCGTAGTAAAAATAAGCCTCAAACATCGATCGAACCATCTCATTCCGATTCGATACTTCCCCCAATTTGTCCCAAATATTACCTTTGAATATCAAGCAGGTGGAAAATAATTCGACTGCCTTCAATGATTTCACTTAAATATGTAGACTTATTCATAATTCATCCGTATCGATTTGTTGGTAAATAGGACAAGTGAAAAGGGAATTTAATTTCGTAATTGAATGAAAGTTGTAATTACTTTCTAGCTAAAGAAAGATGAAAACAATCTCGAAGGTTTTATGCTGTTATTCGAATTAATGGTGCTTTCCGGATGTAAACATATATTAACCTATTCATATTTTATTTATTACACTTTTCTAGACAGGTCGCTATACAGGGTGAAGCACCTCATACGACTCGGTCATTTTTTGGAAAACCATGCAACTTAGAATCCAATTATTTTTCAGATTGTATTTGGGTGCAATAGTTTTCTTATTTTGAGTTCCAGTGGTAATTGGAAAGCATGGTCGAAAAATGCTAAACAGCGTAATAGTGCTTTTCTTTTTCGATTGTGAAGACTCTAGCGGCGCGATAGCGCTGGTCAAAAAATGCCTAACGGCGCGATAGCGCTTGTAACTTAGGGTAGGTTACACCGTTCTAAATGTACTGGAATTTTTTGACGCAAAATCTCAACAGCGCGGTCGCACTGCTTGGGCTCAAAGGATTAATTATAACATCAATAAACTTACAATTGCTGATGTCGAGTCATATAAAAAGTTAAAAATTGTGAGTGGGAGTTTTATAAAAAAAAACTGGAATTTATTTACAAACTTAAATGGAACGCAATAAAATATTCCAATATCTGGTAAAAGTTTCGCCGACTTAATTACTATATAATCGGTGCGGATGATTATGCTAAATTGAAATTAATTGCAGTCCGGTATTCTGCACAAACAGAAGATGTATTTTTCCGAGGATAAATTTAAACTGGGTTAGATTAGGGAATTGGGTGATTTGCTGGCGTTGTTTTCGCGGATCAAAGGATATAAAGTGAAAATGGAAAAGAGGAAATGGATGCTTGGATTAAAGGCGGAATAAATCTCGCTGGATATTTCCAAATTTTTTCCATCCCACTTGAAATGCACGTTTATTTGCGACTAAGTTCGGAAACGGACTGCAGATTTTCTGGCTCTATTTTTTTTTAATTCTATGAATGGCAAGCTGTAACCGGATCTGCTTTTAGTTAGTAGCGTGAATCTTAGATGATTTAGTTTTAGCACCTCTTCAACCCCAACCAGGTTGGACCTCAACAGTCAGCATGTATGTATGTTAATGTTGTACACTTTCTTTCTACCCACATTTTTAGCTAAAATATTATTCTTCACATTCAGTCCGTATTTTACTACTAAAATTATATACTTGTAACATAGCTTCCGTAAATACTAAAAAGATCTTATAATCTAATTTGATTACACAAATTCCATTATGCATAAGCCTCGGTCTCAAACTATCGGCAAGCTAAGAAGTACAATGACTAATATAAAACGGATTACTTTTCTTACAGTGAAACCATACATTCGGTTTCTGCACGAGCAATATTAAATAAGCTTCACTAGTAATAATATCAAATACATTTTTCTAAAGGTAAGTTTACTAAATTCTACACAGAAAAAAACTCAATAATGTTATCGACATAATTTATTAAAAATAGGTAGATGAGTTGTTAATTGTAGTCTCTTCGAGACGAAAAGTATCGTATTTCTCATAATTTATATTAAATTGAAAATGTTTAATTATAAATAGTATTTGTTTCATATATTAATATTCAAATAGACATGATGCACATCGATTGATCAATGTGGAAACACATTGAATAAGTCCATAATGAATTTATTTAAAAATAGTATGAACATTGATATCAATAATTATTATAATAGTTAACTAATGTCATCAAATAAATTTTTACTAGATCACCAGGAAGCCAATTGTTCCAAATGGAAGATTATTTATTGTCATGGAAAAATTATTTTAAAATAAAATTTAGGGGAAACGAAGTTCATATTAGAGTTATAGAAAGTTAATATACAACACATGTACTTGGATAATTAATACAGCTTTTTTGCAAAAAACTCCAAAATAACAATTAATGGTAATTAGTAGCATTTAACACGTTAAGCCCCGCGTGACATCAACGTGGTGTCTCGTTTAGTATAGCCCCCTGGACGGTGTGACATCAACGCAGTGTCACGCCATTTTAGTATATTCGCCAGGAATCTTTCTTTAATGCTAAATATATGGCATACGATACGCAATAATCTCTTGAGCTGTCATTTTGTTTTTTTTTCACTCGTAGGACGAAACAAATTTTGGCCCTTCACGCCCAGGCTTAACGTGTTAAACACAAAAAAGATCATTGAAAGTAGTATTTTAATGACCGGTAGTCAGTGACGGTTCGCGGGGTTTTTTTCTGGTACGGCCGAAGTAACAAGGGTGGCAATACAGATTGCGGAGACGGCTCGCTGCGTGACCGCACCTATCTGTATTAACACCTCTTATTCCTTGGCCGTACCAGAAAAAAAACCCGCGAACCGTCACTGCCGGTAGTAGTACTTCATTATTACTAAACACCGATAATCAAAAAAAATTCAAAAATAATACAATTCAGAAAACCATTGACGAGATCAGATAAATTATATGGGGCCACTTCAAAATTTAAAACAACTGAAGCTACAAATGGTACGTGAAGTACACACAAATCTCTAAAACCATATATCTACACAAAAAAATAGTTGAACTTTTTCCTGGAAAATTCTTGTAAAACATGTCAGTTCAGATAACTTACAAAGCTAATTCTGTTGAGACATATCATACAAAAAATCGTAAACTATTTACTTCTTGGATTTAGAAGAGCCTACCTGGTATACAGTTCTAACTCTGTTATAAAAATAATTGGTATCAATACGTGAAAATGATACTTTCCGTAAAAAAAACATTTTCTGAATTAACACATATATTGCATAAATGGACTAATGAAGTAATCAACTAACCTAAGATGTCAACAACATCGACATCTTGGGTTTTAGGTCAAATGTTGCAAATTAACGTGATATACAATTTGAATTGCTCAGAGTAGGACCGAAGTTTCCGAAGCCAGATCGTTGGTAATAAAGTGCGCGTACTTGGCGAGCTCTTGCCTTGGGAACACTTAGCGAAGTTCTCCCAAGTACACGTGACCGTTCTTCAGGTATCGTGCAGTTCTTGTCCGGTGGCAGCACAGACAGTCGTGACGACGCTACCGGGTACACGAATAATCCGACAAAGTTCGCAACCCGAAGCGTCGGCGCCGTGCTGTGGCACGAACTGCGTCCATGGGGCAGCGGCTTCGACATCTCTAAGGCAACTTCGAGACCATGGCGAAGGCGGAATTGCTGGAATCGCAGCAGATTCGCTCAGGATCAATGGCGCCATGCGGAACTTCCGTCAGGTATGATGCATGCCCATCTTCCGTTCATGCTTAGCACAACGGCGAGAGCCGTTATGGTTATAGTAGAGTTAGTAGATGCTGGCTTATATTAATCAGGATTATGTTGGTCGTGCGAATGGCCGCTACCAATACCGGCTGATTCTGATTCTGATAATGCTCTCTTCAATATCTCTAAACCTATAATATGCGCGCGATGATGCTAATACAATAATATTAGTGATGTAAGTTTCAAAAACTATGTCGTAGATTGGTGCCATGGTTATTCCAAAACCTCGACATGCTTATGAGTGACTAAACAGATATGTTAACTACTTGTTATTTCGAGTATAAAAAAAACGTGTAATTTTACATTTTTTGAACCAGGGTATCGAATGATCTACATTATTTTTTAGAAAAGTTTTGAGAAGCAGTATAAGAATTTTTGGCGATATTATTTGGTATTAAAACTTTGCAACTAAGTTGATTCGGGCAATGCATTCACTACAAGTATACGATAGCTGCTAGATAAACGTTACATTTATTTTTTACCAGTAAAGACTTGATTTGGCGTGAAGCTTTTATTATTAACCCTTTGCACACGTATTTATATTTGAGCGCACAATGGTAAAACGTATTGTGGTGACTATAAGGGCTCTACCACACCAGGCCACCATGGTTGCGGCACCAGTGGCGCCACCAGTCAAATGTATTAAGGGCAGGGAATTCGTACGCTTCTTGAAACTTCATATTGTTCTCCTAAAGTTGATCTTGTAAACAGTTAAGAAACCAAAAATTATTTATGTCTTGAACTATGTGTTATTGTAAAAAAAAACAAATTCTTATTTTTTTTGTCATTAATTAGCGTAAAATTGTTTTATAGTAACTTATTTTGAGTTTGATGCATAGATAATTCAATTTAAAGTGACCATACTAAAACTCATTATTATTGATTGCCAATTACTCAACTTCAATAAGAAGTTAGATTTCTTAAAATTGCTTAAAAGTGTGATAGAGCCCTAAGGCGAGCAACGGGTTAAAACAATATTTTAAATCGCATAATATGAAGATGGATTACAGACTGATGAAACCCAATATTACCCAAACTATGATGAAGAATCTTATAAATGTTTTCTATCACCTTAATTATATCGCGAAGTAACGGGTTATACTAAAATCTTTATAGGAAGCTTTAATCAACTAAACATGAATCCATTAATTTTACACAAATTGCTCTTACACTAAAAATATTGCATATAATAAACTCCTCTGCATCATCTGATAAAGTCTACGGTCGTTAGAAAACGATTAAGTGTGAAGATTAAAAGACTGCTAGAGCTGCTAGATTATCGGCCGAAATGAATAAAAATAACGCTATTAACACTAAAAGCTGCTTTTGTGCGAATAAGGAATCTAGCATTATTATCTATGAATATTGTTACTTACTCTACTAACGCAGCTAAATATGTGCATGAATAATAAGACTAAAGATCACGCGAAAATGTATTATCCTTCCAGAAACGACAGTTTTTAAAGCTGTATAAAAAATTTTGTTATGTAGGAAGCTTCTACTTCGTTATACATGCTTTTTATATAGAATAAAACACTTTTTTACTTTGTTTGTATAACACGTATTTGTTTATTTTGTTTGACTGCAAGCTGAGTTGCCGAAACTGCAGTCAAACAAAATAAACAAATAAGTGTTATACAAACAAAGTAAAAAAGTGTTTTATTCTGTATAAAAATGTATCTTAAAAATGACTAACAAGGAGAGGATCAGATGTGTGACTCACCGATTTGATCCATCTTTGGCACACGTGTAGGTCATAAGTAGGAGTGTAACAGGTGCAAGTAATAGGGCGCACTATTCAGCCGTTTTCGAGAAAAAAATAATTGATTCTAAAATTAAGATATTTAAATACACATGGATTTATAAAAACTATAAAAAGAAAATGAATAAACCCAACTTCAACAATGGGGTTCGATCCTTCGACCTTCCGACTACGAATCGGACGTTTTATCGATGTGCCAAAAGGTCGGTATATGTTTGTTAACGCAAAAGGTATATAAACATACGAATGAATAACAAATTAAGAAACCATGGCTGAATAGTGCGCCCTATTACTTGCACCTGTTACACTCCTAGTTATGACCTACACGTGTGCCAAAGATGGATGAAATCGGTGAATCACAGATCTGATCCTCCCCTTGTAAGATTTGCAAACTTAAAGTTTTTTAAGATTCAATAAAACGAAACGAAATATAACCTGAATATATGAATATTCAACTCTGCAAACAAAATTAAGTCTTACTAAGACTATAAACAAATAACTTATTGAAACAACTACTTCCCTGGCTAGTGCACGCCGGATATTATTTATTAAAATTTTTTTGGATACTACAAAGAACAAATGCTTTTGGAAATGGGTGTATACCAGCGGCGGCTCGTGGATGTTCAGCGGCGAGGCAACGGAAGAAAATTTGACCGAAAAAGTAACGGAATATTTGCTTCCTTTATTAGAGTAAGTAGTGCAGCACAAGCGGCATCTTTGTCTTTGCCTTCCCTACGAAAATCCACGAGCCACCGCTGGTGTATACTCTAAGCCTTATTTTTGTTATTGATTATTGCACCCTGGCACAAATAATCAGTAATAATGTAATTTCAACTTTAAAATTCATATGTAAATAACTTGTTTATCATGGCGTCAACCACTTTTGCGACATGGTTTAAGTAACTCACATCACTAGACAGCATCCAAAATAGAAGTGAAGTAAGATTTATATAAGTATAAACCTCCTATATTGGCAATGTATTAATTTATTGAAACCATATTGTTATTCTGAACTCCCTGTCGACGTTTTATAACTAAAACCTGTTCTAGAGATTGTTACGAACTAAACCCTTATTCTGGTAGATTTTAGTAATCTGATTCGTTGATATTAGGATATATCAAGCACCTTTCTGAAAATGTAAACACCTCTGTCTTGTTCACAACTCACAATTTTACAGACCTCACCCTTGACCTTAGATTACTGAATCTCGATTGCTTGCCGGAATATAAATACATAAACATACATATGAAACAAGAGGGCACTAAAGATTTGCACAAATACCTAAGGAACTTACTCCGATTAATTGTGATTGGAAATGATGAGATAATATTGCTTTGTATTTTTGTTTCAGTTACACCATAGCTTAATCTGTTAATTGCACAAAGACCAAAGGGCACTTAAAAGCCCGATATTTTTTCAGGGAGATCAGGCGGGAATCACGCTCGCCTGATATGCCCCGGAAAATTGGCATATAAGAATGCAAATAGATTTTAAACGGTGTTAATGTGTTAACTAGGGGGGATGAAACCATGTTGATTATATGGGGGTTTAAGATTAAGATTTGAGAGCATAAGATCCTATCCAACAGGGTTCGGGACTTCTGATGTCCTCACAGACCATGGCGCAGGCGCGCAGAACCCGACTGAAACGCGCCCTTACGGAGGTTACCAGCGACACCGTGTCCTATGTGAGAACGGTGGGCAACAAACGCTCAATTAGACAACCTGCCTCAGCATAGACACCTTTACATCACTTAAGTCACTCCCCACAAACCCACACCACGCATTCTTTCATTAAATAATGCACTTAACCTCGTCGTTCTTTAAAGGGATGATGCTAGTAATCTGATTATCTTATTTGTGTAAGGACCTTTGTAGCATTAATTTGTTTATATTATTTATCAACACGTTAAAACTTTGAATATAAATTTTGACTAGAACCAGATAAAGAAGATGGTGCTGTTTGCGTTACTACATGGGTTTTCTTTGTTTAATTGTTAATGATTCAAAAATTACATTACAATAATATTCAATCAATTGTTAAATATGTCTTATTATGTTTTTTTTTCTTTTTAAGGGGATTGAAGCATCACCAGTAAATTTAAAAATCCATATAATCTTAAACCTTCTTACATACGAAACAATACGATAAATGGCTTTAGTGACGGTTCGCGGATTTTTTTCTAGTACGGCCGAGGTGGTAATACAGATCTCTGCAACAGACCCTACTTATGTGTATTGCCACCTCCGCCGTACCAGCAAACCGTCACTGAATGGCTTATTCTATTAAAAATGTATTCACCAGAGGGCTGAATTTGGATTATCGAGTGATGCATATCCTCTAAGGCTCCTCTAAATCACAAATAATCAGAATTGGTAAACGCGAAGAGGTTAAGTGAACCCGCTAGTATGCTTATATTTAGAATTGAATAAAATTTTGCAAAAGATTCTTGTGTGACCACTTGCAAAATTTATGATGAACATTTTACAGAACACGAGCACAGCCGCATGGAGATAACAATTTGCATATTGTTACGTGAGTGATACTGTCATTGGGTGTAAAATGTTGAGTATCGAATGATTATACCATATGCAGATTGATGTTGTAGAGAAAATTGTGTATAGGGAATATGTGAGGAGTTTGATATAGATCGAATGCGGCCACAAAATCAATATGATACGGCAAGTAAACAGACAGTAGTCGAGCATTCATGAATTTCTTATAAGATTTGAATAAATTGGGCAGGTAATAGGAGTTAGTTTTTCGTCGACCAAGTGACAATATCACTCGGCCTTGTGCACAGATCACAATTAGTATAGAAAGTCACATACTCACATAGCTGCTTGTCCCCTGTGCGTGCTTCTTTACTAGATTGGAAATTTGAATTGAGAGAGCATGTTTACGCACGTATGGTCTTAAATTCAAACACTATTCTATTTCTTACTCCTATACTCAGGTTGGCACATTTCCTTACCACAGTGTGCTGCACAAAACAGAAGGGGAGTACAGACCAAACGCCAATGGAGTGAAACTATAACGATTCATGAATTAGTCGGTTAGCAATTGATACTCGTAAAGAAGCACGCAGTCTGTAAATATAAATATATCCAAGTCCTCGTTCCCAAAACGCGTACAAGTAATTTCGTAGCTTACCACAAGGATACCACACGTATTACGTAATACAAAACGATCATCCACAAGCATTTGTACATAGGAACACGTATTGTTTATGTGAAAAGGGAATATGTATCTAAGTATGCGTGCAATTTAGATAGATAATCTCACAGATATTTGTCAAAATCAACTGTACAAAGCCTCGTTTAGTTATTTGTATCTGTATAGTGGCGTGCTTAAACACAAGTGGATGTTACTTAGATAACTAGATGAGCTTATGTCAAGTTGATGCTTATCTGATCAAAACTAAAGGAAACATTCGCGGGTCGGTTACAGTTAAGGAAGCCAGTGTCGACATTGTCTATCCCAGGAGCAGTGAAGAACTCGAGTAAAGACAGTCCAGCTGCGAGGACACAGCCCGAAGAATCGGGTGTTGCACTAGTTGGCCACGTCGACTATCCAAGATACATGGAGGAACGACAGTTAGGAGGCGGTGTCTACAAAGGACCCTCGTCGGGCAGTTTGAAGCACAAGCCAAACGTTGGCTACCGATTAGGAAGACGTAAAGCGCTTTTCGAAAAACGGAAACGGATAAGTGATTACGCACTTGTGATGGGAATGTTCGGTATAATCGTTATGGTTATAGAGAATGAACTTTCAAGTGCTGGCGTTTATCGCAAAGTAAGACCGAACCAAAAATCCACCAGGTGTTCCATTAAACCCCGATTTTCCATTGCAGGACGAATTTTACTCAATTGCGCTCAAAACTCTGATATCTGTTTCGACTGTGATTCTTTTAGGCCTAATCGTGGCCTATCACGCTTTAGAAGTGCAAGTAAGTTATACTTTTTTAGTTTCATTTGCATTTAAAACGAACTGCAACTACCCGATGTAGATCACGAAACAACATGCCATTTTACTCGTTCGAGTTTATTTACATTCCTTGGGAAGAGTTAAAGATAAGGAGACAGGACAATTTACCGTACCTGGGTTGATATTTCTGGGTCACAGGTTGATACTATTAACACGCAACGCGGTTCTTGTGGGGTAGACATATTCATTAAAATCAAGGTTAATGAGCTAGTCAACTCGTGTACTTACATGCATAATGCAGATACTTGTATACTGCGTTCAGCATGATAAGTCTATGAAAGTGTTTCAGACAAATAGTGATACAGCTATGCATAAATAAATGTAGTAGTAAAATACAACTGAACAACTAATCACACATTCACTAAAGATTTATTTTATTTTAATTCCCTTCTTCCTTTTAATTTATTATATCTAGTTTGCAATTATTTCATTTAAACCTTTTTATTTTGTGTCCGGTATTTATAAATAAAACTATAGCTTAATTATCATTAATTCTAGAACGATATGTGTTTTGGTAAACCGAGTGGTAGGACATACATCTGAACATATGGAATTTACATCACGTGCAATTGTGACTGAATTTTTAAATTTACTTAAGGGCAGTGAATTCGTACGCTTCTTGAAACTTCATATTGTTCTCCTAAAGTTGATCTTGTAAACAGTTAATAAACCAAAAATTATAAATAAAATTAAATTTTTTATGTCTTGAACTATGTGTTATTGTAAAAAAAAACAAATTCTTATTTTTTTTGTCATTAATTAGCGTAAAATTGTTTTATAGTAACTTATTTTGAGTTTGATGCATAGATAATTCAATTTAAAGTGACCATACTAAAACTCATCATTATTGATTGCCAATTACTCAACTTAAATAAGAAGTTAGATTTCTTAAAATTGCTTAAAAGTTGTATGCGCGCGACGAAATTTAGTTCAACGCATTCCTCACGAGTAGCGCTCATCCCCTTCTCTCCATCAGGTGGATGCTGATAACGATAATATATTCAAGGGGGCGTGATTATAGTTCTCGCCTTTGTGTGAGCAAAAAAATAGAAAGGGTAGATACGTGATGTTTCCGAGCCCGCCTCCAGTTTTGTTCTCTCTTTAATATGACTTCTCATAGTCGCTCGTCACATCTGAATACCGTAATCTTAAGTTAAGTGGAAGAGCATTTAACAGTTCAAGGACTAACTGAACTTCGCCTACCCTTAATTTTTGAATAAAATAAAGACATTTTATTATTATTATTATATTCAGCTCCATAACCAATCAAAATTTCAAAACACCCCTTTACTCGATTTCGAAAAAATCACACGGAAAAGCAGGTTGTGTTCATGTTGGAGTTTGTTTGAAAAATATAAAAAAATTCTATTCTGCTTTATATTTCAATCAAAAACTAAAAACATTCCTTCACCAAAATAAAAACTACTTAAACATTTAAAAATACGTTGGGTAAACAAAAGACAAAACTGTTTTCCTCTCCGGTCATAATGCAAGCAACATCAGAAATAATTTTTTTTTTAACATAAACTACCACCTTTTATTTTATTGAATACAATTTCTAAAACAATTCATTTGTAAAATTGGTAATGTTTAAGAATCACAAATACAAAAGGGTTTGTAGTTTAAATTAACCGAGAAATGCCAATAGTTCTATATGTAAGTGCCTCTTAAATATTTTTTTTGACCTCGGGAACGTAGCCCATATGGCCAGCTCAAGGCGGCTACTATTTATATATACAAATTTTGGGTGAATAAATGAACAAATGAATAAATGAATAATGTCAGATGTATACACAACAACCATGGACCCGACCGAATACTTCTCGATCCCCGAAAAATCTTTCGGCCGGGCTGGGATTCGAACCCACACGGCACGCGGTGCGCTCGCCTGTACCCACTCCACCAACGAGTCGCCGAGAAATAATTTTGAAAAGATCTATTTCTCGTTTAGCTAGCTTTCAATAGCCATATTAAGTGTAACAATTCTATTTTTTTTTTAACTAAAACGGCAAGCAAAAACAAAATATAGTGTATAGGCCGGTCCAATGAAAATTTGCAGTGTAAAAAATATCGTTCACGTGCCAGCAAAATTTTCGTAAGTGCCACCTCTGGCATGCTTGCCATATATTCGCCACCAGTGTTCTAGACTCAACCATAGACAGAGTTTTACCAGAATGTAACATTGTAAAGTAGTCGGTCGCATTTATTATATCATTAATTGGAGGTGCTGAAGGCTTAAAATAGTATGAGTTCTTTCACTAATTGTTCTGTGAAATTGGCGCTTAGTTTATCTACGCGTTTACTGTATCGTTAAAGTAATTTTTTGCTGATTTTTTGTATATATTGTGAAAATGTCCGGCGAATGCTTTTGAAATTGTCATGTCGTCAGTGAGTATTGCATTATTTGAAGAATCTCTGATTTCTTGTATTTTGGTGGATTTTGGATCCAGTAAGTTTTAGCTTGTATATCATTAATTTAATTAACAGTTTCTGTTCATCTGGCCTTCTTATATTCATAAATAAGATTAATTAAACTTATTAGCGCATAAAATTTTAAACCACGATATGTTATTCGAGTAAGTATTCTCTTGTTTGTAAAAGATAAGTACCTATAAAATAAGACTACATAATTCATAAGGACGTTACATGATATACATAATAACTTTTATTTGAAGTCCACACACAATACTTTTTTTCTAAATAAATTGGGATGTAAAATTTTCAGCTATTCATGATAGATAATTGTGCGGACGACTGGCGAATTGCAATGACGTGGCAAAGGATATGCCAGATTTCAATGGAGCTTCTAATATGTGCGGTCCACCCGATTCCAGGACATTATAGATTTATCTGGACTACAAAACTTGCCAATAAAAATGGTGGAATTGGTGAGAAATGCGTTCCGTACGACGTGCCTCTATCGTTGCCTATGTTTTTACGGCTCTACCTGATATGCCGTGTGATGTTGCTGCACAGTAAGCTGTTCACGGATGCTTCATCGCGCAGTATAGGTGCCCTAAACCGCATCAACTTCAACACCCGTTTTGTATTGAAAACGTTGATGACCATTTGTCCGGGCACAGTTTTATTGGTGTTCATGGTATCATTATGGATTATCGCCAGTTGGACCCTACGACAATGCGAGCGGTAATCATAGTTCTGCTATTCATGTTGAAACTACAATTGCCACAATGTGTTACAGATTTCACGACGAGGAACACGCGAATCTCCTAAATGCAATGTGGCTTATAGCCATTACCTTCCTCAGCGTGGGCTTCGGTGATATAGTCCCGAACACCTATTGCGGAAGGGGAATAGCCGTCAGTACAGGAATTATGGTAAGATTGGAAACCCCATTATTTCAAAGATAAGCTATCTAGAACACGCTTCTCTTATAATTGCAGGGTGCTGGTTGTACAGCTCTCCTAGTCGCAGTAGTTTCTCGAAAATTGGAGCTGACGAGAGCTGAAAAGCACGTCCACAATTTTATGATGGACACGCAGCTAACAAAGAGGGTGTGTTTCCCGTCCACATGTACTCATTAAGACACATTCACGCAAACGTATATTTCCAGTTAAAAAACGCAGCGGCCAACGTCTTGAGGGAAACATGGCTGATCTACAAACATACAAGGCTAGTGAAAAGAGTCAATCCCGGCAGAGTGCGCACTCACCAGCGGAAATTCCTTCTCGCAATTTACGCGTACGTACAATTCATATTATATTTCGCGTGTAACATTATCTCTATTCGTACAGATTAAGGAAAGTTAAAATGGACCAACGAAAACTAATGGACAATGCCAACACAATAACAGACATGGCCAAGGTAATTTATTCACGAGCACTGCATACTGCAACTAACGCAAGTCCTCTTTCAGACACAAAATACGGTTTACGAAATTGTGTCAGACATGAGCACAAGACAAGATACCTTAGAGGAGCGCCTTGGTACATTAGAAGATAAATTAGTAGCTCTACAAGAACAATTAGAATTATTACCAGAGTTAATAGCAACTAGAATACAAGTTCATGTAAGTACAAATGTTATTTGATGGTTTATTAAATAGTCTGGTATAATAATTTAATTGCATTTCATAGATACTTAACACAATCACTGGAAATAAAAAAAAATAAAATTGTGAAGTTTCTGTTTCAAAATGTCTTCAAACTATAAGCACTTAAAGGCAGATCCGGATCGCCTGATGTGGCATGAAAATAGTTACAACATATAACGATAAAAGCAATGTGAAAATGCTTGCTAAAGTTTTCAAAAATAACCTTTTCAATTCACAGCGATCCTTTATAAACAACCGCTCCACTGATTTTCTTGTTACATCTACAACCTCTAGACCCAACACTTACTTTCAAGAACTGAC
This sequence comes from Ocypus olens, assembly GCA_910593695.2. NCBI lineage: Eukaryota > Metazoa > Arthropoda > Insecta > Coleoptera > Staphylinidae > Ocypus > Ocypus olens. The sequence goes on along the minus strand of OU343057.1, from coordinate 952,183 downwards.
CAAATACTACCTGATGCCGATAGATTACATAAATAATCTTTTAACCATTGTCCATGCTGCTTTTTTTGAGCTATAGCGAAATTACCTTTTTCTACGAAATATTATTCCACCGTCACAAACTTTCTCATTTATGCAAAGAAATATGAAACTATTCCAAAGGGTTTTCTTTGAAAATGTTTTTGTTGCCTTTTTTTTAGAAGAGGTGAATGCACTGACGGCTCGCGGTTTTTTTTTGTTAGCAGAGGTGGTAACACAGATAGGTACGGTCTCTGCAACCAACCCTACCTATCTGTATCACCGTCTCTGACCTGTGTAAACCTTGTAATAACACCAATAAACCATTATTATTACCTCGGCCGTGACAAAAAAAAAACCGCGAACCGTCACTGGGTGAATGTTCTTTAAAGGTACAGCAGCTCCACAATGCTCCACCTTCCAATTATCCACAATCGACCCTTTGCTCGGGCATGTTGATGTAGAAACGTATTTCACATTTGCTATTGCCGCTCTACTATAATAGATATAAACGGCATCCACAATTTTATACAAAAATTTCCGTTCTGTCGACCAGTGTCGCCATCTAGTATGCACTTCCGCGGACTCTTAAATCCAATACGGGCTTCGGGCCAACTCGAATCATTTCCTGATTGCATTCTCATCCATTGGGCATAAATAAAGAAAGTTATAACTGACAATAGATTTCCGGACAGTTATAGTCGTTTCCTTATAATGTGGTAGGGAAATATCCTTGAAACCCTCCGCACTTAAATGAAAACCATTTCGTGTATAAAATATTCAGGTACACGTGATGGCGCCGTTCCTGCATTGTTTATGTTGAACTAAAAAAACTTAATGCCGATAATTCGAAAAACGTGAAACTCACCAGAATCATTGGTTAAGATTTACATTATGTATTCAGTTCAATGTTTCATAGAAAATTGTAAAAGGAAAGATAATGTTCACTTTGATATAGGTAAATAATACACGAAAATTCTTCGCCTGAAGCCACAGTGTAGCAAAACAATTGTCGCAAACTTATTTATTATTTACCAATATCAAAGTGAAAAGGAAAGAGTGTGACGAATACATGTTGCATTAACGAAAAATAGGTTTAAATTTAGGTTGAATATTCAATCAATCTATTTTTCGTATTTTTAAATACCTAAGCCTCTAGCCGCTCGCACATCTTGTGAGTTGTGTAATAGAATTTCATTTGAATACAAGAATAAATTAAACGAACAAAAGCCACAGAAATATAATAAGATCTTGATCCATGAAAACATATCTTATATTTCGTGGAGCAAATCCGCTTAGCAATTCTGCATACCAAACTCATGCGAGTTCCTCCGTTAATACATTCATAATTAATTTATCTAAATAAACCATCGACCATAAAAAGAGATAAGCTTCAACCGTGGGGAATGCTTTCTCATTTGTCAGAAGGAATAATCACGAGTAACCATTACAAACAGTCTGAGGAGAGATTAACTTTGGCAACCATCCAGTCTAGTGGGTAACTATATAAGATGTTTTCCTTTCCCGTTTCGAGTGTCTCTTGACAAAAGGCCATAATTCTCATGAAAGAGGAAGCGGACTATTAAAAAATTCAAGCCATGATTTCAGCACCCTGAAACGCTATCGGGGCCGATTTCCCCGAATCGTATTCTTATTTCATGGAGCCAGGTCGCAGGAATAAAAGCAAAACAGTCAGACGGTCGTCTACTGGCAATATATTGTGGATAACGTGGGTTCAATGCCCTTTTCTTTTTTAGATCTATTGTAATAGTGTTTGCGCTTACTCTAATTTGCACGTTAACTTTATAGATGAGAAAATACCCTTTTTTTCTACGAAAAACCAAGATACCGATAATTGTGTTTCGAAAACAGTGCCTTTCCTCTCGATAAAATTCTAATTTTTTGCCTGGGATGCACGTCGATGTGGCCAGCTCTAAAAACTCTAATTGTGTGTATCTTCAGAGGTCGTGTATAATTATTATTCATCGAAAGTTTTTTATTTGGGCGAGATGGGAAATTTGAACACCAATTTCAGCGTCGAGATTAGTAATTGAATTAAACAAAGAAGTGCTTTGACTAAAATAAATTCTTATATAAATGATAATAATTAGAAAATAACGTAGTCGACACCTCAGTCAGTAAATATTGATTGTAAAATAATTCATTTTTGGCAACTCTCATTTTGCAAATAAAAACAGTTAGTCCGTATCGGTAATTAATAATAATAAGGCGAAGCAATTTCAACAAAAGTCATTAAATATTTAAGTAAATTCTGGTAGCATTGCAATCATTAGCATTGAATTTTAAATACGGAAAACATAATAAATTTAATAAAACGAATATGTAAATTGCCTCAAATTTATTGAAAACATAATAGTTTATCATAGACAACCAAATGTACACATTGTGATTTTTGAAAGTTGTTTATTTTTACCTATATTTAAGACAATATAAAGCAACTAATAGTGAAAGTGTATTCAAACAAACGTTATGAACCATTAAATCATATCAATCGCAATTAAGAAAATACTGCAATTTTTAGTTTTATGAATAATAATTCTCGTTAAAGTCACTTTTAAGAATAATAGGTGTTACAGGAAGAATATTTATAAGCAAAAGTAATCATTTTTGTATAATCTATCAGCACTTTGTAAACAAGTTATACAAAAAGATAGATCGATGAAATTTCGAAGCAGAATCTTTTTTTTTAAATACCAATTAAAATATATAATTAATCGTTTAGTGCAGTCTACTGAAAAGGCAATCCGTAACCATAATTCAACTTTTTTATTAATTAAACCGCTCGATGAAGGGTTTCAATTTTATAGGGCGTTTCGACAACTCTCTTGATAAATATTCCGTAAATTGTATAAAATTCATAATTAATTTCATTATAAGAATGATACATTTGCTTGTCAAATAGAATATACTTCTATCTTTCAAGACTTATTTTAAATAGTTTGTTTGCAAAAAGCAATATTTCAGATCAATTATACATGTCCCAGGTTGCCTACTTATTCGATTGTTATGTTAATAACAATAGTAAAATGTAATCGTAACTTTTTTCAAAATATACTTTTGTTGGCAATATTTAACCGACGATTTTTGTGTACGTAATTATAATAGTCCAAAATAAACAATATCTAATGTTCACATTAATATTGTTATATTTGCCGCCGCTGGCAATGTCCATATCTTGTCGGTGTTAAAGCCACCCGGATTTGGTTCAGTACAGCATTCAGCCAATAGATTCCGCCACTTTGGCGTTTCTACCAAAATAAACAGTTTATTTTTTTAAATGTTCCCCCCTTTTCTCTCTCCACTCAATGTATACATTTGGAAATCCTATTCTTAACAAATGTATACCCTATGAGCTTATTTATTTATATGTATTTTGTGGAAACGCGAAAATAGTGCACAAGTTCTGTAAGGATGGTTTTATCCCACGTGTGCTAATTTGAAGTACAAGTGAGATAAAACGACTTAATTTTTATATTTTGCGTTTATATGTATACCCTTTTTATTTAAGGAATTTTATGGTGGTTTTTAACTGTAGTTTCGCCTGTATTAAACTGATTAAATATTATTTGACGTTTAAAATTTCAATGTTAACAACTTTTAAAAATCCATTGCACCAGTATTACGATACTGCTTTAGGGTGCTGTAATAACTTATCTATAGGCGCAAAGTATAAAAATTCATTTTTAAAAAATATATTTTAAAACCCAAAATATATAAATATATTATATAGTAAGTAAATAACACAAGTTTCCTTTACAATAGGTAGGTAATTTAAATAGAGGTAATGTAACTAAAAGTTATTGGATAAAAAATGTATCCAAATTCAAGAAGATAAAATATCCTATTTTAAGTTTTTATTATTTAACTTGATAATTATCACTAATTATATCAATTAATAACTGCAAATGAATTTGTTTTAGATGAAGATTCTAAGCCAAGATGGTTCTTGAACTATATGTAAGTCAAATCGTGATCTTTTGTATTGAAAAGATTCATAAAATGCGTTACAGTTTTTTGAGAGCTATTTGTAATATCTTTTATCATATAGAGTAGAATGTAACGATAAAACATCTTTTTTGTGCATGATATCAGACTAAACATATGTTTGTATAGTGCAACCAATGCGATGATAATTTATATCAGGAAATGGACTTTTCTGGGGCATCTTCTGTTAAACTGAAAATTTCGAGTGCAAGAACATTTGAACATTATAAACACAAGTAATAAAGACGAAAATAGCATCGATTTTAAATTAAATCTCTTCAAATAAAACAGTTCACAATTTATTTTTGATCATTTTAAGTTTGAAAGTAATCGAAACTCGAGTCACTAAAAAATTAAGTGTGATATTAACAAAGAAACTGTTTTATTTAAAGTTCCAAAATGTATCACGAAGTTAACGCCTCAACCATCAATCAATTAAATCTCTTTAGTTTGTTCATGATGTACCAAAAGTCACTACCAGTGTATGAGTTGCACTAAGGCAATATTTTTAATCGGCAAATAGTTTCCATCTCCCCCTTGAACCAGCCCCTAGAGTGCTTTGCTAACAATTTTTATAAGTAATTATTTGCTTAATATTGTAAATATTATATAACCATATAACCAGCGTCGATGACCTGGAGCAAATTTCTATAATGCACATGCTTATGTTGAAGACACGCCCGAATGCCTCCAGGGATCATTTTGAGCTGGTAGTAGTGCATGTCCATACATTGTGGTTGGTGTTACTAAAATTGCAGAAGGTACATTTATATAATATGCTCCAGTGTGGGGCAGTGACGGTTCGCGGAGTTTTTTCTGGTGCGGCCGAGGAGCAAGAGGTGGTAATACAGATAGGTGCGGTCTCTGCAACTGACCCTACCTATCTGTATTACCACCTCTTGTTCCTCGGCCGTAGCAGGAAAACCCCCGCGAACCGTCACTGGTGTGGGGTTTCTTAGTATGATTTTTATAGGTTAAAAGAGGTCTACAACCTAGTGATGCAGAATCAGACGAGAAGGCGAGTTTCAGTGATACATCGAAGAATCTACAACAATTACTAACGATACTTTAGAAAATCAACAAACGATAGCCGAAAAATAAATATGGATTGAAATGCAAAAATAATCATTATGCTGCAAAATAAGTGATTTATTTTATAATCCTAGGAAGTCCTATGCTTTTAGAGTTTAACACATTCAAGCCGACCACGCACCATCTGCGTGGTATTGGTTTTAACGCGGGGGCCGACCACGCACCATATGCGTGATACGTTCTTTGACATTAAATATTACAGGCAAGCGTCGGCTTGACTGGCAATCAGTTTATTTGATAAAGAAAGCTTTCATAACTTTAAATTTTACATGCGAAAAGGTTTATTACTGGTGGATATTCAACAAGAAATTGAAAACTAGAAACCTAAATATGACAATTAGACGAAACCAAGAAAGGTGAAAACTCTATGTTTTAAAGATATGGACGTTTCTGTAGAAGAAATGTGCTTAGAAAAGATTCAAGTGGAAATATCCATTAAATATTCTAGGACCGACCAAACAGAAAAGCTCTGTTTCATTTTTCTAGAGTATAAGTAGAAGACCTCATCGGCAAAAATTCCTAACTTGTGCCCCTGTGCCTCATTCATGTCATTTATGTCTTTAGGAAAATACAAATAAAAAAAACGGTATTGGCAGATGGCCAAGAAGCCGACGTCAAAAGCAAACAAAATAAGTATTTGGAAATGTAAACTCAGCTACTGTCACAATCAAAACAAATTCTGGGGTTCAAAAGAAGGTTTTTTGTTTGTTTGAGCGTTGGCCTCCCTAGGAATGCTCAAGTGGCTCTCCTGAATAATATGATCGCGTGGCAGATGGCCAAGAAGCCGACGCCAAAAGCAACACAAAAAAAATAAATATTTGGATATGTAATTTCAGCTACTGTCACAATCAAAAAATTCTTCTGGGGTTCAAAAGAAGGTTTTTTGTTTGTTTGAGCGTTGGTCTCTCTAGGAAGGCTCAAGTGGCTCTCCTGAATAATATGATCGCATGTGCCTCCTTCAGATCTTAAACAACAGTTCGAGATCTGGTACTTCTGTAGTATTTCTTTTCCAATTTGTAGTATGTTCTTTGTTTTCCTTTTTTATTATAATTATTCAACCTTTCCACGTTTACCCTGGTCTTGAATTTAAGTAAGATTAGTTATTTGTTCCTTCTGTTCACTTTTGTTTTCCTTACATGCATTAATTAATACTTGTTAGTATGTATTGCTTGCATTGCTGCTTAAACGTTTTGAAGTCCTCAATATTACGTAGATGTTGGGGTATTTGTGTAAGATTTTCTTTAATGACCTTGATTGATGATTTCAGAGCCCTATAACGTAGTTTGATATACTTTTGTATCTGTATCTCTGGCATTTAATTTTATTTTATTGGAAACTGTTTATTCCCCCTTGAAAAGTAGTACCATGGACCGATGACATACCAGTTGGGCCATTTTACTCTATGCACCAGCGGTGACTCGTGGATTTCCGTAGGGGAGGCAAAGACAAAGATGCCACTCGTGCAGCAATACTTACTCTTATAAAGGAAGCAAATAATCCGTTGCTGTATCGGTCAAATTTTCTTTCGCTGCCTCACCGCCGAACATCCACGAGTCGCCGCTTCTATGCACCCAATTTTTTTGTCCCTAAGACAGATACCAAAAAGTGGTTCAGACAAAAATTGTTCAAGATAATGGAGATCACCTATCTGTGACCTTGAGATTACTTTTCAAGGTTATTTGAAGATCAGAGTGGTTTTTTAAAACGATATGCCAAGTGCAGTTATACACAATTTTGTATCAAAGAAGAAAATATGTATTAAGTTATTTAAATGTCGTGGTGTTAATTAGTTCGCCATTTTACGGGTAGTGACTGTTGAGACATCTTCATAAATAATATTTAATTTACTTTACTATTTTTAAAAACGTAACGCTTAACTTTTTAAATGTTATAAGAAGAATATTGATGAAGAATAAATAATGATACTAAATCTTAAATGCAGATAAGGATTAGTCGGCGTAGGACAGTTTCGTCTAATCTACCCAGAAAGCCAACAAATATAATAAAGATATTTTCCGTTTGCACATATATTCTTGCTTTCGAAATATTTCATATTTGCAGTGAAATAGGGGATAGGGTTTTTAAAAACATGTGATAATGTAGGGCAACAGTGTTTAAACCTTGAGGGCAGTATTTGTTTTATTGCGGAAACTTTGTGATGATAGCTGATATAGCGCTTCTATGACATGATGATTTAACGGATTAAGAAAATTATTTTGCTTGATTATTAAAATTACTCGTATAAGTAAATTTAAGGATACATCATAAAGTAATGGCTTACAACATTAATCATAACTTGTGATTCTTGAAATGTGACTGATGTTTTGGTACGATTTTAGGCTGAAAAAATGGAACAACGTCGGAACTTCTTACACCCGGAATCAGCAGCGGGTCTACAGCAAGCAAGAAGTGTGCCCCCTGCTTGTCCGTGGCCGGGACCAACTTTACCCCCTTTAACAAAACCTCTATCGACAATTACGGCCTCCCAGAGCTGATTCTGCAATGAAGCAACCTAATGTACATGTAAAAATTAACAAACTGAACCATTATATATGTTAGTATATTGTGTATCATATATAACGTAATGAAGAAATCGCCAAATATCAATTTCATCGTAATGTAACTTTTGTTTAAAATCGACTTCATTAAGAAACATGCCTTATAGACTAAACTGAAGGCCTGATAAACTTCTTACACACAACGTATTTAGACATTTGAAGGATATAGAGCCTTAATATACGCAGTATTAGGTAGAGAAATCGGGCCGTAATAAGAACAAACCTTTTTAATGTACGGTTAATCGGATATGTACGATTCTTTTACCTATTTTAGGTACTAATCATATTAATCAATAGTTGAATATAAGGGTTTATATAAAAAAAATCATACCATTTCCTAAACGAGTATATAGCATGTATTATCTCAATAAACTGAAGCCAATTCATTAAACTTCATTATTCGGTTTATAAGTAACACCAGTAGCTTTTAAGTAGGTAAATAATACATATATAAAGTAATGTTATTTTTTAATTAATCAATTAATTACTCAAAAGTGCAATTTTCTAATAGATAAAATGACATCCTTTAAACTAACACATTTTTTGGACGGATATCATAGAATTTCAAAACTGTAAGTGCACCAACCTTATCTGTAGTCCTAAAGAATTGACAAAAAATTCAAAAAAGTATTAACTGATGCCAAAACGAACGAACATTTATAATAGTATTAGAGGTAACTCATACAATTGATCGACATCTACATTTACTTTCCTTTCGGTTCTATTTTCCCTCACATCTGCTTCTTGGTAGTTGTTTTGCAGAAACGAAATTGAAATATAGTATAATTATAATGATGCATCGCTTATCATACAGTAGCAGATAGCAAAATTTTAGGAGTACATGTTCAATTTTAATAGAAGGATAAGGTTTGACAAAGTGCAGTATACAATGTGTTAGATTTAAAATAATTCCATACCACCATATTGTAAACTAATATTCTTTAATGATCATTTAATTTTAATTTCATATACAGGAGTATATAAGTATGTAAAGAAATAAGTAGATTCTACATGATAATTTTAACGCCAGCACCCAGGAGTAATTGTTTTGATGGATGCTGCCACTAAGTAGTGACATAATATTAAAAGAAACACTTGAATCCTTGTGATTATATAGATACTACTAAGTTTTATAGACGGAGAAACATTTATACATTATTTATTTAACAAAACCAGAATATGTGCTGTTTTAGTGACTTATACCGCCGCATGATTTCATTACTGTGCAGTACTTCCATATTTTTTAAGATTCAACACATAGAATATATGAAGGACGAAACACCATGTTTGTCGTTCACGCTTCTATGTGCTAAGCCTTAATGCGTTTAAAATGTTATATTGTTTATTAGTTAATGATAAAATCAGTCGATATACTGGTGTGATAGTGTATGGTGCACCTTACGCATTATAAATATATTGAGAGGTCCAAATTGTTAAAACTGTTAGTGTTTTCTGCAATTTCACAAGTTTTATAAGCATATATTATATAATATACCATGTATTATACATATATCTGCATAGTTAGCATGTTTATATTACTTAGCGTTATATATTTTCAAATGCATTTTCATGTTACCCTACTAATGTTACCAACGAATAAACTACTAGTTTCTTAGAAAATTTGAAATTTTTTATTCAACCTTATCATTTTGTATCACTTGCTCCGGATGCTTTATAAAAAACATAGTTTACAACAGTCGAAAATAGAAAGAATCTTTTATGAATCATTTAAAACGTTTTTGTGTTGTATTATGAAAGAGGTTGAATTAAAACACTAAACACTAAAACAAATTTTTCAATTCTCCTTCGTAATTCAATATCTATCACAAGTAATGACTTCAACAATCAATCATATTTTCGTGTTTTGTTTGTTTTCATGTTTGGTTGGAATTGGTTAAATTTTATTTTGAAGGTTAATGGTGTTGAGTTTGGGGTAGGGTTGCCATCCGTTCCGTCACCGTTACGTACCGTCTTGTCCCGACATCTCGACAAGACCCAATTTTGCAAAATACTGTTACGAACTTGGCTCAAGTACTCAAGTAACGCCATCTGTAAATGAAGCCTGTTAGTTTTATTTATGTCAACAAGTTTATGTTGACAAGGTTGTCTCACAGATGGCATTGCATTAAGCCACCCTTAAGTTCTTCAACTACACTTAATGATATGGTGCAATGCAATAAACCACACTCAAGGTTTAAAGTATAGCTTAGGATTTAAGCCATATTGGTGCAAAATGTCCTAAGATAACAAATATTCTTCATGGCACAAGCTTCATTAATAGTTCAAAATTTACTGTAAGATAAATATTTTTTTGACTAAACTCAATGCCAACGACACAAACACAAATAAATAAAAATGCATCTTTATTATTTACTTATTTTCATTTTTGTAACAACGTTATCTGCACACTATACAAGAACTAAACTCAAGGAAATCATCGGATGACAGCATTAAGTACACCAATATATTACAAGTTCTGCCTACAAAAATAGGATATATTTAAATATAACTCATCTCTTGTCGAATTTGTGTAAAACTTTTCCTTCAATATATTTCACAATCAAATTGTACATAATACATGATCATTTTCACCTCTGATAGGACCATAAATGCAAAGTTCATAAAATAATAACAGCATTAAATATGATTTTATCCATATTTATAAAATACGAACATTGAAACATAAACGTTTAAAGGTTTTGAGTAAAGCATTTACTTAGAGACGCTTATTAAAGAAATTTTGTGACCATTTCTTGACTGGAGCATTGCTGGGTGCTTCCTCTTTAGGTTGTTCAGCAAGATCCATAAGTTGCTTTTGTTTTTCCCTAAACGTTGACAAAGGATCATCAAATTGTGAATAGTAAGTGACCACATCCCTAACATCGTCGATTTGATTCTGGGATATGGCTAATAAAAACGAGGATAAATATAGTAATGTGAGGTCATCATCATTTCCAAACCATCTTGGTATTTGGAAGACGTTATCTGTGTGGTATTTGGTAGAACTCTTGTCCCAATCAACAACTATGGTTCGCTTTAGGTCCCTATTTAATTTGTCCAGATCCTTCACGTGCTGACCATCAACAAAAAGAGTGGCATCACGAACTAGCTTGTAATTTATGTGGTTCTTCGGATCTAGCGCTTCTATTATTGGAAATACAGTCATTCCTTGTTCGGCTGTATAAATTACTATTTCGTAGATGCCGCTCAAGGATTCTAAAAAGTGATCGAGACCAGGCCTCTTTTTGAACCTCCACCCTGTATTGTAAGTCCATTCTGGGTGTACTACGACATCAGTAAACTCCAGGACAAGTGTATATTGGGGTGAATAGTATGGGTGTTTGATCATATCTGGAAGAAGTTTTTCTCTTGAAGGCTCTTTTATAAGCTGTAAATATATAATAATTCAATATTATATTTTCATTCAAAATACATACTTTTTAATACTTTCGATGAAATAATCTTTTAATAGGTTTGTTTGAATTAATACACTTGCTGTGTTCCACATTATTATTTTCTGTATTATCACAGTAATTTAGATATAATTCTTATGCTTTGATAATTAATGGCAATCAAACAAACCCTCAAGCAGTAATTTTTGCATAATACAATGCATCTGGACGATTTAAATTTTTTCCATAGCAAATTAGGTATCTCTATGCATCAACTGAACAGAAGATTAAGATCCTTCGGGTTCAATTAACAAACTGTATTTAAGGTAGAAATGTCAAAGTGGTGGAATCTATTCCCTGAATGCTGTACAGAACCAAATCCGAGTGGCTTAACCACCGACAAGATATGGAAATGCCAGTAAGTGGTCTGATGGGGAAATATATATTGTTTACATTATTATTGTTGTATTTGCCGCCGCTGGCATTTCCATATCTTGTCGGTGGTTAAACCACTCAGATTTCGTTCAGTACAGCATTCGGGCAATAGATTCCACCACTTTGGTGTTTCTACCTTTAACGGTGTTTGTAATACTTATATTCCAATAGTAATCTCGGTTTCCCCATCAGCAACTAGTACACTGATGAGACCTGAATGGTCGAAACCGGTCTGTAGGTGTTCTGATGGGGAAACAATATTTAAGTTTAACCAACAGGTTTTTGACTGCATAATCACAAATTATATAATACTACTTACTATTTAATAACCTCTCACCTGTCTGTAATAATTGAGTTCATTAAGTGTGCGCATAATATATTGTTTGATGATCGACATTCCAGAGAAATGATCTTCGATAACTTTACCCTCCTCATTTAATTTTGGCTGGCCCAGCTCAAATATAAGGTAAACCCCTACACACGTGAAAGACACCCCGAAGAACATAAGGGTGTATTTCATCCGTTTCCAAGATTGTTCACGGTTCTCTTTCCGGTCGGGTTCCTCTGGTGGCTGTTCAGGCTCGGGATCTTTAGGAGCATCTTTAGCGAACAGGCTTGCCAATGGGGATTTGGCGCCATCTGATTTCGTTCCTGTACCTTTACAACAATAATACTCATAATAATTGATTTTCTATAAATGCAGTATGACATAACCTCAAACTTACCAGTTGAATAGAATGCCTTTTTCAGTAGTGAATCGTTCAATTTGATGACGGTCCGATAATCGTGTTTGCCGACTAATACACTATTCTTTATAACACTATTTAGCAAACAGAACGTTCTGTGCGTTACACGAAACATTTTTACGGACCGGCGTTAACGTGTGAAAATCCATGCCCTGCGCACTCCATACCATGGATATAAATTAAATTGTTCGCATTGAAGCTTTCGCCCTAGGGCCGCAGGATGGCGCAAGTGTTAACAAAATTTAAAAACAGGCGGAGAATTGTTAGAAAAATGGACGCTAGATGGTACAACTTGCTAATTAACACCAATAGGGTATAATAATAAACAAAACCGTAACGTAAGTATTTGAGATTTCGTTTCCTTTCAGTGATGTTTGTTAAAATCTGTTAGAAACACGCATTAAAACTTTTCAAAATACCTCATCATCATTGTGTAAAAAATACTTATATGCATCAGTTCACCTGAAGAAAACTAGTGAGAAAAATTGCAAGTACGTATACGTATTATGTAAAGTTATTGTTATATATCTATGTTGTGTTTTATACAGTGACGGTTAGCGGGTTTTTTTTTCTGATACTGCCGAGGTAGCAGAGGTGGTAATACAGATAGGTGCGATCAAACCGACCCTACCTATCGGTATTGCAACCCCTACTACCTCGGCCGTACCAGAAAAAAAACCCGCAAACCTTCACTGGTTTTATATGAATTTTTTCGGTTAATTGATATTGTTTATGATTTTTGTATAATTTTGATATTGTTTTTATTATTTTGTAATAGATAATAATTACAAACCAAGTACTAGCAGACTTTCAAGATTAGATTCTTTGTTGTTCTTAATAAATATATTATTGTAATCAATGACTTCTTATTGTTCCTACATATTTTAACACGTTCACTGCGTTACGGGGCATATGTGTCCCGTCGTAGACATACTTTGACGGAATTATTTTTTTTGGGCGCGAGCACAAATTGAGATTAATCTGTGGTACCGATTATACACGAAAAAAAATGTACCGAGTTTATATGACCCGTACCGCTTATTATTTTTTTAATTTTTAAATTTTTAATGCAGCGCCATTTCTTAGCGGTGACTCTGGGGCTGAACTAAAAATGCAACTTATTCCTGATTACTGACAAACGTCAAATATATAACTTGTAATCACAGATTTATGAATCCAAAAGTTATGTTAATATTTCATAATATTACAAAATGTTCCACCATGGGTTAAATGATGCTTAAATTTTGTTCAATCAGTGGATATTATTTTGGAATTATTCGGGAAGAGATTTTTTTATTTTAAAGTTAATTTGAATAGATTTTTAAAATTGCAGCAAAGCCTAACATGTTCACGACGCGACGTTCAAACAAAACCTTCAACCTCTCCACCCAGCTCCACGTTGGGATGGATCGACGGATCATTACCAATCCACCCCCAAAAACAGGGAGAATCCCCAGTCGGTGTTGGAACCTCGAGTGTGCCCCGCAGACACCGGAAATATCATATTAATTTCACTTACCGTAACCCTCTGGTGCTCAATCTCTATGATGACCTACCACGCTCTCTTCAAGTTACGGCTGGAACTCTTCAGTTTGGAATCTGCTTGTCCCCCGGTGTACCGGCAACACTTAAGCATCTTGCAAGGCACTAGACGCGATGCAGGGTTTACTGGAACACGCTTACTCATCCGTTTATCCGAGGTAGATGTTGGTTTATTTAAAGGTGTTGAAGTTAAGATTTTTCGAGGGAAATGTCACCAGAGTTACCTCGTAGAAGTTGGATTTGAGGTAGAATTTATGAAGGAATTAGATTAAGATTTTTTGGGGTGAAACATCAAATGAAATTGATGATTATTTTATGCGGTGAAACATCAAATGAAATTGATGATTATTTTATGAGGTAAAATAAATTGTTGCAAACAAAGAGAGAGACTGAAAAAGTTATTTTTTTTTAGAGCTTGAATTATTTTTGACAGTTTATCTTACTTAATGCACTTTCGGTGAGCGGAAGAAGGAATAGAACAGAATGAAGAGATTGGATTTCAAGGTCCATAAATAATTTATACACGGATATTTAATCTACAGAATGGATCAAATTGTATTTATTTTTTGGTTGTGAAAATGCTAGGAATTAACAACATTGAGAAAAAGGAATGAAAATAAAAGATGCGACAGTGGAAAATAAAAATAAAATCAAAACATTTAATTTAAAAAAAAACAATTGCGAACCATAAAATAAAATAATAAAACTTATATTACCCCGCGTCGACGCACAAACCTGACCGTGCGTACAAAAGCATGAAAATACAATGATTGCTAGTGTTAATTAAAATAAATAAACAATAACACGGTTTAACGTAGTAACTGTCGCAACCATCCAACGTCAGCCAAACTCAAATTATTAAATAAATACTTCCTTTGAATCAAACGGCAATAAGCATTGTTGTTCTGGAAAATATTTCATCATTTAGTGCTACGTGTGGAAAAGACCATATGTAATGAGGATGTAATGATGGGAAAAAGAATTCATGGAATCGATTGTAAATTTTGGTAAATATATCGGGCTCGGGTACTAGAAATCTTGTAAAATGGGACGGTAGTAATGGTACTATAAGGATAGACAGATATCAGGCTCGGGTGCTAGAAATCTGGTAAAATGGGACGGTAGTGACAACACTATAACGATAAACAGATACTTATCGATAGGGTTCGCTGCTGCGCTCGAAGAAATCAAAGCCAGTGACGCTTGTGAAAAATTTGAAGAAAAAGCTTTAAATGTTCTATGAAATCATCCACCTCGAATCTCCAGACTCCAACGTCGCTCCAGGGCGCGGGTTTAACGGGTTCGACACATTCACCGGGTTTGTAAGGTTATACGGAAACACCAACTACACCAACTTGTTTTACACCGAAGTTACGCTTTTCGTTTGAGCAGAACGTCGGCCCTGCTGTAATGCACTACCGATTTTAAGGGTTTGCAAGGCAACACGATACCTCAGTAAAGGCCGCGCGCGTTTTTGACTCGAGCGAAAAAGTATTGAACAAAATGGCGGGTAAAACTACCGACTCGCCATTTACTGCGCAGACGCGTGCGAAATAAGACATGGGCGTCCGCAAAAATGTTTACGGGGGGGCAAAACTTCTTACAGAAATTTCGAATAAATAGAAAATGTAGAGTAATAATACAGCGAGAGCGAATAATAAATTAATCAAAACCGGTCACTGAATTATACAGTGCGATCAAATAAAAAATTACAAGATTAATAGAGCTGGTTTAAAATATGATGATTGATTTTTTTAAAGATATTAATAGTAAGTTGAAGTTGCAGAAACTGTTGTAGATATTGTTATTACATTTTATGTAGATATAATTTATATCAGAAAGTGTATCATGTACCTGCGCTAGTCTAGTTTTTCATTAGACCCCAAATATAATAATAATAAATTTATTTGCTATTCAGAAATAAACATAAATTACATTTTTGGTATAATTTAAAAGATATATATAAAAATGCAAATGATATTTGGGGTCTACCAGAATTCAGTTATGCCTGGTATACTTTTTGAAAATAAATTAATGAATTGTGAAAAAATATTAAACAACGTTAACAATCAAACTCTGGTTCACTTATATCGAAGAAATTATTATATTAATTTTCTTAAATAAAATAGAAAATTAGAGAAGCAACTGTTGATCGTTTTCTACATGTTGACCCAAAATTAAAGTGGGAAATATGAAATCGTATAATAGATGGTAGTACAGTTCAATTTTTTAAACAAACGTTCAAATCATTACGAATTTAGTGATTATGTTATCACCGTACCACTTACATAACATGTTCTATTTATTGAACAATATATCTCAGTTTACAATATCGTACAAGCTTTGTGTTCACGTCAAGGATGCAATTACCTTATGATAATGTTAACTAGGTTTTTATACATGGAAGAAAATTGAATTTAACCTACGGTTACAGTGCACATTATTTAATGTAACTAATTATACTTGTTTTAATTAGTAAATAGAAATTGTATATTGGTTGATCGAATAAGGTGTTATCATTGTATAAATAGATCCTCTTTACAAACAATAACAACCAAAAATAGAATTTCGCATGATTCACAATTAAGGTATTGTCTGTGTTGCTAAGTTTAGATATTTGTTAAGTAAACAATTGGCTAAAATATGTTTCTTAGAAGCTGAACAACAACTTCTGAGAATACATTTTGTAGATACTTGTTTATTCAAAACAAAATTTTGTTAACGTGAATAATAATTTAACAGTATTAGCAATGTCAGAAACTAAATAAACATTAGTTACCGTTACTAACTGTTACACCATCAAACATATTTGACATATCTTTAGTAAGAAAATGTATTTGGTGAGTAAATAATCATTCTGCCTCATCCACACAATAAAGTTACATAAATAAAGGCATGTTGGATTGTAGGATAGCGCCCATCCACCACCCCTTGTTTCAACATGATTTATTTTGCAAAACTCTGTAAAAGCAGAAATTTCTTTAGCAGTTAATTGGAGGTGTTGAAAACTTAGAAATAATACGACACGTGATTTTTTAGTTTAAAGAAAAGTGGAACCAAGGCTGGTTGGTGGGCCCTATCTTACTTTCCAATTCATGGATAATAAACAGAATTTTCATGTAGAAACACCCATACTCATCATACACCCACTTTTCATCCATTTTACGCATAATATATAAGAACGATTAGATGCACGTCGCTAGCTAAATTGGCTTCCATTTATAACGTATTGTACTTATAAATTAATGTAAGCTAAATTTTTGCCAAATAAATGTATGTATGTATGTAAGAACTTTTATAACAAAACATATTTATGTTTGTAACATGAAACAGTTATAGCAGAATGGTTCAAATATTTAACAGACTAAATGAATCTACTAATATTACCATGTTCAATATTTCTTTTCCTAAATTCTTTTGATTTGTATTTATTTTGTAATTGAGTTGTGTTTATTATTATTGATTGTTTACTCTGTGTATTTAATGTATGAAACAATTGATTTATAAAAAGGGTGTACGTATGTAGCAATTAATAAATTGGTATATGATTCTATAAGAATATATTTATTTATTTACAATAATTGTGTTGTATCCAGTAACAAAAAAGGAATTCTGTAAAATGTTAGTAAAAGAAAAATTGCATCGTTCCACAAAAAAATATGCCTTTAGCCTCGAGTGCGGACATCTTCTCTCTCGCCCATCCAATTGAAATACCAGTGCGCTTTGTCTCGTTTCTTGTCTCTCATTTGAGCCCTATCGAAGACCCATTCGCTTCTACGTTCACTACTCCTAATTGCATCCCTGCCTTTGTGCATTTTCCCATACCATTCACCTGACATTGAATGATCATAGTTAATATACTTATCCCTCGAAAACTCATTTTTATCTTCCTTTTTATACTCACGAGAATTCTTCGAATGCATTTTCAGTTCCTTCTGTTTCAACTTGTCCTCTTTTTGCCTTAGGTAATGCTGTTTCTTGATTAAGTACTCTTCACGATCTTTGTTATATTTGTAGTCATTCTCATGAGAACCATAATATTTCTTTTTATACTTCCTCTCTTCCGAACTATCATAATTTTTATGCTTCTTAAAATACTTATCTTTGATACCCTTTTCATGTTTCACATTCTGTTCGTAATCCTTATATGTTTTTTTAAAGATCACCTCATCCTCTCCCTTCTTATTATTAATACCTCTTCCGAAGGAAGAGGTATAATCTTCATTATTTTTTTGTTTAATTTTACTAGATTCATAGACTAAGTTGTTAGTTTTAGCAGCAGTGTATTGCGATTTGGCTGCAAACGTGGTTTCGTCTTCACATCCATTTTGGAAGTAAAGAGCGATTAATAGACCTGCAATCATAAAAAGTGCTGAAGTTACCGAACCACTGGTCTTCAAAGGTTTCGGTTCGATGGACACTAATTCTTTTCCTTTTGTCGATTCTATTTCTTCTTCCTGTTTTTTGGTTTTTACTGTATCAGTGGTTTCAGTATGAGAATCTTCAGGATCCGATATTATACTAATACCATCGGAGTCCTCAAATTCATGGACATCCTGCATTAACTTCCTTGGTGGGATTTGCTCTTCTTCTTCTTCTTCATCATCTTCTTCTTCTTCGTCATCATCGTCGTCAGCTTTGCCTTTATCATCAAGTAGAATCCATGAGCTCGAGTTGTTTGAGTCTGAATCACTATGTTCCAAGCGAGCGCTCATGCTGAAAACAAGTTTATGATTAGGTTATCTGAGACAATATTAAAACAACATATCTACAAAAAGATAATATACTAGGAAGTGTTAACAGGTGCGCCCAGAGGGTGGCCATCGGGTTTATATACCGAGTATTAACTAACAAACCTGGCCATAGGAAAAACGTTCTTTTTAGAATTTGATTTCATTGTAATGCCATTGTTATATTACACTTTTATTTACACATATGTTTATGTGAGGTATTATATATATATATATATGCGTGAGTCCCCCCAAGCCAAATTTCTGGGTGCGCACCTGAGTTACGAAAGGAATCATTGATATCTATTTGCATTTGATTTTGTATATTAAGCTACATTTGCACATCAATTTACATTGTTTATGTATTTGCGGTTCATCCAGATTTCAACGCTTTGAAATAAAACCACCCGGACTGCCTTAAAAGTAATTATCCGTTACTGTGTACAGGTTATACTAATTTAGAGTTTCATATTTCGGTCAATTAATTTATTTCTGGCAGCAGTCACGTTTTACATGCATAACTAATTACGGAGTGTTAAATACTTACGCTTGAATCAATGTTAAATAAGGTAATATTTACCTTTGTTGTGAAATTCATGAACACACACTAGTGAAGAAACGTTCTTTGGTCCTGATCGTGCACTGTCTTGCGAGTGTTATTTTAAATTCGGACTTTGTTTTGGCTCGGAATAAAGCATATATTTTTAGACCAGGGAAATCTGTTTAGAAATACTTATTTTGTGGAAATGATTTTTGCAAAATTAGCTGAGGAGACATCTGCAAATCTTTTTTACAGGAAAGTGTAACATCATTTTAGAATGTATCCGAAGTTTATAATATAAGAAAGAAAACTGCAAAGTGTATTTATATTTTAAATTTCAAACAGCTGATTTCTAGTATAGGAAATAATTGAGACAAGTTTGTGTTCCTTATTGTAGATGGCACCACAAGTTCACCATTTGAATGGTGAATTTTTAATTTATTTCGTTTAGTTCTGGTTAATATATTTAACAGTTGTATTAATGCAAATAGTTTAAAATAATAATATATTTAATTCAAATAGGATCTGGATGGTTATATTATAACAATTCTGATAAATTGTATCTTAAATATGCAACAGAGATAATATTTCTTAATTTAATATGATTAAATGTAATAAAGACGAAAAATGATTTAATAAATTTTGCAAGAAATGAGGTTGTCTCGAGTTTATTTAATAAGATTAATATCCAAACGCCTCCAGTGTCATGTGTGTAGATTTTTTGAAACTCGACTATAATATTCTATTATGAGCTTTAAATTTAATATTATATAATATAATAATATATTAATATTATATAATATTAAATTTAAAGCTACTAAAACGTTGAAATTTTAAAACAAATTAACAGACTACATTCTAGACCAATTCCATGATGAAGACTGAATAAAATAAAATTAATTAATATGTTAAAATAGAATCACTATTATTTTAACATTGATTTGGAAGATCTGGAATGTTAAAAACAATGTGAGAAATTGTTAATTATTTGTTTAGTGCTTGTTACTACTAAATAATCTTTATTTATCAAGTATTTTACACATAAATTGTTCTACCTACAATATAATTAGGAACTTGATAAAGGGCGAGTGCTTGTTATTTCTCTGAAATTTTATTGAATAAAACGAGTATACATGGTTGCCTAACACAAGGCACATGCCTTGTTTTAGTACATGATATTAACAACAACGAAAACTTTATATAAAACATTATTCAAATATTGCTGTAGATATTAGTAGTCATGGTATGGACTTTTCTCAACCGGCAATCGACATTGTGGTTCTTCGGCTTTGCAAGATGATGTGATATGTGTGTACAGCTAGCTCAGCTCCGTACTTAAAATAATTACGTATACTATTCTAGACGATAAAAGGTTTGAGGTTTAGAAAATTTAGATAAACAAATTCCACCTTGTATTCATTCGCTCAAAGTTGTACATATTTCAAACAATGTGCAATATACCTAAACAGCAGATAATTTAAATGTTTCTATCGGTACTGCTAGCGCCATCTAGGAACAAGGCCTGCAGGCTCTGGAAACAATAATTGCCGAGTCACCTGTAGTAAGCATGGCGGCATTTAGTCGATTCGAATTGTGATAAATATTGCAAATAATAGTTGTTTGGTATCGTATACTATGCTTTTAGAAAACTGTCGCGAATGCTGTGTATTTTGTGCTGTGTTTTAGTTTATTACAGACGTTTTAGAAGGGGATTTTTACCGTGATTTTGTGTACTTTTTCGTGTATTTATTGGTTAAAATGAGCTGTATCAATGTAGTATGCTGTGTTGTAACGCTAATTATGGTGGCGGACGTAAAGTGCACATATTTAAGTTTCCAACAGCTGTGGATATGAGGAAAAAATGGTTAGCTGTTATTCCACGTAGTCCATCGAAATATTGAAAGGTAGATGCAATATATTTGGTTGTATGACGTTGTAGTTGTTGATAATGGGAGGTTGGAATTCGAGCTATAATCAAGGGCTTACAGCAGTGTTGATAGAAATGCTTCCATCTCTTTAGAAGAGTTTTTAAAAAGCCTTTCCCTTGCATTACGAATAAAGTTAGGTTAACTAAATTAAATACGGTTTAACAGAATGCAGTGACGGTTCGCGGGTTTTTTTCTGGTACGGCCGAGGAACAAGAGGTGGTAATACAGATAGGTAGGGTCAGTTGCAGAGACCGCACCTATCTGTATTACCACCTTGTTCCTCGGCCGTACCAGAAAAAAACCCGCGAACCGTCACTGACAGAATGCCTTTGTCTTCAGTTGATAATTGCTGATGATATAAAAACTTGTAAGCATTGTATTTAAATTCCTGTAAAGTCTTATAAACCTAAACTGAACTTATTTAAAACTGTGCTGCAATAACTCTCAAAGGTGATACGGGGCTCTGTTCTACGTAACATAAAATGTTGAGCTTCATCTCCCGTTAAAATGTGACTTTTTTTAGCCCTTTTACTATGAAAATTAAAATTACTCACGCAGCCAGTATTGTCAAAATTATGGACAATATTAAAAAATGATCCGATGTTGTCTGCTCGGGTTTGCAACCGAAAAGAATCTCCAATCCATCGAGTGTTCTTATACCAAGTAATTGTTTATAATCTTTCTTCGGTGGTGTAATACATTTTTATTAATAACATAATTTTGACAAGTAATTATGGTTGCCTATCTAGTAATGCCTCGATGTGATTATTTTACGATTGAATATAGGCAATAACAATTTTTTTTTTTCTTCCGACCAAATATTTCGGCTTACTTACACTTTTAGTGGTCTTTTATTTTTTGGTATGTGCCTACTATTTCCAACGCTTTTCATTTAATTTCGTAATAGTGTCTAATTTCTTAGTGTCTACTTTGAAGTTTAAAATTATTTGCACAATTTATATTCAATTTTATCGATAATTTAGTTCTGTTTGTAAATTCAATAAAATAGAAATTCCCTGACTTCTTGTAGATAAATACAATAAAATGAAAAATACTATACTTATTGTCTACAATTTAAGTAGAAGACGAAATGTGTAGTATTTTTCATTTTATTCTGTAAAATGTAAAATTTAAATTGATGGGGAGGTGTATAATCTTTTAACAAAAAAACTCTTACAAATTGATGATATGAATCATACCAAAGTGATAAACCCAAATTATTGTCATCAAACTGTCTTACAGTCATCAATTTAAACCAACATTGACTGACACCAACAATGCCTTCTATATTTCTGTAAATTGCTTTCCCCTGCAAATAACACCTGTTCGAAAACTGGCACATTTCTCGCCACTCTTTCTAGACACCATGTGACGGCACTTCTTGCCCTTAATTTAAGTTGGGTCGATAACTAAACAACTTTGTAGTGTGGGGTGCACCCTAATTACAATTCCGAATAATACGCGTGAAAGCGATTAAAATGCAAATAATAACCCATTGAACCGGAACGTAATATTTTAAAGTAAATAATGTGTATAATTCAATAGTTTACATTATTCTTGTAAATTATATATTAACATTACAATTACGTAGATTATATAATGTATTCGGCATTAATAATAAATAAGGCGTGTTTGTAAGCGGCGATCCGACTGAATTAAATCCATTTAAGTATACATCGCATTTTCCGCATCTCTGTTATACTTTCTATTACAAAACAGTTTTCCATTCTACTTCGTCTTCTTGTAAATTTTCTTTTTGCACTTATAAATACTATTTGTTGGGAAATTCGAAGCCTCAAAGTTTCCTGGATTAAGATTTAAGTGACGGATCGACAGCGAACCATGTGCCACACAAATCGCGGCGCGGCTTTCGGCGCAAGTGTGTACGAAGCATTAGATTAAGCATTAAATATTGTTTCCTTTTCGGAACACCTACAGATGGGGACACAATATTTAATGTTTACATTATTATTGTTATATTTCCCACCGTTGGCATTCCCATATCTGTCGGTGGATTTGGTTCAGTACATCATTCAGGCAATAGATTCCGCCACTTTGGCGTTTCTACATTAGATTAAGAATTCAAATTTTTATTGTTTTTATTTAGTATCTTTGCGGGGAAATGGCAAGTTTGAACTACCACAATTTGGAGAACAGATGATTTACAAAAGTCGCGGAATGTGCCAAAATAATCTCATCAAGCATATTATTCACATCAATTATTTTTTTAATTATATGTATACGTTTTATATATATACATTTTATAGACAAATATAATCGATGTAATAAAAAATCAACCAAATTAAGAAGATTGGCGATCTCTGGTCTCGAGGTAGCACAAAATAATGAGAGTGTCTTTAATCTGGAAGGCGAGTTAAATGCCTGTACACGACGTAGGTAAACGTAGGAAGTAGAGAGTAAGTTTTTAATCAATAAAGTTGGTTAACGTCCGAATGCTCCATATGAACTGGATGTACGGGTTGAATTCATCCGGGCAGTAGGAAGTGGGAAGAGTTGGATTTTAATTGGGGAGGTGGGCAAATCCCATCTGCTTCATCTAGATTCTTCATTTATTGCCATAAAAAACGCGTTTTTGTCGGGCCCATCGAAAATTAAACGTAATTTATTACGCGTGGGAAAGTTTGTTGATATTATTTGATGATGGAATAAATTAAGTATCCGGTTATTTAGGGCTGAAATTAATGATAAAGGAAGTCTTCTAATAATCATAAGCAGTTTATACTACTTTACTACTGAATGTTTGATCATTTCTCCGCTGATAATTAATCAGTTTTTTTGTTCTGTTTTGTTTGGGATGTTCGTTTAAAATTGAAGAAGTACAGTTACTTTACTATTTAAAATACAAAAGATGGTGTTGATAGCCTTTTAAAATAAAAATGAATGCTATTTGTATATATTATTGTCTATATAAGCTCTCATTAAAGATAAAAACTATGTCGTGGCTGAATGGATCAAGCCTACGTTAAAAGAGAAAAAATTGTCTATATAGATGTAACTAAGAATAAATATCATTTAGTATTACTATACAAAAAAAAATATATGAAATTAATAAACCTTTATAAATTATATATGTGGTTGGTATTCACACTAACTCGATCAATTAAAATACTTCAGAAACATCTTGAGTTTTACTGTAGTAATCTTTAAATATTATGATATGAAACAATCCTAACTGATCAAACATCAAAGTTTGATCTTATTATTTTCTTGTAATTAAATTGAACAAGCGAGTTTAATTTATTAGATTTTTTCGGTGGGTACAAACGTGATGACTAAATATGCATGCTCTAGTTTTCAAGTCATTAACGGAATGTATTGTAATTAAATCCGAAATAGATAATTATCGCAGGCATAAATTTTATTTCACACATACGGCTCCTAGCAGCTGATAGCTGCTAATATTACTGATTGTCCTCACAGTGGGACGCATAGCTCATAATGGAAAACAGCAGTGGCTTGGCATTAATCATCTAACATTGTATGCAAAATCATGGACGGAGCCTACGAAAAATTGAAATATTAACCGCCCAACTGAATCGATTTAAGATGTAATTGCTCATTCAATTCATAAATTACAAGCAGAATGTTTGTTCAATCACCCGTCAAAATCTGCTAGAAACAATTCTATCATAATCTGTTTAATATTTATGAATTATTTTCAAAGAAACTTCACGATTTTTTTACTATAAACTTGGTAAATTTCACATGAATATTTCAACACATCATTCATCAATTTAAAGCACAACAAATTTTCTGAATTTTGGCATTCAAATAACGAGTTCCGATTGCTCTTATAAACCAATCAAGTAACCGTTAGCATAGAAAAACAATTAGGGCGACATCTATCGTTGAAAATGTTACAACGTTCTGAAATTATTTATACATATCGGCGATAGACGTCGCCCTCATTGTTTTCTATCCAACGGTTACTTGATTGGTTTATAAGGGCATAGTCAAATTCCGTTCCTCCATCTACGATGACTATACTGTGCTGATACACGATGACACTTGAAGAAATTTAAGAAATTGAAAACGCGATTTTGTTGCCCTTGGATGTAAAAAACTCGAAACATCGTCAATTTGCGCTGATTTAAATTACACTTTTTTTATTACTTTTATTAAATATCTAAAAATTTCGTTTATGGTGTATCTATCTTCAAATAATATGTACTAAATGTTGTTTTACTTCTTTCCTTTTAAATTGTTAAGCTGTTAAAATTAACAAGAGTACCTGGCGTTTGAGAAACACTGATCTAGGCCATCAAAATACCGAATCCGGAATTGTCAAATAGTACGCATTCGCTAGAATTTGTTCAATTATACGAACAATGGTGAAGTAAATGTGTCAGTGTCAGATCGATGGGAGTTGTTTCATTATCATCAGAACAATCTGACCCTGGCACCTCCTTTATTATTACCCATATTATTATTATTATACTTCTCACTCACGTTTGCACTTGTAAATAACTACATTACTATTCTAATGCCACGTGAAACAATGCAATATAAATAAATGATCGCATAAATCAGCACGAGTCCATTTGGTATTAGAAATCCTCGCAAATATTTAGATAAATTACTATTTTCCAATATCAGTTCTCGTAAATTGATATTCTGGAAAAATAATTGGATTTAATGAGAATATTCGTGAAATTGCTGAGTTATCATGTCAAACATGTCTGTTCGCAGTTTGAGTTTATACTAGCAGCGTCGGCGATAAAATGTCTTATTTGTTGTGAAAATAAATATGTTGTCAGTTTTTGTTTCTATCGCGCAAAGTGTACTTATTTCAGAATAATTACTGTTGAAGTTATAGATGTATTCTCTGTTAGGTAAATAAATTCTGTATTTATAGCTGTTTATATGAGATCCTTTATATTTATTCTAAATATAGAAGAGCTAAACGCAACTATTTAAAAATGCTTTAAATTCATAGTATCGTGACATCCATGGAACTACACGGCCATTCTTCGTTAAAAAAGCGACCACTAGGAAGGGTTTCGAACCCGCACCTTGTGAACCCCAACAAAAATTTCATTACATCCATGCCTCCTTTCCAATCATTTTTTTTTAATTACATTATTTTAGAAAAATTAAATAGTCACTTTGTAGAATTTTGATGGTACTGGATAGTCCCATTAAATTTTTTTGTATATATCGAATTGTTTAGCAGAAAAATAATATTTAAAATGAATTAATGAATGAATATGAATCTTTGCTTTTGGAATATTTCCAAATCTAGAATCTTAATTATAAAAGTGTTAGTAAATTTTGAAACTTTCAACTCATTAACAATTGTTTTTATATTTTTCTTAGAAAAAAAAAACTCAATATTACTCTCTGTTCCCGAAAATATTGTAAATTTTGAAACTTTCAACTCACTAACAATTGTTTTTATATTTTTCTTAGCAAAAAAAAACTCAATATTACTTTCTGTTCCCGAAAATATTTCAAAATATGCCGGTTAGATGTTTGTAGATTTTTACAGAAAAATAATCATGACTGCGTTTCGAGGAAATTTCAAAAATTCTAAATCGATGGCAATTGTTTTTATATTTTTTCAGGCCATATACATGTTTTAAAATTTCAACAATCTTACGTTTTATTCCCAAGGGATTATCTAAAAATCTCTGTTTATGGTGTTTGTAGATTTTTACAGAAAAATAATAATGACTGCGTTTTGAGGAAATTTTGAAAGTTCCAAGTAGATGGCAATTGTTTTTATATTTTTCTTCTCAAGGAATTATCTCGAAATCTAGGGTTAGGGTGTAGAAAAATTATTATGAGTGCGTTTTGAGGAAATTTTAAAAGTTCCAAGTCGATGGCAATTGTTTTTATTTTCTCAGGTCCTAACAATGTTTTAAAATGTCAACAATCTTCCGTTTTGTTCCCAAGGGATTATCTCGAAATCTAGGGTTAAAGTGTTTGCAGATTTTTGCAGAAAAAATATTATGAGTGCGTTTTGAGGAAATTTTAAAAGTTCCAAGTCGATGGCAATCATTTTTATATTTTTCTCAGTTCATAACAATGTTTTTAAATTTCAACAATTTTCCATTTTGTTCCCAAGGGATTATCTTGAAATCTAGGGGTAAAGTGTTTGTAGATTTTTGCAGAAAAATATTTATGACTGCGTTTTAAGGAAATTTGAAAAGTTTCAAGTCGATCGCAATTGTTTTTTTGTATTTTTCTCAGGTCAAAAATGTTTTAAAATTTAAACAATCTTACGCTTTGTTCCCAAGGGATTATTTAAGGTGTTTGTAGATTTTTGCAGAAAAATACTTATGACTGCGTTTTGAGGAAGTTTGAAAAGCTTCAAGTCGATGGCAATCATTTTTATATTTTTCTCAGGTCATAACAACGTTTTGAAATTTCAACAATCTTCCGTTTTGTTCCCAAGAGATTATCTCAAAATCTAGGGTTAAAGTGTTTGTAGATTTTTGCAGAAAAATATTTATGACTGTGTTTTGAGGAATTTTGAGAAGTTTCAAGTCGATTGTAATTCTTTTTTGTATTTTTCTCGGGTCAAAAATGTTTTAAAATTTGAACAATCTTACGCTTTGTTCCCAAGGGATTATTTCGAAATCGTGTGTTAAGGTGTTTGTAGATTTTTGCAGAAAAATACTTATGACTGCGTTTTGAGGAAGTTTGAAAAGTTTCAAGTCGATGGCAATTATTTTTATATTTTTCTCAGGTCATAACAATGTTTTGAAATTTCAACAATCTTCCGTTTTGTTCCCAAGAGATTATCTCGAAATCTAGGGTTAGAGTGTTTGTAAATTTTTGCAGAAAAATACTTATGACTGTGTTTTGAGGAAATTTGAGAAGTTTCAAGTCGATTGTAATTCTTTTTTGTATTTTTCTCGGGTCAAAAATGTTTTAAAATTTGAACAATCTTACGCTTTGTTCCCAAGGGATTATTTCGAAATCGTGTGTTAAGGTGTTTGTAGATTTTTGCAGAAAAATACTTATGACTGTGTTTTGAGGAAAATTGAAAAGTTTCAAGTCGATGGCAATCGTTTTTATATTTTTCTCAGGTCATAACAATGTTTTAAAATATCAAAAATCTTACGTTTTGTTTCCAAGTGATTATCTCGAAATCTAGTGTTAAGGTAGATTTTCGCAAAAAAATACTTATGACTGCGTTTTGAGGACGTATGTAAAAAGTTCCAAGTCGATGGCAATTGTTTTTATATTTTTCTCAGGTCATAAAAGTGTTTCTAAATTTCTACAATTTTACGCTTTGTTCGCAAGGAATTATCTCGAAATATAGCTGTAGGGTGTTTTGTACATTTTTGCAGTAAATTATAATGCCTGCGTTTTGAGGAAATTTGAAAAGTTCCAAGTCGATGATAATTATTTTTACATTTTTTTGGGCCATATAAAAATTTAAAAAAATCTGCAATCTGTCGCTTTGTTCGCAAGGGATTATCTCGAAATCGAGGTAATAGTATTCGTAATTTTTTACAGAATCATATTTATAAATTTATTGTTAGTAAATTTGAAAAATTTCAAGTCGTTTTCGAATTTAGGTGTTTCATTCTTTGCGGATTTTTTTTCTGAAATCTAGATATGTGGTTACAGAATAATAATTCTGAATAAATTTTTGGTGTATACTTACTGAAAATTTCTAAATACAAATTGATCCAAGAATCAAAAAAAATGAGCTGTGATTTCAAATTAACTAGGCCGTCTGAGTTAATTTGAAATTTGACAACTTGTACACACACCTCACTCTAGGACACAGACGTGTACAAAAACATTCATTTTGTACTCTGCCATTATGAGTAAAATTACACGCTTCAGAGTTGTCAGTAATACGCTTAAATACCCGAACAATTAGCACAAAATAAAACACCTTGATAACGTAAGATTAATAGCCAATTAAAATTACTATAACAAATATCAGTATAATATTATATTTTAATGTTCATGTCTTAATTATAATCTTCTCATTAATAATGGTAAGCCGATCACAAAATAAAAAAAAAAAAACAGGCATAGTTATAAATAAGGTGTTGATGGTTGAGAGATATGATTTGTAAATATGTAATTTTAAGGCCCATTTCTTAGGGTTTTTAAAATGTTTGCTTGAGGGTTAAATAAATTTATTTGCATAAATTTACCAGGCATTATAAAATGTGTATGGGGTGGTTGGGGGATGAATTTGGGCGACGGGGGTCGTCACGGAAAAATATAAAAATATATGATGCGTGCGACAGCTAGTCGCTAGCCTTTAGTCGGTATCGGGATCAATCCCCTTCAAAGGTTTTAGAATTTGTCGCCTTCGGCGATGGTCTAGGTAGGCTGCCCTTAAACCGGCCCTGAGCGACAGGGTTATAATGCGACCCTACGCTTTCAAATGCCGAATTAAAATAGTCGTGAGGATGAGTAGACTTGAAAATTGTTTACGGTTATTAAAATGCGCAACTGTAATTTTCGGTGGTATAAGAGGCAGCGGATTGTCGCTATTCCATTAAAGCTTTGTTTAAAGGCTAACTAATGGTTACATTAAAAGGAAAATATGGGTTTTGTAAACGCAGCAATAATTATGCTATAGAGCGCAACTGGTCATGATACAATTGGTGGACAATTACGCGTATAGATTAACATAATGTGCAGGCAAAGAACAGCCGGTTAATAAGTAGGGATCATTTGCCCTCTGGCCAAAGTGGAGCACGCGATTTAAGAGAAATTTGGTAAATTATAGCCTTATTTGACTTGAGACATATTGATGATTGCATCCCGTGTTAAAGTTAGCAACCACCCCTACCCCTTCTAGCCGTTACCCGTTCATCATTCGCCATGCAAATCACTAAGGGGTTTTGCAAAGTAGCGTAACAGTATCAAATTATCAGCTAATGTATATATGTATGTCTTCTTAAGTGGTTGTTGCGGCGGAGCAGTGGCGGTTATGTTATACGTACTACGGTCTATGTATGTATGTGACTAGATGACTCCGCGGTTTACTACATGCTGTTGTTGGGGTTCTTAATGTGGGCTATGATAGTGATAGCGGGACAGCGGGTCCGGGTTCCTAATAAAGCGTACATCAGTACATCAGTACTGATGTGCTGGGCGGGGCGCTTCTTAGCGCCGCTTGCCGGCCAGGTACCTATGATTGCTGCTCACATGACAGCTGGTGATCTATTCTCCAGCGTTAATGGCCTTCTTACCTCTTACCTCGCGCCCCGCGTCTCTTAATGTGGTCAGCGACGGTCACTGGACCTTTTGTCCCTGAGCTTGCCTTTGCCTCTACCTTTGATATAGATCAGCGTTTCCCAAACTTATAACACGCGTGTTTTCAGATCATTATTTGATCGATCTATTATACATTTAAACAATATTTATAATAAAACAAACCAGTAAAATTATCTCAATTGCTAAATATTATATTTCGCAAAAAATAGCTATTACTAGTATCTAAGCGGTCATGGTAGTAGTATACGGTCTTCATATTAAATATTGATTATATGACCAGAGCGCGCAATCTTCCTCATATAATATCTCTGTATGTGGAGAGGTGCGCACATTGTTATATTTTTACATTAATACTTGTTAAACTACTGCGAACGTTCTTATTCTAGTGATATACAATTTCCGTTTGTAATGACATTGTGCCTAAGTTTCTATTTGAATATCCTGAACTGAAGGATTAACTGCAAACGTACTTTAAAAAGTCGCCGAATAGCGGATGAGTTAATTAAGGTAGGATTCGAAGGCCGAGGAAAAACTAGCGCCCTCTTAAGAACGCAATTTCGCAACAAACCAATAAACTACAGAAAAATTCACTCCTGAAATGTTTTTTTTTTTAAATGGATTAAATTATTTAATAACAGTTCAATATTTTTAAGACATCCATGAACCGACACGGCTATTCTTAGTTCGCTCAGACAAGACTACCCAGCGTCAAAATAAATACGATTTATCTTAAAATAAAAAAAAATTATTGAAAACCACGCGTTTTATGTGTTTTCCGCTTGCGCAGAATGATTCAATAAAATTCTTTCAATAGATCTGAATTAGTACTAACATTAACTGCACACTTTGAGAAACACTGATTTAAATTAACATACATAGTAGAGTAAACTTATATACCGAAATATAAATTATGCACTTAAACACCACACAGACACACATACACACACCAGACACACTACCTTAATGATAATGATATTTTAAGCATCTCCACCATTTCGCCCGTCCGATTAACAAGAACTAATAACGACCTCTTATCACTCTTATTACTCTAGCTCCAATAATCCGCGCCCTCGAACACATTCAGCGCCATTGTTCAAGTATCAATCAAAAATAATTTCCTTTTCAAACTTAATTATTGGCACTTCACGATTCCGAAAAGCGCCGTCCATTGTTCGCGTCTAACTGTTTCCCATTATTATAGCCTCGACACAAACGAACACCAAAAAATATTAAGTCGACGAATACGCAATCCTCCGTCTGCCGAACGAACGTCAATTAATTACAAACAATTCTTTGGCTTTCATTAACGAGGCGCCTATCGCCTAAATTATAAATTAATTTCTTAACAAACAATGTTTAAAACTTTTTATTACTAGTAAATGACCTGGGGTCTAGCTTATGTTCCACACTGTTCGATGCGTTTTTAATTACCTTTGCTTTAAATTATGAATCTAAACCAGAAGACTATACAGAGATGATGTTCTTATGCATCGTACACACTTGCGCATTTTCACGAACACCGTACACATCTGCGCGGTGCGAGTGTATACGAAGCATTATTACTTCTTCGTGTAACACAGAGCCCTGCAGAAGTGGGTTTTTGAAAGCCCGGCCCGGCACGACGGTGAAAATTTAAAACCCGGGCCGGTCCGATGAAGCGAAAATGTGTTGCGGGCCCGGCTCGGCTCTGCCCGGAGCTGAATATTCAAAGCCCGGCCCGTCCACGAAAAATTTTGAATTAGATAAATAAAATGTATCCTAAATGTAATGTAATTCCTAAAATACATTAATTTCATGTTAATAACATTTTTTTTTTAATTTACTTGGTTGTTGCTTTCCAAATTATAATAAAATTAAATTTATCCAAGCCCGGCCCGACCCGGATTAAATTATCCATCGGAAAGCCCGGCCCGGCCCGCCCCGGAGTTTGAAAAATACGGCCCGGCCCGGCCCGGAGTTTGAAACATACGGCCCGGATCGGCCCGGAGTTTGAAAAATACGGCCCAGCCCGGCCCGGAGTTTGAAAAATACGGCCCGGCCCGGTCCGCAGTTTGAAAAATACGGCCCAGCCCGGCCCGGAGTTTGAAAAATACGGCCCGGCCCGGCCCATGCAAGCCTCTGGTGTGACATATCAAATCGTAATCTACTGTGAGTGCATAAGTAATTGTCTTTTTGTTTTCAAACTTTTTTTAAAACTATAAATACTTCAATCTCTACTGAATTATAAATAATGAAATAAATGAAGATGTCACCTTTTCATTATTTATATAAATCTGGGTGAATACAATTCATTACATCGTTAAGTGATATGATATAACTTGGAAAAAGTTTGTATGACATTAATAATTATGTTATTATGCCGGAACACACTTTAGTAAACTGTGCTGGGGATTTAACTTTTAAGTATTCTACTTTATGGGGTGAATGAATTCAAACATGTTCCAAGGGGGAAGAAGCAGTGCTTTTGCGGCCCAAGGCGGCACTTACTATAAATATTTACTTTTTTAAACACTTGCATTTTATTTTATTTCGTACACATAATGTAAATGTTACCATAAAATAATACGATCACGATATATGAATTTTAAATTTGGTTATTATTATCTTTACTATAGATCAGTGGTTCCCAAACTTATTTAACACCTTTTAGCCACTTACAGTGGATGTAACAAATATAACTCTGGCTTAAATTGACATACCACTGGTAATATCTGAATCGTTTTGTACACGTTGTTGGAAAAGTAACAAATATAACTCTGGCTTAAATTGACATACCACTGGTATTATATTTTCACCTGTGTAAACGATCTTTCAAATGGTAAACGGAATGCAAACTTTGAGGTTATGTTCTGCGTTTACAATATTTATTTTACTTATTAATTACATAACACACATATTTTATTTATATTATATTCATTTATTGCAAAAATGCAATTGTTTACAAAATAGTAAAAAAATAACAACAATTGTTAAAATATGTATTTAAAAGAATCCTTGATGTTTCACTAAGAACTTTTCGATGTGAGGACCTTCTTTTTGCTCATGACTCGACTCGAATTATGAATCGACTCTTTTAAATTATTAGTCAACTCTTTGAATTCGGAGGACCTTTTTTATGATTTTTTTTTTGCTTAACAAATTTTTTAGGGAAATTTTGTCACTTTTTCAACAACGTTTACAAAACGATTCAGATATTACTGTTTTACTCCAAAACACTCCAAGCAAGTCAATTACCTAGTTTCCCAATTATAATAATCAAATCTAAAAATGCCCATTTTCAGCGGCCAAAAGTCGAATAAGAATGGATTTAAAAAAAATATTGGATTTTTATATGCCAGAAAAATATTTGCAAGCTAATTACCTAGTTTTCCTATCATCGAACACAAGAAAATGAATTTTTGGAACGCAGAAGTTGAAAAATTTTTTTTTTTTTTTTTTAAAGGGAGGATGGTTGATGGGATTTCGGGTTAAGGAGAGTGAATGATATTAGGGAAATTGGCGTAAGCTACTTGGCTATTCTGCCACAACCGATTCTTTGTAATAAATTCATTTGATAATGAATGGGACATACACTAGACATCCATGGACCCGCACGGCCACTTCTTCACTCCGAAAAAGTGACCGCACGGATGGGATTTGAACCCACGACCACGAGGCCCAGAAGCAGGAACGCTACCCACTAGGCCACCGCGGCCCCCTGAAAAAAATTTAATTTTTCTAAATTCGAATCTTTTAGGAAATTCAAGGTCAAATCAAGGTCACTATGTCATTACTGTATGTTCCTTTCCAAAGCGTTCAACTATTATCTAAAACATTTATTTGAATCATT
This sequence comes from Ocypus olens, assembly GCA_910593695.2. Taxonomy (NCBI): domain Eukaryota; kingdom Metazoa; phylum Arthropoda; class Insecta; order Coleoptera; family Staphylinidae; genus Ocypus; species Ocypus olens. Next base: position 918,151 of record OU343057.1, on the reverse strand, counting down.
GCCAGAAAATCGATGTAATAATCTTTAATAATAATAATAATAATAGTTTATTGATGCCAGAACTGATAGTTTTACATAAGTCAGGAATATTAGCTTTACTAGGTAGTGAAACAACATTTGAAAATAACTACAGTATAAAATGATATTAAAATTTAGACATATTAAAATTCGGTAAATAAATACAATAAAATAAGATAAAATAATAAATATATAGTAGAATTAATAAATAGAAAATACACTTAGATAAACACCGATATGGGACAAGTATACATATTGATAGTATAACAAATAACATAGATGTTTAAAACATTATAATAAAATTTAATCAAATAATAGAACCTCCAAACTTTTAACCAGACTTTTCCGCGGTCCAACCTACGTTTTCATCATCCACAGGCATTATGGATACAATTAAGGGGTTATCCTACTACAGAATATTAAAAAAAAAACGAAAAAAAAATTTATCTTTAAAAATTTTTTTGCAGTGTTTTGCAATATTCAAAAGATTCCATGTTGATATTCGAAGTATTGTTTGAGGTAGAGTTTGTAGCGAAGGAAGAATTGGACGCACAGTTAGACTAACGAACCGGCACGTACTTTGAACGCGTTTTTCTCGAAACTGTTTCTTAAAACGGTGTACACGATATCTCAGGCTGTGATTGATGAATCGACTTGAAATTTGGTACACATGTTCAGAGGATTACCAGTTTAGGCGTGACGGTACGTTATGTTTTGCGATATATATTAGTAATAATAACTTGTATTATTGCTTCGAGAACTGCGAAAAAGTTCGGATTTTTTTTTCTCGTAACTTAAGATGAAAAAAAAAGAAAAAGCTCCGTCACGCCATAGCTAATGCCATGTAGTTAATGGGGATATTTTTGTTTTTTGTTTTAGGCCAAACATATTTGCGTAATCATGTACACCGACCGATCGAGCCGATGCGAAAAGGAATAACGTGTGACAATTTCATTCGTGATGACTAGTTTTATACACACTCGTACATAAATATAGATAGATAGATAGATAGATATTTATTGGTGTACACTAGTCAACATAAAAATAGACAAATATTTATAAAATACGTACAAGTTTACAAATAAAGTCTCTAAAATCTAACAATTTAAAAAATCTGTAAAGTCTAACAATTTAAAAAATCTCTAAAATCTAACAATTTAAAAAATCTCTAAAATCTAACAATTTAAAAAATCTCTAAAATCTTACAATTTAAAAAATCTAACAATTTAAAAAACCTCTAAAATCTTAAAATTTAAAAAACCTCTAAAATCGTACAATTTAAAAAATAAAAATATAAACGAGGAAATGCCAAAATCAAATATGTGTACAAAAATATAAAAATGTACCCATATTGGCTCGTTATGTAGAGCCGAGGAGCCATAACACTACCACTAATTTCAAGCTCAGCAAGGATTTTTAAATCATTCAAAAAACACTTTTCGTCTTTATTTTATTTATTTAATGCTTCTGTAAAGGTTTTCAATTTCAATTATCGTTCGTTTTTTCCTCAAAACGGCTCTACCATCAAAATGTTCCACCATCCGCCACTGATTGTATTTGTAGTTTTCCCGAAATAAAGTCCCAAAACTTAACCTGTTCGGACGGTGGTTACAGTAGGATAACCCTTTTTTCAGATTTTGCTGTTATTAATATAAAACAATCAATTTTGTAAATGACCAGCTTCTCCAAGTTTAATGATGCGGCCATTTTAATTTACGATTCAAAATTAAAAGAACGTCCGACACGTGATAAATAATGTTTCGGGCAAATAGCGTTTTATCAAGATATATAATTGTTCCTTTTATTTCCTATATACACGTACATGATGAGTGTCTATCTGCTCTTATGATATGTGGATACAGTTTTCACCATTGTGGCCGCAACCTGTCCTTTTGTTAAATGTGAATATTTCACTCCTTTGTAGGCCAGTGCTTCCAATCAGTAGTCCTCGTATGAAAAAGGATTGTCATTATTTATATCCACATATGAAAGTGCGGCTGCAAAGTCATTAAATAGTCAGTCCTTTGGAACGGGCAGGAGTAGATCTATAGCCCACCCAAGATGGTCGCCACTGTCGTTTGAATGTCATCCAAGCTATCAATCTAATTCACAATGAGGGTGATTATACCTTAAGACGAAAATTCAATTGTACGTGTAGTAAGGGACGTAAAAACGGAATAATTAATCTAAATTTTCGGCCTATTCAAAAATCAACTATTTTAAGTTACATACAATACAACGATGTGATGACATTTTTAGTCGTAATGAAACGCGTAAATGGAATCAGATGAACTGATTGCCAGTCAAGCATGTAAAGGTTTAAAGTCCAAAAACGTGTCACGCACCTAGTGCGTGGTCGGCCCCCGCGTTAAAACCAATACCACGCAATCGTGGGTGTTAAGATTACTAGCTTATTTTGTTTTGTTTTATTTTCCGTTCGGTCACTAACGAAATTCTATGTGTATGATTAATGAAATAATTTAAGACGAATACAACGACCACGGACCAGAGCGGATATTTCTCGGTCAGAAAAATGTTCCACCCGGGAAATCGAACCCAGTCGACTCGTGATGCAGCAGGCAGATGCTCGCGCTTTTACCCACGGGCCGCCAAGGTTACTAATGGATCAATTTTAAATTAAAGAATCCTGTCTCTTGAAATGAATACATTAAAGCAACATGATTAAAATTGTAAATGTTTAATTTATCAGATGGGGTAGGATGGTCATCCTGAAAACCATACGATTTTACCCTATTTTGCAAAGCACTCAGGGCAATACAGGAAAGTAACAATGACTATACGCTATTCTAAAGAGCAGCTATAAATATAAAATCAATCTATCTTGCGGTCAAGGGGTGAACATCCCTCAACTCATTTACATTTTCAGTTTATCTCCGAGTCCTCAAGCACAATTAAATCATTCGACCAAGTAAGACCGATCCATAATATTACCGAAGGGACTACAAATTGCTTATAAATTATATATTACATTATCGGTTTATATAAATTATTGACATTTGACACATTTTCCTGTAATCATTTCCATAAAATCTTGTAATCTCAAACGAACATAAATAATGTTTTTACGTTTCCAAACATATAATTTACATATATAATTAGTACAACGATCTTATTGGAAATATTCGGTAGGTGCGTACTTTTGATTTTTAAGTGAATTAATTGTAATTTAGTAGTGGTGTTACCTTTTCAAGAAGTGCAATTAAACGCAGCCACCGCAGGTCTGGCAACCAATTAGCATGGAACTGTAGTCGGTTAAAATATAATCCTTTGGTGGCCCTAAATAATACTCGGACCGTCTGGGATCGTCACCTCTTAAGGGATTATAATTTAATTGTGTTGGGGCGCTCTAAAATCTAATTCTAGAATAATAGATATTTTCATGTACTCAGGAGTTAAATTACTAAAGGTATTGGCGTTAATTTGTAAAAAAAGTCCAAAAAGTGTTCTGATAAATAGGGTGGTCTGATAATTCCCAGTAAGGATGAAACTGTCGTTGTATCGTAATCATTTTTAGCCTGTGTGTGTGTGCATTGAAGGTTCAAAGTACCAAACACACAAGTGGAAGGATCTTGGGGTCTGTAGCTAATTTGGCAAAACCCCTAACGAATATAAAATTGAATGGCAGAAAAGTTATTTCATTCGAACCTGTTAATTACATCAACGCGTCTTGTTTACCAAAGGTGGCGCCACCCAGACAATTGCATTGCATCACCCAATGATTATTAATTATAATATACGATACCTGCGTTCCCATGCAATTTTCTACTTAGCTGTTTAATCCTCTGCGGAACTCGTTGAAAATGTTACATTAGGGTTATATAATCTCGTGAATTCTGTGGGGAATGACAGCTTTATGCTACTAGAAAATTGTTTTTCATCAAAATACGTAAGCGTCAATCCACATCAGTTCACTCAGGCCGTGTCACTTCAGTCAACAAAGAAATGAACATCTTTTGTTTGAAAATATTAACTTTTTGTTGTTATTTGGTTTATAATTAGGAAACGATAACTAGTTTTTCAAACTTAAGTTGCTGTATGTGAAATTGTGTTCTTTATGTGAAATAGTGAAATATAAAATTAAGAAAATTAACTGGTGAGTGGCCTATTAAATTTGAGCAAAGTTATCGGTGACGAACGACGGCTCCGCTGCGCTGCGCCGTCGTTATTAAAATTAGGCAATTAAACTGTGCGCAGCCTATTAAAACTGAAGAAGGTAACAGGTGACGAACGAATTTAAGGAAAAATAAAAATGTACTTTCACAAACCACACGCGTCGAGGAACTTCGGAAATGTAATCTGGTGGTAACCCCAGTTTCTGAATCTGACATCTGTCAAATATGACAATGCACTATCAATGCATTTCTTAATTTGCTGTTTGGAAAGCACTCGGACGTTAACTGGAAGAAGCTTATTTTTTTTTCATTAACTTTGGGCCTCTAAAAATTATTTGGTGAGCGTCTGAGATGCGTATACACATTACAAACCAACATACAAACAAAATTTAGGCCGCTACTGATAGGGGCTGTTTTGGTTTTTGACACCCCGTTGCTGACGGGGTGACTGAAATGTTACCAAACTTTGGTGGTCTGCTTCAAATGGAACGCTTAATTTTTTTTTTTTTTTGACTTAGGCTGAGCCATTCAGTCACACACGGCTAGATTTTTAATTGTATTTTTGTATGAAGAAATGAATAATGGAAGACATATACAACAACCACGGACCCGAGCGAATACTTCTCGATCGCCGAAAAATCTTCCGCCCGGGATGGGAATCGAACCCACACGGCCGCGGTGCAGCCGGCGGAACGCTTAATGATTTCCAAAAATTTCACTGTTCTAATCCTCCTGGAAATTATTTTTTTTCGAAATTAATTTTCAGGGGAAAAATTTTCAACGTTCTAAAACGACAATTATTCAAATATCCATATCTCGGTTAATAACCGGGCGATTTAAAAAATTCAAAGTTCGTTTTACGTACACACAATACTGCAATGATAATCCGTCATTAGATTCGTGATTTCAAAAGGAATAAAAAAATTCATTTTAAAAGGTTCGAAAATATTTACCGGCAAAATAAATAAAAGTTTAACGAATTTTTAGAATTAGGAGGGGTCGGATCGAGAAATTTTATTTGGATTTTCTGTTGGGTTTGAGAAGGGATTTCTGATCGGAGAAAAAAAAAAATTGTGCCCCGCTGCTAAATTTGGCTTCCCCCATCCGTATACAACGTCATATTTCGAAAACCACAAATCAGATAGAAAAACTTTATGGTGATCTCTGAAACGGATTAAATCGGTGACTGATATGCTGTCGTCAAATTTTTAATTTTCGAAAAAGAAATCGCAAAATTCTTCGAAAAAATCCCGCAAAACAATCAAAAATCGGCCGTAGATCGTAAACGGTGCGCCCCACTAAAAATATAGTCCTTACCTTTTCGACGCAAAATACAATTCTTCCGTATATATTTCTCGCGTGAAAAAAGTGGCCGCTGTAGAATTTTTTTTATTGAAATCGTTGGTGGTTTTCTTTGAATAACTCCTCGGGGATTGGAGATATCAAAAATTTGCAAGAGACATAAAATGTAGAGGGGAGTTAGTTCTACAAAACTCTATGAAATTCGAAGTTGTGACGGTAAGGGGAAGCGCGCCCTTTTTTCCGGAAGCGTCCGAAATGTGATTTTTTAGAAAAACGCTTGAGGGATTGCAACGGAATTTTTTACGGGAACGTGCGACAGCAAACGTTGTGTTCCGATGCATTGGGGATTTTTTGAGCCATATTTGAATCCTCCAACTCAAAAATCCTGGGAGGAGATAGGTTTGACGCGAACCTCTGCATCGCGAAAAATCGATTTTCAAAAATTCACCCCCGAGTCAAGGGGTGAGTTGGAAAATCGCAGTTTTCACGGGCCCCTAGAGGACGTTTCCGGCTTTCGGGAAAAAAATAGAATTTATCGTTTTTTTGTTATTTGAGGGGCTGGCAACCCTTTTTTGAAGGGGTGGTTCTAGAGGGTTGAATTTGTAATGGTATATTTCTTGAATTATTTCTGATTTTTCATGAAAATCTTAAATCCCCATCTATAAGCGTTTTGAAAATATTGTAAAAAAACGTGATTTTGGGGCTTACGCGTTTAGTATATATTTAAAAACATATATGTTGGAGGTGTTTAAACCTGTTTAATTTAATAATCTTTCGTTCGATCATGCTGAAAGTAAAAAAAAAAACGCTGCAATCAGATCAATGGTTTTACAGACAATAATGTAAAAGGGGGCTAAATACTATTATAAAGTTTTTAATTGTGTTTGATTCGAAAGAGTTGAAAAAATATTGTTTTCAGTATCCGATCGGGCGTAAAATAAAAGTCCAAGTTAGCAGGAATTTAATTTCAATATCAAAGGGATTTAGTGTGTACAAATAGAATCACTTTATTGTATTATTTTGCAATTTTACGTTGAAACACTGTTTTTGGTGTCGGGGAAAAGGGACACCGACGGGAAATCCACTGCCAGTTGAAATATATCGCTGGACCAGCCAGAGAGGAAAATCCCATTGGGAAAATAAAGTATAGATTTACGTTTTGAATTAATTACGGAAATTGGGCTTGTCATATTTTAGGTACCGGGGCATCTTAGGTGGTCCTTTGAGTAATTGGAGACAAGTGGGCTTACAATGGTACTTACTTTGTCATATTTCACGGTCAGGAGGATATGTCAAAACCTTTAGATGTTTGTTTCTATGACATCTAAATACTCTTTCGAGTGCAGCCACCGTAAAATGCGGTGTTTATTTTAGGGAAATATATTATATTTCGCTTACTTCTTACGGTCATTTTTTGTTGGAAATATAAGGTGCAAAGTTGCGTTTAATATATACAGGAAAGACGTCTTTAACAATGCGATTTAAACAAAATATTTCATAAACATCGTTTGTTCGAAAAATAAATTAATTTTGTACATCATGTAGTTTCGTATTTTGTATATTAAGGGTGAAATGGGGACGTTTCGAGTAAGGTATAAAAAATGTTTTTAATTTTGTCCCTCGTAAATTACATTATAGATTTATTTATTTATTTAGTTATTTATTAACGAAATCACCATTTTACATATAAATACAAAAAAATATATAGGTAGTTCATCAAGTGAGATCGAGTGAATGTGAGAAGTGAAGGTCGAAATTTATCACTTATTAATTATAAGTGCATTAGGTTGGTCACGTCTCTCAAAGAGAGAAATGGAGAACATAATTATTGAGACACTTTTAAAAATGACAGAGGTCTTTCAGCCTCTTTCAAAGAAATTGACTTTTTGTAGGTAGGTCTAATTAAATTGTAAATTTAAAACACCGCGAAACATTTAGCCTAAATACATGAATTCACCTTGTTCGTAATTATGCGAAAAAAATTCTTGATTTTGCGATGGTTGATAAAAATTAACGCTGCAGCAGCCGATTTATAAAAAGTTAAATTCTGAGGGAGCAAACATTAGAAATAAGGTAATGTTCGGTAACCGCCAGAATTATTTTATCACACATCAGAACACCCCAACAGGTTGCATAAATTGAATAGACATTCGAATACAACTGCAATTTTTAACAAGTAATTAATTGATACCAACAAATTAATTTTTCTGGTATTATGCTTCGTACACACTTGCGCCGAAAGCCGCGCCGCGTAGATGTGAACGGTGTTCGCGTACATGATTTGTATTAGGAACACGGTTCGCTGTCGATCCGTCGCTTGTCGGTTTTTCCGGGTCGTTGTGTTTTTTCTAAGATAAACATGCAAAGGCGTATATTTTCGATTTTTGGAAGCGCTTGTCGGTTTTTCCTCGTTGCGACGTTACACTGCTTTGGACGGTGGCAAAGTTGCAACTGCATAAATGGTAAGTAAGTAAGTAAGTAAGTAAATAATTTATTTCAGCAGAGTACAATGGTCTGAGAAACAAGTCAAATAAAGTGTACACACTTAATTGGAACGGCGCGAAAACATGCGCTTCAAAAGTTTTTGTGTCCTGAAAATGCGCAAGTGTATACGATGCATTATATTAAAAATTTAAGACAGTGTGTATATGAATGACATTAGTTTATAATTCTCTTAAACGTTCTCGACGGGCATCACATTAATGCGGGACCGTTGGTCACGGCCGGTAAAATGGGCCTGTCCACCGGATTCGATTAGTTCAGAAGTGACCGTCGTTTTCCCGACACAGATACCATATAGCAGATACCAGCCGCTGTGAGCGAGCAGCTGACAAGAGAATATCCTTCTAATTCTTCACTTCGCTATATATAATTTTAAGTTCGTGGCTAAAGAATACCGCCAATAGGTCCTCATTAGGATGTCCGAGTCGGGCCGTAACTCAACTTGGATGTCAAACATGGCGTTCTATAGAATGTTATTACTACATTTATGCGCTGTCAAAAAGACTGGTCTGGCGCGGCGAACTTTGTGACCCATAATTATAGTTATTGGACTTTAAAAGATTTGTTTTATAATTTCTCCGGATCGGCGTAAAAATTGCACCGGGCAACAATTCAATGCACAAAACATATTATATTTACATATTGGAATATGGAATTAATAGTTCGGTAATTGACCAATTAGATTCCATGCTGTCTAAAATATCAAATTACACGGCAAACTGAAAATGACGGTCCGCAATTACGACCTTCCGAAAAGCTCCTCTTAAGTGTCATTAGATTAATTTTTATCAGATACGGCATCTTTGCAAAAGTGAAGATTAAATCCGGCAACTTTTCTCTGGGTTTGTAGTCTGCGCCGGGAGTGGAAAGTCTATCGGGAGTAATAAGATTACGAGGGTCCCCTCGGTTGACACTTTAATGCCATTGTCGCATACTTACGGACAGGATAAGTGTCTGCATTTAATAGTCGGTTTACTTTTCAGTGACTTTAAAGAAATAAAGGATTATTCCATTTAAAAGTTAATAATTTTAACATTTCTAATAAATAATGCTTGGCGGTATATAGTCAACGATTATGCTATTTTTTAACTTTTTATTTAGATCATGGCGAAATAGTATATCTTATGCTTCGTACACACTCGCGCCGAAAGCCGCGCCGCGTAGATGTGTACGGTGTTCACGTGCATGATTTGTATTCGGAACACGGTTCGCTGTCGATCCGTCGCTTGTCGGTTTTTCCGGGTCGGAAAATTGTGTTTTTTAAGATAAACATGCAAAAGCGTATCATTTAGATTTTTGAAAGCGGATAACTCTAGAACGCGTTTTCAGATTTTGACAACTCAGACGTAAAACGTTTTTCAAATTAATTGCCAAAATTGTTAAAAAATTTAACAATTGTGAGTTTTTTAAGTTAAAAAATCCCATTCTAAACACTATTTGTTCATAAAAATTATTTGTGAGACTTACAGAAACTGAAAACGATTAAATTTAAATTTTCTTCAAAAATTTATTTTTGTATTTTTTCAAGTCTAGAATCCCTTTCTGAACACTATTTGGTTATAAAAATTATTTGTGAGACTTACAGAAACTCAGACAAGCAAAATTTCTTTTGACGTAAATCGTTCGTACAATTGCTGGAAATGCCGAAAAACGATCAAATTTATTTTTTCTTCAAACGGTAAAGGCGTATAATTTTGATTTTTGACAGCGGATAACTCTACAACGTGTTACCAGATTTAGATATCTCAGACGTTAAAATGTGTACAATGTCAAGGTCTTCAATTGCCAAAATAGTTAGAAAATTTAAAAATTGTGCGTTATTTAAATTAAACACGCAAAGGCGTACAATTTAGATTTTTGACAACGCTTTACATTTTGATAACTCTGACGCCAAAATGTGCACAATGTCGCGGAAATGCGCACTGGTTTGGATGGTGGCAGAGCTGCAGCCACATAAATGGATTTTTGGGAAATGCCAATGAAAAATTAGATAATAATTTTTAAATACTTTCCCACTGACATTTTCGTAAAGTTCACGACGGATTTAAAAAAATGTAAGCTCAAGGAAGTGAGGGGCAATTACCTACATTTGTTATTTTCTTATATCAATTTAAGGATAGTGGAAAAATCCACGCAGTCATTACTTTTAAAATTTGATGAATAATTTGAAGTTATATTAAATAAAAGAGGGTTTTCCAGGAGGTAATGATTTTTCGAAGACAATTCGTGATAGGGTAGAGAGATAATAAATTCGTTTCCATAAGATGGATATAAATTTCGCGTGCCGAGCCGTTGTTATTCCGGAGTGGTTCGGTTAGGGTTTAATTTAAACTAATTAAGTGTAATGATAAAATTATTACGAATGCGTTAGAAAATTGCATAGATAAAACGTCGTTCCTCCCAACATGTTAGCACGATGTAATCAAGCTCAGGCCTAGAATGCACATTAAATTGCAATCATTTTGAGTTGCCCGCCCATGCCTCGGCCAGGCTCTTCTCCTTTTTGTCCCTGTTGCATTTTAAAATGAAAATTAAAAATACCCACTCGGTTTCTAAGTCAAAGGGGGCCGGACGGGTACCAGCTCAAACTAAAAGACAGCCGCCACGAGTCGAAACCTTGGGCCATGCATTATATCTTGACAACATATTTGAAATTTAGACGAAATTTAAATCAAATATTGATGAGTAATACAGGTTTAAAAATTTATCACGACATGTCTCCTGTTTTTCATTAAGCTCGACTTGAGATTGAATCTACTGGTAAATGTTACTCCGTAGGACTCGATTCTGTTTGTATCAAAAGTGGCCAATCATTATTGTGCTATTAACAATCTTAAGTAATTCTTTTGTTGAATCCCTCCTATTTATACAATCTTTTGCTTTGTCACCGATATTTAGCCACACAAAAACTAGCAGTCATTAAATCGTTCTCATTGACAGTCGCTTCAATTTTAAAATCTCCCGTTCCTAATGATGTTTAGCCGGCTATAAATATAATAATTATGTTTAGAAATATTTAATGCGGCAGGAATAAAATAAATGCGAATGTTATTATGTGTATATTTTCTTTTTCAAATGGGCGTAACTCATTAGCCTCGGCGACCTCGCCATATTCTTTACTTCCCATCCATAATGCCATACCTGTATCAACGAGATATCTAACCTGGCAAAGTCGTACGTTAAACCAGGTATGCACTATTTCACTCCGTGCCATAAAAATCGTTACCAATTAATATCAAATTTAATTCTCAGTATTAAAATTTCGGCTAATAATTGGTTCCAATTCTTGTACTAGTGAATTTTTGTCAGTGCGGCTCGCGAGATGACTCATGATACAGCCGAGATAGCAGATAAGTAGGATCGATTGCAGGCACCGCACGTATCTATATTACCTCTGCTACCTCGGCCGCACCATGAGTCACCTCGCGAGCCGCACTGACAAAAATTCGTCTAATTGAACAATCTATATTTCCGAAACTGGAAAAAATCTTATTAACTTATCATATGAACTCTGCTTAAAATCTTTACGACGTTACAAGAAAAGAACCAATATATGTAAATTACATCATTCAACCTTTTAAAAGACTATATTATACGTTATTACCAGTATCAAACAATGAATGGATGAGCTTTACGGCCCATAACTAAATCCGACAGGTGCCCGCCGAATTGAAATTTATATGTGACCGGTCACTAAATGGCTCTTTTTGTTTAATAAATTGTGCTATATTAGACACGGTGAAGTCGCACTTCAAGAGATAATTTGCACCTCTAAAAAGTAATGGTTTCCACATTGCGGGATGCAACTCACAGACGTAAATTATTGCGCCGTTTTATGTGCAATTTGGGCAGTCGGGACAAAATGCGGTGTTAGTCAACCATAAATAAGGCTAATTCAGCTGGTAAATGTTTATGTTTCTTTCTGGAAGCAAACGGTTTATGGTTTTGAAAAAATAGTTACTAACTCTGTCGCTGTTTTAACTAAGTCAACGAAAGTCACACAATCACAAATGAACAAAAACATTTATTTGTTTATTTAAAAAAGTACTATACATTATTATTATATTTTATTATATTTACAATTTTTAGACTTTTTTGAAAACGGGTTTGGGAGAAATAACACTTGTGAATATGATACCATACATTCGCTCTCGTTGCTAGTACATACCTCGAAAAACGGTTCACAGAAACACAAATAAAATACGTACAAAACATCGCGCCGAATATAAAATATAAAATAAATATCTATTCCGATATATTACAGAGAGAACACGAAAGTCGTATTATTGAAATGACAATTTATTTAAGCTACAATCAAGTGAATTTTCGATATTCAGGTATTACACAAATTCTAATAATAAATGTGCCTATCTACTAATGAAACATTTGATATGATGTCAAGTCGGACCCTCCACTGCCCCTAATAAACACCCCAAATAGGACCTGGACCTAGTGCCCCCAATAAAGTTAGGTGTTTATTGCTCGTAATAAAATATAAATCGCGAAGAGTCTGTGGGAACAAACGCCGAAGACGATTTTATTCGGTCAATCAAACTTAATTACACAAATGTCCAGGAGGAAGTCGACATCCTTAAGAAATAATTACTAACATTACGTTAGTATCAAAATCTAAACGTGAAACTGATGTGTCATAATATTAAATTATTATATGGACACGATTAAAAAATTGAAAAAAGTCGATTTCGAAGTCGACTTTTCCCAAACATTGCATTTGAAATGATTATCTGAAGAAAGCTCTGGTTAGATTCGCGGTTTCTGTACGTCATTCGAAAGTTCGCACTAAGACACGTCAGAAAATGTACTTTCGCAAGAACATATGTCAATTTGAAGCCCGTGACGCGTCCGCAAAGAAAACTCGAAAATGAAAAAAATCGAAAAAATCAACTTTCTTAATAATCGTCGTGGACCTTTATGTTATACGTTTTTTTTCATCACAAGAACGAGATAAATCGATTGGCGTTATAAAATTTCATCCAGAAAAAAAAGCAAAAAAGTTAGCATGTCACCATGAACTTTATGGAAGATTTTGAAAAAAGTCGATTTTTTCAAACTTTGAACGGCTGTAGCGGCCGAACGAAGAATCCAATTTGAACGCGGATTTAAATTCTGTGGTCCTTGAGCGCATATGAGTCGGATTTGACCAAAATTGGCGATTTTTTATTTTTGACGAAAACCCGAAATTCTATCCAAGGGTCCCCCCTTCTTACTTTTGCTCAAAAATTGCACTAAAAATGATTTTCTGGAAAAACCACTGGTTAGAATCGGGGTTTCTATACACCACTGGAAAGATCTCATTAAGACGCTTCAGAAAATATACTTTTCCAAGAACAAATGTCAATTTGAAGCCCGTGATGCGTCCGCAAAGAAAACTTGAAAATGGAAAAAATCGAAAAAATCAACTTTCTTAATAATCGTCGTGGACCTTTATGTTTTACCTTTTTTTTGATCAGAAGGACGAGATAAATCGATTGGCGTTATAAAATTTCATCCAGAAAAAAAAGCAAAAAAGTTAGCATGTCACCATGAACTTTATGGACGATTTTGAAAAAAGTCGATTTTTTCAAACTTTGAACGGCTGTAGCGGCCGAACGAAGAATCCAATTTGAACGCGGATTTAAAATCTGTGGTCCTTGAGCGCATATGAGTCGGATTTGACCAAAATTGGCGATTTTTTATTTTTGACGAAAACCCGAAATTCTATCCAAGGGTCCCCCCTTCTTACTTTTGCTCAAAAATTGCACTAAAAATGATTTTCTGGAAAAACCACTGGTTAGAATCGGGGTTTCTATACACCACTGGAAAGATCTCATTAAAACGCTTCAGAAAATGTATTTTTGCAAGAACAAATGTCAATTTGAAGCCCGTGATGCGTCCGCAAAGAAAACTCGAAAATGGAAAAAATCGAAAAAATCAACTTTCTTAATAATCGTCGTGGACCTTTATGTTTTACCTTTTTTTTCATCAGAAGGACGAGATAAATCGATTGGCGTTATAAAATTTCATCCAGAAAAAAAAGCAAAAAAGTTAGCATGTCACCATGAACTTTATGGACGATTTTGAAAAAAGTCGATTTTTTCAAACTTTGAACGGCTGTAGCGGCCGAACGAAGAATCCAATTTGAACGCGGATTTAAAATCTGTGGTCCTTGAGCGCATATGAGTCGGATTTGACCAAAATTGGCGATTTTTTATTTTTGACGAAAACCCGAAATTCTATCCAAGGGTCCCCCCTTCTTACTTTTGCTCAAAAATTGCACTAAAAATGATTTTCTGGAAAAACCACTGGTTAGAATCGGGGTTTCTATACACCACTGGAAAAATCTCATTAAAACGCTTCAGAAAATGTATTTTTGCAAGAACAAATGTCAATTTGAAGCCCGTGATGCGTCCGCAAAGAAAACTCGAAAATGGAAAAAATCGAAAAAATCAACTTTCTTAATAATCGTCGTGGACCTTTATGTTTTACCTTTTTTTTCATCAGAAGGACGAGATAAATCGAATGGCGTTATAAAATTTCATCCAGAAAAAAAAGCAAAAAAGTTAGCATGTCACCATGAACTTTATGGACGATTTTGAAAAAAGTCGATTTTTTCAAACTTTGAACGGCTGTAGCGGCCGAACGAAGAATCCAATTTGAACGCGGATTTAAAATCTGTGGTCCTTGAGCGCATATGAGTCGGATTTGACCAAAATTGGCGATTTTTTATTTTTGACGAAAACCCGAAATTCTATCCAAGGGTCCCCCCTTCTTACTTTTGCTCAAAAATTGCACTAAAAATGATTTTCTGGAAAAACCACTGGTTAGAATCGGGGTTTCTATACACCACTGGAAAGATCTCATTAAAACGCTTCAGAAAATGTATTTTTGCAAGAACAAATGTCAATTTGAAGCCCGTGATGCGTCCGCAAAGAAAACTCGAAAATGGAAAAAATCGAAAAAATCAACTTTCTTAATAATCGTCGTGGACCTTTATGTTTTACCTTTTTTTTCATCAGAAGGACGAGATAAATCGATTGGCGTTATAAAATTTCATCCAGAAAAAAAAGCAAAAAAGTTAGCATGTCACCATGAACTTTATGGACGATTTTGAAAAAAGTCGATTTTTTCAAACTTTGAACGGCTGTAGCGGCCGAACGAAGAATCCAATTTGAACGCGGATTTAAAATCTGTGGTCCTTGAGCGCATATGAGTCGGATTTGACCAAAATTGGCGATTTTTTATTTTTGACGAAAACCCGAAATTCTATCCAAGGGTCCCCCCTTCTTACTTTTGCTCAAAAATTGCACTAAAAATGATTTTCTGGAAAAACCACTGGTTAGAATCGGGGTTTCTATACACCACTGGAAAGATCTCATTAAGACGCTTCAGAAAATGTACTTTTCCAAGAACAAATGTCAATTTGAAGCCCGTGATGCGTCCGCAAAGAAAACTCGAAAATGGAAAAAATCGAAAAAATCAACTTTCTTAATAATCGTCGTGGACCTTTATGTTTTACCTTTTTTTTCATCAGAAGGACGAGATAAATCGATTGGCGTTATAAAATTTCATCCAGAAAAAAAAGCAAAAAAGTTAGCATGTCACCATGAACTTTATGGAAGATTTTGAAAAAAGTCGATTTTTTCAAACTTTGAACGGCTGTAGCAGCCGAACGAAGAATCCAATTTGAACGCGGTTTTAAATTCTGTGGTCCTTGAGCGCATATGAGTCGGATTTGACCAAAATTGGCGATTTTTTATTTTTGACGAAAACCCGAAATTCTATCCAAGGGTCCCCCCTTCTTACTTTTGCTCAAAAATTGCACTAAAAATGATTTCCTGGATAAACCACTGGTTAGAATCGGGGTTTCTATACACCACTGGAAAGATCTCATTAAGACGCTTCAGAAAATGTATTTTTGCAAGAA
Organism: Ocypus olens; assembly: GCA_910593695.2. NCBI lineage: Eukaryota > Metazoa > Arthropoda > Insecta > Coleoptera > Staphylinidae > Ocypus > Ocypus olens. The sequence continues at coordinate 902,272 of OU343057.1, read as the reverse complement.
CAAATGTCAATTTGAAGCCCGTGATGCGTCCGCAAAGAAAACTCGAAAATGGAAAAAATCGAAAAAATCAACTTTCTTAATAATCGTCGTGGACCTTTATGTTATACGTTTTTTTTTATCACAAGAACGAGATAAATCGATTGGCGTTAAAAAATTTCATCCAGAAAAAAAAGCAAAAAAGTTAGCATGTCACCATGAACTTTATGGACGATTTTGAAAAAAGTCGATTTTTTCAAACTTTGAACGGCTGTAGCGGCCGAACGAAGAATCCAATTTGAACGCGGATTTAAAATCAGTGGTCCTTGAGCGCATATGAGTCGGATTTGACCAAAATTGGCGATTTTTTATTTTTGACGAAAACCCGAAATTCTATCCAAGGGTCCCCCCTTCTTACTTTTGCTCAAAAATTGCACTAAAAATGATTTTCTGGAAAAACCACTGGTTAGAATCGGGGTTTCTATACACCACTGGAAAGATCTCATTAAGACGCTTCAGAAATAGTACTTTTGCAAGAACAAATGTCAATTTGAAGCCCGTGATGCGTCCGCAAAGAAATCTCGAAAATGGAAAAAATCGAAAAAATCAACTTTCTTAATAATCGTCGTGGACCTTTATGTTTTACCTTTTTTTACATCAGAAGGACGAGATAAATCGATTGGCGTTATAAAATTTCATCCAGAAAAAAAAGCAAAAAAGTTAGCATGTCACCATGAACTTTATGGAAGATTTTGAAAAAAGTCGATTTTTTCAAACTTTGAACGGCTGTAGCGGCCGAACGAAGAATCCAATTTAAACGCGGATTTAAATTCTGTGGTCCTTGAGCGCATATGAGTCGGATTTGACCAAAATTGGCGATTTTTTATTTTTGACGAAAGGGTCCCCCCTTCTTACTTTTGCTCAAAAATTGCACTAAAAATGATTTCCTGGATAAACCACTGGTTAGAATCGGGGTTTCTATACACCACTAAAAAGATCTCATTAAGACGCTTCAGAAAATGTACTTTCGCAAAAACAAATGTCAATTTGAAGCCCGTGACGCGTCCGCAAAGAAAACTCGAAAATGAAAAAAATCGAAAAAATCAACTTTCTTAATAATCGTCGTGGACCTTTATGTTATACGTTTTTTTTCATCACAAGAACGAGATAAATCGATTGGCGTTAAAAAATTTTATCCAGAAAAAAAAGCAAAAAAGTTAGCATGTCACCATGAACTTTATGGACGATTTTGAAAAAAGTCGATTTTTTCAAACTTTGAACGGCTGTAGCGGCCGAACGAAGAATCCAATTTGAACGCGGTTTTAAATTCTGTGGTCCTTGAGCGCATATGAGTCGGATTAGACCAAAATTGGCGATTTTTTATTTTTGACGAAAACCTGAAATTCTATCCAAATTCTATCCAAAAAGTTAGCATGTCACCATGGACTTTATGGCAGATTTTGAAAAAAGTCGATTTTTAAATTCAATTTACTCGCGTTCTCCGAATACTTTCTCACTCGGTAAGACTGTAACAGTTTTAAGTTTTTAAATTTAGTCCTTTAGCTAGGGAAGTACATTTATTGGTGAGGAATAATTATTGGGCCAATTAATACCTTTACGGGTTATGTAATTTTTAGCAATGAATTTAGTTGACCTGCTATGAGTACATCAAAAATATATCATGTCTTGCGATTGCATGCAAAGCATGCTTAATCAGTGTTATCAAATAGACATCATATTTAAATAATACATGACCATGTGAAATTAACCTAATTCGTAAAAATATAAGTTCCCCTCAAGGAAGTGAAATTAATAAGAGGCACGCATATTGGATATCAACATATCTGCCCCAATTGCTTAAGTACCTTGCAGTCGTAGAAATATAATGAGTGAAACAAACATTTTCTGTGTATCGAGAACAAAGGGCCGACCCAAGCCAATAATTCACAGGTAGATGGTAGGGATGCAGTACCTCCGACTATATATAAGGGTCTACATATGACATATATCACATGTAAATTAAAACAAATCCTATGAAGGTGGTATGGACTCCTCCCACTCTTAATATAAACATGCTATTGGCCGTTGTTTACAGGTGAAAGTGTATATCCCCTCTGTTTTAACAAACGAGATAATAAAACATCGCGTGACAAATGTATAAGAGGTGCGTGCAGTCCGAGTTTTTTCTCTGTGCTCATCATGATTTAATATTTGTTTTGCTCTGTTTTGACAATGCCATACTTCATGCGCTCCTATTTATAATCCTCCGCTGTAATATATTGTCATTGTGTAAATTTTTTGTTTTGCTATTAGCTCGGACACGAGAAGCTTAATTATATATAGTTTCATATACTTGTTTCTCATTGATCACTTGGTGAAACATTATGTTAATATAGGTTTTAAAAATTAAAATTCACTTGGTTTGTTTCACGATTAAAATGTTGTATTTGAAAATAAAACAATTTAATCGTGAAACAAACCAAGTGAATTTTAATTTTTAAAACCTATATATATATATAGTTTGTTTGCATATGGCATATACATATGCAAATTGCCATTTTGAATATTTTGTTGATATATAAATCTGCTGAGGATTTTAATTTTTGTACAACTTATATATAATGGAACATGATTTCAGCAAAGATTTTCAACTATGACATTGACGTCGTGATACCTGGGAGTAGAGTGAGAAAGTATTCGGAGAGAACGCGATAACAAATCAACGCATGAAGATGAATCATCACTTCGCGACCGATTCTGTGTCTATATTTACAGTATGTTCACTCGACGTTGCTCGTTAAATAATTATGAGTTTTCCGGCGTCGCCTGTCATGAAATTTAAGATGTTCACTGCGCATGTGTCACGGCATTTTGGGTCGGCTGTACGTATAAAATGTTACTGCCTTGATACATCAAATAGTGTTTCCTCGCTAATGAAGGCATCACATCAAAATACTGAATTTTTAAAGCACAGTAAATAATTAAACAAAATTATACTATTCAATATTTTTGATAGAACATCGAATTAGGGATGGGTAACTGCGCATTTTTGTCCAACCACATCATTAAATTTACTTGTTTGATGAAATGATTCACCATTCAATTTTAATTAATGAAATTTACAATTTATATTATAATTAATCATGGTGATGGTTGTGACCGTTACTACGTGGTAATTCATTATAAAATCACTGAATAAAACACTTACTATGTTTTTTACCACAATTTATTTGATGTATGTACAAATATTTCATATACATACATATCACGACTTAAGTTTCGACGTTTTACTGTCATTATCAAGTGAAATATTTGTACATACATCAAATAAATTGTGGTAAAAAACATAGTAAGTGTTTTATTCAGTGATTTTATATTATAATTATTTAATTAGATGGACTTTTATGAAGGAATGAATACTTTTTCGTTTACCCTGTTTCAATTAAATACACGTGCTACAGTTGTTTGTGCTTATTGTGAAACCAAAAGGTCACTGTGGCATTCCGCGACTGCTTCTGTGGGCATTGATGGATGTATCCCACCACGCGTCTTCTAATTATCTTAAAATGATTACCAATTGATTGACATTAACGTTAATTTTAATCCCGACTGCAAATCATTATTGTTTCCTGTCATATAAATTAATCATTTGCCAATAATTGCAACTTTCGCAATAGCAATATATATTACCTGCCATTTTTCATAGCGTCGATAATTATTTAATACAATCACAATTAATACGGTTATTAATTGATTTCTATTCGAATTAATTATTGCTAATACTCAATGCTTAATTAGAATCTTGCTTAGTGGTGCTATTGAAATATTATATTTGATTATTTTGTTACTGTGTTTTTCGAAAAATAAAATCCTAATGCTAAATATAAACTAGCCGTATTATAAATTATTAAGTATAATCGGTTCCTAACATATTTTATTAAACTAGAAGTAATAATGGAGCCTGATTGATAAATATGCCACCAAATAAAACACTAAGGTCATGGTCACAATAATCTTTTCGAGTGATAGATTTTTTTCCCACTATGGTCAATGTTGTCCTCATGGTAACATCAATTAATATTGTGATGATCCGAGATACAATCTATAATTACCCATAACAGTTTTCCGGTTCGTTGTTAAAGATTGGCTCCTCCTAATTGACATCCGTTGAAAACTTACTCCAAGGTATTAAATAATTTTAATTTAATATTAGTTTACATTTTAGAGGTGGAGCATAATCATTATTCATTATAATGTATTACAGTTACTATAAAACTAATAGTATTATATAAAATTAAGTCATATAAACAAAGCAAGTTCAAAAATACGTACTTCGGTATTTTTTTATTATGCAAATTATAAATTTGAAATTAAATTGTTAAACGATAGGTGGCCATATAACTCAACTGTAGACGTTTTTAGAATCGAACTCAAATATCGGTATATTTTTTTTATTATGCAAATTATAAATTTAAAATTCAACTATTGCCCTATAACGTTTTTTAAGATCCATCCCAAATAAATTACAAACCAGAGACGAATTGACCATCAATATATTTTAAATAAAATAATCACGTCGACTTAAATACATTTTTGGAGACACGTTGAAAAAATAAATGATTACAATTCATCATTTGGACAAAGTACGTTTTTTTTAACAAAAAAATGTATTTCATGAAGATAATGATTATTCTATGCGGCATTTGTCCACTGCTATTATAAGAATATCGGAGTGAAAAGAATCAATTACTTGTAATATATGACATATGTGACACTGAGAAATGATGGTCGTAGGATTTTGAATATCTATACGGTGAAATATGATTACAAGTTATTATCTACGGCCGTGGCATTTATTTAATACTTTAATGCAGCCCCTTTGAGCGCGGGGCAGAGAGGGAGGATATGCGATATTTAGAGTGTACGTATAGATGTGATACATAATAGTCGTATTGATTGATTCAAAAAGGACCGCGTACGGTAGGAGTGATTCTATGGCTCATAGATCATTAGATCGAGACGTAGCTACCGCGATATGCAATCGTCATATATCAAAGTATTTTGACATGTGAAAAGTAGCCGATGCATTAATATCACTTGGAACTTTATAATAAATGATATTGTAAGCTCTCTATAGTCACCAAATATGAATAATAATGGCGGCCGGGTAAGTTCATAAATTAATGAATGTATCGCGACGAAAACAAGTTTCCGTTGCGGATGTCCCACAGGCAACTTTTCCCGTGAACCGTCAAGTTAGTTTTTCCGGCTTTTCGAGAAATCTCTGATATCATAATTAAGATAAATCTGCTGCTTGGCGGTGTAGTTTGAACTCCGTCCACTGTTCTGTGCCACAGCCACATTACCACATCACCACATCGCCAGATCTCATACGTCATCTCGCCAAAGTTCCATATTTCATAGGGAGATGCGATAGTGAGTTATTGATGAGGATGGATATGTATCACGCACCCTCTTATGCCCTCCGTTAGCCCCAATCTTTTCTTCTTATGTCACTTAATAAATAAATATCATTTACTTTTCAATGTTATGATAACTCTGCAATTATGCAGTAGTGAATATGTTTTATTACACACGAAATACAACTGAAATTCGCAACACAAGAAATATCTGTGCTGACTTTAAAAGACACTATTTATGAATTTCTGGTAGAAACTTTCCAGACTGTATGTTAACTGTAACCCGTATAATCATACCGTCTGAATAATTTGCAATTTAAGTTTCTATCAGAAATTATAATTATTCCTAATGGGAAACATATAAAATTCAGATCGTAATCTATAAAAAATTATGAAAAATATTTTTAACCAAAAGATCTTTAATATCTGTCTACATCAGTGATTCCCAAAGTGGGCGCCACTGCCCCCTAGTGAGTGCTGCAGCAATTCAGGTGGGCGCTGATGGCGTGTACACACAGAAGAATTTCCGCAGTTACAAGAAGAATTTATGAAAGTAACTGCAAATGATTCAATAAAGAGTTTCATAATTTCAATGTTTCTATTTTACACAATACTTTACTATATTTTAATAATATTTAATATTTAATACATATATTTCCTATTAATTGCCATAAAAATTAAAAAAAAAATAATTTCCAGGGGGCGCTAAGTAATATTATGTTTTCTGGAAAGGAAATTATTTTTTTTTATCTACATAACCATCTGCAACTGCTAAAAACGACATATTTCAACTGGCAAAATGACAATCTTCAATTGCCAAAAACTACAAATGATTGTTTTTAACTGCCAACGGTGACCTTTTTCAACTCAAAAATAATAATTTTTAGCTACCAATAATGACAATTTTCAACCTCCAAAAATTACAATTTTGAAATGCGAAAATTAATTATTTTCAGCAACCAAAAGCTTTAATTTTAAACCACCAAAAATGACAATTTTCAACTGCCAAAAACTACAATTTCCAACTGTCAAAAATAAAAAATGTCAACTGCTAACGATGACAGAAAAAGCATTTTTTAACTTCTAACGATAATCATTTGCAACTGCCGAAAATGACAATTTTAGAAAGCCAAAATTTTCAATTTTCAACTGTCAAAAACTATAAAAAATCTCACTTTTGACAGTTTTTGTCAGTTGAAAATTGTGAAAAACGATAATTTTTAACTGGCAAAATGACAATCGTCAATTGCCAAAAACTACAAATGATTGTTTTTAACTGCCAACGGTGACCTTTTTCAACTGTCAAAAATAATAATTTTTAGCTACCAATAATGACAATTTTCAACCTCCAAAAATTACAATTTTGAAATGCGAAAATTAATTATTTTCAGCAACCAAAAGCTTTAATTTTAAACCACCAAAAATGACAATTTTCAACTGCCAAAAACTACAATTTCCAACTGTCAAAAATAAAATATTTCAACTGCTAACGAACACAGAAAAAGCATTTTTTAACTTCCAACGATGATCATTTGCAACTGCCGAAAATGACAATTTTAAAAAGCCCAAATTTTCAATTTTCAACTATCAAAAACTATAAAAATGACATTAAAAAATCTCACTTTTGACAGTTTTTGTCAGTCGAAAATTGTCAAAAACGATATTTTTTAACTGGCAAAATGACAATCTTCAATTGCCAAAAACTACAAATGATTGTTTTTAACTGCCAACAGTGACATTTTTCAACTGTCAAAAATAATAATTTTTAGCTACCAATAATGACAATTTTCAACCTCCAAAAATTACAATTTTGAAATGCGAAAATTGATTATTTTCAGCAACCAAAAGCTTTAATTTTAAACCACCAAAAATGACAATTTTCAACTGCCAAAAACTACAATTTCCAACTGTCAAAAATAAAAATTTTCAACTGCTAACGATGACCATTTTAACTGGTAGAAAAAACATTTTTTAACTTCTAACGATGATCATTTGCAACTGCCGAAAATGACATTTTTAAAATGCCAAAATTTTCAATTTTCAACTGTCAAAAACTATAAAAATGACATTAAAAAATCTCACTTGAAAATTGTCATTTTTAGTATTTGAAAATTTCCTTTTTTGGCTTCTGAAAATTTTTCTTAATTTTTGGCAGTTCAAAACTAGTTTTTGGCAGTTGAAATTGATCAATTTTGGTAGTTGAAAATTGTTATTTTTAATTGCCAACGATGACCAGAAATATTGATTTTCAACTACGAAATTGAGATTTTTTAACTGTATAGTTTTAAACTGATTGACAATGTTCAGAAACCAAAAAAGTAAATTTTCAAGTACCAAAAATGACGATTTCCTACTGCTAAAAATAACAATTTTAACTGCAAAAAACTTCTGGCTGGTAAAAATTATTATTTTCAACTGCTAAAGATGACCATTTGTAACTGCTAAGAATGACTATTTTTAATTGCAAAAAATGAACATTTGTTTTGTAAAATTGTAACAATTGATTTTACACGGTTTGACTTGTTTTTAATCTGTACGTTGTGTCTTTATTTTTGTTTAACAATGAATAAATGTACTATGGTATTAACCCGTAAATAAACAAACAAACAAATTTTTATCTGTCAACAATGATAAAAAAATAATGTGCCGGTTGCACCGCGTGCCGTGTGGGTTCGAATCACAGCCCGGCCGAAAGATTTTTCGGGGATCGAGTATTCGGTCAAGTATTCGGTCGGGTCCATGGTTGTTGTGTATACGTCTGACATTATTCATTTATTCATTTATTCATCGCAAAATTAAATTAAATATATAATCAAATATTCGATGTGATTAAATGGCACATGCCCAAGTAAAAAAAAAAAAAAATTCAGCAACAAAATTTTTTTGATAGAACCTCAAAAGTTTTCCCCAGACTTTTCCGCGGTCTAATGTACGCTTTCATCATTCATAAAATAAGGTTTTTCCCGTTGCGGCGTTTTGTAAAAAAACGAGGTTTTTTAACATTGTCCTTTGCAAATGACCTGCAAATTATGCAGAGGATTTAGTGAAATCGCGAGGGTCATTGGCGCTTCTTTTTGTGTATACATGTATAAAATTATGGTCATATTATTTCGTAATTGATGGCGGCAAATAAATAAGTTCTATTGTATATAAATAGTTTATTTGGTTATGGTCGTTGGAAAATCTGAATGCCACTTACGAGGACCTTCAAGGCTATTACTTCAATAAATGGGGAAGGTGGGCAGTAAATACTATGAGCGATTTGTCATCGCATACAATAAGAGCTGATTGGAAACAAGCGGCTCTTTTGATTGTCACTAAGAAAAAATAATCGGTCCAGCCACCATAACCTGACGGTTGGATGTGTAAAAAATATTGTAAAAATGTAATCCGTCAACGCAGCTCTTGAATTCGATGTCATCAGTTAGCTTGATAAATGGAGCCATATTTCACGATGTGACAGTGGACTTTAGCAAGATGATATCGCTTCGATAGCTCATAGCGCTGCCCGGACAAGTGTAATTTAGTGGTCGGCTGGAACACAGGTCATCTCCCGGAAAACACCACCAGGAAAGGGGGAAATTATTTTTCACAATCTCCAAAAACAGAAAGTTCCACAAACATTGCAATTACTTCAAAGTATTTAACGATTAAACTTTAGCTAATAATTTTATATGAAATTTAAAAAAAAAAGATAATAAATTGAACTAGCGAGGCTAAAAGACCTATAGTCAATTGCCTGTTGAGGTCATTTGTAAAAGTGTCTCAATAAATGTATTGTCTCTTTCTCCCGACTCAGCCTTAAATTTATTACAATTTTTGGATTGAAATATATTTTACTATTAGTACTTAACAGATATAGTAATTTAATAAGGATGAAAGTTCGTATTGCACCACATAGTTTTCCACATTGTCCATTATGCAAATACATCAAATGTAATTCTGAATTTGTGTATGCGCAGTAATCTACGGATTTATTCAGCGAAGCGTTAGATGGTAGATGACAGGTTACATTAGGATTTGTGAGGTCAGTAAGTCGAACGAACAAAAGTAATTCCCTTGTCGATACATTAAATTGGCATGGTCCGTACGCAAAACGGGCGTAATGCTCGCATTTGGATACAGTTGGACACTGACATGGGGCTTTGGAACTAATGGAAGAGCAGCAGGATTATAGGAGCCGGCGGTATCCGCGATAACCCAGAAGAATCTTCAATCAAGATGAGGCAACAAAACAAAGCGTATGCACGGTCTATTTATTTATTGCAAGTCGAATCGTAGTCTATTTATTTGAGCGATGATCTGGGATTGGCCTTGCTCTCAGTCCAGAATCTCAGGACCGATATAGTCCGGGGTACGCAGTACGGCGGCCTTCGCAAAGGCCCTGGTAAATAATGAGGCTGCGCGACTTGCCACGGGGGGCTTGCGAGACTTCACCCCCAGGAGGGCGTATTCATTTCCAATCACCACTGGATACTGTCTGAATCCGTTACAATTCTTCATAAAGAAATATATTGTTTTATGACACTTTCTTCGACAACTATTATTATAAATTAATTAGGTTCGCTAGTTCGCGGACCAATTGCAAACCAGACGGTACTTACCACGCAACAGAGTCGTACCTTTCCTGAAAAATACATTGATGATCTAAAAAAATTAGTAAATAAATCCGTTACCTTGAGTATATTTTAATTAATCAAGAGGCACCTCAATTGTTGTTTTAAACATTCGTTACACAGTTTTCAATAATAAACTCTAGATAGAACCAATGCGCACCCTGACCCGTTTCATGACAGAAAGCCCCCCGTGACAAATGGCCGATGCATTTTAAGTGTATGTAATTATATCGTTCCAGTTTCGGGTCGCGAGGGCTGTAAGTGAAATCGCATGCACCGAAAGGTACGTATAAGGTACCACTAATTAGAAAGGGATGCAAGGGCGCAGCTGGCGCATTTGTGCATGTCCGTGGTGTCCGATTCGTTGATAACGAGACCACACTTTGTTTCACCACGACTACTAACTACTCAAGTAGATAATCTCATAGAGAACCATTGTAGTATGCAATAAAACAACGGGTTTTTACAATGTCCTGCATTATAAACCGATGCCTCGATAAAACGATTTCCCTGGGGCTTAAAGACACGCTTGTCGGCATTTATTTTTTTCATGTAAAAATAATTACCTAAATGCTAATAAATTACGCAGATAATATCATTTGCCGTGTCAACGAGTTTACGGTGACTTACGTGATAAAACAAAGCGATGATTTAACTAGGCTTCAAACCCCAGAACCTCCAAAGCCCCTGCACTCGTAATAAATAAGCGTGCATTTTTTGCAGCTGCATAAAAGCCTTGAAATGTAAGCCATGATTTCGAGATAATAACAGATCGAGTCTTTTCGACCTGTTATCGATTGCTATTGCATGCGTGAAATTTTACAAAACTGTTATTTGGACGCCTCATTTGCATTTTGCTGAATGAAACAATTTAATTAATGCTACAATTATAGAAGGCTTCTATAAAATTTGCAAGTGAAATTGTAGGGCTCGTTGCAAAAATGATAGCCTGCGCTGAATGTTCCTTCAAATTGACAATATTAAAGCCGCCGAACAATCTAATTGCTGCAGGAAACCAGCCTTAGTTACTGATATTCTTGTTAGCCCAGGCCAAAGTCTAGGATCGTAAACACAAGGGCATAAAATTCGCAATAACTTCTTAGGGCCGTAAACGTGATGAGTTTCGTGTGTGATAAAAATTTATGAAATGGTATAATTTTATTAATGTTGAATTAAACTATTGTGTGTTATTAAAATATTATTTCACGGCATGGCACTAGGCAATTTAAATAACCAAAGACTACACAAAATGAGTGCGTAAATCATTCTATAATTACTGTGGAGCTCTCAACGATCTTGTACGTTATCCCAGAGATCGCCGCACGCTGAGAAGGTATACATTATACTTGTAACAATATCTTTACCGACTTCTCAAATGTCAATTCCATTCCGTTGCATCTACACCTAACACCCACACCTCATTCATTCGGCCGAATTCCTTTATTTCAAGAACCAACAACTGTTTTACACGCGTCCACGAAACGATTTATAAATTTTAGTATAATTATGTGCAGCTAACCGTGAGCCAATCAAAATAAATAGCCATATACCATCTTATATGACGCAAAATGTGGTCATCGTGATAATTCCCGTACAACGCCATCCTTATACACGGCATAAGTAATGGCCTTTTTGCATTGATGTCCGTCGTACGTGTGACACCTTAATAACACGCTGCGATCGCCAAACCCAACTTTGATATGGGTCTAAGTCTTTCTGAGAATGGAGCAATTAAGAATTAGTTAAATTATATATAATTTTCTGCTTTTTGCAACTATAAATTAACATTGTTTCCCTGGATAATCACGAAATATACTTACGCTTAGTTTTTGGTGATATCATGCTAATCGTACGTTAATTATTGGAAAATGGGTCCACATCGTAACAGTTACGGTTAACCGTATATGTTTGCACGATTCTTATCTGCACAATAATAGGAAATAAATTCTCAACTTCATCGATGTGCAAATGTTACTTACACATGAACCAGGTAATTTATTGGGGTTAAAGCATTAAAACATTTTTTTTTATGACGACATCAGCTATATTTATTAAAGCCAAAAAGGCAATTACATTCGGTCACTGTACACAATAACTGAATATGCAATAACTAATAAACATTTACAATTTTTAGAAATAATCTTTATAAATCCATCGAAGACTCATGTTTTATTTTACATACAAATATTTCCAGAACGTACCAAGAAATGAGAGGTAAACATGTTTGTAATTCATACTATTTTTATATTTTCGTATACATTCAAAAAGTCCTTATTTTTAAGATTATGTCGTGATCCATAATTATATACATCTATACATAAACAGAGCTGGATATATACACAGTTATTGCACATTGAAAAGTTGACAAATATACATTCTCTTAAATATAAATAAGTCTAAAGAATAAGTGAATATTTCAATTGATTAACTATTTTTGTTTCATGTAAAAATAACCTAATAGTGAAATAGTTTTTTTTTATATACATACACATATACATGTATATATATATATATTCGAAAATGAGCAATTGTAATATTCACGTCGATGGTAGAATGAGTCTAAATCACAACATATCAGAGATCGCCTATTCTATAATATTTACAATGAGTATTTTGCAAGACTGGCTTTTTTAACATAAAGAAGCACCGTTTAGCGCAATATTAACATAGCTCATATGTATATTACAAGCATAATAAATAGATAAAGATATAACTGGCATTAAAGAATTTAAACTATATCAAGATATTATACAATAAATCACATATAACAAAACTATCTGGATTAAATAAGTTTATTTTTCTCGCAATCACCACCAAATAGGTACTCTAGAGTCCAACAACGGTCACGAAACTGTACTTTCAAAACCTTTCCTAATCAAATCCTGATGTAACGAATCATTCTCGGCGTGGGTGTTTCGCTTTGTTTTTGATAAAAACACCTTAGCGCAACCATTTACAGTACACTTGTGCATTTCAAACAGATGATGTTTTTCACAATGCTCCTTCAGCTGTAAAGCGCCACTGAAACTCGATTTACATAGCCGGCACGGAAGATTACCTTCTTTGTCGGGCGTTGGCATGTCTTCTTCAACACAATGCACTAAATGAGCAAGTCCCGGTGAGGTGTTCGCGGGCGGAGGCGACGCGGATAGAGGTGAATTTGAACTAGAAGATCGCTCCCTGCGACTTGAAACCGAGGAGCCATTAATTTGAGAAAAGTGATTAAATCCCCCCAGGGGGAACGGCAAGCCACCTAGTGGCGGTAATAGAAGCGGGGGTGGAGGTAGTCTGTCGCCGTTAAGCATAAGTTGTTCCAGAGTTCCAGGATGCGGTAAATGGTGGCCTTTGAAAGCTTCTTCGGCATATAATCTAGCCAAGAAATCACTATGCAATGCCGGATTTCCAGCTAACGAAGCGAACGGTGATTTATCTAAAAACAAACTAGCCGCAGATTTTTCGGAGGACGTGGAAAGGAGCTTCCTGTGTAAATTCAAATTAGCGCTGTGCCTGTCTCGACTCCTCTTTGATGGAAAAGCCGCGTTACATCCATCAACATTGCACTTGTGCATCAATTTCAAATGCACATTCTGATAATGGGTTTTCACGCCGAAATGATTTTGAAAAATTTTTCCGCACGCCGTGCAGCGTCTAGGATTATCTTTGTCGATTGGCACGTCCATAGTGCTGATAAACTGGCCATTATCGAAGTGTCCGTATAGCTGATTTTGGCTATTTTCATCTGGCGATTCCCCACCATTAGAACTTCCTGCGGAGGAAGTCTGTGACCTGGCCGGACTTGGAGGACCACCACCCATCATAAAACCCAGGGGCGGAAACTGCGGAGGCTGACTTCCTAACCCTAAATGAAGTCCCCGGCTCATCAAGTCCCCGAAGTGGCCATGAGACAAACTCTCCAGTTGCCTCAGAGCATTGGAACAATCGAAGGACTCGTCGCTCTTATTACTCTCCACGGAACTGGCAGGCCTATCCTCGTGATCATCCATATTTTCAGCATCATGCAAATGTTTCTCCTTCTTGACCTTTTCAATCATAAACAGCGGAGCTATACTAGTTTTAATCTCACTTTTTTCGGGTTCATTGGCGTTAACATCTGGGGATCGCTTACCTAAGTTTAGAGGTGATTCGCACTTCGGACTTTCGGGCTTCTCGTTTTTTGGAACCACGGCGGTTTCATCCTCCTGCTTCACCGACCTCACTTCAACTTCCTTTTTGGTATGAATTGGATCTGAGAAGACATCGTTCGAAGAATCTCCATCGGAACCGGTATCCTCCATCACAGACGACATGGTGCATCGCGTAGGATTCTGACTTTTTCGCTTCCTTTTATTTGTTGGTAATGTGCATTCATCTTTTAAACTATGGGTATCTACAACACTCAACGAGTCTTCGTTGCTGTCTACATTGCTCGTCATATCATCATCAACATCGGATATGGACATTTTTTGCCGCTTTGACGGCATACTAAAGTCTTCAGGTTGGTCTGAAATCCCGTTTGTACTATCGATTTTCTCCGATTCTTCATCTTCATCTCCACCGACAACGACGATACCATCGTCGTCATCATCGTCATCGTCTTCATTATTACTACTTGATAACGGCATTGAGTTGTAGTCAGGTGAATTATTTTTATCCTCGTGATGCCTGTGAATGCTTAAATCTAGGCTTTGTTTGAAATCCATTGAGGCGAGCGCTGAATGATGTCTCATATCTGGGGGTGGAGTGAGCAATGGGAACGGATTGAATGGATTGAGAGGATTTAGAGCGGCTGCGGCGGCGGGAAGGGTTAATCCAGGCTGCGGAGGAATCAGCAATGGATGGGCTTGAGCGCTTCTTCCATCATGAGGCGATATTTTTCTTCTTAAATGCGGGGAATGTAGCTTTGGATTCGGATTTGCGCTATGCCTGTTTCTTGATCTCCTTGAACTGAACATCATATTGCATCCTTCTACCGTACATTTATGCATTTCTCGAAGATGCACTGCCGAGAAATGTATTTTTAAAGCTCCTTTGTCACAAAATGTTTTCAAACACACGTTGCACTGAACTCTTTTCTTTCCGGTGGCTGGATTGATAAATTGAGTTCCTAAATTCAGTGGCAGGCTCGGTGTACCCCAATGCCGTTTCGTGGGCGTTGATGATTTTCTACCGGGGAGAGATCGTGGATGCCTGGGTGCTTTTAGGGCATCTTTATCGCGGCTTAAATTTAATACACTATGCGAATTTTCGTCCATGTCGTCATCTTCTTCCGAGGCGAAGTCGGCGTGTAAACTATTACTAAGCAGGTCTGATGTTGATGGTGATTTATTGCCGGTAGACATCTTATTGGAAACCAAACCGGGAAACGAAGACGCTACTAAACTTGCAGCCGCTAAAGAATTGACTGATACTGCTGCTGCCATAGCTGCGGCTGAATGACTGAGGGACGCTGAAATTGGCGGCGGCGGCGGGAGACATGTCGGTAGTGAGGTAGACATACTTAAATTGAGCCCAACTGATGAATCACTTTCGCTTGTCCGTCTTCGGCTTGATAAATCTGGATTGGGAAAGCCTCCAATGCCTCCAAGTTTACGGAAGTCAAACGGTTGCATGTTTTGCAGTCTATTTAAAGGTGATGTATTGAGAGGGCTTGATGTAATACTACGTGATGGTGAAGATGTGGCGGGACCGTTTGTCGGAGGTAATTTTAGAAAGCTCAACGGATGCTTTTGGTGCGGTGACATGGTCGGTAGCCGAGAAGGGTGGAAAGCTGATGGAATAGTAGGCGACGAAGGGCGACGGCTGGGAGACATAGCCCGACGCGAAGTTGGAGAGGATAGCCTTTCTAGGCGCTCCAGCGTTGGTTCCTGAAGCACCTGTTGGGCAAGCAGTAGCTGCTGCGTAATCGCCCTCGTCTCTCCGAATCGAAGAAACTGCTGAAGCACCAACGGCTCCTCTTCAGGACTGCAAATGCTCCATCTATCCAGCGAGCTACCGTGCGACTCCTAGAATAATCAAATAGGGTTTGATTCATTATAATGAAATGGATGTGATTTGTAATAAGATTAATAATTATGTAGAGGTATAAGTAACAATGTATTTTTATTTTGCTCCAATAATAAGGCTACTATAGTGCTTTAGCTCTTTGTTATTATGATACGAGTGGTGCTATCGATTTTTTTCCAAGAAAAAAAAAAGTTCTGAGATATTATTATTATAATAGTTATCTAGTATTGTTCGTATATTTATTAGTAATTGTAATTTAATGAAAAACCGTTGTAAAGAAATGTTCATATCCAATAAAATAAAAATTTCCTGACTTCTTGTAGATAAATATTATACTTTTCGTCTTCTACAATTTAAGAGTCGGTAAATGATTTGTTAATTGTAGTCTCTTCAAGGACTCTTAAACTGTAGAAGACGAAAAGTATAGTATTTCTCATTATATTCATATCCGTTTATATCTATCCTATTATTATTATTATCAGTAATAAAATTATAAAACTGCAGAAGTAGTATGACATCTTTATTTTTAGAAAAACATGAGTTCAAAAAGTGTATTTTAAAATATCTGAATGAAAAAAAATTAAAATACTACTGTTATAATAGCGTAACATCCATGAAAACACAGCTACGTTAAATAAACGTTGATTTTTAGTATAGGTACGTGCAATATTCGTTTAATTGTTTATTAGTAGCAAAAATGTTTATTTTTAATGCATCATGAATAATAGACATATTATTTGCAAATAGTCCAATATAATGAAAGGAAACAAACCTATACTAATCTTGTGTTTACTGATCTAGTGATGTAGCTATAATAGATACATGTAGGGAAAATGATTCTGTTAGCATTAGCAATTATTGACAGTGGTATTGTGCACAACAATTTTTGAATTGAAACAAAAATTTGCCGAATTGACTATATTATTATAAAATATTAGTATTTGATTGCGGTAAAAACAAATATTTTGTTTCCGGTATTTTACCAAAAAGTTTACAATAAATATTTTTTTTAAATATTATTAATATTGAGAAATAAGAAAACTAGAAAAATATTGGCAAAAAGACTCAATTATTGTACCTAAATATAACGTAGGTAGAATAATTTATTTGTAAATATTTGATAAATAAAGATTGTTTAGTAGTAAAAACAAAGTTGACATTTAAGCACGATAAATTATTCCATTCAAAACAATAACAAATACAAAATATTGGCAATAACTTCTGTGGTATGTTTACAATACCAGTTATAAATATAGGAACAATATTGTAAAGAAACATCATAATCCGTTTAAAGAGTAATCACCTACCCGATGATTAAAGGCACTGATTGCCTACCATTTGGAGTGGCATATTATACCATGTAAAATTTTACCATTTTAAATCTTTAAAAAAGAAGAAAAGTGGTCATTTTAAAAATTATACCCATACCTCTAAAATTATTGCGTCTTGGTAAAATGATATGCAAAACACTCTATAATTTTAGTGTCTGTGATTCGGAATACAACATATCCTTGCACGAAATTACCTAGTCTAATGTTTTAAATATTAATAAGGTCCAAATACATTCGTGCCATGATACCTGTGTTCAGTACGCATGAATTGGACACTGACTACGGCCGCATAAATTATGCAAACAGTCCAGGTATAAAACATTCAATCTGAACTGTATACGTTAATAAATTATTGCACGCGTCTTTCATTAATTTAAAATGGCCATTAACTGTTTATAAAGGAAATTGAATTTTCCCCGGATTTACACTAAATAAGCGCCGCGGCTAGGTTGTGGTTTCGTTTTAACGCAATTATCGGATGTGTATTTAATGCGGTCATTGAAATTATTTATACGTATGTTTGTTTTGTGTACAACAAAATGTGTAATCATGCTTAAAGACGGCGAACAGTTCCTGGAGAAGTCGCCGCGTAGCGTCGGAAACGGGAACCGCGCAATTCGCGAACGCGCGCTTCAAATAACTTGTCACCGGTCTTGAGAAGTCGGTTAAAACTTATCTTTAAATCCGAAGTATTACTTCCCGTGTTTATGTAATTAATTAAAGATTTAAAAAAAAAAATAAAACTTAAACAAACCTGGAGAATATATCCTCGGGCGTAATCTTCCGGTGTCCAGCCGAATCCATGCAACACTTGCAGCACTTGTTCCTTCTGTAGCACTGAGAACAGTCTGTCGAGAAGAATCTTCAGACGAATCGGTAATGCTTGACACCCATAAAGGACCAAACTGGCGATGTCAAATGCCGCGTTTGGCTGCACTGGTTCGGGAGCACTGTTCGTGAAGAGATGTCGCGTTCCTAACTTGTCCAGTGCTGCAACAAAGTGGGGGTTACTCAGCGTGCGCAATGGAGGCGGGGTTTTTTGGAGGGGATATTGACAAGGTGGACGCGTAGGTGACGCCGCGGCCCCCAAACCCCCTTTGCCGAACGGGGACCCGCAAACCCTTAGATACCGTCTGCGATCTTTTCACCGAGAACAAAAAAAGAGAGCTTCCACGAATATCGAACGGAGTCTGGAGAACATACATTCGCTACGATAAATATTTGTACACCTCGTACTCGATATTACAAAGTACTTGACAAACGGGGAATGTGTCACATTTTACATTTAAATATTTAAAATTATTTCATGTAAAAATAATTAATGTGCGTTAGCTAATTATGTACAAAAAATACACATTTTTGCTAAAGCTTTTTCACAAATTTTCAGGAATAAATGGACCTGAAAATTTGTGAAAAAGCATTAGCAAAAATGTGTATTCCGTTAAACAGCCTACATTTTTCTCACATCGTCTGTAATTTTAGTGCGTAAATCATATTTTTTCATATGTGTAACGTATAATCGATGGGTGAGAAAAAGCTGAAATTTCGTTATTGTTCGACGGCCTCCAAACATGAAAAATCATGGACTAGTAAAGTATATTAATTTACTACACAACTAATAAACGGAAGATTTTGAATCCAAGTAAGAAGAAAATTAATGTGCATAATATTAAAGACAGTGGCGTACGGACACTACAACTGGCCTGGATTTGAAATATTCTCGCGCCATATCTATTGAAATTAAAGCTAAATTAGATAGACTTTCTTAGTCATGGTATTCCGTACGTTTTTAAATTTTACCTTAGAAAAACTACGTTTAGCTGCTGCTACTGTTATTGATATGTTCAAAAAGAGAAAACATGCATCAGTATTTTTGAAAAACTGCTAAACGATTAATTATATTTTACCAAAATTTTAGGGTACAAATTCATATTTTTTTTAACTGTGATATTATTCAATAAAAGTAGTTTCGGTAGATGATTTGTTAATTGTAGTCTCTTAGAGACGAAAAGTTTAGTATTTCTCATTGTGATATTGTTGTTTAATGTTTTAAAATACACATTTATTTTAAGCATATTTTCTTCATCTAAAATAATGTGAAGATTTCTTCTTTCATCAAATTTTTTTATCAATTTTTATTATTTTGGTTTAATTTGCATCTTTTTTTCAAAATTTGTAAATGTACCCCACGTTTCAATTTTGACAAAATTAAACTAATCTCGCATTATTTTATATCGCCTAGGCTTTATCAAATAATTCAACCCTCTCAATAATATTTTGTTGCTCACTGTCTGGAAACTTTCAGAGTTTGCTCCAAATACATAATTATTGACAGTTCTATAAAAAACTCAAAATGCCACGCTTCTAGTTTTTGGATAATCACCCCGGAATGTAGTCTACAGTCACTGATAAGTTGTGCATTTTTTCAGGCGAAAAAAAAAATAAAAGAACAATTTTCACGTACTGAAAACTTTCAGAATTTGCTCAAAATACATAATTCTAGACAGTTCTGCAAAAACTCAAATAATCACGCCACTGGTTTTTGAAATAATCACCCTAGAATGTAGTCTACAGTTACTCAGAAGTTGCGCATTTTTTCAAGCGAAATAAAAAATTGAAAAACAATTGCCACATACTGGAAACTTTCAAAATTTGCTTAAAATACATCATTCTAAACAGTTCTACAAATAACTGACCAGTTTTTGAGATAATCACCCAGGAATATTATAGTCTATAGTCACGCAGATCATTTTTGAAACATTTGTGATTATAAAAATTTTTACTTCAAAGGTAATAAGTATGACAGTCCAAATTTGTTTTGAGCTAAGTTGGATTGTAGGATAGGGCCCATCCACCACCTACAAAATCACGTTTCGTATTATTTCTAAACTTTACACCTCTTCAATAAATTGTTAAAGAAATTTCTTCAACCAAACAGTTTTGTAGTTTAAAATAATGTAGATTCAAAGGGTGGCGGGTGGTCCCTATTCTACAATCCATTTTTTTGCTCACGCGTCCAGGTTTTTACTAATAAATAAGTCAAACAAGTAAGAAAGACAGTGAAGACCTTATTTTTTAAATTCACTTATTAATTGTTGGAAAAAAGAGCGCTTGAGCCACAGGTTAGATTGTAGGATAGGGCCCACTCACCACCCTCAATTCCACTTTTATTTAAACTACAAAATCATGTTCCTTATTATTTCTAGACTTTACACTTCTCCAATAAATTGTTAAATCAATTTCTTCAACCAAACAGAGTTTGTAGTTTAAAATAATGTAGATTCGAAGGGTGGCGGGTGGTCCCTATCTTACAATCCAATTTTTTGCTCGCGCGTCCAGGTTTTTACTAATAAAAAAGTTAAACAAGTAAGAAAGACAATGAAGATCTGATTTTTTTATTCGCTTATTAATTGTTAGAAAAAAGGGCGCGTGAGCCACAGGCTGGATTGTAGGATAGGGCCCACCCACCACCCGCCGTATCAACTTTATTTTAACCTACAAATCCTGTTGGATTAAAGGAACTTCTTTGGCAAGTAATTGGAAAAGTTGAAAGTCTACAAAACGCGATTTTGTAGTTTAAATCTAAGTGGAACCAATGGCGGGTGGGTGGGCGCTGTCCCACCTTCCAATTTACGGATGATAAACAAGAGTTTACATGTCGAAATTAATTAATAACTTAATAGTAAGAATGACATTTAAGACTTTATGTTCTTGTGATTGTTTTCTTTATTGGTGGAAATATCGGTGCGTGCGCAACAGGTTGGATTGTAGGATAGAGCCCACCCACCACCCACCGTAAACTTCTTTGGCAAATAATTAGAAAAGTTGAAAGTCTACCAAACGCGATTTTGTAGTTTAAATCTAAGTAGAACAAGGGGCGGGGCAGGTGGGCCCTGCCCACCCTCCAATTTACGGATGATACATGCAGAAATTAATTAATAACTCAATAGTAAGAAAGACATTTAAGATCGTTTAAACATTTAAAATGACGAATCGGTATTTTCAAAATTGATAAAAAAAATTCTTGCCGAGCTTGAAATTGGAGATAGTGCCATGGCTCCTTGGCTCAAGGTAACGAGCCGCCCCTGCTTTTGAAAGATCTTGGTTAATAATAATTGAGAAAAAAGTGCTGACTTTATTTTGTGAATTAAATGATTTTCATTTCATTTCCTAGCAAATTTATTTTTTTATTCTGAATAATGCGGCTCAAATATGTAACTGAATGTTTATTTCTATTTTCTAACAAATTACCCAAGATTGACTTGACTCCAAAATTAAACTTCTTTCTGAATTATTGCTTTGAATTCATTGTCTATGGTTCTATTTACATGCCATTTGTCATGAATATTATGTCTGTCATAAATAACAACTTTTTATTTATTTTTATTTTTGTTGCCCCTAAAGCCCAGGGCCGCGGAACCTGCGCAATCCCTTTGAATACGCCGCTGATTAAAGACAAACTAAATTCTAATTTAAACAATTGAAATATTCACCCAAAAAAATTCAGCATTGTATTTGTTATGCCTAACCAGTTATTAACCACGAGGTCGTTATACGTTATATTTAGTATGAAACGTACTTGAGCTGCAATTGAAACGCAGGTAGTTACGGCATTAAAAAGGGCTTCGCAAGTCACCAAAATCTCAAAGGATAATACAATTAACGTTTCCGTAAGTTAGTAAGTATGTTTACATGGACATGACAATGGGGAAAGAATGATATTTTTCACCTGAACGATCACCGATTGTCAGAGAGGCTTAGCATAGATTACACTTAAAACAAGTGTGCCTCTGAAAGCCCATCCCGACTACAATGCAGAAAATGGGATTTAGTTGCAGTAAGCAATTGTAATCTAACGTATTTAATTTTCTTTGTCGGCGGAGCCCACCCGCGCAGTATGACTATTACAATTAGAAAATCGTGTTTGAAAAAATATGGCCTGATTGTGCATAATCTAATATTGGACCGCATAATGACAGTGTACGCGAAATTAGTTTTACGATACCGATGCAAGCATATAATTTCGTGTCAACAAAATCCACGTTATTTACCGAATGGCCTCTGGTTGTTACCGAAAAGGTGAGTGTTAGACTCGATACAATACGGAGTGACATGACGTTTTCGCGGGACCTCGGCTTATTCGCATCTACTACCACTTCTGTTGATCACGTCTTCGGCCTCAATTTTGAACGTCGAAGCGATTTAAAAGTTGATAAATTGATAAAATAAAGTTAGTCGTTCGTGGCAAATGTTTTAATGGCTCTTAGTACGCATTGTGATACCCGATCGATTCGGGATTTTACCCCTTCGCCCTGTCTAGTTTTAGGGCGGCCTGGTTTTAGCGACAACCCATAGCACACTCTGATGGATTTATGGAACACTCTAATATAATCATTACATCGAGCAATTATGGAAGTCGAATGGAGAATTTTAATTTTATAATTTTCGAAATGTTCTATTTCTATGTAAGAACGATCTAAAATTGCATGCTCCGCCATAGCATTAGATTACAATGTGTCAGCGGCGACTCGTGGATTTCCATAGGTGAGGCAAATTTTTATCCACGAACCGCCACTGCAATGCATGCTATATTGAATCTTTGAATTAATAAAAAAACAATAAATAAACTGAACTGAAAATTTTTAAATTTATATCATATTACAAAATCAATTACGAAGTAATTCAACGCAACAATAGTCTCGATTAACAAAAGGATGCCAACCAGCGGCGGCTCGTGGATGTTCGGCGGTGAGGCAATGGAAGAAAATTTGACCGAAAGAGCAACGGAATATTTACTTCCTCTACTAGAGTAACTAGCGCAGCGCGAGCGGCATCTTTGTCTTTGCCTCCCCTACGAAAATCCACGAGCCGCCGCTGATGCCAACATTTTGAACGGCGTTTCTCAAAAATAACTGCTCTACACCCATGCGGCATCATCAAAAATAAACTTGGTGTATGTAATAACATAAATAAAGTTGTTATACACTGCCACATTACGAACCGCTTAAATTAATAAGATGTCAATAGGAAGATAAAAAAACCGAACCACAGAAAGATAAGATCTAACATTTCTGTAGAATGTAGCTTCTGTTAGGGAACACATAAAAATCAACGCAGGCGGCGCTCAGGTTGTTTGGTATTTTTATTGATAGACCCTTTTTAATTTTCACCGGTTAAGATGGATTGGAATGCATTATTTTCGGTTTCCTCGCATGGTGTAGTAAATTTCTGTAGCCCCACTCAATCAAGGCAATTGATTTCGTTTTCGGTGCGGATTTTGATAATTTAATAAGGACCATTTTTTACAGGTCGTTATGTTTTCAATTTTTAAGCAGGTAAAAGAAATACATCGCCAACTATTGTTCCCATTGGACACACTATTACGTAAAAACTAACTGACCACACTAATCATCCTTGCAAGCCTTTTTATGAAGCGGTGTGACTAATTTTCGGTCAATTAGAATATTGGAAAATTGACTAGATTTATACGACGATTTCGTTCCCTGTGTTCTCGAAACCGCATCGTTCAGGTAAGGCGGAACCTGAAAGACCGAAAATGAAATATATTATCTGGCCTTCTTTATGACTTGTAAACACCGATATAACGACTTGTTTTACATTCCTAATAGCTGCCTAGAATACAAAAATGCCGATGTCACATAAAAAAGCTCACGTACTTATTGAGCTCGCAAGTGTTGATAATTGATCCCGTTGGTGGTTTGTGGGTGCGTTTTCTTTTTTGGAGTTGATTAAGTTTGTGTTTTTAATAGATAGGTTCGTGGATTTTTTTAATTGGTTTGAGGACCCTCACAGATTTATGGGGACAATTTTTTAATTGCATTCGGTGGATGAATGATGTGCTTGAGGTCGTTATAATAGGTTTTTGTTTATTATTTGTTTATGTAATTAGAGTTATGTAGTAATGTGAACGATTAAAAGGATATAAATCATTTTTACTGGGTTTTATTTAGTTTAACGATCGAAGATTACGGTTTGCGAAAATGGTCACGATGGGGGTAAAAGGGGTATTCGGGGGAATCCGAGGGTATGTCTCGGGCGGCTTCATCAGCGACGGGGGCGGTATATATGGCATAGAGCGAGGTCGAGATCGGGCGGTGGCAAGTGACAGACACGCAGGTCCGCCCTTCGCCAGGCCAGCTCAGAATGCCCAGAATTAGTTTGCGGCAGCTCAAAGCTGTACCTGCCAGGATGACTCGACCATATGATATATGTATGTCTCAAACTCATTGTCTCGACTTTGTTCTCTGCCCAACCTGCGATCGGCCACGACCATTAAGTGACGCTGTTCGCGCTCCACTACTTTACACATACCACATATCGCATTCCTAATAACTCATTAGTTTCTTCTGCTACCTAGACCCACTAGATCAAATACATTCATTTGTAATATAAACACTTGCAAACAAAACTGTTTAATAATATCCATTAATATAAGCACAGAATTTTAAATATTTAGACTCTAAACTGTCCTTTTATTTAGTAGTATTAACACGTTCTACTGCCGGTGTCAGATAAACTGATTGCCAGTCAAGCCGACGATTGTCTGTAAGGTTTAATATCAAAGAACATATCACGCACCTTGTGCGTGGTCGGCCCCAGCATTAGAACCAATACCACGTAAATGGTGCATAGTCAGCACTAAAAGTGTGAATATCATTTTCATATTACTATTCCTTTCGGAATGTAGCTTGAATGTTGTATTAATATTTCCAGCAAATGTATTTGCAGCATTAAAGCAATTAGCTATTACATCTATGCCTTACCAAAAAATTCACTGAAAGTGTTAATATCATTTTCGGTATGTAGCTAGAAAATTGTAATTAAATATTTGCAGCATTGAAGCAATTAACTATTACATAACAAAGAACATCTATCCCTTACCAAAAAATGGCCCGGCGCCGCGCCACACGGACCCCCCGGGAAAGATCGGTTCGGCTCAAATTTATTCGTTATAAAACAATATGCATTTATATAATAAATGGAAGGGATTCGAAGCGTCGGCGTTCTTAAAAGTGATACCTTGTGGCACCTGACTTTGGCGGAGGGTGGTCACCCCCCGTCGCTTTTAGCATACCGCTCGGTGACAAACGACAATTTTGGGCCATCTACCTGTCACCAGCACCACAAAAGCCATAAAATCTGGAGACATATCAGCAAAAGGTCTACGATTAGGAATTTCATTATTAGGTGTTAATTGCCTTTAATAGTTCTTTCAAATACCGCCACCGCAGCCTTTGTAAGAAAAGTTTCTAGCACCGATTTTTTATTTAACACAATTATTATCGGATTGATAAACTTTTTCATGAGACAAAAGAATAATTATTAATCTCACATAATACGGAATCATATAGTAATTATGACTAAACCTTTCGCTGAATAAGAAATAATATTATATTCATCTACACAGTTTTTTTTTATTATTTTACTTTTTTAGAAAAAGTCTCCAAAACCAGAATTGAAATCTCATCTCAGTTCTGAAAGAGGCACACTTCTTATAAAAAAATGGGATTGACACATGCAGATAGGCTTGTGCTTGTTGCGACATGTGTTAAAACCAAACAATAAAAAAAAATAAAAAAAAATCCTATGAATGCAAATTTTAAAAATAAATAATTTATTTTTTATTTTTTTTCTACTTAGACTGAGCCATTCAGTAACACAACTGGTAGTAGTGAATTATATATGTATGAATAACTGAAAAAAAATGAATAATGAAAGCCGTATACCACAAGCACGGACCCGAGAGAATATTTTTTCTAAAACCGTTTTTTGAAAATTTTCACCGCTGATTCTCTCAAACTGACACTCTGAGAACTATGCAGGATTATTGGTAACTGGTTTACGGGATTTAATACCGAAAGCAGAAATTTGATTAACTTTTTCAAATGTTAATGACTTCTACAGTTTAATTTTTTTTTTTCAGTGCTAGTGTTTGTGGGACTTTTCCGTTCCATTCCATCCGTCCCGAAGGATGGTAGGTTTTTTCACGGGATCTTCAGAACAAATCTCAGGTAATTTTTATGTTTCATAATTAGAGATCAAAAATATTAATTAATTTTTTACAAAAGAAAAAAAATCTTGAATTTTCACATTTGAAAGTCATCTATTTCACATATTAACCACAATTTCTAAAGACATATAATTAGAATGCCTTTATAATCAATAAACTCTTTTAAAAATACATAATAAGAAAATGAGAATACTTTGAATTAACAATAATAATAATAATAATAATGTTTATTTAAAAGTTTACAGATTTTTACAAAAAAAACAAAACATACTATCTTAATTGTAATATACATTGTAAATTGTAAATAAACTAATGGTTCCAAACTAACAATAGTTCATATAGTAAGTCATATCAATATAAACAATGGTAGAAGCTGAGTTTAAGATTGTTTATTAATACGTACAAGAATTAACTTGAAAATTATTTAAAATTATATTTGAAAACTTTAAACTGTTAATGTTATCAACATTAAAGGGTGGCCGATTTATCTGAAGACATGAAAAATCACGAAAACTACGCATCGGATCAAAAAAAATTCTGAATAAAATGTGTGAGAAATTCGCGAAAATTAGATTTCTTACGATTACAGCGTCATCTATCACGAATCGAAAAAAATGTTTTAGATAAAAGTTACTTATTTTTCATTGGGAATCCGAATCTGCAATTAAAAATGAAGACTACTATTTAAGATTTCAAAGCTGCCCCCGCTCCCACCCCCTGGGCTCGACTTTGAAATCATTACATGACCCTCTTCCAGGCGAACAAATTTTATTCAGAACATTTTTTGATCCGATGCGTAGTTTTCGAGATTTTTCAAAGTCTTCAGATAAATCGGCCACCCTGTATATAATACATGTTTATTAACGGAGTCAATACTACATATAATTAACAGGCATATGATAAAGTGATGTTAGTTTGTAATGGCTATCGACCAGAGGTCTTTCCGCCTAAATGTTATTATTAATGTGAGAAATATGCGAAATAAAACTTGGTACTTTAATTTATTTCCGAGAAAAACGATAGATACAAAAGAGCAAATAAAACATGTAAAAAATATATAAATCCGGACTCTACTTATAACTCATACCGATAAACTAATACATCATGTTAATCTATAGAATAAGATTTTGCATTAATATACAGTAAAGAAATCTTGATCAAATTAATATTTTACCAACTGTTTTCTAATTTATGTTATTACACACTATAAGTTAAAATATTGTATAATAATTTCGAAATACTAAGCATAAAAAAATATCTGATCCATAAAAATAATAGTACGTTAGGCGTACGCAACACAAGCAACGGTACATAATTAAAATAAATATTAGGTGTTAATTTTTTTCAACGGTGGGTGTAAAAATTTCGTTATATGTCAAACCGATGAAATGATTATGATAAAGATTGAAGACGGACTGGACACGGGAACAAATTGGTGTGTAATGCCCGGAACGAGTTTTTTGGATGGTAATAATATTGGAATGTCGTGCTTTACCTAAAGTGAAACCAATTTTAAAAAGAATTCTATGGGGACGACAACGCAACCCATAATTATAGGCAATCTCATAGTTATATCGTTTTATGGAACGCTGGACGAACCGTATTTAATCTCGCATCACTTCGGAGCTGTGTGAACGCAGTGTCAACCTTTTTTCATCGCAGGCATATGCATTTTATGGATACAATGGGTTAGATAATTCGGAATTGAGGACGCATTGTGTTTAATTAGTAAACGGTAATGAAAGAAGATACTAAGTTATGTTATTCGAGAGCATGAATATTGCAGGTAATCAGCATCGTTAATAGAAACCCTTATGATGTAAGCTATGACAGAATCACGTGAGCCGTGCTGTCTAGTAGCCGCAGCATCCAGGGTGCTCTCTAAAGGATAAAGCATCCATCCAAACATAAATAATATATACATAATGAAAAGCGCGCATTGTACACATCGAAGGGTTATATATTAATGCACAACAAAGGGTAAAACTGTATTTAGGGTGCCCCCTTAAAAATGAAAATATTACTCTATATTTGATGACAGCTCGAGTTGCTCTTCCGGGATATTGTCTTCATTTCTCAGGACGCTCACTCGCTATTGATTCGTCATGACGGAATATTAAAAATGAAGTGCTTTTAAATCAAAATTTCTTATATAAAGCACCCTCTTTTCATACAACACTCTCGAATACTAAAAGGGAAATATCTACTTGCACAACTTGTAGTTTTCATGTGGGCAAAAAGGCTCGTTAAAATGGCGGGTATGACATTTTATATTATGCATTGCGTGACAATTACAACAATAGAGCGACTACAATTGCTGTGGAAGCGGCATTTTCATTGGTTCCCGGCTACGTGACAAAAGCGTCCAATGAAACGGGCGGGGACACAATGACATGAATTAAAAGAGCAGCCCGACCCTGTCCCAAGCCCTACTGTATTCCCTAAGCCGAGGATCGCATGTCGGGTATCTTTTTCAAGTACCTTGCTCACCGGTGAAACTTTTTCAACCGAGGAAACATAAAATATTTGTCTTTTAAAATATATATGCACAATATTGAAACCAAACGAAGTAAATTCCATATGATTGGCAGAATAAAGGAGCAAATTTTTGTATTGAATGCGCTATTTAGGTATTTAGGTACGGAATAATATTTGGGAGTATTATCTATGTTCTACAATAGAAAACGGACAAGGGCTTTTAAATCTGTATCAATGGCGGTCCCAAAAAGTATAATTATTATATTTCATCCTAACCTATTGTTAGCATAAAGAAAATATAATCGTTTTTATTCAGTCATCCGTATGACATAATTTCATACACTTTGTATCATATTACCGTTCATTTTGCACAAGTATTTATCTCGGTCGTAGGGTCCTCAACTGCACCACTGCTCCGACTAGCGCAGACATAAGAGTGGGTAGTACATAAGCCCTTTTATATACCACATATGAAATGGGGTATGTATGTGTGTCAAGCTGGGAATAACATCTGTCATATGACTGTTCCCAGGCAGACGCAATAGGGTCGCATAAAGCACGCACCAACATATATATCTTTTATATTATTCGGTCTGAAGTACACTTGTTATGCTCAATAAGTGGATCGTACACACACAGAGAGAGCTTTTGCCAATCAAAGGGGCTCATTTAGTAGGTGGAGTTCTGTTGTATCGGCAATCGCAAGGGTACAATCGTGCAAATTTGGTCACTGAAATAAAGATGGTGTTTAAAAAGAAAGAACAAACTCCCATATTCTCACGTGCATATATCGTGTCGATCATTATGGTAATACGAATACAAAATGGCTTGCTTGATCCTAAATTCAAAGGTTTATTTGTGTATACATTGCACATATTCATAGTCACTTGTATTTCTGATCACGCACGCTTCCAGACTCCATATTATTTGCCTTCAAAGTATACCTTTGCCACAGAATAAAATCATTTAAAATATTGTTTGAAAATCATGCATATTTACACAATTGTGGGTAAAGCATGTGTTTATATATGGATATATCGCCAAGATTTGCTACCTTATAATCATTAGGACCAAAGTAGATGATAATGGCACTGGGAAGATATATTCCTTTCTATTCTTTAGATGTAAGATTGTCACAGTGGTTGGCCAATCTACATACAATGTAATGACACAACGCGTCGTGATGGGAAAGTAGTTCCGGTGAAAAAAGAGAGACTAAGAAAACGCATCTTTTTATTAATTAGTAACTCGTTACGTTCCGTTAATTAACAAGTGCACATCTATTACCCGAATCATGGTATAGCACGATGATGCCGAGCAGATCGGCACAGATGTGTGGACAGAAAATACCTAGTAACGACAAACAATGCCTTTCTAGATAATGGCCAAAAGGAACAGAACATAACAGAAACAACACGAGCCATTAAATTAGGCCTCAGTTTCCTGCACTGTGCATGTAAAGTGACTACTACAATGCCATCTGCATAGCTTTCCGTTTCCGCCAACCAACGCGAACATGCAATCGGAACTAGGCTCTCTCAATCAAATTTATCAAGATCGATCACAGACGTTGTGGTCACGGTGCAAAATTGGTCTCTATGCTTACGTTATTTAAAACAGTCCTCAAAAGGCGAGACTGCCAATTTCGTATTATTTATTTTTGATAAAATCTACTGGTCTACAAATCGACACCTTGACAACCTACAATTAACTTTGGTAATGCTGTGTATTTTTTTTTTACAGATACGATGTGTTCGCCAGATAAGGTTTATATTAAAAGGGGACCCAAAAAGCTGGTTTAATGGCATTTAGGGGTGTAAACCGTGTACCGACACATATTTTAGAATCGGCCACTAAAGGAGCGACAGAAATAATTTCAACCCTCATTTAAGATAAATGACTTTTTTCTTGCAAACCCATGTAAAAGGTCAGTTAGACAAAGGTTGTTACAAAGTGTTTTTGTTA
This sequence comes from Ocypus olens, assembly GCA_910593695.2. Classification (NCBI taxonomy): domain Eukaryota; kingdom Metazoa; phylum Arthropoda; class Insecta; order Coleoptera; family Staphylinidae; genus Ocypus; species Ocypus olens. The sequence continues at coordinate 871,452 of OU343057.1, read as the reverse complement.
TCTTGATCATCGGGTGTTCACACCCAACGTTTGATGGATGACTTGAGCTATATCTGATGAACGAAACGTTGGTCACGACATGAATTTCATGGAATCCATGATAAGAAGTCCTACGATGGCCGTGATATCAAAATCATGGGTTTCACGTGTACCAATTTCGTCCTAAACATTAAGAGCATGGCACCGCCCCAGAAACTTAATAAAACCAAACAGTCCGGCAAGCGCGCGTTTAAAATCGTAACAATAAATAACAAATGCATGTCTGTGGATCAAATCACAGATCCAAATTAAGATTAAAGTGCATGTAATTAATAATGGACTCGTTAAGGTCTAACAACGTAACGACATTATCAAGATTGCGTATGTCATTTATTAATATTTAACAAAATTAATTTCAGCCATGACAAAAGGGAATAAAATATTACCTTTATTGCTTCCTGTGCATATGGCGTTTTCTACCTGAGTCTTTCGGATGTATCTCCCCACAGCACCGCCAAGAAATATAGCGGCTATAAATTTATTATATGGCCCGGCATAGTGTGAAACCCGAATTCTCCGCGAAATATCGGAAAATCTTCAACGAATTCCACGTTGGTAAAAAAATACGGGTGACTCGCTTGCTGCTTCATAAATTTCCAAGATTTTATGCGGGGAATATATTAGTTATGGTATACGATTGTCCTGCATTGTGGCTGCTGTAATTAAAGACCGCATCCGTTATTCTAACTTAATTTAAAATTTAATTTCATTGAGACCTTCCTTATTTCTATTATGTTGCGACTGAGAAAGATAGAGAAGCCTATACAACCGCAAGACCTCGCGCATTTGGTTTGAATCCACTTCGCTCAGATTTCCCAGCGATAACGATATAGTGTCGTTAAGGCGGTCACACAGCGGATCGTATATGTAGATTACTTCATGATACAGACGAATACTTCTAAATTAATCTAACAACACTTAGCCATCACGCTACGAACAACACGCCTTTGCTATTTCACTGATTGCGAGTTCTTCCCACTTTTTCTCCTTCAAGAAGCGATTTGAGAATAGTCCAAAACTGCTAACGCGACGCAAATTAATTATATAGTACAAATTAAGGGGAAGTCCGTAATGTACACAAATGGCTGCCATGATGCTAGATTTGATAAGTTGGTAACTGGCCATTATACGAGGGGATTATGATCTTCCGACCGAAATAATTAGTCAGTAGCCAAACTGCGAATGAGTTCATATTAACCCTTACCGTACACGAGGGCGAGTTATGTCAATAACTACGCGGATCCTCCGAATTAAGGCAGATTGTGGGGAGCGGGATGCTACATGCTCTAGTCTGCACTGCACACTCACATACAACCCCTAACGTAAAAACCACCCCGTTCCCCGTTCCCCGTTCCCCGTTCCCCATAACAGTTATAACACATGCACTTACAATTATATATTGTGATATGTGAATATAAAACTTCGGGAACGTATGCTAAATATTTAACAGTGTACGTTTCTATTTAAGTGACACGCTTTGCACATATTTTCTGTCACTTGTCTCGTGTCCAAGCATTTAACATGACGTTTGAATGCATGTTATGACATACCCTATGCTGCTCAGCAAAGATAATATTTACACAATATTTACAATTTTTACTAGTCTCGCAACCGATGGACATTAAAATACAAATTTGTACGTCTATAATATAGATTACAGCGTAATACGATACAAGTAATTCGGTGAGTGTACGCATACATATATACATGTATACATATATGTAGGATCATGCATGAAATTGAAAATAAACAGTGATATGTGCTTGAGGGCAGATCAGCTCTGACATTGCATCCGGCCGCATCCGATGCAGATGGGGCACGTGTCACTCAAATCATGTTTAATCACCTCTCCAAATCAATTGATACTTTCAGTACAAATATTCCGGTTCATAATTTAATTAATTGCAGAAATCGATAAATGCCGGCCGCGTGCTGTATTTGATTTGATAAGGTCGCCGCCGCTGTGCTCTATCAAATCAATTTACGAAAATACAAGTGCACATATCACACGCCCATGACTGTATAATGACGATAATATGACACATTTGTCTCGTAAATGTGCCATTATGCCGGCGCTTCATGGTTCATTAAGATGACATATGGCACACTTCGGAGATATACCAGGATGACATTTTCACTTCGCTCCAAATCTCAATAGTTTCAACAAAACAATGAAAAAGAACAACGGAAGAGATATAAAGTCGGATTAAAATCTCATAACAGCAAAATCCCCTTTTTTGTGGGGCCTCCATGCCGCAAATATGAGCTTTATTATTCCACAAAAATGACAAAACGTGAATTGAAATGGGGTGAAAAAGTCTGGATTATATCTGGTTAAGTGTTTTGGGGGAGTTAAAGTATCACGTTTAACATATTGACATGCAGAGACGTTCCGCATCATACATATAATTCAAAGGGTATTGTCTGGAGTTCACTGGGATAAATTTCATTTGAAGAGTGCTGTTTTTATAATTATACAATAGCTGGGTGTTAGTTGGTCATTTATTTCTATGTTACCTAAGAAGGTATCGGCTATTACTACGGTGTGTCTATTGAAAATAACGCTGTCCCGTTGAGCGTTGACGGCTGCATGAATCGCAGTTTTGGATGGACATGGACATTGCCTATCCTATCTGTGTATATTACATCTGTCAGAACATCTGCCTGTGCCGAGACAGCGGACGAGTGGAACGCTTAATAAACGCTTTTGCCAAGGGTGACTTTCATAGTCGCCTTTAGGCACTACCACTATACAATACTTGACATCTGTATTGGGGATAACAATATTAAACAAACTAAAACACAGTCGTTTTATGACGTGCATTCAACTTGGTAAATTAATTATAATTTACGTCGAGGAAAAGATGTTTTAAAAATTTTGTATGCACATATATGTGTCGTATCATCATTTCCAATAGGACGTATTGATAATGCCTAATAATACATCAGTTAAATAAAATAATAATAATTTTGAGTAGGAAAACTCATTCAATTTTTATCAGAGGGTTCTTTGTGTTATTCATGTTTATCCACCAACATAACGTGGTCATATTCTCAATCCCATGGCTCTTGACCAGTACACTCGGACACGTGTATGTGAGGGGAGTTTTTTTTAATGTAGGAATTTTAAAATGTAATTATCACACTGTAACGTTTATTGCGAAAGAGAATTTGAAATTGGAAATATACTTTTAAAACGCTTTGCCCATTCCGATCCTTAGAAGATTGTTTAAACAGAATTATAAAGTGTAAACAGTGAAATATTCCATGAAAGGTTTAACGTAAATGGCGAGTTTTTATATTTTTTCAATCAACAGTTTTAATAAAAATCTCCTCGGGGTTATAGACAAGAAAACAAACGAAGGGAACGGATGACGGACAAATGAACTGAATATTTTTCCGGTTGGAAAACACTTTCTGAATGTAAAAACCGAGGTAAGCTTAATTAAAAATCGTGGTTGTACAAAAAAATACGTGAATACGACCGGCTCGGCAAAACTAATTACAACTTCTCAACTTTTCAAAACGCGTGCTTGAGAGAGTCCGAGTGTTTTGGTCCTGACCTGATGAGAGTACGTATTGGGTGAATGTAGATGTAGTCGAGTCTGAGGTGCAGCTTTAATGGTGGATTACTACTACAGGCTGCGGTTACTTCTAGGAAAGGAATAGATTATATAGAATGCGTTTATTTCGTTTGCTCTCCAGTCCCGGAACATGTCCACTTGTACATATCATGACTCCGGTTGCGCTTATCAAATTTGCATTAAATTTGAGCTCAGAGTAGTGAACTAAAACGATCCGATATTTTTCAGTTTTACGTTACGTCAAGTGAAAATGACGTTGCGACAGCGTTTTGCATGACAAAGGACTACTTGACAGGCCTGTAAATATGTGAGGAATTATTCATGAAAGCGCGATATGGGGCGCGCGGCTGACAGTTGCGGTGGCGCATGGTTACACTTTCAAAGAACACCGCGTGTCACATAAATATGGATGTGGCTTGGACCTGATAACCGCTGCTAATGGATCGATTCCACGAGAATCGCTCTCATCCTCATAAAATTCACCCATCAACTCATCATTGCCCTGCATCGTCCCATATAATAGTATAGATACTATTATATACCCCCAAAGCCACAATCCAATCACTAGCAGAATTTACAAATTCCATAAGAGCGTCGTAAAGTGTTCACAGCCGCGAGCGTAAACGTGTTAGCATACATTAAACAATGACAGCGCAGCCTTTGTTATGCGATCTAGACAGACTAATGTCATCCCGGGGCACATTCGTTCAAGACAATCTCATTTGGCTGTCAAATTGATCCCCGAATCATAGTCACACATTATGCTAGGCCCGAAATTCCTCGCAAATATTTTAATAATCGCTACTTAAAAATTACCATATTATTTATTGATATCCGAGGGATTCTTTTTGAGATTCAAGTAAACACTCACCAACTCTTAGTGCAGGGCGTCCTTGCGGAGCCTTGTCACCGTCACGTAGTAAAACAAAGGACTTACCTGCAACAGAATATAAATATAATTATACACCTTCAGTCAAACACCGCAATCATACATCAATAGAACCAAGGTCGGCGATTTATGTGCCGCCGTTTTATTTAAAAAAAAGTGTCAACCGAAATTACGAATCACTTTATAAATCCCCATCATTTTTCAAACTTCTTACGGTTTTTCTGACAGTCATTTACTTTTTATAACACCCAGAAGTTGTTCTTTAGAAACCTTTAAGGAATGATTTGGGACATTCAACAAGTGGATGTCAACGTCAACGACAAAGTGGCCAGATAAAAAACACCCTCCGCGACTATAAAAGGACTCGTTTCTTCCCTCCCGAATTCCGGGAGTCCGTACAACAGTTTATCGACGGAAAGATTTTATAAAAATAAAAAAATACGTATTTATTTTGTGGTTTCACGAAGGAGGTTATACAAATAAATAGGGGTTTAAAAGTGAATCGACGCTTCTCCAATGTCAAGTTACGGAGCCAAGTCGACGGAATCCATTTGTCATTTGTCTCCTGAACAAAATCACTGTACTCTCGGCACGTTAAGTCGCCTATAATTAGTTTTATATTAGTTGCTCGAGGGCAACGATTCTGAATGCTGTGGAAGGTAAAAAATGATTGCGTCACTTGTCTGTATAATTACGTTAATTAGTGTATTACATAAGACCGCGTAAGTGTAACCTTTAATTGAGGAGAATATCGGGTGTATGATTGTTTTTGGAAACAATACGGATCGGTGTGATAATTAAATATTTAGTATGGGTATTGAGACGGATATCGAGCCGGTAACAGATGTGATCACCCGTGGTGACCTGGAACAGCTTCACATAATTACAATAAAACAATGACCATCTCTTCTCCCCGTGGAGATGTTTTAATGAATTTCTATTTGTATTGTGGGGCTATGTCTACGGTGCGACAGTAACGTGGGCAAGGGAACGGGATATTATTTAAGTTTTATTTATTAGACGCATACTTTGATGTATGTGAGGTTAGGCGCGTTGATGTCATATTTCTTGACGTGCGTAATCTTAAACAAATAATCTAGCAAGTACAAAATGTACGTGGCGTGGTGTGGCGTGCTACGGTAACGATCAGGGTCGAGGAACGAGGAACGAGGAACGGAATGGTGAACGGATGATGGTCTGTTGGTCTGATGGTCCGGAATGGCGGAATGACCGAAATCAAAGCGGGCGACGATGTGCGCCACAGGTAATGAACGCGACCTCTCCGAGATATAATACGCCACAATTTGGTTTCAACATATAATGATAGGTTGATGCACATGTCTCGGAGACGGAGAAGTGTCACGACCGCGGGCGGACTCGGACTCTGACTCGGACTCCACCGCGGCTCCAAATCCAACCAACCTGCCACGTTATTACGTCAAATTAACCGCTCGTCAAGCTATCTTAGCACTCTCATTCCATATTCTTCACAGATTGCTCAAATGCGACCAATTATCTGCCTCGTCACATCTAGGAATACCTCTCCTTCGCACACATCATATCACAGTTGCACTTTTTATTCTCAACCACTCCAGATAGAGAGATAGCAACAGTAACCGTTGTGGCTCTGGCGACCTAACAATAGAAGACGACATTTACCTACGCATTGTTCATCCATTACCGATTAATCAAAACCTTATCTCACCCGTTCAACCAAACAATGACTTCCATTATTGTTTAGGGGATACGCAATAAATATATAATTTATACGTTTAATTTATATAACCCAACATAACAGAATTCAACTCGCTTTCGCTGTTGCACGAGGCGGTGCGGCCGTGTTCATCGTCCTGATGGTAATATCCTAGTGGACCAGTACAAAGGACAAAGATTCAACGCGAGGAATCAAAGATCCACGCGATGACTTTGATGGGAACGCTCCCTTTGCGCGGGTGCATGTTACAATTATGTTGAAATTTAATCATTCGTGTAGCGATTAGTTTACAGTTAACGATCACAGAATGCGACGCTAGGAATGTCCGCGCCAGAGCCGCGATTAATGCAATGTAAATTGTTGACGATTTCCCTGTTCTCTCCCTCGCTCTAAAAAAATGCGATCAAAGCAGATAATCACTTTATTGTTGCTTTATGCGATCCCCATTTGCCAATTCCATTTTATTTCCGATAATACATCTTCCTAACCAAATATACAACTACTAAACTAACAATCAAGAGAAATTAGAAGCACCTTACCTCGTATGTATTTTACAATATCCACAATGTATTTTGGAGCTACAAAATAATTAAATGGTTGAGGCGGATCTTTGATAAATGAACATCACAAGATAAGGTGAAAAAAAAACAAATGTTTTTTTAGGTTTCTCAATGTTTCATCAACAATTGCTCTATCTGGCAGATGAATAAATAAATAATGACTCATCTATCTGATGTAATTTTTTATATACAAAATATTTTTTTTTAATAATTGGAATTTAGTCACCACATTTTTTTTAATGCTGGTATAGTCCATCTACTCATAGATTAGACTTTTTTGACAACTTGAGTGACAGAAATCCCACTATGTTGCCGAACAATTCTCGCCACAAAAAGTAATACGCGCAAAACTTAATTTATTACGAAAATGGCACACCACGTAGTGTGTAGTTGGTTCGTCACATCATTTAGAACGTTCTCCATGGCGGAAATCAAGAACAATAGCAATTAAAAACTGTCAATAATGTGTCTTTTGACGACGTCGCGTATATTGGAAGTTTACCAGTACCAACTTAACTTACTGCGAAATTACATTTTTCTCATAGCCGTGTTGGCACTTTTCATTTTCTAGTGTTTGTCACCAAAGATGTCAAAAAAATCTAATGTATGAGTAGATATAGTATAGTAGAAAATTTTTAATCATTTTGTATTAAGTATAGGGAGACTGTCGAATAGTGTTGAACCTCGTACCACTGACTATGCCAAAAATTCCAAATAGTGTCTTTGCCTAAAATGCCGACTCATGGTGAATGGTCGCATCGCACGTGAATACTTTTGAAGGCCCCAAAAATCTGTCAAATTGTTCAAGGGAGTGTTGTCATTGCATGGAGTTTAGCTATTTAATGTCAGAGAGCTTAGAATTTGGGAGAACAGTTTCTGAGCATGTTTTCAAATTTTACTGTTGTAATGCTAGTTTATTCCAGCGATAATATGATTAATATGATATGATTGAAAATAGAGCACGTATGGAAGGTATACAGTGAAAATATGCAACAACATAAAAGTAGCACGCGAAAGACAAACGACAACAAAAGATTAGAAACAAGAAGACAAAATCAAGTACACTTTGCTATTCACCTAAATCAGGTAATATTCCTTTTCAAAAACATAGGAAGAATCCGAAAGATGAAGTTAAAGGGCTTGTAGTTTTAAATATTGCATATTTGTAAGTCCGAATATAAAAGATTGTTGTTAGAAAATTGATATTTTTATTAGCGTTTCTTTGAGGATTTTATATCAGTTTTAACTGGTTATAATTTTTTTGGTCTCCTGGTACCCGAAGTAAATGATAGAATAGACCAGTAATGATTGAATTTAGTGTATTAAAGACATAGGAATAATGCGAAAGATGAAGATAGAGTCCGCGTATAAAAAATTGTTGTTGGAGTATTGACATTTTTATTAGCAATTCGTTGAGAATTTTATATCAGTTTTAACTGCTCATAATTTTTTTGGTCTCCTGGTAAATTATAGAATAGTCCAGTAATAAGTGAATTTGGTGTCTTGGTGATTGAAGTGAGTTAAATTCGTAATGGATATAAGTAATTACGAATGTTGGAAATATAATGGCTATATAATTATATACGAAAATAAGTATATGTATATAGAGGAACAATTGTAAGCAATAACAACGAGCAATTACCAAATATCCATAAGTACCGGTACCGCTCCGAGCAAATAACTCGCTCTTCTGACTATCATCCTTCTTTGTCCCACATAATACATACAAAAGATATTACTCAAGAAAACACCTGTAATATTTCAGATATCTACAATAATTCAGTAAATCATGCATGTAGCATGAAAGTTGTACCGTTGGGTTCGGAGTGTATAGGGGCGCAATTGGAATAGTCTGGTTCAAAGAGGCCGCGTATCGGGACGAGCGCCATGCTCACACAATGCAACTTTGTATATTAAATATATGAAAGTTCGCGATATTACATGTTTCGGTTCACATCCTTCGATATTTATTAAATCATGTTTTTTTTTGCGGCACCACCGAACAGTTTATTGTGGTGTAGACCGATCATTACAAATGTCCTGTTGATGGCGTTAACAGTTGCAGTTTGGGTTAGAGGATCATTTAAAGGCATGTAAATGCTGGCTGTTGGGCCAGTATGAAGCGAAGGGGCTGCCGAAACATGTAACAATTAACGTCGATGTTATTACTTAACACGGCCATAGCAATAAAGCGGGTTTCTTTATTTTGCCTGGATGGGCCTCTGGAAGGTAATTTGGCGATTTTAACGGACATACGCACAATTAAAATTAGAATAATAATGACCCTCACTCGTGGAAGTTTATTTAAAATTTCTAAACAGAAGACATTTTATGGAACGTATCGCGTTGGGCGCAGTATGCATTGAAAATCAGCTGATAAAATAATAAAGGAGCTACATGTGTAGTTGAAATTGCTCTATATATCTTATGCATAATTTATAGCAATTGTTAAAACAATGGGGCGGTATGAAAGAGAGCAGTAAGCGTTGGAAGAGTGTACTTCAGTACATCGTGGTTTTGACTTTTGTATTAGGCTGTTTGCTATGGACGCGGAGGATTGTAAAAGCTAAAGCAACAACCATCCTTTGTTTCGTATATTTAACTAGCTTTTGTTGGATAAAAAACAGTTCTCTTTGTTAGATACGCACTCGCACTTGGACCAGCCGCAGCCACCGTTCGTTTACTGTTTTGATTTTGTATTCGTATGGGGTAAGCTTGCTTGCATATTTCATGGGCGATCGCGGTTTCCTCTTATGACTTGGTTTCAATTAAAATCGGTCGCTGAAACTGGCACACATTTTCCAACAGCGCTGTGCAAACAGAACGAAATTTCCCATGTACATCTTAAATAACATGTTCCCGGAGATATTGACATTTTATATTCAAAACACATAATAAATATCGTTTCGGCATTTGAAAGTCAAAAGAGCCGACAATAGACAACCATTTGTTTTGGGGAAAAATCATTAAAATATAAATTGAAGCAGGTACGCGACACAAAGCGAGGTCTGACAGCGGCGGCGCGAGTCAATCCTCCGGACAACCTGGGGTGGGGTCCACCCCCTGGAGCTACCCACAATATCCTTACGACACTCACTATTAGTTGCCCATTATACACGATACGGGGATGAAAACTATCTATCAATCTCGTTTTATTATTTCTCCCGCACGCTATTAAAAAATGGAAACTGATATATTATCATAAAATAAAGCAATCAATTTAGAATATTAAAAAAAGAGGAGTTCAGGTGGTGGTCAAAATGTTCAGCAGCTATCGTTCAATATCTGAGCAATTTAATATCTACCTATCAGTCACAGATACTAATATTAAATAATAATATTTTTTAAATGTATCTGAAGAAATTGAAATTAAAAATATAATAAATTTAAAAAAAACGAAATATATTTTGAATTTATTTAATGCTTTCTGCAACATGTAAGCTTGTTTCCAATTTATTTAAAAATGTAATGTTTTTTTTAAGATCGCTAAAAAAATAAAATTAAATTAAACAAGTAAAACTATATTCATTGTAGGTTAAGGTTGTAGGAGTATAGCTTTTAATAGAAAAATGCAATATTTACCTTAAGGGTTTATGGTTTATTAGAAAATAAACAATACAATGGCCAACCTATGTATACATAAACACGCCAATAAAATAAATATGTAACACTACCGTGTACTTCAAGAAAGTATTATTACGTGTAAAAAGGTGATAATTATATAACCAAAGGGCCTGTGAATACCTACATGTACAATTGTTGTCTTGCAAAGAAAGCAAAATTTTTATTGAAAACGTGTTGACGTCGCTTCCATAATAATAAACTATAAAAGCATGTAAACAAAGCGTATAATTTATTTTTTATAGAATATTAATGCATATTTAGGCCCGCGTCCACGAGACGGTGCCTCACGCTGTGCTCTTATAGATTGATATATAGAGTCAGCGGCAAGCTTTTTAATTGGAAGACATTTTTTATCTTCAAATAATGGTAATAAAAGAGGTGACCCTGTAGGGTGCCCTACGGGAACCGAACTTATTGTAAAACTATATAGCTTTTACTGATCCCGCTCACGGTTCAAATTCTGGATGCGGCACGCAAAATACTAATCGTCAAACAACAGGCTTTAGATAATTAATACAAACTAAGAAACGGCGCAAACTTTGTTTAATATTCATATCATAGCCGAATTAAGCCCTGGGAATCATTTGATTTAATTTATTATTTTTGTCCGCTATTTTATAATAAACTTCTCTCTTGATTTTCAAGCATTCAAGAAAAATTATTATTAGTGAGATTTTTTTAGCTTAATTCAATTAATAAAAATCAAGATCGGATTTACATAAATTTTTCAGTATTAACAAAAAAAAACAAGGCGAACTTATATACAGTGATGTACCAAAAGAACGAATTGAAGGAAGAATTCCACATAGAAAATATAACTGCGCATTTGTATACGGTTAATATGAGTCATATATAACTGCCATTAATATGATATTCAAATAACACACTCTATCAGTAAGGCACCACAAGATGGTGACAGCGCCTCACCCTGCTGGAGTCACCACTTTTATTATTATTCGTATAATTATTTTTCACAAATTGGTAAATTTTTTTAAATGTTTTTTTCTTGGTGAAATGGTGCCTAACTGTCTTTTTCGATAATTCTTAAACACCTATTTCTGGCAGATTAACCTCTTGAGGGACAAATTAATTTTGTAGTTTCAAATCCTTTAAGAAACAATTGATATCTCGCCATAGAACCAGACAGGAGGTATCTGCATGGAAATGTGCAACTGTAGCAGCTTTTAAAGCTTGACATGAGATGGCAGTATTGAGGTAAATTAAATTTGTTTGAAATGTGTTCGTCATTTTTTAAAACACAAATGTGTTTCTGTTCCTGAAGAGGTTAAGAGATTTTGTGAGATTTTTGTGAGGTTACAATTTTTAAACATCCTATATTTTAGATCTATCATTTTGCGCTTAATATAATCCATATTTTTATTTATTTATTTTCATATTTCATACAAAATATTTCCTGAAAAACAAATTAAATTCTAAATAAACTTGAGACAATATCACATTGCAGGAGCATTAAATAAATTGAATTTTAATTTAATTAAATCTATATTTCGTCTTTATTAAATTTAAATCTACTCCAAATCTTCAAAAATATAATTTGCCCACCCTTAGAAAAATTTGTGAGTGCCCATGACCATAAATGTAAAATGAATATATAGCTTAGATTAATCGCAAAGCAGATAACATTACCAAAACTATTTGCAAAACATAACTGACGAAACCAAAATTGATTACTTCAAGAGATTGCAATACTATATTAATAACTGCAAAGCTGAAAACGAACATTTTACGAACTAAAAACCACAACTGACGAATCTTATTTTGATTATTTCAGAAGATTGTAATAACAGTATTAAAATTGATCAAAAAACGAAGAATAAAATATGATAATGTGTAAGTTATTTGTGATACATATTTGACCAGGAAATTTAATTAATAAAAGTCACTATAATTTTGACCTTTGGAAGACTGTAAGTTTGATAATGGGTTTGCAAAGGTCGACGCTATAAATAAATAACCTGCGGCGATATCAACAAAGTGTGTTTGATCTTACCGAAGAAAATAATCAGAATTAGAATAGTGATTTGTTAATCAATAACACATACGTTTAGCAACAAAAAATCTAAATCCAAAATATTGGGCTTTATATGAGCCAGCTGAGTGGCATTGACCAATACTTATTTGATTGCAATGTAACGAAAAATGAATCAAAAATGTACCTCGACCATACGAGATTTTAAGGAATCAAACAGCTAGAGCAAAAAAGTTGGTTGAATAAAGAAAAGCTTCAGTAGCTGTTAAACCAGCAATGGGTGATAAAATGCAATACAAAACAAGACAGTACAAACAAACCTACAATTATAATGAAAACATTTTGAAGAAACGCTTCTATGTCTAAAAAATCTAAATACAAAATATTGGTCTTTATAGGTAGAAACGCCAAAGTGGCGGAATCTATTGCCTGAATGCTGTACTGAACCAAATCCGGGTGGCTTTAACACCGACAAGATATGGACATTGCCAGCGGCGGCAAATATAACAATAATAATGTGAACATTAAATATACCTATAACGGTGTTTGGAATATTTATATTCCAATAGTAATCTCCGTTTCCCCATCAGCAACTAACTACACTGATGAGACCTGAAAGGTCGAAACCGGTCTGTAGGTGTTCTGATGGGGGAACAATATTTATTGGGCTTTAGATAAGAACTGAGTTACAGTACTTATTTGATGCGATGTAGCGGAAAATCAAAACCGCAATGCCGCTGTCCGATGTTAATTTTCAGTTGGTAGAAAATGGTAGAAAACTATTTTTTTTCGGGAAAATAGTTACCCTACACGCGTTTCCTAGTCATTAAGAACCGTCATGAATTTTTTCAGATTTTTCCAAGACCCAACATTTTTCCTCTTTTTTTCCTCGAAAATGAGCGAAAATCATGAAATGGCCAAATGACTTGTAATCTATATCAAAATGTTCACAAAAGAACGGGGAATACGTGGTTAAATTTTCAGCCAAATCGTACTTGCAGTTTTCTCGTTTCGCGCTCTCAAAATGGGCACTCGTAATTTGGCCAGAAATTTTGGTCGATTTTGGGATTTTTTTGTAGGCGTCTCACATAACAGATATGGATGATATTACATGAGTTTGTAGCTACATTCTTCTAGAATCCTATGATTCCATTCATAACAATCTACCGTATTCATGAACCAAGATCTGTTCGTTCGAATTAGTTTATGTCCGATAACGTCAATCTGCAAGGTCTCGGTATTCGCTTACCATAAGGCACTATGTTAATTTTCAGTTGGTGAAAAATGGTAGAAGAAAATTTTTTTCAGGAAAATAATTATTCTACGCGCTTTTTCTCATCATTGTAAACCATCATGAATTTTTTCAGATTTTTCTATGACCCAACTTTTTCCCCTTTTTTTTCCTGTAAAAATGGCAGAAAATCATGAAATGGCCAAATGACTTGTAATGTACATCAAAATGTTCATAAAAGAATGGGTAATACGTGGTTAAATTTTCAGCAAATTCGTACTTGTAGTTTTCTTGTTGTACGGCTCTCAGATTGGTCACTCGAAAATTGTCTAGAAATTTTGGTGAATTTTGGGAATTTCTTGGCGCGGTTTCACGAGACATATATGGATGATATGACATCAGTTTATAGCTGCATTCTTCTAGAATCCATTACTTGGATTCCCAACCATCTATCATATCCACGAACCGAAATTTGTTTATTTTAACAAGCCGCTGTCCGATGTTAATTTTCAGTTAGTAAAAAATGGTAGAAAAATTTTTTTTTGGGAAAATAATTACTCTACACGCGTTTCCTAGTCATTAAGAACCGTCATGAATTTTTTCAGATTTTTCTCCTCGAAAATGAGCGAAAATCATGAAATGGCCAAATGACTTGTAATGTATATCAAAATGTTCACAAAAGAACGGGACATACGTGGTTAAATTTTCAGCCAAATCGTACTTGCAGTTTTCTCGTTTAGCGCTCTCAAAACTGGCACTCGTAATTTGGGCAGAAACAAATATGGAAGATATTACATCAGTTTGTAGCTACATTATCCTAGAATCCTATGTTTCCATCCATAACTATCTGCCGTATTCATGAATCAAGATATGTTCGTTCGAATTAATTGGTGTCCGATAACGTCAATCTGCAGGGTCTTGGTATTCGCTTCCCTTAAGGTTCTATGTTAATTTTCGGTTGGTGAGAAATGGTAGAACAATTTTTTTTTTCGGGAAAATAATTACCCTACACTTCTTAGGACTCAAAGGATGAATGATTATGGTACAATTAAATATATTAAGTTTATTCAATTTTTCTGTGGATTCATGTAAGAATGCGATTGGCATTATGGTTTATAATTGTTTTTAAGAAAATTAGTGATATAAAAGCAATAAGATCTAAAAGCATTAATGATGGTTTTATTTTTATTTATCATTCGGAAGAAGATCGATGATAAATTAAATTCATATAAAGGGACTTGCAAATGCTCTTTATTATATAGCTTACAATGTAAATGTAAATGTTACTCAGCTTTGTCTACACTCTGATATAATTACAATTCAAATATTTTCTAAATTTTAAAAATTGTGACACTTGATATTTATTTTTTCGGCTTTTTTGGACTTTTTGTAATATCAAATATATTTGTAAGAGAGAAAGACAAACATTATATGAGGCGTTGCGGATACGAAGACCGAACTCAACATTATGCGATTTTTTTTATGCCACATTTTGGTTTGTCGGACATTACTGAATAATGGTATTTTTCGCGCCCTTTCTAACTATATAGTAAGTAAGGCTGACTGTAGCTGTTAGTTGTAGATGACATTTATTACAAATATTAAATATCCAGAGCAAAAATAACACAATCCCTTGTTTGATGAGTTCGACCAACTGCAAAAAAATACTTAAATGCGTTTTTCTGGAAAGAAGCATTTGTTGAGTTCGCCCTTCGTATCCGCCAGTGACGGCTCGTGGAACATGTTGATGGTAGAGCCACTTATACAATATACCCCCTCCTGTTTTTGAAGAAAGAAAGAACGATTTATCTTCCTAGACCAAAGTATCTGGCGAAAAAGTGTTTGAAAAGTTAATTAAAAATACTTGCGAAGCTTGAAACTACAGGTAGTGCCATGGCTCCTTGGCATACAGAGCCACGAGCCGCCCCACAACGCCTCAAATAAATGAAGTATTTTTTTCATATTTTAGACATCCGATTATATTTCAAGCATATATTTTATATTACTAATTGTTGGATAGACGAAGTCAATACTTGCGTTTTATTCCATAATACATACTATTAATATCAAATGGTGTTAAATAATTAATTTGAATGACTGGTGTTCGGATGGTACTGCCGAGACATAAATAATGAATAAAGAACAAAATGGGGAACTAAAATTTAACCGGTGTTCTGGCGTGAATTCTCCGTTGACGGATAGCTCAGCATCGTGTAATAATAATTATTGGCTGCTGGACAGAGCGAGTAGCAACACATGCCCGAGCGAGAGGAGGACGGAACGAGGAGCAAGAGCAAGTATGAGAACGGCGCTATATAATCAATAGATAGAAACGATCGGCACTCTTCTTGGCACGGTGTGTCCTTAAATTAATTTCCATTCAGTAGTGTGATTAATACGTATGTATACGTAAACCTGTTCAATAGAATAGAGTCTTGACATTGAAGTCGATCTGTAGCTTACTCAGGGTCACTCCAAAGCGGTATCTCCGCTTGTCAGTGACAGACTTGAAAAAATAACAGCACATACTGTACTCTTTATAAGACAGCACAATACGGACTCTGTCTTCTGTCACGTGATATGTCATATAGGAACGAGTATGACATCACGATAATCAAGAACTGGAGAGCATCATCGGTGACCACCAGGCATTGTTACTCAAAGTGAAAGAAAAATAAATACGAGGTATGCAGGGTCTTTTAATAAGGACGCGAGCGGGAACGGGTTTAATAAAACCGACCGTATTTGAGGGGTGTTTATCCAGTTTACTCTTTCTTATCCGATGCGAAAACCCTAAGGGACTCCCGAGATACGCTAATTTTTATGTTTAGACCCATTCTGAGCAAAGACGCCGTTCCAACGAGACTAATTATAAAATTTATAAGGCTCCTCCATAAACATAAACGCTGCGAGGAGACTTGCTTCATTCCGTTACACGTACAGGGAAACTTTTATTCAACACAGTAAAATTTATTAGCTGAAAATTACATTCTACCAGTTTCGTTACATTTCGTCCGTAATTAACTATGCAACTTTCATATATAATTCAGAATGCAAGACGTCGGGTCACATCAGTTTTACAATATGTTCATTAATGTTCTTACTCCAATAATCCAAATCGGATTTTAACAATGTTCCTAGTAGCCACACAGAAAATAATAATAATAGTCAAACTATAATATATTACTTTCTTGTTCTATGTTTTACAATACAATATTATAATATCGATGTTTTTATTACCAGGGTGACTCCTGACCTACCGAATAATTGAGAGTTTCACTGTGCATATAAATCATCAATCATCATAAATATATGATAATTTGAAACAAAATAAGTACACTAGTACTAAAACCAGCGGCGGCTCATGGATCTTTGTAGAGGAGACTAAAGCTACGCGCACACTTATCAGAATCGGACAGACGGCACGCATCGGATAAAATTGCTTAACACAGTTGTAAACGAGTCAACGCACGGCATGGAACGGATAAATGTGCGTTGACTCGTTTACAACTGTGTTAAGCAATTTTTGCCGATGCGTGCCGTCCGTCCGATTCCGATAAGTGTGCGCATAACTTAAACACGAAATGTCGCTAGTGCTGTACCACTTACTCTTACAGAGGAAGCAAATATTCCACTGTTGTTTTGGTCAAATTTTCTTCCGTAGCCTCCTCGCCGAACATCCACGAGGCGCCGCTTACGGAAACTGTTCTAGTAAAATTCTATATAAGGTGTGAAAAATATAAATTTGAAGCACGGAATCCCATCGAATTATAACAAGCTCCTTAGAAGCTGCCGAAAAAATTTTGCGCATCTGGACTAATTCTACATATATAATTACAATTTTTTTTTCCTTAACCTGTGTAAACATCCTCTGTAGATGTACTGACATTAATAAAGTTATTATTATTATTATTATTATTAAATTGATTGTTGCTCAATCCTAATTTGTTTGCATCATCGCTTCTACAAAAAAAATAGTTTGGTGAACTAAAACCTAATTTAGATGTTCTTAGTGCAGTCTGAGATAACAAAAGATGTTTTCAGTTCCATAATATATCAGAATTCATTTGGTGTAGCAAAATTGATTTTAAAACCAAAGGGGTGGAGGGTAGCCTTAGCGAATTTATGAGGATGAAATTATAATTACGCATTTTAAGGGAGATTTCAGGGACGAGAAGGATATACTACATAATAAAAGTCAAAGCTCAGGATAATATTCTAAAAGTTTTGTTAAGAAAGCTTTTCCAGTACAAGCAAATTCCCCGGGGCAACTGCATAAAGTTTATGTGAAAGAGTTGTCAGCGGCCATGTATCCGCCATCAGGATCGATAGCAGCAGAATTTCAAAATTTAGACGGTCGGGCGACGGGCTGCTGGCGGACGGATTTAATTAAAATTAATTCGGCCCGTGTGCCGCTCAAAACGTAAAATATGTTACTTATGTGAGGACCGCAGTGCAGATTGCGTAATATTTTCTAAGGATAGTCATTAGGGTATAATTGATGTAATTGTAAATGACGGCAGTGCTGCGAATATATCCTGGCGCCTCCTGAAAGATATAGTAATACAGTCTGAGAATGTAATAAGTTTTGAAACAAGTCAGATAACGACCAATGGCTGCCGGATGGCCACTACTATGAAAGTGGGCGGGTCGTGACCGCAGGATCATTTTTAATTTTTACAGAGACAAAGAATTGATTGATCATGAACGCAACTGATGACCTATTGTTTGTTGAGTAATCTTATATAGGTATAAAACCCCATTTGTAAACCCAAACACGCATATGCTCTCGCTACATCTCGTTGCATTTTATTTTGACAAGAAGCCCATAAATTTCCAACGATAAAAAAAAATCATTTAAATCTGGTTAAAATTATTACCATCCAACATTATTATTTCCTTTTTGTTAATTGCAAGTACAATAGGTGCATGATTTATATGGGAGGCGCTACTGCTTTCAGGAGATTGAGTGGTGGTGCCCTTTGACCGAGCATGATTTGCGATGATTTCAAAGGTGTTGCAAAGCGTTATGATATTCCAAGGTTATGACGATCTTTACAAGCACAGCCGGTGAGCCGGATTAAATATTTACATTGATTTGTTTGATTATTGAAAACATAATCCAGTAATTGAAAGGATAGGATCGCGGGTTGGACGGAGGATGATATATAAATATGAAGATGCTCCTGTGGGATTTATCAATTGGAAACCCGGAGGCCACCTAAATCGTGGTCCTGCAGAAGGGTTGATTAGTATTACCGCAGGTGGACGCTGCTAGTCAAAGGACAGTGGAGCAGAGTGTAGAAGCGGCAGGATTTAAGCTCGTAGGACTTATTCCCGGGGGGCAGTAGCGTAGCAGGAAGTTACCGGGCTAAAAGGCAAGGGTTAAGCACTAACACAAACGAACCCCACAGCATAACAATACCGACTTCCGCTTCATGGCTCTCCCAGGAAAAAGCTGTGAATATTTATCATAATTAACAACTTTTATGTTCCTGCACAAAAAGAAAAGTAACTGTAAGGTGAACAAAAAGTGTGATTAAAATTAGTAAATTGCTCCAGTGTTGTATTTTATTATATTACTCGACTGAACTAAACGGAACGAGACAATACGGCCAGCCTTTGCTTCATCAGCATTCAAGACTTTTCTTTTCGTTCTCTTCGTTTTATTTTGTCCTGCGGATACTTCTTTTAGTAAAATACAATACTTTTCCTCTTCTACAACTACTCTCCTAATATCATTGATATTTTTAACACACAAACTATCTACTGGTACTAGCCAGGAAAGTAGTTGTTACGATAGATGGTTTTTTAACTGTATTTTAATTATAGACGAAAAGTATCGTATTTCTCATTTTATTACAAAGATAAATTCAAGTTTACATATTATATAATAATCAAACGTATTCGTAATCTGTAGATTAGAGGTAAATAATTAAGGAGTCATGCAGATAATCCGAGGAGCAATTACAAGGGTGGAGCAAAAGACAGCCCCGTTTACCGCTCAGTTTCAGTCTCGAGCTCTACGCGTCAATTAAAATTGATGCCTAAATTACAAGGCCAATAAAAAGTTTTCCTTCCCAAATTATCCGGCGAAGTTCCGCTATTAAGATGCCCAATGAAGACTTCGATCTATCATCAAGAAACAATTTAATCGTTACCTTGTCGCTTTATAAAATTTACTGTTATGAATAATGCATGTCAGAAATCGTCTGGAATGACAATTATTCCGATCACTGTGAAACTTTAACGAAGATGCTTATACACAGTGTACAAGTATCGTATGTTCATTAAAAAAAACCTCAAGTGTGCCATGATTTTTTAATTTAAAAAATTTAAGTTGGCACACATGTTAGGAGTTCACATACAAAACGTCAGATCGTTCTAAAAGTCACAATTATTCCGTGACCACAATGATTTACAGCAACCAGCAAAAAAGTTTCTAGTTGAAAGTTATTTCCGAATTTTTAAAAATAAAAAGCATGGCACACTTGAGGTTTTTTTTTAATGAACATACTTTATTTGGTTATTAATATTTTTAAATGATTAATATAACTGTGAAAAGCCTAATTCTTAGATATACGTAGAAGTATTTTTGCTCTAAAGAAATAGAACTTAAAGTTGGGCCCGGAACACTTTTCAGGAATACGTACTCTACATGGTCTTCCATGACTGATAGAAGTGACAGCTAATGTCTGAGATTTATTAGAAAACAAAAACAACAAAAAAAAATCGCGAAAAATAAAAAATTTCAATTTTAATTTTTAATTTTTAACTCGAAAACTATTACTATTACGTATTTTGCACTAAGACATTATTAGAGCACTTTTTAATGGAGGATCTAAATATGTTATTAGATTTATTGTAGCTTTCAAGATGGCGGAGAAACAATAGACAACTTTTGTTTTTATTATGGGCGCCATACTGGATTTTTACATTTTCTAATGGAAGAATTTTTTCTGTTTATGATGATATATCACACATTATGTTTTAATTTAACATTTGAGCCAAAATTTGAAATGTATTATTTTTGTAAAGAATAAAAAAGTAAAAATGAAAATTGAAATTTTTTATTTTTTTGCGATTTTTTGAAAACAAAAAAGGTAACTCCAATTTCTCAACAGATTATTAATCAACGTTATAATACACAACTTTGCCCTAATTTAACCAACCTCGTATCTCTTAAGATAACTGAAATCTTCATGGTGCCGCTCGAAAAACGGGCACCCTGTACATATTTTATTAAAAGTATAAATTGGCGATGTATAAACCAATGCCTAATAATTGACTATTACACTGAATTGACCTGAAATTGAAAACGTCCTGATTTGAGCACTAGAGAAATGCAAAAGTCCTCATCTCATTATAATGTTTACATCGTTTAGTTTGCTTAACGTATATATCAGAAAATCAGCCCCTGGCATCAGTTACATCGCGTTGCATCCACCGGAAAATACCCTTATTGTCTCCAAGTCTTGAGTGTACATTTGAACTTGGATTAGGAACCCCCTGTTTACACTGCTTAACTTATCTGCAAACAATTTATCAAGAAAATTCCCCTTATTGAGTTGCTTTTAATTGTTTAAACACTGGTTTAAATTGCTTTAATAAATTCATTACCGAGCCACATTTTACTCTTAAACATAGGTATTACGCATATGTATGATTATGAACGATGGATGACTGATAATTCATCATTGATGTGTCTTGTAATTTTCAACAGGCGCCTATGGCGACATTTACTCGAGACCTGAAACGTGACTTTGTATATACGTCCTGTTGATTGCTTTATGTAAAAAACGTCGGCCCATCTTATATACACCACGACCAAATTATCGATAAAGGACCGTGAACTGTCCACTCGCTCCCATACATTTTGAATATTATCTTCGCTCGACTTTAGTGCATTCTGTAAGGATGGCCTGCCAGTGTACACTCCATTAAAAATACGAATCTACATTACACGCTCCGCTAATGGATTTTTAATTACCCACAACTAAATTATCCTAGATGTTGACTTTCAGATCGCAGCTCTAATTACAACTTATAATTAACATGGCAAACCCATGTTGATTTCAATTACACCGAAATATAGTTTACTTTTTAAACCACCCCACAGCGCCATTTGCATAATTCCCACTACTATTGCTTTTTGATTATTTTAGTATTCATTTATGTACATCCAAATACTATTTTAATCGCTTCCACGTAAAAATACTCCCCCGTGCAATAAATTAAGATACCCATCTCGAATTTTCTAACCGTATTATATCGAAATTATGACACATCGCTCGTTTCATAACTTTTAATAACGTTTTCATGATATTGCACTCATCGCCCAGTTTTTTATCGAAGTAGAACAAGAATCGTCGACTTTTACCAATTTGTATTGTTGGTGCTGTCTAGCAATTAAATCAAACGTGAATCATTCTTCAAAGTTGTACACATAACTATATAGAAAGCATCGCAACAGAAAAAAAATATTATCAAAAAAAAAAAAATCTTGGACATTTCAAAATTTAATCGAAAATAGCAAATACTTCACCATTAATATTTGTTGAATTCTCGTTTATAAGGTAAACATTTTTAATATTCAGGGTTATTAAAATGAGGCACTTGGTTGGTTTCACAATTTTTTATACTTTTTATTCCGACTAGTTTCAATTTTTACATCTCATTCTCGCTTCTTTATAAAGCGAGTGCATCCCCCGGGGAATTATCTAGGAATTCGTCCTTAAATTCAATGATATGAGGTAGCATAAACGTTATTATCTAGTGGTTAATAAATAAGTTATAAAAAGTATTTAACATACCTCGAGTTTCTCAAATGTTTAAGACAATTTAAATCTTTTACCACCGTCACGGACAGTTTTGCATATTGAAATAATTATCAAATATTTAATATTTGTTATGTAGGAAACTTCTACTTCGTTATACATGCTTTTTATATAGAATAAAACACTTTTTTTACTTTGTTTGTATAACACTTATTTATTTATTTTGTTTGACTGCAGTTTCGGCAACTCAGCTTGCCATTATCAAAACTAAAGTAAATTACATCTTTAGATGGACAGGAATATATTTTAACGCCGTCTGTAAATAATTTGCATGCTCTCTTTTGTATATATACCTGTCCATCTAAAGATGTAATTTACTTTAGTTTTGATAATGGCAAGCTGAGTTGCCGAAACTGCAGTCAAACAAAATAAATAAATAAGTGTTATACAAACAAAGTAAAAAAAGTGTTTTATTCTATATCAAATATTTAATTATTTTAACTTCTAATATTTATTCACTTCAAATATTTCAAAAGCTGTTGCATGCGCTTTTGTGTAAAATTGTAGTAATACAATATTTGATTCGATTATTGATAAATATTTGGGTACGTTTTGTTTATGTAAATGTTGATTGCAGCTAAGGGTGTTTTCGTGTTTTTATTGTGTCGTGAAATACGCCATTATTTGGGGAATTGGTCGAAAGTATAGGTCTGATATCGAAATAAAGATAAATTTGAAGGAGTGTGATAATTTGCAATGGTAATATGTGTGGGTTATAAAACACTGCATTTGACTGCAGTTTGTTATGGAAGTAACCTACAATTATTCGCTAATGACGAATGGCTTCCTTTGATAATGTCTCGGCCGTCACGCGACATAAAAATAGTAATTAAATGAATCGAGTGTTTTGTTAGACGCGTGTCACAATTATTTTGACTTTTTAATTACCATCACCTATAATTATCGTAACAATGCTGATACTTTTGGCATGCCGTGTGTGCGCGTTATCTTAACATCTTCATGCTTCCGAAATTACAAAACGTTTTTACGGACGCATTTCCTTTTCGTGCTAGGGCTTTTACATAAAGAAAAAATGATGGTTATAAAGATTTAGATGGCTGTGGCCTACAGTTCCACAGTTCCCACTTCCTGGACATTTGCCGATGTGCTAAATTATTTACGCCAACGACGGACTACATCAGTCAGAATGGGGTGGCCATTTGGCATGTCCCTGGACGTCCATCCCCTATGGTCACGTATGCTATTGCGACTAGGACGCTCCATGTAAAAACTACCGAAAGACAACGTGATTTATATTGTCCCCTGAAAATTTGATGACCTTATACATCCACAAATAGATTTATTCCGAAAACAGTCTCCCTTAATAATACTACACGAAATCGTTATCTCGAATAAGCTTAAAGGACATGGCCCAGTTCATATCGTGTTAAACTAAAGTTTCCAATAACCTATTCTAATACTATAAATTCAGTAAAACTCAATGTAGCCTGAATATATGAATATTAAACCTGTTTGTAATATTCAGGCTACATTTCGTTTTATTGAATTTATTTAATGCTTTCTGCAACAAGTAAGGTTGTTTCTAATTTATTTATTCTAATACTATTGCCGAGTCTGAATCTCGTAACCATTAACAGTAGTAGCTTTTGTGAAAAAGCGTGCATTCGTTCTAATTGAACGATCACATTTTTCAGTTTAGCGTTGATTTCTCTTAGTTAAACGGTCGCATAGTGTACTTTAGGTCCTATTGTTGTGGCTAGAATTGTACCGTTGATACAAGATAGTCGAGGAAACGCGAAAATTTATAGTCAGAAAAATAAACGTAACCATATAAGTTCTGTTAGCAAAATATTGTTCAGTTCTCAAATCAACAAACGCAAATGCAGTAATGTGAAATTGCTGTTCAAGAAAAATAGCATATAACTCGAGGAGGAACTTCATTCTGCTGAAACAGTAGAGTTGGCCTAACAGTTCAATCAATAACATTCAGGGGCTCGATTCTGCTAATCGGTGACTCTTGTCACCGGTGCTTTTTGTCACTGAAATGACGTAAATTGCGTGCGACCGTATTCTGTGGGGCTCGGTTCTGCAATCGGTGACTCTTGTCACCGGTGCTTTTTGTCACCGAAATGACGTAAATTGCGTGCGACCGTATTCTGCTAACATATGAGTTTTGCCATCGATGACAAAACTTACCAAAAATCGGTGGCTTTTTACGAGTGCTATGTAGGTGGTGACAAAGTGACAGTTCGCGTGAGTTTGTGTTTCGTGATCCACCTGAAATTTTCAATTCCTTTTATAAACTATTTTAGTTGACTGACGACTGTTTTATTGTAAGTGGTAAGTAATATAATCGGTACGATGATTATGCAGTAGCGTTTTAGTCTTATTAACGGTTTGCATTTTATAGGTTGGGTTATTAATTAGGGACGATTTTTTAATGATGCCCGTATTAAACGAGTTACAAGAGGAAGAAAATGAAGCCCTTCAAGAGCAAACATGGCAAAAAGGGTAATCCTTTAATTGCATTAAATGACCGGCAATTTCTTCCTTTATTTCGGTTGACGAAAGAGTTGTTCCATTTTATTGTGGAAATCCTAACACCATTTCTGAGGCCCCCCAGGCGTGATGATTTTTTAGACATTCCAACACGTGTAAGTGTTTTGTGTACTGTGTTAACATGTAGCTTTTTATCTTCGGAGTAATATACTATAAGTTATCACAGATAGTAGCTATCAGCATGATGTTGGCTGCAACTGGTTTGTTGGCATATCTCAGAGTAGTGTAAGCCGTTCCATAACTGAGGTTACACAGGCATTTAACGAACCGGATGTATTTAATAGATTTGTTAAATTTTCACGAAATGTACAGGAATTACAACATACCAGGGAGAGGTAAGTAAACATAAATAATAGGAATGTTAGCTTTTTTTCTTTATAGGTATTTCCCATGCTCCCGGTAAGCACTGCTAGACGAAGTTCATGCCCGCCTGCCTGCTTTCGGATGGACAATCCGTTTGGGCGCAGCAACAATTTCTCCAGGAGCAGTGCTTGGACCCTGTTCACGTAAAGTTGAGCAGCTTGGTAAATTAGAATCTGCGGGTATCTTCTTTAAAACATAAAGTAGGCTCAAGCTGAGGGACTTTTTAAACAAGAATAATAATATAATATGGATATATTTTCTGTTTATTTATGAATAAATGTTCTATTCATGTAAGCCAAACTTGATTGTTTTCTCTTTCTACAACCCATCTATACTTATTTCCACTTATTCCAGGAATATACTTAATATTGCTCAAAAATGGTAAGTAAATGAACTACGAGATAACTCATTGTCGGCTTACTGGACCAGAATGCAGGTTACACGTTATCTCTTATTTGGCAGCCAACATATTCAAATCTGTGTTTACATTCAATCAAAACATTTTGTAAACTACTACACTAGATATATATTACTTCAATACTTTTAAAATACAGCAAACTTGAAGTATTCCTATAAATTATTATTAATGAGAAAATTTTCATTTCAATAATCATCTGAAAAGGCGCATCACTATCAAACTGCGAAGTTTGCCATTTTTAACATGTCAAAAAATCGTCAGTTCCCATGTCAATAAATTAAATTTTTTTTCTGCGTACTTACATATTTTTACTGAAACAAATATTTGACTGAAAAATGTACTCAAATTTTCAAAACTTAGGTATATTATTCTTATTTTAACAGTTGTAGAAAAAATATTGTGTGAAATCTGTTATATTTAGCGCATTCTCAGAGCATGGGGTGTGAAAGTTATTTTAATTTTTCAAATAAAGATTTATTTAAACTTCCACTCTTTATGGGGCCCAACCATACCATTCAACGTAGCAGTTATCTCGCTCCACAACATTAAATAATTCTCTCTAGTAAAGGAATTACTAAATTTGTGCAATTTTACAGACGCTTGTTACATGCGTAATTATCCCATCGTTTCATTCTAAATACGTAAATTAAAAGTGAAAATAAAAAATATTTGCCCTAAAAACGCACTTTATCGTGATTTTTGTGTGCTAAGTCTTTTATTCCATTGCAAATATATTTGAATTTGGCGGTTTGTTGGCCGCCATTAACAAGAAATCAACCTTGCTATTTAGTTTCGGTGACAAAAGCCATCGGTGACTTCGCATCTCACCATGCGACGAGAATACCATCTCACCAGAAATGTCAAAAAAACGTGCAATTAAAATCGGTGGCAAAACTCACCGGTGACAAGAGTCACCGATTAGCAGAATCGAGCCCCAGTATTTAAGAATTATTTATTTATTTTTTTTTTAAAGGAAGGATGGTTGATGGGATTTCGGGTTAAGGAGAGTGAATGATATTAGGGAAATTGGCGTAAGCTACTTGGCTATTCTGCCACAACCGATTCTTTGTAATAAATTCATATATTGATATGAAAGGACAACCACTAGACAACCATGGACCCGTACGGCCATTTTTCATTCAGAAAAAGTGACCGTCCGGATGGGATTCGAATCCACGACCACGAGGCCCAGAAGCAGGAGCGCTATCCACTAGGCCACCGCGGCCCCTAAGAATTATAAATCGCACTATTTTTTCATTGTTTTTTTTTCCTCGAATTAATCAGATCTAATACGTACATAATGTATATACATAAAAAATAAATCACGGCACTTGACTCCGCAAATCCACCGATATAATAAAACTAGAAAAAATGTGTTGGCAATTATTTCCTGATCCCCGCATTCTTCCAACCAATAATTTATACAAGAGAATCACCTAAATCCCGCTAAATATCAGGGCCCCCTGCAAGGAACGGATAAGTTCGGCCGAAAGTGGAGCAGACGAGTGATAAATCAGGAACAGGTAGCCTTCCCGGAGGAACAGGACTAGAAATTGAAGAAGGCCGCAGTCTGACCCAAGAGAATCTTGAGATAGATTGCGTCGCTAGCTGTCATTCCTATCCAGCATCGGTATCAATATCACTACTATACACCGATTCAAACACACCCCAATAATTACATTGGACCATTTCCATTACTGAATTATGGACCAATCAATCACCTGATCACATATTTATCAGCAACTCGCAAACAATTACGTATAATAAAAAAAAGTTTCTCATCAATGAATATTCCAAATATTTTAGGATTAATTTTTGCCCCGGGCACAACTTTCAAATGTTTAATCCAGCATCAATCTCATTCATAGATGATCTCGCTCGTAGATGAAAAACAAAAAAATATGGACAAATTAATTAACAATTAGATATGGTTGAGTTGTGCACTTTATACATCAATTTCATGCCTCAATACGTAAATGGTGTTAATTAAGAAATTTTATACACATTTATACTTCATTTGTATTATTACAATTTACACTTCAAACACAGATATTTTTTACACATTTTACTTCACACTGGAACAAATCAGTAAAATTAAAGATACACGTTATGCAGTTTTATGAAAACCTATCTTTTACGTCGAGAAAGCATTGTGATCTTACATTTTTTTCAAAAAAATTATGTTAATGGAAATATTCAAGGCAGAAAAACCCACGGTCAATAGCCCAGACAGAGACGTACTAACGTATTGTGTAATCTTTTGAACTAATTTTATTGATAATGTATGGCGCGGAAAATAACAAAGTGTCCGTAGTCATCGCGCGCACGAGATGAGCCAGAATTTATTTGGCTCCAAATACACGTTCAGTAGTTGTGAAAAATGTTTGGGCTCATACTTTTTTTTGCGGACATCTTAAGTAGACTCCGTAACCGGTTTTCGGCAGAAAACAAGTTTTGCGTAAATATATCTAACTCTGTTAATTTAATAGATATAGACTGGCCGCGCTATGAAGGCATCTGATGTGATTAACTTGGATCGCCCTCATTTGCGTGAATAGTCAATATTGCACCAATAGCTAACAGGTAAAGCTTAAACATCTGCGAGTGTAAAATAGCAAAATATCCAATCACTTCTGATAAGGGCGGTATTTTCGACCCTTCGTTATTCACCTCTAATGCCTTCATAGCGCGGCCAGACCATATCAGGACAAAATAAAAACACGCAAATGAGGGTGGCCCAAGTTAATCACCTCAGATGCCATCGTAGCGCGGCCAGACTATAATAGAAACAATTTATTATAACGTTACAATAGATCTAGAAAACGCCAATTACCAATTGATTATTTTTTTTAGTTTCCCAACTACTTTTATTTTAATTTAATGTGTGTTTTCTTGATATTAAATAAACACATATTTCATAAGACATGGTTAAAGATATAAATTATTATGGCTTGTAGTGTGATTAAACACAGAAATTAATATTCAATTTTGTTTTCTGGAAACTCACTAAAAAATTTAATCAACCGAGGGCAGTAAAAGCCGAACCCGATACGGATTTAAGAAATACAGAAACCTTTACTTGGAAAATGTTAAACTATTTTGTGGACCGTAAACGTGTCTGTTTACATATTCATGCATAATTCAAGACAGAGTAAAGAGCGATTTTGAGAAGGCTGTAAAAAATGCCAACAATTGATTTTTCCAAATTGTATTTATACCACCTTAAATTACATAAAAAAGTTTACTTTATGTTTTGTTAATGGCAAGTTGAGTTGCCGAAACTATAGTCTACAATAAAATAAAATTTGTGTTATACCAACAAAGTAAAAGTATTCTATTACATAAAAAAGTATTCAAGAAAATTCGAAAATGACGTCTGTTTAGGTGTAGATATTCTTCTAGGCGAGTCTTGTAGTTTGCCAGTGGGAACCACCTCCTGTCGGATCCTTTTTTTCAGTGCTTTAATAGTTCGTGGTGGGTTATCCTGATACATTTTACTCTTCAGGTAACCTCACAAGAAAAAGTCGCACGGTGTTAGGTCCGAGAAACGGGGAGGCCATGCGATAGCCCCATTTCGAGAGATCACGTGATTTGGAAATAAAGCTTCAACTACATTCATGCTTGCTTTTGCCGCGAGGTTGCTCCGTCTTGCTGAAAAAATGTATCCTCGTTTACTTCGTACTGAGGAAGTTGTGGAGAAAAAAACTTATCCAACATGTCTGCTGTCACTGTCACATTGCCTAGATCGTCTTCGAAAAAGTTCCACAGTAACTCTTATGGAATGAAGTGGTTGCTGATACAGTTGTCTGATTCACGTTACTTTGAAACCTAAAGTTCTGCTTGTTAAAGTAATGGAAATGGGTCTTGTCACTCATCCATAAATTCATCTTCTGCAGTCCACTGCTCCATTGCTAGTGAATGCTAACATATCAAGAACATGGCCGACTGCATCCCCACCACCTACGATCAGCTGAGCACGATTCCCGCGCTTTTCAAAATCGCTTTTTATCCTACTCCACCCTGTATATACAAACATCTTTATTAAAAAATTGTTAAAATTGTTATAATAATTTCTATTTTTTTTCGCAATTATTAATAGGCTATCGACCGGAGGTGTCACATACTAATATTTTACTAGAAAATTTGAAAAATTTTAAAACAAAAATAATAATCGTGGATCTACATAGAGGAGGCTAAGATAGAGATGCCAATCGTGCTGCACTGCTTACTCTTATAGAGGAAATATTCCACTGCTGTTATGCTTAAATATTCTTTCGTAATATACTTAATTTTACTAGAAGATTTTAAAAATTTTAAAGCAAGAATAATAATCGTGGATCTACATACAGGAGGCTAAGATAGATATGCCAATCGTGCTGCACTGCTTACTCTTATAGAAGAAATATTCCGCTGCTGTTACGCTCAAATATTCTTTCGTAGCCTCATTGCCGAACATCCACGAGCCGCCACTGTAGAGATCTCAAAACGGAAAAACATTTTTGAAAGATTTTCCCGATCACAATATTTTTCCGTACTTCCCGGCACGGAATAAGTGAAAAGTTACAGGATGTAAAACCAAAAAACTTGTACGGTGCGCTCCTAAATTTGAAAACTTCAAAAAAGCTTCAAAGCCGGATACTGAATTATACAAACGAAATTTGCATGTTATTAATATTGACTTAAAATTATTGTGTAATGGAAAGCAAATTCGACTGCAGCTAATCATAATTGGCATACATTCGTTAATTACTGTACTGTATTAATAGTACCTGCTAATGTTCTTGCCTTCAACGTGGCAAAATTAACATATAAATTGACATTACGCGGTATTTGTTACTTGCGGTAGGAGCGTATTTCTTGTTAATAACATAATTCGAGTAAGTCGTAACCAAGCGAAGTGTTCTGGTTACATCTCTTAAAAAGCGAAACAGCATCGTAACGGCGGGTGTTCTCGTATAAAAATGAAATTGTTGAATGGAATGACTGCGGGTTCGGGTGGGCGACGTGTTCGCCAACTAAAAATTATCAACACCTATTCTGCGGGAGCGGTGGCTTTATGTGGCCTTTTAATCAGCAGAAGGTTTTGTTTGATCAGTGCGACAAAAGAAACGAGGACAGTTAAATTTTTCTGGTCAAGTGCCGTTAAAGTGTGCAGAATCTTTTCATCTTTGATTTTATCCGCCTGGTACGGCTGTTAACGCAGCAAATCGATCAGGGTTTAATGATTCGCGCCTTTAGTGCCATAGAAATATTTCGGTTAACGCCGTTCGACTTACATGATTAGCACGGCGTGCCACGATATAGTTAATTTGTATTTGTAGATGTACTGCTATGTTCCATTAGGATTTTGTTGGCTGGTAGTTCTTATATCGGTAAATACAATCGAGGTTTTAGTACAGTGAGCATCTGGTAGATGGCAAAATATTGCAATCTTCCGTTAAAATATCATAAGCATCTTGTATGCATGGCCGTGGTCGAGATAGGCGACTGATGGCTAAAGCGTGAAACGAATCCGAATAACAATATATTTATAAGCAGTAGCTCGGATCTGGACGTAACTTACGATCTCCTACATATATGGATACAAATTGCATATTTAAGTGGGTGGAATATTATATGTAGAAGACAGTGGGAAAACGTGCGTTTCAAAACTGGCGCCATTAATATTTGTAAGTGGTGGTTTGTAATTACGCAAGTGGTCCTGCCAAGGGTCACTGATTAAGGCTCTGAATATATCTGTATGACAGTAACTTAATATTTGGGGAGTGAGACGTCATTTATCACGGACTTTTGATCGAATATGTCGTGCGCGTAAGTGACGTCATCTGTCACGGAAATGCGCCCCGAAATCTGGATTGACACCCTCGTGTACAGTAAATTGCTTAGACAATAGCGAATTTATCAGCCCGGGGTTTGGGGGCTTATTTCCGGAAAACTGCGATATTATTTAAATGGAAATGTTAACAAAGTGATCCGCGGGATGCGCGTGTAAATAATCAAGTTGAAAGCAAATTCCCATTTTGTCAACGGCTCGGCTCTAAACAGACGTGATAATGTAAACATACGTAAAGGTGGCTTGTGTACGCGTCGCGGGCGTCATTAAAGCGTCCGGCGCCGCACTGTTTACGTTCGATAACTACACACATGTCGTTTCCATAAACACTGCGACACCTCCGACTAAATACCAATCATATTTATTCCTGATCCTTGCCAACTACAACTTTTAATCGCCTAATAATTGCAGCCATTAACTCTACCTCTATCTCCAGCAATTATTTCTGCCGTCTTTCCAAACATTCATATTTTGATCGCGGAGGTAATGATGATGAAAATAGTTCGTGCAAAAGTAAACAAAAAATGCCCGAGTGCTTTAAAAATAGATATTATAATTCTAGTTATAGATCGATTTGTATCACAACATATCTACACTCCGCACTATAGCATAGCACATGGCTTCTTGTCGGACCCATTGATTAATATTACATTCGTTTTTGACTGTGACGCATCCGGTGCGCGATAGAATTAGATGTGATGCATTCCCGAACTTATCAGCAGACTTTTTGCTCGTGTTCTCAACCTGCAGAAAATCAAAGATTTGCAAATTTTTACTACACATTTTCTTTTGCGTTGGCGACAATTTGGACGGCTAATTAAAAGCTTTTTATGGTGAAGTTTGGTTTTATTTCAACAATACTACATAATCATAACTAATATTTGTTTATCTTGTGGTGGTGAGAATAACATATCCTATTTTAAATAGATTGTTAATTTAAATTTAAATAACTATAACGCACCAAATCTCTTGTTGACGAATATCAGAATGCCATAAATGATTTAAGCGTTAATATCCGGTTGCGATCGGTAAGAGTTTTGCGATTCTTCTCGGAAAACCAATAAGGGGAGCCGCGGTGCGCGCATAAAAAAAACTGAACTCTATTTCCTCTCACCACATATCACTTGTTCTATAAACGCCACCAGATTGCTCTATATATAGAGCAGCATGTAAACATCTGGATTACATCGAATTGTAACCACGGATATGCCTTTTATTATTTCACGAGAGTCTAGGAAAGTGTTTACCAAATGCTTTTTTATTCTCTTTAAAAAAAAAGTGCAACGATTTTATATACTGCTGACACTTTTCATCTTTACGTTTATAAATAGAACTCAACAGATTAAAACTCAATTGCCGAAACACGTTCGCCTGTACATAATTCTGAAGTTAATATCAAATATTAAGAAATGATATTTTGCACATTTAGAGAGAAAGGGTTAAACTATTCGTCTATAGAATTTGATTTTTTTTTTAATCATCAGACAAACTGTATAATTTATCCTGAAAATTACCAATATTGGATGGATATCTGGAGCTTTTCTCTGCAAAAAAACTAAAAATATAACACTACAGAAAAATAGTTTATACCTTTGAATAAAATTGTCATTAGTTATCAAATAAAGTCGCAAAAACGTAAGAGCTGTACCTCAACAAACACCAATTTGCTTCATTTTCGCCGTTGTAATCAACGCCACCTGTATGAAATATTTTGTATCAACCCTGGAGGCGTGTACAAACAAATTTACGTACTCGGTAAAATTTCAGGCCCAAGATTGTGGCGATTGTCATTTTCTATTAGATCATTCTGGTCTAACTCTGGCGCGAGGCACTTACCCCCTTAATTTAAAACTTAACCAATTGGGACATACAAATAGTTGGTAAATAAATAAATTCAGCCGGCCCACTAGCCGCGTGCGTTAGCGCGCCAGAACTAATGCGGAGGGTCCTGGGTTCGAATCCCGGCGAAGGCATGGGTGTTTGTGGATGTCTATTTTCATTTAATATGAATAAATTATAAATAATCGGTTGTGGCTGAATGACCTACGCTGTCGAAGCCAATGTCCCCATATCATCCATAATTCCCCAACCCAAATTTCCGTCTATCATCCTTCCTTAAAAAAAAAAAAAAATTCAAACCAAATCAACCAATTTAATTTGAAAAGGTCGCTGACAAAATTTATTATTTTACCTATTTATTTTTTTTACTATATTTAGAGTTAAAAACAAGTATTAATTATTTTTTTAGATGTTTGTTTTTTTTTTGATCGTCCATTTTATATTGGTGCGCCAGTCTATTTTGTATTTTGCAGAGGTTTTCGTTAAACTCTTAAAGATATTTAGTTTAAACTAGTTTTTCCTAGGCTTAGGTTTGATGTATGTGAATTTGTGCTCTTTATGAAAAAATTGTGAAAAGTTAAAATGTAAGAAAAGTAACTGATGACGAACGACGGGAAGACAGGGGGTGCAAATGGAGCATAGGGATGGTTCCAAAAATTTTGAAAAAGTTTCTGTTGCCATCCCCGAAAATTTCAGCTTTTCGACTTTAAAAGAAAAAAATACGTCTTTAAAAGAAGAGAAACGAACCTAGAGGGTGCAAATAGCGCATAGGGGTGGTTCCAAAAATTTTGAAAAAATTCTCAATGAAAGCCAGTCATCCCTTCTGTCATCCCTGAAAGTTTCAGCTTTTCGACTTGATAAGAAAAAAATACGTCCCTAAAAGAAGAAAACCGAATCCAGAGGGTGCAAATGGCGCGTAGGGATGGTTCCAAAAATTTTGAAAAAATCCCCAATGAAAGCCAGTCATCGCTTCTGTCATCCCTGAAAGTTTTAGCTTTTCGACTTGAAAAGAAAAAAAGAAAAAAAAAAATTTACCCGGTTTAAAAAAAATCATATCTCGGAAACGGGCCAAAAATTCAAAAAAGTGGCTCGATCAATTTTAGATATTTTCTTTAAGATTATTTTAAGACATACTGGGATCGTCCAGCTCCAGCGGTTACGGAGGAGATATTTTTTTTTGGAAACGTGCAAAAATCGAAAATTTGCGTTTGAAAAATCACCCCCTGGGATGGGGGTGAAGCGAAAAGACGAGACCGGTTCTAAAAGCTTGCCCGGTTATCTGGGCGTCGATCTGCGCGCAAAAACGAATAAGGCCCCGATAAGGGGTGAGGTTTAACCCCCCCCCCCCCCGTTTTAAGGGTGAGTTTCGGGGGACGCGTTTTTCAAAATCATCCTCATATTTTTGGGCGAATTTTTTGTGCCGGTCGGCCGACGCCCCATTATAGCGGTTTTTTCTGGGCTGTCAAACATTTCTAACTCAATTAGTATATATAACAAAAAACATGTTAAATAGCATAAAATGTACAATATATTCTGTCCAGTATTAATTTTATATATAAAAAAAAAAATAGGTAAATGTTAGCGTTTTCAAAATAAACATACTCTATTCGATGATTTCCCGAATTACGGAGTATTAACATAATTAAATAAATAATAAACGAAGATTCTTCGTATATAGCTGAATCAAAATCAAATCAAAAATATTGTCCTTTAAAATTGAAATTGTTAGATAAAACTAAGACTTAGCTTCAATTTTTTGTCTGGATATAGTGTTTATTGTATATTTCCTCTCTGCAGACGCGCATCCAGGGGGTGGCTATCGGGCTTGAGCCCCACCCCCAAAAAATATGTATATACCACCAAACCTAGCGATAAAAAAATAGTGCTTTTTATTTAATGTCATATTCACGGATTTTGTTTTTGTGTGAGTTATTTTTGTCATAATTTCCAAAGCTTCCTTTTAATTGTTGCATTGTTCAAAGGTAACCCTTAATTATAGAAAAGAAATATGATGCGATTTGTCTTGTTGTGAGTAGGAGGGGACTAAACAAAGGTATTTTAAGGTTTGCAAATAATTCGATTTGCTGTGACCTGTCGAAAAGAGAAATCGTTTGTCCACGGGAAGATGAAATATGCCCTTTTTTCTCTTTGTGAGAGGGGGCTCAAAAATGTTCCGTTTTCTTTTCATGTGGCCGCTGAAACTGGAAAGCTATCGACCGATTCGGTCGACCTTTGAACCCCTCCTGCGAATGCATATTTTTCTTGCAAAATTAGATATTTTTTGAACGGAACGAAATTTGTGTATGGATGAGTAATCGCCGTGTTTAATAATGAATAAAGGGTGGTTATTATATTTATCGGTTGGTACGGAAATTTTAATGGGTTATAAATATGTGTAGTTAATTAGGCAATTATGTCGGAGTGTGGCCGTGGTGGTGGAAGGACGGAGGTGCCGGCGGTTTTGAATAAAAGGAAAAAAGGGACCGTCGGTTATTGTTTATAATTCTCGTTGGTAATAAATTTCGGGCATTCTTTTATTTCATCCTTTCGGCTACAATCGTGGGTATAATAGCTATGCGGAGACAAAGAATAATATTGATATATTAATTCACAACCCTGGCAATTTGTTCGCGGCGGGGTTTCTCCATTAGGGGACGACGCCCCGCTTTGTGACATGGGACATCGGAGTCAAGGATTAAATATAGCTGGTCTTGTAGGCATGAGCTTTAAATTAAATTAAAATGTAATGTTGCGAGATATGCCGTTTATTGAATTAAAACATGCACAGTGTAATATTCTAAGGCGGGAGGCCGTAGATGGATTGTGAATAAATTTTATTGACGTCGGGTGCAGGATTGTCAATTGGTAGCAAGTGTCTTTTTGCATCTGCGCCGCCGGTGCACGTGAACGTGATCGACAGGGACGTAATGCTATTAGGGCACATTGTTTCGCAGAGGATATATAAACGTATATCTATAAATTGGAGAACCAGGACCGCTACCGCTACCGTATATCATACATATATGTAAGTCCCAAGAGTGCTATACCATCTTGGACATCGTTGTTATGCACATACTAAGAGGAGCAATGGACAAAGTAAGTCTGACCGCCCTGGGCTGTGGCGATGGTCAACCGACTACATTAGACTATAAATGGCACCGGGTTGCTCGTAAACCGTTTCCAAAACGAATGTAAATTCTGAATGACTTGGGCGCGGTGCTTTGCCGTCGATAACTCAACGATGACAGTTCATTATTCGATAACTTGTAAAGCTCCTACACGCTGGCCGTCCAATAAACTAGCGATCACATTGATAAGAACTTTTCGATTCATCATTTAGCAACTTATTATTTATATGCCAGGGCGCGATTATCTAATTAAGCGCGGAGATTATTCCGACCGAATCCGAGTACCGGGAATCGGCCGTGTGATTGAACAGAAGTAACAAAAAGATGGAATTTTAAATAGCCAGAGATGGAGCCCTTTGGGGAGACATGATTTAGGGTCCCGGTTAACAGATTTGATCCCGGGGCTTGCCGTGGGAGGACCGGGCCTAACGTACACATACACGCTGATCTGTCACTACTGGACCAACGTCGACCAACAGCCTCGGGGATGGGATTCGAAACGCCGCGACACTCTGGATCGAATCATAGCAGAAGATCCAATTAGAATTTTAAACTCACCGTGAGGAACCCAGCCGTGTTTGCAGGTCTCGCAGTATCTGAGGTGGCGCTTCCCGGGCATGAAACACTCGCAGCTGCAGCTCGGAACGGTGCAGCGGATCGCCTGGAAAAGAATAAATTGCAATTAGCTACGTTATAACCCTTACTATTTAAACTTCATTTTCATAGCGAAGGAGTAAAAAGTCCCTAAGAGAATTCGTTCCCAATGGCATCGCCGGTCCCGTTGTTTCATGTCAGAGAAATTGGCGTCAACCTCAATGGCTCCCCCGGGAGTCTTAAAAAGGACCAATTTGAATATTTTCAACATGGATTTTAAGAAGCGTGAATTTTTATCGCCTAGTAAATATTGAACCCCAGACATAGGGGACTAGTGATCCTCCGCGACTTAAGCAACTCGTTATGTAAGCGACCCGGCCAATAAAACACCCCGGGAATATTAAAATCAAGCCGGCGAAAGAGTTCAGACAATATACCGTGAAATTATGGGTGAAAGTGAAATTAAAACCAGACGCTTTACGATATGTTTGCAATGTCTTAATTAAAACATAATAAAAATGAATTTCATTCACTAAATTGAACTTTATTACCAAAACACTCTAACAATTCGTAAAACGCGAACATTCCTCGGGGTGGTTACAACTGGGGTACGGTATGCGATATTAGAAATATCGTAAGAATCTGAGACAGACTAGAATAGAACTACTCGATTATGAGTCTCCTCCCGATACCGGAACGGAGTTTACTCTTGGATATTAAATGTCGAATTGCATGCGGTAAGCGGTAGTTATTATCAGAGCTTATCCTGAATTCCAAATGGTGTCCGATAAATTCCCAGCGCTCTTGTATTTATTCGGTTTCGGGGCCTGATTGGACATTTGTGTACTAACTCGGTTAGGCCGATAATCGAGTGCATGTGTGTGTACGACCACCGCCATACTGTATATGTGTATGGACACGAATATGCGCCTCAGCGTTGTGTACGTGTTTGTTTACCTGAACCCATAACAGCCTGGATTAGTTCAGATTTAATACACGCTTCAGTTCGACTTTATGGCAGACATTACCGATAATTCGTGTTGATAAATTGCGCAATTTACGGACGACTATGCTCCATTGTGACCGCGCAATTTTATTATTTCCAATTTCATCAATTCTATTGATCATTAAAACACACCCGTCCCACAACGAACTACTCGTATGAAACGTGTTTCTTATGCTCGTTCATTCGAAAAATTTCACATGAATCAAATCTGATACAGCCAAAATATAACTTTTGAATAATACATTAACTAAATACCACCGCCGTTGCTAGACAAAGTTTTTCCACAGCAAATAAAGTGCATAGTGACACCTAGTCCGACGGGGAGTGCCAGAGATATTCACTCGGTATTTCCCAGATAGGGTGTGACATACCCCTATCAATTTTAGTACAACTATAATTTACATCTCAGTTCTACTCACGTATGGCTTCCTATAACTCCCTAATTTGTAGTTTTAGAGTTAAGCTTCTTATACTACAGACGATGACAAAGAGTTTCAGGGATCATCAAACCCCACCAAGGTTGCAAAGTAATGCAATAATTCAACGAATTAGGTAAATATTTTCGATTTTTTTTATTGATGCCAACGTGTCGTGCATTTATTTAGACTATGCGTAAATAAGTAAATATTTTGAGTTACATTTTCTTAGAAAGAACCATGTTTGCATTCCTGAAATATCCACAACGTTGTTCTAAACCAGGGGTCTCCAAACCATATATACAATTCTTCATAACCTAGAGGGCCAAGATATAATCAATTTTATAACTAATTTCAAAACCAAGAATTTTAAAATGTGACATTTACGGAAAATGTAACTGCTTGTCGCAGGCCGGACTCGTTGAGGTCGCGGGCTGTAGTTTGGAGACCCCTGTTCTAAACGAAAGGAAAAATATAAAATCATCCGTTTATCATGATAACAAAATAGATTAATCGACATAAGTTTTTATACACTAAAAATTTCAAAATATAAAATGTTTGGAGCGTGCGTTCCTGTCTTGGTATACTTTGCGTGCACGTCATAGATAACTGAACCTAGCTCCGACAACATTTTCATGCGTTTACTCTCACTACGATAAGTTGAATTAGTCTCAATCAGAGCCCTGCAGAAGCGGGTTTTCGAAAGCCCGGCCCGGCCCGGCCCGACAGAGAAAATTAAAAACCCGGCCCGGCCCGGCCCGATGAAATGAAATTGTGCTGCGGGCCCGGCCCGGCCCGGCCCGGTGCTGAAAATTCAAAGCCCGGCCCGAAAAATGTTGAATGAAATAAATAAAATTACTAGAACCATGTATTTCTTAAAATTCTTAAAATACATTTAATTCGTGTTAACAACATTTTTCTTTCAATTCACTTAGTTGTTGTTTTTCAAAATATTATACAATTAAATTTATCCAAGCCCGGCCCGGCCCGGCCCGGAGTTTGAAAATTACGGCCCGACCCGGCCCATGCAGGCCTCTGGTCTCAATCATGTGTGTACGTATGTCGTCCAAAGCGAGAAAACTCAGTCTTTAATAATGACGCACACGCAAAGATCCATTGATCGAACCATATATCGAGCTATTCATTTTTAACAAACTAATGTACTGATTAGTATTATTAGCTGTGAAACTTATTTTTTATCAATATCATCCCCTGCAATACATAATTTAATTTGATAATTCACCTTTACTCTACTAATTGCATTGATTAGGGCATTCCATAATGGGAACGTGAAATTCGTTACAATCATTTCAAATTGAGAAGAGCCCAATCTTTTACGTTGTATATTGAATGAATGAGCTTGACTTCCTTTATACATTTCCGAACGTCAGTCCGCGCGGAGCGGCCAAGCTTTTGAGCTGAATGACCGCGCGGAAACCTGAAATGAGCGCAAAGGCTACCAAAGAAGCTTTTTGTACGGACCAATCTAGTTAGCATCGTTAGGGATTATATTGCAACTTGATTAAATAATGTATCATTTGTGTAATAAAAATAAAGGATTTCAAAATTGTATCAAACGTCTTTTGGCCAGGGGCGGCTTGTTATATGGAGCCAAGGAGCCATGGCACTACCTGTATTTTCAAGCTCAGCAAGAATTTTTAATTCATTATTTTATTCATTTAACACTTTTTCGCCAGTTACTTTGGCCTATGGAGATAAATCGTTATTTCTTTCTTCAAAAAAAGAAAGGGGGGGGATAAATCGTTTTTTGTTTCTACAAAAAAAGGAAGGGGGGAAGGGGGGCGGTGAATTGTATAAGTGGCTCTATCATCAACATGTTCCACGAGCCGCCACTGCTTTTGGCACTTGATTTCGGTGCGGGCGCTGTGGCTTCGAGCTTCGCGCCGTGCGGGCAGTATATATATATATTATTTTTCAGATCTAGGGATATTCAGTTTTTTTGTTCTTATTCATTATAAATTATGAACTTAAAATACATTAATCGGCTGCGATAGAATTCTAGCCTTGAAACTTAGCCAATTCCTCTATATGATTTACTCTCCTCAAACCGCGTTTCCTTCAAACATACTTCCTGTGAAACAAATTAAAAAAAATCAAAGGAATATAAAAAAGAATTACCAACCAAATATATTTGTTTTAAAATAATTGAATTTCGACATTTTAAGACCCGCGTGACATCAACGTAATGTCTCATTTGGTCTGCCCCCCTGGACGGTGTGACATCAACGCAGTGTCACACCAGTTTAGTATATTCGGATGGAGTGTCGCCAGGAATCATTCTTTAATGCTAAATATATGGCATTCGATACGCAACAATTTTATGCTCTTGGGCGGTCATTTTCTTGTCAAATTTTGTTCTTTTCACTCATAAGACGAAAAAAATGTTGACCCTGGAACCGAAACTTTTGCTATACATTTTTAATTTAAAATATAAATATTTATATTAAATATTGCATTGAATAATAATTGGTTAAATTAATGAATTATCATCATGATAATAAGCAACGCGGATGTCTTACACATTAATGAAGTAATATAAATGTAGAAATAAAATATTTGGAAAGTAATTTTGGGAATGAAGTCTGGCAAAAAGTACGTGAGTGAATTGTGCAGCACTCGGAGGCGACAACACATAAATTATTAGAGTTGTTTTTGTTATTTTCGCGCCATTACGCGCCGTTTGCAATGCCTGGTGGCGGGATATTGCACTATAAAGTCGCATTTCCCGTTGCTCTCTGATACGGAAAGAAATATCTGGGGATTTTGCGGCGCAATTTAAAGGGAAGATTCGCAAAAATTACTGAGGCGATTGCATATCCGGTTTATTAAATATAAACTAGGGCTAAATATTTCAGGGCGACGCGCTGAAAAAATGTGTTTTGTGTTTTTCTTCATTAGGGAGGCAGAGAAGTGTGCGCTCGTAAAAGTGTTCATTAGAAACGGAGAAGTGATAAAATAGCGGCGTGTATCACGCAATTCGTACTATGAAATAGTACTCCGAAGGTGAAGTCCGGGGCATCAATTGTCTGAGAACTAATGCCCCCACGTCTATGAATCACGTTGACATTGCAATCCTTGTAAAAGCACGGACATTAGTGACCTAAGGTCGTATGACACGAAACAGACAGGAAGTAACAGTCGTGTACCGGATTTAATACAGGGGAAGCATTTTTTATTAAGATGGTGATTTGTTAATCAGAAAGAATGGGGCGCACCTTAACTGGATTAAAAGTAGTGCCTTCTCTCACGAACGGATTACGGATTACATATCGTTAGCAGGACGGTTCCGACCAGTGAAAGATCAATAATTTGTATATAAACTTCCATGGTCATTACCATTTACCACCAACTCTAAAATGCGTGTTCTGATGTATCTACTGAATTCTACTGTGCAGCAGTGTAATTGTAGAGGTAGTAAACTAGGGGAGCCATGAACTTAATAACTTATTCATTTTAATTTGAGTCGTAATCAAATCACTGAAGCGAGATTTGGTTAATTGATAAATTGATTTTCATTAAAAACGGCAAATATATT
This sequence comes from Ocypus olens, assembly GCA_910593695.2. NCBI lineage: Eukaryota > Metazoa > Arthropoda > Insecta > Coleoptera > Staphylinidae > Ocypus > Ocypus olens. The sequence goes on along the minus strand of OU343057.1, from coordinate 829,311 downwards.
ATTCAAAACGCGTTATGGACAAGCACAAGGGTGTAAATAAAATGGTATATTTTGTTGGAAGATCTAGCAAGTTATATTGTTCTTTCTATTAAATTAATCTTGGAAAAGGAAATTAAGAAAAGGATAAATAATTTAAAAAAATAAGTTAAACACAGATCTATTTCATCATGACAACTACGTACTGCGGGGTGTCATACCTCCTACGGTACTACCTTTGTAGGAATAATGTAATATATAATTTTACATGAGCTTTTAAAAGAACTTTATGTATTAAATGTTCAATGAATAAAATGCAGCATTTTATCTAATTTTACAGTTTCAACCTTGGACATTTCGTTATTATACCAAAGGTGTCTGAAAGCATATCTGTTCCTGATGGCCAAATTAGCATTGGTGGCCTTACCATACTTTTCAAAAAGTTTGGTATATTAAGGTTTACTAATTCTTCTCTCTATGTGTTGGATCATCAAATCCTAGGCAGTTCGGCAACAATAAGAGCTGAGCAAGAGACTCGGTACATCTATCTTTCTCCATCCGTAGCCTATAAGTACAACAAATCAACAAGTGCTTCAATTTCCATGTTCCTTTCATTTTCTAAAGATTCGAAGTTTTTGAACTTTTAATGCATGCCTATTCTATCATCTTGTACACTCTGTATTCGCAACAGCCTTTTGTATGCCCACAATTTAAAAAGTTCTGCTTCTCTACGCCAAACAAAAATCTTTGCAGAAACAAATTACTTTTAACTCTTCTGAAAGTTTGCACACAAACGTCAATCCACTGCGTCCCTGAAATTAATATAATATTTTATTTTAACAAAAACTAAATATAGCCTAAATTTATGAATATCCAACCAGTTTATAAATCTACAATTACCTACTTAAAAATGCTACATATCGTATGTTCATAAAAAAAAAACCTCAAGTGTGCCATGATTTTTTACGTTAAAAAATTTAAGTTAGCACACATGGTAGGAATTGACATAAAAATACCTTATCACGATCTGTTGTATTATTTCATGAAACGGGTAGTATTCTCCGTAAACCAGGAAGTGGTAGACCAGACAAACGTACTCAGGATGCTAGTAACACAGCCCAAGGAATTTTAAAACGTGAACCTGCGTCTTCTATGCATCGTTTATCACAGCAAATTAATTTATCGGTAGCAAGTAACATAACCTCAATATGTGTTACCAACTTAAATTTGTAAAAATAAAAAATCATGGCACACTTGAGGTTTTTTTTTTAAATGTACATACTTTATTAAGGAAATAGGATTGATCAGGTTTTTTGGGATTATTCATAAAGGCTTTTGTTTCCTAATAACAAGACTAAAAAAAATATACCTACAAAAATCATAAATCTTAAACCGATTTTCCTACATCATTTATTCTCCCTAACCAACATTTCCCTCAATACATCGTTACTTCCAATAAAAAACAAAATGTAATAAGGAGCCTAATAATCATTTTTGTAATATTATTATCTTACTTAGTAGTTCTTGTGAAAATCCTATCCTCGATGTTCAAATTTGTTTCAGACATTTGTTTCATGCACTATTTTTTCATTAATATAGTTGGCGTAATTTTTCAAAAGTGAGATTTCAATTCAAATTCAGGGGTGATTCGTGAACCTTTGTAACAGTGGCAAAGAGAGAAATGGTTTTTACGTCTCCATGAGCATTGTTCATGCTGCACTACTTATTCTAGAGGAAGCAAATCATCCAATTTGATAATTACTCAGATTTTCTTGATAGTTTTCGTTGTTTTTCGAATGTTTGGTGCCTTCTTCTATAGAAGGTTAGAAACAGCAATTCTGACCTCATTGACCGCTTTTCTAAAAAAAATCTGTCAAGCTGCTGCAAAACCATTATTTTAGGATTTTGCACTTTTTCGAAAAGTTCCGAGATGCGCAAAATGACAGCAATTTTGACCTCATTGACCGCTTTTCTAAAAAAATCTTTCCAGCTGCTGCAAAACCATTATCTTAGGATTTTGCACTCTTCCGAAAAGTTCCGAGATGCGCAAAATGACAGCAATTCTGACCTCATTGACCGTTTTTCTAAAAAAATCTGTCCAGCTGCTGCAAAACCATTATCTTAGGATTTTGCACTCTTCCGAAAAGTTCCGAGATGTGCAAAATGACTTTTTTCGTAAATAATGCTTAAATCGACTGGAAACGCCAAAAAATCGATTGAATTAAAATTTTCCTCAAAAATTCCTCAAAAGTCTAAGAGCTCATTCTGAAAACTATTTCTCTATAACATTTTTTTATAAGACTTCTTGGAATTGAGTTATGCAAAATGCCGTTTTTATAATACAGGTTAATTTTAGGTTTAAGACGTTTTCACAATCAGGTTTCTTGTACATTTGTGTTTTTTTACTTTCGTACGTTAGAATCGTTTTTATTTCTGACATAGTCATAAAAAAGTTAAAAGCATGTGAGATTGGGATATTTCTTTAGGAGGTACATATAAGATGGACAATCTACGCTGGCATTATAAATGTTCTTGTTAAAAATGGTGATACAAAAAAATATTGAAAATTGAGTTATTTTGCACATATAAAACTGCAAATTTTAAGTAAATACCAGTAATGAATTTTATTACAAAAAATGATCGTGGCAGATGACCGCGCTGTTGATAATAATAATAATAATATATTTATTTACAACCAAAATATATAATATCTACAAATCAAAAAATAGAGAAAAGTACATTTTGATTAAGCAAATAGGATGCCAGTAAAAAAAGGAAATACCATATTCTCCGAGACACGACTGAAGATAAGGTATTTTAAGAACAAGAGGAGAATCTTTGATTAGAGATTGAAGAAGATTCTAATAACAGTAACAAATAATGATTAGAAGTGGTAGGCAATTTGATCGACCAAAATTTTGATATAACACAAGACGGAAAAAAACATCTACTAACTGCGAGGTATACAAACTTTTTGTAAATGCATGTAATGGAAATGTACATAACCGTTGTTAAATTCATGCTACATCTTTACTCAGAATTTACGTTATACAATTATATTAATTACTGGGCATATAAACATCAGAGATGCGTGCAACAGCAGCAGGCGATGAACTGATTCTACATAAAGTACCAGTACGGGATTATTGCAAAAACGGAACATCCTTTTGAAATTTTATGGGGTGTAATATTAGAAATAATAATAAGGCACTTCTTTTCTGAACGCCCGCATAACTGGGCATGTGGAATAATTCGGAAAGAACACTCAATTGCTCAAACGGCTACCAATTACTGCATGATATCACAGGTGAAAAGCAGTAGGATTATTATTATTGTAATGGCTGATGCAAATTGTGCACTCTGAACCGCCACGAATTAGCGGTCACCTGCTCAGCTGCAGACTTTGCCAAGTGTCGATTACTTGTGAAGTGGTATAGTGGTATATATTATGCATAATAATAGAGCACCAGAATGTTCAAATACTCGGTATTTATGTTGTGGAAGTACATTTGCAGACATTCGGCACAAGACCGTTTCAGGTGCCATACGCGGCGGTAAAATCATGTGGGTTTTTTCGTTAGTTGATTGCTAATAAATACAATTAGTGCTACTACTAAATTGAAACATCATCATGCAATAATAAAATAGACGCGTATGATGTCTAATTATCGTTAGTTGTAAATGTCTGCAAAATTTGTGTTTTGTATTTATATTGTATAATTATATGACGCTCACATCCACCATACAATGATGAATTTTGTTCATTGTAATGTATAATATGTGGCCTAAGTGAATAAAGTGATTTGATTTGATTTGAGATTAAAAAAAAAAATATTTTTTAATTTTTATTTTTTAATAAAAAAAAATAAAAAAAATGAAATAGATAGATAAGAAGAAAAGTTAAAAATAAGGTTGCAAATGATATACATCTATATTTAACAATTATTGAAAAGAATATAGAATATAGAAATATAATGTCATACAACATTTAAGAACGTCGGTAATCTTAGCTTTAAACCAAGAAATTAAATTGTCCGTCTTTGTATAAAACATCACCAGAACTTGAAGTGTTTTGTACTTTCAAGACTAGTAAAGGTACGATAGATAAAATGTATTAAGCTTATGTGATTTAAACCAATATCGAACGTGGGTGAGATTTGTGGGGGTTCGAATGCGGTCTGTAGAGGATTAATTAATTCTGTTCGATATGAAAAGGTCTCATGAAACAAAACAAAAAATTATCGCGAATTAATTTGGATATAGGGGAGCTTTTGCGGGGAAACCACTTAAATGAAAATCGAGTATTTAAAAGCAGTGGAGTTAACGAAATCCATTATCGACTGCCGCTTGTGTATTGAGACTGCGTCCCCGGACTTGGACGGACTTGTGGTTTCCCAATGTTTTCCAAACTCGGCAAACAGATGAAAGGCTCAACTGTTATTGATCAACTGCCGCTATATAATTAAAACGGATCCTCCTTTAGTCACTCGTATATTTGTTTGATATGGATGAATTATCAGACGTATAAGTTCGCCGGAGTGTGGGATGATATTTTTATTTTCGCGCAAAGTATATTGTGAAAGTGGAATGTTTTCCCGGGAGGGGCTTCGGCCTGTCTTCGGCCCATTTATAAACATCTTGCTTGTCGGCATGCAAATCAGACAGCTAGGCTGGATTTTGATTGATCTATTCAGAAGATTGATTATGGTGCGACCGCGCACAATGTCTAGGTACTTCTCTATTGTGCCCTTAAAGTGCACGCGTATTCATCGATGCGTATTCAGATGCCCACTTTTTACCACCAGCCTCTACAGCAATGAACACGTTCACTGTTCTTCGTCACAATCATCTATCACGGCATCACGGCATCACGGCTCGCGGAATCGGAGCTGGATGTTATGCGGACTTATTTTATGCATGTAATTTTGTTCGAATTGGGAATTTTCGACTAATAGATATCTGTTGTTGTCTGTCAAAATGGCGTGCAATCGATATGCTGTCGCTATTGGATGATGGGCGAGGTGAGTGTTGACAGTTCAATACTGCATTAATCCATTAATACACATCAAGCCATAACGATCCTGCAGATTAGGTCCTGGCTAACTCACACTCTAATATCGCGAATGTGTCGACTAGGCTGCCATTGTGTGCTTTACCAATATTGTAGTACTCGGGCTGATGAATCGATTGGGATTGGGATACGGATTGGGATTTGGATTGCGAGCGGTTGCGTTCATAACGGTTTGTTATTTTCTGGATCGCCTAACTGGACAAAATATGGGGCGCTCCGGTACATATAGGTTTTGTTTGTTGCTAATTAATGCTAGTCGGTATCTGGTTAATAAATTATAATGGGTGAACATTCTTCACCGAGCAATAATCCCTGCGACCAGCCAGCCGTGAACGCGCAACGCGAAGATGCTCCATGCTCCGATGTTCCAATGTTCCGATGCGAGGGAACATTAGCTAACGTAACATGTCGATGGTAAGTATATGATGCGATTAAACCGATATACGAGCAGGATGATGTCACTTGGGGTATGAGGCAGGAGGTTCCCTACAGTGCAGCCGTTTGCAGGACGCCGGCCTGCGGAGCAGCGCACACTTTGATCAAGTACACCGGTTGACGGTTTGGCGTAACGACATCATAAACAAGTCGAAATGTCATGAGGGCCAGTTTATGGTGTCGCGGTTCACCGCGGCCACATCTTCGCGATCTTCGCGATTAGACCGCAATCACTCACAATTTCGCATTCCCCATCTACAAACAATTAAATCTCGGCGTTCAGTTACTTGCTCTTCCGAGCATTTGCAAACCGCATATGCGCTAACCGGATACGCACACATCGAATAACCCCTATAACGACATAATTATTTCTAGTCACTTGCTCAAAATATAATTTTAACATTTTATATTTATTTATTTATTTATCATACAGCCTTATATTTCGCCGAATATTCAAACCCCGTTGTTATCGTCTTAGCGATTTTTAACGCTTCTTGAAACACACAAAAATTTAAGGTAACTTTGAATTCAGTCGAAATTATAGTTGTGTCAATATTGTTAATAATACATATTAAAACATTGTGTTTGTCTGTATTATGCAATAAATAAAGAGTGGTAAAAAAAAACGTCGAAAGTTGTTTAATTCAAAGTTACCTGACAATGGACATAGTAACGGTTGCAACCATCATCTTCACAAAAATTTAAGTCAGCTTCCATAAATGATGTCGCAGGATTAGTTTAGTAGGTGAAGGTTAGAGGAACTGTGACACTCTGTGATCAATAATCCATTTATAAATTATTAAGAAAAGAAGGCTGAAAGACCTCTGGTCAATTGCCCGTTAAGGTCATTTGTAAAATTGTCACAATAAATGTATTGTCTCTCTCTCTCTCTCTCTCTCAAGAAAAATTTAAGGTTTAATTTGAAAACCTGCATTTCCCTGTTAGATACTTAGAGTCAAGGACCCATGGCACTACCTGTAGTTACATTTGCAAATCATCGTTTTATCAAATTAAGTGCAGTTTTTGAAAATCCATCGAATTTTTGAAAATTTTAGATTTCCAATACTCGAAAAAAAATTTTTTTTTTAAATATAAAATGTGTCGACAAAATTCTGCAAAAATTAAAATACATTTGCAAATCATTGTTTTATCATATTAAGTGCAGTTTTTGAAAATCAGCCAATTATTTCGCGAGTTGTGAATTTTCGAATTGTGTACCACTCGAGTGAAAATTTAAAAAAATATATATAAAACGTGTCCAAATTATTAATTAGATTTGCAAACCATCGTTTTATCAAATTAAGTGCAGTTTTTGAAAATCCGCCAATTATTTCGCGAGTTGTGAATTTTTGAAAATTTTAGTTTTCAAATTGTGTACCACTCGAGTGAAAATTTAAAAAAAAATATATAAAACGTATCGACGAAATTCTACAAAAACTAAATTAAATTTGCAAATCATCGTTTTATCAAATTAAAAAGAGTTTTTGAAAATCCGCCAATTATTTCGCGAGTTGTGAATTTTTGAAAATTTTAGTTTTCGAATTGTGTACGACTCGACTGAAAACTAAAAAAAATATATATAAAACGTGTCGACGAAATTCTACAAAAATTAAATTAGATTTACAAATCATCGTTTTATTAAATTAAATAGAGTTTTTAAAAATCCGCCAATTATTTCGCGAGTTGTGAATTTTTGAAAATTTTAATATTCGAATTGTGTAATCATCGAGCAAGAAATTAAAAAATATATATAAAACGTGTCGACAAAATTCTGCAAAAATTAAAATACATTTGCAAATAATCGTTTTATTAAATTAAATAGAGTTTTTGAAAATCCGCCAATTATTTCGCGAGTTGTGAATTTTTGAAAATTTTAATATTCGAATTGTGTAATCATCGAGCAAGAAATTAAAAAATATATATAAAACGTGTCGACAAAATTCTGCAAAAATTAAAATACATTTGCAAATAATCGTTTTATTAAATTAAATAGAGTTTTTGAAAATCCGCCAATTATTTCGCGAGTTGTGAATTTTTGAAAATTTTAGTTTTCGAATTGTGTACTATTCAAGTGAAAATTAAAAATATTTATTAAAACGTGTCGACAAAATTCTGCAAAAATTAAAATACATTTGCAAATCATTGTTTTATCAAATTAAGTGCAGTTTTTGAAAATCCGCCAATTATTTCGCGAGTTGTGAATTTTTGAAAATTTTAGTTTTCGAATTGTGTACTACTCAAGTGAAAATTTAAAAAAATATATATAAAACGTGTCGACAAAATTCTGCAAAAATTAAAATACATTTGCAAATCATTGTTTTATCAAATTAAGTGCAGTTTTTGAAAATCCGCCAATTATTTCGCGAGTTGTGAATTTTTGAAAATTCTAGTTTTCGAATTGTGTACCACTCGAGTGAAAATTTAAAAAAATATATATAAAACGTGTCGACGAAATTCTATAAAAATTGAATTAGATTTGCAAATCATTGTTTTATTAAATTAAATAGAGTTTTTGAAAATCCGCCAATTATTTCGCGAGTTGTGAATTTTTGAAAATTTTCATATTCGAATTGTGTAATCCTCGAGCAAAAAATTTAAAAAAATATATAAAACGTGTCGACTAAATTCTACAAAAATTAAATTAGATTTGCAAATTATCGTTTTATTAAATTGAATAGAGTTTTTGAAAATCCGCCAATTATTTCGCGAGTTGTGAATTTTTGACAATTTTAATTTTCGAATTGTGTACCACTCGAGCAAAAAATTTAAAAAAATATATAAAACGTGTCGACTAAATTATACAAAAATTAAATTAGATTTGCAAACCATCGTTTTATCAAATTAAGTGCAGTTTTTGAAAATCCGCCAATTAATTCGCAAATTGTGAATTTTTTTAAATTTTAGTTTTCGAATTGTGTACCACTCGAGCAAAAAATTTAAAAAAATATATAAAACGTGTCGACTAAATTCTACAAAAATTAAATTAGATTTGCAAATTATCGTTTTATTAAATTGAATAGAGTTTTTGAAAATCCGCCAATTATTTCGCGAGTTGTGAATTTTTGACAATTTTAATTTTCGAATTGTGTACCACTCGAGCAAAAAATTTAAAAAAATATATAAAATGTGTCGACTAAATTCTACAAAAATTAAATTAGATTTGCAAATCATCGTTTTGTTAAATTAAATAGAGTTTTTGAAAATCCGCCAATTATTTCGTGAGTTGTGAATTTTTGAAAATTTTAGTTTTCGAATTGTGTAATTCTCGAGCAAAAAATTTAAAAAAATATATAAATCGTGTCGACTAAATTCTACAAAAATTAAATTAGATTTGCAAATCATCGTTTTATTAAATTAAATAGAGTTTTTGAAAATCCGCCAATTATTTCGCGAGTTATGAATTTTTGAAAATTTTATTATTCGAATGTACCACTCGAGTAAAAATTAAAAAAAATATATATATAACGTGTCGACGAAATTCTATAAAAATTAAATTAGATTTGCAAATCATCGTTTTATTAAATTAAATAGAGTTTTTGAAAATCCGCCAATTATTTCGCGAGTTGTGAATTTTTGAAAATTTTAGTTTTCGAATTGTGTAATCCTCGAGCAAAAAATTTAAAAAAATATATAAAACGTGTTGACTAAATTATACAAAAATTAAATTAGATTTGCAAACCATCGTTTTATCAAATTAAGTGCAGTTTTTGAAAATCCGCCAATTAATTCGCAAATTGTGAATTTTTTCAAATTTTAGTTTAAGAATTGTGTACCACTCAAGTGAAAATTAAAAAATATTTATTAAAACGTGTCGACAAAATTCTGCAAAAATTAAAATACATTTGCAAATCATTGTTTTATCAAATTACGTGCAGTTTTTGAAAATCCATCGAATTTTTGAAAATTTTAGATTTCCAATTGTGCAATACTCGAAATTTTTTTTTTTAAATATAAAACGTGTAGACAAAATTCTGCAAAAATTAAAATACATTTGCAAATCATTGTTTTATCAAATTAAGTGCAGTTTTTGATAATCCGCCAATTATTTCGCGAGTTGTGAATTTTTGAAAATTTTTATATTCGAATTGTGTAATCCTCGAGCAAAAAATTAAAAAAAAAATATAAAACGTGTCGACAAAATTCTGCAAAAATTAAATTAGATTTTTAAACCATCGTTTTATCAAATTAAGTGCAGTTTTTGAAAATCCGCCAATTATTTCGCGAGTTGTGAATTTTTAAAAATTTTAGTTTTTGAATTGTGTACTACTCGAGTGAAAATTTAAAAAAAAATACAAAAAACGTGTCGACGAAATTCTACAAAAATTAAATTAAATTTGCAAATCATCGTTTTATTAAATTAAATAGGGTTTTTGAAAATCCGCCAATTATTTCGAGAGTTGTGAATTTCTGAAAATTTAAATATTCGAATTGTGTAATCCTCGAGCAAAAAATTTAAAAAAATATATAAAACGTGTCAGCTAAATTCTACAAAAATTAAATTAGATTAGCAAATCATCGTTTTATCAAATTAAGCAGGGACAACTCGTTATGGCACTACCTGTAGTTTCTAGCTCAGCAAGAATTTGTAAAACACTTTTGCCAGCTACTTTGGTCTAGGAAGATAAATCATTCTTTCTTTCTTCAAAAAACGGAGGGGGGGGGGATGTTGTATAAGTGGCTCTACCATCAACATGTTCCACGAGCCGCCACTGCTAAAATTGTGTGTATAATTATATTTATCTAAAAGGTCGTACATTTGAGAGTAGATCTACACATAATACACTCTAAGAAGAGTACTTTACTATTAATCACCCAATATTTAAATAGCCATAAAGTTAAAAAATAAAGACACTTCTTTAATAAGCATTTAAACTCATAAGATTGGTGACCCATGCATAGGCGTTTAACAGTGATTTGTAACATAATTTGTGTCCACTTTAGGTATTTGGAGGAGTCCAAAAAGAAAATACCACCTCGCAATGATTTGTTATTCTTTGAATATCTAAATAAACCAAGTCGTCTGTAATGAAATATAAACAATGTTATTTAAAATGAAATATTGTGCATGTGGGGATACGTTAACAAGCTTGCACGTGAAAGAATATACCTACATATCCTTTGTTCTAAACCGCAATTCGAATAACAGGCTATAAATACAGAAGATAGTAGTAAACCATAATCCAATGACACTTTAAAATGGAATGGGTGTCCTAAAGTTTATTCGACATACTGCGTACAGAACCGTACTACCTTTGTGCGGCTCGGTGCAACAGTAAAAATGCACAGCCGGCTTTAAAGTCGCAGCCGGTAACTACTCACATGTATGATTGTTAATTATTATCGGCCGGTTATTTACTTCATTTGTGTCGGCTGTTTGTTTACGGTCTAGGATTGAGGTATTTGGTGTGTAGAATGTGAATACGGCCGAGTGCCGACCCTGGATCGGTGTAAGGAACAGGTTATGAGAGTGCCACTGCATCTTTGATTTGTGGTTGGTAATGTTACGCCCTCTCAGAAAGCTGCTCATGAAATTTCATGCCTGATCAAGTTGGCTTTGTAAAAAGTAAAACCATTTAAAGGATTACGAAAGACAACAACATCGTTGCATGAATCATTACTACCCTCTAACATCAAATATTCTTATAATTTAATACTCTCGTGATGTTAATTAATTAATACGCAAGACGTATTTCAAGTGATAAGAACACCTTTTTTATGACCTTCCTTCCAGTAGTTGGGAAACATGGAGGCTTACGAAATGATTAGCAAGTTAATATGCAATTTGGCGGCTGAGCTTTATTAGAATATGTAGCTTCTGATTGTAATTTTAATATTATACATTCTGGTGAAACTTTCATAATCCATCCTTTATTGCGTAGACTTCATTCTGTTTTACTTGGAGAAAATATGTTATGTACATCCACGAATATGGATTTTGTATTGCTATTTTTAAACGAAGTATACCGCGGTATATCTGTACAGTCTTAGATTTTAAATTTTGCAAGTCACTATATCTTGTGTGTCGTTGGGCGTACTTAGAAAATAAGAAGTCATATTTTGTTGAAATGTTATAATGAACACGTTAACTGTCTATATTAGTAGATAAACTGATTGACAGTGAGGCCGACGCTTGCCTATAAGGTTTAATGTCAAATAGCGTATCACGCAACTGGTGCGTGGTCGGCCCCTGCGTTAGAAGCAATACCACGCAAATAGTGCGTGGTCGACAGCGAATGTGTTAATATTCTCTAAAACACTAGCAGACTAGCTAGTCGAATAAATTGCAAATTAACTTTGTAATCAATTCTAATCATCGTCTTCTTTTGAACCATATAATGGGATGGTGGATATCACTATGGTGTTGGTATTTATTGATTTTAACGATATAATTGAATATGAATAACAACTCAATAATAACCTTAGCAATGTTAATTAAGCGGAACAATTTGTAAAAACCATATTTTATTTGCATTATTTTTCATAAGCTAAATTGCCCGTATCATTTCGTTTCTAACACTTTCCAAGAGTTCTACCTGTTAATCGAGGTATCACCTGAACCAATCCTAGATAGCGACGCGATTATCATGCGAAACAGTATCACGGTGTCAGGTGCCACCGGTGATAATAAACGTTAACAGCAATTATAATTACAGCGAAGCGTGTCAATCGCGTGTACCCTACTTATTTTCCATTCGGCTGAGCAAAAATTCCCTGAAAATTGTCGGGGAGGGAGACAGAGCGAGCACCGCCTTCGACTTGTTTATTTGGACTAGCGCTTGATCGGATTCACTGTTTGTAAACATCGTCTAAGTGTTGTGAAAATAGACGTTCTGGGGTCACCTGAAATCTCTAAAGACACGCCACTGTTTATTTTACAAGCTCACGCGTAAAGACGCAAAATTTTCTAATAAAGTGTTCCGCGTCTCTAAATATTTAGAGGGAATTATATATAATTTTGTTGCTAAACGAGTTATCCGGAAAAAAAACAAAGATGACAGAAATATAATCAAGTTACGCCAACAAGTCGATTTATTTGGTATAGTGTATTTTTCACTTTTACACGCTATACTTGCCAAAATTTAAATTATGCATCAAAATTAATTAAATATAGAAGAAACTAAAAATTTTTCCAAAAATCCCGTCATTAAAAAAATAGAAAAACAATTGCTACCAATTGGAAACTTTTCAAATATACTCAAAAGCTATTCTCCTTTAATATTCTAGAAAAATCAGAACGCACCCCATCCCTAAATTTTGAAATAATCACGCGTGAATCAAAAAGTGGGAATTTTTTAAATTGCGCTTTTCCCTTTAATAAAAAAAAAATAGAAAAACAATTGCTACTGATTTCAAACTTTTTAAATATACTCAACCACTATTCTCCTTTAATATTTAAAAAAATCAGAAAACACCCCATACCTAGATTTTGAAATAATCACGCGTGAATCAAAAAGTGGGAATTTTTAAAATGCGCTTTTCCCGGTTGATGAAAAAAATAGAAAAACAATTGCTACCAATTCCAAACTTTTCAAATATACTCAAAAGCTATTCTCCTTTAATATTCTAGAAAAATCAGAACGCACCCCATCAGTAAATTTTGAAATAATCACGCGTGAATCAAAAAGTGGGAATTTTTTAAATTGCGCTTTTCCCTTTAATAAAAAAAAAAATAGAAAAACAATTGCTACTGATTTCAAACTTTTTAAATATACTCAACCACTATTCTCCTTTAATATTTAAAAAAATCAGAAAACACCCCATACCTAGATTTTGAAATAATCACGCGTGAATCAAAAAGTGGGAATTTTTAAAATGCGCTTTTCCCGGTTGATGAAAAAAATAGAAAAACAATTGCCACTGATTCCAAACTTTGTAAATATACTCAACAACTATTCTAATTTAATATTATCGAATAATCAGAAAACACCCCATGCATAGATTTTGAGATAATCACGCGTGAATCGAAAAGAGAGAATTTTTAAAATTGCGCGTTTCCCCGTTAATTAAAAAAAAATAGAAAAACAATTGCTACTGATTCCAAACTTTTTAAATATACTCAACCACTACTCTCCTTGAATACTTAAAAAAAATCAGAAAACACCCCATAATCACGCGTGAATCAAAAAGTGAGAATTTTTTAAATTGCGCTTTTCCCGGTTGATGAAAAAAATAGAAAAACAATTGCTACTGATTCCAAACTTTTTAAATATACTCAACCACTATTCTCCTTGAATATTTAAAAAAAATCAGAAAACACCCCATACCTAGATTTTGAAATAATCACGCGTGAATCAAAAAGTGAGAATTTTTTAAATTGCGCTTTTCCCGGTTGATGAAAAAAATAGAAAAACAATTGCTACTGATTCCAAACTTTCTAAATATACTCAACAACTATTCTCCTTTAATATTCTGGAATAATCAGAAAACACCCCATCCATAGATTTTGAGATAATCACGCGTGAATCGAAAAGAGAGAATTTTTAAAATTGCGCGTTTCCCCGTTAATTAAAAAAAAAAAAGAAAAACAATTGCTACTGATTCCAAACTTTCTAAATATACTCAACAACTATTCTCCTTTAATATTCTGGAATAATCAGAAAACACCCCATCCATAGATTTTGAGATAATCACGCGTGAATCGAAAAGAGAGAATTTTTAAAATTGCGCGTTTCCCCGTTAATTAAAAAAAAAAAAGAAAAACAATTGCTACTGATTCCAAACTTTCTAAATATACTCAACAACTATTCTCCTTTAATATTCTGGAATAATCAGAAAACACCCTATCCATAGATTTTGAGATAATCACGCGTGAATCGAAAAGAGAGAATTTTTAAAATTGCGCGTTTCCCCGTTAATTAAAAAAAATAGAAAAACAATTGCTACTGATTCCAAACATTTTAAATATACTCAACCACTATTCTCCTTTAATATTTAAAAAAAATCAGAAAACACCCCATACCTAGATTTTGAAATAATCACGCTTGAATCAAAAAGTGGGAATTTTTCAAATTGCGCTTTTCTCGGTTGATGAAAAAAATAGAAAAACAATTACTACTGATTCCAAACTTTCTAAATATACTCAACAACTATTCTCCTTTAATATTCTGGAATAATCAGAAAACACCCCATCCATAGATTTTGAGATAATCACGCGTGAATCGAAAAGAGAGAATTTATTAAATTGCGCGTTTCCCCGTTGATTAAAAAAATAGAAAAACAATTGCTACTGATTCCAAACTTTTTAAATATACTCAACCACTATTCTCCTTTAATATTTAAAAAAAATCAGAAAACACCCCATACCTAGATTTTGAAATAATCACGCGTGAATCAAAAAGTGGGAATTTTTTAAATTGCGCTTTTCCCGGATGATGCAAAAAATAGAAAAACAATTGCTACTGATTCCAAACTTTCTAAATATACTCAACAACTATTCTCCTTTAATATTCTGGAATAATCAGTAAACACCCCATCCATAGATTTTGAGATAGTCACGCGTGAATCGAAAAGAGAGAATTTTTAAAATTGCGCGTTTCCGCGTTAATTAAAAAAAAATAGAAAAACAATTGCTACTGATTCCAAACTTTTTAAATATAATCAACTACTATTCTACTTTAATATTTAAAAAAAATCAGAAAACACCCCATACCTAGATTTTGAAATAATCAAGCTTGAATCGAAAAGAGGGAATTTCTAAAATTGCGCGTCTCCCGGTTGATTAAAAAAAAATAGAAAAACATTTGCTACTAATTTCAAACTTCCCAAATATACTCAAAAACTATTCTTCTTTAATATAAAAAAAATCAGAAAAACCCCATCCCTAGATTTTGTATCAAAAAAAGTTTCTAGAACACCAGGACGGTTCGAAAAAGTACTCTAATTTCAATATCTGTGTCAAAAATCTTTATCATTCCCCAATAAATTTCCCAGCACTAATTGCTTGACCTTTTGGGTCCCGGTAGTCATTGGAAGCACACGGTCAAAAACCGCCAAACAGCGCAATAGCGAAAAGGCCTGACAAAAAATCTCAACAGAGCGATGGCGAAGGTTTTTTTTTGATTTGGCGATAACCCTTTAGCCGCTAACGGTGATAGTACATGGTGCTACGGAATCTTAAAGAACTCAAAGGGTTAATTATACAAAAGATGCCAAATTAGTCGAGTAAAACTCTAAATGCTACAATTGTTGATACAACGCACACCTACTAAATACTAAACTAAACTATCTAGAAACTCTACGTTTATGAAAATATGGAACTAGCACCAAGCGAAGCCGCCACGAACACACTTTTCAATTATACCAATTAGCTTGCGATACCACTCTAAACTATCGTGAGCGATTACCGCTCAGGTTGCATTTTCCTGAATCAGCATTTAAATAAATTATATGCAAATATAGAAAACAGGAATAAAAGTATAATTTGTAGTTGCATGAGCAATTGACATAAGAATGTGCATTTATTAAAAGTGAATAACTTTTTTAAAAAATATTCTTGGTATGACAAGCTATTACAAACATGTATATACCACGAGAAGACACATTTAATTAACTATGCCTGATATTATTTGTGTATAGTTTACCGTTCTATAACGTAAAAGAAAATTTGGATAGATAAGACATAAATAAATTTGAGGCAACCTCACTTGTAAGACATATTTAACATCGGCATCCGAAGAACCTTGGCCTTGAAAGTTTGATGACAGGTGTGAACATTCAAATATATGCGCGCGCGTATTCATAGAGGAAATTTCTATTAAGATTCTTGGATGTTTTATATGTCGAGTATCGATATTTTGTCGTTGAATGAAATGTAGTATGTATCTGATTTTTGAAAATTCATAGCCAAAAAAGGGATCTATAGTAGTATTTACCATCTTCGTTACTGATTCAAGTTTTCTTGAGCGGATGTGTCTAACTTATAGCGAATATTAATTTACTTTTTAAAAGGTAAAGTAAAAGGTAAACTTTTGTTTTGACCCTTCTCACTTTTGCTAAAAAAATGCATTCAAATTGATTGATTGAAGAGACCACCGGTCCGATTCGGGATTTCTACACGTCATTCGAAAGATCTCATTAAGACGCTTCTCGCCAAAGAATAAATATCAATATCAACCGCGTGAGGCGCTCGCAAAGAAAATTTTAAAATGGAATAAATCGATTGAACTTTTTTAATAACCATCCCTGATCATCAAAGAGCACTTTTTCTTCATCAGAAGAGCGAGACAAATCGATTGGAGTGATCAAATTTCAGCTAGCTATTAAAATAAAAAAGTTGAAAATTTGAAAAACTACCAAAGGGGGGACCCTTCTCACTTTTGCTAAAAAAATTGCATTCAAATTGATTAATTGAAAAGACCACCGGTCCGATTTGGGATTTCTATACGTTATTCGAAAGATCTCATTAAGACTCTTCAGAAAAAGTACTCGCCAAAGAACAAATGTCAACATCAACCGCGTGAGGCGCTCGCAAAGAAAATTTTAAAATGGAATAAATCGATTGAACTTTTTTAATAACCATCTCTGATCATCAAAGAGCACTTTTTCTTCATCAGAAGAATGAGACAAATCGATTGGAGTAATCAAATTTCAGCTAGCTATTAAAATAAAAAAAGTTGAAAATTTGAAAAACTACCAAAGGAGGTAGTAAAAGGTAAGACCCTTCTTACTTTTGCTAAAAAATTGCATTCAAATTGATTGTTTCACCAAACTGTGGCTTCTTCAGGCAAAGAAATGGTAACATTACAAGTTTGTTCGTAGTTTAAATAGTTTTTTTTTATTGTTATTTTTGGAATTAAACATATTGAGTAGTGGTGAACGATTTATGTCAATTTGGTCATTCTAAAACTAATTTAAAAAATCAGTCTCATCACTTAATTTTCACACCTCGTATGTACCACCACTTCTCTCAACCCCTTGGAGTTTTTTCGACATTTTCTGTTATAGAAGATAATTTTGAGTTATACAAATATAAAAAAAACACAAACACGTCTCCCAAAAAAAAAAATAGTCGCGAGAGGGTTAAGGCAAAGGCGTTTTTCCTAGCCGTGTGTGACTGTATGGCTCAATCCTATGACAAAAAAAGAACAGTTTGTTTAAAAAGTAATTATTGGTTTAGTAGTTTGAGAATATAATTTGAATTAGATGTAAACTTGATCTAATAATTATAACTGCAGTATATCGTAAGCATTATATCATATTACATAAATTAATTTGCAATTAATTAGGTAATTGGACGTACAACAATTTAGCACGCCGAAAAGGATAAACAAAAACGTAATTTTTAATTAGATTTATTGCAATTGCGTTCCTTCACAGATTTGGCATTCATACGGTTCCTGATGCACGTTAGGTATCGTAACGTTATTAGTATTGATCATATCGTAAAGTCTCGGGCTCTGTTCAAATATTCCTACATACTCCCTTCAGTAATTCACTCGTTCTCTCGTTTGGTTGCCGGGGTTACTCCTAATTGGGAGATTTTCACCGTTGTTATTTGAGATATTCGGTAATGTCATATTTTGGTTACGAAACATGCCACCCTTGCGAAATAATTACATTTAAATTTAATACACCCGAGGAAAAATGTATGGACGTGGATGTGGATGTGGATGTGTGTGTATTTTTTATTGTATGTAATTTGGTTGGAGGCCCGATACGTTATTTCATGTGTAATATAATAATATGAAAGCGCTTTTTTGACAAAGGTGACTCGGAATCTTAAATGACTCCTGGCCCCATCTCCCACTGTCAGGTAGATATAATCATTTCGGTGTATTCTTGAAGGGTAATATTATTAATTTCAGTAATTTGACAGTGTGAACGACAGGCGGCTCGACGGCCCTTGAAAAGGCGTCAAATGCGGCAATGACAACGTTTGAAAAAAGAATTTGGCAAGTCATCTTCTTGATTAGGACAGATCTCCGTCGCCTCTGGACCTTCCCATGATAAAGCAGAAATTCACTATATCCTCTATATACTGGAGCCTTTACTTTATTATTAAAGATATAACTTCTTTTTATCCGTTGCCGCTTTGTTTATTTTACTTTGTGACATCCAATTTATACTTAATTACGTAAGCCCGATTCAACGAAAATCAAACGTAAAACATATCCCATCGACCGACAGCTTTTTGCCAGCGCGTTTAACTTCATTATAAAATGTGACAATCGACATGATTACGATAATTGCACTGTTATTCCATCCAACCTGCCAGCTGTTTATCAAGTCAATTTTTTCACGTTAATTTCAAATACAGTAACGACCTAATGACGTTACTTAAGCTAAAACGTTGTGCAACCAAATTGGACCTTATGGACATCGTCCGCATGCATGTTTAGTGATGTGTTTTCGAAACCGTGAGCGCAGTCATGGCGCAAGCAGATGTATAAAATTAAGCCAACGGAATGTCCAAATATCCACTTGCTTTATTTGTATTCTTCATTCTGTTCCCGATTACACAATATAATAGCTGCGGATTTTAATCATTTTTGAGATTTTTTGTATTTAAATTTAAAAAATTCACATTGTAATTTAAATTTTAATAAAACCAACTAAAATGCTGGACGCCAATGTTGTTTACATTTTATTTTCAATTTCCATATTTCTTCCCTGTGCCATCATATTATGACGTCGCGATCCAACGTAAGAAATTTTTTCGGATTATTGTTTGCCTATCGATGTTTTTATCTTTACCTGCAAAAAATTTGCTGATTTCAATCTCCAGTTCACGAACATCGGTATTCATCCAGACGATCAATTCAACGTTCCTGGAAGTCCCACATTTTTTTTTAAGACAAATAGTGTTCAGTATGAGTTCCTTGACTTAAAAAAAAAACAAAAAATTTTTAAAGACAATTTGATTAATTAAAACACTTGGTTTTGTTTCACTGATTTTATTTGTCTCTCATAAAATCAGTGAAACAAAACCAAGTGTTTTAATTAATCAAATTATATAATTATGTTCCACCACGGGTTAAGTGAGAAATTAATTAATCATATTTAAAGACAAATTAAATTTAATCGATTTTTAGGCATTTCCAGTCGATTAAAGCACTATTTACGAAAAAAAGTAATTTTGCGTATCTCGGTTTCTGGATGTCCCACAATTTTTTTTTATACTGGGTGCTGTAAAAATGGCGAATTAATTCAATGGTACATTGTCGAGGATTACTTCGAGAGTATGGAAAAAATAATTAAAAAAATCGGTATTGTATTTTTTCGAAGATATGAAGACTAGACAAAGAGTGTTCAAAATGGTCTCTTAGACTTGAAGAAAAAATTTGTGAAGAAATATTTTTTAAATTGTGTTTTAGACAAGTTTCCAGTCGATTTAAGCACTATTTACGACAAAAAGTCATTTGATGTATTACCGTTCCTAGAAGTCCCACATTTTTTTTTATAGATAAATAGTGTTCATAATAAGACATCAAAGCCACTGTGATGGTTTGTTATCCAAAATGCTGATTCGAAAACTGGAGTATACTAATACTGCCCTTTATTTAACTCTTTATAAAGTTGACTTAAAATAAGTTGGCCAAATAGACAAAAATACTAAATTTGACCTATGCCGTGCTTGCGCCTAGACTAGCTCAGCTCAGTTTCCCATATTTCACGTTAAACCTTTCACTAAAATACGCCTTACGTCCAGATTTACAATTCGCCTCAAGCGTTATACAGAACAATGATATTATGGAAATTATGAAAATGTCAAAATTTTAATTGGCCGCATTGTCTGCTGAAATTAATTACCTCCGTCCATATAAAACTCCACCGTCGCTCCGTCCTTTTTTATTTATTTTACGGCATATAATTAGTAAATAAAGAACGGCCGTCGTGTCATCAATATTAACAATAGACAAATTCGTCATACATGACACGACATGGTACAATTTATTAGGAATCTTTTCGTATAAGGACACTTCTTTCAATAAAGAGAAGTCGAGGGTGTAACTTCACGGCGCACAAAAGGAGTTAATTAAGTATAACCTCACACGAAATCGATTTTTTTCACTAGGACACGTCTATCAAAACACAATCTAAACCAATTATCTACACAATTCGGAATTCGCACGATTCATATGGATTCTATTCCGTATGTTTGAAAGATACAGGTAGTGCAATCCAATAAAAATCTATTAAAATATATATCACCACGCTCGAATCTATTATGTTTAAAAATAGATTATAATAATATTTAATATATTTCACAATTCTTTCAATTATCTCACATGATTGAGAATCCTTCCATGCTTACAAATTTTATGCTTATTACACTACTAGCCTTCAGCGCTGTAGTAATGACGGTAATTACGATTTTTTCTTAAATTATTCAATTATCATTAGTATATAATTAAATTATATTAAGCAGTGCTAATAAGTAAATTCTTCAAAAAAAAAAACAGCACATGCATATAATTTCATTTTGTTTTTTTGCTCTATTTTGCTTGCACAAATTGTATTTAAAAAGTTAACATTTGCAATTTAGCTTAAACATTTATAAAAAATGATTGGATGATTGGATGATAATTGATAAAAATGACTTTTGTCGTCGGCTTAAATCGACTGCAAATGCCTAAATAACGATACAAAATATGTAAAAAAATTTCGTACTTGTTTCAAGTCTAAAGCCCGTTTGACACTAAGTATTTGTGAGTTATGTGAAGTTGCGTAATTAAATTATCAGTTAACTATTGAAAATGAACACATCGTGTTCGAAATGTACATTTAGTGTTATAAATAAACGAGTGAAGTAAGGAATATAACTGTGTTTAATTATTTAACGATGTATAATTTTATACAAAATTGACATGTCATTTTTTTGATAAATTCAGTGATAAATTAGCACTGTGAATTATGCAGAAACTATTTTCCTGTTTGTCACTTCTACATATTTAGTTGTGAAATTAATCTTAGGCGCTTGCGTATTAATACACGTTTACAACTGTTCCATTCATATTAATCCATCTTATCACTTTCCTTTTCCGGTATTTTCCTACAACTTTAACCCATCCTTACACCGTGTCGTGATTTTCTAATTTCCTTTCCCTCGGGAGGACTGCGAGAAGAATAATTTTTATGCAACTCGTGCTCTATGAGCACTTTTTCATGCAGATTTACCTCCGAATTAGAACCAGTTCTAAATCATTTACATGAAAATTCACATGATAATTCACTGCACAATTCTCTGTAGGCAACTGTGTTTAATATTCTTGTAAAAATTGACATGTTAATTTCGTATAAAATTATACATCGTGTCAAACAGGCTTTAGAGCTCATTCTGAACACTATTAATCAATAAAAAAAATTGTGGGACTTCCGGGAACGGAGATAAGCAAAAATTATTACCTTCTTAAAAGTAAGGCAAGGTTTGTTTTCACACACTTACTAAATAAATAAATTGTATATTTAAAATGAAACCCTTAGCAATTTTAGCGGCCCCTATCAGATTCCGTAACAACCCTCCTACAAGTGCGCAAACTTTAGCTTCGAATATAACTAGATATTTAATTGTTAGACGCCTTCGCCGCCTTCAGTATAAAAATAAAAGTATTAGGTGACCGCAAGACCCGTTCCAAGAATCACAGAAAATAATGAGTAAATAGTTAATAACGGTGGTATATTTATAAATTGATCAGTGCCGGGATATTGGACATAAAGAATTCCATTAGCTCCAAGTTTTGGCGTCTCCCGAGTTACGAGTTACGGCGAAGTGATGTGCGTGTGTTTGGTTTGGTTTCGTCGGCGCGACAACCAGCAATTTCCTTTCTAGAAATGCCAAGTCCTTATATGTCACCTAATAGCACGCGACCGCTACACTCTGAAGTTCGTAAGCGACACACTCGCTCAAGTCACTCACTCACGGCACATGCACTGTTATTTTATTATAACTTCAGATTACATAGCGGAAGTTTCAGTTAATATGTATAAGTGTGGTCCCCTTTTTATACCTTTTCATTATTTGTTACACGCCGCTTACTAAAAGGCGTCACGGATATGTTCATTCTGAAAAGCACGCAACTTCACACGATTTTTAATTTTACCAATTTAAATTCATTTATCGCTTACACACTTTGGTTATTACGCAGTGATCAAAAGTTTGTATTACTAAAAATAGTAGATTTGATGAAATTAAGATGAATTGAGCTCAAAAAACTATGAAGAAATTTAAAATTAGATTCATATATTTAGAATATCATTTATGACAAAAATGATTTTTCGTAGGTTACCTACTAAAATTGATTTTAGAATCAGTGACTCGTATTTTAACATATTTGTTGGCCCTTCATTTCCCTAGGCGATGCTACTTCAGCGCATCAACGGACTTAGTAGGTGTGCAAGCTCCTAGGGACACCTCCACATTTCCTGGTACTAGATATTATAGGCCCAGGCTTTAGTGGTTCTTCAATTACATTCAGTTCTAGTTCAGTTTTGCTAAATTTGTTCTGTTACTCAGTAACGGTTCATGGGGTTTTTTCTGGTACGGCCGAGGAACAAGATAGGTAGGGTCAGTTGCAGAGACGGCTGGCTGCGTGACTGCATCTATCTGTATTACCACCTCTTGTTCCTCAGCCATACCAGAAAAAACCCCGCGAACCGTCACTGCTGTTATTCTCTTGAATCCAACTTGCCATCAACCATTCTTTTTTTATAAAAAATTAGCTACCTATTATTGGGAAAAATTGTAAGTTTTGAATATCTAGTGTTAATTTTTGTCAAAATGGACACAATATGGGTTAATTTCGTGTAATTATTATTACCAGCTTAATTATTCGATTTTCCATGTATTTTTACAACTTGATTAAAACAACAAAGCATCCAGTAATAAAGAGATGCGCATTGGTATTTGTTGTACAAAAACCTCTTTATTCTGTCGAGGGTTGTTCGTGTACATAAAACATTCTAATTTGTTCCCGTGCCGCGTTCACATTCAGCAGAAGTATGATATATTTATGCTGCAGGAGAGGCAACTCCTTGATTTATACTCACATTTACCAACAAATTAACGCTGGCAACAACTAACACATTAATTATTTTGGACGAGATATCGTCCCTTGAATCTTGTTTAAATGCATACGCATATTTTGTAATAGTGTAAATTTATCAAAGAACATGATTACCCAATTTTTTTATACTTTATCAATAGCTAATTTAAACTTAAGTTACCTAAGTCCACCAGCGAAATTAAATACACAAGACTGAAACGCATTGGGTCGATAGCGATTTATAATTTGTAAGTGTGAAATAAAATAAACATTATCAGTGACGGTTGGCGAGGTTTTTTCTAGCAAGGGTGGCAATACAGATAGGTAGAGTCGGTTGCATAGACGTGACCGCACCTATCTGTATTACCACCTCTGCTACCTCGGCCGTACCAAAAAAAAAACCCGCGAACAGTCACTGAACATTATAATAATTAGCAAAATCATAAACATAACCGTTATCAACTTACCGCATTGTAACTGGCTCTGGGTTATGACAGAGTGCAGCTCAACTTCGCCGATTTAATGTGGTTGACGGAAGGAACAGTAAAAAAGCAAAAGATAGGCATGCATGATTTTTTTTTTGTAAAGAAAGTAAAATTGGAAACGCATTGAACGAATGTGATCTTGCTGGATAGATAGATAACTCTAATCTAAGTGTCTGAAAATTAGGACAGAGGGACGAATGAGTTTCGCACAGTTTTTAAAAGTAATCACGTATCGGCTCACCGTGCAAATTGTTGGTGCTTGGAAGACTCTCTCGCGATTTTGTCCGGGTTGAGGGCTTTGAGGCTTGGGCGCGCTCGAGGTAGTTGCCGTTGCAGTTGTAGTGACCGTGGAAGGAGCCGAGCTTCGGTGTTGGGAAGCAGTGCTAATAGTCAAATTAGCTTCGCTGGTAGCCATCGTCGTTAAAATGGGCGAGCATTCCGGTCGAAAGAACCAAGACGCTACCGAGGCCCACTGGAACAAAAAAAGACACACTAGTTATTTTTGATTTACAAATTTGTAATTGTGGTGCTAAAATGAGAAACAGGCACGTAGCATTCCCGACGTGCCAGCTGATTTAAAACTGTCGTTTAACCTTTTGACACCCGCCGTTAAAAAACACTCAAGAACGGAGATTTCGATTCATGGAGGCCAATAAATGACAAAAATATACGCGCACCGCATTCGCAAGTGGTTTTATTTTTATGACATTTCTAAAATTAAGATTTTTAATGGAAACCTTCGACACACGATAAACTTTCTTGGTTTTAGTGACATATTTAACACGTTACCTACTACGTACATCACGCATACCAAATATTTTGTTGTGCTGATTAGCATATAATAAATAAATCACTATCGCTTTGTTTATATAACTTTTGAAAATTTATTATTTCCGTGACTTTAGTAATTGCACGTTGAAGTTGCCGAAACTATAGTCACGGAAATAATAAATTTTAGAAAGTTATACAAACAAAGCAGTGTTTTATTTATTATATAGAATGTATAACGAAGTAAAAGGCTTCAAATTTGCCGCCCTAACCGAAATCAAGTTTTTTGTGTGAGTGAAATATGCACCTCACGATAAAAAAAATTCTAAAAATATGATCGCACGTGGAAATACCTTCAAATTTTTCAAGTGCACTCAGAAATTATATATTTTCCACATCACAAAAAATAATTGACGCACCTTGCTTGGACACAAATTGGCAGCACTCTGAACGTGAATTTGAGTGGGTGAAATCATCGCACGTGGAATTATCTTAAAATTTTCTAAATCTGCTCAGAAATGACATATTTTTGACTCTGCTAATGAGCAATAAAAATATTCGTTACATTTATAATAAATGCAAATTATATACAGAATGAGGAAAAAGTATCGAAATATTGATTGACTTTAGCAAAAATGTTTCAAATAAATGTGTTAGATTAAAAACGCTTTATACAATTATGACCTTAAATTTCTCGTATAAACAACTTCTATTTTTTTTAAGGGCGGCCCCTTGGTGTAGTAGGTACAGGCGCGTGCCGTGTGGGTTCGAATCCCAGCCCGGGCGAAAGATTTTTCAGGGATCGAGAAGTATTCGCTCGGGTCCATAGTTGTTGTATACGTCTGACATTATTCATTTGTTCATCTACTCATCCCAAAATTGAATATATAAATAATAACCTGGTCATGACTGAATGGCTCATGCCTAAGTAAAAAAAAAAAAAAATTAAACGGGAAACTATATTCATCTTCATCTTTGAAATCATCATTTCGCTTTCGATAACAAAAATTTTATAATACTAGTTGGGTTTAAAATTTATAACCCCCACCAAAAACTAAATCCTGCCTACCCGCCGGGTCACATCACACGACCACCAATGTCAAAGATACTGACTACTCACGCGGCGATAAAGAATGATACCGGTTTCATGCATTTAATGACATTAAATAATTCAACACGTTTTCCTATAAACTGCGATAATTAAATGTTTAGTCGAGGGAGATATACAAGTTCCCGCATTTACCTTACAAGATAATGTCGTTAAATTATCTGCGAATAATATGTAAACATGTATTCAAGTAGGAGGTGCCCTGCAACAAATATTAGTTAGTTATGTAAACATTGAGAGGAGATGAGTATTAAAAGCATTAATACCGCAACACATTGGTGCAGAGTCCTTCTAGTAATTATACGACCTTGTTAAAAACAATCGCATTTATCATAATAAGCATGAGTGATTCAATGACCAATAAGTCATGAGGCAGTCTTCAATAGAATAAAGCTACAACCAAGGTAACCTACGAATGGAAAGAATTAAGACAAAAAATAATATCTCGCGATTACATATTGTTTCACAATCAAGGTAATAGTGACGAGTAATAAAATATTTATTATTCGATTCGTGGGAGTGGCAATACAAAGCAAATTCAAATTGTATGTAAAGAGATAGGTATTCTGGTATGTGATGTATGAAGTAGACTATCACATCCCCGACTTGCGACGCTTTAAAAACAAATAGCTGCTCTCAACTAGATTGGATTTCGCGGTTTGCATTTTATATGTAGCCCTCTTTGCTCCTCTATACCACCTACACACCCTCTTTCCCGTATCCTGATCATACACCCCGGGGCGATTTTACGTTGGACGCAAAAACAAGGTCTTCAAATTTAGATATTTGGTGATGAATCCAAACATCACCGCAGGATAAACTTCATTATGTACCTGCCCGTACTTTATTTTATACATGCTTCCAACCCTACCCCATACAAAAATTCCACACGCGCGAAAAACTCGGAAGGAATGTTCAATACTTTCGATCGCCCACCCTTTTATAGCTAAAACCCTTTCATTAAAACGCTCCGAGTTTGTTGCTATTTACGGCTTACACAAATTAAAAGCTTTTATTTCATAAACAAGAAAATCTTACTCAGAATTAATTTATTATTCATACCTGTACCGTTTATTTCAAATAAAAGGCGAACACACGAATTTAACGAGTAAAACCACTGCTTTCCTGAATGTTCTGAATTTAAAAATCTATCAAGTTTACAATTCAGTTCATATAAAAATATGAAAAATGTGGTATTTGTTCAGTATCAAGATGCAAAGTAGGTTTTCAACTGTTATAGTGCCGAGCAGCGCCACCGCGTCGCTGCATACTCCTGTCAAAAGAGCCGCGAGCGCTATGACGCTTCTTATGTTTTTCCTAACAACATAAAATCATTAAGACTGCACATTTTTCTTTGGTAATTTACGGTATACCCACAAAAAAATTGTCGGCACTAAAACGGTTAAGCAAAATTTTGGGTCCCAGGGCCCAAATTTGGACAAAAAGAAAAAACTCAAGAGGCTGTGTATCGTATGGCGTAATTTACCATTAGAGAGTGGCTCCAGGCGAATATACTAAACTAGCGTAACACCGCGTTGATATCACGCCGTCCGAAGGGCCGATGAAAGAAAAAATGTTGTCATGTCAAAAAAAAATAATTTAGCTTAAAATATATTTTGAATTCTTTCATTCTTGGCTTATTGTAGGGCTCCATAAAACCTAAAGACGTCTCTAAGTACGTCATAGGACCAATTAATATGCAAAAACAATTCTTCTGATGCATACAATTAAAACTTGTTTTTTTTTTTTCGTTTCAGATTACTATAATGGATGTTTACCTTCTGATAATTAGTGATATTGGTAAGAAGACCTTGCTTAAAAACAATCCTTTAGATCGCTTTGTGTTTATCGTAATGATTCAACGGCTGGTAAGTCGTGAGTTGTACTTCAATTGTATAAAACTAGTGCCAAGGTAATTTGAGAGTAGACAACAAAACATCATGCACCAGTAATTTATTTTTTTTGCAATAAGTTTTTTCATCACATGCGAGTCGTAATCATTGGTAATTATTGGTCAATTTGTTTGACCATTGAAATTTGTAATAATGTGAGACAGAAAAAATATTATTGCAAAATAAATGGGATCGCTTTTGAGTTTCGCGCGAAAATGCAGATTGAGAAACTAGACCAGGTTTGGGCAAATTATGACATTTACACCCCTTCACTTGATTTTGAAATACTTTCATTTTACAGGCGGCGAAGTTGTAAAAATTTTTAATAAGTTCGCCGACTCGAAAAAAATAGAAAAACAATTGCCATCGACGTTAAACTTTCTAGAATAACTAAAAATGCATTCGAGATTATGATTCCGTTCAAATTCATTTACACCCCTTCACTGGATTTTGAAATACTTTCATTTAATCAGGCGGCGAAGTTGTGAAAATTTCTAATAAATTCGCCGACTCGAAAAAAATAGAAAAACAATTGATATAGTCGTTAAACTTGCTAGAATAACTAGAAATGCATTAGAGATTATGATTTCATGAAAATCCATTTACACCCTTTCACTGGGTTTTGTAATACTTTCATTTTACAGGCGGCGAAGTTGTGAAAATTTCTAATAAGTTCGCCGACTCGAAAAAAATAGAAAAACAATTTTCATAGTCATTAATTTTAGTGACTACAAAAAAGTATAAAAACAAATGCTATCGACTTCAAATTTTCCACAATTACCTACAATAGGCACCAAATGAAGATTCTGTGAAAACTATAAATACCGCATCCCCAGATTTTGTGATATTGCCATGTGAATAAAACGAAGTTTTGTAAAAATTGCACTTATTTTAGTGACGCGAAAAAAATATAGAAACAAATGCTATTGACTTCAAATTTTTCAAAATGATCTACAATAGGCATCAAATTACAGTTCTGTAAAAACTATGGATATTGCATCCCCAGATTTTGTGATATTATCATATGAATAAAACGTAAAATTTTGTCAAATTACATTAATTTTAGTGACTCGAAAAAAACCACCAAATTACAAATCTGTGAAATGCTACTATAAATACAGCATCTACGTCTTTGTTAACTGAATGTAAATTTATGAAAAATATGTAAAAACAATTGCCATAGACTTGGAACTTCCTAAATGTACTCAAAATTCATTCAGGATTTCCATAAAAAATTGAAAACACCACATCCATAGATTTTGAGATAAATTCATGTGAACAGAACATAATTTCTTGAAAATCTGTCATTATTTTGATGACTCAAAAACATATACAAACAATTGCTATCGACTTGGAACTTTCCAAATTTACTCAAAATTCATTCAGGATTATAATTCCAGGAAAAACTGGAAAACACCCCATTCGTAGATTTTGAGTTTGAGATAAATTCACGTGAACAGACCATATTTTTTTTTAAATCTGTCATTACTACTAAAGCTCAATTTTTCCCGCACGGCAAAAAAAAAAATCAGGAACAAAGAGTGTCCAGAATGTTCTTCTAGACTTGAAAAGAAAAATTTAATTTAACCGTTTTTCTTCATTTACAGCCGAAGTAAAAACTATACACGAAAAAAACATTTTTGCTTGTCTCGGTTCCTGTAAGTCTCACAAAAAATTTTCATAAACAAATAGTGTTAAAAAAAAACAAAATAAATTTTTGAAGAAAAATTCGGCATTTCCAGTCGATGTAAGAGCGCGGCAAAAAGTTTGGACACCGTTGGTCTAAATCCATCCATTCTCATAATTTTCTTCTAGTCATTAAATTTTAGTGGCATTGATTCACTCTATTTCACGAGGTCATTTGTATATCTACCCTCAGATCGTTCGATCATTTCATGCAAAGAACACAAATATGTTCCGCAGAATGCGTCCATCCGCGTTGTGTAATCACATAATCTATTCACCTTCCTATCACAAAAAATAGAATGTCAGTTCCTAAGTTGCAAAATCGCGGACACATTACGAAAGACGCGCATGTAGTTATGCTACTAGGAACTAGAATAATGAATTAAATTTTCATATTCAATAAGGTAGACTTTCTTGCTATTAAAATTAGCGATTAAGTAGAGTGAGCGCCTCTTGTTACACACGTACGTTTGCAATTCAGTAATTAATTATGCCGTTTCTACGTGTTCAACAATACAATTTATGATGCTTCACATCAAGGCTAGCCAAGGTTTCCACCAATCGGAAGTCGCACAGTAATTTTGATGTTTAATGAGCGGCAATTGAG
This sequence comes from Ocypus olens, assembly GCA_910593695.2. Classification (NCBI taxonomy): domain Eukaryota; kingdom Metazoa; phylum Arthropoda; class Insecta; order Coleoptera; family Staphylinidae; genus Ocypus; species Ocypus olens. Next base: position 799,302 of record OU343057.1, on the reverse strand, counting down.
GTGATAAAACTGATTCGTGGGGAAAAATCTATTCGTTGCGCAATCCGTATGTTTTTTTTTTCTATTAGCTAGTACAATGTGTACAGGTGTAAACGTCAATAATCGATAAATTATCAATAAAGTAATAACGACGGCAATATTGTGTATGCGTGACGATTGATTAGCATGCATCTGCCTTGCTAATAACACAAAGAAAACTTTCAAACAAAGGATCAATTATCGTAATTTTAATTAAGCTCTATGATTATTAATAAGATTTTACAACATTCTCCCTTTGATTGATACCTCCAACACCGTCCGCTTAAAGACTGCACCTCGATTCAGGACGAGTAGCTAAGTGTGGAATACGTAAATAATAAATGTCGGAATATGAAGTTACATGCAGGTACATTGGAAACCGACAAGAAGCTTTTTCTTACAATTTATTTAATACAGCCGCGAAAACAAATGAATATGGCTGAACAGCGTCTGTTATATTTCTGGGAAGTCGTGGAATATTTCTTCAATAAACGGATGCAACCCCCATTGTACTCGGAACCAATAAGCTCATACAATTATATCATTTGCATAAAGTAACTGTTATTTTTTATAACCTGCATGAGGGTTTACACCTTAAATTTTGTCACTGAATTAATTTCTCCTGCATTATATAAAATTTGTTGGAGCCATTTTATGTAAAATATGCGTAATAATTAACCATTGTTTCCCGGTCAAGTAGGTCTCAGCAGTACTACCTTAAGATAGAGACAGATGCTCTTACTACTAACACATACATGTCATTAACTGGCAATTGAACTGCGCTGTTTCAGCCGTGTTGCAATTTTGTAGTTTATGAACAAGCTTATATTTCTCGAAAAAAATTATGAGTACTCATGTAGAGCAGCTCGATGGTTATATAATCATTTAAAGAATTTTCATTGAAACGCAATTTAATAAAACCCCAATGTAGGGAGGGACGGCAAAAGTGTAGTTTCGTGTAAAATTTATCTGCACCAGTTTTGGGTTGTTGCGTGCTTCTCGAATTACAGCACAGTAGATAAAGCGCGTCAAAATATATCATGTGTATATCAAATAAATCAGGAAGTTGGGGTTAGCCATTAGCAAAAAGAAAGACGACGCAGTTTCTGATGAATACCATCCATGCTCCTCCATGATTAGTGATGTATATAGTTTTCAATGAGAAGTGCCATATGTTGCAAATTGGAATTTGGAAACTGTAGAATGTATTAATTAATTAACATGTTATCGTCTTGAACACGGTATGTTAAGCTCGTGTGCGATAATATTACACGTGTCTAGTTATAAGATACGTGTAAAAACTGAAAAATAAATGTGTAAGACGGCCATTTTCAAAGTAAACAAATCGTAATTAAAATGGGAAGTATTTACAGGTTGTGTTAAAATGCTGATTACATATTTATGCAAAGTGAGAATGTGTAATAAAAGTGGGTGAGTTTATCTACCCTGGATCAGATAGTAATTACAGACACTAACAAGTTATTAATTATGCTGAATCGAAGTGATTTATTAATAAAGTATACACACTGATTGTCGGAAGAGGAGGAGTTAAGTGACACAAAATTGTCATTTTATCATTAGTGCGTTATCGCCTGGGATCTGGCTGTATGTGAAAAGCTCCGCCTTTGAATATTATAAAGTCCGTGTTAATGCACCTTTTACAGATAGGGATCGGAGTCCATTAGATAAATGCTTATTTCGTTAATGTGGGGGAAGATCATTGACGAATTGTCATGCCGCATAGTTTCAAATCACTTTTATTTATCGTCGTTTTAAATTGATTAAATTAACCGGCTACATTTACGCACCCTTTTTACATCCAGTAACCACCAGCACGTTCTATTTCCATTTAACGGCCTTAGTTTGGTCAGGGTAATACAGTGGCGCCGTACCGTAAACGCTTTAACACTTTGTCGTTTATTTATTTTTGCCATTAGCAAGGCGGCCTTTTTAAACGGATACTCCACTTTTTCCCGCTCCGTTGTTTGACTATCTTTTAAAAAAGTGAATAATAAACGTGAATGTCTTTTAGCACTGACAGTACACACATGCACGTTATTTGCCGAATTAATTATCCGCAGCCACCAATCTAATACGTCTAATACATGCCGCCTTACATAACCGAAAGCTCTAATTTTATTTCTGATATAATCATCACAATGCCCACTCTTGTAGGACAATGTGCTTTGGCCTTTCCGTGGCAATGCTTCACCAAATAATAGTGCACTTATTCAATAGAAAATCAAGTATCATTAATCAAAAGCTTTTTGTTGTACGTTATATAACTGCTAATTCGCCACGAAGCTACAATATATTTTTAAAAGGCTTGGGGCCAAAAAAATGTGCAGCAGCGTCGGCTCGTGGATTTTCCGACAAAGACGCCGCTCGTACTGCACTACTTACTCTAATAGATGAAGCAAATATTCCGTTGTTTTTACGGTTAAATTTTCTTCCGTTGCCTCACCGCCGAACATTCACCAGCCGCCGCTGATGTGCAGTGTAGTATATTAAATATGCTACTAAAAACCGGCTGTGACAGAATGTTCTAGTTGGCTACGCCAATTCCTAAAAATAAGTGAGTTTGATACACAGTAACAAAACCAATAAGTTCATTTAAAAGTAAGGTGTAATCATCGTCTAATTGGTTCTTCTAAGAACTCTAAACCTTTGATCGTGTTCTCGCATCATATATTTCTCTTCAAATCTTATGCCCCACCTAAATTTGAGTGCATATCTTTACTACAATCCTTACTTATAGTAAAAGCAAACCTTGTACGTAAGTAGTAATTTTTTGAAGTAATCAATCTATAGAGCTATTCAGCAGAGATGGCGGTCGGGGTGTCTTGTCCGTCCGAATCAAGTAGTGCCCGTTGCAATTTTCCACCATAGGCTAAATCGCGCGCGCCTATGAAATAACCGGTAAGTAAGAGACGCCGTAAACTATTTCTTTCTCCTTCTACCGCTCGGTCTAAGACCGAGCTACGCAGGCCGCGTGTGTGTTTTCTAGATACGGCCGACGACGAAATCGTACGTCTTGCGAATATCCGCTCGGTTATCAGGTAGTAGAAAAGGATACCAATATTATTTGAATGTTCCGAACCTTACCGTCCTTATTCGTGAATAGGTCTATACCAATCTTCAAGTTTACCTCGGTATGCATTGAATACAAACTCCGTACAAAAATTTTATTACATTTTTTTACTTAATTTCGACCTGCCAGATATTATTAGTTCTATCATACATATTTTTTTCATCAAACCGAGTAGATCTAAGGACTTCACAATTGCACACTGAAGTTTGAATTTGACGAATCTCCCAATCATGACAAACCGCGCAATACACATCTTCGTATCTTTAAAAATTACGCCGACCACGAGTTACCTTTACTTACACAATAGAACGAGATCGGTATCAAGTTTGAGTTACGATATCCGAATCTCTGACGTTTTCACTGAATTACCACCGTTAAATTAGGAGCCAATTTTATCTTCCCAACAAATTGTTTACATCCGCTCCCGTACAAATAGCAAGTATCAAAAGACAATCCGCTGCTCTGCTTCGGAGCATTCGTTATTAAATTTTAATTACGGGTCGCACTTTTCAGCGGCCATAATTACGTTTTGATTTAACACTCTCGAAACGAATTTCAACAGCAATTCTGGATATAATTTAAAAGCGCTTAGGAGCAAATCTTTTTTTTTTTACTTATAACTATAATATTAATTAAATTACAGGTGAAGACAGGATTTTTTATCAAATACAATTAGTTGTAGTGATATTTTTAACATTACAAATACATAAAGTTATGCGGTACGTCATAGTATACTACATCTACCCATAGATTAGACTTTTTTGACAACTTGAGTGACAGAAATCCGAACAACTCTCGCTACAAAAAGTAGTACTTATGAAACTTGGCGGGAAATGTAAACATTGTAATTGTAATTTATTACGAATATCCCACTCACATCGTTTAGAACGCTCTCCATGGCGGAAATTCGAAAAATAATAATAACAAACTGTCAATAATGTACGTTGGCGACTTATACGAAGTATACCGGTACCAACCTAACGTGTTGCAAAATTACATTTTTTCGTAGAGTTGGTATTCAAATTGTCAATTCAATTCAATTTTATTACCACTTGGGCCACCATAATACGAACATAATCAATAGATGTTACATACGTATTTGTGGATGTATTCCTCAAGACTTATAAAACAGCGGTTGTGTCGAGTATATGTTCACAGTATTTATAATAAATAATGAACTAAAAAAACTAGTCTAGATTAAGCACACTTGCCTTTAAATATAGTTTGATATTAAACTTTTTCACTTTCTGGTGTTTGTCACTGAAAATCTAATCTATCGGTGGTTATGGTATACAATCCATCCAAATTGTAAGACGGGACGTGTACTCATAGCAACCACTGCACTACTTACTCTTATAGACGATATAAATATTGAAACACTGTTTTCGGCTATTTTTTCTAAATCATTGAATGCAATTTTTTCTTCGTTTTACAAGTTTAGAATGTTTCTGTTTAGTTTCTACCAAGAAAGTGGCAATTGTTTTCATGGAAAATCACAAACACAATGTTTTTTCATGGATCTTGAGCTTTTGAAGCAAATCCTTTCAATTATGATTTTTTTACAATTTTTTAAATCGTTGGATGCATTTTTTTTCTTCGTAAGATAAGTTTAGAATGTTTTTGTTTTGTTTCTACCAAGAAAGTGGCAATTGTTTTTATGGAAAATCATAAACACATTGTTTTTCCATGGATCTTGAGCTTTTGAAGCAAATCCTTTCAATTATGATTTTTTTACAATTTTTTAAATCGTTGGATGCATTTTTTTTCTTCGTAAGATAAGTTTAGAATGTTTTTGTTTTGTTTCTACCAAGAAAGCGGCAATTGTTTTTATGGAAAATCATAAAAACATTATTTTTCCATGGATCTTAAGCTTTTCAAGTAAATCCCTTCAATTATGAATTTTTTACAATTTTTTAAATGGTTGGATGCATTTTTTTTCTTCGTAAGATAAGTTTATAATGTTTTTGTTTTGTTTCTACCAAGAAAGCGGCAATTGTTTTGATAGAAAATCACAAACACAATATTTTTCCATGGATCTTGAGCTTTTGAAGCAAATTCCTTCAATTATGTTTTTTTCGTCTACAAAGCAAGCTGTCAGTGCGCACCAAGCAGAGTAGTAGTTATTTTCAACCTGCAAAATGTTATTGACGGTTACAAGCTATTATAAATTAGTCATTATTTCTGTTTAATAATTTCGGTATGGTTCCGAAAATTTATTAATTAACGAGCGAAGTTGTCCTTCCTTGGCTTATTTATGGTAATCACAATTAAAAATAATAGCCAATTAAAAACAGCGCATTACATTATTTCGTACATATACTCGTTAATTACACACCAAATTAAATTTTCGAAAAAAAAACAATCAAAATTACTGACAATCGCTTGTCAAACTTTTGATGTATCTTAGGATTGGAATTATATGAATACAAAAAAATTAATTTTGAAAATGTATTATAAATACACTTTTTTAGTTTAGTATTAGCAATCTTGATTGTAATTTGGAAAAAAAATTAGTGTATTCCACTACCATTCTAAAAATGCAGGTTCAAAAATTCGAAAATTGATAAAAAAATGCAGTATGCGTGTGATTTTTAAACCATTTAATAAATTATGTAATTTAATATGTAACCCGAAAACAAAGTTAAATAACATGAAAATTAACCAATATAATATACAAAGGGTTGTGGCAAATGACCTAGTTTAAAAGATAATGAAAATTAACATGCCCAGAGACTGATGTGACTGAAGGGCGCCAAAGTCAAAAAAAGAAAAAGAAAAACGTGCCCAGATTGTAAAAGAGTAAATGTTGGTCAATCTGGTCGAAATCAAAATAAATCGAACTGCAGCATTCTTTCGGCAGAGATGTACTGTAAACCATTTAGGGGATAAACCTGAAAAATCTACTGATAACCACTCAAAATGCACTAATATCTTCTTAACGATCGTGTCCGCATAATGTTTATTAGAAGCGATGTAATATAAAAATTTGTTCAGCCGTAATTTACTTTACTACTTCAATTTAATGTTTAAAAAGGTCTAGCAAATAGTCAAAACTTGGGTAACAAACTATTTTTAACTTAAAAAAATAACATGTTTTTTAATAAAATTCATCCCTAAAGACCATTAATAATTCGCTACACAATTCCACAGTCCGATAAAATATATGGTATGTCATCAAAATATTATGCATGAATGACCGCCGCGGTACGTTCGGCTGTATGCGCTAGTGATGGGCAGTCATTAAAAATTTTCTAGTCGCTAAAATACAGGCTTTTAGTGTTAGTACTTAGGCATGTACAGATTTTCATTCGACAGCACGCTAATCAATTTGACATCATTAAATGCAAATTATTATAAAACAACTTTACATGAGGCGATGGGTTTCAGTTCTGTGCACGAGAATGTACCTAGAGTGCACACTTGAGTGTAATAATTAATTAACCATCGTCAGGGGCGGCTCGTTGTGTAGAGCCAAGGAGCCATGGCACTACCTCTAATTTCAAACGAAACAAGATTTTTCTTATTAATTCTAAAAACACTGATTTGTCATTTTAAATCTTAAAACGATGCGAAAGTTTCATGAGACGAGAAAAATTGCAATGCATTGATTTAAGAATATATCTCTTGAACAAATTAGCAGATTTGAAAAATTCTTCCAGAATTGTGTTTTGTGTTGTTATCTTGAAAACCAGTGATGGGGTATTTTGAGTTTTTTTGGAGGTTTAATAAGATTAATGTATTTTGAGTAAATCTGAAAAGTTTCAAGTGTGTTACAGTTGTTTTTGTATTTTCTTTTTCACTCCAAATAAGTGAAACTTAAAAAATCCTAAGGGCTGTTCTCGGTCGGTTATCTTGAAAATTTGTGTTGGGGTATTATGGTCAGTTGTTTTGGAAAGTTTCAAGTCGATGGCAATTGTTTTTATATTTTTTTCGCGTCGACGAATTTATTGCAATTTTTTTCTTAATTTTATCTCCATTCACATTGAAATATTCTAAAATTTAGTAACAATGCATTTCTAATTTTTACGGAAATGTAGAATCACATGTGTTGTCAGTTGTTTTGGAAAGTTTCAAGTCGATAGCAATTGCTTTTATATTTTTTTTGCGTCGACGAATTTATTGCAATTTTTTTCTAAATTTTATCTGCTTTCACATTGAAGTATTCTAAAATTTAGAAACAATGCATTTCTAATTTTTACGAAATTGTAGAATCACATGTGTTGTCAGTTGTTTTGAAAAGTTTCAAGTCGATGGCAATTGTTTTTATATTTTTTTCGCGTCGACGAATTTATTGCAATTTTTTTCTAAATTTTATCTGCTTTCACATTGAAATATTCTAAAATTTAGAAACAATGCATTTCTATTTTTTACGGAAATGTTGAATTACATGTGTTGTAAGTTGTTTTGGAAAGTTTCAAGTCGATGGCAATTGTTTTTATATTTTTTTCGCGTCGACGAATTTATTGCAATTTTTTTTAAATTTTATCTGCTTTCACATTGAAATATTCTAAAATTTAGAAATAATGCATTTCTAATTTTTACGGAAATGTTGAACTACATGTGTTGTAAGTTGTTTTGGAAAGTTTCAAGTCGATGGCAATTGTTTTTATATTTTTTTCGCGTCGACGAATTTATTGCAATTTTTTTCTAAATTTCATCTCCAATCACATTGAAATATCCTAAAATTTAGAAACAATGCATTTCTAATTCTTACGGAAATGTAGAATCACATATGTTGTCAGTTGTTTTGGAAAGCTTCAAGTCGATGGGAATTGTTTTTATATTTTTTTCGCGTCGAAGAATTTATTGCAATTTTTTTCTAAATTTTATCTGCTTTCACATTGAAATATTCTAAAATTTAGAAACAATGCATTTCTAATTTTTACGGAAATGTAGAATCACATGTGTTATCAGTTGTTTTGGAAAGTTTCAAGTCGATGGGAATTGTTTTTATATTTTTTTCGCGTCGACGAATTTATTGCAATGTTTTTCTAAATTTTATCTGCTTTCACATTGAAATTTTCTAAAAGTTAGAAACAATGCATTTCTAATTTTTATGGAAATATTGAATTACATGTGTTGTAAGTTGTTTTGAAAAGTTTCAAGTCGATGGCAATTGTTTCTATATTTTTTTCGCGTCGACGAATTTATTGCAATTTTTTTCTTAATTTTATCTCCATTCACATTGAAATATTCTAAAATTTAGTAACAATGCATTTCTAATTTTTACGGAAATATAGAATCACATGTGTTGTCAGTTGTTTTGGAAAGTTTCAAGTCGATAGCAATTGTTTTTATATTTTTTTTGCGTCGACGAATTTATTGAAATTTTTTTCTAAATTTTATCTCCATTCACATTGAAATATTATAAAATTTAGAAACAATGCATTACTAATTTTGACGGAAATGTAGAATCACATGTGTTATCAGTTGTTTTGGAAAGTTTCAAGTCGATGGCAATTGTTTTTATATTTTTTTCGCGTCGACGAATTTATTGCAATTTTTTTCTAAATTTTATCTCCATTCACATTGAAATATTCTAAAATTTAGAAACAATACTTTTCTAATTTTTATGGAAATGTTGAATCACATGTGTTGTCAGTTGTTTTGGAAAGTTTCAAGTCGATGGCAATTGTTTTTATATTTTTTTCGCGTCGACGAATTTATTGCATTTTTTTTTAAATTTCATCTGCTTTCACATTGAAATATTCTAAAATTTAGCAACAATGCATTTCTAATTTTTACGGAAATGTAGAATCACATGTGTTGTCAGTTGTTTTAGAAAGTTTCAAGTCGATGGCAATTGTTTTTATATTTTTTTCGCGTCGACGAATTTATTGCAATTTTTTTCTTAATTTTATCTCCATTCACATTGAAATATTCTAAAATTTTAGAAACAATACTTTTCTAATTTTTACGGAAATCTAGAATCACGTGTGTTGTCAGTTGTTTTGGAAAGTTTCAAGTCGATGGCAATTGTTTTTATATTTTTTTCGCGTCGACGAATATATTGCATTTTTTTTTAAATTTTATCTGCTTTCACATTGAAATATTCTAAAATTTAGAAACAATGCATTTCTAATTTTTACGGAAATGTAGAATCACATGTGTTGTCAGTTGTTTTGGAAAGTTTCAAGTCGATGGCAATTGTTTTTATATTTTTTTCGCGTCAACGAGTTTATTGCAATTTTTTTTAAATTTTATCTGCTTTCACATTGAAATATTCTAAAATTTAGAAACAATGCATTTCTAATTTTTACGGAAATGTAGAATCACATGTGTTGTCAGTTGTTTTAGAAAGTTTCAAGTCGATGGCAATTGTTTCTATATTTTTTTCGCGTCGACGAATTTATTGCAATTTTTTTCTTAATTTTATCTCCATTCACATTGAAATATTCTAAAATTTAGTAACAATGCATTTCTAATTTTTACGGAAATATAGAATCACATGTGTTGTCAGTTGTTTTGGAAAGTTTCAAGTCGATAGCAATTGTTTTTATATTTTTTTTGCGTCGACGAATTTATTGAAATTTTTTTCTAAATTTTATCTCCATTCACATTGAAATATTATAAAATTTAGAAACAATGCATTACTAATTTTGACGGAAATGTAGAATCACATGTGTTATCAGTTGTTTTGGAAAGTTTCAAGTCGATGGCAATTGTTTTTATATTTTTTTCGCGTCGACGAATTTATTGCAATTTTTTTCTAAATTTTATCTCCATTCACATTGAAATATTCTAAAATTTAGAAACAATACTTTTCTAATTTTTATGGAAATGTTGAATCACATGTGTTGTCAGTTGTTTTGGAAAGTTTCAAGTCGATGGCAATTGTTTTTATATTTTTTTCGCGTCGACGAATTTATTGCATTTTTTTTTAAATTTTATCTGCTTTCACATTGAAATATTCTAAAATTTAGTAACAATGCATTTCTAATTTTTACGGAAATGTAGAATCACATGTGTTGTCAGTTGTTTTAGAAAGTTTCAAGTCGATGGCAATTGTTTTTATATTTTTTTCGCGTCGACGAATTTATTGCAATTTTTTTCTTAATTTTATCTCCATTCACATTGAAATATTCTAAAATTTTAGAAACAATACTTTTCTAATTTTTACGGAAATCTAGAATCACGTGTGTTGTCAGTTGTTTTGGAAAGTTTCAAGTCGATGGCAATTGTTTTTATATTTTTTTCGCGTCGACGAATTTATTGCATTTTTTTTTAAATTTTATCTGCTTTCACATTGAAATATTCTAAAATTTAGAAACAATGCATTTCTAATTTTTATGGAAATGTTGAATTACATGTGTTGTAAGTTGTTTTAGAAAGTTTCAAGTCGATGGCAATTATTTTTATATTTTTTTCGCGTCAACGAGTTTATTGCAATTTTTTTTAAATTTTATCTGCTTTCACATTGAAATATTCTAAAATTTAGAAACAATGCATTTCTAATTTTTACGGAAATGTAGAATCACATGTGTTGTCAGTTGTTTTGGAAAGTAAAATCCATTTACTAATAATTAAAATCAATTTCTATTAACACATTACTGTCCGGAGAAATCTCGGAATAACGGTAAAAATTATTTCCGGCAATCGAATGGACAAGTGTAAACATATTTTAAATTTTACAATAAACTATTTATTATTACACCCTCAAATGTTGAAACCTTTAAATTTACCGACTACAGGTATAAGCTCGCGGGCAATTAACCGGACCGTAATGTGTTAAAATAATTTTCAATATTCTGCAGACTAAAACACTCGGTAGGAGATAAACAGCCGAAACAAACGTTTTTTCAATGTCTAAAAATAGATCGGAGCGATCACGCATCGTAGATAAGGATTGAGATCGGGCGACGGAAGAATGTGTTTTTTGCGACATCCGAGTCGACACAAATCGCTCCGAGGCAAAGGTCGGATGATTTCGCGGGTCGCACCTGACAATATTTTCCAGTTCGAGCCTGAATTCGTGCAGTGTTTATATTTTAACAGTGCGGTGAAGTTGTTGTACCCGAATTTTCATTTTCCAGTCAAATTTTAAGGAAGGAATGAAGGGCCGTTGTCATCTTATGAACATCACTTCACTAAGGTCAGTGATTAATTGGAAATTTAATGTTTAACGATTAATATTCGATTGCATTGGACGATTTTAACCCTTTGCACTCGTTGTCGACACAATACGTGTTATCACTAATAAATACGAGTACAAAGGGTTAATAATTCAAACGGCAAAATGCAATACCGATTTTGTTTGTGGTTAAAGTAACGATTTCTGAAACCATTGTTAATTGTTAACATTTGATTTCTGTGTTTTTTTTTGTTTGTTTTTTTTGCGTTGACTGCGAGGTCATCTGCCATCACCGATTTTTGTGATGATTTTTTTAAAATAATTAGCTTGAAAATCGAACTGATTAACGTAATTAAATTAATATTTCTTTCGCACACACAAATATCGTAAACGACAAACAATCTAGGCAATTGCAGTATTGTAGTCTCGATTTTTTTTAAATAATACAGCCTTATTTGATAATCCCAAGAACTGAAAAGCTTTTGATAAAATTTCGTACAGCGGAAGTGGGCGTTTACCTTAACAGTTTTTATTTCCCGATAATTTTTTTAATATAAAAAATATTACAAAAACATTTTAACAAATATTGAGTATAATAAAGAAATGAATATCTTTGGTTTGAAAATATTTTTTGATTTTTGAAAAAAAAAATTAAAATTATAAATTTGATTTACCAGCTGAAAAAACGTTTTATTTAAAAAAAAAATCCAACTGGTTTACCAACTTTCTTATTATTTTAACTAGCTGAAATTGTAAAACGGTAGTTGATTTCTCTCGTTTGGATAAAAAAAAATGTAATTTTAATTCAGAAAGATTATTAAAAAAAACTCCAACTGGCTTATCAACTTTGCTACTATTTTAGCTAGTTGAAATTTTAAAACAGCTTTCGGTTTCTCTAGTTCTCATAAAAAAACGTACTTTTATTTGTTTAGGACATTGGTGACGGTCAATCACGAGCTTATTTTTCAAAATTTCGAAAAATGTTTTATACAAAAGTTGTGTATAATAGTGAGCTGCACGCCCTAAAAATATTTAAATTTATACAGGGTGTCTCATAAAAAAATTACAGACCAATCTTATGTTTTCTTTTTAATGGAACACCCTGTATTTTTTGTCATTTTTGAATTATATGCAGCAAATAAAGGTGAGTTACTTCAATACTCTCTTGGGTTTTTCTACCGCATTTTTTTATCACCCTGTATAATTTTTTGTATGAAATCATGGTTGGCTCTATAGTTCGAACCTTGAAGCAAATAATTAAAATGATTTTAATCGTTCAACGTCAATCACTGGGGCAAAAATAAAATTTCACCCAGACCATGCATTTCAACAAATCTTCAAATATTTCGAAAACGACAAACAATAAGTATAGGGAGTATTAAAGTAACTCACCTTTATTTGCTCCATATAATTCAAAAATGACAAAAAATACAGGGTGTTCCATTAAAAAAAAACATGTTTGATCTGTAACTTTGTTATGAGACACCCTGTATAAATTTAAATATTTTTAGGGCGTGCAGCTCACTATTATACACAACTTTTGTATAAAACATTTTTCGAAATTTTGAAAAATAAGCAAAGAGCTCTGAAACACCCTGTATATAAGGGGCTCGACAAGACGATTGTATGTTTTTTTTTAACGCGTATCTCAAAAACTAACGCAGATTTTCGAATGAAACTTTATTGTACGATCAAAAGAATTGAAAAGTGTTGGATATTTTTTTAAAGAACGGACGTGGGTGTTTACCTGAACGTTTTTTTATTTTTTTGCGATAGTTTTTTAAATATGAAAAATATTACTAAAACTTTTGAACAAAAAATGAAGATTGCGAAAAGCTGCACGTGTTTTGTTAAAAAATGTTTTTCTTTAACTTTTTTGTTTTCAAGAAAAAAATGAAAATTTAATTATCTGTAATTATGAAATGATAATAGTTACAGCAAATATTGTAGACAATATCAAAATGAACAATTTACAAAGAATAAGTTTTTTTCGAAATCGCACTTGTTTTTGAGAAAAGTGGCTGTTTTTTGTTTTTTCGCGATATTTTTTTAAATATGAAAAATATTACAAAAATATTTAAATAAATGTTAAAGACAGCAACAAGCTGCGTATCTTTAGTTAATAAATAATTTTCGTAAACTCTTTTCTTTTTAAGAAAAAATTAATTTTTTTTTTTTTTTATGTTTGGTCAGTAATTATGAAATAGTAATAGTTACAATAAATTTCTATCAGCAAATATTGTTAATAATACCAAAATGAACAATTTACAAAGAATAAGTTTTTTTCGAAATCGCACTTGTTTTTGAGAAAAATGGGTGTTTCCCTAAAAGCTTTTTTTGTTTTTTCGCGATATTTTTTTAAATATGAAAAATATTACAAAAATATTTAAATAAATGTTAAAGACAGCAACAAGCTGCGTATCTTTAGTTAATAAATAATTTTCGTAAACTCTTGTTTTTAAGAAAAAATTTAAAATTATTTTTTTTTAAATGTTTGGTCAGTAATTATGAAATAGTAATAGTTACAATAAATTTGTATGAGTAAATATTGTTGATAATACCAAAATGAACAATTTGCAAATAAGTTTTTTTCGAAAACGCACTTGTTTTTGAGAAAAATGGGTGTTTCCCTAAAAGCTTTTTTTGTTTTTTCGCGATATTTTTTTAAATATGAAAACTATTACAAAAATATTTAAATAAATGTTGAAGACAGCAACAAGCTGCGTATCTTTAGTTTATAAATTATTTTTGTAAACTCTTTTGTTTTTAAGAAAAAATTCAAAATTATTTTTTTTTTTTTACTTTTTTTGTCAGTAATTATGAAATTACTGAAATAGTAGAAATTTCTATGAGCAAATATTTTTGATAATACCAAAATAAACAATTTACAAATAATAAGTTTTTTTCGAAATCGCACTTGTTTTTGAGAAAAATGGCGTCGACGAATTTATTGCAATTTTTTTCTAAATTTTATCTGCTTTCACATTGAAATTTTCTAAAATTTAGAAACAATGCATTTCTAATTTTTACGGAAATGTTGAATTACTTGTGTTGTAAGTTGTTTTGAAAAGTTTCAAGTCGATGGCAATTGTTTCTATATTTTTTTCGCGTCGACGAATTTATTGCAATTTTTTTCTTAATTTTATCTCCATTCACATTGAAATATTCTAAAATTTAGTAACAATGCATTTCTAATTTTTACAAAAATGTAGAATCACATGTGTTGTCAGTTGTTTTGGAAAGTTTCAAGTCGATGGTAATTGTTTTTATATTTTTTTCGCGTCGACGAATTTATTGCAATTTTTTTCTGAATTTTATCTGCTTTCACATTGAAATATTCTAAAATTTAGAAACAATGCATTTCTAATTTTTACAAAAATGTAGAATCACATGTGTTGTAAGTTGTTTTGGAAAGTTTCAAGTCGATGGCAATTGTTTTTATATTTTTTTCGCGTCAACGAGTTTATTGCAATTTTTTTCTAAATTTTATCTGCTTTCACATTGAAATTTTCTAAAATTTAGAAACAATGAATTTCTAATTTTTACGGAAATGTAGAATCACATGTGTTGTCAGTTGTTTTAGAAAGTTTCAAGTCGATGGCAATTGTTTTTATATTTTTTTCGCGTCGACGAATTTATTGCAATTTTTTTCTTAATTTTATCTGCTTTCACATTGAAATTTTCTAAAATTTAGAAACAATGCATTTCTAATTTTTACGGAAATGTTGAATTACATGTGTTGTAAGTTGTTTTGAAAAGTTTCAAGTCGATGGCAATTGTTTCTATATTTTTTTCGCGTCGACGAATTTATTGCAATTTTTTTCTTAATTTTATCTCCATTCACATTGAAATATTCTAAAATTTAGTAACAATGCATTTCTAATTTTTACGGAAATGTAGAATCACATGTGTTGTCAGTTGTTTTGGAAAGTTTCAAGTCGATAGCAATTGTTTTTATATTTTTTTTGCGTCGACGAATTTATTGCAAATTATTTCTAAATTTTGTCTCCATTCACATTGAAATATTATAAAATTTAGAAACAATGCATTACTAATTTTGACGGAAATGTAGAATCACATGTGTTATCAGTTGTTTTGGAAAGTTTCAAGTCGATGGCAATTGTTTTTATATTTTTTTCGCGTCGACGAATTTATTGCAATTTTTTTCTAAATTTTATCTCCATTCACATTGAAATGTTCTAAAATTTAGAAACAATACTTTTCTAATTTTTACGGAAATCTAGAATCACGTGTGTTGTCAGTTGTTTTGGAAAGTTTCAAGTCGATGGCAATTGTTTTTATATTTTTTTCGCGTCGGCGAATTTATTGCAATTTTTTTAAAATTTTATCTGCTTTCACATTGAAATATTCTAAAATTTAGAAACAATGTATTTCTAATTTTTACGGAAATGTAGAATCACATGTGTTGTCAGTTGTTTTCGAAAGTTTTAAGTGGATGGCAATTGTTTTTATATTTTTTTCGCGTCGACGAATTTATTGCAATTTTTTTTTAAATTTTATCTGCTTTCACATTGAAATATTCTAAAATTTAGAAACAATGCATTTCTAATTTTTACGGAAATGTAGAATCACATGTGTTGTCAGTTGTTTTCGAAAGTTTCAAGTCGATGGCAATTGTTTTTATATTTTTTTCGCGTCGGCGAATTTATTGCAATTTTTTTAAAATTTTATCTGCTTTCACATTGAAATATTCTAAAATTTAGAAACAATGCATTTCTAATTTTTACGGAATTGTAGAATCACATGTGTTGTCAGTTGTTTTGGAAAGTTTCAAGTCGATGGCAATTGTTTTTATATTTTTTTCGCGTCAACGAGTTTATTGCAATTTTTTTCTAAATTTTATCTGCTTTCACATTGAAATTTTCTAAAATTTAGAAACAATGAATTTCTAATTTTTACGGAAATGTAGAATCACATGTGTTGTCAGTTGTTTTCGAAAGTTTCAAGTCGATGGCAATTGTTTTTATATTTTTTTCGCGTCGGCGAATTTATTGCAATTTTTTTAAAATTTTATCTGCTTTCACATTGAAATATTCTAAAATTTAGAAACAATGCATTTCTAATTTTTACGGAATTGTAGAATCACATGTGTTGTCAGTTGTTTTGGAAAGTAAAATCCATTTACTAATAATTAAAATCAATTTCTATTAACACATTACTGTCCGGAGAAATCTCGGAATAACGGTAAAAATTATTTCCGGCAATCGAATGGACAAGTGTAAACATATTTTTAATTTTATAATAAACTATTTATTATTACACCCTCAAATGTTGAAACCTTTAAATTTACCGACCACAGGTATAAGCTCGCGGGCAATTAACCGGATCGTAATGTGTTAATATAATTTTCAATATTCTGCAGACTAAAACACTCGGTAGGAGATAAACAGCCGAAACAAACGTTTTTTCAATGTCTAAAAATAGATCGGAGCGATCACGCATCGTAGATAAGCATTGAGATCGGGCGACGGAAGAATGTGTTTTTTGCGACATCCGAGTCGACACAAATCGCTCCGAGGCAAAGGTCGGATGATTTCGCGGGTCGCACCTGACAATATTTTCCAGTTCGAGCCTGAATTCGTGCAGTGTTTATATTTTAACAGTGCGGTGAAGTTGTACTCGAATTTTCATTTTCCAGTCAAATTTTAAGGAAGGAATGAAGGGCCGTTGTCATCTTATGAACATCACTTCACTAAGGTCAGTGATTAATTGGAAATTTAATGTTTAACGATTAATATTCGATTGCATTGGACGATTTTAACCCTTTGCACTCGTTGTCGACACAATACGTGTTATCACTAATAAATACGAGTACAAAGGGTTAATAATTCAAACGGCAAAATGCAATACCGATTTTGTTTGTGGTTAAAGTAACGATTTCTGAAACCATTGTTAATTGTTAACATTTGATTTCTGTGTTTTTTTTTGTTTGTTTTTTTTGCGTTGACTGCGAGGTCATCTGCCATCACCATACAACAAATGCAGATTTCTGTGATGATTTTTTTTTAATAATTAGCTTGAAAATCGAACTGATTTTAACGTAATTAAATTAATATTTCTTTCGCACACACAAATATCGTAAACGACAAACAATCTAGGCAATTGCAGTATTGTAGTCTCGATTTTTTTTTAAATAATACAGCCTTATTTGATAATCCCAAGAACTGAAAAGCTTTTGATAAAATTTCGTACAGCGGAAGTGGGCGTTTACCTTAACAGTTTTTATTTCCCGATAATTTTTTTAATATAAAAAATATTACAAAAACATTTTAACAAATATTGAGTATAATAAAGAAATGAATATCTTTGGTTTGAAAATATTTTTTGATTTTTGAAAAAAAAAATTAAAATTATAAATTTGATTTACCAGCTGAAAAAACGTTTTATTAAAAAAAAAAAAATCCAACTGGTTTACCAACTTTCTTATTATTTTACTAGCTGAAATTTTAAAACGGCAGTTGATTTCTCTCGTTGCTATAAAAAAAAAACATGTAATTTTATTGATTCAGAAAAATTATTAAAAAAATTCTGAGTAGCTTACCAACTTTATTATTATTTTAACTAGCTGAAATTGTAAAACGGTAGTTGATTTCTCTCGTTACGATAAAAAAAAATGTAATTTTAATTCAGAAAAATTATTAAAAAAAATTCTAACTGGCTTATCAACTTTGCTACTATTTTAGCTAGTTGAAATTTTAAAACAGCTTTCGGTTTCTCTAGTTCTCATAAAAAAAAACGTACTTTTATTTGTCTAGGACATTGGTGACGGTCAATCACGAGCTTATTTTTCAAAATTTCGAAAAATGTTTTATACAAAAGTTGTGTATAATAGTGAGCTGCACGCCCTAAAAATATTTAAATTTATACAGGGTGTCTCATAACAAATTTACAGACCAAAGTTATGTTTTTTTTTAATGGAACACCCTGTATTTTTTGTCATTTTTGAATTATGCAGCAAATAAAGGTGAGTTACTTCAATACTCTCTTGGGTTTTTCTACCGCATTTTTTTATCACCCTGTACAATTTTTTGTATGAAATCATGGTTGGCTCTATAGTCAACCTTCAACCAAATAATAGAAATGATTTTAATGGTTCAACGTCAATCACTGGGGCAAAAATAAAATTTCACCCAGACCATGCATTTCAACAAATCTTCAAATATTTCGAAAATTTCAAACAATAGGTATAGGGAGTATTTAAGTAACTCACCTTTATTTGCTCCATATGATTCAAAAATGACAAAAAATACAGGGTGTTCCTTTAAAAAAAAACATAAGTTTGGTCTGTAACTTTGTTATGAGACACCCTGTATAAATTTAAATATTTTTAGGGAGTGCAGCTCACTATTATACACATCTTTTGTATAAAACATTTTTCGAAATTTTGAAAAATAAGCAAAGAGCTCTGAAACACCCTGTATATAAGGGGCTCGACAAGACGATTGTATGTTTTTTTTTAAACGCGTATCTCAAAAACTAACGCAGATTTTCGAATGAAACTTTATTGTACGATCCAAAGAATTGAAAAGTGTTGGGTATTTTTTTAAAGAACGGACGTGGGTGTTTACCTGGACGCTTTTTTGTTTTTTTGCGATAGTTTTTTAAATATGAAAAATATTACTAAAACTTTTGAACAAAAAATGAAGATTGCGAAAAGCTGCACGTGTTTCGTTAAAAAATGTTTTTCTTTAACCTTTTTGTTTTCAAGAAAAAAATTAAAATTTAATTATCTGTAATTATGAAATGATAATAGTTACAGCAAATATTGTAGACAATATCAAAATGAACAATTTACAAAGAATAAGTTTTTTTCGAAATCGCACTTGTTTTTGAGAAAAGTGGCTGTTTTTTTGTTTTTTCGCGATATTTTTTTAAATATGAAAAATATTACAAAAATATTTAAATAAATGTTAAAGACAGCAACAAGCTGCGTATCTTTAGTTAATAAATCATTTTCGTAAACTCTTTTCTTTTTAAGAAAAAAATAATTTTTTTTTTTTTTAAATGCTTGGTCAGTAATTATGAAATAGTAATAGTTACAATAAATTTCTTTCAGCAAATATTGTTAATAATACCAAAATGAACAATTTACAAAGAATAAGTTTTTTTCGAAATCGCATTTGTTTTTGAGAAAAATTGGTGTTTCCCTAAAAGCTTTTTTGTTTTTTCGCGATATTTTTTTAAATATGAAAAATATTACAAAAATATTTAAATAAATGTTAAAGACAGCAACAAGCTGCGTATCTTTAGTTAATAAATAATTTTCCTAAACTCTTGTTTTTAAGAATTTTTTTTTTTTTAGGTTTGGTCAGTAATTATGAAATAGTAATAGTTACAATAAATTTCTATCAGCAAATATTGTTAATAATACCAAAATGAACAATTTACAAAGAATAAGTTTTTTTCGAAATCGCACTTGTTTTTGAGAAGAATGGCTGTTTTTTGTTTTTTCGCGATATTTTTTTAAATATGAAAAATATTACAAAAATATTTAAATAAATGTTAAAGACAGCAACAAGCTGCGTATCTTTAGTTAATAAATAATTTTCGTAAACTCTTGTTTTTAAGAATTTTTTTTTTTTTTAGGTTTGGTCAGTAATTATGAAATAGTAATAGTTACAATAAATTTCTATCAGCAAATATTGTTAATAATACCAAAATGAACAATTTACAAAGAATAAGTTTTTTTCGAAATCGCACTTGTTTTTGAGAAAAATGGGTGTTTCCCTAAAAGCTTTTTTTGTTTTTTCGCGATATTTTTTTTAAATATGAAAAATATTACAAAAATATTTAAATAAATGTTAGAGACAGCAACAAGCTGCGTATCTTTAGTTAATAAATGATTTTCGTAAACTTTTTTGTTTTTAAGAAAAAATTAAATTTTTTTTTTTTAAATGTTTGGTCAGTAATTATGAAATAGTAATAGTTACAATAAATTTCTATGAGCAAATATTGTTAATAATACCAAAATGAACAATTTACAAAGAATAAGTTTTTTTCGAAATCGCATTTGTTTTTGAGAAAAATTGGTGTTTCCCTAAAAGCTTTTTTTGTTTTTTCGCGATATTTTTTTTTAAATATGAAAAATATTACAAAAATATTTAAATAAATGTTAAAGACAGCAACAAGCTGCGTATCTTTAGTTAATAAATAATTTTCCTAAACTCTTGTTTTTAAGAATTTTTTTTTTTTTAGGTTTGGTCAGTAATTATGAAATAGTAATAGTTACAATAAATTTCTATCAGCAAATATTGTTAATAATACCAAAATGAACAATTTACAAAGAATAAGTTTTTTTCGAAATCGCACTTGTTTTTGAGAAGAATGGCTGTTTTTTGTTTTTTCGCGATATTTTTTTAAATATGAAAAATATTACAAAAATATTTAAATAAATGTTAAAGACAGCAACAAGCTGCGTATCTTTAGTTAATAAATAATTTTCGTAAACTCTTGTTTTTAAGAATTTTTTTTTTTTTTAGGTTTGGTCAGTAATTATGAAATAGTAATAGTTACAATAAATTTCTATCAGCAAATATTGTTAATACCAAAATGAACAATTTACAAAGAATAAGTTTTTTTCGAAATCGCACTTGTTTTTGAGAAAAATGGGTGTTTCCCTAAAAGCTTTTTTTGTTTTTTAGCGATATTTTTTTCAAATATGAAAAATATTACAAAAATATTTAAATAAATATTAAAGGCAGCAACAAGCTGCGTATCTTTAGTAATAAATGATTTTCGTAAACTCTTTTCTTTTTAAGAAAAAATTAAAAATAATTTTTTTTTTAAATGTTTGGTCAGTAATTATAAAATAGTAATAGTTACAATAAATTTCTATCAGCAAATATTGTTAATAATACCAAAATGAACAATTTACAAAGAATAAGTTTTTTTCGAAATCGCACTTGTTTTTGAGAAAAATGGCTGTTTTTTGTTTTTTCGCGATATTTTTTTAAATA
Source organism: Ocypus olens (assembly GCA_910593695.2). NCBI lineage: Eukaryota > Metazoa > Arthropoda > Insecta > Coleoptera > Staphylinidae > Ocypus > Ocypus olens. Next base: position 778,145 of record OU343057.1, on the reverse strand, counting down.
TGAAAAATATTACAAAAATATTTAAATAAATGTTAAAGACAGCAACAAGCTGCGTATCTTTAGTTAATAAATAATTTTCGGAAACTCTTTTGCTTTTAAGAAAAAATTAAAAATATTTTTTTTTTTACTTTTTTGGTCTGTAATTATGAAATAGTAATAGTTACAGCAAATATTGTTGATAATGCCAAAATGAACCACTTACAAAGAATAAGATTTTATCGAAATCGCACTGGTTTTTGAGAAAAATTGATGTTTACCCAAATAAACTAATTTGCAGAAACAAATAAATGTTTTCGTTATTACTCTACATTTGTAAAACTCTCGTTGATATTCAACTGTTTGGATTGTAGGATAGTGGCCGCCCACTTTTAACTTAAGCTATAAAACTATGTTTGTAATTGGACATTTAAAATCAAACAGCGTTTTCTATGTTAGGTTAAAAAGGATACGGAGGGTGGTGGGTGGGCCCTATCCTACAATCCAACGAGTTGAACATCGCCCAGGGTTCTTACAAATAAATAAATTTACAAAATACACAATTACAAAAAATATTGTTTTTTTGAATTTAATTTCTCAAGTTACCATTTCTTCAAATTCTTCTTAAATTGGATATAAAAGAACCAAAAAAGCATATTACGGTTGAAAAGGGAATTTTTTTTTGGTAGAAAACGTCTTGATTCGTATTTTGGTATGAATGATGATCGCTGCAATTTCATGTAGAGTAAGTTCAGGACTGCATGTAATTAACCGAAGCGGCATATGAGTATAATAATAACTGTAATTTATAAATGCTTCTGAGTAGACGAGACAACAATATCATCAACGTGATTCTGATTTGAGGTAAAAATTAAATAATTGGCCTCTTTCCAGATTCAGATTGAACATGAGGGGGGCATGATGTTCAAGTAACGCATGTAATTCAACCCTCTCTCGTCTAAAATAATAACGTAGTCGGACAATATATGATACTCGCAATTATCTCGTACAGTACCAATAACATGACTAATTATGGCAACCATATTACAGTTCTAATAAAAGGGGTGGATGTGGAAGGGTTCCCGGATTATAAGTGGGCGTTTTTTAAATTAAATGGATGTAAGAATACACATATGCCAATATGATATTTAAAAGGGTTAAATAAACGGGAGGAGGGTCAGCTTGACATTTCACAGAGGGGTAGTTTCGAATATTCTATAGGGCTTCTTAAAAATAATGACGTTATACAAACAGCAGCCATTATAAATATTGGTGGGTCTGCAATAATTAGAAATTAGTAGAGGTTTATATATTAAGGGTTCTTCTGTACCATTCCTAGATAATGAGATAATAATCGAAAGTAGTCGGAATAAATAGTATAAAATTGTAAAAGTGCATCATTCTAACAACCCTTAATATTAAAAATGTTTCACCACGTGATAAACGAGAACCAAATTAAAAAAGAGGTCAATATAATAATTAACAATGTGTGGTGAACCAATTGTAGCAGTAACTAAAAAGTAAAATTTTAAAATTCGTGTTTTAATTAATTTAATTTATTAGTTTATATAAAAAGTTTCAGAATATTTTAATACAAGGCAACTATTGCTAGATCTTGCAACCAATTCATTCGTGAGTGTGACTTGCATTTCTGAATTTAGACAAAATCTTACTAAAACCTGTTTAGAATCCGAATAAAATGAGGTAGAAGACGTTACTCCAAATAATATTACGGAAAATCCAGTTTCGATATTCGGAAACCTGCACCTAATTCTTGTGAGATAAAAAAAATATGGCCATGAGAAGCGTTACGATTATTACCACGCAATTCAATTGGTTTACCATAATACTATGTTTCAACCAAATTACTGTGTGTAGTAAATGTTTGCATTCAAAAGACACCATAGTCTTCGATTCTTTCTATCCCTTTTTGAAGAAGGTCGTGCAGTATACCTTCCAAAACATTTTCCTATTTCCTGTACAACCCCCAATTTTTGTTCTTGAGTTTGAAAGATCTTTTCATTGTCGAACTGGCAGTATAAAAAAAAATTCGGTATTTTCACAATTTATTTTAGTAGCTATATAAAAGTAAATTAATATACGAAAGCTATAAACTCCCATTGTATTGAGTCCAATTAAGTATTCGCCTCAATAATTGAAATTCCTTTTATACACATATTTTTAAATTGTGCACTTAAAGGGTTAATTAGGGGGTGATTATGGTGATTAATAATCTTGGAGACAATGAGTCGGGATGAATATTATGTATAGCTCATCGTTTGCCAGTTGTTTAACTCAATTATTGATCAAATATGGCGGAGTTTCCCACCCCACTGTCTATATTAACCCTTTCGCATCGAGGGACTTCATAATGATGTATACCTACCCCCATGTTAAGGTCCTTAACATACCGGCCTATTATTACGCTTGCGAACTTATGATTGCCGGGAAATATCAACTTTTTTCATATTCAGACCCTTTTGTTGATAAACCCCGTTCTGCGCCGTTTCCACTGTTTCAATTCAATTCATATTTTTACGGTTACTTCATTAAAACGTTATTATGTAATATAATTAATAAATGCCGCCATCTGGAAATAGCTTCTGTTATCTGCGCTGTGATTTATTGCTTTTATCGGCCATTTTTTTTGTAAGCTTTGATGCACCATTTTTATGCCATACAAATAAACTGATAATTTATTCAGGCTCAATTTTTCGCATAAATTTTAAACAATACAAGGAATTTAAAAAAAATGTAAGTTATTTTTAATGATTAAGGTTTCAGGCTAAGAAACGGAAATAAGTTTTAATACAAATTGACATCTTGAATATTGGCGGTGCATCTTAGTATTATTTCAAAATAGAACATTTAAAACTTTTTTTTTTGTTGTGTAGGAAGCTTCTACTTCCTTATACAATACTTTTATATAGAATAAAACACTTTTTATTTTATTTGTATAACACTTTGATTCAAAACTCATTCTAGATTATAATTTTGTAAAACGTTGCTAACACGCTTCCCCAATTTATTAAAAAAATCCCACGTAAACTAGGTTTAAAAAATATAATGATTTTAGCGATTCGAAAAAAAATATAAAAACAAACGCCATCGTCATAAAACTTTCAAAATTTACTCAAAATTCATTCTAGATCATGATTGTGCGAAAACTTGAAACGGCCCATTTTTAATTTTTGAGATAATAGTACTTAAACAGTGTGCAAAGTTTAAAAAAAAACTCTCGCTCCATCTATATGTACACTTTTGAAAATACTTGTGTGAACATTAATATGAATGCATAAACTTTATCCGAACACAAACAGGGTGTCCGGATTTCGTAGGGACAACATAGGCAACTTCTGCATTTGAAGAAATAGAGAGATGGTCAAATTAGCAAAAAAGTACAGGTTCGAGAACTTATTAAGAATCCACCCCCAAATCCCACTTGTCATGGCCTCCACAATAAAAATTAAACGAAAATCTGAAATTGAAGAAATTGGGAGATTTTGTTTTAATTTTTATTTTGAACAAGTAAGCCATGACAAGTGGGATTTGGGGATGGATTTTCAACAAGCCCTCTAACCTGCACCTTTTTGCTAATTTGACCACCTCTCTATCTCTTCAAATGCAGAAGTTGCCCATGTTGTCCCTACGAAATCCGGGCACCCGGTATTTGTTAGAAAGGGCTATCGATAATATGTATATTTAATTGTATTTCACTACAAGAATAAAGAATTATTCAATAACGAGCCGTTGTTATTTTATAAGTTTCTGTGCACACTACGTGTGCGTTCCACAGTCTAAATAAATAACTGTTTACATTGTACACAGAATATTTTACGGTAAATAAATAAACGTGCAAAATTACATGAACACAAATATGAAAATCTAGACCATAATTATAATATAAAGCGTTATAAAGTTGGTACTTTCCCGAATACAAATATTATATAAAAATATGTTTATCCTTTGTTGTAGTAACTGCTCTCTTACGAGAGAAATTCGTAATGTTAATCTTTTAATTAAATCTATTTTGGAAAGGAAATTCGCCTGGTCGCATCTCATACGCTGGCTTGTGTATTTATTTAATAATCGCGAAAATAAATAACTGTGTCTGAACGTATGTTATTTAACGCAAATTTAATTTCAAAATATAACTCCACAAAACCCTCCATGTAACATTTAATTATAAAACCGTTCGCATTATCGACTTCCAGATTTATCTCTGATATTGAATCATAAACTAAAGATATGTTAGAATTAAATTTAAAAGAACGGAAGTATGAGAAAATATTGAACACACCCTCAAAGCGCTTTATTTCGAAATAACAATGGATATTTGAGTCAAATAAAAAAAATCATGTTTAGTGAAATGATAAAAGCTTTTATCATTTCATTACGTAAAATGTTTTACAACGAGAAATTAATAAAACGTATATCATATTTAAGTTAAATCTAAGAATTCTTTAATCTTGGTAAATTTTTACACTTAACTTTTGTAAACCACTTATATTTAACTTTTCGTGACTAGTTTCAATTACACGGTCATCATTCTTAAACTTAGTTTGAGAAAAATAAAAATAAAAGTGGTATAAAAAAGTTATTTTTTTTTTATCTAAATCTAAGAATTATTTCTAATATTCAACTTTCAAAATCCACAAAATATCATTTTTAGATTAGGTGTAACTCGATAATTGCAATAACTACTACTAGAAATATTGATGATAGACAAAGTTTCTGTTATACTTATAGTCAAAGATACAATTTTAAAGATAAATAAAAATATATTACCATTATTGTAATTATTTGTGTAAGAAGATAAAGACCTCTCATTATTTTTATTATTAGACCTGATTTACATGAAACGCAATTCTTACACCGTGGAGTCACGCTTTGCACACGATAAACGAGAAAATTAGTTGAGCGTGATAGACCTTAAGACTAATTCACACATACGGAAACTTTATCGCAATTCGAAAAGGTAAAAATTTGAATTATACGACCTCTCATTAACACGTTGGAGTCCTGGTCCTAAGGAATTTATTAAATTGTGGAAAGGTCTGCCCGATATACCTCACACGAGGATACGTGTGAATGGGCACTTAGAGGAGTTTGGTAAGAAGTTGTCATTTTTGTATAAATTATCATGTGAAAAAGGCTTTAAATAAAATAGTTATTTAATATTTGTAGTCAGTGAAAAAATGGTGATGTGACCATCATGTTACTTTCTCCGACGACTTGATGGTATCATAGCCATTTATATTTACGTTTTCATGGTTTATTTTCAATTGAAATCATATTTTAAATGTACATCGAGCGTTGTGTAAACTTGGATGAAAACGTCAAAATTATGAAAGATGGAAAAATTATACTTCAAATTCTAAAACTAAAGGGATTTCGAAAAAAACATATTCTTTATAAGTATTTAAAAATACTTGATACCTTAGAGCAGGGGTCTCCAAACTTTTTCCATCGCGGGCCATATATACAATTCTTCGTAATCTAGTAGGCCAGGATATAATCAATTTTATAACTAATTTCAAAACCTATGACAAAAAATCGTTATATAGTATATAGTGTATCAAGGGCCGAAGATAGGCTTTAGCAACCCGCCGCTTTTAGCAACACGAGGGTTGCTAAAGCATTTTGGCCTGAGTTACACTCGATATTTTTTCGCCTGCCTTAAGTAAAAACAGTGTATCAGGTAATTTTATATCGCGCACCATTGAACTATCACTGTCAGCTTTGTACATAGCCTACTAATATTTCGCAGAAGGTTGTCTAGATTATGCATTATTTTTTCGGCCCTAGATACGCTAAATCGTTTTTTTATGGCCGAAATATATGGTTTCAGTAGAGGCAGGCGAATTTTTTTTTTATAATGACTCGTTGAGGTCGCGGGCCGTAGTTTGGAGACCCCTGCCTTAGAGGTTTAAATAATGCATGGCCGATAGAATTCGGGTTGGAGAAGTATGGCGGCGTAGGCAGGTAATTTTTTATAAAAATTAATTCCTGACCTTTAAATTAGTTTTAAAGTAATTTTTTTAAACCTGCAAAATACATCGCATTTTTATTTGATTATTTGAACAAGGCGATCATTCGATAACTGAATTAATTAAATCTGATTGTTTTCATTCATAATTAAGCCATGATTATTAATCTTTTTATTCTTCATCGGGCACTTACACGAGAGGGCTATAATTAACGCGATGATGGACGTCAGAATTAATTCTTGTAATGAAAATATCTACCAAGATAATTTTCGAAATTGCTCTTCGTATCCATACTACGACGATAGTGAACATAGCCCATTCATAAAGTTATTCAGCTTAGAGCCATATACGAATACCTACAAGAATGAGAAATTTATAATTAGCTTGTTCAAACTCTTATTTTTCAATGCTATTACTAGGCTTTAATCAAACTGTACAGTGAATTATAAACATTGCCTTTAACCATATTAAGACCGGTTTCATCATCCAAATTTATTTAATACCGACCAAAATGTCTATAGAAGTAAAAGTGTATGATAATTTGTGATTAAAATGTGCCCACGTTATTATAATATGAACCGGAAATTTACAAGCTGTACACATCATATAGTTGTCATTGGATTATTCAATCTGCCCAGTGGAGGTGTGAAAAATAATATTACTGATTTGTCATATCAATTTATTAATATTTCGTTATATTTGAACATTAAATATTGTTCCCCCATCAGAACACCTACAGAACGGTTTCGACCTTTCAGGTCTCATCAGTGTAGGGTAAACGGAGATTACTATTGGAATATAAGTATTCCAAACACCTTTAACTAACTACACTGATGAGACCTGAAAGGTTGAAACCGGTCTGTAGGTGTTCTGATGGGGAAACAATATTTAATGTTCACATTAATATTGTTATATTTGCCGCCGCTGGCAATTGTCGGTGTTAAAGCCACCCGGATTTGGTTCAGTGCAGAATTCAGGCAATAGATTCCGCCACTTTGGCGTTTCTACCTTCATTATATTTATTTATTTAACATTCAAGAACCCAACAGTCCCAAGGTCTAATTACAGAGACGATAAATACAACAATAATCGTAATAAAACTTAAAATAAGATATAATATGCATAAACATAATTTTTATACGCAGACGGACTACAAAAAAACTAATAATTATTATTCAGATGTATCGAAAATACAATGTAATCAACATTCAGGCATTGACACCAAGCTATTAGTTAAATCTGCAAAATACGCAGTGGACCTCATCACTAATAAACAGTTGCTACATTAACAATAATAATCCAAAATCAATGTTTACCATTTATAAAGGACATCCAATGCTTTTGTTCCGCGAATCGTACTTTAAATATCACTAATATTAATTGCGCGTTATCAATCGGAAAAAGACTATAATCCGTTCCTTTCAAATATCATCAAGGATTGCACAGGTGCTACACCCAAATTAATTATATTTTTCGCTATTGGGCAACGGCAATTAGATTATGCAACTGCTGCGTCTGAACGATGCTTATTAAACAATACTCCCATAGTATAATGGTCTGAAATTGTGGCCATTTAATTAAATTCGTGATGGCGACGTAACGAAAATAACAACGTTTCAAGTGGTCGCCGTAAAAATTGCATTAGAACCTGCCAAGGTGACTTGACGCTTGGATTTTTTAAAGGTTTCGTTTCATCACTTCCTCCGCATTATTCAATCAAGGTACGAGGCGTTGTTTTAATTTGGTCGAATTAATAAATTAGTTTTTTTGAAAGTCGAACGCGATGGCGTACATATGCTTGCTCGTCAGATTCGAATGAGTTTTCATGTCAAGAAGCGACGCTAAAACAACTAATAAATCACAACACAAAAATGTGTTTACGTGTGGAATTATTAGCTGTTAAAGCTGATAACCCTAATCAATCTCAATGTCACAGTGATCTTTTTTGTGCTGTGTTTGTGTTATTAGTATAAGTTTCCTTTTAATATTTCCTGAGTAGTAGTAGTGGTTGTATTTATTGCGCTTAATCGAAATGATTGTCAACTTCGTATTGCTTCAGCCTATGGCATGTTTAACACATTGAGCGCATTTATTCAGAAGATCTCTTTCTGAAGATGCGATTGACTCTTCAGAAGATCTCTTTCTGAAGATGCGATTGATTCTTCAAAAGATCTCTTTCTAAAGATGCGATTGACTCTTCAGAAGATATCTTTCTGAAGATGCGATTGATTCTTCAGAAGATCTCTTTTTAAAGATACGATGATTCTTCAGAAGATATCTTTCTGGAGATGCGATTGATCATAACTTAATTTAATTAATTATTTAATTAATTTTGATAGATAAAATTCATTTTATGTTTACTTCTTTCTTTTCCAATTTTACGTATAGATTGTAGAAATCCTAAAAATAAATTCAGTTTTCTTCGCGATCCTCAAACTTGTCACACCGATGCGAGTTGAGTTTTCCTTGGTAATCGGCGCAGCGACTTAAGCCCTTTCGTAATCTCCTTCTATCTTCACAACTGCTTCCAGTATTGCATGTGTCATCTTGATAAAGATGATCTAGTTGGATGTTTGAAGGAATTGCGTCTTAGGGAAACTGAAATGAATAGGGAAATTGGCATCGGCTACAAGGTCATTGTATTCCTTTTGTTAGTGAGATGTTTTATCTTCAGCCTGGTATCGCTAGCTCATAGATATCTCACTTAATGTATACTGGTGGACAAAAATGAAACACTTGAAGTTCGTGAAATTTCGACCATTTTCAAACCGCCATAATTCGGCGTATTTGCAATCGATTTTGATGAATCTTTGAGGGCAAAAACTTTGAAGTGTCTTCTTTAAAGTCATGCATGCGAAGTTAAGCGTAACGCCTTCCGCCCCTCTCTAGCACCACTATGAAAAAAAATGTTTTTTTCAGGAAATCTTGTCCAACTTTGACGATGTCTACGGAGTTGGAAAAAAATTGTCGACTCGATTCACCATAAAGGCATTAAAATTTGATCAATTCCCTACGCATGACTCAAAGAACGAAGTTCCTACGACGATTTGGCACCAAATTATGGGTGTTTGAAAAAAAGTTTTTTCACCAGTGTATTATGTTAATTTTCTAGATCGGTATAAACTAGACTTATCTTGATATTCTTCATTTTTACTTTGGTTGGGTTTTGCGAATACTTTAGATTGACCAAAATAATCCTCTAAATTTAATTTTGCTTGCAGAGTTACGAACAGGTTGAATATTCATATATTCAGGCTATATTTCGTTTTATTGAATTTATTTAATCCTCTAAACTTAGAGTCCCTTAAAACTCAAAAAATAATTTCATTTAGAAAATTGTGCTTAAAATGTAACAACATTTGAATAGTTTGTTAGATTGCAACAATTCTTACAACATCTGTTTCAGCAGTTGCGATTGCACGAGTGCATTTTTTTAGTGGACAAATTATCTCGTAACCTTGCGAGATGTGACATGTGACATTGAGGGCATTATGTCATTTTGGTTCCTCTGTAGTGCCGCTTATGTTTATTACAGACTTTTACCGTCATTATCACCGCCACGGTTCATTTGGATTAAACAGCAATTACTGATACTAGTGCTAATAAGTTTCGATCGAGACGAATGCAATTATTTTATTTAACATCAACTATTCCTCCACGATCTTGTTATGTAAATTTGCAGCATTGTATTGGTTCCAGCGTTTTCTTACATTACGCTTCCATCTTTAATTGTGACCGAAGCGATTCTATTCGCCATTATTTCTAACTAAATTGTTTATAATTATCCATATTGCAAGATCTCGCTACGGATCGCTTGAAGTCATTATTACGAAGATTTTTTTTTGTCTGTTTATCCGGGTTCTCGCAAATATACAAATATCCTCTTTTGGTAATACAAAAGATGCGATTATCATTATATTCGATTTTATCAACTTTTAGAAAATTTTGAAAAAGAAGATTATTCGGAATTTAAACGACTTTAGCGTCTAAACGAAGGTCGTTGGCAAATACTTACATTTTGCATGCAAATTAGTGGGAAACTGGTGATTCGAAAATTTCGAGTAAGAACCCTTTTGTCAAGAATTGCATTTGAAAGTATTTCTAAGTATTTGATTGTACAGATCTAAGATCATCAGAAAATGCACTTGCTCGTGAAGAAATTTAAATTTCAAACCTGTGGCACGCTCACCAAAAAAATTATTTATTATTTATTTTTTATTTATAATTTTTACTTGAATAATAATAATTATTATTATTATCTAATTCGGTAGCCATGCAAAATAGAATAATAAAATTTTGATTGAATACTTTCGGGCTTTCATTAACAGCTTATTTTTATTCAATAGTAACCTTTAATAGTTTAGAAGAGTAATACAAGAGTGATTTACTAAATGCACTAATTTCACTTTTTGGCGCGAGATTCCGCGATGGATAAGCGCCAAGCTTACGGCACAGCAGCTAAGAATGCAGTAGTAGAACAAGCCAACAAGTTGCGATGTAGGTGTCTCTGATATTAAAAGAAACAAAACGGAATTGATGTATGTAAATTTTCCATTCATCTATAACACCCACGAATACTTTATTAAAGCAAAATAAACTCGACATACTATATTTTAGGTAGCACTTCATAACAAACAATAGATACCTTCTGTGCGATGTTAAGGACTGCTCACTTCAGAGATACACCGTACACTCCCTTATTATGCTCTTCAAAAATCATTGTATTTAAATATATAACAAATATACGCTCCTCGTGTTGCAATTCGCTTCTAATTTTAGACCGCAGCTCGGTTAATCGTGAAAATGAAAGTGATGGAATGTAATTCAATATTTTTCACGATGGGCAGAATCGGCCATTGATCTTTAAATGCCGCGTCACATCTGCGACAATTATTTGTCATATGGTCAGGTAATATGCAAACTATTAATATTCAACACTCTGATTAGATATAATTGAATCTTACAAAGTATTATCATTACTGAGATAATGACGCTGCATGGCATCAATTCGAAATGTGTCACACTTGATACCGTACCAATTGTCATTGTACCTGTTACGTAATTATATATACTTGTCTCGGTCGTAAATATGGACTAGGGAGTGACAATTAGCATAAAAAGCAACGAAGTAATTTGCTTCACCAGGCTGCACCAATTATGCTTGCTAATCTATCACTCCTCGATAAATCAATCAATAAAATTTGCAGCGAAAAGTTCATTCATATGTAAACTAAGTTGTTATTTACATGTATTGCGAGGGTTATCTAATATTTGGTAAATATTGCGTTTCGGCTAGTTTTATCAAATTGATTTATGGTTGTTAAACAGTTATTAAAATATTAAAAGTAATAACATGCACTCTCTGCATGAATGATTCTATGATTCACTCTCGTAGAATTTTGTCTTTATAGATAGACAAATAGTGTTTGATAATAAATAAACTAACGATATGATTGTAATTCTTGCGCATCTTGGGCTATGTTGTTTACACGTCGCCACTTAGAAGCGCTTCCATTGGCAGAGGCTGGTATGTATGTGAGAGTATTCGCCACTAAATAGCAGCGCTTCTGGCGGTTCGAACAGTTCGCTTCGCCGCTTGTAGAAGCGCTTCTTATGTCGAAAACGTGAACTACATTGAATTGAGAGCTCATCCCTGGCCGAAAAATGGATGGACGAAATTTGCGGGCACTTTAAATTTTCGGCCAGGAATTATCGACCCCTTTGAATTAGTGTCTAGCGTTCACACGCCGCTTCTATTTTAGCAACGCTAACGCGCGTCGATGATGTGTCTAATGCCGGACGAAAGCGCTGTAAAAGCACCCTGTAAGGAATTTTTCACCTACAAGTGTTCTTTTTTTTTAAGAAAAAAGGAAGGATGTTTGATGGAATTGCGGGTTAAGGAGAGTGAATGACTATAAGGGAATTGGCGTAAGCGATTTGCTGTTCGGCCACTAACGTATATAAGTTTTTGAAGATTTCATTTTAATAATGAATGGGATATACACTACATATCCATGGATCCGCACGGCCACTTCTTCGTTCTGAAAAAGTGACCGCACGGTTGGGATTCGAACCCACGACCACGAGGCCCAGAAGCAGGAACGCTACTCACTAGGCCACCGCGCCCCCCAAGTGTTCTTTATCTTTTCAAAATATCGTTTGCATCTTCAATACTAAAGTACAATATAAATGAGATTAGCTAAACATTGTCAATACACATGTATTTACTTCAAGATGATTAATGGCAAAACACAGTGACGTTCTACAACCGTAATTAAACGTGGTGAAACAGAACTAGGAACTAATTACATTTTTTTTTCTGAGTATAAAGAGTCTGAGATTAAATTACCTCTGAGTGGTTTGAGATACGTAATAACATTTTATACTAATCTACAAGAGAGTAAATAACGATTCAAGAATAAAATAAACAAAGCGGTTATTAAATGAGATAATTGTCTAACGTCAATCTTCCATTTCATTATGATTTATATAACTGTGGAACAACCTCTGTGGTATTAGTTTATACCATTTAGGATGATGCCTTAACTTAAGAAAATGTTTAACAAATGCAAGAATGTACAAGAATTTAAATTGTATGCCTATTAACAGAGGTTAACTTTTAAAAAAATATACTGAATCTAAACTATTTAAATGATGTATATAAAACTGAATTTAAAAATTCACTATGTTTTCAAATCATCAATCAATCAGTGAATTTTATTTTTATTACCTTCTTTCCTCAGCTAAGAATTATTTGTCATAATAATTTTTTCTCTGATAAGGAACTAAAATTTTTTGTTCACAATTTATAAATTGTGACAATTAGCGTTGACTGCTTGGCAATCTGCCACTACCGCGTGTAAACTACTCTTTTAATTCAATAAATTTAAGAATCGAATAAAAAATCGAAAAACGAAAAAATGGCGAAAATCGTGAAATGTTGAAATCACGTAAAAAAAATTCTTGAAAAAATAATTACTCTACTTTTCCCGTCATTAGAAACCGTCATGAATTTTTTCAGTCTTCCGAGACCAAACCTTTTTTGCATGAATTTTTTCCTGAGTAATACTATGGAAAAATTGGCGAAAATCGTAAAATGTAGAAATCATGAAAAACATTTTTTCTCGGAAAAATAATTACTCTACACGCTATTTTCCGTCTTTAAGAACCGTCATGAATTCTTTCAAAGTCTTTTGAGACCCAACATTTTTTGCATGCATTTTTTTCCTGAGTAATACTATGGAAAAAATGGCAAAAATCGTGAAATGTAGAAATCATTAAAAAAAAAATTTCTGGGAATAATAATTACTCTACACGCTTTTTTCCGTCATTAAGAACCGTCATGAATTTTTTCAAATCTTTCTGAGACCTAACATTTTTTGCATGCATTTTTTTCCTGGATGGAAAAAATGGCGAAAATCGTGAAATGTAGAAATCATGAAAACATTTTTTTCTGGGAAAAATAATTACTCTACACGCTTTTTCCCGTCATTAAAAACCGTCATGAATTTTTTCAAAGTCTTTCTGAGACCCAACATTTTTTGCACCCATTTTTTCCCAATGGAAAAAATGGCGAAAATCGTGAAATGTAGAAATCATGAAAACATTTTTTTCTGGGAAAAATAATTACTCTACACGCTTTTTTCCGTCATTAAGAACCGTCATGAATTTTTTCAAAGTCTTTTAAGACCAAACATTTTTTGCATGCATTTTTTCCTGAGTAATACCATGGAAAAATTGGCGAAAATCGTGAAATGTAGAAATCATGAAAACATTTTTTTCTGGGAAAAATAATTACTCTACACGCTTTTACCCGTCATTAAGAACCGTCATGAATTTTTCCAAAGTCTTTTGAGACCAAACATTTTTTACATGAATTTTTTTTCCTGGGAAAAAATGGCGAAAATCGTGAGATGTAGAAATCATGAAAACATTTTTTTCTGGGAAAAATAATTACTCTACACGCTTTTTCCTGTCATTAAAAATCGTTATGAATTTTTTCAAATCTTTCTGAGACCCAACATTTTTTGCATGCATTTTTTTCCTGGGTAATACTATGGAAAAAATGGCGATAATCGTGAAATGTAGAAATCGTGAAAACATTTTTTTTTTTGGGAAAAATAATTACTCTACACGCTTTCTCCCGTCATTAAGAACCGTCATGAATTTTTTCAAAGTCTTTTGAGAGCCAACATTTTTTGCATGATTTTTTTTTTCCTGGGAAAAAATGGCGAAAATCGTGAGATGTAGAAATCATGAAAACATTTTTTTCTGGGAAAAATAATTACTCTACACGCTTTTTCCCGTCATTAAGAACCGTCATGAATTTTTTCAAAGTCTTTTGAGACCCAACATTTTTTGCATGATTTTTTTTTCCTGGGAAAAAATGGCGAAAATCGTGAGATGTAGAAATCATGAAAACATTTTTTTCTGGGAAAAATAATTACTCTACACGCTTTTTCCCGTCATTAAAAACCGTCATGAATTTTTTCAAATCTTTCTGAGACCCAACATTTTTTGCATGCATTTTTTTCCTGGGTAATACTATGGAAAAAATGGCGATAATCGTGAAATGTAGAAATCGTGAAAACATTTTTTTTTTGGGAAAAATAATTACTCTACACGCTTTTTCCCATCATTAAGAACCGTCATGAATTTTTTCAAAGTCTTTCTGAGACCCAACATTTTTTGCATGCATTTTTTCCCTATGGAAAAAATGGCGAAAATCGTAAAATGTAGAAATCATGAAAATATTTTTTTCTGGGAAAAATAATTACTCTACACGCTTTTTCCCGTCATTAAGAACCGTCATGAATTTTTTCAAAGTCTTTTGAGACCCAACATTTTTTGCATGATTTTTTTTTCCTGGGAAAAAATGGCGAAAATCGTGAGATGTAGAAATCATGAAAACATTTTTTTCTGGGAAAAATAATTACTCTACACGCTTTTTCCTGTCATTAAAAACCGTTATGAATTTTTTCAAATCTTTCTGAGACCCAACAATTTTTGTATTAATTTTTTTCCTGAGTGGAAAAATTGGCGAAAATCGTGAAATGTAGAAATCATGAAAACATTTTTTTCTGGGAAAAATAATTACTCTACACACTTTTTCCCGTCATTAAGAACCGTCATGAATTTTTCCAAAGTCTTTCGAGACCAAACATTTTTTGCATGAATTTTTTTCCTGGATAATACTATGGAAAAAATGGCGAAAATCGTAAAATGTAGAAATCGTGAAAACATTTTTTTCTGGGAAAAATAATTACTCTACACGCTTTTTCTCGTCATTAAGAACCGCCATGGATTTTTTCAAATCTTTCTGAGACCCAACATTTTTTGTATGCATTTTTTTTCCTGAGTGGAAAAATTGGCGAAAATCGTGAAATGTAGAAATCATGAAAACATTTTTTTTCTGGGAAAAATAATTACTCTACACGCTTTTTCCCGTCATTAAAAACCGTCATAAATTTTTTCAAATCTTTCTGAGACCCAACATTTTTTGCATGCATTTTTTTCCTGAGTTGCCGAAACTGCAGTTAAACAAATAAATCAAAGTGTTATTCCACATAAAGGCATGTATAACGAAGTAGAAGCTTCCTACATCACAAATTTAAGAATCAATGCATAGGCCAATTCTTCACTACCAACAATTTTAAAATAATTTTAGTAGTCATTTAATTGCGTCGAAACTGTAATTCCTCATTATACATTTTGATTTATAAAAATATAAGAAGCTTTATAATTCCTCTAACTAAAAACAGCGAATACACAATATTAACACGATTAGTATTTTACGACCGTTATAAAGCGTAGGCACGCATGATTAATTGACGAAAGGCTCAAATAAAGATGCGCCGGTTTATTTCATTCAAAATTTAGCATTAGTGCTAATTGAAACAATTACACTCGAATCATAATTTTTGACGATAATTAATTAATAGGTACGCCAGCTTAATGAACGCTTACGAATCGAATTCAAATTCAAAATTGCCCGTGGCTTGACGTCAAAAGGTCACAAGTCAACATCTTTTTTCTGCATTGTAATGACACCAATTATTCATTTCATATTACATTAATGAGTAGTAATTATACAGTAAGGGATTGCACTGGGGTATTTGCTTTTTCTGTAGTTTGGTAAAAGGCTGTCAATTATCTTTATGATTTCATTAGTCTTTAATTATGTGTTTGTTTAAACTTTTTTGGTATGCGCAAAGGTGACAAGGTATTAATTATGTAAGTATAAGTATATATATATATATATATACAGTATGGTTTTTTTTTTATCGTGGGCCATATTTTACATGCTAAAAATTATACCTCGTGTAAATGTATATTTTATCATATAATTTTGAAGCAAATTTTAGATAAAATAAATCACTTTTATGATAATCGTCCAATTCTGATTTTTTTTTTGCGGTGTTAGTGTATCACACAAAAATCACAAGATTTCGTTCGGAAACAGGTTTCATTACATTAACTGTAATTCACGCTACAAGGAAGGAAGTAAGTGGCATTATTAATTACAAGCTCTAGATTCTATTGTGGTAATTTGGCAAAAACAATGGATCGTTAAAAGTTGTATAATAAAACCTAGACTTCTCATAAACAAATAGTAAATAAACAATTAAAACAGAGTCTTCCCATTACAGTTTCCCCCTAATTGATTATCTGATAAAATGAATTAAAATTTGTGTTTGTTGTGCATAGAACGTATGCATTCAATTATCTTGATAATGTTTTAATAACACTTGCCAGCAATACACGCGAGATGCTGTAAAATAAACGAATGACTAATTACCAGTCGGGATAACAATAAACCAAAGATAAACATTTTCGACTTCAATCTTGGAAAGATGCCGAAAGACTTTGTTAGAGATCAGTTTCAATATTTCATCTCGAAAGAAATATAATATTCGACATGTCACATGCCCTATGTAAATTTCGGACCATTGAGTTTACAAAATCAACCCATTATTCTAGTCAATAATTGTAATAATTTTGGTAGCTACAAAAACAATTGCCATACGATTTTCAAAATGACTCAATGCAGGGGCGGCTCGTTATATAGAGCCAAAGAGCCATGGCACTACCTGTGGTTTCAAGCTCAGCAAGAATTTTTAACTAATTCTTAAAACACTTTTTTGCCAATTACTTTGGTCTAGGAAGATAAATCGTTCTTCCTTTTTTGAAAAAAGGAGGGAGGGGGTATATTGTATAAGTGGCTCTACCATCAACATGCTCCACGAGCCGCTACTGACTCAATGTACATTTTATTATACTCCGTATACTCATAGATTAAATTTTTTTGACATCTTGAGTGACAAAAATTGCTCTAGGTAAGTGGCGAATCATCTTTAGTACTAACATCAGTATAAAATAATTATTCTACTTATCTTCATTGATAATATTGCGCTACTTGAAGACTAATAACTGTTTTTGTTCTTGTGATTGTGTTTAAGAAAAAGAACAGTCGTGTAATTTGCGGGTGAAGAGCAGCGCAGATTTAAAATATATTATTATGTAATACATTGTGTATAATTTGAGGATTTTATGCAAACTAATGACTAATATCTCATCTTTCGAATCTTCATTTTGAGGCAAGGTTATGCCTAAAATGTTGCGAGGCGTGGAAACGAGTTCGTATTTTTTGTAATATTAATAAATTTCAATTCCAGAAAATGATTGAATAATTCACACATGCAATTTTTTGTATTGTTTGATTTAACAACCAACAGTAATTTTAATTTTTAAACCTATATTAGCATAATGTTTCACCAAGTGATCAATGAGAAACAAGTATATGACAACCAAGAGTAGATTATTGTATGAATTCACGCGTTAAAAAATTGATACTTCACATTTGAAACTGATTTTTTAGATCTAATAATATAGATATTAGTAGAAATAATGTTACATATAATTAACAGGCATATGATAAAATTATTATGTTAGATTCGAATTTTGAAATGTGCCAGGTTGAGAACTTTTCCGACGGTAGCGATGAGTTTGCAACAAAACCAATCAGTGTTTTACTCTTTACAAAATAAAGGTGTAAGTAAAACATAGTTTAATTAGAGTGTATTATATTTTATCATTTCTTTATTATAACCATAACACCTTGTATCCTGTAAAGATATCGTGTTTAACAAATAATGTTGCCAATACTATAGAATGAGATCAGTACATATGATTATGATGATTGTTTATTTTCCTTGACTAATTAATGCAATCTAACGGTTAAAGTATACACCGGTCGTATGAACTTTTATTTATTTAAACATGAATATTACATAAGTTTACATAATGATGATTGCTGATTATTTGTATTATTAATTTATTAGCAATCAATATTATACCGACATTTGACTAGCTATCTATGGTTATCTATAATACATATAACAAATAGTGGTAAAACAAAGATAAATATAATTTTGAAAATTTCATCATTTTGTTTCTGGCGTCGACTAGGTCATCTGCCACTACCGTTTGTTAGGTTCATAAAAAAATTGAATTGCAAATTTCGTTCACATATATTTCGATAATCAGCAAACTGTAGTTAAATATTATGTATTGTAATGTAATTATTTAAATAAACACTCAAAAATATTGCCAAAATTGATTAAAGAATAATTTGCAAAATATTATTTTTAATGCAACAAAATAGACATTGGATGGTAATCATATGGTAAAACAGGTTGATTAATTATGTACAAGAATTAGACATTGACATGTCGATTAAATGTTGTCGTCGTGATTAGAAATACATTTTAATTATATTGATAAATGGGTGGTGTGATTTGATTGAAAAATATGTTATTTTACATGGAGGTATCCGTTTAGCATATTTTAATTATTATTTATGCTGTGGGGCTGTTCGGCGGGGCCATTAATCATTTGTTAGGAGAAAAAATGGGAACATTTAAAAGTCTAAATATCAAATATTTAAAACATGTATAACTCATAAATGATCAAAACACAGGGTACATTCATTATGGGATCTTCGCAGGTATATAAAAGCTGGGATGAACCAGTGTTCTATATCTCTCCGCGCTTCCAATAATTTATTACAAGGCTGTACTTATTATACAATATGGCCTGGCGAGATCCCGCACCTGGCCATTGGATACCAACTTGTCTATCAGGACGAGGGCCCCGATAAACTAACAGCTTTTATATAAACTTGCAATAATATACAAAGGTATATCACCTTTCTTTCTTCCCCTTATTTTTCTATAATTTAATTATAAGGAATACCACACAACGCTTAAGATGATTATGCACTTGATATAATTTTGAACATTAGAAGAATTATTTCATGATATATTAAATCTTTAGTTTTGAAGCATTTGAGACAAATATCGTCAACTGTAATGATTATACAGCGCACTGTAAGATACTCTAGATATGCATAATTGCAAAACAATAACAGAACAGCTCGTGAATGCTATGTTGCCAAATGTACATTTCCTTTAAATGACATTTTTGCATCGACATTTTCTATTCAGAATTTTAAGATTATCTCCACGTGTAGATTATCCGCCAATTTATACACACCCGATATAATCATGTTTTTATGTAACTAAACACTTGAACAAAAACATCGTAGAAAAAAATATAAAACGTACGGGAATAATTTCATAAAAAATGAGCCTCAATGGCCAAAGTACCGCTTATTCAAAATCAATTTGGTTTTTGTAAATTCAACAATTTTCATTAGAGATATAGATTTTTGAAGATTTTCGTTTTAATTTTTTGAGCACTTAAACAAAAACATCGCAAAAAAATTTAAAACGTGCAGGCAAAATTTCATAAAAAATCATCCTCAATTCCAGAAGTATCGCTTATTCAAAATTAACTTGACTTTTGTAAATTTAATAATTTTCAATGGAGATATATATTTTTGAGCACCTGAACAAAATCATCGCAGAAGAAAATATAAAACGTGCAGGAAAAATTCCATTAAAAATCATCCTCAATGGCCGAAATATCGCTAGCTTAAAATCAATTTGGTTTTTTAAAATTCAATAATTTTCAATAGAGAAATAGATTTTTGAAAATTTTCGTTTTAATTTTTTGAGCACCGAAACACAAACATCTCAGAAAAAAATATAAAAAACGCAGGAAAAATTCCATAAAAAATCATCCTCTATGTCCGAAGTATCGCTTATTCAAAATCAATTTGGTTTTTGTAAATTCAATAATTTTCAATAGAGATATGGATTTTTGAAAATGTTCGTTTTAATTTTTTGAGCACCTGAACACAAACATCCCAGAAAAAAATATAAAAAACGCAGGAAAAATTCCATAAAAAATCATCCGTAATGTCCGAAGTATCGCTTATTTAAAATCAATTTGGTTTTTGTAAATTCAATAATTTTTAATAGAGATATGAATTTTTGAAAATTTTCGTTTTAATTTTTAGTGAAGGAAAAATTCTATAAACAATAGTTTTGCAACTCAGTTCATTCAGTTAAATTGTAGATTACCACGTAATAATATCTAATTATCATTCTGGCTTTAAAATATTAACTGTCAATTACTTCGAAATTGTATGTATGGTATACACCACGACATATTATTTTGGCTGCACTTATAAATTTAAATATTTTTTTAAGAATGGATATCTTTTGTTAATAAATGTTTTCGATTTTTGAAAAAATAATTCAAAATTAAAATTGTAGTCTTAGTCACGAACATATACAGGCTATTTTTCATCTTTATTATTTTTATTCAATAAATCTACAATAAGCAAGGTTGTCTCAAGTTAATTCAAAATTAAAATGTTTGTAGTTTTTTGTTTATAATCATGAATTCATAAACGTTAAATCAAATTAACATTAACAATAATTGCAGAGAGTTCCAAAATGAACAATTTATATCGAAATCTTACTAGTTTTTGAATAAAATCAATAAACATGAAAAATATCCTTAAAAATCTGTTCATCATTAATTCTGAGAAAAGATTTGGAAGAGCAAACACGAATATGTTATCTTATAATCAGAAATGTTTTTTCTCCACAAATAAAAACACTACATTCCTGATCCCACGGCGCGTATTGAATTCTATGAAACGATAATTTGTGCGTTATAAATAGATAACGAATCCTTTACAAAGCGAAGTCTTTTTTGTTAACATCTTTCTATCTCTAATTTGTAGCACAACTAGTGATGTGAGTTGGCACAAACGTGCGGTTTTTGCGCCGCCAATGTCGTTGAATATTGTGCCATTTCACAAGTCGTAAGCAAATTTGCACCGCATATAGAGGCAATTTTTTGCGCCAAACTTGGAACTGCTACCCGAGAGTGCGGGACACAGCATCTATTTATTATTGATCTGATGCTTATTTATGGTTTCGGAAACATAATTTTAATGTCATTTATTTAACTCGAAGTATTCATTAATTACGTTAATTTTTAACTCTAATGTGAATTGAGACATATTTACATTCGTATTTTTACAATTATAGCAGTGCCAAGTTTGCCAATGTGGCACTTGTGCGGTGCAAATTTGCAACAATATTCAACGACTTTGGCGGCGCAAAAACTGCACATCACTAAACACAACCAATTCATATGTTTTAAAGATTGTCTTAATTATTATTTCTGCCAGATTCCAATACGATTATGTAGCAATGTTACTGATCATGTTTTTAGTCAATCCATATTTATTCACGTGAACAAGTACAAACAAATAATATTAGATATTAACCCTTTGCACTCGTATGTCGACTTATAGTTGACAAAATACGTTTTGTCGCTAATAAATACGAATGCAAAGGGTTAACACTCATTTTTGAATTAATTGTTTTGATTATTATATCTAGAACAATTGTTTAAAAAAGTAGTCAAGACGAAAAAATAGGCTATTTTGATTGTTTCAAATTAATCAATTGTTTCAATTTAAGATTTAAAGCCTTTCATTCATCACCATAGTTAACAGTTGTTATTTAGTTTATTATTTCACTCTAGCGCGCGTTCGTTTTTTGCCAGTTCCATAAAAGCCGCAGTGTTAATGTGTTGAGTAAGGAAAGCATGCCTGCATATTTATTTATTTTATATGCAGTTTTTGACACGTGCCACAGCTAAACAAATACGTGTCTTCAGCATTAATTGAGTTTCCTTCACGTTGTTGAAAAGTATAATTTGGTAACAATGGTGTGTAATTTGCGTTCAAATATAACATACGATAGCCGAGGATGGAATTGAACTTGATTGGTAACAAGACATAGGATAAACCACAAAATATCGAGGGTCGGCGGAAGAGTGAGGTAAAAGTATTGTCTGTGGTTGCCCGGACATATGTCCTGCAAGCAATTAGCGAAGAAAGGTTTCGTGACAAGTGAAATAAAGTCGCTTCTCGTGTTCTGCGCCGAGTACTGAAAACGAGGCTCTAATAGCCAAAAGGGACGATCAAACGAATGCAATTCTCGACCATAACGAACCACTGAACGGCATACGGTGTGATATGTTGACAAGCGAGCGATTCCAATTTTTAAATAATTCCTAGGAATTGACATGCTATAGATGGCATGGCGTGCAACAGCTATTTGATAGACATAACCACCTTTGTCTCGACACGATTCTTGAAGACATTCGAAATAGCGTGAACGATAACATTATTTCCTCGATAACGAACGAGATATAGGTATGTAATCATCACAAATCACTTCGTCAAATAAATAGACCTCTGCTATATTCCGCATAGTAGACAATAGGTCGAAACAAAGCACTTTCTCGCTTCTGCTCATGCCTTAGTCACTAACATCCCCTTCCAATAATCTATATGTCACATGAATACCTATCTACGTTAAGTAAATAAATAACGTTCCTACAAGACTCAACGGTGTGCGATAATCACCAATTTCAACGGTAATAAATTAGCATTAAAAGCACCTAAATAGAGCTTGATTAAATAGGGCCCGCTAATAAATCATCGATATAAGTTACGCTTAATATATGCAGGTGAGCCAGAAGCGCCGCGGGTCGCTAAACTACACCGGACACAACCATTACACCCTACGTACAGTCTTCGGTATATTCTCATTGTAGCCTGAAATAATCAAACTATATTCACAGGAATTATAATGTAATATATGACCGATTATTAAAAGTAAACTAGATTTTTTGTTCGTCTCAACCACAACCTTTCGTGGTTAAAATTTCCGTCGTTTAAGATGAATGTCATATTTTCGGGGATCTAATTGTTTCTGTGAAGAAAAAGTGTTGTGTTTATGGCGAGATCATTTGTGTCGTCACGCGATACACTTAAATCCCTTGATTAAATGACAACTAAATCGTTAGCGCGGTGTGTAATTTCCAACAACGAACCGAACCGGTCCTTTCCGCTTAAACATTTTCAACGTTGTTTATCTGCCCTCGATGCAACCCTTTATTTAAAATCGGCAATTAGGCCGATGCTATCGCGCATTTTAATTATGACGGCGATCGAGGGTTCGGCGCGAAATCTTGATATACATTATCAGTTCGCCACGGTCGTTTTAATTTACAACAGGAACAGTTTAAAATGTGATAATATGGTTGGGGTGGTATTGTCATTGCATTAAGGGGCTGCCAAACGGTTGTTAAGCTACTATACATCCTCCTCGGCGGTTAGTTACGGATTTTAATCACGCCGTAACGTGACCCACCGTTTATATTTTGTTGAAACTTACGTTTAGGGGTGGTCGGTGTGGGTGAGTAGCTAACATTGCGGCAGACGGAAAAAGGTGCCGATCTAATTCCGACATGGGGTTAAAGGGTCTCGGAGGACCTCCTCTTGTCGAACTACCACTAGTATTAGGCATCAGAAGCATTGATGATTATGTCTGATGGGCATAAACGACACAAACACTCATCCGCGGCATTAATATATGTCACTTATCCTCCCATTTATAATAAATTACGCACAAAATTTATTAAATCACGCACAAAACGTCTGCACGCGTCCGATGTTACCATGCGCGGCAAGTCTTCTCCAAGTGCTCCAATGTGAGTGGCAACAACTGCAAAACGTCTTCTGATCACGGAAAGGTTTACAACTATAGCGCAAACAAACTGCGAGTTGTCAACATAGAATTTCCATGCCCGGCAAAACACATGTTCTGTATTCAAATGATTGATTCATGCACGGTTCGAACGCGCGTTGTTGCACCCGCCGCAGTGGTAAGTTGCAGTACTAACCAATTGCTTCCCCCCTCCCTCCGTAGTTTCACGGCTCGGCCGCATCCGAACGCGAGCGGTAAAAAACGAAATTCTTCATAAACATAATTAATTCAATCCATTGCAAAACATAAACATACCATATAGGCACAATTATTTCACTACTCGAAATACTCGGGCAATATCTACGCGAGGTAACATTTTAACGTCCGTTTTCGAATCGTATTTATTTTATAAGTTTCACTAGGAATTGCGGTAAGTGGAAATGTCTAATATTGTGATGGTCAGGACTTCCCGTACGTAACATGTAGTGGGAGTGAAATTTAAAAACGAATGGGAGGATCTGCAGCAAGAGATATAGAGTGTAGAGGGGATTCTTAGAGAGCCGTGGGAATAAAAACGGTTCATGGAATATTAGCACCTAGCAGACAAACTTAAATAATCAGGATCACGGAATCAATAAGTATTTCAAAGGTAATTAAACTTACCACTTCCATTAATCCAGATGTGGTTGCATAATGACGGTCGGCAAGTGGTAGTGCCACCGATTGCATCTCGGAAGATCTGTCTTTTTGGTGATTCGATGCCACAGGACTACGACTGCCTCCCTCACCTGAAAAAAAAATACCATCAATTACTCTCCCCTCTGGATTTGTGGCACATTCGAGTATAAATTTAAAATGCGTCCTATTTCGCTTAATAGATTTATTTTCAGTCGCAATGCTTTTGCTATCTTATGTCTATTTTTGCATGTAAATGTCATACGCATATTTATTTTTGTATCATTTTGCTTAATTAATAAGGGCAAGCAGTGGTAATGTTTTGGGTCACTTATAAAATGATTCTTTAAATGCTGTTTAGAGGTCGGAGGTTAGTGCATATCTATTATATTGCATACTAATAATTAGTTATATGTAATTTAATTATGATTGAGGTTATGTATTGGTGGTCGTGTTATCACAACACTCACCATTTTTAATAAAACTTCCTGACGTAAAGAACTGCATTTAGGTGAGTTGGTGTGAAGTGTCACACATGAACATGTCTAATGACGAGTGCGTCCGATTGCTAGTGCGGTAGAGCGGTCCGGTCGGCACGACTACTAGGGCACTGTCTGTTGGACACTGAGGGGTCAAGGGTCGTGTGGACGCCGGGCGTGTCACAGCGTCGCGACGGCCTATGGTCCCCTTGATGTCGCGCATGCGCAAGTATGGGGACAAGTGACAGTCGTTCCTGCAGTGACAATTCCTGCGGGCTCCGCCTCTGCGCGACCAAACTGCGCTGCTTCTACAACGTCCACCGTCGTCATCCTAACCCCACGTATCAATCCACCTTTTCGCAGCTCCCCGGGCACGGCCATCCTTACATCTCGTATTACTCTCACTCTCTGCTTACGCGTAGAAAATTACGCAAAATATTTATACATTTATAAACATAATAAATAACGTCTTATTAATTTCCTCTTAAATTGCATCCCGGGCGGGGACGGGGGCTCTAATACGCCGCCGAGTATATTTATAGGTCGTGTCATATTGAATTTCAGAAGAAAATCACTCCTGGCTCTCGGGGGTTTGTTCCGTAGCGTAATATCACATGAAGATTGCTAAAGTTTCCTGTGATATAATTTATGTAGCGAAGTAATTCGTAAAATTATGAAAGACAGGGTCCCCTCCAGGTAGCAGGTGGAGTGGGTACAGAGGCGTACCGGCAGGTGACAGAACGTCCCGCCTCGCGCAAGCGCCGTCCTCGCGGTGACATATCCCCACTTCCCGGTGACATCGCGACAGGCCTACCCACCTGTTCTATTGGTCCCCATGTTGCCCAATAATGTCACCTGATGACATTTCCACAGGTATCAAGCCGGCACCGACGTCCCACATATTTAAAAACAACCTCACGTGCGGGAACAACTTAATTTTTCTATACATATTATAATTCCTGCAGTATCCAACGAACGAACGAACGAACGAGAATAACACCCTACGCGGGAGCTCGCGTGAACTAACAAAGTTTGTTTATCTCCGCGCCGCGGCAGCACCTAAATGATCGAACTTTGACCTTTCAGTAGTCCTGAAACTGTGGATACGTCTTGTCGATCTATTTATGAAATATTCATTTTATACCGCACTAACCCAATATTAAATTACACCCGATATAATTTACTACTTTGTCGTGCGGCACATACAAATATCAAATCGCACATGACCCAATTTTCATTCATGAAACCATGCCAATTGGAATCATTCATATTCCGGCACGTACGCAGTAAATTAATAATTTGCAATATCCAATTTCATTCCAATCATTTTACAAATAGTGCTATTTATACGCGAAACTGGAATTAATCAACGGTTTTCGTTCCATTCAGCCAATATCCGCATAATTTCATTTCCGTAAGTCACACAGGCTGTAAATATTGGGAATGTTCGCATTTTTAATTGTTACGGATAGTGGTGTAGCGAAGAACTGGGCGCCTCCCGTGGGATCGATACGTTCATACATTTTAGCGAAACCGTGCCTTCTCCCACCCCCCGAGAATGTCTTTTATTTCGTGTTTTCACCTTTACGGGAGTCTTCACAGTATCTCCAATTTACCAATTCCGCTAGATATTTTAGCTGTCAACACTTTTTCACTTTCTGCAACTACTCATTTTAGAATTTTTGAACACCCTGCTAAGGAAGTGTCAAAATCGTGATAATTTGACCTACCTTTTTGAAAAATACGTGACAGTCGAAAATCCGAAAGCGAATATGCAGATATTCACGGACGGAGCCAAAAACAAAGAAAGAGCAGTAGGAGGCGGACTAAATTTTGACCTTAAAATACCTCTGGAAAAACACGCTAAGAATCTCCGGGCTGAACTTATAGGGATACTTATAGGTGCCTAAAAAATAATTGAACTGAATATTAAAGATGAAAATATCTGCAGATAGTAAAACCAGCCATAACAAATCCTAAAGTCTCATCAAGGCTGGTACACAAATGCGTTCTGACCCTGGAGGAGGCATCGGCAAACAGAATTGTTCTCTCCTGAGTCAAAGCGCATTCAATCACAAAGGAGAATGACAGAATGGATGATCCAGCCAAACAGGGAGCATCTTTGAAAATTGCTCCTGTCAAAAAACTATCTCTTTAGCAGAAAATAAAACAAGGTGGGCAAACATCACCACATGTGCTCACTCCAAGAACACAATACGCCCACCTGATAAAAAGGTTGCTCACTATTGTATAAATCTATCAAGAACAAACCTGAAAATACTAACTGGCATCCCAACAGAATACTGCCAGTTAAACAAACACCTTCATGCGATGGGGGTTTCAACAGACCCCATCTGTGGAGGTTGTAATGACGAAGCAGAGTCAGTAGAACATGTACTATGTCACTGCTCTAGCTGATACAAGGCCTGCTGGGCCAAAACCCGCCGACTTTGGAAGCATGTTCCTCAGCAAGATCCTAAACTATATAAAAATGGTAGGGTGGTTTAATTTAATGAAACAACTACTTTGTTGACGAATGATAGGATGACCGTAGTTGAATTTTTCAAAAAGATCGAATTAACGAGTTGTCTTGGGCCACACTTAAAATACACTGACACTGACAATAGCTGATGAGCAAAAATACCTAAAATATGTATATTATAAATAGCGACAGAAACGAGAATGATGATAATAAACAAAAAAGTTGTTTAACGCAATAAAACTTATGCGCTACAAAAGAAGCGATACAAGATAGCTGAAAAATACACCAACACCTACAGCAGCAGAAAAGTACTCGCACCAATACTCAGGTTTGGAAATGAATCATGGGGAAGTCCAAATAAGAAATTACGAAGATAAAATCGGAAAAACAAAAAAATATAAAATCAAATTCACTGAGATAATCTAAATACAAGGTGGCAAATAAGTTCGGTCGCCATAAAAAAAAATATATTTTATGTAATAATGAAATACAGCCTAGTTTTCGTAAAACTTTAAAATTAAGTCTTACAAAGACTAAAATATTTCAAAACGTATCTATAGATGGCTAATCTTCAGCGGTTAATAATGCACACATTATTATTATTTATTTTTAAACTTTTGATCATACCAATTCAAATTCTAGAATAACAAACTACCTACATTTTAAACGCGTAGTAAATGTTGTTTCAAATACTATTTGTTTAATGCGTGCTTGTACATAATCTCTCATTATTTATTTATTGTTATGAAACGGGGTCACTGATGTAATTTCCAGTTTGCCAAAACTTACTTTAAACCAAATGTAAATGCCCTAAATAATCCAGGGCGCGTATCATATATTTACAAAGGGTTCCCGATAAATACGTGATGAGGCCGGCGGGAGCTTTCATTAATATTTTAAAGTGATGAATTGTCTTTTGAAGTGATTACGGATTCTTAAGTCGCACGACTGCAGCGATAAATTCGTGGGTGCTTTAATAATGGAAGCATGCAGAAACTAATCAGACTCGGATGGCAATGGGCGGCTGCAAAAACAATGGACGCGATAAATAAAGCGACGGTTACGATTATGGATTAAAACCGTTTAACGAGTAATGACATTTGACAGTTTTAATTAACAGCGACGAGTGGGACGTCGATTTGTCTTTGGATGTAACGATGATTAATTTACGTTTCTGTGTTACTAGGCTAAAGAAGGCTGCATTTGGATTTATGATTCATAAAATTTGTTCCTCGAAGGAATTTTGGCTGTCAGCTTGTAATGGGTGTCATCACGATTTCCTATGCATATTTTATTGGAATCTTGTCCTGGATTTCAAGCACGCCTCGTTTGTGGATTAGCTCGGCAATGATAATTGCCGCAAGAAGTAGTAGTAATCACTTTGTATTTATGGTTAGCCATTTTTGCATTTTTGATTAAATTACAACTGCGGTTTAAATTATAGTCGCATCTCGGAAGTATGTCAAGTAATTGCTGAAACTATTCTGCAATACTGCAGAGTTATACAGAGTGACGCTTCTATGATAAATTAATTAGTATCAATTATTAAATAATAATATTGCTCATGCCAAGATCAGCTTGATAAATTAATTATTTTTGAAAATAAGGACAACCTGAGACATTTTTTTCAAACACCCACAACTTGGTGCCAAATCGTCGTAGGAATTTCGTTCTTTGAGTCCTGCATAGGGAATTGATCAAATTTTAATGCCTTTATGGTGGATCGAGTCGACAATTTTTTTCCAACTCCGTACGCATCGTCAAAGTTGGACATGGTTTCCTGAAAAAAACATTTTTTCGCAGGGGTGCTAGAGGAGGGCGGAAGGGGTTACGCTTAAGTTCGCATGCATGACTTTAAAGAAGACACTTCAAAGTTTTTCGCCCTCAAAAATTCATCAAAATCGATTGAAAATACGCCGAGTTATGGCGGTTTGAAAATGGTCGAAATTTCACGAATTTCAAGTGTTTCATTTTTTTCCATCAGTAATTAGGAGTAAAATTAATAGATCCTTTATAGATAGATAGATGATATTTATTGGGCTGTGGCCAAAAACAGTGTACACTAGTCAACATAAAAATAGACAAATAGTCATAAAATACATACAAGTTTACAAATAAAATTTCTAAAATTTAACAATTTTAACATCTCTTAAATAAAAATATAAACAAGGAAATGCCGAAATCAATATAGTGACGATATACAATAAAAAGCTGAGCTCAGACACAACTCAAAAATCACACGGACTACGAATGAGGATGATGGGCAGCAGGAATTATTCCAACAATACAAGTACTACTATTTATAATGCTGACCTTTTTAATAAAGCAATCTAACAGTCAAATTAAAAAAAAACGAATAATAAATTATTGCAAATATATTGCATACGAAAAATTCAACAAGTGAGTTTGTCACAAATTTATTTATAAATGTCACAGAATCGTCTGCATACTCCTTAATTCATCTAATTAAAATGCAAATATTTTCCTCATTATAAATATGTTCTGCCTTGTTACCGTACACAGCTTTATTATACAGACTATGTTGTTAATGCAAGTGCATAATAACGAGTTAGAAGACATAAGTGATAATTTCAAGTACGCTCATCATTTATTACTAATTGTGTTTTTGCCGAGATTCGAAGGATATGGGAATTTTATGAGATTCCATTGGAATTTCATCTGTCAATTGGAAAAACTTGAAGTAAGGTAAAGCGATTGTAATTATAAATACAATAAGCTATATTTATTATCTACATATAAGGATATCATTCCTGGTAAGGTAATTAGTTGCATACGTTCCCAAGATTATTTCTTTAAATTTGCATAACTGAGCATGTCCTTAAATAATAATCTTCATTGATAGAATTTTCAAGAATTTAGCATTCGCAGCAAAATTGAAATACAAATGAGAACATATTTAAAAATTCTACTAATTTTGAGCAATTTTCGTCATTCAAATTTCTAAATTGGTCAAAATGTATTAGTACTAAAAAAATCTTTGACATGTTTAATTTTAAGAAACGACCTAAAACAAAATTTGACGACGATCTACTTAAGGAATTTTACTTTATCAGATTTAGAACGAAATTTAATTTTCGAGTTTAACAAGCGCGACTTTAATTCGAAATAATTGAATAATGAGGAAAGGCAAGTTTTTATTTTTTGACGTTACCTTGTTACTTATTTTTAATACTAAAATTTGACGACGATTTACTTAAGAATTTATCAGATTTAGAACAATATTTGAATTTTCGAGTCTAACAAGCGCGAATTCAGCTCGAAATAACTCAATACTCTGGAGGGCGTGTTTTTATTTTTTGACGTCACCTTGTAGAATGACTTATTTTTAAGCTTGAAACAATATTTGACGACAATCTACTTAAGGAATTTCACTTTATCGGATTTGGAACAAAATTTAATTTTCGAGTCTAATAATTCGAAATCATTCAATAATTAGGAAAGGCATGTTCTTACTTTTTGACACAGCGAATTTGTCACAATATTAAATTAAGTATAACGTTTTTTATATAATCAGTATGAAGTAGATTGATTTTGAAAAATTTTGATCAATTTTGACCATAATTCAATGAAATTTATTTTATCTTTATGCTACAATACATAATTTCGAACTGTATTACTTAGACTATTATAAAATCTGATCCCAATAACATATTTAAGTAGAATCTAAATAATTGTACTTAGTTTCAAAGCATGAATCTTAGTTTTTACCTGTATTAAACGACGGAAGTACTGAATCGACCGTAAATTGCGCAGTACAGATTTAACTACGTGGAGATATTTAATTTAATTTGTAATAAATTTTATTTGATTGCGCCAATTATACATAATTGGTTGGCCATTAATGAATGCACAAAGAGGAAATTAGTTTTCAGTTGACACCAAATTAACACATAAACCCGAGCTCGGCACTTAAGGGGGAACTCATGCGATATTATTATGGCAATTTCGTCGTGCCGCAAGTAATTGTCTGTTATGAGCTAGTTGCTAACTTACCAGTAAAAATATCGGCTAACTGTGTTTCGGATAGTAAAGGCTCGTCAGCGCATTAATGATTATTGGTTGGATGTTGCATGTTGCGTGAACGGCTCATCCGACGTTTCGCAATGATTACGATTCAGAGACAATATAATACGGTTTTGTTATAAAATTATAACAAGATGTCGGAATATTGTAAAATCATGAATTACTTCTTATTGGTCTTTTCAGCATAATTATTGCTAATGCCGCGGAATTTTTCAATTTTTTTTAAATCTCCGTCACCCCGTAAGCCTATTTGATTTAACCGAAACATTGACTTATTTTATAGAATTTTCGGACTTGTTTTTATATTTTTTTCGCGTCGACGAATTTGTTGCAATTTTTTTCTAAATTTTATCTGCTTTCACATTGAAATATTCTAAAATTTAGAAACAATGCATTTCTAATTTTTCGGAAATGTAGAATCACATGTGTTGTTAGATGTTTTGGAAAGTTTCAAGTCGATGGCAATTGTTTTTATATTTTTTTCGCGTCGATGAATTTATTGCAATTTTTTTCTAAATTTTATCTCGATTCACATTGAAATATTTTAAAATTTAGAAACAATGCATTTATAATTTTTACGGAAATGTAGAATCACATGTGTTGTCAGTTGTTTTGGAAAGTTTCAAGTCGATGGGAATTTTTTTTATATTGTTTTCGCGTCCACGAATTTATTGCAATTTTTTTCTAAATTTTATCTGCTTTTACATTGAAATATTCTAAAATTTAGAAACAATGCATTTCTATTTTTTACGGAAACGTAGAATCACATGTGTTGTCAGTTGTTTTGGAAAGTTTTAAGTCGATGGCAATTGTTTTTATATTTTTTCGCGTCAACGAATTTGTTGCATTTTTTTTTATTTCATCTCCATTCGCATTGAAATATTATAAAATTTAGAAACAATGCATTTCTAATTTTTACGGAAATGTAGAATCACATGTGTGGTCAGTTGTTTTGGAAAGTTTCAAGTCGATGGCAATTGTTTTTATATTTTTTTCGCGTCGACGAATTTATTGAATTTTTTTTTCTAAATTTCATCTCCATTCACATTAAAATATCCTAAAATTTAGAAACAATGCATTTCTAATTTTTACGGAAATGTAGAATCACATATGTTGTCAGTTGTTTTGGAAAGTTTCAAGTCGATGGCAATTGTTTTTATATTTTTTTCGGTTCGACGAATTTATTGCAATTTTTTTCTAAATTTTATCTGCTTTCACATTGAAATATTCTAAAATTTAGAAACAATGCATTTCCAATTATTACGGAAATGAAGAATCACATGTGTTGTCAGTTGTTTTGGAAAGGTTCAAGTCGATAGCAATTGTTTTTATATTTTTTTCGCGTCGACGAATTTATTGCAATTTTTTTCTAAATTTTATCTCCATTCACATTGAAATATTCTAAAATTTAGAAACTATGCATTTCTAATTTTTACGAAAATGTAGAATCACATGTGTTGTCAGTTGTTTTGTAAAGTTTCAAGTCGATGGTAATTGTTTTTATATTTTTTTCGCGTCGACGAATTTATTGCAATTTTTTTTTTAAATTTTATCTGCTTTCATATTGAAATATTCTAAAATTTAGAAACAATGCATTTCTAATTTTTACGGAAATGTAGAATCACATGTGCTGTCAGTTGTTTTGGAAAGTTTCAAGTCGATGGCAATTGTTTTTATATTTTTTTCGCGTCGACGAATTTATTGCAATATTTTTCTAAATTTTATCTGCTTTCACATTGAAATATTCTAAAATTTAGAAACAATGCATTTCTAATTTTTACGGAATTGTAGAATCACATGTGTTGTCAGTTGTTTTGGAAAGTTTCAAGTCGATAGCAATTGTTTTTATATTTTTTTCACATCGACGAATTTGTTGCAATTTTTTTCTATAGATTACGCATAGTTTTGCTATGGAGATGAATATAAAACAATATCTCTCCTACATTCCGTTATCACCTCATTGTTTATACTCACTAATTAACTTTTGTATCAATAATAACTATGGATAAGTAATTTAAAATATGAAAGCAAATTAAAATTTGTTTTTGTACATAATTAGGAAACGCCTCCGTGATTTATACTTTATCTATTCTCATTTTGTTCTCCTTATTAGTTCTGTCTTAATATACATGGCTTTGCATTGAGTTGGAGCCAATAACCATGCATTCTGGTGTAGCACAAACGAATGATAAAGCGCGACTCATCTAAAGTGAAACGCCTACTTCATAATCATCACCGATGGATTACCCGAAGTGAGAAGATTGAATTGAAGGCGTTTGTTGCGTAGATGACTAATGGAATGGGAAGAATTTTTTTTGTCAAGAGATGCAGGCAGAAGATATTTAAAATTAGAAATGTTCTAATATAGTATTTATGTATGTCAGTTACTCTAATATAACTCCTTTCAATAAAACAGTTTGTTTGTTCAAAAAAAAAAAACTTAAAGTTTGAAAATGATCGAAACTCGAGTGTGATATTAGCAAAGAAACTGTTTTATTTAAAGTTCCAAAATGTATCACGAAGTTAACGCCTCAACCATCAATCAATTAATATACCTCCAATTGGACATACAACGGTGGTAGCTCGTTATGGTTTATTCATGTTTGTTAGGGATGTTAAAAATTCGAGTAAATAACCCAATTACTAATCTTATAAATATACACAACTATTTATTTAAAATTCATAAGCAGTTTTTATGCTTATAATATAAAGCCCTGAAAAAAGATCATTATTAACTTCATTGTTCGGTTAATGTAGCCATAAGCATAAAAAGAAGCACCTGATTAAGGGATGTTAGAAAATTACACAATCGTTTTTTCATAATAAATAGTAGGTAATAATTGGTGCTCAATAAACGACCGAACAGCATATGCTATGCAGGGTTTCATTAATTCAAGTTTAATAGCCGCGCCGGTCTCGTTTAGGTCATGCTTTACCTTGATGTCACCGGTTATGTATTGATAAATTCGCCGTTATGCAATTCAAGGTCAAGCAGGTTTTCCAGTCAAAACTCGTGTAATTATCTAATTTTGTAACTCGCACGGACGCAGATTCCGATCCGGATTGCGACACAGAATGATCTAATTGCGGAATGAAGAATTGTGAACCGGATTTGGAAAATCATTTGACTATACTGAAATACTGAAAACATCAAACAAAGACTTAAAGAACCTCCGACACATAAAAAAATCTACCCACTATCAAACTTGACATTTATTGCGCCCTTGCTATTGTCAGTAGGCCATTGTTGCACCCTGCATTCCAGGAATTGGGGCGCGTAGAGCGGAGACTAATCTTGCCAGTAAAGCTCGCCCCACGCACTCATAGGTGCATGAAATATAATATTGATAAGGTAATGATTACAATTAAATTTTCATAAATACTTTCAATATGTAAAATTACTTTTTTTCGTAAATAGTGCTTAAATTGACTGGAAACGTATAAAAATCGATTGAATTAAATTTTTCTTCAATTTTTTTTTTATTTTTTTTCAAGTCGAAGAGATCATTTTGAACACTATTTGTCTATAAAAAAAAATTGTAGGACTTCCACGAACCAAGATATGCAAAATTACTTTCTCGATTCCTGGAAGTCTCGCATTTTTTTTTATAGACAAATAGTATTCGGAATGACTTGAAAAAATTTTTTTTTTAAATTGAAGAAAAATTTAATTCAATCGATTTTAAGGCGTTTCCAAGCACTATTTTTATATTATATGTATTAAGCTATAAACTTCTAAAACTTAACTTAAGCTATTTCGAACATAAATTTAGTAAATAATCATTAATATTATAAGTATTTTTACACCAGCAATAATTAAAACGACGCGATAATATATACCAGCGGTTGTTAAGTTTCCAATTAATCCATTTCGTTAGTGTTAATCGAACTGCCTAAATTATGAATATTTACGAGTAACCTTGAGTTACGGTTATTAGTCTGGCTGATACTGCCTGGCTTCTCGATTTTATCTTCGATGTGACACAATGTTTCAACGAGTAATTTTTAAGCACTAACTTCTCGTGATTAAAGACTTTATAATTGCAGGGGTCAATTTACGACCATACGTGGAAAATTCCCGATGCGTATCTTATTGGGCTGCTTTATTGGGCATAAAATTTCTTGATATCGGTAATGGCAAGAAACATCTAGTGCTGTTTCTATATTGGACTAATAAGAAAAACTCGTGGGATGACTTTGACCATATGCTTTATATTTTGTAATAGAAGGGATAGATAATGATTATAAATTTTTATACAATCTATTGCGTGTGATAAAATATTAAATATTAATGATAATCATAACTTACTCTGTCTGCTTATTTAAAAATATCATAGATAAGTAAAAACCGCAAGCAAATCAAAGCAGTTAAAGGATATATCTATATGATATTTGACGTAAGGAAATAATTGATTTTTAGGTACACTTCTAGAAAACTACTAAACCGATTTCTCTGAAAAAACTTTCAATTTACCAATATGCCAAGCATTCAGAAGGTCAATGCCCAAAAATTACAACTGGTGCTTATCCCAAAAATTATGGCAAATTATTCGATAACTTTTGAGGAATATATTTTATTTTTATACGCAGAATTGAGTGTCGAATCAGAATTGACGATGAAAATTTTTTTTTTTCATTTTTGAGAAATTTTGAAATTGTTTATGTTATTATTAAAGTGAGAGAGCTAGAAAAAAATAAACAAGGACACACAGTGCAAAACTTAAAATTCCGTCCGTTTCATAATCTCCCGTACGTATCACGAAAAAACTACCGAAATGATAAAAATTTAAATTTTGCACACGATCTATGCATGTATAGAAAATATGTTTTTTGTTGTTTGCGCCTGGCATTACCTCAATGTGATGTATTGTATAAAACTCTGCACTCATCTACGTGGCTATGGTTGCCTACAATAATAATAGTACTCATTTAAATACGGAATAAAATTAGTAACCTTTCAACTTATTGCAAGTACGAATTGTTTTATTTAGCTCGGGCCTATAGCTTGTAGGTAACGGCTCGAGTGGTGACTCATGGTACGGCCGAGGTAGCAGAGGTGGTACAGATAGGCCGGGCCGTAATTTTCAATTTTCGGGCCAGGCCGAGCCTACCGATGGAAAATTTATACCGGGCCGGGCCGAGCTTGGGTGAATTGAAATTTATTATAGACCCTGGAAAATAACAACTAATTGAATTGAAAAAGTATTATTTGATTTGGTAATTAAACTTTCTTTGAAATGGTATAATCAAAATTAAACATTTTTAAATTTCGTCGGGCTGGCCCCAGCTTTGAATATTCAACTCCGGGCAGGGCCCACAGTACATTTTCTTTTTATCGGGCCGGGACGGGTTTCAAATGTTCACTATCGGACCGGGCCGGGTTTCAAATGTTCACTATCGGGTCGGGCCGGGTTTAAAATTTTCAGTATTGGGCCGGGCCGGGTTTCAAATTTTCACTATCGGGCCGGGCCGGGTTTTAAATTTTCAGTATAGGGCCGGGCCGGGTTTCAAATGTTCACTATCGGGCCGGGACGGGTTTCAAATTTTCACTATCGGACCGGGCCGGGTTTCAAATGTTCACTATCGGGCCGGGCCGGGTTTAAAATTTTCAGTATAGGGCCGGGCCGGGTTTCAAATTTTCACTATCGGGCCGGGCCGGTTTTCAAATTTTCACTATCGGGTTAGGCTGGGATTTTAAAAACCCGCTCCTGCAGGACTCTGATCTGTATTACCACCTCTGCTACCCCGGCCGTATCATGCGTCACCCTGCGAGCCGTCACTGATATGTTGCTTTATAGTATCTAGTGTTTCAAAAGTTAGTCTCACTCCACGTTTAAAAGTTTATTTTTATTTCACCTCTTCTCGGTATATCTTCTTTTGGATATTCCTTTTTATTTCGATATTTTTGTTTATAAAGCTCATCATCGGTCATTTTTGCATGGCTAGCACTATCAGATATGCAATGTTCTTGTTTGGTTTATGTAAACAAAAGCTAGGCTTTAGCTTCTTTTCAAAGAACTGTGCCTCCAAAGTACACGACTTTGTTATTGACACTCTTAAATTCTAGAAATTTCAAAACACCTCTATTTGGAGATCTATAGACGATGAGGTGATATCTCAGTCATTTCAGCTTTTGTTGTTAGGTGTGGTACATCTGGTCATTAAAAAATCATCTTCTTCAGTACCACCAGCAATTTTTGTGCAAGGTTTTATCATCGCACATTATTTCGACAAAAATCACTACGAATCGGAGATCTGGTTGAACCAGCTGATCAACATTTCTTCGTTGGACGATCTCGTTGATACTACAACCCTTCTCCGCTTAATAATTTTTCGTCGAAAACTGTTGATAGTTAAAGCATTAATATCAAATTCAAATTCTTTATTCGTAACTATTTTGTGGGTGTACATGCCAAATTAAATAAATTACAAAATACAGTTAATAGCTAACTACGTTATACTCCATCTACTCATAGATCAGACTTTTTTGACATCTTTAGTGACAAACACTAGAAAATGAAAAGTACCAACACGGCTATGAGAAAAATGTAATTTTACAGCAAGTCAAGTTGGTACCGGTATACTTCCAATACCCGACGTCGCCAGTAGACACATTATTGATAGTTTTTTATTGTGACGAACCAACTACACACCTACGCGGTAAGATTTCTTGTGTGCGATTTTCGTAATAAATTAAGTTTCGTAAGTACTACTTTTTGTGGCGAGAGTTGTTCGGCAACAAAAAGTCTAATCTGTGAGTAGATAACTATAAGTATATAAAAAGTATAAATTTGATGAATACAAAATTTTAAAACATACATTTAAAATTATACCTTACGTTTGATTTACAATTTAGATTTCTTGTCCGTTCTCGGCAAATAACATATTTGCTTAATCGTTGTCTTGCGTTTCTTTTTCGTAAATGGCAACAATCGCGATTATCTGCGGCGCTCGTGGAGCATTACTCGTTCCCGAGGAACTGTTTGCGCAATAGGAGTTATGGAAGGCATTCGGAAACTGTTAACTTCGAAGCCCGGGGAAGTAGATTATCACATTATAATAATTGTATTTTCTCAATGGTACATTAATTAAATTTTAAATTCCGCCGCGGTATCTATTTCGCATCTATATGCTGGTTGGACAAGAGACTCGCATGATAATTGATAGACGCAATTCATTTCCTATATAAATATCATCAAAATGCAGCTTGAATTCTCAATATTCATATAGCAGTGCGTACAAGGAAGTTATCTTGTGGAGATTCTAGTTGCTCTTAATAGACTAGTCTCCGATATCATTCGCAATGGGGGGAAATTAATAGTGTTGGGGCGACTCACTGAATTATACACACATTCTACACAATTGTACCACACAGCATAAATAATCCAGTTTATACGGTATAGTATTCCAATATTTTCATAGTGATTTGAGGTATTTCTTTAAGCCACTTCTCAAATAAAATTATTAACACGTTCGCTGCCACCGCAATTGGGATTGCATTTACGCAAATATAAAGTCGGACGCACTAGCGCGTCGGTGGCAGTGAACGTGTTAAGAGGTTGGTCCATTTTGCTATTTTAAACGTTACCGTCGATTACTACCAAAAATCAGCAAAACAGCCAACCTCTAATAGTTTTATTGTGTGCGGTCCTAATCCACTAGAAAAGCGGCTTAAAGAAATATCTCAAATCACCGTAGAAATATTGGAATACTATACGAAGATATGAATGGTCTAAATTAGCAGAGGATTTCAGACAAATGTAAAATGTAAATGCTTTTACAGTATCTATAGTATCTAGTCCACCTTTAAACAGGATTTTCAGCAGTAAATAGCAAGGTGGCGGGGTCGAAATTTTTGTATTTAAAATGAACCCTTACACTGTTACATTTCATTATTATATGTCAATAGAAATTGTTAACAAAGTTCGTGGCAGAATGACCTAGTAACTAACAGCAATAGCCGCACTGGCCCGCATCTCGATGAGCGGATAAGCCTCTTCCTTTTTCCCAAAGCAAGTAATATAATCCGCCTGATGTATTGACTTTGGCGCCATTATGTAATAATGATAAATAACATAATTCTTCGAGAAGAATGATATAGACAACTTGACCGATGGCTTGTCGTTTAAAATAGCGAGTAACACTAAGATGAAAGTTAAATATTTGATACATTCCCATCCTAGGGACTCACCTATTATTCCCATGGTGCGCGTGATCGATCTTCAGATTCATATAAATAAGTTGTAGATCACCATAACGCAGTGGACCCACCCTAGAAAATAAAACCATCGTGCAATTAGGTCCGAGGCGATGCCTAATAATAAATTTGATCAGTTTCATCGTGCGCTCTTCTTTCGCTTTCACTTTCATCATAGCTCGCGAAGATTTCGATCGATATTAAAATTTACGACGCGCGTTTTTCGCAATGACAAAAACCAACTTTTGTTTTCTATATTTGGCGGATGGGCGCATTCTTTCCCATGAGAAGGAATTATCAACTGTTAAAATTGATCAGGAATTCTTTTCACTAATCAACACAACAATATGTGTAGTTCTGATTATATATCTGGTAAGAGAGCATTTGATACCTGTTGAGTGTTGTCTGTGTTTTTGTGTATCCGTTGTGTGAATGTTTACGTGAGGTTATGTTTTGGTCATTGCACTACTAATTGTTATCACTAATTTGTTCATAACATTACATTATATCACATAAACTGGCGTTGCGGTGGCGGCGAGGTTTTGAGTTGGAGGCCTTATGTAGTGTTTTGAGTGCGGCGAACAGGACGAGCAACGAGTGGTTTGGACACGCACGACGACAGCCAGTGACAAAGCGTCGCGACTCGTCGTTTTCGATGTTGTTTGCGCGGCAGGCGAACTACCACTGAGAGCCGCAGGATTGTCGCTGTCGCGCTGTCACCGCAGGAACACCACGGATACAGCCACAGCTACAGAAGGCGTGCGTGCTTTCACTGTGTCATTGCGCACATGGACACATCTCATTTTTGCAGAAATTCGCAAATATCCCTTTACTACACGAACCTGCCGAGTTTTAAAAATAGTCCACTTTCTTCCAATACGACAAAACAGTACTCGTGTTTCAAGAACCGGCGCCTTCATATTTATTGTTTGCAGTGCAACGCGAGTATATCACCGGCGCTGAAATATAAACACGTGCCACAAGCGAGTTCGTGATTTTAACGAACGATAGAGCAACATTTGAATATATCCTCTTATTTCGATTTACCTCTCAATTTCAGGATGATCAAATAACAGAAAATCAAATTTTACACTATCGCGGTTCGCAGTATTTTCGTCAGTCCGTGATCGCGCTAATATTGGAAAGTATGAGAGATCCGTACAGTAAATCCTCCAGGTATTGTTATTGTTTTGTTTCATAGTTTTTTGCGTTCGCAAAAAAAAATCTCTCAAAATTATCTAAACATGCGACAATTTAAAAAAAATCCAAAACACGATTTTTTTCTTTCAAATTTAAAATACCGAATTTTTGCAATTTTTACTGATTGGGCATGAATATTCCCTAATAATTTGTTCAAGCACACTAAATTCGTTATATTTTGACATTTAAATTTTCAAAAGCAAACGCGTTGGGAAATTAAGCAATTTTTCAAAATCAAAAATCCGAATTTGTTGCCTTTGAATTTGAAGGATTTTGGCAGTTTTCGTTAACTCAGTTATCAACAATTGTCAGCCATAAAGCTATTCAATTATTAACAAGTTTAGTGCTGAGGTGAACATTGAAGAACGAGAAAAATCAATTGCCGTAATAAAATCTCAAATAGCTAAAATAGATAAAAAGTTGGCCGATCAGTAAAAAAAAATCAATTTTGCACAATTTTTCTAATCGTTGAATGCATTCGTCGTTTTTGCAAGGTCAAGTTTCAAGGGCTGTGGTTTTGTTTCCTGCAGGGATATTGCAATTGTTTTAATGGGAAATCAAAAATGCATTCCTTTTTAATAGATTTTGTAATTTTCACGCAAATTCTTAGTGTTGTTAATTTTGCACAATTTTTCTAATCGTCGTTTTTGCTAGGTCAAGTTTCAAGGGCTGTGGTTTTGTTTCCTGCAGGGATATTGCAATTGTTTTAGTGGGAAATCAAAAATGCATTCCCTTTTAATAGATTTTGTAATTTTCAAGCAAATTCTTAGTGTTGTTAATTTTGCACAATGTTTCTAATCGTTGAATGCATTCGTCGTTTTTGCAAGGTCAAGTTTCAAGGGCTGTGGTTTTGTTTCCTGCAGGGATATTGCAATTGTTTTAATGGGAAATCAAAAATGCATTCCTGTTTAATAGATTTTGTAATTTTCAAGCAAATTCTTAGTGTTGTTAATTTTGCACAATTTTTCTAATCGTTGAATGCATTCGTCGTTTTTGCAAGGTCAAGTTTCAAGGGCTGTGGTTTTGTTTCCTGCAGGGATATTGCAATTGTTTTAGTGGGAAATTAAAAATACATTCCCTTTTAATAGATTTTGTAATTTTCAAGCAAATTCTTAGTGTTGTTAATTTTGCTCAATTTTTCTAATCGTTG
The DNA here is from genome assembly GCA_910593695.2 of Ocypus olens. Lineage (NCBI taxonomy): Eukaryota > Metazoa > Arthropoda > Insecta > Coleoptera > Staphylinidae > Ocypus > Ocypus olens. The sequence goes on along the minus strand of OU343057.1, from coordinate 735,968 downwards.
AATGCGTTCGTCGTTTTTGCAAGGTCAAGTTTCAAGGGCTGTGGTTTTGTTTCCTGCAGGGATATTGCAATTGTTTTAGTGGGAAATCAAAAATGCATTCCCTTTTAATAGATTTTGCAATTTCCAAGCAAATTTTTAGTATTGTTAATTTTGCACATTTTTTTTAATCGTTGAATGCATTCGTCGTTTTTGCAAGGTCAAGTTTCAAGGGCTGTGGTTTTGTTTCCTGCAGGGATATTGCAATTGTTTTAGTGGGAAATTTAAAATACATTCCCTTTTAATAGATTTTGTAATTTTCAAGCAAATTCTTAGTGTTGTTAACTTTGCACAATTTTTCTAATCGTTGAATGCATTCGTCGTTTTTGCAAGGTCAAGTTTCAAGGGCTGTGGTTTTGTTTCCTGCAGGGATATTGCAATTGTTTTAGTGGGAAATTTAAAATACATTCCCTTTTAATAGATTTTGTAACTTTCAAGCAAATTCTTAGTGTTGTTAATTTTGCACAATTTTTCTAATCGTTGAATGCATCCGTCGTTTTTGCAAGGTCAAGTTTCAAGGGCTGTGGTTTTGTTTCCTGCGGGGATATTGCAATTGTTTTAGTGGGAAATCAAAAATGCATTCCCTTTTAATAGATTTTGCAATTTTCAAGCAAATTCGTGGGGTTGTTAATTTTGCACAATTTTTCTAATCGTTGAATGCATTCGTCGTTTTTGCAAGGTCAAGTTTCAAGGGCTGTGGTTTTGTTTCCTGCAGGGATATTGCAATTGTTTTAATGGGAAATCAAAAATGCATTCCTTTTTGATAGATTTTGTCATTTTCAGGCAAATTCTTGGTGTTGTTAATTTTTCAGATTTTTAACGGCCGTAGTAAATTTAGTCGGATTTAATTAAAATTGGCGAATTTTGACGAAAACATGAAAAAAGGCTACTTTTGCTCAAAAATTACATTTGATGTCAAATATATGTCCAAAGCATTGCAATAAATATATGTGTACATTTTCTTATAAAGCTTCAACCTCCTTTGGAAAATCTTGAAATGAGATTAGCTCGTACAGCAATTGATTTATTTGGTTCACATGGAAATCATTATACTAGGTCAGGTTAACCTACACACTCAATCTTCATTCATGTGTAATAATAGTATATAAATTCACACCTCGTACGTGATTAATAAATAATTTATAATTTTCATTAGTGTACCCGATGACAAATAGTGTGTACATATGTAAATGCACTGTAATATATTGAAGAAGTTTCGAACGCCAGGCAAACAGTCATTAAATTTGATATTATGCAATGAATATTGTATTACACTGCACGCAACGAGAGTATTCATTTTAATTTAATAACTCATGCTGGAGCAATTTAAGCCTAATTGAATAAAAACCCTTAAATCTATTATATTGCAGAATAATTTGCTAATAACTTGAAGAAAATTTACATCTATTCAATGCGAATTAAAGATTCAGGATTACATCTTTTCAATTAATAAAATTTAAATTATGATTATGAAATATTAATTAAATGGATCCATCAGATTAGAACATTGTTAATGAAATCATCAAAAATTAATGCCTCTCTGTTTTCCCCGATATAATTCACAATTAAACTGCATTAAATATCATATCATCAGCATCACACCCATTAAAACAACTCTTCATCAAATGTATGAAGACCACAGCGGCGGTTCGTGGATTTTGCATAGGGGAGGCAAATATTCCGTTGAGGTTTCAGCCAAATTTTCTTCCGTCGCCTCCTCGCCGCTGCTCAGTACCTACCATCTATTTTCAGGAAAAAACCCTTTTTGGCAAAGAGTGGTACAACCGCTTATATTTTACACGTTCTAAAATATTAGAAAACACGAATCGTCCTATTTCTTAAAATTGGTACTCGAGTACAGGACGGCAAACGTAACTTGCCGTTGCGCAGTGGCAAAATTGTGGGCGGAACCTTCGAAGGGCTCTCTCGATAGATTTCGTGAAGAGTTCGCGCGCCTGGTACATTCATTTTCAAAAGTGACAGCGCCCGGTAGAGTTGTAAATGAATAGCGCACGCGAAAATATGTGCTTTATTATTACAGAGACTGTACTCGGCTGGCTGTAGAGAGAGAGAGAGCTTTCGCTTGCTCTTCCTGTACGATTCTTAAAAAAATAATTCAGATCACTATTTGCTTGAAAATCTTCGATCTTATTACCAATTACTTCTATTAATACTGTGAACAGCTTTTTGTTACTAGTGAGAACTATTCTGGAATGAATTGTATAATTAGTAAGTAAGGCCTTAATTTTTCGAATATTTAATCCTATAGTATGTAAAAATTTGATTATAAGTAGACGAAATGTCTGATAAGCGAAATAAATATCGGTTATGCGTAGCCATGAAGCTAATTACGTAGTACCGCTTGGCGCTGGTTAAAACGCAATTTGTTTGATGTAAATATTTTTGAGCAAATCACTTTATATGTGTACTTAAAGATGCTCTGCGCCATTAAGTCTCGGTACCTTTAAAGGCTCACACTGGCACTCGGTATATGACTTCAGTTTTATGGCATATCATTTACTTAAACTGGTAATTTTTTATTGGGAATGTGTCCTCAAAAGGATCGCTCGGATTATTGCGACAGGGCCATTTTGCATGCGCGACTCTCAGGAATGTTCGTGTGGCTCCCAGGTAGGCATACTGTGCGTAATGAGTAGGTCTTTAATGCAACAAAATTGGAGAATCTCACTTAATTTTGATCAATTTACGAAAGATCGTGACAACCGCTGCAGCGAAAATCCATTATTCATTTAGTAATTGTCCCTGCGGAGTTTTATAGCGCCGACTTGATCTTTAGGCGATTTATTGTATTCAAAAATTAATTATGTTTTGAATTGATGTTATAAAAATATTACCTTTCTGTTTTTAATAATGCAATAAATTTTATTTATGGATACACTCCATTTACAACTAATTGACAATTAATACTTTGTGTTGTGAAGTTTTTACAATGATAGTTATGTACACGCAAAAGCGACTGATGTGATATTCTCCTAACTGGCTGTACATAGTTCTTCTTCGACGTTTTAACTAGATTTATTTATTTATTTTATTTAATATACACGGCAACGCCATTTCTTCACAATAATTTCCGTTTATAAACAAAGATGTAGATATAGTTTGATCAATGGATCTTTGCATGTGCGTCATTACCCAAGTCCGAGTTTTCTCGCCTTGGATGGCAACTTAACGTAGAGAGAGTAAACGCATGAAAATGTGCATCAATTGATTAAAGTATATGTCTGTATGATGTCTCAATCAGTGACGGTTCGCGAGGTGACTCATGGTACGGCCAAGGTACCAGAGGTGGTAATACAGATAGTCCGACCCTACCTATCTGTATTGCCATCTCAGCTATAGAGCTATTCAACAGAGATGGCGGTCGGGGTGTCTTGTCCGTCCGAATCAAGTAGTGCCCGTTGCAATTTTCCACCATAGGCTAAATCGCGCGCGCCTATGAAATAACCGGTAAGTAAGAGACGCCGTAAGCTATTTCTTTCTCCTTTTACCGCTCGGTCTAAGACCGAGCTACGCAGGCCGCGTGTGTTTTCTAGATACGGCCGACGACGAAATCGTACGTCTTGGGAATATCCGCTCGGTTATCAGGTAGTAGAAAAGGATACCAATATTATTTGAATGTTCCGAACTTAGTTCGTAAACCGCCCTTACCCATGAATAGGTCTATACCTCGATCGTACCATGAGTCACCTCGCTAGCCGTCACTGGTGTCAATTTAAAAAAAAACTGGCTTCCTAAAAATTACAATAGATACGATTTTCTTATTATCAAGTATAATCTCCAAAAACGCGGGAGTGAAATTGATAAGAAACCGATTCAGACCCACTGTAACACGTTCTCGGGTGCAAGTGTTCCTTATTTATTTATTTGCTATTCGCACGCTAATAGCAATAATGAGAGCAGACATTCCGCGATAATATCTGTACAACGCTTCGCGCTAAGTGAAAGCAATCGTACGAAAGATGTTATTCAATAATGAATTATTCTGTCCGCGCATAATTTGATTCACCTGATTCAATAATGGCCCATAAAAGGAATCGATATCGATCTTTACGCAGCGATAGGCTTTTTCATTTGTGCAATGGCTAATGTCATTGTTTATTGAAAAAAAGATTACGCCCGCAAGGTGCACGACACGGGCGAAACCTTTTTTTTTTATAACTACTCGAGCACGATTTCGAGGTTTCTATTTAATAACGTAGCTGACGTGAATACAAGTGCAAAAAGGTGTGAAGTTGTAAGTTATAAGTTCATAGCGAAGTGATCAGACATCATCAATACTGATTTAAATGTTAAAATCATTTTGCTCGCTTCTATTAATCCATGATTATCAATTAGAACCTTTCCGGATCCGTTATCAATAATCTATCAGAACTGTCCTCTTTGTTGATGAAATGAGTGAAATTTGAACAAAAGTTCCTTGCAGTAAAAAACAATTGTCCAAAGATTACGGTGGCTCATCAAATTTTAAAATGAAAAATTGAAAATAATAAAAGATAAATAAAAAATGGTGATGTGGCTATCATGTTACTTTCTCCGACTTGATGGTATCATAGCCATTTATATTTACGTTTTCATGGTTTATTTTCAATTGAAATCATATTTTAAATGTACATCGAGCGGATGGACGTTTAAAACGTCAAAATTATGAAAGATAGAAAAATTATACTTCAACTACAAAAACTCAGTTTACTCAAAAACTAAAGGGATTTCGAAAAAAACTTTATCTTTATAAGTTATTCATGTTAGCATTATCTATAATTATTACTAACATAAATTTGCTGTAACTATTATCGTTTTATAATTATAAACCAAAAATTAAAAAAAATAATAAATTTTTTTCCCGAATAAAAATGATTTTATGAAAAATGTTTTCAAGCAAAAGATGTTCATTTATTTGTTGTCTTCAAAGTTTGTTTAAATGTTTTTGTGATATTTTTCATGTTTAAGAAAATATTGGCAAAGAACAAAAAACAGTTAAGGTGTACGAAATTTTACCAAAAGTTTTTCAGTTCTTCAGATTATCAAATAAGACTGATGTTCAAAGTTTCATATCAATTTCTCTAGTAGTTTTTGAGATACAGCACGCACAGACAGACACACACACACAGAAACATTTTTTTTTCCAAAAATTGTTGAAATGGCATCCAGGGACCCCGAAACGGATTTCCGTAAAAAAAAATTTTGAAAAAAAAATTACGATCACAATACTTTCTTGTACTTCGTAACGGAGAAAGTAAAAATTAACACTTGGTTTGTTTCACAAATTTTCTCGACTAGTTTCGCTTGTTACAGCGAGTTATTGAAAATGCTGTAACAAGTGAAACTAGTCGAGTATTAATTTTTGATTTATCTTTTATTATTTTCAAAATGAAGTGAGAAAGTTATTCAAGATATATTTTACCTGATAGAATTGGCATATTCATCCAGTCAAAAATGGCATGTTTTACCTAAAGGAATAGTCATATTTTATCTCTTATAAATAGCATACTTTAACAGTCAAAAATGGCATATTTTACCAGCCTAAAATGTCAGTGTTCAAGTCAAAAATTGCATATTTTACTTTTCAAAAATGACCTATTTACCCAGTGGCGGCTCGTGGAATATGTTGATGGTAGAGCCACTTATACAATATACCCCCTCCCCTCCTCCTTTTTTGAAGAAAGAAAGAACGATTTATCTTCCTAGACCAAAGTGTTTTAAGAATAAATTAAAAAAAAAATGTTGGTGAGCTTGAAACTACAGGTAGTGCCATGGCTCCCTGTCTATATAACGAGCTGCCCATGTATTTACCTCGTCACATAGAGAAAAAAAATCAAGTTTGATCTACACGAATAGAACATTAATTCATGAACAGAAAATATGCGCATAAAGCACAAAAAAGTCATATTGTTCGAATAATCAAATAATTAAATAATCGATTAATCACATGATCGATTAATCGATTAATAAAATAATCAAATTATCGATTAATCAAATAATTGATCATTGATTATTTTCGAGCAAAAATCAAACAATCGATTAATTGATTTTTTTGCACAGCCCTTTTATAGACACATTCTTAAGAATGTTATCAAATAGTTAACACTTTTTGAGCGGGCGCTATGACCAAGATGACGCCTGTGTAGCGGGTTGGATTTGCAACGCAAGCGAAACTATTGCGCGCGCCGCCGTGTATGATGAACTGTATGCAACCCATTCTGCATGTTTGCGTCTAAAAATAGACGATCCGGCTACAGCACACAGTTCGCAAAGTGTTTAAAAATAGACGCTCCCGCTCAAACTGTGTTAAGTATTTAAAGTCCTAGTACTAAAACCAATTTTTTTTTAATGCGTTTATATATTTTCCAAAATGCGGAAAAATAATAAAAATCAAGTGCATATTGGTACATACCATTACTTATCATCTGCGTGACTAATAGGAATAGGTAATTACGTAATCATGACACAATATATATGATCATTTTGTAATGACACACAAGATTAACATACATATTACAAATGACTATCATAATAGGATAAAAAATTACTTGAAAAAGTATCAAATCACGACAGTAAAATATATAAAATAACTTCGACTGTCCAACAGAACCGGGTAATTAGAATCATGCCTGGAATACAAAAGCCGCATAAATTACAATTTATAATATTGACATAATGAACAATCAAACAATAACATTCTCGAAATGTTTACGTTGTGTGCACGACTTGTATTTTGATCTGAGCTCATGCGGCCGCTTGGCTTTTTCTGAAAATCCATTGGCCGCGATTACGGATAGGATAGCGTAATAATCGGTTTTCTAGTTACAATAACTAATTATAATATAGTCATGGCCTCGGCTTTTAGTTTGTAACTTCTGTTGCATTACAACAATGGTTTTTAAAGTGCTTATGTGCTAAGGATGTCCGCTATGGGAATTAATTAACTATCGCTTTTCCTCAACACTTTCGCCGCGGCTACTTCGTGCCTTACCTTTGCTTTATGGGTTCCAGTAATAATAAATTATATTTATTATTCACCATTAGGTGTTGGATTCCGTGGTTCCAACAATATACGAATGTGAGTCGACGATTGCGAACGAACTTTAATTTACTTTGTAGGCTATAAAACTGACAAAAAATGTGCAGATTAATCAAGTTTTATTGCAATTGGACAAAGAAAAACGTACAGATGTTTAAATGTTATTGTATAGGTAGGTTAGTGTTTGGCTCCAGCATGGTCCTTTAAACCGGATGTGAACCAGTGACCTACGGATCACTCGTTTATGTCCGGTTCGAAGGACCATGTTGGAGTTCAGTTAGGGGTCTCCAAACTTTTTCCATGGCGGACCATATGTACAATTCTTCATAGTGGGCCAAGATATAATCGTTATAGAATTTTCAAATCAAAAAAATAAACACACGTGTTTTACTTACTACATATATTATGGAATTTCACCAAGTAACAGCCTCATCAATCCAATATTTTCAAATATGACATTTACAGATTACGGATTTGGCCCGCAGGCCGTAGTTTGGAGACCCTTGGTTTATACTGAACTCCAACAGTTAGTAAATTGATATGTAATAGATGTGATGCCGTTAAATATTAGATTTTGGTTACACTCTTTAATAAGTGATATGACATTAACTTTAGAATTAAATTTACAAAAACATATACAACAATGTTTTATAGATTCTGTCGTTATTCAATTAAATTTTACAATATCTTCTAAGTATGTGAAGTCGCCGAAAATCCATGAAATACAAGTTCACAGTACAATCGCAAAAGCTTAGATTTTTAAACCAGTTATTTATAGCAATGCTAATTGATTTATATTTTTGGATTTTATAATTTGTGAATCAAGTGATCCAGTTGAGTGACAAGGTTCCTAGTTACGTTGTAATCCCAATGTTTTTCGTAGGTTTATTTATCAAGAGTAAATTAAGTACACTGCCATTGTTTCAGACGTTAATTTCACGTATGGTTGTCCAATTGAGGTTTCTAGATTCTTGTGCAGAATAAGGGTTAAGAGATCATTCATTTATCCTTGTAAATGGGGACAAGACAGGGCTGTAAGCGGGTTGTTTTTCCCTTAACGATCGTGTCAATCCAGTAAAGAGCCATCAGATTAATAGTGGCACGTCAGGACAATTGACAGCCCTCCGATAAGTTATTTTTGTGATCCTTAATTTCGTTTCTAGTGTTAAATTCGATCCATCCGATTAGTTTATTAATTACTATTAAAGTTATGGAGCGAGACTTGCCAAAACGCTTAATTATTTTTAATTTATGCCCTAGAGTAAATAATATTAATTACAATTACGTGCACATTATTCTTTCCAATTAATCGGCAATTGAGGCCAATTAACAGGATTTAAATAATACAAGCTGTCATCAAGGATTTCATGCAAAGCGAATGAACAATTTGATCAAACTAAATTGATATTAGATAATCATTTTATTTTAATATTCCAGGAAAGATAAGATATGAGTAATATAGTTATTAAGTACAAAACATTGATATCTGCACTGGAATTTAATAACATTCATCAGAAGTTGCATGCTGACAGTTGATAATTTATGGAGTACAAATTGATTGAACCATTGTATAAGTCATAACGTTTTCGTAATAACAATATATCATTAATATTTACCCAATTACCATTAAAACTGTGGTGATTATGAATTTGGAATAATAAAAACAATATTTTGCAATTGATTTTTACAGACTCTAATGTATATAATATCCTAGTAATTTTTGCCATTACGTTTTAATTGGTATTGATAACGCTGGTGTAAATTTTCTGATAATATTTTAATGCGAGGTCAATGTGTTATAATTCAGCTCCAAATTACCAATAAATATGCAATTAACTGTTACTAATCGTTATTACAAGAAACAAATTATTAACTCTTTTATTTTAAATTTTAAATATTTACTTTGGTTTACGTAATAAGTTTTAAGAGCAACACAAATTATTATTAATTATTCCAGTTTGAATAAAAAAATATAGTATGTATTTATTTGGAGGATTTATTTAATATGAGCATTTTTTCTTTATTTTCAGGTTCACGACACGATTCCGACCATTTTTGAAAAATGTAAGTGTTTTTATTTTTAATTTTCTCGACTGAGAATTTCGTAAAATTTGGATGTGTTTTTGTCTTTTGCTAATTTTTCTCATAAACTCCATAATTTTCGAACAAAATTAAATAGATTCTAAATTTTCTACTTTGTCCGTAATTCAATAAATTCAATAAAACGAAATATAGCCTGAATATATAAATATTTATTTCAATAAGTTATTTGTTTATAGTCTTAGTAAGACTTAATTTTGCTTGCAGAGTCACGAACAGGTTGAATATTTATATATTCAGGCTATATTTCGTTTTATTGAATTTATTTAATGCTTTCTGCAACAAGTAAGGTTGTTTCTAATTTATTTGTCTGTAATTATAAAACTGTAAGAGTAACATGAAATATACAAACAATAATTGTAGAAAAAAAATGAACAACTTAAAAGAATTTCCATATCTTGTCGGTGCTCGGATTTGGTTCAGTACAGCATTCATGCAATAGATTCCGCCACTTTGGCGTTTCTACCTTTAAAAGAACCCTTTTAACATTTAGGCAATAGATAGCGCTACTTTGGCGTTTCTAACTTCAACGGTATTTGGAATATTTATATTTCCTCATCAGCAACTAACTACACTGATGAGACCCGACAGGTCGAAACCGGTCTGTAGGTGTTTTAATGGAGAAACAATATTTAATGAATGTTACATCTTTAAAAACTACAATTATAATTGCGAAATTGAGTAAAATATATATTTAGTTATTAATTATACACCTAAAATAATTACGTCATTATTTAATAATTAAAAGAATACGATGAAGTCCTAGTGACTTACAAAACACAGGCGGAGTCGACAAATTACCGTTATCTAACAAGTAAAGGCCATAGCAGCTAAACACTAATTCACATCCTCACAGATTATGATCTCCGCTAGCTACATCGAGACCAACTACTCACATTCACTTATTTTTTTACCGCACTGAACTTTTCTATAACGAAGCAATTATTCAAGTTTTTATGTGCATGTCCTTATAGGCCGCGCATTTTTCTCAAATTAGAACGTATTCTGATTTATTAGAAGTTAGGTTCAGCGCTTTACCGTAAAATATTCACACGCGCTGACAAAAAAAAAACACCAGCAGGTTTTTTTTGTCATTTTGCAACATGCGTTTTTTAAATGGCACCGAAAATTGATTCGTCTAGATTCGCCGGAGAACGGCACCTCCTCTGTGCTTTTGTTTTGACTCGATCGTGGGAAAGTATCACCACATGACTCATACGATATGCATTTTTATACGTATCAATTTACACACACCGATGATTATGCAATAAATATTGCGTCTCCGATGTTGCACCTTTGCGACAAATCCACTGAGCCTTGGAATCTGGGCCACATCTTTAAGCAGCATTAACCTTTTTCGTTAAAATTTGCTCTTCGAGGACAGAAACAGAAATAGTTCTATGTGGTTTCGGTAAAAAAATTATATAAGCATATTATTATACATACCTATAAATAATTTGAATATACGAAGTGATTCTGAATGTCATTTCATTATGATGTCATGTCATGTGGGTATTTTTAATCATACCATAAGTTTTATAGTTTACATCTGAATAATAATCATAATAATAGGGCAAGTGCGGTGGTTGGTGCTTTTTGCGCCTGAAAGAAAGTTGTAAGCATCTACGAAACTCTAATGCAGTAAAACTAAAACAGTAGAAAGCACCTGACCTCAATAGGAGTAAAAACAATAAAAACGCCTCGCCTAGCAGTGGAAGACAAGGAAAACGCGTACGCTAGAATGAAAAAAATACAATAGTTGCCAATTTATATTTTCAAGTCAACAAGTGCCAGGGTACTCCACTTCCAAAATGGAGGCAGTTATTCCATCTGTATTAAAAAAAAGAACTGCCAGAACATAATCTAACTGAGCAGAATGTAGTAGATAAGTACAGAGTAATACTCAACAAAGCTAAAAGTTCTATAACAAACCTTCTTTATATGGACTATCTATATTTTTTGGACTACTTCAAAAGAATTATTTAATCATTCTAAATTAAAGACTTTTTTTAAAGAGAAAGGGTACCTACGATTAAGATAGTCAAAATGCCCTATCCCTAGATTTTTTAATTTGCCCGATAAGAGAGTTTTGGGGCGTAAAAATAAGGTTCCCATGGTCGCCCTCTCTGTGGATGGGTTATTTAAAACATTTTTCGGCGAACGAGTAGATGAAAAATTCTGAACAAATTCATGAAAATAGTTTGCCCAATTACCTATTTGACCAATTTTCTCCAAGGTCATTCAAGGTCATTTAGACCCTAAAAACAATCCAACCGTTTTCTAATCGATTTTTACCTACAGGACGTCCTTGTAACTCAGTTTTTGCCATTTGCATCATATTTACCCCATAAGTGTCTACAAAATATGCATCATTACATATTTATATCATGCCGCGGCATCTCGAAAAATCGATTTTTCAACATTTTTAAAGGTTTTTATCATTTTTCGTACCCACATATATAAATATGTCAACATTTTCTGGCAACAGGCAGAAGCGTTTTAAAAACGAACTTTTGGTTTTGTTTTCTTAAATATTCGCTGAAAACTCACATTTTGAAATTTGCGGAGCATTTCGTTTCAAGCATCAGAAGAATGAAAAACTTGTTTTTCACTAAAAATCACCAATTACTGTTTTTATACTATTAATAAAATATTCATTAAACTTAATAATCAAGTCGTGGGTGTTTTTGTAAATCGCACCAAATATTGCGTGCTTTAACACTGCACCCACCAACTAATTCTTGGAAATTATGTCACACACTCGAAATGAAATTTCGAAGGATATGTTATTTCTAACAAAGATTTAATTTATTAATCGTAAAAGATAGCACTAATCCGACACGACATAATGTAAAAATAAAGCGGCAGTATTAGGTACGGTTTCGCAAACCTCCATAAATTTTACTTCCTGATCGAAGATGAAGCAAATTAATTTCTCGTTGATATATTTGTAAAACATTCAGATAAACGATGCGGGTGGAACATAAACGGTCGTCCCGAAATTTATAATCAGCGGCTAATAATATTTCAAATGTAAGTGTCTGTTCCAACGAAATAAAAGCCTGGCCATTAATATTAGATTCATTTATAAATTGTTTTATTGGGCGTTCTAACTAATAAAAATTTACTGCGGTCCTCGCCGACAAGGTTACACACGTTCTTAAAATACGGCATCGACCTTCTTGCGTTTGTTTACTTTAATTCCTAATACGAACTTTTTGGAAAACTATTTTTCACACTAAGGGGATTATCGAACGGCATGGGTCAATATTAATCAACTTAAACGAAGTCTAAAAAAAAGGTGAGATGGCTTCATCTTATGATCCAAATTCAGAACCCATGAAAAACTAATGAGCAAATGATGAACAATATATATAAGAAATCTTTATTATCAGTAATTGCATTTAGTACATTTTTTTTTATTCCTACAGTTACAATTTTTCATATTTTGATTCCTGATAAGGGCTATCGACCTTAGGTCTTTCCGCCTGATGAACAATAATTTGTTGGATATTTGCAACTAGTCTTCAATTAAGGGGCACATTTTCTTTCATCAACTGACCGCGCCCTTGGCGTGAAGAGTGTCCTTGTACATCCTAATGTTAATTAAGGTGCTGCTAAATTATATCATCGTTAGTGGATGAATGGTCAAACCTATGCCAAAAAACAAAAACAAAAAAAACTAATCGCGGCTTGTATTTTCAAATTTAATAAAGACGAAATATAAAATTTAATGATTCTGCAACAAGTGAGGTTGTCTCAAATTGATTGTATTTACAAATCGGATGATTGTTGGGTTTTTCCATTCCTTGGCACCAATTTCTGGTATAACAAGTCTTTTGAGCTTTCGTATAGTCCTGAAATATTTTGATGAGGAAATAATATTTAATGTGTACTCATTTCTAAGAGTTGACTTTTTTAATCGACTCTCTCATGATTTACCCACCTCTAGTTGGCTTACATTTGTAATATTCTCGCACTAATAAATATAGTCATAAGGACAAACAACTCACTGTTGTCTCTTGTTTATTAATTTTGTTTCTTACCACTGGGACATTTAAAATCATTATTATGAATTGTAGTAAATGCTGATGATGATATATTATTTACTTATCTATAAAAAGCAGATGCTACATTATGTTTTAATCAATATAACGGTTAATTAAAGGAGTATGATCACACAATCACTAATACAAAAATTGATAAAATGCGAAATTAAAATGTCGTTAATTTAAATTTATTACAAAACCCATCGATCCAATTTGAGAAAGGAGAATTCGCAATCAACAATAAAACTAAATTTCAACATCTAGCCGCTCTCAGTCATAAAACAGATCCTCAAGGAAATATCCGTATAACTGTCCTTGCCACGTGAAACCACCGTTTTATCTCCAAGATAAACTCGCCAACCTATTTAATTATTGTATCGACAAAATAACGAAATAAAATTTGTCTTCGATTCCGAGAACGTTATTTCGAGAGATCTTCTACTATCAGTAAATGGCACAAGTTGCTTGGTACTGTTAACTTGTAAATAGAATTTTTTTTATTTTTAATTCAATTTCCTTAATAATTCAATATGTATCACAAAGTAATGGTTTCAACCAGGGGCGACTCGTTATATAGAGCCAAGGAGCCATGGCATTATTCTTAAAACACTTTTTCGCCAGTTACTTGGTCTATCAAGATTAATCATTCTTCAAAAAAAGAGGGGGAGGGGCTATATTGTATATGTGGCTCTACCATCAACATGATTCACGAGCCGCCACTGGTTTCAACAATCAATCACATTTGATCAGCGGCGGGGTAACGGAAGAAAATTTGACCGAAACAGCAACGAAATATTTGCTTCCTCTAAAAGAGTAAGTAGTGCGGCACGAGCGACATATTTGTCTTAGCCCTCCCTACGGAAATTCACGAGCCGCCGCTGCATCTGATATGGTTTAGTAATTATCTCATAGTTATCCCAATATTACTTATGAAGGTTTGATAATTTGACGAAAATGAAATTTATCATTTTCCCGTTATAAGTACGCGCTGTTTTAGCAGAAAAACATATTTTTTTATAATTGCACGTTGAAACGAGCATATTCCTTTAGCATTTAGATAGTACAGCCTTAGGACAAACTGACTAGGAGAAACATCTCATGTACTCGCCTATACATTTTTTCATAATTTCTGTGTGTATGTATGAATTGTAAAGGAGGAATGAGGAATGCTTAAGACAATGCCACAACGTAAAGTGGAGCTAGAAATGCGTGCGTTCCCCACGGCGAATTCGCTATCGCTCGACCAAAGCCTAATGATCAGCGAGGTGGACCAACTCCTCACCCACATTGTGCATGTAACAGTACTGTACTCTTCGGATTACGACCAGAACACAATAAACACGCAGAACATGAGATTGAAGTTTACGTTCACTCGGAGCTTTCCGGTTCATCGGATTTGTCATTAATGTACCGACCGACCGCATACCGCGCTCCGGATTGTCAAGTTAATTCGTAAATTTCGGCATTCTTAGGAGTCCGGCACTGTACATAATAAGGCGTGTGCTTTAAGAGATTGTTTCACATTATAAAAATATAGAATACAGGTGTATCACGATTCCACAACAGAAATAGGCTTGTTTAAAGTGACAAGCTGTAAAAGGTGAACATTGAGAAATCGCGCGAACGTCCGATTTAAGAAAAGCAACCAACTTAAAGAACCTAATAATCGCCATCATACGTGATTGATGGGTAGGTGTTTGTGGGTGTTTTCTAACAGCACACCAGAAAGAAACTATTTCAAAAAACCTTTTTATGTCTAACCAATAATTACGTTTTAGTTTTGGTGTGTGCAATTGAAAAGTCGACTTTCATTTTAATAATTTGTAACGTAATTAATTTCCCTACTAGCTATCCTCATCGAAAAAAAAACGCATACAACACAAAAGAAATCTAGTACATCACTTAATTATAGATAAAAATGAAAACCCGCCGGATTTGTGTTTGCAAGATGAGAAAGTTGATCGGTATTGGATAATTAATTGATACACCGCAGCTTCCCACATGAAATCATTAACCGCTTAATCATTATTTAATAGCGTGCTTTGCCCGATGTATACGCGAAAAATCAACTCAAAAAGTTTGCTTTGCACAAATCAATAATTAACCGATTAATTACATCGGCCGTTCATTCATTAAATTACGATTTTATTACACATAAATAATTTGCCGTTTTCATGCAAATGATTAAACGCGTATAAATCGGTGAATATCAATGATCCTCTGGCTCACACATTTAGAATTCGATAGTTTTAACCTTTAAGAAAAATAAAAAGGGGCACATTTCCTTCATCAATTGACCGCGGCTAGGGTTTTCCATTCCTTGGCATTTCAACACCAACTTATTCTAATTTAAATTTCTGGTATTAACCCTTTGACCTACAACCACGAGTACTCCTCGTGTTTAAATGTTCGGGCCAAACACAAGGACCACGAGCATATCTCGTGGCGCGCCGCTTGGGCCAATCACATCGAGCACGAGCTCAACTCGTGGCGAGCCGCCTGGGCCAATCAAATCGAGTACGAACTCAACTCGTGGCGCAGCGCTTGCGTTAGTAGTGCTGCACAATGAATGCATTTTCTTGCGAAACCGAATTTTTCGAAGTCCACATTCAGTCCGTTTTCAGTTGTGCCGACCTCAGTCGGATTGGTTTCTGCTGCTGCATTCGCACGTAAGGAAAGTAGGCCAAAGGGTTAATAAAAAATCTGGCCTCTGCTGCTTCCTTTCGATATTGTTCATCTCTTATCCACGAACAACAAAAAAAATCTGGAACAGATCGTTTCGTTTCTAAAAAAGTGCAATATTAAGCTGTAAATGTGTATTCTCTCCTGTGTTGTTAACCACAACTTTTGCTCGATCGTACCTGTGCTGTGAAAAAAAAAATCGAGAAGAAAAGTGACCCAGTGTTATCCTAAACGCCCTGTGCTAGCCACAAGGACTTTAATCCGAGGCCAAAACAAAAATTCCAAATTTTTGATTTGAGGTTAGAAACTACCGAGGAAGTGCTACGCGAACTTTTTCCTATAAATATTATTCAATAAGACCATTTGCCGTAGGATTAAAATTTAACATAAAACGTTTCTTCGATCGTATAATATATGCGACATCAAATGATATCCCTTGGATACAACATCTCGAGATCAAACATATAGTTTGCTCTTTGTATCAATTTATAATTAGTATCAAGTATATAGCATAAATAAATTCAGCATGCACGTTTTCGAATTTCATAGTTGGAGAGAATTGTAGAGTATCATGATAATAAACATTATTGTTTAAAGTTAGACTTTTTAATCACGCGCATTTTCCTTTTCTCCAATTAATACATTTTTAAATCAGGCGAGTTTTACTCAAAAGTCATAAAAAGTAGAAAAGACCGTAAACTGGCCATGTCTAAGTACTTAACACTAATGCGATGATAATAAAAAACACTTTTCTAATTTTATTATCGATAGGTAGTGAGAGTAAAATTTGCATGCATTTAGTTGGAATAAATTTAACAAAATTGGAACTAAAATGAATTACGTAAGGGTTTGTTTATATAAAAAAAATACCCGGTTGCGGGTATATGTTTTTCCCATTATAAAAGTGAATACCTCGCCTTATCTATACATCTTATTCTAGGGATCGAAGGTGTAGCAAATTTGCAATGTACACGCAGTTAAAATGAATTGTTTTATGATTAAGTGCTTAGCTAGTCGTGACCATCCGCCACCACGGATGCTGGACGGGCCGCGGCGGGCCGCAACGGACCGCAATGGGCATCGTTGGACCGCGCCAACGCCAATGCGTTCCATAAGTCCAAGCTTGCCTCCAGCAACCAAACGACATATTTATATACATGGCTACGAACCTGACTCTTTAACAATCGAATCGCAACAGATAATCGTGAAAGCAATAAACGTTTAGTTTTACATATAGATGATCTCGTTTTAAACATCTTTCTTAAAGTATTGTAATACACCCTTCAGCTACGTACAGCTTAATTGCTTATTGTACTAATCACCCGTATATTCAATCCAATGTCCCCCGAGAAAAATGCCCGTAAACAGCTTAGTTTATGTAACGTGCGAAAGCTTCATTTCACAAGCCGCATAAACTATATTAAAACGTCGTAATAACTAACGGCACGAAATACAGAAATGAACTCAAATTAGTAGTGAACTCTGCATGATTCCACTGAAATATGTTTGGGATTTAGTAGCTATGTAAATAGTCAACAATACGATTAAAATTCTCATCGTTGAATCTTCAACTACTTAAAATATAAATACCATACAAATATTCCTTGTTCGAAAATTTTAACTTCACTTCTATGATAATCGTTAGTTACTGAACCTTTATTAAAAACCTGGTTCCATATAGAGTTTTAAAGGGCAATTGATATATTTTACATGAATATATAATTTTTGCAAGTATATTATACCCATCACTTGAATGCACTGTACCAGCGTTTCTCAAACTTTCGACATCTATATACCCCTTCTACAATTTTCGTAACAAGTACCTCCGTCCCCCTCTACCCAAAATGTTCAAGGTCATACGTGTTTAAATTAAATTTAAAATTATAGCACCTTACTACCCGTCAAAAAAAATTGCACATACAACAGATCATCATAATTTGGTTCCTTGGTTGTTAATTTTAAACTGGTTCCACATCCTTTTTTGGCGCTGCCAAAGCCCTGTGCAGCACGTACCTCCAGCAAACTCTTCGAAATATGCGTACCACACTTTGAGAAACTAATCAGGTCTAATAGTCTGAAACCAGTCTACGGTAAATTCTAAGAAAACAATCAATCTCCAACTTAGTATTAACCAAAAAGTGTGATAATAAAAACTCCAATGCATGTTAATTTGTTCGACTTGTAATGACTACATGGGTCCCGTAATAAAAATAATTAATGTAATATTTTTTTACAATCTCCAGACGCTTTGAGCCGCCAGGACCATGGGTTGTATAGAAAGGGGTATCGCCAAGACGCGTTGAGCGTTAGGAAAAGAGCCTACAAAATCTAATGTCTAATAACTTTAACTTGTAATTATTGAACGTATTGATTTCTTTACAACCTCCAGACGCTTTGAGCGCTTGCACCTGGGGTTGTATAGAAAGGGGTATTGCCAAGACGCTTTGAGCGCTAGGAAACGAGCTTCCAAAATCTAATGTCTAATAACTTTAACTTGTCATTCCAAACTCTAATGTCTAATAACTTTAACTTGTCTTTATTGAACGTATTGATTTCTTTACAACCTCCAGACTCTTTGAGTGCTAGGACCATGGGTTGTATAGAAAGGAGTGCCGCCAAGACGCTTTGAGCGTTAGGAAAAGAGCCTCCAAAATCTAATATCTAATAACTTTAACTTGTCATTATTGAACGTATTGATTTCTTTACAACCTCCAGACGCTTTGAGCGCTTGCACCTGGGGTTGTATAGAAAGGGGTATTGCCAAGACGCTTTGAGCGCTAGGAAACGAGCTTCCAAAATCTAATATCTAATAACTTTAAGTTGTCATTATTGAACGTATTGATTTCTTTATAACCTCCAGACGCTTTGAGCGCTTGCACCTGGGGTTGTATAGAAAGGGGTATTGCCAAGACGCTTTGAGCGCTAGGAAACGAGCTTCCAAAATCTAATGTCTAATAACTTTAACTTGTCATTCCAAACTCTAATGTCTAATCACTTTAACTTGTCTTTATTGAACGTATTGATTTCTTTACAACCTCTAGACTCTTTGAGTGCTAGGACCATGGGTTGTATAGAAAGGAGTGCCGCCAAGACGCTTTGAGCGTTAGGAAAAGAGCCTCCAAAATCTAATATCTAATAACTTTAACTTGTCATTATTGAACGTATTGATTTCTTTACAACCTCCAGACGCTTTGAGCGCTTGCACCTGGGGTTGTATAGAAAGGGGTATTGCCAAGACGCTTTGAGCGCTAGGAAACGAGCTTCCAAAATCTAATATCTAATAACTTTAACTTGTCATTATTGAACGTATTGATTTCTTTACAACCTCCAGACGCTTTGAGCGCTTGCACCTGGGGTTGTATAGAAAGGGGTATTGCCAAGACGCTTTGAGCGCTAGGAAACGAGCTTCCAAAATCTAATGTCTAATAACTTTAACTTGTCATTATTGAACGTATTGATTTCTTTACAACCTCCAGACGCTTTGAGCGCTTGCACCTGGGGTTGTATAGAAAGGGGTATTGCCAAGACGCTTTGAGCGCTAGGAAACGAGCTTCCAAAATCTAATATCTAATAACTTTAACTTGTCATTATTGAACGTATTGATTTCTTTACAACCTCCAGACGCTTTGAGCGCTTGCACCTGGGGTTGTATAGAAAGGGGTATTGCCAAGACGCTTTGAGCGCTAGGAAACGAGCTTCCAAAATCTAATATCTAATAACTTTAACTTGTCATTATTGAACGTATTGATTTCTTTACAACCTCCAGACGCTTTGAGCGCTTGCACCTGGGGTTGTATAGAAAGGGGTATTGCCAAGACGCTTTGAGCGCTAGGAAACGAGCTTCCAAAATCTAATATCTAATAACTTTAACTTGTCATTATTGAACGTATTGATTTCTTTACAACCTCCAGACGCTTTGAGCGCTTGCACCTGGGGTTGTATAGAAAGGGGTATTGCCAAGACGCTTTGAGCGCTAGGAAACGAGCTTCCAAAATCTAATGTCTAATAACTTTAACTTGTCATTCCAAACTCTAATGTCTAATAACTTTAACTTGTCTTTATTGAACGTATTGATTTCTTTACAACCTCCAGACTCTTTGAGTGCTAGGACCATGGGTTGTATAGAAAGGAGTGCCGCCAAGACGCTTTGAGCGTTAGGAAAAGAGCCTCCAAAATCTAATATCTAATAACTTTAACTTGTCATTATTGAACGTATTGATTTCTTTACAACCTCCAGACGCTTTGAGCGCTTGCACCTGGGGTTGTATAGAAAGGGGTATTGCCAAGACGCTTTGAGCGCTAGGAAACGAGCTTCCAAAATCTAATATCTAATAACTTTAACTTGTCATTATTGAACGTATTGATTTCTTTACAACCTCCAGACGCTTTGAGCGCTTGCACCTGGGGTTGTATAGAAAGGGGTATTGCCAAGACGCTTTGAGCGCTAGGAAACGAGCTTCCAAAATCTAATATCTAATAACTTTAACTTGTCATTATTGAACGTATTGATTTCTTTACAACCTCCAGACGCTTTGAGCGCTTGCACCTGGGGTTGTATAGAAAGGGGTATTGCCAAGACGCTTTGAGCGCTAGGAAACGAGCTTCCAAAATCTAATATCTAATAACTTTAAGTTGTCATTATTGAACGTATTGATTTCTTTATAACCTCCAGACGCTTTGAGCGCTTGCACCTGGGGTTGTATAGAAAGGGGTATTGCCAAGACGCTTTGAGCGCTAGGAAACGAGCTTCCAAAATCTAATGTCTAATAACTTTAACTTGTCATTCCAAACTCTAATGTCTAATCACTTTAACTTGTCTTTATTGAACGTATTGATTTCTTTACAACCTCTAGACTCTTTGAGTGCTAGGACCATGGGTTGTATAGAAAGGAGTGCCGCCAAGACGCTTTGAGCGTTAGGAAAAGAGCCTCCAAAATCTAATATCTAATAACTTTAACTTGTCATTATTGAACGTATTGATTTCTTTACAACCTCCAGACGCTTTGAGCGCTTGCACCTGGGGTTGTATAGAAAGGGGTATTGCCAAGACGCTTTGAGCGCTAGGAAACGAGCTTCCAAAATCTAATATCTAATAACTTTAACTTGTCATTATTGAACGTATTGATTTCTTTACAACCTCCAGACGCTTTGAGCGCTTGCACCTGGGGTTGTATAGAAAGGGGTATTGCCAAGACGCTTTGAGCGCTAGGAAACGAGCTTCCAAAATCTAATGTCTAATAACTTTAACTTGTCATTCCAAACTCTAATGTCTAATAACTTTAACTTGTCTTTATTGAACGTATTGATTTCTTTACAACCTCCAGACTCTTTGAGTGCTAGGACCATGGGTTGTATAGAAAGGAGTGCCGCCAAGACGCTTTGAGCGTTAGGAAAAGAGCCTCCAAAATCTAATATCTAATAACTTTAACTTGTCATTATTGAACGTATTGATTTCTTTACAACCTCCAGACGCTTTGAGCGCTTGCACCTGGGGTTGTATAGAAAGGGGTATTGCCAAGACGCTTTGAGCGCTAGGAAACGAGCTTCCAAAATCTAATATCTAATAACTTTAACTTGTCATTATTGAACGTATTGATTTCTTTACAACCTCCAGACGCTTTGAGCGCTTGCACCTGGGGTTGTATAGAAAGGGGTATTGCCAAGACGCTTTGAGCGCTAGGAAACGAGCTTCCAAAATCTAATATCTAATAACTTTAACTTGTCATTATTGAACGTATTGATTTCTTTACAACCTCCAGACGCTTTGAGCGCTTGCACCTGGGGTTGTATAGAAAGGGGTATTGCCAAGACGCTTTGAGCGCTAGGAAACGAGCTTCCAAAATCTAATATCTAATAACTTTAACTTGTCATTATTGAACGTATTGATTTCTTTACAACCTCCAGACGCTTTGAGCGCTTGCACCTGGGGTTGTATAGAAAGGGGTATTGCCAAGACGCTTTGAGCGCTAGGAAACGAGCTTCCAAAATCTAATATCTAATAACTTTAACTTGTCATTATTGAACGTATTGATTTCTTTACAACCTCCAGACGCTTTGAGCGCTTGCACCTGGGGTTGTATAGAAAGGGGTATTGCCAAGACGCTTTGAGCGCTAGGAAACGAGCTTCCAAAATCTAATATCTAATAACTTTAACTTGTCATTATTGAACGTATTGATTTCTTTATAACCTCCAGACGCTTTGAGCGCTTGCACCTGGGGTTGTATAGAAAGGGGTATTGCCAAGACGCTTTGAGCGCTAGGAAACGAGCTTCCAAAATCTAATATCTAATAACTTTAACTTGTCATTATTGAACGTATTGATTTCTTTACAACCTCCAGACGCTTTGAGCGCTTGCACCTGGGGTTGTATAGAAAGGGGTATTGCCAAGACGCTTTGAGCGCTAGGAAACGAGCTTCCAAAATCTAATGTCTAATAACTTTAACTTGTCTTTATTGAACGTATTGATTTCTTTACAACCTCCAGACTCTTTGAGTGCTAGGACCATGGGTTGTATAGAAAGGAGTGCTGCCAAGACGCTTTGAGCGTTAGGAAAAGAGCCTCCAAAATCTAATATCTAATAACTTTAACTTGTCTTTATTGAACGTATTGATTTCTTTACAACCTCCAGACTCTTTGAGTGCTAGGACCATGGGTTGTATAGAAAGGAGTGCCGCCAAGACGCTTTGAGCGTTAGGAAAAGAGCCTCCAAAATCTAATATCTAATAACTTTAACTTGTCATTATTGAACGTATTGATTTCTTTACAACCTCCAGACGCTTTGAGCGCTTGCACCTGGGGTTGTATAGAAAGGGGTATTGCCAAGACGCTTTGAGCGCTAGGAAACGAGCTTCCAAAATCTAATATCTAATAACTTTAACTTGTCATTATTGAACGTATTGATTTCTTTACAACCTCCAGACGCTTTGAGCGCTTGCACCTGGGGTTGTATAGAAAGGGGTATTGCCAAGACGCTTTGAGCGCTAGGAAACGAGCTTCCAAAATCTAATGTCTAATAACTTTAACTTGTCTTTATTGAACGTATTGATTTCTTTACAACCTCCAGACTCTTTGAGTGCTAGGACCATGGGTTGTATAGAAAGGAGTGCTGCCAAGACGCTTTGAGCGTTAGGAAAAGAGCCTCCAAAATCTAATATCTAATAACTTTAACTTGTCATTATTGAACGTATTGATTTCTTTACAACCTCCAGACTCTTTGAGTGCTAGGCCCATGGGTTGTATAGAAAGGAGTGCCGCCAAGACGCTTTGAGCGTTAGGAAAAGAGCCTCCAAAATCTAATATCTAATAACTTTAACTTGTCTTTATTGAACGTATTGATTTCTTTACAACCTCCAGACTCTTTGAGTGCTAGGACCATGGGTTGTATAGAAAGGAGTGCCGCCAAGACGCTTTGAGCGTTAGGAAAAGAGCCTCCAAAATCTAATATCTAATAACTTTAACTTGTCATTATTGAACGTATTGATTTCTTTACAACCTCCAGACGCTTTGAGCGCTTGCACCTGGGGTTGTATAGAAAGGGGTATTGCCAAGACGCTTTGAGCGCTAGGAAACGAGCTTCCAAAATCTAATGTCTAATAACTTTAACTTGTCATTCCAAACTCTAATGTCTAATCACTTTAACTTGTCTTTATTGAACGTATTGATTTCTTTACAACCTCTAGACTCTTTGAGTGCTAGGACCATGGGTTGTATAGAAAGGAGTGCCGCCAAGACGCTTTGAGCGTTAGGAAAAGAGCCTCCAAAATCTAATATCTAATAACTTTAACTTGTCATTATTGAACGTATTGATTTCTTTACAACCTCCAGACGCTTTGAGCGCTTGCACCTGGGGTTGTATAGAAAGGGGTATTGCCAAGACGCTTTGAGCGCTAGGAAACGAGCTTCCAAAATCTAATATCTAATAACTTTAACTTGTCATTATTGAACGTATTGATTTCTTTACAACCTCCAGACGCTTTGAGCGCTTGCACCTGGGGTTGTATAGAAAGGGGTATTGCCAAGACGCTTTGAGCGCTAGGAAACGAGCTTCCAAAATCTAATATCTAATAACTTTAACTTGTCATTATTGAACGTATTGATTTCTTTACAACCTCCAGACGCTTTGAGCGCTTGCACCTGGGGTTGTATAGAAAGGGGTATTGCCAAGACGCTTTGAGCGCTAGGAAACGAGCTTCCAAAATCTAATATCTAATAACTTTAACTTGTCATTATTGAACGTATTGATTTCTTTACAACCTCCAGACGCTTTGAGCGCTTGCACCTGGGGTTGTATAGAAAGGGGTATTGCCAAGACGCTTTGAGCGCTAGGAAACGAGCTTCCAAAATCTAATATCTAATAACTTTAACTTGTCATTATTGAACGTATTGATTTCTTTACAACCTCCAGACGCTTTGAGCGCTTGCACCTGGGGTTGTATAGAAAGGGGTATTGCCAAGACGCTTTGAGCGCTAGGAAACGAGCTTCCAAAATCTAATATCTAATAACTTTAACTTGTCATTATTGAACGTATTGATTTCTTTATAACCTCCAGACGCTTTGAGCGCTTGCACCTGGGGTTGTATAGAAAGGGGTATTGCCAAGACGCTTTGAGCGCTAGGAAACGAGCTTCCAAAATCTAATATCTAATAACTTTAACTTGTCATTATTGAACGTATTGATTTCTTTACAACCTCCAGACGCTTTGAGCGCTTGCACCTGGGGTTGTATAGAAAGGGGTATTGCCAAGACGCTTTGAGCGCTAGGAAACGAGCTTCCAAAATCTAATGTCTAATAACTTTAACTTGTCTTTATTGAACGTATTGATTTCTTTACAACCTCCAGACTCTTTGAGTGCTAGGACCATGGGTTGTATAGAAAGGAGTGCTGCCAAGACGCTTTGAGCGTTAGGAAAAGAGCCTCCAAAATCTAATATCTAATAACTTTAACTTGTCTTTATTGAACGTATTGATTTCTTTACAACCTCCAGACTCTTTGAGTGCTAGGACCATGGGTTGTATAGAAAGGAGTGCCGCCAAGACGCTTTGAGCGTTAGGAAAAGAGCCTCCAAAATCTAATATCTAATAACTTTAACTTGTCATTATTGAACGTATTGATTTCTTTACAACCTCCAGACGCTTTGAGCGCTTGCACCTGGGGTTGTATAGAAAGGGGTATTGCCAAGACGCTTTGAGCGCTAGGAAACGAGCTTCCAAAATCTAATATCTAATAACTTTAACTTGTCATTATTGAACGTATTGATTTCTTTACAACCTCCAGACGCTTTGAGCGCTTGCACCTGGGGTTGTATAGAAAGGGGTATTGCCAAGACGCTTTGAGCGCTAGGAAACGAGCTTCCAAAATCTAATGTCTAATAACTTTAACTTGTCTTTATTGAACGTATTGATTTCTTTACAACCTCCAGACTCTTTGAGTGCTAGGACCATGGGTTGTATAGAAAGGAGTGCTGCCAAGACGCTTTGAGCGTTAGGAAAAGAGCCTCCAAAATCTAATATCTAATAACTTTAACTTGTCTTTATTGAACGTATTGATTTCTTTACAACCTCCAGACTCTTTGAGTGCTAGGACCATGGGTTGTATAGAAAGGAGTGCCGCCAAGACGCTTTGAGCGTTAGGAAAAGAGCCTCCAAAATCTAATATCTAATAACTTTAACTTGTCATTATTGAACGTATTGATTTCTTTACAACCTCCAGACGCTTTGAGCGCTTGCACCTGGGGTTGTATAGAAAGGGGTATTGCCAAGACGCTTTGAGCGCTAGGAAACGAGCTTCCAAAATCTAATATCTAATAACTTTAACTTGTCATTATTGAACGTATTGATTTCTTTACAACCTCCAGACGCTTTGAGCGCTTGCACCTGGGGTTGTATAGAAAGGGGTATTGCCAAGACGCTTTGAGCGCTAGGAAACGAGCTTCCAAAATCTAATGTCTAATAACTTTAACTTGTCTTTATTGAACGTATTGATTTCTTTACAACCTCCAGACTCTTTGAGTGCTAGGACCATGGGTTGTATAGAAAGGAGTGCTGCCAAGACGCTTTGAGCGTTAGGAAAAGAGCCTCCAAAATCTAATATCTAATAACTTTAACTTGTCTTTATTGAACGTATTGATTTCTTTACAACCTCCAGACTCTTTGAGTGCTAGGACCATGGGTTGTATAGAAAGGAGTGCCGCCAAGACGCTTTGAGCGTTAGGAAAAGAGCCTCCAAAATCTAATATCTAATAACTTTAACTTGTCTTTATTGAACGTATTGATTTCTTTACAACCTCCAGACTCTTTGAGTGCTAGGACCATGGGTTGTATAGAAAGGAGTGCCGCCAAGACGCTTTGAGCGTTAGGAAAAGAGCCTCCAAAATCTAATATCTAATAACTTTAACTTGTCTTTATTGAACGTATTGATTTCTTTACAACCTCCCAGACGCTTTGAGCGCTTGCACCTGGGGTTGTATAGAAAGGGGTATTGCCAAGACGCTTTGAGCGCTAGGAAACGAGCTTCCAAAATCTAATATCTAATAACTTTAACTTGTCATTATTGAACGTATTGATTTCTTTACAACCTCCAGACGCTTTGAGCGCTTGCACCTGGGGTTGTATAGAAAGGGGTATTGCCAAGACGCTTTGAGCGCTAGGAAACGAGCTTCCAAAATCTAATGTCTAATAACTTTAACTTGTCATTCCAAACTCTAATGTCTAATAACTTTAACTTGTCTTTATTGAACGTATTGATTTCTTTACAACCTCCAGACTCTTTGAGTGCTAGGACCATGGGTTGTATAGAAAGGAGTGCTGCCAAGACGCTTTGAGCGTTAGGAAAAGAGCCTCCAAAATCTAATATCTAATAACTTTAACTTGTCTTTATTGAACGTATTGATTTCTTTACAACCTCCAGACTCTTTGAGTGCTAGGACCATGGGTTGTATAGAAAGGAGTGCCGCCAAGACGCTTTGAGCGTTAGGAAAAGAGCCTCCAAAATCTAATATCTAATAACTTACACTTGTCTTTATTGAACGTATTGATTTCTTTACAACCTCCAGACTCTTTGAGTGCTAGGACCATGGGTTGTATAGAAAGGAGTGCCGCCAAGACGCTTTGAGCGTTAGGAAAAGAGCCTCCAAAATCTAATATCTAATAACTTTAACTTGTCATTATTGAACGTATTGATTTCTTTACAACCTCCAGACGCTTTGAGCGCTTGCACCTGGGGTTGTATAGAAAGGGGTATTGCCAAGACGCTTTGAGCGCTAGGAAACGAGCTTCCAAAATCTAATGTCTAATAACTTTAACTTGTCATTCCAAACTCTAATGTCTAATAACTTTAACTTGTCTTTATTGAACGTATTGATTTCTTTACAACCTCCAGACTCTTTGAGTGCTAGGACCATGGGTTGTATAGAAAGGAGTGCTGCCAAGACGCTTTGAGCGTTAGGAAAAGAGCCTCCAAAATCTAATATCTAATAACTTTAACTTGTCTTTATTGAACGTATTGATTTCTTTACAACCTCCAGACTCTTTGAGTGCTAGGACCATGGGTTGTATAGAAAGGAGTGCCGCCAAGACGCTTTGAGCGTTAGGAAAAGAGCCTCCAAAATCTAATATCTAATAACTTTAACTTGTCTTTATTGAACGTATTGATTTCTTTACAACCTCCCAGACGCTTTGAGCGCTTGCACCTGGGGTTGTATAGAAAGGGGTATTGCCAAGACGCTTTGAGCGCTAGGAAACGAGCTTCCAAAATCTAATATCTAATAACTTTAACTTGTCATTATTGAACGTATTGATTTCTTTACAACCTCCAGACGCTTTGAGCGCTTGCACCTGGGGTTGTATAGAAAGGGGTATTGCCAAGACGCTTTGAGCGCTAGGAAACGAGCTTCCAAAATCTAATGTCTAATAACTTTAACTTGTCATTCCAAACTCTAATGTCTAATAACTTTAACTTGTCTTTATTGAACGTATTGATTTCTTTACAACCTCCAGACTCTTTGAGTGCTAGGACCATGGGTTGTATAGAAAGGAGTGCTGCCAAGACGCTTTGAGCGTTAGGAAAAGAGCCTCCAAAATCTAATATCTAATAACTTTAACTTGTCTTTATTGAACGTATTGATTTCTTTACAACCTCCAGACTCTTTGAGTGCTAGGACCATGGGTTGTATAGAAAGGAGTGCCGCCAAGACGCTTTGAGCGTTAGGAAAAGAGCCTCCAAAATCTAATATCTAATAACTTTAACTTGTCATTATTGAACGTATTGATTTCTTTACAACCTCCAGACGCTTTGAGCGCTTGCACCTGGGGTTGTATAGAAAGGGGTATTGCCAAGACGCTTTGAGCGCTAGGAAACGAGCTTCCAAAATCTAATATCTAATAACTTTAACTTGTCATTATTGAACGTATTGATTTCTTTACAACCTCCAGACGCTTTGAGCGCTTGCACCTGGGGTTGTATAGAAAGGGGTATTGCCAAGACGCTTTGCGCGCTAGGAAACGAGCTTCCAAAATCTCTTGTCTAATAACTTTAACTTGTCATTATTGAACGTATTGATTTCTTTACAACCTCCAGACGCTTTGAGCGCTTGCACCTGGGGTTGTATAGAAAGGGGTATTGCCAAGACGCTTTGAGCGCTAGGAAACGAGCTTCCAAAATCTAATGTCTAATAACTTTAACTTGTCATTCCAAACTCTAATGTCTAATAACTTTAACTTGTCTTTATTGAACGTATTGATTTCTTTACAACCTCCAGACTCTTTGAGTGCTAGGACCATGGGTTGTATAGAAAGGAGTGCTGCCAAGACGCTTTGAGCGTTAGGAAAAGAGCCTCCAAAATCTAATATCTAATAACTTTAACTTGTCTTTATTGAACGTATTGATTTCTTTACAACCTCCAGACTCTTTGAGTGCTAGGACCATGGGTTGTATAGAAAGGAGTGCCGCCAAGACGCTTTGAGCGTTAGGAAAAGAGCCTCCAAAATCTAATATCTAATAACTTTAACTTGTCATTATTGAACGTATTGATTTCTTTACAACCTCCCAGACGCTTTGAGCGCTTGCACCTGGGGTTGTATAGAAAGGGGTATTGCCAAGACGCTTTGAGCGCTAGGAAACGAGCTTCCAAAATCTAATATCTAATAACTTTAACTTGTCATTATTGAACGTATTGATTTCTTTACAACCTCCAGACGCTTTGAGCGCTTGCACCTGGGGTTGTATAGAAAGGGGTATTGCCAAGACGCGTTGAGCGCTAGGAAACGAGCTTCCAAAATCTAATATCTAATAACTTTAACTTGTCATTATTGAACGTATTGATTTCTTTACAACCTCCAGACGCTTTGAGCGCTTGCACCTGGGGTTGTATAGAAAGGGGTATTGCCAAGACGCTTTGAGCGCTAGGAAACGAGCTTCCAAAATCTAATATCTAATAACTTTAACTTGTCATTATTGAACGTATTGATTTCTTTACAACCTCCAGACGCTTTGAGCGCTTGCACCTGGGGTTGTATAGAAAGGGGTATTGCCAAGACGATTTGAGCGCTAGGAAACGAGCTTCCAAAATCTAATATCTAATAACTTTAACTTGTCATTATTGAACGTATTGATTTCTTTACAACCTCCAGACGCTTTGAGCGCTTGCACCTGGGGTTGTATAGAAAGGGGTATTGCCAAGACGCTTTGAGCGCTAGGAAACGAGCTTCCAAAATCTAATGTCTAATAACTTTAACTTGTCATTCCAAACTCTAATGTCTAATAACTTTAACTTGTCTTTATTGAACGTATTGATTTCTTTACAACCTCCAGACTCTTTGAGTGCTAGGACCATGGGTTGTATAGAAAGGAGTGCTGCCAAGACGCTTTGAGCGTTAGGAAAAGAGCCTCCAAAATCTAATATCTAATAACTTTAACTTGTCTTTATTGAACGTATTGATTTCTTTACAACCTCCAGACTCTTTGAGTGCTAGGACCATGGGTTGTATAGAAAGGAGTGCCGCCAAGACGCTTTGAGCGTTAGGAAAAGAGCCTCCAAAATCTAATATCTAATAACTTTAACTTGTCATTATTGAACGTATTGATTTCTTTACAACCTCCAGACGCTTTGAGCGCTTGCACCTGGGGTTGTATAGAAAGGGGTATTGCCAAGACGCTTTGAGCGCTAGGAAACGAGCTTCCAAAATCTAATATCTAATAACTTTAACTTGTCATTATTGAACGTATTGATTTCTTTACAACCTCCAGACGCTTTGAGCGCTTGCACCTGGGGTTGTATAGAAAGGGGTATTGCCAAGACGCTTTGAGCGCTAGGAAACGAGCTTCCAAAATCTAATGTCTAATAACTTTAACTTGTCATTCCAAACTCTAATGTCTAATAACTTTAACTTGTCTTTATTGAACGTATTGATTTCTTTACAACCTCCAGACTCTTTGAGTGCTAGGACCATGGGTTGTATAGAAAGGAGTGCTGCCAAGACGCTTTGAGCGTTAGGAAAAGAGCCTCCAAAATCTAATATCTAATAACTTTAACTTGTCTTTATTGAACGTATTGATTTCTTTACAACCTCCAGACTCTTTGAGTGCTAGGACCATGGGTTGTATAGAAAGGAGTGCCGCCAAGACGCTTTGAGCGTTAGGAAAAGAGCCTCCAAAATCTAATATCTAATAACTTTAACTTGTCATTATTGAACGTATTGATTTCTTTACAACCTCCAGACGCTTTGAGCGCTTGCACCTGGGGTTGTATAGAAAGGGGTATTGCCAAGACGCTTTGAGCGCTAGGAAACGAGCTTCCAAAATCTAATATCTAATAACTTTAACTTGTCATTATTGAACGTATTGATTTCTTTACAACCTCCAGACGCTTTGAGCGCTTGCACCTGGGGTTGTATAGAAAGGGGTATTGCCAAGACGCTTTGAGCGCTAGGAAACGAGCTTCCAAAATCTAATGTCTAATAACTTTAACTTGTCATTCCAAACTCTAATGTCTAATAACTTTAACTTGTCTTTATTGAACGTATTGATTTCTTTACAACCTCCAGACTCTTTGAGTGCTAGGACCATGGGTTGTATAGAAAGGAGTGCCGCCAAGACGCTTTGAGCGTTAGGAAAAGAGCCTCCAAAATCTAATATCTAATAACTTTAACTTGTCATTATTGAACGTATTGATTTCTTTACAACCTCCAGACGCTTTGAGCGCTTGCACCTGGGGTTGTATAGAAAGGGGTATTGCCAAGACGCTTTGAGCGCTAGGAAACGAGCTTCCAAAATCTAATGTCTAATAACTTTAACTTGTCATTCCAAACTCTAATGTCTAATAACTTTAACTTGTCTTTATTGAACGTATTGATTTCTTTACAACCTCCAGACTCTTTGAGTGCTAGGACCATGGGTTGTATAGAAAGGAGTGCTGCCAAGACGCTTTGAGCGTTAGGAAAAGAGCCTCCAAAATCTAATATCTAATAACTTTAACTTGTCTTTATTGAACGTATTGATTTCTTTACAACCTCCAGACTCTTTGAGTGCTAGGACCATGGGTTGTATAGAAAGGAGTGCCGCCAAGACGCTTTGAGCGTTAGGAAAAGAGCCTCCAAAATCTAATATCTAATAACTTTAACTTGTCATTATTGAACGTATTGATTTCTTTACAACCTCCCAGACGCTTTGAGCGCTTGCACCTGGGGTTGTATAGAAAGGGGTATTGCCAAGACGCTTTGAGCGCTAGGAAACGAGCTTCCAAAATCTAATATCTAATAACTTTAACTTGTCATTATTGAACGTATTGATTTCTTTACAACCTCCAGACGCTTTGAGCGCTTGCACCTGGGGTTGTATAGAAAGGGGTATTGCCAAGACGCGTTGAGCGCTAGGAAACGAGCTTCCAAAATCTAATATCTAATAACTTTAACTTGTCATTATTGAACGTATTGATTTCTTTACAACCTCCAGACGCTTTGAGCGCTTGCACCTGGGGTTGTATAGAAAGGGGTATTGCCAAGACGCTTTGAGCGCTAGGAAACGAGCTTCCAAAATCTAATATCTAATAACTTTAACTTGTCATTATTGAACGTATTGATTTCTTTACAACCTCCAGACGCTTTGAGCGCTTGCACCTGGGGTTGTATAGAAAGGGGTATTGCCAAGACGATTTGAGCGCTAGGAAACGAGCTTCCAAAATCTAATATCTAATAACTTTAACTTGTCATTATTGAACGTATTGATTTCTTTACAACCTCCAGACGCTTTGAGCGCTTGCACCTGGGGTTGTATAGAAAGGGGTATTGCCAAGACGCTTTGAGCGCTAGGAAACGAGCTTCCAAAATCTAATGTCTAATAACTTTAACTTGTCATTCCAAACTCTAATGTCTAATAACTTTAACTTGTCTTTATTGAACGTATTGATTTCTTTACAACCTCCAGACTCTTTGAGTGCTAGGACCATGGGTTGTATAGAAAGGAGTGCTGCCAAGACGCTTTGAGCGTTAGGAAAAGAGCCTCCAAAATCTAATATCTAATAACTTTAACTTGTCTTTATTGAACGTATTGATTTCTTTACAACCTCCAGACTCTTTGAGTGCTAGGACCATGGGTTGTATAGAAAGGAGTGCCGCCAAGACGCTTTGAGCGTTAGGAAAAGAGCCTCCAAAATCTAATATCTAATAACTTTAACTTGTCATTATTGAACGTATTGATTTCTTTACAACCTCCAGACGCTTTGAGCGCTTGCACCTGGGGTTGTATAGAAAGGGGTATTGCCAAGACGCTTTGAGCGCTAGGAAACGAGCTTCCAAAATCTAATATCTAATAACTTTAACTTGTCATTATTGAACGTATTGATTTCTTTACAACCTCCAGACGCTTTGAGCGCTTGCACCTGGGGTTGTATAGAAAGGGGTATTGCCAAGACGCTTTGAGCGCTAGGAAACGAGCTTCCAAAATCTAATGTCTAATAACTTTAACTTGTCATTCCAAACTCTAATGTCTAATAACTTTAACTTGTCTTTATTGAACGTATTGATTTCTTTACAACCTCCAGACTCTTTGAGTGCTAGGACCATGGGTTGTATAGAAAGGAGTGCTGCCAAGACGCTTTGAGCGTTAGGAAAAGAGCCTCCAAAATCTAATATCTAATAACTTTAACTTGTCTTTATTGAACGTATTGATTTCTTTACAACCTCCAGACTCTTTGAGTGCTAGGACCATGGGTTGTATAGAAAGGAGTGCCGCCAAGACGCTTTGAGCGTTAGGAAAAGAGCCTCCAAAATCTAATATCTAATAACTTTAACTTGTCATTATTGAACGTATTGATTTCTTTACAACCTCCAGACGCTTTGAGCGCTTGCACCTGGGGTTGTATAGAAAGGGGTATTGCCAAGACGCTTTGAGCGCTAGGAAACGAGCTTCCAAAATCTAATGTCTAATAACTTTAACTTGTCATTCCAAACTCTAATGTCTAATAACTTTAACTTGTCTTTATTGAACATATTGATTTCTTTACAACCTCCAGACTCTTTGAGTGCTAGGACCATGGGTTGTATAGAAAGGAGTGCCGCCAAGACGCTTTGAGCGTTAGGAAAAGAGCCTCCAAAATCTAATATCTAATAACTTTAACTTGTCATTATTGAACGTATTGATTTCTTTACAACCTCCAGACGCTTTGAGCGCTTGCACCTGGGGTTGTATAGAAAGGGGTATTGCCAAGACGCTTTGAGCGCTAGGAAACGAGCTTCCAAAATCTAATATCTAATAACTTTAACTTGTCATTATTGAACGTATTGATTTCTTTACAACCTCCAGACGCTTTGAGCGCTTGCACCTGGGGTTGTATAGAAAGGGGTATTGCCAAGACGCTTTGAGCGCTAGGAAACGAGCTTCCAAAATCTAATATCTAATAACTTTAACTTGTCATTATTGAACGTATTGATTTCTTTACAACCTCCAGACGCTTTGAGCGCTTGCACCTGGGGTTGTATAGAAAGGGGTATTGCCAAGACGCTTTGAGCGCTAGGAAACGAGCTTCCAAAATCTAATATCTAATAACTTTAACTTGTCATTATTGAACGTATTGATTTCTTTACAACCTCCAGACGCTTTGAGCGCTTGCACCTGGGGTTGTATAGAAAGGGGTATTGCCAAGACGCTTTGAGCGCTAGGAAACGAGCTTCCAAAATCTAATATCTAATAACTTTAACTTGTCATTCCAAACTCTAATGTCTAATAACTTTAACTTGTCTTTATTGAACGTATTGATTTCTTTACAACCTCCAGACGCTTTGAGCGCTTGCACCTGGGGTTGTATAGAAAGGGGTATTGCCAAGACGCTTTGAGCGCTAGGAAACGAGCTTCCAAAATCTAATGTCTAATAACTTTAACTTGTCATTATTGAACGTATTGATTTCTTTACAACCTCCAGACGCTTTGAGCGCTTGCACCTGGGGTTGTATAGAAAGGGGTATTGCCAAGACGCTTTGAGCGCTAGGAAACGAGCTTCCAAAATCTAATGTCTAATAACTTTAACTTGTCATTCCAAACTCTAATGTCTAATAACTTTAACTTGTCTTTATTGAACGTATTGATTTCTTTACAACCTCCAGACTCTTTGAGTGCTAGGACCATGGGTTGTATAGAAAGGAGTGCTGCCAAGACGCTTTGAGCGTTAGGAAAAGAGCCTCCAAAATCTAATATCTAATAACTTTAACTTGTCTTTATTGAACGTATTGATTTCTTTACAACCTCCAGACTCTTTGAGTGCTAGGACCATGGGTTGTATAGAAAGGAGTGCCGCCAAGACGCTTTGAGCGTTAGGAAAAGAGCCTCCAAAATCTAATATCTAATAACTTTAACTTGTCATTATTGAACGTATTGATTTCTTTACAACCTCCAGACGCTTTGAGCGCTTGCACCTGGGGTTGTATAGAAAGGGGTATTGCCAAGACGCTTTGAGCGCTAGGAAACGAGCTTCCAAAATCTAATGTCTAATAACTTTAACTTGTCATTCCAAACTCTAATGTCTAATAACTTTAACTTGTCTTTATTGAACATATTGATTTCTTTACAACCTCCAGACTCTTTGAGTGCTAGGACCATGGGTTGTATAGAAAGGAGTGCCGCCAAGACGCTTTGAGCGTTAGGAAAAGAGCCTCCAAAATCTAATATCTAATAACTTTAACTTGTCATTATTGAACGTATTGATTTCTTTACAACCTCCAGACGCTTTGAGCGCTTGCACCTGGGGTTGTATAGAAAGGGGTATTGCCAAGACGCTTTGAGCGCTAGGAAACGAGCTTCCAAAATCTAATATCTAATAACTTTAACTTGTCATTATTGAACGTATTGATTTCTTTACAACCTCCAGACGCTTTGAGCGCTTGCACCTGGGGTTGTATAGAAAGGGGTATTGCCAAGACGCTTTGAGCGCTAGGAAACGAGCTTCCAAAATCTAATATCTAATAACTTTAACTTGTCATTATTGAACGTATTGATTTCTTTACAACCTCCAGACGCTTTGAGCGCTTGCACCTGGGGTTGTATAGAAAGGGGTATTGCCAAGACGCTTTGAGCGCTAGGAAACGAGCTTCCAAAATCTAATATCTAATAACTTTAACTTGTCATTATTGAACGTATTGATTTCTTTACAACCTCCAGACGCTT
Source organism: Ocypus olens (assembly GCA_910593695.2). NCBI lineage: Eukaryota > Metazoa > Arthropoda > Insecta > Coleoptera > Staphylinidae > Ocypus > Ocypus olens. The sequence goes on along the minus strand of OU343057.1, from coordinate 700,413 downwards.
TGAGCGCTTGCACCTGGGGTTGTATAGAAAGGGGTATTGCCAAGACGCTTTGAGCGCTAGGAAACGAGCTTCCAAAATCTAATATCTAATAACTTTAACTTGTCATTATTGAACGTATTGATTTCTTTACAACCTCCAGACGCTTTGAGCGCTTGCACCTGGGGTTGTATAGAAAGGGGTATTGCCAAGACGCTTTGAGCGCTAGGAAACGAGCTTCCAAAATCTAATATCTAATAACTTTAACTTGTCATTATTGAACGTATTGATTTCTTTACAACCTCCAGACGCTTTGAGCGCTTGCACCTGGGGTTGTATAGAAAGGGGTATTGCCAAGACGCTTTGAGCGCTAGGAAACGAGCTTCCAAAATCTAATATCTAATAACTTTAACTTGTCATTCCAAACTCTAATGTCTAATAACTTTAACTTGTCTTTATTGAACGTATTGATTTCTTTACAACCTCCAGACGCTTTGAGCGCTTGCACCTTGGGTTGTATAGAAAGGGGTATCGCCAAGACGCTTCAAGCGCTAGGAAAAGAGCTAAAATAGTATAGTCAAGGTCACCGATTGTGTAAGTTATTCATTGAGATCCAGTTGAAAGTTTTATCGACATCAAGCAAAGAGGTCAAATGCCAAACCTTACGTCGTTACAAACAATTCTGAGTCATACGTATTCTGGTCTGGTCAAAGTAAAAGCACGACAGTTGTAAATCTCAAATTCTTGCAATATTCTTTTGTAAAATGTTCGACGATAGTTCTGAGACTGGTTTTCCTACAGGGTTTTCCCAGATCTATTGGTACAGCAAGGATATGTGTTCATAAATCAAATAACATACTCTTTGGTGGACCAATGCAAATGCCAGAACTAATAAATCAAATGAATAAACGTCCATTCGTTGAACAAACAAGCATTTCATTACCTAATCCTAACCAACACGCATCGACACTCGTAACGAATCTTTTAAATAATTAAGGGTTACCACAAAAATTAAACACAACGTATATAAGTACAAAAAGGTCAGACTTGACGTACTTCAGTGGATAAAGTAAGAGAATGAGGTAAGGCTTGAATATTCTGGCAGAAAGGTTTTTTTATGTGAGGAGAGGAGGTATTCATAGATACCCCCTTAGCGGGGTAGTGCTGGATTCATTTGAAGGCAGCTAAAACCTCTCCTCGGACTCTTGAGAATTACTGTAATCAGAAAGTTGGTTTAAACTTTCAGCTTCTTAGCCCAAGTGCCGATACAAGGTGACAACTCAAACAGATACATTATATTAAAACAACCGTCAATTCAATCGGCATTAAAAATAACTAGTTAATTCATGCAAATATAATCAGTTTCTACTCTTCCTTAAAAATCAAGCGACCGGAATACCGCAACACCAGGAATCGAGGAATCTAATATCTCATCATCTTTCAAGGAGCCGATCAATTATTGCGATAATATTTCACTTGATCGAGCTACCAATTTATGGAATCGTACATATTTCACCTCCACCAGAGATTTCGAAATTAATTTTGAAATCTTCATTTACATATGTCGTCAGATTTGCATAAAATATACAAATCGATCTAAATCTAGTTACTTAGGAATGCGCTTAGAGTGTGGCCAACGCAAAAAAATATGCAAAAATGTTTGCATGATTAAAAAAAGTATCCGTAGCACTCGTAAAACATTGCACGTTTTTTCGGGATTTATTTAGCTAGTTACGTTTGCTAAATTTATTACACGGCTGATGCATCAATTAGCTCAAATCGCAATTAGATTTACGAGAAACAACGATTTTGTGTTTTTTTTTAATGCATGTTTAAACTTACCAAGTACATACATACATTAAGAATGCTGTCATTTTTGGTTAAATTAAATTTTATAACGATACCGTGTCAAGTAAATGAATAATTTAAAATATATTTTGTGGTATATCTTAAATCAGAGTTTTTGCTTTAGGTATTGTGAAAATTGCGCTAATAACTTGTTGAGAGCTCCTGGAGTAAGAGCGTGATATGTGTGTAATTATATTATTCGTTTCATAATTGGTATGGTAGTCATATGCATGTACGTCGTGCATTAAATTGTAGCTGTTGATAGGTATCTCGTTAATAAGGTGAACTTTAAAAAAGATGGAATACATGGTTGTTAAATAGATTCCGGTGCACACGAAAAAATAGCTTAGGGTTAGTATAAATAAGTAAATGGAACGGGAACAGGAACAGTAACGGTAACAACACCCTTGTACCGATAAGGTGATAGTTGCATATGCTCACGCGAATGAAGTGTCGAGCTGCCGTGATCACCGTTTCAAACTCATGCACCCCGGAAATTAAACAATTTCCCTGATTGGACGGAAACTTTAAATAGATTGACATAATCGCGCACAGCCGGCGAACACACTTTTAATCAAATATTATACATTAACTGTCCGGGGAGTGAAAAACTCCACTCAGCTTTATTGCTCACCATTTTGAATTAGATTAGCACCAACCGCGGGAAAAGCTAAAAAAATATGTGATATAATTAGCTGTTATACAAGAGTTTTTGGATTTGCGTTTAAACGTTCCATGGTGAATATCTCAAAAATAAAGAACGCCGTTAAATTTGATTGCATTGGCGATAATTAGATGGTTTCTATTTTCTAATGGAAAAGAATAGCGGAAATGCTAGTTCTTGTAATTAATTAATGCAGAAGAAAATGTAATTGTTCTGGTATTTTCAGTAACGTGTTGCGTAAAAACGAAACGATCATAAAGAAGAAATCGTTAAGCCGAGTGAAGTGAGCTGGAATTGTCCAGTGTCCATCAACGGACCTGGATATGAAAGTGACCATTGTCCGAGACCGCGTGCTGTTACAATATACGCTTGGCCGGGACTTTCAAAGCAGGATTGCGGCTTCCGACTAACTTCTTCCCATACATGCAGGACTGTACTGGCATTAATTTCGAAAATTCCATTAGAAATACACGGCTGAACAACGGGATATTGTAATTCCATGAAAGACACGCGTGTCCGGACGCAAATCTTGATAAGGGGGTGGTATCAGTTGATTCGATTGCGGGATTTTTCATGTTTGCGTGTTGGGAAAAACTGAGGGAATACCACGCTGTTACGTTTTAAGAGACAATTACAAATAATTGCGACTCAATCCTTTTTAATGTATGCGTCAAGTCAGTGGTGCGAGAAAATAATTGGGGCACGATGTAATTTTCAAATTTATTACAAGAATATAAGTTGTCCGTTACAGCTAGCGTCAAGTATACCACGGTACGAATGCGTTACTTGCAATGGTATATAAATCTTTATTATGGTGCTAATTTGCGTCTAATAAATTGTACTATGACATAATGAATTATTGAATTAGATTTTTCAAAAGGTCACAGGAGATATTCAGTTTTTTACCTGTAATCGAGGTAAATTGGAGTGGAGTGTGGGTATGTTGCGATGTTGTGTGTAAGGCCCGGCAGATCGATACCCTAGAGGTAATTTGTAATTTTCCTGTAAACGAGGTGATGTCCTGCGTTAGTCTTGAAGAAGCAAACATGCGATCCTGCCATCAGATCGCTCCAGTCACGCCTTATTTTCCATCAGTCTATCATTTTACACATTTTCCTTATTATGTCGAAATTGTTGTAAATTTTATTTTGTCAATGGCTGGTGCTGATGTGACAAAATGTCGAGGGCAAATAATTAGGAGACCCGCTGGTGTTGAGTTGTGCTTCACACGCCGCCAGTTCGCGAATACATTAATTACTAGTTGGGGGTGGCTCTAGTTTAGCGAGTTGCGTGTGTTTAGCGTGTCATTACCGTGCCCCGGTGCCTCGGTGATGGATGGCAGCGCCACTGTGAGTGTCGTAGCTCTTTCACGAGCTACCAATCACCATCACCCCTAACTTAAACAACAATATCTCATAAACTCTGATACACACCAACTTAACACTTGCAAACATATGTTTTAATAACATTACCACAAATTACGTAATGATATTAAGTACTATTTACATCACTCTTTAAAGAGTACATAAAATTAATATAAAAAATAGGCTTTTCGATTTGTTCTAACGCTTGCATTAAGGAAAAATGTATTTCCTACAGTGACTTCTCGCGGGGTAACTCATGAACGAAGAATCCAATTTAAACGCGGATTTCAAATTTGTGTTCCTTGTGTGTCAGTTAGTCAGATTTAATTAAAATTGGCGATTTTAAATTTTTGACAAAAACCTGAAAAATCATCCCTCTTCTTACCTTTTCCCAAAAATTGCATTTGATATGATTTTCTGAAAAAACCGCTCGTTCGATTCGGGGTTTCTATACGTCATTCGAAAGATCTCATTAAGACGCTTCATAAAATGTACTTTCGCAAAAACAAATATCAATTTGAAGCCCGTGATGCTTCCGCAAAGAAAACTCGAATATGGAAAAAAATCGAAAAAATCAACTTACTTAATAATCATCGTGGACCTTTATGTTATACGTTTTTTTTCATCACAAGAACGAGATAAATCGATTGGCGTTAAAAAATTTCATCCAGAAAAAAAAGCAAAAAAGTTAGCATGTCACCATGAACTTTATGGACGATTTTGAAAAAAGTCGATTTTTTCAAACTTTGAACGGCTGTAGCGGCCGAACGAAGAATCCAATTTGAACGCGGATTTAAAATCTGTGGTCCTTGAGCGCATATGAGTCGGATTTGACCAAAATTGGCGATTTTTTTATTTTTGACGAAAACCCGAAATTTTATCCAAGGGTCCCCCCTTCTTGCTTTTGCTCAAAAATTGCACTAAAAATGATTTCCTGGATAAACCACTGGTTAGAATCGGGGTTTCTATACACCACTGGAAAGATCTCATTAAGACGCTTCAGAAAATGTACTTTCGCAAAAACAAATGTCAATTTGAAGCCCGTGACGCGTCCGCAAAGAAAACTCGAAAATGAAAAAAATCGAAAAAATCAACTTTCTTAATAATCGTCGTGGACCTTTATGTTATACGTTTTTTTTCATCACAAGAACGAGATAAATCGATTGGCGTTAAAAAATTTCATCCAGAAAAAAAAGCAAAAAAGTTAGCATGTCACCATGAACTTTATGGACGATTTTGAAAATAGTCGATTTTTTCAAACTTTGAACGGCTGTAGCGGCCGAACGAAGGATCCAATTTGAACGCGGATTTAAAATCTGTGGTCCTTGAGCGCATTTGAGTCGGATTTGACCAAAATTGGCGATTTTTTATTTTTGACGAAAACCCGAAATTTTATCCAAGGGTCCCCCCTTCTTACTTTTGCTCAAAAATTGCACTAAAAATGATTTCCTGGATAAACCACTGGTTAGAATCGGGGTTTCTATACACCACTGGAAAGATCTCATTAAGACGCTTCAGAAAATGTACTTTCGCAAAAACAAATGTCAATTTGAAGCCTGTGACGCGTCCGCAAAGAAAACTCGAAAATGAAAAAAATCGAAAAAATCAACTTTCTTAATAATCGTGGTGGACCTTTATGTTATACGTTTTTTTACATCACAAGAACGAGATAAATCGATTGGCGTTAAAAAATTTCATCCAGAAAAAAAAGCAAAAAAGTTAGCATGTCACCATGAACTTTATGGACGATTTTGAAAAAAGTCGATTTTTTCAAACTTTGAACGGCTGTAGCGGCCGAACGAAGAATCCAATTTGAACGCGGATTTAAAATCTGTGGTCCTTGAGCGCATATGAGTCGGATTTGACCAAAATTGGCGATTTTTTATTTTTGACGAAAACCCGAAATTTTATCCAAGGGTCCCCCCTTCTTACTTTTGCTCAAAAATTGCACTAAAAATGATTTCCTGGATAAACCACTGGTTAGAATCGGGGTTTCTATACACCACTGGAAAGATCTCATTAAGATGCTTCAGAAAATGTACTTTCGCAAAAACAAATGTCAATTTGAAGCCTGTGACGTGTCCGCAAAGAAAACTCGAAAATGAAAAAAATCGAAAAAATCAACTTTCTTAATAATCGTCGTGGACCTTTATGTTTTACGTTTTTTTTCATCACAAGAACGAGATAAATCGATTGGCGTTAAAAAATTTCATCCAGAAAAAAAAGCAAAAAAGTTAGCATGTCACCATGAATTTTATGGACGATTTTGAAAATAGTCGATTTTTTCAAACTTTGAACGGCTGTAGCGGCCGAACGAAGAATCCAATTTGAACGCGGATTTAAAATCTGTGGTCCTTGAGCGCATTTGAGTCGGATTTGACCAAAATTGGCGATTTTTTATTTTTGACGAAAACCCGAAATTTTATCCAAGGGTCCCCCCTTCTTACTTTTGCTCAAAAATTGCACTAAAAATGATTTCCTGGATAAACCACTGGTTAGAATCGGGGTTTCTATACACCACTGGAAAGATCTCATTAAGACGCTTCAGAAAATGTACTTTCGCAAAAACAAATGTCAATTTGAAGCCCGTGACGCGTCCGCAAAGAAAACTCGAAAATGAAAAAAATCGAAAAAATCAACTTTCTTAATAATCGTCGTGGACCTTTATGTTTTACGTTTTTTTTCATCACAAGAACGAGATAAATCGATTGGCGTTAAAAAATTTCATCCAGAAAAAAAAGCAAAAAAGTTAGCATGTCACCATGAACTTTATGGACGATTTTGAAAATAGTCGATTTTTTCAAACTTTGAACGGCTGTAGCGGCCGAACGAAGAATCCAATTTGAACGCGGATTTAAAATCTGTGGTCCTTGAGCGCATTTGAGTCGGATTTGACCAAAATTGGCGATTTTTTATTTTTGACGAAAACCCGAAATTTTATCCAAGGGTCCCCCCTTCTTACTTTTGCTCAAAAATTGCACTAAAAATGATTTCCTGGATAAACCACTGGTTAGAATCGGGGTTTCTATACACCACTGGAAAGATCTCATTAAGACGCTTCAGAAAATGTACTTTCGCAAAAACAAATGTCAATTTGAAGCCTGTGACGCGTCCGCAAAGAAAACTTGAAAATGAAAAAAATCGAAAAAATCAACTTTCTTAATAATCGTCGTGGACCTTTATGTTATACGTTTTTTTACATCACAAGAACGAGATAAATCGATTGGCGTTAAAAAATTTCATCCAGAAAAAAAAGCAAAAAAGTTAGCATGTCACCATGAACTTTATGGACGATTTTGAAAAAAGTCGATTTTTTCGAAACTTTGAACGGCTGTAGCGGCCGAACGAAGAATCCAATTTGAACGCGGATTTAAAATCTGTGGTCCTTGAGCGCATATGAATCGGATTTGACCAAAATTGGCGATTTTTTATTTTTGACGAAAACCCGAAATTTTATCCAAGGGTCCCCCCTTCTTACTTTTGCTCAAAAATTGCACTAAAAATGATTTCCTGGATAAACCACTGGTTAGAATCGGGGTTTCTATACACCACTGGAAAGATCTCATTAAGACGCTTCAGAAAATGTACTTTCGCAAAAACAAATGTCAATTTGAAGCCTGTGACGCGTCCGCAAAGAAAACTCGAAAATGAAAAAAATCGAAAAAATCAACTTTCTTAATAATCGTCGTGGACCTTTATGTTATACGTTTTTTTCATCACAAGAACGAGATAAATCGATTGGCGTTAAAAAATTTCATCCAGAAAAAAAAGCGAAAAAGTTAGCATGTCACCATGAACTTTATGGACGATTTTGAAAAAAGTCGATTTTTTCAAACTTTGAACGGCTGTAGCGGCCGAACGAAGAATCCAATTTGAACGCGGATTTAAAATCTGTGGTCCTTGAGCGCATATGAGTCGGATTTGACCAAAATTGGCGATTTTTTATTTTTGACGAAAACCCGAAATTTTATCCAAGGGTCCCCCCTTCTTACTTTTGCTTAAAAATTGCACTAAAAATGATTTCCTGGATAAACCACTGGTTAGAATAGGGGTTTCTATACACCACTGGAAAGATCTCATTAAGACGCTTCAGAAAATGTACTTTCGCAAAAACAAATGTCAATTTGAAGCCCGTGACGCGTCCGCAAAGAAAACTCGAAAATGAAAAAAATCGAAAAAATCAACTTTCTTAATAATCGTCGTGGACCTTTATGTTATACGTTTTTTTTCATCACAAGAACGAGATAAATCGATTGGTGTTAAAAAATTTCATCCAGAAAAAAAAGCAAAAAAGTTAGCATGTCACCATGAATTTTATGGACGATTTTGAAAAAAGTCGATTTTTTCAAACTTTAAACGGCTGTAGCGGCCGAACGAAGAATCCAATTTATGAAAACCAATCTTCTTAGCACTAGACAGGCTATTAACGCACTTATGCGACATTTGTGAAACCATTGCCAAAAGTCGGTAACGTTCTAACCAAAAAATTAATCAAGTTGTAAATCCTTTTGAGATTTTTGCCATTTTTGATTCTTCTATGTATATTAAAAAATAATGTAGAAAACGGTAAATGTAAAAAAAAGTGAATAAAGATTAATTGGTGTATATTCACACATGAATGTACATGCACCAAATATATTTGCGAGACAGATTTCGGGGAATTGAAAAGGTCGTAAAATCGATAATAAATAAAAAAGCATCAAACTAATATGAGGAGCATATGTTAGTTAAATTCGAGTGTCCATTTGCGTAATTGAAATATTTGGCTTTCATTGAAGTATTGAAAAGTCGAATTCTGATGAATGGGTCTAAGCCCGGCTCTTTTTCAGGCAAAGGGAGTACGCTCACTTTATTACGGTGCATGCAATCTGGGTATCGTTGGTCTCTGTGTGTTTAATACCTCCAGATGAACGCTATATTTAATTACAGGGTAGGCTCGCTTGGAAAGAGACGCGATTGTCATTTTTCAGAAGCCCTAATCTAGAAATGCGGCCCTAAAATGGATACGAGGAGGAATGCAGATATCATATAAGGCTGTGCCTTTCATAAAAGTAATTCATAAAATGTCACGGACTAAAGTTCACGCTGTCTTGTTTACCCGTATACTTGCAATTGTGCGGACTCCTGATTCCAAACGAATCGTCATAAAGTGACCTCGGTTCCTATTATTAATTATTATAATTATATCGGCTCTTACGGTATGAGCATTTCAATTAACAAACGAACGTTCGATTTCGATTCTTGGTAGCGTATGAATAGGATGTGCATCTATTTTTTGTAGTAATTAAGTGAAACGGATATTAGTGGTGTTTTACATGCGGATCGACCTCGAGCATCATGTTCGATTCGATTGGATGTATGTATGGGTACACATGTATATGACACCAGTGCTAATAATAGAAATCATACATTTCTTTAACGCAAGTGACTTGTGTCACTCAATCATAGTCACAGCAATCTGCATGTAAATAAGAGAACCCGGATGCGATGCCAATCTTGTCGATCAAGAATCTAATATCAAGTGACACTGCAGGAACGGCGGGTCTTGGCTAATAGCAATACGTTACGCGGGATCCCAACAAACACCAACACACATCACATTTTCCAGCCCATTAGACCAATATCAGTGGAGAGTCTAGTTGCGCTGTGAGATCCAAACCGAGCCATACCCAACAGTTCTGCTTGCCGCCCGTGATGAATGGTGTGTATCATCTATCAATGACAAATCACATATCCGCGCGCCTGTCGGGAACCACTCGTGCTTAGATTCGATACTATTTATTAATTGGAATGGTGTGTATCAGAGCCAACCCTAAAACCCACCGATTACACAAAGTCAAGTGAGTTTCGAAAACTTGTTCCAGCCTAGCAAGAGACTATAATTTCGTATTTTTTTATAACTCTTATCAATAAATTGACCTTCGAAACATGGTATTGCAATTTGTGTAATGCGAATTTAAGGAATTCGTGTAATTAACTATAAAATGCAATTTACGTAGAATAAAGCATGTGACACGCTGATCAACATGTTGATATATAAAAGTACAGATATGAATTGACAATATACAGAGACGACCTAATAAGCACAATAGAAGCTAACTTCAATTTAGTAGTTAAATAGTCAAATTAGGTACATGAATTGGTTATTACGTTCAAAGAGATATTAAGTTGGGTAATTAATATGTTTGTGTGTGCAACGTAAAACAATCATGAGTGCTTAGCTGACAATTACTGTGTTCATTAATGAATCGTCTTGATTTATATATTTTCCACAATCGGTATCGGTATTGGTATTGAAGTATAGTAACGAAGCGAGTGCCAGTCCGCTACAGGTTGTTTACATAAAAATAAAATCCAATTACATGGTTTATGTGGTTCTCGAGGTTCCGTGTAAGAGCGCCATTTATTAAGAGAATTATACTATTAACATTTGAGCCATATGTAGGGTGAAGTAGTGCTATTTTCCCGTAGCTGCATCATAAATACATACTGTGATATACTTGTATGATTAATAGCCACTCTTTGGTTGCGTTTGCCGTAAATTAACGGGATAGACGTATGGATCTCATGACGCCGCGTCGTTGTCAGGGGCTTAAAACATAGAACAAAATGCTTTTGTCTGATGTGGCGTAACGGGAGGCAAAAACGGACTTCCTATTGAAATAACTTCGCCCTTTTGACATCGTCAACTTTTCCGGCAGTCACGGCATATTTGGTCAAAGTTTGTTCACTGGATTGCGCTGCAAGAACTCCAACAAATCATTGATGACCTCAAGCGAGAGGCGAGAAACGTCAGCTTCACTTAATTGTGAAAAACACCGCATATTAACATCAGATTAATAAATAGATATTATTGAGTATATATCCGTACATGTTTAGTAATCCTGTTGCAATTCCTCATCGGGAAAGTAAATACATTACTTGCAAAAGCTACGTTTCTGAAACTATACAGAGTGATTCAGTTAAACTCGGTTTTTACAAAGTGTTTCTTATTTAATAGAGTATGAAACAGTTCTACTTTTACATAAGTTACAGAAATAATGTATTACATTAGAAAATCTTAAAAAATTAAGTTATGATATAAATAACTTATTTCTTGGTAAATGCCACGATGACCGCATATGATAACCCTAAACTTATTAATGCGGTCAAACGGTAAAAGGCCATATATGCCTTATATCGATTGGACAACTATAACAAGCGTCAATTTGTGAAACAAACCAAGTGTTAATTTTTGATTTATCTTTTATGAAATTTAATAATCAAAAACTGACTTTATCCAGAAACATGACTCTATATTCCTTGTCAAAAAGGCAATAAAATGAAATTACGAGAGATTCATTCCAAAAAGTGTGTAATTACAAATTGCCAATTAAAACTTTTGCAACTTCACTGATAAGAAAAATGAGAAATTTTGCTGTTAAAAACTGACTTTTTGTAGAAAAATTAATGTAGATTTCATATCCACAATGAAGGTTTAATAAAATTGTGATGACGCAATCTTAGAAAGTGTGTCTTTATAGTTAACCAATTAAAACTGATAGAAAAAATGGCGCTGGACAAAACAAAAATTTTGCTCTTCAAAAAAACTGACTTTTTGTGGAAAAATTACTGGAGTTTCCATATCCAAAATGAAGATTTAATAAAATTGTGATTACGCAATCTTAGATAGTTAACTAATTAAAACTTTTCCAAATTCACTGAAAGAAAAATGGCGCTGAACAAAACAGAAATTTTGCTCTTCAAAAAAACTGACTTTTTGTGAAAAAGTTACTGTAGTTTCCATACCCAAAATGAAGATTTAATAAAATTGTGATTACGCAATCTTAGTTTTTTTTTAAATTAATTAAAACTTTTCGAAATTCACTGATGGACAAAACTGAAATTTTGATGTTAAAGAACTAATTTGTTATTAATACCATTAACGGTTATTTATATAAGCTTATAAAAACAAAACATCCTTTATATTGCGAAGACCCTGCGATGAAAGTATTGTTTGGATAGTATTTGCATTTTAATATATTCGAATGAATACTGCACCTGTTCCGCCAGACAGGTGATCGGGTGTATCACCTCATTGTTACAAAACACTGAAAACCTATTGTTGCCTATGAAAACATTGCGACCGGCTCCTGAAACCTATGAACTTTCCAACCCGATCTGTTCTCAATACTCGTGCACTCCGCTCGATTCTCGCCGATCTCGAAGAGTTATTTCACATTTGCTTTATTACCAAAGCGAGATGAGATAATCGATCATGTGATGTGAATATGATAATTCTGTTTGTTTTGAGAACGCCGTAGAGTCGACTCGGAGTAGACCACATGCTGGCTAGCGACTTGGCCACTCAACCTCGCCTTCTCATTATCAATTACCCGTATCTTAACACGCGCATAAATAACCCCGGGTATAAAAATCTCATTATATTTTCATGAAATATGAGGCTAATTGATAGAATAAAGTTATTTGCTCACGGAACAAGTTTATTACTTCTGAGCGAGAATTTGGGGCGTTTTGGTTTAATTGGTGAGTGTCAGCGCGTTCAGATTTGCTATTACCGCCGAGAGAATGATAGAGGGGTATCTATTAACAATTTCCAAAGTTTTTTTTATTAAGGACCGCGAGGTCGATGGGTAGCTATATAGTGATATACACAAGAGTCCTGCACGGGCTGTTTCTGTTGGGCCGGGCCGGGTCGATAACTCAATTTACAATACCGGGCCGGGCAGTACAAAATACGAATTCGAAAATTGTGAAAGTGAAATGTTCGAAATTTACGTTGATATTTAATTTAATTATAAAATTTTTTTTTTTTAAAGAGAATAATTTCTTTGTTTTATTATGTATATTAAATAATAGCAAAAAATAAAGAACGATTCCGGGGCGGGGTGGGCCGAACTTTGAATTTTACTACCAGGCCGGGCCGAGAAAACATTTTATTTCGTCGGGCCGGGAATTTAAAAAACGACCCGCGCACAATTCAGTAGATTCTAGAATCATAACTATGCTTTAAATAAAACAGTTTGTTTAAAATAGTATTTTTTACACACTCATTTCACTATTTTACCAATTGACATAATAATTGTAAAGATTAGTCGATTTATTTTTTATAGGCAAAAATATAAACAAAATACATTTATAAAAAATTGAAATCGTATTTTACGAAGGTATGCAATGAGATGACACAATCCTTTCAATTCAGATTAGCCGAATAATTATTTAACGACTAATGATGATTGCATAATGCACTGAAACGTAACGCCTGTCATTGATTTTTTTTTAATCATCGTATTCCAGTAACCTACATTTGGGATACTTAGGGGGAAGTTGTCATATGTTAGCAAACATCCCCTACGCGATAGAGATCGGAATGGGACTGAGGGATTTCACCCCTAGATGAGGTAGCATTTTCGGCATTGTATTACATAGCATCATTGTCCTTGTCGGTGCTTTAGAAAATAAACAAACATCTATTATTTTTTTAGTGAGCCTCCTCTAGATTTTCACGTAGTCATTACATATTAATCAATATACACAAGTTCTAGGGTGTCAAACTGACGGTCAGTTAGTGTAATGCTGCGATAAAATTTGATTTGATTTGATGTCGGACGAAAGGCAGGGAAGAAAATTGCAGGATTGAAAAAGTGACAACAGTTTTCCGACTTATTAACCACGTACATCTGTCAACATGAAAAAAGTGGCCAATTCGACCATTTGTCGACCCTTGTAAGCTTATTAAAGTCGTTCAACACGTCTAGTCGCCACACGGAGCGTTTATTTTCTCGTTTGATTCGGCTGGATGATTGTAACCGCAGTATGACATATTTCATTTCGTCGCCGGCAGGAATAGTTGTTTCATAGCTGGCATTTCAGCTATCTCGAATGATAAATTATATATCTTTCACATTAGATCCTCTTTTATATTATATAAACAATACTTGTTTTTAGATATGCTACACTTTTGTACTTTTCCACACTATAAACACCTACGTCAAACACTACTTCACAATCGGCCAGACGTTTTTACTACTATCTGATCCTACGATCTGATACCGATCAATTTAATAAAAGAACGACGAAGTAATCCTATTATACTACTCCGCTTAAGCGGGGATTATCACTTTCAAAATGATACAATTAACTTCTGAATTATGAACAATTATCAATATTTATTTTTAAATTTGTATTCACTTTAAGTAGTAACGTTTTTTGCAATTAATGTCAATAATTTAAAATTTTGATAAAGTAAGTTATAGTTTGTGCTCTTAATAAAAATTAATTTCGCAGAATAGGTTTAATATTCATATATTCAGGCTACTTTCGTCTAATATTAAATTTATAATTTTTTTTTTAAATGTACGATGTTTGATGGAATTGCGGGTTAAGGAGAGTGAATGACTATAAGGGAATTGGCGTAAGCGATTTGCTGTTCGGACACTAACGTTCATTTTTAATATTTGAGAATTCATTTTCATAATGAATGGGACAAACACTAAACAACCATGGACGCGAACGATAATTTTTCGTTAATAAAAGCTACCGCCCGAGCGTGGGATTCGAACCCACGACGCGTCGCACCGAAAGCGGGAGTGTAACCGCTCCGCCACGGAGCGCCCCATATAAAATTTTGATATTTACAATAGTAAATTTGTATTCTTACCTTAAATCAGGGTTCATAGTGTGAATTTAGTGACACCGTGATTTTATATTCGTAGGGATTTATTGGGTGGTGAATACTCTTTATTCCATACTTCCAATATTTCGTGATATATATCTGATGATATATATCGTCCGAATTCTGTCTTAAATACCATCATTTTTAAGTGAAAGTACTTTATCCAATATGATAGCAAATATGTATATTCCAACTAGTTTCCATTTTTGCATTATTTGCGACTAAGTATAATGTTTAGAGAGTATTGAAATATTTTATTATTCGTTGAATAACCTTAAATAATTACAACGAATTTTTGCCTAAATATTTATGTTTTAAACTAGAATAATTTATATGTGAAAACAAAAACTAAACTAATAATTTATTACATGATCATACTACGTAGTGACCGCTATTCAGTTTATAAATTGTTATATGTATTAATATTTATAGTTTACTCCAAAGTACGCCCAGTAGAACCATAAGGGCACATCCTCACGCCCATTTTAGTAGCTCAAGACGCCCTTTACTTTAACGACCCCTGGCCCCATAGAGTATTATTGCAAGTATTCGCCTCCCAAGTGCACATCACAATAAAATTTGTCTTGTGTCCACGCCGCCCTTAATTTCCGCGAGATATTGATTTCTCGCTTCTCCTCTCTTAGTTAATTTTGATTCGGTCTTAAGTGTTTTCTGTAGGAGAATGGCCCTGTGATTGCCCTGTGTTCATCAAGCCACCCTCCGCCACCCCTGCCACCCCTTAACGCACCCTCGTAGGGATCACAACATGGCAATTAATAGGAAGACGCTTAGAGGTGACGAGAATCACAAAATGCTTTCGCTTCGGACATATTCCTCTCCAACTTCCAACTAGCTAGCAAATAGTTTCTGCTGAAATCACATCTTCGACTCAATAACGTAAATAACAGCGATACTAGTCATCGTGTAATTGTTACATATACTAAGCCTAGTATTTCAGTAAAATTTTTACATAAAGTACACTCGAGGCAGTCGCATAATTAATTTCTCTCTATCTCCTATAACTGAAGCATTATATGGTCAATTACTTGCACAAATTGTCACAGTCATAATTGTATTTATGTCTCAAAGACAAGAAGTAATTACAACTTAATCATTGCGGTGACAGATACATAACAAATTCTACTACCGTATAAACGGTATCATTACTGAAAGCACGAGAATAAGAAAGCTTACCGCCCCAGGGCAATACAATGTGTAATTTTTTTCAAGAAGCATAAATTAGGCCGTTGCAACAAATGAATGATTTTGATGTGAAAAGGTGTAAAAATGAATAAACAGACTTACATTTGCGTGCGGAAGATACAAGTGGTTAATCTCGGAAGATTGCCGAGTGGCGGATGTACGCATACAAGGTCCTTAGTTAGAATCTGGGAATAAGGTATAATATACATAATTTTGCATTTATTGCACACCATCTGGGGTACAAAAATACTTACTTCTTGACGGAGCTTAAGTGTCTCTTACCTTCGCAATATTCATTGTTATGTAGATTCTACATTCTTAACGTTGGAATACAGATCAATAATATATGATATTAAATATATTTACAGCAAAATGGTTTCAAGTAACATTTTTTTTTTTATAAAAATGTTTACATGTTAAATTGAAATGTACTCTAAATTATCCTCAGATTATTCTTCCGAAATACACTTCACTTTATAAGATTTATTCAATGATATATTGAATGTAATAATAATTGAACTTGTTACCTATTAATTACTCTGTATTTGTGTAATTTATAGTCTTGTAGTATCGTATGTTCATTAAAAAAAACCTCAAGTATGCTATGATTTTATACTTAAAAAAATTTAAGTTGGCACATATGTTAGGAATTGACATACGAAACGCCAGATCTTTCAAAAAGTCACAATTATTCCGTAGTCATAATGGTTAGCAGCAACCAAAAGTTATTTTTTTTTATTCCCTACGACTTCTCTGTGTCATTTGTCACAGAAAATGAATTTATCAGTAGGAACATGCCACATGTAACATAACCTCAATATGTGTTACCAACTTAAATTTTTAAAAATAAAAAATCATGGCATTTTAATGAACATACTTTAGTATAGTTATACATTTGTAAAAGTTTATACGTTAAATAAATAAACTGAAGTGAAACATGCAGTATACTTTAACCACAGCAAATTAGTTATAGTTAAAACATAGTGAATTCAATTAAATTTCAAAATACTGAGGAACTTATATTAAGTTCATGTTAATATACAGTTTATATGATATATTTTACAATACCCACGGGTTTAATTGTATACTATCCAAATAATTGCACTAGTGGTGCAGTTTTGCATTGGATGAAATTTCAGCTTCGAGCATGATATAACATTCCATATTTCAGTTTGTTAAGGATAAATAATGGTTTATATTCAGTTAACTTTTTACAAATATCAATAACCAAATAAACAAATATATGTGTCGTATAAAAGTATAAAAAAAAATCGTTTTGTAAACTCATGTCATACATGTGCATTAATTGGGAGTGTTGCGAATTTTGCCGGATGCCGGAAATAACATTAAATCGCTGATAACACAAACATATTTGTATTTTTATAAATACATGGAAGGTAATAATAATACTTTATAGGTGTTTAGTTGTACACTTTACACAGGTCAATCATCAAATTACAAATCGAATTAACATGTTAAAATAAAACATAATAAAATAGATGATTAATTTATAAAACGAATTAACGGAAACACTTTTTTCTATTATTTCTTGATATAATAGTATTAGTAAAGGGCAGAAAGACCCATGATCGATAACCCAGACAGAGACGTACTAACAAATTGTATAATAGTATCAGTAATAAAAATTTAGCGCATTCGGCTCTCAGCGATTGCAAGAGTCAAGGTCATTCGTGCTAATGAATAATAACACAATCCAAACTACCAGGGTGGTAAGGGATATCATATTAATTGTTAATATTTCCAAAAATTCCACATACAGAGACATACGTTTGACATGGGACTGACGTATTAATAACATTTCCAGGAAATCCTCTCCGTCAACTTTGAGGATATTATAAATTGCTTGAAACATTTCATCAGAGTTGTTTTTTGATGGGACACCCGTATTTTTTTGTTTCTGGTCATATGACCACATCCGTTCAGAAACAGTCAGACATCTAGTATCCTGCTGACAGTATTCTTGGTAGATATCTAATTATGGATTATGAAAATACTTTATTTTCAGCTTAATTAATACGAAACAAAATTATTTGTTTATGTAAATTGGATTTAATTGTGGCAATTACAAATCCCATTAAACTGAAATTATATGGTCAGTGTATGTGAATTCCAGCGACTAATTAATATTGTGAATTCGTAGGTATTAAATAAGCAAATAATGGTCACAAAAATAAAAAATAAAAACGCGTGTGATACCAACAAAATGCATTTTATTGAAAAGTTTCTGCTGTAATTTTTTTTTTTTTGTTTTTTTCATGTTGGTATCTAAATATAACTAGATGCGTGTATCAATTTTCACTTACAAGAGTATTTCATTTTCTATATGTCGCATAAATTGCATTCTTTTCAAAATTCTAATAAAGATCAACATTTCTATAGTAGAAACGCCAAAGTGGCGGAATCTATTACCTGAATGCTATACTGAATCCAATCCGGCAGATATGGGAATGCTAGCGGCGGAAATATATAGAAATTATAATGTAAGTATTAAATATTGTTTCTCCATCAGAACCATCAGCCACTTTGGCGTTTCCACGGTGTTTGGAATACTTATATTCAAATAGTAATCTCCGTTTCCCCATCAGCAACTAACTACACTGATGAGCCCTGAAAGGTTGAAACCGGTCTGTAGGTGTTCTGATGGGGAAACAATGTTTAATTTCTATAGTAGTAGATATTGTATAAGTGATAAATAATTATTAGTAATAGCGTAGCGTAAACAATTTCCCGTACACTTTCAAAAGGATAGGTGCAAATAAATGTAGATGTGTACGCGGATTTAATAACATAATTTTACGAGTATAAAGAGAAAGTAGTGTGTAGCGTATATGAGTATATTATTAAAAGAAGCGTTTAATATTAAAAAATAGCGTAAACAATGGGAGAATGGGAGACGCCTCGCAAAGTTGCCAATAACTGGAGGCAATAGAGCTGATGGATAAGCGAACGAACGGGTGGGTCAGTAGCCCAGGGGTCCCATAACTTCATGCGGTGATATACTCCTTCCGTCAACCGTTGTAAATGTCTTCTGGTCATCTAGCTGCCCATTACGTTCTGCTTCGTCGCCGACGTCCCCTATCCCATCCATCCCATCCCATCTACATTCTATACGTCGCGGATGGTATTCATATCGGAATATTCTAGTTAGTTACAGTGACCTCTTGGTGTCGTTCCTCGCTCCTGCAAATTGATATTCAACCTTTGGAGTGTACCATTAAATTCAGCTCGGGTTTGCGCGTGAAGCAACTGTTCATTATTTTTTACATAGAGCCCGTCGCAACAGTCGCATGTGGAAGCGAGAAAACAAGAGTAAAAGAATGCGGAGACAGGGTGGGTAACGACCAGCATGTGGCATTAGTTGGCCATCAACGGACTACAGTCTATCAAGCACCAATAATTGAGTATTGATCTGACCACTCGGTCTTTTGGTCTCTCGGTCTTTCAGACTGCCCTCTCACTAAGACACCCCATGTTATTGTATTAATGTTTTCGCTGTCACACAAATAAAAATTAATAGTTGTAACCTGATTTAATCTTAGAAAACTTTTGCCGCCGCCCAAAAAATATACTTTTTTTTTATCGGATAGCGGAAACCGTTATAAATCAGAAAAATCTTATTAGCGTGATGCAATTAAAAATAAAAACGCATTTCGCTTTTCGAACGCGTCAAAACAGAAATTATGGAAACCGGCGAAATCAAATTAAAAAATAAATAATAAAATTTCCCGGATGATTTATGATGGAATTCATGTAATTGTTTTGTACTAGACACGACAGACATTACAATGCAGTCCGTAATAACAGTACATGAAAAATATGGCTAACAGTCTAATTCACTATTCTTCTATTAGTGGCTGAATGGCTTATTAGCTAAAGCTAAGAAATTTTTTTATTCAATGTCGTAATTTTTGTATTTTTTATTTTTCACACTCCAATAATGGTTGTATTTGTTGCATTTAACCCAATAGCTACCAGTCGCGAGAATCTTGGGACTTATTTTTCGTGTGAAAGGACCTCTAAATATTCAGAATCAACATGCTTCGGAAGTTGTAATTAAAATTAATAACATTAAATTAATTTAATGCTTCTTTGTAAACTTTAAAACGCTTGTATAATATGAATATTCATTTATTATTCGTTGCAACCGTATACTCTTTTATATGAAGGTTATTGCGGATTATTAAAATATATAATTGAAATACGAAACTGCCATTTGAGCGAAAGACTAAAGAATTTGTGTTTACAAATATGAAATACTTTTCTGGTTAATATAAGACGAACATAAAATTAAATTGAATATTTTGCGAGTAAATCTAGTTGGCTAATACAGGGTAGGTTAAAGGTGTGATTCCTATGAAGCGTCCGTCGCTGAGCGTCCGCGTCTTGGCTGCTATCGAAGCAGAACGGACACGTGATTGATGGTTGGTAAGGTATACCAGCGTTTCCCAAACTTTTTTGATAACGGCCCGGTACGAGGTTTTAAAATTTTTCGCGACCCACCTTATGAAGAAAAATAAAAAAATTATTTATAAAGCAAATTTTATTTTTTTAATACAAATTTATTTAAATACAATAAAACGAAATTTAACCTGAATATATGAATATTCAACCTGTTCGTTAATCTGCAAGCAAAAATTAAGTCTTACTAAGACTATAAACAAATTATCTAATGCTTTCTGCAAAGTTTCTAATTTGTTTAAAAATGTATTTGTTTGTTTATTTCATACACAAAAATTGCGAAATAATTATATAAGAAATCTATAAGTAATTAAAAAAATAACAATTATATTCATTTAGAACTTTTGTAAATGAAGTAAACTTTATTTCACGTTAAGACGCCAAAGTGGCGGAATCTATTGCCTGAATGCTGTACTTTAACACCGACAAGATATGGATATTGCCAGCGGCGGCAAATATAACAAAATTAATGTAAACATTAAATACTTATATTCCAATAGTAATTTCCGTTTTCCCTACACTGATGAGACCTGTAAGGTCGAAACCGGTCTGTAGGTGTTCTGATGGGGGAACAATATTTAATGTTTGTTTCACGTATTTTCCCCTTAGTGCAAAGGATGATGATGTTTGCCATCACTTAGCAATTTCAAATTAGGAGGTAATAATGTTAATTTTATTCACAAATTAGGTTCGTTATTTATTTTTTTAAGTACACCAAGGCCGAGAACGCAGCTTCACAATGTTTGGCTTTATTTCTTTATTAATGGTAACCTGTCTTACTACAAGAACAGCAATATAATATTAATTCTAACAATTATAAAGTTAATAAAAGTAATTCTACGGAATGACATGCTAATAATTCATCATGCAACTAACTCTCTGTGATTGTATATCTAATTCGAGTTTAATTCCCCATGGAGCCGTGTCATCGGTGTTAATGTTGTTTTAAAAGGACGTGCAACGATGTTGTCAAAAGCAGATAGATTCGGATTAATACGAGCATGCGATATTTCATGGAGGTGCTTGTTTGACACACAAGTCGGTCATTTATCAAAACATAGGGAACCCTGAATGCAAGGGCAATGACATGGATTGCTTTCAACACCCTTAAAAATGAATGAATAGAAAATAGCTACCCTTCCGTAATTATACTGACTATACTAATATTGATTATATATAATATGTAATCGACATTTTATACATTACTTAAAATAATTAATTGACTTTTAAAGTGAAGTTGGGAATGTATTTATTTGGTTTTATATGTCGCGTATCAACTTCCTTTTTATAGACTAATCAGAGTTCATCAAGCACGTGATCCAGTTTTTCACATTTGTTTTTTACAGCAAATAACTTTTTGCTTGTATAGAGGGAATTTCGATAGATAAAAACGAGCGTTAGTTCGGAGAGGCTGCATTTTTGGAGAAAAAAAAACTTTACAGATAAAAGAAGTACGTACGGCAGTTTAACTAGTGACCCAGAGTATACGATTTCTTGGAAATCTCAATATATTTTCATTTGTAGTTTTCTTTAACCCCTTAATGCACGGTTTTTTAACGGTAATAAATGTTTTATAGAATTGATAATAAATATATAGGTATATATTTTTTTTTAAATGATATTTTTTCATAGTTGATAATAATATATTTGGCACAATTTTGCTAGTAACACATGGCTCAGGCGTATGCGTTAGGGTATTAAAACCACCGACTTGCCTATTCTACAGAAATCGCAATTAAACTATATAATCCGGAAATAATAAATATGCAATTTTACATGGCAAATTTATTCTAGTTTTAGATGGGCTATCTGTTATTCATATTTTGCCTAGCAATCTCTTACTGGTTTGAGACTGTAATATCCCACTTATCGGACTAAAATAAGTCTGGAAAATCAAAGACCGCGATGAAGTTTTTCAGTCGTCATTGTTCGACCTAATAAATTAATTTTTTCGTTGTCATACTTATTTAAATAAAATACAAAATTTGCACTAGCGTCGTTGTTCCTCCGTAGAAGCGATATATTTAATTTTTTTTTAAATAGGGAATCCGCGGTGTCTAAACATGAAATTCGGCGATTAAACTGTTTTGATCTTCCCTCAATGTTCACGGCGAGCATTCGATATATACTGAGATATTAGTGACCGTTTGATCGAGTGAAGTAGTCGCTTCCTGGATACAATCTGCATACGCGTAGCGGCTTACAGATATCCACTTAAAGAGTGATTTTTACGGAGAGCCGTTGTTGAATGTCACGATCGGAGGCGAGTCACGACTCCTCGAGCTACGGGGGGCGGTAAAAAGTGCCTCCGGGCTCTAGCTCTAGCTCTTAACCCGCAATCTAAGCTCGTACCGCACCGCACATGCGAACAGTACTTACTCCACATGCACCAGTACACCAGTACAACCAGTACACCATCCTCGACATCTATATACACATACACCCATACTCATACGAATATATACCGGTATTAGGCTGCAGGCTATAATAACCATACTCAGTCACCAAGTATTCCCAATGCCGTGAGATACTACACACACACACACACACGTTTATGTAAGTATTAAGAGTTGCGATCAACTTTCGCGTTCTCTTCTTTGGGTGGGGCCCGGACTATTCGTCTCCGCTAACCTTTCTATGCATTCAAATCTAATATATGATATGATGTAGTGTTTTATTGATTTTAAAGATCAAGAAACCACTGGGGCTATTTCGATTGCACAGCGAATTACTAATTTATTTCTTCAGTTTCGCGCAGAGCCTACACCCACGACTAATGTCAGTATTGAAATTAATGAAAAAAAGTTAATAGCACGCGAAACAATCTATAACACGATCCTGTTTCTGACGTAAGGATAAGGAATATTCGCGGGAACGGAATTGTATTAGGTATATATAATATAATACCGCAACGACTGCATTTAATTTTCTAACTGACGCGTTAAATAAGTTATGTGCCTTGTCGCCGTATATTTTTATAAACCCCATTTAAATATGATAACGGGGGAGGAAAAACCCGGCCGCATTTTATAGCCCCGCAAGTTTTTGACGACCCTCAGTAGCGCCGCAATATATATACATTAGGTCATACGCTAGATAGAATGTTTCTGCTAATTATTATTAACCGATATTTGTATCTCTAAGTATTACACAAGATAATATCGAAATTATCTCTAAATAAAGTATAGAAACATCAATCAATTTCATATCATAAAGAAGATTATTATTTCTAATCTAATTTACAACAATTTAAATCAAGTTTATATATAAAATTTTAATCCGGTTACACGATAAACGGCTCATAAAGCGCACACACACAAAACCAAAGTTTATTAAAATAGTTTTTATTTAATATTTTGCTTCTATAATAAAGCTATTACAATACCCAAAATCGCAAAAGTTAGTACTACACGAGTGCTGCAATTTATTTTTTAAAGTTGGTTTATTTAATATCAAAATAGTATAAAATACTCGTTTCCTCAGTTGTTTTATCGCACTTTAGTGATACGACATTTGAACTCGTGTGATAAAGCCTTACTTATAAAACTTTTTTTTGTATTGTAGTAAGAGAGGACTGAAATTTGATTTCGTTTTCTTGACTTCAATAATACCTTAATCGATGGATAATGATTAAATTAAGTCCATATTTTAAAAAGAAATAACTTTTCAAAAATATATTAAAGGCGTATCGTGGGCGCAAGTAACTCAATCGAACGGTCGCACAGAAACATTTAAACGTTTTCGGTCCGTTTGATTCCACTTGCGGCTTCCGTCGTTCACTCACTTGATGCCTGTTAAATATGTCGATTACAGTTCCCATTTACCATCGATTTACAGCGAAGGCAGAAAAAAAAATATATACGAGGCGACCCTCTGCAACTGTCCCCTATAGATCCTCAATTATTCGGGCATTACAGTATTTCGTAGCGGTCTGCAGGGCGCTATGTCGTATAAAAACTGCGGCCCGCATAGGTACTGTATCGTATTTAGATGCCAATAAAAAATACCGCAAACTGTTTCATAATGTATTGAGCGGGAACGTCGATTCTCTGGCTGAGGATATAAGGGCGAACGTTGAGGTGCATGATGTACCTTCAATCATGGCTATTTTCCCCCAGCCGCGCATTCGGTGGTTAAAAGATTCCATCATTCCGATCAGTGTAGGACTCCTGAGGGTCGTCCCTGTCACTCGTGAGCGATGCTTGCTGTCTAATGTCTAAAACACACCTTGCGCCCGTACACGGTACAGTTCTACGTTCTCTATATTCTCCATGTTCACTACCTCCATAATACATCCAGCTTTGTTATGGTTCGGTTTCACTGGCACTCTAAGAATTCACCTCATTTATTGAAAAGTACGATTATACAATGTGCACCGGTGATTTACTCCAGATGAATGGAATTGATAATAAGCTAGTTTACACGAACCCCAACAAAAGCCATTATTGTTGGCAATTACATGTTGTTACATGATGAAGACAGAAGATATAGAAAAGCAACGGCCCAGAGACAATTTAAACGTTCGTGGACAACAGGACGGGCCCATGCCTGGTCTCGGTCTTAGGCTAAAGGTCACGCCATCGGATACTAAATCTACACCGCGACAAGCAAAGGGATGGCACCGTAACATGCAACTCTAATATTTACCACAGTCCTTTCATTTTCACCTATATATTTAGTTTAGATTAAATGATTTAATAATGAACCCCGGCTAATAACAGAGGGTACGCGAGTTTATGCCTACTGCCCCGGCATATCCATGTCATTGTAATGTCCAAGTTGACAGCGGGCCGGAGTCCAAGAAGTCTGAACATTCTCTTCGTTGACAAGTGACAGCTAGAAGGGTTGCTCGCGAGGTATATTGTCTTAGATTGATGCTGACGGTGACACGGAGGGTGATGCTTCGCTGGATCCGCTCTCTGTACACCACACATATTCACTCCGCAGATAAGATCGGAACAACTGATAAAATACAATGATACGATCTTACATTATACTCTCCAAAATATACTAAATGTAAATTAGTCACTTGGATGTATTAGGATAATGATCTCACACGAAGCATTATGAAAGTAATTACACAATCTACTACAATTTAAATATTGTTAGAACAAGATCACGCATTCTAATTACACTCTTTTCCTTCCTATTGTAAAGTTTATCAATTAAGCACATACATTTCATTAAATCCCGAATTCATTATGATAAACCAATTATAACCCCATTAATCTTTTTTTTTAAATGTGGAACAATTTACATCAGTGTTTAATATAATTGTAATTACGGATATTAAAAAAACTGAGTTAGTTCAAATATGAAAAATTCAGTACATTTTGAGACGATTAATATTAGACTGAACTGTAGAAGTTTTATAAACAAACACACAAAAAGTTCCTAAAATTAATTATTAATAACAATCCAAATTTAAATTTGCCCAAGCTATGGAATGCAAAAGTATTACCAGTGGGGTAAGTTGGCGCTTTTTTCACTTTTTTGTTAATTTTTGATTCTTAAAAATGATATTCTTTGACGTCTAGTATAAAAAACACGATACAATTTTTTTTTAACTTTCGCATCTTGGTACACAAACAACTACTATATTTAAAATAGAAAACAATTTCGTTGGTGTTTAGTAATATGTACAGTTATTTCCAAGAGTGTATTGTAGCATGAAACACTATGACATATAAATGATTAATAAATAATAAATACGGTGATTGTATTTAAATAATAACTATAATTTAATTTCAAGAATGCATGACTTATTATTGGCACTATAAAATAAACCGTATCGATTATCTTTCATCGAATATACAGCACTGAGAGCGTTAATTATAAATAATAAATGTTAGTAAAAGGAGTTTGACAATATTGAATTTATTAAAAACCTTGATATTGTAAATACGTAATTACGTATTTGAGAATTTTTATTAATATTACAACATGCAACTATAACCGCCAGCATTATAATAATATTGTTTTTAACAGAGTTTCATTAAGTTCTAGCCGGTGATTACTGCGTGCTCCATTAATAATTATGGAGTAAACGACTAAAAGTAAAGAAAAATGCATTAAAATAATTATATTTACCATTTGGTTGGCATTTGCTGGCATTTTAATGGTTGGGTAAACAACAACAAAACGGTGTATCAGACGCCCTCCATATCACTGTAAATTTAACAACAAATTAAACTGACCTTTATTCTCGCATTTAAAGCGGAGCATTATAATCTTGAACAATTAATAAATTTGTCCTTCTCTAAATGGTAAAATGGTAAAGGGAAAAACGGCTGGGAGCTGTAAAAATGATATATAATGAAATTGGAAGAGTAGCTTGTCTGGTGCTTTCCTGGGCCGCGCCGGCATGCAAACGAAGGCAGGAAGAATGTTGAGACACGTTCGGTGATAGATGGCTCCCACCAGACACCGTTTAAACGCAGTTTTAATTAAATCTTGTAATTGTTTGAAACGAAACTCTCCCGTCAGTAGCAACGACACTCGCAAAAAACCACTAAGTGTTTGAAGTTATACGTGACTGAGCGACTGTCGTGATTGTACAAAATTAACGAGTTGTTCTGACAACCCCCTGTCGAACTATATACTGCTTCAGAAATATATGAATGACGCTTCACTTTGTATAAATTAGTCTCCTCCGTCGTAATGTGTAGCATTAAGAATATTGAAATACTTTTACAAACAGGCGGGCATATATAATTTACTCGATCGTGAGGACGAATTTTGGTTGCCGGGTATCTCATTGTTGACGTAAAGGCGACAGTGTGAGAAAGCCCTTGTGTTCTCGAAACCAAATTATTCCGTAATGAACGAAGGCATGAACGCAGGAAAGAAGAAAAACCTAATTACGTGAATAGCCGATTTGATGACAGGCATTACCGCGACAGTCCGGGTGGAGCTATACTGCTGTCCAGCCTGAAGTAATCACCACCCTGCCTTCCACCCCCACTTTTAATCACGTTATTCTAACGTGAGCTTCTCCCAGCAATTCTGTCTCTAGCCTCTAGTCTACTACGTATATATTTATTCTCCTGCCCTTCCTTACTATATAGGTAAACACATACACGTATAACAATTATAGTTTGGTTTGAATTCACATGACTCGTAAATTTACAAGACACACAATATACCTCGGGCTAATTGCTTAAGAAGCCATTTAGTTAGTTGCTTAATTAACTTAGCTAGTTGTGTGTCAGCCAGACCAGTCAAGAAGTTGGTTTATCCACCTGTACCTGTTTCGGTACCGATGCTGTGTGTATGCTATATACCGACTGCCGCATACATCTCCCCCTGCTGTTGCAGATCTGCATATCTTAACAAATTGTATGGATTAGTAATTAACTAACAGTCACGTAAATTTATCACGTCAATATTTATATTAACATACCTGCACGACTGGCACGGCTACGGTTACGGTTAACATCCATTTCATAACCATATACGATACACATACAGCAAACCATATCTCAGCTAGTGTGACTCTAATCATAACCGTACACCGTCTTCGTGCAAATACACCGCGCATCGAACACCAAACACCATACACCGCCTCCGCCGCCGCCGCCGCGCCGCGCCACGCCGCACTCGTTTACTCTTTTTTCTCTCTACACGATATACTTGCTTCAGTGTACGCGATTATAAGAAAATTGCTCATCCACTACGAAATGATACCTGCTTGCCGATTGTTTCACTATTAAACACCCCACAGCTGTTTTATCGTGTACAATTAGGGTAATGGTTTATTGTACATTTTAATTTGAGGCTCGTGCAGACTATATGAAAATATTTGAAAAAAAATAGTATCAAGAAGTGACTCAATGGAATCAATTCGGACTGTGAAGTTTGTTATTTGCTCTACACCTACAGATCAACTAGACCTTAAGCTTTAGAACGTAATTTTTAAAGATCTATTACTATAACTTATCTTTTAAGCCAGAAAAATCTTAAATTCTTGCATTTCTGAAACATTCTGTATATAATATTGGATGTCTTAGATTGAGGGATCTACTTGATGAAAATATTTAGATGTTTTTGTTTAATATGTAAATGTGTTGCCATCTTTTTGTTAGGTCCGTAATTTTTCCGTTCGTGGGCCCCCTGAAATGACGATGGCCTAGAGCCCATAAAATTAATAAAACGGCACTGAAACACCCAGCCTTATAATAACAGAAGAACAACGTAATAGACGCAGTCCCTCACTTTACATAATTGCCCAAAGCAGTATCCTCCTACGATTTGTCATCGTACTACCTCCCTTCGGTGATGCTCATTTAACCCTACGCGAGCATCTAAAACGATCTAAAAGGGAGAACTTAAAATTAATTTACTCAGAATAAACAGCGTCGCAGTGCACTCGGCCTGTGATTGCTGAAATTGCGCGTTCCGCGATGAATTATAAATTTTGATCGGCCGTGGCGAATTTAAAATATATAAGTCACGATTTGTTAGGATTTGCGGTAAATGCACAGGACTCGATTTGATTCATAGAGGCCTCAAGCTCGAACGTTGTCAGGTATAAATCATGGACATAGCCAATAAGTGAACATACATAAACAACAGCCGTCCTGCTAAATAGACTTGGTAAATGTGAGACAGAAAGCAATAGGTAAGTGACAGGTTCCCGAGTGACCAATGGCTCCACCAATTATCATTT
This sequence comes from Ocypus olens, assembly GCA_910593695.2. Taxonomy (NCBI): domain Eukaryota; kingdom Metazoa; phylum Arthropoda; class Insecta; order Coleoptera; family Staphylinidae; genus Ocypus; species Ocypus olens. Next base: position 671,536 of record OU343057.1, on the reverse strand, counting down.
GTCAAGTGCCCAGTTAATGAAATTGACCGAAGGCTACACCCCGCTCATTTACACTCGCCCCTTTATCTTGCAACCCTTCTTGACTGACACCAGTGATTCCAAAATAACCTACAATAACACTTATCATTATTCAATATCAACTTATTACTCGATGGACCTCATCAATTTGCTACTACGCGTTGTCATTATGTCACATTAAATTTTTATTGTTGAAATCAAATCAACCATGCTGAAAGATAGAAATATAGGAGAATTCAATTATATTGATTTATACTTTACTATACTTCGATCAATGGATCTTTGCTTGCACGTTATAGAAAACCGAACCTAGTTCACCACTCCCTCTACGATAAGTTAAATTAAACGCAATAACGTGTTTCGTATGTCGTCTAAGGTGAGATCACTCAGTTTTCGGTAATGACGCACACGCAAAAATCCGTTGATCAAACTATAGCTGAAATTCCAGGCAGTGGTAGAACTTGTCTTAATTTTTAACATAATCGTGATTCTTATAGAAATTAACATTCATGTAACTACTATTTTGTTACCATTGGCAGTAAAAATAAGTTATGCGAGGGACGGCTCGTTATATAGAGCCAAGGAGCCATGGCGCTACCTGTAGTTATAAGCTCTGCAAGAATTTTTAATTAATTCTTAAAACACTTTTTCGTTAGTTACTCAGGTCTAGGAAGATAAATCGTTCGTTATTTCTTCAAAAAGAAGTGAAGCCAACCATAACATATTTTTTTTTAAGGTAGAAACGCCAGTGGCGGAATCTATTGCCTGAATGCTGTACTGAACCAAATCCATCGACGGATATGGGAATGCCAACGGTGGGAAATATAACAATAATAATGTAAACATTAAATATTGTTCTCCCATCAGAACACCTACAAACCGGTTTCGACCTTTCAGATCTCATCGGTGTAGTTAGTTGCTGATGGGAAAATGGAAGTTACTATTGGAATATAAGTATTCCAAACACCATTATTTTTTTACTTTCTCCGTTATGAAATACGAAAAACTATTGTGATCGTGAAAAGTTTTTCAATTTTTTTTACGGAAATAACCATTTTGGGATGCCATTTCAACAATTCTTAAAAAAAAAAATTGTGTGTGTGTCTGTCTGTTTTTCTCTTGTGCGCGCTGTATCTCAAAAACTAAGAGAGCTATTGATATGAAACTTTGAAGATAAGTCTTATTTGGCAATCCGAAGAATTGAAAAGCTTTTGGTAAAATTCCATTCCGTACGCCGGAAGTGGATGTTTACTTTAACCATTTTTTGTTTTTTTTTTCGAATAATTTTTTAAATATTGGAAATATTACGAAAGTATTCCAATAAAAATTTAAGGCAACTAAGAAATGAACATCATTTGTTTGAAAATATTTTTTATAAAATCATTGTGTTTCAAGAAAAAAATGTAGGACTTTTTTTTTAATTCTCGGTTTATAATTATGAAACGATAATAGTAACATCAATTTTATACAAATAATAATTGTAGAGAATGCCTAGATGAACAATTTATAAGGAATTAGTTTTTTCGAAATCTCTTTATTTTTTAAATAAGTTTTGAGTAACACTATGGAAAAAGACGCCGAAAATCATGAAATTACCAACAATTTTATTTTTGGAAAAATAATTACTCTACACGCGTTTACCCGTCATTAAAAATCGTTATGAATTTTTTCAAATTTTTCTGAGACCCAACATTTTTTGCAGGCAATTTTTTTCCTGAGTATACTGTGGAAAAAAACGGGGAAAATCATGAAATGATCAAAAAATATTTTTTCGGAAAAATAACTACTCTACACGCTTTTACCCATCATTAAAAATCGTCATGATTTTTTTCAAATTTTTCCGAGACCCAAGATTTTTTGCAGGCATTTTCTTCCTCAGTAATACTATGAAAAAAAAACATTTTTCTGAGATCCAATATTTTTTGCATAATTTTTTTTCCTCAGTATGAAAAAAACGCCGAAAATCATGAAATGACCAAAAATTTTTTTTTCGGAAAAATAATTACTCTACACCCTTTTACCCGTCATTAAGAAACATCATGAATTTTTTCAAATTTTTTGAGAGCCAACATTTTTTGCAGGCATTTTTTTTTGTATGGAAAAAACGCAGAAAATCATGAAATGGTCTAAATTGTTTTTTCGGAAAAATAATTACTTTATACGCTTTTACCCGTCATTAAGAACCCTCATGAATTTTTTCACATTTTTCTGAGATCCAATATTTTTTGCATCATTTTTTTTCCTCAGTATAGAAAAAACGCCGAAAATCATGAAATGACCAAAACATTTTTTTTCAGAAAAATAATTACTCTACACCCCTTTATTCGTCATTAAGAAACATCATGAATTTTTTCAAAGTTTTTGAGACCCAACATTTTTTGCAGGCATTTTTTTCCCGAGTATGGAAAAAAAGCAGAAAATCATGAAATGGTCAAAATTGTTTTTTCGGAAAAATAATTACTTTACACGTTTTTACCCGTCATTAAGAACCCTCATGAATTTTTTCACATTTTTCTGAGACCCAATATTTTTTGCGTAATTTTTTTTCCTCAGTATGGAAAATCATGGAATGACCAAAAATTTTTTTTTCGGAAAAATAATTATAATAAAGATTAATAACTCTGTAAGTCGCCACATCATAATTTTTTTTTATATTAGTTAGTCCGCTGTATCAAAAATTTCTGCTGATGCTGATAAGTAAATGAGAATGCTGCCCTTTTAGTTGGGGAAATTATTTTTAAAATATCATGTTTACCCTCCGGCAATGTTTTTGTAATTGTAACAAAGAGGGGAATAATTATATTGATTGTCGAACAGCGGTAATATCTACCAACCTATATTTAAATTATAATTATCTGGCGCTTAAATCGTAATCAATATCCGATACATTAAAATTACCGAAGCGTGGAGTGACACACATAAACACCTCTGGTATTATATGCAAATCAACATCCTTTCAACACTAGTTCTACCGAGATAGAAATATATACTTCAATACCTCTGCACATTTTATAATATATGAAGGATATCAACCGTATTTTTTAATAAATAATTGAAGATTATAGAGTTTTATCGGTCAGAATATTGTTGAAGTGTGGAAACATATACGAGGGAGAATCTAAGACAAAACGGATCTTTCTTAGTTCTGAGGCTGAACAACACGTGGAAAATGTTTTGTAGCAGATTTTGACTTGAAATATTTCAACTTAAAGAATTTAATAAATAAAACACTATTACTTTGTTGAATCAAAAGTTATACAAACAAAGTAATAGTGTTTTATTTATTATATTAGATGTAAAACGAAATATAAGCCTCCAGTATAAACAACATTAAAGAATTTGATTATTGTGTAAACTAATTCAATATTTAATTGTGTATTTTTTATACTTAATGGATGGAGGCTAATATAAATAAATACTTAATTGTTTCATCAAATTAAACTAGCAGTGTGCGTATAATGTTGTGTTATTTAATTTATGCAGTCAACGGCATTGTCGGTGTCAAGAGAGAAATACAACTGAAACATGTAATTTAAATAATTTAAATAACAGTGACACGGAGCTACTTGCAGTTGACTGTTGTGACATGCATTGTTAAAAATATAAGCAAGTCGATAAGTCCTTAAAGAGCTGTTACAAATTAGACATTGTGTGAAATATTTATCGTAACGTTTTTGATATGTAAGTAAAAAAATGTAGATAACATCTTTATAGTATGAATGAAATTTCCAGGCATTCGCGTTAAACAATGCGTTTAATTTAGTGTGGAAGCATTTTTTCGCCGACACGAACAGCATGTTATGTGTAGGTATTTTAGGATTGGCATCGGAGCGTTTAATCGCGTTTAAGATTGACGGTTAGCAGCGACATGTGCACACGCCAGATAAACACAGACCAATCTAAAGTTGACGAGAGCCAGGATCAAAGTTACCTACCTCTTATCTTGAATCAATTAGGTTTTCTTTTCTAGAAATGACTTCGGGAACAAATCGCCATAGCTATAGCTATAGCCATGGGGCACAGTATTTTTAATTCACTTATCGATCCCAGTCCGGCTACCAAAATATGCACAAATGCTCTCCCGTTTTTTGATTAAGGTTTAGAGGGAGAAAAGTGAAATGAAGCTCGGTGATAAATGAGAATTAGTTGACAGTAAAATAGGTGTATATAGGGAACGTAAACGTAACGCAATAAAGAATGAGTTTTACAAGGATTAGTTAGGAAGACCCGAATGGTGAATGTCCTGAGACCCGTTAATTAGCTATATTTTATACCTTGTACTGCCGTTCGCGCTCCCCAGTAATTCTAGTTAGAAGTAATTTGCACTGCGACGATTTATAACGAACCTTATAAATAACTATGCGCGCCGTACTATATTTCTCATTAAATCAATCCCATTCAAAACATATACTTCCATAAATAATACATGCGTTTAATGCTATCATACTACGTTTATATTTGTTTTCCTTGATAACTCATCATAACTATAACTCTCCTGAGACAGTATAACAAAGAGTTATTTCATTAGACCAGTAATACTAGTGTTATTCTACACACATAACCCTTTAAGGGAACAATCTAATTATATTGATTGAATGACAGCCGATTCATTAGATGTCATTCTTTCCTGAAACGAAGGGGTTAGCCCCGACGATACAGATGTTGCCAAACAGGAATTGCTTGGCCGTAATTGCGTATAAAAACATTGTTTCAAGTGCGATCTTAATTAACACAGTAAGTATGTGTAATATTGATAATAATTTAATCACTATGGTTTATTAAGATATAAAGTATACACGTAGATCTGCAGATTAGTGGTTATTTATACGGGTGGAAAAAAAATGAAACACTTGAAATTCGTAAAATTTTCAAACCGCCACAACTCGTATTTTCAATCGATTTTAATGAATCTTTGAAGTGTCTTCTTTAAAATTCATGCATGCGAATTTAAACGTAATCCTTTCCGCCTCCTCTAGCACCCCTGTGAAAAAAATGTTTTTTCCAACTTTCACGATGTGAACCACAAAATGCACTTTTTTCAAACACCCATAACTTGGTGCCAAATCGTCGTAGGAACTTCGTTCTTTGAGTCTTGATCAAATTTTAATGCCTTTAAATGGCATGCATGACTTTAAAGAAGACACTTCAAAGTTGTTCACAAACAAAGATTCATCACAATCGATTGAAAATACTCTGAGTTATAGCGGTTTGAGAATGGCCGAAATTTCACGAATTTAAAGTGTTTCATTTTTTTCCACCAGTGTACTTATAAGTCATTATTAATATTTTTATTACTTTACATTAAAGTTTCACTATTCATATTGTGTCGAAGTAATGATGCCGAAAATATACCGAACAATATCTGCTCTCTGGACAAGTTCCCCGCATTAATAACTATTGACCGCTTTTTGGGAGCGCTATATTTAAAAATGTATATTATTTATACGTAAGTATTGGGCAGATACGAGAAATATACACAGTGGCTGTATGAATAAACCGCGTCCTAAAATAGTCTCCATCTGGTGTCTATCTCCGGGTGTCGCATATAAACATTACCCGTCTGCGCAGCGTCCACTTAAGTGTAGATTACTAGAAATGTATTGACTTAATTGATTTCTATATATACATTTTAGATATAATGTTCAAAGAATATCAGTAGACGTATTTATAATATCTCCTTAAAGGTCACACAACAAGTAATCCATCCGTGCTTTATTTATACACGTAAATTCTTAATTAATTTGATTAAAGCCATCCACCTTTACCTAGAAAAGACTTCTGTTAGATGCTTATTAGTGTAAAGATGTGTCATAACTCTAGGATTCTGTATTCCGGAGGGACACACTAACGCCGGTCTGATTCATGCCCCTTTGACCCCCTATAACTCTGGCCAGTTATGTCTCAGCTTCAGCTAGGAGAGATGTGATAAATACAAATACCACTACACATAAATCGTTCCCCTGCGGCAACTTGTGTACCTTATACTATATATATATATATATATATATATATATATATATATAAATAAATACACACCTTACTACACCTATCTCTCTATCTCTATTAGGATATTTGTTTTACTCTCACTAATTTAATAATTTTATAATTGTAATAAAAATGTGTTTGATGCGAAATGCAACAGAGATGTATGATCCATATATAGATATCAATAGACACATGCTTTAGATTTTTTTTAACTTCATCTGTCCGATCCGTTGCATAACTTAATAGGTATGCAGAAGTATGTTTCTCTTCGATCATTATAACTTAAAGATTAGAGATAGAAGATAATGTTTATATTTATAAACAATCAAATATTTATTTAGTTCTACATCTCTTTATTACTTCTATAAAATAACGGGTGGAATGAATTATAGTTAATATAAGTGGAGTTCGACAGATCGTAACCATTTGAAAATTTAATCAATTTTGCAGAGTTACGAACAGCTTGAATATTCATATATTCAGGCTACTTTCGTCTTTATTGAATTTATTGAATGCTTCTGCAACAAGTGAGGTCTCAAATTTATTTATTGAAAATTTAAGTTGTATTATGCTTATTTGAGTACAAGATACATTTGCATATTTATTAGTATATTCTATATGGCTAAATATTTTCGTGCATAATTGTGGTTTTAATTTGCATGCTTGATGGAAAATACATATCGTGGCACGTAAATAGAAAAACCACAAAACCCGCAGAGTACTACACATAAACACTTAAGTAAAACACCGTATTTCTACCTAATAGATGCATACCAGTATCCTGTTGACAATATGCTGCTACAAAAAAATATCGCAAATAGCAATAGGAGAGGCTACATGCAGCACCAAGACAGTATATTGAAACAACTTATTTTAAAAGAAATATATGTCAGCAATTGCAATTGGTTGGTGTTTCGGTTTGCGACCAAATTTGAAAAAATAAAACAAGACTGGTAAAATATTAAATAATATCCCTCTAACGAACTCCTCTATGAAACCACTCAAGTTATCTCCAATGTCCCATCAAAATACAAACATCTTCCAATCACAACTCATCAATTCAATAGTCTGAATCAATTAGCTAGCAATTTAATTTAATATCATCTTTTCGTAAATTATATTAATGACAGGGCAGAAAGTTCGATGGTCGATAGCCCAGACAGACTAACACATTTTTAAAATCTATGTTCATTTTGTATTTGTATAAATTAATTGTCAGAATAAAGATTTTGTATATATATTAAATAATATTTTAGAGCCGATCATCTGCACAGAATTAAGTCAATGTTACTATAGAGCTATTCAGCAGAGATGGCGGTCGGGGTCTTTTGTCCGTCCGAATCAAGTAGTGTCCGTTGCAATTTTTCACCATAGGCTAAATCGCGCGCGCCTATAAAATAACCAGTAAGTAAACTAAACTATTTCTTTCTCCTTCTACCGCTCGGTCTAAGACCGAGCTACGCAGGCCGCGTGTGTGTTTTCTAGATACGGCCGACGACGAAATCGTACGTCTTGCGAATATCCGCTCGGTTATCAGGTAGTAGAAAAGGATACCAATATTATTTGAATGTTCCTAACTTGGTTCGTAAACCGCCCTTACTCATGAATAGGTCTATAATATAGTATATTAAAGACAAATGCTGTGCTGATGAGAGATACATCTCGAAACGCATCTGCAGAATGACTTAATTAGTATTAGATTACAACGAAAACTAATTGTAACATAAGTAATCTATTCTGTAATTCGTCGTGGTGTAGATAATTAATTCAGTGTTTAAACAAGCCTTTTCTTCAATTTTGTAAAAAAAAGTACAAATCGCCGGGATCCAAATTGCAAGTAAAATAAAATGACGTAGTATTGGATTGTTATCCGCGTCTGGATTGTGATTCCAGGGACGGTTGTCGGTCTTAGATCTTTTGGTGGTGAATAACGTCTGTAGAGGACGGCGACGAGAGTCCCGAGCGTCACATTAAGTGGCCGGCTGTTAGTTTGACCGTGAGCTATTCGTTTCCCAGTTGAGCTGCTCTCGAAGCAGGATCTCCCGAGGCTTCCTTAGCCTCTTCCCTCTTCCCTCTTGCCTTTGTCCGTCGCTTTTGTTCTTAAGGGAGCCGATTAATTATGGCAGAACCCGCTGCTCTTGCTCTACTATCGGTGTCTGTTCATTTCTCCTATTTTAGTCCTACAATTTTCCGCCCGGTCAGCTAGAGCTTAAAATATTCACGAGGCTTTCTGCTAAATTAAAAAAAAAAACCGTCAAATACACTAATATTTTACTACAAAACAATTAAACTGCTCTGGTCAACATATCATCATGTAACAAATGTCACTGCCGGAAGACATTAACACCCAACGTTTTGAAAAGTTTTGCCAACCCTACTCTCGCTTAACAATCCTTAGGGGACAAAATACAGCATGACCTGGATTTCACTAAAACTTCCGATGCTTATTTTAAATAAAATCAGTTTCAGCGGTTTTAATCCGCAAGAGTTAACACACTTGTTGATTTTCAAAATCATTGATGCATTTGTCCATTTATTCGGAAAACATAAACTGTGCAACTTCAATTAATAAATTGGCCTGAATAAATAAATCCTGCACTGATCTAGACGTTAATATGGCAAGTGCGATATTCTTTAGAGAAAATGTATTTTCCACATACAATCTCACTGATGAATTGGATCGATATTCGATTGTTATTACTTCAACAAATCGAATTTGAAATGGAAACACTCGCTTGTTGCAAATACATTAAATAAATTGTATTGCATTATAAAATGAATATAACTTCAATCAATCGAAAATTCTGTAGAATTCTGCATTCACTCGAATTAAGCTCTCTTTTATCCTGTTTAACTCGGAGTAAAAATGTAATATCCAAAGGCAACAGATTAAGTTTCTTATGAAAACACGAGGGAGTGAGGGATCCGGAGTTTGTCGTTCTTTACGGCTTTTTTAGATATAAAACGCTAATTTAATCTCCCCGTTTATAACGCTCGGCGAATGTCAAAGTGATCCCTGACTTGTTGCCTCTGTATCCCCTGCAGGCTTTACGTACCGCAACCGGGACGCCGGAACCTTTAAAAATCATCCAGAAAGTCTCCCGTTTATTACCCGGTGCATCCCTATGATATTCTACTTCTGCTTCTGTTAGCGGTAGGGGACAAATTTATCATAAAACGTGCCACATGGAAATTGTTTCCGGAAATATCGCTCCAGGATATCGGCTGTTTTATTTTATTTTATAACCTTTAATTTCGGCATGGAATCAATATTATAGATCACAGTTGTCACAGACCGTCTGTACGTGTGCGGCATGTGGAGGGTAGCTCTGGAATCGGGGCAGGGTGGATTTCCCGCGACAGCCATCCATCTTCAGGGACCGCCCGAGCGCTTAGCGGCCTTCTTATCACGCTGCTAGTATGCTTATCACGCTGCAACACCGAACTCTTATCACGACCTGCGTCTTGTGTCGACCCTCTGACTATATATGCGACATTAGGATTCCTACATGTATAAGTATTAAAAGTTTCACCTATAGATCTTTGCCGGCCACGACATTTCAGTCCCACCACAGGAAAAGGTAACGTCAATAAACCAGGGCTCCCCTCGCCCATCAATTCGAATTTATCTTTCATATATATATTTTTATAGTTCTTGCTGCCATAACGTATGTTGAATCATCATAAAAATCGCGAGATTTAAATACATTTTTAATAACTGACTTGTAGACTACACCAAAGGCAACTTTCGTTATTAATGATATGAAATGGGCAAAACACTGAAAATATATCGAAAATGTGGGTTTATGTACTTGAAAAGCAGAGTTTTATTTTATTGAAGGGGATGGAATCGGTATCAGCAGTGCAGTGGCAAGTTGGCTGTTAGGTAATTCCGATACACAGTTGCAACCCCCAGAGCGGAGGTCGCCACACGTTCACCCTAAGCAACGGTGAATCATCACACGTCGCAGCTCAATCCCTCGACAATTGTCTTTGCGACAATACTCACACACACACACACACACACACACACACACACACACACACACACACACACACACACACACACACACACACACACACACACACACACACATCTATTATATTTATATAGATTCTGGAAATATATCTCCCAGAAGAGTTTCGTACTAAATATATAATTCGTGCAAGTTGTTTCATTTCATAATAGCCATAAGCAAACAACGAGATACAATAGGCAATAGGTATATGAATATTGAATTTGCGTAGATAGCTTAATAGCCGTAAAGTCGACGTTATGTTCGTAATATAATACGCCATTAAATAATAAGTAGGGTCGCCTAGAATAATTTCTGAATTTGCTCGGATACCGCAAACCGGCCGTTGTGTGTTCCTTGCGCCGCGCAGCCTCCCCGAGGCAATTTTATACTAAACAAGATGATATGAGACTACGAGCCTTCTATGTCTCCACTTGAAGGTGCCAGTTGGCTTTGACGGGATATAATTAGACCGATGGAGCAGGAACGAGTTGGAGAGTCGCAAATGAGTCCGAGAGGAGAAACGAGGGATAGAGGCCGAGGGGGCAGAAAGAGTGTAAACGTAAACGTGCCGTGTCCGTGTCCGTGTCCATGTGCAGGATTCAAGTGGTCGTACTACGTGATGGACATACTGACAGCAATTCTCGCTCGACCGATAAGATCTGCCACCCTTCCCCACAAATAATTGATTCTATATACATCAATATATGTGCCTTTGCTATTTTGCGACTTTCAAATAATCAATCAGTTAGGATTTTTAGGTGCATCAATGACGAACTATTTATATATCAATAATTCCGCTCACATGCTGACCCGTTTGTGTGATTTCAGTGCACAATAGAATTATCGGGTGAACAAGTTTGGAATTTCTAGTAGCACTACAAACAGTAAAGTGCAAATCTTAATTCTATTAATTAGCAACACTCAAGGATAAAAGCTACGGCTATTGTGTGGCTGTAATATCATCCACTAGCACACAGAAGTATAAGTCTATGCAACGTAACACTGTAAAAGTAAAAGACGTGACTTTTGCGCGCTATAATGACAGTGGTAATTGCGGAATTAACATTGGTAGTGGAGATGCAGAGGCGGCGGACAACCGCGACGTGCCCAAATCGCTAGGTTGTCATTCGAAAATCGTGACCGACACCGGCTACTATATGAAACGTGATCGACACATAATGATGTCAAAGTATATGCTACTATTATTTGATTTTCTATAGCGCTGAGAACTCATCCCGCTTGCGGTTTACCATATCATCTTATCGCATCTCCTACATCTCTTACATCGAGTAATCAACATCCTACCGACCGGTCATTTTAATTTATAACGCAAGGCGCAACTATTATTCTGTAATTGTCGGTCGATCCTCAGGATTGTGGAGAAATAAGGTGTCATGGTTTATGACAACTGGTGATTCCCACGACGTAATGAGACCATCGCTCACGCGCCATCCTGTACTGTTCTACGCGAGTTGTCGCAGCTGGCTCGGGCAATAAGATCCCTATGTCCACTCCATCATGTCAAGCATTTCATTAAACATCCTATGCAAACAGCTCCTTATCTTGTTTGTCGCGCTTATGAACGCCTGATAAAGTACCCTATCAGTTTGCGACAACTAATTTAAATGTGCACCTGGGTTAACCAGAGCAACACCACAACCACAGCGATCCAGTCGCGTTCTCAGTGGCTCCTCCCAAATCAATCAGGACTTCAAGCACCAGTGTTAGCTTGTCACACCCTGGAAAACAATGGGGACGTCATCATAAACACATTTCGCAGCAGATTCTGGAAAGCACTAGTCATGCCGAGCCAATTTTACCCGGGTATCGTTAGCAACTGATATTGCGGTGACTTGTTGAAATTAATCGATAAAATATTATAATTGCTGTAACAGTTGCCGATGGAATACAACAAATTCATATATCTCGAATCGTTTTCAATTAAATCACTTTGACTCGTTTCGAACCAAAATAGCAATTCTCATTAGTCGCCACCCGCTGTCAGCTGTCGATAATAAAAAGTATTTTTAAACTATGACGAATTCGTATCCCACTTGACCGGTCGCAGCATGTGCAATTCCCTTCTTGGTATTAAACAAATCCTGACGTTTCCATTGTAAAGTGTTGCCACCGCTACGCTCACCTTTGCTACTATCATTCATCTCTAAATGTGCACTTTTATAATCTCACAATGTCGTTTCGTTCTCAGCTATCGGCATGTGCATTATCATGAATATAACACGGTTGGCTTCCTGTATAACTCTCAATTATATGCTGCAGTCACAGCGCCTCGTAAAATATGCCACCAGCGTCACGTATTAAGCCATAATACCCTGTATTATATCTACAGTTATAATTATTGGTAATTTTCGGTGGGAGAATAATCGACATCAATGCGTACATATTCTGTATCGACTTCGTATTATGTTTTAAATACTTTAAACTGACCTTGTTCAATCAGCTAATTGACTACCTAGGTGTAATTAGTTTTCTGCTATCTCATAAATTAAATCAAAATTTAGAAACTTATCTACATTAGAATTTATTTTTTTTCATTTACCGAGGTCCCAGTTGACTTTGAGATAAATGGGGAACTGAAACAAAATTAATATGATTAGATATAGGGCAGCGGTTCTCAAACTTTATTATTATGATATTAAGCCTTTGCACTCGAGGCCTTTTTCGCTCGGGCAAACCAGCAACTCGAGACGATTTTGGCTATAATAGGGAAGTGTTTTACAGGTACTTTAAAATTTGGAAAAAGTAGGAATAGCCTCACTTGGGACGACGTTGAGCATGGCCTTGTATATGAAGTTGCCTAACTTTCAGGCGTAGATCGCGCGCGTGGCCGTGTATATGAAGTTGCCTTAACGTTCAGGGGTATCATTTTCGAGCAAAATTTACAGGGTGTGCAAATAAATAAAAATGGCACTAAATTTAAAATCGATATACAGAGTGTGCCTCATTAAAAATCCTCATAATCAAAATCTTCAAAATCAAAATCTTCAAAATCAAAATCATCAAAATGAAAATCTTCAAAATTGAAAAAATGTTAAAAAAGCAAAACCAAAGTAACAACGAAAAATTATCATGCTGCCAATAATAGATTTCGGTATGGTGCGTTTTGAGTGGATGCATCACACCTCCCGGGCGCCGTAACTGCGCCGCTCGAGTACAAAGGGTTAATAATTAATAATTGTAAATTGCATGAAAATCAGCCTTCCTGCCATTCCTGCTGATGCGTGTGTAAAATGACCTCCTGAATCCGAATATGACCCTCATTTTTTCCCCACCAACCACTATTTTCGGGGGACGCCCCCTCCAACTCAAAAATCCTCGGATACACAGTCGTACGCTCGAGTCCTGCAAACCAAACCCAGAGCCTTATCTCAGAGCCCATTAAGGAATTACCAATGGTAACGGACCTTTCACAACCAGGAGGTTTTAGCTAGTAGGACCCTTCAGGGAATCCAGCACTACCCCGCTATGGGGTGTCTTTGAAGATTTCCTCTCCTCACTTAAAAAAAAAATTAGAGAGAAAATAAAAATATTAAAGGTAGAAACACCAAAGTGGCGGAATCTTTTGCCAGAATGCTGTACTGAACCAAATTGGAGTGGCTTTAATACCGACAATTGCCAGCGGCGGCAAATATAACAATATTAATGCTGCTGGCAATGTCCATATCTTGTCGGTGTTAAAGCCACCCGGATTTGGTTCAGTACAGCATTCAGGCAATAGATTCCGCCACTTTGGTGTTTCTACCTTTAACGGTATTTGGAATACTTATATTCCAATAGTAATCTCCGTTTCTCCATTATCCCCGGCGGTTGACCACGGTCAAGGTTCGGTCTCTTTCCGCTCTACTCTGAGGAGAGTTTTTAGTTGGTATACTAGTGCCCTTCAGGGGAGGACTCCAACACTACCCCACTATAGGGGTGTCTATAAAAGATCTTCTCTCCTCTCTTCAAAAAAAAAAAAAAAAAAAGTTTCTCCATCAGCAACTAACTACACTGAGGAGACCTGAAAGGTCGAAACCGGTCTGTAGGTGTTCTGATGGGGGAACAATACTTAATGTTATAATAATATTGTTTATGGTGGAGGCTTTTACTTCGTTATACATGTTGTAAGTATAATAAAAACACTTTTACTTTGTTGGGCTAACACAAATTTTTATTATTGATTATAGTTTCGGCAACTCAACTTGCCATTATCAGAACATAAATATAATAATAATAATTTATGTTTTGATAATGGCAAGTTGAGTTGCCGAGACTATAGTCAACAATAAAAATTTGTGTTATACCAACAAACTAAAAGTGTATTTATTATAGAGAAAATAATAATCTGACAGACACAAAGTTTCGCTTCTCTTCTCCACGCCTCTACACCAATCCTAAACGGACGTCGCCGAAACGTCGGGGACAAAATTAGAAAATCCTTCCATCCATCCATCCATCCAAATACTGCTCTCACTGGATATTCACGTTCGGTGGAACACTGTATAAAATAAAACCTCAAAGACTTTTGTGATTCACGTTTTTTTTTAAATAAATTTTCTCAACTTGAACTTTTGATTTTGGACAATGATATCGTCAGACTATCACCCGCCTTCACCTCTATTCCTCAGTGACACCGATTTCAGGGGGCCAGCCGGAGGTCCACAAGGGCGGGTTTCCTTCTTCCGAAGAACCCACTGTGACACGTATCTAGGTATTTAGCTGACGGTTCGCCCAATGGGTAACAACAATTCTTCACCGGTTTGAGAGCTTTTATACATTTTGCTATTCTTAAGCTTTTAAGGAAGGTGCCTCTACCGCTTTTGCTACACTGACAATAAAAGATGATAAAATTTTCGTTGTGGTGTTTCTGTCAATTTTTGAAAGAAATAATCGTTTCGTATTAAAGTGATGTTCCAATCTTTGAATAGAAAGAATTTCTAGTATACATCTGTGACCGTAAGTCCTACACTTACTTTTTGTATACCGTTTTGATGGTAATGGATATTCTGCAGATGCTTTTTTGTCCGTTGTTTTTCTATTAAGCCACTTATCCGTGTTCAGTTTGAATAAAACGGTTGATTAACGGCTTAACACGCTTTAATTTATTTCTACGAGTATAATAACAAACGACGCGCACGATTTCAATAACAACACTCAACTGACTCGCTTAACATAACGCCGACAATTTATAAAGCAATCGATTGTTCTAGAAACTTTTCGAATATACATGTCTCGCAAGGCCGTCTTGTCGTTATAGTATGTCCGCTCATGTGGCGCTCCGGCTTACCTATTATCTTGAGAAGCACCTGTAGTATGCGTACGACAGTATGAGAACAGTATCCGATTCAATAACGATTCACTTCTTAATAATTGTAACTCTTTTGCTTAAATTGTTACTGAAGTTATTTTAAGTAACTGTTACTAAATAACTAGTTATTTTGTACTAATAGTAACTAGTATTACCGTTACTGGAAAATAACTGTAAAAATAGCGAAGGGACCCAGGGACATTTCTGGCGCACCTCTATAAACGGTAATTATTTTGATGGGAAATCAGAAATGCGTAGTTTTTCTATGAATCTTGAGCTTTTGAAGCAAATTCCTCGCTTGGACATTTTTTATAATTGTTTAAATCGTTGAATGCATTTTTCCTTTTCATGCATCAAGTTAGGATTTTAGCCGTTTTATTTCCACCTGGGATGGGGCAATTGTTTTTTTTTACGGGGAATCGAAAAAGAAAACTTTATCTCATCACTGTTTTTAATAACAGTATTTTTTTAATATAAACACATACCACAGCAAATATATTTCGATTGAAAGGATTATAACGTGTACTTTGCGAAATGTGTAATTGAAGCAATAATTTACGAGATGTAACAACCTGCGTAAATTATGTCCAAATGTTCGTCGGCTGTAAACATAACATCTAAAAATGTAATAGTGTTTGTGTGATAAGACACTAAAACGCATAAACTGTTTAGTTATTCCGGTGGCTGTGCTAACTGGTAAACTGGTAGTGCGAGCCAATGTCGCTAATGCTCTCCGTTGACACGTGGCTTCTCCTTCTTGTCCCATTAAATTACACATATTTTTAGTTTCGTGTATACACATGCGTCAAACGTTTATGTTTGTTCCATAGCTGTCAACCACAATGTTGTCGGCCATTAAATCTATTATTTAATACACATGGCATCTTCGTTTTTGTCGTATTGGAAATGGTGTATATATCCTATCCTTCTAAGAATATCATTAATATTATGTAAATCAGTTCGGCGGCTCATCTGAATGTGTGATGTGATATCCGGTTTCGTACACTAAATATAATTCAGTAATAGCATATAATTTCGGGAGTTTTAATTAATTAAAAACCTTGTGCGCGTGAGAATATATTACATTATTAGAGGATCGGTTATTTATTTTATTATTATTGTTGATGAATGTGGAATAACTATGAGGATAAATAGTCAGCGGCTGAAGAAAGAAAATGATGGAACAAGGCGTATGATCTGTATATTCCGTATACCCTCAGCGTGGCTCGAAGAAAGTCATTAAAAAAGCATTTGACTAATGAAACAAATGATTGATACTATATCATGCGGTTCTAGTTCCTTGACCCGCCGCGATGGCGCTGTCGGTAACAAGTTTTGTCTGTTTGTGGAATCTCGACATGGCATCCATTAATAAAACAGTAGGATTCTATATTAAACGGCTTCTTGCCTATTTGATCGTGAACATTATATTATACTGCACTTCCAATACAAATAAATCAATTGCGCTATTGCTAAATAACAAACCTAAACTTGGTAAGCCACGCACGACCGCATTGCAAATAGTATTACTGTCAGTACATATTCATCATTGAAATTTCATAGGCGTCTATTGTTAACTGTTAGTTAGAAATCAGTGAGCATACTTGTTGCATGGAACGTCATAATTTGCTCTTGCAATTTGTATCATTTCTGGTTTCTAATTGTCCCAAAAGTCAACACATGACATGAATTTAATAATATTTCTACCTTTAATTTTTCACTATTTGTGACATGAGTAGGAACTAAAAGAGGTATTTTGCTGGTGATTTTTCACAATTTGTAACAGGAGACTAGGAACGAAAAGAGGCATTTTGGAGGTAATTTTTCACAATTTGTAACAGGAGAGTATGAATGAAAAAATGTATAGTCACAACCATTGTCATTTATATGACTTTTTAAACATGTGAATCATGTAATAAAAAATAACAATAAAATGGTTTAAGTAATAAAGTTAAGTAATGGTTTTGGCCACGACCAATCGGTTCGACCTTGCAAGTATGCAGCTCAAAATGATTAATTTTCCTCCATTATTCGCACACTTTATTTATTTATAAATACTTTGTGCATTTGTTTACTAAACAACTTGCATTAAAAAGCCCCCAAGCAACGGTATCGCGGACGAATGTAATAAAGCGTCCTCGGTTCTGGCGCTAGTAATACCTTTTAAGGACGGTTTCTTGGGTCTCAGAGGACGAACTTATAATTACAAGTATTGGTCACAGGGTCTACGTTATAAGGGGTAGCTGTAATGGTGTTTTTGTTTAGGGCCCATAAAGCAACTCCTAACAATAGTCTCGTTGGAAACACATCATCGACCTGATAATGGACGCCACTTCATCAAGAGACCGGACGAGTCTCGTTCACAAGCTCACAAAAACCTACGTTCTGTAATTGCACTACAGCTCATTCTGTAATTATTCCTCAAAATTTTTTCTCGGGTAAATTTTAATTCTGCGTGCAGTGTGATGGGCGGCGTGTCGTGTGGCAAGTCGTGCAGCATATCTGAAGCACTTGAAACGTATTAGGGCGATATGTTTTGTGAACGAAACACGTGGTCGTGCCACAAACGAGCAAGTAGTAATTTACACGGAGGGACGAGCCGTAATGAGATTTAGTGCGGTCCACGCCAATAAGAAATAGTCCGAGTCCTTTGCTCACTTACAGCTCACCGCTCACCATTCTCTATAGGGTAGGATTTATACGATATTGAGATAAAAGCACAAATACAAATGACTACCACTTTTAATTGTCCCTGCAGCCCCATTATATCGTTGGGGTCATCAGTAAATATTGGACGCGGGGTTACATTGCGATAATTTAATACGTACGGCTGACCCTTCGTATCCCCGTGCGTCCATTATGTATCAACTCATCACAGATTACCTGAGAAATAATATTTGATTATCAAAATTAAATTGAATTATGGATTACCATGGTTTTTTCGGTATCAAAAATCAATATGTGATTTTCATCAAATCCGACTAGTAAATAATCGAATACTGCTAAAATATTCCTTGCGTGTAACTGGCGCAGATTTAGAGATTCAGCCCCTATTGCACCTACGCGCTTTTAACTGTTGAATTCGGTAAAGATCCTGGATTTAACAATCTACAGAAATAGTGTTAAAACAAGGTACGTCTTCGCCGGAAATGAAAATTATGTTATGTTATAATTAATTCATTATTAACGTTACACACTTGTCATAATATAATATTGATGGCATTGTGAATGATTAAATTATGAAGATAAAGTAGTATTATTTCAGAAGTGGTCACTTAAAAATATCCTTGACATCAGGGATCTGTTCCTGTGTTTGTCCACTGGGGAGCGAGAGCGTGCGAAAGAGCAACTGTATCTTCGTGAGCTCACCGAGAGGAGACGGATGATTGGTGGACAATCAACTACGTGCTACACTCGGCTCACGAGATCGCCGAATTTCTAACATAATCATCTAAATATACGATAATAGAACTTTACCCAGAATTCATTACCATCCAAGACAATAACTATTTATTAACCAATTATTTCAATTACACAAAAAAACACGATAGATATGTGAGAAACATTTGGATAACTACCAGATTATGCTCTCGGTGAAATAGTTGAGCTTCAATATCCCCGAAGATAGTTATTATTAAATTGACAGAAATGTGGTTAATAGAATATTTGTATGAATTCTCTAGGCAACCAATTGCAACGATTGAACCTACACATTCTCATAAATGTAATAACGATGAAAAGTAGCCTGAATACATGAATATTCAGCCTGTTCGTGACTCTGCAACATTAAGTCTTACTAAGACTACAATCAAATAACTTATTGAAACAAGTACTTTCCTGGCTAGTGCCACGTCGGATATTGAATGATACAAAAGAAATTTGCATGCCATTACTAGTACTACTAGATATAGACCTATTCATGAGTAAGGGTGGTTTATGAACTAAGTTCGGAACATTCAAATAATATTGGTATCCTTTTCTACTACCTGATAACCGAGCGGATATTCCCAAGACGTACGATTTCGTCGTCGGCCGTATCTAGAAAACACACACGCGGCCTGCGTAACTCGGTCTTAGACCGAGCGGTAGAAGGAGAAAGAAATAGTTTTCGGCGTCTCTTACTTACCGGTTATTTCATAGGCGCGCGCCTAAAATTGCAACGGATACTACTTGATTCGGACGGACAAGACACCCCGACCGCCATCTCTGCTGAATAGTTCTATAATAACATTGGTTTAAGGTCATTTATTTCTACGTACAGAACTAACTTAAAAATTATTATAAAATTAAATTTGAAACTTTAAATTGTAAATGTTATTATTAAAATGAAAAAAAGTTCAGTTCATTTACGACACATTCTCGTTGAAATTTTTCTCATATTTCATGTTTAACGCTTTTTATGCCAAATTAAAGGTTTTTTTGAAACGGCGGAAAATGTGTTTCGATATGCGTTATTCAACTCAAGCCCCTTATTTGGCAATGAATTCCAATAATATATTTATTCAAAAAAATTCACCAAAAAACAACTGGTTGCTATTATATTTAAAAACCAATATTATTTATCGTCTTAACCTTTGTGTGTGGGAGCGGCGCTACCTATTATTATGTTGTAAATGTATGTTTATTATTTTGGATTATCTTATAGGGATTTAATTCCCTTAGCAAATTGTTAAGAACACAATATAAAAACAACAATTTGCGTCCCGTCAATAATCCAGTGTTCATTGTGTGTGCCTTTTCCTGCTTAAATATTGTTAATTAAACAAAGCAAAAGCAACTTGTGTGTGTGTACCTAAATTTTATAACAACATACGCGCTCTGGAAACGATTTAAATTCGACAACATCAAATACAGAATTTAATTAATTACAAAGCGCTATATATATTCTGTTTTATATTATTCCCACCTTCTTAACATTAACGGCCACAGAACAAGGCACAATAATAAATTAATGTCTTATTGCGTAATTCAATATTATTTCTGAAATTTTCCAGGAATTTGATTTAGGTTTCAAATAAGCTTTGATATTTTTTAAATGTTATATTTGATTAATAATAAGTTTTAGAAATGTAGATATCGAGATTCAGATCCGGAGCACTCATCGCTCACAATTCACAAAAAATCAAAGCTAAGAAAATCTAATTCGATATATATCTCACATTAAAGGTGTAGTTCCTATGACACGTCCGCCGTTGATACATCGCTACAATGATATACTTATAGAGTTGATGTCCAGGGACTTGCGTCTACCAAGCATCAATCGCGCGTCCGTATTGCTTCGATAGCAATCGAAACGTACAGGACGGCAAACGTAACTTGCCGTTGCTCAGTGGCAAAATTGTGGACGGAACCTTCGAAGGGCGCTCTCGATAGATGTCGTGAAGAGTTCGCGCGCCTGTTACATTCATTTTCAAAAGTGACAGTGCATTAATTATGTGGAGGAGAGCGCCCGATAGAGTTGTAAATGAATAGCGCACGCGAAGAATATGTGCTTGCTTATTACAGAGACTGTAGAGAGAGAGCTTTCGCTTGCTCTCTGCGCGTCTGGCCAATTTACATTTGCCGTCCTGTAGACGCTCAACGACGGACGCGTCAAAGGAATCACACATCAAAGATTCAGTTAATGTCATCCTAAATTTACGTTATGTTTTAATCACTGTGTTTATTTAGAAACATTAGATTATAGTAGAACAGTACATTGAAATGTAAATAACATTTTGCTTCAGTTATAAAAGTAGAGATTATAACAAGTCGATACCTGCCACCTGTTATTCAAATAATTACTTAAATTCTCACCACGACCACATTGATCCACCATGCGCTGGAGTTGTCAACGCATTTAATTTATGTTGCGGTCAAAGCGTAAATTTAAATACAAATTTGAAAAAATGTGAAACTGCACATTTCCTGGCAACACAGCTTAATCACGTAATTAATCGTTTAGTGTGGTTGACGAAAACGAAGCGTGTGCAGCTAATGCGACACCTGTCTACATATGCACCCTGCGGGGCAAATTCTTGATAGGGTGTATATTCCAGTTCAAATTGATCAATATTTAACACATTTCACGGTTGTAATAACTATATTCAAAGGGTTTTGATCTTTCCTTTTGACTAATTGTGCAGGAAAAAAGATCACATTCCAGCATTTGTGTGTAAAAACAATTTGATGCTTAACTATTCTAAATAAAGGTTCCCAAGCGGACAGCTCGTAGGCTTTATAGTTTTTAGCACACTAAAAAAAAAAAAATAAGAAAAAAAGCGGATCGAAATTAAAATAAATTTAAAACGTAAAAGTAAATCGTTTTTAACTGATTGAGGTTGGCGGCACTTACTTCGTGATACATTTTTAATTAAATAAAAGACACTTTTACTTAGTTAATATCACACTGTTTATTTATTAGTGACTTATAGTTTGATAATGATCATTGTTTGATCGAAACTGCAGTCACTAATAAATAAGCAGTGTGATATTAACTAAGTAAAAGTGTCTTTTATTTAAATCGTTTTTATATATTCAAGCATTATTTCGTATTTCGAATAGGGATTTAAGGGGTTCCACCTCTAACGGCCGAAAAGCAAACCTAACTTTGACGATTTATTTTGGGCGTATGGAAAAAGGAATAGGATTTCTTTTTGGAGGATTTATTTAACACTTATTGAGGTTTGAAACAAAACACTTGTATTATCATTTTTATGCAAAATGGCGGCGGCAGAGCCAATCTTTGGAATCGCCGTTTTTTTCAAACTTCTAAACGGGAGAACGGATTTCTCGTAAAGTAAAGACCTGGCACAAAAAACATTTTTTTTTATAAATTAGTTACCATTGGCTATGGAAGAACGTAGGGTTTTTTAATCAAATTTTGTAGAAATAGTGCACGTGAGAAAAAAATTATCGATTCTTGGCCAAAAAATAAGCAGTACATTGTTTATAAAACAAAAAGTACACAATAAATAAAAAAAGCGGCTACTTACTTTCATAGAAAATGTTATTGTGAAGTGTCAAAATTTGAAATCGATTCATGCGACGGTTTTCAAGTAATCTATCCTCCCAGCTTGAAAAAAGTGGTTTAGAGAAAAACGCGTTTAAAGTTTCACGTGCACATAAATCCTTATAGCATTTGCACACTTTGGTGGACTTCAGAGGGACCCTAAAAAAATTTCTTACTGTAGTTTAATAGACCCTAAAATATATTTAAGCAAAAAAAAACGAGTTTTCCAAAACCCTAAGTTTGATGCCTACGCATTTTTTTATTTTCTTGCACTATTTAACTAAAAATCTTTTAATCATTATTAAACTATTTGTTAACAAGTAACCAGATAAAATTGAATAAAAAATTGCCACTACATTAAACATTCTTTGAACATAACGTTATTTTCAATTTAAACAGCGTTGTAAGTATTATTACATTTAACTCGTTTCATTAATTGGTGTCATCGCGAATCATAAATTCACAAAATTATTATTTTGCAATAACTGCTCGACATCAACAGTTACATTTAAATGAACATATCTATGTGAAAATTGTCATCTGTAAATAAGGATGTTGATCCTATCTAAAGGTGTGGCTAATAGTATTCGCATTCGATACCAGTTAAATAAAAAGGAATACCTGAAGATATGCAGTAAAACTGTCTAAACGAGTCATCAGAATATCATGTTATTTTATAAAATCAAGAAATGTTGAACATTTCTGTCGTGATTTATTTATTTATTATTTACTAGTAGGCATCAATAATAAAATAGGCTAAAACTAACCAGCGAATTTTATGACTTGGCCCTGTAAATACCAGTTATGCCAAGCACCTATATTATACCAAAATAGGAAAATTATAACCGTGCATAATTTATTTTTATGATGTTGAGGTATTTCGATCAATAATACTAAATTTGCAATTTGTGTTACATTAAAAGCGCGCAATCATGGTGAAGTATGTCAAAAATTATATCTACATGGAAACTTGCTAATCAATGTTTTTATTTGAATCATTTGCTACGCATTTAAATAAAATATTTGAAGTGCACGTAGTCGTTGAAATTTTATTGCGGTTTATAATTAGGGATTAATAGCTCTGCAATTAGTGTAAATGGTTCATTATATGACACGAGTAGTGAATAAGTAAAGCAAGGGTGAATATTAAAATACAGTAGTTCGTTTCCTCGACTAATATTTCTGATAAAACCAATCATTAGTTTGAATTCAACAACCCAAATTAATCCCAAGAGAAAAAGTGTATAATCATAATGGTTCCATTATATCATTTGAATTCGAATGATAATTCCACGGGAATATTTTATACTTTATGTCCTGTATTAACACAATATTATTAAAGCTTATCACCATTGATGCCATGTAAGCTTTAAAATTTTATTGCGGTGGCTTATACTTAAGGATTAATACCCCTTACAATTAGTGTAAATAGTTGATTTTACGACATGAACGGTGGTTGAGCAAAGGGTCCTTTCCCGGTGGTGCACAACTGGCAGAATTAAATAACAATTCGTTAGCTCAGGCAAATGAAATAAATATTTAAGATTTTTCACGAGGGGAGATCCCAACTCCTAATTCTAATTACCCCGCTAAATAAGGGCTATACATCTTCCGGATTATCAATTTACGGTTCCGCATCTGCGACAATTACGGCGGCTTCCTTAATTTTTTGTCATTAAAAACTCGTCCGGCATTAATTTATTTGTCGGAATTAATTTAAAAATTAACCGCAAGGGTCGTGTAATCTGGATTAAGATATTAAATTGCACCCGGCCGAAATAATGCTCTGTTCCATTTATAAAAAAAACATCCCCTTTTTTTCCTAAAGGATGAAAGCCGAGAATTAGAGACACCAAGGACGATTTAAAATTGCGGGAGATATGCGGATATAATAAATAGCGCGAACTTTACGACTTGTGCTGAAGAAATAAACAATGTGACAAGCAGATGACTTGCGGATCGGACACGTGTAATCCATGTAAGATATATTTAATGAAATCCGCAGAAGAGTAAATTAGCAGCTTTTCGTGGCATTCGTTCAAAGACAACATCACATCCCACTACTGACGAGACAATCTATTTTAACGTACATTAATGTCGCGGCAGGAGATGTTTTAGACATAAACCATGTGGCCAATATGTTGAGGTCCATTTTGTTGCAGGCTTAGGGCTCGAGTTATTTAAGGTCCGTCCTGATGATGTAATAATCACATTATGGGATCGTTATTATTTGTCAAACACCTACGACTATACTTCCAACTTCAAAATGAATACCAGTTCCCTGTTTGCCGGTTTCGCGTGAAATTTTAATACCATGAAAAACGCATTTTCATGATGTTGACTGGCGTATAAGTATGGAAATATTAGAAAGGCAATTCTAAGGAAAAAAACCGTTGGTAAATTCATTATGAATTTATATTTAATCTGCACTTTTTACATTCTGCAGGGCAAGCATGGGATACAAAGAGTTAACAAAGTTACCCCGGCCTCCCTACGCGTTATCTGAATTTCAGAAAGTGCTTTATAAATGTTCACAATTATCTTTTATTTTTAGTACCTACGCATAAACATTACGTAATAATGCGTCTGATGTAAGAGGACGCTTTAAAAAGAATATTATATTATTATGTTTTAACGTAGTAAATATAGTAAAAAAACTTTGATCATTAAGTGTAATGTCGGAAAAATGGTGAACAAAAATAGTGAACAAATCTTTACACCTCGGCAATTTTTAAAAATTAAAAACGAGTGTTTGCTGAGTTTGAACTTGGAAATATTTTTTTTTTCATTGTCTCTACATGAATATTTTTTAATACAACTTAAAACTCTTTAAAACTTTCTACTTTTAAACATACAACATATCATAATCAAAACATGCGGCTATTTAAAAATATCCAAAACGTGAACTTTGAAAACTGTAACTTTTAAGCTGTTTAAAATTAAAGGGGGCGAATTAACAAGAGCATTCTCTACAATTATTATTAACATAAATTTGCTGGATATCGTTTCATAATTATAAACCAAGAAATGAAAATGTTTTTTGAATAACAATGATTTTATGAATAATATTTTCAAACAAAAGATGTTCATTTCTTTATTGTCTTCAATATTTGTTTTTGTGACATTTTTTGAATTAAAAAAAAAAATGGAAAAAACCAAAAAACCGTTAAGTTTTTGAGATATAACGCGCACAGACAAAGACACAATTTTTTTCGGAACCCCAAAACGGATATTTCCGTAAAAAAATGTCACTATCACAATACTTTCTCGTACTTCGTAACGGAGAAAATAAAAATTGGGCTTTTTAGTGTTATATCAATTATTTTAAAATATTAATAACTTACGAAGATATATCAGTACAAAACTACTTGTACCGTTTTTTTTGGCCCACGGTGTATATGTTCACTACATTAAGTGTTTTCCAGACATTAGCTTACTGGCACATCGTAGGCCACCCATATTACTGTAAGAACGAGTAAATAGCTTCGCGTTTGCCTGAGTAAGTTTAACGACAGAAATCGTTTAATTGTTAATGCTATTAACATTTTTAATTTTATGC
This sequence comes from Ocypus olens, assembly GCA_910593695.2. NCBI lineage: Eukaryota > Metazoa > Arthropoda > Insecta > Coleoptera > Staphylinidae > Ocypus > Ocypus olens. Next base: position 645,656 of record OU343057.1, on the reverse strand, counting down.
TAACTATTGTATGAACATGCGATGAAAGCAAGTTATCGTAAAAATATGTTGCAAGGCCTCGCATTAGTAAAGCAAGAACAATAGCGTTATATATTTATAATTAACATGCCTATATACGGAAAATTAATACATAACAGCACCTACTACTGACAATATATTCTAACAAGTAACGTTATCATGTAGTATCGATGATGTCTTCATGACTTGTGCCTTCGATGCAATTCATTCTGGCTAGGTAAAAGTTCACAGTCGGACGCGAGCAAAGGTTACTGATTGCATCTGATGTTGTAAAGTAATGAGATTACTGTGTTAATTATGTAAATAAATGTTGAACCACACACGTTTACGCCAGTATTGATGTACAAAACGGTAGACAATGCTCGTGTTAATTAATGTGCAGTAGTATAATGTAAACGTCACCATGGTAATGTGCGGTTGCTATGTCTATTGAAATTATGGTGTCGATCGCAACAAATGATTCACACTTCTACAAATGTTTCAAATAGTTTAAAATTAAAGACTTATATTTTTGCATATGATACTGATGATAACATAATATATTGCTTCAAGAAATGCGTTTTTCACGTGTTAATCTGTCTCGTATGCGTTAATTAGTAATTGCTGCTTGTAGAATGCTAAGAAGTGTTAATAGCAACGTGTATTCCTGAGACCCTAACAGGGTGTCCCATCGCAGGAGGAGTAGAATTCTCGTTATTCAGTTATTCTTCAGCCAGAGTCACATTCCGAGTGGGAATGTGCTCGTTCGCAGTTCGATGTCGCAGTGCTGCCATATTAATCTTGTAGATGGGCTATACATCGCAGTATGGCAAATAATTCGAAATATCCCGGACCGCGCGTGCACGGAAATGTCGCCGCCGAAAGAAAATCAGTAAATGAAGCATAGTTGTAAAGCAAACATGCGAAATGTTCCTTTGAACTCCGGGGTATTAATCCTGTCCCCTTTCGGAGCGTGCACACCCCAGACCAAAACTCAGACCAGTTTTATTTACAAATGTTCCGACCCGAAAAAACGACTCATTCAAGTAGTCGGTTTAATTGAAACGAAAATTACAAACAAGGAGGACGAGGGTCGGGACATTGCCAAATCCACTGAATGCACGATTACAAAATAGGTCAAACAAAACTAATAACAAACAACAGGAAACGCGATCCGGCTTTTCGAAAGTACTCAACACTTTTCGTTTTCAATGGCAGTGCAAAAATGTAATATCATCGGAGATGACCTAATAGAATCTAAATAACCTTACACGCCTACACGTTTCATTATTGATTATTAATTAATTCACTATCGCGCGTTGTATCTACACACTCTAAATAAAAATTACCTGCACAACGTGAATTCGAATTAATTTAGATGTTTAAAATGAAATACACGTAAAGTATACATTTTTAATTAATGCTATCCTGGGAACTGCCCACTGGACTAGTTACTTGGTTATACAACTATTACTATTAGATATCGTGTGGATTCGATTTGGATTTATTCATATTTAATAATTCACCAATATCTAATTGGTAATATTATATCATCAATGATGGTCATTAATTATTTGAATAACTTACAGCTTCACTACTTCTGATTAGTTAGAAGCATTTCACTATATCTAATTTGTATTTTTACTATGTCTTATTCTTATCGTTTTGGTTCATAATTGCGTGTTGCATTTATTAGAAAAATCTAGTATCAAATTAAATAAATATAAATCATATTGTCATTATTAGCTTGTAGATTTTCTCACTGGTCATAACAAATAACTGTACATGTATATTAAATTAAAACACGTATCTTTAGTGAAATACATTTATGTAGATATTGCCATTTACAGACAGTGACTTTTAGAAATTGTCGTGAGAGCGATTATAAGTTAATTGAATAAAAAGTATTATTGCGTATTGGTTGACTATCTTCCACAGAGTGTGAGCAGTAAAGCAGTTAAATTCTCCGCTTATTAGAGATCGTATCCTCAGACCTAATTAGAACCAATGGCAATTGTGAATAATAAAATAATGACCGAGCCATGAAGCGGTGCGTAATATATACTTGACAAAATGTCGATAAACCGTTCATGTTATAACGAGAGCGTTAGGATGGTTATATATAGTAAGGTCACCAAATTGCAAGTAACGGTTAAATTAGCAGAACGCAGTCGTTAAATCTAGCAACAGCAGTGTAAATCTTCAATTAATTTACCAAGTAATGGTCGAAATATGGCACATTGGCTATTCCTTTTAGGCCATAGACAACCCGCCTGTAATTATATAAACGCGGCTTGTAATCCTGTTAATTAATATACTTAAACCCCATCAGATTTTCTGGCGATATGCTATTCATTCATTACCATCAACGCGGAATAAGTTACAGTTAGTATGTGTGGAATTATACACATGATTGATATATTGGATATTATCTGATATTCCAGGAAGGGTAATTGATCTTAAACGTTGGATTGCAATAAGACAAAGGAAACAATTTGCACCAAAGACTTACGGTAATAGCGCTATTAATCATTGGGTCATCAATCGTTTTACGATCGTCAGTAAATTGGAGTTATATGTTGCAAATTTTGTGATGCACTAAGCCGAACATTATTGCGAGATGGTAGTGGACCTTTAAAAAAGGCCCGGTTTAGATTAGTCATTATATCATTTGAGTATATTCTGTTTGATATGTTTTTGATAAACAAATTATAGCATCACAATATTCCAGAAGTAAAGAATTGCTATGTTAACAAATTGATTCCTTCTAGTTATAACTTCAAAGAAATCCTCAATCATACTCGAAATAACGCCTTAAAGGATGAGGGTGAATCACAGGGAAAATATTTTTTTAATTAATTTCATCGACTTATCCTTTATACTTTAAAAAATACTAATTGGCTTTCGTTTATGTCCTTTAAAACATTTGAATCAACATCATCTTAATAATGTTGATATTAGGTATTTCAGTTAAGTGTTCGGTTGACAATTATGGTGTCTAGAGGAGTTTCTCAAGCTTGACGAACGAATTGGAATGAATCATCATTTACCACCATATGTTCAATGTTCATGCCTAATTTGCTGCGTGATCCTTCTCGTCTTGGGTCCCCAGTCAGCAATTAATCTGCTGTTGCCTGTTACAGTTACCACTTTCTAATTCAATTTTTCATCCACTTATCGACAACCCTTTCAACTTTCTTTTTGGTTACACAAAACTGATCGAAAATTGATAATTATCTGGTAAACATGCCTGCTCCTCATTTGTCTTATGAATATTAATTTATTAAATGTTCGGTCGACTAAACGGTTACTTAGTAAAACTCCATTATAAACTTTTAATAAAAAAACATGAATGTTTGAATTTCGCACGTATTTGTTTTCGGTAGAAATAAATAATTTACATAGTTGTTGTCGTTGGATCACATAAACATTTGTGTTTTTAAATGTAAAATATTGCTCATTCGTATTTACTGCAACATACTTTGATCAACGTGTGGTCATCGGCGGCGGCTCGTGGATTTCCGTAGGTGACGTAAAGACAAAGATGCCGCTCGTGCTACACTACAACATCCACGAGCCGCTGCTGATGGTCATTGCAGACAGTAACGGTTCGCGGGTTTTTTTCTGGTACGGCCGAGGAACAAGAGGTTAGGGGAAATACAGATAGGTAGGATTAGTTGCAGAGACGGCTGGCTGCGTGACCGCACCTATCTGTATTACCACCTCTTGTTCCTCGGCCGTACCAGAAAAAATCCCGCGAACCGTCACTGATTGCAGATTTTCAATAATGCATGTAGCAGATAATAAATTGAACAGTAGTGAATTACTTAAAACTAACCGTGGCTGTGGCAGAAATTAGAGACATGCATAGACCTGCAATTACAGCAAACATTCTTTAAAACAATTTTCATTTAGATGTGTAACTAAAGTGCAGCTTTGATGGCATTTAATTTTCGTTTTTTAATAAGTGGGGTGATGGAAATTTATCAATGAAACATTTGTGATTTTTCGGTCTATTTGCCGGCACGCGACCCTCGACAAAGCAATGTCATGTCACCCTAATTTTAGAGGGACACTTCAAAACTAGCCGCCCTCAGGCCTCCCTTCGGTTTGCTTGTCTTGCGGGATTAAACTGGAACTGTAATTAAATATTAAATAGATTTGGAAATTGTGTATACTTGTGTAATTGGCATGTAAAACAGCGAGCAAGTGACGGGGTAGCAGGGACTACTCATCTGATGATTGATTACGGCAAATCTCCATTCCACTGTTCTGCTGTTTATCTGCTTTATCTGCTCGCTAAATGTGTGCACTTCTACTTTCACGCATCAAGAAGCAATTTCTTTGTTTAATCTTTTCTACAAACTTAAACGTGTTTGCACTATTGTAACGACAATCCAATTGCGCACGGAAATCTGTTCGCGGAGGTGTGAATGCGAACCGTTTTACCTTCTTAATTGATAATTAGCAGAACTGCTCTTTCGTTTTATTAATTTATTGAAATTTATACAAGATTGTAATCAATATTATTAAGTATTGAAATTACAACGTCCTGAGGCTTTTTGCGATATATGTTCATTCAATATTTGAACCTATTAATAAAAATTTTAATAAAAACATTTAACTAAAAACTATAATAAAACACTTTATTTTTATTTTTGTGACTTAAGTTTCGGTAAGTACGCTTACCATTTTCAAACATGAAGTTATAACGAAATAGAAGCCTCCAGCATAAACAATATTTACCTAAATGATGGCAATACCTGATTAAAATCAACCAACTTTAAAGGTTTAGCTATTGATAACTAATGGCGCAACAGTTGTTTCGGCTTCCGGGTGTCTAGTGATTTGAAGTCTATGGCAGCAATGTGCGAATTAAGAGATCCGGACTTTATTATTCAAATTGTTTACATGTGGTAGATTTGTTGATGGAACAATTTTTTGCCCGACCCTATCAGTCTGTCCGTCTTGATTGTTAAATATAATGAATCTGAAAATTGACAGAAGAACTTTTATTGCTTGCGTGTTGTGTGAGTGTTTTATTGTAGATTTAGTGTTTTCATTTTTATCTGATTCCATTCGAGCTACAAGAGTTTTAATAAATCCATTTGCATTAACTGAAATTCAGATAAGAATAATATAACGCCACAATTCATTCATCTACTATTGACATCAAGATCACCTAAACATCAGGATGGTTGCGACCGTTAACGATCTGAAAATTTCTGCCAGGAAAAGAAATAGCCAGACATTCTAATGAATAATGAAATTTAAGAAAAATTTATGAATTTATAGAAAATTTAATTCAAAACCATTTTTAGTTTTTGTTGAATATTTCTTACGAATAGGTTGGAAGCTCTAATTTTTACAAAAAATGTTTTGAAAAATCAGTACTATGGATAATTTATATTTTTTTAAATTCAAGATTTAAATTTTTCAATTTCTCTTAGCGTTGCAACCGAAGGAGCTTTAATTCAAATTTGTCAAGTGCATCGGTACAAGTAACTCTGGTTTTCTTTGCGCGAATTGAATATTTTTGTATTTATAAGGTGTTTTTATTAAATAAACATTTACAACATGTATTAACATTAAGGATTATTGTGAGTGTGGGACTGAAATGTGCGAGATATCGGACATTTCTCGAATTTAACGGCCGGACAAGCCCGGAGTTTCCTGCACGCAGTTTGTGATTTGTCATCGGGTCATAACTAGATTTTGTTAGGTCTTAAAGCCGCAGTTAAGAGTTCACGTTTAGTAAAGCATGAATCAATTTTATTCCTATATAAATGTCGCAATAAAACAAACGGTAACACAAATCAAGATATTGCAGCACGAAAGTGCCTGGTCATAGCCCAGCATGTCCTATACGGCGAGGATGACAGTGACAATAACGTATCGACCTGATATCTCTTAGATTAAAAGGATAACATAACTGTTAGTCTGTTATCCTGTTATCCTGCCACTCACATATTGATATGTAAATAAAGCCGGACCCGATTGCTCCATTTGTCTCCAAGAATTCCTCCGTTAAAAGCAGACACTTTTTAATTGTGACAGTCCACATTCTTTATTCCGACACGTTAATTTTAAACGTCCGTCTCATTTTTATTTTTGAAGTGTCAAAGAGTGCTATTCATTAGTAATCTTCAGATTGATTGATTGTCAATCCTTTTAATAATGTTCCTCCCCCGCAGTATCGAGCGGTTTCCTGATGACTGGGGGACTTAATTTATGAAAGTGGCGTACGATGTAATTTATCAAAATCATGTTTACGCTTTAATTTAGCATTAAGATGGACGTTTTTATCTGTGGAGCTTTTTGATCATGTTTCATTTCACTTTCTTTGAATAAATTATGCCGTGACCGTTGGGCAAGGAGGTTCCAGGTTATTATAGCTGAAGGTCTTCCTATGCGTTTAATTATCAAATTCCTATTTTTACATTTTGTGTGGTTTTAAAAATAGGTCGTTCAATAAATCAGTTAAAAACTATTAGTTATTGGAAGTAATTGTTTCAATAAGTTATTTGTTTATAGTCTTAAGTAAAATTTTGCTTGCAGAGTAACGCACAGGTTGAATATTCATATATTCAGGCTACATTTCGTTTTATTGAATTTAAAAACTATTTGCCATAGAAAATGTCAATGAAAGAGTTGCATGTATTATGCATAACATATTAGAGTGTAAGTAAAAGTAACGGTGAGTGGATCTGCTGATATGAATAAATGGCCATCGGATGGAGTAAAATTAGCGACGTTTACTTTGATTTTACGAGTGTGTAGAATGTCAAAGAAGCCGCTCAGAATCCGTATGATTGGAAATTGCTGTCACCGATTAAGCTAATGTCGTTGGCCAGAGATTCTACCCCGTGGCCATTTATAAACCAGACCAGCGCATCGGTGAAAGTGAAATCGTAAATATATACTATAGCTGGTCATCTTTAATTATATTTCTACTTAAATTAAAAGGCAAGTATAAAACGTGACCACGCTAAACACACTCTACATGTAATAATATCATTTGATAAAGTCAGAAATATTAAATGATATGCATGAATTCATTAAAATTTGCTTGTTTTAACGGAAAACTTAACTTCTTTTTTTCCAATTGTCGGTATTCTACAGCATTCAAAAGTGTATCTTCTAATGCTACCATTTTCCTTTATTGTAGAATCCCTCAAACTTTAAACAGGATCACAATAAAACAATGCATTGCTTCTCAAAAAATAATGAGATTGTAACAGCGTATTCTAGAATCAGGCTTGCCAAAGTTTGGGTTAATTCGCACAATCAAACCCAACATATACGCTGTTTTTTTGAATACTAAATACTCCACCTAAAGACGAACCAATACTGCTGCTATAAACAAATGAAAAAAAAACACCACTACCTATAGACTTATTGCAACAACTTCAGAATAAATTCAATAAAACGAAATATAGCCTGAATGTATGAATATTCAACCTGTTCGTGTTTATTTAATGTTTTCTGCAACAAGTAAGGATGTTTCTAATTTATTTAACTATTGGTTAACCATTTAAAAATATTACACTTAAAACGAAAAGTGTGAAAACAATGTAAATACTGTGAGAATTCCATCATCAAGCACAGTCATCAGACATTTCACTCAAGTATTTTTAAGAGATAAAATGTAATGAAAATGAAACATACTGTATAGTGGAGGAAATTTTCAATTAAATAATCGCGATTATAATAATCCAAATTTGCATTTAAATTTACGCGGGCGCTCTGAGTCGTTGACTAATTTAGTATCTTAAAAAGCTTCTTGCTCAAAAATACAAGCTGTTTCGCAACTGCAGATTAGCATAGAGCATCTTGGCGTCTTTTAGAAGGGAGGCCATAAGGGCTCGAATCGGAGGGACTGTTCAGCCATTCAAACAGGAGCACCTATTTATCTTTTTATGTGCAATTACTGGTTTCATAAATGACTAATTACTTTCGCCATAACTGTGCTTTATGCTAAAGTTTTCAATCCAAATTTGCATTTTTAAACAAACTCTTGCATCTCATAAAATGGGTAAAATTTCTTCCGTAACTTCCAAGAAGCGGTTTACTTTTATAAACACTAATACATATTTAATGCGAATTAAAAGGATTTCCATTAAATCACCTCTTTCGTTCGCTCGGTGTAAAGATGACATCGAGGGTTGTTTTATTAGTACATTGATTTACTCTCTCAAAAACTAGCGTGAATTTAAAAATTTCAGTGGTGACAAACATTTTCCCTGTCCTCTAAATATCAATTAATATACATAACAGGATATTGATTAACAACAACATAATATTGTGTATAAATTATAGCCCAGCAGCATTTCCACGAATTCCAGTTTAATTAAGAGGGAACTAACACACATCAACAAATCTCGAATTACTAAATTATGCATCTACGCTTTGGTTTTGATTGTACGTTTCCCCCATTAACGTGTTTAACATATTTACCGTATCAATTATTTTTAACTGAACACACCCCATATCTACATTAAATATCAACCAAAGCTAATCATCATTAGTTAGGAAGGTAAGAAATTATTATGTTCCATGACATGAAATTAATTAATGTTTTAATCACTCGCAGCCTCGGACTTTGGAGAATTTTACTTAAAACGAGTGGGAAACCGATTGGCTGTATTAAATGAAACTAATTAATAAGTACAAATGGCGAGCGTTTTGTATTACCACATTACCAGACAACGTTAATTACGAAATCGTGGATTTTGACGCTTAATTTAATTACGATATTTATGTAGTGAATCAATCAGTACAATAACAGGTAATGGGAAATCACAGATTAAGTGTTAGGTGGATTAATACTAGCATTAATTATTGTTAATGAAATAAAAACTTCGTAGGATTATTACTAGCATTAATTATTGTTAATGAGATAAAAATTTCGTACACTCTGGATACATGCAATTATTTTTATCTAGAGTTGAGCTAAGCTAGTACTATGCTGGATCAAGACTCAAAGTTACAAGACTCAAATGTAGTAATGTAGTAAAAATGTAACAACGCTTGGACAATAAATAAATCTCGGATAAGGTACTAACAAGTTAATGACCAGGTCTTTGTACTGTGTGATTATAATCTGGTGTAAATGAGCTGAATATTTTAGAAGCACCATTAATTATATAGAAAATCGCCAGGGTCACATAGCAACTGCATATCCTGGTAACACTTTTTTACGTGAGAACTACTAATTGGATTGAGGTAGAGCGGATGATATTGGCAATAAGCTTAGTCATCTTGAGCGATTTGTAAATATAGAAATTCAGATGGTCAACAAACTCAACAAGCACTAAACATCTTCAATTTTTCGTTGGAAAATGTACCGAGAGGAGTTGGAAGGTAGAAGCAGCCCTCAAACATCTACACCAACAAACTATTCAAATACATTTTTAATACGAAAATAGTAGATTAAGCAGCAAAACAAAAATCACTAGTGCGGGAAGTAGAGTTTTCCTCACTGGAGAGGAAATTGCCATTATTAACGTTTGCAGATCTTAAGCACTAGATGTAGAAATGTTCTCAAGTTTGGATAGCAAGATATTTATTCTTAACCCACATTTGCCCAAGATTTCAATTACAGAAAAGTATATAATATGTAATTAAGATTTAAAAAACACGGAGAGGTTATTTTTCGCTTCCTGTCAAATATCAATGAATAATCACTGAACGTACTTATTGGAATAGAAAAATGATAGATGGCGCCGATGATATTCTGGATGTAATTTTAAAATTTGGGTATATCTGGGCTAATTATTAGTTGTTGTTTCCTCGTAACTGAAAACTACAAAATGGTGAAAGCGCTAGGAACAATTTGTCATTAAAATATTGAATTTAACAAAACATTATTTACATTATTATAAAAAGCAAGAATAAATAATGATGTGTTAACTTGGTCAATAAAGTCCCAAATTGGTTTGAATTAGAAGGAAATCCGATTTGACGAAAGCAATTAATAGGAGGATGTTATTATCAAGCACCTTATAATTTTCATATGTCATTAAGTTTTAATGCATGTATAAAATGTCATACATCGCAATATTCGTCGCTTTCTTAGATACACCGAATTATCAGAGCATATAAGCATTTCCGCAATGTTCGATATAATTAATTAATACTTAATAAATAATACAATGCAATCGGTTATAGACCCCTTGGCTGTGCCTAGTTAGTTGCTGATGGGGAAATGGAAATTACTATTGGAATATAAATATTCCAAACACCGTTAAAGTTAAAAAAGCAAAAAGTGGCGGAATCTATTGCCTGAGTGTTGTACTATACCCAATCCGAGTGGAATAACTACGCTGACGAGACCTAAAAGATTGAAACCGGTATTTCATTTAGGTTAATATCTTTTTATATTGTATCTATATTATGCTATATTGTAATTATTGTAATTAAAATGGCTTGGCCGTAAACGAATAAATAAATAAATACTCTGTAAGTGTAATGTTGACATTATTATTGTTAAATTTGCCGCCGTTGACATATTCCTGTATATATCGCTGGATTGGGTTTAGTATATTCAGGCAACAGATGCCGCCACTTTTGGCTAACTTTAACGGTGTTTGGAATAGTAATTTTCATTTCCCACTGATGAGACCTGAAATGTCGAAACCGGTGTGCATTAATGTTTTAATTAAATAATAATAAAAGGTATAAAGTAAACAAATGTCTTAATCTACAATATTATGTAATCATTATGTATCAATGTAAACTAGAAGGAAATATTATTCACCGTGTATGTAGTTATAATTATGATACAATGGAAATGCATCTATTCATACAAACATGTTGATGTATTTATTCATTTGATATATATCTACAATAGTAAACAGAAACGTGTACGTACATCATCGTCTTGAAAAATCTTCGCGTCGTTTGTTTTCCGCATGTAAAACAATTGTATATTTATTCCAAACAATACAAGCGGTGTTAAATGGAACATAAATAAATATTAAATAAACCGAGTAACTGTAAATGTTGTGAACTATGTCACAGGTACCTAGTTACATAGATGATTTTCACATTCCCTCCGGAGCGTAGGATAACCACTGCAAACAAATTTATTACGTATAAATAAGATTTCATTGCGATGTTATTAAATTATTATGTAAATGTATATGGTATCAAAACACTTACACGAAAATTTCTCACAATGCACCAATCTGGGTATAAATTATCTTGATGGCACAATAAATATGTCAATGTTCGCGATATTGTTGTAATTGCGCCCAGTTTAGAAAGTGAACAGATAACCCACAAAATAAAATGTCTCTTGTGATCAGGTGGGAATAATATACTGATCCGTGACATGTTTGCTCTCTGTGTTAAAAATTTGCATCACGTGATTTCCCGCAGCTTATATAATTTCTCTAAGTAGTTCCAATCGCAAGATCATTCTCAGCCTTGTCCAACTAGCGGAAGACCAACCTGAAAGTTGTTCTCACTACGAACCTTTAACGATTTTCAAAATCTTACCCTCAGAGCAATGGTTTTCAGCTCCAGGATATTTGGAAACATACCATCATAGTTCTCACACCAATACCAGAAAATATTTAAAATTTGCGAAAAACTATCCCCATGTAAGTTTACTGATCACAGCAGGAAAACTTTAAGAGCAAAGTATTTAATCGCATCTATATGAACTTAGCGCAAATTTAGTTTGTTACTGCAAAGACCAGGAATTTTTTTAAACCAATTATAAAGACGTATTATTGAAGATTAATCTGTCAAAGTTGTAAACACCTGGCGTAAAAAAATGTTCGTACCAGCGATTACATAATCGAAGGTATTTTTTCGCGACTGGCACGACGGATTCTTCTATAAACTGATCCCCTTAAATTTGTTAATATTTTGCTATCCTACCAAATTCATTTATACTAGTCAATCCTGCGCACAAAATAACCAATGGCTGCCCTACCAAAACTTTCAAAAAGTTTTGCTGAAAGTAATTTGGAAACATTGTTGATAAAATTGTGCTTCGAACTTTTTTTTTTGTATCTGGTGTAAATCATTTTTAGTAAAAGATAATAAATACTTGAACACTTATTTTGATATATTATTGATAATTTAAATATAAACCCTAGGCTATGGATTCGTGGACGTTTACTATAAACGGCCATGGATGAGAAAGTTGTCATAATGTTACAGATAAGTAAGGAAAAAAAAAATGATTGACGTATTAGTTCTAGGTGTTTCAAGTTTGAAATCCATAAATCAAAGCGTGGGATCGTGTGATTTTATATTATCACCTCCTGGCTGTATTATTATAAACTTTTTTGGTATCAATTAACACAGGCATTGAAGCCATTCTGCGTGGCATGTATATTATTAAGTTATATTAAATTAAGAACTATTTCACATCGCCGACCTCTTTCTGATTGCCACAGTCGTCGAAATTGTAATTGTAATTAATTTGATTCAGCAACCTTATAATAGACACTTTAGATGTTATATAAGCATTTATTAAAATTTTTAAGGACATTTCCAATCTTTGGGTAATATTTATTAGAGTGCCTCGAATTGTTGGCATTCTAATTTCTGTTTTCTGAAAAATTCCAATTACGTTAGAAATTATATAAAATCAACAAATTAATTGCGCCGCCAGTTCAGATGTTATCCAATGGATTCCGGGTCATTGTCGCATGCTTTTAGCAGATACGATCTCTTCTATAGATTTCTATGACATACGGCGACGATGACTCTACAAAATTTTGGTATGAAGACGTGATTTTACACTAATGAGTCACATACGTACGGATTAACGGAATCCTAATGTAATTTTTATCCGTTCGTGCATTTCAATTGATTAATCGAAAATTGTCAAGGAAATATCCTCGATCGTAATCTACGAAAATATCCGCTCAAAATTGCTTTCCTGTTTCCTTTATTCTATAATAATATGTAATCTATGAGTATGTGTAATTAATTAAATATTAGTTTCATAATTATACACTTCAGCGTTTGGTTAGTAGGTTAATATTTTTGCGACGTGAGGTATTGAAATCCAAATTTATACTAAATTGTTCTTTAGAATTTCAAGATTTTATTAGTGTAACATATTGAAAGCTATAATTATTTCTAATTTCATGGGTTTTAAGACATTACTCTATGGCTCTTAGCTTAACCCTAACCTAAGCATAAGCACCAGTCGTCAAAATCCTGTGTGTGGGTAAAATGAAACTGATTGAGTGCTGCTGGAATCGCGATATTCGCGCCTGCGCGTTTGCATGTGGTACAATACCTGGGATCTAGCCAGTGACGGTTCGCGGGTTTTTTTCTGGTACGGCCGAGGAACAAGGCGGTAATAAAGATCTGCAACTGACCCTACCTATCTTTATTACCACCTCTTGTTCCTCGGCCGTACCAGAAAAAAACCCGCGAACCGTCACTGGATCTAGCCCATACATGTATCCATATTTTAAAACTTCCATCAATCAATTTTGTTACCTTTATTTCTGGGGGATGAAAAAATTCCTAATTACGGAAGTCAGTTGGTTTAACAACAATACATACTCGTGTAAGTAGAGACCTTTCATGATCCACTCCACTTTCGAATTGGCAATGGAATTATTATAAATGTACGAGATATTAATAAATCATTATGAAATGGCCATTCGGTTATGTAATGCGAGTTAATCACGATAAAATGCTTTGATAAAGAACCAAAAAATTCAAACAAAGAAAAACAAATGTTACCTGTCGCCCGCATGTATTGTACGCTATGTTAGGCAACTCAAAAGTGCGATGTAACATTCGGTGACAAGCAATGGACACACTCATTTAATATTACCAAAAGCGAAACCATAATGCAGCAATGCGGTCACGACAAACCATATTTCATCTGTGCTCCGTTCGCGGGCGCGATTGTTTTTCTTTTTGGAAAAAGAAAAAAAAACGGAGGCGACTTATAAATGTCCTTTTTTTATTATCAAGGTCTTCTTAATACGAAACCGTCCAAATGATTGTTAGATTAAGATCGGAATAAATAAATATAAATGTATTTTTTTATTCCTTGTAAATATAATGATTCTCTTTCTGTGTTAGATAAGTTAATATGGATGATGATTTGTTGCGTTACTAATAAATTAATTTAATTAGTATGAGCTTAATTTTCAATATGGTTGCAGAATTATTAATATTTATAACTTTGGAGTTATTCATGATACTTTTTTCTTTTCTTGTTTTGGTTGAATTTTTTTAATTCTTTGTAAAATATTATGCTTGGTGTAGTGTAGAATCGTTTTAACGTCTCTGAAATAATCGCTATTTAGTGATATTTAAAATTCGAATTTCCCGCTAAAAATTTCCGTTTTATAAAAATACATTAGATATTATTGTTATCTTAAGGTACTGATACCTACCGAAAGTCAAAAGTTAGTTGGATGCACAGGAAAATTAAAAACCAAAAAAAACACGTTTCGACTATAACAAGGGATGAGAGTGGGTGGGGGGCTACTTTTTTGTTAAATCTGACTTTTTTATGATCCTAAACATTATTTTTAACCTCCCAGCTCATTTCGTTTGGGGGCACTTTTGACCATCTTATTCCGCTATACCCTTTACACCTGATCAAAATAAAATTGAAAACTCTTCAAATATATTTCTTATCAAGTAGACTAACTTGAAATATTTTAGACCTTTACTAGAACATTTAAAGAGGTAAATCGCTATCGGTGATCAACTTCATAAAGCACTTGTTTGGTTGAGGTATTTACTGATGCATCAAACCAGTTTACGTCCGGTTATGAATTAATTTTGTGCGTACTCCAATTGAAGCAAATTACAATTTTAAAACACTTTCGTGTGTATTGCCATCGTTCTCGTAGGTTATGTAATATTTTATTAATAATTCCCTAACGGTAATTTACGTAAAATTTAATTCATTCGCATATGTTTCGAAACGTAGGTGGTCACTTCTTGATGATTACATACGTGACCCTAGAAGGTTTTTCATGAAAATCTCTAGCAGTAATACCGGAAATCGTAACGACCAGAGTCAGCTCTAGGCCACCATCGACCATGCAATAAAACTGCGTGAAATAATACAATAAATTCAGGCACTGAATATAATGATTATCAATTAAACTATGCATAGCTAACGGTGAACGATAAAAATGGCCAAGTTTTCATCAGGAAGCAATCCGTACTTAAATAAACCGAACCTATTTAATAATTAATAATAATTACATTTTAATTAAATTTCTGTGTAATAAACTAATAATTACAAGTGGCAGTCAACTTTTACTTTCCTCCTGCGAATTTAAATGAACTCATTATACGAAATTTATTATAGCAACGCGTCTATTCAAATTTATTCAAAAACTTAATTTTCCGTACTACAAGCATGCGTACATTCATTCGAAAAAACTTGTCCACTTAAATTTGGTATCCGGGAACAAATCCATCTTTACAGTTCGGAGAGCTCGTTTTTTACGAACGTATTAACTTTTAACATTTAACCAGGAAAATATCTGACATAGTTTCGAACGACATCGGTTTTTATTTCGGTCCGTTTTGCCATTTAACTTACTCACCAGTGGACATTTACATAATGATTTTAATTAATTATTTAATTAATGGTGTCCACATAAATTTATCGGTGTTTATGTCATCCCGCTTGCTTGTAAATTGATTCCGTTTCGAACGACTAATTTAATTAAATCACCTTCGATTAGAATAAATGTAACATAATAGTTAACATAATGTCTAGCGGTTTGTTTTGAAACACTCATTGTTTAATTAATTAGGCCTTCATGCATCGTTATTAGTAATCTAATACATTACAAATTGATTAATTAAGCGAATGTGATATTTAATATTATCGATAACTGACCAAAGCTTCCGTGCTTTTTAAATGATGCATATTTTATTTATTATTTAAAACAGTATTTTTCTGCTCTTTTTCGCCTCTGAAATTTCTTTATGTTTCAGTTTCTAGTAATAAAATTGCAACCCTTTCATGATGCTAAATAATAGATTTATGAATTAAAAGATCTTAATCTTATAATGAAATAAACGTGCCGAATAAAAATTTAAATATATAAATAGTATAATTTCAGGACGATTGTTTGAAAAAAAATATGAACATATTTAATACTGACTATATAATTAAGGATTGGTACGACCATTAAATATATGATAGAACCGCATTTTTGGGAAACCTTGACATAGACGATCTTTATGCTTCACAAAGTCCTTTTATAGAATACGCTATGATGTCAATAAAATAACAAGTATATAGCAAGGTGCCAATTAATAATTAGTCGCCATCTCGGCGAATCGTGAGTGATGTAATGCTGTTTGTTTATGAGTTGCTTGTGTCATTGGGTCCGTGTTTTGCAAGTTACTTTTTGACAAGCCAAGGTTGGGAACCTCCTCGGGCGGTTCTATTGAAAGCTGTCACCTGTCCTGTCTCTACGAATTTAATATCGCTTCATTTTGTCATCGAATCCTTTGTGAAAAAAATCTATTATGCAATTGTTAATTGTTAGGTACCGCATTGGCCTTCACAAATTCACGGAGGATATGTTAATTTTTTTTAGGCAACACAATATATCTTCCACGCCGCGACATCGGCAACTGTCTAACAAAAATTTAATTAATACGCCTTACGTCTTATTTAGCGACTTGTTTAATTTCTCACATTAATCTTCCGTTATTCGCAAAAACTGAAATATAAATACAATAAATTAGATTTCTAATATTACAGTTACTTACTGGCAAAATTGTTAAGTGTATCATATACAGTGCGCGCCTAAAGTATGGAATATATTCATTAAAACCGAAATAAAATATTTTTGGAAATTTCGATTTTGTTTTTTAAAAATAAACATTTTTGCATGAAAGTCGATTTTCAGTCGTCATTTGTTTTTGAGTAATGACGTCATCCATTTTGTTTTTAAATGACAACCCCCTATTTTTGTTCTTGTTTTTGAGAGATCTTTTCATTGTCGAACTGGCAGTATAAAAATATTGCCATCTTACATAAGAAATTTTTCGAGTAAATTTCGATTGTTACATTTTAATTACTAAACACCAAATTTGTAATAGACTCTCAGTAGACTTTTTCAACAAAATGGTTTCCTCCTAGAGCTAGCCAGATGGGCGTGCATCCCAGGCCAAAAAAAACAAATTTGTTAATTATTCAAGGTCAAACACTTATAAATATTTCAAATTCTATCCATTTTCATTCTTTCATGAATATGATTGAAGTTATATAGCCCGGGAGATATTAAAATTGGCGTTTGCAATTTCATCAGCTTTGAAAAATATTTTGGCCTGATACGACAGGTTAAGATTATTGCACTGTGAGCGTCAGAAGATAATCAATAGAAGTCCGTCAAAATTAAAGCGAAGCTGTTGTCTTCTACGAGTAGTCACAGTGAGTAGTATTTAATATCAAATTGATTTATTTGTTTGATGGCAAAGCTGTTATAATGGTGTATGTTGCAACTTGAACGAAATGATGGGCAAATTGAATTGAAAGCGTGCGTTATATTGATGTTACATGCAAGAGTGAAATGTATTTATTAGAAGTGTGTTTTTAGCACGAAAAGGTAGAAAATTTTGCATACATCGGAAGAAGAACATGCATGCCCGTTGTTATCATGCCATAAAACTTAATATAGCTATCGTGTTTGATGCTCGCACTTGAAGAACGCTAACCGTCGGCATTTAAATCGCAAATTGAAAGGCAATTATAAACTATATTTACTATAATGTGTTTTATAAAGCACTTGTAGTCGACTTTTTTTCTATTATTAGCTGGGAAACGATATGATAAATCAATGATCGGCTAGGTAGGCAGGCCGAGAATATATTAATAAATAATTACCGCGAGGTTATAAATAACGTCGGGACTCCGAGAGTGACAAATAGCTTAGAGTAATAACGATAATAACTAATTGGTACGTGATTTTATAATTTAGGTATTAATTATTGGTTGTTTTCTCGAGTTAGATTTTAATAAGTGGATATAGTGGATGACGGAACACGATTTAACGCGCAGTAAATTCTATGGAATTTGCTTTGGAGTTTTTGAATCGAGGAAGCGATTGCAATTTACATAGTTGCCTCCGGTAATAGGTATGATTATCTAGGCACTATGCACTAGGCACTAGGCATATGTGTACGTCCGTAATGCAGTAATGTACCTGGTGCGCTACACCCTATACCTTGGTATGTTAGTGTAGTAAGTGCACTATAGTACCGGCACTGTCATCTCGTACTTTCACCAGTTCACACGCTGCTCAGTGCTCGGTGCCCGATGCCTGATCGCCCGTGCCCACAACAACGAAACCGGTCTGCATGTTACCATTCACTTGCACCTTCTTAAACCAACAGGTATTTCGGTTTTTAACGAAACCAGAAACGAGAGTAAGCAGACTGGAGAGAATTCTACTGTCGTGATGACCCAGATCGGATCCTGCAGAGTGCTGGGCGGGCCGCCGTGCAACCAACAGCCGGCAAAAATTAATACAACGCTAATTTATTATCGCACTAGAGTAGATTTCGCAACAAGCTGATTGCCATTAGAAATAATGCTCCGAGATGCTTAGATGCGGACGATCGTGTGAACTGGGAAATATTGTGAAACTACGGGCGTGGGTGATACAAATAAATGACCGTCGTAACTACACACAACTCACCTATCTTATATGTTGCTACGTTGCTACGTTGCTGGTGCTTGGCCTTACCTTCACATCTACGATATTTGATTAGATCCGCGCTTCCATTCCAAACTCGCACTTTCTCATCTGTCAACCCCACGGTCCCACGATACATTTGCAGGAGTTGATCGTACCGCATGTTGTTACATCGATTCAGATAAAACTCTATTATGTCAATGCAAATCATTCTTGTCCGGAAATTTAAACATTTATTTTTTAGCGACGAAAAATTAAAATCGTGAACATTTATTTATTATTATTAACAGGACAGGTACGTATATTTACCACTTCAATCACCAACCTTTAATCGCAAACGTAAAACCCTCTCTGCTTCGACCCCCTTGCAAGCAAATGTTGACAATAGTTTAAATGCTTTCGAAGTGCAATACACTAGGTGCCAGTGGCGGCTCGTGGATCTTCGTAGAAAAGGCTAAAACAGAAATGCCGCTCGTGCGGCACTACTTACTCTGATAACCAAAATAAGTAACCAAATATTCTGTGACCTTTGTATTCCTTGACTACATCAATTTTGGTCATACAAAATTTTAAAATATGAACACTTATTTTATTATCAAGTGCAGTGCATACACAATATCATAGTTATAAATTAAAGGCAACTAAATCAATCGCAGGTCAATACACGAAAAGTAAATGATATTCTGCCGGAGTGACATTTTAATGTATCTTAGTCATCCCTCACAATGCCAAATGAAGGGTACAGGGAATAAACCGGCTTAGTCCAAAATATCCAGTTTTTCGATTTTGCCCCATCTTGTAGTGCAAAATATACTCTACCAGGTGGTGTAGGTGCCAAATGACAGAACCGTCTAAGTCCGCTATAATAACAACTTAATAATTCACCGTACAGGGAAAGAAACAGCTAAGTCAAACTTTAAAAACGCATTATCCACAATTTATGAAAATGTGACCAAGCCGGTTTATTCCCTGTACCAAATATAATGATAAAGTACTAAGATATTTTGTCACAGCAGTAAAAAAGACGCAATCGCTAAACACCAATAGACACGATCGGTAATTTTTTGTAAATAAAAATCCCAGCGTGGGATTTAAACCCGCATAACAGACACTGAATGCAGGTGCCGAATCGCTTCTGCCACGGAACGTTTAGAAGTTGTTACCAGTTCATTTGAATAGGTTATTGTTTATGTCGCATTCTCCAAGTTATCAAATATATTATCTATGTAATCGCCAAGCGAGAATGAGGGCGCTTGATGTGTAGGATAACTCTATCAATTTTTATTTAATAAAGAGTTTATGAAGAATTTTTGCCTACTATTATAAATTATAAATACACTATTTAAATATTAATTTCCTCGTTTATATTTTTATTTTTTAAATTGTAAGATTTTAGAGATTTTAAAAATTTTAAGATTTTAGAGATTTTAAAAATTGTTAGATTTTAGAGGCTTTATTTGTAAACTTGTACGTATTTTATGAATATTGGTCTTTTTTTATGTTGACTAGTGTACACCGTTTTTGGTCATAGCACAATAAATATCTATTCTATTCTATTCTATTCTATTCTATTCTTAATGTTGATAAACAATGCAATATTTAATAATATAATTGTCTTGATCTGGTTTACTGGTGTGCCATGGGAGTTTGAACTCTATTAATCATTATTATTATTATTATTATTATAAGAATACAATTCGTTATTGAACTTGTACCTCAAAAAATAGTTATTTACTAGTACATATTTCCTAGCCCAAATCACTCTCCAGACTGTTGATAGTTGACTATAAATTGAGTATTATTACAACAAACTTTATAAATTTTATATTAGATAAAGAAAGACATAATAAAGTTAGTTCCATTTTATTTTTGTATTTCAACAAGTATAACAATATTACAACTTTAGCAGTATAGTTTCACTTTAGTGACCCCGAGATTTGCGCCGATGAGTGCGTTTTTTTTTATTTACATGAAGGAAATATTTATTTGACGGAGAAAGCATAATACCTGGGCAATTACTATTTTTTTATTTATTCAACATGCTCAGAGCAGTTGCATAATAAATTATATGCGTTGCCATTTCAAACCTTAAGAAAATCATTACAGATTATTAATCTTGCGATTAGCCAATGCTAATATCCGCGTTTTTATGGCAATACAAAGCAAAGCGGCTCCAACTAATGGTACGAACATGAAGAGGTAGTACCAGATCCGCGATGACGCCGTGAGCAAAGTTATAATGTGCAATGTATGACATGTGATGGCGACCAGGTTTGCCTCTGCCTCTGCCTCACTACTTCTCATGTGGGTGAAAGGTGACTACATTCTACAACTAAACCGTCCGTGTCAGTGCTCATATGCACTGACAAGTGTGGTCTAGCAGTGCGCTCATTACATTGACTTCAAATATCAAGGATCTCGACAATTTACTACACCACTTCCACCTGACCGCCTCTGCTCAACCTTTAGATCAATCTAAATTTCAAATATTCGTTACAATATTTAACCACCATCCACCGTTGATATATTTGCAAATTCCATATCTATCTATCAGGAAGCATACGCGACAATCATCAATCAGTCATGAAACATTGCTTTCTTGACACTCGACCGTACTTAAAAATATGTATTACACATCTATAATAATACTAATTAATATTCCGACACGCTCAGTGAAAACTAATTAACTTGAAATAATTTGCCAGATTAATATATTTCACCGTATGATTGTTTCCTCAGTGACATGAGAAATTACTTCGGTTTTCTTAAATAATGGATCTAATAATTTAATACGACTTGATCGGCCTTTGGCTGTAGCGCTTTCTATTTCCAATTGAAATGTAGAAATATTTCGCCAAAAGTTTTCAAATTCAATTTAGTTTAATTTTCAAGTTAGTCCTGTGGGCAGAAATAAACGATTTTAAACCAATGTTATTTATCTAGTAGTACTAGTAATAACATGCAAATTTCTTTTGTATCATTCAATATCCGGCGTGATACTAGCCATGGAAATAGTTATTTGTTTATAGTCTTAGTAAGACTTAATTTTTGCTTGCAGAGTAACGAACAGGTTATTCATATATTCAGGCTATATTTCGTTTTATTGAATTTATTGTGTGACTTAAAGGAAGCGAGATACTTAAAATGACTTCTTTCGTGAATAGTGCTTAAATCGACTGCTAAACGCCTAAAAAACGATTGAATTAATTTTTTTTCAAAACATAGCTCATTCTAAACATTATTTGTCTATAATTTTTTTTATTGAACTTCTAGGAACCGAGATACGCAAAAAGATTTTTCTCGTAAATAGTGCTTAAATCGGCTGGAAATTTATTGATTTATTGGTTCTTCAGTAGTTTTACATTATTAATTTTTTTTTATAAATCAGTTAGTGTAAAGTAGTGTAGACTCGTAATTGTTTACTTTCTCAACCTTCTTTCCAATACCATAAAACAGTGAAATTTTGCCTAAATGAATTTTGTATTGTTATGGGGGAAATTCGGTTGCTTACGTATAAGTCTAGGCTATTAAAAAATGCTCTAAATATTTAACATATAAGAAACGAATTAAATACAATGAGAATCAGAGTTATAGCTTATTTACGGTTATGAATAAATTACAAAACGAACACTTTAATACTACTGAGATTGTGTCATTCATAAACAAACGTGCATTATCACTTAATCATATTATATCAAGTGTTAAAAGTACGCATAAAATGCTAACCAGATTACATATTTTAGAATTTGTGTGGTTCACTGATTTGTACCCATAGCCATTAACGGTGTCTTCTCATTTATCATTATCTCCAAAGTTGGCACTGTCGACCTTTAGTAATAAATTGCTGATCGTTAAAAAAATTAAATAACCACACATCTTTGTTGTAGGTGCTGCTCTATTGTGTAATATTCGTAACGCTCATTTACAAAGGCTTGTACAAATGTATTATGTTATCCTTAGGCATACTAAATATGAATAATCATATTTTAACAATAATGATTTATAATAACTTCAACCTCTTTAATTGTCACTAAAATATACGATATTTGTGTTTTATGAATTTAATTGGCTGACCATGGAAATATCACAAATAGGTATTATTATACCGTTATCACGGTATTATAAAAATATAGAAACACCAAAGTGGCGGAATCTATTGCCTGAATGTTGTACTAAACCTACCACCACAGATATAGGAATATGCTAACGGTGGCAAATATAATAATAATAAACAATATATTATTGTTATATTGGATTGGGTTTAGTACTACATTCAAGCAATAGATGGCGCCACTGTGTTTTTTTTACCTTTAACGATGTTTGGAATATTTATATTCCAATAGTAATTTCCGTTTTCCCGTACCCCCGGCGGTTGACCAAGGTCAAGGTTCGGTCTCTTTCCGCTCTACTCTGAGGAGAGTTTTTAGTTGGTATACTCATGCCCTTCAGGGGAGGACTCCAACACTACCCCACTATAGGGGTGTCTATAAAAGATCTTCTCTCCTCTCTTCAAAAAAAAAAAAAAAAAGTTTTCACGTACCCCCTACCGTTAACCACGGTCAAGTTTTGGTCTCATATCGCTCTACTGTGAGGAGAATTTTTAGTTGGTATACTCCCGCCCTTAATGGGGAGGAATCCAACACTGCCCCACTATAGGGGCGTCTATAAAAGATTAAAAGATCTTTCCTTTCGTCAGCAACTAACTGCACTGATGAGACCTGAAAGGTCAAAACCGGTCTGTAGGGGTTCTGATGGGGAAACAATGTTTAATGTTTATATAATTATAAAAAAATATTATTCTTAATCAAAGAGTGTAGCGAAACCGGTTGGGTTATTTTTAGAAAGATAAATTGTTTTATTTACTAATTATTTAGGCTTAGAAAATGGTTTACTGATACATAAACAAAAACTCTATCGTTTTGTTGATTTTGCGGAAATAATTTTCTCCTTGATTTGTTAAATATTATTGAAGAATATTAATCATATATAATCTTTCAGCTCAAAATTCAAATAATTATTTTAGTTGTGCAGTTCTGATTTTAAAGTAACTTCAAAATTTTATACACTTACATATTACTTCAGTAAAAATGTTGATGAATTTGGCGAAAGGCAATTGGTAGTTGTCATAAAATACAATGGTCAAGTATGCGTAATTCACTACATTTTATATGATGATGATTTCATTTTACAGTATTAATTGTCCATATGGCTAATAAGTACATTGTGGCTAGCGTAATGAAATCATATTGAAACGCCATAATCATAATAATTTGGTCTAACTGTGGTTACATATTTGTACCTTTGATGTAGTACAATCTTTGGACGTTAGAATTTCTTACGGCAAAAATAAAAATACCCGAACATACGCCATTTCATTTCCTCGAATTTTTACAAGCATCGGAATCTATTTATTCCATTTGCTGAACATCTCCACAATGAATATTGCTATTTCATCTTATCGATTAAATCTGAATCGCTAATGTACAATGTCTGTGACTCGATGACCAGGATGTACACCATACACTAGGAGCGTCATCAATCAGTCATTATGGTAGACGCATAATAAATGGACTACACTCAGGCATCCTTTCTCTCCGGCCTTATAACTATTTAACAACAAATATTTGACTAATTTGAAGCTTGTAACACGTTGCGTTAGTACATTTTATCTCAGCGATCAAATCTCAGTCACATTGTGAAATTACCAGTTACAAACTCAGCGGGACTTTTTCATCTCCGGGCGAAGACAAGGACACTTTTTTTCTTCGTGTCCATTAAGTCATTAAATGCGTTTAATTAAATTCCATGTTAATGTATACATCAAGGAGCCAATCATTACATTATCTATTCAATAAATCCTATCAGGCTTCATTACAATCGCCGACAAAAATAGTCACCTTTACTACTAATGAATCATCATCGTTAATGCCGTACCAAGAAGTGGAATCCATTGTGTTTCTGGGAATATGCGGTAATCAGAAAATTATTACAAATTGATAATCTTATATAAATAAATATTCTTGGATATATTCAATAAACGAATGCAACAAGTAAGGTTGTTTCTAATTTATTTATTCTTGGATATGATAATAATCGATCTAATATTTAATACATTCAAAATATTTATAGTAAAAACACGTTAAAATATAGTCAGTTTAGTATATTATTAAAACGCATTAAGAAATGTGCCAAAAAAAGCATGTTTTCAAGCTCATTTTATTGTTAGTGGGTATTTAAAAAGTTTGTACAAATTGGGCTAATTTTGGTCATTAAAACTATAACATATTGACTTGATTTTTTTGGTTTTCTCTTTGTCAAAAATTATATAAATATTTTCTTAGCATCATAACCAAAGAGATATAAGTTTTGATTTTTAATAACTGTTTCAAAGGACGATTTTTATGCATTACCATTACACTTCCAAAATGTAGTGCCATTAAAAAAGTTTTTGGAAAATAATAAAATTGAACATTTTTGTAGTGTCGATTTGTCTATAATTTCCAAACGCCCGACGATATTTTCACAATGTGAAAAAAATTATATATTTTCAGCACAGAAATTCTATAAGTAAATATAAATAAATCATAAAACTCTGCTTGTTTATGAACTAAACAATAGTTTGACCATTTGAAATAATTTCGTCAACAGAGGCCGCTGTTCTAATTAGTCATGAAGGGCACTATGATCATGAAAGCATGATAAATAGCCATCACAACTACGTTTATTTATAATTTCCTAGTTTTACGACCACAATCTGGTCACAGAGCATTTTACTTTTATAGCTGAATTAATTACAATTTATTGCCTGTTTAATTGGTTGTTAAATTTGGCAACTATGTCCTATGCATATTTAAATTAATGATTCCGAGTAAATCAATTTAATTCGTTATAGAATAGTGATCACAGTTTCAAATTAATTACAAATAAACTTTTATGAAAATCAATTAAACTTTGATAGTTCTTTTACGCATCCTTAATATATGTAAAAATTAATCCTGATTGAATATAAAGTGTGAGCCACAGAGTTGGCCATGCCTCAGAGAGAGAAACATAGTAGTCATGTCTGAGATTAATTCATTTTTTTTTAATCCAATTCAATTGAACTAATAAAATATGCGACATACCTCATTCATCTCACAGCCAACTCTGTGGCTCACACGATATATGAGTGTTAGGAATATGTCACGAGTGTCGTGTTTTTATATTTTATTTAGAACCTATAAACCAATACTGCGTGGATCACACAAAAGTTTAATGTCTAATTTATGATGAGAACCAAAGTCGTGTGTGTTTCGATTCGAATAAAAAAAAAAACAAAGAGTATTGTAATGTCATTGTAATGTCAATGTCATCTTGACAAGTGGAACGGCGCGTACAGTGCGACTAAATTATTTAGACCACCTTCTCTTTGAAAATATTACATGTTTCTTTTGGAGGTCAAACTGGACGTAATGATGGATAATTCGGCTTGTCTTTAGAAATCACGTAAACCAAGGGATGGCATCTAATCTGATCTCACAAATTAACCAACCGCTGTCAGTGGCTAAAGTGTAAAAAGGAAAGCTCATCAGAGTCGGTATGTGGTTTTTGACATGCACAAATTTTGACACAGCTAATGTCATTACACACGCTTGACTGGCACATATGATAAAGATAACATACTCAATTACCGTGTATAAATAAATACTCGACATTACTTATATATGAGAAATATTTGCCATTTATATAAAAATATCCTTTTTCATTTTGAATTGAAAATTTTATTTTATTGATTAAGTTACCTTGTTACATACAATATTCTTAATGTATGTGTAGAATCACCTTTATATAAGTGTCACACGAAACCAGCGGCGGCTCGTCGATATTCAATGAGGAGGCTACGGAAGAAATTTTGACCAAAACAGAAGCGAAATATTTGTTTCCTCTATAAGATGCAGCACGAGCGGTATCTGTGTCGTAGCCTCCTCTACGAAGGTCCACGAACCGCCGCCGCACGAAACATTCAATGTGAATCCAATAAACGCATTTTTATCCGATTTTATGGCTTGATTTACAGCTCATTCCAGATAAGTGCGGATAAATTAAAAAATAGATTTACAACCAGCAATATAAATATAAAAATGTCCCAAAGGTTTTTTACAGATTAGTTTACGAGCTGTCAACGGAGCCTGATCAGAATGCGGAGAGCATCAAATGCACATACGCGGATGTCACTTCTTACAAATTATATCATTCATCGTTCCTAAGAAAACCTGCTGTTAATCTAATGTAATATATTAACATCACGGCTAATAACAAAACCGGATATTCTAGATTATCTAAGATACCGCAAGCATCATAGATAACAAGTGACTGAAGTAAAAAAATCAGACTAAAGTTCTCCATTAATTGCACTAATTGATATTGCATACATAATAGCAGTTACTACAATTTATGTCTGGTAATAACTCTTTGTCGATATCAAATAGTAAATTGATATTTAATCGCCTGCTTTTTTATGGAGAAATTATACGATGCAGTGATTAATTGCGTACTTTTTTTAGGAATCAAAGTAGTAACGTAGCAATAATGCATTTTACGAGTGTATTTTCTCGTTTTATGTAGTAAGCAAATACTTACAATATTTATTTGTATGCATACTTTACAGCTTTACATTATTAATTGTTCAATAATGAGTTTAGTTAGAAATCACAACATAAAAATATGGATAAATAGGAAATTGTACAAACATAAACATACGTAACAGTCTAAATATAGAGAAACTGGAAGTTGCTTTAAATAATCCTTTAATTATTCTGCAGAATATTAGAATACCTATTTATAATTATTCATTTAAATTTTGAACTTTAATGTTGTCTGCAGGTAAACTTTGGCCAAGATGCAGGAACTCAAGTCTGCTACAGAAAATTATAATTGATACAGAAATTGTGTTTAAATTAAAGAGTCGATTATTAGGAATGCGTCGAGAAACAAGTGACTCCTGTGTAAATTTCATGACACATTTTGAGTCATGAAATTGTAAAAGTAGGGGGTACGTACATTCAAATTTTGGAAGTGAGGACTGTTTTTTACTTTTTAACTTTTTCAAAAGTCACTTCAAGATTCGATACTTCACGATGAACTGACTCACAAAAAAGAGTAATTTCACCCACCTGTTGATAGTATAAGTGCGGCTTGTTGAAACACTGACAGTAACATCGTCCATGGAAAGCAATATTCTCTGCCTAAATTTGAGTATTTAAACAGGATCCGGGACAAAGCGTAAGCGTAGTCACTATTTGGAGGAAGATTACAGTACATGGTCGATCTTATCTGGGCATTGAAACAATACCAATTGCCACATTAAGAAACAGCTTAATTAGATTAAAAAAACGGAACAAGTTCAGTGAGATCGGCGATAAAGCCAATGGGTAAGTGGGTACTTATGATTCAATGGTCTGGTCGCACGTCGCACGGGCTTTTCCTTCTTTTGTTCTATTACCTGACCTGTGACATCCTCCGAAATCCCACCGGGCGTATTGTCTAGTATGCGGCTATGAAAGATTTTCTGGAAATCTTTTGTGTGCTTAAAAACGCTAATTAAAACAAATGAGAGGATTGTTGATATATGTATTAAATTAACATGCCAAATATTCACGAAAACGTGTAAGCCATAAACATACAATGTTAAAATTAGGAAATAATTTAATATTTATGTAACATGGTCCTCCGGTCTATGAACAATTTCATCTTAGGAACCACTGTGCCATCACCTTTTCTTGTGTGTGTTTTATAAGATTCCTTTCCTTCTAACTTTATAGAAATACACTGGTGGAAAAAAAAATGAAACACTTGAAATTAGTGAAATTTCGACCATTTTCAAACAGCCATAACTCGGCATATTTTCAATCGATTTTGATGAATCTTTGAGGGCGAAAAACTTTGAAGAGTCTTCTTTAAAGTCATGCATGCGTAACCCCTTACGCCACCCCCCCCTCTAGCACCCCTGTGAAAAAAAATATTTTTCCAGGAAACAATGTCCAACTTTAACGATGTGTACGGAGTTGGAAAAAATTTGTCGACTCGATCTACCATAAAGGCATTAAAATTTGATCAATTCCCTATGCAAGACTCAAAGAACGAAATTCCGCCGACGATTTGGCACCAAGTTATGGGTGTTTGAAAGAAAAGTGCATTTTGAGGTTATTCGCACATCACTCAGCGACCAAATTGGATGATTCATTCGAGAAAAAGTCCCATTTTGGCTCTACTTTAAGGGGTAAACTCAGATTGGGATGATCCCTTTTCCAACCCTTCAACCTCCGGACAAAAAAACATGGTTTGGGCCAGAAAACGCCCACTTTGGAAACGTGTACCGAGTTGGAAAAAATGTGTCGACTCGATCCACCAAAGGGGCATTGAAATGTGTTCAATTACCTGTGCAGGACTAAAAAAACAAAGTTCCTACGACAATGTTGGTGTTATGGGTGTTGACATAGAACGTAACCTTGTAGGATAAATACTACTAATACACCAGAAAATGTAAAAGGAAAGAAAGCGATTAGGATCCCGAAGCGAAATCTTGCTTCGCAGACGTCAAAAATAAATGACTATTTATATTTAGCACCAATTTGTCAAATGTATAATACCTGTGGGAAAATGCTAGAGGAGTTGGCACGCATTAACACAACATTCGCTTTTATAATAGTTCCGAGGTGGAACCTGGAGAAATCGATTTTTAATTTATGAACTGTAATTATTAACATCGTTATTCAATCATTAGAGCAGTGACGACCGAATTAAATTAATTGGCGCCGAGAGATGAAACGTTTCGATATTTTGGAGACAATTACAGGTGCAAGGTTCCTCTAATTATTCCCATACATCACGCGCGCTTGTGTAATTGAATTAGAAACCAGAAACAACCAGAAACCGGCTGCTTGCATAATGTTCATTTTTGAGTTATGCACGTTTCGCTTGACGATCCACTTTTTCGAGCGGCACATCCTAGATCTATAATTTGCAGTTGAATGCGAGCAATTAAAATATGATCATTTTATGCACTTAATTCATCCTTGTCAAAAATGACAAATTGCACGTGCAACTCAGATGCAAACGTTATTAACGACCAGATTACGATCTAGAGCTGAAACGCAAAAAGTATGATGGCTCGCCTGCTTTGTTACCATTTTATGGTTCAATTAAGAGAATAATGTTCGATGATTAAAAGTATGATCCGACATAATAAGGGGCTAGATAAAAGTTATTTCGCGACTTCTAGCACCCGCGTATGCCCTTCAGAGGACGGTTTTACCAGTATCACACTTTCTGACATTGGCAACAAATCTCAATTCACAGTTTTAACAACGTAACATAAACAGCGGCCGCGGGGTTTAATACGTTCAATGGTGAACGGGCGAAGTGCTTTACAAAATACATTTCAGTACAAGGCTTATTCTGCATAAACTATAACGAATCGCTGAACTCGGAATTTTACAGGAAATTTTTTTTTTTACGGAAATTGCCTTTTTTTAACTTTTCGGCCCTCCCGAAAATCTTAAAAATTATATTTATTTTCCAACACTATTTATTATTATACAAAAATAATTGGCTTATCACTTTGTTAAACCTTTATCTTTAAAAAAATACTGCACTTTTCATATAAAATATTAGCGGCCTGGAAAAAATGTGATGTTACAATTAATTAACATATACTTGTTTCTCATTGATCACTTGGTGAAACATTATGTTAATATAGGTTTAAAAATTAAAATTCACTTGGTTTGCTTCACGATTAAATAAGTATGTTTAAATAATATACTAGAATCCCCACCCTATTTATAGATTTAAGTTTATGATAACGGATAAGCGCAGCGGTCTGCAATTCCGTGACAATGGTGTGACATCGACACCTCTGAAAGACGTGAGGAGTCCATAAAGATTTCCTGATGTGTTATTCAAACATTATGTTATGTCGTGTAATGTGCTCTTGCCTGTAGGAGTTGTTTGGAGATAAAATTCTCGTTCGAAAAGCAAATGAAACTGGAACGGGTAGAAGTAAACGTCGCTCACATTAGAGGTCGAGTATTTCGGAATGAGTATAAGTACATCGCAGAAACGTGTGCAGGAAATGCATTAGCGTTAGCGTAGACGTATAGAGGTAGAGGCGAGTGGCCCTAGGGCTGACAAATGGACATAGACAGTCGACATTCAGCACAAGTCACCTTTAGCTTGTAACTGTAAGTGTATGAGCCGCACTCATTGTGTAACTCAGATGGGCTGGGCTGGGCTGGTCGCTGGTCGCTGATCACTGATCGCAGGTCGCTGGGCCCATGCCCAAGTGCCGGACTTCGCAATCGCAATCAGAGATGTGTGCCTTTTTGCCTTTCGCTTTTTTACTTTTATTCACACCGCCGCTTTGGATCGCGTTCTCGCTGGATGCAGGAATAGTGCAGAAGAGTCCGATCGGCGATGTCGTCAAATCTCGACCACTTCAGACGAGATCGTTACGACAGTCGTTAAGTGCTCTTTATGAGTACTCATGGCCATGTTCGCTTATCCCTTAACGGCGGACACATGTTTTCCACAAAATATTACGTATTACTTTCATATATCACCTGATTAATTACTCCGATCAGCACCGACATCAATTTGACAAAAACTTGATACCGGTGTGTGGAACTGGCGTGCCTATAAAAATACCCGCTCAGATCTTCAGGTCACTCATTTAAATACGTAAACATACTTCAGCGTAAACCATTCAACTTCGTATCCGATTTAAGTAATTGATTTTATATTTGTTCAATTAATATATGTTAAAAAAAATACACATAACATAATTGCTAGAGCTCGAACTTGAACGTGAAAATGCATATGCAGGATCATGAAAAGAACAGAATTTGAGTCAATGTAATTGAGAACCAAAATAATGTTTTTTTTATATATAAAGCAATAAAGCCATCGTTTTATTATGTAAATAGATGTTTTATCGATGG
The DNA here is from genome assembly GCA_910593695.2 of Ocypus olens. NCBI lineage: Eukaryota > Metazoa > Arthropoda > Insecta > Coleoptera > Staphylinidae > Ocypus > Ocypus olens. The sequence continues at coordinate 614,014 of OU343057.1, read as the reverse complement.
CTATTACTTTGTTCCAAAGCACATAACAAAAATGACACTCTTGTAATAAGGATTAATTAACATTCATTAACCAATAATTAATGGTAAACAAAATCACTCGTTTACGACATGTATTTTTATTTATTTTCTTTGCGGATATAAGTAGGGAAGGAACGAATTTAGTTGAAGACTGTGATAATATTCGATTTCCGGAAATTGTAGGCGTCATCGTGGCTTTCCTACATATCTGCCTTCCCAAATAAGCGTTAATTTACGTACCAGCAAAGATTTAACATAAAATGATTTCCTTCTCCACCTACTTTCTACATATCTAACAAGGATCGCGCGTTTTCCGCATAATTTACGATCATAAAAACGATCAGGATTAAAATGACAAAGTTGGGAACCCTACATACCGATGGTATGCCGTGCGTTCCACACAAGAGTACTGTTAAAACCTTATATTCCGAACGACAGCTCATTTTATAGGCTCGAATTAAATTAGCGGTAGTTATGTGCAGTCTATTAGTATGACTTTTATTATAATAAATAGGATTATAAAATGGCTCTCAGATTATTGATATCTCCTGTTAATGGCCTGGCAATAAACTTAATTTTACGACTAATGTATTCCCGGGAAAAATCACGCAAGATAAGAATTTTCCGAGCTTAACCCTAATCAGGGTATCTATATAGCAAAGGACCATAAAGCTACATATTTTATATAATGTTAAAAGAACTTAGACTAATTTTCCTCTATATATTACAGGTAACGTATATTTTAGTAGATTTAATTAGTCTCAATTGTAAATTTATCAACGAGCAATTTTATATTAGAATCCATCTCCATTCATTTTCCAAATGTATGTGAAAATTGTAGAATTTCAGTTCAGCACTTAAAATAGTCCTATAATACCGTATAATAATCCCGTAAAATATATGAAGCGGCACTGTCCCTTCTAATTCTTCATTCCTGTGCAGTTCGCCATTTCGGAATCCTTCCACATTCTTACTTGTTTCTTGTCCTAAGGTTTTAAGGTTTTCAATGGCGAGGAGAGTTCAAAAGACGAAAACAATTATAAATGCCTGCGAACCCGCTGGCGCTTCTACAAAGTCAACGCTATGCACCAACTTTTAATTAAAACAAACTCGAGAACGAGCACTGTTGCATGCAGATCAAAGTGTTTCTAGATACATTTATGAAAAATGAAAGAGACAAGTGTATGCGTCTTCCCTTCGTCCTCTTATCTCATTCTCATTCTTGAGTCGCCGCATTCATAATTCACGACTACGTATTTTCTTAATCTCCAATCAAAACAAACGCTCCTTGCGAACGTACAATCATTTATTATTCACAGACACATGTCACCGTCAAATGATCAATGCCACTCTAATAACAATATGCTATTCATCTGCAGATTATCTCATTGCAAAATTTATTTATATATATATATATATATATCATACATCCTTCTGGTAATAATTACTTATACGCATTTGATGCAATTAAATAAATTATATTTTATACAACATTTACATTTAGTGATTTAATCATATATGATAATATTTTCTAGAAATCCATCCATCAAGTTTCAAATTAATTGTTCATTTCATAATTTGAAACATATTTTCGAAAATCAAAAAGTTGAAAGTTGAGGTCAGTAATGCCTTGTACCCTCAAGCGAAGGCACCAGAAGAAGATTGCAGAGAGCCCACCGAAACGTCGTGCGAACAACGCACAAACCACGCGAATGAAAACCCGAAAACCCATTTACTTCAGGCAGTTTATTTATTTTCTAAATGGTAAGTAATGAATTATAAAGTTAATTACACTATCTCAATATCTGACCGCTTAATTGAAAACAAACGCTAGAATATTAATCTGTTGTATGCTTCATATTGTTACCAATTACTCTTAAGATAAATCAAAACAAGAACTCATAACACGGATATTTCCACTTGTTTTTTCGATTTAATGAAACGAGTGAGTCTAGTTTAGAATGATTAATTTATCGTAGATGTTTCTGCACCTTGGGCGTATTCACATAGTAATTACTTAATGCCTAAACAACGTTTTACTCTAATTGTAAATCCTATACAAACATCATTTGCATAATAATAAATCCGTCGATACGTTTCGGCTGATCTCTGCGATACAATATAACAATTAATAAGGTTGAAAGTTGGATATACCTCGAAGCGTGTCGTTTCGTTCTTTATGGGAACACCCCTCTTATGGGCCGAATACAATCGAAACTTGAAGGTGATTTCGAAATTACATGGTGGCACCTCAGAAGGTATATTCTAAAGTACAATACATACATAAAATTCAAGGCGGTATCTCCGTACTAATCAGGAGTCAGGAGGAGTCACGTAAACATGTTTTTCGATATGAGATCTCATACAACCCACCACCTGGCTTACTTCGTTTACGATATTCGTGCACTGTCATCTGGTAGTGATCCAGGGTACTTCATAAATTACATTAAACTTTTTTAGAAATACTTTATTATTGTTATTGCGGGTAGAATAGTTATAGTTTTTTAACTGATAATAAAACTAAGCTTGTCGACCACATGTACTGAGCCAATTATAATTGGATTTTTAGGTGATTGAGTTTTGTTGCTTATTAAACATGTGAAATCTGCTATTCCAAAAATGACACCTAATACGGTTTCAGGATTTTATATTCACTACATTAATTTAAATTAACGGCACAGACATCGAATACTATTTGCAATGATTGCCATCAAATTCAATTAGTAGTTTTCTAATAGTTGATGATGGGATGCAGTAATTGAAGGGGAACATTTTTGCACATACATTGATTGTATCTATTAAGATTCACGATATACAATATTAATTAGCATAGCATGCTTAGCTTGCAAGCGGTAACCAATTAACCACATGAAAATTTATTAAGTGGCGCTCAACCGGTTTGCGAACCGATAGAACATAGTTTTTCGACAAATTTTGATTTAACACCAATAGCTCCGACCTGCAAATAATAAATTAACCGGTAAAGGCAACACTATTTGGAAAAGGAATTCCGCGGCGTGTACTGCATGTACGTACTCTGAAAGTATTTTTACTGTTATCCGCAAGTAAATAATCACCTGAAATGGTTATTATTTAGAGATATGCTTTTAATTAATACGAATAACTTACGTAAATTAAGGTAGTGTTATACGACAAAACATGCGCATGAATTCCTCGTTTATTATGTAAATGTCCATTAAAAATGAGTTTTAAGTTTTAGTTTGAATTAGAATGATAGTCATCTTTATATTCCCGTTAATTTTAATTGCACCTGTGACTAAGTTACACTTATGATTTCCTGCTTCTTTATCTTTCGAATTGATATACGTCTGTCATATGTGGTTACCTAATTACCTTATGCACTTACTTTCATTGTTTATGAAAAGCTTATATTAAAATGGTCGAATAACGTTGCTTTTAATTAACTTTATTTTACATTTTGATTAAAATAATAATTGCGTATATAATTACTTGCAACGCTAATTTTGCATATTTATAAAAGAGTAAGGTTGAGTAGGCTATGCTAGGTTAGTTCCAAAAACTGGAAACCCATCTTCCCGTTTTTTGCTGAAAAACTTTTAAGTTCTTTGTCTATGATGACTAATGCTGTTAAGTAATATTACAAAAACCTGAACAAGCTGATAAATACATTCCAGCCACACTCGAAGGTCAGGTGTTGTCATGATGGGACATAACGTCCTTCCAATTAGCTAATTCTGGATGTTTTTCCTGAATCGCTGTCTTCAATTCGTTCACTTGCAAGCAATACTGATTGTTTGGCAGCAGGATTCCTTTTTATAACCCACCAGACACAGGATCTCGCTTACTCCTGGATCTGTTTGCCTCAACATTATTTTAAATGTTTCGTTTTAAATCACACGTTATATTTTTTGTTTGGTGTATCAATTAATTTGCGATAAATTGTGCGGAACGTGCACATCATATCGGTTTACGTAACCAAGCTTCATAAAATGCTCGTGGATAATATCTCTGCTAATTCAAACATTGTGTGGTGCAGATTATTCTCGATCATTGACTTATTTTGGTTATATTCACCGGTGGAGGATCTGCCCAAGTATTCATGGTCTTTCAAGTTGAAAACACCAGCAACAAACTTATCGAACTACTTGCGCACAGTAAAATAATATATGATTTATTAACACAAACGGTGGTGGCAGATGACCTCGCAGTCGACGCCAAAAAAAACAACAAAAAAAACTTGCGCACAGATCTGTCAGCTATAACTTTATAAATATAATTCAAAACTAAACTAATACAGAGGTAAACAAACCACTTTTACAGTTAAACTTTTTCTCTCTAGCATCGGTCTGTATCGTCATGGGACACTCTGTATATTCATTCCATATTATTCATGATATTCATTTTATTACTTTCCATAATATTTGTAAATATAACAAAACATAAATTATACATTCTTAAGTACTAGAGGCATATAAGACACACCCAAAAATTATTCTCATTTAATGTTACCACCATAATATGCTAAAAACAATTTTAACATAACAAAGTAGAATTATGTATGTGCAATATTTATATTTTAGTTAATTACTTAAAATAATTTAATCCTCGGGCATTTTAAAATCATAATATTGTTTGATTAGACGCCCAAATTTAAATATAGTTTCTACTCCAGTACATTAATGAAAGACACACCGCATGTAAGAATACAACCGCACGTTTAAAGAAATTATCAAATAATGATACAAAATGCTAACTTTGGGACCAGGGGCGCTAATTCACAAACCGTCGGTAGCCTCTGGACATCCTTTGAAAGTAATTCTAAATTCCATATTCTATTGAACACGCAAACTGAACGTCCCTTGAGGCACTGACGAAACTTAATGCATAATGACGATTTGGCGAAATCAAAAATGAAGCCACGAATTGAAACATTGCCGCCTTCATGTATGCCTTTGGCTGTTCAATTTAGTATTTTGTATAACCACACCTTAATAACGAAGAGATAACCTTTAAGGATTTATGTTACTTGATTCATTTAATACAACGTAAATGATGTAAACCAAATTTTTTGGCACCACCTTAAAGAATGGACATCAAATCTTTACTATCAATAAAACCCGCTTTATGTAATTTATGTAAAATTCAAATTCTATTATAATTAAAAAATAGTCGTTCCATCTACACATAGTAAATGTTTCGCGGTTTGATTTATTGTTGCTCGTTATGACTGAATTTATGTGTAAAAGATTTGTGTCCAGTTATACATTGTTGCGACTTTCTAAAGTAATGATGAATTATTATTACTTAAATTGTATCAATATTAGGAACGGCGTTAATTGAGTCCGCTTAACGAACTATAAATAATAAGTGCTGCCATCTGTAAGCAATAAAATCGCCGCGAGTTAGTAATGCACCTCGATTTCCAGATAATTGTGTGAATTGCGGCGTTTTCACTTTCTAAAACACTTTTAATTGTTGGACCGCGTAATTGAATTGTTATTTTATTTGTTCGATAGGACAAGCCCAATTATGAAGGCAGAAACCTTGGCTTTTTAAGAACCTCTCGAGGAAAACGTAAAAATTGTGGTAAATGGCGATCGCATATTCATGATTCTAAACTTGCGAAAAAATCGTGTTTAGAATCCTGAGGTTACATGCCCCACCCAACGACATGTTATTGTTGCAAATCCGTTTTGTTGCTGAATGTTAAACTGTGTGAATGAATCCTTGAGTCCTCGAGCCGTTTCCCGGTTACATCAATTAAAACAGTGGGTCACCAACCTGTTTAACAACGCGGGCCGTATGTGTTAAAACATCATTTTTATCCGGTCGTTTTCAAAGTAACCATCGAAAATGTCCACATTTTCTTTATTTTCACGCTTAGTTAGTATTTATTTAGTAATGCATGTAGATACGGCTCCTTTATTTTTAGAAAAGCACATATAAAGGACAATCAGGATCCTTATTTAAATATGGAATCAAATCGCTCCTACCGAGATAAAAATTTGATGTATGTATGTTCCTATATGTATATCCATAACATGTAACTGCGAGGGATCGAAAAGAAATCGATGGATGGACCAGATATAGTCCTAGGTTGTCTACCCCTAAGTTAAATGACGCGAGGGATAACGGTGATCATTTTAATATTTAAAGTTGATTAAGTTCAGGAGTTCGCGCTAAATGCCTGAAATGTTTCTAAAGTTCGAGGAGTAAAGGGGGATGGCGTTTTATGAATTTTAATATTACGTAAATAGAAGAGGAAGAGGTTTTATGCAATTTGTAAATGATAAGTCTCCGTTGTCGCGGAACGCTGAGTCCTCCGCTCTTTAATTAATTACCAAAGAACATTTCTTCTTTCTCTTTGTCGGCGTCAGGCTACTAGCTTGCAAATTAAACTATGCCACCAAAGTATGCAGCGCTTCTGCTCTTCACTTATATCGTAATACGTCAGTGACATTTCAGGAATATATTTCAGAGAGAAATATGCTTATTTCATCACCAGCAATCCAACCATATAAACACCTCCGTTACATGCTTTAAATTCAATCAGATCCACAATAAACAATTGAATTACAATTTAACAAATTATAATTGTCATCAAGGGTAATTAAAACCCGATTACAACCAGGATATTTATGGTTTCTCGCGATTTAAGCCAGTATCATTGTGTCTGCGAAATTGTGAAAGGTTTATTAATAAAAGTGAGGAAATTTTATTAATAGATTGTCATTTGTCCTTATATAAAACATCCATTGTCGTCCACATTATACAAATGAGTTATTGTTTGCCACCTACGTTCTTCCAAATTCAATCACCGCCTCTGTAAGATCGCGCAGAGGTGCAAAGGCTCAATTGCGCAATTGCGCACATATCCTTTTACGCTACCAACTTTATTGGTATGAGCACATTAAATGCGGTATATGAATCGCCGATAAATAATACTTAATAATCACAATTTTTCACGTTATACAGCCATTCGTTTTAGTCGAATGCTTCGCTCTCTAACCTATCGTTCCAGGTCATAAATGAACAAGTTATAATTAATCGTCCGGGGAATCAGGACAAGACAAGTTAAGTTCGTTTGACTTATTTTCCAGTTTAAAAACGCAGGAAAGTCAAGCGAAAAAATCGGAGGAGTGGAGAGAGAACTTGCCGGCGCACACAATCTTTTAAAATACGAAAAGTTCTTGTGTACTTTCAGTTAACAACAATGTTTGCAGGAGTCATCATTAAAGAGATATTAATAAAAGTCCATATTTTCAAACCATTATATAGAAAAGTGCAAGGTCAACATTTTATTTCTCGCATGATATATAAATTCGTTTGGCCGTTCCGCCATCACTAATTGCATTTTCGTTCAAATATTTAAGTTTCGCCTTGTCATTTGGCTCTACGGATATTGAGGTGCTTCTACTCATTATAAATAACGCAATTAGAAATTTCCCAAATTAAGCACATTTCCATACTCATTTCTATTAAATTAATTTTATTTAAGAAACTCTTTTCTTAATTTTAATTTAAAACAACGACAGAGAGTAAAATATTAACACCTACCGCTTCTAGATAAGGTTACATCTAAACAATTTTGTTACATCCAAACTTACTGTACGCTGTCAAAAAATATACAATCGACAATTCCTGAATGAACTTGTTCGCGCATGCCCAATCCACACTAACCTCTGACGGTACGCATAAAGGTACGCCTATATCCGTATATTATCAGATAATATTTTATCCGTGTACAGGAAGGTTAAATTAATATTATTTGCAACTAAGAATAATGATTATACATCTGGGGGTAAGATTTATTTGTTTTTCTGTACCCATAATGTTATTTATTTGAATATAAACATTACAGGTGGATGACGACGGATCGGATATAGAAGATGTTTGGGCAGATCCCGGTATACGAATTGAACTTCAGTCAGAAGATGAAGAAATTCACGATGCTGGCGTAGTTGATATAAATGAAATCATTGCATTATGAATTGTAATTTTTTTTAATAAATGTGATGATTTATTTTTTACCCCTTCACAAATCCAATCCTCAGAAAAAAAAAACATTTGTCATGTGAAGATACACATGTTCTTATTCCTCAGGTAACTTCAGGATCCTTCAATCACATGAACCCGTTTTTTTACTGGTAAGTACCTTCATCTTTTGTGAATCTAAGATATGACTGAAGTCTTGCTAATTAAATTTAAAAAAGAAGAAGCACTTGTTGGAAATCTAGTGGGTACAGATATACCTATCCGTGTACACAAAAGGTAAAGTGCATATTCTATTTATCAGAAAAACGAGAAAAATCAATTGACTTTATAAAATTTTAGCTAGCTAAAATAGTAAAAAAATTAGTTTGTCAGTTTAAAAATTCTAGAAAAAAAGTCGATTTTTCAGTTTTTGAGCGGCCGTGGCGTATAAACGCAGACTCCAAATCGAAGGCGGTTTGCAAATCTGTGCTTCTTACGTACAAACTCCTCAGATTCAATTAAAATTAACCATTTACGGGTTTTGGCAACTTTTGCACAAAAATTGCATTTGAAACGATTTCCTGAAGAAATCACTCGCTCGATTCGAAGTTTTTATACGTCACTGTAAAGATATTATCAAGACGCATCAGAAAATGTAGTTACGCAAGAACAAATGCCAATTTAAAGCCCGTGACGCGTTCGCAAGAACGAAAAAATCAACTTTCTTAATAATCGCCGTGGACCTTTATGTTATAGGTTTTTTTTCATCACAAGAACGAGATAAATCGATTGGCGTTAAAAAATTTCATCCAGAAAAAAAAGCAAAAAAGTTAGCATGTCACCATGAACTTTATGGACGATTTTGAAAAAAGTCGATTTTTTCAAACTTTGAACGGCTGTAGCGGCCGAACGAAGAATCCAATTTGAACGCGGATTTAAAATCTGTGGTCCTTGAGCGCATATGAGTCGGATTTGACCAAAATTGGCGATTTTTTATTTTTGACGAAAACCCGAAATTTTATCCAAGGGTCCCCCCTTCTTACTTTTGCTCAAAAATTGCACTAAAAATGATTTCCTGGATAAACCACTGGTTAGAATCGGGGTTTCTATACACCACTGGAAAGATCTCATTAAGACGCTTCAGAAAATGTACTTTCGCAAAAACAAATGTCAATTTGAAGCCCGTGACGCGTCCGCAAAGAAAACTCGAAAATGAAAAAAATCGAAAAAATCAACTTTCTTAATAATCGTCGTGGACCTTTATGTTATAGGTTTTTTTTCATCACAAGAACGAGATAAATCGATTGGCGTTAAAAAATTTCATCCAGAAAAAAAAGCAAAAAAGTTAGCATGTCACCATGAACTTTATGGACGATTTTGAAAAAAGTCGATTTTTTCAAACTTTGAACGGCTGTAGCGGCCGAACGAAGAATCCAATTTGAACGCGGATTTAAAATCTGTGGTCCTTGAGCGCATATGAGTCGGATTTGACCAAAATTGGCGATTTTTTATTTTTGACGAAAACCCGAAATTTTATCCAAGGGTCCCCCCTTCTTACTTTTGCTCAAAAATTGCACTAAAAATGATTTCCTGGATAAACCACTGGTTAGAATCGGGGTTTCTATACACCACTGGAAAGATCTCATTAAGACGCTTCAGAAAATGTACTTTCGCAAAAACAAATGTCAATTTGAAGCCCGTGACGCGTCCGCAAAGAAAACTCGAAAATGAAAAAAATCGAAAAAATCAACTTTCTTAATAATCGTCGTGGACCTTTATGTTATAGGTTTTTTTTCATCACAAGAACGAGATAAATCGATTGGCGTTAAAAAATTTCATCCAGAAAAAAAAGCAAAAAAGTTAGCATGTCACCATGAACTTTATGGACGATTTTGAAAAAAGTCGATTTTTTCAAACTTTGAACGGCTGTAGCGGCCGAACGAAGAATCCAATTTGAACGCGGATTTAAAATCTGTGGTCCTTGAGCGCATATGAGTCGGATTTGACCAAAATTGGCGATTTTTTATTTTTGACGAAAACCCGAAATTTTATCCAAGGGTCCCCCCTTCTTACTTTTGCTCAAAAATTGCACTAAAAATGATTTCCTGGATAAACCACTGGTTAGAATCGGGGTTTCTATACACCACTGGAAAGATCTCATTAAGACGCTTCAGAAAATGTACTTTCGCAAAAACAAATGTCAATTTGAAGCCCGTGACGCGTCCGCAAAGAAAACTCGAAAATGAAAAAAATCGAAAAAATCAACTTTCTTAATAATCGTCGTGGACCTTTATGTTATAGGTTTTTTTTCATCACAAGAACGAGATAAATCGATTGGCGTTAAAAAATTTCATCCAGAAAAAAAAGCAAAAAAGTTAGCATGTCACCATGAACTTTATGGACGATTTTGAAAAAAGTCGATTTTTTCAAACTTTGAACGGCTGTAGCGGCCGAACGAAGAATCCAATTTGAACGCGGATTTAAAATCTGTGGTCCTTGAGCGCATATGAGTCGGATTTGACCAAAATTGGCGATTTTTTATTTTTGACGAAAACCCGAAATTTTATCCAAGGGTCCCCCCTTCTTACTTTTGCTCAAAAATTGCACTAAAAATGATTTCCTGGATAAACCACTGGTTAGAATCGGGGTTTCTATACACCACTGGAAAGATCTCATTAAGACGCTTCAGAAAATGTACTTTCGCAAAAACAAATGTCAATTTGAAGCCCGTGACGCGTCCGCAAAGAAAACTCGAAAATGAAAAAAATCGAAAAAATCAACTTTCTTAATAATCGTCGTGGACCTTTATGTTATAGGTTTTTTTCATCACAAGAACGAGATAAATCGATTGGCGTTAAAAAATTTCATCCAGAAAAAAAAGCAAAAAAGTTAGCATGTCACCATGAACTTTATGGACGATTTTGAAAAAAGTCGATTTTTTCAAACTTTGAACGGCTGTAGCGGCCGAACGAAGAATCCAATTTGAACGCGGATTTAAAATCTGTGGTCCTTGAGCGCATATGAGTCGGATTTGACCAAAATTGGCGATTTTTTATTTTTGACGAAAACCCGAAATTTTATCCAAGGGTCCCCCCTTCTTACTTTTGCTCAAAAATTGCACTAAAAATGATTTCCTGGATAAACCACTGGTTAGAATCGGGGTTTCTATACACCACTGGAAAGATCTCATTAAGACGCTTCAGAAAATGTACTTTCGCAAAAACAAATGTCAATTTGAAGCCCGTGACGCGTCCGCAAAGAAAACTCGAAAATGAAAAAAATCGAAAAAATCAACTTTCTTAATAATCGTCGTGGACCTTTATGTTATAGGTTTTTTTCATCACAAGAACGAGATAAATCGATTGGCGTTAAAAAATTTCATCCAGAAAAAAAAGCAAAAAAGTTAGCATGTCACCATGAACTTTATGGACGATTTTGAAAAAAGTCGATTTTTTCAAACTTTGAACGGCTGTAGCGGCCGAACGAAGAATCCAATTTGAACGCGGATTTAAAATCTGTGGTCCTTGAGCGCATATGAGTCGGATTTGACCAAAATTGGCGATTTTTTATTTTTGACGAAAACCCGAAATTTTATCCAAGGGTCCCCCCTTCTTACTTTTGCTCAAAAATTGCACTAAAAATGATTTCCTGGATAAACCACTGGTTAGAATCGGGGTTTCTATACACCACTGGAAAGATCTCATTAAGACGCTTCAGAAAATGTACTTTCGCAAAAACAAATGTCAATTTGAAGCCCGTGACGCGTCCGCAAAGAAAACTCGAAAATGAAAAAAATCGAAAAAATCAACTTTCTTAATAATCGTCGTGGACCTTTATGTTATAGGTTTTTTTTCATCACAAGAACGAGATAAATCGATTGGCGTTAAAAAATTTCATCCAGAAAAAAAAGCAAAAAAGTTAGCATGTCACCATGAACTTTATGGACGATTTTGAAAAAAGTCGATTTTTTCAAACTTTGAACGGCTGTAGCGGCCGAACGAAGAATCCAATTTGAACGCGGATTTAAAATCTGTGGTCCTTGAGCGCATATGAGTCGGATTTGACCAAAATTGGCGATTTTTTATTTTTGACGAAAACCCGAAATTTTATCCAAGGGTCCCCCCTTCTTACTTTTGCTCAAAAATTGCACTAAAAATGATTTCCTGGATAAACCACTGGTTAGAATCGGGGTTTCTATACACCACTGGAAAGATCTCATTAAGACGCTTCAGAAAATGTACTTTCGCAAAAACAAATGTCAATTTGAAGCCCGTGACGCGTCCGCAAAGAAAACTCGAAAATGAAAAAAATCGAAAAAATCAACTTTCTTAATAATCGTCGTGGACCTTTATGTTATAGGTTTTTTTTCATCACAAGAACGAGATAAATCGATTGGCGTTAAAAAATTTCATCCAGAAAAAAAAGCAAAAAAGTTAGCATGTCACCATGAACTTTATGGACGATTTTGAAAAAAGTCGATTTTTTCAAACTTTGAACGGCTGTAGCGGCCGAACGAAGAATCCAATTTGAACGCGGATTTAAAATCTGTGGTCCTTGAGCGCATATGAGTCGGATTTGACCAAAATTGGCGATTTTTTATTTTTGACGAAAACCCGAAATTTTATCCAAGGGTCCCCCCTTCTTACTTTTGCTCAAAAATTGCACTAAAAATGATTTCCTGGATAAACCACTGGTTAGAATCGGGGTTTCTATACACCACTGGAAAGATCTCATTAAGACGCTTCAGAAAATGTACTTTCGCAAAAACAAATGTCAATTTGAAGCCCGTGACGCGTCCGCAAAGAAAACTCGAAAATGAAAAAAATCGAAAAAATCAACTTTCTTAATAATCGTCGTGGACCTTTATGTTATAGGTTTTTTTCATCACAAGAACGAGATAAATCGATTGGCGTTAAAAAATTTCATCCAGAAAAAAAAGCAAAAAAGTTAGCATGTCACCATGAACTTTATGGACGATTTTGAAAAAAGTCGATTTTTTCAAACTTTGAACGGCTGTAGCGGCCGAACGAAGAATCCAATTTGAACGCGGATTTAAAATCTGTGGTCCTTGAGCGCATATGAGTCGGATTTGACCAAAATTGGCGATTTTTTATTTTTGACGAAAACCCGAAATTTTATCCAAGGGTCCCCCCTTCTTACTTTTGCTCAAAAATTGCACTAAAAATGATTTCCTGGATAAACCACTGGTTAGAATCGGGGTTTCTATACACCACTGGAAAGATCTCATTAAGACGCTTCAGAAAATGTACTTTCGCAAAAACAAATGTCAATTTGAAGCCCGTGACGCGTCCGCAAAGAAAACTCGAAAATGAAAAAAATCGAAAAAATCAACTTTCTTAATAATCGTCGTGGACCTTTATGTTATAGGTTTTTTTCATCACAAGAACGAGATAAATCGATTGGCGTTAAAAAATTTCATCCAGAAAAAAAAGCAAAAAAGTTAGCATGTCACCATGAACTTTATGGACGATTTTGAAAAAAGTCGATTTTTTCAAACTTTGAACGGCTGTAGCGGCCGAACGAAGAATCCAATTTGAACGCGGATTTAAAATCTGTGGTCCTTGAGCGCATATGAGTCGGATTTGACCAAAATTGGCGATTTTTTATTTTTGACGAAAACCCGAAATTTTATCCAAGGGTCCCCCCTTCTTACTTTTGCTCAAAAATTGCACTAAAAATGATTTCCTGGATAAACCACTGGTTAGAATCGGGGTTTCTATACACCACTGGAAAGATCTCATTAAGACGCTTCAGAAAATGTACTTTCGCAAAAACAAATGTCAATTTGAAGCCCGTGACGCGTCCGCAAAGAAAACTCGAAAATGAAAAAAATCGAAAAAATCAACTTTCTTAATAATCGTCGTGGACCTTTATGTTATAGGTTTTTTTTCATCACAAGAACGAGATAAATCGATTGGCGTTAAAAAATTTCATCCAGAAAAAAAAGCAAAAAAGTTAGCATGTCACCATGAACTTTATGGACGATTTTGAAAAAAGTCGATTTTTTCAAACTTTGAACGGCTGTAGCGGCCGAACGAAGAATCCAATTTGAACGCGGATTTAAAATCTGTGGTCCTTAAGCGCATATGAGTCGGATTTGACCAAAATTGGCGATTTTTTATTTTTGACGAAAACCCGAAATTTTATCCAAGGGTCCCCCCTTCTTACTTTTGCTCAAAAATTGCACTAAAAATGATTTCCTGGATAAACCACTGGTTAGAATCGGGGTTTCTATACACCACTGGAAAGATCTCATTAAGACGCTTCAGAAAATGTACTTTCGCAAAAACAAATGTCAATTTGAAGCCCGTGACGCGTCCGCAAAGAAAACTCGAAAATGAAAAAAATCGAAAAAATCAACTTTCTTAATAATCGTCGTGGACCTTTATGTTATAGGTTTTTTTTCATCACAAGAACGAGATAAATCGATTGGCGTTAAAAAATTTCATCCAGAAAAAAAAGCAAAAAAGTTAGCATGTCACCATGAACTTTATGGACGATTTTGAAAAAAGTCGATTTTTTCAAACTTTGAACGGCTGTAGCGGCCGAACGAAGAATCCAATTTGAACGCGGATTTAAAATCTGTGGTCCTTGAGCGCATATGAGTCGGATTTGACCAAAATTGGCGATTTTTTATTTTTGACGAAAACCCGAAATTTTATCCAAGGGTCCCCCCTTCTTACTTTTGCTCAAAAATTGCACTAAAAATGATTTCCTGGATAAACCACTGGTTAGAATCGGGGTTTCTATACACCACTGGAAAGATCTCATTAAGACGCTTCAGAAAATGTACTTTCGCAAAAACAAATGTCAATTTGAAGCCCGTGACGCGTCCGCAAAGAAAACTCGAAAATGAAAAAAATCGAAAAAATCAACTTTCTTAATAATCGTCGTGGACCTTTATGTTATAGGTTTTTTTTCATCACAAGAACGAGATAAATCGATTGGCGTTAAAAAATTTCATCCAGAAAAAAAAGCAAAAAAGTTAGCATGTCACCATGAACTTTATGGACGATTTTGAAAAAAGTCGATTTTTTCAAACTTTGAACGGCTGTAGCGGCCGAACGAAGAATCCAATTTGAACGCGGATTTAAAATCTGTGGTCCTTGAGCGCATATGAGTCGGATTTGACCAAAATTGGCGATTTTTTATTTTTGACGAAAACCCGAAATTTTATCCAAGGGTCCCCCCTTCTTACTTTTGCTCAAAAATTGCACTAAAAATGATTTCCTGGATAAACCACTGGTTAGAATCGGGGTTTCTATACACCACTGGAAAGATCTCATTAAGACGCTTCAGAAAATGTACTTTCGCAAAAACAAATGTCAATTTGAAGCCCGTGACGCGTCCGCAAAGAAAACTCGAAAATGAAAAAAATCGAAAAAATCAACTTTCTTAATAATCGTCGTGGACCTTTATGTTATAGGTTTTTTTTCATCACAAGAACGAGATAAATCGATTGGCGTTAAAAAATTTCATCCAGAAAAAAAAGCAAAAAAGTTAGCATGTCACCATGAACTTTATGGACGATTTTGAAAAAAGTCGATTTTTTCAAACTTTGAACGGCTGTAGCGGCCGAACGAAGAATCCAATTTGAACGCGGATTTAAAATCTGTGGTCCTTGAGCGCATATGAGTCGGATTTGACCAAAATTGGCGATTTTTTATTTTTGACGAAAACCCGAAATTTTATCCAAGGGTCCCCCCTTCTTACTTTTGCTCAAAAATTGCACTAAAAATGATTTCCTGGATAAACCACTGGTTAGAATCGGGGTTTCTATACACCACTGGAAAGATCTCATTAAGACGCTTCAGAAAATGTACTTTCGCAAAAACAAATGTCAATTTGAAGCCCGTGACGCGTCCGCAAAGAAAACTCGAAAATGAAAAAAATCGAAAAAATCAACTTTCTTAATAATCGTCGTGGACCTTTATGTTATAGGTTTTTTTCATCACAAGAACGAGATAAATCGATTGGCGTTAAAAAATTTCATCCAGAAAAAAAAGCAAAAAAGTTAGCATGTCACCATGAACTTTATGGACGATTTTGAAAAAAGTCGATTTTTTCAAACTTTGAACGGCTGTAGCGGCCGAACGAAGAATCCAATTTGAACGCGGATTTAAAATCTGTGGTCCTTGAGCGCATATGAGTCGGATTTGACCAAAATTGGCGATTTTTTATTTTTGACGAAAACCCGAAATTTTATCCAAGGGTCCCCCCTTCTTACTTTTGCTCAAAAATTGCACTAAAAATGATTTCCTGGATAAACCACTGGTTAGAATCGGGGTTTCTATACACCACTGGAAAGATCTCATTAAGACGCTTCAGAAAATGTACTTTCGCAAAAACAAATGTCAATTTGAAGCCCGTGACGCGTCCGCAAAGAAAACTCGAAAATGAAAAAAATCGAAAAAATCAACTTTCTTAATAATCGTCGTGGACCTTTATGTTATAGGTTTTTTTCATCACAAGAACGAGATAAATCGATTGGCGTTAAAAAATTTCATCCAGAAAAAAAAGCAAAAAAGTTAGCATGTCACCATGAACTTTATGGACGATTTTGAAAAAAGTCGATTTTTTCAAACTTTGAACGGCTGTAGCGGCCGAACGAAGAATCCAATTTGAACGCGGATTTAAAATCTGTGGTCCTTGAGCGCATATGAGTCGGATTTGACCAAAATTGGCGATTTTTTATTTTTGACGAAAACCCGAAATTTTATCCAAGGGTCCCCCCTTCTTACTTTTGCTCAAAAATTGCACTAAAAATGATTTCCTGGATAAACCACTGGTTAGAATCGGGGTTTCTATACACCACTGGAAAGATCTCATTAAGACGCTTCAGAAAATGTACTTTCGCAAAAACAAATGTCAATTTGAAGCCCGTGACGCGTCCGCAAAGAAAACTCGAAAATGAAAAAAATCGAAAAAATCAACTTTCTTAATAATCGTCGTGGACCTTTATGTTATAGGTTTTTTTTCATCACAAGAACGAGATAAATCGATTGGCGTTAAAAAATTTCATCCAGAAAAAAAAGCAAAAAAGTTAGCATGTCACCATGAACTTTATGGACGATTTTGAAAAAAGTCGATTTTTTCAAACTTTGAACGGCTGTAGCGGCCGAACGAAGAATCCAATTTGAACGCGGATTTAAAATCTGTGGTCCTTAAGCGCATATGAGTCGGATTTGACCAAAATTGGCGATTTTTTATTTTTGACGAAAACCCGAAATTTTATCCAAGGGTCCCCCCTTCTTACTTTTGCTCAAAAATTGCACTAAAAATGATTTCCTGGATAAACCACTGGTTAGAATCGGGGTTTCTATACACCACTGGAAAGATCTCATTAAGACGCTTCAGAAAATGTACTTTCGCAAAAACAAATGTCAATTTGAAGCCCGTGACGCGTCCGCAAAGAAAACTCGAAAATGAAAAAAATCGAAAAAATCAACTTTCTTAATAATCGTCGTGGACCTTTATGTTATAGGTTTTTTTTCATCACAAGAACGAGATAAATCGATTGGCGTTAAAAAATTTCATCCAGAAAAAAAAGCAAAAAAGTTAGCATGTCACCATGAACTTTATGGACGATTTTGAAAAAAGTCGATTTTTTCAAACTTTGAACGGCTGTAGCGGCCGAACGAAGAATCCAATTTGAACGCGGATTTAAAATCTGTGGTCCTTGAGCGCATATGAGTCGGATTTGACCAAAATTGGCGATTTTTTATTTTTGACGAAAACCCGAAATTTTATCCAAGGGTCCCCCCTTCTTACTTTTGCTCAAAAATTGCACTAAAAATGATTTCCTGGATAAACCACTGGTTAGAATCGGGGTTTCTATACACCACTGGAAAGATCTCATTAAGACGCTTCAGAAAATGTACTTTCGCAAAAACAAATGTCAATTTGAAGCCCGTGACGCGTCCGCAAAGAAAACTCGAAAATGAAAAAAATCGAAAAAATCAACTTTCTTAATAATCGTCGTGGACCTTTATGTTATAGGTTTTTTTTCATCACAAGAACGAGATAAATCGATTGGCGTTAAAAAATTTCATCCAGAAAAAAAAGCAAAAAAGTTAGCATGTCACCATGAACTTTATGGACGATTTTGAAAAAAGTCGATTTTTTCAAACTTTGAACGGCTGTAGCGGCCGAACGAAGAATCCAATTTGAACGCGGATTTAAAATCTGTGGTCCTTGAGCGCATATGAGTCGGATTTGACCAAAATTGGCGATTTTTTATTTTTGACGAAAACCCGAAATTTTATCCAAGGGTCCCCCCTTCTTACTTTTGCTCAAAAATTGCACTAAAAATGATTTCCTGGATAAACCACTGGTTAGAATCGGGGTTTCTATACACCACTGGAAAGATCTCATTAAGACGCTTCAGAAAATGTACTTTCGCAAAAACAAATGTCAATTTGAAGCCCGTGACGCGTCCGCAAAGAAAACTCGAAAATGAAAAAAATCGAAAAAATCAACTTTCTTAATAATCGTCGTGGACCTTTATGTTATAGGTTTTTTTCATCACAAGAACGAGATAAATCGATTGGCGTTAAAAAATTTCATCCAGAAAAAAAAGCAAAAAAGTTAGCATGTCACCATGAACTTTATGGACGATTTTGAAAAAAGTCGATTTTTTCAAACTTTGAACGGCTGTAGCGGCCGAACGAAGAATCCAATTTGAACGCGGATTTAAAATCTGTGGTCCTTGAGCGCATATGAGTCGGATTTGACCAAAATTGGCGATTTTTTATTTTTGACGAAAACCCGAAATTTTATCCAAGGGTCCCCCCTTCTTACTTTTGCTCAAAAATTGCACTAAAAATGATTTCCTGGATAAACCACTGGTTAGAATCGGGGTTTCTATACACCACTGGAAAGATCTCATTAAGACGCTTCAGAAAATGTACTTTCGCAAAAACAAATGTCAATTTGAAGCCCGTGACGCGTCCGCAAAGAAAACTCGAAAATGAAAAAAATCGAAAAAATCAACTTTCTTAATAATCGTCGTGGACCTTTATGTTATAGGTTTTTTTTCATCACAAGAACGAGATAAATCGATTGGCGTTAAAAAATTTCATCCAGAAAAAAAAGCAAAAAAGTTAGCATGTCACCATGAACTTTATGGACGATTTTGAAAAAAGTCGATTTTTTCAAACTTTGAACGGCTGTAGCGGCCGAACGAAGAATCCAATTTGAACGCGGATTTAAAATCTGTGGTCCTTAAGCGCATATGAGTCGGATTTGACCAAAATTGGCGATTTTTTATTTTTGACGAAAACCCGAAATTTTATCCAAGGGTCCCCCCTTCTTACTTTTGCTCAAAAATTGCACTAAAAATGATTTCCTGGATAAACCACTGGTTAGAATCGGGGTTTCTATACACCACTGGAAAGATCTCATTAAGACGCTTCAGAAAATGTACTTTCGCAAAAACAAATGTCAATTTGAAGCCCGTGACGCGTCCGCAAAGAAAACTCGAAAATGAAAAAAATCGAAAAAATCAACTTTCTTAATAATCGTCGTGGACCTTTATGTTATAGGTTTTTTTTCATCACAAGAACGAGATAAATCGATTGGCGTTAAAAAATTTCATCCAGAAAAAAAAGCAAAAAAGTTAGCATGTCACCATGAACTTTATGGACGATTTTGAAAAAAGTCGATTTTTTCAAACTTTGAACGGCTGTAGCGGCCGAACGAAGAATCCAATTTGAACGCGGATTTAAAATCTGTGGTCCTTGAGCGCATATGAGTCGGATTTGACCAAAATTGGCGATTTTTTATTTTTGACGAAAACCCGAAATTTTATCCAAGGGTCCCCCCTTCTTACTTTTGCTCAAAAATTGCACTAAAAATGATTTCCTGGATAAACCACTGGTTAGAATCGGGGTTTCTATACACCACTGGAAAGATCTCATTAAGACGCTTCAGAAAATGTACTTTCGCAAAAACAAATGTCAATTTGAAGCCCGTGACGCGTCCGCAAAGAAAACTCGAAAATGAAAAAAATCGAAAAAATCAACTTTCTTAATAATCGTCGTGGACCTTTATGTTATAGGTTTTTTTTCATCACAAGAACGAGATAAATCGATTGGCGTTAAAAAATTTCATCCAGAAAAAAAAGCAAAAAAGTTAGCATGTCACCATGAACTTTATGGACGATTTTGAAAAAAGTCGATTTTTTCAAACTTTGAACGGCTGTAGCGGCCGAACGAAGAATCCAATTTGAACGCGGATTTAAAATCTGTGGTCCTTGAGCGCATATGAGTCGGATTTGACCAAAATTGGCGATTTTTTATTTTTGACGAAAACCCGAAATTTTATCCAAGGGTCCCCCCTTCTTACTTTTGCTCAAAAATTGCACTAAAAATGATTTCCTGGATAAACCACTGGTTAGAATCGGGGTTTCTATACACCACTGGAAAGATCTCATTAAGACGCTTCAGAAAATGTACTTTCGCAAAAACAAATGTCAATTTGAAGCCCGTGACGCGTCCGCAAAGAAAACTCGAAAATGAAAAAAATCGAAAAAATCAACTTTCTTAATAATCGTCGTGGACCTTTATGTTATAGGTTTTTTTTCATCACAAGAACGAGATAAATCGATTGGCGTTAAAAAATTTCATTCAGAAAAAAAAGCAAAAAAGTTAGCATGTCACCATGAACTTTATGGACGATTTTGAAAAAAGTCGATTTTTTCAAACTTTGAACGGCTGTAGCGGCTGAACAAAGAATCCAATTTGAACGCGGATTTAAAATCTGTGGTCCTTGAGCGCATATGAGTCGGATTTGACCAAAATTGGCGATTTTTTATTTTTGACGAAAACCCGAAATTTTATCCAAGGGTCCCCCCTTCTTACTTTTGCTCAAAAATTGCACTAAAAATGATTTCCTGGATAAACCACTGGTTAGAATCGGGGTTTCTATACACCACTGGAAAGATCTCATTAAGACGCTTCAGAAAATGTACTTTCGCAAAAACAAATGTCAATTTGAAGCCCGTGACGCGTCCGCAAAGAAAACTCGAAAATGAAAAAAATCGAAAAAATCAACTTTCTTAATAATCGTCGTGGACCTTTATGTTATAGGTTTTTTTTCATCACAAGAACGAGATAAATCGATTGGCGTTAAAAAATTTCATCCAGAAAAAAAAGCAAAAAAGTTAGCATGTCACCATGAACTTTATGGGCGATTTTGAAAAAAGTCGATTTTTTCAAACTTTGAACGGCTGTAGCGGCCGAACGAGGAATCCAATTTGAACGCGGATTTAAAATCTGTGGTCCTTGAGCGCATATGAGTCGGATTTGACCAAAATTGGCGATTTTTTATTTTTGACGAAAACCCGAAATTTTATCCAAGGGTCCCCCCTTCTTACTTTTGCTCAAAAATTGCACTAAAAATGATTTCCTGGATAAACCACTGGTTAGAATCGGGGTTTCTATACACCACTGGAAAGATCTCATTAAGACGCTTCAGAAAATGTACTTTCGCAAAAACAAATGTCAATTTGAAGCCCGTGACGCGTCCGCAAAGAAAACTCGAAAATGAAAAAAATCGAAAAAATCAACTTTCTTAATAATCGTCGTGGACCTTTATGTTATAGGTTTTTTTTCATCACAAGAACGAGATAAATCGATTGGCGTTAAAAAATTTCATCCAGAAAAAAAAGCAAAAAAGTTAGCATGTCACCATGAACTTTATGGACGATTTTGAAAAAAGTCGATTTTTTCAAACTTTGAACGGCTGTAGCGGCCGAACGAAGAATCCAATTTGAACGCGGATTTAAAATCTGTGGTCCTTGAGCGCATATGAGTCGGATTTGACCAAAATTGGCGATTTTTTATTTTTGACGAAAACCCGAAATTTTATCCAAGGGTCCCCCCTTCTTACTTTTGCTCAAAAATTGCACTAAAAATGATTTCCTGGATAAACCACTGGTTAGAATCGGGGTTTCTATACACCACTGGAAAGATCTCATTAAGACGCTTCAGAAAATGTACTTTCGCAAAAACAAATGTCAATTTGAAGCCCGTGACGCGTCCGCAAAGAAAACTCGAAAATGAAAAAAATCGAAAAAATCAACTTTCTTAATAATCGTCGTGGACCTTTATGTTATAGGTTTTTTTTCATCACAAGAACGAGATAAATCGATTGGCGTTAAAAAATTTCATCCAGAAAAAAAAGCAAAAAAGTTAGCATGTCACCATGAACTTTATGGACGATTTTGAAAAAAGTCGATTTTTTCAAACTTTGAACGGCTGTAGCGGCCGAACGAAGAATCCAATTTGAACGCGGATTTAAAATCTGTGGTCCTTGAGCGCATATGAGTCGGATTTGACCAAAATTGGCGATTTTTTATTTTTGACGAAAACCCGAAATTTTATCCAAGGGTCCCCCCTTCTTACTTTTGCTCAAAAATTGCACTAAAAATGATTTCCTGGATAAACCACTGGTTAGAATCGGGGTTTCTATACACCACTGGAAAGATCTCATTAAGACGCTTCAGAAAATGTACTTTCGCAAAAACAAATGTCAATTTGAAGCCCGTGACGCGTCCGCAAAGAAAACTCGAAAATGAAAAAAATCGAAAAAATCAACTTTCTTAATAATCGTCGTGGACCTTTATGTTATAGGTTTTTTTTCATCACAAGAACGAGATAAATCGATTGGCGTTAAAAAATTTCATCCAGAAAAAAAAGCAAAAAAGTTAGCATGTCACCATGAACTTTATGGACGATTTTGAAAAAAGTCGATTTTTTCAAACTTTGAACGGCTGTAGCGGCCGAACGAAGAATCCAATTTGAACGCGGATTTAAAATCTGTGGTCCTTGAGCGCATATGAGTCGGATTTGACCAAAATTGGCGATTTTTTATTTTTGACGAAAACCCGAAATTTTATCCAAGGGTCCCCCCTTCTTACTTTTGCTCAAAAATTGCACTAAAAATGATTTCCTGGATAAACCACTGGTTAGAATCGGGGTTTCTATACACCACTGGAAAGATCTCATTAAGACGCTTCAGAAAATGTACTTTCGCAAAAACAAATGTCAATTTGAAGCCCGTGACGCGTCCGCAAAGAAAACTCGAAAATGAAAAAAATCGAAAAAATCAACTTTCTTAATAATCGTCGTGGACCTTTATGTTATAGGTTTTTTTCATCACAAGAACGAGATAAATCGATTGGCGTTAAAAAATTTCATCCAGAAAAAAAAGCAAAAAAGTTAGCATGTCACCATGAACTTTATGGACGATTTTGAAAAAAGTCGATTTTTTCAAACTTTGAACGGCTGTAGCGGCCGAACGAAGAATCCAATTTGAACGCGGATTTAAAATCTGTGGTCCTTGAGCGCATATGAGTCGGATTTGACCAAAATTGGCGATTTTTTATTTTTGACGAAAACCCGAAATTTTATCCAAGGGTCCCCCCTTCTTACTTTTGCTCAAAAATTGCACTAAAAATGATTTCCTGGATAAACCACTGGTTAGAATCGGGGTTTCTATACACCACTGGAAAGATCTCATTAAGACGCTTCAGAAAATGTACTTTCGCAAAAACAAATGTCAATTTGAAGCCCGTGACGCGTCCGCAAAGAAAACTCGAAAATGAAAAAAATCGAAAAAATCAACTTTCTTAATAATCGTCGTGGACCTTTATGTTATAGGTTTTTTTCATCACAAGAACGAGATAAATCGATTGGCGTTAAAAAATTTCATCCAGAAAAAAAAGCAAAAAAGTTAGCATGTCACCATGAACTTTATGGACGATTTTGAAAAAAGTCGATTTTTTCAAACTTTGAACGGCTGTAGCGGCCGAACGAAGAATCCAATTTGAACGCGGATTTAAAATCTGTGGTCCTTGAGCGCATATGAGTCGGATTTGACCAAAATTGGCGATTTTTTATTTTTGACGAAAACCCGAAATTTTATCCAAGGGTCCCCCCTTCTTACTTTTGCTCAAAAATTGCACTAAAAATGATTTCCTGGATAAACCACTGGTTAGAATCGGGGTTTCTATACACCACTGGAAAGATCTCATTAAGACGCTTCAGAAAATGTACTTTCGCAAAAACAAATGTCAATTTGAAGCCCGTGACGCGTCCGCAAAGAAAACTCGAAAATGAAAAAAATCGAAAAAATCAACTTTCTTAATAATCGTCGTGGACCTTTATGTTATAGGTTTTTTTTCATCACAAGAACGAGATAAATCGATTGGCGTTAAAAAATTTCATCCAGAAAAAAAAGCAAAAAAGTTAGCATGTCACCATGAACTTTATGGACGATTTTGAAAAAAGTCGATTTTTTCAAACTTTGAACGGCTGTAGCGGCCGAACGAAGAATCCAATTTGAACGCGGATTTAAAATCTGTGGTCCTTAAGCGCATATGAGTCGGATTTGACCAAAATTGGCGATTTTTTATTTTTGACGAAAACCCGAAATTTTATCCAAGGGTCCCCCCTTCTTACTTTTGCTCAAAAATTGCACTAAAAATGATTTCCTGGATAAACCACTGGTTAGAATCGGGGTTTCTATACACCACTGGAAAGATCTCATTAAGACGCTTCAGAAAATGTACTTTCGCAAAAACAAATGTCAATTTGAAGCCCGTGACGCGTCCGCAAAGAAAACTCGAAAATGAAAAAAATCGAAAAAATCAACTTTCTTAATAATCGTCGTGGACCTTTATGTTATAGGTTTTTTTTCATCACAAGAACGAGATAAATCGATTGGCGTTAAAAAATTTCATCCAGAAAAAAAAGCAAAAAAGTTAGCATGTCACCATGAACTTTATGGACGATTTTGAAAAAAGTCGATTTTTTCAAACTTTGAACGGCTGTAGCGGCCGAACGAAGAATCCAATTTGAACGCGGATTTAAAATCTGTGGTCCTTGAGCGCATATGAGTCGGATTTGACCAAAATTGGCGATTTTTTATTTTTGACGAAAACCCGAAATTTTATCCAAGGGTCCCCCCTTCTTACTTTTGCTCAAAAATTGCACTAAAAATGATTTCCTGGATAAACCACTGGTTAGAATCGGGGTTTCTATACACCACTGGAAAGATCTCATTAAGACGCTTCAGAAAATGTACTTTCGCAAAAACAAATGTCAATTTGAAGCCCGTGACGCGTCCGCAAAGAAAACTCGAAAATGAAAAAAATCGAAAAAATCAACTTTCTTAATAATCGTCGTGGACCTTTATGTTATAGGTTTTTTTTCATCACAAGAACGAGATAAATCGATTGGCGTTAAAAAATTTCATCCAGAAAAAAAAGCAAAAAAGTTAGCATGTCACCATGAACTTTATGGACGATTTTGAAAAAAGTCGATTTTTTCAAACTTTGAACGGCTGTAGCGGCCGAACGAAGAATCCAATTTGAACGCGGATTTAAAATCTGTGGTCCTTGAGCGCATATGAGTCGGATTTGACCAAAATTGGCGATTTTTTATTTTTGACGAAAACCCGAAATTTTATCCAAGGGTCCCCCCTTCTTACTTTTGCTCAAAAATTGCACTAAAAATGATTTCCTGGATAAACCACTGGTTAGAATCGGGGTTTCTATACACCACTGGAAAGATCTCATTAAGACGCTTCAGAAAATGTACTTTCGCAAAAACAAATGTCAATTTGAAGCCCGTGACGCGTCCGCAAAGAAAACTCGAAAATGAAAAAAATCGAAAAAATCAACTTTCTTAATAATCGTCGTGGACCTTTATGTTATAGGTTTTTTTTCATCACAAGAACGAGATAAATCGATTGGCGTTAAAAAATTTCATCCAGAAAAAAAAGCAAAAAAGTTAGCATGTCACCATGAACTTTATGGACGATTTTGAAAAAAGTCGATTTTTTCAAACTTTGAACGGCTGTAGCGGCCGAACGAAGAATCCAATTTGAACGCGGATTTAAAATCTGTGGTCCTTGAGCGCATATGAGTCGGATTTGACCAAAATTGGCGATTTTTTATTTTTGACGAAAACCCGAAATTTTATCCAAGGGTCCCCCCTTCTTACTTTTGCTCAAAAATTGCACTAAAAATGATTTCCTGGATAAACCACTGGTTAGAATCGGGGTTTCTATACACCACTGGAAAGATCTCATTAAGACGCTTCAGAAAATGTACTTTCGCAAAAACAAATGTCAATTTGAAGCCCGTGACGCGTCCGCAAAGAAAACTCGAAAATGAAAAAAATCGAAAAAATCAACTTTCTTAATAATCGTCGTGGACCTTTATGTTATAGGTTTTTTTTCATCACAAGAACGAGATAAATCGATTGGCGTTAAAAAATTTCATCCAGAAAAAAAAGCAAAAAAGTTAGCATGTCACCATGAACTTTATGGACGATTTTGAAAAAAGTCGATTTTTTCAAACTTTGAACGGCTGTAGCGGCCGAACGAAGAATCCAATTTGAACGCTGATTTAAAATCTGTGGTCCTTGAGCGCATATGAGTCGGATTTGACCAAAATTGGCGATTTTTTATTTTTGACGAAAACCCGAAATTTTATCCAAGGGTCCCCCCTTCTTACTTTTGCTCAAAAATTGCACTAAAAATGATTTCCTGGATAAACCACTGGTTAGAATCGGGGTTTCTATACACCACTGGAAAGATCTCATTAAGACGCTTCAGAAAATGTACTTTCGCAAAAACAAATGTCAATTTGAAGCCCGTGACGCGTCCGCAAAGAAAACTCGAAAATGAAAAAAATCGAAAAAATCAACTTTCTTAATAATCGTCGTGGACCTTTATGTTATAGGTTTTTTTTCATCACAAGAACGAGATAAATCGATTGGCGTTAAAAAATTTCATCCAGAAAAAAAAGCAAAAAAGTTAGCATGTCACCATGAACTTTATGGACGATTTTGAAAAAAGTCGATTTTTTCAAACTTTGAACGGCTGTAGCGGCCGAACGAAGAATCCAATTTGAACGCGGATTTAAAATCTGTGGTCCTTGAGCGCATATGAGTCGGATTTGACCAAAATTGGCGATTTTTTATTTTTGACGAAAACCCGAAATTTTATCCAAGGGTCCCCCCTTCTTACTTTTGCTCAAAAATTGCACTAAAAATGATTTCCTGGATAAACCAGTGGTTAGAATCGGGGTTTCTATACACCACTGGAAAGATCTCATTAAGACGCTTCAGAAAATGTACTTTCGCAAAAACAAATGTCAATTTGAAGCCCGTGACGCGTCCGCAAAGAAAACTCGAAAATGAAAAAAATCGAAAAAATCAACTTTCTTAATAATCGTCGTGGACCTTTATGTTATAGGTTTTTTTTCATCACAAGAACGAGATAAATCGATTGGCGTTAAAAAATTTCATCCAGAAAAAAAAGCAAAAAAGTTAGCATGTCACCATGAACTTTATGGACGATTTTGAAAAAAGTCGATTTTTTCAAACTTTGAACGGCTGTAGCGGCTGAACAAAGAATCCAATTTGAACGCGGATTTAAAATCTGTGGTCCTTGAGCGCATATGAGTCGGATTTGACCAAAATTGGCGATTTTTTATTTTTGACGAAAACCCGAAATTTTATCCAAGGGTCCCCCCTTCTTACTTTTGCTCAAAAATTGCACTAAAAATGATTTCCTGGATAAACCACTGGTTAGAATCGGGGTTTCTATACACCACTGGAAAGATCTCATTAAGACGCTTCAGAAAATGTACTTTCGCAAAAACAAATGTCAATTTGAAGCCCGTGACGCGTCCGCAAAGAAAACTCGAAAATGAAAAAAATCGAAAAAATCAACTTTCTTAATAATCGTCGTGGACCTTTATGTTATAGGTTTTTTTTCATCACAAGAACGAGATAAATCGATTGGCGTTAAAAAATTTCATCCAGAAAAAAAAGCAAAAAAGTTAGCATGTCACCATGAACTTTATGGACGATTTTGAAAAAAGTCGATTTTTTCAAACTTTGAACGGCTGTAGCGGCCGAACGAAGAATCCAATTTGAACGCGGATTTAAAATCTGTGGTCCTTGAGCGCATATGAGTCGGATTTGACCAAAATTGGCGATTTTTTATTTTTGACGAAAACCCGAAATTTTATCCAAGGGTCCCCCCTTCTTACTTTTGCTCAAAAATTGCACTAAAAATGATTTCCTGGATAAACCACTGGTTAGAATCGGGGTTTCTATACACCACTGGAAAGATCTCATTAAGACGCTTCAGAAAATGTACTTTCGCAAAAACAAATGTCAATTTGAAGCCCGTGACGCGTCCGCAAAGAAAACTCGAAAATGAAAAAAATCGAAAAAATCAACTTTCTTAATAATCGTCGTGGACCTTTATGTTATAGGTTTTTTTTCATCACAAGAACGAGATAAATCGATTGGCGTTAAAAAATTTCATCCAGAAAAAAAAGCAAAAAAGTTAGCATGTCACCATGAACTTTATGGACGATTTTGAAAAAAGTCGATTTTTTCAAACTTTGAACGGCTGTAGCGGCCGAACGAAGAATCCAATTTGAACGCGGATTTAAAATCTGTGGTCCTTGAGCGCATATGAGTCGGATTTGACCAAAATTGGCGATTTTTTATTTTTGACGAAAACCCGAAATTTTATCAAAGGGTCCCCCCTTCTTACTTTTGCTCAAAAATTGCACTAAAAATGATTTCCTGGATAAACCACTGGTTAGAATCGGGGTTTCTATACACCACTGGAAAGATCTCATTAAGACGCTTCAGAAAATGTACTTTCGCAAAAACAAATGTCAATTTGAAGCCCGTGACGCGTCCGCAAAGAAAACTCGAAAATGAAAAAAATCGAAAAAATCAACTTTCTTAATAATCGTCGTGGACCTTTATGTTATAGGTTTTTTTTCATCACAAGAACGAGATAAATCGATTGGCGTTAAAAAATTTCATCCAGAAAAAAAAGCAAAAAAGTTAGCATGTCACCATGAACTTTATGGACGATTTTGAAAAAAGTCGATTTTTTCAAACTTTGAACGGCTGTAGCGGCCGAACGAAGAATCCAATTTGAACGCGGATTTAAAATCTGTGGTCCTTGAGCGCATATGAGTCGGATTTGACCAAAATTGGCGATTTTTTATTTTTGACGAAAACCCGAAATTTTATCCAAGGGTCCCCCCTTCTTACTTTTGCTCAAAAATTGCACTAAAAATGATTTCCTGGATAAACCACTGGTTAGAATCGGGGTTTCTATACACCACTGGAAAGATCTCATTAAGACGCTTCAGAAAATGTACTTTCGCAAAAACAAATGTCAATTTGAAGCCCGTGACGCGTCCGCAAAGAAAACTCGAAAATGAAAAAAATCGAAAAAATCAACTTTCTTAATAATCGTCGTGGACCTTTATGTTATAGGTTTTTTTTCATCACAAGAACGAGATAAATCGATTGGCGTTAAAAAATTTCATCCAGAAAAAAAAGCAAAAAAGTTAGCATGTCACCATGAACTTTATGGACGATTTTGAAAAAAGTCGATTTTTTCAAACTTTGAACGGCTGTAGCGGCCGAACGAAGAATCCAATTTGAACGCTGATTTAAAATCTGTGGTCCTTGAGCGCATATGAGTCGGATTTGACCAAAATTGGCGATTTTTTATTTTTGACGAAAACCCGAAATTTTATCCAAGGGTCCCCCCTTCTTACTTTTGCTCAAAAATTGCACTAAAAATGATTTCCTGGATAAACCACTGGTTAGAATCGGGGTTTCTATACACCACTGGAAAGATCTCATTAAGACGCTTCAGAAAATGTACTTTCGCAAAAACAAATGTCAATTTGAAGCCCGTGACGCGTCCGCAAAGAAAACTCGAAAATGAAAAAAATCGAAAAAATCAACTTTCTTAATAATCGTCGTGGACCTTTATGTTATAGGTTTTTTTTCATCACAAGAACGAGATAAATCGATTGGCGTTAAAAAATTTCATCCAGAAAAAAAAGCAAAAAAGTTAGCATGTCACCATGAACTTTATGGACGATTTTGAAAAAAGTCGATTTTTTCAAACTTTGAACGGCTGTAGCGGCCGAACGAAGAATCCAATTTGAACGCGGATTTAAAATCTGTGGTCCTTGAGCGCATATGAGTCGGATTTGACCAAAATTGGCGATTTTTTATTTTTGACGAAAACCCGAAATTTTATCCAAGGGTCCCCCCTTCTTACTTTTGCTCAAAAATTGCACTAAAAATGATTTCCTGGATAAACCAGTGGTTAGAATCGGGGTTTCTATACACCACTGGAAAGATCTCATTAAGACGCTTCAGAAAATGTACTTTCGCAAAAACAAATGTCAATTTGAAGCCCGTGACGCGTCCGCAAAGAAAACTCGAAAATGAAAAAAATCGAAAAAATCAACTTTCTTAATAATCGTCGTGGACCTTTATGTTATAGGTTTTTTTTCATCACAAGAACGAGATAAATCGATTGGCGTTAAAAAATTTCATCCAGAAAAAAAAGCAAAAAAGTTAGCATGTCACCATGAACTTTATGGACGATTTTGAAAAAAGTCGATTTTTTCAAACTTTGAACGGCTGTAGCGGCCGAACGAAGAATCCAATTTGAACGCGGATTTAAAATCTGTGGTCCTTGAGCGCATATGAGTCGGATTTGACCAAAATTGGCGATTTTTTATTTTTGACGAAAACCCGAAATTTTATCAAAGGGTCCCCCCTTCTTACTTTTGCTCAAAAATTGCACTAAAAATGATTTCCTGGATAAACCACTGGTTAGAATCGGGGTTTCTATACACCACTGGAAAGATCTCATTAAGACGCTTCAGAAAATGTACTTTCGCAAAAACAAATGTCAATTTGAAGCCCGTGACGCGTCCGCAAAGAAAACTCGAAAATGAAAAAAATCGAAAAAATCAACTTTCTTAATAATCGTCGTGGACCTTTATGTTATAGGTTTTTTTTCATCACAAGAACGAGATAAATCGATTGGCGTTAAAAAATTTCATCCAGAAAAAAAAGCAAAAAAGTTAGCATGTCACCATGAACTTTATGGACGATTTTGAAAAAAGTCGATTTTTTCAAACTTTGAACGGCTGTAGCGGCCGAACGAAGAATCCAATTTGAACGCGGATTTAAAATCTGTGGTCCTTGAGCGCATATGAGTCGGATTTGACCAAAATTGGCGATTTTTTATTTTTGACGAAAACCCGAAATTTTATCCAAGGGTCCCCCCTTCTTACTTTTGCTCAAAAATTGCACTAAAAATGATTTCCTGGATAAACCACTGGTTAGAATCGGGGTTTCTATACACCACTGGAAAGATCTCATTAAGACGCTTCAGAAAATGTACTTTCGCAAAAACAAATGTCAATTTGAAGCCCGTGACGCGTCCGCAAAGAAAACTCGAAAATGAAAAAAATCGAAAAAATCAACTTTCTTAATAATCGTCGTGGACCTTTATGTTATAGGTTTTTTTCATCACAAGAACGAGATAAATCGATTGGCGTTAAAAAATTTCATCCAGAAAAAAAAGCAAAAAAGTTAGCATGTCACCATGAACTTTATGGACGATTTTGAAAAAAGTCGATTTTTTCAAACTTTGAACGGCTGTAGCGGCCGAACGAAGAATCCAATTTGAACGCGGATTTAAAATCTGTGGTCCTTGAGCGCATATGAGTCGGATTTGACCAAAATTGGCGATTTTTTATTTTTGACGAAAACCCGAAATTTTATCCAAGGGTCCCCCCTTCTTACTTTTGCTCAAAAATTGCACTAAAAATGATTTCCTGGATAAACCACTGGTTAGAATCGGGGTTTCTATACACCACTGGAAAGATCTCATTAAGACGCTTCAGAAAATGTACTTTCGCAAAAACAAATGTCAATTTGAAGCCCGTGACGCGTCCGCAAAGAAAACTCGAAAATGAAAAAAATCGAAAAAATCAACTTTCTTAATAATCGTCGTGGACCTTTATGTTATAGGTTTTTTTCATCACAAGAACGAGATAAATCGATTGGCGTTAAAAAATTTCATCCAGAAAAAAAAGCAAAAAAGTTAGCATGTCACCATGAACTTTATGGACGATTTTGAAAAAAGTCGATTTTTTCAAACTTTGAACGGCTGTAGCGGCCGAACGAAGAATCCAATTTGAACGCGGATTTAAAATCTGTGGTCCTTGAGCGCATATGAGTCGGATTTGACCAAAATTGGCGATTTTTTATTTTTGACGAAAACCCGAAATTTTATCCAAGGGTCCCCCCTTCTTACTTTTGCTCAAAAATTGCACTAAAAATGATTTCCTGGATAAACCACTGGTTAGAATCGGGGTTTCTATACACCACTGGAAAGATCTCATTAAGACGCTTCAGAAAATGTACTTTCGCAAAAACAAATGTCAATTTGAAGCCCGTGACGCGTCCGCAAAGAAAACTCGAAAATGAAAAAAATCGAAAAAATCAACTTTCTTAATAATCGTCGTGGACCTTTATGTTATAGGTTTTTTTTCATCACAAGAACGAGATAAATCGATTGGCGTTAAAAAATTTCATCCAGAAAAAAAAGCAAAAAAGTTAGCATGTCACCATGAACTTTATGGACGATTTTGAAAAAAGTCGATTTTTTCAAACTTTGAACGGCTGTAGCGGCCGAACGAAGAATCCAATTTGAACGCGGATTTAAAATCTGTGGTCCTTGAGCGCATATGAGTCGGATTTGACCAAAATTGGCGATTTTTTATTTTTGACGAAAACCCGAAATTTTATCAAAGGGTCCCCCCTTCTTACTTTTGCTCAAAAATTGCACTAAAAATGATTTCCTGGATAAACCACTGGTTAGAATCGGGGTTTCTATACACCACTGGAAAGATCTCATTAAGACGCTTCAGAAAATGTACTTTCGCAAAAACAAATGTCAATTTGAAGCCCGTGACGCGTCCGCAAAGAAAACTCGAAAATGAAAAAAATCGAAAAAATCAACTTTCTTAATAATCGTCGTGGACCTTTATGTTATAGGTTTTTTTTCATCACAAGAACGAGATAAATCGATTGGCGTTAAAAAATTTCATCCAGAAAAAAAAGCAAAAAAGTTAGCATGTCACCATGAACTTTATGGACGATTTTGAAAAAAGTCGATTTTTTCAAACTTTGAACGGCTGTAGCGGCCGAACGAAGAATCCAATTTGAACGCTGATTTAAAATCTGTGGTCCTTGAGCGCATATGAGTCGGATTTGACCAAAATTGGCGATTTTTTATTTTTGACGAAAACCCGAAATTTTATCCAAGGGTCCCCCCTTCTTACTTTTGCTCAAAAATTGCACTAAAAATGATTTCCTGGATAAACCACTGGTTAGAATCGGGGTTTCTATACACCACTGGAAAGATCTCATTAAGACGCTTCAGAAAATGTACTTTCGCAAAAACAAATGTCAATTTGAAGCCCGTGACGCGTCCGCAAAGAAAACTCGAAAATGAAAAAAATCGAAAAAATCAACTTTCTTAATAATCGTCGTGGACCTTTATGTTATAGGTTTTTTTTCATCACAAGAACGAGATAAATCGATTGGCGTTAAAAAATTTCATCCAGAAAAAAAAGCAAAAAAGTTAGCATGTCACCATGAACTTTATGGACGATTTTGAAAAAAGTCGATTTTTTCAAACTTTGAACGGCTGTAGCGGCCGAACGAAGAATCCAATTTGAACGCGGATTTAAAATCTGTGGTCCTTGAGCGCATATGAGTCGGATTTGACCAAAATTGGCGATTTTTTATTTTTGACGAAAACCCGAAATTTTATCCAAGGGTCCCCCCTTCTTACTTTTGCTCAAAAATTGCACTAAAAATGATTTCCTGGATAAACCAGTGGTTAGAATCGGGGTTTCTATACACCACTGGAAAGATCTCATTAAGACGCTTCAGAAAATGTACTTTCGCAAAAACAAATGTCAATTTGAAGCCCGTGACGCGTCCGCAAAGAAAACTCGAAAATGAAAAAAATCGAAAAAATCAACTTTCTTAATAATCGTCGTGGACCTTTATGTTATAGGTTTTTTTTCATCACAAGAACGAGATAAATCGATTGGCGTTAAAAAATTTCATCCAGAAAAAAAAGCAAAAAAGTTAGCATGTCACCATGAACTTTATGGACGATTTTGAAAAAAGTCGATTTTTTCAAACTTTGAACGGCTGTAGCGGCCGAACGAAGAATCCAATTTGAACGCGGATTTAAAATCTGTGGTCCTTGAGCGCATATGAGTCGGATTTGACCAAAATTGGCGATTTTTTATTTTTGACGAAAACCCGAAATTTTATCAAAGGGTCCCCCCTTCTTACTTTTGCTCAAAAATTGCACTAAAAATGATTTCCTGGATAAACCACTGGTTAGAATCGGGGTTTCTATACACCACTGGAAAGATCTCATTAAGACGCTTCAGAAAATGTACTTTCGCAAAAACAAATGTCAATTTGAAGCCCGTGACGCGTCCGCAAAGAAAACTCGAAAATGAAAAAAATCGAAAAAATCAACTTTCTTAATAATCGTCGTGGACCTTTATGTTATAGGTTTTTTTTCATCACAAGAACGAGATAAATCGATTGGCGTTAAAAAATTTCATCCAGAAAAAAAAGCAAAAAAGTTAGCATGTCACCATGAACTTTATGGACGATTTTGAAAAAAGTCGATTTTTTCAAACTTTGAACGGCTGTAGCGGCCGAACGAAGAATCCAATTTGAACGCGGATTTAAAATCTGTGGTCCTTGAGCGCATATGAGTCGGATTTGACCAAAATTGGCGATTTTTTATTTTTGACGAAAACCCGAAATTTTATCCAAGGGTCCCCCCTTCTTACTTTTGCTCAAAAATTGCACTAAAAATGATTTCCTGGATAAACCACTGGTTAGAATCGGGGTTTCTATACACCACTGGAAAGATCTCATTAAGACGCTTCAGAAAATGTACTTTCGCAAAAACAAATGTCAATTTGAAGCCCGTGACGCGTCCGCAAAGAAAACTCGAAAATGAAAAAAATCGAAAAAATCAACTTTCTTAATAATCGTCGTGGACCTTTATGTTATAGGTTTTTTTCATCACAAGAACGAGATAAATCGATTGGCGTTAAAAAATTTCATCCAGAAAAAAAAGCAAAAAAGTTAGCATGTCACCATGAACTTTATGGACGATTTTGAAAAAAGTCGATTTTTTCAAACTTTGAACGGCTGTAGCGGCCGAACGAAGAATCCAATTTGAACGCGGATTTAAAATCTGTGGTCCTTGAGCGCATATGAGTCGGATTTGACCAAAATTGGCGATTTTTTATTTTTGACGAAAACCCGAAATTTTATCCAAGGGTCCCCCCTTCTTACTTTTGCTCAAAAATTGCACTAAAAATGATTTCCTGGATAAACCACTGGTTAGAATCGGGGTTTCTATACACCACTGGAAAGATCTCATTAAGACGCTTCAGAAAATGTACTTTCGCAAAAACAAATGTCAATTTGAAGCCCGTGACGCGTCCGCAAAGAAAACTCGAAAATGAAAAAAATCGAAAAAATCAACTTTCTTAATAATCGTCGTGGACCTTTATGTTATAGGTTTTTTTTCATCACAAGAACGAGATAAATCGATTGGCGTTAAAAAATTTCATCCAGAAAAAAAAGCAAAAAAGTTAGCATGTCACCATGAACTTTATGGACGATTTTGAAAAAAGTCGATTTTTTCAAACTTTGAACGGCTGTAGCGGCCGAACGAAGAATCCAATTTGAACGCGGATTTAAAATCTGTGGTCCTTGAGCGCATATGAGTCGGATTTGACCAAAATTGGCGATTTTTTATTTTTGACGAAAACCCGAAATTTTATCAAAGGGTCCCCCCTTCTTACTTTTGCTCAAAAATTGCACTAAAAATGATTTCCTGGATAAACCACTGGTTAGAATCGGGGTTTCTATACACCACTGGAAAGATCTCATTAAGACGCTTCAGAAAATGTACTTTCGCAAAAACAAATGTCAATTTGAAGCCCGTGACGCGTCCGCAAAGAAAACTCGAAAATGAAAAAAATCGAAAAAATCAACTTTCTTAATAATCGTCGTGGACCTTTATGTTATAGGTTTTTTTTCATCACAAGAACGAGATAAATCGATTGGCGTTAAAAAATTTCATCCAGAAAAAAAAGCAAAAAAGTTAGCATGTCACCATGAACTTTATGGACGATTTTGAAAAAAGTCGATTTTTTCAAACTTTGAACGGCTGTAGCGGCCGAACGAAGAATCCAATTTGAACGCGGATTTAAAATCTGTGGTCCTTGAGCGCATATGAGTCGGATTTGACCAAAATTGGCGATTTTTTATTTTTGACGAAAACCCGAAATTTTATCCAAGGGTCCCCCCTTCTTACTTTTGCTCAAAAATTGCACTAAAAATGATTTCCTGGATAAACCACTGGTTAGAATCGGGGTTTCTATACACCACTGGAAAGATCTCATTAAGACGCTTCAGAAAATGTACTTTCGCAAAAACAAATGTCAATTTGAAGCCCGTGACGCGTCCGCAAAGAAAACTCGAAAATGAAAAAAATCGAAAAAATCAACTTTCTTAATAATCGTCGTGGACCTTTATGTTATAGGTTTTTTTCATCACAAGAACGAGATAAATCGATTGGCGTTAAAAAATTTCATCCAGAAAAAAAAGCAAAAAAGTTAGCATGTCACCATGAACTTTATGGACGATTTTGAAAAAAGTCGATTTTTTCAAACTTTGAACGGCTGTAGCGGCCGAACGAAGAATCCAATTTGAACGCGGATTTAAAATCTGTGGTCCTTGAGCGCATATGAGTCGGATTTGACCAAAATTGGCGATTTTTTATTTTTGACGAAAACCCGAAATTTTATCCAAGGGTCCCCCCTTCTTACTTTTGCTCAAAAATTGCACTAAAAATGATTTCCTGGATAAACCACTGGTTAGAATCGGGGTTTCTATACACCACTGGAAAGATCTCATTAAGACGCTTCAGAAAATGTACTTTCGCAAAAACAAATGTCAATTTGAAGCCCGTGACGCGTCCGCAAAGAAAACTCGAAAATGAAAAAAATCGAAAAAATCAACTTTCTTAATAATCGTCGTGGACCTTTATGTTATAGGTTTTTTTTCATCACAAGAACGAGATAAATCGATTGGCGTTAAAAAATTTCATCCAGAAAAAAAAGCAAAAAAGTTAGCATGTCACCATGAACTTTATGGACGATTTTGAAAAAAGTCGATTTTTTCAAACTTTGAACGGCTGTAGCGGCCGAACGAAGAATCCAATTTGAACGCGGATTTAAAATCTGTGGTCCTTAAGCGCATATGAGTCGGATTTGACCAAAATTGGCGATTTTTTATTTTTGACGAAAACCCGAAATTTTATCCAAGGGTCCCCCCTTCTTACTTTTGCTCAAAAATTGCACTAAAAATGATTTCCTGGATAAACCACTGGTTAGAATCGGGGTTTCTATACACCACTGGAAAGATCTCATTAAGACGCTTCAGAAAATGTACTTTCGCAAAAACAAATGTCAATTTGAAGCCCGTGACGCGTCCGCAAAGAAAACTCGAAAATGAAAAAAATCGAAAAAATCAACTTTCTTAATAATCGTCGTGGACCTTTATGTTATAGGTTTTTTTTCATCACAAGAACGAGATAAATCGATTGGCGTTAAAAAATTTCATCCAGAAAAAAAAGCAAAAAAGTTAGCATGTCACCATGAACTTTATGGACGATTTTGAAAAAAGTCGATTTTTTCAAACTTTGAACGGCTGTAGCGGCCGAACGAAGAATCCAATTTGAACGCGGATTTAAAATCTGTGGTCCTTGAGCGCATATGAGTCGGATTTGACCAAAATTGGCGATTTTTTATTTTTGACGAAAACCCGAAATTTTATCCAAGGGTCCCCCCTTCTTACTTTTGCTCAAAAATTGCACTAAAAATGATTTCCTGGATAAACCACTGGTTAGAATCGGGGTTTCTATACACCACTGGAAAGATCTCATTAAGACGCTTCAGAAAATGTACTTTCGCAAAAACAAATGTCAATTTGAAGCCCGTGACGCGTCCGCAAAGAAAACTCGAAAATGAAAAAAATCGAAAAAATCAACTTTCTTAATAATCGTCGTGGACCTTTATGTTATAGGTTTTTTTTC
This sequence comes from Ocypus olens, assembly GCA_910593695.2. NCBI lineage: Eukaryota > Metazoa > Arthropoda > Insecta > Coleoptera > Staphylinidae > Ocypus > Ocypus olens. The sequence goes on along the minus strand of OU343057.1, from coordinate 575,932 downwards.
ATCACAAGAACGAGATAAATCGATTGGCGTTAAAAAATTTCATCCAGAAAAAAAAGCAAAAAAGTTAGCATGTCACCATGAACTTTATGGACGATTTTGAAAAAAGTCGATTTTTTCAAACTTTGAACGGCTGTAGCGGCCGAACGAAGAATCCAATTTGAACGCGGATTTAAAATCTGTGGTCCTTGAGCGCATATGAGTCGGATTTGACCAAAATTGGCGATTTTTTATTTTTGACGAAAACCCGAAATTTTATCCAAGGGTCCCCCCTTCTTACTTTTGCTCAAAAATTGCACTAAAAATGATTTCCTGGATAAACCACTGGTTAGAATCGGGGTTTCTATACACCACTGGAAAGATCTCATTAAGACGCTTCAGAAAATGTACTTTCGCAAAAACAAATGTCAATTTGAAGCCCGTGACGCGTCCGCAAAGAAAACTCGAAAATGAAAAAAATCGAAAAAATCAACTTTCTTAATAATCGTCGTGGACCTTTATGTTATAGGTTTTTTTTCATCACAAGAACGAGATAAATCGATTGGCGTTAAAAAATTTCATCCAGAAAAAAAAGCAAAAAAGTTAGCATGTCACCATGAACTTTATGGACGATTTTGAAAAAAGTCGATTTTTTCAAACTTTGAACGGCTGTAGCGGCCGAACAAAGAATCCAATTTGAACGCGGATTTAAAATCTGTGGTCCTTGAGCGCATATGAGTCGGATTTGACCAAAATTGGCGATTTTTTATTTTTGACGAAAACCCGAAATTTTATCCAAGGGTCCCCCCTTCTTACTTTTGCTCAAAAATTGCACTAAAAATGATTTCCTGGATAAACCACTGGTTAGAATCGGGGTTTCTATACACCACTGGAAAGATCTCATTAAGACGCTTCAGAAAATGTACTTTCGCAAAAACAAATGTCAATTTGAAGCCCGTGACGCGTCCGCAAAGAAAACTCGAAAATGAAAAAAATCGAAAAAATCAACTTTCTTAATAATCGTCGTGGACCTTTATGTTATAGGTTTTTTTTCATCACAAGAACGAGATAAATCGATTGGCGTTAAAAAATTTCATCCAGAAAAAAAAGCAAAAAAGTTAGCATGTCACCATGAACTTTATGGACGATTTTGAAAAAAGTCGATTTTTTCAAACTTTGAACGGCTGTAGCGGCCGAACGAAGAATCCAATTTGAACGCGGATTTAAAATCTGTGGTCCTTGAGCGCATATGAGTCGGATTTGACCAAAATTGGCGATTTTTTATTTTTGACGAAAACCCGAAATTTTATCAAAGGGTCCCCCCTTCTTACTTTTGCTCAAAAATTGCACTAAAAATGATTTCCTGGATAAACCACTGGTTAGAATCGGGGTTTCTATACACCACTGGAAAGATCTCATTAAGACGCTTCAGAAAATGTACTTTCGCAAAAACAAATGTCAATTTGAAGCCCGTGACGCGTCCGCAAAGAAAACTCGAAAATGAAAAAAATCGAAAAAATCAACTTTCTTAATAATCGTCGTGGACCTTTATGTTATAGGTTTTTTTTCATCACAAGAACGAGATAAATCGATTGGCGTTAAAAAATTTCATCCAGAAAAAAAAGCAAAAAAGTTAGCATGTCACCATGAACTTTATGGACGATTTTGAAAAAAGTCGATTTTTTCAAACTTTGAACGGCTGTAGCGGCCGAACGAAGAATCCAATTTGAACGCGGATTTAAAATCTGTGGTCCTTGAGCGCATATGAGTCGGATTTGACCAAAATTGGCGATTTTTTATTTTTGACGAAAACCCGAAATTTTATCCAAGGGTCCCCCCTTCTTACTTTTGCTCAAAAATTGCACTAAAAATGATTTCCTGGATAAACCACTGGTTAGAATCGGGGTTTCTATACACCACTGGAAAGATCTCATTAAGACGCTTCAGAAAATGTACTTTCGCAAAAACAAATGTCAATTTGAAGCCCGTGACGCGTCCGCAAAGAAAACTCGAAAATGAAAAAAATCGAAAAAATCAACTTTCTTAATAATCGTCGTGGACCTTTATGTTATAGGTTTTTTTTCATCACAAGAACGAGATAAATCGATTGGCGTTAAAAAATTTCATCCAGAAAAAAAAGCAAAAAAGTTAGCATGTCACCATGAACTTTATGGACGATTTTGAAAAAAGTCGATTTTTTCAAACTTTGAACGGCTGTAGCGGCCGAACGAAGAATCCAATTTGAACGCGGATTTAAAATCTGTGGTCCTTGAGCGCATATGAGTCGGATTTGACCAAAATTGGCGATTTTTTATTTTTGACGAAAACCCGAAATTTTATCCAAGGGTCCCCCCTTCTTACTTTTGCTCAAAAATTGCACTAAAAATGATTTCCTGGATAAACCAGTGGTTAGAATCGGGGTTTCTATACACCACTGGAAAGATCTCATTAAGACGCTTCAGAAAATGTACTTTCGCAAAAACAAATGTCAATTTGAAGCCCGTGACGCGTCCGCAAAGAAAACTCGAAAATGAAAAAAATCGAAAAAATCAACTTTCTTAATAATCGTCGTGGACCTTTATGTTATAGGTTTTTTTTCATCACAAGAACGAGATAAATCGATTGGCGTTAAAAAATTTCATCCAGAAAAAAAAGCAAAAAAGTTAGCATGTCACCATGAACTTTATGGACGATTTTGAAAAAAGTCGATTTTTTCAAACTTTGAACGGCTGTAGCGGCCGAACGAAGAATCCAATTTGAACGCGGATTTAAAATCTGTGGTCCTTGAGCGCATATGAGTCGGATTTGACCAAAATTGGCGATTTTTTATTTTTGACGAAAACCCGAAATTTTATCAAAGGGTCCCCCCTTCTTACTTTTGCTCAAAAATTGCACTAAAAATGATTTCCTGGATAAACCACTGGTTAGAATCGGGGTTTCTATACACCACTGGAAAGATCTCATTAAGACGCTTCAGAAAATGTACTTTCGCAAAAACAAATGTCAATTTGAAGCCCGTGACGCGTCCGCAAAGAAAACTCGAAAATGAAAAAAATCGAAAAAATCAACTTTCTTAATAATCGTCGTGGACCTTTATGTTATAGGTTTTTTTTCATCACAAGAACGAGATAAATCGATTGGCGTTAAAAAATTTCATCCAGAAAAAAAAGCAAAAAAGTTAGCATGTCACCATGAACTTTATGGACGATTTTGAAAAAAGTCGATTTTTTCAAACTTTGAACGGCTGTAGCGGCCGAACGAAGAATCCAATTTGAACGCGGATTTAAAATCTGTGGTCCTTGAGCGCATATGAGTCGGATTTGACCAAAATTGGCGATTTTTTATTTTTGACGAAAACCCGAAATTTTATCCAAGGGTCCCCCCTTCTTACTTTTGCTCAAAAATTGCACTAAAAATGATTTCCTGGATAAACCACTGGTTAGAATCGGGGTTTCTATACACCACTGGAAAGATCTCATTAAGACGCTTCAGAAAATGTACTTTCGCAAAAACAAATGTCAATTTGAAGCCCGTGACGCGTCCGCAAAGAAAACTCGAAAATGAAAAAAATCGAAAAAATCAACTTTCTTAATAATCGTCGTGGACCTTTATGTTATAGGTTTTTTTCATCACAAGAACGAGATAAATCGATTGGCGTTAAAAAATTTCATCCAGAAAAAAAAGCAAAAAAGTTAGCATGTCACCATGAACTTTATGGACGATTTTGAAAAAAGTCGATTTTTTCAAACTTTGAACGGCTGTAGCGGCCGAACGAAGAATCCAATTTGAACGCGGATTTAAAATCTGTGGTCCTTGAGCGCATATGAGTCGGATTTGACCAAAATTGGCGATTTTTTATTTTTGACGAAAACCCGAAATTTTATCCAAGGGTCCCCCCTTCTTACTTTTGCTCAAAAATTGCACTAAAAATGATTTCCTGGATAAACCACTGGTTAGAATCGGGGTTTCTATACACCACTGGAAAGATCTCATTAAGACGCTTCAGAAAATGTACTTTCGCAAAAACAAATGTCAATTTGAAGCCCGTGACGCGTCCGCAAAGAAAACTCGAAAATGAAAAAAATCGAAAAAATCAACTTTCTTAATAATCGTCGTGGACCTTTATGTTATAGGTTTTTTTCATCACAAGAACGAGATAAATCGATTGGCGTTAAAAAATTTCATCCAGAAAAAAAAGCAAAAAAGTTAGCATGTCACCATGAACTTTATGGACGATTTTGAAAAAAGTCGATTTTTTCAAACTTTGAACGGCTGTAGCGGCCGAACGAAGAATCCAATTTGAACGCGGATTTAAAATCTGTGGTCCTTGAGCGCATATGAGTCGGATTTGACCAAAATTGGCGATTTTTTATTTTTGACGAAAACCCGAAATTTTATCCAAGGGTCCCCCCTTCTTACTTTTGCTCAAAAATTGCACTAAAAATGATTTCCTGGATAAACCACTGGTTAGAATCGGGGTTTCTATACACCACTGGAAAGATCTCATTAAGACGCTTCAGAAAATGTACTTTCGCAAAAACAAATGTCAATTTGAAGCCCGTGACGCGTCCGCAAAGAAAACTCGAAAATGAAAAAAATCGAAAAAATCAACTTTCTTAATAATCGTCGTGGACCTTTATGTTATAGGTTTTTTTTCATCACAAGAACGAGATAAATCGATTGGCGTTAAAAAATTTCATCCAGAAAAAAAAGCAAAAAAGTTAGCATGTCACCATGAACTTTATGGGCGATTTTGAAAAAAGTCGATTTTTTCAAACTTTGAACGGCTGTAGCGGCCGAACGAGGAATCCAATTTGAACGCGGATTTAAAATCTGTGGTCCTTGAGCGCATATGAGTCGGATTTGACCAAAATTGGCGATTTTTTATTTTTGACGAAAACCCGAAATTTTATCCAAGGGTCCCCCCTTCTTACTTTTGCTCAAAAATTGCACTAAAAATGATTTCCTGGATAAACCACTGGTTAGAATCGGGGTTTCTATACACCACTGGAAAGATCTCATTAAGACGCTTCAGAAAATGTACTTTCGCAAAAACAAATGTCAATTTGAAGCCCGTGACGCGTCCGCAAAGAAAACTCGAAAATGAAAAAAATCGAAAAAATCAACTTTCTTAATAATCGTCGTGGACCTTTATGTTATAGGTTTTTTTTCATCACAAGAACGAGATAAATCGATTGGCGTTAAAAAATTTCATCCAGAAAAAAAAGCAAAAAAGTTAGCATGTCACCATGAACTTTATGGACGATTTTGAAAAAAGTCGATTTTTTCAAACTTTGAACGGCTGTAGCGGCCGAACGAAGAATCCAATTTGAACGCGGATTTAAAATCTGTGGTCCTTGAGCGCATATGAGTCGGATTTGACCAAAATTGGCGATTTTTTATTTTTGACGAAAACCCGAAATTTTATCCAAGGGTCCCCCCTTCTTACTTTTGCTCAAAAATTGCACTAAAAATGATTTCCTGGATAAACCACTGGTTAGAATCGGGGTTTCTATACACCACTGGAAAGATCTCATTAAGACGCTTCAGAAAATGTACTTTCGCAAAAACAAATGTCAATTTGAAGCCCGTGACGCGTCCGCAAAGAAAACTCGAAAATGAAAAAAATCGAAAAAATCAACTTTCTTAATAATCGTCGTGGACCTTTATGTTATAGGTTTTTTTTCATCACAAGAACGAGATAAATCGATTGGCGTTAAAAAATTTCATCCAGAAAAAAAAGCAAAAAAGTTAGCATGTCACCATGAACTTTATGGACGATTTTGAAAAAAGTCGATTTTTTCAAACTTTGAACGGCTGTAGCGGCCGAACGAAGAATCCAATTTGAACGCGGATTTAAAATCTGTGGTCCTTGAGCGCATATGAGTCGGATTTGACCAAAATTGGCGATTTTTTATTTTTGACGAAAACCCGAAATTTTATCCAAGGGTCCCCCCTTCTTACTTTTGCTCAAAAATTGCACTAAAAATGATTTCCTGGATAAACCACTGGTTAGAATCGGGGTTTCTATACACCACTGGAAAGATCTCATTAAGACGCTTCAGAAAATGTACTTTCGCAAAAACAAATGTCAATTTGAAGCCCGTGACGCGTCCGCAAAGAAAACTCGAAAATGAAAAAAATCGAAAAAATCAACTTTCTTAATAATCGTCGTGGACCTTTATGTTATAGGTTTTTTTTCATCACAAGAACGAGATAAATCGATTGGCGTTAAAAAATTTCATCCAGAAAAAAAAGCAAAAAAGTTAGCATGTCACCATGAACTTTATGGACGATTTTGAAAAAAGTCGATTTTTTCAAACTTTGAACGGCTGTAGCGGCCGAACGAAGAATCCAATTTGAACGCGGATTTAAAATCTGTGGTCCTTGAGCGCATATGAGTCGGATTTGACCAAAATTGGCGATTTTTTATTTTTGACGAAAACCCGAAATTTTATCAAAGGGTCCCCCCTTCTTACTTTTGCTCAAAAATTGCACTAAAAATGATTTCCTGGATAAACCACTGGTTAGAATCGGGGTTTCTATACACCACTGGAAAGATCTCATTAAGACGCTTCAGAAAATGTACTTTCGCAAAAACAAATGTCAATTTGAAGCCCGTGACGCGTCCGCAAAGAAAACTCGAAAATGAAAAAAATCGAAAAAATCAACTTTCTTAATAATCGTCGTGGACCTTTATGTTATAGGTTTTTTTTCATCACAAGAACGAGATAAATCGATTGGCGTTAAAAAATTTCATCCAGAAAAAAAAGCAAAAAAGTTAGCATGTCACCATGAACTTTATGGACGATTTTGAAAAAAGTCGATTTTTTCAAACTTTGAACGGCTGTAGCGGCCGAACGAAGAATCCAATTTGAACGCGGATTTAAAATCTGTGGTCCTTGAGCGCATATGAGTCGGATTTGACCAAAATTGGCGATTTTTTATTTTTGACGAAAACCCGAAATTTTATCCAAGGGTCCCCCCTTCTTACTTTTGCTCAAAAATTGCACTAAAAATGATTTCCTGGATAAACCACTGGTTAGAATCGGGGTTTCTATACACCACTGGAAAGATCTCATTAAGACGCTTCAGAAAATGTACTTTCGCAAAAACAAATGTCAATTTGAAGCCCGTGACGCGTCCGCAAAGAAAACTCGAAAATGAAAAAAATCGAAAAAATCAACTTTCTTAATAATCGTCGTGGACCTTTATGTTATAGGTTTTTTTTCATCACAAGAACGAGATAAATCGATTGGCGTTAAAAAATTTCATCCAGAAAAAAAAGCAAAAAAGTTAGCATGTCACCATGAACTTTATGGACGATTTTGAAAAAAGTCGATTTTTTCAAACTTTGAACGGCTGTAGCGGCCGAACGAAGAATCCAATTTGAACGCGGATTTAAAATCTGTGGTCCTTGAGCGCATATGAGTCGGATTTGACCAAAATTGGCGATTTTTTATTTTTGACGAAAACCCGAAATTTTATCCAAGGGTCCCCCCTTCTTACTTTTGCTCAAAAATTGCACTAAAAATGATTTCCTGGATAAACCACTGGTTAGAATCGGGGTTTCTATACACCACTGGAAAGATCTCATTAAGACGCTTCAGAAAATGTACTTTCGCAAAAACAAATGTCAATTTGAAGCCCGTGACGCGTCCGCAAAGAAAACTCGAAAATGAAAAAAATCGAAAAAATCAACTTTCTTAATAATCGTCGTGGACCTTTATGTTATAGGTTTTTTTTCATCACAAGAACGAGATAAATCGATTGGCGTTAAAAAATTTCATCCAGAAAAAAAAGCAAAAAAGTTAGCATGTCACCATGAACTTTATGGACGATTTTGAAAAAAGTCGATTTTTTCAAACTTTGAACGGCTGTAGCGGCCGAACGAAGAATCCAATTTGAACGCGGATTTAAAATCTGTGGTCCTTGAGCGCATATGAGTCGGATTTGACCAAAATTGGCGATTTTTTATTTTTGACGAAAACCCGAAATTTTATCAAAGGGTCCCCCCTTCTTACTTTTGCTCAAAAATTGCACTAAAAATGATTTCCTGGATAAACCACTGGTTAGAATCGGGGTTTCTATACACCACTGGAAAGATCTCATTAAGACGCTTCAGAAAATGTACTTTCGCAAAAACAAATGTCAATTTGAAGCCCGTGACGCGTCCGCAAAGAAAACTCGAAAATGAAAAAAATCGAAAAAATCAACTTTCTTAATAATCGTCGTGGACCTTTATGTTATAGGTTTTTTTTCATCACAAGAACGAGATAAATCGATTGGCGTTAAAAAATTTCATCCAGAAAAAAAAGCAAAAAAGTTAGCATGTCACCATGAACTTTATGGACGATTTTGAAAAAAGTCGATTTTTTCAAACTTTGAACGGCTGTAGCGGCCGAACGAAGAATCCAATTTGAACGCGGATTTAAAATCTGTGGTCCTTGAGCGCATATGAGTCGGATTTGACCAAAATTGGCGATTTTTTATTTTTGACGAAAACCCGAAATTTTATCCAAGGGTCCCCCCTTCTTACTTTTGCTCAAAAATTGCACTAAAAATGATTTCCTGGATAAACCACTGGTTAGAATCGGGGTTTCTATACACCACTGGAAAGATCTCATTAAGACGCTTCAGAAAATGTACTTTCGCAAAAACAAATGTCAATTTGAAGCCCGTGACGCGTCCGCAAAGAAAACTCGAAAATGAAAAAAATCGAAAAAATCAACTTTCTTAATAATCGTCGTGGACCTTTATGTTATAGGTTTTTTTTCATCACAAGAACGAGATAAATCGATTGGCGTTAAAAAATTTCATCCAGAAAAAAAAGCAAAAAAGTTAGCATGTCACCATGAACTTTATGGACGATTTTGAAAAAAGTCGATTTTTTCAAACTTTGAACGGCTGTAGCGGCCGAACGAAGAATCCAATTTGAACGCTGATTTAAAATCTGTGGTCCTTGAGCGCATATGAGTCGGATTTGACCAAAATTGGCGATTTTTTATTTTTGACGAAAACCCGAAATTTTATCCAAGGGTCCCCCCTTCTTACTTTTGCTCAAAAATTGCACTAAAAATGATTTCCTGGATAAACCACTGGTTAGAATCGGGGTTTCTATACACCACTGGAAAGATCTCATTAAGACGCTTCAGAAAATGTACTTTCGCAAAAACAAATGTCAATTTGAAGCCCGTGACGCGTCCGCAAAGAAAACTCGAAAATGAAAAAAATCGAAAAAATCAACTTTCTTAATAATCGTCGTGGACCTTTATGTTATAGGTTTTTTTTCATCACAAGAACGAGATAAATCGATTGGCGTTAAAAAATTTCATCCAGAAAAAAAAGCAAAAAAGTTAGCATGTCACCATGAACTTTATGGACGATTTTGAAAAAAGTCGATTTTTTCAAACTTTGAACGGCTGTAGCGGCCGAACGAAGAATCCAATTTGAACGCGGATTTAAAATCTGTGGTCCTTGAGCGCATATGAGTCGGATTTGACCAAAATTGGCGATTTTTTATTTTTGACGAAAACCCGAAATTTTATCCAAGGGTCCCCCCTTCTTACTTTTGCTCAAAAATTGCACTAAAAATGATTTCCTGGATAAACCACTGGTTAGAATCGGGGTTTCTATACACCACTGGAAAGATCTCATTAAGACGCTTCAGAAAATGTACTTTCGCAAAAACAAATGTCAATTTGAAGCCCGTGACGCGTCCGCAAAGAAAACTCGAAAATGAAAAAAATCGAAAAAATCAACTTTCTTAATAATCGTCGTGGACCTTTATGTTATAGGTTTTTTTTCATCACAAGAACGAGATAAATCGATTGGCGTTAAAAAATTTCATCCAGAAAAAAAAGCAAAAAAGTTAGCATGTCACCATGAACTTTATGGACGATTTTGAAAAAAGTCGATTTTTTCAAACTTTGAACGGCTGTAGCGGCCGAACGAAGAATCCAATTTGAACGCGGATTTAAAATCTGTGGTCCTTGAGCGCATATGAGTCGGATTTGACCAAAATTGGCGATTTTTTATTTTTGACGAAAACCCGAAATTTTATCCAAGGGTCCCCCCTTCTTACTTTTGCTCAAAAATTGCACTAAAAATGATTTCCTGGATAAACCACTGGTTAGAATCGGGGTTTCTATACACCACTGGAAAGATCTCATTAAGACGCTTCAGAAAATGTACTTTCGCAAAAACAAATGTCAATTTGAAGCCCGTGACGCGTCCGCAAAGAAAACTCGAAAATGAAAAAAATCGAAAAAATCAACTTTCTTAATAATCGTCGTGGACCTTTATGTTATAGGTTTTTTTTCATCACAAGAACGAGATAAATCGATTGGCGTTAAAAAATTTAATCCAGAAAAAAAAGCAAAAAAGTTAGCATGTCACCATGAACTTTATGGACGATTTTGAAAAAAGTCGATTTTTTCAAACTTTGAACGGCTGTAGCGGCCGAACGAAGAATCCAATTTGAACGCGGATTTAAAATCTGTGGTCCTTGAGCGCATATGAGTCGGATTTGACCAAAATTGGCGATTTTTTATTTTTGACGAAAACCCGAAATTTTATCCAAGGGTCCCCCCTTCTTACTTTTGCTCAAAAATTGCACTAAAAATGATTTCCTGGATAAACCACTGGTTAGAATCGGGGTTTCTATACACCACTGGAAAGATCTCATTAAGACGCTTCAGAAAATGTACTTTCGCAAAAACAAATGTCAATTTGAAGCCCGTGACGCGTCCGCAAAGAAAACTCGAAAATGAAAAAAATCGAAAAAATCAACTTTCTTAATAATCGTCGTGGACCTTTATGTTATAGGTTTTTTTTCATCACAAGAACGAGATAAATCGAATGGCGTTAAAAAATTTCATCCAGAAAAAAAAGCAAAAAAGTTAGCATGTCACCATGAACTTTATGGACGATTTTGAAAAAAGTCGATTTTTTCAAACTTTGAACGGCTGTAGCGGCCGAACGAAGAATCCAATTTGAACGCGGATTTAAAATCTGTGGTCCTTGAGCGCATATGAGTCGGATTTGACCAAAATTGGCGATTTTTTATTTTTGACGAAAACCCGAAATTTTATCCAAGGGTCCCCCCTTCTTACTTTTGCTCAAAAATTGCACTAAAAATGATTTCCTGGATAAACCACTGGTTAGAATCGGGGTTTCTATACACCACTGGAAAGATCTCATTAAGACGCTTCAGAAAATGTACTTTCGCAAAAACAAATGTCAATTTGAAGCCCGTGACGCGTCCGCAAAGAAAACTCGAAAATGAAAAAAATCGAAAAAATCAACTTTCTTAATAATCGTCGTGGACCTTTATGTTATAGGTTTTTTTTCATCACAAGAACGAGATAAATCGATTGGCGTTAAAAAATTTCATCCAGAAAAAAAAGCAAAAAAGTTAGCATGTCACCATGAACTTTATGGACGATTTTGAAAAAAGTCGATTTTTTCAAACTTTGAACGGCTGTAGCGGCCGAACGAAGAATCCAATTTGAACGCGGATTTAAAATCTGTGGTCCTTGAGCGCATATGAGTCGGATTTGACCAAAATTGGCGATTTTTTATTTTTGACGAAAACCCGAAATTTTATCAAAGGGTCCCCCCTTCTTACTTTTGCTCAAAAATTGCACTAAAAATGATTTCCTGGATAAACCACTGGTTAGAATCGGGGTTTCTATACACCACTGGAAAGATCTCATTAAGACGCTTCAGAAAATGTACTTTCGCAAAAACAAATGTCAATTTGAAGCCCGTGACGCGTCCGCAAAGAAAACTCGAAAATGAAAAAAATCGAAAAAATCAACTTTCTTAATAATCGTCGTGGACCTTTATGTTATAGGTTTTTTTTCATCACAAGAACGAGATAAATCGATTGGCGTTAAAAAATTTCATCCAGAAAAAAAAGCAAAAAAGTTAGCATGTCACCATGAACTTTATGGACGATTTTGAAAAAAGTCGATTTTTTCAAACTTTGAACGGCTGTAGCGGCCGAACGAAGAATCCAATTTGAACGCGGATTTAAAATCTGTGGTCCTTGAGCGCATATGAGTCGGATTTGACCAAAATTGGCGATTTTTTATTTTTGACGAAAACCCGAAATTTTATCCAAGGGTCCCCCCTTCTTACTTTTGCTCAAAAATTGCACTAAAAATGATTTCCTGGATAAACCACTGGTTAGAATCGGGGTTTCTATACACCACTGGAAAGATCTCATTAAGACGCTTCAGAAAATGTACTTTCGCAAAAACAAATGTCAATTTGAAGCCCGTGACGCGTCCGCAAAGAAAACTCGAAAATGAAAAAAATCGAAAAAATCAACTTTCTTAATAATCGTCGTGGACCTTTATGTTATAGGTTTTTTTTCATCACAAGAACGAGATAAATCGATTGGCGTTAAAAAATTTCATCCAGAAAAAAAAGCAAAAAAGTTAGCATGTCACCATGAACTTTATGGACGATTTTGAAAAAAGTCGATTTTTTCAAACTTTGAACGGCTGTAGCGGCCGAACGAAGAATCCAATTTGAACGCGGATTTAAAATCTGTGGTCCTTGAGCGCATATGAGTCGGATTTGACCAAAATTGGCGATTTTTTATTTTTGACGAAAACCCGAAATTTTATCCAAGGGTCCCCCCTTCTTACTTTTGCTCAAAAATTGCACTAAAAATGATTTCCTGGATAAACCACTGGTTAGAATCGGGGTTTCTATACACCACTGGAAAGATCTCATTAAGACGCTTCAGAAAATGTACTTTCGCAAAGCAAATGTCAATTTGAAGCCCGTGACGCGTCCGCAAAGAAAACTCGAAAATGAAAAAAATCGAAAAAATCAACTTTCTTAATAATCGTCGTGGACCTTTATGTTATAGGTTTTTTTTCATCACAAGAACGAGATAAATCGATTGGCGTTAAAAAATTTCATCCAGAAAAAAAAGCAAAAAAGTTAGCATGTCACCATGAACTTTATGGACGATTTTGAAAAAAGTCGATTTTTTCAAACTTTGAACGGCTGTAGCGGCCGAACGAAGAATCCAATTTGAACGCGGATTTAAAATCTGTGGTCCTTGAGCGCATATGAGTCGGATTTGACCAAAATTGGCGATTTTTTATTTTTGACGAAAACCCGAAATTTTATCCAAGGGTCCCCCCTTCTTACTTTTGCTCAAAAATTGCACTAAAAATGATTTCCTGGATAAACCACTGGTTAGAATCGGGGTTTCTATACACCACTGGAAAGATCTCATTAAGACGCTTCAGAAAATGTACTTTCGCAAAAACAAATGTCAATTTGAAGCCCGTGACGCGTCCGCAAAGAAAACTCGAAAATGAAAAAAATCGAAAAAATCAACTTTCTTAATAATCGTCGTGGACCTTTATGTTATAGGTTTTTTTTCATCACAAGAACGAGATAAATCGATTGGCGTTAAAAAATTTCATCCAGAAAAAAAAGCAAAAAAGTTAGCATGTCACCATGAACTTTATGGACGATTTTGAAAAAAGTCGATTTTTTCAAACTTTGAACGGCTGTAGCGGCCGAACGAAGAATCCAATTTGAACGCGGATTTAAAATCTGTGGTCCTTGAGCGCATATGAGTCGGATTTGACCAAAATTGGCGATTTTTTATTTTTGACGAAAACCCGAAATTTTATCAAAGGGTCCCCCCTTCTTACTTTTGCTCAAAAATTGCACTAAAAATGATTTCCTGGATAAACCACTGGTTAGAATCGGGGTTTCTATACACCACTGGAAAGATCTCATTAAGACGCTTCAGAAAATGTACTTTCGCAAAAACAAATGTCAATTTGAAGCCCGTGACGCGTCCGCAAAGAAAACTCGAAAATGAAAAAAATCGAAAAAATCAACTTTCTTAATAATCGTCGTGGACCTTTATGTTATAGGTTTTTTTTCATCACAAGAACGAGATAAATCGATTGGCGTTAAAAAATTTCATCCAGAAAAAAAAGCAAAAAAGTTAGCATGTCACCATGAACTTTATGGACGATTTTGAAAAAAGTCGATTTTTTCAAACTTTGAACGGCTGTAGCGGCCGAACGAAGAATCCAATTTGAACGCGGATTTAAAATCTGTGGTCCTTGAGCGCATATGAGTCGGATTTGACCAAAATTGGCGATTTTTTATTTTTGACGAAAACCCGAAATTTTATCCAAGGGTCCCCCCTTCTTACTTTTGCTCAAAAATTGCACTAAAAATGATTTCCTGGATAAACCACTGGTTAGAATCGGGGTTTCTATACACCACTGGAAAGATCTCATTAAGACGCTTCAGAAAATGTACTTTCGCAAAAACAAATGTCAATTTGAAGCCCGTGACGCGTCCGCAAAGAAAACTCGAAAATGAAAAAAATCGAAAAAATCAACTTTCTTAATAATCGTCGTGGACCTTTATGTTATAGGTTTTTTTTCATCACAAGAACGAGATAAATCGATTGGCGTTAAAAAATTTCATCCAGAAAAAAAAGCAAAAAAGTTAGCATGTCACCATGAACTTTATGGACGATTTTGAAAAAAGTCGATTTTTTCAAACTTTGAACGGCTGTAGCGGCCGAACGAAGAATCCAATTTGAACGCGGATTTAAAATCTGTGGTCCTTGAGCGCATATGAGTCGGATTTGACCAAAATTGGCGATTTTTTATTTTTGACGAAAACCCGAAATTTTATCCAAGGGTCCCCCCTTCTTACTTTTGCTCAAAAATTGCACTAAAAATGATTTCCTGGATAAACCACTGGTTAGAATCGGGGTTTCTATACACCACTGGAAAGATCTCATTAAGACGCTTCAGAAAATGTACTTTCGCAAAAACAAATGTCAATTTGAAGCCCGTGACGCGGTCGCAAAGAAAACTCGAAAATGAAAAAAATCGAAAAAATCAACTTTCTTAATAATCGTCGTGGACCTTTATGTTATAGGTTTTTTTTCATCACAAGAACGAGATAAATCGATTGGCGTTAAAAAATTTCATCCAGAAAAAAAAGCAAAAAAGTTAGCATGTCACCATGAACTTTATGGACGATTTTGAAAAAAGTCGATTTTTTCAAACTTTGAACGGCTGTAGCGGCCGAACGAAGAATCCAATTTGAACGCGGATTTAAAATCTGTGGTCCTTGAGCGCATATGAGTCGGATTTGACCAAAATTGGCGATTTTTTATTTTTGACGAAAACCCGAAATTTTATCCAAGGGTCCCCCCTTCTTACTTTTGCTCAAAAATTGCACTAAAAATGATTTCCTGGATAAACCACTGGTTAGAATCGGGGTTTCTATACACCACTGGAAAGATCTCATTAAGACGCTTCAGAAAATGTACTTTCGCAAAAACAAATGTCAATTTGAAGCCCGTGACGCGGTCGCAAAGAAAACTCGAAAATGAAAAAAATCGAAAAAATCAACTTTCTTAATAATCGTCGTGGACCTTTATGTTATAGGTTTTTTTTCATCACAAGAACGAGATAAATCGATTGGCGTTAAAAAATTTCATCCAGAAAAAAAAGCAAAAAAGTTGAGCGCATATGAGTCGGATTTGCCCGTGATGCGTCCGCAAAGAAAACTCAAAAATGGGAAAAATCAACTTTTTCAATAATTGTCCCGGATTATTAAAGTGCATTTTTTCATCAAAAGAACACGACAAATTTAATGGGGTTATAACATTTTAGCTAGCTAGAATAGTAAAAAGGTGGCATTGGGAAATTGATGTAAATTGAAAAGGAGGCAAGAGAGACTATTATTAATGGTCTTATTATTTGTAGTTATTTAGATTATTGCCTTTCAGAGTAGGCTTGTATTTAGCAAGTGGCTGTTCACAAGTATTCTGAAAGGGGATGATAATGTGATTAATCTTTATATTAAGGTAAAAAAGAATTTTACTTTACAGACGTGGCCATTGACCTTTATCCCATAAGTACAGTGATTTCAGTGACAATCACCCGCAGTTAAAATTGCTAATTCTGGGAATTGCATGTTCGAAGCAATTTATTAAGTTCATCCCAAAAAAAGAAGCGCAATCTATTTGCGGTTTTTAACCTTGTGCACGTAGTGCTGGCGAGATAGTTTTGAAATGAATTCACGCCTAATTTCAGTGTTTTATGTAAATAAGTAAAATGTGCGGGCCTATGGCATATTCGGAAGAAACCAGACTGTATGATTAGATATTCAAATCAGGCTCTCTAAGTAGTAGTAGCCACCCAGCGATCAATAATATTCGATAACTCGGCTAAAATAATGAATAATTAATCCACGGGCCGTTCTTTTATTTTCGTTTCCTTTTATTCTAAAATATACAGGCGGCCATTCTTGGCGGCTCCGAGATTTTAGGAATTTTTGGGGGTTGACCAGACTTTTAGTTGACATCGCCGCTGGACACGTTCCGACCAGTTATTACCGCGCATTCGAATTACACTCGGTGCCACAAGGGCATTCCATTCAAACAATTCAAATTGCTAGATATCTACTCCATCACTTATTATAATTCATGTATCATCATAAAAAAATCTATGTTGTCCTCAGCTATTAACTCGAGAGGACGTTCAAAAGAATATTCCCCGTCGATCAGCCACAGATAACCGTTCAGTTTCATTGTTTAAAGATTCAACGTTGAATCGGCTTGAAATTAATGATCAATTTGTTACAAACCATCGGTAATCGCAAACAAGACTAGTAATATTGTTTTCGACAACGCGAAGACAGAAAGACTTTAAAAGCATTTTAATTGACTCAATAAATACAGCATTTTATAAATCGGTTTCCACTTGTACTTCATTCATTTAATTAATTAAGTAACATATTGGTTAAAGAATAATTTAATCATGCATATTCAACTGAGATCTTTTCTCCATGTATACGATAAATGAGAATGATTTTTCATCAATCACCATATAATAATATTTGCTTGTATAATTAGATTTTACTTTGATTAAATTTTTTACCAAAATTATTACTATTTGACTATTTTATGGTTAACATACTATTGTGTGAATACAATAGGATGGTTACCGTAATATTTTACGATCAATGGTAATATATTACCCTTCGACAAATGGCGATTCCAACTGCATACAGTGTTGCTATTTTACATATTTCTGATTAAAATATGTTGGAGGAAGTAAAAATAAGCGTTAATTCGAATGCGGGATAGCGTTTATTATGGCACCGACTATTAAAATACGGAGTTATCCCGCATAATGTCACTTAAAGTGACATTGGGATAATGGGAAAATATACAACTCAGCGGTTTATAAGTCAAGCAAATACGGATTACATGCAATATGCAAGTCACATGTTACCACAAGTAATTAAATATATTAATAGTGTCATAATTTATCTTCACTTCTATATTTATGAAAAACAGCATACCACCGGTCATTTTTTGTTTTCGAGCTTAATGCACTCGCAAGCTGTTGTCTACTAATGTATAATGTTTATACTTTTTAATGGTAGTTATAGAAATGTTATTAATTTTCTATTAGTTTCACAGTTTACACTAATTGCCGATTATTTGCATACCTCCATGATCTAACATATATGTTAGATGTATAATACTGTTTTTATTGTAGCTTTATAATTGAAAATACATTATCCTTCTAGTAATAACAATTACACTCGTGGCTTGAGATTCCAAGTGCTGCGGGTTCGATTGCGCAACTTTTTATAGGTGGTGACTTTTTTTCATGTCATTACCGTAATTATTCATTACAATTACAAAATATATCGTAATTTACTGAGAAGAAGAATTAATACAAGACAGTGAAAATTAATTTCAAGATGAGACGATATTCTGTACAGTAAAACTATTACATGCGGGATAGAACAAGAAATACTAATAGTTTGAAATGCTTAGTAAATATTTTATTTTATTTAAATTAAGATTATTGTTTCCTAATTTAGAAAAGTATTAAATGTATGTCATATATGTAACCTTTCAAGTGGTTCGTTAACATCTTTTTTTCACTTGAGCTAATCCTAACCCATTCAAATATTAAAAGTCTAACACAAAACGCATTACGCTTGATATATTGATATATAATAGCATAACTCAACCATAATGTCCCTTCTGGCTCTCTTTATATACTCACCTGTCAATCAATACTCCGCATTTTTACAGTATTCCTAATGACAAAGAGATAACGAAAGGATTCATATTCTAGTATTCTTAATGCTCCGTGAGAATATCATTAGAAGTAATTTCATAAGCTGTGTCAAAGCATAATTGATCGCACGTCAAATTTGTCTCGCAAACGTATCCATACACATTTACTTTTCGAAAGTGAAATTACGTTGGCTTAAGTTTTCTAAATTGAAATTCAGTTAGCTCGTAGCGACGAAATTTGATGAAAGCGTAATAGACTATAGTGGGTGGTTCAGAATAATCTGGAATCTTGTCAAAATTCAATTTTAATTTGCACCATATGAAGATATCACAAGGCAAATAAATTTCCTTGTGGTGATTTATATAATGTAACTGCTAAATCTAGCAAGACCCGTTCTGCCTTAAATCCACGCGGGCGAAAAACCAACTCTATTTACTATTGCATATATTTCTCACCTCTTATTAATTTAATCGTTGATATGCATTATATGTTAAACGTTTTTATTGAATGAATAAAGTTTACGATAATATTTTGAATTTGCAATTTATTTATATCAATGCTTAATGGTTGATCTATTGTGTTGAAAATAATTATTATTATTCGTACTAATAATATCATTTATATTCCATCTTCATATGCATTATGGAATTACGCTCCAAGATAACTTAAAAGTGTAAATCCCCAGAAACAATTTCGGATGCAAGGCATATTTCAGGGGTGACCGTCCAGCGGTCCTCTGGGACTGTCCGCAATTCTAATAGATTTGCTACATTTTATAATTGTATGGTTATCCCCTGAGACATCATTTTACTGCCCTGGACATTATTGATCCAGACCTAAAAGTAATGTGAAAATTGCGATCATTTCGGGACTATCCAATTAGTTTTCTGCAAATATATTCAATACGAGTTTACAATTGTATATAATTATGGAAGTAATTTTACGAATTTCTAAAAATAGAGCAATTTTCTTTTCCTTTCTTCTTCTACCTGTCACTGCATATAGGGTGCATGTATACAAGGCTGGGCACGTTTGTTTGAAATTTATGAAGATTTAAAGATCTACCTTTCAACTACTCAGAAATTATGTCCCCCATACATCTTAACTCCACAATAAGCCGGGAGAATAATATTTGAATTGTACTATTTTCTCCTTTTTCTTTATCTAATCTTAGAATTGTATTTAAAGAAAGAAGTCTTGCTTTCTTTTTAAAATATAGTTAAATTATTACTATAGGTGTAAAATGTAGCTATAACATCAATAAGTACTTTGGAGTTAGCTATGGATTTATTTTTAAAATAAAAAAAAATTAAACATTTGATACTAAAAACAATTTTTGGTTTGAAAACAAATTAATATTTGACATAAGAACATGTTTCTTTCGCAATTTTACATTTTGATGTAAATACTGGAAATTGCGATAAATAAGATTCGTTTAACAATGAGCAAAAATTGTTTAACAATTAATCCCATTTTGAACAGTTTTTGTCCATTATTAAGGCAACGTAGAAAACATATTTGTTTGTTTTTGTTTAATTACAATTTAAACTTTTGATGAATAATAAGTGGTGGTGCACATAAGTTATCGATAAGTATGGAATGTCCCTTGGACAAAAATATTAGATTTAGAACGTAAAAAGAACAGTATTGCAGTATAAGTGAATAGATAATTCGAGAACGTGATCGCGATCATCCAATCCAGTAAGCCAAGGCGACGCCTTGGAGGCTAAAGTTGTAGGTGCACCTTGATGCGCCTCCTGAGGACTATCACCGTCAGGAACCATGAGGGACCACACCTACAACGCTTCAAATTTTTTTTCAGCTTTTCCCATGTCGGTAATTAATAAAATCTTCTGACCTCCAAAAGACAGAGGCATCGTATTCTGATTAAGCTGAGAACGTCATATTTCTTATCGATTTTTATTTCGCGATAATTACAAGAATAATTTGTGTGTGTGTGTGTGACCTCTATTAAATTTCTAATCCCAGACCTTCCAGGAGTATACAATTATATTAAATAATAACTTCGGTATGTATCGTAATTACGTAGCGTTATTATTCGATTTTCGATTAATAATATAAACTCTGCCAATGATTCAAACCGACTAAGGTGTATATACTATATAACACCATTTACCATTCTGTTGACATTTTTAGTAACACCTTGTCAACGTTTTTGAAGTTGATTCTTAATCTTATTTAGTGAGAATTGTAAACATTACCACTTATTATTTTTTTAAATTTTCAACTTTTTTATTTTAAGAGCTAGCTCCAATCGATTTGTCTCGTTCTTCTGATGAAGAAAAAGTGCTTTTTGATGATCAGGGATATTTAATAGAAAAGTTCAATCGATTCTTTCCATTTTAAAATTTTCTTTGCGAGCGCCTCACGCGGTTGATATTGACATTTGTTCTTTTGCGAGTACTTTTTCTGAAGCGTCTTAATGAGATCTTTCGAATGACGTATAGAAATCCCGAATCGGACCGGTGGTTTTTTCAATAAATCATTTTGAATGCAATTTTTTAGGAAAAGTGAGAAGGGGATCATATGCAGCAGCTTGTTGTGATAATATGCTTGTTTCGCCTTTTTAGTTATAAATTCATAATTAATAACATACTGTATGCGTTGTAACTATAATTAGTTTTATAGTTTTTCCCTGTAACTGGATTATTATTATGTCATCAAATATTTTAATTGAATGCAACATCATTAAATCCGATTGTAACTATGTAATTGCTTTTAATTTTAATAATCGTGAATGCAGCTCAATGCGCATAATAGACTTGTGATGATCATCATTGCTTTGTTTAATTCCATTCGAGACATGACAATATGCTAATATGCAGTACATATTTATTTGAATAAATTCCACACATTACATTAACAATTATTTATTCAATCGATGGTGACAAATGATACTTGCCGCAATAAACAATTCCACTAGTTTTATATAATGCTTGATCACTGAATCAGAATCAAATTACACCGACATGACGTTCATTAAATATGAATTTTTATTAGTCAGAATAGGATTCGTATGGAACTAATTACGATATATTTATTCATAATCAGTGGACAGTTGCGCAACAGCGCAAAAATATGCTATTTATGGTCAAATTAATAAAAACAATTACAATTATAAAAGAGACGAAGTAGTCGCTTACATGCAATTATAGGAAAATATTGTTGCAGCAGATTTACGTAATTTGTATCAATTTATGTGTGTTTATTTATAATCATTAATTATACTGTTGGTTTTGATGAAACGCAAACGTGATACATTTTGTTATCGCATTTTCAAGCTTGTAGTTGAAATGATGGTTTTAAATCAAAAAGAAAAATGTTATGATAGGTTTTTTGCTTTTTATTTTTTTTAACCCTCTGTCCTCTCCATCCGGTATCTTTACTTAAGGGATACAAGAAATTACTATCCTTGAAACGAAGATGCTAGAAGTTTTATAAAAACGTCTACGTTGATAAAACCTCCATGTACTATATGTGGATGATGTCAAGACATTTCGTTAAACTAATATTTTATCAGTCTACGTCGCTTTTCATGATGATGATGATCTCCAAATCATTAGTCATTTAATTCCGATTAATGGCAATAAGTGTAAAAATAGTGGGTGTATTATCAATCAATATTCCTTTCCCTATTTTCCATCGAGTCCAAAATATCACTTACCTTTTCAGTCCACGAATCGTTTAACCGGAAATGGTTGAATTTTAAGAACCATCTATATATTGTACTGATAAGGGCCAGTGGCCAGAAACGTGTCTATAGTTGTCATTTATATCAATAATGTATGCTTGCATAGTTATTATTCTTATACAAGATAAGGTTTCTATAATAGATTAAAAAAAAACATTCCAATATCTATTTTTGCAAGAAGAAGAATCAATTGAGAAGCATGGGGCTAATTGAGTAGTCACGGGTGCGTGAATCGGTGCGTACGTGCAATTAGAATAAGCCGTAACGATGATTTTAATTAAGCTTTTCTTTTTCCCTCTTGAAATTAGCACGTTTATTTTCCGTGCGTTGTGTTGTGTTGTGTAAGTGGCCGTTCGCGTGCATGCGTCCAACTGATGTGTGACATATCTGCAATTTGGTTAATGACCAAACGCGTCCAGTTGGTGCCCGACGTTACCCATCCTGTTCAAAGAGATAGGCCGTTTAATTGTTCGGCTCGAAAATATTCGATATTAAAATTACATCCGGTCCCCTCAAATTATACCTCGAACTGCACACAGCGAGTTATTCACGTCGCTTGCATTTACATTTTTACGAGTCCTCGTAATGACTGCTGATCATCGCTTATTGGCGTGATTGCTAATAAAAATGTTTAACGCTAATTATTGTATCAAGCGATTATTGTTAATTGAATGTTTATTGCGAGTCACAATTATACGCAATCCTTTATTAGGCAAGGTTCATCTTTAATGAGAATCAGTATAAGGTTATATCTAGTTATGCTTCTAAAAGTATTTTAAAGCCGACTGAACTTCGCAAGAAAATGTACATGATAAGATTCTGGGAGCAATTATATCTGCAACTTGACATGTCCATGGCTTAGAACTAGCTTTAAATCATTAAGAAATAAGATTATATACATAAATTGCTTTAACGTAACTGATGAAATTGTGCCATCTCGAACTAATATTATTCTGTTATGATCAATCTCTAAGAGCAATGTTTTTTTTAGGTCAAGTTTGACACTAAAAATTGAATTTTACTTCATTATAAGGAAATGCATATCTCTTCCTCAATATGGTATGGGTGGAGGAAAGTTATTGATTAACTCTTCCGGGTTTCTTGGTTTTTTTTTTTTGTTCGAAATACGATCTGATATTATCTAGAGCTAAGCGTCAATTTAAAGCAACGGCATCATTTATTATATATGAAATGATTGTATATTTCTACGTAAATAGTTTAGTTTTGTCTGATGCCATAACCCCGCATGATGACCAGCTTTCACCGATCCCATCGCTTCATGCTATTAATAACAGACACCATTTTTAACACGTGAAGTGCGTTAAGAGATTGTGCTTCAATGATTTCTTCTTGATATTACCGATCGCGTATTAACGTTTAATGATGTGCTCTAATTGTAATAATCTATGAGTAAAGTGGGAAAAATATAAACTTATTTAGAATCACTACAATCAACTTCAATTAATTTATAAGTGAATGTAATTATCTACAAAATGTAATATTTAGCTACCTAACCTAATAATATTATTTATCTCTTCGGTATTGTTTACAAAAAAAAGCAAAATAATGAATCATTTATAAAATTTAAAGCATCGCAGCAAAATACATATACACGCAATCTTTCTTGATTAGTTGTAATATTTAATGTGTAGATGGGAATAATGTCTTTGAGTGGACGTGGTCTTATATAATCACAAGGCAGTGCATCAAATGGTAATATGCCCGCAAACATCCGTCCCGTCAGGGAGAAGAGTATCCTGGAATTATAAAAGATCTCCATTTCCCACGTGTCTATTTATTAATGAGTTTATATCAAGTTATAATTCACAATTTGCGACTTTATTAAAATGCTGTATATGACACACGATTTGTGCCGCCTGGTAATAACAGTTAGGGTTTTTTATACGTTTGTTCCTCGGAGGTTATCAGTTTTTTTTCGTGTTTCATGTTGGCCTTGTTGGCTGCCTGCGAAGAAGCACGTTATTTAATAAGGGGAGAAAGCAATGAGTCTCAATTTATACGACGCTATGTATATATTATGTATCATATAGATATAAGGCGGCGAATAAGCGGCATCCTGCGGTTTTATACCTCAGATAATGCAATAATGACACAGCTTCCCTCACGACCTCATGCCATTTCTATTAAATCCCCGAGCACAAACTTTAAAAATACAAACTTTTATTTTACGACATAAGTTACTGACCTGATAAAAGTAAAAGCGAATATTATCCCCGTTCCGTTCAATACTAGAATATTTCATTAATAAAAATGGTGATGTGTCCATCATGTTAGTTTCTTCGATTTGGTGGCATAATAGTTATTTATGTAAAGTTTTTTTTTTAATAATCACCCTAAACAAATAAATTACAAGTTTTTTCATTAGGAAAAGTAGAGAAATCGAAAGCCGTTTTTAAAATTTCAACTAGCTAAAACAGGATAATTATTTACCTATCGGGAGCACCTTCTAATGACCTTCTAAATAGGCTCATTCGACGCGTTTTTGCAAGACAAACAACTTTTTCCATAGGCTCATTGTTTGTTAAAAAGTTATTAACAAAAAGTTTTTTCACTGTATTTTCGAAAATATTGATTTTAAAGAAAAATGTTCTAAAAGCACCTAACCTAACCTAACCTAACATAAAGTGCCCGTTAAAACAGAATTTTAGTTAGATTAAGTTATGTTGGGTTAGATTAGGTTGGGTTGGGTTAGATTACGTTAGGTTGGGTTAGGTTAGAAGTTTCAGTTTTTGTCTGAAACAATTTCTTCGAATTGATTTTACAGAAAAATGTTTCAGACAAAAACTGAAGCTCCTAACCTAACCCAACCCAACCTAACATCACCAATTGAAGTGTCCGTTAAAACGAAGTTTTAGTTAGTTTATGTTAGGTTAGGTTAAGTTAGTTTAGGTTAGGTTAGGTTGGGTTAGGTTGTGTTAGGTTAGGAGCTTCAGTTTTTGTCTGAAACATTTTTCTCTAAAATCAATATTTTCGAAGATACAGAAAAAAACAGGTACATTTTTTTTAGTCAATTTAATGTTATGTTACAAGTGATTTGACCATCATGTGAATTTCTACGATTTGGATGGTATAATAGGTATTTATATTTATACTTTCATGCTCTATTTGAAATACTTTTTACTATACTATATATATATAAACGTATGATTGGAGATAAGTAAAAGCTCATATTATCCACATTCCGGTTATTACTGCGACGGACGATATATGACCCAATCCACCTACAAACCACCAATTATTAACGACATGATTTATTTTTGGTTCGGGTGGCCTCAAACTACATTCCTACTTCTTATAAACAAATCATTTGTTTCGGCCGTGTTCCTGATTACAAAACGCTGCCTTCCGTTGAAATTAAGATGCTGATATATCTCCGATCGTAATTAATTTAAAACGACGATTAGCGGAATCGCTTTTATTAATAGACAATTTGTTTAACAAATGATACAAGGAATATTAGCATCGACGAATGAGTTACGGCCCCGCTGATCTAGTTATTGATTGCTATTGGCTTCGCTATCATTGACGTGCAAATCGCATTCAAGTTACTTTTACTTCACTGTCTACAATTTTACAATTTAATTTTCGTATAATGGCAATGTTCTGAATGAGGATTATTGAGTGTTCGAAGCAACGTGGAATATCTTAGTCATCATGTTTATGACTGTAGTTGCATTGATGAAAACGTTGCCGACTCTTAACGATGCGCGTGTACATGTTATGTTTTAATAAACATCTAAAGATGTTGTTAATACACATGTTACCATAAATCAAATATATTTTGGCAAAACCACTTATCCCAGGTGCAATTGGCCAATGTTTTTTTTATAATTTCAATACCTGTGGAGGTTTTCATTATTTATTGTAAGGACAATAAACTGTATTTCTTGATTGATTTATTATATTTTACTAAGGTAAAAAGTTTTTCACAGAGAAAAGAAATTTTACCACTCGAAAACAAGCATCCGAAATTTGCAATTCCAGTGGCACACAACCAGTTTCGTTTTATCCACTCACACACACTCACGCGCCCGCTGAAACTACTAGTTGAGCGAAAAAGGTAGGTCCAAAAAGAGAGGGAACCTTAACCTCTACCTAACCTAAGCATAAGCACGAAACGTCAAAATCCTTTGTGTGAGTAAAATGAAACTGGTTGAGTACCGCTGGAATCGCGAGATTCACGCTTTTTCGAGGGGTACAATATCTGGGATTTGTCAAGAATTTTCAAATATAAAGTAAGATTGTCTCAATGGCTTTTGATTTTACACATTAATTTTTTTTTATTAAACTTAATTTTATGAATTAAAATCTGATACTGTTTAATTATTCTGATGATTAACTTCAAGTTATAATTCATTGTCTCATCTCATATCTTCTGGTTACCACGTTTATCCCCAAGTTTTATGTTTTTTTTTTAATTTCTGTAATAATAATAAGTACGTTTTATTTATTTATTTAGTGTTTAAATCTGGAACAATTGACATTAACAAGATCAAGTATTTTTAGCACAAACTGTGTGTTAAAATAACTTTTATTTTAATAAATAACATAACCAGAGTTTTTCAATAATGGAACTGTGAAAAAAAACGGGTTAAAAACCTTGAATGGTCGTATCGAGTGGACTAAACTAACACATGAATTGTTGCCAAAATATGTCTCTACAGTATGAAATATGATGTGCGATTGTGCCATTCCTTTGTGATATTTCCTTTATTGTCGAAAAATGTCTTCTCATTCTGCAAATGGATGTAAGAGGAAATGACACTCTTACATAAATATGAATATAAGTACATCTAGGATGAGATAAAATCCCTCTCCCCTTAATATACAAGAGATTGCAATTCATCTTTATTTTCCTTATATTTTCAGTCTACTTGAAGTTACGGGAACATAATGTAACGTACCTTACAAAAATATTCAATTATTAATTTGGTCATATTTTATACTGATCCAGATTTGAAATGTTAAAATGCATAAGTTTATGTACTTTATAGATATTTTCAATCAGTAAATGTTAATTAAATTCACTACGTGATAATAACAATGTGAATTTTCCTGAATCCTGTGACGTAATATACAACCAAAATTTTGTTCATATAACGCTATTTATTAACGGTATCATGATTATAAAAGTATTCCTAATATATTATGAGTAAGTCCCCATTTTTTTCCCCTGGCGTTTAATAATCTACAACTAACCTTTTTTAATCGAATGTCATCATTATAGCAATGATTTATGTTTCCAGTGGTTGCTGGAACAATTGTGTGTATCATTAGAAATTGTTTTCTCATTTTTTGCTTTTGATGAGCATCCAGTTTGGTGCATGCCTAAAGTGACCTTTTTGCCGATGATTTATGCTCGCTAAAGCTACCTGCCAGGAGACCTCTAATTTGTATCTTGTATTTTTGGCACAAACCGACAATTTGTTCCAGATATTTTAATCAGGTGTCCGCCCGGTACGGTCCCAAAATCCCTTATCTCGCTTTTGGCCTGGAAACAAGTTTTGATGTGCTTTCGGCGAATCACAACAATGATAGTATCGGAAAGACAATGTTAGATTGGACCGTATGATATTTCAGAAAGTTAAATTTTACAGCCATTTAGGGTTATTTGATACAAAGGTTGTGTGTACGATATTACAGAAATGTTATATTATGTTTAGATTTAGCAATGAAGATTTAAGTTTTTAGGCATTTCCAGTCGATTTAAGCACTATTACCGAAAAAAATAATTTTGCGTACCTCGGTTCCTCGAAGTCGCACATAATTTTTTTATAAACAAATAGTGTTCAGAATGAGCGCTTGAACTTGAAAAAACAAAAAATGTTTAGAAGGAAAATTTAATTCAATCATTTTTTGAATTTATTGATTCAGTACACGTCCTATTAGTTGTATAAATAAAGTACTGCTATAATTATTTTTAGTGTTTTAAATATTTTCTAAATATGCAAACAATTTTTTTTTTAAATTAAATAAATCCATTACTGATGTTTGAAACAAATGATCGAACCCATACCAAACATTATGTACACAATTCGTAATTTAGATAATTGTAATCATGCTGGAAGCAATATTTTTTCACTACGTAATCGTTACGAACCCACCCATTTTTTTTCTAAAGAATTTATTGAGTACGATTGAGGATTTCTTCCTCCACTCACGATTTCATTCGTGATCGAAATAAAAGAGTTGAGCAAGAGTTGGCGTCTTCGCTGCTCAACGTATAATAAGTTGTAATTAATTATGTTTTTTGTTACATTTTACAGCAGCTGTGTTATGGTAGTGTCTAATTGATTAATTAAAATTATACATTCGAATGTCGAAATAGAAAGTGGCCCGAAGTAGCAATTTGGCTAATTTATTGAAATAATAAGCGGCGCTCTTCCAACGGCATCTTTTCGTTTGGGCGGTTTCTATGTTTAGATTTAGATACATAATAGTCGATACTAAATTTGTGATGTGATTAATATAAATGATGTTCGAATTTCTTTATACAAATCAGAACATGTATCGTCACATAAATTTTATTATTATGTTAATTAAATACACTAATGAATAAATTAATTTGCATACATTAAAGTTATAACATAATAATTAAAAATCAAACGTTAGCAGGTCGTTTAAATAAAACAGTTTCTTTGTTAATATCACACTTTATTTTTTAGTCTAAATTTTATTTAAAGTTCCAAAATGTATCACGAAGTTAACGCCTTAACCATCAATCAATTAGTTGATTAGTAGGTCGTATAAATGAACCACGTGGGCTGAATGTAGTATTTTATCTGGTTTAGAGACTAAATGTTAAAAAACGAGTAGAATTTCAAACACTCAAACTAAACGGTCTTTTGATTCAGTAGTATTAGTGACTATTCCTAGAAATAAGATTTTCTATTGAAACAAGTGATTTGTAACTATTTTCTAAACTTACTAATTTTAATAAAATTTGGTGACTAAAATATTCGATACGCATGTTTTTATTTCGGCTGAAAAACATGTTTAGGAGGTGAACTCGCCCCTCGAAAATCAGCCATATTTTTGTTTTTTGGCTATAACTTTGCTCAGAAGTTATTAATAGCGTAATTTCGTAAATGAATTTTGGGTTTAAGGCGCATCGACATCTAAGATCATTCACGGTGATTTCGTAAATGTACAAAATTTTAAAGCCTTGCAGTTTCATTTTTTTTTCAATTTTTTATTTAATTTACCAACAATCAAATGGGGGGCCGCGGTGGCCTAGTGGGTCCTGCTTCTGGGCCTCGTGGTCGTGGGTTCGAATCCCATCCATGCGGTCACTTTTTCGGAACGATGAAGTGGCCGTGCGGGTCCATGGATGTCTAGTGTATGTCCCATTCATTATAAAAAATTAAATCTCAAGTAATTATCATTAGTGGCCGAATAGTACATGCTTACGCCAATTCCAAATCATCCGCACTTCCTCAACCCGAATTCCCGTCAACCATCCTTCCTTTAAAAAAAAAACAATCAAATGAGGGATTCTTACAAATTGTAAAGGTATTGCTTTCAAAAAGCGAACAATAAAATAATGTAGGCGTAGTGAAAAAAAGTGCGTAGATTATTAAATAAAATTCAATTAAAACGAAGTAATTATTACCTCTCGGGCGAATACTTTAGAAAATTGCAAAGTAATAATTAATTAATCAATATTACGACATGACAAAAACGTTTTGGTGTAATCGCTTCAATGAAACTCGAGTGTGGTCGACCGGACAATCAACAATTCGGGCTCGCCCATGAAATTTCGTGATTTGCAGATCTCCGATAATTATCTTAAACAGAAAGAATAACATTTTTTTATAAACAAATACACATATTCACTCTGCTGGAAACGCTCGTTTTGCTTAAAGTTCATCTAGTAAAAAGTATGCGCGTGTATTGGGCAATAGGTTAGGATACGAATTACTACGCCCAGTCACATCTAAACCTCCTTGTTTAATTAACCGTATAATTCGATTTACGAAGAACTAACCCATAAAGGAATACGGATACCAAACTTAAAAAGGTAAGTTCAAATTTAAATATGTATTAATAGCTATGTTTAAACTATTTTAACATTACCCTCACTGTATGTTTTAGAGTGCGAAAAATGTAACTCTCTACTGTGTTCATTCAGATAGACATGAGCACGACACAAGGAGTAACGATAACATTTGTTTACAGAAGTGTCAAAAATGATTCTTTTTGCAATAACTCTGAAACAAACAAAGATATCGGACTGCGGTTTTGACATCATTTTTCTCTTGAAAATTTCATCTACTTTCGATTATCATAGAATTATATTGTATAATTTAAGTTTTCGTGGCAAAATAAAAAAAAATGTTATTATCGCAAATTGCGCCCCCTAGTAATTTTATTCGGAACTATCGTGTGATACTAGACATGACATTTAAAAAAATGTTATTATCGCAAATTGCGCCCCCTAGTAATTTTATTCGGAACTATCGTGTGATACTAGACATGACATTTAAAAAAATGTTATTATCGCAAATTGCGCCCCCTAGTAATTTTATTCGGAACTATCGTGTGATACTAGACATGACATTTAAAAAAATGTTATTATCGCAAATTGCGCCCCCTAGTAATTTTATTCGGAACTATCGTATGATACTAGACATGACATTTAAAAAAATGTTATTATCGCAAATTGCGCCCCCTAGTAATTTTATTGGAAACTATCATGTGATACTAGACATAACATTTAAAGATCCTTGTATTTCTGAGTTTGCCAAAATCGGATAAGCCGTTTCGAAGATACAACGATTTAAATAATTAGACATTCAGGAGCTTCCTCCACTCTTATTAATGTCGGTACGCTAATGAGCCTCAGACAGAAAATGTGCGGAATTTTTCAGGCTTTTTAATGCTGTTTTTAAAGTTATAGCTTAATATGAGAATTTTCGGAGTGATTCTTAATTTTATGATTTATTCTATCAATTGCGCCCCCCGTGGCGAAATGCGGAACTTAAAAATAATTTCCAGGATTTTCACATGGATAATTTTGTTTTCATGAATTTCTAAGTCCAGTAGTTTTTTAAGATATAGCCGGTGGCCATCCTTAATCAAACACCCTGTATAATGTTTGGTGTATAAGTACCGCGTTTCTACAAGGCGTAACTGTACATTAAATGGCTATGCCAATAGACTGACACGTGTATGGGCGGTGAGAAAAGAGACATTATACAATTAAAAATCTTCAGAGAAATGATAAAATACTATGGAGCTACAGGTTTATAAAATATATAATTACCTCTGATATGACGGTTAATGCCTGTTTTACTAACTAGAAATTTCACAATTAACCCTACTCAATCATATATCGGCTGAGAGGCCTTTAATTATGGCTACTAATTCACAGATGGCGCTAAGCCGGGCGTGCTGTCGGGAAAGATTAGCGTATGTAAATGTTTAAATTGCACACTTTATACTTTTAATCTGCAAAACAAATAGTACACAAATAGAACACATCAATAGCGCATCACCTCCAGCGAGAATATATTAAACTAATTATAGAGAATTACGCATTATGTGGGCACCCTTTTTAATTTAATTCAGCGATGAGTTTAAATTACTGTTATAAACAATTTCATTAAATTAGTGCGATGTTAACTGTCTTTTATGATTAGCGCAAAAATATTGCCTCGTGAATTCATTAAGTCGGCGCAAATAAATACACTTTATATGTAAATTTTTATGCTGTGCAAGCATCAGGCGCGATTCATGTTTCTGATTCTTTGCAATATAGTATTACTTAATAAAAGTACTACAATTAAACTTAATTTCATTAGCTACTTAATATCTTTTACGTAAATCGACAAAAGATATACAATATGTGACGGAAGATTATGAGTATTCAATAAATCTAGCCTTCCGTTAAATACTATTATAGTGGAACGTACTCGATGAGTTCACCACTTTGCCGAATAACACCGATAATATCAATCACTAGAGTGCGAAATTTTTTTTTTCAAGGAGAAAAAGCTGTGTGAAAAATGAGAGCCACCCAAAACTGCACATACAAAGCTCGTCAAAAGGTAAAACCTTTGCTGAATAAACAACATTTAAAAGAAACAGGATCACCAATAAAGCCAATCAAACCGATATTGGCAAAGATATTGCAGATTGGATCGACAGTGAAGAGCGAAAGGGAAGATAGTTCTATCGCACAAGACGAGGATACATCGGATGAGCAGCAATCATCAGTTCAGCAGAGTCGCTGATGAGGAATCGGAATCAAACATTTAAAATATCGTACTTGTAAACTTAAGGTGAAAATTCCTAATCGAAGTTTTTGCACAAAATTGCTTAATAAAGATCAGCGGCGGCTCGTGGATTTCCGTAGGGGAAGCAAAGACAAAGAAGCCATTCGTGCTGCACTACTTACTCTAATAGAGGAGTATTCCGTTGCTTTTTCAGTCAATTTTTCTTCCGTTGTCTCACCGCCGAACATCCCCGAGCCGCCGCTGATAAAGATACACCCACATTTGAAGGGTTGATTAGATGATTGGTTAAGTATAGATTGTTTTTGCGTCATTGAACAAATGGTAACAGGTAAATACCGCTTCACAGAGCGTTGCATTGAATTGGCTTTTCTATACTTGGAACATTATGCATGACATACATGACCGATCGGGCGACTAAACATGATGCAGAGAGCATCCGGTCTTAAAAAATACTAGCTACAAGAGTAATTTGCGGGCCTAGTAGGAGGTCCTCTGCAAAACTGAGTGTGAAACTTCCATTTAACTTGTGTAACAGCGTTCGTTTTATTTTTTAACAAAACACACAGCGTGTTTTCTCTACACCGATTAAAGGTGCCATCTTGACCACAGTTGACCACGCGCGATCGCAGTTATGGTTTCTGTGTTCGGTATTATGGTTAATGCGAATAAACTTTATGTGCATTGCTACAACTTTACGTCCCGAAATATTGTGTCGTTTCGAAACACCAAGTATATTTTCTATAAAGTTTACCATATCAATCGTAGATAAATCATTAGCCTATTCAAATAATTCATTATCAAAGCCATCAGTGGTGTTTAATTGTAGCCTGTGAAATAATTATAATAAAATTAGATAGAGATCAATTCTATAAGAGCTTATTTTATCAAGATTTCTACAAATGATAATAACCTGCGCGATAGATCGGTATCGATTGTTAATAATAATTAGTGGTGGTCACGTAACACATAGATAATGTTGTTGTGCTATGGTACATGCAGAGAGTGATTTGTTTTATGAGAAAATGCTAGGTTTTGATTAAATGTGGTACCCCATCATCATGGTGTCGTAAACTCAAAAAGTGCCTACCTCTAGTTAATTGACGCCCACCGTTTAAAACCGTGAGAGACAATTTTATACTCGTGTTTTGTCCTTTAATTAGCTACACTCTAATTATAACTTAAAATTACCAATGAAAAAGTGATCGCGTTTACGAATATCGTCTACAGGTACACTCATAAAAAATTCTGTGTTAACATTCTTTCACGCAAACAGCTAGCGTACAGTAGCCCAGGTCGAGTCTTCAAGGGAAATTTTGCTATTTCTCATATTCACACAGAGCGGGCAAACACTAAATACAGATTTGTATGGAAATGTTATCATTAGTTTCTAAATTACATTTACAACAACCGAAAATATATTTTTACATATTTATTAAGAATTATCAAGTCAGAAAAATACAGAATAAAGACCATCTTTTTGATGATTCTATACCACATCTACTCATAGATTACACTTTTTTGACATCTTCAGTGACAAACAATAGAAAATGAAAAGTACCAACACGGCTATGAGAAAAATGTAATAATACATGACATCGCCAACAGACACATTATTCACAGTTTGTTATTGTTATTGCTCTTGATTTCCGATCTAAATGATGTGACGAACCAACTACACAACTACGCGGTAAGATTCTCGAATGCGATTTTCTTAATAAATTAAGTTTCGTAAGTACTACTTTTTGTGGCGACTCAAGATGTCCAAAAAGTCTAATCTATGAGTAGATGGAGTCAGTTAATAAATAAATAAATTATCATTATTCTCGGACGTTATCTTTAAAACGTAAATTTTTGATTATATAAAATAGCAATCAATTGGTTGCATTTTGGACTAATGAAAAATTGTTTTCGATGACTTTTGGTATTGTTATTTGTTCATTGAAATACACCCAATTCCTCTGCCGCACTCTGTACATAAATTTTTCCTAATTTTTTTTTACTTTGCATTAATTTTAAAATTAGCAAATGCCAAATTAAAATGAATCTTCTGGTTGGCACATGTCATGTTAGGCTTATAAATATTTGTGTAGTTTTGTATACATACTAAAATATACTCGCAAATGAGGTGTAATTAGATTACACCTATTACTGAAATGTTGCTGAAGTACACACCAAATTATTAATATGTTTAATTGATTTACTCACATAAATCAATACATTATAGAACTCGTTACAACCAATACGTTTATTCGTTATCAATATTTATGTTTTAATAATTGTGATAATTACACATTATAATTTCAAGAGCTATTGGTTGAATAGTGTTCAATGTTATTTATCCATTAGCAAATATTAGTAATAGTTTGCTAAAACGCAGTTAATAATATTTGCTATGCAACTGTCGATATATGTTTAAAAAAAACGGATATGCGATGTTTTTGATGGTGTTGAGACAACGGTTTTTGCGAAACAATATTAAATTTGGCCGAACCGCCACGGGCTTACTTATTTCACCAAATTTGAATAATTACAGGCCACACGTATTTAATTTAAATATATTTGTTTTTATTAGCGATGCCGGAGAGTTACTGCGTGAATTTTTACTACAATAATTACGTTTCCGTACGGTTTTATGGTAATGCTCATGAAGATGTTTCCTTTTAGAGTTTTTAATTCCTTCCCGACGCAAGAGGGTGGATGTTATTAATGTTGGTTTTTGTGTTGACAAATCCCTAAAAAGGGGTTGTAATAGGCGTAAGTGCTCTAAGTGTAATACTTACCCCTCATTATAAGGGCATGATATTGTACGCGGCGTAATGGAAGCTTAACGAGCAGTACACAACTGGTCGACTGGTGACTTCGGCTAAGCTATCATTAAAACGAAGTCACGACTAAACTGTGATTAACTATGTGAATTGTGACATTAGCTTTTTGTATCTTACAATCAATTTTGAGGCGGAACGAGGTTTGCAGTTTGCATTCAAATTGCGGAACGGGTGATACGATGAACGTGACACGTGTGAAATCTTCCATTAAGCAATTATTTTTGTTTCTTAAGAACGAGTCAGATTCGGATGGAAAGATAGAAATGCTGAAGTAAAAATATGTTGTTATACATATTTACTAGATCAAAATTTATTTGTTAAAAAATATTTGCTAAAATGGCTGAAAGACCTCCGGTCGATAGCCCATTAAGAATTACGGAGAAAAATAGAAATATTATGTGTATATTTAATTGTAACAATTGTTTTATAAAGATGATTTGCTAAAATATTTTTTTTTTTATAAAAGAAATAAATTTAATATAAATATATTGCATCATAGCCTTAATTACATTACAAAGATCTGCCACTACATGTAGCATAAAATATCTAATATTTATGGCCTTTATGATTTAATCGGTAACCGCTGGCACACAAGGGCAGTCGGTAATAAAATGTCAAAAAGAATGCGGCCGGAGGCGTTTTAACTTCTCTTGACACTTTTTGATTTATCTACCATTTTATAAGTGTGCGCAGTTTAAAATGCCCTAAAATTACGAAACTTAATTCCATGTTTTCAGTTCCACAAATCTAAGTTCTTCTTAAGCAATTAACTTCTGACAAAATGATTAATAGTTCTAACGTTGACCACAAATATATGTGATAATGTCCCGGTCCGTACTGGGCCCCATCCCTTAATGATAGGGTCCAAAATGGATCCTTTTTATTTTTACTGTAATTATTGTAATTATCTGCTGATTGTTACGGTGGCCAAAATTCTCCAATTTTATACAGATTATTGTATTTTATAAATGCCCTATGGAATGGAATGGAATCCCTTTGCAATTAACCCTG
The DNA here is from genome assembly GCA_910593695.2 of Ocypus olens. Classification (NCBI taxonomy): domain Eukaryota; kingdom Metazoa; phylum Arthropoda; class Insecta; order Coleoptera; family Staphylinidae; genus Ocypus; species Ocypus olens. Next base: position 540,030 of record OU343057.1, on the reverse strand, counting down.
AACAACAAAAACTCGCAGTACGTTTAGTGTTATATTTCTTATTACATTTAAGGAAAAAACTCAGGCAATATTATTAATGCATTAGACATGAACGAAGTTTAAACACTTTTCCACTCAACATTACTGGAAATCCAAATCGTGTGACACCTCCAAACAATAAAAAAAAAATCACCTGTGTCTCTATTTATCACTTGTCTTTGATTGCCGTCACTTGGTTTTGGTTTAAGCATATATGTTAAAATGTTAAAAGGAGCAATTAAAAAAAAAACTAATTAATAGGTTTGTGTATTTGGTCCCAGTTTGACGGTTCGCGGGTTTTTCTAGTACGGCCGAGGTAGCAGAGGTGGTCACGCAGCCAGCCGTCTCTGCAACCGACCCTACCTCTCTGTATTGCCACCCTTGCTACCTCGGCAGTACCAGAAAAAAACCCGCGTACCGTCACCGACTAAAACTCAAAATAAGAACTGAAATGGAAACTGGGACCAAATATATAAACCCATTAATGGCCGTACCAGAAAAAATCCGTGAGCCAATTTTAGTTCAGTTCCAGTTCGACTCTAAAATTTAATATTACAAAACCTTGCTGCTAATTAGACTAAATTCATGAATTGCGATGATATAAGACGGCTTAAAAAAACAAACTTTTAAGACGATTTATTTGAAATCGACCTGACGAAAATTGCGATATTTATCTAAATTAACAACGTCGGGCAGATCTCAATCGTTACTCCCACTGACAAATTTATTAAACTTCAAACATCTACAAAAGTTTCGTGAGGTGAAATTGAAATTATGGTCCCGAGACAAGAAAATAATTACAGGCAATTTTGATTGCAACTTGTAAATCATTTAATGATCTTTTATTAAGATGGATTAAAAACGTTCCTCAGGAATGTTCAATTGGTTTTTTCGGAGTAATTGATGTACCTCGTGGAAAAGAAGTGCTCGTGTAACACTTCGGAACCGTAATAATAATTCGAGGTCGTAAAAATAATAAATAAATAAATGATTAATCAATCAAAAGCCGTAGCTTTGGATTAAAGGAACGCCGGAGGGCACGAGATTAATTACTGTTGAGTTAATAAAGGAAGGTGGCTTTCTGTAACTGACAATTCTTTGACAAAAGGAATAAGTTAAGTAAGTGACACCCACAATCTTGTGTTAAATCCTATGGGGCGTAAGGGTGTACTCTTCGAGATCCCTTAATACGCACCCTATCTTTTCTGAACGTGCACCAGTCACATACATCTCTCTCCTTTGCCCTATAAATAATTTAAATTTAATCACGTCGCTTTGAAACTGAATTCAATTATCTATATTAATGTAACAGAAGACTTGATTATTTAAATTATGTATCTGGTGCCTCTTCACTGGCTGTCTCTATTTGAATAATTTGTACGATAAAGGGTCACACGCAATTTCAAACTTAAAACGTTATGTATACTATTGCACAGATTGCCCAAATATACAACAAACCTATTTTGGTTCCTTAACCAACTGTGTTAAATTAAACAATATATACATAATAATAATAAATTACTTTATTTCTTATTCTTGGGCGTTTTTACGTTTAGAAACTTAAAACTAACTACATAACATACTCAAATCTCAAGTAAACGGCGAGGTTCAGTTTTGGATGCCTTATATCCAGAGGCAAGCACTTGAAAATATTATTAAAACTTATAAACAAAGTGTTGTTACTGCCACAGCGTACAAAAAGATTGCTTCGGGGAACCCCCTTCTACCCGAAGTAAAACGTGAAGTGCGGCGAGAAAACCGCGAGTAGCGGCTTTGAGATCTAGTAGTTTTAAATTTAGTTTTAAGAAATCTGTTTTATCAAAAATTTTAGTTAATAAAGATGTATTAGGCTTCGTTATGAACAAATTCTTCAATTTTTTAAAACCTCCCTGCCCCCAATATTTCGTATTTATTAAATTTATAGAATTATTCGTTTTAATTGTGATGTTTTCGTACCAATGTTTAGTTTAAATTTCCTTAATTAACAATCTAATCAGTTTAAGATTCCCTGGTTATACAACTTTGAAGCAAATGATTTCCTAATTTTGAAATTTGATTGTATTAGTTATTATATTTACGGTGATGTTTAGGTGGACATTTTAATTCAATAAAATAATTAATGATATTGATATTGTTGCAGTAAATATATTCACTACATGCTGTGACCTATTTTGAATAATTTGTTTTCGCACGGTGTGGGAGGATGCAAGGTGAGTTCGGAAGGTTTTTAATTTAGAATCGGTTGGAAAAAGAATTGCAGATATAGGGGGCTTGATAAATAATGCATGCGGGAGAATGTGATTAAAAAGGATACTGGTAGTGACATCTAGCAGGAAACGGCCGAACGTTCCGGTGCCATGGGATTCCCAAAGGAAATTACAAATATATACGAATTTCCACTGTGTGAATGTGAACGCCTTGCACTATTTAGACGGTAAATAAAATTACAATATTCAGTACATGTGTGCCGGGGAAAAATTAAATTTCACGCGGAGATTTATGCCTTTCCATATGTTAATTTTTATAGGGCATCGTATTTTTTGCGCGAAATCTGATTCCCGTCAGCTTTAAATCCGAATTTACTGTATTTGTGCGTTCTGTTGATTTTCTGTTTCATCCTTACTTCCTGTTACCCTTCTAGCGTATAATTGATTTTATGGCGTTTGTATGCGCTTTTGTATGTGTGGCTGTAGATAATTAAAGTTGAAAGTAGTATTTTTAATGTTTCTGTGAATACGTGTAAGGATGGATGATGTCCCGGAACGTTACACTTCGCGATATCTTAATATATGGATCTCCATAGGCTCATTAGTTCAAGTGTTGGCCGTCAAAGCGACACAACTTCCGGTTAAAAGACAACGACCGCTGTCGTGATCTGCCGCTGCCTTAATACATTATTCATTTCATAATTAAATCGGTATATTTATACCACTGGTTCGCTTACTATTATAAGCATTCGACACTTGAACAAGTATCTTACAATAAACTAGATGAGTATCTTCAGTGTTCCGGTCTGTAAAAGTCGTCACGGTTCCGGTGGCGGTATACCTACGGTCAAATGTCTCACTCTTGTGTGACCCGTTCGCGCAACAATGACAAAAAGGTATGATCTCCCTTTGATTAAGGTGCCACTTGGTCGAGGAATGAATATTTATGAGGAAGCAAGTCACAAGAACGAGTGTGGGACAGAAAGCAGAGTAATCATTATGAAAATGCAAAGATGATATCTTCAAATTGCCGCTACTCCCCAGCACACAGATATAATCTTTCAGTTCAACTGCGTCTACATCTTTGTTTATTTGCAATTTCTTCGGATCTATAGGTCCTACCCTAGAAAAATGTATGTCTCACTAAACTATGAAACAAATCGCTTATTGAAACAACTACTTTCTCGGTTAATGCTTTGAGTCTTCAATTATACAAAATAAATTTGCATGTTGTTAACTGTTATAATAATTTCGATTAATACGAAAATTTTTCTGAATTTATGAATATTCAACCTATTCGTAACTCTGCAAATTTAAGCCTTATTAGGACTACTAACAAATTTATTTATAATACTAATGATAAAACATACTTTAAAATCTTTTTTTTTCTATATACAGAAACTAATAAACGTATTTCATCAAATATTATATATACGTTAGATGGATATACCCAACAGCGACAGTAACTTTTAAAAATCTGAAGCTAATAAACTGTGAATTTAAGACAACCGCACGCTGTCTTACGAGCTAACTTGAGGGTAAACAGTTTGTACTGAAATTTAAATTAATTTAATTAATCCAATACCGTCCAGAACAGATGACGTGCAGAAGTCCTAAAGACTTTTTCAAAGGCGCCTCTGCTGCTTCAAAGAACGAATAACTTTCGCGGTTTCTTTATATTTTACATACATTTAACCACCTACCGTCGCAAAAGGCATTTTCTTTTTATTTCTTTAAGTAGTTCACGAGATATATATATATATATATATATATATATATATATATATATATATTATATATATACACACAAGAAGTTTTTGATAGATAGATTTCATTGGTGCTTGAAAATAACATATACATTGTGTTTAACGATTAACTTGCGTCTCAACACAAACTTGATGATTTTATTTTTTGACGTCATATTCTTCTCGTTAAGGAAGTTCATAAACTTGGTAAACTTACTTATTCGTTAGTTTAAGATTCATTAAATGAATTAAGGACAAAGAGTAATCAAAACTGGCTATAAATAGTTTAAAGTATCTTTAACTAGAAAATAATGAATTATTAACTCTGACCAATATAAATATTAATCATTAGTTGTTGGATCTATAGACTGAAACATTAACTTTATTAATATAAAATATTTGCAAAAGGTACAAGAAATTATTGGTGTTGGAAACATACGCACCCATATAACAATACAGTAAATTTGATTCGCGGCAATCACCTGGTCATTAATTATCCAATCCCCAGCTGCAAACTATGCAAGAGGTACAAGCCTAGCCTTAGGTCTTCGTTTCTAAAATGAAGAGTCCGTATAATTTTATAGTTATTTATTTTAGATTTATATTTTATTTCATTTAAGATAACTAAAATGGCCAAACATTATTCAAGTGCGCATTTCTTAATACTTTCTTAAAAATTACTTATTTTTGTTTCTCATTACACCAATACACTTATTGTATTTTTTTCTAATACCATTATTATGTCGTTTATATAAATACGCATTTTCTATTGAGCGTTGTATAACAAAACTAAACAAGAATGTATATTTGGCTGCATATGTTACTTCGCATTGAGCTCTTTTATAATTTCATACCTAAATTAAATTACAGAAGAGCGTCGATAATCCGGACGTTAAAAATCCGCATCGTCCATAATCCATAAGTCTGGAATCAATTCCAGTGAAAAAAACGTTGAAGTAAATACATATATGTGTATATTATTTTATTAAAATACATTATAATTTAATATTAATCAATGGTTTTATTTATCTACTCCAATTATATATAATACATATTTATTAACAGAAACAATACATATAATTAACAGGCATATGATAAAATGATTAGTTACTTAGTTAATCTGTTGCGTTGCTCCAATTATTTAACCACTAAAGTGAATTATTAACGGTTTTAGTAAGTTTTCTTTTTGTGTTATGAACTCAAACGACCTTTTTTGGCTCTTTTCAAAAATCCGGACATTTTGATAATCCGGTCACAATTAATCCGGATTGTCGACGCTCTACTATATTCTTAATTTACAAAACAATGAATTTGACATAATAATAATATGATGTTCAAGCCATTTCTATTTAAATATTAAACATTATAAAATGTACACACTTACAAATTCACAAAAAAAACAATTATTCGCACGGAACCATATAATTCACATATAAATCCATTAGATATGGGGTGGATTTAGGGGATATTAAAATTTTGTTTGAAATTCAAAACACCCTATCTCGCAATACATCCCCCAGGGTTAGATGGTAGTCATACGCTAAATTGTCTTATACTATATTTTAAAACGTTTCGTGTCACCCTCCTCAATTCTATTTGCGCCTTTATTGATTTTTATTATTATTTATGATAATCTGAATCGTAGTACAAAGTGCTGTAGATTGTGCCATTGTTAAATTATTTACGTTCCATTCCGAGAAAATGTAGATTTTCGTTTCATCACCGCTGGTGAATAAATGAATAATACAAATTGCAATATAATTCTTACAATTATCAGGAGTAGTTTATCGCCTGCGAGGCCATGAGGTATTTACCGATTAAATTTGCACATCGTCTAGTTCAAGAAATAAATGTCATTGTCGTAAATAAATTCACAATTAATTACCCATAAATCTAATCAAGACAAACTGAAATATTTTTCTGCACCCATCCAAATGAAAAGATTAATCCAAACATGTATACTCCATCTACTCATAGATTAGACTTTTTTGACATCTTAGGTTGCCGAACAACAATCACCATAAAAAGTAGTATTTACGAAATTTAATTTATTACGAAAATCGCACTCGAAAATCTTCCCGCGTAGGTGTGAACCTTCTCCATTGCAGAAATTAAGAACAATAACAAACTGTCAATAATGTGTCTATTGGCGACGTCGCGTATGAATATATTAGAAGTATACCGCTACCAACCGAACTTGCTGCAAAATTGCATTTTTCCCATGGAGTTGGTATTTTTTGTTTGTCGCACAAGATGTCAAAAAAGTCTAATCTATGAGTAGATACGATATATACAAGAATTGTACGCTTCAGAAATAAGATAAGGTCTCTATAAGTCTCCGCTTGTATTAAGCAACAATACATGAAGCATATTTGTATAATTACCCATTTCTATAAATCTGTAATGGAAATAACATCGTGTAAATTGTATCATCGGATTGATCATGCTGGTTTCATTCTGATAGAGCTTTGAACATTGTTTTCTTTGTACAGTTTTGTTCGTTAATTTCATCGTCGCTCTTATATCTCTTTATCATTTCGCAAATAAGTAATAGTATGAATAAATGCATAAAGCAAATTTGCAATATAATCGCAGTTGGTATTGGAATGATAAGTAAGAGGCACCTCCGTGCACGTCTGTGCACATCTTAATCTATGTAAAACCGCGATGGAACATGGGTAATCCATTTGCTGCTCGGCGGGGCGAGGCACTATCGCATTTTTCCATTAATTAAGAGGGTGCCCTAATTGAAATATATGCCAATGATAGGTGCCGACTGTACAGCCACCATTAACATGTCGCATTATCGGTGTGTCTTCTTGAAAAAATCTTTATCTCACTTACAGAGGCCATCCTGACGTTTATTGCAAAAAGTTTTTAAGGCCACCGTAATTAAACAACCTCTACTTATTTTTACGAATTCGTAAAACGTCGCTGCTCCTCGTTGCAGGTGTGGAAGATGTGAAATATATCAATCATAATTATAAACGTTAGGCGCAATACCGAAGCCCTTTTCTCAAATTATACACTTACTTTTTATACCTCTTTCGCTCCACTCTTACTGTCTGATTACTATTGTTTCCAGTCATAAATCATTTACTTCTACCCTCCAATTAACCCTGGCGCATGCTAAAATATGTAGACGCACAGTAATATTTATTTAAATTTTCAAATAACCACACGTTTATCTTTACATCTGTTATTCTTTAAATGAAGAAGTAAAGAAACACATATTTCAAATACGGAAACAGCCATAATTATCTTAAGAGACAAAACAATTATTATATTATTCTATAAACAAAATTTGTATGTGGTAAAACTATTTATTTAAATCATTTATAACTTTCTAATAGATTTTATTTATAGAATGGTTTCAGTAAAAAAAATTATGAATACAAACTTATTCTTTATGTCATTAAATTCATCGGTATGAATGAGAAATACATATTGGCAGGAGTAATATCTTCATAAATAAACTATTTAACAATACCGACATATACAAAGTATAAAAATCCAATCACCCTATTTTAATTGGTCCTTACGAACGAGGCGTGATTTTAATAAATAATGTGCATATTAATAAATACAGTAGCCACTTGTTATATAACAATTACATACAGTAATGGCTGATCTAATGTCTTTTATCGTGCTTTTAATTCAAGTGGCTACTTGTTCCTATCGTAGGAGCCATCGTCGTGGTGGTAGTTCGGGACTTTATAGGCATATCTCCGATCGGCTTCGGAATAAATTCTGCGCTCGGGATTCTTCTTGATCTCCCTGACATTTACATCCGTTGAAACTTTCGTGGGATAAGCAGACTTGCTAGCTTCATCGTATCTAGATTTCGAATACTGGTTGGCGTTATTCCTAAATCTGTAATTCTCTCCGGTGCCGACGGACAAAGGGGGTGAGGTGACGTATCTGTTGTCGTAACGGTCGCGATAATTGTACCTGTCTCTCAGATCAACATTTGGAGGAGTTCGAACTACTTCAGGTAGCGTTGCGTAATAAATGATCCTTCTTTGTTTGGAGTATGACGGAGTTGGTCTGTCCTCTTCAAACCTATCGGGATAGTCATACTCTTGCCGCCTTTCATCACGGTGGTAATGAGGGTCAGGCCTATACGGGTAATTTTGAGAGGGTGTTTGTTGACTGTAATGTCTCGGCGGTCTAGTGTAAAATCCACGTTCCATTTCCCTATCCGATTCGCGGTGAGGCTGCCTATTAAGGTCTCTCGATCGACCCTCACGGTCGTATGAATGATACACCAAAGGGGGTGCTGATTCCGATCGTCTTTGTGTAACAAAGTGTACCCTTGGAGCCCTTGCTGTATCACTAGAAGACGGCACATTATCATCGTAATTTCTATTTGGATTAGTAGTCTGGACTGGATAAGGCTGTTTTATCCATTGCTCCTTGGTAGCCCCCCTAGGCTCCCTATTTCCATCAGGCAAAGTTTGTCCTGTACTCATCAACATCTTCTCACTTCTCTCATGCTCACGTTTCGGCCGCACATTATCGATATCGACTTCAGAATCTTCATCCTTCTCACCAACATTTTTCTCAGTAACTGCCTCTACATCACGCCTAAATCTAATGAAGTCATTAATTACAATATAATTCTTCGGTTCCAACCCGTAATTAATCTCCGTCGAATTCTCAGCCTCGAGCTCCTCCAACTCCAAAGGCTTTCCTAAATCTTCCTCGGCAATCTTTTCCAACACATCATCAGCATCCCTTTTCTCTCGTTGAAAATGAAACCCCCCAGGTTTGGGAATATTTGTCGAATCCGAATCACGTTCCAAAAAATCTACTTTATCCCCATTATACGCCCTCACATATCGAAAATATTGATCCTTAGTATCGTCCTCTTGGCTATTTTGCACTCCGGTCTCGTTTCCAAAGGCGAAGTTGATTACGGAAAGTAAGACTAAGAACTTCATCGCGACTTATCTGTAATAAAAATAAGAGTTAGTGGTGATAATGCGCATCTCGATTTAAAAAAAAAGCAGTAAGGTCGTGCTAAATGTTGGCGGAAACGTTGACCTGTCGGGTGTTGTCACACAGGATGTTACTGAAAGAACCGGATGGAATCGTCCGATGCCTTTGTTTTTGTACACACCGAATTTACTTCTATTTTAGCGAACAGTTTATAGTTTATTGCCAATAAAAATATTAGGTGTAATTGTAAAAAAAATATTTCGATAAAATATTCACAATAAATTTAAATTTTATACAATGCAATAAGTTAAATACAATATTTCAACAGTCAATAAGAAAACTCGTATTTGAAATTAGAATATTTATTTTTGGATAAAAGAAGAATGGTTGATGGGAATTCAGATTAAGGAAGCGATGACGATAGTGGAAATTGGCGTAGCCAACTAGGGTATTCTGTCACGACCGATTTAGATTCACTTCATATAAATATAAGGAGACGAACACTGTACATACATGGACTCGCACGACCCTTTTTTGTTTACAAGAATTTGAGTGCACGACTCCTAATCCCAAAAGCAGGAACGTTTGAAAACAAAAGCACGTTGTTGTGCCAAAATGATTTGCTTTTACCAAACAATCAGAATTAAACAAGTTGATATGGAAGATTTAGCTTTTTCAAATGTTCGAACAATAACATGGGCAATAAACCTGCAACAAAAAGTGAATATTAATACAAATATTCAATGACAACAAACGAAAACGACTGCCGAATAATAGGTGTCCTGTATTTAAAAACTTGAAAGGGCACAGAAGTTTAATTTATTTATACGAATAATATATCAAAATCGACGGCTAGCGGATTTTTCTTTGGTATGTCCGAGGAAGCAGAGGTGGCAATACAGAAAGGTAGGGTCAGTTGGCTGCGTGTTCACACCTATCTGTACATCTGCTACCTCGGCCGTACCAAAAAAACCCGCGAGCCGTCACTGCAAATTTTGTAACATGAAAAATGACTTTCCTACAACATCTGTTGATTAATCTATGGATGTCCAAATCTTTCGTGAACGTGAACTTTTGGATTTCTTCTTTTATGAAAAGCATGATCGAGATAAGATTTTTCATCGCTGCTTCGCTAAGCAATTTTTCTTTTCGCGTACCTTTTGTAAAATGCTCGCAAATGCGAATTTTCTAACTTCCAGCACTTAAAAACCTTGACACAAGACAAACGAAACTTCTGTTTGACCTAAATGTTGTCAACAGACGAGTACTTGAATGTGCCGCACAATAAAATACTTTTTTTCGAATTTGAATAATTTCTCACAAATTTTACAAGACCACACGTAACCACCAAACAAAAAAATATTGTTAACAACGAACAAGTGAGTTGAAAGTTTAAAATAGGACAAACCAGCACTATTTACGAAAAAAGTAATTTTGCGTATCTCGGTTCCTGGAAGTCCCGCAAAACATTTTTATAGAAACATAGTGTTCAGAATGTCTCTTGGACTTGAAAAATTTAATTCAATCGTTTTTTAGGCGTTTCCAGTTAGATTGCACTGTTTACGAAAAGGGCACGAATTTCTGGGCAGTTTAAAAAAAATTAAATAAACAAATTAAATGTTTTCGTAACGGTGTAAAAAGCGTATTAAAACCAAATATTCATTGATCAAAGTATATATCATTGTATTATTCATTTATATGGATAATCTCTTGATGTTGCGATAAATAATAATTCCATCACGTCGGATTATTTAACAACTGCAGCCTTTTTTGTCAAAAACGTGGATTGTGCCTACTTTCTTCACTAATATTACGGCTAATTGAATCATACGATAAAAAATATTTAACAGGAAACAGACTGCACACATACAGAAAATGTGATAATTTGAAATTAAAAACAGACAAAAAATTAAGGTGAAAACAGCTCTAGCAGTTCTTCGAGAGTTAGAAATTTGTTTAATTACAATAGGCCGATGGAAATAATACTTTTTCATTGCAAAAGAACTTAATTTTAAAAAGATGTATTTCATCTGAAACGCCTAAATATAATAATCGTATCAGATTCTCTGAATATATAAATTAAATTTACTTTGTGTAAAGTTGTCTTACCGGTGATTAGCAGCGATGGTTAAGCACTAGTCTCCTTCAAGAGTTGAATGCTACTAACGGACCGTTGCTGGTGGCACTGTCATGGAGCACAAGAATTTTTGTAATAAACACGCTTTTTGTTCGGTGATTTATTTAAAACTGTGCACCGTGAATGACCGATGTCACTAAACTTATCCAACACATTTCTACTCCCACCAGTGAAATTACCTTCAATGGTTAAATGAATCGACCTGTGATCAGTGTTATGTAACAAAATAATCAGATCTGTTCATGGATGTTCCCACAGTAATATCCACGACACGATTTTGTTTCTTTTTTATTATTTTATTGGATTATTCCATAAAATTTCATTGTCAAACGCGCTTTGGGTTCAACACACATTTTTCACATTTCATTGTCACGGATTCCGTTCAATTCATCGTCTACACGCCGGACAATGTCCGGTCAGACAAAAGGATTTTCACAATTATTGCGGTTAATAATTATTTTTGCTGCCTACTTTAATTTTTTGCTATGATAGATCAGCTGTGGACTTTCTATAGGCGGATATCCACAATGTACATTGTTTAGGTTCTATGCTTTCCTTATTATAAATTAGCAAATGACTGTTTTTTTAAGAGAAAAACGTTCCTGTTAACAGGTAAGATAATAATTTCTATTTTGTACAACAAAATGTAATTATTGAAGTTGTATTCGGTTAAAAATAAATTAAATTTAACAGAATTTAGTATTAACTTGAAACACAGGTATGATACAGCTGTTTAAAATGATTGAAAACAATCAATGAAAACTAACGGTACTCTTTATGCTATCTAAGTAGAGCTTATCATATATTGCGTAATAAAGCGAATCTCCTAATTTAATTCATTACCGATTAATATCATCATCAGATCATACCGATTAGGTTGACTGCATTTCCACACTAAATTAATTTCATCAACTACAAATCATATACCAGCAATGGTCTTACAACAAAAATTTATCAATAATGTCAGCTTATTTATTGTTTATATTTATTTTATTTTGTTGTTCGTCATTGTTATTTATATGATTTTTAGTCTGATTTATTTTTATTTTCAAGATATTTTAATTTTTGTTTTTTAATTAATTTTGTAAAAGAAGATTTTCCGTTAATGAATCTATTACTATTACTATTTCGAATACATTTATTTGTTGTAGACTAAACTGAATGCACAGTTTTCAAAATTCAATGTTTTTAAACGGAAGACTATTTTACACATTCACTTTAGATACGTACATTCCGCACTTGAATTTAGGAAATCTCTTTTAGTAGTTATTTTTGCCTACTTTCCACTTTTAACTCACTTATTTCTTGTTAATGTACAATTACATTAAACTGAAATTCACTGAAATTCACTGTTTTAATCACAATTAATTATTGTAAAAAATCAAACAAAAATCTGTTCATTTCTGAAAACCAATTGAATTTGAAGTATTTTTAAATATTATTTCATTTACTTTATAAAAGGGTACGTCTTACGTTTTTCACGTTCTGCAAAGATGTAGTTTACTATAACAAAATAAAAATATACAAAATTTAAGAACTTTACTATTAATAGAGCACAAAGCGATTCGTTTTTAAAGTATCCATAAGATATAATTGTGCAATTATTACTAATAACATTATTTCAACTATGAAATTGTTTATAATACAATACCGTACCGTGTCCGCGTTTAATTAAAAATTAATTTGTCGGGCGATATTAAACAGAAATACTTTGAATGAACGAAATGGTAAACATGGGAGAAATTTAGATCCAATTTTCATTAATTTTATGGTCTCGCACGGAATAATGGAACAATTTCTATTTACAACAAACATCTATACGGTATCTATAGTAATGACTGAATTCAGTCTCGTTCCATAGTAAACAAAATAATCTGGCGCCGTTTACGTTATGAATTAATGCTAAAATTCCATGAACTAATTGCAAGCGATAAAAGAATTATATTGAAAATATAAGAATCAGTGAAACGCACGCATCTGGTTATCTGGTAGAATATTATTTTATATCTAATTATTATCTCGCACTTCCTGAGCCTACGTCGGAACCAACCGTTTCCAAACAAATGGCCAATAAAATGATGCTGACTTGGTAGTGGTTCGCGCCGACTGCAACCGTTTTGATATCACTGACTGAGCTCATGACAAAACAAAAGTCTCTTGGGATATGCAACTTTACATGATTACTATCAGCTTGTGCTAGGCTATAATTGACACCGAAAAATAATGACGAATTAAATGTTCATTTTTTTACTCGATAAGTCCCATGCGTATATTAACACATGCCGGTCCGATCGTGTTTGTCCATTAGTTATCAAAAAGTGGTTAGTGTGTGGTGAAGAACTAGAGCGGTTAAGTGGTACCAGCTAGTACGGATACTTCTCGGCATTTGCTTCCCGTAATTATTTTAAGGTAAGTAAACAATCACAATTGGCTGCCATTTATTCGAGGCAGATGAACTAGTTTTCCAAATGTAGTCTACGAAAATAAATATTCCAGACTGATGAACATGGCAGACGTAGAAATCTTATTCCCGGAAGATGATATCTACAAAGATGACTTAATCAACGAGTTTCTAATTTTTGACTCCAAATTAGAAAAACCGCAGCAGGAGTTAATTAGTGATTTAGAAAAAATTGATTGGATTGCGTTAATGGAACCACCAAGTAACGATTCTCAAGGTACACCTGAAGAAGAGGATCTGGATTTAAATTTAAAGTACTACATGGAAAGCGAATTTGGATTTGACACGAATTTAATTTTAAACGAAACTGATTTTGACGTGGATATCAGCCCTGACAAATTATTACCCAATTCCGAATTTGATCTCTCAGAAATGATAGCCCTCGATGGATTCGAAGTGCAAGATTTTGACTACCTTTTACGCGAAAATGCTGAATTCACTAACTATCTCTCTAATAATGTGGACAAAAATTCTTCGAGTTTCGACATGTTTTCTTATATTGGTGATGATAGGAATAAACGAAGAAGGTCATTGCTTTTCGAAAACAACTGTGCTTCTAAAACAGCACAGTCGAAAGAAAACCGCTATACTCAGGAAAGACCTAAGCTGTTCAAAATCAACAACCGACAAAAGAATGAAGCTTTATCTACGCATGATTACACGCAGAAGAAATGTAGTGATGATAAGTACTTTACATGTCCGATGGCAGACTGTGATAAAATATACGCAAAATCATCACATTTAAAAGCCCACCTACGAAGACATTCCGGCGAAAAACCCTTCGCGTGCAACTGGGTCAACTGCAATTGGAAGTTTTCCAGATCGGACGAACTCGCTAGACACAAACGCTCCCATTCCGGCATAAAACCCTACAAATGTGAACTTTGTGAGAAAGCCTTCGCTAGATCCGATCATCTATCAAAACACAACAAGGTGCACCGGAAGAAAATGGCTCAGCACGGAAGTTACATAATTAAAAAGCGTCTCAGATGCAACTATTGAAGTCGAAGTCGAAGTGCGCGAGATAAAATCCAAGTCGGAAACTGTGCGTCATTAATTAGTTATTATAATTTATTAGGCATTAATTAGCTTAATGCGGTTAATTTAATATGGTAATTGACGCCAATAGAATGTTTAATTAAATGATTAAATTCAATGGTTGCATTTTCTGTTAATTTAGTTGTATGTTGCTTCATATCCATAGAATGTATTCGTAATAAACAGGTTAAATGTATTATTTGTATTTTCCCTTCAAATTAGACAAAAAATCGACGTTTTAGAGAAATTTTACCCACAGCTTAGCGACCTGTAAACTTAAATGTATTTGGACTGTCTGAAGACTATTTTCCCCTGGCGCACGCATGAAAAAGGGTGGGTAAAATTTCTAATTTGAAGGGACTATGAGTCAAAATGTAGTCGAGATCTTGCCATGTACAAATTTAAAAAAAATCGCTCAGTTTTTAAGTAAAAAATGCATTTTTATCTCACCTAATAATTACGTAACGGAAAAGTCGACTATTATTGCTGACTCCGGGTAATATTAAGAAAAATAAAAAGTTTATAAAATCGTACGCACTTGCTGTAAAAAATAGGAAATAGTAATTATAACTATACTATATATTTTGCAATCAGATGTGAAACGTATTTTTTTCCTACACTGATAAAATTATTTACATTTACATTAATTATGTCTTGATTTTAACTAAAGCATATTCTTTCTTCAAAAAATTTCTTAATTTTTAAATTAATGGAACCTTTTAAAATAACAGGCCAAATATGTTTCTTTTCAATCTTGTTTATATCTAGCATATTAACACATAAAACGACTCATTCTTGCAAATTGTTAGGCCAAGTGCATTATATAATAATAATACTCTTTATTCCCTCAAATAGAAATAATTACATACAATGAAATATATCAAGTAATGTACTTTAATGAGGAGAAAGACGGAGTTCAGCTTTGCGTCCAAAAAGACAACCACTCAAATCTATCCACAGTTTTTGCATTTGCAAATCATGTTTTTCCAGGTTATGATCTTTCAATTTCTGAAATAAAATATACTGATTGTAAGTTTGTTTTGTTCCAACTTCAATTATCACATTTACAATTACCTTTTTCCCTAAATTACAAAAATTAGTTAAATGTTGATATAACTGTTTAGAGACTACCCACTTTAGATAAAAGGTTGGAACTATAGTCATGTTCACGAAAAAGACGCAGTCTGTGTAAACAACGCCAGCTGCGTGATAATATCATGAAGGTACGTTTACACCTAATCTATGCAAATTGTGTTATGACCCGTTTATACGTTCATACAATTTGCGCAAGTAAATCGTTGCGTGTAAACGAATGCATGAAGTTTGCGCAAGTCAAAAAGTTTGGCTTAAAAAATCGAAGAAAGAAAATGCACCTGCCACATGCAAATTTTATTCAAGTCAAACTTTTTGTTTCATGTATACGTTCACAAGCAATGATTTACTTGCGCAAATTAACTTGTACAAGCCAATTGGCGCAAATTGCATGAGCGTTTAAACGTACCTTTAGGCGTATAAGATTGACCCGTTCTGTCAACGGATTACGCGGGATTTAGTTTGCATTTTGTGCCGTCGATTAGAGCGCGCCGATGTTGTACATGTTGATTGTAAGAGGGCGCGCGCGGCGATTCTGCGCAATCACATCAGAATACATATTTCAAGTAGAAATTTGCTACAATGCGCAATTAATACAAAATATTGAAACCAAAGTTTATTGCAGTACAAAAATTGGCATGGATACAAGATAAAGTTGTTTTTATGGTCAGTGTACTTCACAAAATTTATTGTATCCAATCTTTATATACATGTCAGTTCTGTGCAGTACACCAAAAATTAATATTTAGTGTGCGGCAACAGACGCTGGCGTCTTAGATTTCTTGCTCTTTTCCGTGGATCCCTTCTTTCCTTTGGGTGCCTCGGGGCTACTTTCTCCCTCTGCAAGCCATAGCTCAATGTGACAGGGAGACGACATGTACGGGTTAATCCTACCGTGAGCACGGTATGTGCGACGCCTCAAGCAAGCAGCACGGTTAACCTAAAAAATAAATGATTTAAAAGATCAGATTACAGTTGCCAGTATCCCACTCTAGCAGCAAGTTGAGTCGGTGTCAGAAACAAGCCTTTACTTTAACCCATTACATCCCATTGTATACAATTTTCTCCAAAGAATTTCAAATATCTGTTAAAAATCAATTTGGAAAAACTGAATAAAATCACTGCTAAATATTGTTCTATCATTAATAAAGAAGAGTGTGTATCATAGACGTTATCTAAAGTAAAGTAGGTGTCATTAAAACCCTTGATGTTTGTTGTACTCGCTTGAGTGAAATGGGAAGTAATGGTTTAAGCAGTTAATATCAGAAAAATATGTAACCAAATATATTTATGCCTAAATCTTGCCTCATAAGTACAAATTAATCATTTGTGAAATGTGTTTTACTAAAAATGTGTCACAATTAATGCAATACCTGAATGTGTTCTACAACTAATCTGTCGACGTCTAAACCACTGTAATCAGCATTGCTTTCGGCATTACGTAAGAGCTGTAAAAGAAATTCGGCAGATTTCTTGGGCCAACGACCCTGAGTGGTACCAAACTGTTTAGCTTGTGCGCATCGGCCAACACCTCCGTTGAAACGCCTGAATGGGACGCATTCCTTCTGTTCAATAACATTTTTAAGGTAAGCCACTGCCCTTTTGAGGGGCATTTTCCTGATGGCATTTGCAGTTTCACATGTGTTCTGAAAAAATATACATTAAATAGGATACTAAAAGGCATAATGGTTAAATACTGCATGATATTATTATTGGTATGCAACAGATGATAAGCCTTAAAAGTTATTATAATTATTTATTGCATAGCATGATTATGTATAATATGACAACAGCTACAAGATGGCAAAAAGCAGTTTTAAAACCATAAATATATACAGAAAAAATGTTGTTTATTACAAGTACCAATGCTTCTGAGAAATGTGTTCTTCAGTCAAGAATAAAGAAAATGCAATACCTATAGTTAGTTCATATTAACATGAGTGATCACTTTATTAGATGCATAAAATTGGACTGTTCAATCATGCAAGTTCTCACCAGATTCAGTCTGTATTTTGTGCCTATTGTTTGCAGAGTGCGCTTTTTCTAAGTGGGCTTATTACTTATACATAATTTTAATATAACTATTATTTTTCATGGCTGTCGAAAGATTTCCAGAACTTCATCATCGCACTTATAACAAGTTAATTATAATTGAATGTGGTTTAGCGACCTCTATTGAATAATTATTGAATAATGTTCAAACTGTGCAAGTGCTATCGGCGTGCAGGTCAAAAATTATTAGTGTGTAGATGTACGGAACAGGCAGGTTACACAATTGGCTCGTTGATGTCTTACAAACATTATGGTATTAATTGTCGCTATAAATACAAGTTCCAAATAGTGTATGAAACCGATAGATGGGGCGGACTGATGATTTCCAATGAGGATGAAATGGGCCGTATTCGTCTTCTGCCTGTTCCATACATCTACACAGTTTGTTAATTATAATTCTCATAAAGACCATAAACTAGTTTTACCAAGCTCTTGAGACGTGTGGGGGTAAAGTTTGCGCAGAGTGAGAATGCGACAACGAATCTCCAGAGGCAATTGAATCACTGCATACCACGTTTCGAGTGCTCGGTACAACCCTACATATTTCCATGCATACGAAGTTAGAGGTTATGTATTTGTGAGTAATGATAAACACTCCAAATGTTAGTTTCCCTATACAAACATGATTTTTCTAACTTTAAAATTATGAAGGCTTATCATCTGAGTGCCATGCAAAACTTTTACTCAGGTGACACAACGTGTAAGGTACATGTTGTGATTTATAGGTTAAGAAAGCTGGACTAGAAAATAATATCAAAATAGAAAAGCTCACCTTAAAATGCACTCGCAAATTAGAACCACGTGCTTTGCACGATTTAGCGGCTGTGTCAGGCTCGCGGGCGTAACGTCCCATATTTTCTAAAAAATTAAAAACACCATCAACAAAACGCACGTCCTGTTTTCCGCAGGTTAATTTAACCAGAAATAATTATTTGGAGCACTGATAAAACGTTAGATGGGATATCTGGGATTGTTAGAACGAGTTTTGGCGTAAAAATTAGCAGGATGTTTTCGGATTATTATTCGATGCACAACGTACCTAACTGAAAAGCAAAAAAGAAGGATCAGCGAGTTCTGTAATGCCAACGATGTAAGTTTGCTGACGTGCGGCGTACCAACCAGGGAATACTAAAGAGCGGGAAATTTTGAATTTACTTATATCGGCGATACTTGATATTTCAACACCATACGATAATTCATTTTCACTGTCAAACGTAGCCCTTTCTTGGAGACTTATAAAATAGCGTAAACTAAATTTAGCGAATAAAGATATATTTTCTAGCAAACTTTAATTATCCCTATAAATTTATATACTCTAAAAAAATATGGTCAAATTCTTTTTATAGAATAAAACACCTGTTACTTTATTTGTATAACACTTTGATTTATAGTTTTGATAATGGCAAACTAAGTGGGGAAAATGTTTCAATATCTGGATATTTTAAATATAATCCGTTTAATTATGATCAATTTTAATGATTATACACATAATCTTTGATTTTACACCTAAAAATGGTTATTTGTAAGCAATTTCAACATTCACGTATTTTTTTCGCTTTCGACCGATTTCACTTCTCATTTTTTAAATAAAACAGTTTTTTTGTTATCACACTTAATTTTTTAGTGACTCGAGTTTTGATCATTACCCAGTTAGCACACTTGTATCAGTACTTGTTTTCAGTTTGAGTTTGCTCAGATATGTTACTAATACAAGTGTGCTAACTGGGACCTTAAAAACAGAGCAGTATCCTTAAAATTTTAACTGTTACACTGAACAGACCCATATAGAAATATCAGGTATTAGGAACAAGTCTATTGATTATATTATATTGCATCTACAATAAATTATAATAAATATTTAATAAGACACCCTCCATTTTGTCATTCTCATCTTATAATATACATAAAGAAAGAATTCATAACCCAAAACCTATGCCATAGTCACCTAGTCAAATGGAAATATTTCAAATTAGGAGCCCTTTTGGTTGATTAACCCTTAACTGGTGACCCTGGGTCCGTGAGACCAATTGCATTAAACATTCACTCTTAAACTGTAGCAAGTGGTCGGTAGCCTCCTACTATTCAGTTGTGGGTAAGACAGCGGAAGCTTTTGTTATTATTTGTAACCATATACAGAGTGCCCGGATTTCGTAGGGACAACTGCATTTGAAGAGATAAAGGAACGGTCAAATTAGCAAAAAGGTACAGGTTCGAGAGCTCATTAAGAATCCACCCCCAAATCACACTTGTCATGGCCTACTTGTTCAAAATAAAAATAAAAATAAAATTACCCAATTTCTTTCATTTTCCGTAACTTCCTTGCTACCCAAGACAGCGAGATGCGGCTTGAACCAATTTGCATGGCAATTTAAACAATTTTGTTGGCACATTATAAAACCAATTTTATTTGTGCAAATTTTTAGTAATCTAACAGAAGTTGCCCATGTTGACCCTCTAAAATCCGGACACCCTGTATATCTAGCGGATTATTGAAAACTCAACAGTAAAATCACCAGTTGTGTGGCTCAAATTCCACATCACCAGTTATGGGTTAAATTAACCATTCAGAATTTTACCTTCACCCGCAGTTTAGTTCTCAAAATACATTATAATACAGAGTGATTAAACAATACCTAATCTAAATTGTACAAAATGATCGATGAAAGCTCTTTCTATTATCTTAAATTTTATTAGTGTAATATTGAAACTTGAAGAAAAAGATAATTAAAATAGCTTGTTACAATCACGTAGTTCGCCTAATTCTAAAAATAAAACTAAAAGCCAGCATATGACTAAAAGATTGTTTACAATATGTTTATTAATAAATGATAATATAATAAATAACAGTACATACTAATTTTGATGTTCTGGGCCCTGGAGGAAATCGTAAATTGAAGTTATGACTACTCAGAACACAAAATTAATGATTAAACGTTAAAATAATAGTATAAGTATATAAAATGAATACTATGTATTACCAATTATGTCGACAAAGATAAAAATATGACTTAAATGTAGGTATATATTTATATACAAAAAGTCACTTCTTAAAATCAACACTAAGAGCCTGCCATACCTTATTTTAGATGATTTATGAGTTAATATTATACTCGCAGAATGCTTTGACAATCATATTTCTTCATACTTGGGATTACAATTTTATAAGTATGAACCTGAAAATATTTAATATTCTAAGTGAGTGCGTAAATACATTACATGTTTACAATTCCAATACTTGAGCCTGCAATCCAATAGACATACATATTATAAATATTACATATATTGTAATTAAACGTTTGAAAAAGTCTTTTAGCTTTGAATATTTTATTTAACACCTAATGTATTTTTTTAAGGGGTAGCAAAATGTATTTATAAGGTATGGCAAGTTCACACGATGTAATTTATAACAGTTTTCATAATTGCTGATTCCAAACATTTATTTGGATTCAGATTTATTTGAAGTAGGTGGTTGTATCTCCATTGTTTTGCATACCCACCCGGCAATGTCGACATCCTCTGAATCAGCCTTTTTGATCCAATCATGGTTCTGCAATTAAATAAACCCCAGTATAAAAAAATTTAACTATTTTAATAAATACCATATTATAATAAAACACTTTCAACTTTGTTTTTTATGACTTAAGTTTCAGTAAGTACAATTACCCTTTTCAAACATGAAGTGTAAATGGTAATTGTACTTACCGAAACTGAAGTAACAAAAATAAATACACAAGTTATACAAAACAAAGTTAAAAGTGTTTTATAATAATATTCAAAATGTATAACGAAGTAGAAGCTCCAGCATAAACAATTCATAAATACCATCAGGGTTTTTAAGTCTGCTCGTTCGTCTGGGTTTTTCTTTAGGCAACGGTCTACAAAATCCTTGAACTCATCACTGAATATACCAGATGGTAATTTTGGGGGTGGTTCATTGACGATGTAATCCAACAGTTCGAATATTGCCATCGGACGCGGGCCATTTTTATGACCTGGAGAATCTCCTTCAGCTCTCGGTCCAAATATCGCAGCCAGGGTTTTTGCATCTGGAGGGGGAATGGGATACATCCCAATTGCCATTTCAACTAGTGACAATCCCAGTGACCAAATATCACTTTGCACTGAATAATGTGTTCCTTGAAGACGTTCCGGCTAGATGTTTAAATAAACACGTAAAACAGGGAGATTACTATTATAAATAAAACTTACAGACATGTAGCTTCTAGTTCCAACAAACGAATTAGCCATGGAATCTATAAGTTGGCCCGAAACACCAAAATCACAAATCTTAATTTCGCCACTGCTATTTAATAAAATATTGCTCGGCTTTACATCCCTGTGCATAATAGAGTGTTTATCCCTTAAATAACTGAGACCTTTCAAAACAGCTGAGGTAATTTTTCCCAAAATATTTTCTGGAATACGAACAGCCTTTTTTAGTATTAAATCCAGTGACCCGGCATCCATATACTCCATGCAGATACTGATTTCCCCATCACTATAAAACGCAGCGTAGAATCCAACAATATGAGCAAAATTACATTCATGCAACACTTTAAGCTCTCTTATAATTTGTTTCTTGATAGCTGGCTTTACTTCTAGGTGTATTAGTTTTCGTGCCATTATAAGACCTGTTGATTTGTGTCTGACTTTCATGACGACTCCACCATTGCCGGAGCCTAGTTCTCCTAACTTCTCAAAATCATCATCACCGAGATCGGTGCCTATTTTCTTTTTCTGGCATAGGAATACTTCAATCCGCCTCCTTTGAGTATCATCCATATCAAGCTCTTCTAAACGTGCAGTTAAATCATCAATGCTGCTTCCTCTGCCCAAATTATTCGTCCTGCAAGATTAAATATCCATTACAAAAATTTAAAACTAATTTACACGCACTAGTTATTTCAGTTTTAAGAAAAAATAATAGCAAATGATACTTACGCAGTGGCATCTTGGAATGGTGCACTAGTCGGTGTGGCTGTAGGTGTCTGGTCGACTGATACAGGGGGCAACGTGAGGTTTAATTTATTTTTTGACATATTGTCTAAATTAAACAAATTAAAACACTACTATTATCACTTAAACAACAATCCCTTTTTTGCTATGTTTACTTTAAAGTTCCGTTCGGCGCATAGTTATTATGAAACTTTATTAAGAAAGCACTTTACGGACACATTATTTTTCAAAACAAATGGATTTAAAATAACGATATTAGATTCGATTGTTAAACGTCATGTTCATTTTCATTACACTATTAATCGATGTGTAGTCGCCTTGAAGTGCAGCCAACAGTGTCGGCCGAGAATGTGCTACTGGTTGCCTAGAGTACCGGTTGCTTTCTGCATTTATTAATTAGCTGGTAAATATTAGGAAAATAGTTAATGGGGAATTTTTCTAATTCATCTTAAGACGATTATCCAAAATGTCGATGGCGGAGCTAAGCGGAGCCATCGATCGTCATTAGCACTTGTAAATGGAAGTTGCTTATGCTTTGGTTAAGATTATAAACAAATAACTTATTGAAACAACTACTTCCTTGGATGTAGAATGATACAAAAGAAATTTACATGTTATTTTTAGTACTACTAGATAAATAACATTGTATTTAATAGAGAGAACTTCTTGTTTTATTTGTTTATCACCTTGCTTGTTACACCTTGAAAAATAAAAAGGCAATTCTTTCTGAGAATCGCTGCTTATGTATATTTAATTTTGAATAATTATCGTCCACTTTTGTTAAATTTTTATTTTGCTATTAATATTTACCAACAAATCTTAAACTTGAGAGATATATACACAGATCCATACTTTTGCTCACCTCTGCATATTTAAATGAGTCTTAGATTAGATCCTCATTTAACACTTGATGAAACCTTACAAATCAATTTGTGAAATAAACCAAGTTATTATTTCATTTATTTGTAATAATTTGTGTAAATTATTATCACATATAACAATATTAGGGAGGGTAAAAATAAAGCAAGGCTGAAGTATTGCATACTGTTAAATACATGTAGATCAGGTCATTAGTTTATGGCAAAAGTTTAACCTGTGCTTTATAACACCCCAAGGTGTAATTGGTAGAAAATATTGCATTAGTTTAGTCATTCTCATTCAAACGTTCAAAGTTTTAGGAGTTGTGTTATATTTAACTAAACTTTAACGTTTTATGTATGCATAAAACACATGGGCTTGATAAAGAAAAAATGTGCAAAATGTCAAAAAGTATCCCCAATTTATGGTATTAATACTAATGAAGAGGATGGTTATATTAAGACTAGTTTCCCTAATTTCACCTTAATTTTGTAGCCTTCGCAAGACTTGCCGATTTTGAAAATTTTGGTATTTGAAAATTATATTAGTTTCAATAATTCTAACTTTATATATTTAAGCCAATTACCTGTATATTGCTACATGCCTTGTGACATTCAACAGGCATTCAATTTACTTCCAACTAAAGTAACTCTTAGTAAACAAATCAAATCCTGGTTTGAAGAATGAAGAATTTATGCAAATCTTTTTTATGACTTGCATAATAATAATCACTATTATGCGAATAACAACTGTAAATACCCCGAAGTCATAATCGACCGTAGATGTTTATTACAATACACTATTTAAATGGTTTTCGAACTATTTTTTTTTTCAAAATACATATATTTTATTTACAGTGCTTAGGATTTTCGTCATGGATTCATCAGCATCGGTGTGGTGTTAGTATATAAATTAACATTTACATGTGTGTTGCGGGCGGAAGTGTGTAGATGTAAATAATATAGGATAAGTAAAAATGGGTAACTTTGTACTATCAATAATTTTTATTTATAATCTGAATAATGTTTACAATTTTTTTAGGTACCGGAATCCACTCTCCTACCCTTAATTTGTACATTACTCGCCTGATCCTTTCCATTAGTATTTCATAGATTTCTTCTAGTATATTAGCAATCAGTAGGTTTTTAGTCCTGGGCTTATGCTTATAAAACCTCGAAGTGCCCCTGGTAAAAACAAGATGTAAGATTGAGTAAACTCGCTGGTCATGGGATACCACCACAAAATGAGATAAGACGCAAAGATCCGAATTTCCAAGGCCATGGAGTTCTAATTTCTAGCTTTACATAATGATCGGAAGTTACAGTAACTGTTGATTCTTCTAAAAAAAGGTTTTGCTCACACGCCACACAATCCCCAATTGTTTTCGCTACAACTGAAACCTAACTTTTCAACTTTGCAATCGTCGCTGAGAACCTTTAACTGTTGAAGTTTCGGCCAAGAATAGGAACCCTTGTTTCCGTGTTGAGGCTGACGATCGGTGAATAGTAATAGCTAAAGTGCCTTTGTAACCAGCGACGGATCGTCGTTGATGTTCGGCGATGAGGCAACGGAAGAAAATTTGACCGAAACAGCAACGGAATATTTGCTTCCCCTATAAGAGTAAGTAGTGTAGCACGAGCGGCATCTTTGTCTTTACCTCCCCTACGGAAATCAACGAGCCGCCGCTGCTTGTAACTAAAATTGTCAAATTATTTTCTTAATGTCATATACACAGGGTGTTTCAAATTCGAGGCTCACCATGGGGATCACGCTTATTAGAGGAGATAGAGGGTATGTTTATATTTGACACTTTTGCAGAATTTTATGCAGATTAATAATCCATTGAGAAAACTCGCTTAAATTATTTTATATGTGAGCCTCAAATTTGAAACACCCTGTATATATATATATATATATATACATATATTTACCTAGTAATGGTTTTATTATCTTCACATGATAAAATGTGAATCCCGCCTTCAAATGTGTTCTAATTTATGCTAATAATTATTATTGGCATTTGCCTCTAGCTAAAAACGTCTGGTATTCCTAGTATATAATTATAAAATTTAATTACGTAACAGAAAATGGTTTAAATATATTTTATAAGAAAAACTTTTTAAACCAGATCACAGTAAGAGTTTGAATTCCATTGTAGTATATTCTCTTTGTCATCTAATTAGGAAATATTATTAAACGTAATCTAATCACATTCCATTACGGTCCCAGACTGGATAAACATTATTAATCATCTCGGATGAACACCATCCTTGAACAAAAAATGTTACAATTTAATCACACTCAAAATAGGTACACTTTCTTAATATTCCATTTCATATATCAAGATTAATAAGATCAAATTCTCCACCTTGAACAGTTTAACCTCGCAATTCATTACAAAGATTGTTTCGTTGCATCATTAAAGCGCACTATTCGAATATTTTAATTTGATTAGAAAGTTATTATGTAAATTACTGTAACAATATGGATTTTTGGTCAATTTAAAAACTCTTCATTCAATTATTCTTATTATAACGGGTATACATTATGAAGATGGTCAATATTTATAAAACGTATGGATTTTAACGCGGTAAAAGTGCAATACAGTTACTAAACGCAAAAAACTGTTACTTTACAAATTGAAACCGTTCACCGGCTAAATTGAGAAATTTGTATAAAACTGGTTTAAACCTGATACAGAACCGAGTTACCAATCTAATTGCAAACTTTAAGGTTCTCGTATCAATAGGCCCATGCGATGTTTTCCTATTATACAAGTGGAATAAGAGTTGTTTTTGTAAATAAAATGTATCGATGTATGATACTTACATAATTTGAATAGAAAGTGAAGACCTGGTGGCGATTGTAAAATTATTTATCGACTTTGTTTGTATTGGTCAAATGTAGAGGTTACTGTTTTTATGTCGCAATTAATTAAGAAGACGTTGATATTGAGTCGAGATCGTAGATGTCTCAAAATGTGTATGAAGGCTAAAGTCGAAAGGCCTCGAGGCACCACTCTAGCTTGCTGTGAATTGCAAAAACACGACTGTATTATTATAATTGTATTCCAGTTTAATCAGGTTCAGATAAATAATATAATTTATAATTTCAGAATCGTACATGTTGAAATTAATAGGCTATTCACAATTACTCTTAGGTGATAACTTATAATAAAATAGAATTGGTTATTTAACAATACAATCAAGATAGCGGTTCTCGTGTTGTGTTGGGTAGGAATAGACATAGCAATCCACCGCCTATCAAAAGGGCGGCCACTATGAACGTTGGAGCTGGGCAATACATATCCAGAAGGGTAGCTATCACGATGTTTCCGATTATTCCACCTAACCTAGCTGCAACCATCGAAACTGCTACACCAGTGGCTCTGAAATATTAGGTGGTGAGATTCTAAGCTAACACTTATGACGGCGGTTGCCTACCTCAGGTGTGTAGGGAATATTTCTGTTATCAAACAATCCAAAGCTGCATTTCCACACGAGATAACGCTGCTGAACACTGCAGAAACAACCAAGTTGTGCAATTTGTTGTACACAAAGTACATCGACGCAGCGCAGATCCCAGATGTAAAGGTACTGAATACTGATCGAAGAAACATATTTAAGTTTTAAATTAAATGCATAGTTCGCAAACAGGTATGGCTCGTGAACCTTCATAGGTAAAGAGAGAGACGTTAAACAATGTTTACAACCGTTTTTCGAATGTTCACAAGCTGCTATTGTGCGTAACTATTTTTACGAATTATTTTATAATTCGCTTACCTAAGAAAAATTTTCTGCCTAGTCTATCCATCCCCAAAACCGCGACAATATTGCTGGGAATTGCAGCGGCTACCGTTATTAAAGATTCCATAAACACGGCGTTTTCGATGTGATCCGTACACTGACCACCATCTTGCTGGCTACCGGAACTCACTACAAAACTAGTAACTTCACAAACTGAAGCACTTTGTCCGGGATGTTCTCGCGAAAATTCGTCAAACCGATTGAACAACTCGGGGAACCACATCATTAAACCGTAGTAGCCGATGTGGAAGGTGAAGTTGATCGTCAGTGAAATTAGGGTGAATCTCAAGATTGGCGATTGAAATAACTGTTTACTATTCTGCATTATGTCCGTTAACATCGTCATATACTTTCCCTTTACTTTCTTTGGTTCTGATTCTGGTTGCATAAGAGTGTCCATTATCAAATGTTTGACTGGGTATTCACTCTTATCCTTCCCTGTGTTGATCTGGTAGATCTTTCTGAATATTTCCAAAGCCTCCTCGGTTTTTCCACATGTAAGGAGAAACTTCGGACTTTCTGGTAGGAATATTAAGAACACTGCTACTAATAATGAGGGAATAGCGCATATGAGGAGGAATATTCTCCATGAGTTGTAGACGAATGTAGATCCATGGAATCCGATTCCTGATGGTATTACTATCCATGCTAGCCCTGCCACGAATAGATTCCCTAAGGTCCAAAATGCCGCCATGAATGAAAGCATTGAACCCCTTTTCGCCTTCGGTTGAAATTCCGCGAAATACGACCATATCACAGGTCCGCTGCCTCCTAATCTGTAATTAATAAATAGTTGTGTAATGCTATTTAGGTAATTTAAGAAATTACTTACGCTGCTCCATTTAAAAATCTGAACAGCATAAACAGTTCATAATTTTGGGAAAAACTTGATGCTATGATACACAGTGCGTTCATGAAGGAAATGGCGATCAGCACTTTCTTGCGTCCTAGCGAGTCCGCCACTGACCCCCAGACGTACGCACCGGCCATCATGCCGATGAAGATGATGGAGTTGAGCCATCCTTTTGTATACGTATTTAGGTTTAAGTCACACTGCGCCGAAGGGAGGATAAAGGACATCGAGATGACGTCCATCTCCTCCGACGTACTGACGAAACCACATACTGCTAAAAGTAGGTAATGAAACTTCCCATAGCCGGCTTGTTCGATGGCTCCTTCAAAGTCCGCCTTATCACTGGGCCCCTTTTCTGGATCCACCGACTTCGAGACGTCCTTTTGCGGCGGTAGGTTGACTAGCTCCAGATCTCTGGATCCGTAGCCGTTTGGAACGCGCTCGTCATTTACATTGCAATTTCTTTCTTGCCCAGCAGCCTGATCACCTTCTACCATTCTATGGTGTCTATCAAAAATTTCGTCGGTTTGTACGGTGTTCTCAAAACTGGGGTATTGAGGATGTTCGGAGGCAGCGGACTTAGTAATATTTGGAGTATCTGCGGGCG
Source organism: Ocypus olens (assembly GCA_910593695.2). Classification (NCBI taxonomy): domain Eukaryota; kingdom Metazoa; phylum Arthropoda; class Insecta; order Coleoptera; family Staphylinidae; genus Ocypus; species Ocypus olens. Next base: position 511,259 of record OU343057.1, on the reverse strand, counting down.
AAAATTAGAAATCACTACTTGCTCAACAACATCTGTATTTGCATTATATGAAATTTCGCTAATTAGCACATAAACAGTGTCACGCTGCGAGGACAACACAAGCGGTTATTTGGGTTATTAAATTATTATCAATAAAACTAACATGCTCAAAATTTCGGCCATTAAAAGCGATTTGGGCCGTCAAAATGAGCGAGTTTAAAATTTAAATATTTAAAATCTACCATTTACATGTTATCTTTTCTCTGGCAAACAAATGTACACGCGGTGTTATCTATGAAAATAATGTAATGCACTTGACATTCCAATGTTGTAAACTTGTAACTATTTCTATTCATTCAGTTTTGTGTACTCACTAGTTTTGCTCGGGTCCCAGAGTAATATCCAATTAAACAAGTTTTGGGGTTTATTGTCAGCTAAAAGTTTTTACAGACACTGCGTTATTGTTCTTCGTCAAAGACAATTTTATCATTTTGCACCGACAGAAAATACGATTTGCGTTTGTGTGTTGTTCGCAGGAGCGGACGCGCGCATTTGAACTAAATTTTCGTTGCTACCTTCAATCGCGGCTCGTTAACACTGACTACCAAATCATCGCACCTCTACAGACTTATTCATATACGTCATGAAACAACAGAGAAGTGGAAGGATAATGTTGTCATTCCTTACACAGATAAGCACACATCGGACGAATGCACGCGATTTTCAATTCCTCGACTGCGCACTACACCTTTCTTAAGTTAAGACCGTTTAAGCTTTTGTGTTCGCGCTATTGAAATATTTGCATATCGTATCATCATCATAATGTTAAAATGCGAAAGACAGTGCAATGCGCTTTTCAACTTCATACATTCACTTTAGCAATCGCCCTTACTGAATTGTCGGGTTTGATAATGAATAATCTTCTTATATCAAGTTTATGTAAATTTACACGCATTGTAACTTTTATTTTTATATCCAGCACATATTTTTTTATTTATACAGAAGGATATTTTACTATTCTTAATTATATTTTCAGTAAGCAATTTTATCTTATTTCTGAAGAGTAAAAATAAATTAGATAGGATATTGCTACATCGCTTAATTAGCGGTGTTCCTCAGAACAACACACCACGTGGGATCTGGTCATACCTTGTTTCGTCGATATAAACGAGCCAACCTCGAGTAAAGGTATTATTCGCCATGTGACGTGGGGTAGATGGCCCTAAGTAGGTCATATTCGGAGGCTTCCGGATACTTGGCGACCTTCCGATGTGCGGCCTTTCATGAGAACATTGCCATTTCTGACTTATATTTATGTCCATTAAATGCACTTAAACTGATACGTGTGTTGAAATCAAGAATTACTATTGAAGATTTAAAAAATATTATCCACTAACTTAATTTCATTTTTACCAATGGAAACCGAAATTATCTGTATAATTTATAAAATGATATGATCAATTTTATTATGTGTAGGTATTTTGGGGGGGGGGGGAAATACGAATCAATAGTAAAATGATGCATTGAAAAGTTTCACAAACATTTTATTATAATAGTAAGAGGATCATAGGAAGGTAAAAAGGTATTGTGGCGGAAAAAAAAATTAATGAATCGTAAAATGCAACGAAAATTTTCAGAAAAATTTTATTATGAGTAAGAGAATCATAGGAACGTAAAGAGGTATTTTGGCGGGAAAAAATATAAATCAATCACAAACATAAAATGTTCACACATCGATTAATACTTTACAACCTTCAAGAAATTTTTTAGATTGAATTTCTCTCAGAATGCTTTACACACATCTAGTGTATAAAGGGCAAATTTTATAAAGTTTAAACAGGAGAAAGTAAAGAAAATGACTGATTTGATAATTTGTGATACCCATTTGCTTAAATGTATTTATTTGCAGCTTCAATAAGATTTATTCAAAGAAAAGATTAAATCCAAGAACTCAGTAAAATTAGCCAACAAAAACCAATTGAAAAAAATATAAAATAATTAATAAGATAAAAATAAAATTCTCAAGTTTAAAAAGTGTTCAGATGAATGTAACAAACGTATTGTTGGAGAGTGTAATAATAAGCAGAATTACAACAAATAACTTTTGTCTTGCAAAAAAACTTTTTTATTCTTAACACGAGAGAAATCCATCTGATGATATTTAATTCGAATAAAAATGCTTTTCAGTGCGCACACCAATTTGGAGGAATTTTCTTATTCTGTTTTACAATAAATTGAAATCTCTAATTATTGTTATCTACCTTTCTTCCAGGAAGTCTGATAAACCTCATAATGGAATATTCCAGGCTAGCGCAAAAATAATTAAAAATGCATGCCGATTCGCGGAACTTCTGATAAGTTTTACCCGTTAAAATTATCGCTCATTCTGAAATAAATAAATGCCCAAATTTCAATATCTTATTGACCATGGTGTACCTAAAATAAACTTTAGATCTATTAAAAAACGTATGCCATAGCAATATCACGTTCGACCTTAAAGATAATATATATATTTTCTCATAAATAATTAAAACGGTGGATTTCACAGAAAAGACAACCAAAAATAACAAATTTGCAAATTTATTCGCATTACCGGGACATTTTCAAAATGAATTAATTTAAACTGGTTTTAATATTACAACAATCAATAACATTATACATTTTTATTTTGCAATTGGTAATTGCGCCCATTGTGCAACTTTCTCCGATTTGAAGGTATAGAGGGTATTTTTTAAATCTTAAATTTTTAAAACAAATAACTGAGTACTAAGGGTAACCACCCACATCCGTATAACAAAATTTCATAAATAATTATATTAGCTTTAGAGATCGAGGAAATATTGATTGTTTTCCAAAAAAACTAGTGGGAATAGGAAAGAAAATGTATTCTTTACAATTTATTCATTTTTACATTCACTACAATTATTGTTAATGTATAGTTTATAAAAAGCATTCAGTAACAAACGATGTTTACTTCTCCAGTAGAGACAATACATTTATTGAGACACTTTTACAAATCACCTCAACAGGCAACTGACGAGAAGTCTTCCAGCCTTCTCCAGTATTTTCAACATTTGTTAAAATGAGTTTATAATATTTTTTTTATATTTTATAAAATATCGAAATAAAAAAAGGCGCTTTGAGTACACATCCACTTTCAGTGTACGAAATGTTGTATTGCCAAAAAAACCTTAAGTTCAAAGTCTCACTTGAAAATCTGCAGTAGTTTTTGAGATATAGTTCCCATAGACATTTTTCAAAAATTGTCGTATCGTCTTGAGGTTGAATTTTGGAATTAAAAAAAATTACGAAAACAATATTTTCCAGTATTTCATGAAGAGAAAATAAAAATTAACATTTTTCAAATGAATTAATATGATTATGCAAAATTCAAATATTGAGAATACTGAAAATCTTGGATACTTGGAACTCAATAAACTGTAATAAATATTTACGTTAACATTATCTTTGAATATTTAAAATTTTCCGCGTGCATAATAAAAGTGTAAGGGGAATTGTAAATAATTGGCAACAATATTTTAAAACATATGTCAACTTTCGTCCAATCGAAAGTCAACAACAAAGTTTTTTACGAATATTTTAGCCAACATTAGAATTAGTTGTCATAATTATTTCTTTTAAAAAAAATGGATGTCGCCATTTATAACTTTTATAAAAGGGATGTTTTTGCATTTTTATCGATTTGTTTTCAAAAACTCCTGCGATAAAACCTTCCTTATGAAACTTGTGTTTTAATATACTATTTTTAAATGGTATAGTTTTAAGTTTATATTTCTTTAGGGGCAGAAAGACCGAAGGTCGATAGCCCTTTTTAATTAAAATTAAAACTTACTATAAATTGTACTAAACGTATGTATACAAACTGAGAATACAGATTATTATATATACAGGGTTTCCCGAAAGTAACGGTCATATTCCATAAAATCGTTGATAAAAATATTTCAAAAAATTGCTCGGATAGGTCGATTTTTATTTTTAAATTGTAATTTAGAGATGTAATTTTCAACCCCTAAGCGCTAACAACCCCAACTTTTAAAATTCAAAATTTCAAAGTATCCCTTCCGATACATCATTTGATAGCTTGTTAAATGCTAAATATAATAAAAAAAACTTTTTCAAAATCGGTTAATAAAAGAAACGGAGATATTCAATATGTTTTCAAATAAAATTGCCAATATTCGAGCAGGCGTTGATATGGCTCTAGCAATAAATAGTAAAAACAATTGCAGTTTTTCTTAGTGCATTCTGTACTGAAATAAAAAATTGCAATAGATTTTGCGAAATTAGTAAATACAAAATCAACATTAAAAAATTAAACGATGAAAATATATAAATAAAATAAATTTTGTTTAGCATTTAACTACAAACAACTGCAATGATTTATATCACTCATTGCTAGAGCCGTACTCTCAAAGATATGACAGTACAAAATTATTCCTAACGTTTTTTTTTTGCTCACTGTGTATATTTGTTTAGAAAATATTGAATGAACTTATGGCAATGTTGTGCTTGCCTTACAAATGACAACAAACAATAATTGAAAGGAGGGAATTTATCCAAGAAGAACATGAGCAATAGTATAATTGTTTTGTTATTATTTAGTCTGGACCTTTACGGCCACAAACATTATTTTGTTGTTGGTAGCACGTACAGCGTACAGCTACGTGTGTGATCCAATGCAGCTTTATTGAAAACGTAAAAGTCGGTTTGCTTAAAATGCATTCTCATAAAGTCCAGACCGTGAAGCCTAAAGGAAAAAAACTCTTTTATGCATGAAATGCAACGGCGCGATGTGTAGTACCAGTTAACGAATTTTAAAACCTTAAGAACTAATAAAAGTACGATGCATAACATAAATAAGAAAATGGGAGTACAAGTTACAGGTGGCGTTTCTCTTTAACAACCCATGATTTACTGCTGTTGCTTTGGAAAGTTAACAGTCCTAGGCCCACTTGCACCGTGGTTAAGAAGTTTATCAAAATTAAGCGTCTGATTATGTCAAACTTTGTAAGATATTCCAAATATGTCTCTTTGATCATTATGTTATTGTGTGAACAATTTTCGAGAAGTACTAACCGGTACTAACCACTGATTAAAGTTAATCGGATGTGGGCATTAGTAATTTTATGATTTTGAGGGCAAAGTGGACCTTCAAAAACTAAATCGGGCTAATATTGAATCATAATTTGTGTAATTAAATGTTGTCATTTCAAACATGTATGCCATCTAACTTTTTTAGAACCAATTGATTTCACAAGCCCAGGCTAATACTATCGCTTTGCGAAGCTTCGCAGAGACACACGTTCAACGATTATGTGACATCATATCTAGCACGTGGAAACATAATTGCAGGTTTCTCTACTGTTTTTACAAATTTTAACGATTCATTCGAGCTTAAATACTTAATGTTTACACAGGATGTGTGTGCGTGATCCAATAATAATTGCTCTCTTAAAACGGAACCAATTTATTTTCCATAGCCTAAATTGTTCACTTCCCAAACCTTGCACAAACAGCCTCACCTTTGTCAAATCTTAATTCTTTTGGATGGCCAGAAAAGCTTAAACAGGTTGATGCATTTTTCAAGAAAACTTAATTTCTTAATTTCTGTATTTTTTTTTAATTCATTGACTTCCGCAATTCACAGCAGTATAATAAACTTTCAAGTAGATTGCTTACTGTTATCTCAGATAGCTCAGAGGGCTCGAGTTGCTGTATGTAAACGCATATAAAAATATATATAAGAAAAGTGGCTGTGCTTAATGAGGAGTTTCTTCATGATGGAAATTTATAAATATGATTGTGATGCAATTTATATCACTCACATCTGGTTGAGGGAGTCAGGAAGATATGTACACACTCATCGCAACTCAGATCAGATCAGATCTATTTATCTTAATAGATCAAAAGAGTTATTTAAAATTCATCACAGAGTTTTTCTGTGCATTACTGTATAGCAATCATACACATATTAATGTTTGTGGAATGCAAATATTTGTGAAATACCAAGGCGACCAATTTATTTGGTAATTCCCCAAGGCTCCAACCTCGGTCCGGTATGCTTTCATTGTTTTATGAATGTCATCACTATTAAGATCAAGTAAAAATATGATTATTTGCAGTAAATTTAACTGCCACAAATGATTATTTGAAGTTGCGAAAAATGAATCTAATAGTTAGACAATGGCAAATTTTATTTCTTGTTTTTAATACTCAATATTTCAAAAATGGTTTATTTCCACTTCATCTCTTCATTACCTCTCTACAGTGCGCGCCTAAAGTAGGAACAGTCGAACAGATCAATTTTCTTTTATAAAAACAAAATATGTACACTTTCTAGATTACAAAAATGATTAATTGCATTTTTGAAAAGTTTTTTTTATCGAGGATTGAAGGCTCTGCAAAGACGGGAGTTTATAATGCACCACCGCGTCGCATTTGTAGGTATAGCATATTCGGTGGAATGTGGCGGCCGAGGTCGTAAAACGGTCGGTCCGCCCTGAGGATCGACGCACCCTCAAAGAAAAGGTATTGGTGGTTCGTCTAATTGCATCCCATACATTTATTACTGTCCTTCGCTCCGATTGGTATACGCACTTTTACACCAGTACTTCTCAACAAAGATTGGTTTGAGATAAAAAATATTACGTCCACTACTTACCGAACCCGACCCTCTTTTACGACCACAGCCGTCAGATTCCGGAGAACGGACTATATCAAATTTAGTGGGCCATAATTAGTTTTTGTTTATATACAGTGCGCGCCTAAAGTATGGAATATAGTCAGTAAAATCGAAATAAAATATTTTTGGAAAAAATCTTGGAACACGTCGATTTTCTTTTATAAAAATACACATTTTTGTATGAAAGTTGATTTTCAGTCGTCATTTGTTTTTGAGTAATGACGTCATCCATTTTGTTTTTAAATGGCAACCCCCTATTTTTATTCTTGATTTTGGCGCGCACGGTATATATAAGTTATAAATTAAATGAATAAATGAAAAAATGAATAATGAAAGACGTATACAAACAACGACGAACCCGAACGAATACTTCTCGAAACCGAAAAGTCTTTCGTCCGGGCTGGGAATCGAAACCACACGACCGCGGTGCAACCCCGGCACAAGCCTGTACTGTAGACATTCATGTAAACTAAAGGTTCGTAAATATATATTGGTATAATTTTTTCGATATTAGAATTTACAGTTCAAAATAAAGATAAATTGTACTTGACTCTTGTGAAAATATCTGTGCAATAATGCCATTAATTGATGGCCTTGCGGTCACTAGTAACCCATTCTGCTTTCTATATCTATTCGCTAAATGGTAGCGGATCAAGCATTTTTCAAATTCACAGTTCCGAACAGTCTGGCTTGAACAGGTAGACATGCTCGCTCTCTCTCTCAAAGTCTGCGATTAGGAAAAAGTCCTTGTATGTGAAATTGAGTCGCTGGTATTTTTAAATTTAAATAAACATTGCAAACTCGTTTGGTTTTGATGACAATTTATCCAACATATTGTAAATAATTCAAGCGATTTCCGAAATTGGTGTTGAACTTGAACCACACTACTAACTCAAAATAGTATTAATATAAAGGAGACCTTAGAAACCATCCTAATTATTCCGTGTATAGCTCTTAGATTCAAGAAGAGTCTGATAATAATCTAACATTAAATATCCATTTCTTTTGACGTGGATCGCTCTCACATCGGCTGGAAATGCCGAAAAACGATTAAATTTAATTTTTGTTCAGAAAGTAATTTTTGTTTTTTTTTCAAGTCTAGAATCTCATTCTAAACACTATTTGTTCATAAAAATTATTTGTGAGACTTAAAGAAACTGAGACAAGCAAAATTTATTTTTACGTGGATCGTTCTAACATCGGCTGGAAATGCCGAAAAATGATTTTTCTTCAGAAATTTATTTTTGTGTTTTTTCAAGTCCAGAATCCCATTCTAAACACATTGCCAATTGTAAGGTGTGAGCCACAGAATTTTGTTTCTGAGAATTAATTCAATTCAATTGAACTAATAATAATATGCGACATACCTCATTTATCTCAAAGCCAACTCTGAAACAAAATTTGGTGGCTCACACGATACAATACCAGCGAAACCAGAACATCAACACGCTATATTTGCCAGAGATTTGGAACAATATCATGGGAATTAAGACCAATCACCTTGGCACCCACTATATTTAAAAAATGCAAATTCAGCGTTGAGACAATTGTAAATGTGGAAGAGAAATTGTGCACATTAACCATGCAATATTAGCATGTTCTAAATTGAACTGTGATGATCTAATACACCAATAAATAGTACTTGCACCAAGTCCACCATCACAAAAAAATATATATCATGATTAGACTTGAAAACTCTTACTTGTGTAATTTATGGGTTCTCCTATTAAACAATCTAGAAGAAAAAATTCAAACAAGTGTTTCATTTCAAGGGAGGAAACAATAATTTTGTCAGATGATATAATGAGTACTAATGAGAGCCTTTTTATTACTTGTTGATGTAGTTCCTACAAATTTTATAATTACAATCTTAATTAATTGCCGAATTAATTTCATGTGTCATTAATTTTTTTTTCAAGTTGTTTGTCTACACAATTGGAATAATTTTATAATTGTTTTGAGTTTTGATATGTGCCTGATTAGTAACTTACAAGGAAACAAGGAAACTAACCCAAGTGTTCCCCTCCGATTTTAATGAATTTTGGTGGATTTGTAGAGAAGCCCAAAATATTCGATACGTATTTTTTTCGTTTTTTGTTAGGCGTAAAATTTTGTACATTTAGAAATTATGCTACCAAGATTTGTTCAGAAGTTACAGTCAAAAACAAAAATATGGCGATTTTCAAAAAACAAAAACCAAAAACACGTATCGAATATTTTGACCTCTTCAAATCCACTAAATTTGGGTTATATTGTTTATGGTGAAGGCTTCTACTTCGTTATGCATGTTGTAAATATAATAAAAACACTTTTTTATTATTGACTATAGTTTCGGCAACTCAATAATGGCAAGTTGAATTGCCGAAACTATAGTCAACAAAAAAAATGTGTGTTATGCCAACAAAAGTAAAAGTGTTTTTATTAAATTTCGGTTAGTTCCCTTGTAAGGTAAATGTTTCACCAGTCAAAAAAGTAATTTTGTACTAATATTCCACAATATTTTATGCAAACAGTATGCGAATGAATTCGTGTGTTCAAGTGCCTACGTACATGGCGTATAAAATTGCCATTATAATATATGAAATGTATAAAACATTTTCTGAGAAACGATTTCGCCTCCTTGGAACTCATTAATAAAATAAAATCATTTGTATTTTTAATTTGAATTTTAGCCCCCTAAAAACTCAATATTTGAACAGCGGATGTGCATGCTAAAGTAACATTACACTAACTAAATTTATAATTGATGTTTAAGTTCATTAATAAATCAGTCACTACATTTCCAAATTAAAACAAATAAGGTTTTTTGATATGTGTTTATTTTCTTTCCTCTTCACTTTACTGACTTTTTTTGAAGAGACTGATAGCTATAGGCATTTTCTCTAGTTTTTCACATAAATTATGACGTCTACTAGCGTACTAGTGTAGTTCCATTTTAAGATGATTTTAAAGAGACGTATTTTTCAATTAGTCTACATCGACTGCGAACGATGTAAACACGAATTACATTTTAATTAACAATATGGTATTTTGGTGAATGGAAGATTTAATACCTCGTACTTGAAACATATAATTACATTGTTATTACTTACGAGTAAATCTTTACAAACACATTGTTAAGCGTTTTCCCACACTGACAAATATGAATAATTAGCACCGGTAGGCTTCTCGGGAAATCATCAAACCGAATAGAAATAAATAAATTACGTTGCGGTAAAAATGGTCTAATCTGAGTAAACAAATGGAAGTACGTCATTACTTGAGAGTATAAAATATGGTAAATAGAAATGTAGCATCAGGATTTATGTAGTGGATGTTCCTAAATCTAAAACTTATCTAAACAATTTATAACATAATATGGAGTTTCATAACTGCGTTCTCCACCGATAACAAAGAGGAAAAATGTCTTATGTAAGATGGCAATATTTTTATACTGCCAGTTCGACAATAAAAAGATCTCTCAAAATCAAGAACAAAAATAGGGGATTGCCATTTAAAAATAAAATGGATGACGTCATTACTCAAAAACGAATGACGACTGAAAATCGACTTTCATGCAAAAATGTGTATTTTTATAAAAGAAAATCGACGTGTTCGAAGATTTTTTCCAAAAATATTTTATTTCGATTTTACTGACTATATTCCATACTTTAGGCGCGCACGGTATAAACCCAACAAAATTAAGTCTTAATTTTGCAGAATGACGAACAGGTTGAATGAAGTTTTATTAAATTTAACAAATACTTTTACATGCAACATATACGGAAATCTACAATGTTACTCTCACTGTTACAAACTCTTTCTAATTAATATTAAATGAATGACTGTTCATAATTTTCAAGATTATGTCATACCAAACAATTTCCTATTAATAATCGATTTAAATGATTACATTTTTTTTTGTTTATAATAGATGTCACCTTGATTTTAATAAATCCAATTTACTGTCTCAATATGTTTCCATTGATATATTTCACGCAAAACAAAATTTATTATTAACGTTCAGAATAACAATAAAATTAAAATTACAGGTATTATTGCAATATTACTGACATTAAATTTTATTGCCTTATACACTTCCCAAAACAACAAACAATGCAGAATAATTTTGATGTATTATTCAAATTTAGTTATTTAAGCAATAATTAGTTTTTTTCACTGAAACTTACGAAAACAATGTTCTATAAGGAAATTCGTTATAAAGTGTATAATATTTAAAAACATCTTAAGTAGTTAATCAATGTACATATATTTGCCATTATTTTTAATTGAATATTTCGAGACAATTAACATTCGAGATTCATTTTATTAAACGTAATTTTTGTTACTTCAGGTTAAAATCGAATAAGTTTTTCAACCTTGGAAATTATGAAACTGAATAATATTTATTTGCATCACACACCAGGGAATGGTCTTGGATGATTAAACAATTTCATTCACTTAAAGTTTTTGTTGATCCCCATAATCAGTTTGTTGATTTAAACGAGTCTTACTTGCAGTGGATATTTTGAATTTTTACGATATATTCATGCAAAATCGAAATTTTAACTTTGAACGTCCGCCATTTTGTCCTAGATCAATATTTCGACAAACATACTTTAATATGTTAAAGAAATCTCTTCTGATAATCCAAATCCGAGTAGCAGTGGTCAGCGCGAAACCTGTTTTTTTCAACGCCCTTCATGACTTTTTATTATTAATATTTTTTCTACATTCATGAAAATACATGCTGCCACATAGATCAACTCAATTTTTAACAAGTTTTATATTTTGTGCAAAAATAATTCCTTCCAGACTAGGCATGACCCCTTAAGGGCCAAATTATGATTATATACTTAACAGGAAAAAATACTTTAGTTATAAAACAAATATTTATTAAGAATGTAATGCAAGCGATGGTAAAATACAGCATTCCGTTCTAGAAGTTGTGCTATTTATTTGTCAGTATTATTACACGTGATAGATTGACCACATTCAGAAATGTACATAATATGATATTGATAACGATAATGTCAATTGCTAATAACAACCTTGTAGTCCGCTTCAGCATCGATCTCATGTTTTGATTTGCGTAATGAATGAACTACTTAATTGATATACAGATCGGATATGTAAATAACTTTATTTACAATCACTATAATAATATGCATATTTTTAACCTTCAAAAAGTTGGAAAATTAACAACGATTCTCTTTGTAAATACCTCTTGCGTAGGAAAACATTCGCCACCCTCTTTTTCGAAGTAAAGAAATTGTCAATATATATATATATATATATATATATATATATATATATATATATATATCAGTGTTTCTCAATCTTTTTGGACTAAACGCCCACTTTGTCAGGTCCTCTTGTCAATTCATCCCTCTATTTTTTAACAGCTTAAAAATTTGAAAAGAACGAAATAAAACAACATTTAGTATAACCTATTCGGTGGAATCTGGCGGCCCTCCGACCCTCTTTTACGACCACAGTCGCCAGATTCCGGAGAACGGACTATATATATTATTGGAAGATAGATAGTAAAAAAATCATACAATTGATACTGAATAGAATATGTTTTTGCTTTATAATTTAAAAATCATTATTGTTACCTAAGAAATAAGCGTGTGTGTGTAAACGCGAAAATTCAATTTAGCATACTTTTTATAACAAACGTTTGCTGGGTATACTCGTAATACCGATTGCGAGATAAAATCAACACATTATTGCCGCTGGCAAAAAATGACCGTTATTGTTTTTCGATTTATTCATGTATAAATGAACTATTTGTCTGTATAGTAACTTTGGTTTTGGAAATCACCTTAGAGTTTAAAATCCTTTTTATTAAGTAGAATTACACACATGTAGAAATTCAATTTATTAATTAGGCATTCCTTTTAGAAGGATAACAACAGGTCGAAAATTGCTGCTTACATATTAGATGAGATAATGCATATTCCAAGAAATATCGAAAGAAAAACAATCTCTTGGTGTTTTTAAAATAATAAATCAAAACCGAATAATAATAATTTCGGTTAACGTAAAACTCCTTGAAAACTGACCAGTAAGAATTGGTCTCATCATGAAAATGACCAAATATCAATTAGTATACGGTTTTCCCCAGAGATGATCATAACAACAGTCAATCAAAATGAATCGATAATAACTCAACTTTATTTACAGAAAACACCATTATCCTTTTTTCTATAACTCAATTAGTGTTAGAATCATTATTTAAATGTATCCCAGAAAGGTCATGGGTATTTAGCATAAATTTTAAAAATTATCCGTAGCAGGTCCATAATTAAATTACAAATTTTCTGTTTCTCGTTTTTTCTTCAATTTCCGACGGCTTCACAACGTTGCGATGTCTAAACTGGTTTTCGGAGACTTTTCGGAATAAGTGTTTTGCTCATTGCGAATTGCTCAGACACGTTCGTCATCACTTTTTACAATTAGCATGCATAATTCATGATAATGTCTGCAAATTCAAGTATTATATAAACAATGGTTCTTAATAAAATGGTGTAAAAAAAAATCGGTGACCTAGGGAACTTGTTTTGGCGTCCTTAGGTCATAAATAAACGTAAACATGTTCAACATACTCTTGACAATTTTTATAAAAAAAAAAATGTCAGTAATCGAACGGTCGAAATTATTTTCTGGCTCATAATACATTAATAATTACACCTGTTCAAATTAGATCTTGATAATGAAATGATGTTTTACCAAGTGTACACCGATAAATCTTTTGTTTTTAAATATTATCTATTTTATAGCATATTAGTAATAAAAGATCTTGCGGATCCATAAACGACACTATCGTAATCAATTTTCGATCGAATCTGTAATCAATATAGTTGAAGCATGACGACTCGGTCAGTTGTTGATACAGAATGTTTCATGCAGGTGGCGTTCATTACAACGGCGAAAATGAAGCAAATTCATGTTTGTAGAGGTGCAGCTCTTACGTTTTTGCGACTTTATTTGATAACTAATGCCAATTTTATTACGTACATATTGTTTTCAAAGGTATAAACTATTTTTCTATAGCATTACATTTTTAGTTCTTTGCAGAGAAAAGCTCCAGATATCCATCCAATATTGATAATTTTCAGGATAAATTATACAGTTTGCCTGATGATTAAAAAAAATCAAATTCTATAGACGAATAGTTTAACCCTTTCTCTCTAAATGTGCAAAATATAATTTCTTAATATTTGATATTAACTTCAGAATTACGTATATGCTGACCATCAAAAATGCATCGATTTTCGACGCGGCACTTACCCCCTTAATAAAAATACTACCGGATGTTGCTTGGTGATGAAAGCATTCGTTTTTACCACTATTTATTGGATGATACACACAAACATAATGTTTAATCTGTATTATTACTAATACCAACACAACTATAGTTTCGACCTTTGCAATTCATTATCAAGTGTTGTAAAAACTATTTACAAAGAGATAATCAATAATAAAAACCATAAACAAATTAACAAACCATATCATGATGTCATCATTTGTAATATACGTGTTTTTGTTTTTCAGACTATACCTATAATTGCTTTAATTAACATTACCTTATTTATTATAAACTGAATATATTGTTATACGTCGCTGAAAGAGTCCGGTCGATGGCCTTCTGACTTCATGTATGTATGATTGTGTGATAAATGGTTTACTTACTTGAAACGAAAATATAATTAATTATATTATTAACACCTCCAACTTTTTCATTAAATTAAAAGCACGAAAAACATTATAATTATTACCAAAAAGTTTTTCAAAGTGCAATAATTATTTTGTATTGTAAACTTTGTTATATATCAATTGAGACTTTTATTGTCTTAATTATGTCGCAAAATATACTTCTCCAAATTTATACACCCACGCACAAGATTTTATCTTTAGTGGATCTGTTTATTAAAGAGTAGAATTTTTCACATGAAATAAACTTATTATTAATGGCACTATTATGATAAATTTGGAGTTTTTTCCTATTCGCCAGTAATACCTGCCGATAAGGACAATAATAATATTTGTTTCATTGCTAAGTCTAATAATTATTATTTAAATTTATACAGAGTATGTTTTTTTTTCTCTGTCGAAAGTGAACTTTCCATTAATCACTCGGAAGCGCCATTAATTTTATTAGAAGAACGAATGGTACCCTCTACTTCATGAGTATGGAAAACTTTTGTTACTACTTTTTTCGAAGTTTTATAGTCATAATTCCTTCTTATTCTTGTGAAGTCTTCCTCGAGCAATCAAAGTTTTTTTAGTTATAAAAAACTATTTACGCGAAGTTTCGACCATCAGACCGGAGTTCTTCATTAACCTCTTCACGCCCAGGTTCGTCACATGTGGCAACAAGCAAAAAATGAAAACAAAAACATTGTACAAAAAAATTACTTCTTTAGCGCCATCTATGGAATATTTTTTTCATATTTTTTTGCATAAATTGAAAGTTTGTGACAGTGAAATCATATTTCGTAGAAAAAGTTAACAACAACAAAGAAGTAATTTTTCATCAAACCTGGGATTAAACCAAAGCAGCATGAGCGCGAAGTGGTTAAGGGGTTATCCTACTGTAACCAGCTAAGTTTTGGGACTTTATTTGGGAAAAACTACAAACACAATATGTGTAAATTGTTATATTTTTTTTGTACTCGTACAACGAGTGTGTGTAAAACTAGTCATTACGATATATTAAAATTGTCACACGTTATTCTTTTTCGCGTCGGCTGATGTTTACCGTGATCGATCAGTCGGTGTACATGATTACGCAAATATGGTTGGTCTGAAACAAAAACCAAAAATATCCTCATAAACTACATGGTATTAGCTATGACGTGACGCAGCTTTTTCTTTCTTTTCGTTTTAGGTTACGAGAAAAAAAAATCCTAAACTTTTTCGCAGTTGTTGGAGCAAATAATACATGTTATTATTATTAACATATATCGCAAAAAAAACGTACTTACAAAATCGTACGTCACGTCTAAACTAGTAGTCATCTGAACATGTGTATCACATTTCAAGTCGATTCATCACAGCCTGAGATATCGTGTACACCGTTTCGAAAAACGAGAAAAACGCGTTTAAAGTGCGTCCACCTGCACTTCCAAATTCTTCCTTCGCTACGAACGCTATAACTCAAACAATACTTCGAATATCTACATGAAACCTTTTCTATATTATTCTAAATACTTCAAATAATTATTTAAAGACAAATTTTATTTTTCGATTATTTGAACATTTTACAGTACAATAACCCCTTAAATGCTCAAAAATTTTGGTTTTGAATTCAGTTTCGTGAAAAGCCAATTCATATATAAATAACATATTGTAAAACAATCAGGTTTATGCTTTTTGCTCAATTATAGCTCAACTACAAACTCAACTGTATTACGGATACATTATAATAGCTGGTTATATTGTTACAGTTCGACGTTTTTTTTTATTTCTTTGTGTTTATCTGCGAAAGCTTTTATTCAACTATCTGTTGCTCGAATTATCAACACGTAATATAGCGATTATCAATCACAAAGTTATATTTGTATCTTAATTTGTTTCTCCTCTGTTCCAAGGCCATCTTAGCCAGTTGCTATTTGAAACAAAATTTATAAAAAATGAAAATTCTTAAAATCCATTACAGATATAAATAAGGTATGGAACCTAAACACGCAATTAAATCAAGAAAAGGAAATGCCATGATATTAATTCCAATAAAAGAATGTACAATACCCAATTGCATAGACTTAAACATTACTAGCTATAAGAAATGACCAAAAATCTGGTGCATTAGGGTTAATATATTTCTAGTTGCAAAAGTATCAAAATAATCAAAAAATCCAAAACTAAATATATGTGGGCTTTGTAGTTCTAATATTGAAGTAACAGACGAGAACATCAATTATACCGTTGATTGAAAAGTAAATAACACCTGTTAATCAATCACGAAATTGTTAATGAATCCAGCAAAATATGAATTGATAGAAGTTTATAAATAGCAAATGCACATGAAAAAGTAATTTGCCTACGTAATAAATTAGTAAACAGCTTAGACATTGGAGGCTTACATAAATTAATTCGGTCAAAAAGGAGTGAGGAAGTCGAACTTCACATCGCCGTACATAATGCATAACCTTGCTAGAAACATTTCCAGATATCGTATTGTTTTTTTAGATATACACAGACATGAGTGCAAAAAAGAAAACCTCTCCTTCTAACCTTGCAATAACTGACCAAGATGCGTGTGGCAAAATATGAATGCGTCTTACGTTTATCGACTAGAAAATACAAGCATAACATTGAGACTATATATAAAAAATCTATTCTCACCTCGAGGTGATAAAATTAATCGATTGTGCAAGTTAAAATTTTTTGCACACTGAAAATTTCATTTATATCTATGTGTAAAAACAGCTCCAATGCAATAACTTCTTAAACAAATCTGTGAAATTTGGACAAAATTATGACGTTATCATGCGAATCCAGAAAATCGGTCACGAATCTCCCTCGAGGCATTAGCGGTTCAATGAACATTGTCAATAAATCATAACCCGGAAAATTGCTTCTTTTTTGCCATTAACATAATTCATTTAAACACGAGTATTTTTTGAAGAATTTTAAAGAATGATGAAACGCAAATGTTATGCACATAGATTTGGGAGTGGTGCAACTAACAATATTTTGGTGCAGAGAATTTGCAAGAAACCTGACTGAATTTATATATTGTATATTCAAGAAGAAAATTAATCATTAACTTTTACAGTCACACGCTATTCGGTGATACCACGGTCAATCATAATGATTTATAATTTATAGCAACCGAGATTAAATCATTTATATAAGTAGCGCGTTTGATTGAAGATTACACATATTTATATCATACTGTTTAAATAATTACGTGTTTATTCGGTTGCCTATATACACACATCAATAAATTCCGCGAAATAAATAAAGAATAAAGTCCAATTAATGGTTTCATAATGATGAATTTTTTAAATTTCAAACGTTTTTGATAAAGAAATTAAATTTTAAACAGGATCAACAGGAGCATCCAGTTTGGCCTTCTATTATTGCGGGCCATAAACTCTTGCCTTCTTCGGTACGACAAAGGAAGGTCTTGTTTACCACAACACTCAACTTTATTGGGTAGTAGAAAGAATTGTCGTGAGATCTTTTCTGAGGCATAAACTAGAATTAGTTTTGAGTGAATTTATCAATTTTATCCAAGGGTCCCCCCTTCTTACTTTTACTAAAAAATTGCACTAAAAATGATTTCCTGGATAAACCACTGGTTAGAATCGGGGTTTCTATACACCACTGGAAAGATCTCATTAAGACGCTTCAGAAAATGTACTTTCGCACAAACAAATGTCAATTTGAAGCCCGTGACGCGTCCGCAAAGAAAACTCGAAAATGAAAAAAATCGAAAAAATCAACTTTCTTAATAATCGTCGTGGACCTTTATGTTATACGTTTTTTTTCATCACAAGAACGAGATAAATCGATTGGCGTTAAAAAATTTCATCCAGAAAAAAAAGCAAAAAAGTTAGCATGTCACCATGAACTTTATGGACGATTTTGAAAAAAGTCGATTTTTTCAAACTTTGAATGGCTGTAGCGGCCGAACGAAGAATCCAATTTGAACGCGGATTTAAAATATGTGGTCCTTGAGCGCATATGAGTCGGATTTGACCAAAATTGGCGATTTTTTATTTTTGACGAAAACCCGAAATTTTATCCTTCTTACTTTTACTCAAAAATTGCACTAAAAATGATTTCCTGGATAAACCACTGGTTAGAATCGGGGTTTCTATACACCACTGGAAAGATCTTATTAAGACGCTTCAGAAAATGTACTTTCGCAAAAACAAATGTCAATTTGAAGCCCGTGACGCGTCCGCAAAGAAAACTCGAAAATGAAAAAAATCGAAAAAATCAACTTTCTAAATAATCGACGTGGACCTTTATGTTATACGTTTTTTTTCATCACAAGAACGAGATAAATCGATTGGCGTTAAAAAATTTCATCCAGAAAAAAAAGCAAAAAAGTTAGCATGTCACCATGAACTTTATGGACGATTTTGAAAAAAGTCGATTTTTTCAAACTTTGAATGGCTGTAGCGGCCGAACGAAGAATCCAATTTGAACGCGGATTTAAAATCTGTGGTCCTTGAGCGCATATGAGTCGGATTTGACCAAAATTGGCGATTTTTTATTTTTGACGAAAACCCGAAATTTTATCCAAGGGTCCCCCCTTCTTACTTTTACTCAAAAATTGCACTAAAAATGATTTCCTGGATAAACCACTGGTTAGAATCGGGGTTTCTATACACCACTGGAAAGATCTCATTAAGACGCTTCAGAAAATGTACTTTCGCAAAAACAAATGTCAATTTGAAGCCCGTGACGCGTCCGCAAAGAAAACTCGAAAATGAAAAAAATCGAAAAAATCAACTTTCTTAATAATCGTCGTGGACCTTTATGTTATACGATTTTTTTCATCACAAGAACGAGATAAATCGATTGGCGTTAAAAAATTTCATCCAGAAAAAAAAGCAAAAAAGTTAGCATGTCACCATGAACTTTATGGACGATTTTGAAAAAAGTCGATTTTTTCAAACTTTGAATGGCTGTAGCGGCCGAACGAAGAATCCAATTTGAACGCGGATTTAAAATCTGTGGTCCTTGAGCGCATATGAGTCGGATTTGACCAAAATTGGCGATTTTTTATTTTTGACGAAAACCCGAAATTTTATCCAAAGAAAACTCGAAAATGAAAAAAATCGAAAAAATCAACTTTCTTAATAATCGTCGTGGACCTTTATGTTTATTGGCGATTTTTTATTTTTGACGAAAACCCGAAATTTTATCCAAGGGTCCCCCCTTCTTACTTTTACTCAAAAATTGCACTAAAAATGATTTCCTGGATAAACCACTGGTTAGAATCGGGGTTTCTATACACCACTGGAAAGATCTCATTAAGACGCTTCAGAAAATGTACTTCCGCAAAAACAAATGTCAATTTGAAGCCCGTAACGCGTCCGCAAAGAAAACTCGAAAATGAAAAAAATCGAAAAAATCAACTTTCTTAATAATCGTCGTGGACCTTTATGTTATACGTTTTTTTTCATCACAAGAACGAGATAAATCGATTGGCGTTAAAAAATTTCATCCAGAAAAAAAAGCAAAAAAGTTAGCATGTCACCATGAACTTTATGGACGATTTTGAAAAAAGTCGATTTTTTCAAACTTTGAATGGCTGTAGCGGCCGAACGAAGAATCCAATTTGAACGCGGATTTAAAATCTGTGGTCCTTGAGCGCATATGAGTCGGATTTGACCAAAATTGGCGATTTTTTATTTTTGACGAAAACCCGAAATTTTATCCAAGGGTCCCCCCTTCTTACTTTTACTCAAAAATTGCACTAAAAATGATTTCCTGGATAAACCACTGGTTAGAATCGGGGTTTCTATACACCACTGGAAAGATCTCATTAAGACGCTTCAGAAAATGTACTTTCGCAAAAACAAATGTCAATTTGAAGCCCGTGACGCGTCCGCAAAGAAAACTCGAAAATGAAAAAAATCGAAAAAATCAACTTTCTTAATAATCGTCGTGGACCTTTATGTTATACGTTTTTTTTCATCACAAGAACGAGATAAATCGATTGGCGTTAAAAAATTTCATCCAGAAAAAAAAGCAAAAAAGTTAGCATGTCACCATGAACTTTATGGACGATTTTGAAAAAAGTCGATTTTTTCAAACTTTGAATGGCTGTAGCGGCCGAACGAAGAATCCAATTTGAACGCGGATTTAAAATCTGTGGTCCTTGAGCGCATATGAGTCGGATTTGACCAAAATTGGCGATTTTTTATTTTTGACGAAAACCCGAAATTTTATCCAAGGGTCCCCCCTTCTTACTTTTACTCAAAAATTGCACTAAAAATGATTTCCTGGATAAACCACTGGTTAGAATCGGGGTTTCTATACACCACTGGAAAGATCTCATTAAGACGCTTCAGAAAATGTACTTTCGCAAAAACAAATGTCAATTTGAAGCCCGTGACGCGTCCGCAAAGAAAACTCGAAAATGAAAAAAATCGAAAAAATCAACTTTCTTAATAATCGTCGTGGACCTTTATGTTATACGTTTTTTTTCATCACAAGAACGAGATAAATCGATTGGCGTTAAAAAATTTCATCCAGAAAAAAAAGCAAAAAAGTTAGCATGTCACCATGAACTTTATGGACGATTTTGAAAAAAGTCGATTTTTTCAAACTTTGAATGGCTGTAGCGGCCGAACGAAGAATCCAATTTGAACGCGGATTTAAAATCTGTGGTCCTTGAGCGCATATGAGTCGGATTTAACCAAAATTGGCGATTTTTTATTTTTGACGAAAACCCGAAATTTTATCCAAGGGTCCCCCCTTCTTACTTTTACTCAAAAATTGCACTAAAAATGATTTCCTGGATAAACCACTGGTTAGAATCGGGGTTTCTATACACCACTGGAAAGATCTCATTAAGACGCTTCAGAAAATGTACTTCCGCAAAAACAAATGTCAATTTGAAGCCCGTAACGCGTCCGCAAAGAAAACTCGAAAATGAAAAAAATCGAAAAAATCAACTTTCTTAATAATCGTCGTGGACCTTTATGTTATACGTTTTTTTTCATCACAAGAACGAGATAAATCGATTGGCGTTAAAAAATTTCATCCAGAAAAAAAAGCAAAAAAGTTAGCATGTCACCATGAACTTTATGGACGATTTTGAAAAAAGTCGATTTTTTCAAACTTTGAACGGCTGTAGCGGCCGAACGAAGAATCCAATTTGAACGCGGATTTAAAATCTGTGGTCCTTGAGCGCATATGAGTCGGATTTGACCAAAATTGGCGATTTTTTATTTTTGACGAAAACCCGAAATTTTATCCAAGGGTCCCCCCTTCTTACTTTTACTCAAAAATTGCACTAAAAATGATTTCCTGGATAAACCACTGGTTAGAATCGGGGTTTCTATACACCACTGGAAAGATCTCATTAAGACGCTTCAGAAAATGTACTTCCGCAAAAACAAATGTCAATTTGAAGCCCGTAACGCGTCCGCAAAGAAAACTCGAAAATGAAAAAAATCGAAAAAATCAACTTTCTTAATAATCGTCGTGGACCTTTATGTTATACGTTTTTTTTCATCACAAGAACGAGATAAATCGATTGGCGTTAAAAAATTTCATCCAGAAAAAAAAGCAAAAAAGTTAGCATGTCACCATGAACTTTATGGACGATTTTGAAAAAAGTCGATTTTTTCAAACTTTGAACGGCTGTAGCGGCCGAACGAAGAATCCAATTTGAACGCGGATTTAAAATCTGTGGTCCTTGAGCGCATATGAGTCGGATTTGACCAAAATTGGCGATTTTTTATTTTTGACGAAAACCCGAAATTTTATCCAAGGGTCCCCCCTTCTTACTTTTACTCAAAAATTGCACTAAAAATGATTTCCTGGATAAACCACTGGTTAGAATCGGGGTTTCTATACACCACTGGAAAGATCTCATTAAGACGCTTCAGAAAATGTACTTCCGCAAAAACAAATGTCAATTTGAAGCCCGTAACGCGTCCGCAAAGAAAACTCGAAAATGAAAAAAATCGAAAAAATCAACTTTCTTAATAATCGTCGTGGACCTTTATGTTATACGTTTTTTTTCATCACAAGAACGAGATAAATCGATTGGCGTTAAAAAATTTCATCCAGAAAAAAAAGCAAAAAAGTTAGCATGTCACCATGAACTTTATGGACGATTTTGAAAAAAGTCGATTTTTTCAAACTTTGAACGGCTGTAGCGGCCGAACGAAGAATCCAATTTGAACGCGGATTTAAAATCTGTGGTCCTTGAGCGCATATGAGTCGGATTTGACCAAAATTGGCGATTTTTTATTTTTGACGAAAACCCGAAATTTTATCCAAGGGTCCCCCCTTCTTACTTTTACTCAAAAATTGCACTAAAAATGATTTCCTGGATAAACCACTGGTTAGAATCGGGGTTTCTATACACCACTGGAAAGATCTCATTAAGACGCTTCAGAAAATGTACTTCCGCAAAAACAAATGTCAATTTGAAGCCCGTAACGCGTCCGCAAAGAAAACTCGAAAATGAAAAAAATCGAAAAAATCAACTTTCTTAATAATCGTCGTGGACCTTTATGTTATACGTTTTTTTTCATCACAAGAACGAGATAAATCGATTGGCGTTAAAAAATTTCATCCAGAAAAAAAAGCAAAAAAGTTAGCATGTCACCATGAACTTTATGGACGATTTTGAAAAAAGTCGATTTTTTCAAACTTTGAACGGCTGTAGCGGCCGAACGAAGAATCCAATTTGAACGCGGATTTAAAATCTGTGGTCCTTGAGCGCATATGAGTCGGATTTGACCAAAATTGGCGATTTTTTATTTTTGACGAAAACCCGAAATTTTATCCAAGGGTCCCCCCTTCTTACTTTTACTCAAAAATTGCACTAAAAATGATTTCCTGGATAAACCACTGGTTAGAATCGGGGTTTCTATACACCACTGGAAAGATCTCATTAAGACGCTTCAGAAAATGTACTTTCGCAAAAACAAATGTCAATTTGAAGCCCGTGACGCGTCCGCAAAGAAAACTCGAAAATGAAAAAAATCGAAAAAATCAACTTTCTTAATAATCGTCGTGGACCTTTATGTTATACGTTTTTTTTCATCACAAGAACGAGATAAATCGATTGGCGTTAAAAAATTTCATCCAGAAAAAAAAGCAAAAAAGTTAGCATGTCACCATGAACTTTATGGACGATTTTGAAAAAAGTCGATTTTTTCAAACTTTGAACGGCTGTAGCGGCCGAACGAAGAATCCAATTTGAACGCCGATTTAAAATCTGTGGTCCTTGAGCGCATATGAGTCGGATTTGACCAAAATTGACGATTTTTTATTTTTGACGAAAACCCGAAATTTTATCCAAGGGTCCCCCCTTCTTACTTTTACTCAAAAATTGCACTAAAAATGATTTCCTGGATAAACCACTGGTTAGAATCGGGGTTTCTATACACCACTGGAAAGATCTCATTAAGACGCTTCAGAAAATGTACTTTCGCAAAAACAAATGTCAATTTGAAGCCCGTGACGCGTCCGCAAAGAAAACTCGAAAATGAAAAAAATCGAAAAAATCAACTTTCTTAATAATCGTCGTGGACCTTTATGTTATAGGTTTTTTTTCATCACAAGAACGAGATAAATCGATTGGCGTTAAAAAATTTCATCCAGAAAAAAAAGCAAAAAAGTTAGCATGTCACCATGAACTTTATGGACGATTTTGAAAAAAGTCGATTTTTTCAAACTTTGAACGGCTGTAGCGGCCGAACGAAGAATCCAATTTGAACGCCGATTTAAAATCTGTGGTCCTTGAGCGCATATGAGTCGGATTTGACCAAAATTGACGATTTTTTATTTTTGACGAAAACCCGAAATTTTATCCAAGGGTCCCCCCTTCTTACTTTTACTCAAAAATTGCACTAAAAATGATTTCCTGGATAAACCACTGGTTAGAATCGGGGTTTCTATACACCACTGGAAAGATCTCATTAAGACGCTTCAGAAAATGTACTTTCGCAAAAACAAATGTCAATTTGAAGCCCGTGACGCGTCCGCAAAGAAAACTCGAAAATGAAAAAAATCGAAAAAATCAACTTTCTTAATAATCGTCGTGGACCTTTATGTTATACGTTTTTTTTCATCACAAGAACGAGATAAATCGATTGGCGTTAAAAAATTTCATCCAGAAAAAAAAGCAAAAAAGTTAGCATGTCACCATGAACTTTATGGACGATTTTGAAAAAAGTCGATTTTTTCAAACTTTGAATGGCTGTAGCGGCCGAACGAAGAATCCAATTTGAACGCGGATTTAAAATCTGTGGTCCTTGAGCGCATATGAGTCGCATTTGACCAAAATTGGCGATTTTTTATTTTTGACGAAAACCCGAAATTTTATCCAAGGGTCCCCCCTTCTTACTTTTGCTCAAAAATTGCACTAAAAATGATTTATTGGATAAACCACTGGTTAGAATCTGGGTTTCTATACACCACTGGAAAGATCTCATTAAGACGCTTCAGAAAATGTACTTTCGCAGAAACAAATATCAATTTGAAGCCCGTGACGCGTCCGCAAAGAAAACTCGAAAATGGAAAAAATCGAAAAAATCAATTTTCTTAATAATCGTCGGCTGTAGCGGCCGAACGAAAAATCGACATCTAAACTTAAAAGACGCACCCTAGTCGGATACAATATATTTAAGACCTTCTGTCTTATTTATTAAAAATTGTAAATTCTTCATTCTTAAATTCACTCCTAATACCCATAATAAATCAAAGTTTGGATTGATTGACGAAGCATTTGAAATGCGCACGAAGCGTGAAATTTGACAATTGAAACTATAGTTAGTATTCTATAAATTAGAATATGTGTAGTAGAGCGGTTTATCGGATTTACGCAAAAAAAATATTTTCAACATAAGAGATGAACATTGCGCAATATGCGAAATAAGTTTGAAGAAAATACTCAAAATCGATAATGAGAAATCGGAATTCAACACACTTTTCCTTTCAAAGATAATTATGTTAATTAACGATAAGCGGTACTTACGATTGTATTTTTGGCGGACCATCCGAATTAGTTTGAAACGAACGAGTGAGCATTCTGTGCTCCGAGCAAATATTTACTGAAATTATTCATCGCGTTCCATATAAAATTGTAACACTTAAACAATTTGTTTAATTTGTTATGAAGCCCTAGCACGGAAGACGTCTAATTCCTATTTAAACACCAAACACGACGAACCGCGAATGACTAAAAGAACTCCGATGACGACCAAAACTCAAACGCGACGGAACGAACGGACTTTATTTAGGGCTCGAGTTATGAGACAATCGCACGCTAAAAAGGCATAATTGTATAATAATCCATTTAAGCAAGTTATTTATTCAGATAAGCGATACTAAGTCATTGTACGAAAGCGTACCGAGAATTGTAAGAAACGCGTTTTGTGTTCAAATGCGCTTAATCCGTGTGGTTTGCTCAATACTTAAATGATAAAATTAAATAAATACCCCAAGAAGACGTAGGCTGATTCCCTAAAGGTCAAACTCGCTTTTCTCAAAGCCAATGGAATTCATCAGAATCGTTTAACGAGTAAATGGTGCAGTTCCGAATGTATTGAATTTGAGCGCGTGCTAAAGGTTTCCGAAAAATTATTAAAACTTTTAACGAATGTTAAAACACTAGTAGTACTATTTATAACATGCTAATTTATTTTGGCATAGTCACATATGCCATTCTATGCCTAGAACCAATCAGACAAAAAAATTAGATTTAGGGACTGCATTTCGATTCATAACGGTATTTTTTGCTTTTATATTTTGAAACTTTAAATAAAACAGTTTCACAGTTTCTTTGTTAATATCACTCTTTATTTTTTAGTGACTCGAGTTTCGATCAAAAGTTGATCATTTACAAACTTAAAAAAAATTTAAGTTATGATCGATATTAGAGTCACTAAAAAATAAAGTGTGAAACTGTTTTATTTCAAGTTCCAAAATATATCACGAAGTTAACGCCTCAACCATCAATCAATTTTATATTTTGATCCGAATCCTATCCCGCTTTATGACATTCTGTTTGAAACCTGCGTCGTGTTAAAAACTTCTACTTTAATAGTTCAAGTAGTCGGAACGATACATATTTTTGAAAAATGTTTGGGAATTTTAAAAATACTGTATAAGGAAATTAGGAAAAAAACAAACAAAACGAGTGGAAACAGTAATTAAAACCACAAAAATAATATAGCAAGTCAATCAAGTCAATTACTGTGCGAATGTTAATTTACAAAAATATTATTCATTCACATATGCTAAATCATAAAATTTTCCGTAGAACACAATTCCTAGAACGGAAGAATGAGAACCAGTCCGTTTTTAAAATACGGTTTTAGAGACCAATTAACATAATTAACTACAATATCAGTTTGAAACTATTTTAGTAAAAAAAATAACTAACCTGATGACTGTTTAACGATTAGCACTCCCGCGGGGCTGCAAACGAGCAACCTCCACAGATATGAAGGTTTAGCTAATGCGTTTTGAACCTTTATATTCACATCTAGTTTACATCAAAACGTAAATAAATCCGACAGTAAATATGCTGATAGTTAATCCGTGCACTGGAAGATAGCACCATTGTCTCAAAAACATATTTGTTCATGTATATCCCAAATAGAATACTCATAACACATATTCATAATCTCAGGTAGTGAACAATAAAAAAAAAGTTAGATGCCTCATTATCAAAAAATGCCTGCCCCGCGTAGGATTACCTAATATGCAATATACCAATGATTGATGGATATGTATCATGTAACACTTAATTTAGTTAATGTGTTAATTGGAATTTGGCAAATGAAGCAAACATTGTAATAATAAATTACGTTTCGGATGTAGAGGCTTCAAAATATGATGATGGGAATCTGGTGCTAATGGTCACAATACTTAATAATTTAAAGGCTTAATAACCAATCCCAACTAACAACAAAACAATAAACCTCCGAAAGAACGTGACCATGGCTAATTTCCAAGACCGAGCACGTCTTTCTCCAGTTTCAAAAGCACATTTGAATTGAGAGGTTCCTTTACAAGTCATTAATTCCGCTGTATATTGCGTGTATAACTCGTAAGAAAGGTAAGTTTTAATAATACAATTAAATAGAGCTCAATATTTAAACAACCCTAAAACTACTCAATGGCAAATTTATTTACACCAGTTAGACTACTGCTCTGATAAGGATTGAAGTACGAAACGGGTCTATACTTCGTCTTCAGATGGATAATAGCAATAAATGCTTGAATTTCCGTTAACCATCTTTCCTGCAAATAGCGAGGGCTGACTGATCTTCGTAGAGGAGGCTAAGAGATGGCACTTACTCTTATAGTGCTATTATTGTGTCAAATTTTCTTCCTTAGCCTCATCGAGGAATTTCCACGAGCCGTCGCTGGCTAATAGTCAATTGAACTGAGTTCAACATTATTTGTGAAAAGCTATTTTGTCACAGGCCTGTCCCCTTGGATCCGCCCATGTTTTACATTGGATGGTCATACTCGATCTATATTTAAGAACCTGCGCGCTTTCCGCACGTTTCTATTACAGTTGCGTGGGAGTTAAAACAAATATTCTTGAAACGCGATTCGTTGTCTGCACCTGGCCTAGCGCAATTAAGACGCGCCATTTTGTAACAGTTCCGTCGTAAAATAAAATTTTAATAATTGGTTTTACACCTCCCTTACACATTAATCAGTTATATTCCCTATTTTATACGTAATATGAAATAAAACAAAACACATAAATAGTTACAATTTTTTGAAATCACAGATTTTAGCAATTTAAAAAATGCGACAATTTAAAAAAATCCAAAACGCGATTTTTTTCTTTCAACTTTGAAAAACCGAATTTTAGCAATTTTCATTGATTGCACATGAATATTTCCTAATACTTTTTTTAAGCACACTAAATTCGTTACATTTTTATTTTTTCAAAATCAGATAATGCCTTCGGAAGTTCAAAATCAAAAACGCGATTTTATTGATATTGGTCTTGAAAAAATTCAGATTTTGTCAATTTTCGTACTTTGGTATGAGTATTTTTTATACTTTCTCAAAACACACTAACTTTTCCACATTTTAGCATATACAGGGTGTTTTAGAGCTCTGGGAACGGTCAATCACGTGCTTATTTTTCAAAATTTCGAAAAATGTTTTAAATAAAAGTTGTGTATAATCAAAAAATCCAAAGACCATAAGAAACAATGAAATGGGAACGATATATGCACTAATTCGGCAAATCCTTTCCAGTCAAAAGGGGCTGTGATTGAGAGGGGGTACAAATTGCCTTGGAGCGCATGGGTTTTTCCAAATTTCGGTAGCTGTAACGCACCTTACTGCAGTGCTAGTACCCGAAAAGTTATAAAGTAATTATAAAGGGTATTGTTGTCGACTTTTACAGCCCTCTCACAGCTTAGCCTTATATCTCCGAATGGACTATACCTATACCTTCTCCAAAATACTGTAGAAGATAGTTATGACGAGCATGACGGTATCTATAGAATTTACTCGTTATAACAATGATCTTATACGAAACATTTTTCATAACCTAATTATTACTGCAATTATACTAAACTTTTATGAGAATTTATTTGTTTTGCATCAATTTTTTTTTAATGAAAGAAAAATTATTTATTTCGACTAGTTTCGGCTGCAAGCCATTTTAAAGGAATGTGATATATTTCATTTATTTGCAAACTATTGAAAGGATACTTAATGTTTACTGACGCAATGCGTGCTATATCGATTGTATTTCTTACTTTATCCTCCAGTCATTTCCTTATGTTCGCAATAAAAAGAAACTATGGGTCAATGAACTGTATACATCATAACTAAGCATGTGATATTGTTTTCATATACATGAAGGTGCATTGTGTTTACTTCAGCTTCACTGGAGACAAAACATCATAACTGATTAAGCACGAACATTATTCACCACGAGTATTTCTTGAGATTAATTACCTTTCTATGTTTTTTTTTTATTTCATGGATTGTTTCTTGTTATTATTAGCTAACCTTCAGCCTAAAATTTCACGACCTAAATCAAAAGATTATAATTTAGCGTGATAATAAATCACTTTCTTATGCAAATCTTCAAACTAACTCAATATTTTGCAAACCGTGTTCACCTCAAATTATTACCAATTATTTTATAATGATCGGATCTACTAATGCTAATTAATCACGAAAAACGACATTGGAGAAAGATTAGCATGATAATTAGCTTCGCAAATGCCAACTTTTCCATCGAATCGATTAGCAGTGATTTCGTTTATCGAGCTTCGCTCAACTAGCTGTCGGCCTTGTGGTTCTTTAACACTGGTTTATGGAAAAGTATTGTATGTATGTATGTATTTATTTCATGTCTTGACAGTAAGTCTTACACACGTCAGATTACATGGTATATAAATAATAAAAATGTGAAAGTAAATAGAACTTGAATAATTAGTTAATGTACACTAACAAACATATTTTAATAGTTTGCTTACGCTAGATTTGTGACTGATAGGCCAAAGATTATTGTATGCTACATTATAGCACTAAAATCAAGCTAACTATGATATTTTTCGAAAAGTATTTATTTTCGCGAGTACCGAAATAATTTGCCTTCGTTTGATTCAATAATAACTATGATTATTTGTATTTGACACGTTCACTGCCGTTGACAGACGAATCAATTGCCTGCAAGGTTTGATGTTTATTTGATTATTTTTCCAGTAGTAATCAAACAACCGATTAATCGATTATTTTGCACAGTCCAAGTGGTCGGAACTGAAAGTGTTAAAGTCGGGTTTTTTACTTAATGTATGCTGTAGTTTTTGAAAAACTTTTTTCTCTCGTAGATAGATGTATTCGTAATTAACACTATTTCATATTTACATTGTCTTCGATAGCACATCAAGTGTAAATGTAAATGGGATTTGGTAATTTTTAAATTCTGAAGATTTTTTGCTTGTATACTTTTATTCTAAAATAATCGGTTAAATTCCTATGTATACCAAACCAATTCTACATTTTTTTTCTTCGTCCCCTGCGTCAATGGTCTCTTAAAATAGTATATGTTTAAATGAAATACATACTTGATAAAATAAACACTTTAACTATGACTCATACGGTCATGCGTAAACTTTTAGCAGTTTGCAATTTAATACTGCATAATTCTCCAATTTCATGATTATCTACAATGGTAATTTATTCTGTTATCAAGTTATTGCAGTAAACTGACTATTTTGAAATTGAAACACCTTTTTTATAGTTTCTATATCAATAGACAACTTGTGTTTTTCTTCTCAACTTACATCATAACGACGTATTGTTTCGAAGGGTTACTCATGCACAATCTTAACGATAAACTAAACAATAGTTCTGCAAATTTTCAACGCAATCACACTTCTTATCTTATCTCACGTGATTCATCGTTGTAACATTTGCACATTTCATGTATTCATTGATAAGAGTTTACCACTGGGCAGAAATGTCTGCAAAATATAATATATGGTATGGGAACCATATATGTAGTTTAATATAGTGCTGAAATAATTTTGTAAATTCTTAAATATTAGTTCATAAGAAAAGTTTTTTCAAGAAATTTTTACCACTTTGTTGGTATCACACACGATTTTATTTTTGCGACTATAGTTTCGACCCTTACAGAATCATTATGAAACAGACAGTGTGTGTGATACCAATAAAGCAGTGACGCTTCGCAGGTTTTTTTCTAGTACGGCCAAGGTAACAAGGGTAGCAATACAGATAGGTAGGGTCGGTTGCAGAGATGGCTGGCTGCGTGACTTCACCTATTTGTATTACCACCTCTGTTACCAGAAAAAAAACCCGCGAACCGGCACTGCAACGAAGTGCATTTTATTGAAAAGTTTTTGAATCAAAATGTATCACAGAGTAGGCGCGCACCCGGGGGTGACTATCGGGCTTGAGCCCCCCCCCAAGACATTAACCACTTCGCGCCCATGCTGCTTTGATTTAATCCCAGGTTTGATGAAAAATTACTTCTTTGTTGTTGTTAACTTTTTCTACGAAATATGATTTCACTGTCACAAACTTTCCCATTTATGCAAAAAATATGAAAAAAATATTCGATAGATGGCGCTAAAGAAGTAATTTTTTTTGTAAAATGTTTTTGTTTTCATTTTTTGCTTGTTGCCAACCTGGGCGTGAAGAGGTTAATATACCGAATTGTTACCATCAAAACTGGTCATAGCAAAATAGTGCTTTTTGGCATTTTATTAAACTGTAATGCCATTGCTATATTGCACTTTTATTTAATATCATATTCAAGATTTTCAGTTTACACATAAGTTATTATATGCGTCACCCAACACCCCCCCCCCCCCTCCGGTCACAGAATATATATTTTTAATTATATTAGAGTTATTTTTTTTTTATTTCTTAATTGTAAAATTTGGAATATTTTTTTGTTCTGTTGGGAAATAAACCTATTATTATTATTATTATTATAACTTCCACCATCAACCATATACTTTTAATCAAATTTATGGACGCTCTGTTATTATTAGTTTGGAGTGAATTTCATTTTTTTCTGAATATCATTTTCAATTAACAAAAACGTAACATACATGACCTGAGCTTTCGCTCCCAAACCGCAACATCGATACCCCTACCTCTCCTTCCCCTACCACGTTTCCAACCAATGAAATGCAAACTGCACATATCGTGACATTTGCTTGCAAGGTGGGATATGTCGCAGGAAAACGCATTTCTGAACTTCAAGTCCACCATTGCAGTGACCCAACGTGTTGTGATTTAATTAAAGACCAGTGCGTTACACCCCAATTTGCAGACATTCAACAGATAATTATTTCACCAGATCATTCGGTAAGACAAAAGCTTACAATATTGCATCGTTTGTTTAAATGCGTATAACTTTGTTCTGAAAGAATGTTGTAAATCAATTGAAATTTCAGTTTTGCGTGTATTTGCCAACAATTGAGGCGTTGATTTCATAAATGAGGCACTTGGTTGGTTTCACAATTTTTTACTATTTATTCGGACTAATTTCGATTTTTACATCATTATCTAGGACGAGCTGCATCTCTGCAAACACGAATTTGCTTCATTTTCGCCGCTGAAACATATTGCGTCCATCCTAACAAATTTGCGTACTCGGTAAAATTTCGGGCCCAAGATAGTGGCGATTATATTTTTTTTAATTTGCTTATTTTTACAGTCATGATAAGCTCATATTTGTGCGACTAACACTTGAAATTTGTAATTTTACTACGGTGGTAGATGTCTTGGTGTTAACTTTAAATAAAACTGTTTCTTTGTTAATACCACACTTTTTTTAATGACTCGAGTTTCGATCATTCTAACTTAAATTGAGTAAAGTGAAATGATCAGCTTATGAATGAAACTCGAGTCACTAAAAAATAAAGTGTGATATTAACAAATAAACTGTTTTATTTAAAGTTCCAAAATGTATCACGAAGTTAACGCCTCAACCATCAATCAATTTTCTTGATGTTAACTTTTGTGGTCGTAGTTTTTTGGGTATTTTCAATTTACAACTGAGATTGTTATTGTATCTCTCACAAGGAGCTCAAATACTACGAATTAGGTCTACAATGGCTAGTGAGAGAATGTTCTGTAAATATTAATGTAGATTTAATTTTTGCATTGTACTCACGTCTCGTTTTTCTTAGTTTCATAATCTGTAATAGCTATTCCTAAAATGTTCTTCAAAATATGTTTAGCATTTCAAATGAGAGAAACCAGAATTTCCTTTTCATAGAAACTGCATTATCGAAACCCCTGCCACGTGCGCAACAAATAATACATTGCCACCCAATGAAATGCAAACTTGCACAATCGTGACATTTGCGTAGAATAGTAGAAGGTGTAAATACGTCACCTAAAAATATACATTGCTGAACTTCTGCCATTGTTGTTTCTAACGCAAGGTTGTGATTTATTGAACTAAGGATCAGTGAGCTGACAATACCACAGCAGATTTGGTATGTAAGAAAAAAAAAATTAAATAAATACAATAAAACGAAATGTATGGTCTTAGTAGGACTTAATTTTCGCTTGCAGATTAACGAACAGGTTGAATATTCATATATTCAGGCTACATTTCGTTTTAATGTATTTATTTAATGCTTTCTGCAACAAGTAAGGTTGTTCCTAATTTGTTTAAATAATTAATTGAACTGACGCTATTCTTTGAGAAATGATTCGCTACTTTAAAATGTTTGATTAATACTAATTAATGCTGCAGGTCGCTAGCCAAATTGGTTTCCACTAATACCAAATAATGTATTTCACTCATTGCCAAATAAATGTGCTCATTTTTTTGAACGAAATTTAATTAAATATTTGTCATTGTGTAAAAGATGACTTATTGATCAAAGCCCTAATTCCACAATACTAACAGTTAACATAAAGTATTTGTTATGTAGGAAGCTTCTATTTCGTTATACATGCTTTTTTTTAATAAAACACTTTTTACTTGGTTTGTATAACACTTTGATTTATTTGTTTGACTGCAGTTTCGGCAACTCGGCCTGCCATTATCAAAACTAAATACTTTAGTATATCTAACTATTACATATTTACACTTTTTCTCTAAAACAATTCAGGAAGCCAATATTTAAATATTAAGAATTTATTCTACACCCTGTATTTGTGTACGTATAATCTTTAAAACTTGACCATTGGTTATGGATCTCCAATTCTCGAGGAATAACCATTCGATCGCTGTTTTCATTTTTTTTTTCAATGGAAGCCAATACACTTAACCTTCCAGGCGGGGCGCCCTAAATCTTGACACCGTAGCGGACCCAAGCAAAAAAACAATCCCCTGCATAAAATTTGATTAAATTTAATTTTTTAATTTCACATAATTAAAATATCATACAAACTTTTCGCTTTTCAAACGTGAACTAAAGAAGAAATTATTAGGGCACTCTAATGCAGTAACGTGCAGTAACGTGATATTTATATAAATATGTACGCATAATCACGACTCAAGTTTCCAGATGTTATCAGTATTTTGATAGTCCTAGTGTAATGTCACACATTAAATAGTTTGTATGTGTTTAGAAACATACAACCAAAAAATAATTAATTAAAGAAGTAAATATGTATGGTTTGTACATTGTGGTAGACGTGAAATAAATGAAATGAAAAATTAAGCCTTTCACATAATGATTGGTCGTTTTCGGTACCAGTGCGTCCATTTTATTCCCAAAATAGTGTTCAGAATGAGCTCTTAAACTTGAAAGAAAATTGAAGAAAAATTTAATTTATTCGTTTTTTACGCGTTTCCACTCGATTAAAGCACAAAAAACATAATTTTGCGTATCTCGGTTCCTCGAAGTTCCTGAATAAGCATATGTGGAAATGTAAACATTATGTATAATTAAATTTGGAAACGCAACTTCATATCGATATATGCCTGCACCTGAGGTTTTATTGCCCATGAAAAGTGCAATAGTTATCAAAACTTCTACCAGTGTACATATCATAAAATGATTCCAAAGAATAAGTGCAATTGCGTATGTCTTATAAGTTCCTAAACATAAAGTTCAACATGGTCGTGACCTCTAACTGTTTGACTTAAATACCACCGAAGCGTAAATCGAAACACAATAAAGTATTTTTTTAGAAAACTAAAAATAAATTTGGTGTAAACATATATATGTTACGGCCCAAGCACGAAATGGGGTCATTATCGATAATGGCCGGCCAATATCAATATATACCAAACACTTTGGCCCATTTCCGAAATAATAATAAAACATGAATATTTTGAGTATGGGCCGGCCAATGCTGATAATGATATAGGTCTAGATACTTCAAAATGCAAGTATTAGTTTTAACTTTGTAACGAAAACGAATACAGCCTGAAATACAATGCAAATGCAAATGAAACAATCAAATTTATAACTACTTACTAGATATTACAAATACAAAAACGAAGGGATAAAACGAAACCATGATGTTCAAGATTATTTGTTGCAGTAGTTAAATTATAACAGTTTTAAGTTCAAAGAATAAATTTAGCTCTACATTGGCATTTTTACCGGGTATGACATGCATAGTAACATATGTTATACAGGCTGTACTTACGCAACATTCACCGACCACATAATGGCATAATATTTTATTAATATTTTTAAACAGGATGTTTGAATTTAACACCGAATATATACCAGGAATTTCATTCCAATTCTTGTTATACCTATTGCCTAATTACATGGCTAACTGCTGACTTGCCCTGAAGATCATTGCAACTTGCCAACACACATTTTGAAAAAGTGGGGTTATGAAGCTCTATGTATGTTTTAAATTTCTGACTAGGCATGACCCCTTAATTTAAACACAGGTGTTTAGTATGAGATAATAGCAACCAAGGTTTAATATTTACTATTGCTTAGTCACTAGTTGCGGTGAAAATTGTTTTTCGGCAAAACAATACCCGGCGCGTGCACCAATTCGTTAGCGTTAAATTATATCAATTAAATCAACTGAAAAATTAGTGGGGCGAATTCCTGGGAATTGGACAAGTATTTTAAAATCAGGTTTGCATGGTCAGTTTCGTTTCGTTACTGACGTATTGGGGTTTAAATGAATTAGTATTATTTTTATGATTAATAAATTTTCAAGTTAGAAATAAACGATTTTAGACAACACTAATAGCATGCATTTTTTTTTCAATATCCTGCATGGCACTACTCAATAAGTTATTTGTTTAGAGTCTTAGTAAGACTTAATTTTACAGCATTTTGAGTCACGAACAGTTTGAATATTCACATATTCAGGATATATTTCGTTATTATTAAATTTATTTTTATGATATATTAAACATCTTTATTGACAGGTAACTTTGAATTAAACAACTTTCGACGTTTTTTTTTCAAATAAATAGTGGTAAAAAAAAGTCGAAAGTTACCTGACAATGGACTACCACATAGTAACGGTCGCAACCATCATCTTCATCTTTATTGACAGAATTACATCGATATTTCATTTAACACAAAACATTTATGTATGCATCGTCAAGGGCTATCGACCATTAGTATTTCTGCCCTATTTTTATTTTTTATCTTAATGCTTAATATAGTTAAGGTGAAGAAAAATTAAAATTTGTTCTAATTAAATAATATTGGATCGATGAGGATGTTACTTGTTGAAACTCCATGGTATCTTTTATTAAATCACTTACTTTTTAACTAATCTTTAATCTACCTGATGAAACTGTGTTGTCGTAGAACAATAAAATTAATTTGAAACCATACACTGTGTTAGCGTTTTACTAATTAAATAAGTTTTCAAAAGTGATGCTTTAATTTCTTTCGCCAGTGTTGTTAATTTGATAGTAAAATTGAAGCGCGGAAGCAAATTTTATCCACACAAAACCTTCGTAAATAATTCACGAACGCGAACTTCATAATTCACTTTCGATTTACGATTACAATTAATTTTTTACTCGTCTATCCGCGCCTTATTTATTGTCGCTTAAAGCGAATTCCAAATGATCAACAAATGTATGTAGATCAGTTTTACGAAATTTATAATCTTTATTTGCAGAATTTTGCTTGTAAGTTGACTATTTTTTGTATAAAAGATTTTTCATATTAGTTTTGTAAAAATATTTTATTCTTCTATAATTACATTAGGCTGACAATATTATCCATAAATTCTTACCTTTTCTAAACATGCCACCGCAGCCCTGAAAATACAAGACAAATATTATCAAACATTGTTTTCATCAGTAAAATCAAAGAGAAGTTGCTACATTAGAAAAATTGTTCAATATGTAAAGTTTTTAAAGAACACGTTAGTGTTAAAAATCCATATTAATATAAATAACTTTTTGTTTTTTACAAGTCTAAGAAACCATTTTTGTGAGACTTCCAGGAACCGAGATACGCAAAATTACGTTTTCCGCAAATGGTGCTTAAATTGACTGGAAACGGCGAAAAATCGATTACATTAAATTTTTCTTCAAACATTTTTTTTTTGTTTTTTTCAAGTCTAAGAGACCATTCTGAACACTATTTCTCTTTAAATTTTTTTGTGGGACTTCCAGGAACTGAGATACGCAAACTTACTTTTTTCGTAAATAGTGCTTAAATCGATTGGAAACGCCCAAAATCGATTAAATTGAATTTTTCTTAAAAATGTATTTTGTTTTTTTTTTCAGTCTAAAAATAAAATAATAATAATAATATTGTTTATTGTCTACAGATGTACAGCAATACATATAAGACACGTCAAAAGAGGTATATATGAATAGTGTTGTTACCAACTTAACTTAAAACTAGATAAGGTATTCATTAATGTTATATGTTTTTTTCTGAACACTATTTGTCTATAAAAAAATTGTTGTCTCTCTCTCTCTCTCTCTCTCTATAAATAAGAACAAAATTGAACAAATAGTAAAATATTTTTGTTTGCATAACTATTAATTCATTTCAATTCATTTCAGGCTAAAAATTACCGCCATGGAAAATAAGGAAAACAAGGAAAGTAAGGACGCACCTACTTCTTCTAATCATCCAACAACTGCATTGCCGAATGAAATACCTACTAAAAATTCTAATGATCCTGATAAAGACGACGATGCCCCTACGCCACTTAATGATCTAGACCTTCAAACAAATTTGCACAATTGTTTCGATGAAAATGGTAAACCTATAAAAAGCCAAACATTCTTTAAGCCTGGGTTTGCATATTATTATCAGGGCTTTAGAGAATGGGTGGCCAAAGAAAGTGACGGATTCCTGGTAAAAAAAATGGATGAAGAAGAAAACTTTGTTATGCCCTCAGAGGAAAATGTACAAAGAGTACGCAAAATTTTAATGGATGCAGGTAAAAAAATAAACGAAGATCTTACATCGGAACTTGGCGGATTGAAGAATAAACATTATCAATTAGTAGCTGGTAGCAGTAGCATGTTGCGATCCATGGGAGATGAGGCTTCTAATACAACCTCTGGAGGAGGAGTTTTATCCATGGATACTCCCGAAAGCAAGAACGATTCAAAACTTAGCGTTGCTGCTACGGATTGTAAACACAATATTATTATTGATGAAACTGGTAACGATTCAAAAATTAGGGTTGCTGCTAAGGATTGTAGACACAATCCAGTTGATGAAACTGGTAACGAAGCTATTGCGGCAGCTGAGGTTCCCGTTGATGTCGCAGAAAATAATGAAAATGAACAATTCGGTGATATGCAATGGGGATACTTTACGATGATTACAGTTACTCGCCCTACCAAATTAGGTGAAGAACTCACATTTTTAATTCATCACGATGAAAAAATACAAATACTGCGTGAACAGAATTCTAGTGTTGGAGAGAGTACTATCGAAGTCGGTGATATGTGGTGGTACGGGCTACATGTTTATTTGAACAACCTGCAAGGTGAATTCTCTAATCAGAGATATGGAAAAGTATACATTAAATACGTCACATTGCCAAATAATCCAGTTTCTGGCTTTATCGATAAAGTTGTAAACGGAATGATAAAGACGTACAACGGTCCTCTGTCCAGTGCACCAACCAATCGCGTGATGAACAACATTCGACTATCAAAGCACGAGGTTTGTGATCAAACTGATATTACGTCAACCATCAATTTTGCGGACTTCGGTTACGAAGATTTTGAAGTCGATACTTCAGAAATCGAACATAATTCATTTCCAGAAGTACTTGATACCTTCAAAGATGTTTATCCAAGTCAAACTTTCGACCTGGTCGTATATCAGTTCAGAAAAACCCATGTTCCACGTAGAGATGTCGAAACAACTACAGCATCCGTTTCTAACATCGACATGGAAGATTTAAGCATATATTTCACACCACGAATGGTTATTTGTAAGCAATGCTGGCAAATTATGGATGAGGATGACGAAAAATAAATAGAAGGCATCATTCAGTAAGGAAATATTTAATAGTTAGGTTTATTTGTTTCTTGAATATGTTTATACAGATCGAGTACCGATGGGCTAATCCTATTTGTAAGAAAATACAAATACAAAATGCAAAGTTTAGTGGATAAAACTCGGGCGAACAAAGAGAACTTTTTCTCTCATATTATGGATAATAGAATGTATTAGTAAAGTATTTACCAAGTCCATCGGTACACGATCTGTTTAATGACTGATTAAGGTTTAATAACAATATAGTTACATTTTATAATTACAAATTAGCGGTATAGTTTGACTTGTAATATAATACAGGTTCATTATATTTTTTGTTATAATCTACTTGAATAATTTTTTATGCGTGCCTTAAGGCAGGCGTGGGCAAACTCTTTCACAGATATTATTATAAAGACCATGCGGTTTAATATACAAAATGAAATATGTATACAGTTAAATAAATACAAAACACGGTATGGTGTGAACATAGTTTGCCTTAAGGTATTAGCATCTTCGTTATTAGTTTGTTAGATTATTTTATTTAGTTATTATATTAAGATTATTTGCCGAAACATACAAAAATAATAACATAGAGTTCATGTAGTCTGAAATTCCAACAAATAGACCATAAAAAGCTCAAAAATATCAGCTATACATAATCTCATTAATATTTTTTAAATAAAAAATACGGCAGCTACTTATATTTATTATCTGCAGTTCTAATGTTTATAGCGTTAATTATAAATCATATATTATGTAATTCTGATATTTTATTGGAAATAAAAATAAAGACAATATTGAGTACTTACACACCTCCCAAAATCAATCATTTCACTAAATTAGGATTGCCCTGAGCAAGTGCACAAACGCAAGAGCTATTAGCGCAAATTTTTGCCGGAATAGAACATAGCTAAACTGTAAGGTATCAACTTTCATTCTTGGCTCATAATATGACTATATTTCTACGCTCATATGTGATTTATGACTTGTTATGCATGTAATATGTATAATAAATATGCA
This sequence comes from Ocypus olens, assembly GCA_910593695.2. Taxonomy (NCBI): domain Eukaryota; kingdom Metazoa; phylum Arthropoda; class Insecta; order Coleoptera; family Staphylinidae; genus Ocypus; species Ocypus olens. Next base: position 470,969 of record OU343057.1, on the reverse strand, counting down.
ATGTTCATTTTTGAATTGCATAGAGAGAAAATGTAACGTCATATGTGAATTCAGGACACCCAATATACATGGTAAGTATTGTAAAATAAAAACACTAGTGTACAGTAAATACATTGTTTTTTGACCCCATGTTTTTTTGTCCATTTCAGCCTAGCATAAGAAGCTTGTCTACAGCCAATCAAGTATTTAGTCATATTAGTCATATGGAACTAACTCAATAATTCTGAATATAAAACTATGAACAATATCTTGATCAAAAACATAAATACATACAAAGTTAATTTGTATATTCCAATAGTATCCAGTACGGCATAATATTAATTAAATTACTCGCACGGAAGTCACATTGATGGCATTAAAATTAAAGATCTTGTTTCTGAGGAACGTCCTCGGCGAGGCCAATTGAATTTATTGAGGTCTCCCAGCATACATGAATGAACAAAACTGCCTGACGCCTGATAATTTGCAATGTGCCCTTAACACAGTTACTTGCATTTCTTGTTTGTTACAATTAATCAGACTTACATTTAAAGCTAAAGAATAAATGTCAAGGGCTTACTAATCAATTCTTCTTTTTCGATACAAAGAAAACACTTAACTTTTTTATACTACTTTTATTTATATCGAAATTGAAAATTTTATACCACAAAGTGAACGCCTCCAAGATTCAAGAATTAACTATTCTTTTATATAATCTAGGATATTTCTTTTTAATAATAAACTAATGCCATAATAATTAAATTCTAAAATAGAATTGTAAGAGGATGCAAGGTGATATAACAATGGTAGATAAAATTATGTGCATACTGTGTTGTCTACCATTCTATGCTAATAACATCGTTATGCACTCGGCCTTCGCTCAAGCGTAGTTTATATTAGGAAAAAACAAGAAACACTCACTTTCGGTTCATGAAATTTGATTTTTCGGATTGTCAAATAAAGCTTATGTTCAAAGTTTTGTATGAAAATATTTAGTAGTTTTTGACACAAAGCGCCCACATACAGGTAGACTTATAATGGATACCCCAAAATGGATATTGGCGCTGAAATTTTGAATTCAAAAAAAGTCACAACCGCAATAATTTCTCATACTTCGTAAAGAGAAAGTAAAAATTTGACTATGCTATAATTTTAATTTAATGCAACGTAGTAAGTAAAACAATAAGATGCTGACTAATTTCAACAATCAAAATAAAACAGAAATGGACAAGATTTCTTTGTACTAACATACTTCAAAAATAAAAAAATATATTTTATTGTGCAATTCGCAACAACAGCTTCGCCACACTGTGGCTTCTTTATGCGAAGAAATAATACGTTATATTTGAAGAATCATGTAGAATTTTGACATTTTTTTAAATAAATATTCGTAAATGTGCACTGTACATTTAATTATACTATAATAAAATACTTTTAACTTTGTTTTGTATAACTTGGATATTTATTTTTGTGACTTAAGTTTCGGTAAGTACAATTACCAAATTCAACACTATAACGAAGTAGAAGCCTCCAGCATAAACAATATTTAATTATAATTTTCTCGCGACATTCAAAACACGTGTCAAACTGTACAAACATTTTAACATTTTTTTTTATATTATAAGAAACGCTAATAAACATTTAGTATTGTAGCAAAGTAAACTTAATCATTTAATTTGTATTAAACTGACGTATGAATAGCATGCAATGAAGTAAATAGCTTCATTACATCATCTGACTAAAACACCCACTTACCTATCAATGGGCTTATATTCCATTTAAGAATAAACCAAACAATCGAAAAAATGTGAAATTTTGGCTACCGGCACAGAACAGCATAAACACGCGACGCGTCGTCACTACTGTTGCGGCGTTGTAATGCCGAGAGCATTGTTTGATATTGCTTTGTCGAGTATGTTGAGTACATGATAGCTTTAAACTGTTTTATTCTATTTGGCTAACGATACAAGGTCTTTATACTTTATTGCCCCTTTTCTTTATAAATCATTATTAGCTACTTACAGACACGTTCTAAATAATAACAAATGTATTGTCGCAGACACGTACAAAAACCGACTCGCCAGTCTGCGCGCCTAGACTCTTCTTATTTTCTAATTGTAATCACAATAATGTCACGAATTAAACGGGACTAAATCATCAAATTGTATTCATTGTACTCACATTTTGCTAATGATTTTCGTCCAGCATCTAATATAGGGAGTGATTGCACTTACGGTCAGATGCACGATTTCGGAATTTTTTTTAGGGGCTTCTAGACGTGTTGTTAAAAAAATTAATAAATTTGTAAAGTCTTAAGTTTATGTAAATTCTTTTTATATTTTTTACAAGCCTCTAAATTATTTCCAATTTTAAGCAAAATTACGCTCTGTTCGCATGGTATTATTCTGAAAAAAAGAGATGAATGTTTTTTGATATTTTCATAATCCTACTTCAAATTTTACAAATTTATTAAAAAAACATTCTGAATTATATATACATGAAAATTTGTAAACACCCCCTTCCAAAATTTCGAACGGAACGTGAGATTGTCGGAAAATACAGAAATTTCCGAGTCTTGTAAAAAATATAAAAGCAGTTGCCATCTACTTGAAAGTTTACAAATTTATTCAAAACACATTCGGGATTACAGTTCCATTAAAATCTGTAAACACCCCATCCCTAGTCTGTATTTTGATAAATAAAAATCGATCTGTCCGAGGAATATTTTAAGTAAGCAATTGTTAATTGTTTAATGAATTTATTCCGTACTTTATACAATATCTTAATTAATAGAATTCTTTGTATATATTATTGTAAGGCATAACACTATATTGACTATAACATTCTGTACCATCTGTAAAAGAGCTATTGAACTGATGGTCATTCCACTATAGATATAATAATAATAATAAGAGATAATAAACTAAATTGTAAAATACATTCAATAAAATTAAACCAATTTCATTTAATCACTTACCAACAGTACATCTTCATAACTGATAATTAAAATCGATTTACGTTAATCCAATTTTGCACAATCTACACACTAAAACACCTTAAGACTCACACTCGCCGGCGACCGGCGATAAACTGTCCGGCATTCAATGAAAACAGGTGTATTGCATCTTTGTCTATCTTGTGTGCAGATTGAAATGAATTTAATTCGAATCGGAGCTGCGTAGATAAGCACTGATAACAGGTGAAGAAAGAATGCGGTCTCGCGATATCTCCGCCGGACGTGAATTGCCCCGAGGCAAAATTCGGATGATAAGGCTATTAGCACCTAATGAAATTTTCCAGTTCCGTGCGCGAGTTCGATGTTAAAAGAGTTTAATAATATGGTGGAGTGTTGTTTTTGGATTAACAGTTTTGAGTCAAATTTGAGGGACAGTTGTCTTATTGAGATTATTTGATGAAGATAAGTGCACAGAGCTGAGTAATTGGAAATGTTCTCAAACAATTAATAATCGAACAATGCGTTTGGCAGTTTTAGAAAGGAACTTAAAAAGTGCAATTTTTGCATTTTGTGTTAATTTCACCAGAAATCCGTGACAGAGACACACACACACACATAAACTCATATACTTTTTTCTCCCTTTAGGGGCCTCAAAACGAATATTTCCGTAAAAAATTCGATTCAGGATCGCAATACTTTTTGGTACTTCGTAATGGAGAAAGTAAAAACTATTTCAAACGTTTTTTTTTTGACCGTAAAGTGCAATTCACCACTCGAATTGTAATTCCGAAATGTACTTTGAAATTATTAAATCCTAAAAACGAGCACTAAAACCATCACATTCTTCGCGACAGCGACCCCAGACTGAATTGATATCAACAGGTACGCCGCGGATTAGTGATAGGAATTTAATCTCGTTCCGAAACGAAAGAAAAAAAAAACGAGTCTTTTGATTATCTTCAGCCTCGGTGCATCGGTGCATCGGTGCAGATTAAAACTGCTCGAGGTAAGATGTAGAGTGTTAGAAAGACTGCTAATTATTTGCAATACTGTGATCAACTAGTAGGAATATATAATTACTGTATTCATTAAATTTAAAGGTTGAGTTCCTATTCATCACTGGTTTCTTAAAATATATGTTCTGTCCAAATACAAAAAAAAAATATACCACTTTTATGTATAATAAAAGTTAAGTGTTTTCATTACATCGAAATTGAAAATGTACCCTGATTCAAGATTCAAGAATCGAAAAAAGTATTTTTTTTACTTACGAGATGACGACAGATAAAATCTAAAAATACATATGAAGGAGAAGGTACAATTTTACAAAACAAAAACAATTTATTCATTATCCTACGTTATTTCAAAAACATTTGATGTATAGAAAGCTAATTTTCACGCGAGTTTTTTTGAAATACAGAAAAACTAGAAAATTAGCATACATAACTAAGGAAAGAAAAATATAAATAATAATTATTAACTTACATATGCATCCTTATTAAAACTATAATCCAACGGAAGAAGACACTACCACTACCACTTTTACATAGTGTTGAACTTTTAAATCACAGTTTGTTTGTATTATGGCAACTTTCGACTTGAATGGTAAGCTAATCCAATACTGATCATGACCCTGTTTGAGGATCATTATCGTATTTTGTTGGCGTGCATTATTCAAAAATGGCCTTCATCTGTTATATCTGTTGAAACGCAACAAATGAATTCCGATAATTAAATCCAATTAAGTATTGTGCAGGTCGAATATTATATAAATTCTCCAATAAGTCATTTCGAATTTACATTTTGACTATCCGCACTCGATATGAAACCATTTAAGCTTTTTCACCTGTTTATTAAATGTGTAAATCGATCATTATTATCAAAACTGATTTTTTTGGCGTACAGATGAAAACATGATCATCACATGAAAAATGAATTGCAATTAAGTACATACACTGGTGGAAAAAAATGAAACACTTGAAATTCGTGAAATTTCGACCATTTTCAAATCGCCATAACTCGGGAGATTTTCAATCGATTTTCATGAATCTTTGAGGGCGAAAAACTTTGAAGTGTCTCTTCTTTAAAGTCATGCATGCGAACTTAAGCGTAACCCCTTCCGCCCTCCTCTAGCACCCCTGCGAAAAAATGTTTTTTCAGGAAACCATGTCCAACTTTAACGATGTGTACGGAGTTGGAAAAAAAATGTCGTCTCGATCCACCATAAAGGCATTAAAATTGGATCAATTCCCTATGCAGGACTCGAAGAACAAAGTTCCTACGACGATTTGGCGACAAGTTATGGGTGTTTGAAAAAAAAGTGCATTTTGAGGTTTTTCGCACATCAGCAATTCAGTGACTTTTCAACCAAATTTGATTAGTCTTTCAGGAAAAAAATCCCATTTTGGCGCTACTTTACGGGGCTGTGCTCATTTTTATAATAATTTAATGGTAAATATTTTATTTCGGCAGCAAATTCAACTTATTTCCACTCATTAAACAATTTTTCCTTAGAGACTACATAACATAATTTTTCAATTTTAATTATTTATTCAACGCCAAAATTAGTACATAAGAATATTTGCATTTATTTATTGTAGGCCTAGTACCAGAATTCCACACGCCTCAATTCAGATAAAAATTAATTTTAGTGTGACAGCATTAAAATACCATCACGATACTTTGTAAACAACTTACTAAAGACGTAAGTTATAATATAATTTTTAAAAAAATGGAAAATTCCGATTTGGTTTTTTTTAATAATTTTCTTTTGGTTTTTAGAAATAATGATACAATCATGTTACATGTCAAATTAAAGCCCTTGTAATCCTATAACCAATGGTACTAGATTTTCTAGGACAAATAGTTTTTTTAAATGTGTGTGTCATGGTTACAGAAACGTAAAAATTTGTTTTCTATTACGCTAATACTACTATACATATAAAAAAATTATAATGATCTGAAGACATAAGATTTAGATCATTGGTTGATTTGGTGTGGAATAATTCTTCTTTAAATCTACTCTTTATTCTTAATTCAATAAATAGCAATTGATTACGAACAATATTAGAACACCTATCTTACAGCCGAAACTAAGATGTTTTGATGTGATAATTAAAAAAATCTATTAATAATAATGACCTTACAATCCAAAACAACAGTGTAGTCTAATATCACAAATCCTTAAAATTAAGAAAGAACCATGTATTTTGGTAGTAAAGTTTATACTTTAAATTACAACAAAGTGAACGCCTTCAATATCCGTCGTTTAAATATATTTTTAAATTAAAATGTTTAAAGAATGAGAATTAACTGATTTTTAAATTAAACTGTGTAAATAATGAGAATCAACTAATTTTTTTAATTTCAAAGTTAACTTAGAGTAGATTTTTAAAACCGCAACGAACCCGACATTCAAACAAGACCTTCAACCTCTCCACCCAGCCCCATATTGGTATGGATCGACAGATCATTGCCAATCCACCTCAAAACAGGGTCAAAATTGGAGGAATCTCCAGTCGTTGTTGAAATCTCAAGTGCGCCCCCTAGACATCGGCCATATTATATTCATTTCACTCACCGTAACCCTCTGGTGCTCACTCTACGATGGCCTACCTTCATCCAGTCTAATAACATCGAAGATTCCGTTACCATCCTTTAACTCTTCAAGACATTGTTCAGTTCGGAATCTGCAGCTACAGGCAACACTCGGGTGTCTTTTAAGGGACCGAACATTAAGTGGGGTTTACTGGAGCACACTTACTCATCCGTTTATCTGAGGTTTATTTAAAGTTGTTGAAATTAAGATTTTTGAGGGAAATGTCACTGAAGTTACCTCGTCGAAGTTGAATTTGAGGTAGAATTATTTGAAGTTACCATCACATTTTGGGGTGAGACATCACATGAAATCAATGATTATTTTATGCGGTGGAATTATTGCAAACAAAGACAGAGACTGAAAAAGTTGTTATTTTAACATTCAGAGCTTGAATTATTTTTATTATAGTTTATCTTGCTTAACACATCACTGAGCAGAGACATATAAATATGCTTTTGTGTACTGCTGTTAAACTGCTGGAGACATATAAATATGAAAATTATTACCAGCAATCGAATGGACGGCCAATCAAGTGTAAACATATTTTAAATTTTATAATCAATTATTTATTATTGCAAAAGTTGTGCACATTTTTATACGTGGTTACAACACCCTCAAACGTTGAAACCTTTAAATTTACGGGCTACAGGCATTAATGCGGACTGTAATGTGTTAATGCTCTTTCGGTGAGTGGAAGAAGGAATAGAACAGAATATAGAGATTGGACTTCCAGGTCCATAGATATTTAATCTACAGAATGGATCAAACAGTATTTATTTTTTGGTTGTGAAAATGCTAGAAATTAACTACATTGAGAAAAAGAAATGAAAATGAAAGATGCGACAGTTGTGGAACATAAAAACAAAACAAAAATAAAAATAAAACATTTAATTAAAAAAAAACAATTATGAACAGAATAAAATAAACTAAATCAACCCTTAGTAGCCACCTGGGATATTTCAGTACCCCAGACATTCAAAATCTATGAAAATGATATTAATCGGGGCATTTACGGAAAATAGACCAATGTAACTTTCTCATGCGATACATTACATGCGAGTACCAATGCAAGGTACGAGCATACAAAATGAATACAAAATTAATCTTTCAAAACTTGTCAAGCAATCTGCTATTCTATAAAGAAACTGATATTAAGTCAATTATTAATACATTCACAAATTAGGTATGTGTGATTCGCGTATTAAGAATTCGACCCCCTGGCTCAGATTGACCCCCACTTTTGTTAAATAGACCCCTGGGGGACTATATAGACCACTTAGGCGACCTCTGGTTTAGATAAATGAAATGCTTGTTTGTGGATGAAGGGACGTTTATTCATGCATACTAGAAATAATTTAGCTTCAGCCCATATATATTTTTTTGAGACTGAAATCAACATATAGCTCATTCCCAACCGCAAATACAGTAAAAGAACATGTTAATGATGGTCCATGAATTTTCTCGCAACGTCATGTAGCACAAAAAAAAACTTAAGATCTATTTTTTTTCGTGGGGTATTGAAGTACCCCCTATGGTCGCAACGTTACATGAGTGAAGTGTGGCCGCTAAGGGTTAAGTGATATGAAATAGATTTTTTTAAACTACTAATAAAAATAATCAAAACAATAAAATATTAACAAAATAAAAAATTGTAGCAATCGACATATTTTCGCTAATTAATTGATTGAAATAAACACGAATTTATGTTTACAAAAGCATGAAAATATAACGATTGCTAGTGTTAATTAAAATAAATAAATAATAACGCTGTTTAACGTAGTAACTGTCGCAACCATCCATTGCCAGCAAAACACAAATAAATAAATACAGCTGAACCTCCCTTGAATCAAACGGCAATAAGCATTGTTGTCCTGAAAATATTTCATCGTTTAGTGTTACGTGTGGAAAAGATTAGACGTAACGAGTTGATGGGATAAAAGAATTGATGGAAATGATCATGGTAATTCTAATTGGTAAATAATAGTTATATCGGGCTCGGGAAATCTTGTACGGACGGTAGTGATGGTATCGTAAGTATTTACAGATTTATCGATAAAAATACCTTATTTGCAAGTAACACTTGCTTGAAAAAATTTAATCAACCATCATCCACCTCGAATCTTCGGACTTTCAGCATTCCAGGACACGGCTTCACGTTTAACGGGGGACGACTATTATCACCGGCTTTTAGATTTAACGGAGACACATTTGGGAGGTTATGTTTAAACACTAACTGCACCATCGCGTGTTACACCGAAGCTATGCTTTTCGTTTGAGCAGAACGTTGGCCCTGCTGTAATGCACTACCGATTTTAAGGGTTTGCGGGAACACGAGCTCAGTAAGGGCCGCGCGCGTTTTCGACTCGAGCAAAATTGTATCGAAGACGATGGCGGGTAAAACAGCGTCGCGTCTTTTGCAGTGCGCAGGCGCGTTTTTTCTCGGAGCAGGAGCGAAATAAAACAGGGCCGGACTTAAATTTAATTAATTCTTGAATCTTGAAGGCGTTCACTTCGAGGTAACTTTTCAATTTCGATATGAAGAAAACACTTAACTTTTTATACCAGTTTTATTTACTTTACGTGACTAGTTTCAAACTAAGACTTCGTTTTTTTTAAAACTAGTCACGTAAAGTAAATAAAACTGGTATAAAAAAGTTAAGTGTTTTCTTTATATTTAAATTAAATTACATTATAAACATTCAATCTCTGAATGGTTAAAAATCAACTTTTTCATTTCAGTTAAATAAGAATAAAATTAATGAATAGCACAGATTAATGAAATCTAATATTTTATTTAACTAATAATACATGTTAAGAAACACATAAATTAAAATCAAGCATTTTAATGAAAAAGAAGGAAATGACGACAATAATATTACCTACCATAACAGGTATGTAATATGAGCAGATGAGATTCAGTGAATTCTGTATTTTACAGAGACAATCTCCAAGTAAATATAAATATGTAACTCACATATACATACATGTTTCGATAAACAGTAGGACTATTTTCAAAATTGACCTCCAACATATTTACACTTTTATTAAAAATAGATTCTCTGATTTTGAAACATTGAAATTATATTTAAGAACTTAATTATTTTGTTAACACTCTTCTATAGTAATAGTCTATTTATTATATATATATATATATATATTTATAAATTTTGAAACAATAATTTAAAACAATTTGACAATATTTAAAACAATCTTAAGTTGTTGGAGCACTCACAGTCTAGATTCTAGTATAACCATATACATACACCGTGTTGTGTATATATATTTTTAAAGCATTTGGCCATATATAAAGGATTTACGATAATAATGCATATTGATACTATTATTTAAATGAACACTATAAACTGGATAATATTTATGTTATGTCCTGCAGAGACTGGAGAATGCAAAGTGACAGAATAAATAATGTTTAAATGAAATCTCATTAAAAATATCTTATTCTATCATAGTCATGTAAAATTATAGTTACCGTGAAAATTTATTCTGTGATCACCCTGCATTAAGTAAGCTGATTTAAATAAAAATAGTCGTATCACATATTTTACACCAACGGTCCACTTATATTTAATATATACAGTAATTTTATAAGTTATTATACATGGAGGCCATACATATGTATAACCAATTCCTTACGCAAATATACAAAGAAACTATATACACCGCACTTATTGCTGAAGCTCATTTCATTATCTGTCTATTCCAATTCATTGATGTATTATAAAAAAAATGAAAGATAAGGCTAATCATTTGTTCTTATGTTTTCCTCGTAGCCAAGTAACTATATTATAAAGAAATACTTTATTTGGTATATGAAATAATCTTTGAAAATATCTCTTTGAATTATTTACAATATTTGCTAATTAGGGCCAGATTTACTAAAAGTATTAATAAATCTTTCAATACTATTATAAATTTACTTTATAATATTTTTATACAAAATATAAATGTTACATATTTTTAAATAATAACATACAGAAAATACAGTAATGCTACAAAAATAAATAAGTAGCAAACAAATAATTTTAAAATACTTAGTCTCACTAGCTGATATTAGTCTTTAAAATATGTGCAGAGAAATATCAAATTTGCCGTAAGCTAGAACATTTTTTTAATAATTAAATACATTTTAGACAGTGAGTCTCCCTGCACACTACCATCAAATTCAACATCATTCGATACACAAACATCCTTCCAACCCTTACATACTTGTGTAGTGCCCAAGTGTATGAATTCTAACACAAGCACTTAGGGCTTAACTTACTCCCAGCAGAAATAAAATAACAAACAAGCGAATTACTAAATAAACCAGTCAAATATTGAGACGAGATAATCGGTGTACTTTCGACGAGCCGTTTCCATGCGTTTAAGTTTAAATAAAAGAGACAACTTGTTCCTGGACCTGCCAGCAAAGAACAATTCCTTGAATGATACCTGATAATCAATTATTGCACGCTATTATATCGTCTCAATCGTATGTTCAAAGCATATATTGTACCAAAAGAAAATAAGTCATAAGTACAGTACGGCTGTTGAGGTAACTATGGCTAAATCTTATATGGACTAGACTTATTCATTATAGTCCCACCATTCTTTTTCGTAACCCTCATGGACGTGTTCTAGAAGGACCTTACGCCGACTCTCACAATACCTAGAACAAAATAAATGTTTTGATTTTACATATGCATAAATGAACGCTTTAATAAAAATGGAATAAAGAATTAAGGCGAGTTAGTACTTTAAAAAAAAAATTGACTTATGGCTTCTGCACTTTTTTGTGATTTTTTTGCATTAAATTTTATACTGAGGATAATGGAACTTTTTGCAAATGAAAGGGCATATATTGTGGTATTAAAATTATTTTTTATTCATGAAATTACTAAATTATACTATTACCCTCAGTATAAAATTCAAAGCAAAAAAAATCACAAAAAAGTGCAGAAGCCATAAGTCAACTCGCCTTAATGCACTGAACAAATTTCCATTTGATTAGGATAGTTGACTACCCATTTAGGTTCATACCTAAATAATTAAATTGGTTACCAGATAAAAAAAACAAACTTAAGGATTTTGAAAACTAAATTTATTGTTGTAAAATTTGGACGATCATTACTTATAATAAACAGAATAATACAAAATAAACCTTTCGTTATAAGTAAAGTATTTTACTTGCTAATAATATTTTCCAATTTTTTCACAAACCGTTTCTCTCTTCTAGTACTTCTATTATTTTGATATGAGGGTCTCCAACCACCTTTTATTTTAAAATAATTTTGAAGAACTTCATTCATGCCCGATAGCTGTTCTTCAAAAATCAATGATTTTTCATGGTATAGTACTTCAAGGCATTCATTCAGCCTTATAATTAATACGTCACGTTTATTTTTAATTTCAAATATCCCAAAAGTACGCACACGTCTGGTTTGAACTAATAAATGAATTAAAAACCATTCCAGAGCTTTGTACTGTGAATCAGAGCGGTGTTTATACATACTCCATGAATAAATTACTTTAACAGTAACAGAAAATTTTTCATAACAATCATTGTATGCAAGTATGCTTTTCTTAACTTCAAGATCACTAAAATCATCTTCCACTAATTTATCTGCGAAAGTATTGTCGATGTAATACTGAATCATTAAAAATTTCTTTCTTATAACCAAGTGGCATTCGCCATCAGCCTCATTTCTATATTTCACAATATCATTATACAATCCATCCATCGCTTTTCTCATTTTATGAAGGAACTCAATTCTGTCATTAAAATCATCAAATATATTCCAATCTTCGCTAGCATCAACTGATTCAGTTTTCTTCTTGAAGTTATCCAATCCTTCAATTTCTTTTAATTGTATCATTACTGCATCAACTTTATAAATAAGTGTAGCTTGTTTTTTTATAGAATTGGGCACACAATCCAGCTGATGTAAATTAGATGTTACTTTTAAATCATCTAGTTGCATCACAAATTCTTTCCAGGATGAATCATCAATTGATTTATTCAAATCTTCATTCTTACTCTCTACTTCTTGAAAGTAGTTTGCATTTTCACCAGTTTCTTCAGGAAATTCAATATTTTCTCTCAACCCTAAAGCCCTGACAGCTGTTCGAGCTTTGAGTTCTGTATTCACTTCAGAACTTTCATTGCGAGCATGAGCATCTTCAATGTCACTTAAGTTATCGAGGAATTCACTTTCACAATCCTGTGGGAACACTTCCTTAAACTTTTTTGCTAAAGAATTTTCATATGATATATCAGCATATTCGTGTTCTTGCTGGATATTGTCGGTATCTGTTGTTATTGGATTTAAGGAATATTTCACGATATCACTTTTTGCACTTTCACCAAACTTCTCTTTTAGAATGTGAAGGTAAGTGTTCAGAATGAAAAACCGTTCCCATAATAGTTTTGCACTAATTGTAATAGATGGTTCACAATATAAATTTTGCATAGGTTCCATTGTTTCTGTTCCAGTGTCACAAGGAGTTGTGTAGAGGGTCTTCCGGAATGATGAGCCCATTTTTCTATATTTGAATTAATTATGTTTTTATAAATCCAATAATAAATTTAGTTTTTTCAAAAACTTACTTAGTATAAGGAAAATGTTGTTGTAATGTCCTCTAGTTGATAATACATTGCTATCTTATCAGTTTGTAATCATTTTTACTACATTTACAGTGACTAATTTATAGATAACATTTATCTTAGTACAAATTTAATTGACAAAAAAATGCGTGGCACCTGGTGATGTATCACATATTTATATGGCAAGCTCATAATGATATTCTAAGAATTCCACAATATATAAAATTTGTTTAATTATAGTTTATGTTTTCAGGGTTTTATTTAAAAGTGTAGCTTCTTCTCTTCTGATCTGACAATCTGCCTAACAATTATGCAAACAAGCATATTCTAAGGTATTTTCTTTGAATATCGGTTTCTACTACAGTCCGTCAGCGTCAAACTAGCTAATGGGGAGGCGGACCGCGCACTGAGAATCCAAGTGAGAGGAACATAGTACAATCGGAGATAAAAATGAGGTGGTTTATTACCAGTGTAGAGAAAGCCGATGTTCAGTTCGTACACTTGTCGCCAGACACACAGGGAACGCATACCATTTTCAACAGATTATGATAATTTTTGTCATTGAATGTCCAACAAACGCACTCCGTATTATACCGATGGCCTTCTCCCACCCTATGCTCACCCATTTGTCATGCCCAATTTTTATAGATAAGATGAAGTACTATCTACAAAGTGAAAACATTTTGTTTTTCAGCGCAATATTTAATGCGTTTGTTATTATTGAAAATATGAATATTTTGAATTTGTACCGGTTTTTTTGGCCCACTGTGTATATTGTTATTATACAAGAAAGGAGTCCAAAAAATAAATAAATAAATTTACTACAATTCCCTGTGTTCATATCATTAATTGTAAAAATTTTAGTATTAGCAATTTTACACTTAAAATATTAACACCAAAGTAAAAGTTATGTTGTATGTGCACTAACCTGTACTTATCTTGAACTTTCTGTTTGATATCGGCTAAATTCTCAGACGTAATATCCCTCTCCAAGTACTCGGATAGGGTCTCCGTAGCACTTTCTAGGTCTTTTTGGTTGTCCTCGAAAATCACAGACTGGTTATTTTTCTGCAGATAATAAGCAAAAACATAAGTGTACATCAGTGTTTGCCTACACTGACAAAGTATATCAACAGCCCGCTTGAGAAATTGAACTTCAATCCAGCTCATATTGTGCTGTTGCATTTCCTCCATTTTCTCCTTAACAGATGCATACAGTTTGTTTTCAAACTTCAGTGATGCCATGTGATTCATGTATCTATTACAGTAAAATAAATATCTTTGTAGAGCAGATCTAGACTTTTCTTGAGCATCACGGGCTGCCTTAGCCTCATCTTCATCATACCGATTGCAGTTGTACCAACTGCTCCCATGCGGTTCCCAAGGCCCCAAACATACCCAGCAGAAATCTGCTTTGCAATTTTGGTTTTTGCAAACCATGTGATTACAACCCCCATCTTTCTCTATGGTTACATTACATCTAGGGCACTCTTTCGTATTTGCTGCGATCCAATTACTAGTTTCCGAATCATCATCACATTTCTTAATCCACTTCTTCAGGAGGTGGCACTTCACGGGGTCATGCCAGTTCTCCCCACACGAAAAACAGAATGTGTGGTGGCACTTGCATGTCACTCGATGGGGTTCAACATACTGCACCTTGATCGCATTACTACAATCTGGTGATGGACACCACCTTAACAATCGATTGCACTGAAACAACTCAACATAAATAACAATCATTTCAAACTCACGCTAACATTACCTCTACAAAACTATTAGTGATTAAGTGTTGATACTTCAATCTCACTTTAGAGTCTTTGACTAAACGCATGACAGTTGCATCGTCAACTAATATGTCACAACCATGAGCTGCACAGGCAATCGTCTGTCCAACGCCCTCCTCCATTATCTTTGTGGTGAGGTATTCACCCCAGCAGTGTGTGCAAAACCTGTGACCACATTCCAATCCTGTCATGTGCTGTAAATGACATATTTTCACATACTGAAATTATTTAATCTGCAATTTATACTTACCGAACAAGGAAACACAATAAAGCAAATCTCACATTCCTCAGTACCTGTCGATGTTCTTCTTGGCTAGAAATTGAAATATTAACAAGTTTAATTAAGTATTATGAGAGATTACATAATACTTTAACAATATTTTTGGCTAATATTACTGCAAACCTGCTTTCCTTTTTGTATGAATTCAACAATCAACACTTATTGAATATTGACCAAAATTACAGAAAAAAATTCATGTTCAAAACGGTATTTTAAAAGAATTATTGGAGATGCCAAATGCAACAGAACAACCAGTATAAATTCATTTCACATTATGTTTTATTAGTTAAAGAGCTTACCTTAATCCTAGAGTAAATATTTTTAAATGGATTTACAACACGGGCTTCAGAAAACAGCTGCTCTTGGTCCCCATCATAAAACCTTTCCATAAGTTTTTCTTTATCCCAGCGAAAGTGATTTAGTAGAATTCGAGTAGTAGTAGCAGGAATCTGTAAAAAAACAATGACAGTTAGTATATAGCATAACAATAACTATATTGGGAGTAAGACCTGAATAGTAAAAAATGTTAGATTGATGTTGTCGTTTTCCTTTTTACGTCAAGTGAAATACAAATAATTTACTTAATATGTGATTCACTATGAATCAAGTTTCTGAGTGCCTATAACAAGGTGTCGTCAACAGTGTGATTCAACTTAACAAGTAATTCGCATTACACAAATACTATTCATATAATATTATATATTAAAATGTATAAGTAATCATGGAGACTCACTTATTTCAAAATAAGTAATTCAACTAAATAAAATGAAATTGAAATAGTAATCCTATGCTATGTTAAATTAAATATAAAACAACTAAACGAATGAAACAAATACACACTATATCTGTTAAGTAACCAAGCATATTTCACTAAAATGTGCTTTCTCTGCAGACTACCAGGTGTAGAAGTATAAAACCAGAATTTCCCTATAGATGGTGCTAGCCATCAATTTAGGGACCATATGACCGCTTCTGCAGTACCATCATCTCTGTCTAACAGCTGACAAATATTTTCAACACCTTAACCTTAAACATGTCAAGTTTTGTGCCTGCGAACTACAATTTGCGGATGGAATTGGTTTTCTGTTATCATTTAAAGAAAACTGCTACAGAATCGCATCGAATGCTTGTTGAAGCTTATGGTAAACATGCTCTTGGTAAAACACAGTGTTTCAAGTGGCGTAGTGAGTTTGACGTGAGAAACGAAAACCATCGGAAACCACCGAAAAAATTCGCAGACAATGAATTGCGAGCCTTTTAGATGAAGATGATACTCAAACTCAACAAAAACTCGCGGATCAATTGAACGTGCCGCAGAAAGCCGTCTCCATTCATTTCAAAGCTATGGAAAAGGTTCAGAAAGTGAGAAAATGGGTTTTGCATGAACTCAATGAAAGACAGCAAGGAAATTGAAAAACAACATGTGAAATGCTGCTCGACAGTTACAAACAAAGTCATTTCTCCATCGAATCGTGACGGGTGATGAAAACTGGATATATTTTGAGAATCCTAAGCGTCGTAAATCATGGTTGAGTCCAGGCAATCCATCGACATCCACTGCAAGACCAAATCGCTTTGGAAAGAAGACAATGCTCTGTGTTTGGTGGGATCAGAAGCATGTAATATATTATGAGCTGTTAAAACTTGATGAAACCGTTAACGCTGATTGCTACCAACAGCAAATGATCAATTTAAATTGAGCATTACGTGAAAAACGACCGGAATATGGAAAAAGGCAACATAAAGTCATTTTGCTTCATGATAATGCCCCATCACACACAGCAAAACGGGTCAGGGAAACGATTGAGGTGTTCAGTTGGAAAATACTAGAACATAAGGCTTATTCTGCGGACTTGGCTCCATTCGATTATCATCTATTGACATCACTGGGACACGCTCTCGCTGAACAACGCTTCAATTTATATAGAAATCTACAAATATGGCTCCATAACTGGATCCCTTCAAAAGAAGAACTGTTTTTTGGCGTGGCATTCATAAACTGTCAGAAAGGTGGGAAAAATGTATAAATAGCATTGGAGATTATTTTTTATCATTTTCAAACAATAGACATGTACTTTTTACAAAAAAATTCCCGTTTCATACTGCTACACCTGGTATATATGCAAATAAAATACTTTCTAAATTACATTTTTGATAAAATAACTAATTAACTGTATGTGTCTATCAGAATTTATAGCTTCAGTTTTAGCACCCAAAAAACACACTTCACGTTTCTACATGGGCGTATGATGGTGTAGGTAGTAGATATCTGCTTCTACAACGCATTGTGGACTCGATCTACATCCAAGCGGTGTATTTTTCTAAAGAGAAATAGTTGCCAGGGTCCATGGAACATATTAACTCTACTTGTTTGAAACATATATAGCTGCCTCTTTTTACCATTGTATTATATATGTATGTATATACACAGTAGCAAGAAATTGAGATTTTACTGATTGATTGTATTGAATCATGTGTTATTATTATTTCTTTATGCAAAGAGTAAGTGACTTGTACTTAGATGCAAAGATCCTTACCAATTGTATTATTAGTGGTGAAATAGAATATTGCTATGCCAAGAAAGACAAATCTCTATTTATAATGGCCGAGCTCAATTTTCAAATCTATTGTGACATTTCAAATAAAACTTCCTGAACATTAATGTCCTTTCCAAGCAAACTGGTAGTATGCCAACTTGCATTATTCTATATATACCACTCATAACAAAAGCTCTACCAAAAATTCAATGTTAATGGCCTGATGCACATCAATGAAAAATTTTAAAAATGCTACAAATATATAACAATATTTATTTATTATGGTTTTCCGACTTACTTATTCTAAGCTAATTATTTTGATTTATAAATTTATTTTATTCTCTTCTTATTTGTCAAAAAAAAACCTGACGTCCTCCTTAATCTTTTTATGAAGCCTGGTTAATTTGAATTTGTCCATAAAGTATTTAAGTCCAAATCGCTTACAAATTTACAATTCATTTCATTATTTTCTTAACTTAATTTATACACTTTCGCTATTTCTATGCAACAATAAAATGTATTTATTATTTCATCATAATAATTTTATGTTTCTCATTAACTAAGAAATTGGTCAAGCAATTGAACCTCAAAACTTAACCAACAAATATGCATGCAAGGCCAAATTGTTTATGTTTAGACAGTTTTGTAGTAAATATATAAATTATTACCAAATACAACCAGAAGATTGATAGTTAGTTGAAATTACCTTCACCCCAGTGTTCGCAAGGGATACGTGTTTATCCCACTTACATTTACAACACGCTAGTGCAGCAGTATGACGTATAGCATACGTTAACTAGCCATTATCATATTATAACGCACCAAGTTGTAATATTTAGGAATATCCATGTAATTAAATTTCCCTTGAAGTGTTCAGGCAAATGACAATCTGTTCTAATTTGGAACTGACTCATAATCACGCAAGTGCATGTAATTAGCATTAAACCAGTCCCAAACAAAATGAAAAATTAATGGTGCAAACAAAGCTATTTTTTTATCACTTACACCCACTCTAATATGTGATGCCAATTGGAAAATATGAATTGTCTTACCAGTTTTATTTTCATATGTTGTTACGCTTAAACACAGATTTTTGGGGCAATAGATTTCTCTACACACTATTGTTCTAATAATGTCAGTGCATTGAATGAAGGTTATATTGAACATTGTGCTTTACGTTTATGTTTAATAGTGATCAGTGTTGTCGTTAGAAACGAGTGTTGAATCAAGGTCAGAGCATATAGTAGTGCAGGTTTATAGAATTTGTGGTTTCAGAAGGAAATCCGAGTTCAGCATAACCTTCAAATGACAGTTGTTTTTAGGGTTGTGAACGAACAGACATACCTCAACAACGGTGTTTACATCCTTTATACAGTCAACCATGTGCTGGACGATTTCCTCAGTGGAAAGCACCTCAAAGGGGTAGTCCTCGGAATCGTTTTGTTTGTCCCTGTGCCCAGGGACCTCAACTTCCATAGCAAAATCAACATCATCTCCACTTGATTCGTTCCCAGAGTCCACATCATCGTACGTTTCTTCTTCCGAATCCATTATTCGGTACTGATAAGACGTGTACTCGACGTTCCAACCACGCACACCACTTTTGTAAAAGTCTTAAGCGTTGAAAACAAAAGCCATTCGCATACCTATAAAGGCAGCCAGCGAAGTTCCACACAAAGTGCAGATTTATCACATTACCAACTGAGCCGTCTACTGGTACGTGACCTTATGCGAGATGTCAAAAACGCTCGAATACACTGAAGTACGTGTCTGACTTCAGCGCTGTCAGCACCTCGAACATTGCCAATACGCTTCAGATCATTATTTAAATAAACAAAGGACGCATCGATCCATATTAAAAATAACCTTTCCAATTAAACCGTTACTATTATCTTTTTATATGGTTACCATTAACTGCTATTACGTTATAATTATACAGTACGCGCCTAAAGTATGAAAGTATAGAATATATTCAGTAAAACCGAAATAAAATATTTTTGGAAAATGTATGTATGTATGTATGTATGTATGTATGTATTTATTGTTTATTCCTCGTATTTACATAACATATCATATCATTATTATTTTTGTTCTTGATTTTGAAACATCTTATCATTATCGAACTGGAAGTATAAAAATGTTGCCATCTTACATTAGAAATGTTTCGAGTAAATGACAATTGAAGATGAGAACTTGATATTTAGAGTGTTTGCAAATCTCTTAATTTTTATTTTAGAAGCGAACAAATCATAGACAGAAAAAATGTGTACACGTCTATATTATATTGTTATTTTTGCTCTTCTTGTATCCATGGTGATGCCGTCCCCTATGCTCTAATTTCGTAATTTCCCCGGACAAGGCGACGCCATAGTACCTTCTCAAATTCAGTAATTCGTAGGTCAAACCATATATTCAGTTCGACGCCTGTAAAAAAATAATAACGCGGTAGAAATAACAGTAAAATAGAGGTTAAAAAACAATTGTGTGGGGGTATGCTATTAAAGGGCTTTATATTTCTTAATAACCAACTGCTTTTATTCCACAACTTAGCATTCGACGTAAGCAACTTTTGATATCACATACACAATAATAGCTGTGCTTGTTATTATTGTGTATGTTGGTATCAAAAGTTGCCTACGTTTAATGCTAACTTGTGGGAAAAAAACAAAATAGAAACAGGCGCTTGAGGCGAAAGTCATTTTTTACCGTCAGGTAAAATGCTTAATTGCCAATTTCGATACCAGACTTATTAAACCCTTAATCATTTCGATTGCCCATTTATTTATTTATTTATTTGTTTATTTACGGACGAACCTTTTTACAAGAAAAATAAAAAATAAAAAATACATTAAGAAATCAAAATAAAATATTGCACAATATAACTATTACATAACAATAACGATATATTACAAAAGTAGAATTACCATTATATAAATTATACAGATTAATAATTAATAACAACATTATATACCAACAATATATGGTGATATATCAATATATTTTAGATGGCGTCATCAGACTAGTACTACACTGGTGATCTGGTGATGATTAATAGTCTAAAACCAGTTTCTATGCCACTATGCATATTGAAACACATGAAAAGTAATATGAGAGTTATATATAGTACAAGTACCCATCCCTCGCCTCCCTCATTATGTGTATGTCAAAAGGTGGAAGATTTAATAGGACCTTCATGGCTGCAGTCGGCTGCACTTTGGAGAGTTGTTTACTTGCCTGCTTTTGTTTTTGCGCCGACGTATGTATTTTCTCGTTTTATTTTGAGCTAAATACTAATAAAACATTTTCAATCTCCTGCGCAAGGGTCGTAAATGTCGCACGCACCTCCCTAAAATTTCAAAGTTTCCGTCGATGACCCTCAAATCGATCGATATCCAGCTGCGAACCCTCACCCCGTAAATTTGTTCGGTTTCAATGCATATGAGGAAATAGTGTTTTTGCTATGCGCCAGTATTTGATGTTACAATTAGAAAAAAAAAACGTTTTCGGCTTAGATTTGTATTTTGCGTTTTACATAATAATTGTACATAATGAAGCTGTAATGATTAGAGATTAAAAATCAGCAGATAGAGGCACTTGAACAACAAACATTGAATAATTTATAATTAACACAATTGTTGTCGGGACACGTAAAAATACGTTTTTCGGAAACTAGAGTTTTTAGGTTACCCTTGGATACGTGTTGATACTGTTTCCTAATTCATAACCGATGCGGTGAACTTGGTTATCGGAGAGGACATATTTTGTAGAGAAATCGATTAGGTATTATTCCCAAAATATAAATAAATTACCCTCTTCAGCTATAATGCACCGGCACAGAACGCCCGATTACAATGTTTTAATTGTTTTAATATTTAGATTATCTTAGATAATTATATTATTAATAATTCTTACTCATAGAGGTTCTTTCGCCGCGTAGTGTGTAAATACCTGAAGATAGCCCTCATATTAATCTCGTGCACAATAATTGTATCCCAAATTAAAAATAGTATCGGTCACCCATCCAAAATCTGTCCCGGGCCCACATAGCTTAACTCTCACAATCGCTTCGATGCTGAAATAGAATACAACCATCGACGTTTTACATCGTAATGAATATCTTTAAAATGCTTTCAGTTATTATGTTTATCTCGCCAGATGATCCCTCTTTATGTTTTACAATGTCATTGAGTAAATTGCAATCATGTTAATTTCGTGACACTGAACTTATACCTTTTTTTTAAGTTACTCTGGTCATTTTATTCAGCTGCGTAAAAAAATATTTTCCATATTTATTCATTCGAATGGTAATAAAACAACTAACTCTCCATACTGCGAGCGAATCGAAAACATCGTACAATATTTCATTACGTAATACGTGTGTAGGTAGCATCGATGAATCTTCAATTCGCGCATGGTTGTTCTTTACCCGAAGGGCATTAATGTATGCGAACGATTAATTGAGGTTATGGGCTTTCCTGGAGTTAATTGGTTTTGTTAAATAAATCGCGGGCAAGCCGGTAAAACCGGCAACGTTGAATGATGGCTAACGCCGCACAGCTGATTGTGTACAACGTTTCGTATGGATTGGGTTATATTGACATTTTCTCGCGCGCTTACAAATGGTCAGCACC
Organism: Ocypus olens; assembly: GCA_910593695.2. Lineage (NCBI taxonomy): Eukaryota > Metazoa > Arthropoda > Insecta > Coleoptera > Staphylinidae > Ocypus > Ocypus olens. Next base: position 448,600 of record OU343057.1, on the reverse strand, counting down.
GACGCTGACATATTTGCCCTTAAAAAAAATAAATGTCAATCATAGGCGTGCGTTTTTGAGTTATGTAATTACACTAATTATTACTGATTAGCACTAACGCATGCGTCTTCACATGCCGATGGTTGCGCATGACCGTTGACACACATGAGTCATAAAGTAGGTTTCCAACAATAGAATGTTATCACTATCGTTACGACGCTATATAGCAATTGTCTCCTAGAAGGGTACCCGGTATTGAGGATGGCCGTCTGCGCAAGATCACTTTTTTGTGGGTGTGGTCGCGCGCGCGCATGTTCGCCGCCAAAAAAAACCTGCTTTCAATTGCGAAATTAACGGTTTTCCGATGGAGCGTGTCCGCGAAATTTTGGAATAAGTTCAATACCCTCGCTTGGTTTTCACGTTCTGCATTTATGAATACCGGCGGGTTAGATTGGTGTTCATATTAGTTTTCCTTCTCTGACTTGCTCTTTCAATGGGTCACCGCGACGTTGCTAGTTTAGAAAGCGAGCTCGTTTGTTTACGTCGGGCGCTGTTACCAGTGGCGTGGTATTCGGGTTTATAAATGGAGACCGGTAGAATTGTAATCCACTCGAAACTAATACGAAAATACTGTTCCGCGGCGTAAATAGATTATTCCCGCACTGGTTTTGTATTGTTTTGATGAATTTTTTCAGGGGTTTTTCGTAAACAAAGTGTTCTGTCATTTACTACGCATGCGTTGACATTTGTTTGAACGCTTTTACTAAACCGATTGTTAACCGCACCGCTTGGGTTTTGTTTACGCAATGGGGGATTAGTTGTGAAAATGAAGGGCTCGTGTGGGAATATTGAATAGAAATGATTGAAAGCGCGGGAATGAAACGTTGGCCTTGAGAAGCAGATTGTAGCCTCGAAACGGGTATCGTGACGTAGCAGCAAGTGTGATGTCAAATTGTGGTAGCGGCGACCTGATTCGTCGATACGAGACGTGGCGGCCATATTGTAAACTAAAAATATATGAAAATCCGTACGACAGCAGCGAGGCGCCCGCGACGAGGCTAGCGGTACAATTGCTTGCGGTGTTCGCCAGTCAACCAGGAGGACAGGGAGCCGACCGTAGTACGTACCCTTAGTGGCGGTTGTTACTGCTCTAAAAAAGCCGCCGTTTAATCGCGTTAATGTTTGCGGTGTGCTGCATTTACAGTAGTAACTGGTAAGAAACTTAAAAGTGAGTTCGTTATTACAAAAATTACGATACGGGCAGCCAGCGCATACGGTTAAAGACAAGTGTTTCTTTTACGGCGATGGCCGCTAAAACCTAACTAGAGAAATAATATAACCTAAATCGCACGACCATTGTAAACAAGTGAACACCGTCGTTGTGCAATGCCGCTACACGTTGATTTGGGCCGTTTGTTTATAAAACCGAGGGTTTAAGCAATTAAAACACACTTAATGATTATGTAGCCAGAGCCATATAACATCCAAACTTGGTGCTGATAGAGTTATTTAATTCTAGATAATCATGTACAATATGAGCAATACAGTGAAACAGGAGAGGCATGATGAGGCCGAGATAAACGAGCTGGCCGCTAAAATTGTAGAAGCCTACAAATCCAAAGTGCCGCCGATTCCTCGGACAACAACAGCAACTGCCACGAGAACACAAATTTCCAACAGCATCCTGGGATACTTAACCAAAACAAACGGCAAGGGAAAAGCGGATAACACGACAACCACCAATTCTAAAGACGCAGACAAACCTGCGGCTGTTCTTGACGAACGATCTCAACACGGGCAATTCGGATGGAGCACCCTTGGAAAGGTCCACATCCCCTATATTTTTCGTGGCGAGGACAAATACTGTGCTGTGCGAATGGTTGAAATGAAAGTTCTGAACAAATACTTGAGTTTTCTCCATCAGGACATTTACAATTGCACGTGCATCCGGAGTTATTATATCACGGATGCGGAGGGACGGTTGTTAAACGAAATAAACTTTATACATTGTGACTCTATTTATGGTCGTGACCAATTCACTGGTAGAGACCTCATCGTACGCTTAAGTGATGCAGTGGAGTTCTACAATTTCCTCGATGCCTGTTATTCCAAGTTACTAAATGGTAGTTCAAATCCTTTGGACCGCTGCGGTTTCATTCGTATAAACAAGGAGAGTGTCGTTCCTTACACCATTTACAATAACGACAAATTCGTACCTCTCTTCTATTTCGAGGGGGAGACTGACAACCTTAAGTTACGTGCGAATAAACTAGAGGGGTGGGATTTATCATACTTAAAATTTTGCTGTAAAGTACAAGGGATTAGGAATGAACTCTTTGCCCATGACTCTTGTTCGGTAATTAGTTTAAATGACATTCGGAACTACTTCCCGCCGGGCACCACTTTTGAAGACTATTGGCCGCAGAAGATGGTTGACACACAGTTTTTAATATCCAACAAATCAACCAACCAAACGCAAGTCGGACAATGGACAAGACAGCCCGCTGGACCTCCCATCAATACTCACCCACCCCCATCGCCAAAGCCTGCAACACAAGCTAAGGCAGCTGCAAACATTAACCAACTACACAACGTACAATCCATGTACACAAACTACATGGGAACTGCCACACCACAGTACCAACCCAGAACAGGCAGTGCTGCAGTGAGGGGTAACTATGGAGCCGTCGCATCCGGTGCCCGGCAGAACCGACCGGCTTACAGCTATTCAGGAATGAATCCCGCGCCCACACCGCCACCCCTGGTCAGATCAACCACAAGGTACGTAAACAACACTATATAATACAAATGTATAGAATTAACTCACTTCTGTTTATTGAAACATATAAATCACATGAATGTTTCTTTAGTTATCCCGGCTATGCTAAAGAAGATTGGTGAGTTTAAATTTGTAACAAATCAATTTAATAGGTAGAATTAGTACTCTTCCTTTATTTAGGGTTGCCAACTATTCCAAAATGGAAACAGAAATATAGTAAATGAACTCAAAAAATATGTCCAAACATAGATTGAGAATGCAAAAAAGATCCAGTAATTCTTCTCATTAAAAAAAGTCAACAATAATGTATTTAGAATAAAACACTTTTTTACAAAACTCTTTAGTTTTGTTTAGTCAAATAAATAAAAACAAAAGTATTATACAAACAAAGTAAAAAAGTGTTTTATTCTATATAAAAAGCATGTATAACAAAGTAGAAGCTTCCTACATAACAAATAATAATGTATTTGGTTTATCGCAAATGGTTGGTGATAAGTGCATCATTGGCCTGTAAAGTGTTCATTTCATTGCATTGAAATTGAATCTTCAAAAACAATCATTGATGGCAGAATGGACTTAATACACAAGTACCGTTTAATGTCTGTCTGACCAATCAAAAATCAGACTAATACTTCAAAAATTCCTAAGTCAAGGTTAATTTTTTCCATTTGACGGTTAACATTTTCAATAACAGAGTAAGATGTTCAAATATGATATTCCAATAATGTCCGTGGCCATGTAACCATCGTAAACCTGTAAACCTTGGCCCACATATATAATTTTTGGTTGCATTAGTTAGGCAATTATTATAGTATATTATATTTTTCAACATACATGAAACTTATGACTTATGAAAATATGCTATAGGTACTTTTTTTGGCTATTGTTATGAATATTATTATACAAATAGCACACAACTACAAATATAACAGATTGAATTTGTTATTACTGCATGTGGACAATAAATAATATCAAAAATTAATAATAGATAGGTATTTGCAAGGAATCTAAATATTTTAGAGGTTATAGTATTGATGATTGAGAGTATAAAAATATGTTCCAATTTTTAATATAATTTCCGGAATATAATTTTTCATGGGACAGTCCTGCTTTTTAACATAATTTGTCCCGCGTCATGCTCCATTTTAAAAGAGTCTCAATGGTGACACCGGTCTCACGCACCGGGGTTTTCAACTGAAGATTTTTCAAAACGTGTTACTAATAGTTCATAGCTCTGCAATGCGACAGCTACTTGTAATTGCAACAAAAAACTAAACGGAGAATAAAGTTATTCCAATTTTTTAACACACCCGGTCTCACAGACCAGTAGGCCACCATTGGCGGGTTAAAGATTTGTAATGGTAAACAGTTACCACGAGGACTATTCATTTACAGTAAATTACCTTTTGTTTCTATTTAGTGACAAAAAATCAGGTGTTTGTGCAGACATCTTAGAGAGGATATTCATATGAAATTTTTACTGTATTTCTGTTTCCAATGTTATTTGGACAATTGTTTTTACTAACACTAACCATTGCTATAACCTTCCAAAATATTTCATTATTTTTCCTGAACTTCCTGCATATTTATCTGTAAATATTATTTATATATAATCAGTAATTGTAAATGTGATGTTTTTACATTGTAGGATTTCTTTATAGTAGTATTTATAATTTTGTATTATTTGTGTAGTAACTTTCTTGAAGAGTAGGTTAATTTATAAAATAAAATAGCAATTGTAGAAATAATAAAATTGTTTTTCCTTTTGCTATTGACTTTCATTCTTTAAGCCTTCATATTTTTTATTTTATCTCGATATTTGTTTGTTTGTTTGAGTATCTCAATTTGTTTTGAGTGTATTGATTTGTGATTGAATTTGTGTTGGCATATACAAATTATTTTTTTGCATGAGAAGAAGGATATTTACAAATCAATATATTTAAATTTAATTTAATACATTGTCAAATAGAATTATAATGTTGTTTATACTGGAGGACTCTACTTCGTTATACATTTTATATAATAAATAAAACACTATTGCTTTGTTTGTGTAACTTTTGAAAATTTATTATTTCCCTGACTATTGTTTCGGCAACTTCAACATTTACACTGTAAGTTTGATAATGGCACATTGAAGTTGCCGAAACTATAGTCACGGAAATAATAAATTTATAAAAGTTATACAAACAAAGCAATAGTGTTTTATTTATTAACCGTTTTAGTGCCGACAATTTTTTTGTGGGTATACCGTAAATTGCCAAAGAAAAATGTGCAGTTTTAATGATTTTATGTTCTTAGGAAAAACATAAGAAGCGCCATAGCGCTCGCGGCACTTTTGACAGGTGTATGCAGCGACGCGGTGGCGCTGCACGGCACTATAACGGTTAAATAGAATTATGTTTAAAAGAGAAAATAATGTTATTAATATTATGTGCTAAAGAATTATTTATAAATAAGAAAATGATAAGATTTTACCACAAAAACAATGTTTCTTTGATTTATTTAATTCCATAAGAAAGAATCAGTAGCACTAGGGCTTATCCCAATTTTTCACCCTCTCCCTGGCATGCATTCCTTTATAACAAACTTTTTCAGCCCTTTATTGCTTATTTAAATAAATTGTGAATATATCAATTGTTAATACTTTCTATAAATGAAAAAGTACAAAATACAGTTAATGACATTAAAGAAAACAATAATTCATTTATATATCTTTAAAATACAAAAATCGTGTGAATGAAATTATAGCGCATTATTAATTTAATTTCCCTTGCACACTATCATCGCATTTTGCATGAATTTTTTGTAGCATTTTGTTTTTTGCTTCATTAAACATTATCAGTGGTGTTATTGAACATATTAAATATAATATTAGTACATAAGTAGATTTACCAGTATATATATATATATATATATATATATATATATACAAGCAAAGAAAAATGATATTGTGAATATAAATCATCTTATATACAGGGTGAGTTTTTAACTATAGGAGATAGAGAAACAGTTAACTGGGCAAAGGTTTACAGTTTTTTTTTTCTATCTGTCATAATAACCGAGATATATTTATTTGAAAAAATTGACACTTTTTACATTTTTCAAAATATCTAGTTATCCTTGACTTTTTTGAAAACTTTGAAAGTGTTATTTTATTGGGCTCGTAAAACTGCACTTCTTTGCCCATTTAACCGTTTCTCTATCTCTTATGGTTTCCAAGATCCCCATAGAGAACATCGAAAAAATCTCACCCTGTATAAAGTATTAATCTAGACATTGGACTATTATAACTAAAATTAGACCTGTGCATTCTTTCCCTAAATATCTTAAAAAGTCTAGTATGACTACCTCGAACTTGATGCCAAAAATCAAGTAAAATGAATAATGAAGTGCAAACAATTTGACCAGAGATTAACTTATACAATAAACATAAATCAGCAAAATTTCTACGAGAACGCAACTTACAAATTTTAAGATCAGACATTAATTGAATATAATTAACAGAGGCATAAGGTATATTTGATTTAATGGCATATTCCAGATGGGAACGCACAAAAGCGCAATACAAATTATTGTTCTTGATTTTCGCCATGGAGAACGTTCTAAATGATGTGACGAACCAATTACACATCTACACGGTACTATTCTTAAGTGTGATTTTCGTAATAAATTAAGTTTCATAAGTATTACTTTTTGTGGTAACCTGGTGGGAGTAAACAGAGTATATATAGCCTTTCATTTCTTATTTAGTGTGATCGAAAGAAACTCTACCACTTTTATATTATAATGAATCTTAACAAAATTATAATAGATAAAAATATTGTACTTTTTATGTTAAAAGGCAAGTTGAGTAATAAAGTAGGATTTTTTAGTAAAGATTAACTTGTCATCACTTAAATGTCTTTGTGGCATTAGCCACATGTTCAATATGTTGCCATCACCATCATTACATTTTTGGTTAAATTTATATAATTGTCTTCTCACGTTATATAATATTTTTTCAATAATTAGTTGTGGCTAAAACATAGGAAATTTTTCAATAGCTACCACCGTCTTCAAAAAGTAAAATTTATGTATTTGCAGTTGGGGAGAGGAAACGAATATGAGAAATTGCTGTAGACAATGAGGTTATTCTACAAAAACCAATTATACTTATTTTGTTGTATATATTATATATTATCAATAATCGGTGACTATCCTTTTGACTCAACGGTAATTGATTATTAATAAATTGATAATTTGAAAATTGATAATGACTCGCTATTGAGTCAAATCCATAGTGTATTTATTTGTGTGTTTGAGTGTATGTACTGAACTTATTAATTGGGATAACGTTAACAGTCATTGAATCAAAATATCTAGATCTGTAAAGGATACAAAACACAAGAGCAAATACTCAAGAGAGTATACAGAGAGGACAAGGTATCAGAATACCACACCCTGTTAGCTGAGTGATAAGTGAAAATCCTAAGAAACCTATTTGTAATTATAATAGAACGGTTGGCAACTCTATTATACAATACATCCTGATTTCCACGCATTTTTAAATAATTTGTTGTTATTTGTCGACTCCTACATATTCCTATTAGTCTATTTGGGCATGTAAATGTTCTGTTGATAATTGTTTAAAGTGTTTATGTTCATTTTCTTATTATAGGCCAGGTACGGCATACACTACTGCCCAGACAACTGCGGCAAATTATTTACTAATGGGGGAAACATATAGGCAACAACCTGTTCATAAATATCACCCACCGCCTCCACTTATACCTGTCAGACAACTAAATGGAGGACTGCGCTATGAAAATGCGCAAAATCATTATCCAAATACGCCTGCTGATGTTGTAGATCTTAGGTATGATTTATTATTAATAGGGTTTAGTGTGGTTGATGTTTATATAGACTGGTTGATCTTTATCTATTTTTTGCTTTCTCGTTTTTCGCTCATTAACCCTGTAAATGTCACACTCTGAGTAAAATATATTAACACCTTCTCCTTACACTTAGTGTGTGATTCGTTCTGCTATACTTATCTAGTGATAGAGTTGTAGCATATTATCCTCAGTCCAGAAAGCAATATTATTTTTGCTTTGCATGTTTGCATGCCTTTTTTCGCACTAATCTATAGGGTGGTTGTGAATAAGTGTATGATTATGTGTAACCAGTTATAGGTAGTAATGTAATGTATAATGAGATTTTGCTAGTAATTAACCTTCATGTTTCAGTGCCAACAATCACCAAATGATAAATCAACAACCAGCTCACCAGCAACAAACACGGTCGCAACCATCATCGACTCAGGATGATCGGACTAATGGCAGGATTAATAATGTACAAAGAAAGATGACTCAGATTGCAGACACACCCACCAGTGGATCCCACATTCCTTACAAGATGCAGAAAGCCATAATTGAGGGCAAAATGGTACCTTCAATTAACATGAAGCCATACATTCACACAGAGCTTCTGGTGACCATTACTGACTTGGTAAACATCTTCTTCAACAATGTGTCCGTCCAGGCCTGCCAACAAGTTATGCAGGTCCTTGGGATTGAAATTTACAAAGGGAACCCGTAAGTGTTTATATAATTTCTAAACATTTATACACTTATATACACTGATATCCATCTCATCATAAAATTTATGAAGAAAAGCAAGCAGTAATATTTTAATCAAATATACCAGTGATGACGAACCTTTTAAGCTCGGTGTGCTAAAATTTAAAAAAATCAAAACATAATTTTTGTTACACATCAAAAAAGTAAAGACTAAAAAAAATAGAAATAATTATAATTTTTGTATTAGTTAATTATAATTTTGTTAGTTATTAATTATTAACTCAAGTAATAATATTGTTATTAATAACCAACTCTGGCTGTTATGAAAGACAAATATTTGAATTATGAAATTTTATCTTTGAAGATGCTTGTCACCAAAAATGAGCGTGTCATAGGTTCGCCATCACTGAAATATACATTCAAATTGCAGTGTATTAATAGTTCAGGAAAATATTAATATTTTCATCAGCTTCAGCCTCATTTTCTCATTATAACTGCAATGACTGGAATCTCTTCAGAACCGCTAAAGCCTTTTTCTGGGGGAAAATAACTTTATTGCTGTCTAAAGCAATTCTGCCATTTCTGGATACAACATTTTCTCACCACTTGAGCTTGACTACTCTTGAACTTTAATTTGACTTATTATTTAAAATACAGAAATAATTTTTTTAAACTGTAAAAAACAAAGAAATCTTAATAATATAAAAAGAGTTAAACTTAATAAAAAATTTTAAAATCTAATTAGAAACACATTCATTACAAAACATAATTAACCACTTAATGCACAGATACATTTTGAACCTGGTCATCATAGTTTCAGTAGTTTACCAACTGTATAAAATTTGTCATGTAAATATTAAGGTTGGTGTGTGTACCAAAGTACCAGTCAGGTGCGACCATGTCGTACATGTACATTAAGTGGTTAATGGAAAAACTAACAGTGATGAACATCAAAATAATTTCTGTAGTTTTTCAGAAATGTTACTTATGAGCAGAATCTTCCGTTCTGTCACCAATATCTATAAATTGATCTGTTGCCGTCTACTGTGCTATGGTGCTATCCTGTTGTCTCTATACCAAAGCTTCACAATTCACATCCATGTAGGTGAATGCACCTCCGTCAAAACCTTTATTAATATAAATAATTTTCTTAATTGTTTGTGCCTCTAACAAAATCTGTATCATATCCTTCAAATCATCTTACAACTATGCCAATTTTTCCTTTGTTGAAACCACAGATCATCATCATTATTTCACTTCATCTTATCATCAATTAGTTATTCATGTATAAACAAAATCTAACAGTAATGTCAGCAGGTTTAATTAGGTAAATGTTATCATATACTATTGTTATCCTGCCCACAGCCCCCCTCCTGTACTGCTCAATTCCATAAAAATCGATGATCCTTAAATCTGTATTCCACATTACAAATTATGTGCTTACATACATCTATGATTTACTCAATGAAAATGCTTATTTTATACAATAATATTTACTCAGAAGGCTCAAAGTATAGCCAATATTTATTGACATGATTCAATGCTGGTATATATGTTTTCTTTTCACTAGAATAAGTCGAGCAGTTATATTATTCCAAGTAAAATAAAGCTCGTTTGATTTAATTTATCTAAAATACTTTGTTGACACTTTAATAGGCATTTCAGATGATTGATAAAAGCATTTCATAGTTTAATTTGTAATTTAGTGTTGTTAAATTGAACAATACTCTTTATTTTTGTTTCAGGTCTCAAATACACGTGTTAATTGAAAATGGAAAGTGTCAGAGCCTTTCAGAAGCTTGTCCTCTAGTGCAAGTATGTAACGTCATAGAGTTTATGCCACAGCTGAAATATATGCTGGGTGGTATGGAAATAGCATCAAAGCGAAGCTAGGACTGGGCCTCCATTTGGGGTTATCCTCAATATTAGTGCCCCCTCGTTTCATGTTCCTACTGCCGTTAGCCAACCTTTTCCGAGAGTGAACAAACGTGAAAAGTTTGGTGTAACTGTAAATACTGTAAAAGAGCAGTTTATTGTAATACTTTTAATATTTTGTATCCCATTGTAGATTATTGTACAGTTGTGTTATATGAAAAATAATACAGATCAGATTGACAGATATTTTTTGAAATTTTACTAAATTTTTTGCACATTCATTGTAAGAAGGAATATTACTTGGATACTTGCTGGCCGAATATTTGATTTCACGTTGTTGGCAAGGGGCATGGAACAAAATTTATAGGAATTAAGCAAAAAAAGCTAGGAGGGATATATGTTTGTGAGGCACCAAACATTGTAGAAGCAATGTAATCGTACTTAGGAAGCTATATTTCTTTTATTATTTATTAATTTAAAAAAATGCCTTTCATTTTTAGGCTCATATTTAATATATGAAAATTGACTAGAACAAAAAAATATCTGTCATGTTAAAGATCTGATCCAGTGTAAATAACTTAAAAATAATAACTATAATAAATATGAACTAGACATGTCGGGTAGGGGTTGGTGGTTTGTGGTGGACTGTCAAGGACACTATACTCTAGATCTGATAACAGTCGACACTGCGTTACTGTCCCTGTTTCCGCCAAAATTGTTTAAGTTTTCCTCTGCCTGTGATATATTGACTTTCAGTATTTCAACTAAATTTGCCGTATCGTCTTTAAGTGCAAGGCGCGTTTTTTGCGAAAATAGGGCGTCTTGTGCAATTTAGAAAATATAGTAATTATAATAATCTTGCTAGATACTAATTTTAATTCGGTTGCATTTCAATGGTAACCCATGATTACTTTATATTGGATGTAATTAGTTCTTTTCATGAAAAGAAAGCATTTTTATGTATATATATATTTCTAGTATACAAAGAACTTTGATTATTATTTATATTTAATTCTGTATACTTATAAAGAAAAGAATAATTTACTTTAGACACAAATTTGTTTATTTGTCTTTAGTTCAAACACAATTTTTGTAATTGAAATTAAGACGGGTGTCACATCTCGTTTGCAGGTACAACACTAGCTATTCGACCTAAATAATACCTCGATATATATACACATATTATATATTAAGGATATTTTTCATGCCCCCTATATTACCTAGTAATTCATATCCCATTTACGTGTTTGTATAAATTAATTTATCATGTTCCAACCCTTATGCGTACGCTAGAAGAAATGCAAGCTATAAAGTTATTTATTTAAAACTTTGGTATTTATAAAAATGTAATGAAAAGTGTTAAATTAATAATTTTATTTCAGTCGGACATATGTATATAGATATACAAATATGATTTACAAAATATTGTAATATTTTTTTTATAAATGGAAACAAAGACTATTAGTTGTAAGGTATTTTGTGAAATATAGATTGTTTTTTTATTTAAACTAGTAGCTCTCTGAAAAGTTTTGTAACAGGTATAATTTTTTTTAATTGCATTATTTTATAAACAAACAAAAAATGCTTAAAGGAACATCTTTAAGACAAATTGTATCATTTTTGTTCTGTTAACTGATCATATATATGAGAATAAAAATAAAGAAGTTTTTTAATTGCATGATTTTCATTTCTTCTCCATACAACAGTACGTGTAAGGGTCAGCTATGCATAATAAATTATTTACAAATAGAATTGCATATGTATTCTACTAATTGGAGATGTGAATTTCTTCAATTTTGTTTTTAGAAAATTGAACATTGTGTATATTATAACTGTACATGAAATACTTGGGCTATTGAAATATGTAGCCGGAAAAGGGTAGACTAGAACTGCAACTTTTGCCATTCTTTGGTTTCTATTTTATTGTGAATTTGTGAATGACTTATTGATGAATGAGCCATTATTATACCAAAATATGCATTTAATTCGTTTGAAAAGTTTTGTATTACTCAAATGTTCATTTGGAATAAACTGTATCACTGTTAGGTGTATGTTCACGTGAGAATATATTTTTATAAAAAAAAATTGTATTAAACTGTATACTTTTTTATTTTGATTCAGATTAGTTTTTATTCCTTTTATAAATTGCAATAGGGGGCAAACATGAAATTTCACATTAATTTTATAAATCATCAATCAATAACCACTTATTATATAAATTAAAATAATGATCAATTTGTAAAAAATAGTGTTGAAGTGACATCATATATTGACTAAGAAGTTTAAGGTAAATAAGCTGAATACTATTAATATAAGAATACAGATTGATGAACTTCAACAAGAACATGCAAGTAGCTTTCGACCATTATTTACTAAATTGCATTAGAGTATATTTATATGCATTATCTCTGTAAACACAAACTCATGTTCACAGTTCTAGTTTCTCGATCTGTAAATTCACCATAAGCTAAATGGTGAATTGTATTGTTTATTAAAATAAACTTTTATGTATTTATTACGCCTGTTCCAACATCTTCCATGAAGGTATTTGTTTTGATTTATTATACATAACTTTTTTAATAACCCTAAGTTCTTTCAATATTTTTTTGTAGCTGAATACACAGCAGTCAAAAGTTATAATTACTGAAACTAAAACTGTGAGTTTAGTTAGCCTAATTGGATATGGATTGTATGAGATTTTTTTAATATAAAATAAATAATTACTTTGTTGTTTATTAAGAATAATAATTCATTAACTGTTACTGAACAAAACTCTTAATTTATATTTAAAAAAACAGAAAACCTGTAATCAATAGTCAGCATTTTCTAAATTGGCGTACATAACCTTGTTTGAAAATTTTTACATTTGTCAGATTAATGTTTAGTATTTGTTTGTTCAAAGAAGTTTACATCAGTCTTTTTAACTGTTAAAGAATACACTGATATGTATATGGTATTTGAATTTTGCAATGAGAACGCGAAGATGACAAAAGGAGAATATGAAACATGTTATCCAAATCTGATACGTTTGTTCCTATTTAGAATGACAGAGATATACCCAAAGAATGTTGTTTGATCAAATAAAAATTCCCCGACTTCTTGTAGATAATTACAATAAAATCAGAAATACTTTACTTTTCGTCATATACAATTTAATAGTATTTGTTTCGGTAGATGATTTGTTAATTGTAGTCTCTTAGAGACTCTTCAGTTGTAGAAGATGAAAAATATAATATTTCTCATTTTAACGTTGTTTGAATTAATTCGAACAAATTTTGGATGCTGTCCTTGAAGATCCTAGACAATTCTAGATCATTCTGTGCTATCACAAAATCTTTTGCGGCCATTTCACGTAAAAAAGTGCATCTACTACATCAAAATAATGTATGCCCTTTTACAACCGGTTAAAATCAATGATTAAGCTGATCGTGACGCTCCGTTTCCACCGTATCCATAATTAAATGGTATATAGTTCCCGAAAATACAGTTGGCAATTTGTAGGTTGTGGTGTTTTAGGGGTTCCTGAAAATGACCTTTTTTGCGCAATATCCGATGTCAAATCTACAGTTTACATTTTCTTGTTATTTACAAAGTTTATGTTGAATTACTTGCAGCAAATTGAATGTGTATTGTTTGCCCTCTCCTAAAACTCACGTCATCTAATACATCATCAAAATTATTTATTCGCACATTCACTGGTTGAATGAATATAATTAATAAATGTACATTATGGTAACACCTGATAGTATTCATTTAGAAGTTATTGTTTATAAATTGCTGTCTGAGAGGGATATTCGGAATGACAACCCTGCAAGGCTATCCCTCCGTTTAAAAATATCATTAAATCTCGATATTAGAACGTGATACATTTGTACCGACGATACTCGAAGCCTTAGGTGCCAACTGTGGCAATAGAGATAAATTATTGTTTGTTTATAGATTGTTATCTATAGTCCATGTGGAGGTGGTGAATATTTTGGGGTGTACAAGTATAGACAACCCTGGAGGGTAGTGCGCGTGTCGATGCGCGACTATGTTTCCAGAAGCCAGTAAAGGTGCAACCACGCACCCTGCTACGGTGACATGGATAGAGTCCTGAAACGTGTTGGTCTCTCAAAAAGGACTATTTCGGACACAAAGGCGGCGACGGCAGACAATGAGGAATCGAATAAAGGTCGACGCCGCCGCCGTAGTAAATCACGCAGACGGGCCTCTCATAACCAGGAATCAAAAAAAACACGCGGTTTGTTTAATATTGATTGGGATTCTGTTAGAGACTGCAAATCATGCAAATCTAGAGCTTTAACGAAACGGTTTTGTAGTAAGAAATGTGACAATGAATTATATCGGTCCAACAGCTTCAAATTTGAACGATTTGTGAGAGGAAACGATGAAGTATCGACCCTCGGAAAAAAGGTCAGTCACTCAGCTGCTTCAAATTCAAGCACTAAATAAACATCACTACTCTCCCTTCACACTATATCCTCTTTATAATCACCTTGTTCATATCATATATCATTGTCATCTTCAGGTGGTTGCATAGTATTTCATTTACCATATAAACAATTCACATCAAATCATATTTTTATATTCTTTATAATTTCAATTTAAGTAACAAATCTTCGTACATACACCTGTCTATTTTTTCAATATTACATCACCTCATCTTCAGGTGGTTGTAGAGCTTTTAAGACACAATACTAAAAAAATACATCACCGCGAAATCCCATTAAAGTGCAATAATGTACCAAGGACTATATTTTCCGCTTTTATTTATGATACCTGTAAATTTCACCCCATTTTAAACTATCGATTGTGAATTCATAATAACCTAAAACCCGCTTTACCCCACATTACAAACTAGAATTTACAATACCGCAAACGAAATTTAATGCTATTATTCTCATCAATATGCCAGCAAATATATAATTTCCACGTTTACCTTTATTTCATTTTCACAACCCAATTTTGTAAATACTATTTAGGAGTTGCACGAATGAATATTTACTTTAAACATTTATAAAATAAATATGTTCAATCTTGATTACAACCGGGAACAAATTGTAACCGTTTGCAGGTTCTTTGTATATATTTTTGTATTAACGTCCTGTACATTCACGAATTAATGTTTTTTTTATATTATATAATTTTCGTGCTTGTCCAATTCATTAAAAAATATAAATATGATCTCTAGAAAATATGAAATACGTATAGACCGTTTATGGCAGATGACCTAGATTTCGACACCAATAAAAACTATTCTATATAATTTTCGGAGGTGTGACTTCTCATTTGAGTATAGGTGAATAATTCAATTAAAGATATTGTTTTTGTCGTACAGAAAGTTAAGTTGCAAGCAGATTAATTCGGTTAGTTATTTAATTTTAAGGTTATTAAGATCAGTTACAAATATGTGCTCTAGTTATAATTAATTAATAACTTGTACAAGATTTAATGTTGACTTTTTAACACGCAAATATTCGTCATGGCATTAACCAGGAAAATAGTTACTTCAATAAATGTTGTCGATTACTGAAATTTTTTTCTGAAAGTGTTTTAATTTTCTGATTAATACCCCGACTAATATTAATTATAAGTTATTGTTTTAACTTTGCTATTGCTATTTGTTAAGTATATCCTTTCATGCTGTAGTAATACAGACGAAATACTAACATACTGTGGTAGAAACTTTACAAATCATTAAGTTCATTGTTTAATTCATATAATAATGGTCTTTTGTGAAATTATTTTTTCATAAACATAAACAATATAATTAAGCAATACATTTCAGAAATTCCCTTAATGAATTATTCTGAATAGGAATTTCGTGTTTAAGGACGAGAAAGTAATTTATTTTCCACTTAATTCAATTTCAATTGTAAATTTATTAAATTACAGCTGTGCACTGACAGTGTTTTCGTATGAGGAACCCTTCCAATCTGTATTGTCATTGCATTTTTGCTTGTCCTACCGTCAATGGAAAGATAATTACGTTTACGCTTAAGAGTAATTACATTATTGATCCAAGGATTAAATACAAATTAATGATAGGTTGATGCAGTAGACATAGTGGTTCATTTCAAACGTTGTATCAATTTGTTTCTACTAAATGCTATAATATATACAAATAAGTAGTCTCTTATTCCTGCTTTTCTACTAAGGAATTTATCATCAACCATTTTAACCACAACACATAAAAAATTTAAACTCGAAGCTATTTAAATCACATGTAAAAAAATATTTGATGGAAAATGCATTCTATACTTTCGAAGGGTACCTAACTAAGGCCGCGAATGTCTAAAACAGATTAAGGATATTTATCTTAATGAGTTAAATGTTTACATGCTAAATTTCATTTTTGGTTCTATGTTAGTAATCGCTTATGTTTACTTAGTTTTAAATTTTATATAAATATATTTTTATTATCGTAATTTTTAGGCGTCAGCCCTAACAAAATTAACTATTTTGAACAAAAATTACAAAATATCTAATGCAGATATAGAACTGAAAATGTAACTTTTACCACTATAGATGAAGTTGTCAAAAAATGTCGCCCACGACATTACTTATTTTGCTGTTCATATCGTTCACGTAATTAAATTACACGCATTAAGCTAAAAACACCAATTTTCGTGTAAATAAATGTTTAATAAACTTAAATTAAAGGTAAAGTTTTTCTTTCGTAAAGTTTGTTTGAGGTAATCATTTATTCTCGAGTCGAACTTCAACGAGAAAAATGAAGTTGGGCAGCTTTTTTTTTACTTTTATTGACAAAGCAGCTTTTGACTCGTGTATTTTTAATCCAAGTTCCAAACTTAAAATTTATTGATCTTCATGATAGTTGCAGTAGCAAAACTTGTTAACTAATGTTTTCAATCCAAAATGATCAATTATTGCAGCTGTGTCGTCCTAACTCATTCTCTTAGCTTGTAGTAATTATATAATATAATAAAAACACTTACTTTTTTTTTTTATTGTTGACTATAGTTTCGGCAACTAATAATTATTATATGCTATTAGTATACAAATGTATTATTTCATAACAAAGGAATTATTATAATCTAGATGAGTTATTTTTGGTGCATGGATAGTTCTATGTATTTTATCTTCTCGTTTCCTTTAATATCATTTCATCTTCCAAGAGCCAACAATCCCCATACTCTCTTGTTTCCAATTTTGCTCGAAGAGAACAATAGTTAAAAATTGTAGTCATGTAATGAACCACGCCAACGTGCAACATCATTTTTAAATTTGCATCACAGGTTACCTGTGTATTTAATGAAAACCATTCCTTTCTATTTCGATACAACTCCGCATTTTCCCCACCCGGTGATAAAATTTGAATGTGAGTACAATCAATTGCACTTCAAATTAAACTTTAACCGCCGAAATTTCTGTGGTTAGATAACACATGTTTACTAAAGTCTGGCCGCGCTATAATGGCATATGAGGCGATTAACTTGGGCCAAAGTTATCTGTAACCTTTCAAGAACCACTGATTTATAAATAGAAACACCAATAGCTAGCAAGTAAAGTAATCACTTCTGATGAGGGCGACCCTTCGTTAATCACCTCAGACGCTTCATAGCGCGGCCAGAGTATAACTCAGGTTAGGCCTAAAATTCGTTGGTGCACCTGAAAAAGCTCTAATTTCGGATTACATTACTCGAGTTACATAACTCGTCACTAATTCAGGTTGGTGCAGTCGTGCATTAGTGAGATTGCCTACGAAATAATTTAATTCTAAGGATTATACATTTCCTATAAAAATGATGTATAAACAGTATTAATCATTTTAAACCATTACTGCAACAATGTCCATGGGCCTTCAAATGGGAGATCATTAGTTACGTACGTGCTTGAAGTATTTGGGGTGTAGCCGATGACCGACAAGTATAAACCGTTTAGTCTGCCTGACAGGAAGAACTAGAAGCGCGGCAAGCAATGGCATAATTTGTCAAGCTATGACAACAATAACCAACTGGATTTTGTTAGCACGTAGTCGCTCGTACACACAAGCTCGCTATAGAGAAATAAAATAGATACAATAACGTATAAAGTTGTAATGATGTTAATTACAACATCGGCCTTCTAGTGGTATAATAATCTTTTAGCGATTTGCCGCGGTTTGATCTAGTTTTAATGTGGAACGATCATAGGGAGAGGGTTGATGAGAAAAATAAATCGTTCCCATGACATCTGGCCAAACCACATCATTTGTATTAATGATGAAGTGACGTGCATATTCCAGAGATCACTAGAATTGATCTCTAGTAGCGAGTCGAGCGGTCAATTAAATTATTGTTAATTAGTAATATCGCACGTGTCGCCATTCAATTAAGGATATTTATTATTATAAACTTCATAAATGTATCTATAATATATACAGTGCGCGCCTAAAGTATGGTGTATATTCAGTAAAACCGAAATAAAATATTTGTGGAAAAAATCCTCGAACAGGTCGGTTTTCTTTTATAAAAATACACATTTTTGCATGAAAGTCGAATTTAGACGTCTTTTGTGAGAAACTCTTTAGCCTTTAGCGAGAGTAAATGTTCTTGACATAATAATTTAAAAGTATGACATTTCGCGATCAACAACATAATTACACACACTGCAAATTAAAAATAAAATGAAATTTACGTTGTAAGGCATTACTATTTCGTCGGAATAGCATGTGCACTATTTTGCATATACTCAAAACTACATACTGCCAACCGAGATTTTCTCTTCTACAATTAAGACTGAAGTATTCATTAAATTTATGTCATTGTTAATGCAGTGCGGTAATCGCTGCAATAATGACTTTTATTACCCCACAAATTCCAAAGAAAGTTACGAACTTCAAATGAACGATCCCCGCTAATTATTTATTTATTATAACGAGGGCATTCGAACTTTTTATTGAGATGCTTTTATCAAGATCATTTAATTCCTGTACCTTACATTACAAGCATTCAAAGAATAAATTTTAACAGTTGATAAATAAACAGTTGGTAGAATTATCACCGAATTGATACGTATCTCTAGAGATACCAAGTTAAAAAAATGACGTAAAAATGCTACAAGTTGATAGAACACGTTAGAACCGATAAACCCTTACCCTAGGACACTTTCGAGGTAGATGATCAACATCTGGAAAACTTTGTAATTGATTAGCAAATCGCATAAATCTTATAAGTGGGCTACAGTAGGCGTAAACTGAATCATGAAAAATCTCAAGGGAAATACTATTGTAAGCGCGAGGAACTATTTCAATTTGGCCACTTTTTAGGATAGTTCCGTTGATTATTTATTGCCTATTAATATAAAACTTTCCATGCATTTTATAACGTTGGAACATTGTCGACTATAAAACTATTTTGAGTTTTAACAGTGGCTTTACAATAGAAGGTGGATTACTGTGAAACAATAATCCGTACCGCAATGTCGAAACTGCAGACAGCGTAAATTGGGATTGTCCCTGCAATTAAAACTTCCTAAGTAAAATATGAATGTTAAATGATTTAAGGCTCCATACATTTTTTTTTTGTGAACCTATCGCCATTGTCCTAACAGGTTTATACCTTGACTAACGAGGGCTGGAAAAACGGCGGAATTTTTTCGGATGATGCATTGTGTCCTCAACAATCCTCGGTAAAATATACGAAATCCCATTCAAATGTAATATATGTACGCTTTGGGTATTATCAGTTGGAACAAACTTTTGAAGATTATTATTGCGAAAATAAACATTTCCACTATATTTAGATCAAATAAATTCATTGACTGCACTGACTTTTTTACGAGATAACATCGAATTAATTCATTTGCCCGGCGAATGCACCATTTGATCCGATATGATTGCGGATCAACTAATCCAAGGGGCTGGAGAAAATGTTAAATACTCAAAATAATATGTTTAGTAAAGAAAAACCATCGCACTCTCATTCATTTTTTTCGTCAACATAAAAAAGCATTGACTAGCAATCATTTAAAATTTTCACGAAAACAATACCTTCTCCGTACTTTGTATGAAAATTACATAAACATGTCATTAATTAAAATCGACATAATAAGATCCTCTAAATGATACTGTAACATTTTACACTCACTAAATATTTTAGCTGAAGGTTCACAGTGTGCGTATCAAGTTCTATATATGCTGTCACGAATAAAAGAATGATAAGTTCAACCTTGCAATAGTTGACTTATTCTACATATCCTGAATTTCCCATACACGGGATAAAAACAATGAGTAAGATGACCTTAGACTACTTCTCTTAGAAACCCAGTGACAAAATTTACTTCCTGCATTAAGTAAACCTTTAAAATATATGTCTAATAAATCTTTACTTAGCAGTAAACTTTAAACATTTATTTTCATATCATTTCAAATTCTTTATTCCAACATACATATGTTAGAAAGGGCCATCGACCGGGTCCTTCAGCCTTCTTTAATATAATTACTGTGTTTTAAGTAATGCCTTCGAAGTAATACATGAATATTAAATGATTTAAAACTGCAAGAAGTATTACATTAGTTTACTTTTTATAAATTGCCCGCCGCTATTGTCATCCAAACAAGTTTATTCTTTGACTAACGAGGGATGACTCTTTAAATTCCGAGGGAGGAAACAAGTGATCAAATGAAATATAATTATAAAAAAAAGACATGGGAATTAGACAGGTGATCGGTCATTACATCGCCAATGCATTGTGTGGTAATCCTGGAAGAATTAACGTGTCCATTTATCAAATACATTTTACTTATTACCGGTTGGAACAAATGAAAACATGATTTATTTTAAGGTGGAATGATATTTTTAGACCCTTTGTTCCCGGCTAACTAGAAACCAGACTATGTGGTGTTATTTATTTAAGTTTTAATCAGCCGCATTTACGCACATTGAATTATAAATTCACCCAAAGTATTTGCAATTTATGAGCTGTTAGCAATGTTTACCTTATGTAAAGGTGCTTAAAATTCTTTAGGCCTTTTTCGGAATAAATTGCTGTCTTGGAAACAGACCTTACTCAAGTTTCATTACTAAGAGTAAGACAGAATTGATCCCTAGAGGAAGATACGATTTTGATATAATTGGGCATAGCAAAATATTTAACCCCCTTGCGGCCGTATCCTTGAGTTTAAATTTCTGTGAGATATACATTTTTATACAGCTTCCTAAAATGCTCCCCTGTCCATAACACTTCGCGAAGAAAATGATGGGTGATAAACTTTAGATATTTACTTACATCGAAGTTTGTCTATATTTAACATACTGCGGGATATACAGGGTGGTCCATCTAAGAGATAACAAGCGAGTATGTCAAGTTATGCGGCATTTTTAAAAAAATCGTCGATTTTTGTTTCGATCGGGACAACTTTTGATGACATTTTCACCTTCATAACCTTAACTCCCTAGCCACCCC
Organism: Ocypus olens; assembly: GCA_910593695.2. Classification (NCBI taxonomy): domain Eukaryota; kingdom Metazoa; phylum Arthropoda; class Insecta; order Coleoptera; family Staphylinidae; genus Ocypus; species Ocypus olens. The sequence goes on along the minus strand of OU343057.1, from coordinate 426,997 downwards.
TAACTTCAGTCCCCGATTATAAATAGGGAAAGTGAGTCGAGTGATATATCATTGAAAAGCTCTTTTGATTCTGAATATAACGGTGTCATTTGTTTTCATTTTCTTTTATTCTTGGGGGAACGGCAACACCTTGAAATTACATTTGACAATGTACCGTGCTACAAAATGTTAAATATTACCATTATATGTTAAAATATGCATTATATAGGTAAATATTCAATATATGCAAATATATGCATTTTGCATAAAATCATCTCTCTAGTTATGACAAACTCTTAAAATAATATTTTTATAAGATTTTATAAAAAAATATTTTTTGGTATAAGAGCGTAAAAATTCCAATAGTACATTTCGCTCAATTTCTCAAATTTTTGCAAATCGTACCAAGAAATAATTTTTCCAAATATCCAGATTTGTGCTCATGTAATTATAACTTTACAGAAATACTTGTTGTTTTGTTTAATATTTGATTTTTGTTTCATGTCTCTTACGTTCTAAATAAATTACAATGTTTTATTTATGTGCTTCTAGGTATGGATTGTAGGCTTCAAATAGGCACGTTTTCTGGACGTACAGTTAAATCTACGCACAAAGATGTTGACCAGGATCAAAATGATTTGTGGGAGATTTCTGGTAAGGGGCAAACGAATCTACAAGAATCAATAACTAAACAACAAACATGTGACGAAAGCTATTTGTTTTTTTGGCTTTGCAACTTTAAATAATTCATCTCATTGCGTCTTATGCTATAAAACATTTTTAAATAATATTATATTACCTGCAAATATGTCATAATGAGATAACTTATGTACAAAGAAGAGAAACTGATTAATTTTACCGAAACTTAATAATATCCTACAAATATCAAAAGGATAAAGCAGTATAGGTATCTTACATTTGAAATTACTGCAGGCGACTCATATTGTAATTTAGGACTCGGTCCATAATACCCTCCTTATAAAACTTGTGTTTTAATATATACTCCATCTACTAATAGATTAGACCTTTTTGGCATCTTCAGTGACAAACACTAAAAAATGAAAAGTACCAACACGGCTATGAGAAAAATGTAATTTTGCAGCAAGTTAGGTTAGTACTGATATAGTAAGTAAGTAAGTAAACAAAATATTTTATTTAATTTTTTTCAACGGATTATTAATCAGCATAAAATTCTGCAAAAGTGCCGAATTTAAACATATCATCTATCTCGAAGATCTAAACGAGATCCCCATGGTGAGCCTCGAATTTGGAACATCCTGTATAACGAAATTACTTTATCACATTTTCATCTAAAACTATACTCTAATTGAGTTATAATGCAAGCGGAGAAAATGATGGGTCGAAAATAGGTTAAATGTTTTTCCATAATTAAATGCATACATATCCTGACGCGATAACAAAAGCCACATTACTCGGCCAGGGTGACTGCGAAATAGATTAATTAGGCCGAACAAAAGTTTCCCGGTCCACTGACATGACCAGATCATAAATAGTTTTTCATGACAGAGCTGAAAACGACTGCTGATTAATTAACTAATGACGCCATAAATGACAACTAATTATTTAATGCACCAAGAAATTTACCCCAGTACATAGGGTATGTAATTATGTCGAAATTAAATAGCGGTTAAATTACTTTAAAGCACTGCACAGGCTGTTGTAAGAAGTTTCTTTAATTATCAAAAATAGTGCAACACTGAAAATCTCGCTGTAGTTATACTCTATCTTCTCATAGATTATACATTTTTGGCATCTTTAGTGGGAAACACTTGAAAATGAAAAGTACCAACACGGATATTACAAAAATATAATTTTGCAGCAAGTTAGGTTGGTACCGGTATACTTCCAAAATATTCATACGCGACGTCGCAAATAGACACATTATTGACAGTTTGTTATGGTTATTGTTCTTGATTTCCGCCATATAGAACGTTCTAAATGATATATATGACGAACCAACTACACATCTACGCGGTATGATTCTCGAGTGCGATTTTCGTAATAAATTAAGTTTCGTAAGTACTACTTTTTACGGCGAGAGTTGTTCGGTAACCTAGTGGGATTTCTGTCACTCAAGATATCAAAAAACTCTAATCTATGAGTATATGGAGTTAATATATGGATTAACAAAAACGAAATATAGCCTGAGTTAAAATTTAGTCTATGTAGTTTCAATCCAATATTAAATTAAAACTATTTTCCTTTAAGCTTTTGATTGATAAAATAATTTAATAGGTACAATAATCGTTCTATTATTAATCTATTAATATCAACTTAAAAAATCTATAACATATACATCATTTAGTATTACTTCTTAACCTGTGACATATTATATGACAAGGACAATATTTGCCTAGAGACACTTTTGTTAATCTAAATGTAATTTACTAAGACATACTATAGAATTATTTTAATTAAAACGGTAGATTCACCCAGCTTAAATGTACTAATTACGGTAGAGTTTTAATTAAAACATTCGCGAACTCTAATTTTAGATAAAGCCAGTGTAAAATCTATCAATGAAGGTTTTATTGATTATACATTTTCATTAAGAGATTGGAATCCTGGAGTTGGTAAAGTAATGTAGGGGTTATAAGCAATACATATAGGATGGTCTGATCATGATGAATTAAGTTTGCAGTTTTGTCTAAAAATCTGTAAGCTTTGGGCCTTAATTGAAAATAATTATTGCGCTTTAGTAATAAGCACACCTCAAATATGCCCTAAGGTTTTATAATTATCCCCAAAGTAATTATATAAACGTTTCTCTGGTTAACTTACCCCTCCTGTATGTCATCTTTGTGTCACCGAAGTTATTAGAGGTGTTCGATTATATTTCAACAATTTCAATTATTAAAAAGCCACTAGGTTTATTTAGATGCATTTCATATAATTTGCATTTTACAATCATCTACATCTTAACTAAAAAATAATTTTTTGTATCTTTTGGTGTCCCATCTCGTGCTATTGTTGTTTCTTTATTATCTATTTTTTTCCTGTTTTAGTTGGTTGTTTCTGGTTTTGTTTTTGAGTTTTAGTTTGAACGGAGTGTATTTTAGTTTTTTTTTTATGTAGTCTTCTAGATCGTTATATCGTCTTATGGTGTCCGTTGTTCAAGATTGTGAGTATTTCTCTGTTCTTAGATCTGATTTCCTTCTTGTTTGGTAATTGTGAATTTCTTTGTTTGATTGTAGCGTGATGCTGTTTTTCATGAGATTGTTTTTCATTTTGTAAATCATTATTAAATTGCTTATTATTATCATGTTTTTATGTTTAGTTCTTGTGTTTGATGGTATTTGAGGTATTATTTGAGCTCAAGCGTCAGTGTTAATGTGGTACCTGTTTGAGACGATTCGTGAAAAATTGTGGGGTGTACGACACCCCGTGTGATTTTTTTCTCTGTGGATTTTTCCGAGATTGCCGAAACAAAAGCGCTGCGATATTTGTTCCAGAAGAAGCGACAAAAAGTCGCACATGCTATGTCACAGTTGCGAGAGGTCGATGTGCGACATATACCGCACATATTTATATGAGCGTCGAATGCTCTTTTGGGATCGATTAATTGTCTTTTACATTATAATAGCCTTTTTTCTTCATAATAATGGTTTTAAAAATATTTTCAGATTCATATTTAACATTAAATTGACTTTATATCAGAAAAATACTAATATAATTTTTTCGTAAAAAAATCCCACCTTCGATCATGAAATTAAATATACTTTTTGGAAAGAAAATATTCAGTAATTCCTCCTGGAATAATACTACTTTTTTTTAGCTGAAAATTGAAATTACGACGTATTTTTTGCAAAAAAAACTCATATTTGCGGAATTCTTTTTACAACATTTTTTTTCACGTGTAAAGTTGTAAGTTTAGAAAACTATTCACATATTCTTGTAACTAGAGGTTCAAAGCCTATCCCAGATTGTTTTTTTTTTGTTTTTTGTCAATTTAACATTAATTGACCGAAGTTCAAAGGCGTGGGGTGTACCACACCCCGAATGACTATTACGTCATTTTTCGGAGGTGCGACTATTAAGGGTTAAGTTCTTATGAGTAGTATTTCCCCAAATATTGAATAGGTAATTATTTTGCGATGTAAATAGTGCATGATAGATTTGTTTTTTGTTGCTGCAGGTATGTAGTGCGTAATTTTCTTTATTGCTGCTATTGTTCTAAAGTTCTTTTTAGTTAATTGGTTTATGTGTTCATCCCATTTAAGATTGCTTTGTATTTTTAGTCCTAAATAATCTACTTTCGATATCTGTTTTATTGTTGTTCCTTTGATTTTGACGTTGATTTCTGCTTGTTCCTGCAGTTGACTTAAGCTACAAATCACTGTTGATCTAATGTGGCAGAAATATCCCGATAAATAATTACCCAGCACGTTCATAATCCTGCTTAATATCTCAGCAAAGGCAATTTGATGTAGTTAAATAATACAAAATTACTCATATAAAGATACAAGATCTCGATAACTACTTCTATACAACAATAAAACTGTTGGAGAATAAACAAGTTCGATCTGTAACGTAAATATTTTCCCTGCTTCATTCCATTCACCGTCTTAAATAATTCCAAAGGTTTAATTTAAATCTTACTTACTTTTTTTTCATTAAAAGTGGTATACATAATAACTGGATAGGGGAGTTGGTGAAATATTTGGCAAGTTTTTAGTATTGATTCTCTGTGGAGTTCCTCTCGTGAGATAATTCATTCATGCACATAGTGGAAAAACTTATTCTTTGCCAGGCCGACAAGTGTCCCAGCGAATCGATTCGTTAGGGATGGAAGATGGAAGATAGAAGAGGGAAATAAAAAACTTTATCAAATTAAAAAGTTTCAGAAGTCGCCGCCGGAGATGCTTATCGTTTAATAAAGAATGTAATAATGCAAGTACTATCAAGAAAGGACGATCATTGAACCAAATTTGTTGACTGATTCATATATTTAGAAAATTATGAAAGGCAATACCAAATGCAGCAAAATTTTCTAATTATTGACAATAAAACAATTTGCGTTACGAATTGCGGGAGCTTGAACTTTGAACAGCTTTGAAGGGAAGTTGGCTTATGTTTATAACTAGATTATTTATATTTATTGATGATATGTCATTGTTTAATTCAAATGAAACAAATCGATTGTATACTGCATTAGATTAATAATCGCATGCTGTGCTAATTGCAAGGGATGCAGCTGAGAAAACTTCGTAGATCACTAGGTTTTTGCTAGATGCGTTGTATATTAAAATGCAGATACTTGCATACAAGCATTCGCTTGAGCCTGCTTTTTACTTAATATTTAATCAGCAAAAGTGCCTAAAGGAAAATAATCTTCTTTGAGCGGCTCTAGTGCCATTTACCGGAAGTCTAGTGCTAAAATGGCGATACTGGTTGTGCTACCTTAATACAATCATTCTTATTATAAACCGTGAATTTATCTATACAAGCAATTATTATATCAATAGGCCACAAATACAGAGTTAAACTTTTGTAAAATCTGTAAAGCTCATACAATAAATTATTTATTTCCTGACTAATGTTAAGACAAATATTGTATTATACGTTGCAAGTAATACTACTAATACTATTTACTATATTTAAAACCATTATTATGAATAGAACGGCTACTGTAATTTATTGTAGTTAAATGAATGTGACAAACTTATATTTCTTTAATAACCTATGCATTATATCCATTGGGTTAGTAAATGAGATAAAATGTAATGGAAACAGAGATATAAACATAAAGCGCAGAAGGCATTCGGTTCATTGAGAGGAACCGGCAAAAATGAAAGTGGCCGAATTTTCCGACTGCTCACGCGCAGGGCGCATCGATTTCAGAGAGCTTTTCAGGACGAACCACGCAAGCTCCTCCGCAGAAAACCCATTGGATCTATCTGATGTCACAGCTTATAATTCTATAAATAGCGGATGACTCATTCCCTCTACAGTATTTCCCGCACTAAAGAAGGGAAAGCACGTTTTCCTCTCGCCATTAAAAAATAGTGCGCATTTTACAAATAGCTCAAGGAATACACGTTTTTAATAGGTGAGTACTGAAATTACACTAAAATACTATCTATAACCTGAATTGAATCATCGGTGAAGCATGTGTGAAGCAGGTGACACTCTATTTGACGAATAAAAGTTGCATAACAATCATGGACATGTGAGTACATTCGAGCTTCAGTGTCATGCATCCATGTACAAAAATATTTTGGCATATGGAGTCTTCTATCAGTCCAGGATGATTATAAACAATGCGTTTAAATAGAGTGTCTTCGCGTGTGTGCGGGATGAATTTCAATTTTTGAAGATTGCGTTCGGTCGGAGGAATCTTTGAATGAATTAGGATATCTCACCCTCCTGAACAGGATCGAGACGAGCTTTTAGTTTAAAGAAATTGCCTTCGCCACCCAACAACACCGTCGGGATTACCTCGAATCCATTCTGGCTGATTAAATCATCACGTTAATTTTAATAACCAGTGTCATTTGCCTAATTGAAAACCGCGCGAGCTTTCGCGAGTTGGCGAATTAATTTACTCATTGTGTGCAGGCGTATAAATAAACATTCACTAATTTAAAAGAAAAAGCCTTCATTTGAATATTTCAAAACATCCAAAGCTCGAAATTCAACTAATGACAAATTATATTAAATTGGACGCAATTTTCAAAGATAACATTATGGCCTGTAGATTTCTTATTAATTTTCTGTTGTTCATGAAAACAATTTGAATTTGATGAAACAGCATATGGGAATAAGTAGAATAAGTAGTTATTTGTATCTTGTTAATGATATGTAAATATTGCTTTTTTAAACAATCATTGAAGGAATTAATAAAAACGTATAATAAAATTATTTATTTGTTGCACAATATTTATGTTTATTTCCGTTTCATAATTTTCCGTTCTTCACTTACGTAGCAACGGGAAATATTAGCCGCACCAATACATATAAATATTATTAAACCTCATACCAATTCTGGGCAAAGGATGTTCTCACGTGCCAACTTATCGTAAACCTAACTTTACTCTTATAATCTAGAAATTGAATGTATTGAATTTGTAAAGTAGTTTATTTCTTTGATAGAGAATAATAACTAGGTAGTTTTAATCGGAATTTTAAACAATGGGTAATAAACAATAAATAAATAAATTTAGTTATTCTATTTAAGATACATTGCTTAATTATTGAAGCCCGGTGTATGCTCACAATATTAATGTTTTAATTCGAGTATCGTTTTGAAAGGAGGTCAACCCCAGGAGCAAACAAATGCAATTTACATAGAGAATTAAGTTAACGCGCAGAGCTTAATGTGAGGCAACATTGTAACCCAAGAACTGCTTTGTTCGTGCAGTGAGTCTATGGTAATTTTGGAAAATTGCGAAAATGGATACAAACCCCAATTCCGGTCCTGCCAGTGTCAAATGTTGTGTAATTTTTTTTTCAATTCCATTCCATTAGAACCTCCTCTGTAATTACTGTTGTAGAGGTGTCGGCGTTTATTATCCTTCACATGACGTCAACGGGTAATGGATGCACGCGTTTTAATTGCGACGTAATTGTTGGTGTATACGTTACATTACCCTAAATACTACATCGTCTATGGTTTCTCTAAATCAATAAGACATATTTCTATTATATTATATAACTATCCAAGTACGATTCGGTTATAAATATTTATTTTGTTTTACTATTAGGTGCGCAACTAAGTTCTCGCTGTTTTTTTTTATTACAAATGTTTACAAACGGTTAAAAATGATTCATTCAAAGTATTGCCCATCGCAAGCTATAACTTTTTCCCATCTTTCTGGCATAGCTCGAAAACCGTTACGGTAAAAGTGTTCTTTTGAGGCTATCCACGAATCAAGCCATTTTTTGATGCCTTCGTATGAGCGGAACTGCTGGTGTGCCATCGAACGGAACAAGTAATATTCGGACGGCGCAATATCTGGGGAATATGGAATATAGCGGATGGTCTAGGACTTCCTATTTGAGCGTTTCCAGGTAGGTTTTAACTTGTTTGGCAACGTGAGGCTAAAAATCGACGCTCAACGTCCCTTGGCTTCAAATCATAAGGAACTCAGGTTCGTCGCTTTTGAATCATTCCCAACGCATGCAATCGCTTGGAAATCGCTTGGCGGGTGACTTCTTATGATGAAGTATGCTCTTCTTGGGTTTGGCAATCCAGTTCGGTGTTTTCGAAGGTTTTTGGCCTTCTTTCAGGCGGACGGTCGTCAATATTGAAATTACCGTCTTTGAAGTGACGGAACCAATCACCACGTTGTTTCACTTAGAGCAGCATCTCCGTAAACTTTTTGGAGCTTTCTATGCCCTTCAGCTGCCGTTTCCTTCGAATGAAAGAAGAAAATCAACACTTCCTGGATATCTATTGATAAACGGGAACTTAGTTACGCACTTAATACTATTACTATTTCAGTTAATCGATATTTGAATCAAAAATTAATTGTAAATTGTGCAAGAATTCGTTATTGGTCCTTATCACTAATATCAATACTTACAGCGGATAGCAGAACACAGTTTCATGTTAAATTTAGATGATGTGCTCATCGAATATACATACATCAATTTATTTTTAAGAGAAGCAATGATGTAAGCATCCAGCGGCGGCTCGTGGATCTTCGTAGAGGAGGCTAAAACAGAGATGCCGCCCATGCTGCACTACTTACTCTTACAAAGGAAGCAAATATTCCCTCTAACGGTTAAGAAAATTGATTCAAGGCGATTCTTAAGAATGCAAATAGCATAACTTTTGAATATCCCGACGTTCCATATTAACATTATAATAGGCCTTATCTAATATTGGAAAATTATGCGAGGATACGAGTGGAAGAAATTCTGAAAAATTTCAGGATGGTGTGCGTCCTGAATACTTGATAAATTTCCGCATCAATCGTCTCGGTCGGTCGTTTATCCTGCGAAAGGACGAGAAACATTATTCAAGTCATTAATTTGAATTAGGCACATCCCGTTTGGCTAGAAAAATAGGACACCACCTTATTCCGACTTGATTTAAAAGTCACCCCACACGAATCAACAAAAACGCTGAATTCAAACGATAACAAGGATTAATCGTCTCGATACAAAGGATGCAAAACGTTAATCAGATACGGTTTTCATTGAACTTTCATTAACTCAATATTGTTTGATATACAAATTGATTGATAACAACCAATCACGTTAATTCAAATTTTAAAATCATTTTTGATACACGAGTATGCAACGGGTGATATTTTAATTATAAGCGAATCTCTGCTATAACTGTACTATATATTTACCTTATATATTATGTAGCAGTATCCTTTGAAACTTCTTTTTTTTCGTCTGCCTTGATCTTCAACCGCTGACGGATATTCATGAGCTCGATGGAAGCACGTGTATCAGCTAGTTTTTGCTTTTTGTAAATAGCAGAATCATTGCGTCAGGACAAAAACGCTACAAATTCTTATTTAGAAATCATTTGATTATTCAGTGTTAGGTTGTAGATTGTATTGTTGGCTTCTTTAAATGGTAAAGCTGTTAGATGGGTAGTGTTAAGGGAGTCAAGTTTTGAACGCAGCAAGCCGGGGCTTTTGTACTCGAAATGATCTATGGCGTTCATTTCGTACCCTAACCGCCCGCTGTGCGATATAACGGCCTTAGCTGCACTAGGAAATCGCTTATCGTGGGGCCCTTTATGCCGTATTCATAATAAGTCTTTCTCGCTATTAAGAACGGATTGCATTGTGCTTAAGTTGACGTTTGATTATTGCTTTTTCTACATGGATGATTTAACTTCCCGTGCCCGAGATGCATTTATTTCCTTCTCCCGCCGCTGAGGCTTAAGATTACTCATCAGATAGAAAAGAAGAAGGAGACCAGAATATTTCAAGGGGCAACAATGATGATAGGTCGCTCGCCTGAAAATGAAAGTCCTCTTTAATCAACTCCAGTCTACACCGTACTCCGCAGAAAATGAAGAGGTACAGTTGTACCAGGCATGACACCTTCATTAGCGACCCCGTTCATCATCCCTAGTCCGACCAAACTTTCTGAACGATTGTCCCGCCCTAATACCAAATAACAAGTAATATATCGCGGTTGCAATACATGCATTTGCCATTTCCAATTTCCAGCCGAACAACTATTCAATGGCCCACTTTAATTAATTCGGTTCTATTCAATTATTACCCATTAATTTAATGGATGAATTTAAATTTATTAATAAAAGGGTGTAAGATTAATAGGATCGCATTCTCCAACTTGGACTTTATGTATATCATTAGGCTCCCATATGTTTCGGGAATTTCACGGCTATTGATTTTGAAATGGCATGACTATAATTAATAAGTATTGCGCAATTTGGTATCAAAATAATGGACCGTTCGTTGTTGCGTTTAATGAATAGAAATTCATAGTTGAGAAAGGGAGCTTTACCGATTCCACCGCTGGCGGTCTTTTGTCATTGTTGAAACTTCATCAGAAGTAGGAGAGAACCCTTTTTCAAAGCGAGACTACGGCTGGGAGAATGGATGTAGATGGCAGTTAGATTCAATCTAGATTTTTTGGAGGGACTAGTGTAGGTTTTAACTTCAGTATTACGATGGATGAGACGAGGACGAGACTTTAGGGGCTGGGGTGTGAGTAACGGCTAACGCTCTAACGGTCGAGAGGGAGTAAATTACGAGCTGTAATGTGCTCTAGCCATGTACCGGGTGCAGAACAGCTGTTGCTATACGTGATGTGCTTATAAATACACATGATGCCAATCCAAAAATATTGCCATATATAAAAGTTCTACAATCATAACGATTCCAGCTGGCCACAACTTGTGGTGACGTGGCCTGAAATATTCCTTTCTCCAAACCTCATCCCTTGCACAAAGTTCACTGCTCCCCGCGCTCCCTGAGCTTTGGGCTTTGGCTTGTGTCAACGGCGAAGCCAGACACACCTCCTCACACTATACACACAATAACTTTCTATCTCACCGCTGGGATTACACTGTGAATGATAAAACAACTTTTCGTAATGAAAACCCAGCAATCAGCACTGCTAGAAAATAAAGAGAAACCAGAACTCACGCTACATTACCATTTTAGAATAGTTAAAAAAGCGTGTGTGTTTAAACAGGTTAATGAAATTATTTATCCGAATGGCATATTAAGGTACGAGAAAATATCTACCAATATTTTTGATTCAAACAATTTGCACTTGGAAATAAACAGTTGTTTCAATAATAACTCGTGATCTATAATAATTTATCTGCAAGCAAATTAAGAACTTTTATTTTATATATTAAAATAAACTCTAATGCATCGATTTATTTTGAGTTTAATTTAATGGTTTATTCTGGTAACATTTTGTAATATAAAATTGAGGCGTTGATTTCACAAACAGCATTTGTCCAAAAATGACGTTTTGAGAAAATGAAAAAAAAACTGTTTACCTTCGTAACCATTACAACTTCTGTTATCACAATTATTATTACTTATCATAGGTAACTGATAGTATTAAGTGAAAGATTATTTAATCAATTTACTTGTATCAAGAAAAAATACAAAAAGACTTTATGCTGTTTTTGGCAGAATTTAAAGCATTGTAACTTTGTACATGTATGGATTTTAAATGAACTACTTCCATCATCAGATAGCTTGCAAAATACTCTACCAGATGGCGCTAAAATGTCTATTTGTACAATTTTGGACATTTGCTGTTTATGAAATCAACGCCTCAATTATTATATTCAATGGCAATTTATCGAGCCATTTGTTAAATAAATAAGATCAAATAAGCAATTATAACACAGCAATTTCTTTGTAAATTGCACATGTAGAATTTACTACACGAAACGCTTCCATCGATTTTCCATTTCCATCAGTTTCTTGGTTTTGTACTAATGAGATAAGTTAATTTTAGTATGAACTTTGTTGGAAAGTTTCAATAGCTCATGGTGTATTATTCTATTTTGTAAGCTCTACATATCCTAGCCTTCTGTGCAAAATAGTTCAGTGATTGATGTGTTGAACTCTGCTCGAAAATTTTTCACCTAAGGAAATTCTCGGCGCTGATCTCTTCCACTTGGCCTTAGAAGTTATATTATTCAGAATATCTTATTATACAGGGTGTTTCAGAATTAGCGATGTGTTAATAAAAAGGTTTCTCAAAAACCAAACTGGGTGTCGCTAATGCTGTCCTCGCATATTTTAGCATCTTTGTATGGATGATTTATAAAAAATCTTCAGTGTGACTCGTAAGACCTATTAGTCTGAATTTGTCCAATTTCTTAGGCTTATTTTTTTCAGATCGGCAGTAGTACAGAGTTGTTACTGTTAATATGTTTAAGTTTTCTTCAACCAATAGTTTTAAAACACACAGGCAGTGGTTGTTCAATCGCGATACCGGTGATCAATTCGTTGATTGATATTAAATAAAGATTTCTCTTTATGAGGGAAAAAAGGTGCTCTTTACAATATACAGTCTGACAAAGAGTGTATACATTTTTCTGGCCGACTCTGTAGAATTACAGTCACTATACTTACTGGTATCTTATTTAGAGACGTGGCATGCTGCTCTATGATATTCAAGCTTCGACTTTTTCTAACAGTTCTTTCTACATATTGGAATTTCGTGGATTGTAATAAAACACTACAATAAACAGCTATTAATAACACAGATAAAACTGCTCGCACACTACGTAACATTTAGAAATATCCACAATGACGTTTTCATAACGCTTTAAACCTTTTGTACCTTTTTAAACATACAAAAGTATTCCATGGAAATTGAATATCTCCGAATTGATTAAATTAACTTTCGCCGAGACCGGCGACACTTTTTGCATTAATGAGAATGCAAACATTTGAACTTATTAAAATCACGCTTTCCATGCTACTTTCCTCTTGCGCTTTAATAACAACGGCCATGACGGATGCCTCTGGGATAAAAATGAAACGATGGAAATGAAATTGTCTGGCTATTAAAAGTTATGCCGCATGAAAAAGCAAATTACACTTACATAATCAAAATTAAAATGTTTAATATTGTCCTCTATCTCAATTACGTAATTACAAGAAAGGCACTAAGCTTTATCTCCCAGAGTTGCTGGAAATATAAAACCGGAATTCATCAGTTAATCTCGTTAACGAGCCTCCACCTTTAATTGTCGTTGTCATTCAGAAACAAGTTGTCTCAAATATATTGTCAAAATATTTAGTGTACTCCGGATGTCAGATTACTTACTACACGAAGTTATATTTTGCTCAACTTAAATGTATTTAATTATAAATACCAGATCCATTTAATTCTCTCAATATTTTCCACAAACTGTGTCTTTAAGATACTAAAACCAAAGCGAGAACAGAGTACATCAGTACATGTCAGAGCATACAATATAATTGTAAGAATATGCTAAATGCTAAAACTTAGATATACTTATACAATTTTTCAAGTCTTTGTTAAACACATAAAGAGATTTGCACAGCAAAGTTGTTGGAATTTCATTTAAACTTTTTTGCTTCTGAAACCAACATGCACCGTATACTAAATCTTTCGTTTCTAGAAATACATGGTAAATGTAAATCCAACAAAGATTATTCTTTTATCCTGTTTGATGTAGAACTGTTTTCCACCTTCTATTTCTAACTTAAAAAGTAAAGCTTTTAATCTAACTCTAATTTCAGCAGTTTGTAAATTACATGAACACAGATATATTAATTCTAGTAAATGTTAGAGATGCGCATGGGAAAAATTATATCAAGACATCGCTGCAACGAACAGACATGTTGTCAAAGAAATAATCAACTGATCATATAGTAATGGGGTTTATCTGGATATCACGTAACTAATAGTGCTAAAATCTATATTAATTGACAACAGAAACATATATCAACAGAGAATGAATTCATCACGGAATGTGAAAAAGGTGGGCGCTTGTTGGAAACAGAGAAGATTAAGTGGTTAGAGTTACCCCTTTTGAAACCGTATTCATTTACTAATTCAATCTACATCAACAAAGTCGAGGCTGGCGTGTTAGTTCTAATTGGAACCATATTAAATTCCTTCCGGTGCAGACGCAGCATGTTCAATCTATATCACTAGTGCGTGTATTGTCCCGTGGAAAATTGGAGTTTTTCCAACGTGACCATCCAATCGTGCGCGTCGATTAGGCGATCAGCCCCAACCATCAGATATGAAATTGCATGCTCCCTTTTATTCCCTTCGATCGGCAGATACGAAGGTCCGCATCCCCATAACTTCCCATTTCGGATAAATCTACCACCACTTTTAACACTCGCAAATCTCAACAGGACCACTAAAATTGAAACCTCATCATAATAAATTACATCAGTCATCTTGCTGCCATTATTTATCAAATAAAGGGGCAATAATCACGTTTACATAACATATTCTAAAATAAAGCCAGTCAATTTTTGTAAATAACTACAATGAATACTATCTGACGACTATGTTTAAGTTCTGAAATAAGATTGTCTTTGACATACTTACAACATAAAATTACTTCCTCGGGCACATAAGCTTATAATATAATCCGAACATGTTTGGCTTCCAATAGCTAAAACTAGGTGAGTTCCGTTCGTGTTTAAACAGAAGCACCATAAATCACTTCCATTAGCTGCATAGAATATGCTAATCAATATTTCTTACACGTGAATGTATTGCATTGTATGTATATCCAATGAAACTATGTTAGGGAATAGAAATATTTATATTGCTCATATCTATAATCCTTTAATATAAAGGGTGAATTATAATCAGTGATATATCGACATAAACTACATTTAGATTAGAATCTACAGCATACGCTTGGTTATATCCCTGAAAGGGATATGAGAGACAATACGACACATTAGATACTAGTTACCATGTTTAGCTCTAAAGCCACGTATAATGGATGATGTCCTTATTATTACTATGTACTGAAAAGTTTTACTGATATCGACGTAGATAAAGAAGCATTTACGGAAATAATTTAACATCTCAATCTCAGTTAAATACAGCAGTAAATTAATTTAAACACATTGAATTGATTATCTTGTAAGAAATAACATTAAGGCGATGTTAAAGCTATCTTTAGGGCTATTAAGCAGCGAAGTAGATTGTATTGATAAACCATTCGGGAGAACTGGGAGCAAAAATACATTAGACACCATCACTTCTCTTGATCATATTTCCTCCAAGGAAATAAATTGGAGCAATAAAGTTAATATGTATTCTGTCTAAATATTTAAGAAGAAAAAGTACGCACCAGAACAATTTTACAGCATGCATTATTGAGAGAGGAATCAATATCGTTTCAGGGAGTTGTAGGTTAAGTGGAAGAGCAGTAAGAGGTACCTACCTCACTGAACTTCGCCTACTCATGCCATGGTATTTGTTGTACTTTTATTAATTTTTTTCGCAATAAAGACAATTTATTATTATTATTATATTTCAAATACTGTAATTATAACAATTTATTAAAACAACAATATGTCGAGCGTAAGCACACACAAGCACGCTGAAATAAATACAAAATGTCGCTTTGAAATTCTGCATCATTGGGTTTGGCAAAACATTGGAAACACATTCGTTCGTGCCTGTTAAAACAGAATTCCGCAAACAATGGAGTGTACGTTACGAAATCGTCGAATCACAACGAAGTAATATGTGACTCTAATGTAGCAATAGTTTCCTATCAAATGTTTTGTGGGCGAGTTTTTCTACAAACGCTGGAAGTTTCAACATATAGCTTCTGTAAACGAGATTTAGAATATAAAGGAAACAATGGGTAAATGGGGCAACACAACGATAACATTCTATAAATTGTATATTGTCGATTTATTTGTTATGTATAGAAACAAAATATAAAATAAATGATTGAGCAATTTATAATTTGAATGAACACATTATTACAAATGTATTACTGGATCTGAAATGGAATTTTTGATTAAATTGCTGTTTCTATTTCTCTTTGGATCGAAATGAATTATTGTGTTTTTTACACGTATACTCCATCTACTCATAGACTTTTTTGTCATCTTTAGTGACAAACACTAGAAAATGAAAAGTACCAACACGGCTATGAGAAAAATGTAATTTTGCAGCAAGTTAGGTTGGAACCGGTATATTTCCAATATATTCATACGCTTCGTCGCCAATAAACACATCATTAACAGTTTGTTTTTGTTATTGTTCTTGATTTTCTCCATGGCGAACGTTCTAAATGATGCGACGAACCAACTACACACTTACGCGATAAGATTTTTGAGTGCGATTTTTGCAATAAATTAAGTTTCGTAAGTACTACTTTTTGTGGCGAAAGCTGTTTGACAACCTAGTGAGATTTATCTATATTAATTGCGTGTGAAATATAACTGGTGGCTCCCCAATTTAAGGATTCGTGCGAACTGATCTCGGCTATTGATCAAAGCAGTTCATGTTTTCGTGTTTAAAAATTTATCGGCTGAAGCGGGTCTGGATTTATTCCTTGTGTTTCCCAGGCACTTTCATGATTTAATTGATTTATTTGCCTTTCAGATATCTCTCTGCGAGGATTACAGCCTACCCTTAGACCATCTTGAGAAGAAGAGGCCCAATAGCATCGCTGTACCCATCGCTTCTGATTGGAATATCTCTAGTCCAAATGAAGAAAAGGTAAACCGTTTTTATTATTGCCTTTCTTAATGATAATCAGGCTAGATCCCAGATACTGTACCACTCGCAAACGCGCAGGCGCGAATCTCGCGATTTCAGCGATACTCAACCAATTTCATTTTACCCACACACAGGATTTTAACGATTTTGGTGCTTATGCTTGGATTGGGGTTCCTCCTTCGGGCCAACTAGTAGCTTCAGCAAGCGCGTGAGTATATGTATGTGTGAGTAGATTAAACGAAACTGGTTGTGTTCCACTGGAATCGCAAATTTCGCGCATGCGCGTTTTCGAGTGGTACAATATCTGGGAATTTACCGATAATGATTGTTAGTTATTGTTATGAATTAAACGAAAAAATGCAAACCATAGAATATCTATTACCTGCTTAAAAAATATATGTTTCTATATTGATCAATTAAAAAGCTTTAAATAAAACGGCAATTTAAATAAATAAATAAAACGGCACAATTTAATGTTTACTTTAAACATAAATTTTTCCTGTTTGCATGGATTAATGATATTATTAATTTATATTTACAGGTTGAAATACTAGAAACTTATTCGACGCCGAGGGATTCAAAGCAACAACTAAGTCAAGAAGATGTAGAGCAAAAATGTTTTACAAGTCCAGATCGGGAATACTCACAGCCATACACTACAGGTATAACAATACGATGTATTTTCTGCTTAAAGTCATATCAGTATTTCTCGTAATTAGATTATTAATTATTCTATTAGATAGACATTGAGATGAAGAAATAACGCGAACTAATTATTCTTAACATCCAGCTTAGCTTTCAATTTTGTATCAGATAAACTTAAAAAATTGTAATATTCAAATTATCACTAACCTCTTTAACAGATGAAAAATTATAAAAAATGATTGTTGACATTTGAATATTATTCAATATATTTTTTGTTGGTCTCCATAAGCCCAGCTCAGGGCGATTAGGACAAATAGACACATTTCTTCACGTTAAGGGATAGTCATGACGACTTTTCCACACGAGCAACATTTGACCAAGGAAAAAATAGGGTACATAAAAGTAAACCGAGGATATATGTCTATATTTTCATTTTGCAATCTTCACAAAAAAAACATGAACCAAAAGTCTTTAAATCGTTAATGGATGGGAGATTTACAACGAGTAATGTAAAACATGAGATGGTTTATATGGCTGTCTTTTTTATAAAATAAAAGTAAAACCGGATTATATGTATACAACCAGTATAACGTAAATGTTGGGAGACACTTGATTAGTGGAATAGCAGAAATGGGCAGGTTTTCCATTTCCGCCACGTTGGTGCCATGTGGATCCCGTAATATCCGAGTTATATAACGTGCCCCACGATCGCCCTATCATTACGTACTAATTGAATTTATCACAGGCGTAGGCATGCAATACAGGCAATATAAAATGTACTGGGAGTAGGCATATTTTGAGTGGCCGTTATTAAAACCAACCGTAATAATTTTAGCGGCAAATTGCTTCATACATATTTAAAAAGTTGTGCTTGCAGATGGATCTTCTGGCCCGTCATCAGATGAAGAGTTTTTCGGGCATCAAATTACGCTTTCACAGCCACCCCTGGAATTAAATTCACCCGACAGCATAGCGGAGGCGATTCTGCCATTGGTGAATGTCCAATCGCCGATAAGAACCGACATAAAACGCCATCCCTCACCCTATTATTATTCGGATTTATATAAACCTCGCGTTGTCGATACGCCATCAAAACCGACGACATCAAAACCAACGGGGACCGTGGCATCGAGTAAATCCGAAAATATCAAAAAGGAATCTAATACGGAGAGGCGACAGAATCATGATCAGGGCCGTAAAAATCAAAAGTCATGGTCAGGCTATCATAAGAAATACAGGAAGAGTTCTAGTTTAGATAACAGCAACACAATCCGAGCCAGAACTTGTTCTCAGCAAGAAGATAGGATCCAGCTTAACCTATTCAGCAATGATAGTTTGTACGATCAAAATGACAAGTTGACTTCCCCATGTGCTTGTGTAACTATCGAAGATGTCTTAGGAGACGATATGAGTCGCCAAAGACATGTTTACGAAACCGCTTTCGACTGTCGCATCAGCAAGTCCGATGACGACTTAGATCAGATTGATAAAGTTTCCAATCATCCAGTGTTGGTACAGTTCGATAGCAATAAGCCATCCGGTTCATCTGAAAACAAAAGAAAACCTCCCTTACATGCACCCAAATCGAAAATTGATGATCATACATCCATATCAGGTCTATCTCAAAAATTAGAGAACATGAATTTGCCGACCGAGGGAGCCTGCACTATCGCTTCATTGCCATTACGCGGCTACACGCCATCGCCTCCGTCCACGGCACCACTTCCAACTAAATTCCACGGCAAAGAGTTTATTATGAATAGTATCAGAAGTGCTCCGAATCTTCCTTCCCATTCCAAAGCTAGACTAAAGAAACTACATCTTCCCATTAAATCCTTTCGAGGATGCTCTCCAACTAGTAGCAATAGTGTATTTGATATTCAACATACAAGTAGCAATCAGTTTCTTTCTCATCCCGATCAATCAATAGAACAAACGCGTCCAGATAAGGATAACAGAGTTCTTGAGATTAAAGACAGGCCACGCAAAGACTTGTTGTTGTTTAAAAGGTCCAAAGACGGGAAAGGTACAATATTAGAGTTTAAAGGTAGAAGGCGGAGACATAAGTATTCTAGTACGGAAAGTATGACGACTAGCAGTAGCGGTGGGAGTATGGAGAGTATTAAGAGTAGCACTAGTGAGGGCAATAGAAGTACTACTAGTACAGAAAGCCGGAACTCGTCGTCGCTGAGTTCGCATGATTCTGATTCGGGAGCAGCTAGTAATTTCCTAGCGGCGCAGGGAACGGGATTTCACACGCAATCAAATAAGCTCCATATCCTTAGCCCTATTTCAGATAAATCGTCGCAGGAACCGGTGTCAGAAATATCCGATAATAACAGAAATAATAATTCTCAGAAATGTTCGCCGGAAGAGGTGGTGGCAGTTATTGAGAATACTAAGACGCGTAGGAGGCTTCCGCAAAATAAGAACTTGCTGAACTTGGGATTTCACGGCGGTGATCCCGAAATACAAGGTTCTGACAGCGGGATTTCAATACACTCCAGAGAGGGGATTAAATCGCGATTTGGCCTAACGGCTGAGCTCTCGGCGCCTAGCCAAACCGACTTTTCCGATCTTCCTTTTGATATGCCAAAGTTGCGACGTCGAAGGATTGCAGCGCAAGAAGCTTGTACATCCGGTAGTGCGACGTCTATCGATTTCGGGGAGCTGCCCTTTGACATGCCGAAGCTCCGTAGGCGCCTTCGCGTGCAACAGTCTACTAAAGAATCCAGTGTTTCGCAAGCTTCCTCCAGCCAAAGCGTCGTTGACCCAGATGCACAAGGTATTCGAATTGTTTACCTGATACGTGGAAAATGTAAAGTTGGCTTTATACTTTCAGCCTTAAGTTTTCGGCCGAAGCTGACTCTCAACTTGTCGGAGGTTGGGCTGAAACAAAAACCGGGCCTCGGGTTGTCGCTAATTGGAATGGGCCTTAACTTGAATATAGCCAAAAGTCCACCGGGCTCGCATGAAATTATTGACGTAAACTTGCCTTTGGAAAAACAGGGGTATGTATCTGTGACGGTTCGCGGGTTTTTTTCTGGTACGGCCGAGGTAGCAAGGGTAGCAATACAGATAGGTAGGGTCGGTTGCAGAAACCGCACCCATCTGTATTACCACCTCTGCTACCTCGGCCGTACAATAAAAAAAACTCGCGAACCGTCACTTTACTGTTTAATAATTGGACATATAATGGAGACGTATAATTTGCAGATGGTTCCACGGAGCAATAACTCGAGTGGAAGCGGAGAATGTTTTAAGAATGTTGCGTGAAGGAAGTTTTTTAGTTAGGAACAGCGAGTCAACAAAACAGGACTACTCTCTTTCTTTAAAGTATGTTATCAAATTTTAAATTGTCATATTGTTTTCTGGAGGAATACAAGAGATTAATCTTTAAAAATAAAATTAAAAATAAATCATCCTTGAAAAAATTATGGAAATAATATATTTTATATATTACAATAGCCAGAGAAATTATTAACGAATTTCATTATTTTAGGAGCGCTCGTGGATTTATGCATATGAGGATTCAAAGAGATGATACTGATGGAACCAAGTCTTTCATTTTGGGCCAATTTAGTAAACCGTTCAACTCTATACCTGAAATGATATATCATTTCTCATTGAACGGTTTGCCAATTAGAGGTGCAGAACACATGTGTCTAATACAGCCCGTTATTGCACAATTGTTGTGATAAAATTTTTATTTATATCAAGAAAGGTTAAATCATTTCCCTTTATAGTTGGTAATTAGAACTAGAGGGCGAAGCATTTAAAACCGTACCTAAGAATATTATTGTGCAATAACTTAGTAATGTTTTCTCTTCCAGTTCTGGTAACTATAAAGCTGTGTAAAGTAGTTATAGAGTATTTTGCTATATTCAGGGGTTTGTGCATATTTATAAGGCTTCCATTATTATTCAAGGCAATGAGTTAGCATTTTAATTGTTGTTAAAACTCTTTTTGTTATATTATCCCACGGATATTTAATATTCCAAGCAACGTCTCAAAAATATATAACCTGCTGTATATAAGGGAGCAGTATATAGTATATTATTTAGTATAGTTTACAGCCGAGCTGAAACCAAATTGCCAAAGAAAGATGACTGTGAATATTTATACAAAAAACCTATGTTATATAATTTTCAATGTTAATAACTTAGGGTACCAAATCTAATATTAATATTATCTATGTAGGTTATAGATCATAGATCAATGTTTAGGTTAGATATCCTATAAGAACAAGTAAATCTAAAGAAGATATATATATATTTATTGGATTTTAACATTACAAAGCTCAATGATCATCAAAATTGTATTGGGAATATATTCTATAAATGATACACTCCTTTATTCCTAGCTTTAGTTTCGACCTGTTTTAATATTATTATGAAAAATAGAGGTAATATGTGACTGTGCAATATTTCCATAATCAATATATTGATATATTTTTAGTATATAATAAATTGTCTAATTAATATAGAGCATACAAGTAGCTTACAATTTATTTATTTTATACAATCTCTATAATGTAGTTAAATGAAATTTGTGATGTATGTCTTATAAAATACAGGACTGAATATTACAGATTAAATTGTTTCTAACGTTTTATTACTTTTATTAATAATACCGTATCTTTTTAGGTTACAATTGCTAAAACATTATTTACGTTATATTTTCATATATAAATATATATATACAGCGTGTTATATCAACATGGGACCAAGTCGGAAAGGTTAGTGAATTATAGCTTGTTGAAGGAGTAGGTTTCGCAATGATTTGTTTTGCTGTCATTTGTAAGTTAATTGGTAAATGTGATTATTTTAAACATGCCTTTAACACTTGAAAAATATGCATATATTCATTTTATTTATGGCTTTTGTAATAGTAACGCTGGAGCTGCGAGCTGGAATATCGGCGTCTCCCATATCGTAATAAAATTACTTTTTTTGTTTGTACATTACGATAGCGATAAAGAAGTGTACTTTTGCTGACATACTGTGAAGTGTCCCTTACAACCGTCTGTTTCTAATTTAGCCATTTCTTTTAAACAAAAATCACCATCAAAATAATAACTTCTAATTGCATCGTACATATATGAAAAATTCTATTTTCAAGATCTAAAATATTTCAAGAATCGAGAAATAAAGTGCTGAAACTTCACGATTCCTTGGCCTGTAAGGTAAGATGAAATAAAATAAGTGAATTATTAACTAAATTATGTTTATTTACAATAATTATTACTTTATATTAGTAAATTTAATATTAGAATTAATTAACAATATAAGTAATCTGAAAGTAGGTTGTGTTGTGGGTGGTGGTGGGCCTTCACATCCCCAAGTCAGGAATGCGAGTGCCCAGTCAATTGGTCCTTATTGCAGTCCTTGTAAATGTTTTCTGTAATGGTTTGACTAGATGCTTGAAGCATTCCAGTGATGTGACCTCATTAAATAAAGAGTAGAATATATAAGTAATATAGAATTTTATTGTTATCATTTCATTCATGAATACTCATAAACTTACAGAAATATGATTAACAGATGGATAAAAATAAAACTTAAATGAGCAATAGTGAAACCTCAATTCGAACCATTAGGGCTCAGTTCTAATAATATTGATAAAATAATATATTAATAAACAGAGTCCAACATATTAATATGTAAATAAAACGTAATGTCTTTATGGCAAATTTACACAATTCCAGAATAGCATAAATGTATTCAGGCATGTTATGTAGCCCGTCATAGGGCAGGCAGCTTTGTACATGAACAGTGGATGCCAACCCTTAACTGCACTTCGATTCGATGCGATGTGATATTTTAACAGACAAGAAATATACAAAATAATAAATTTCACATCATATTATTGCCAGGTTACATCATTAGTAATATCAAAAATAAAACAAAATTCTCTGCAACTAACACGCACTCCACTCAACATCAGCAGTGTCAACATTAACATAACGTTATCAAGTCAGCACCACAACGTTAGGTTAGGTTATTTGGGATTAAAATACGGTGGTTGTTGAGAGTGCGGGGGTCCTGGGCCTGGTCCCATTGCTTGTCCCCCCATTTGGCTGCGAGTACTTGTTGCGTAAAGTTGTTGTTGAAAATTATGAAACTGCTGTGCGTAGTTCGGATCGGCTGTAGTGGGTCCTACAAATGGAGAATTTTTAAAGCTATTACTTTGACCCATTGAGGGTGGCAAGGGTTGGCTTGCATCGGGTGCTCCCATTCCCATAGGGCTACCTTTCGGTCCACTAACGAACATTTGACTGTTCGGGTTGGGCATGTTAGGCGGTCCTTGATTAAACATGCCATCGCCTCCGGGACCTCCGTTGTTTGGCGGACCGTTGAATCCCATCTGCGGCATCCTGAGCATCCCCGGGGGCGGTCTCATGGGTCTCATCATGGGCATCATTCCTCCGGGCATTCCCATATTTGGACCCATCATGGGTCCACCTCCATTTCCCATCGGTCCACCCATCATCGGCCCCACACCAATAGGACCATCCTGCATGGGCGGCCCGTCCATATGCCCCATGTGACCAGCCATGGGTCCGCCAGGTCCCGACATGGGTCCATTGTTAGGCCCGCAGTTGGGAAAATATTGTAAATTTTGTGTGGGCATTTTATTATCCATATTTGATAATGGATTTGCAAACCGTTGCAAAAAATCAAGACTAGGAGGACCCCGCGGGCCTGGAGCATTACCCACTTGAGATTTAGCTGGCATATATTGTATAGTATTTGGAGCATTTGGTTTTACTTGTACATTTGCCCCATTATATGGATTTGGACCTGGTGGCCGACCCATCATCCTTGGCATGGGCATATGGTTAGGGAAGGCACCTTGCAGTTTAGGAGATAGAGAGCGGATAGGCCCCATCGGGGAATTGGGATGAAAACCATGGGGAGGCCCCTGCATCGGCATACCCATCATACTCCCAGAACCTTGATCCATATCACCCATCCCATGGCAACCACCAATATCCATCATATGCATGGATGGCGACCCGAAGCTCATCATGCCCGGTGGCTGGTTGCCCTGGCCATTTAAGGAACTGGCTACACTATTTGTTAATTGCTGGCTCATCTGGGCTAGCGATGATATGGGGTCAAAATGAGATACCTTCGGATTGCCCGACATTGTGCTTGTGCAGTTCGGATTTAGAGGAACATTGTCACCCCTCGCGCACCCATAATTAGGGAGATCTAGGGGACTTGGTTTACCCGACGGCGAAACATTCACGAAATTCCCCATTTTTGTACCGGGAGATGCACTGGGACCAGGAAACCTAGGAACATCCATCATATGTGGACTGGGTGACGGGAACATGTCACTCTTGACAGGGTCTGTTAGCGGAGGACCCGACGTCTGAGGACTTAGACCGGGTCCTGACGATGGACCAGATCCACTTAAGCGTGCAGGTTTGTCACCTGAAAATTAAATTAAATTTACAATTATCTAAATATTAATGGTATTATTAAGGCAATAGAGTTGTTCTTAACTGGCAAGACTTTTTTTAGATAAATCAAGTTATAAAATTTGATTACCAGGTTTCTTTGTCTATATTAACACGTTGAGGGCCAGAAATTTTTGAAACCAGGGAACCAAATATCTTTATGTTTTGTGCAGACTTCAAACTCAAAATTAAATTTAATAGATACATTAATATAATTGTGATTAAAACATGGTGAGTATTTCAATGAATGTGTTAGTTATTTATTTACCTGGGCCCGTAGGTGTGTGAGGACTGGGTATTTGAAACCTACAACCTTCAGATGGTGTTCCTGGAAACCTTGGCCCAACATCTATTGAAGTAGGCGTATTTGGCCCAGACACTCGGCTATGAGGTATATCTGAGTTACCAGGAAATCCACTATCCATTGTTGTTGGTAAAATGCTGTAACAAAAAATAGAGTTATTAATTTTAATTTATTTTTGTTAAACCAATGGAATGGAAACACTCAAGTGTACTTTTTATAAACAAATAATTATTTTAAAATATAATGCCAACACAGAAAACAACAATCATAATCGCATATTATACTAACAACTTGGAGAAAACATTTAAAATACCGGATAAATAATCACAAAAATTACTGGAGAATATTAAATATCTTCTAAAGATTGGTAGTAGTAAAATCATATCTTCTATTGTGTTTATTGTTAATATCTTTTTGACTCATTCATATGTAACCCATCTCTAATACCTACTGTAGAATACAAGTAATAATAAATTAATGAATCAATTCATTGCAATTAACTATCAACACTCATATACATAAGAATAAAGAGTTATTATCATTAATAATTATCGGGCATATCATAGTTCAACTAAGAGGTCGAATAGTATTGATGTTCTACAGCATAATTAAATACACGCTTCATTAAAGTCCTGTAATGCTGAATTTGTTTTTATTTTATGTTCCACAGCCGTAATTACAATTACCACACCATAAAAACAGCAAATGCAGAACCATTTACTATTCACAAAAATGTGTTGTCAACTTACACAGTGCATTCGATTATATGCACAAGGTAAACCGCTTTGCTCCTCTCATAACAGCACTGATAAATGACAATTTTTATTCAAGAACATGAATAAGTTGATATCCTAAGGAGGATATAAGTTTTCTATAAAATATAGTGTGTATCTAGTAAAATCTTTATTATGAATGCCGCGAGATGTGCGAGCTACTTGTAGCAGTGATAGACAGAAATTTGTCACAAGTTTGGGTGAAAAATGCGCCATATATTTGCGGCATATGAGATAGAACATTCTAGAATGATTTGTGTGCCTTGCTTACATCAACTCACATCACTATAGATAATATGATTACTGGGGAAGCATTTTATTTGTAGTACCTAAGGCTCAATAATAAACCTGCGTCAACTGCAGGGTTAAGCAGGGCGGGAGTGCAAAATTTTGGTTGGGGCTCAGATTTATGCTTTATTTTAATTTAATTCCTACATTATTTAATGCATTACGGTAATTGTGTTATATTCCTTATAACTTCTGTGTACGACTTTGTTGGAGACACCTTACAGCGGCTTTCGGTCTGAATGGCCTGTGAAAGTGAGACATCGCGTTGAAGTCACACAGGGCTTAACATGTTAATCAAATTTTACATTGTGATTAAACCGTTTATACAAGATTCAATAAAAAATCCAATGGAGTAAATAATTTACTTACACCAAGTAATTATAGAGGAAAACTATTATAAACCATTAATTGACTATTTTGTTATGTTTGCATTAATTATATTTGATTACACTTAATTATTGCTTCATTGACTTTTGTCCTCTCTAATAGCATAATAATCACTAGATTACCTGTTATAATATATATTGATTTTAACCAGTTAGCTGTGTGAGGAGTATACTTATTATGAAGAATTGGCAATATTTTGTTATGTTATATTTTGTTGTGTTGAGTAGAATTCCTTAACCATTTTAACGTAGCGTGTCCGCTAATTAAAAAGAAGTACTCCAGTACAGTGTCATCAGATAATTGCTAACAATAAAATGTGTTCCTTTTTCAAAATAAGATGTGCATTAATAAAGTTAATTCAAGTTTTAAATGGCTATCAACCTGAGGGTTTTTCACCTTGTTTTACTTGAATGCATTTGAATTAGAGTTTTGAAAATCATAATTTAATTATATTTAAAACATGCATCAAACACATTATTCTATATTTGTTACTTTAGTTAATATCAATATGACTCAATATTTATATTTTTCAAACATAATACTGCAATTATTATTTCTTCCATATGTATGTTTTATATTTGAGTGTTCAGAGTAGTGTAGATTTAGGAGTAAATTGAATTGAATATATGATTATACTTATTCATCCCTACAAAAATATTTTCAAACCCTCCTCCAAAGCCAACTGCAAACAATAACCACCAACACCCTTTTTGTGGGCCTTTGTCTACCCTCCAGTGGAAACTGTGAGGGGTCAGGTGGTCAAATAACAAAATGAATTCAAACAAATACATATGCAAGAGAGGACTCGAATCCTTACATTTAGGCACATTTGCACCACACGTACTTAATCACGGTTAAAAAATTAATCACGATTAAGCATCTGATTAATTAAAATTCGGGAATATAAAAGTATTATAAATTTGTAAGATGTTCTAAATGTGTTTCTTTGATCACTATGTTGTTGTGTAAACAATTTGCTAATAAAATTGTTGTATATAAGTAGTAACCACTGATTAATCAGTTAATCAGCCGTGGTGCAAGTGGGCATTACTCTGTGAAATACCATAACTTCATATAGGTATAAGATACGTCAACAAAGCTAATAACAGGTTGAAGAAAAAAAAAGCTATACAATGACAGGTCGCGGTTTGGAAATTCCAAAAAGTGAACCGTATAATAACACATAAAAAAATATGTGTAAAGCACATTTATACCGTGAATATTCCTATTTATGCTACATACTGCTACCTAAGCCAAAATTGATAAGCCCATCTGTAAAATTTGATTAGAAAAGACACTATGAATATGAATTTTTACTTGAATTTGTATGTATATACCATGAATGTATTTACTACCATTATTATAAGTAAAATAAATAAATGAAATTTGTGGTCTGAGGTGTATCACGTAAAATTAACAATATTGAAAGTTGTTTACTTAAGTTCGCATCATATTTATAGGAACAATTGATTGTTTCTAACCTCACTTTATTAAGTTTTTGTATTTTTAATTAGAAGAAATCCGAGCATAAAGAAAAATTTACTTACGGCGGTGAAATCATATTTCCATCTTTGTTAAGGCTAGTGTTGGGTTGTTTCTGTATGATGAGCTCCTGCCCTTCGAAAGTGTTAAGATACTGTATTTGCTGTGGTGACGGGACTGGCATTAGGTTAGGTTCTTTCGAAACGGGATTCGCTCCACTCGTAGGAACTGACGTGTTAGTCATCAACTGTTTACTCGCTATTGATTGTAAAGTTCTACCAAACAGTCCATCCGCTAAAACGGCACCATCTGTTAGATTCGGTCGTTTGTCGGCCTGTTTTAACGTACCTGTGTTCTGATGTGTCGTGGGTGGTTCTGACGTGCTCGTGTTTACACTGGGGGACAAGTGGGAGGATACTGGGGTGCCGGGGTTGCTGTGATTGTGCCTCGAGGGCGAGTCTTGTGATGTGGGGCTTTGTCCGGTGCTCATGTGCCTGCTGAGGCCGAATGGTCGGTTAGAGTCGGCGGGTGAGTTTAGTGCTGACGAAGCCCGAGGGGAAGGGAGAGATAAGTTTGACGTGGGGTTGTTGGGCGATGCAGGACTGGGGCTTTGTAATGCGATGGGGACACTGGCAGATCTGGGGGTTTGATGGTACGGGGGCGGAGGTCCTTGGAGACGGGGACCTGGCGCTGGGCCGCCTCTCGGTGCTGGTTTTCCTTTCTCAAAGTACTGCTGTTGTAGTTTTTGCCACTCCATGGCCGAGTGCATCATGTTTCCTGGTGTAGGAGGTCCAGGGCCGGGGATGTTGGGCCCTTGATTCCCTGACATTATACTTGGGGGCATGTCAATGGGTTCTCCGGTTGTAGGGCCCGGAGGGGCCGAACTTGAACTTGTAGGTGCACCGGGTCCACTATTAGCACCTGGACCTCCTTCAATACCTTGATCCTCGGGAAATAACATTTGCTGCATTTTCCGAATTGTAGCTAATTGCTCCTCACGGTGTTGTCTCTGTTCTGGGGTAAGATTTTCATCAGGCACTTTAACACCCTGTAATAAGGGTACATTTCCTAGTGAAGGACTGCACGCGTCCATGTCTGGAACGTCAGGTAATCCATTACTGACGCTTTCCAAACCTTCCAGTTGATGATTGTTTTTTTGCTCCCATGGCAGGTCACTATCACCCAACCCGACCATATCATCTAGTCCTTCGGCCCCCAAAAAATTATCTAATGTAGGTTGACTTTTTGCCCCCAAACCTGGACTGCGATTACAGCTTTTATTTTTCATCATACTATTCAACCACTGCGCTGGATTTTGCCGATTAAATTGCGTCACTTTCAGTGGATTCTTTTCTAAGTATTTTTTAGTCCCCGGTTGAGCACAATGGTAAGCAATCATTGACGGGTACCGTCCTTGAATAACCTCCTCCGCTCCAGAGTTAGCCAGCACAGTGGAGAAAACAAAAATCTGACTCTGTTGCTGCATATATTGTACCTCCATGCTACTCGGCTGTTTGTTTATAACATTACTAGCCAACGGTTGCACCCCGTCCGGTGGTGGCACTGGGGCACTAGAAGGTAAGATTTGTGAAAAGGCATCTGTTGATAAATCAGGTTCGAGCTCCTCTTTGAGCGCCGTATTCCCCGTATCAGTAGACGTGGGGGTCTCATCTGCCTCAGTTTTTAATTCCGTGCAACCATGCAACGATCCAAGGTTTGTAGAACCAATAACACCACCATTCTTCGTGACGGGCCGTCCCATCTCCTTTTTAACACTTACATTACTCCCAGTCGGGTCATCATCTTTCTTAGCACGCACTTCAGAATTTGGGGAGTCCTTATCAGAGCTACCCGGCTCTTCCTTCACACCATCCGACCCCTTTTCGTGCTTCTCCTTAATCATTTTAGTATTAACACAATCCCCCACCACTCATTAATATATCTAACATGACAATATTCAATCGGTAGGTCCCTCACAATCACTCACAACATCACTTCATAGTCCTGATTTGTTATAATACAACAGTATAATGTTTCTCATCACATATGTTCTAATGTTTTTATTTGCATTCCTGTAGTTTTTATTTTCATCTTATGGGTTATAACCAAGAGACGCATAGACGGTATTCTAGTCCATTTAAGCATTGCGCGTGCACAATTAGAGGAAGACCACCGCGATTATATCCGAAATATCATATTGGCATTAACGTTTCTTTAATTATTAACATGTAGATCATAATAAAAAGTTTTAATAAAAATCTCACATCACAAAATGCCAAACTGTCCACACGCGTTGCTACCAACTTCACGGAACGTCCCGGTAAAATTCCTAGATCACACCAGATCGACAATATTGCCACTAATTACAAAATTACTTCATAAACAAACTTAAACTCACACTTGCAAAATCAACAACTTTTTCTACAACAAACTTTCCAAAAACACTCTGTTTGTTAATATTTCGCAGATGTTCAAATTAGGTCATTTAAATGATAAAGATTCATTAAATAGCACGTAAAATAACATGTCACGGTGTCACGGACACTTTTCGTTGTGAATACCTGAAATAATTTGCATTTTAAATATGATTACCTATTTGTTAAAAATCAACAAACAACATCATTCGAAACTCGAGTCACTAAAAAATAAAGTGTGATTAACAAAGAAACTGTTTTATTTAAAGTTCAAAAATGTATCACGAAGTTAACGCCTCAACCATCAATCAATTCATTCAAATTGTAATGTTGATGTTCGTTAACTTCAAGAATATTTCTTTATTTGAACAATATGCGAGTATTAAGAAAGAGCGAAACTCAAAATCGTGGTTAATTAAAAGTTCACAGATCACTAGAACACTAATGTTATCGAGTTACTATAATTTAGTTAATTATCTCTAAAGCTGATTATGTACAAATAAAATATTTTTCATTCGAGCACGCTAATAATTAAGAATTTACTGTGTGCGTGTAAGAGCGTAATCACATTACTGGAACTCTTTACACTCTAGAGGAGCGGTTCTCAACCGGTGTGTAAGTTCTAGGTACATAGTACAATTTTTAGTACGATTTTGGAAAGTGTCATAAAAAGGAAGAAACATTTTCCTAGCTGATGAAAATAGGTTGAGAACAGCTGTGCTATGGTATCCGAAACCATCCGTCAGAGGCCCCTGTAGTACGTGGAGATTCTTGCTCTCCTGCAGCGGCGGCTCGTGGATCTTTATAAAGAAGGCTAAGACAGAGATGCCACTGGTGTTACACTACTTAGTCTTATGGAGGAAGCTAATATATCGCTGCTATTTTGGTCAAATTTTCTTCCGCATATTTGTAGTTCTCTATAATATACTTTAAAATCGTTATATTTTACTAATTACTTTCTAATTTATTGAAAACATTTCGGAAATCACCAAACATTATCAATTTATTGTGGCCGTTAGTGTTAAATAATAATATTTAAGCAGACTTGTATACGTGATACTGCACATGAATCATGCTAAATTATATTACAAATTCATATAAAACTTTTACCAGTTATCAAAATGAATCATGGATGAATAATGAGATAAACAATATGTGATGGTGTTTATAAATATGATACTATGGTTTCGAAAATTACTTGAATTCTGGATGTTTTGTTGTTAAGCACCAAATATAGTACGACCAGTGTACCCTTAGAATTTCGCGCAGCAAAATAACATTCGGTCGTTTCCAAAAACCATGTACGGTACTACTTTACTCTCCGCACAATGCCTAGTGTATAATAACTAATAACAATTCGGAAATGCATTGTTTGAGCTTTTATCAAGTTATATTATTATCATTATTATTATTAGTGCCCCCCATTAAACTTTAGAACGGTTTTGTAAATATCGAGTATTTAAATAGGCTTCAGCACGTTCTTTTTTATTGTTTGTTTTAATTATTTTTGTTATATTAAAAACAAAACTTTTATGAATAGTTTTTGTACCAACCTGTTCATTTAAAAAATTATGTCTTAAAAAGTCCAAAAAAGCAAAATTCATTCATACAACTACTTCCCCGACTAATACCACGCCGAATATTGAATTTCCTATTCATACCAGAGTTTCGTTCTCAAATATCTCCAAGCAACAATACAGAACAGAAAATCAGAAACTCAATCGGAATCGAGAACAGTTTTTAATACGTTATGTCTTTTTTTATGTATAAAATATAACAAAACTAATATGTACAATCATATTTTTTAGAATGTACATTATAAATAGGGTTAATTATTCTTTAGTAAGAAAATAAAGTTGTAATATAAATAAATTATGATTGGTTTTCTAATATTGTATAAAAATATAACAACGATTTTTCAAAAAATCTGGCAACACCGATTTGCCGCCATATTGTTCACGTGATGTAAATTGTAATGGCTGATATATTTCAGATGTGTTTTTATCAAAGCTAATGAATGAAACAAAAATAATAAATCGAAACGTCAAAATACTCGTGACAATTTCGGTAAATACGTAAGAAAAAGTTCGAAAGATGTGTAATGGCTCTTCGGAGTGTGTGCGGTGCGCGGATAAATAATAAACGTGTTGTGGCAAAGAGCGCGCTCATTTGTTTTATGTATAACCTCACTTAGTTTGAATGTTGTTGTTTATATGTTGGAGACAAGTTGATAATTTGGATGTATTTTATTTGGCCTGAATTAGCAACTAACAGTTATGTGTATTTATTTATAACATGGGTGATATTGTTGTGGTGAATAATGATGGTAAAGATGCATCGTCGCCCGTTAAGGATAAATTGTTTGACCCTTCTGTGGAAATGCTTGTGAATGATTTCGATGATGAACGCACATTAGAAGAAGAAGAAGCATTAGCAGCAGGAGAATCAGACGACCCAAACGCAGAATTATCCAGTTTACAAAAAGTAATTTGACTGTCAATACTGTTTAATAAAACGAAATATAGACTGAATATATGAGTGTTCAACCTGTTCGTAACTCTGCAAAGCAAAATTAAGTCTTAAAGAAATTTGCATGTTATAATTTTTTTGTATCATTCAATATCCAGCGTGGCACTAGCCAGGGAAGTAGTTGTTTCAATAAGTTATTCATTTATAGTCTTAGTAAGACTTAATCTTGCTTTGCAGAGTTATGAACAGGTTAAATATTTATATATTGAGGCTATATTTCATTTTATTAAGTTTATTTAACGCTTTCTGCAACAAGTGAGGTTGATTCTAATTTATTGTCAATACTGTTTTTCACGCCAGATTTATTGTATGACTGCATTAAAAGGGATATTTATAATACTACACTTAAGTACACCAATTTAAATGCTAAATATTTATTGTAAGAATAAAACTCCTATAATTTGTATGCCTTGTCCAGTTATTGGGGAATGATTTTCAATATCGTTTTCCCTAAAGCCAACCCATGGCATTGACAAATGCCAGGACTCTTTGGATGTCTGAATATTTGTAGACATCCCTCTCTTATTATGGATTGTCTTATTGTGGAGATGGCCGTACACTCCAAGAGTACATGTTCGGTGGTCTCCTCAGCTTCACACTGGAGCAGAATCCCATTCTGTTTGGTTCTTTCTAAGATTACAGTCTCACAATTGTTCGTAGGTTCCCCCTGGACAGTTGCAGGCAGTATTTGGCAATTTTGGGGTGCATCAAAATGAAGTCTTGCTACCCTGGTGATGTTTAGTCGATGTATCTTTTAGTAATGATATTATGTCTGACAGAGGGGTGGCAGTCCGGGTTCCGGCTCGCTAGTGGGGCATCTGGAAGCCTTTCTTGCCAGCCCATCTGTTGTTTGTTCCCTTTACTTTTATCGTGTTCTTTTACCCAGCTGAAGATAATCTTGTTGTTGTTTGCCACTTTCTCCATAGCGACGCAGCATTCCAACGTTAGTACTGAGGTGATTTTTCAGCTTTTAATTGCTGATGTTGCTGCTCTGTATTCGGTGATATGTACAATTTTACTTTTGATGTTTCAGTACTTTTGCTGCATGTAGGATACCCATGACTTCCACTTTAGTGGGGTACTCATTGATACTCCAATTGCAGTACTGTTTTTCAGGGATAGGTTTTTACAGTGTATACCAACTCCAGCTCCAATTTTTGTTAATGATCCATCCATATATGTATATGGATGTTATCCTGTTTGCTGTCTTTACCTGAGTGCATGTGCTTCAGGCTTACTTTTAGATTCCTGTTAAATATGTATTTTCAAGGGATTGTGTCCACCGGCATTTCAATCTTTGGATTCCATTTCATGGAACCCTCCAGAATTTTTCGGGCTCGCCTCTTCCACATATTTGCTGCTCGTAGTTTGATGCTTATTGATGGGATATTTATAATACTACAGTTAAGTACATCAATTTAAATGCTAAATATTTATTGTAAGAATAAAACTCCTAAAATTTGTATGCCTTGTCCAGTTATTGGGAAATTATTTTGAGTATCATTTTCCTTAAAGCCCTTTCTCATATTGAGGGTAAATGTTATGATGCAGTATAAAACTAGCATCAATTAAGTAGTAATAATAGTTAAATTTGCCTTTATTTTTTAAAAAAATTAGTAATAAGTTCTGTTCTTACCTAATGTCCCAGAATCAAAGTAATTACATGGAAACATTTCTAACCCACTTAAATTTAATGTAGATTTATTAAATATCTATTTAATTTGTTTAATGCTAAGTAAGGACCTTCAATTTTAATATAGATATAATTGGATTTTATTAAAAAAAAAATTCTGTTGCTTGTTCTATTGTTTTTTAAATAATTTTTAACACTGGCTAAACCAAACACTTTAGTATTAAATCGTTAAATAATTTTGAGATCAGAAATCTGTGGCATGTCCATGTAATTTTAAGATGCTAATAATACAAACAGATTAACACTTCACTAGAGATAAGTAAAATGAGCGTCACTTAAATAAAATTAATACTGAATACATATTCAGAGAATTAAACTTGACGTGAGGGTATAACCCCAGCCTGTACAGATCATTATATGTAGTTGATATGGAGGCTTTGGATTATAACTATAAAAATGGAAACAACCCATATTTTTACTTCGTGGAAACAGTGACGGTCAACTGGGTTTTTCTGGTACGGCTGAGGTAGCAAGGGTAGCAACACATATAGGTAGGGTTGGTTGTAGAGACGGCTGGCTGCGTGACCGCACCTATCTGTATTACCACCTCTACTACCTCAGCCGTACCAGAAAAAACCGCACGAACCGTCACTGTGTAGAACACAACTTGGAAAACACTTGTTTTTAATGTCAATCTTTAAATGTATCCTAATTGAATAAGCTCTTACAATTATATTTCCAAAGGCATCGACATCGAAACAAAATTAAGGAAAATACAAAATTATTTGTATTGTACTATATTCATTTAATTTGGGCATGTCTATATTTTTCTACGTGCCATAACTGTAAAATTAGCATTAATTTGTTGTATTGATAAGTAGTGTTAGGTATTTGCCTTTTAGTGTAGTCTTAGTTTCCAAATTGATGATTCCTCTCGCAGGAAAGTAACATGCCACTTGAGGAATTATTAGCCCTTTATGGTTACCATAACGAGAATCAAGAGAACGAAAACCCAGTTGAGGAAGATCCTGACCAATCCGAACCCATGGAAGAGCAAGAAAGTGAACAAGACCCTCCAGAACAACCTTCCAATTTACATGCCCTTTATGAGCCTATCCCAGAAAATGATCAAGATGCCTCACGTTTGCTGCGCTGTAAGTTTGTTTAAATAATAGTATAGTTGTAATTGATACTTTCACTGTTTTATTATAAGTTGCTTTTTAAAAAACCCATCTTCTTTTGATGTCTAAAAATATCTTGCAACATAAAATGCATTGTCATTGGATAGCATTTTTTTGTACAAGTAATGACATTGCTAGGGTTACTGCAATCCAACGGCGACTCGTGGATGTTCGGCGATGAGGCAACTTAAAAAAATTTGACTGAAAAAGCAACAGAATATTTGTTTCCTCTATTAAAGTAGTGCAGCACGAGCGGCATCTTTGTCTTTGCCTCCCCTATGTAAATCCACGAGCTACCGCTGCTGCAATCAATGAAGTAAAATTTAGAAATTCAGTTACTAATTGCTGTCAGCTAATAAAAGTAAATTAGTGTTCATCTGTCCATGGACTTGTTTTATTTATGTTTGTACTGCATTTTCAAGCAATTTTTTTTTTTTTAGTGTATGTGGTAGTCTAAGACTTATTTTGTAGATTTACGATTTTAGGTTGAATATTCATATATTCAGGAAATATTTCGTTTTTATTAAATTTATTGAATGCATCTGCAACAAGTGCCATTTTCTAAATAATACGTCAAAATTGTAATTATTAAATATTTGACTGTTTTTTACTAATTGTTTTACAATTTTATGATTATTTCAGCAGTTTCGCGTGTTAGTGAGGAGGAAGAAGAAGATTATGATTACAGTCCTGATGAAGATGAGTGGAGAAAGGTCAATAAGGTTATTCACATTTTATCAGTCACTATTTTATTTAGTTACATTGTATATATCCATTCATTTTAATCATTTTTTTAATGGTTTTATTCTAAATGAGTGCTACATAATATATTTTTTCAGACCATTATGGTTGGTAATGATTACCAAGCTCAAATACCTGAAGGACTGTGTCACTATGACGACGCACTCCCATATGAAAATGAAGATAAACTCTTATGGGATCCTCAGGCATTGGGAGATGAAACAGTTGAGGACTTTCTGAAAAAAGCCTCTATCGTTAATAAACCTGTAGTTCCGATGGGATCCCAGTTAAGGGACGATGAACAAGCGCTTTTCCTTCTGCAGCAGTGTGGACATAATGCGGAAGAAGCGCTGCGACGGATTAGCATTAACGTGATACCCAATGCGGATTCGATGAGTTCTTGGTCCGAAGAAGAGTGCCGAAACTTTGAATCTGGTGTTAGGTCGTTTGGGAAAAATTTTCACCTGATACAACAAAATAAAGTGAGTGACATGAGGTTAAGGTTTATTTAACGCATGATGCTGTGTTCCTAGAATGCACAAATATATTTTAAAAAATGGTTCTTATAAGGTCTACCTTATGACGATAAATATAATTTTAGTAAATAATGCCTTTTTATTTTTGTTTTTCTTTTAATTCATTTTATATTTTTATGGTGTTTTTGTTCAATGGTTATCTCTTGATATCAGTGACGGTTTGCGAGGTTTTTTCTCGTACGTACATTTGGGAAATTAATTGTACTAGTAAACGTTGTGACTGTCACTTTGACAAAATTATGTCACAGTACTTCATCAGTTCATTCAAAATCTGTGCAAGAAAATACAATAGTGCGTCGCTTTTTTTCCATTTTGAATATGGCTTTATCTCATAGTTTGGAACTTTTCTTCTATGGGCTATTTAGTATTTCCTGAGAAGAAGACGGATGTTGAGGAACTCTCCAAGCAAGGTTAGTCAGCTAATTTTTTCCCAGCACTGAGTGTATAAAAATCAATCATTTCTATGTACCATTGGTAGTTCTCACATATAGATTACAGTCCACTTTTACTAACGAAGCTACATTACTCAATAAGTTTTGCTACAATATTTTGATGGTTTCATTAGAGGTTTTAATAAAAAACGATTTAAATGCCATTTTAATATTATTTCTTAACATTACTTCTGTCAACAACTTCTATTACTAGTTGAATAAGCGTTTCACTGCTATCTCGTCTGTAGCATCCAAAACCAACCAGTCTGTAGCTTGTCGCTGATGGATTTGTTTAACTTCTAGTAATTCAGGAGTATTGGTTGGTGGATTGACTGGAACATAGACTAAATTCAAGTATAGTTTATGTGAAATGATGCTTTCTGTAAAGTATTTTTGGAGTTGGGGCAGTGACTTCCTCTTTGAAGGCCTATTTCACGTTGCTATTCAAATTTGAAATAGAGTTCTAGAAATAATATGAAAAGAAAACATTTTGTTTTTCCAAGGTGGTTCAATACTAAACCAGTGAAACATTGTCTCGGTTCATTAAAAAGAGGCTTATTTATTAGGTAAAAAATATAAAAAATATTTAGTAAATGTAAACAAAACTTGAATTGTAAATTAGTATTGCTCCATCACAATGACTTTTCTTTAAATACATTTGTAAACAACATTATAGAAGAAACAACAGAACATGAAAAGAAAATCGACTAAAGATGCAAACTTTTGGCAAGAAGAAAATCTACAGACAATAAAATGCAACTAATTTTCATAATAATTCAAGAGGGCAAGCATGGAAAATATAATTAGTAAATATATGTTTGCCTATTTCTAAACTGTATATTAACATTTATTAAAGCATATAATAATAGTCTTTGTTTCCTCAAACAAAAATAATTACCTTCTATAAAATATATAAGGTAATGTAGTTCAAAGAGAAAGGCATGTTCAATGTGGATAATTGAGAAAGGCTACTCTAAATGAAGTATCAATATCAAAGCTAATTTATTTATATCATTTATCAAAAACCCGATTGCTAAATCACTTACGTAACAAATTGATTATTATTTTTTCTGTAGATTATACATTACACTGTTTACTTTAGTTGCTCTTCTTATAATGGTAATTTTCTATTTCAGGTGAGGACTAGGTCAGTAGGAGAATTAGTTCAATTTTATTACCTTTGGAAAAAGTCAGAGAGGCATGATATATTTGCGAACAAATCAAGATTAGAAAAAAAAAAATACACACTACATCCAGGTCTGACAGACTTCATGGATCGATTTCTGGAGGACCAGGATGGCAGGGACCGGAGCTCCTCACCCAATGTTCAATTCAGTTCAGGTGATAAAAAAGCAGTAGTAGATGTTCAAAATACAAAATCTATATCAGAGGCATAGTTGTTACTAGTTATTTGTTAACAGAAATTTTATTTAGAGAAGATATATATATATATATATATATATATATATATATATATATATATGTATATTTATATACGGTACATAATTGAACACAGTATTTATACATATTCTCATTGGAAAAATTGCGACATCTGTGCAATTTGTTATATTGTTTTTAATTACCAGTATAGGAAAAAATGTACCAACTTTTGTGTGTTCAGAAAAGTTAAAGATCAACACAAAAATGTTTTAAACAATTTTTATTTATGGTAGGAGGGGCCACACATATTATGTTATGTTGTGTAAAGGAAGGAAGGAAGGGAGGCAGTGCGGTGACGGTGACCTTGGTTGGTTGACTTCAGCTCTTCCCTAAAAGGTTGTTGCTCTAAAAGAAAGAAAAGATGGAAAGAAGAGAGAGTTTATAGTATGTTTTCCATTTTATCACTTTAGTTTCAAAAAAATTGTAAAACAGTAATAGATTACATTTTAACCATTTGTAATTTACTCATTACAATTATGTATGATGGGTTTGATGACATTTCATCAAACAACTATACTGCAGCGGCGGCTCGTGGATTTCCGTAGGGAGGGCTAAGACAAAGATGTCGCTCGTGCTGCACTACTTACTTTTATAGAGGAAGCAAATGTTTCGTTGCTGTTTCGGTCAAATTTTCTTCCGTTGCCCCACCACTGAACATCCACGAGCCCCTGCTGCTGTACTGTACAACTCTGTTTGTCAAACTATTAATGCTTACAATTGGATTAGATCTGTGATAGTCAGCTCTAGCTATCCAAGTACATATAAAGGCTGCTGAAGACTCATCTCATATTAAAAACGAAATTTATCTCGCTTTTCTGAACACATGAACAAGTTTATTTTTATTGATGTTTTTCCTATACTACATTTATTTGGGAACAACATTAACACTGGGAAGTAACTAATTTGAACTAGTCATCGCAGTTTTTGTTTTTTTAATTGTAAGTAAATAGTATAGAATAAAATAATTCTTACGGGATTCAACACATAGTACATAATATCTGTGATGTCTTATATTTTAAAACGCAATTCAGTTGCTGGTCAACTTGCGAATACCTTATTGCGTTTAGAATTTAAGTGTTTGTTCCCAAGTAGCACAAACTCAAATCACATACTTGAATTATACGTAATGTAAATACAGTCGATCTTGGTTGTTACAAGTTTATACATATAGTGAAAAGATTTAGGCAATCAATGCTCATAATAACCAAGTTCAACTGTAATTATTGATTATGTAAAGTGCATGGTCCAGAGTCAATTCGTCCTGTTGCTTAGGTTTTAAGGTACGGCTATCACTTTTCCCAATTCAACAGCATTTTTACTGTTTTTTTAGTTAATATTTTTTTGACACTGCAGAGTGTCTAATTTTTTAACTGCTCTGCAGGGCACGGGTTACTTTAAAAACCCTATAGAGGGCATCGTTATTTTTTAGTTTTAGTTCGTAGTGAGTACAACCTTTTAGTTACTGAGATGTTTTATGTTTGCCCCCTTATTTTATTTTGATTTTTGAGGAATTTTTTTTTATGTTCTTGTTGCCAATCTTATCACCTAAAAAAGGGTATAAATCGCTGCCTCATTGGCAAAGACGAAACAAAACTGTTTGATTCGTTATTAAGTTGTGTAGACCTGTTTTGATTCATCTATGTCAATGTTTTCTCTCATTTCAGAAAGCCGTTACATTAGCAACAAGAAAGATTGCCATTTTAGAATGAAGATCTTGCAATGATCTACAAGAAATGAAGTTTAATTACTTGCAATGCTTTTGTTAATTTGAAAGCGTTTTATTTTTTTATCGTGAGAATGCAATAATTTATTTTTTATTGAATGAGAAATGGTGTGTGTAATCTGTTCTCTGATAAAGGACGTTTTATTAATTTTTATAACGATAACAACATTTTTTTGTTTTAATTATCTTGTAAATCTCTATGAAATGTGTGAAAAGAGATTTTGAAGTTCCTTATTATTTTAGAACAATTAGTTTTTTTATTAAGTTAGAGTCTCCCAAGCTTTAATAGATACATATTTAGATTATATATAGTTCTATAAATTATTAAGTGGCCAATGACAATCAAATTTGATACCATCACATGGCTATTTCTAAACCATTAAGATAGTGCAAATCTATATACCTATATACCTTTTTAAACATAGGTACTCTTAATAACAAAATGTTCAAGAAACTGTTTTTATTTATTACATGCGAGTACAAAACATTTAAAAAATCTGCAATAAGCTGAAAAATTAAATATCATTTGAGTAAAAATATACAAAGACGGATTTCCAAAATTTTTGTTTTATCATTAATATTAAGACACAACAGGATGTAAATATAACCCATCCGTAAAATTCCCAACTGAAATTTTAACTTTAACCATTAATAATAACGTCAAAAATGTATTAAGTTTATTTTTATTTTAAAGCTATCACTTCTGCCCAATTAAGAGTGTAAAGTGTAAAAAAATGTATCATGTAAAGATTATGGTTGTCGTGTCCTATTCATGTGCATACACAAGTACATTAAGCAGTTAACATAACATCTAATACAAAGCATCTTGCAATATTTAAACTGTTAACCAATCATATGACTGACCTTCATCATATTTATATTTGTATATGTGAAAAATCAAATTAACTAGTTTACAGGATAATCTCTGATTGATTAACATTGTGAGAAGTTTGCACACATGATTATTACTTATCTTTATATTTATCTCTTAGTTTTTGAAATCTCAGATGTTTACATTTTATATAGTAAAATGTGAGCTCAAGCAATGATTAGGTAGTCAAAGTGCTACCAAAACTACTGATTTTACAGATTAGGACTGCTGAATAAAGATACTATGCTCAGTTCAAGAATTAACATCTGGAGAAATACAAATGCACTTCTAATAACACTGTAGCTTTGAAGATTGTAAAAATCACTCTTTTCATGGTTTTGTCCGGCCCTGTATATCATGTTACATTTTGTCTCGTTCTGTATCCAGTATTTGTATTTTGTTTAAAAAACATGAATTAATATTGGTATGCACGTTTAACATAATTTGTTTCTACAGTATTTTTCTTAATGATTGTGTGTCAGAAGTACATAGGCTTATAATATTACCACATATCTGTTAACGCTTGATGCTTGCTGTGAATCCGAGTGTACTACATATATAAAATGTATCCACTAGTGTTACATCAGTGCCATTCTAATTAAATGGAATAAATGATTATAAAAATCCCTTCCTAGATTGTAGATAATTTAAATAATAATTCAAAATATAAAACTTTTTGTAATATATGGAAACAACTACTTTCCTAGCCAATGCCATTGATTTACACTGACATTATCCAGGAAAGTATTTTGTAGTCTTTGTAAGACTTGTACTGTACATTAGGAATAGTGTTATATTTTTAATTATCAACAGAAATTATGGACTGCAACAACACTTTAGGAGAATTTGGATGAAATCAAATGGTCACAAAAGATTTATTGTATTTATTTTATATTATAGAACCATCTCATATAATTAAAGATGACAAATGATTTCAAAACTATTTTTATTCTTTCAGAGCGGAGATTTCTTAGTAGTTCCGAAGAAATGAGGGTTCATTAATAGGTTTCTTAAACATATGGACGCCACATATAAATCCAGACGAAGCAACCTACTGCTTTCACATACACTAAGTAGTAAGAAAGTAAGAATTCGGAATAAAAAAAGGACCAATTATATGAAGTAAATTATTTGATTACAAATATATAATATTGCCAGAGGTAAAATTTGGTTTTTGAATATACCTTAACCTATAAACTCAAAAATTGTACTTAAAACTTAAATGGGAATAATTGAAATGTAGATTGATACACTAAGTTTTAAGACCTTGATGTACCTGAATTATGGATGAAATCAATTTGAGAAAGCAAGGTCTTAAGGCTACAAGTTATTTATGAGTAGCATATTTTGTAACCAAGTCTTTGTTTTTACTTACAAAGAATTCAAATTCTATAAATTTGCCATACAAGCCATACAATAATTTCTTGAACTATTTATTAATCATCTAAGGTTTGCACTAAAGGAAGTTAAATTTATATTCATATAATTTTTGTTCTATTTGGGATAACAAATATTGCTCAGCAATATAATTTAAATACCCTGACCTCAATTTCACCATAAGTGAAATACTCTTTTAGATTCCAAAAAATTTAATGGGCACTAAATAATTTGAACAAAACGCTGATACTGCAATAAAGTACACAATGAACAATTCAACTATAAATTATGAAGCAATAAAAAAATCTA
Organism: Ocypus olens; assembly: GCA_910593695.2. Lineage (NCBI taxonomy): Eukaryota > Metazoa > Arthropoda > Insecta > Coleoptera > Staphylinidae > Ocypus > Ocypus olens. Next base: position 383,809 of record OU343057.1, on the reverse strand, counting down.
CTATGTTTTATGCAGTGAATCATTCAGTGCAACAGTACAAAAAATAATATCTATTAACACTTTTGTGGGGGCCATACACACAGAGAAATATTTACGATGCGAATGTAATATTATAGGGGCATGTGCTTTCAAGTAAAACACTTGTTGACCTTTGGCAGGTACAATCAAAACCATGTGTGATCAGATTTTGTTTGATGGCGCAAAAATTATAGATCTGCAAGGTAGTGATTGCAATAAATTCAAGGTCAGGTCAGAAAGTTTGAATTGAAATTTTTCAAATAAATTTATATAAGAAATAAACTAACCAAAAGTTGCTAAATGAGCACCCATATATTATTCGCTCTGTGTGTATTGCCTGCATTACATGCAGTATTTCAATCTAAATATTAGTATTTTATTGTACTGTATATGAAAATACCGTCTGTAAATATAATAAGTCTATTTTTAAGTTGCATTTTGTTTGAATAACTCAAAATATGTACAAAATAATTCTACTGTTATTTAAACAGTTTCTTACTGAAAGGTTGTACTCAATTTTTATTGAAGCAGATGAAGATATACAAAAGATATCTGCTCGAAAAATACATCACTTCACTACTGATTACGTAAGCCAGCAAATCTCTTTATTGTATCCTTAGTTAAATTAATTTGTATGTCAGAGGCGATTGTGATCTAATGTGAATGTCTCAGAGCATTTGTAAATATGTGTATATTGTATAAATTTTATAGACAAAAGAAGATAGTTTTATTTTTCCTTTATATAAATTTTTGTAATACGAAAGCTGAAATAAATTTTCAATTTTACATGTTAAATTAGTTGTGGACATTTTATAAATGAGATATATGAAGGCCTGTAATTACAAAATAAAAGAATAGAAATAAAATAATTTGTACGCATTTTTTCATTACTATATCCTAACATCAGTGGTGTATTGGAGGGGGAACGTGGGGGAACGACATTCCGGCACCTTTTTTCAGAAACGGAACGCGTTTGTGTTTGTTAATATTTTGTATAGTAAGAATAAAAATAAATAAAAAAACTTACAAGTAAAACAATAGTTGGATTAATATAAGATGATCTCCGAAAAACTTTCAGCTGGAAAGTCGCGGACTATTTTTTTGCTCTCACCATGCGTTCCCTTACTTCTTTGCTCTCACCATGCATTCCCTTACTTCTTATTTTACCAATTCACCACTGCCTAACATACAAACATTCAAGGTAAATCAACAGTAATTAACAATCCAAAAAATACAAACCACCAGTGGCGTAGCATGGGAAAAGTGTATTTCAATATAGGTGTTTGTTATATATATATATATATATATATATATATATATATATATATCCCCGCTGGCCCCATGTGCACTGTGCCACTACTCACCACAATCTCTTCCATAACGCAGTGAATAAAATCTAAACTTTTAGAAAGTTGGTAAATCACCTAAAAATACGAAACATTACTGTAATTATTCACATATCAAATTATGTTTCAAAAACAATCAAATTGTTAAATTGTATTCGTTTTTTATTTTATTTTGTCACAGACCAACCTATAACCTAACTTTTAGAGAAAACACATTGCAGTACAAAAAGTCGATCTGAACAAAATATGGATAATACGAATACGAACATGAACCAAAACGGTCTTTTTGTTTAGTAGAATTAATATCTATTTTATAGTAATAATTATCCTTATGAGTATATGCCCGGCGCAACCACCATAATGGTCACGTTGATAAATTTTACGGTATCATAATATTGAAATGATTAAAACAATAAACTACACTGCCAAGTCGCGAGTTCATAGAATCGTATGTCATAGACGTAAAATGGCTACCAACTTGGTAACATACTTCAGCACTTGGTCGATGGCCGCGCCACCGTCACTTAGACTCAAACCTGAAGTTGGCATCAGCTGTCCATATTGACATGGTCAAATGAATGCATTCTTATGCGGTCTGGAACTAGATTCAACAAAAAAAATTATAAAAATGCTTCAAAATAAATTCTGCGACCATACTTCTCAAACACAGTACCGTCGAATAACAGAATTTTTAGCGTTATTATTTATACATTTCAATTACATAATGCCGTGTACATAAAATATTATTTGTATATACAATATCGTAAAATATAATGTAACGATTTAAGACGTGGCCATGAGTACGCTGTTGAAAGAACCGTAAGTTGGCAACTCTAGTTCTTAACCTTATCATCTTAATTCCCACTCCTCTGGCTTTCAACCCGCCATCATTTTACGCCACCCTCCTTAGGGCGCATGATTCAGTTATGTCTGTCGAGTGGTAGTGATAGTAGGAATTATTTTTATCTGTTTGATCTGATTAAATTTATGTAAGTAACTTTTAGTTTTAAAATGAAAATTCCATATGAACATGTCGCCAGACTAATTTCTATTTGTTAACATTAAATTTCCATTTGCTAAGCGATGATAGCACATTGAAAGGGTATTTACAAAGTTATGGCCCCCCTACATTTTGGCGCAAGTTATAACTTGTTATTTTAATTTCATTTGCTACTACTTATGCAGATGATGGTTTTTCGACTTTGATATCAATTAAGAGAAAGGCCGACTCAGTTCTATCAAAGACTAAATCAAATATCTGAAGAAATAACAGTAACCTTCTCACTAATATTTTACCTGCACAATTTCATTAAACATTATTCTTGTTTGAAATTGTTTTTCTCAAACAATATTGTTAGTTCTTTTTAAATGTTCGAGAGACTAAAAAAGTTAAGGTCGAGTTAAGTTCCGGCATGTATGGAATACAGTGTCGTTCAAAATCTCACCCGTAAGTTACTTATGAATGTTTTGTATTCAATATTTTAAATTTACAACAAATTTAATCGGTAATCGGTGCGTAATTAATACAAATATACTCCATCTACTCATAGACTAGACTTTTTTGACATCTTTAGAGACAACACTAAAAAATGAAAAGCACCAACACGGCTGAGTTAGGTTGGTAATACTTCTAATATATTCATACGCGACGTCGCGAATAGACATATTATTAACAGTTTGTTATTGTTATTGTTCTTGATTTTCGCAATGGAGAACACTCTAAATGATGTGACGAACCAATTACACACAGTAAGATTTTTGAGTGCGATTTTCGTAATAAATAAAGTTTCGTAAGTACTACTTTTTGTGGAGAGAGTTCTTCAGCAACCTAGTGGAATTTCTACGTGTGTATTTTATTCAAAATTGAATTACTTTTTATTTTTTAAAGGAATTGCAGGTTATAAATAGGAAAATGGGCGTCTGCTACAAGGCCATTCTGCCACAACCATTTGTTTCCAATGTTTAAATTTCAATTTAATGAAATAGGACCAGAGTGTGATGGCTCGAAACCACATCATCTTTCACCGAAAGCCGCCGACAAATCGCGCAGCTTTGCGTTAGCGTCTTTTCTGGATAAAATAAATCGGAATATGTACATAACAGAATATAAAGTGTCACGTCAATATCCCATTACAGATTTATTGGTCATAAAATTAATTGTTTGTGTCTTACAGCCTATTATGAGACCAAAAAAAGGCGCAATGAAGATTGAAGAACCTGAAATTCGAGTGGGGAACGAGTATCAAGCAATTATTCCTGATCTTCAACCGGAAGCTTCGAGAGCAAATCTCATAGCTCCAGGAGTTAGAATTTGGTATCCCGAATCAGGCATGGATGAACCAAAATTAGATAGATACATAGCCGCTGCTAAAATATATCACGGATACGATAAGGACCAGGCATTCGGCATATTATTCTGGCATAAATATGACATTCTGAAAGCACTTCTGGACCTTCCTGATATGATTCCCATCCAAGATGAATTGGACGACTTTGAGACAAAGATATTTGAACAAGCTATTAAGATCCATGGCAAGAATTTTAAAGCGATACAAAATTTATTGCCAGATATAAGCACAATCACTTTAGTCAACCACTATTATAGTCGGAAGATGCGTCCTAAAATGGTACAAAAGATGATCACAAAAAGATTAGAGAACAACCCAAAAAGAGCTAGACTTCTTCGACCTACCAACAACAACTCATTGAAAACTCAGGTAATTAGTGATTATGAGATAGCAGGTTAAAAGATTTATTTGAATCTCTAACAGATCGTTTAAACACTGAATGGAATAGCGTGCTTGAAAGTCTTGTGCTTTTCGCCTTAATCAAATGAACAGTTCATTGTTTAGAATATAATAATAATCACCAATTCGTAGACATAGATAATCTCAAAATCTTGCATAATTGCAACAAAGGCAATAAAACTAATCTTCTCGAGTCGTTAGAAATCACGATTTCATTTTTCGCCACTCTTTAATCACTCGCAAGTAGGTATTTTACATATTTTTTAGCCCCTAGTTCAATTTTGAAATTTCTCGAGTCTCTTGCAATAATTCCCAGGTATCGAGACTATATATTTTTCCAAAATTTCTCAGAAATTTGTCCTGGGTAGTCCCGGTTCAGCGACATTTTAACTAGAGCCCTGCGCGGGCCCTTTTTTAAAGGCCCGGCAGTGAATATTCAAAAGCACGGTCCGGCCCGACGATATACAATGTTTTGTCGGCCCGACCCGGTAGTGGATATACAATGTTTTGTCGGCCCGGCCCGGTAGTGGATATTCAAAGTTTGGCCCGGCCCGGAATCGTTCTTTATTTTTTTGTTATTATTTAATATACATAATAAAACAAAGGAATTATTCTCTTTTGAAATAGTTTTTTTATAATTAAATTAAATAATATCGACGTAAATTTCGGACAACCTTTCACTTTCACAATTTTCGAATTCGTATTTTTTACGGCCCGGCCCGGTATTATAAATTGAGTTATCGGCCCGGCCCGACATATAGTGCAGCATTAAAGAAACGGCCCGGCCCGAAATGAGCGTGGGCCGGGCCCGTGCAGGTCTCTAATTTTAACTACCGTTTTATTACAAAAAAAAAATAAATTACATACGTTTTGGTTACTGAGGAAAAATTGGCAAATCGCCGCTCATAATTAATTAATAATAGTCTTAACCGGTGCAATATGACCACTTTATATTGCAACGGATGTTAATTAGATATTAGATTTATTTTGTAGTTAGTTTTACGATTCCTCAAAGGTGAAACTGGATACAATTGTTGATTATAGAAGCTTATCAATAATGGTTCGCTGGTTCATGTTTCATAGTTTCATTGCAAGTTTCCCGGCATTTGTTACGTATTATTCAATTCAATTTCAAAGTGAGAGTGCAAGGAGTGCTGTTGATTTTCAAATAAAACTCTGGTAAATATATAGAATACTTTGATTACAATTTACTCTCATCGGAAACGGGCCAAACGCTAATGATTGTCATACAGAAAACGGTGCTAATAAAATATTAGTATTATTTAAAATTACACGAATAATCTCTATCCTAACCCATCGAATTATTACATTTATATTTAATTACATAATTCATAAAATAAAATTATGATGTTTACGTATGGATAGCATAATGGTAGTAATGTGAACCGGTAACTATTGAAACTATTAAAAAAATCCAGTGTGTGTTTCTAATCTTCTCACTCTCTAAGACACAAGTTGATTTTGACAGAAATAAATACCAAAGCCAATTTAATTTCAAAAAACCTCAAAAACTGTTTGGGGTTGCCAGCTTTACACTCCTATATTGTTAGTTCTGGAAAAGTTTTTAATGGTTAAATAGAGGTTTCCGAATGTATCACACAACTGAAAACGTTAAGAACTCCTTCTGTTGTTAACTCTGTAATCCGTAGCAAATGAACGTGTTTGTTTTTAAACTTATAGCGAATTCAATCGGTAATAAACGTTATTTAAATTTACAAAAAAAAACTGCTTGCATATTCTCAAAGTTGAATAAGTAGATAATAGATTGGGAATTGTCACATCAATCCCCATTACAAATAAGATTGTATGTATCTTGCAGACTACCATGGGACGAAAAAGAGGCGCAAAGAAGAGTCAAGAGGTGAAACCCACAATACGAGTGGGGGAAGACTATCAAGCAATTATTCCCAATCTTGAACCGACAGCTTCAAGAGCAAATCTCGTAACTCGAGGACTTCAAATTTGGCATCCGAAATCAGGCATGGATGAACCTAAGTTAGATAGATACATAACAGTTGCTGAATCATACCACGGATACGATAAGACCCAGGCATTTGGAATATTATTCTGGCATAAACATAACATTCTGAAAGCACTTGAGGACCTTCCTGTTTACACTCCCATCCATGATAAATTGAACGCCGTTGAGACCATAAAATTTGAACGAGCTTTTAAGACGCACGGCAAGAATTTTGAAGCGATAAAGAAAGTATTGCCAGATAAAAGCACGCATACTTTAGTAAATCACTATTATAGTCGGAAGATGGATCCTGGAATGGTACGAAAGATGATAAAAAAACGATTGGAGAATATCATAGAAAGAGATGGACTTATCGACCCTACCAACAATAACTCATTGGTAATTCAGGTAATTAATGATGATGAGACGGAAGATTTAAAGAAAAAGCAAGTGCAATCTCAAAAGATATTAGTTTAAACAAATAAATCTTTAATGCCAATGTTTCATAGATATAACTTTTCGTTAAATAATAAAATTGTGTATTTCATATTTTAATAGTATAATTGAGGTTATTTTTTATGAGACACTTATCAAACATTTCCTGGGGCTTTTATTATTCCACGATCCTCCATTAAAATGTCTGAATTTCAAAATTAACACATGAACATCCCGAAGTGATTTGCTTGAATGCATTTCTGAACTGTGAATTGACACATTGGTCTAAAATAAAGTAAATGATTCCCCTTGAGATGACCTGAACAATCATAGCCTGTAGAGATCATTGTCGCTCACTACATAAGGTAGGTTATGCAACAGATGCGTCGGATGTAATGTGTGAGCAATTCCCTGATCACTTATCACTTCCCATCTTCTCATTGGGGGGTTGCGCAAAAATAATAAAGAATCACTACTATCGAGTTAATTGGTCGTTGCCATTTGAATGTTTTATTCTAGATTTTAATTGAATTAACTACAATTTAGAACAGAAAAGCATTATTATTTATTATTAAACTGGAGATTTGTATCAGATCAACTAACCTTATGGACATGTTTTTAAATGATTGTAAGGACAAGACGAGAAATAAATTTCCAAATTGCAGATGTTAATATCATTGTTTGTATTTTGGGTTAAACTTATTTTATATGTACAAATAAAAAACATTTCATAACAGAAACTTAAAGAAGGCCTGTATTATAAAAATAAGAGAATAAAAATTACAAGATTTTGAACTGAAACAAGATTTTTATTTAATAATATTCTATTGTTAAATTACTAATACTGATTAAAAGTACAAAATTCAAGGTAATTCAATTTAACATTAGTGTTATTTGTTTTTCGTTTTTTTTGTAATTTCTATAGAATGTAAAACTAGCAGAGTATTTAAACAACAAGTATAACATGTAATAAGTAATCAAATTCGTGGATAGAACACAAAACAACATCCGATAATAATGAAGTGTTGCACAATAAAGTACTCTGTTAGTTGTAGAGAATGAGTAAACTAGCGCAATAAAACCGAATTCCAGTGGCATGGCGTAATTGACTCATCTCCTTGTGATATGTGAAAAGGGGGACTTTTATAGTGATCGGATAGGTTTGGGCAAACGGGCAAGAAAAGACGGCCTGAAGAGCTATAACAAATGTTTATTAAATGAATTGGGCTACAGCTATAACGATGAACCATACACACTCAGAGTTTGAACACGCACACGCACACACAGTCTGAGATCTGAATGTAGAATAATGCACGAAACCCTTGGCCTACCTAACATTCAAAGTTAGAGAAAAATACTTATGACAAAAAAATATCACCATTTACCCTGTGCAAGTCTCTGTTGTCGAAATGCAAGTGACCAACTGTACTCAAGCGGACAGACTTGCTAGGTACTAGCTGAACATATGGTACAGGTACACAACATGAATACACAGTGACGGAAACCAATCAGAAGCCGCCGAGGTACGGCGGGTAACCCGGCGGATGCGCGGGCTGTGGATAACTGTAATATGGATAGTTGGGACTGGGCACATGAAGACCTGGAGCATAGCTCTGAGCATACGGCAATTGTGGATACGCCAGTGGCACAGGTTCGTAGGGACTGCTCCAAGTCGGTGTGGGATATATTGGATAACCTGAACCGGTCGAATAGTTATACGGTACAGGACTCGTTCTATTATAATTGCTGAATTGATTTGAGTACTGATCGGGTGTGTCACTGAGTGGGGCCTCTCCTTCAGTTATGCTCGGGATTTGATCCACCAGGGATTCTAGCCCGGATAAACTCTTGGAAGCTATGTCTTGAGGTTGTCTTGGAGAGGGGTAGTGTTGTGGTTGTTGCGTCGTCTGATCGGAGACGGGCGGTTCCATTGAATACGAATGATACGGATAGTGCGGTTGCTCACTATTTGTTGACGGAGCGGGACTGCTCAGTCGGCACTCGGCCTCCTCGGCCATACTCGTGGGCGGATCGAAATCTGGTGGTCCCAAGCTAGGAGATGCCGGCGATCCTAACTGTTCAGAACTTATTGCTGCGCTGATCTCTGAACTGAGATCCGAATGTGTGAACGGCTGGGAATGCGGCCGAGGGGATTGACTGAACGGAGGTCGAGGGGATTGGTTGTATTGAGGCCTAGGTGACTGGCTATAAGGAGGTCTAGGACTCTGACTGTATTGCGGTCTCGGGGATTGACAGTATGGTGGAGGATGCTGAGGAGGGTATAAATTACTAGCACTATTTGGGGGGGTCAGAGCCGGAGCCATCTGATAGAAACTGTTAGGAGACTGTATAGGAGACGGATTTGAATAACATTTCGAGAGATTGGTCGATGTATTATTATCCATTGAGAGATCTTGATCCTCAACTTTTATCTTCTTAGGCCGGCCTCTTTTCTTCTTAGGGAAATCACAGTTGTTATTTTGTGTCGGAGGTTTTCTAACAATAGGTTTCGGAGGTTCCTCACCCTCAACTTTTATTTTCTTAGGGCGACCTCTTTTCTTTTTACATGGCACGATTGTGCCATCTTCTTTCTTAATCACAGCATTGCTAATATCTGTAAGCTCAGAAGAGAAGGGATCTGGTTTCGGTTCAGCCTCATAGCAAGACTTTACCCTAGGCTCACTGAAAACCATTTCGGATTCATCGATTGATGTGACTATACCGTTCAGGTAGTCCCTAAACTTTTTTAGGGCCGAGTAAAATGGTACTTTATCTGCGGCTCTTGGTAACTGAGCACACCTTGCACTCGACGAAGGCATCACCCACATATACTAAAACAAATAAAAGATCAATCAAAACTCTGACTTATTAATACCATTTAAGATGATTATTCATTTTGAACATATTAAATGAAGGAAAGTACCCAATTATAAATTAATATGTTGATACGCGTATATATAAAAAATGTAACAAAATCTAGTAATAAAATTATATTAAACATTTCCTTCACTTAGCATACTAAAAATTAATTAGTTTATAATAAAAAGTAGGCCAGATAACTTACAGTATTCGTTCCTTCAATCAAGTCAGGCTGTCTTCCGAATTTAAAATCCTTTTTCCCAGAAAATACTTCATATATCAGTTTCCCATTGAAAACTGCTATTTTAGGTCTAAATTTCCTTAACTTCTCTAACAGTATTTGGCTTCCCTCTTTGATTTCTTTCCGTGTCAAGTCCGCACTGCCTTTCGTCGCTCTTGACACCATATTTGTAAACCCTATACCAACTTGCAATAATTTGTAATCTTCGTCAGCAGACATTTGCTGCTGCGTTAACCCTGACAAATAAAGGCATTTCCAAAAATGGTTCCCCGGGCCCGCATAATGATGGCCCTTATAGGCTGCGAACAATCCTGGATTAATTCCAATCTGGAAAAAAAATATGGAATTTGTCAGTCAAATGATGTAGCGTAAAAAAGTCACATTATTTTTTCTTATTTCTCTGAAGGCTTCTACACTCCGTCTACTCATAGATTAGACTTTTTTGACATCTTTAGTGATAAACACTAGAAAATGAAAAGTTCCAAAATGGCTATAAGAAAAATGTAATTTATCAGCAAATTAGGTTGGTACCAGTATACTTCCAATGTATTCATACGTGACGTCGCCAATAGACACATTATTGAGAGTTTGTTATTGTTCTTGATTTCCGCAATGGAGAATGTTCTAAATGGTGTGAGGAACCAACTATAGTCTGTTCGCCGGAATCTGGCGGCTGAGATCGTAAAACGGTCGGTCCGCCCTGAGGATCGACGCACCCTCGAAGAAAAAGTATTGGTGGTTCGTCTAATTGTATCCTATGCATGTATTACTGTCCTTCGCTCCCACTTTTACACCAGTACTTCTCAACAAAGATTGGTTTGAGATTAAAAATATTACGTCCCCTACTTACCGAGCTCTGACCCTCTTTTACAACCACAGCCACCAGATTCCAGAGAACGGGCTATACACACCTAAGTGAAAAGATTCGTGAGTGCAATTTTTGTAATAAATTAAGTTTCGTAAGTACTACTTTTTGTGGTGAGAGTTGTTTGGCAACCTAGTGGGTTTCGGTCACTCAAGATGTCAAAAACGTCTAATCGATGAGTAGATGGAGTATACTAAACAAATACTTGTGTACCATTCAGAATTGACTGTTCTACAATCCCTTAAAACCACGGTTGTGCACCCAGATTTTTCACGGCTAAATGTCGAATACAATATAGAATGCATCATATCAAAAGATTTTAGGTAGCTATGTATAAATTAATCCGCCAACAAACCACGACCATGATTAAATTCATTAAACAAACATTAAACAGAGACTTTGTGTGAGGTTTCACTATCAAAAGTCAAAGTAAGTTGAGATAATCCACAATGAAAGTCGTAAAAAATCATCACATGAAAATGGCCAAGAGTTAATTATCAGCAAAACAAATATCTTCCCAATGACAAAAGTTCCGGGTATGTATGCCATCAAAAACGTTAAACTTTATGAAGGATACGTCGAATCGCACTTAGAAACTGCAGAGCTGCCAATACACAATACATAAAGAGCAACCTTCATATGTTATGTTAATGTTACGGTTTCAGTAAGAGATTTGGCAATAATGAAAGAGGCAGAACCCGTCTTTTATTCTTCTAACAGGAATAGTTAAAACAAACTATAGTCTATTTTTCGTAAGATTGCAAGCAGGGAAAGATAGAACAGATATGACCTTGTTCAGTTCTTGGTTGAAATTGTGTGAAAACTCACACCAGAGACATTTAATTTTGTCGAGTGGTCTCTGTCATTTTACTAGTTGGCACAGACTGTTACTGTAATATTACCGAATAAATTGACAGTAAATTAAACTTTTGCACTTAACTGCAATGTTAAATTCCAAGAAAATATGAATTTAAGGAGTATTGCGGCGCGTACTCTTATGAAGCGTAAACAAGCGCAATGTGTACCACAAGCCAGCTGTACGAGCGTCCGCCCTTAGATATGCCGTTCATGTTACTGTTTTGTTTGGTGTTTCTCCTTATTGCTGTGTGGTGTTTCTTTAATTTTGTATTTGTGCAATGACTGATAAATTCATCCCATGCTTTTCCCGTGCACTGTCCGTTATACATATAATCCACTAGATTTAAATTTCGCACCAATATTCATCACCAGATTCACATATGTTAATGGTGTAAATCAGTCTTCTAGTGTTTGTAATCATAGGAAAAATAGAGTATAGTCATGTTTCTGTGGTGGGATTTGCATACATACATTAAAGAATGCACATATTGTGGTTCAGCATGTATCATTATAATATGAAACTAACTAAAATAGAAATGAAGGTCCCTGGAGTTTTTATTTCTCTGGGAAAGCATTCAGAAAATCAATACAAAACAGAACTGCATCCTTGGCAATACTATGTTGTGGAAATAGTTCTTTTTCACATCTAATGATTACCTACTGATATTTATATATAATCTAATAAGTAGACAAATATAAGGAAATTGAAATTATAAAATAAATATGTTGGTAATAAACATATTATTATTTTAATTTCTAAACCCCACTCACTATTGCATTGCATGTGAAATAACTTTTTAGATATACATAATTTTTATGTAATCTTAATTAATTCAACATAATTTCCTGTTAATAACAAAATGAGTTGACCATTATCAAAGCATTTTAAGTGTAACATGTGTACAAATTTATAATGCATTCTTAATTAATGCAACTTGTGATTTGGTATCACAATATTTAGTAAGTATTTAGCGTAGTGTGGCTTATGTTAGATGTAGATGTTCGGCGGTGAGGCAACGGAAGAAAATTTGACCGAAAAAGCATCGGAATATTTGCTTCCTCTATTAGAGTAAGTAGTGCAGCAAGAGTGGCATCTTTGTCTTTGTCTCACCTATGCAAATCCACGAGCCGCCGCTGTTTGAAATGCAAACTTTTAAAAAGTTAGCCATGGAAAATTGAAATTTAATAACTTTTATCAGATATTATTCAAAATGGCTGCCAGTAACAAAATTATGTTTCCTACAAAAGTTGCTTGTTTTTTAGACATTTTAAACAATATCACTTTTGACCCATTGTGCCATTTAAAAATCTGGAGTTCTTGACAAGTTCTCAGGGATGCCAACCGTTTTTGGGAAAAACAATATCATTTGATTCTTCAATACGGCTTTTGTAATAAATTTTTTTGTCCCAGCTCTCTACGACTAACTGTTTTCTCAAAAAAAGCCTGATACGGGTGGTCTGGGACACTCTGTATATTCCCTATCTACCCATAGATTAGACACTTTTGACGTCTTTAGTGACAAACACTAGCAAGTAAAAAGTACCAACAAGGCTATGAAAAAAATGTCATTTTACAGCATGTTACGTTGGTACCGGTATACTTCCATTACATTCATACGTGAAGTCACCAACAGATACATTATTGACAGTTTGTTTTGACTACTTTTTGCCAGCCAGATTCTCATGGGATAGGAGATTTTTTAGTGATTCATTAGTGACAAACAATAGAAAATGAAAAGTACCAACATGGCTATGAGAAAAATGTAATTTTGCAGCACGGGTATGAAGCCGAGATCCAAATATCGGCAACACGAAAAAGGTGGGCCACCCCAGGACAGTGGGGCGTGGGGGAATTTAAAATTTGCCGCTTTTTAAAGATGGTTCCCTCGATGTTGCCAGATTTATCAAAGATCTTATTATTACCGTTTTTAATAATCTTAAAATTTCACTACAAAGTAATAATTTTAACAATTAAAATTATGTTTTAAACATAATTAGACTCATTATCGCTTATATTTGTAACAATAACTTGTGAAAGTATAATATTACTGTTTATTAAATATAATCATGTGCATTGTATATATACTTATACTTGTATATGCGATGTATATGCGGCAACGCTTAATGAAGTCTCACCACTTTTATTAACTAACCTCAATAGTGCTGTGAGTGCTGAGTGCTAGTAATAATGTTTGACGGTAAGTTATTATATATTCTGTCTTATAAACTCGTCACTTGCATTTATTAATAATCCAGAATGTCAAAATTCTTTCTTTTCCGATATAACTAATGTCGACTACAATACACATTTCTATAAATTTCCCAAAAATTAAGGATATCTTAAAACATGGAAAACCATTTGTGATATTGAAGAGACCGTTCATTGTTTAAATTTTCATTCATGTGAAGATTATTTTATTCATAAACATTTTGTTAACCATTTCCGCAAAAAATTAAATTGCAATGATGCTTCGACACCAAGAAGGAAGACAATGTAACTACACTAATTTACTTTTTTAACTATTTCAATGTCATGAATCCTGTATACGAGCAAACAACTGACCTGTTACGATGCCTGAAAGAAATATCCTAAGAAGAACGAAGAGACCTGATAGAACATTGCACCTGGACAAGATCTTAATACCCAATTGTTGTGATATTTTTATATTTGATAATTTTTATAATTTTGTTAATAATAATGTATATAATTATTCTGTTAAATATATTTTTTCTATGTAGACCTATTTTTATTTTTATATTGTGAAATCCAATATTTTTTCTTTTACCAAAACCAGTAACTTCTTCATTTATGTACTATCTAAAAGTATAATCAATTATGTGCTCAAAAAACATAATTGGTTATATTTTTAGTGTTATTAAATTTAAATATATCGTGTAGACGAGTAATACATTTTTAAAATTTGGCGGAAATCGTAGCAATTTGCCACCCCGACACCAGGCGGCGCCAAAAATCGTGTTTCCGAAATTTAACATGCAGGTTTAATTTCTAAAGGTATGTGTTCTGTGTTTTGCAGCAAGTTAGGTTGGTACCAGTATACTTCCAATATATTCATATGCAACGTCACCAATATACACATTATTAACAGTTTGTTATTGTTATTGTTCTTGATTTCCTCCATGGTGAACGTTCTAAATGATATGATGAACCAATTACACACCTACACGGTAAGATTATTGAGTGTGATTTTCGTAATAAATTAGGCTTCCCAAGTATTACTTTTTGTGGTGAGAGTTGTTTGGCAACCTAGTGGGATTTCTGTCACTCAAGATGTCAAAAAAGTCTTATCTATGAATAGATGGAGTATATAAGAGGTAATATAATACTCAAAATAGTGGAACAAATTTTTGTTGATAACTGCATTACACGAGGAATATATTAAAACACGACTCTTAACTCATTTTAGAAAGATTATAGTGAATAAATAATTATAATAATTAATTAGTATATTATTATCGGTATTTCAATAATTCAATTATTCAATGGCCTACATATCTATTTTTCAAAATCTTTTGTAAAATAATTTTTTTTATGTAGTGGTAGCAAACTGATTTGTTGTGTTATTTAATAAATTGTGTTAGTTTTGTTTATAAGGTTAATTAAAATAGCACTTACTATAATAATATCTAAATTCGTAGTGAGATGATCAGGTAATGTTCGTTTGGACACTTCTTCCTCCGGCATTCCATTAAAGCGGTCGTGTTTCTTCCGCTCCTTGATGGGCCTGGGTATGCCGTTCATGTCCGGATTGAACTCGGCCCTGAAGTATTGCAGGACGGTTAATAGAAATAATGAGCAATAATCGAATTAAATTAACGCAATTAAGCAGGGCCATAATTAAACGAGTGTGCCATTTCAATTTGTATTCATTGATGTCTGTGTTGGGGTTGTTATCCAAGTTCATCTGTAAGTTGAGGGGGAAATCCTACAATTTATGTTATGACATAGCAACAGGTGAATTAATTTAAATATTTAATATGGGCTAGACAGTCGAGAGTTGTTCGAAAGTTTTAAGGGTGAAACTCTTTGTTTTGGTGATAAATATTTATGCTTTTACTTGTTTATTTCTTTGGGGGACTTTTTTAAAAGGGACTTACTCCTCGGGTTTGATTTTCTTTTTCCGGCCCCTCTTTTTGGGACCAGGTAAGAGCTGGTGCAGGGGCTGCGGGAGTGGATTCATGCAGGGCATTCCCTGTGGCTGCGGGGGTGCTTGCAGCATTGGCATGGGATCATCGTCGATGAAACTGTAGGGGTCTTCCATCTTTTCACACTTGATTTCATGGTTCATGGCAGTGTTAGACAGCAGCATGTCAGCACTAGTTTCGTATCCGTCATCCTGGGGCTCTAGCTTCATGTTACTAAAAAATTGGGATGTGTAAAATTCCGGCTGTAGGGCGTTGACTGGTTTATTCGTCGGTTTTCTAGGTTCACTAGGATGACATGTCCATTTATTCAAGGACTGGTGGGAAGGGAACATTTTGAGGGGCCTCAGGGGTTGGTGGACGGATCAGCGGGTCTTTGTCATGCCGCGCCGCGTGTGCTTCTCGTGTGATCATCTACGGGCTCTCGTGCTCGTGTGCTTTTGCTATAGCACTACAGCAACACAGCAGCTCTTTTGTTTCTCGCTAGGTTAACGCGCGAATTTTGAAATTAAAATCAATGATGTTTCCAGCTAGGTTTGCGTTTGTAGGATTTTCGTAGGCGTTCAAACGTTTAATTTTAGACTACATTTTTAGGCCCGGACTTTGAAAAACACTTTGCAAATGTACTTTCACGTCGCACGAAAATAAACTGCCGCCGCACGGAACGAACCCCGTCCGTTTTCTTTGTTTTATTCGCATGTTGTCACCGAAATTCAAGGTGTAAATAAAGTAATCAATGATTTAAAAAAATAGGGCGTTGTGTACGACTGTTAACAGAACAGATAACGTTAATACTTTTAGGGATGTGGTACACTACCCCTGTTTCATGCTGGGATCGTTCCTGCGGTTTCTAGGCGGGGTGATTTTCTATCATAGATTTTTGCGAAAAAACAGGAGATTGTGTAAATATTTGATTTAGCCTCGATAAGGTTCAGACTGATAATATTTAATGTTAGATAAAGAGAATAAATAATGTAATGTTTACATCGTTAAATGAAGCGCGTGCAAATGAGAGTATAAGAACGAACGGACGAACGGTCAGGGTTTGGCTTGGCCGGCGACAGGATAAGAGGGTTTGCGTTTCAGAATTAAACCCGGACGTCGGTTTCACAGCCTATTAGCGGATATGACAGGTAGAGATTGTAAGATTGTGTTTAGTGATGAGAGTTACTTACAGCTTATATTTGTTAGAGAAGGTCACGGGGTGATTGTAGGAGTCGTAGGGCATAGGTCCGGGCCCCAGGGGTGGCATGCCGGAGTCAGGGGGTCCGCCACCGCCCGTTTCCATGCTTGCACCCAGCAAAGAAGTGGACTCGCGGAACAGAGTGGCCACCTGCATCGGAGATGGAGTTATTCGGCCTCGGCGGTCGCGCCGCCACCGAGCTCTATAAGCCCGGAATAAAACACTGCACGCACTTTACATGTAGGACCGCACTAGCTTTGTATAAAAACCCAACAACAACCTCACCCTTTAAAAATAGTCCCAACTCTGTGATTGGTTCAACGAACGTTTCGGAAAAATCAATATAGTGTTATCGGCCTGTATTTTTGTGAAAGCCTGCTTCTAGTACTCATTGTCGGTGTCTCCGTCGGCGTCGCTCTTTTACCCGACGCTCAACTTTCCTGCTTTTTACGCTGGCGCATTCTATTCAAAAACTGCGGGACCTGAAAAATATCCTGCGCCCTCACAGTACGCGCAATTCTAAACTTTTCATGGTAACTAAATCTACTACCCGGTAGAAGGCGCTCTAGTCGCTTCCAAACTAAACGGTCGCTACTATTTTCAAAATTAACAAGTCTACCGATTATTGTATGCGCCTTGGAAAAACCTGTGACATCATTATGGAAGCTGCCCTGAGAAAACTTATTCAAATTTTCAGTTTATAAAAATACACCAGGCTTCTTTATGAACAAATTATTTCAAAGATCCCCCTACCCTCTGTGACAATACTGCCAATACCTTCCAACACCTACGAGTTCTCAAGTTGCGAGCGTGCGTGGCATAATAGTAAGAGCTGACAATCCCTGTGTTGGTAAAAAATAAAAATATAACCTAGAAGCTTTTTCTTCAGAAGTTGCATTAATATATTCGTTAAAGTAAACGTGCGCCAGTTTCAGTTAAATCAATTTAAATTCAAATTAAACAAACCATAAGATTCGTGGTAAATTGAAGATTTTATGTATATTTTGTGTAAATAAATAAATTCTGAACAAAGTGTTATTATTCAATTGTAATACAAATAGTTTCAATAATGTGAACTTGCAAGCTTTTTAGCACAACAACATCTACATTGGAATGGATGCAGGACCATACAATACACATGCATTGCATGATTATCAAAAAAATAATTTCAGGTAAAAGGATTACAGGACAGATTTCCGCATCACCTTGACTTGAAGTCTTCCAAAAAACCCACAAGTTGAAATTAACAATTAAGCAACTATTAGCAAACAAAAATCAAAACTGAATTCAAAAAGTCGAGGAAATTAGGAATCTGTACACACAATTACTTAACTGTAACCTGTGGGCGCTTTGAGGATATGTACTGTTGGAGGTTCTTCAAATCCACTCTTTATTCTTAATTCATTGAATAACCATTGATTACCAGGATGGAGTATATTATACTCATTCCACTTACCGTAAGCCTCTGGTGCCCAATCTCTATGGTGGCCTACCTTGATCTGGTTGAACAGCCTCGATGATACAGACTTTAACCCTTCAAGACATCTTTCAGTTTGGAATCTGCGGGTACAGGCAAACCTCAAGTGTCTTTTAAAGGACAGGACGTGACTCGGGGTTTAGTCTATCTGAGGTTGTTGGTTTGTTTAAAATTAGCTGAATTTTTTAGTGGAAAAGTCACCGAAGGTACCTCGTAGAAGTTGGATTTGATGTAGAGTTTTAGAAATTATTTAAGATGTTTTTAATGGAATGGTGAGGTAAGAGAGTAAAAGAGTCTGGTCTTTGATTTGTTTTTTAGCATTCAGAGCTTGAATAATTTGTATGGTAGTTTATGGATATGATTCAGAAATAATTTTACTTAATAGAATAGAAAAGATAGAATAGAATTTATATACAAATTTTAGGTGAGAAAATGCTAGGAATTAACAACATTGATAAGAACGAATAAATTTTTAGCAAAATTTCCACTATTAAACACACCACTCAATGGTGGCCGCCTTTAAAACTCATAAATCAGACCAGTGCAAAACAGGTCGTGCAAATTATGAACATTGAATTTGTGCGTTCAAACTAATATTTTATTTTTAACTATATTTATTATTATTACAGTTATTTGCTACTCACCTATATAATGCAATATGTTGGATGAGAATCATAACAGAAACAGCACGGTATTCTAAATAAGGGCAAACAACTTCCTGTCACATACATGCAGATTAACGTGGAAAATTACTCATGGCATTAAATAAAATAAAAATCAATTGTCATGTTGTAACTAGTGAGTACCTGTACAATACTTATAAAACAGATTTGGGGAGTGTTACCATTGCTAAAGTTCTATATGTAAGCAATGGTATTACCATTGCTTTTATTAAAATTAGTCAACCTTGGTTAATACGTTACCGTGGTTCCTAGGAGGAGATCTTTGTATTTCTAGCACATATTAAGGCTGCTCATTTAAATTCATACGAGAATATTTTAGATATGAGATGCCCGATATCAGTTATTAATATTATTCATAAATATCATTCATGCAGGGAGGCTTAGTACAATATCTAAAAGCAATGGCATTACAATTACAAAGCTCACCCTCAAGGAACCACGGTAACGTATCTACTAACCGAAGTTGACTAACTATAATATCTAAAAACAATGGTATTACATATATGCAACTATTGT
The DNA here is from genome assembly GCA_910593695.2 of Ocypus olens. Classification (NCBI taxonomy): domain Eukaryota; kingdom Metazoa; phylum Arthropoda; class Insecta; order Coleoptera; family Staphylinidae; genus Ocypus; species Ocypus olens. The sequence goes on along the minus strand of OU343057.1, from coordinate 364,439 downwards.
TATTGTTTTCATTTGCGATCTGTGTAGCTTAAAAGTACGTAATAATCTACCAATTAAGATACCAAACATTCCCATATATGATTGATTGATTGTAGCTTCTATTTTATAGATCTATAATTAAAATATGGCGGTTTCCAAGTTTATTACCGTGTCTGGTACAGCTTTCTTGCTTGCTAGGTCGGTTGGTCGGTAGTTGTGGAAACTGTTTCGGGTCGGAAGGGGAAGCAAGAGATGTCGCTGGAACAGCTGGTTTTGACAGGTTGCCAAATTTAGAAAAAAGGATAAAGAAAGAGCTACCGTACTTTTGCAATATAATATCTGTTGGACTCCATTGTTAATATTTTTATGTCAGTATTGTTTTCAATCCGTCAGTATCATTCAGCTCGGACGGTCCACTGGTAACGTAACGAACGTCGAAGAACGCTGTGCAGTGCGAAATAGTCATACATGAATACTACGTCGCGGAGATGTTTTTGTGGTTTATGTGCAGCTGCTGTTAGCAAGCAAAATTATGATTTAAATGCGTGACGACCATCGACAAAATGGGTAATTGCCTGAAGAGAGCGACCACGGATGATATTTCTTTGCTGCGGGGTAGCGACAGCGTCCGAGAAACGTCATCTGATCAGCTGGGACCTTCACCCTACCAGGTAACTTTTGCCTTTTCACACCTTCAGCTCTACAAATTCGACCGCTTATCATCTACAAATCTCATTGCCACTACTTTTAAGACACAATTATTCCAATCCAAAAAATTCTCTTCATGTAAAATCTGAAAAATTCCTAGAAGCTGAAATGAAGTCATTAAATTAAATCTGTCTTCAGACTGTCTCAGCCTGCCCCCAAGTGTAAATAAAAAATCAATTTATTGATTAGAGAGTAATTTTTTTCTACAAGCAATTTTAAACTGTACGTGCTTTCAAGGTCCCAATTGCAAAAGCTGAAAGTTAATGCTTTGGAACTGCTTTTAGTCACTACAGATAATTTTATCTGCTATTAGTGTTTTGTTTTTGCTACAATTTTTGTAACATGATACGGTACATGATTTCATTGTTCAATCCAGAAACATATTGCATCTTTACTATTTTCTTGTACAATTTATATATTTTCAATGTCAAGTATAACACAATGTTTTAATATTTGTTCATTGGAGGAATAAAAAGATACTCTGTTATAAGGTACAGATAAACCTTTAGTTGATAATTAAGGTTTCTATTATTCATATTTTAAACATGCCCATTTTTTTAAATTCTGTTAGTTAAGTTGTTTCTTTTTTTTACCATAATTATTGAAGGTGAATGCCATGCCTATATTTATAATTACAGCGTCCGGCAGAAAGTTGGACACATGGAATAATGTTTTATTGTTTACTTCTCAGAAAATGTTCTTCTTTCAAAAGAAATATTTAACCTGAGTTTGAGTTAAGGGGCGAATATAGGAATTAAACATGTGAAACCACAGTTATTAATTTTCCTGCTTCCCTGATTATTAAAAAAAAAATACAAGATCTACCAAATTCGATTTACATCTACTATCGATACGCTACTGGAGAGAACAAAATGTGAAAACTAAATGATTTTAATACATGTTGAAATAGCCATAGGGATGAAATGCTGAATAAATGAAACTTGTAATTTTATTGTCAGTTGTGAAGTTTAATTTATCAATGCAAGTTGAAAGAACAATTTTTAAGGCTTTATTATGGTGGTAATAATTGTCTGTGAAGTACATGATCTTTTTGGGGAATTTTATTAAAAAAAAAAACAGTGTGAACAAAAAAGCAATATCAATACTTGTACGGATCTGTTCTTAAACCATGTCAATCCTGCTTGAGGAAAATATTTTTTTCGATGAAGTAAAACATGAACATAATTCAGCGAATGAAATATATGTCGTGTCTGCAGCTACGAATAACTCCAACATGAATACAAGGTAAATCAGCAAAGAGCTTCAAGTAGATCACACCACAGCTTATAAAATTATCAAGAAAAACAAATATCAATAATATAATGTTGCCTTAATAAATCTTTAAAAACTGATGTTTGTTTTTAATCGTATAATAATAAAAATAAGGCATTTTAAGATATAGTTATTAATCTAATATTAGAACTGACAGTATATTTACAAGTTTTAATTGTTCACTAAGTCATGGCTACTTCTATTTTTTACATGTATATCGATCATTTTGGTAGATTTTGAAATTCTGAACATTTTTGAACTCCAGTACTTTTTCTCCAAAATAAGTAGGGTAGTAGCAAAATGCATAAATGTGGTTTTACACATAAAATTCCTATTTTCGCCCCTTACCCTTATAAATAAATTACATTATACACATGGAATAATTTAATTTAATTAATTAAATTTGACTGTATGTTTTATTATAGTGTATATGTGTAAAATATCCTTGTTAAAAATATCTATAACACTTTACAACATGCTAACAATAAATGCATATTTGAGTGTATAAACTCTTAATATTAACCATTGAAATGTTTTTTCTCGTTAAAATTATGGAATCATTTTATTATTGCATTTGCTTAAAAATTGTATCAACTCTGGATTCACAGAATAATAATCCTTTCAAACTAATGGTAAATCCAATTAGATTTTAGTTTTTCTTAATAGACTGACGGGAGCAAAATATACAATTTATTTCTCGTATTAAAAATAATATACTTAAATGTTAAATATTGTTTCCCCATCAGAACACCTACAGACCCGTTTTGACCTTTCAGGTCTCGTCAGTGTAGTTAGTTGCTGATGGGGAAACGATTACTATTGGAATATAAGTATTTCAAATACTGTTAAAGGTAGTAGGCATTTCTACCAACACCAGCACTTGAGACATGTTGCACAGTGACCATCTTAAATTAAATTCTCTCTCCGAATTCTTTCTCACTTTGCGCAAACTTTACATCCACATGTCTCGAATGCTCAGTAATACTGTACATATTTCAGCATATATTAATAAACTAAACTAAATGTTTGCCTAATGAATCACCCGTTTGGTGAAACATCTGTTTGTTACAGCGTTCCATTCTACAGTGAAACCCCTAAATGTTTGTTTTATTTCAATTTGTTCAATATTAATTCCAGTGCAAATAACACCACCATGGAATCGAGAAAAATACATAGAAATACCAAAATGTTCCTCAACTGTAAATGAAGGATTTATTTATTGTACACTTCCTTTACAAGTGAACTTAAAACTGTGCACACTTTCAAGGTCCCATTTGAAAAGTTGCTTTGTAACTATTTTAATGATAATGCATATTTGTACTTATTATTCAGATACTAATCCAATAAAATATGAAAACAACTTTTTTTTTGTGAATTAAATGTAATTTCTCAATTTTAGCATCTATTTTAATTCAATTGTTACCAATTTATCATCTTTAATGATCATCATCACGATTTATTTATTTAGGGAATGTTGTTTTATATGTGTAGCTTGTTATGGATTGTCATGTTTATAATAAACACATAAATGTAAATAATTAATTTAAGTAGTTTAGTTTTGATAAACTACTTTAATGTTATATTATGTTTCCTACATAACAAATATTATTAGTAGTTGAGTTTTAATATTTTTGGCTAAAATACTTGAAATCCATAAATTGTGTAAATGTTCACACTAGCTTTGAATTAACAATTTTTTGAGTATTAAAGGAATTACTAAAACCAATTTACTGTCAAGTTGGTATGAAATGATTGCTGTTCAAATTGTGAGTTGGCTAGCAGTCGTAATGACCGCCATGGCACATGGGGCTGGTGCCATTGGTGGACATAATGATCTCCATTTCAGAAAGGATTATAATGAAATTGTAAATATGTTGCTGTGGAAATCTGTTTCCAGGTTGTCTATTAATTAAATCCTATACTAAAATATTATTAGTTAAATACCTATTGCTTCACTGAATTTAGGTTATAGTTAATGTACCATGAAATAGCTTTAAGTGCTTTCATAAATGCATTTTTATAAGTTAATCAGTGCAGTACTATTCACATACTATATTTTTGAAGTTGCATGATAATTTCCCAGTTAGGCAGGTTAACCTATGTTTTACTTTATGCTGTAAACAAGTATAATTAGGAGGACCGCTTGTCCTAGATTTTGGCACTTCTTCTTGGATTCAAAATTTAATAAATAAAATCGATTTTATCTATTTTCCTCACTAGTTTTTCCAAAATATGTTAATAAAATGAAGGATTTATTAAGTTTGGTAATTTCTGGAATATATCAAACCACAATGGCTCAAATATTCCAGAAATTAGCAAACTTAGATAAATCTTTCATTTTATTAACATATTTTGTAAAAACTAGTGAGGAAAATAGATAAAATCGATCCTCTTAAAAAATCTGGTATATGAAATCCAGTGTTCTGAATGCAATAGTGTGTACTTAGGTCAGAGAGTACGAACTGTTTCAATCCATTACCCTGAACACTTTCGCACTTTCTAGTTAATTTTAAAACCATTGCTTAGAATGTACTCATCAATTCCTGGATAATCTGAAAATTTTACATAATTGCAACAAAGACACTAAGCTTCAGTCCTGAAACTGTTACCCATCAGTAAATCTCCTTTACAAGCAACCAGTCAGAATCCACAAACTAGCAACGGGTAAATTCCCTAAAATATTTAGTATAAATTCAATATTTTATCAATTTGTGTTTCACTTGATAATAACTGACACATTGAAACTCGAGTTGTGATATGTGTTTAATAGTATATTGTACAACGAACATATAATGATGGCTATTAATCACGAGAACAATGTTTGCGAAACGAGCCGTAGGCGAGTGGAGCAAATCGTTCGAGTGATTAATAGCCATTATATGCGAGTTGTACGCTATACTTTGTTCACGAAAATTAAAATCCAAATCAAAATCCAAAGCAAAACCAAAATTAAAATTAAAGTTGTAATTACAATTAAAAAAAATTAAAATTAAAGTTAAAATCAGTATTAAACAGGGTAAAAAAATATTATCATAAATTGCGTTCTGTGAATCAAAGCACGAATTAGCGTGTTTATTAACCATATTAAACACGCAAATGCGTGTGCGTGTTTAATAACCATATGAAATTGAGTGTTAAATGTACCCCATTAATGCTGCCCATACAATTAAATAATGCGCACATTATAACATTTTCGCGAACACATTTATATAATGGTCTTCTCATGTTATATAATATTTTTTACAATAATTGATTATGGTAACAAGAATGAATTGAATTGAATTTTAGTCAAACATTTTTAAAACTTTTTATCTGTAATTTAAAATCAAAAAGATTTGAGATTGGCCAAATAGGTATAACACATGTTTTTGATAATAATAATTATTATACAGATAATAATATTATTAATAATAATAATTAATATTATATATATATATATAAATGCTTGTACGTACATAGAGCATATGGCATAACAATAAGCAGATGTATATGCATTACTGAATTAATTGTTATTCTTTACTGTTTACAATAGCCACACCCTTCTTCTCAGTGTATGAGTGTATTGTTGTAATGTTAAGTCTGGTATTAGGTCTCTCTATAAATGATGAGAAATAATAATTCCAAGATAATTATTTTTATATCCATTTAAAATTCTGTTTTATATTTCTATTAGTTTCAGACGTGAACTACTCTATGGATCGTGTATGTATTATGATCATTATGTTCATGATTGTGGAAATGATGTCAGCATCCATTATGGCTAGGTATCAATCTTTTGTCATTATTGGAATTGCAAATAACTAAATGACCACTTATCTTACAACATTGGAGAGTTGTTTGTGTGATTAGTGATTGTATGTGCCACAGCTAAGCTCAGCTGGCTAAAGCCTGTAGTCTTCAGCAGTGAGATTATGTGTGAAATATGTATGTAACTCTCATTTTGGAATATTTTATTTATTTGAATTAATGTTGTATGTAATTACAAATCGTAAATGTTAAATGTTATATTTTCAAATGCATGTTTATATAATTTATTGGATCTAAATTATATTATTATAATTACATGGTTGGTAAAGCTTATTACATAACCTTTTTGCACTAACAAGGGAACTAACTGAAGTGTTCCCCTCTGATTTTAATGAAATTTGGTGGATTTGTAGAGGGGATCAAAATATTTGATACATTTTTTTTTTTGGCAATAACTTTTAAACAAATTTTAATAGCACAATTCCATAAATGTACAAAATTTGAAAGCCCATCTACTTCTTCCAGTTGTTTGATAAACTAAGTAAACATATTTGATTTGAGAGGCATTTGTAGTTCAATAAAAATAACCTTGCAATTGAAATACATTTTGGTTCCAAACAAATAAAAGTCTCCTTTCCTATTTTTATGTTCATAATTCAATCATTTTTCAAGAATGATACCAAAGTTTTTGATGCAGAGAAAGTTAGAATTGAAATATCTATCTGGTTTCTATTATATTGTGCAATTAAAATTAGTTGTATTCTCTATAAAAAGTTATCCACACCAAGTAGCATATTGAAATAATGTTTATTGTAACCGTACTATAAATCATTGACATCAACTGCATAGTAATATAACAAAATCGATGATTCAATATAAATATTCATTCACAGAATTTTTGTTGTGCTGATAAAAATAACCAGTGGTAGAAACTTGATAATCAATAAATTGATTCCTTAGAAATAGGTTTTTTGTAAAGCTTCAAGGTCTCTTAGATTATGAATTAAATTACTAAGCAGCAAATTCATTGTTGTGAGAAATAGCCAGGCTCTATTAACTGAGAGTTGATATTACATTTAATAAAAACTATCTAGAGGTAATAAATTCTGGTGTAGTTTTTATTGTCAAAATGTATTAACACTGTTTATAGCATCTCTACTCTGACCAATATCATATGTAAGGTAAACTGGTTTTTTTGCTTTCATTTAATTTGTTTTATATCCCGTTGTTATTACTATTCTTGTAGAATGATTTAAAAAAAGAATTTAAATTTTCAACTTTATTTTGATGTTATGATACGCAGGGTGTAGAAGTTTTTTTTATGAAACATAGGATTTAAAAAAAAAATTTAATGAAAATGTAAACTTGTAAACATCAATGTATATTTAAAAATTCAATACTTTCAGTATTCTATTTTATTAAAATATCTGTTCGGTTAGTTTATATTATTTACAACTGTTTCTTAAAAATACATCTTGTTTTATTATTTAAAATATAAATTGTAATCTTTGTCTTATTGACTATCAAATTGGTTGATATACTAACATTATATTTATTGGCGAGACAATACAAATTATTTATTACATTCTTACTTAAAATAACTTATCATTAACGACATTAATTATCTTCATTGTGATATTTCTTGGAAGCTGCTGTTGTTTGGAATATGTACATTAATTACACAAAGGCAGTTACCATATTTATTGCAGATTATTGTTAATAATTAAGCTCTACATTAATAGCTTATTCAATTTACCTGGAGAAATCCATTACTTAGTTTTCAAGGTTACACCAATAATATGGTAATTTGATTATATGTAATTATCAACACTGTTGCAGTAAGTTGATAGGTTTTACTGATTATTATCTTGTTTGAATTTATTAATTAGTAAAAAAAATATACCGGACTAACTAACATGAAGCATGCAAAACTCACTCTACTTTTCTTGCTTGTATTTACTCTTTGTATAAAATGATAATAACATAACTTTATTTCAATTACTGGGATAAGTTTCTTTCGCTGGGTACCTGCACATGGTATTGTTTAAATAATATAAAACAGGCCTCAATCATAATTCAAAAATAAATAATCTAAGAGGTGTAATACATAAAAAAGTGATTTTTTCATTTCATTAATGATTTACACTGTTTGGAACTTCATAAGTAGCAGGTTCAATTATGGTATACAAGGGACCACTTGGCCAAAAGCTTGTTGTATGCCCAACAAATATAATCACTTTGGGTATATAAATAAAAAAGAATACAGGCCACAGATTTCTTGTATAGTTTCAAAATAATTATCCACAGATGTCACTGTCATGCATAAAAATGATAAACCACCATGTTGTTGAACTTTTTTGGACTTATAAAAACACTTATCAGATAAGTGGATTTGTATTGTATGAAGTGCATTGTCTCTTTGAACTCAAGTGTTCGAGTATGGGTGCAGTGTTTGTTTTTAAACATCCTCCACAACAGGTACGATATTTATTAATTCTTTCGCAATATTTATAATTTGTTATTCAAACACCAAGTATTTTGTAGGAATTATCAACATGCATGATTTCTCGTATGTAAATACAATAAAACTCAATTATTCTTACTTCAATTAATTCCTTTGTTCAGTACAGATAAGTGAACTGATAATGTTTAAATAGAATATGCTAGTATTAATAATGTGTTTAGAAAACTATTTAATAACTGATGTGCATATAAATTTTAAATATAGAAATCTGTCATTTTTAAAGTGAATTAGAGGATTTTAGTAATTGGATTGCTTAGGATTTTAGAACGTATTGAGTACAGTGTACATCATTTATAACTGTATTAAAATATTATACATATATTTCTATGGTATCTTAACTTATTGTGAGATTTATTTGCTGTATCACTTCGGAATAATGTATATCTTTAATTAGACTTTTGCTAAATGTGCTCATTTGTTTCTTCATTTTAGTTTAACCCCTGATTAAAAACTACAAGAAAACATTTTCAATTTATGTTTTTGGGTAATATCATCAGCAGCTCTGAGATTGGCTAATATATGTATATGAATAGTTCAGGGGCTCTGAAATATAAGTTAGGTATATAGACAAAGTTATATAGCGGAAGGACAAATACAATCACTATTTCAAAAGTGTAATTGAATTCATTTGCTAACAATTCATAGATTTAATTGTATTTTTCTAGTTTAATTTTTTTTTGCAATTTGCAACTTTTATTAGGTTATTGAAAGACTATTGTATGATTGGAGCTTATTAAGATGACTTATATTGAATAATGTGGTTAATTAATTAGTAAAATAGATGTAAGCAACAAGTATATAAAGGTGTGCAAAACCAAAGTACAATATGTAATTATAAATATTTGAATAGATTTATGCATAAAATATGTACACTATGTGAGTAATGATAAGGAAAGATAATAAAGTGAATACGGAGAAATGGTATTTAATAATAAAAACACTTGACTAATATCTTGTTATGATTACACTCATTCTATGAATTAGTCAACTTCACAATACAACGAAAAGTCTGACAAACACATAAATGTATTAGTGTATATGGGGCCTTCTGAACGTCTTGTTCACTGTGCCAGGAAATATGTGCGCATGTGTTGATTCTACATCGGTCAACAGCATTTAAACGATCAGCTGTTTTGTAACATAGACGCAATTTTGGTCTAACCTAACCACATACAATGCAATTTAACCTAACCTGTCAGTGGCTGACTACCCGATATGCAAGCTGAATTGTATTTAAAAAATACTTATTTTGCTGAATACACATTTAAGCTTGAGGAAAAGTGTGGGTTGTTTTATATTAAAATGTATAATTATGTCTAATGTAGATAATTTATAATACAGTGGGCCAAAAAAATGGTACAAATTGAAAATATTTTTAATAATAATTAACACATTAAATATTGCTTTGAAAAACAAAATATTTACACTTTGTAGATAGTACTCCATCTTATCTATAAAAATTGGGCTTTTCACTGTTATGTTAATTATTTAAGAATATTAATAACTCACAAAGATGTATGAGAATCCAAAAGTATTTGTACCGTTTTTTTTTAGCCCACTATGTATATAGATCTTCATATACACCAATATTTCTACCCAAATTACAATGTCATAAGACTCTGATATTAATTGCCAGTTCCACAATGAATGCAAAAAGTATTACTTGGTAATAAGTAAAATGATGATTTTGCACAGGTAATAGATAATAGTGCAGTAAAATTATATTGATAATTGTGTTTTTATGGGGCGCAACACTCTACCTTTGTTATAAGAAAAAATATAAGAAAAGTGTAAATATATAATAGAAGAGTAAATATATAAGAATTGTAAATAGATAGATTATATGCCAATAAAAAGGATTAATAATAAATATAACAGAATCAAATAAAACCACATATCTGCTATTTCATATTAGTAGAATTCTAAATACGGTGTAATGGAAGGCACATCTGAATTGCATCTAATTTTTCTTAAACAGAATATATTTGTTATTGTTGTTTTCTGCAATACCAATAATAATAAGCTTAATAAGACTAAATTCAGATTGTTGATGTCAGTGACCAAGCACAATCATTTGCTTTATATACTTAACTAATTGTGATAAACTGGTAATGATTTTTTTTAATTAATATTTACAATTTATTTTCAGGAGACGTTGCCAATTCAGGCGGCCTCCCCTGTGTATCACCCTTCACCAAGTGTGACCCGGTCTGTTGGACAGTTAACTGAAGAAGAACAGGTTAAGATAGCGAAGCGCATTGGATTGATCCAGCATCTGCCCACAGGCACATATGATGGTTGCAAGAAGGCTCGAGAATGTGTCATTTGCATGGTGGAGTTTATAGTAGGTGACAAAGTGCGCTATCTGCCTTGTATGCACACCTATCATATGGGATGCATTGACGATTGGCTGATGCGCAGCCTCACTTGTCCAAGCTGCATGGAACCAGTGGATGCTGCTCTTTTAACCAGTTATGAGACCAACTGATGGCCCGTGCCTTGCAACTGATAGTGAAACTCTGTGATCTGAACTCTGTCTCTATCTATGGGCGTGAATGAACTATCAGCTTCATTGCTAAAGACCTACTACCGGCAACTGGTTTGTCGATGTCGATGTCTTTACTAGTGGAAATGATAGTCGAGTGGCTGTGAACCTGCCCTTAGTTGGGAATACCTAACGTCCCGAAAACATCACATTTTTTAAAATAGGGTATCCCAGAACTCAGGGCTGGCTGGATTTGTATAGTTCATACTTCAACTAGTTAGATATCTGTTTTATATATTAATATAATTAGTCATAATCCCCAGCTTTTTAAGTTAAGGCACTCTTGCACTAGACACTCTTAATCTTAAGTCAGAAACATATTGTTTTACTTCTACTACTTTTATTCAAACTTGTCTAATCAAGACAAATGCCTCTAACTTACTATATCATGTTCCTTACAAGATATTTAATTTACCTTACAATGTAAAGATTGTCATAACTTAAAAAATTGTAAAAATCATAAACATAAGCAGGGAACGTCCAATTGATATTTTAATGTTTTATAAACTTCCTTTACACCATAAGTTTTAGTGATATTTACCATGTTTGCTTTTAAATGAGATGCATTGTACATTAACCGTCGCTTCTACAGTCCTAATTAATGAAAATAATTGTTTTGTTAATTTATTCTACAGAATTTACAAAACTTAGTTTTCTTGCCTATTGTGTCTTTCGGAGGATTTTGATTTCTCTTTAGTTACTTTTTGTTTTATTGTCTTTGTTAAGTTTAAGAAGATGAAACGAATATGCCTACATAATGCAATTGCTTCATTTTACATAAAAAAGGAATACATGTTTTTGTACTACGAAATATTTAAGTATACACTAGTATATAATGAATAATATGATAATGATAATAAAAGCAAGTAATATGTTATGTTTATGTGCTAATAACTTAACCTAATTTCAAACTAAGGTGGTATGTTTAATGTACTGTATTTAAAAATATATTTCATTTAAGTAGAGAAACAGAATAATGTGTTAGTCCAAATATATATATATATATATATATATATATATATATATATATATATATATATATATACACATTTATATATATATATAAAAAATATACATTTGTTCATTTTAATATTTTACGATTATCCATGAATAAAAAAATACAAATGATTTCGTATTTAATTACTTACTGGTTTGTCTTGAAAATAAAACTACTGCAAAGTTTCCAATAAAAATGAGTTTCCTTATTTATAATGCAATACATTTCTTTTCATGTGCAATAAATAAATGAATGTCCAATGGTGCTGATCAAAGTTTTTGATTTATTAAATTACATGTGATTAAATTTAGTATTATTTGTATGGTGTTTTGGACTAAATATTTTTTTTTCAGTTTCTTGACACATCTAACTACTGGTCTGTAGTAGTACAATCACATATAGTCTTTTGAAATTCAATTCAACATCGAATTATGTGTTAATACGGTAAGCATACATGCAGTACTCCCTCTATGATCCGGCCTTAGCGATTTCCAGTAATCCGGTGTTTTCGGTAATGTGACAGTGTTCTGGTCCGATATCTGCCGTATTACCGAGGGACTACTGTATTGACTTTTTAATTAAAGTAAATGGAACTAAATACAATAACATAAAAATTCAAATGAGCGTAATAAAACTGTTAAAAATTCAATTTTTAATTTATACTCCTCCATTACAATACATCATTTAACTATTTGTTGACATATTCTGTTTCAAAACAATCCACATGTATGATTTCATTTCTTTAGTGTCACTACAGCCCCTAGTGATCCTTCACCTGCATCACAACCTCCTCGCATTTTCTCCAATCTATCACTAGATGTGTCAGTGTGTGTTGTGTAATATGCTTATATCCTCAACATGTGCTGTCATCCTCTTCTACAGGTCGTAATATTTTAGGTTCGCATATCCTTAGCGACCATAGAAAAGATATATGTTGTTAGCAACGCTTGATCTGCTTTACATAATGTCCATGTTTCTAACCTTGTTGTTGTTGGTTATTTTTGAACATCAATAGGTGAATGCATTCATCTCTTTAAATGTGTTCTCATATGCTCTTCAAGTTGCACGTTTGTTGCTTTTTAAGAATCTACTTTTATTTTTGTTAATCATAAGACCAATTCAATCTGCATAGCAGTTTCTTTTAGGGCGCCTATTGTATATGCAGAAATGAATATTCTATTATATTTTTACCAAAAATCATGTGTCTAGACAATGGACATATAATGAATAATTCCGGCAATGAGACGTATATACCTACCAGGAATTTTTTAGATAAGGTGTTAGTGATATTGCAAGATGAGGCTGATAGAAAGCACAAAATATTGTTATTTTTTAATATTGTGGTAGCTTAAAAGGGAATGAAATTACAATCGTTAGAAAATGGTTGGAAGAAATTGTTTCACGACGAAGATGCAGACTTGCATTTATGTCGTTTGAAAGATCTAAATAAGAAATGATTATTAACGTTGGTCCCAGGCCAATACACCCAGCCAGTTTGGGTATAAAATTCCAAACTGTGCTTGTGCTTTTGCGCATGTGTAGGCACAGAAACAAAGCCTTTCATGCTGGATTTATAAGACTTTTAACATTTAGTGTTTGGAGATTATTTTTTTTAGGAAAGATGACGTTCATACGAAAATTAAGTATTAACAATTTTAGATAATGTTATTGCGTGTCGGCGTTGTCAAATCTTTTATCACTCATTTCTGAAAAATATTGTTTTACAAGTAATTCCTTTAATTTTTTTTTCGCTAACAATTATTCGAGACAAATTACGTAAATAGCAAGTTTCAACAGATGATTCAAGATTAATGTGTACATCTGGCATCATTGTGCTGATCAGCTGTCTGTCAGTGCAAAAATGTGTGCGCAGATCCATTCATATGAATCTATTAGCATTAATACGTTAGTTTAACTTTGCTTAAAGACTAAACCTTATGTTAAAAGTCTTATAAACCGAAGCATTCGATTTTCACAGAACTTTGCCTAGGCACTATTTAAATAATCTGTCTGTCTGAATTCCTATCTGTCAATCTGCTGATATTTTAACACATGCATTCCAAATTATAATCTTAGGAAAATATATTTTGCTGTGGTTAAAAGATTTATTTCTTTAATATTATAAACATTGTTAAATACTGACATTAATACATTCCAGTTAAATTAGTACTCCATTCACTAAAATATAATATAACTGCAGAATTAACCAAACTTCCTCCACATGGAATCACTTGACAGAGGTGCTTCTTGTTTGGGAGCCCGTTCTGGAGATTTGCCGGATACTGCTCATCCTGGTTCTGTTTTTATTGTTGTAACTATCACCACCGCAACCTAATACTGATTGAACACTTTCTCTGAAGTTTTTGGACATAAATCCATATATTACTGGATTTATACAGCTGAAATTAAGAAAAAAGAAGTCGATACATTAAATATATAACAGAAGTGTACTAGACTCTAGCTAACATATGAGGATATTTCAATAGCTTTTTGAGGTCGCACTAAATATCTTTAAAGAGATCTGCAGACGCATGTTTCGAGATTTATCTCTCATTAGTGCAGCTTCGCGTTTGCAGAAGGCTATTTTGTATTTAGTTATTATCAATTTTGTTCCATTTGGTAACACTAGATAAGTTTAGCACTGTGCGTCCTTGTCAAAATGTTATGTTATTTATTTATAAGCTTACAATTAGTCGGACTTTATTACATTTATTTCATGCACCTGCAACTAGTAAGGTTTTCTCAAGTTTAATTAACAATTACATTATTAAAGATTATATCTCCAGATTTATATCGCACTGTTTAACTGTAAAACATACCGAGGCATATCATGTTTACCAGCGGCGGCTCGTGGATGTTCGGCGGTGAGGCAACAGAAGAGAATTTGACCGAAAAAGCAACGGAATATTTGCTTCCTCCATTAGAGTAAGTAGTGCAGCACGAGCGTCGTCTTTGTCTTTGCCTCACGTACGTAAATCCACGAGCCGCCGCTGATGTTTACCTGTTGAAGTATGCCATTAAATGGAAAGTTGTGCCCATGTTTCTCAAGGGACCTGTTCGTACATTTGGAAGTACTTTGAATGCCTTTAGGATGTTGTCGGTTAATAGGGGTACCCAGCAAAGCGCGAATAGAACAATTACAGCGACCAGCATACATATGACCTGTTTTACCATCTTCGTGTCTTCTCTACCAGTTCTGGGCGATCTTTTATCCGATCTGGGGATATCTCTTAACTGTATTAGTTCGGGAACCTTATCTTTCGCAGTCCTTTCTCTTGACAACCTAGAAAGAAAATATATGCTACGATATCTTCAAAATGCTATATTTCTGTGTACGGGTTGGCTAAATTGAAAACCAGGAACATGTAGTTAGGTCAGATGAATTCGGATAAATAGTAAATAAAATTAGAAGAACTGAGTCTTGAAGACATACATTATATACCATGGTAATTACATGCATATGTCTATCTGTTATCTGTATTTAATTTATCTGATTAATCATACTTATTTCTGATTCTAGTTCCTAATTTCATTTTTGCTATAGAATGTAATTTTGATGATTCTAAAATTATATGCATATTAAACTTACGATTGTTGACAGGTCATAACGCTTCTTCTTTCCATAACATTCCATACTTCCCAACAAATGAAGGAGTAAGATAATGTCATTATGCAGAAAGGTATGACGAAGACCAGGATTAACATATAGACCTCATGACATCTCCACCATATGTGGTCGTCCCAATCTCGATCACAATAGTAAGCTTTTCTGATAGTCCCAACTTGTTTCTGAACCTAAACAACCATACAGTAATTGATTATATGAGGAAATTTATACATTCAATATATGTCTATGCTCAATAAAGATTATCTTTTATGTATTTTCATATATATTTATACATTTAATAGATTTTCAAATAGTCCACGAGAAAAATATACGTAGTTATTTCATTACACAATATGTGAAAGGAATATATAACCTAACTACAACTTTTGTCCGTACAGTATGTTCTAGTTATTCGGTGAAAGTGCGAACAAGACCAAACATATTTTGTTGCCATAACCTGAAGCAGGATATTTTAATAAATGTGATATTTTTGTTAGAACCTCTTATCATAAAAATGAAAGTAATTAAAAGAATAAACTCGAATTTAATAATTCGGGACAATTGAATACATTTATTCCTTATTCCCCATTCAATAAATAAATAATATTTCGAATCCCTATGATCAGTTATATTTTTGAATGATTCATGTCTAAGATATTAAAAGTTTAATGTTAGAATATGAATAGTTTGGTTTCTAATGTCTGTTATATTATCAACCACTTTTATTGGCATTAGAAACTTTTGATATTTACCTTGGTAAAACAGAAGTAATCCGTTTATATTTAACTGCCTTAAACATTTCCTGTTCAATTCAATGGATTATTATTAAACGTGAATTTTTAATCTCCGACTAAATGTGTACAGCTTTATATTAATTGCTGAAGGAAACTGTTTAAATTTTAAAGCTGGCGACGAGAAAATGGATATAAAATCAGCCAAGTGTATATGGTTTAAATTTCCAGGAACAATATTTATACTAAACGTTACAAATTAACAGTTGGCATCGTGTTCAAATAAATACCTTAGTAAAAATGGGGCATTTCTGGATTTTCTCATCCACGTACATTGAAAAATCGAATCGCTCTTCTTTGAGTTAAATTTAGACCACAGACCGTCTGATATTCATCCATTATAAGTTTTCAAAGCGATAAGTTCAACATTGACAAATTTCACCGCCCGTTAACCAAGGTGCTATTTATGACATTACCGTCTTTATTTTAAGTAAAATATTTTGATAACGTATAATGTAATAACCTATCGCATATCGGCATATGCATTAGTAACGTTAGGAAATAATGAAGATGATGGTTGCGACCGTTAGTACGTGGTAATCCATAAATAATTATTGCAAAATGATTAGAAATCAAGAAAACAATGTGTACCACCTACAAAATATGTTTTAATTTAACCTAAGAAATTTGGTACGATCGGTTACTATCCCTATAATTGAAACGGTTTTTACATGTTGAAAAACATCAACATGTTCTCTATATTGCCTGTCAAATTGATTAAAAAATGTAGTAAGTTTCAATTACGGATACTTTAAAGACATTTAAATAAATATATTTATTTACATCCCCGGTACGGTATTCATGAAGTACATATATTCTCTTTCATCTTTCTTTCTTCTGCGGTCTACAATATTTTTTTGTCATAACATATATAATCAATTAAACAAAAGATAATTTGTGCATGTTCAAAATAGTGCTACTATTGATACCTGAATGTAGAGGGTAGGACAGGCCAGGATGATAGCGAGGCACCACGTCAGCAGAATTACTCTGCGTGCTTGACTGATAGTGCAAATATATTTGGCTCTCATTGGATGGACTATCGCGTAGTAACTGAAATCAATTTATTAATGATTTTAAATTTGCAAATTCTGCATATTTATTGATAACTCCGAGGTTCATTCATTCAATTTTGAAAACAATAAATTGCTAAAGCGAATATTCAAAACTAAAGTCGACAGAGTTATCAAGTTCAAAGATAACTTGACCTGAGACCTACCGTTCGATGCTAATTGCAGTCAGCGTGAAAACAGAACATATTATGGAAACGCTTTGCACATAATGAACACTTTTGCAGATGAATAATCCCATCGCCCATGTATAGGAAAATAGTTTTGCCACCTGTAAATAAATGACAAATAATTATTTATTCATAAAAACACTACAGTTTAATTATTCACACAGTTTAAATAAAATAAATCATTAAGTTAGCGCGCTTCTTTCGAATTTTTTATTACATCGGATTAATATGTATAATAGTATAGCAAAGATGATTTATTGTCTTCCTTCTTCTTTTACATTGTTTTTATTAGTTCTTCTTTTCACCCTTTTGTCAACCACTCTCCATATATGGACTACTCTACCCTCCAATGTTTCTCAGTTCCGTAATATATATGTATGTATTTATATATGATCTGAGAGCCTTAGAGAATCGGTATCAAGTAGTTTCTATTTATATTAATTTTACCAATGCATTCAATAAGGTCAATCATAAAATATTAAATTATGTAGGATGGATTTTAGTAATAAAAATGTAAACCAAAAAATAATACTCTAATTTTATTCCTCCTTTGGGGTAGCTTCTCATACCCATTTGTGCAAAATATGTCTTATATCTGATGAAAAACAAAATCAAGTTCAAGTATCTGGTGCATAAATGTATTCACACAACGGTTTAGACTATGCTTGCACAAAACTAATTATTTTAGTAAGTATATATTATATTTTGACAAAATGTATTTAATACTACAAATTCTGATTTTTTATAATAAAGGAAAAAATAATTATTCTAGAAAACTTTGATTATATTTTCTGATTATCTCATTGAGGTATTTCATGTAATTACTCCATAATTTTGCTGTAAAGTATATACCAAACTCGCGTCTAGTAAAACCAGAGCCACAATAAATCAAATTCTAATTATAGTTCGTTTATATTACTTAAAATAGCTTTGAATTAGTATAAATGGTTTTAACTACAAATCATATTTTATCTAGAACGTTACATATTTGGATAATTGCAATGCAACTTTATTTTATTATGTGATTAGATTTTGAGGATTTAGGAACAGAAATATTTAACTCAAATCGTAGAGATGGCAGCTTGTCGAAGATTAACAGGTACAATTTCTGAAAAGTTCTTATAATTATTTAGAGTGAATTGAAAAACGTGCAAACTGACACTCACCCTATTTCTGTAAATCCTTCATCTGGATACGTGCATTTTTTCTGTAATTCATTCTAACTTGTTATGTACACATAAATACATAAGCCAATACAATTGTCTTCGAAATGAACCATTTTATGTCTTTCAAATTGATATATTAAAACATTATATTAAAAGAAATATTAAACATTTCACGTTATATATAAAATAATGAAAATAATCGATGCAGTCTCTGTCGAGATTAAAATCGTTAAGCCTCGTGATGTGTTTTCATTCTGTAAATACGAATCCGCGCGTGAAATAACTCTAAAATACACAAATTGAAACTGAAACTAAAGGCTTGCAATGTTATAAATTTCACCACGGAAAAATGACCATCGAGGATAATTCTATTTACACACTTAGCTCTTATCTAAACAATATAAACTGGAAAAGGATGGCGCGCGTACTCATGCCCAACGATGAAATGATAATAAAAAATAACATATGGCCCTAAAATAGTTTGAAAGCTTTCTAAAAATACATGTTTAATCTCGCCGATTTTTACATATTGCATTAATATTGACTAGACATGAATATTCAAATAAAACCTTCGAATGATGATTTTTATAGCCACATGTTACTCATGCAAAGTAAATTAATTATGGGTTACATTTGATTACTTGAATTACCTTAACAGGCACGCAGAAAATAATGAGCAGAAGATCCGCTGTCGCCAAGCTGGAGAGGAAGACGTTGGTAACATTTTGCATTCTGCTGTGCTTGTAGGTGGTGTAGACAATAAGACAATTACCAGTTATA
Source organism: Ocypus olens (assembly GCA_910593695.2). Classification (NCBI taxonomy): domain Eukaryota; kingdom Metazoa; phylum Arthropoda; class Insecta; order Coleoptera; family Staphylinidae; genus Ocypus; species Ocypus olens. The sequence goes on along the minus strand of OU343057.1, from coordinate 345,083 downwards.
CCAAGGAAAAATGTTATACCATAAACTACCAGCACTGGCAGCAACTCCCACCAGTTAAACGTCGAATGGGACTCTTCATAATCATACTCGTAGTCACTGTCATAGTACTGTTCTGCTGCCATTTTACAGGATGTTACAGGAGAACCAATGAAAAAGAATTGATTAATCCATGATTGAATTGTATCAGGGTGGTTGTGAGTTGTGAGGCACAATGTCTCAAGGATCAAATTAATTTTATCGCGTTTTTATTTATTTATGTTCACGTTTTCAGTAAGCGCGGAACCGTGGCAGCTTATTTATAAAATAATTATCGTCCACAATTTACGGTTGTATAAATTAATTTCAAATGTTCTATTCGGCGAAACGAACTGTACTCCGGGCGTCGCGACGCCGAGCTTATATTTGTTAGGCATGGACTTAAAATATACTCTTCATCATAAATTTTTGATTGAATGCATGCATGGTTTTAAGGGCCAAATTAACGTTTGATAAACAATATAATTAAGATAATGCATTTCAAGTGGGCCAATATATTCTGTAATCATATAAAATATTAAATGTAACACTGCGTAACTGCAAATTGAACGTGAACGTGAACGTGATTGACTTTATTAGATAATATTAAATAACGCAAATACAATTTCCCCGCTAATACTGCTGACTGAAATAATTATATATAATCAGTGTCACAGTTGACCTTTCTGACTTTTGCTGAAATTTGCATTATTTATTAGTATATAAGCCCAAAATTTCAATGAATCTTCACACTTGGAGAAGAAACCAACATGTGGTCCCAACTCCTGCTGTGCTGTCTTGGTAAGTTAATATTCTTTCAATTTAATTCTAAGATGTTCTAAAAGTAATTTATTCCAAAGTCGGCTTTGTCGCTGCTTCCGACTATGGTTGGAAAAGCCACACCGAATACATCTACAAGGTGCATGGGCGCACTTTGACTGGCTTGCACGATGTCGCTGATCAATACACTGGAATTGTCATCAAGGCCAACCTCATCATTCGTCCACAAGCTGACGGAATATTGATGGCCAAAATCTCCGACTCCAAATACGCCCAAGTTCATGCTAACCTTCCAGAAGGATGGTTGAGTGAAATCCCAGAGAAGCAATTAAACTTCAAACAATTGCCACTCACTGATGCTCCTTTCCAAATCAACTTGAAAAACGGAGTCGTTCGTGACCTGGTTGTCAGAAAGGATGTACCAAACTGGGAAGCCAATCTTCTCAGGAGTTTCGTCAGCCAAATCCAACTCGATACTCACGGAGAACATGTCATCAAGAGTCACGTTAATCAACTCCCAGAAGACAACTCCAACAGTGCTAATTTCAAGACTATGGAAGACACCGTTACCGGCAAATACGAAACTATGTATGATATCTCTCCATTGCCAGAATACTTCTTGCAATCTGAACCATGGCTCGTCCCCATGCCACAAATGAAGGGAGATGGAGAATTTATCGAAATTGTTAAATCGAAAAACTTTAGTCGCGGAGAAGAACGCGTTGGATACCATTATGGCCTTGGAGATAATGGAATTTGGGAGCCAAGCACTAATATCATGGGTGAATTCTTCGTCAGATCCTCCCTCAGCCGTGCTATAATTTCCGGAAACTTGAAACGCTACACCATCCAATCTTCTGTTACCAATAACAAAATCATTTTGAGCCCAACTCTTAATAGCGAACAAAAGGGTATAGTTGTAAGCCACCTTAACCTTACTCTTTCCCACGTTCAACCCGCCTCTAGCCATTTCGAAAATATCAAAGAAGCAAAACACCTAGGATCTCTCGTTTACAGTTATAACTCTCCATTCTCTAGTAGCCACGATGCTAGACCCGGACAATCTCGCCAAGAACACGAACAATTTGAATACTCCAGCGAAGAACAACAACATCAACCACGTCACTACAGACACCGTCGCTCTGCTAACTCCGACGAATCCGATGAACAAGGATCCCCTGAACATCAAGACAGCTGGACCCAAGATGAACCACAATTGGACCAAGCTCCAGAATCTCCACTTCTTCCAATGTTCATTGGATACAAAGGAAAATCTATCAAGAATTCCCAAAGTGTTTCTATTGTCGCAGCCGTTCAAAAGGGTGCCCAACAGATCGGCCATGACCTTCAACGACCAGAAGAAATTCCCCAAGAACAAACTCTGGCCAAATTCTCTGTCTTGGTACGTCTTGTCCGCCTTATGAGCCAAAAGGAAATGCAAGAAGCCTCCCGTCAGCTTTACAGCCAAGAAAAGCAAGGACCCCAAGCTGATGCCTGGAAAGTATACCGCGACGCAGTTGCCCAAGCCGGTACCGGCCCCGCTTTGTTGACCATTCAAGATTGGATTAAGAACAAGAAAATCCAGCACGAAGAAGCTGCCGAAATCATCTCAACTATGGCCCAATCTGCTCGCCAACCAACTCAAGAATACATGCGCACCTTTTACACCTTGGCAACCAACGAAGAAATCAGATCCCAACATATTCTTAATGACACCGCTATCTTGAGCTTCTCTAATCTCGTTCGTAAAGTTTACGTCGATAAGGAATACTCTCATAATCAGTACCCAGTCCAAAGTTTTGGATCTTTCCGTAAGAGCAACAACGCCAAACAGTTCGTTACCGAAGAAGTTATCCCATACTTGAAGCAAAAACTCAATCAAGCCGTCGAGCAAGGATGCAGTCACAAGATTCTCGTTTACATCCGCGCTTTGGGAAATGTTGCCCACCAAAAAATTCTTGCTGCTTTTGAACCTTACCTAGAAGGAGAAAAACAAGTTTCCCAATTCCAACGTTTCCAAATGGTCCTTGCCATGAACAGGCTTGCCGAAATTCATCCCAAGATTGCCCGGTCAGTATTTTACAAGATCTACCAAAATGCCGGCGAAGAATCTGAAATCCGTGCTGTAGCTGTTTATCAACTTATGCGTACTGTACCGCCAGCGAGCATGCTTCAACGTATGGCCCAATACAGCAATATTGATAACGATGAACAAGTTAATGCTGCCGTCAAATCCGCTATTGAATCTGCTGCTGAATGTCCAGAATTGAACGAAGAACTGTAAGTATTTTTTCTGAAAAATTATTATTTAATTATTTATTTAAAATATCATTTTTAACTAATATTTTAGTGCTCAAAATGCTCGCTCTGCTGCAACATTGTTGCCCAAGGAAAGTTACGGATTACACTACTCCATGAATCATCTTCGTACTTACGTTGTTGATGAAATGAACATGATGTACAAACATAACATTCAATCTTTTGGTAGTCAAGACAGTGTCTTCCCCAAGGGTTTGAAATATGTCCTTCGCAGCAATCTTGGTGGGTTTGATAGCCACATCATCACCCTTGAAGGCATGGTATCCAGCATTGATGAACTTACTAATGTGCTTGCATACAAAACTGAAATTCACCAACACAAGCAACAACAACACAAACAGAACTACCAACAAGCTCAACAAAACCAATTCTCGAGTGAAAATCTAGCTCGCATGCTGAACATTGAAACCGATGAACGTGAACAACTTGAAGGTACCCTTAAATTGCAATTAGGAGGTGGAGCTAGCCGTTTCTTTACTTTCAACAACCAAACCATTCAATTATTGCCTGAAGCTATCCGTGAAGTTGAAGACTTGCTCCGTACTGGTGAAGACATTAACTACACAAAATTCTGGCAAAGGCGTGAAGTAACTATTAGCTTCCCAACTGAAATGTCTCTTCCATTTGTTTATACCTTGGAGGCTCCTACTCTTTTGCACTTCAAAGGACATGTTAGTGCTACTGCTGAGCCTAAGATCAGCTCTGGAGACAAGATCCACAAACCACACACTGTCACCGCCAAGGCTGAACTCGAAGCTGTTGTTTCTACCAAGCTTCAAGCTAAACTTGGTTTCGTCGCTCCATTTGAACACCAAAAATATGAAAGTGGAATTGAAAAGAACATTCAAGTATACCTTCCACTCAAATCTAAAGTCGAACTTGATATCAAAAATAAGCAAATGCAAATTGAACTTCAACCAGCTTCTGCCGATAAGAACATCAAGGTCTTCCACCACAGCTCCTGGCCATTCACCGCTAAGAGAGATATGCTTAATTTGGAACCATGGAACGATAAACAAAACAAGCAAATCATCTATACTCAAGAACAACCCAAAACCGAAATCCACCAAGTCGTTGGAAAAGAAACTGGCATGGCCCTCCGTGTCGACTATGTTTCTGAACAATCTTTCTTAGATTCTTACTGGTTCTACGAACAATTAAGCCGACACGACTTTGTTTCCGCTGCTTTGGCTCCATTTTTAGATGAAACTATTCAACATACTAAATTAGATATTGAATATGCAGCTGATGAATCTTCTGCTCATAAGGTACAAATCCGTATGGGATACGAAAAGAGGTATGAAAGTGATGAAAGCAATGATAGTGATAACGTCAGTGTAGATGTAAAACAATTCTCCCAACTTCCACGCGAATCGAAGGCCCGCCAACAACAATTTGCCAAGATGGCTGCCTCCGGCATCAAGAGCGCCGATGTTTCTGTATATGATGCCTCTGTTGAATTTGATGGAGAAAATAAGGTCAAATACACCGCTACCGCCGCTGTTGCTAGCGGATCAGTCGATGAAAAGTCCCGTGTCATGTTTTATTTGAAGAAGCAATCTGCCAACCCACAAGCCAGCAAATACGAAGTAGCTATGTCTGCTAAAGCTCGCATACCCAATACCAATGGATTGGACTTTGTCTATGCTTTGAAATTTGACCCAACCAGTACCGCCCAAGTTGAACTCGCCTTCGGAGAAGATTTGCAATCTTGTACCAAAGTAAACATGAAGGCTCAATTTGAGAAATCTGAAGATCGCAAGCGGTATTTGCAAAGTCTTCCACGCGCCCAAGAATGTCGTGAAGAGATGGAAGAAGGAAACAAGCAAATGCCAGCTTGCGCAAATATGACGGCCGAAGCTAACCTTATGGATCGCGTTCAACTCAATGTTGAAGTTGAAAATATTTCTCCAAGAGTTCGCAACATCACCAACAAGTTGTACAACGGCTTGCGCTACTTTGGATTCTACAATCTCGATGAAAATTTGGTCAACCCACATGGAAGCGGAAACCAAAATAAAATTGATTTGGAAGCCCGTTTCGAGCCAGACTTTGAATCCGTCAACGTAACTCTCAGATCCGACAAGATGGAATCTCACTTCGATAACATTCGCGTTGACGAATGGACAAAGCGAGTCGTTGCTGTTCATCCAGTTTTCCCAGTCACATCTCGCGTTATGGGAGAAGTTTTGCAACTCGATACCTACCGACGTAAGTCTAATTTTATTTATCTTCTTGACAAAAATAAGCATTAATTTATTTTTAGCAATCTGCGTCATTGACAAAACCGCTGCCAATACCTTAGACAACAAGACCTATCCAATTAATCTTGAACAATCGTGGACTGTTATGTTCCAATATGTTCCAACTTTCGCTAGGCAACAACACGGTCAATACCAAAAATACCAAGAACAACAAGAAAAGCAACAAACTGAACAATACGCTGTTCTCGTTCGTGATTCCGGAAAAGACCAAAAAGAAGTTAAGATGACCCTTCGTACTCCAGAATCTCAAGGACAATTGATTGAAATTGATATGAAACCATCTCAACAAGAAAGCCACTCTGGATCTAGCCCTTGCGCTCAAATTTACGTTAACAACAAACAATACCAATACAACGATGAGAAGAGCACCGATATTGAAGGTGGTCTTATCAGGATCTATGCCCTTCCTAATGGAGAAGCCAAGATTGAAGTAGAAGACTCTTTCTACATCATTTACGATGGAGATCGCGTCAAGCTTACGGTTACCCACGACAAATTCCGTGACGCCGTTCGTGGACTTTGCGGTACTTTCTCCGGAGAAGAAACTGATGATTTCCTTACTCCAGCCAATTGCATCCTCCGCAATCCACACGAATTTGCCGCCACATACGCCGTTAAACCACAAGGCAAGGTCCAAGAATACAGGAACCGCGCCGAAAAATCAGAATGCTATCCAGTTGAGACCCTTTATGCCAACGTTATCTCTGACATCGATGCTGGACGCAATCAACAGCAATATAAGCAAGGACAACATTCCTCTGGAAGGCGTGGTGGAAGCGACAGCTGCACCAAGCACCAAACCCGCTACGTCATCGAAGAAAACGGAGATAGCATCTGCTTCACCGTTCGCCTACTTCCAGCATGCAAGAGCTCTTGCAATGCCAGCAACTACATCAAGAAAAGCGTGCCAGTTCACTGCGTACAAAACAGCAATGTCGCCCAACTTTGGAAGAAACAAATTGAAAAGGGAGCTAGCCCAGACTTCAGCCTCAAGAGCCCAAACAAGACCCTGAAAATTGAGGTTCCAGAATCTTGCTCGAAATATTGACTTGAATAATCGTATACTAATGTAACCTAACAAGCATCCCAAAAATGTAAAAAAAATAAACTTTGAAATTATTTAAAAAGAATTTTTATATTTAATATTAGAGCGCGCTATCGGATATTTGAGCAGAAGAAGCATGTGCAAGAGCAAAATGTTTTTTTCTACAAGTAGAATATACCATTTACCATTGTGTCTATTACTTTATGGTTGCACATATTGGTTTCGTTTTGAAATAATAAGCTTAGCTGTAGACAAATTATTCTAAATAAACCCATTCGGCCAAAGACCATGTGGCCAATACGTTAGAACTAAGTACGCATTAAATTAAATTAATTATTTCCACAAGTGAATAAGTTGAACGTTGTATTGATGCGAATATAAATTTAGTAACAAAATTTAATTGGACTAAGAATTCAAACGCACTTACATTCCTTTCACATGGGATAATGTACTTCGATCGAAAATAACTTTACGATATTTCATTTTGATATTTGATTTGCATAGCAATATGCGCAGTCAATTGGCAATCACTGTAATTACCGTCATGTTAATCAGTGTGACTAATAAATTTCAATACCAGATAAAGCAAATATTTGTTCTCTCTATTGGAGTATGCGCTTGATATTGCTGGAAAATCAGCCGTCTGTACGTGTGCCATAAATTTTCTACATAAAGTTGTAGGTTTTCATTATTCCACTGTTGAAACTTGTAATTAGTGCACTTTAAAATTCAAGAAAATGCTCAAATGCTTACTTCTTATAAATGAATTAAAATTTAAACTCGTAGGTGAATTAAATTAATTTTCATCAAATTTTATGTGGAACAATATTAAGAAAGCTTTTCAGTTCTTTGGATTGTCAAATGAAGCTTATGTTCAAACTGCCTTTTCTGCAGGTCTGATCACTTGACCCTTATCATCGGAGTCTATTTGTTGTAATAATTCATCTCGTTCACTTTGTTTGATCTGTTGACTATTATTATCAATAGCTGGTGCTACAATATGTATGCACAATTGTATACTCACCAATAACTACTACTTTTAAATTTTCTGAAACGTTGTTAATATTAATGGTAAGCTGCATGAAGAGACCGATCTAATAGGATATGATCTTGATTTGATGGTCATTAGGGTGTGAGTGTGGGACCTGACAATGGTCGTATTGTTGATAAAATACAAAACGGCAGCAAATGATAACTATTAAGGCAGGGAATTATAAAAGCATCCAAGTGGTTTTACTTTAACTAAAGGCAAATGTGATAATGCGCTTTGTGAAAACAAAAAAAAATGGGTTAAACTGTAAAGGATTGATGACTAAGCCAGGCAACCCAGACGACATGAAATAAATGGTATTCATATTATAAACTGTCAAAAAAAAAACAACGAACCTTTCGGTATCAAAATCCTGTTATAGTTGACGCATAGAAACAATTCTGATGTTGTTTTAAATATCTTTAAACCATCTTCAAAATTATACCAAACACTTGAGGTTGTTAATGTTGTGACTTATTATTAAAAACTCCTTGCATCCGCAGTTTCTATATACCGTTTTTTTCAGAAGAACGGGCTAAATCGATTTGAAGCCCGTGACGCGTCAACAAAGAAAACTCGGAAAATGGAAAAAATTTAAATCATCGAAAAAATCGAAAAAATCAAGTCATTTAATAATCATCGTCGACCCTTATGTAATACCTATTTATTCATCAGAAGAACCAGCTAAATCGATTGACGTTAAATTTCATCCAGGAAAAAATGCAAAAAAATTGGCAAGTCACCATGAACATGTTGAAATAAGTCGTTTTTTTTTACTTTGAACGGCAGTAGCGGCTAAACGAATTGTTGGACCAAGATTGTGGAATGAAAAACATCTATCAAATTAGTACGAGTGGAAATTGAACGTAGCAGTGAAAGCAAAGGCGGTAGGGCGTGATGAAAATAGTACAAGAGGGATGAGTATATCTAGAAAACAATGAAAATAACGTAAAGAATGGATTATTGTATTATTCTTATGTTTTGTATTTATATGTATATCAGAATAAAGCTGACGCTTTTATTTTATAATCGCATTTTATGAACTTTGACTTTCGGAGCTTCTTGTTCATAAATTCATGAATTTGTAGAAATTTTCAATTTATTTATATAATTATTAATCAACATTTAGGTGGACCTCTGTATCTAGGGTCATGTTACAAATTTATTGAAACTGTTGGTACAATTTTTTAAATTATATAACCTTAAGTTCGCCATCTGCGCATAATAAGAGTACAAAACAACTTGCTCGAACTGACTAAAATAACTAATATTTCACCGAAAACAGGGTTCGTGAAAACATATATGTATGCGTTTTGGTTTGAGAAAGCAGTAATTTAGGCTGAGCTTGCACAAAAATCTATGAACAATATTTTTTTTTAATAGAAAACTAATTTATTGTCGTAAAAAACTTGTTGCTCTCTTTGGTACAATTTTTATTAAAGTAAATGAATTTGGTGTAAATATTACATTTTTATAATTATAACCAATTATTTTTAATATTAGATATATTTTTGAAATTTGTATATTACCAACGACACTTTTCGTCCCACACATCTACAACGTGCATATTTAACTACATAAAATAATTCTTTATTAATGCAAAAGTGTTACAATTGAATTTCTGTTACCACAACTGCAGATAAATCTCAAACGTGGGAATATAGCCTGCTAATTTTAATTCTTTGAAAATATTGTGACGTCGTGCAGTAATAAATTTTAACTATATTACGATAATAATAACATATGGAGAAATGTATATGCTTCAGTAAATTATCCATCAAGTAAATTATTTAATCCGTCTATATGATAATGATGCATGGTTAATTTTAAACTAGTTAAAAGCTGTAAAATAGTTTTTTTTAAATATACTTTATAAACATGTGCAATTTTGTCAGCAACATTTAAGTTGTAAGTAGTTAAATTAGGATAACTAGATACAGTCCAATAAAATATATTGTAAAATAAAATTTACATTTAATCCACGCACTTATGTGAGAACTATTCTTTAAACTATTTAATCTGCCCAATTAAACATGCTTTACTTTCTCCGTACAAAGTAAGAGAAACTAGTGTTTTTGCTTCAATTAATAATGTACACTTCTGTGTAATAAAATTAAGCACAAGTCTTATGAGTATTTTTTACTATATTCTAGTTGTATAATTCGGGTCTGCAACATTTTCAATAAATGATAAAACAATATAACTTGAAAATAACACCTTTATTAAAAAGTCAAAACTAAGACTATAACTAAAAACCATCTTCTATTTTAGTTGTAATACGACTTTTTTAATTGTTGTCTATATGACGTGGTATTTTGACATTAAGTAAATTCACAAATTTACAAATTTTCGTAACCAGAAAGTCCGCTTTAAACTATAGCATATTTTGCGTGCTTAATTTTATTGCACAGAAGAGTACATTTCAGCTTTTTCAGCACTCATTGATAGATTATATTTCTAAACTTGATATCAGAAAATGCTTATTGTATTAATTTTAGTAACCAACTCATTTTACTAGACATAAGCACTTTTCGTTGCTAATCACAGTAATCAGTAATGACGTAAGACATTCATACGCCAAATTTTAGTATAAAAGCTTAAGCAGTATCCGGAATTGATACACTTGTGAGACCGTGTCAAGTATGTGGTCGCAAATTCTCTTGTGTGCTCTCGGTAAGTGATAAATTGACTTACTTATGTTTATAAAATAATATAATAGAACATACTAATTTAATATTTAATTGCAGTCGGCTTCGCCGCTGCCTCCGACTTCGGATGGCAAGACAACAAGGAATATATCTACCAAGTCCGTGGACGTACCCTTACTGGATTACACGAAGTCGAAAATCAATACTCCGGTATCTTTATGAAGGCCAAGCTTGTGATTCATCCAGAATCTGATGGACATTTGATTGCTAAAATTGTTGACTCTAAATACACTCAAGTACATACCCAATTGCCAGATGGTTGGAAATCACAAATAGCCGATTCCAAATTACACTGGGAACGTTTGGAACTCGGCGAGAAGCCGTTTGAAATTGTCTTGAAGAATGGTGTTGTCCGAGATGTAATCGTCGATTCTAAAGTTCACAATTGGCAAGCAAACATTATCAAGAGTTTCGTCAGTCAAATCCAACTCGACACACAAGGCGAACACGTCATCAAGTCTCACGTTAACCAACTTCCAGAGGAAGGAGACAACAGTGCTACCTTCAAGACCATGGAAGATACTATTACTGGTAACTACGAAACTTTGTACGACATCAGTCCATTGCCAGAATACGTCCTGCAATCCCAACCTTGGCTCGCCCCGATGCCACAAGTTAAGGGAGATGGCGAATTCATCGAAATTGTTAAAAGCAAGAACTTCAGCCGTGGAGAAGAACGTCTTAGCTACTATTATGGTCTCGGAGGAATGGGACACTTTGAACCAGCCACCAACCAAATGGGAGACTTCTTCCTTCGATCGTCTCTGAGTCGTGCTGTTGTTTCTGGCTCACTAAAACAGTTCACCATCCAATCTTCTACTACCACCAACAAGATTATCATCGCACCAACCCTTAACAGTAAACAAAGCGGTATGGTTGTCAGCCACCTTAACTTGACCCTTGCAGAAATTAAACCAGCTTCTGGATCATTCGAAAGGCCACAACAAGGACAAAAACTTGGTTCCCTCACTTACACCTTCAACACCCCATTTTCTGGTGATCACGATGCCAAGAAAGTGTCCAAGCGCCAGGAGCAACAAGGATGGTTCTCTTCAGAAGAACGCGTCCATTACAGACAACGCCGTTCTACCAACGACCGTAACTCCGAATCGGAATCTGTTGAATCCGAGGAACAATGGGCCCAAGAAGAATCTAAATTGTCTCAACCACCACAGTCCCCTCTTCTTCCATTGTATGTTGGAAATAAAGGTCACAATGTAAAGACCTCTCAAAAGGTCGATGCTGTCGAAGCCGCCCAAAAACTAGCTCAGCAAATTGGAAACGAAATTCAACGTCCAGGACATATCCAAAAGGAACAAACACTCGCTAAATATGTAATCTTGGGATCTCTTGCCCGCATTATGACTGAAAAGGAAATGGAACAAGTTGCCCGCAAACTTTTCACTAAGGAACAAAAGGGACCCCAAGCTGAAGCATGGAATGCCTACCGTGACGCTATTGCTGAATGTGGAACTGGTCCAGCTTTGTTAACCATCCAACAATGGATCAAGAATGAAAAGATCCAATCTGAAGAAGCCGCCGAAGTTATTGCTTCAATGGCCGAATCCGTTCGTCAACCAACGGAAGAATACATGCACACTTTCTATGAACTGGCTCTTAAGGATAGGGCTGTCAGCAAACAGGCTATTCTTAACGACACCGCTTTACTGTCTTATGCTACCCTTGTCCGTAAAGTCTTCGTTGATAGACACGTTTCTCATAATGAATTCCCAACTCACAGCTTCGGTAAATTCAATACCAAGAAGGGTGAAGAATTTGTAGTCCAAGAACTCATTCCTGAGTTGAAACAAAAACTAAACGAAGCTGTTCAAAATGCCGATAGTCACAAAATCCTTGTTTATATCCGTGCCCTTGGCAACGTTGCTCACCAAAAAATGATTGCCGTATTCGAACCTTATCTTGAAGGTGAAAAGCAAGTATCACAATTCCAACGTTTACAAATCGTTGTTGCTTTCGATAAATTCGTAAAGGTTAACCCTAGAGTAGCTCGCTCCGTTTTGTTCAAGATCTACGAAAATTCTGGTGAAGCTTCTGAAGTACGTGTTGCCGCAGTATATCAACTTATGCGTACCAGCCCAGATGCCAACTTACTTCAACGTATGGCCCAATATACCAATATTGATACCGATCAGCAAGTTAATGCTGCAGTGAAATCTGCAATTGAAACTGCAGTCCAATTAGAAGGCGAGGAATTCATTGAACTGTTAGTATTTAGTCTTTCATGTTTTGTTTTTAAATGTAACGAATAATTCATTTACAGGTCTCAAAATGCTCGTGCTGCTGAACCATTTTTGACCACCAACACTTTTGGAGTCCAATACTCTGGAGACTATCTGCAAGACTATGTTGAAGAACAAATGAACCTCTACTACAAACAAACCATTCAAACTTATGGAAGCGATGACAGCGTTTTCCCACAAGGAATCAAATACGCTCTTCGTGCCGGTCTTGGTGGAGCTAAGCGTCAACTTTTTAACGTTCAAGCTATGGTTTCCAGCATCGATGAACTCACCAATATTCTTCAAAGGCAAACTGATAAATATGAACATGACCAAAAGCAACAAAAGCAATACTTACAAGAAGCCCAAAACAATCAATGGTCTAGTGAATCCATTGCCAAATTGCTTAATATCAAGAATGACGAACGTGAACAACTTGAAGGCAGCATTCTTTTCCAAATTGCTGGTGGTGCCACTCGTTTCTTCAGTTTTAACAACCAAACTCTTGACCTTTTGCCACAAGGTAAGATATTGCTAAATCCATTATCTTCATTAAAATAGATTTTTATGGTATATTATTTTAGTTGTTCGCGAATTGGAAAGCATGCTTCGCAATGGACAAGAAATCCAATACACAAAGTTTTTGAACCGCTATGAAATGGCTATCAGCTTCCCAACTGAAATGGCGTTACCTTTCATCTATACTTTGGATGCCCCAACTCTCGTGCACCTCCAAGGCCAAGTTCGTGCCACTGCTGAACCTAAGATCAGTAACGGCGAAAATATTCGCATTCCACACTCCGTCACTGGACAAGCTGAATTATCAGTCGTAGTCTCTACCAGGGTCGAAGCTAAACTTGGATTCATTACTCCATTTGACCACCAAAGGTACACCAGCGGTTATGATAAGAATGTCCAAGCATATCTTCCAATCAAGGCTCAAGTTGATCTTAATATCAACGAACAACAACTTCACGCTATGTTGCAGCCTGCTGTTGATTCTGGAAAAAACATTAAACTCATGGAATACAGCACCTACCCATATACTGCTAAGCATGATATTCTTCATTTAGAACCAATCCCTCTTAACCAGAATACCAAGGAGATCAGGTCTGATGAACCAGAAAGTGAATTTAACACCGTTATTGGAAAACAAGCTGGACTTGCTTTGAACATTGAATACGAATCTGATGCGAAACATGTGGACATGTACTCTCTCTATGAACAATTAAGTCGCCAAGATGCAGTTTCTGCTTTAATCGCTCCATTCTACACCGAATCTATTCATTACAGCAAGATTACTGTCGAATACGATGCTGATTATTCTAACAACAAAATCCAAGTTCATGCTGGATACGCCAATAAATATGAAAATGGTAAAGCTCAGGGAGTTAACCCTGACATTGAACAGTTCTCTCAACTTCCGCGCGAACAAAAACAACGCCAAGAACAATTTGCCAATATGGCTTCAACTGGAATTTCCAGCGCAAATGTCAGTGTTTACGATATTGTTGTGGAATTAGATGGTAATAATAAAGTAGAATATATCGCTACTGCTGCCATTGCTAGGTCTCCAGCTGACTCAAAGTCACGTATTCTCTTCTACTGCAAAAAATCATCTGCCAACCGCGATGAATACAAGCCATATGAAATTGCTTTATCTGCTAAGACATATTTTCCAAACACTAACGGCCTTGACTTTATTTATGCCTTGAAATTCGATCCAACTTCTACTGCTGATATTGATTTTGGTTTTGGCGAAAGCATCAAATCAGGAGCTAAGTTCAACATCAATGCTGAATTCCAACAAAGCGACTCTCGTAGGAGGTACCTCCAAAATCATCCACGTGCCCAGGAATGCCGCGAAGAAATGAAGGATGGAAACCAACAACTTCCAGCTTGTGCCAACATGACCGCTGAAGCCAACCGTATGGATCGTGTTCAGGTTAACATTAAATATGAAAATGTTGGTCCAAAAATACTTAACATGACCAAGAAAGCCTACAACGCTGTCCGTTACTTGGCCTTCTACCACCTTGATGAAAATACCGTCGACCCAGAAGGATCTGGCAAACAAAACCAATTAAACTTGGAAGCTCGTTTCGAACCTGACTTTGAAGCCGTAAATGTCACTATTAGGGGACAGCATATCCAATCCCACATCAGTAATGTTCGTATTGCCGACTGGGCTCAACAAGCTCTATCTCTTCATCCCGTATTCCCAGTCTACACCCGCGTACGTTCAGACCTTATCGGCATTGATACCTACAGGCGTAAGTGAAACATGATTTGAATTAGTTCTATTTATATTTCCTGTAATACTTTCGTTTATTATCCATCGAAATTAAATTGCTTTTAATTTAATAGCATACAAATATTAAATAGGTTATCTATTTATTTAATTTATTTTAATAGCAATCTGCGTCGTTGACGAATCTGCTGCTAATACTTTCGACAATACAACTTATCCACTCGATCTTGGACATTCCTGGACCGTTATGATGCAATATGCTCCTTCTTTTGCCAGAGATGGACGTCATCGTGAATCCTACCAACAACAACAAAAGGAACTCCAAACTGAACAATTCGCTGTTCTCGTCCGCGATGGACAATCTGAAAAGGAAAAGGAAGTCAAAATAACTCTTCGTACTCCACAAACTGAAGGAAAACTTGTAGAGATTAATCTCAAACCAGTCCAAGGTGATTGCTCAGGAGATGCTCCATGTGCTATCGTCACTGTTGATGGTCAACAAATCCAATACCACGAAGAACAAACTAAGGATATTCATCATGGTTACATTAGGATCTACGGTCTTCCAAATGGTGATGTAAAGATTGAAGTTTACAGATCTTTCTACATCATTTATGATGGAGAACGTGTTAAGATTACTGCCGTACATGACAAATTCCGCGGAGCTGTTCGTGGTCTTTGCGGTACCTTCACTGGTGAAGAATATAACGATTTTCTTACACCCAAGAACTGCATTCTTCGTGATCCACAAGAATTCGCCGCTACCTATGCTGTCGATGCCCAAGGCAAAACTAAGCAATACCAATCCCGTGCTGAACAGGCTGATTGTTATGACGATGAAATCTCCTACGCCAATGTTATCTCCGATTATGATGCCGGCCGTGCTCAAGTTAAGAGCGGCCATGGAGGATATAAATACAATCAACACAATAGACAATCTGGAAGTTCTTCCTGCACTAAGCACCAAACTCGCTACCAAATAGAAGAAAGTGACAACGAAATTTGCTTCACCATCCGCCCTCTTCCAACTTGCCAAGGCTCCTGTAGCCCGTCCGGTGTAATGGAAAAGAGCGTTCCAGTTCACTGCGTTCAAAGGAGCAAAGTTTCTGAGCTGTGGAGAAAGCAAATCGAAAAGGGAGCCAATCCAGACTTCAGTCAAAAGACTCCAAGCAAGACCATCAAGATTCGCGTCCCAGAATCCTGCGTTAGGTATTAAAGAGTTCGGAAATATACGAATTATATTTATTAGCATCCCAAAAATGTAAAAAAAATAAATAACTATCAATAATTTTTGTATTTTATTTTAAACGTTATTGTTGAGTAAAATACTGTCTTTAATCAATTTTTAAATGTAGGAAGTCAACTGGTTGTCATCGGTTTCTACAATAGATAAACAATCTTCTGGCGATGTTCGTCGCTACTAATCATCATTACCTGCTTGCGTATTACTTACTAATAGTCGAGGATCCCTTTTAGAGTATTTACCTTTCTAGATGAAAATAGAGTATTCATTTACTACGTGAGAAGAATCAAGTCTTTGTTCTAATTTCTGCTATTAAACTGATAACATATGAGAACCTTTTTTATTTAGCCCATGTGAACCTGGCATAAGAATCTTGTCTACAGTCAAACAGATATCTAGAACCTACACTTGATTCATAAAGTAATCCATGTTTCTTTATATTATAGTGAAATTCGCGACTTATGATGTGGTTATATAAATTTTCATTCTCAGCTCTTCTAATAATAACTTAAATGTATATAATTTGTCTCGATTTTTTGGTAAGAAATGATATGATTTAATTGGGCGGGTCTTTCCATAGTATGGAAATAGAACCTTGCTACCAAATTATTTTTAATAACTGTTGTTTTAATTGTAACTTAAGGAATGCTAGAAATATTTATCATCACTTCCACAAAAAATGATTACGAGATAAAAAGTAAAAAATAGTTGACAGCTCTTAAAATATAAGGAAACCATCAGATCATTTGCGTCGGTAAGAGTAGGAATTTTGGGATGGAACAATCTGGCATAAAACAACTAGAGAATTAATCTTAAATATTTTACTGAATTATGATAAAAGCTTTCTTAGTACAAATTGTCAAAACAACCACAGCAAAGCGTCGATAATCCGGATTAATTGACACTGTCCGGATTATCAAAATGTCCGGATTTTCGAAAAAAAAAACAAAAATGTCATTTGAGTTCATAACACAAAAAGAAAACTTGCTAAAACCGTTAATAATTCATTTTAGTGGTTAAATAATTGGAGCAGATAAATAAAACCATTGATAAATTTTAACTTATAAATAATTTTAATTAAAGAATATACATACATATGAATGTAAGAATTATAGTAAGAATTCTTTAATAATGGGCAGCCAACTATTTTATACTTTTTGATATCAAGGCAGATATTGTTAAACATCTTACGATCTGTAGAATTCACTTATTCTTGATAATTTATCATTGCAGATGTGCAGTATAATATCTATTCTGTTAATAACATTAATGGTTGTGTTATTTTATTGGAACGGCATTCGCTTGTATGTCACTTATTTTTTGGATTGATACCAGTAAGCATATCGAACCCCTACGCCCACTCCTACAATAACATTGCAGGGTTTTGCAGATCCTTGTTTCGCCATTGATAAGGTTCATTAGACCAGTTCTCTATTCAAACTGATCTAGACTATTTATACCAATGGTGTTTTGTTAATAAATTGCCACTAAAATTATATATATTTATATTTATAACATGCACATTTCTTTTGTATCATTCAATATCCGGCGTGGCACTAGCCAGGGAAGTAGTTGTTTCAGTGAGTTATTTGTTCATAGTCTTAGTAAAACTGAGTCTGCAGTCACGAACATATTTACATACTCAGGCTATATTTAATCTTTATTAAGTATTTGAAATTAACGATTTTGCATATAAAAAAAAAACCTTAAGGATTTTTGGTTTGGTTTCTAGATAATCTAATGATTTAACCGTTAACACTATAAAGATACTATATTGCTCATTGGTGAGATCAGTACTGGAATATGAATCTACCACATGATTTTCACAATATCGACAATATGTCTAAAATTTGCATTAGAAGAGAAAATATTTATATAGCGTTAATTTCTTGTTCTTGAAATTTAAACTCATTAATGAATAGAAGGATAATGTTTGATTTGTATTTCCTAATCCTCCGTCACTTCATTTAAAGGGAAATTGTCGCAATTAAATTATAATTTATTTAATAAAAAAATATTTATATAATCTAATATTTACGTTTTATTTTGTTATTTGAAGATTTTAGATGAATTTTTGCTATGTAAAAGTATGTAGTATTTTATTTAATAATATTGTAAAATGATAACAATAGTTAAATAAATAGATAGTAGTACCATTAATTACATGGATATTTATTTTTTATCGTTCAATATCTCGCGTTTATTAGCCAGAGAAGTAGTTATTTCAATAGGTTTTTTGTTTATATATATATATATATATATATATATTTTATTTGATATTCAGAGTACTTTTCATCTTTATTGAATTGTTTTAACTTGTCTGCAACAAGTAAGAGTTTTTCAAGTTTAATAAAGTCAGTAATTCATCAATATGTAAATTACTTGATAATGACGGTAACACGTCGAAACTGGAGTTAATATTTAATATTTGTTAAGACTTATATAACTGCCTTTCTTTAACTAATTAGTTGTGGTTTACACATGGCGAATTCTTTATAAATTGGTCATTTTGGCATTCTCTACAGTTTTTTTATTTAAATTTGTTGCAACTATTATCATTTCATAATTATGGACCAAAAATGACAAAATATGTTTATTTCATCATTATCTTTAATATTTGTTTAAATGTGTTTGTAATATTTTTATATACATAAATACAAAAAAAAAACGGTCAGGGTAAACACCCACTTTCGGTGTACAAAGTTTTCATTTTTCAGCTCTTCGGATGATCAAAGTAGACTCGTGTTCAAAGTTCAAGCCGATTACTGAAAAAAAATTTAATTAGTATATCTATAAATTAAAGTAACGTAAGCTTTTCTCGAGGTTAATAGAAAGGCATTCGGTTCTTTTATCAAATAATTGAGAGCAGTTTTCACAAAAAATTCTGTCGTTTAATCAAAACCAATTTTCGCGTTCTCAGCACTGATAAAATATATTTCTACGATTGATTTGCATAAATGCTTGTTGTACAAATTTCAGTGATCTGTTCGTCACTCATTATTTTAGTATAAAAGGCGGATCAGAATCCTCAGTCGGTACACTTGTGGGACCGTGTCAATTATGTGGTCGCAACTACTCTTGTGTGCTCTCGGTAAGTAACAATTATCATTATTTTAAATTATGCATGATTTTCTACATTGACACGGCTTTACAGTCGGCTTCGCTGCTGCTTCCGATTACGGATGGCAAGACAGCAAGGAATACGTCTACCAAGTCCGTGGACGTACCCTTACTGGATTGCACGATGTTGAAAACCAATATTCCGGAATCTTCATGAAGGCCAAGCTCGTGATCCGTCCCGAGTCTGATGGCACTTTAATGGCCAAAATTGTTGACCCAAAATACAGCCAAGTTCACACCCAATTCCGAGAAGGATGGAAATCTCAAATCGATGATTCCAAATTGCACTATCAAAGTTTGGAACTCAGCGAGAAACCTTTCCAAATCGTCATGAAGAACGGCGTTGTTCGCGATGTTATTGTTGATACTGAAGTTCATAATTGGCAAGCCAATATTATCAAGAGTTTCGTCAGTCAAATTCAACTCGACACTCAAGGTGAACATGCAGTTAAGGGTCACATGAACCAACTTCCAGAAGAAGATGACAACAGTGCTGCCTTCCTTACTATGGAAGATACTATCACTGGTACCTACGAGACCTTATACCAAATCCAACCATTGCCAGAATATATGTTGCAATCTCAACCTTGGCTTGCTCCTATGCCCCAACTTAAGGGAGATGGAGAATTCATCGAGATTGTCAAGAGCAAGAACTTCAGCCGTGCAGAGGAACGCCCTAGCTATTACTATGGACTCGGCGGTATGGGAGATTTTGAACCAGCCACTAACCAAATGGGAGATTTCCTTCTTCGCTCCTCTGCAAGTCGTGTTATCGTTTCTGGTTCCTTGAAACACTATACTGTCCAATCTTCTGTTACCACCAACAAGATTGTCATTGCTCCAACCCTTAACAGCGAACAAAAAGGTATGGTTGTCAGCCACCTTAATTTGACCCTTCAAGAAATCAAACCCGCTTCCGGATCTTTCGAAAGGACACAACAAGGACAAAAACTTGGCTCCCTCACTTACACCTTTAATACACCCTTCTCTGGAAACCATGGTGCCAGGCAAGGAAGCAAACGCCAAGAACAACAAGGATCGTCTTCCGAAGAACGTGTTCATTACAGACAACGCCGCTCTTTCAACCAAGATAGTTATGAATCCGTCGAATCTGAAGAACAATGGGCTCAAGAAGAAGCCAAATTATCCCAACCACCACATTCCCCACTTCTTCCGTTGTACGTTGGAAATAAGGGTAAGAATGTTAAGACTTCTCAAAAGGTCGATGCTGTCCAAGCCGCTAAAAAACTCGCCCAACAAATTGGTAACGAAGTTCAACGTCCAGAACATATCCAAAAGCAACAAACTCTCGCCAAGTATGTAATCTTGGGATCTCTTACCCGCATTATGACTGAAAAGGAAATGGAACAAGTTGCCCAAAAATTGTACACCAAGGAAAACAAAGGAGCCCAAGCTGAAGCATGGAACGCCTACCGTGATGCCATTGCTGAATGTGGAACCGGTCCAGCTTTGTTAACCATCCAAGAATGGATTAAAAATGAGAAGATCCAATCCGAAGAAGCCGCTGAAGTTATTGCTTCCATGGCCGAATCCGTTCGTCAACCAACTGAAGAATACATGCGCACCTTCTACGAATTGGCCCTTAAAGAAAATGCTGTTACCAAGCAAGCTATTCTTAATGATACCGCTCTTTTGTCCTACTCCACCCTCGTCCGCAAAGTTTACGTTGACGAACAAATTTCTCACAACGAATTTCCAGTTCATAGCTTCGGTAAATTCCGCAGCCAAAAGGGTCAAGAATTTGTTGTCCAAGAATTGATTCCTGCATTGAAACAAAAACTGAGCGAAGCTGTTCAAAATGCCGATAGCCACAAAATCCTAGTTTACATCCGTGCTTTGGGAAACATTGCCCACCAAAAAATTCTTGCCGTATTCGAACCATACCTTGAAGGCGAAAAGCATGTATCCCAATTCCAACGTTTGCAAATGGTTGTTGCTTTGGATAAACTTGTCAAAACCCATCCAAAAGTAGCTCGCTCTGTTTTATACAAAATCTACCAAAATGCCGGCGAAGCTTCCGAAGTACGTGCTGCAGCTGTCTACCAACTTATGCGCACCTGCCCACCTGCAAGTATGCTTCAGCGCATGGCACAATATACCAATGTTGATACCGATGAGCAAGTTAATGCTGCCGTGAAATCTGCCATTGAATCGGCCGCTCAATTAGAAGGTGAAGAATACATTGAACTGTAAGTATTCACAAAGTTTAAAAATAAAATGTAACATATATTTAATTCACAGTTCCCATAATGCTCGTTCTGCTGAACCACTATTGACTACTAATACCTACGGAGTCCAATACTCTGGTAGTTATCTTCAAGACTACGTCGAAGAACAAATGAACCTTTACTACAAACAAACCGTTGAAACTTATGGAAGCGATGACAGCGTTTTCCCACAAGGATTTAAATATGCTCTTCGTGCCGGTCTTGGTAGAGCCGAACGTCAACTTTTCAACGTTCAAGCTATGGTTTCCAGTGTTGATGAGCTCACTAATGTTCTTCATAGGCAGACTGATAGCTATGAGCATGACCAACAGCAACAAAAGCAACATTTCCAAGAAGCCCAACAAAGCCAGTGGTCCAGTGAATCCATCGCCAAGTTGCTTAATATCAAGAATGACGAACGTGAACAACTTGAAGGCAACATTCTTTTCCAAATTGCTGGTGGTGCCACCCGTTTCTTCAGTTTCAACAACCAAACTCTTGACCTTCTACCACATGGTAAGATACTACTAATTTTACTAATTTCATTACCTTCATTATATACGATTTGTTTTGTGTTCTATTTCAGTGGTCCGCGAATTGGAAAGCATGCTCCGCGATGGGCAAGAAATCCAATACACAAAATTCTTAAACCGTTACGAAATTGCAATCAGCTTTCCAACTGAAATGGCGTTACCTTTCATCTACACTTTGGATGCCCCAACACTCTTACACCTCCAAGGACAAGTTCGTGCCACCGCTGAACCTAAGATCAGTAGCGGCGAAAACATCCGCGTTCCACACTCTGTCACTGGACAAGCTGAATTATCCGTTGTTGTCTCTACCAAGCTCCAAGCTAAACTAGGATTTATCACTCCATTTGACCACCAAAGGTACACCAGCGGTTATGACAAGAATATCCAAGCATATCTTCCAATTAAGGCTCAAGTTGAACTTAATATCAACGAACAACAACTTCACGCTAGGTTGCAACCGGCTACCAACTCTGGAAAGAGCATTAAACTTATGGAATACAGCACCTACCCATACACTGCTAAGCATGATATTCTTCATTTGGAACCAATCGCTCTTAGTCACGATGCCAAGGTTATCAGGTCTGAAGAACCAGAGACTGAATTCAATACCGTTATTGGTAAACAAGCTGGACTTGCTTTAAACATTCAATACGAATCTGATGCCAAACATATGGATGTGTATTCTCTCTATGAACAATTGAGTCGCCAAGATGGAGTTTCTGCTTTGATCGCTCCTTTCTACCCTGAATCCATCCACTACAGTAAAATTGCTCTTGAATATGATGCGCAATACTCCAATAACAAACTTCAAATCCACGCTGGATATACACATAAATACGAAAATGGCAAGAGCCAAGGATCCAGTCCAGATATCCAACAATTCTCTAAACTTCCACGTGAGTCAAAACAACGCCAAGAACGCTTTGGTGATATGGCATTGGCCGGAACCTCAAGTGCAAATGTCAGTGTCTTTGATATTACATTCGAACTGGACGGACACAACAAAGTAGAATATATGGCTACTGCAGCGATTGCCAGCTCTCCAGCGGATTCTAAAGGTCGCGTTCTTTTCTACTATAAGAAATCTTCTGCCAACCGCGATGAATGCAAACCATTTGAAATCGCTATGTCCGCCAAGGCTCATTTCCCCAACACCAATGGCCTTGATTTCAATTATGCTTTGAAATTTGATCCAACTTCCGTTGCCGACATTGATTTCGCCTACGGTGAAGATATCAAATCTGGAGCTAAATTTAACATCAATGCTGAATTCAGACAAAGCGAATCTCGTAAGAAATACCTTCAAAACCATCCACGCGCCGAAGAATGCCGCGATGAAATGAAAGACGGAAACCAACAACTTCCAGCTTGCGCCAATCTAACTGCTGAAGCTAACCTTATGGATCGCGTTCAAGTTAAGGTTCAATATGAAAATGTTGAACCACAATTCTTAAACTTGACCAGAAAGGCTTACAATGCTATCCGCTACCTCGCCTTTTTCAATCTTGATGAAAACACCGTTGACCCAGAAGGACTAGGAAAAGAAAATCAACTTAACTTGGAAGTTCGTTTCGAACCAGATTTTGAATCTGTAAATGTTACCATCAGAGGACAACACATTCAATCTCACATTGAGAATATTCGCGTTAATAACTGGGCTAAACAAGCTTTCGTTATCCATCCAGTATTCCCAATCAGCACTCGTGTTTATGGACAACTTCTTGATATTGATACCTACAGGCGTAAGTTGTATTATTTATTTAAAAGTATTTGCGTTAATGCTATTCATTCTTTATTAGCAATCTGCGTCGTTGACGAATCTGCTGCTAATACCTTCGACAATACCACTTATCCCCTGAATCTTGGACATTCCTGGACCGTTATGATGCACTATGCTCCTTCCTTCGCCAGAGATGGACGTCATCCTGAATCCTACCAACAACAACAAAAGGAACTCCAAACTGAACAATTCGCTGTTCTTGTCCGCGATGGACAATCTGAAAAGGAAAAGGAAGTCAAAATGACTCTTCGCACTCCACAAACTGAAGGAAAGCTAGTTGAAATTGACCTCAAACCAGTCCAAGGTGATTGCTCAGGAGATGTTCCATGTGCCGTCGTTATCGTTGACGGTCAACAAATCCAATATCATGAAGAAAAAACCAAGGATATCCATCACGGTTACATCAAGATATATGGTCTTCCAAATGGTGATGTCAAGATTGAAGTTTACAGATCTTTCTACATCATTTATGATGGAGAACGTATTAGGATTACCGCCGTACATGACAAATTCCGCGGAGCTGTTCGTGGTCTTTGCGGTACCTTCACTGGTGAAGAATATAATGACTTCCTTACCCCTAATAACTGCATTCTTGGTGACCCTCAAGAATTCGCTGCTACCTACGCTGTAGATGCTCAAGGCAAGACGAAACAGTACCAATCTCGTGCTGAAAAGTCTGAATGTTACGATGATGTAATCGTCTATGGTAATGTAATTTCCGATTACGATGCTGGACGTTCTCACCAACAGTACAGCCGCGAAGGACGCCAACAAAACTACCAAGGCAAACAATCCGGAAGCTCCTCTTGCACCAAGCATCAAACTCGCTATGAAATCGAAGAAAATGGTAATGAAATTTGCTTTACCATCCGCTCACTTCCAACTTGCGAAGGCTCCTGCAGACCAGCCAGAATAATTGAAAAGAACGTCCAAGTTCACTGCGTCCAAAGGTCTAATGTTGCTGAACTCTGGAGGAAACAAATCGAAAAGGGAGCCAGTCCAGACTTCAGTCAAAAGACTCCCAGCAGGACCATAAAGATGAACGTTCCAGAATCCTGTGTCAGATATTAAAAAGTCACAGTTCCCAAATGATACGACAATAATATTTATTAGCATCCCAAAAATGTAAAAAAAAATAAATAACTTTATGATACTTTTGCATTGCATTTAATTTAATATAAACAATATAAAAATTATAAATTACAGCTTAGGAATATAAAAAATAAATTAAAGTGGTCGCACACAAGAAAATATCATACAACAGGTACTCTTATGCAGTACACACACTGCTCTACAGCACGATTAGAACAGTTACAATTACATGAAATGATATAATTGTTTAGTTATCAACATGTTTTCGCAAATCTAAGAAGTACAACCTAAAACAACATAAGTAGTTTTCGTATTACAAGTTATATCCAATCAAGGTTATATTTGTCTAGATTACATGGTTTGAAATTAAATATATGACATATTTACAAGTTTAATAGTGATCTTTATGTCGCATTCTTATTATTATTGTAAATGTGTTATTACTATAATGTTACAAAATTGACTATTTGAGAGTCGTCCGAAGATAGATATATTCGGCTCAAGCGCACCTTGAGGCGAATAACCCTTTTTCGCAGTTGCAAGAGAGGCTAAGAGCAAAGGAAAATGCCTCCCGTTAGAAAGTGAGCCGGCCCTGAATCTACTACTAAGATTTTTGTTTTAATATTTTGGATATTCATTACTTTCAATTACTTAAACACGCCCGTCATAATCTATATGATTGAATATACATATTATTAATAAAGAATCACAGTATTATTACAAATATTTTTTTTTATTTCAATAGTCTTCATTTCAACAATACAAATTCTTTCATCTCATTCCGCATTCAACTCTATAGTTTTACCTCAAAACTTTAAAGAAGAAAAAAACTGGTTTCAACTAAATTTACTCCAATCCTTTCTGTGCACGGAACACTAGCGAAGCCATGCTACTTTCACTTCTAGTAAAACTTCTTCATAAGGAGAAAATTTGCCGTAAACTTCTTAATTAGTAACAAAAGTTACTTCCTGCATTAAATAACCGCAAATTGTAATACTGCTAGGATATGCCTTCTCGTTACATACATCCACATGAATCAACGATCATGTTTGATAATATTTTGGATGTTATCGTTTTATTGTTATCCATAAAGAGTAACTGCAAGGGTTGGAACTGCGTGGCGGCGCAACAAGGTGTTAGTTCCAATCTTTGAGCGGAATTTCTGTTTGATCCGTACATCACTTTCTATAATATAAAAAAGGTTAAAATAAACATATTTTATCTGGACGGTCAAAATTACTTTAACTTACATGTAAAATTGAATTGTGCTGTGTCGCACTCAAAGTAACCGACGCTGCCGTGGCACAGGAACCTTTGCAAAAATAAGCATTATATCCTGCTGGTTCGATTATCCAATCATCCCATCCAATTTCGGCAAAGGACACATACAGACTTTCCCTACAACATTCGTTGATTCCAGGGCCACAGTTAATTTGTCTTTTGGGTCTGCGATGTGTTGGCCTTCTATGTTGCGAGTGAGTGTAGATTACCAAAAACGGTTTTAAAGATGGCTTGAAAGATACTGGGGAACGATTAATGTCCATTCCACATGTCTTGCAAGCAACATTTATTGCATGCGTCGGAGAATTTTGGTACTCCAGCCAATTCTTCACAACATAGGCAACATCAATTTTCAACCAGCCTTCTAGAAATGCATAAATCACTTTAGATTATATCATTCCTAAGAAAGATTTCATCATTTAAAGCATTGTTTACAAAATATAGAAAACATACATCAAAGTATCAGGTTGCTTTGTTAAATGAAAATGTGGTTGAGTGTCGTGTAATTTAAAAGTTATTTCCTTCAAAAATAAATGGAAATTAGAAAAGGTTAACACTTTTAAGTTTGTTTTTCCTACATTCTAATATTTCAATTAAAATTAACCTTAATGGTGTACGTGTATATTATTGTTCGGTAATAAAGGTAACGAAGCAATAGGATAAGGCACTTGGTTTGTTTCTCTATTTTTATTTTATTACCGAATGTTACAAAATGTTCTAGTTTTAGTGTCAAATGAGAAACATATTAGTAGCAATCTATATTTTAAAGTTTTATCGTGTTTTACTTTCGATTTATTAAAGTAAAACTGTTAGATCGATTTACAAAAATATTCAAATATGTAACATAAACCGATCAAGGAGAGGGGCTCGGAAATATAGCAAATAATAAGAAAGTAGTTTAACACTCATTGTAAGACAAAGTCTCTTTTAATCATTAGCCGCATAACCATTGGTGTCGAGTGGTACCATGGTATTATTGCAATTCCAGTAGCAACAAAGGATAATAGCATGTGGTTACATGTGAGAAGGGGTTTGGAGGCAAGTGCACTTTTAAGCAACACATCCTCCGAAAAAAAAAAACAAATACAGAATTGAAATACTTGTTTTAGTAGACGTTTAATATTATTACTCCCTGCCGGAACATAACTACCACACATGTTAAAAATGATACAAGAACTAGCTTCTGTAGTAAATACTTGATGAGGTGGAGAAATATGAAATAACTTGTTAATTCTTAGTTTTGGAAACATGAATACATATTATTTTTAGGAAGATCAGTTTTCAGATGAATAACGAACCAAACTACTCATTTAATTCAAAAAGGATGGATGCCCGGCACATAATTCTAGAGCCGTTAGAGAATATTTTAATAATTTCTGTTATTCGTATACATATTTCGACTCTAACCTTCTCATTCACTCATCTCTTAGATCGTCTCTAAGTTCAGTTTTTTTGCACGCAAAAAGAACATAATTTTGATGACTTTATCAACATATAACTAATTTAAAAACTGCCAATTCGCACACCATGTTCTTATCTCCGACGTCGCAGTCTGAGATATTTGAACATGTAAAACGAATTAAAAATCAAGAAATCATCAGGTTTATTACAATATTTGTTGCATTGGGTATATCTGCCCCAATCTCGTACTTGATAAATATGTTATTCACCGCAAGAACTCTTTTTAAAATTCATTTAAATTGAGTAGAATAGAGCCAATTTTTAACAAAATGACACATTTATTAGAACACTATAGACCGGTAGCTATGGCATCAAGTTTTAGTAAACTCTTTGAATATAGCTTTCTATACAGACTGGAAAACTTTGTCCGAGAAAATAACCTGCTGTGGATTCCGCGCTAAAAAATCGACCTGTTCGGTAATGTACTCATTTTATATGCTTGTTACAAATAACATAACTATCAAAGTAACACAAAATTGTATTGAATATAAAAAGTGCTACAATTTAAGATTTTAACGAACTGTTGTTTGTAATTAAAACTGCAAGTATAAGCAATAGTATTTTTTTATTTACATCAAATGACTAATACTATGCAACTTCATTTAAGCTTTATCCGCGAATAGGAGAAGGTTATGCAAAGTAACATATATGTATAACGTACATGTGGTGGATACTATTTGAAACTCAAAAACAAATTGTAAAAATTGATTAATCCGTTGAAATTTCAAATTTGAAAATAAATCACGAAAATAACACTTTCACAGTCTCGCACTTTGTAGGGAAAAAGTTATATGAAAAGTTGAAGGATTAATGGCTTAATCCCGACACTGCATCCGTAAAAATCATATTATATCTCATCATCCACAATATTACTGTGTATTAACAATATATGAACTTGATGGTTCATTTTAGAGGTATCCTTAGTAAAATGATGTACATTTTCAGAATTTTCAAGAATTACACTGCAAAAATTAAATTTACTTAAACTTACCACTCAAATTCGTATCTTGAATAGCAATAGGTTTAGTTTTCTGAAAACTCCTGTTCGTGTCCCAGTGGGCTACTTCGGATATAACAAAAGTCTGGTTGTGAGAATCTAGGACATCGGCTTCTTTGTGGAACCACAATTCAGCGGAACTGACATCTGTGGCGAGGATGTCCGTTGGCATTTGAAAAGGAATACACGCCGAAGGATGCCTTATCTTCCTTATACAACGTGCTTCATCTAATGGGATTATATTGTTATTAAAAATAGCGGGGACAGACAGTGTAAACAACTTTGATTAATACGTGATTTACTTTTAAAAACAAAGAGGATCAAAGTTTATTGTAAAAAGGTTCGAGCTACCAACCGTTAAGGGAATATTTGAAATCATTATATTTTTTTCAAATTACAATGAACTATATTTAAATGTACGCGTGTTTATTGGTTGCTGTAGAGAAATTCCGAACTCTGATCCCGCGATTGCAAATATATCAAGGCGATAATTACTATTTGTTGTGCTGGAATAAACAATTCGACATACCTTCGAATGGAAAAATTATGGCCTGGGTGGTTTTTCCATAAAAGTCATCCGAATATCTGTTGTGCACATAGTCATCCTGCACTTGGGGTAGGATGAAATCGTTTTCGGTTACCGGCTGAGGCAGGTACGCCATGGACACCTGCGGTTTTTCCTTCAACCGCAACTTTTTCAATATCTGATTTTTGATGTACTCTATCCTTAGCGCAGTGAATTCCTGTTCGGTAACACTGTATTTGTCTGTTTCTGGAACCATATTTTTACTTTCTGGCTCGATTATGGCGTAATGGTTTAAACAACCTGCGCACGTTGTGGATGGCGAGTTGATGGTAGAGACATGCGGTCTGGATTCGAAAATTGCACCAAATACGGAGCGTAAATGCCGATGACCATTTGCTGGATAACCAATGCTGGCACAGTTTAACAAAAACAAAACCGTTAAAACCGTTCGCGACATTTTGTTTACTATCACTCGAATTTTTACTTGTAGCACTAGAGCCGCGCATAAATAAAATGTGTAACGATTTCAAAATGATCAACTGCAACTCTTAAAACGCAGTCTTTCCGTTCCCCACTCTTCATTAACATTTCTGTAGTGGATGATAGAACTGAACCTTGAACCTGTATCTCTATCGGAACTAGAGTAGTAACACTGTCATTTTTTATGTTTTATAATCTCAGTTTTATTTTCTTTGTAAATAATATCTACACATGCCCAAGTGTATTTTCAATTTTATTAATTTTAATCAATACATTTTAGGATCCCTCATTATATATCACGTAACGGTGAAAATATTATTAACCTGATAAATGTTTATTTAAGACATAAAAAAATTGCTGATCATTATCAAAATTAATTAAAAAATCTATTTTTAAATGTTGGCAATAAAACTCATTTTTACTACAACTACATATAACAAAATGTGCCACAAGGCTCCCTGTTGTCACCCCTCTTTTATAGACTATACTGCTACGAATTATTTAATTCTAACCCGACATATTTTAATCCTTCGAAATACAACGATATCGCCCTAACGCTAAATTAAATCTCTCATCACTCCAAACCTCCTTCGACTCCATCCCATCTTGGTGTTTCAAATGGCGTATCAAAATCAATTCCACCAAATTCAAATTATTATTTTCCTATCACAAAATCGTGAACATACATTTTTGAACTTAATTTGAACTTAATTTGAACTTAATATGGATAATCATTTTATTGAACAGAACATCCTTTATTTATATTTCGCCAATTTCAATTAAATTGCAATTAACATTCGTGCAAACAAAAAGTTAAGTCAATGCTAAAGTAGGTATATATAGATAGTTATTCTCATCAAATCTACTAAATTACGTAGATAATACACATGGTCAGTTTAATGAAATTATTCAAATTTTCGTAATTCGCGCCACTATTAAATTACGCACTCTCTAAAGGTCGGTGTATAAAATTCTCTTATGGATGTTTAAATTTATTTCATTGGTGGAGGTGGAGATAATGATGTGCCGAATTGTTTATTTATAAGCAGATATTACTGTTTACTTAAAATTTCGAATAAACAAACGATATCTCAATTTTGTACTTTAAGCCAAAATTATATCTGCGAACAAGTATCTATATATAATTACTTTATTATGTTTATGACTGGAAATATGAAATTTAATAAGCTGTACCAATAAATACAAGACTATACAGTGTTCTACATGCTCGGGTAAAAGGTTCAAATAGATACTCTGATAATCGGAATTAATTACTACTCAATATTTCAATTGGCCTACAACTGTCCTATCGTAGATTGAATTTATGAATATTGAATATGGTATATTTTACTATTACTCTGTCATCTGTTGTAATATTTTTGCTTATTTGTTTTCGATAAAGGAGACTAGCAACGAAAAAATGTATTTTGCTGGTATATTTTCACAATTTATACCAAGAGACTACGAACGATAAGAGGTCATTTTAATTGACAATAGCCTCTAGTACCTTAATAAGTACCAAAATTATACAAACCAATCTTTGTTAGCTTTTATAAAACAAATTATTCGCGTAGAGATAATTAAAGACCGTACATTTATGTAACAAAAACATGAAGCTTTCAAATGGATATCTTAAGTCGATCCTCTTTACTCAAATTCAGGTTAAATGATTTCTGTTCATTATTCATTATTCCATATAATATTTATATTTTTTTAAATAAAGTACGACGCAATTCGTTTCTACTATTTACATTTGGCATATATGCTCTTTTTGTAATCTACATAAAACCAGATTTGCGAAATATTCCGGAATAACCATTTCTAAAAATTAATTGGTCAAAGATCACTCATCAAGGCATTGATTAGATATAAATTGACTGAAATTTCATTAGTACACTTATTTAGAAACATATGTACATAAAATTTGAATATATTGCAGGAATCGATTTCCCGGAAAGGGGACTAAAAAGGGAGTATCTAGGTGCTAAGGCAATTAGTTCAAATTCCGCAGAGCTTACATAATTTATCGATAGACCTATAAATTATAGACACAATAGAACAATTGCAGTTTATTTATATACGATTCATTCAAAATGAGAGATATAGTATTTCATATAAAATTAAACCTTTGACAGTTTTTTGTATTGTTTCTGAATGTCCATTATTTTCATATGCAAATGGAAACAAAAATTAATTATGTATAATATATTAGACATAACCTACATCGAATATTTTTAAATTTAATTGCCGAGATTATTAATCATCAATTAACACACGCGTTAGTTATTGTTGATGGGATTTTTTTATGTAGAAAATCTAGTTTTATTCTGTCAATAGCACCGATTTAGAATAGCGCTAAAAGTTTTCTCAGCCTAAGTTTTCTGGTAACGACCAGTCTTGGTATAGAAACGCCATTGAAGCGACATCTACTGTCTAAAGCGTTTATTAAAATAGCTCATTAATAGCTGATTTTCTATGCATTATGCGGGCCATCTACTGTCGTACATACACCACGTTCTTGCACAACATACACGTCTGTTCGTGCGTGTACGATACAGTGACGGTTCACGGGTTTTTTTTTTCTGGTACGGCCGAGGTAGCAGAGGTGGTAATACAGATAGGTGCGGTCACGTCTATGCAACCGACTCTACCTATCTGTATTGCCACCCTTGTTACCTCTCGGCCGTACCAGAAAAAACCTCGCGACCGTCACTGGTACGATAGTGGATGAGTAAATATTCACGACGGACAGAGTTCTGCCGCTGCTTCATCGTGCTGGGTAAACAGATACGTTTTTACACACGTTTTTGCATTGCACGTCCTCTTTTGCCACTATTCGTTTATGTCCAATGTCCGTCCTACTTGCACGACAGTGGATACCCTCCATAATTTTTTGTCCCGAAAAGGCAAAACTAGTCGAAAATTTTAATCTAATTAATTAATGCATTTTATAATATTCAACTTTTTAAAGTATAATAAGTCTGATGTAAGAGAACCATCCATTTATGAAATATATTTCTATCTCACAGGTTAATTCTGACAAATGTATATTGGGCAAGTACAAATTCTTTTCACATTAGTCACATAATTATCAATAAATTATTTACAAATGTAAACATAAATTGACCTCGAAGATACACACAATCGACGACATAAATGTGCAATAAATCACCCATCGGCATATTAGGTGCCAGAGTAGAGGCAGTATCGGTTCCATTATCAGAACAGTCTAGCAAAAATCTGTGAATAGGTTCTAATCATAAATCATCGAGATGAATCAAAGTATTCGGATCGTGAGGTCATAGATCAAGGAATATTCAGGCATTCTTCTTGCCTTATCACTTCACATGTATTAACGAGATGTTTGATATCATATTTGTAAAAAAATATAAATTTATCGCATAAATATCCGCGTGTGCTCTAATTTGTTCAAATAAAAATGATGTATTTTTACATTCCGCAATCTTACTCTATCTTTTGCAAAGTTTACATTAAAGTTCAACGTATTTTAACAGATACTAAAATTATTATTGCCTCATGCGTCTCCACTCATGAAATCTGCCATCGCCCAACCGTTCCCTAGGGAACATATTGATGGTCGATGACTCATATCAGTCATCTCTGAGGTTACCAGGCGATCCCGGATTTGTACTTTGATCCGTTGAGTAATCATATTTACTCGGGAATGCAAAACGAAATCAAATATTTTATTTAAAAAAATTACACCTGATTGCGATAATGTGCCGCTTAAAATTGTATCCTTATTTTCTTCTTAATAATAAGTCAATTCTACATGCGCTATTTCTATATTTAAATTATTGTATTCATACCGGTAACAATAGTGTGAAATCATAATACTTTCCCGCACTTCCTACAGAGAAAATAAAAATCACCCTTTGGTTGGTTAATACCTTTGATATTATGCAGGGCTTTTATTTTAACACTGAACATTCTATTATTAACGCCCATGTTCAATCGTAAAATAATCATATCAACGCATGGTGTTTAATTAAAATTGTATGCAACCAAGTAGACAAAGGTGACAGTGACCCAGCTTAACGCGTTACGAATAAAGTTAGATTGATTAAATTAAATAAGTTTTCACAGAATTCCGTTCGTTAGCCTTTGTCTTCATTTGATAATTGCTGTTGATTTGAAAACTTGTAAGCATTGTATTTAATTTCTTTTAATGTGTTGAATTTATTTGAAACTGAGCTACAATAACTTTTAAAGATGATATGGGGTTCTGTTCTACGTAACATAAAATGTGACTTCTTTTAGCCCTTTTGCTATGAAAATTACTCACAGTCAGTATTATCAAAATAATGGAGAATATTAAAAATTGTTCTGATGGATGGAAGTCGTCTGTTAGGGTGTGCAACCGATAACAAATCTCTAACACCTCTTATACCAATTAATTATTTGTATTCTTTTCTTGGTGGTGTAATACATTTGTATTAACACAATTTTGACATTAAAAATAAAAGCCCTGTATGTACCAATAAGCGAAAACATATCTTTACCCATCACGCAAATAAAGGTTGGTTAAATGATTATCTATTAAAAACATAAAATTAAATTCGGAAATTGTTTTTAGATATACTGGAAAGCTTTTGGTAAAATTTCGTACACTGTTTTTTTTTTGTTTTCAGTTGAAAATTCAAAACTTCACTGTTTTAACCACAAGCAAGTATTGTTATTATTATTGTTACAGTTATATAAATCTAAGCAACTTTTCACAACTAGTTAGAACTACAAAACGAAATCCCTTATTAAAATAAATATTTTCCTGCCAAATACCAGTGACGGTTCGCGGGTTTTTTTCTGGTACGGCCGAGGAACAAGAGGTGGTAATACAGATAGGTAGGGTCAGTTGCAGAGACCGCACCTATCTGTATTACCACATCTTGTTCCTCGGCCGTACCAGAAAAAAACCCGCGAACCGTCACTGCCAAATACCATAATGAGTGTAAACTTATACAAGAAAATAAAACTCATATAAGTCGAAAAATATAATGACAGTCTCTTTCTGGTGGAGACATGATGAAAACTTTACTGATGACTTTACAAATTTCTAGTAATTAGTAGTGGTGTTTATGCGTAGTAGCAAATTAAACGAATAAATATGAAGTGAAATTAAGAAAAGACTACAATAAATAAACATTTTATTTTTAGTAAATTCATTTATTTCATTTGACGAAAAAAGTAGTAATTAATACAAATTAATTAGGTCTATTTTAATTTTATTCACTGCTAATCTTGGAATTCTAAATAAATATGTTTACACAGTTGTTTTCGATAAGGCCAACCCCGCACAAGCTTAACAACAAATAAGGCGCCAATCACGGCATTATCACTTAATGATTATTATTTATTTCAATAAACACGGAACAGATTAATTACATTTCACAAATTAACATATTTTCGATATAACGAAATTACTATTATGACCTTAACGTGTTACATGAATCATAATTATAAATAAAGATCAGAGTAAAGCGTGCCTTGTTTATTATTGATAATTTAACTCAAGTATAAAAATGTGAATTTAAAATAGCCGAGTAAGCGGATTTGCAAGCGGATAGAAAGTAGATAAAACTAAACGGGAAATTAAACGCTAAAAATCAATGCAAATAATTTATTGTAACAAACAAGAACTGATATAAAGAAGTGTTATTATATAGACAACAAATGACCAAATTCATAAGCTCAGCACATGTGATGTTATCATTAATGATAATTTAGTAGTAAATCAAATATATGCAGATTTCCTCATCCACACATTCTAAGTGACCAAACCGTTACGGGTGATTAATACTATGTAGTATATACATATACACTTCACAATTCACACGAGGTGATCATATTATCAATGCGTGTTCCTGTGAGAAGATGTTTCTCTTATAATTAAATCTTGAAAGACAAATATTTGATTAGTATATGCCGGAAATACATTATGTAATAATTTCGACGTTGCGTTTTACAAATGACAAGGTCAATGCATAAAACGTGGTTGAACCTTGTCTGGCTCTATCTAAGAAGCAAGATTAAACGCAAAATAATTAGAAAAGTCGTAAAAGACACATCACTAAAATCGGTTTTGACATTGAATATAGGTCCACATTTTTTAATTAACCTGATTATTTAAGTATAGCCTTAATAATAAATAATGTTAATAAAAGATGCATAGAATAATAAGAACATACAAAATACATCAATGAATATTTTCAATACATGGTGCATTGAACAATCCACATTTTTTTTAATTAACATGTTTATTATTTAAGTATAGCTTTAATAATAATTATTGTTAATAAAAGATGCATAGAATAACAAGAACGTACAAAATATATTATATATATATATATATATATATATATCAATAAATATTTTCAATACATGGTGCATTGAACATTCCCTGTAGTATATTCATCTCTTCTAGAGCTAGTATACTACTTTCTAAAAAACTTGCCTTTGCCTCTTATCTAAAAGTATTTAATCTAAAAGCTGAATTGTTTGTAATTACATTGATCAGGTGTATTTATTGTGCTTTCCATTCATTTCACGGAACTGAATAGTTAAACGAAATTATTTCAAAAGTAGTACGATTAATTTAATATCTGACGTGGCATTAGCCAGGGAACTAGTTGTTTCAGTAAGTGATTTGTGTTTAGCCTTTGTAAGACTTAATTTGCAGTTATGAATAGATAGAATATTTATATATTCATATTACTTTTCGTTTTTATTCAATAAGGTTTTATGATTTCAAATAAGTTACATTTCTTGTTTTACTACCAGTAATTTTCAAATCTTTTTTAAAAAAGTGATGACCTTTTTTTGTGACTCTTTTTACTTTATATTAGTTCACTCTTTGGAATTATTAGTTGACCATTTTTAATTGTGTCGACTCTTTGTAAATAAACATGGTTTTTCACTTTTTCAAGACATGAGCCGACTCTTTTCTCTAAAGTTCAGAAAAAAAGAGCCATTTCGCCCACTTCTAATACACACACCTTTTTGTATGAAAACATTAACTCATTAGTGCCCAGATTATATTTTTTTTAATTTTCAATTTTTTGCTAGCGTTTTAGGAAAAATAGGTTTAATTCTGACAAGAAATTTCGATTTTTCCAATTTTAATGTTAAAAAAAAGCTATGCTTATGTTTATATGCTAAAATACTTAATAAATAATAATGTTATACTTTTGGCACATTGTTCTTCCAAAAGATTTGCATCCTGTTCCAGCACATCTGTATCTGTTGAATGAGACGACAAAATGATCGAACATCTGGCAGCAAGTTCTTTGTAATGCTTATCTGTCCAGGAACCTTCGCAAATATTTTATATTTTGTCAAATATACTTGGACTATCGTTCTTTTGAAAGCCAGTTTTTTTTTCTGTGGAGAAATCAAGCATTGTGCGCTGCGACATCAATCAGCCAGGTAAAAATTGGCCAGTACTTCCTACAACGTATTCCAATATGATAGGCAGCAACACCTTGGTCCATGAAGTCGGTACCTCCCATGTTTTTGTTGTAAGCAGCCACACAGTAAGCACGAGGAATCATTACATGTTTTTTTTTTCTTTTTGGCAATATGTTTTTACCGTTCCTTCTGGCTAAATACCAGTATATATGGAGACAATACGAACAACCGCTTGTGAGAGTGAAAAACCCAAAGAATATTCTTCTACAAATCACCCACGGATACCATATGATATG
Organism: Ocypus olens; assembly: GCA_910593695.2. Taxonomy (NCBI): domain Eukaryota; kingdom Metazoa; phylum Arthropoda; class Insecta; order Coleoptera; family Staphylinidae; genus Ocypus; species Ocypus olens. The sequence continues at coordinate 307,969 of OU343057.1, read as the reverse complement.
GTACCTTTTAGACACTATACTGCAATCTGTATTTAGGTGTAATCATTGACCCATTCCTAAGTAATAAAATGATGTATAACAGTTAACCAAAAATATAATAGAAATAGATACAAAATTACTTACGCCCATTGAATCTACATTGTTTCAGGGACAACAAAAACCACCTGATAGCCAAAACTGACTCTATGCAGAGCACAATCATGCGCTTACATGATTATCTTACTATTGTTAGGGTGCACTGTAGAGGGCACGGCTAATTTGCGATACCGTATGGTATCCGTGGGCACTAACGAGTTAAAGAATAAACAACAAATAACTATAAATGCAAAACATTTTTATTCAACTTTCGAGTTGCAGTAAACTGAAGAGTAACACTAATATTTGTTCGGTAACATTGGAACGTAAAATATATAAATACTGGTAAATGGAAGATGGGAGCAATAGCTTCACAAACTAAGGTTTTTTCGAATTTGTTGAGGATGTATCAGCATTTTCCGGTTTTTGGCAATTGTTTCTAGCCGAGATGCCACTGCATGAGCTCTTGTAACTATGGATTTAGGCAAGCCAGCTAACTTGGCTACATTGAAACCATATGATTTAGGACATAATCCCTCTGCGAGTTTGTACAAGAATGTGACACGTTCATTGTTTATATCACCTTCATTCTCAACCATACACATCTGAAACATACGTTATTTATATTATCTAATGTAACATGCAGCAAATATATTTATTTTAACAAGTAATCATTAAATTGTCATAGGGTCATGTTTGTTTCAAAAGAGCCATTTCTTAATTATTTAACACGTTGATTGCCAGCTATAACATAACACTGAACTTCTATGACTAAAAGTGGTTGGTGCTAGGAGTTTCAAATAAAGGAAAAATTTATATTTCTTCACAAAACTCACAGTGATATGAGAAAGTCATGGCAGAAAATAATTTTTAGTAGATCACAATTATCGAGAGAATCTAGATTATACAAAGCAAATTAGCAAATAAATTTCCAAATACAGTAAATTAATATTCAAAAACCATTATGACAAATTCCAATGATGAAACTTTGATTATGTTTATTCAAGTTAAAATTTGTGTGGTACATTGAAATTTCTCGTACATATGATATGTAAACTCTATATCAAACTTACCATGTACCCAAGCTGGATATTATTTTTTCCACGGAAGTACTCTACCAGAGTATGGTAATGTGTAGAGAAAATGGTCCTGCAGTTGATTTCACTAAGTTTTAAAACATAACCCGTTGCAATAGCATTTCCATCATGAGTTGATGTGCCTCTGCCTAGTTCATCAATCAAAATAAATGAATTCCTTGTTGCATGTTGTAATATTGAACTAGCTTCAGTTAGTTCTACCAAGAATGTAGACTGATTCTTGAATATATTATCATGTGCTCCCAAGCGGGTAAAAATACGGTCAATCAGTGACATTTCACAAGAAATTGCAGGCACATGACATCCCTAAAATAAATATTTTTGTTAAAAAATTCTATAATAATGACTACTGGCAAATTGCAATTTTCTTTTTCCGTTTTATTTTTCTTTTCAAAAACCAAGTACTTTAAACAAAAAATTACTGGTCTTTGAAAAACGGCATGTGCAGGACTCTACGCTGTATATGTTTCATTATGTTGAGATATATAAACTGATTGAAAGCAGATCCAAATTTGCAACATTTTTAAAAGTAATTTTTTTTTCTTCATAAAATCTGGTTTAGATTAACCCATTACATCCCGTGCCACAATTTTTTTTTAAAGAGTTTCAAATTCTCAGATATATTTAAATTTGATGAAACAGAATACTGCTGCAGCTGCTGAATATCTGTTCTATTATGAACACAGAAGAGTTTGTGTCACAGAAACATCCTCAAAAATAAATAACATTGCCACTAATGGTTACTGAAGCATGTGATGTTTGTTGTACTCGCTTATACAATGGGAACCAATAGGTTAATGCAGATAGTTACTTACCATGTGTGCCATAATACTCATTAATACAATTTGTCTCATAAGTGTAGATTTACCACCCATATTGGGTCCTGTCAATAACAAAATATTTCCATATTCATCTGTGCCGAACTCTGAATTATTTGGAACAAAGCTGTCTACATTTGTAATGCAAGGATGGCGTCCATTTTCTATGCGGCATATTGGCTAAAATAATATTCATTTCAGAGAATTTAAATAGTTCAAATGCCATGTATTATTACTGTGTCTGAAAATGGAAGAATATCTGGCACACATATGTCTTCAGAGTATATGCGAGCATATTCTGCAAAGCTGCAAAGGCAATCCAAAATCATAACGCACTGCAAAACGTGTTCCCATTGCTCATAACTACAATAAAAAACATCCATAATTACTTCTTAATCTATAAAACATAAACAGGAAATATTAACATTGACATCATATTGTTTTTATTATTGACTTGAAATGTTCATATTATGGATTAGAGCAATTGTTCTTGAGGAGAATTTTGTGTAGAAAGTGTAGAATATGACCATACATTTTGATAATGGTCACATTCTAAGAAGTAATATTACCAGATTTATGTGTCGCTTACTGAAGTGAGTTTTAACTAGCTTACAATAAACATGGAAGTTAGGTTGAGTGGGTAATATAACTTACTGAAACAAAATGTTTGACAAATAAAAGTGTGGGAATGTGAAAAATACATTTAATAAAGACGAAATAAGTTATTTGTTTGTAATATTTAATTTTGTTGATGCACTGGTTGAATATCTATATAATCAGGATATATTTCGTGTTTATTAAATGTATTTAAATAAAGGTCTTTAGTATTAGAATTAACCATTCATTAGCGCATTTTATGTTTTTAGGGAGTGATTCAAAAATGTAATTATTTTGTTAATATCATAACCGGAATAAAAAAGTACGTACTGGGCACTGAATTTTTCAAAGATCTTCCTGTTTAAATCAAGCAAGATTTTGTTCCTCTCACTTTCAGCTTTTATCATCTTGGCCAGTAATTCCTAAAATAAAATGTATCAGCATACACACTTACCTTTTAACACATTCACTGCCGACCATGCACTATTTAACGTGAGGTAAAACACGCACCATGTGCGTAATATGTTCTTTGACATTAAACCTTACAGACAAGCCTCAGTTTGACTGGCAAAAGTTTATCTCACACAGGCAGTGAACGTGTTAAGTACTTAGGCATCAACATGCACTACTTATTACCACTTGCAAGTCTATTAAACCAATCCATAAGCCTGTATTATAAATGAAATAATGCACGCAGCTACATGTCTCATTGGAACAATTACAAGGAATATACAATTATAGATTTCATTATTATTTTTATATTTATATTTACTTTTGTAACAGCAGTTGAATATCTCTTGGCAGGTTTAGAGCCCTTCTTAGTGCTCTCTAAGGAATAATCTATGGTAACTTTGCGCGTATGACTATCAGGTATTTCCAGTTGGTATCGCTTTTTATCATTGCCAAAATAGACTACCTGTAATTCAAGATTTAAAGACAGAAAAAAAAAATAAGTAAGTAAGTACCTCGCATTTAAAGAATTTTTTTTGAGTATCTAAGTAATCTTCCAATTCTCTCTGGATGCTTTTTATTAGAGATTGGTTATCATCATATTCACTATCAACCCCAGTATGTGGAATGACAATTCCATCTTGTTTAGCTTTTTCATGATCAAATGCATCCTAAAATAAAGAAATGCGATTGTCAGTCAAATATGTACATATAGTAATTTTGTGACATGCTTAGGATTAGATGAAGAATATGTCCCCTCCCATTAAATGGCTAGTCAAATTTTAAGTACTAGTTTTTATTATTTTGTCTGCCATTAATAATTAAAGGTGGTGAAATAAAATTTTGTAAATTATTCAAAAATTGTTTGAAAAACTTTATTTATAGATTTTAACCCAGATATGCCCACAGTTCTATATGTAGGACGACTATTTTAAAATTCCTCTTAAAATTATATCTAGAATATCGTCAGCTTCTATCATTTTTTTAATCCAATAAGTACATTCAGTGATTATTCATTGATATTTGACAGCAAGCGAAAATTAGTCACTCTGTGTTTTTAAATCTTAATTACTTGATTTAAAGAAATATATCATTTACTTTCCTTTAATTTAAATCTCGGGCATATGTGGGTTAATTAATGCATGTAAGAAGCATATTTCAGTAGAATCTGCATAAAGGGGCAGAAAGACCTTGGTCGATAGTCCGTTCAGTAACAATATACCAAAAAATAATAAACCTTTGTAAATATAAGAACTTTAATGTACATATATATAGTTACTGAATAAATATTATCTCTCTCTCTGCATAAAGTAAATCCAGGCTCGTACGTGGTTATGACTAAGCCTTGAACATTAATGTTATTAATCTAAAACATCGCATCAACATTAGTATTCTGCTGTTTTCAAATACGGTGAAAAATAAATCTACATAACAATTTTCAATATAGTATTATCACAATTTTAACATAATATTAAAAATTTCAACTAGTATTTTCTAATAACATACCTCAAAAAATACCAATGTCTCTGATAAATCTTGAAACATCCCCGATGGCTTAAACCTAGTTAACTTCTTAAGAAGCCTTGATTCACAGTCTACAACAAAATAAATATTAAATTTATGTAAATTAAACATTTACAACTGAAAAAAACAATATACCTTTAAATAAATTGGGAATCCGCATACACATCTGGAAACCTTCCAGGGACTTCAGAAGATCCATAATCTTCCGTTTAGCATATGATTTCCATTCATAGAACACCGCACGGCTATCAGGGTGCATTGTTGAACAGAATTTGTTTCCAAATGTATGAATTCTAGAATTAAGAGTTAGATTGTTGCATAATTTGTATGGTATGGTGTATACTTGGCTATTTGTCTTTCAAAATCTGGAAGTTTGCCCATCAATTCTCTAGTTGTATGGAGTAAATCGGGGTAATTCAATAGCTCTTGAATAGCATTCTGGCGTTGTTTGATATGTGCAACATCACAAAGTGGACGGCAAATCCATTGTTGTAATAATCTGAAGTAAATATAACGTTATATTTTGATTTTAGTATACTAAAATAATGAAAACACTCTTATATAAATGCACTATGTCTCACATAACTGTGAGTTATAGCTTTTATTAAAACTTCTTATTTTCTTAAAATTGTAAATACTCATTTGTTGCAGAAGCATTAAATAAATTAAATAAAGACAAAAGGTAGCCTGTACTCGGACTATTTTTCATCTATATTTAAACTACTTATTTTAATATACCTAGTAAAATGAATCCAAGTAAAATGCACTGTTAGATCCAGACTTAAACTTAATTGATTATCAAGTGAATAAATTGTAATTGTTTTACCTTTTTCCAAATGGAGTAACACAATGATCAACAGTCTTTTGCAACGTCCCAGCACCACCAAGAATTTTTAAATTATTCATTGTTATAGAATCCAAAACCATGTAATCACGTTTTATCGACTTGCTACTCTTTAAAGTATCAATTGGTGAGTAAATAACAAATTTACCCATTGAGAAAATTTGTATATCTAATTCGGAATCTTTGAGGTACCACATACATCCACCCAAAGATTTTAAAGCAAGCTCATATTCCGGTTTCAGACACCCTGTAAAATTAAGGAGTAACTATTGAAAATACTTAATATAATCATAAAATGATCACAAGTACTGAAATTGAGAAAACATGTTTGAAGAGGAAATTCATAAAATAGAAGAACCGCTATGACGTTTTATTCCGAGTGCTGCAGTGCTTAACTAAAGTATTTGTACTTTTCTCACACAAACTTAACATGTTTTGCTTTTGGGTACATCAGACTGTTTGAGTATATATGTATGAGTCATTTGTCAATGTCTAATGTAGAGATCACACAGAGCCACTTCATCATGGCCAAGAAGCTGGTTGAACATTAGCTACGCATTAGGTAGCCTAAAATTAAGGAAAACATCTGTGAACACAGTTATGTATTTTTATAATAACAAGACAGAGATAGATGCATAAATGCAAGTTAGCAAGTTGTTGAGTAGTTCCCCACTCTCAGCATATAAACTTAGGACAGGACAGGTCATTCCAACAATTATTAAATATGTGTACGAACTGCTAGCCATTAAAGCAGTGAAGAGAGTGTAGAACATATATCGAGATATACATAGATGTGATCTTAACATTTTTATTTTTATGCCATTAAAACAAGTTGCTTCAGTATGAAAAAAATTATGTACTTTTCCTATTCATGTTAATGAATACCATTCATATATCATACCATTTGACATCAAGTTCTCAAATTCATCAGGCCACTGAAGTTCATTATTTTCATTTTTGAAATAACATTCACTGGATAGTTTGTCTATAGTACTAGAAGCACTATAGAACTGAGTTCCAGTAGCCAGTGTATCCCAGCGGACACTTCCCAAGTGTTTCTTTATTGTTCCGGCAGTTTCGTTGCTCAAACATCTCTTTTCCGTGAGTACCTAAAACAAAAAATGTTTCTGTAAACTTATATCACAAACATTTAATGTTTATGGAGCAGATGATAATATTTACACTTCTAGTACAAGAAAGATTGATAACGAAGAACAAGGCTAGGTAAATGATGCCATTTCATATCTACTGTTATTACAATCAAAATATAGATTATTATGAATTCTAGTCCAATATGTACTTACCAAAGCTGGAGGATGTTGAGCTAATAAAGCCAATAGTCGAGAACAGTGTCCATCATCATCAAATTCAGCAATATGGAAGATGCCAATTGATGTATCAATGAAACAAACTCCGAAACGTTTCGCATGGTCTTTTACCTAAAATACTAAAATGTGATTTCCTACTAACTTAGAAATAATCAATTACCTTTTCACATATTGCAATCATGTAACAGGGTAAGGGCTGTTTTGCATCAGTTAATTGAGCAGTGTATGTTAACATGCCTTTTGTAGAAATTTGGCAAATTTCACGTTTTACCACTTTGTCAAATTTTGTAGCCTTCCTCTGAAGCTTGCATCGCTCAGCCATCATCTCAGGAGTTTCTGTTTGTTCAACTCTGGCTACTTTAAATCCCTGCTCAATAAGTGATGCTGCCATTCTACCATAAGCACTTTCTGGGAATCCTGAATGGGCAAACTCTCCCTAAAAATACATAAGTACATATTTTTCAAATTGAACGAAAGGATATTAATCATATGTCAGTTGCGGCTGTACCAAAAAAAAAATATTTTATTTAAATATAACACACAGTTGTTAATGCATTTCAAACCTGTCATTGATATTTGCCAGTGTATCTGTCTTAAGTAGCATTTCTTTTATATTTTATGTATACAGTGAGAAAATACTATTGCATTTTGATTTTGTACTATTTATTAATTTTAGCATAGAAGAATTGCTCAGTTTTACAGATCATGCAAAAGAGCGTTGTGACCCTGGGGCTCTATTTTCGAATTTGTTCACGAAGTTGCGTGTGCGTACGAAACAAATGGGTGAGAAATGTATACATAAATTTTAAGAGTACGATGTATTCTTCAGTACCCTTCGCAACGTGAAACGTGTACTTATCTTTATATCCTTCGCAAGAGCGAAGAGTACGTTGCAACAGTGAATTAAATGTCAAATTTGAGGTGGGTTGGTAATACTTTTTCATATCACAATGTGCCGGGTACATATTTTTCCTTTTCTACACAATGGAAGCAGGGAATTTGGCACGTTGACGTATTTTATACCTGCACAAGATATTGCTGCCCTTTGAAAAGACAAATGGGTTACGCTACTCGCTCGAACTGTAAAGAGGGAGAAAGAGACAGGATACGTGTCTTACTACAATTTTTTTTTGCTTGCCACAGAGCGATACCACTACACTCCGCTGTATATTTTTAATACTACCAAATAATATTGGTTCCCCGTGTTGTTTGTTCATTTTAAATAAACTTTCATAATTTTACGGATTTAATGAATCTATGAGATCGTTTACTAGGTGTTTGGGCAATCGAAATAACCTTAAAAACGCACAATAAGGTAGGTCGAAAGCATCATTCCTTACATGAAAATGCCTGCAGTTTCTTATATTCGCTATTTCCGCTTCCTCTAAAGCCGCATATAATATTCATTTCTAAAAACTATCACCACTAACAAAAGTATGCGCAATGAAGTTACAAACGATAAAAACCATTCTTTAAGTTGCAAACGAAAATCTACATACACGTTTCCACTCACACGTTCAAGAATGCAGTTATTAGAAAAGCATACATTTCTATCGAAGAAACGTATCCGTAAAGTTTCAAGAATAGTAATGTATTGATAGTTTAAAAATAAATTTAACACAGTGCTTGCAGCGTGTGTATGAATTTACTAATAAACAGTATTATCAACATATAATAATAATCTTATTCCGTATGATTAACTTCAAAGTTTAATATTTACCTTCATATATGAAAAACCTAGATGATCCACTCCGACAGTAGCATCCATATGATACAACTCGTAAAACTTGCCTACTTTAAAGAAAAGCACAGAATCCATATGACGACTTTTAAGCTCCCACCACTGTCTCATCGCAGGAGTTAAACTGTTTAGGTAGTCATCTGGAACATATAGTGTACGAGCATCGTAATCTGGGTGTTTTGCCTTATTCTTGTTTATATCACGGATATTCTCTGGTTTTAAAAATGGTAACTTTTCATGAGTCCATTTAGCGTTGACATCATCACTTGTCTTTGTTTTTGATTTCTTCGGCGTAGCGACAGATGATTTTACTTCCTGACATTCACTACTTGAAGCAGTTGATTTGCTGAAGCTGTAGTTTTTAAGGGAGTCCTTACTACTCTTAACTTTTTTCGGGGAAGGGGCTTCGACATTCTCACTTTCAGAATCGGAATTGTCCATAATAATGCGACGCCTCTTTTTTTTTGTGGAAACGACGATCTCTTCATCGCTATCTGAAGAGAAATGATACAATCTGAGGTAAGAAAAGGGTTAATAGTTACCATTGTTTGGCTCCACTTCTACATTAGGCGTCATAACTTTGGGTTTCAGTTTATCCTTTTCGCCTTTGGGAGAGTGGAAGTAGTTGAATAATGTATTAGATTGGCTCGTGCTTAAACGCTTTGACATTTTAGCGATTGATTTTAAACTGTTAAGAACAAAGTTTGTTTAATATTCCTCGCGCAACACGGTGATGCGAAATGAATAAAACACAACCTCAAATCTGATTCGGAATAGGGAATTTCGCGGTAGAAATAGTCGATTGCTACAGGCTACCGACATCTGTTGGAATTCCAAGGTAAATTACTTTTTATTGTTCATTGATTTGCTTCGATTCGTTTCTCCTGTATTTATTAAAATCAGTTCTTTTCAGAACTTACCAGTTAGCAACTTGTACGACAATGATTTATATTAGTTTCGTTCCTAATTAAATCATATCTTATGTTTGTTTAATAAAGTTGAGCGTCTTGAAATGCTTGATAGATTCTTAATTGGTACGAACAAATTCCAGGCGGCGCCTCTAAACAAAATTGTAGAATTGGATTTTTCGAATATATTTTTGCTTATCGCGAAATACATAACTGCTGGATTATTTCGGAATTTCCCCTTTTGAATCCGAATACATAAATCACCTGAGTATCACATTGTAAGTTCGGAGACCATACTGTTGACACATACTCCAAATTCGATCTAACTAGACTAGAAAATAAGCCTTTTAAGCACTTAGCCAAATGCCAAACGGAATTCATTATCGCGGATTTATTTTAGTTACCATGAATAAAACCTAGGTGGCGCCACTAAAAGTTGGACTGGTGCATAGGATTTTTAAAAACTTATTTTAATTACCACGGATAAAACGTAGGTGGATTTTTAGTTGATATGAATGAAACCTAGAGGGCGCCACTTGATAATGATTTATATTTATTTTTGTACGGGACCTTTTTAATTATTTACTTTTAATAAGAACAAATATTTTGTACTGAAAACTAACTGATCGAGTAGATTGTTCAAGCTCGATCTGATTTGATCAACATAAACCACTAGCCAGGAAAGTAGTTGTTTCAATAAGTTATTTGTTAGTAGTCCTAGTAAGACTTAAGTTTGCAGAGTTACGAACAGGTTGAATATTCACATATTGAGGCTATATTGCGTCTTTATTAGATTTAAACTTATAAACTACATGAACATCGCTTGCTCGATCCTTGAGATACTCGCTAAATGTGATACCTCGGGTTGTAATACACATTTTATCATAACAGTATATAAAATAGAAGTAAAATAGATGTTAAAGTGATGAGATATCCAGGTTATAATTGATTTTAAATCGAAATTCATTTTTCCGTTGGCACACATTGTATGCGACTTTTTGTGCGATTTTTTAATAAATATTCGATACGCGCGTTTCTTTTTACAGTGTAAGAACTTCTGCTGGCTTGGAAGTGTACAAAAGTGTTAAAATTATTATAACAGGTAATTAGTAATTTCAACTATCATTAACGAATGCAAGGGACATATTAATACATATAAATATAATTTCTTATATCATTTCATTAGTTTTACAGTATTTGGTTTCCATTTTGTTTTAGTTACTATTCGTGGCCACGTGCATATTCAAGAAAAATTTGATTATTTAGGATAAAATGCCCGGCAAATTAAAAGTTAAAGAAGAAGGAGAAGATGAAAAACAAAGTGCATCGAAAAATATGCGAACCGTTGATATAGTAATAAAAGGAAAGAAAGAGAATAAACCAAGTAACGACGACGACAAGAACGGACAGTGCCAAAAAAAAAAAAAACGGAAGGAAGCTAGAAGCATGGTTTTAAAATATTTAACGGTAAATTAATAACTAGATTAAATAATACGCTGATTGTTAGTAGCTATTGCTGTCAGTTTAACCGGACATTATTGACTCTATGGTTATTTGGTGGTGTGATTTTATGAGAAATGTATGAATATAACTTAGCATAAATATAGCTTTTGAACAATTTTGTTTAAGGGCTTCCAATCTTGTGCTTATGACAAAAGATAAGTATTGCCCACGTTGACGTAATAGTAATTGAATTAATCAGATAAATGTTTATTTCTTTGATTGTTGAAGCCATTACTTTGTGATACATATTGAATTACGAAGGAAGTTGAATTAAAACACTTTCCTGGTACCAGCAAAATGTTTAAATCCAACCTCATTCGTAGTTTATTTCTTTAATTAAAAAGAAAATTAAACAACAAATGCGACAAATCCAAATCCCCAAAAAACATGGAAGCGCATTATACACCGACACAATTTGCACCGGTACTACAGCTTACACACTCAAAATTTAAAAGTATATTTTATTACAAATGGCTCTAATATTCCTATTATTTTATAAAGTTTGTTTACTCATAGAGTTACAAAGGTCGTCGTCACATCAGTACTGAAGATGACTCCTCTACCACTGATGATTCGAGTGACAACAGTAGCAGTTATGATTGCACTTGCAGTGATTGTTTGAACCCATCTTCATATGAAATTGATTCAGGTTCAGACGACTTTTCCTCTTGTTCATCAGAATCATCAATTTCAGAACACGATTCAAGTCAAAGCAGTGATATTACTGCCAGCTCTAGTAGCTCATCTGATGGCGATTGTGAACCATGCCGCGGCCGTTCTTGCTGTAATTAATAATGTATTGTTTTGTGTGTTTCAAATGTATTCTTATTACAAATGTAGTTTTATAAATTATTTATGTCCGATCAATAAAGTACTTTTTATCTGAACAACTGTGGCATTTGCGTACCATTCAATCCAATTTTCTAGTGATGTAGTAGCTTCCTAAATTTACAATATTTTACAAAAGACCACTCTAATGCTAAGTTTGTACAAACCTGTGTTTGTTGACTAATATTTGTTTTAACCAATGAGATTGGAAACATTTGTTGCAGATGCTTTTAATAGATTGAATAAAAACGAAATATATTCTAAATATAATAATATTCAACTTGGAAATATATAAAATTCAGTCTTGATTGGAGTTACTTTTGTAGATTTACGAACGGGTTGAATATTCACATATTCAGGCTATGTTTCGTTTGTAATAAATTTTAAATAAATTTGAAACCTCACTTGTTGCAGATGCATTAAATACATTTAATAAAGACGAAAATAGCCTGAATATATGAATATTTAATCTGTTCGTGACTCTAAAATGAATAATAATAATAATAATAATTTATTAACAGGTAGCCCCTTTTTACAACATTCACAATTTGTACATAAACAATACTTAAAATATGGTAATTAAATTTATAATACAATTACACTAAGACGCATTAAGACTACAAACAAATAACTTATTGAAACAACTACATTCCTGCAGTGGCGGCTCGTCAACTTTTGGTTTGGTGAGGCACAGATTTAATATTATCTACACATCTTTTTAAAATCTCCCTATTTTCCTTCACGTTGTTATACGTTTCAATTTCAATTTGCCGAGCCGTACTTAAAACATTAACTATATTTTGTTTATCTAAAATATGAAATTTACAATTTGATGATATATGATCTTTACTGTTGGAATGCTTATCAATAGAACGCACATTTTTTTTTAATCGTCATAACCTGTTTTATGCCATATCGATTGCTATTTGAAAACATTATGCAAGGCCAACAAAATAATTTATTTCTAATTGTCAACCACATTTGTAAAACCATGCACTTGAATGATCGATGTTTTCGAATTAATAATAAACTAAGATCAGGGTAAGGCCTTTTCATACCTTTTATATAAAATTATCATCATACGACAACAGGCTAAATGGATTTTTAAGCAAGAAATTTACGATGTCTACAATTTCTCACAGTAAGAGTCACATTGCTATTTCCGTTATCCATTATAATATAGGAATAAATACTATTTACTGATGAATATTAATAAGAATACCTTTGATAACTAACGTTGATCAAAGGACGGCAGAGTGAAATTAATAGATTATTTATAAAGGCTGCACAACAACTCAGAAATGGTAACAAGAACAGGAACCAAAAATTAAATGATACGATTTGCATGTTGACATACACAACTAATAAGTAATAACTAATATAGCTAGGTATATTTTCGTTCCCGGGTTGTTGTGAAGCTGCCTCGACACAGCTGACAACGGCGAGTGCCGCGAGTGTTCTCTCTCTATCACGCGGCTGATTTCCGACCAACGAGAAGCCTCTGAGGCTCGCCTCCAATATCCAAATAAATCTGCACATTAGAACGAATGCGATCGATATATGTAAACTGTGTGGAGGCATATTAAGTCGCATAAATTCCGATTGCGCTGGTTTGAATTTGCCTCAAGTCCGGTCTGGGAGGGCGCGCTAATTCTAATCATTGAAAATCGGGAACATTCCGTTAATACAACCATTTTTAATTACCGTATAATTAATTATCAATATTAAAGCCAACACGGAAGAAATTTATGGAATAAATTTATATTTTTATAAAATAGAAAATTAATGGTGCCTCCCCTGACGAGCCGCCGCTGCTTCCTTGGCTAGTGCCACGTCGGATATTGAATGAATGTTGAATCTTAAACCAATGTTATCTATTTAGTAGTACCACTAACTAGTAACTAGTAATAACATGCAAATTTCTTTTGTATCTATCTAAGAGGATTCATTTGATATGGAGGAGTAAGTAAAATACAAGATTTTTTTATGAATATATACATTTGTTAATTACATAGAATTTGCATTGGTAATGCACTACAAATGGATTTTTAAACTATATTGCATCCACCTAACCAAAAAGCGTAAAAATATAATTCATGTGATGCTGTGTATAAATATTATTTATCTTTTAATTATATTTGGCATCATCGTCTCTACCAGCCATCCAATCTTCAATTTCTTGGACCCTGTAATATATTTTTTAATGTTACATATAATGTATATAGCAAATACTCACGTTCTAGGCACTTTAGTCATATTAATACATCCAGTATCAGATATGTAAACGTCGTCCTCAATTCTAACACCACCAAGGTTTCTGAAGCGTTGCAGAACTTCTGGGACCAAAAATTTAGATTTTTGTGGGTCAGCCAAAGCATCATTCAGAAGCTAAATCAGAATTATATGTTTTTAAAGAGTGCACAGTACATAAATCGGGATATTGTACCATCGGAAACTGAGTATTTAGAATTATAATAAAATAAAGCTACGGGATGTTTGTTACTGGTTAAAAAATTAAAACGTTTCTAAATCGATGGAAATTATTTTTATATTTTTCAACCATTGAAAAGTGAACAATTATGACTATATTATTACAGAATCTAGTTAAAATGTTAGGTTTTTATTAAATAACGAAGCAGCATCTATTTTGAGTAAATTTGGAAAGTTTCAAGTCGGTTACATTGTTTTTATTTATTTTGAAATCGCCAAAATTTCTACAATTTTTTCAGACTGTAATCTTTATTATTATCCCAAAATTTAACAGCTATTTAAGGTTATAATTTGGATGCATTTTTAGTGAATTTGGAAGTCTGTAAATTGACGGCAATTGCTTTTTCCGTCAGAATCAAAATGATTAGATTTTTCTAAACTTTAGATTTTGTGAACCCAATTTGTCGGAGTATGTGGAATAGAGTACCAGAATTCGGAACGAATTATCACTCTTATAATGGCATATCTACACGGCTCGTGGATGTTCGGCGGTAAGGCAACGGTAGAAAATTTGACCGAAAAAGCAACGGAATATTTGCTTCCTCGATTACAGTAAGTGGTGCAGCACGAGCGGCATATCTTTTTGAGTCTTTGCCTCACCTACGGAAATCCACGAGCCGCCGCTGACGGTTTCATTTAACTGGATGGCCGAATGACTTCTGATTCGGATAAATTAGGTTGTACATTTTATACAATCATAGAGATTTAGTTTGGTTATAGTTTTATGTTTATGCTTATTATAGAAGAATAATCAATTTTTGAGTTTTAAAAGTCTTTAAGTAAATGTATGTTCCACAATTATTAAATATTCATCACCTGATCAATAAAATAGCATCCCGGTTCAATAGTCAAGCACATTCCCTTTTCAAGCATTCTAGCGGTTCTCAATCTCCTCACGCCTTCCTCCTCTGATCTTTTTGGGTTGGTTGAAAGATAGCCTCCAACATCATGTACATCAAGTCCGATTAAGTGACCCAAACCATGCGGTTGGAAAGTCGGGCCCAAGTCGGCTTGAACCATTTCGTCGACATCTCCTTTTAGAAGCCCTTCATCTTTAAGGCATTTCAGAAGGGTACGAATGGCGAGTTTATGCATGTCAGTCCAAAATACTCCCGGCTTAGCAGCTTTGAATACAGCCAAGTTGGCTTCCAAAACGGCGTTGTAGATCAGTTTCTGATCATCGGTAAATTTTCCATTTTCTGGGAATGAGCAGGTAATATCCGCTGCGTATCCGAAATAGTTAGCACCCATGTCGAAGAGGCTGAAAAATTAAAGAACGAGCCACATAAAAACAAAATGGCTTAAAAATTAACTGTATCAATTTTGGGCCGGGTTTCTTAAAAGTTATATGAAATTAACAGTGAGAACAAAATTGATATTTCAGATGTGTTCACAAAAGTTACAGTTATAATTTATTATTATAAGTAGTTAATGTATTTGTGGACTGATTTTAATGAAGTAAAGTTATGTTTTATAACATTATATGGCTATAACCAGTTGTGGTCTTAATTAAAAAAAAAAACATTTACTCCCATCTTATCAATATAATAATAACACATAGCTATTTCAAGAATGGGATGTCATCGAACTGACGAGCTAGATGATTTCGAACTACATATAACAAAAGGGAAATACAATCGTTGTTTGACAACTTTTTTCGTGAGTATATAGGGTGTTCATTATTTTTTAACTAAGTTAATAAAGAAATAATGTCGTGTTTCATCTCACGACCAGATATGAGTTAACTTAAATAGTTACCACAAATCGCCCTTTTTGATAAGTCTGTTGTTGGGAGCTCCAGCGTGTCCGTAATGGAGAATGGCAGAGTTGCATCCGGAGCCGCAGATGCAAGTGTACGAAACAAATCTGCATCCGCCAACGCTGTAGCAGTGATGCAAGAACTCGGATTCGCACTGGAATTCACTTTTGCCAGCCTTTGCCATTCTCATTACTTTACGATGAGCTGCTGATGAAACTTCGGTAACATATTTCATTACATCCAGCTCGAAATCGGTCTTAGTAACTCTCCTGCAACGATAGATAAGTACAGAACAAATTTCATTGGGAAACGCTTCCTAACTTACAAGTCAGCAATTTCGTTGAATAGTATCTTCTTATCTACATTGAAGCTAAAAAGGGAACTATTTTTAGAATACTTAAAATGTACTATTATTAATGTTAATAAGCACAAAACATCTATTCACAGTTCATGTTTGTACGTACTATTGTACCTACTCATATAGTGAAAATTAATTCCTACGGTATAATTGGATTTAATAAACTTAATTATGAAATTGTTTATATTTTGTCAATTTAATAGGATGTTTGTTTAAAATAACGTTTCTATTCTTACTTTTCGATACCCTCGAATTCAGCAGGTTTGGCGATTAGGCCACTGTCTGTATTTTTGCCTTCCTGCAAATGAATACTTATTAATCCCATTGGAGTAATTAAATACATCACTTACTAAAGTCAGCAAAACGGCTGGATTCAATTCTTGGAGTACTTTATTGATCTAAAAGAAACTCGTTATAAAATTTCATGTGTTAAAATTACATTCATTAGAGAACATTAGGAAATAATGTCTGCAAATTCATTAAAATAGGCCAAGATTAGTAGTGACAAAAATATAATTTATTTAATAAGAGAATTGCAAAAGTTATCTATTATATTTTTCATAAGGTTATCTCTAAAACTGACAGTTTTACCCGAAGAAAATGAAAGTTATAGAGAATTTTATTCTGTGCCTAGCGGGTCCAACTTTTTTTATCCTGACAAGTATTTACGTAAATATATGCAATATTTTATTTGAATCATATGTGAGTATAGAATTCAATTCATTACAACTTTCTTAACCTAATTTTTAAATTTGTTTCTCTATCGACGTTCTACATTTCACCAATTTGAGAAAATCTGAAAAAAGTTTAATCAAGATGGTTGTTTCCATCTTTCTTCAAATTTTACTGCCCTATCTGCACAATCTTCTCTGATGACGTTTTGATATGTTTACATCAATATTTCAACATAAAGGCTCGTGTGTGGCAAAATGAAAAGTAGAAAAAAGTGCGGTCTACCTCATCAATATAATAGACACTGTCTAAGTGATACTTGTTTTTAAAATCACTTAAGGTTAGTAGGGGCCCCATCCAAACAGCGTAGCTTTCCGGAAGTCGTGGCACAAACAACAGCGATTTTCCGGTGTCTACAGACACCGCGCCCATACATCCTTCCTCCAGTACACCAAATGTCCACATGAAATAAGATTCCTGGAAATAAAAACAAACACAATAAAATATAAATATTACAGTACATTTAACTTAAAAAATCGTAACAAGCGATTAAATAAATGTTGTTTGTTCAATATAACCTTGTTAAAACTATTTTAATATAACTTGATGCAATTGATGTTACCAATGAAACTCGTAATTAAAGAAAATCACAAAGCAAATTTAATTGCTTAGTTTGCTTCTCCACAGTACATTGAAGGTTCGTGCTGTGATTGTATTGAAAAATATTGAATTGTATTCAAAATTGTATTCAATGTTAATTATTTTCAAATTATAATTTTATCAAAAATTGTGTTGTCAGTGTAATATTACTACACATTTTTTGTGTTGGTGTTAAAATTGGTATTGCGACTATCTTCGTGCCTAACATTTTCCTGTCAGACAGCTGATTATCGTAGATGTTTCTTTGCCAGTGATTGCTTTAAAATCGTTTATTTTTGTTACTCACATCATATTATATTAGAACATATGTATTTACCTTTCGCGGGTAAAACAATAGATTTTTTCTTTGTTGCATTTTCAATCCTATCTCATAGAAGCGGTTTAACAGAATTCCCACTCTATATCCACTTATTTCACGAAAAGCTGGCAATTCGTTCTTATATTGCGGCACCATTACCAGTCGACATAATAAACATATTACCTCCCAATTTTTGAAAATCTTCTTCGTATATCTTCGTTATGCCTTATTCATGTCATCGCTACTTGAAAGTATTTAAATTTGTTACCAACAATTTTCAAGAATAAAGCACACGAAGAATAAAACTTAAATCAAACTGTCTGATGGGCACCTTGATTTGTGATGTTATAAGAAACATGCTAACTTCTATAACATATTTTGTAAGAATCAATATAGACAAAGCTATCATCATAAACATTGGTGAAAATTAGTTCCAACTAAAAGTATTTTGATTTACCAAATGAAATCTTTACAATGTCACTTTAACACGGATTTAATCAGGTTTGCGCAAGCAATTAGTGAATTGAGAAAACAATTTACAGCTGCAATGTGAAAGAGTGGCAATTCTAATTTTAAGGCAGTTCTCAACTCAAATCTCATGATTTGAACTTTCACATATGTATACCATGTACTTGATTTAAGGGACGAACATTGGCATTTAACCACAAATGATTCCCTGATTAGTTCAGAATTTAAAAATTTACCAAACCATCGATATATCTATGTTGGCTCCTTATAGGTCTTGTTTGTATTTTGCATTATACGGCCAACTGGCGAAGCACACAAACAAATAATTAAGAAAGCGTATTCAGTTTTAAAGGCCAACTTCCTTGGACTATTTATTGTACCATGGCAGTGTGGACACAACGTGATTAATCGTTGTTTCGCGATGGTTACGAGTTAAGAGCTATCGACACAGAGCCACGCACGCTACGCGTAGAGCTGAACCGGAAGTAGCGCCAGATATCCGGAACAATGAACCACACGTTATGCCAAAAAATATGTAAAAGGGTGCTTATTCACCTAATCACACGACCATTGTTGTTGTTGTGAAATATCAACGCAGTGCGATGAACTTAGCGGGGTCGCGAGAAAATGCGTACTTGCCAAAATGGGAAATAGTCATGGCCAATTTTTTCTCTATATTATTTTTACTCAACTCTTTAACATTTTCTATTTACTCGAGCGCTAAAAACAAAAAAAAAACAAAATCAGGACCGGGTTCAGAAGGCTATTTAAAAAATAGGTTATTGTTTTGGATTGTTGTAAAATTATGTCTAAAATGTTCACTTTTAGACAATAAAGTGTTTACGTCAGAGTTAATATATCATTGAAACCTATCAGAAAACGCTCTTGAAAATGAACAAAAGTCAATTTCAAATGTGAGAAAGTAACAATGGTAAGGAGGGCAAACAGTTAGCATACACATCGTGATTTTGGATTTTCAATCTAGTGTCGATTAACGGAATGTCATGAATAGTTTGCACATATTTAGTATGAGTGTAAAAATAAAGTATTATTATGGAAAGTTCCTAATTCTTAACGATGCTCATTGTTTTATGATTTACTTTTCTTCAATAATAACCGCGAAGGAGAATTGCACATAATTTACTCGAAAGAAAGCAGTACAGAGTACGAAAAATGTTATCGCCACTTTGATCGATAATGTGGATCCGCGACATATTAACAGATAGCAATTAACAGGAATCTCGCTAAAATAATGGGTTCTTGTCAAATGTTGGAGGTTTACTGGTTCAGCTAGCAAATCATTTCTCTCGACGATGACGATTCAGCATGACAGGGAGCGAGGCCATCAGTACCGTTTTGTTTGATATTTATTAATTCACAGCAAAATATGATTCACAATTTGTTATTATTTGTACGGTATGATTCAGGCGAAATTTAAATGTTAAAACGCTTACCAGACTGAGAAATGCGTTTTCGTTTGTTTCATAATAATATGTGTATTTACGAAAATAGTCATTTCGCGCATCTCGGTTCCTGGAAGCCCCACAAAAAATGTTTATAGACAAATAGTGTTCAGAATGAGCTCTTGGACTTAAAAAAAACAAAAAAAATGTTTAAAGGTTATTTTTTTGAAGCGTTTTTTAGGCGTTTCCAGTCGATTCAAGCACTATTTACGAAAAAAGTAATTTTTTACTACTTACTCAATTAAAAATCAAATGTAAAGTTACGATCACAAACCAGTGAGCAGCCCGTGAGAGAGACACAATGCGAGAGTATCGCACTACAGGTACCAGAGCCCTGCAGAAACATAAATGTACTGCGGGTCCGGCCCGGCCCGGAGCTGAGTATTTAAAACCCGGCCCGGCCCATGCAGACCTCTAACAGGTACTACAGGGCCTGGCTTGAACACTATTTGTCTATAAAAAAAAATTGTGGGACTTCCAGGAACCGAGATTTGCAAAATTACTTTTTTCGTAAATAGTGCTTAAATCGACTGGAAACGCCCAAAAATCGATTAAATTTAATTTTTCTTCAATAATTTTTCAAGTTTGAGACCAATCTGAACACTATTTGTCTATAAAGATTCTCACATATCACGATAAGTGAGAAAAGTAGTTGCAAAGTGATTTACATCTTGAGAAACTATAAGTCTGATTGTGAGTAATAACGATTTATTCTAATGGAAAACCGAGAGAAATTACATTTCACCATAGTTAAACGTGAAATGCGCGGTAATGAAATAAATAAAGGAAGTGCAGAATATTTTGTTTGTTTGTGCGGCCGTGAAAAGAGAAAGTACTCACCATGCAAATCTGCGGGAAAGACGGCAAAGAAATATTAACTATCATTATGCGAAAAGTGGAATGCCGTTGTCTTCGCCGTAACAGGACAATTTAACGAATAATTTAATGTAAAAATATGCAAACTGTACCAATGTCCGCAACCGTTGGCATCGCTTCCTTTACCCTTTTAATAATAGCAACAATCTTTACAATCGACATGACTCATTATTTCGCAATCACTGTGAAACATTATATCACATTAGAAAATTTAGAGAATGGATGATGCAACAGCAAATACCCAGCCAGAATTGCCGCAGCCGCTAATCTAGGCGGTTATTTGGCGGTTATTTGCACAAGGGTCACAACTTTACATGTGATTGTTTATGCAAGATCCAAAAATAAACGTATAGTATTAACTGCGAATAAATATTTACGTAAGATACAAAGGCTACTCAAAACGAAATTACACATTTTCCATATTTGCACTTTTAGTACATAAATATCTAACTTCAGTTTTCCAACAAGATACAAAGGCAAGAAGCTTGATATCTGTAGTCCTCAAGCACGAGATTATCTAAAAACCTCCAAAGGCATGCTAACCCACTTTAAATTGATAGTATTTAATCATCAAACCTGCGCAAACGTGTAACTATGTTAATGAAATTGTTACAAAAGTTCTGCTTCTTTATATAACAAACATAACATTTAAATTTCTGTTTGAACAATTTACAAATAAGAACATTTTCCCTCTGTTAGGTTTTATTACATTCGCAAGCTTCCCGAGTCTGAACGCAAAAATCGTTTAGTGCTAAGAATGTGGGGTAAAAAACGTAATCTCGTACACATCCTATTCGACGAAGGTCATGGAAGTACCATTACACTAGCCCTATCTAAAAACTATTACATTATTTCAAACCTGTGTTATGTATACATTGACTCTATGGTGAATGAGTGTATCACTTAAAATTATACAGACGTATAAACACTGCGATGATTAGCATAAGCTACAAGCTTTTAATGCTTGGACTGATTGGTGCAAAATGTACCAACTATTTTATAACTGGATAAAATGCAGTTTTATATTTTTCATCGACAAAATATCAACATGCTGCAGGCACTTCAATCCTGTGCATGCAAATTTCTTTTGTATTATCCAATATCCGGCGTGGCATTAGTTATTTGTTTTGTCATTGTAAATTTTAATTTTGCTTAAATTATGTTGTGTTATAAAAGTTACACCCGCCTCTAATTTAAAATTTACGAGAGAAACGAGCCAAGAAAAATTCAAAATGCAATTTTCTTTACTTGATCCACACACATACAATTAAGCATATGCGACGTATGGCAAACATTTATTATATTTAGTAGAATATACACGGGGTCGCGAAAATTTCAATTCTAACGACAACGTTATGTCGCAATTACCTTTCTGTTCTCGGTTGGTATGCAATAATGTTAATTGCAATTTTATTGCGAAAATGTGTTGCATCACTTTCTTCACTTTGGTAACATTTAAACCAAAACACAAACACCTCGGGCATTTCGACGCCGAGCATTAGACAGTAATAGGACGCTTCGTGTAATTTGGCAATGATACATGCGTGATGTTATTTTTGTGGGGTCAAGCCAAGTCAAGTCAAGAATTAGATCAAGCCAAATAGCGGATGGCTAAAAATTAACTCATGTAGGCCAATTTATTAAAAAGTACACAACACTTATTTCAATTTAAAATCCGTAAAATGCAAATATGTATGCGAAATGAATGATAAATTGGTCACATAATGATTCACAATATCCGTAATAATAAGATATGCTCTTATATGCTCCTGGCATGAGTTGCAAATTTGTAGTTCATATTCTTGCAGCGGTGTATTTATATAATTGATACATAATGTTGATCATTCTTAAGGGGTTATCCTACTGTAACCAGCGTCCAAACAAGCTAAGTTTTGGGACTTTATTTCGGAAAAACTACAAATGCAATATGTGTAAATTTTTATATTTTTGTATGTACTCGTATAATGAGTGTGTGTAAAACCAGTCATCGCGAAATATTGAAATTGTCACACGTTATTCTTTTTCGCGTCACCCGATGTTTACCGTGCTCGATTGGTCGGTGTACATGATTATGCAAATATGGTCTGAAACAGAATACAAAAATATCCTCCTTAGCTACATGGCATTAGCTATGGCGTGACGGAGATTTTCTTTTTTTCGTCTAAGGTTACGCGAAAACAATTCCGAAACTTTTTCGTATTTGTCGGAGCAGTAATAAAACGCTATAACTCAAACAGTACTTAAAATATCTACATGAAACATTTTGCATATCATTCCAAGCACTTCAAAGAATTGTTTAGTCATAAAAAAGTCGATTGTTTGAAACTTTTACAATAGGATAACCCCTTAAAATTACTTTGCAAGTAACAAGAACCACGCGATATTTACACGTTATTATGCAATGGAATATTTTAGATACTATAGAACATTACGACATTATCGTGACATAAACAAACATCTATTTTGGCCAATATTTTAACCTATAATGAACCGAAGTGATCCCATAATCAGAGACATAAAATAATATTTTGTTGAAACTGCTCACTTAGAATTTTGTACCAATATTCTTATTTAATATTGTTTGCTTTATATATATATATATATATATATATATATATATATATATATATATATATATATATATTTAATATTGTTTGCTTTCTTGTAGTTAATTTACATTTAGTGTATTTTTTTACTGAATATTATAACAGATACAAAGTGATTCACATATAGAGAAATATCTATTAAGATATAATATAAAGAAAAGTAACTTAAGCTAAAACTAATATGAAAGTTCACAATAGAAGGGCTGTAACAGTGATACGTACAAACTAAATTTATATATAATAATACATAAAAGGAAAAAAAATAAGAAAATTACATAAAAATAATAATTAAAAAATTGAGAACGAAAGTAATTATAGAGAATTCATTCAAATTCTCTATTAGAGTAAGTAGTGTAGCACGAGTGGCATCTTTGTCTTTGCCTCCCCTACAAAAATAGGAATGCTAGAAATGAATTTTTAAAGTTATTGTCACGACTTGGTCTCATTCAAGACGGTGTACATCAGCGGCGGCTCGTGGATCTTCATAGGGGATGCAAAGACAAAGATCCTGCTCGTGTTGCACTACGTACTCTTATAGTGGAAGCAAATATTCCGTTCCTGTTTGGGTCAAATTTTCTTCCGTTGCCTCACCACCGAACATCCACGAGCTGCCGCTGGTGTACATACCATAATAAAAAATCTAAAAAATCTATTAAAAAGCATGTTCTATGTTAGCGATAAATTGCATAGAGCAGGGGTCTCCAAACTTTTTCCATCGCGGGCCATATGTACAATTCTTCATAGCCTAGTGGGTCAAGATATAATCAATTTTATAACTAATTTTAAAATGTGACTTTTACGGAAAATGTAACTGCTTGTAGCGGGCTGGACTCGATGAGGTCACGGGCCGCATTTGATTTGACCCCTGGTATAGAGTATTAACGTTTGATCAGCAAATTAATTTCCTTAAAAAAATTGATATTTTATCATCCCATAAATCACTTCCCTTATCTGAAAACGATTATGTAATTGGTTTCGTATTGTTTTTTTTAACTCATATTCCTTTATTACATCTGGATAAGAAATCGCAATGAAATTTGAAATTGCGCAATTAAAATTTAAAACCCAAATTCGAAACCTTCGAAATAAGCAATCATTATTTTTTATTGTTTTAACGGTGCAGAAAAACTGGTAATTAACAAAAAATAACGAATCAACATCATGTAAACGTGCACAATCGTACGTATGGGATTGCCTAATTTGCAAACTTTCTAGTCTACTAAGTAATAACATGGCCTTTCTTTTTGGCGAAGGTAGACGTCAGCAAATTGGCGAGCAATGACCGTGGCTAAGTAGGTTACACACCCAAATATGACTGGACAAATACCAGTTTTGGCTAGGTGACATTAAACATTTTGATAGTGATAACAGCCAGTAAATAGCCATCTGCGGACTTAATTTATATATTAATAATAATAAATAACTATTCACATTTTCAAATACGTGCTTATCTAAAAAAATAACTATTAACATACTTTGTGAATGGGCTATCGACCAATGGTCTTTCGTCCTTAATATATTTTATGGTTTATTTTTCAAATTTGTTTCATCTTTAAATACTAGATAAGTGTAGCATTGTGTGTCCTATTTCTAGCTGTTTCATGCTAATAGTCACATGAATAGTTTAAAGTTTTCAATTTTTTTTTTTTTGTTTTTTTTTTTTTTGTTTCCTGGCGTCGGCTACTAGGCTATCTGCCACAACCATGGTATATTTTATTTATTATTATTGTTATATATATATCACTCCTATGTATCATCATTACTATTATTATTCTTCTTTTTTTTTTTTGTATTAATTACTACGCACCAATACACACAGTGATAGGAAATGGGATTTCGCCAGTGAGGGGTTTTCAAATTTAAAAGTAAAATATTTTTTCAGTTTGTCCGATCGTAAACCAATGTTATTTCTATGAATAACATGCAAATTTCTTTTATATTACTCAATATCCGGCTTTGAATTAATCAAGTGAAGTAGTTGCTTCAATAACTTCTTGTTTGTGTTTGCTTCACACTGTCAACATATTTTTTTCTATATTTCATCTTTAATTTATTTAACGCATCTGCAAACAACATCGAAGGGTTTTTCAATAAAATAAAAATTCGCTGACTTCTTGTAGAAAAATACAATAATACAATAATTACTACTATAAATACTATACTTTTCGTCTTCTACAATTTATTAAGAGTCTCTAGAAGACTACAATTAACAAATCATCTACCGAAACAATTATATTCCTGGCTAGTACCACGACGAATATTGAATGTTACAGTTGATAATTTGTGTGTTAAAAATATCAAAGATATCTAATTAACACAAGTTACCGTATTTCTCATTTTATCTAAAGGTTTTTAATTTTAATTATTTCTAATTTATTGAAATAAATATAAGAAATGAATATTCATAGATCCACTCAAAGATTTTGTTTAAAATAATTTCAGAAATTAGTTGATAACAGTGGTATAACAATTTAATTAATTCAACACTTGATTCAATTAAGAAAAAACAGCTAATAATTATTTTCTATGCGGGAAATAAATTTACAAATTAATATTTGACGAGTCCTTCTATCTACCCGCGAGAATATTACTTGTTAAATTCACGTTCTATTATTTCAATGAAAGGCTAGGTCCTTCGAAATGTGCAAAATTTCATTTGTTACATATTAAATATTTATAATGGGAAACTTCATTTCGTAGCTATGACAACTTTCGCCAGCAAACTGTTGCATCATCCGAAAGTTGTATGTCGTATATCACAAGTGTCGGTCGTGGTTCGTTTACTTTATTTGAATAACGTGAACGCTTGCTGTAAATAATAATAAAACATGTGATGTTTTTGTTTACGAATGTATGCCGTCGCCGAAATTACCATCCAGATTAGGATGTAAACAAATATTTTTGGAAATGGACTTTTTAATCTATGATAACACGAATTTACGTATGTATTAAATTCATTAATATTGGGAGTGATTTCATCAGTTATGTGAACATATTTTGCATATAGCTTTTTAAATTAATATAAACATTACTACAACTGTATCAAACAAAACGATTGGGATAGACAATGAAACAACGAAAAGCGAAAATCAATTGTTACGGGGATCACTATTGCTTATGTAAAGTAAATTTATGCAGCTACAGGCCGATGAAAGGCCGATGAAAAATCCTATTGTTCAAGGGCGGCTCGCTATATAGAGCCAAGGGGCCATGGCACTACCTGTAGTTTCAAGCTCAGCAAGAATTTTTAATTATTTCTTAAAACACTTTTTCGCCAGTTACTTTGGTCTAGGAAGATAAATCGTTCTTTATTTCTTCAAAAAAGGAGGAGTGGTGGTATATTGTATAAGTGGTTCTACCATCAATATGTTCCACGAGCCGCCACTGCTATTGTTAATAGTTAAGGAATCTGAGTGGTTTAAACTAAAGATGGGTAACTCTTGAGTGAGTCATGTTGATTGTAAATATTAAGATCTTTTTAAGTCACGATGATTACCCATGTCATTAAAATGCTTTCTTCGCGAACATCAACAAATAAACAATAGTCATAATTCAAGAGCGGACCATTCAAACGTCCATCCGGCAATTTGAAAACCGGCAAACCATGCAATTAAATGGCCGTTGTGCGACTCTTGGAGGTCGTACTAAATAAATTTTACAAGTTTTCGTTCGGCCATTAGGCATTACCTAACAGGCGTATAGGTATAGTTAAGGCGCTGTGTTATTATTCAAAAGGCTCGGACCGGCCACCTTTTTGTCGGTCTGCGTATTAACCGGAAATTTGGTCGATAAACTTTAAATTATACACTAATCAAAAGAAAATGAATCATCGCCCAAGAAAGGGTTGCCGATGGCCAGACGCATGCATAGACCATGAAAGAGGGGACTGGCGACTTATACTAACAGTAATACGACTTTATTTATACTAGAGACGTGCCTACATTTACTCTGATCAAAACGAATTAGTTTGGACCAACTTTAGCTCAATAAATCTGCAATAAATGAGGTTGTTTCAAGGTAATTTACAACATTAGCTCTTTGTTAGTACGGTATCAGTGCTATAATAGCTTGTTAAAAGAAACAAGTTTAAAATGGTTTTCCAAGAAGAAAATTGGAAATTTCCGGACCAGTGCGGAAAAATTATATTTCTTAACTGGTGCAAATTTTGTCTGCCTTCTTTTCTGTCTGTCTCGTATTAATGTTATTCGCTCTATCTTTTTCTTAGAAGTTCTTAGCAGTGCGAAAAATAGACTAATCACATTGCTACCAACCTTATAGGCTAAACTATCAGTGACATGAAGCTGTATAATTTATTTAAAATATTTAACACACTTTTAATTAACTCATTGCAAATTATACGATTCAATGTCTCCTTCGATTACATTTAATAAATATTTTATTTTATTTATTTATTTACGTAATCTCCTATTCCATGAAAAAATACATAGTTGTACAGCTGTTCGACACATAATAAAGCTAACAAAACAAAAGACATATTACATACAAAATCATACACTATAAATATAAAACCAAGGCACCGAGCAAAAACAAATACCCGCGATACGGTGCACTCCGTCAATCTGAATCGACGATGTAAATTAACAATATCACATTTATTTGATGATGCAAACCAAATGACACCATCAATCTCCTCAACTATTTCCAAATCCATAGCAAAATAAAGATTAGCAGTTTTAAAGTTTCTAATAGTTAATTACCATTAAAATTACATGACGGAATACTATGTCTACTCTATAATAAGTCTACTTTATATACACTAACGATAAGTACAGCTGACAACATCCATCTAATCTAGTTGAATAATTGGAATTTCCGCGGCCTTTCAATTCAATGAGTTTGCGTAGCGTATACTCAATAGCGGAAAATATCTAGCCGGCGGCTAAACATGTGTTTACGATTAAAATTCTGGCTATGGTATTATTCATCTAGGTTTAAAAATAAAACACGTGGAATGCGTAGTCATGACTAATACACTTGTATTGTATGTATGTATGCATGTATGTATGTATTGTAGGTCTTATGTATGTAACATACTATTTATACAACTTATAACGATGAAATGTGATTATGTCACAAAACCACGGATGCATATCTTGAATACCTTGAGTGAATAAGCATTGTAATGGATTTTTTGACAGAAAAGTTTGCTAAAATAGAAGTGAATTACCGCAACAGTGCAGATTTAAAATAGTAAATAAGAAATATGAAACAGTCCTAAGCTACAAAAGATTAAGATCTTCGTGAATGTGAACTAATTTAAAAGAATAACATTGATATAATAAACAGATTTTATTTGGTCTTAATTTCAAAATAACCCAAATTACAAAAATAATTAAAATTGCGTCTTGAGCAAAGTGCTCCAACCTAATTTAGGTGGTGTCCAAATACACCGTGACAGACGAGAGTGCACACATAGCGAAACACAAAGGTTATCCGATACATTGAAATTAGAACAAATTAGAATGCAAAACACAGAAAACGCAGTATATAGTGCTATCACGAGAGCAGGGGATTAAAACAAAATATTTTAATAAGGCACAGCACCATGTCATATATATATATATATATATATATATATATATATATATATATATATACAAGTGAAACCAGATTAATTAAATCCCAGAGTGGTATGAGGTATTATTCTATTAAATTTTCAAATGCTATGCCAATGAATTTTCGAAATCTTAATTTAAATGCATTTAAAAATCGAATGAAAACTGTGTTAATTGAGCAGGCATTTTATTGTTTCGAAGAATACCTCAATTTCGATCCACTAGTGTGGGAAATGATTTTTAATATGTTTGTATGTCTATTTTATTCTATTATATTTTATTTATTTATATAATTTTATCGACATAATTGTAAATGTGAGATTTTATTTATTTGTATATTTTATTAACATATTTGTAAAAGTGAACTTTTATTTATAGATATTTTACAATGATTTTTAAATTTTATCTTTAGATATATGTATATATATATATATATATATATATATATATATATATATATATATATATATGTTATAAGCCTATTTGTGTATGTACTATTTATTCTTTTATGTTTTTTATAGTATAGTATAAGCGCAAATTAATATGAATTCTAAACTGGCTGATTAATAACTAATGTAGCTTATTTTATTTATAACTTGACGTACCTATAGATTTTGGAGACCTGTGTAAATATTATTATATATTAGCACCAATAAACTACATTACATTACATAATCTATAGATTTAATTTAAGTTATTAGTTGAAAATGCGCAAAACATACATTGCTTCAATATAATTAAAACCGAGTTAGTTTACAAAAGAAAATTCTGGATAAAATATAATGCCAAGTTCTCAAGAGTAACTTATTGCTCGGTTAAAAAAACTTTTTTAATTCGTCTCTTTAAGCGATGGGATCGATAAAGTATCATCGAGTTGAGTGCGTGGATAACTAACCGCATTAAATAAATTCTTACCTGTCTAAATACATTGTAGCTAACATCGGTGTCATAAAATGGGACTTCTTCGCCGCCTTGAAGAAGAACAAAGGCATTTCCCAAGTTCTTAGGCTTAAGACGCTCGCTAAGACGCGTCCTATTGAGGGCGAAGAGTTCAAGGGGAACTTCGTGGGTGCCTTGGCCCATGGAAAGTTTTCCGCTGAAAAATAAGAGGTGAGTATTATTACTTTCCCGTGATAATTTTGTATACTTTCAATATTTTCTGGTACAATTTTATTTATTAAAACCGAAAATTGATACTAGTGTTGAACACTACAATAACTGCTGCAATGATCAATAATAATTCTGTGAAAATCAAAAATAACTGTCTTGAGACGCTTCGTGGCGGAGCGGTTTGGCACCTATTTTCAGTGAAAATAGTTCCACGTCTAAAATTTACCGTTCGGGTCCATGGAACTTTAGTGGTTGTTTATTTTGAATAAACTTAAAATTTCAAATCGGTTGTGACAAAATAGCGCTGGTATTAACCCAGTTTGCTTGTTGTGCGGCAGCACATTTAAGAGTCACTTCGGACAAAATTTCTTGGCAGTTGACACTGCTGATAATTTACGTTATATGTCGCATCCACATCGATTGCATATTGTTTTGTGATAATATTTCCAATAAGCACGATATAAATAGAACCGGAATTGGTCTAAGAGTGACCATTCTATTAATTTTTGAAGGACAAACTGTAGGTTCTATTATGATCCATAAGTCAACGCGCAATATTGAAATTATTGCTCGATTACGGTGCAATGATTGTTAAATAATAATTAATTATTGTGTCTTTGAATTACCGTGCATTTTATTAAACACAAGATTTCCAGATAATTGTATATTCTTAAATAATAATAATAATAATTCATTTATTAGCCCAACAGTTACAAGAACTTAACTTATGGTATAAATGGGAGTCTTGTCCATTACAATGAAATCATGCACGTTATAAATATTTATAGTAAAACAATTGTGCTGCAGCGACATTATTATATTAATTGACTAAATGATTAGTTACCTACTATCAGTTATCTATGATAAGTAATAAAAATAATTGTGAAAATAGAAGTTGTAACGGTTACCAAACATTTCAGTTCTTAATTTAATTTCAAATTCCCTATTGGTTTTTTAAATACAGTGCCGTTTAGAAAATTATTCTTTGGCAAAAACAACTAAAACTTACACACTTTATAACGGTATTATCGCGTGGGGTTTAATTGCCATGAATTATCTTGCGACCTCGCAAGTTATACTTAATATTTCTCATTTCAAATTAATCTAATCAAATATATTTGGATATAGATGTAAATTTGTTCATGACATTGAAAACTAATGACGATATCTGGGACGTGTTATGTTTGTGGTGTCATGTGAAAATTACGCATCAATACACGTGTCGAAAAGTAAAATGATATATGTTTTGTGTTATGTTAGTAGTGCTGATCTATTTTTCAGGAAACTTCTGTTCATTTTGCAAATTGCTTAATTTTTTATTTGTTAATATTTAACTGTTTTCACCGGAGGACGGTCAAAATTGCAATTACTTTTAAAGAAAGTGCTTAGTTTGTGAAAATTTTATACAATTTTTAAGATATTGGAAAAAGACAAATATTAATCTATTTGTTAACTCCAATAAATTCACGTAAAATTCACTAATTTTACAAGAATTTTTTTTAAATAGTTCGTCTAAAAATTATACTTATTAATTAATCAATCTGTACGGATTGTTTATGCAATTATCGCAGATGATTTCGAAAACATATTTTGGTTCTTCCAACGAAAAGAACAGATAAACACAAAGGCAAATAAGTGATTATGTATATTTCCAGTGTACACAAGTTACGTAAAAAAAATAAATAAAACCTGATTCAGACACGTTCGCCCAAAATTATCATTGCTCGTGTCCAAATACCAGCAAATCATGTCAAAAAGTAAACAAATAACAGTAGAGGCAAATTCCGTCATGAAATCGTAACACAATCTTGAGAATTGCGCAAATTGGAACAAATCCGTTTCGGGAAAATCTGTGATGTATCACCAGCAATATAATTAATTGCTTAATCACAATATTTCAGGTCACTAGAATACTCGTACGAATTAGTCTTACCGCGCAGTTTTCTCTTTGGACTTCAAAAGGCATTTACTTGCAATCGTTTCAAATTGGAAATTAAGAGATTCGTCATCACGATAACAGCAATTGCGTAATTTTTGCACAATAGCGGAGTTGGTCTATTGACTGCGGGCATTGTTTTCAAACCTATGCAAATCAACGACAATAAAACTCAAACGGGTTCATTAACTGGTGATGTAAACTTCCACATTCGCAATTCTTTTAGCACGCATATTGTTGGTATTTAGGCTCTCGCAAATGTGTTTTCTCCGGATAAAAGAAAGTTATTGTGCATACATTAACTAATTGTAAGTACCGCAAATATATTAATCGCACATTTCCTTGGAATTAATTTTATTGAGAAAAATAATGTTAAAAAGTGTGGTTAGTATTTTTGAATAAAACAATCACACTGTTTAGAAGGCCAAAATTGTAAGTTGAAACATATAAATCGATTCAAAATTCAACAGATAGCCCTCGTGCGTAGGTCACGATTAAGAAGTGTTCTATTAAGTAGTCAATAAGTGGATGTAGTTAGTGAAGGTGTTCGTGATTAGGAACATTGCTTTCAGTTGTCACATGGGTATTATCGTAAACGTGTAAATGTTTGGAATTCTTTCCAAATGCTTTTAAGCCATCGCTCGTTTGATTATTTCAACTTCAACAGACTCTATCCAATAACTCCAAAAATTGGAAAGTTTTACCACTTTTTTCTTTATTTTATAAATAAATTTGATTGTTCTGCTATATCAGCATATCATTTTGCTGTAAAAAAAAAATGTTGGTGAATTCACGCCTACTAAGATTGCAAATAGTTCTAGATTCCATTTAATATTATTATCTTCAGGTATTTGTAGATTATCTTCTCTTTTTGTTGTATGTCTAATTGTAAAACTTCCTAAATATATGCAAGTCTTTCTCAAACTGGTTAGATATCTTAACTGGTTAGATATTTTGCGGTACTTCCAAATTAAATTAGATTTTTATTTTATTTCTGTGCTAGTATCGGCTGACAGAGCCATCTTCAGCAGAAACCACAAAATGGATAGAGATGATACAAAAAAATGTATCATCTATTTAATAGGAACAGTTAGAAAGGAATTCATGGAGCAAAACGACAAGGTATATTGATGTTGAGGAAAGCAAAAGCGTACTTATGGCTTCAAAGTGCTTTGTTTGAACATTCGAGGTAAGGATGGTAAGCGGTAGCACAATTAATTTTTTAGAGAGGACGTCAAATTGATAATCAGGAATGAAAGGATGTAAAGATTTTAGGATTTTTTCTATAAGAAAGTATATCATCATATCAAAAAAAATAGCAATTACTAAAAGAAGGGTAATCATTATCATTATACCTATAAGAGTAGTAAAACTGATTTCAATCATTTATATTATATTAGTAAAATATAATAATACGATACTTGAATATAGTAAGAAATACCTTATTACTTTCCTTGAAGCAATTTATTTGATTTTATATTTATATTATGATGGAAGATCAATACTGCTCTAGTAAACAAGTAACCGAGTATAAATTAAGGCAATGGCATCAAGGATTAAGAACCCTATAAATAAATTATGTCAATAATACTGGCACTATTTATAACAGGAAAATTATTTTATATTATTATCACCCAGGAAGTCATTGTTGGAAGATTTTATGGAAAATTTTCGTATCTATTTAAATTCAAGATTACTATTTTCTAGGTTCACTTTATTATCTTTCTACGTGTATTACATTCAAGTACAATTTATTTCCATTAACTGTAGTGCAAATACAATGCAAAATATTCGGAATAAATTTGTTGCGCAACAAAAATGCACGAACAATAAACAAGATTAGAATGTTTACACAGGAAACAGGCGGCGACGAGAAAGTTGTTAATGAGCTCTAGAAATTCCTGCTGTTATGCAACATTCTTAAAAAAATATATTGTTTGATGAACAGGCTAACGGTAAACGAGATTCCAGTCACAATACACCCCTTATAGTCATTCTTTGTTTAAAGTTCTCCCATTAAAGGTATAAAAATGAAATAAACATCTGATTGTGACACTTATTTGAAGAAGGGATAGTTAACCAGTTAAGTGCGTTCGACGTGTAAACTCGTCAAACACATCTAACAGATTAAGTTATAACAATAACCTTTTCAGAAATGAATTGTTAATTTTTTTATCAAATAAAAATATGATATAATTTTGCCTTGCGTTCGACATGTATTCTTGTTATTCCTTGATTTTAATTGCGTACTCTGTGAGGAGTTTTTTTTAAATTAAACGGCAGTTAATAGGTTAACAGATATTTAGGCTAGGGAAATTAGCATAGTAGCTATTCTGAATTCAATGTAATAATTAATTTGACTTTCATATAATTTGAATTAGTGTTTCTCAAACTATTTGGACCAAATTCCCACTTTGTCAAGTCCTCTTGTTAATTCGCCCCGTTTAATTTTAACAGCTTAAAAATTTGAAAGGAACGAAGTAAAACAAAATTTAGTATATATTATTTGAAGATAGATACACCATAAACGAAATGTAAAGTTTGTTTTCTCAAGTCGAGTAACATAATCTCTTAACTCCACCGCTTTCAGAGGAAGCATTAACATCGTTACATAAGTTAATCTGAAAATATGGCTTATACGACAAACGATAACGATCAAGGGTAGTGAATGGAAATATTATAGTCGGCCTCTGTACAATTGTATTACGTTCTTGAAACCTACGCCATTATGATAGTAAATCCCGTCGGTCTCCATTCATGTACCGATAAATAATTAAATACCAGATCATTGCTAACAGTTTTCCGTCAATTGAGTCGTAAATATTTCGAAGGACTTTTTAAGAATTACACTATTCAATTGTAAAAGTCGTACTAAAACTATAAACAAATACTTCTGGATTCCAAAGTTACATTTTTAAAAATCATTATTACACCATGTGTACTCATTAAATTGGCACCCAAACTGACAAAACAACAAAAATCTCTCTTGTGCTGATTTGGACTCACAAAAGACTTTAATACTTTTAAAAGTATCTATGCTGCAATAATATATTTTCGTTAGATTTCGTTAGACACATATTTTATACAACTGCATAGTGAGTATATAAATTAAGGTGATGCATAAGTATAAATATTCTGAATTAAAGTGTATTAAAAACCTGAATGAAAAGTGAAATGAATCAATTTTCGAGCAATACAAAATACAAATGAATAGGCGCAAAAGTCCATAGTATTCTCAATTTGGCAATGAAGATATTTCTATTGTTTATGCTGGAGGCTTCTAATTCGTTATACATTTTGAATACAATAATAAAACACTTTTAACTTTAACATGACACTTCATGTTTGAAAATGGTAAGCGTACTTAAGTCACAAAAATAAATATCCAAGTTATATAAAACAAAATTAAAAAAGTGTTTTATTATAGAAGAGATTTCTTTTTCCAAGTTTTATGAATCAGTACATAAATTAACGGAGTTGTTAAAAAAATTGCAACCAAACGCCACCACAAGTAATTAATTACCTTGTCCAAACTGGAAACAAATATTCATAAGCCGATTAGAATAGGTGCGTTTTTGCAATGCAATTACTGAAGGAGCTTTGTTATGTTCGGTGTCTCAAAATAAAAGTATTCCATTGCCACATGCAAGGTAACTTAATAAACGAATGGTAAAAAATACCACTGGTTACCTGATAGGATGGGGTTAGCATTCATATCAGTGACGGTTCGCGGGGTTTTTTCTGGTACGGCCGAGGAACAAGAGGTGGTAATACAGATAGGTGCGGTCACGCAGCCAGCCGTCTCTGCAACTGACCCTACCTATCTGTATTACCACCTCTTGTTCTCGGCCGTACCAGAAAAAACCCCGCGAACCGTCACTGATTCATATAGACAATTGCAGCTACTCGTCTTCTCAGATAACACTATAGTTACTGAGGTGGTATTATGTTATGAACACAAAAAAGACATGTGATTCGAATGGATTCGAGACAATGTTTATTAAATATATTACATTTTTACATCGAATTAAAGGTGTCATTGCAGTAGAGCGGGAGATTTTACTATGTTTTTTATTGACAGTGGTTCAATATCGACTATATATGTGTTGGTATTAATATGACTCTTCGCTAAATAGCCTAGGCTGTCAAGTGCCTCAAAGAAAACCTCAGGTGTATATCAGGTGACATGGGTACGCGAATCTTGTTACAGCTCAAGGTCGTGGATCCGAATGCTCGTGGGATAAATCCTTCACACCCACCATTATGAAACAGTTGATAAGCGATATAAACTAAATGAACAATAGGCTGTTGTTCGGAGTTTATTACTTTTTAGGTCTACTTTGGGTCGAGTTAATTAAAGAAGTGATACTTCATTATTTTTATTTCTATTAATAAACTGTAAATGATTATTGTTTTGTATTGTTTGTACAACACCTTCGGCAGCCCACCTTGTTATTATAGAGAAAGATAAATCAACTTCTGGAAAAAAACCTTATTAAAGCTGTTCTTCTGGTGAAAATATAATTTCTATAATTCTTTGCGCCAGGATAACAGTTTATTATTATTTTTTCCAAAAGGTTTTTATATATGTAAAATACTACAAACATGTTTTTATAAAGGTCTTAAATCACTGAAAATGGAATTTTCTCTCTGTGAGTACCTAATCAACCAACATTTATATTTGCATTTTGCCATTTTTACAATGCACAAGAGGTGCATATTTAGGTTTTTTATAGAATGAATTATTTATTACTGGTGATTATTACCTACATTGCAAGTTCAAGAAATATCGGATTGCTAAGTGAAATAAATGACAGCTTTGAAAATGTTGTTGGTAAAGACCCAGTAGGCGTTCATTTTAGCAGGAGGAATAGAAACGTACGAGTTGGTAGGTAACCTTAAATATAGTGCAGTTAAACAAAGATCGCGCACGAGGAAGCGACAGGTAGGTGAACTCAACCGCAATGCGAGCCCAGGAAACCTTCCATTTATCTATGTTAAAAATGTTTACGACAGCCATAACAAAAATAATCGTACATTTTGTGTTCGACATTATTTTTAAAATCACATTTTGGGTCTACGTTCTATTTAGGAGAAAACCACGTCGCGGCGTTCAACTATTTCACAAAGGCCCAATGTCTTTCCTGCCAAAGCACAAAATCTATTTTGCTCATTCTCGATTTAAATTTAATCCATCAAGACTGCCGATCAGACGACCAAGACCAGCGCAAATTTCAATTGCAACACCAATCCTGGCAAACGTCCGTGAATTGTTAGGATACTCTCTGGAGAAAATAAATACAAGACGTAGGGATCCCATTTCGAGTAACTGAAACCAATTTGAACACGTTGATCCAGTGTTGAAAATTACTGTATTATACGCAAATCTTCTTGATAATAATAATAATACCTATTGACGACGAAAGAAAAAACAAACAAAAAAATACGTAAACAACTTGGATTTGGGAAATAGGAAAATTTATCAGCAAACTACGTTCTTACCTCCTTCACCCTTAACCCCCTGAAACGAGATAATACTTGTGAAGATTTTCGAAGGTTGCTTGCTGTGCATGAAACTCGTTCTTTTACGGTTAATTTATTGAAATTGAGCGAAGGTAAAATTGGAAAGTCCACCGAGATCATGTATTTGTATTAATGGTAAATGTAAGAGGTGAGCGTAATGCGAACAAAAAGCGTTTTGTACAAAGGATGGTCGCCCGACGTGATCTTTGTTGGACACAATGATGACAAGAGGAGAAACGCGCTCGGAGAAGGGTTGCCAACTGAATACTATTATTTGCTGCTATAATAATAATAGTATAGTAAGTATTTACTATATTTCGGTAACTGTTCCCAATTGTTTTGGATTAATATGGATGAAGCATGCCTGAAATTGATAGCAGGTTCGCCTGAACGTACGATTTACTTATTGTTTGTTATTTGTTTAAAATGTCAATGACAATAACTAACTATATTTCTACAGGATAGAGAGTTACTTGTTTTTCATCAAACGTATCAATGTATCTATTTATATTAGATCAGACATAACCACGAGCCTGAAAAAGAATTTAAAAATGGGTTTGGCAGTGATCCTGCAAATTGGTATGCAGTACGAGTAAAGTTCAGTTTCCACATCCTTATTTTTGTTTACAATAATTACTGGGAATGACGTTCGCCGTTAATATGAAACCGCTAGCGGGAACTGTAGTTGAATCATTTATCAATCGATGTTGTTTACGGAGAATGTTATGTAATTTAAACTGTCTCAAATAGCTTCACCCCTCAGAACAATAACACTAAGTGGGAGCCTTTTCAGGATACTATTTTACCTTTTAAATAACTTAAAATAAACATCAATGACAAACGTACATTTAAAAACCAAGCTGCTGTTGTTTGCAATGAAAATAATTATCATACAGTATAGTATCCATTACTTCACAATTGTTTACTCATGTATCACATATTTATTGTAAAGGTGATTTATTAGTGTCATTATTTATGAAAATTCAATCAATAAACAGCAAATCGCAATTACCGGATTATTGTAACAATCATTTAATTCAAGAAATTAACATCACCACAGTAGAAAGTTCTTGTATGCCTCTTGGCTAAGTTGTACAATGATTCTGGTTCCGGATCTGATAAATTCCATCAAATATAGTGTGCAATAGGTTTGTTCGAGAATGCGTGCAAACACTTGGTAAGAATTTAGATTAGGCAAACCATTTCACGCGGTTTATCCAATTAAAACTTACCTAAACTAATTAAGTTAATTTTCATTTCAATAATATGATTATTTGTGAACCTTCTCTTCTTGAACAAAACATCATATTTTTCAATTTTCGAACGCAAAATCATATACACGCTTTTTCCCGTCATTAAGAACCGTCATGACCCAACATTTTTTGCATGCATTTTTTTCCTGAGTAATATAGAAAAAATGGCGAAGATAAAATGATCAAAAAATTTTATTTCGGAAAAATAATTACTTTATACGCTTATTCCCATCATTAAGAACCATCATGAATTTATTCAAATTTTTCTGACACCTTTTTTGCATGCATTTTTCCCCCAGTAATACTACGGGAAAAATGGCGAAAATCATCAAATTACCAAACAATTTGTTTCGGAAATATAATTACTTTACACGCTTTTTCCCGTCAGTAAAAATCGCCTACATTTTTTTCAAATTTTTCCAATACAAATTATGAAAATATTTCTAAATTAATTTTGGGTAGATTTTGATCGATTTTTGAAATTAAATATTATGAGCAAAAATACCAATTTTCCTTCCTAGTCTCCTGATAAAAATCGTGAAAATTTTTCGAAATGAAGTTTGTGGAAACGTTCTGCACAGCAAATGTTTAATGAATTTTTGAAATTGATTTTCTCTAGTACGGCCCTTAACGACCAGAAGACTGCCATGCTTCTAGTATTATGACATTTTATGGAAGGCCGGCCCTTATTCACTTCAAAACATAAATGAGGATATGAAAACTGGATAGTCTTTCAAAAACGCTCCATATTCACTATCCATTGTATTTTCTCCAACTGGAGACGTTTTTATTTCTTACTACGAGTCTAAATTTAATTCTTACAACTTCACATTGCATCATCTAGAGACAGATGTTGTTGAGTGTTATTTTTGGTATGAAGAATAATGAAATGTGATCCGGTTTGGTTATGTATCTGGATGTAATGGTTTACTTATTTCATGTCGAAAATTTGGGGTGCGCAAAATAAAACGTAGATACATCATTTTGATATAAGTAACTTAAAATCAAAAGATTGATACGTACGTATATACATTCTCCGTTACGGAGTACGGTAAAGGATTGTAATCGTAAAAAAAGTCATTTTACGTATCTCGGTTCCTGGAAGTCTCACCATTTTTTTTTAATAGTGTTTAAAATGAGCTCTTAGTCTTAAAAAAAACCAAGAAAAATATAATTTAATCGTTTTTTTAGGAGTTTCCAGTCGATTTAAGCACTATTTACTATGAACGGAAATAACCGAATGAAAAAATTTATTACTTAATAAATGAAAATTTACCTCTACAAACATCAATTATCACAATCCTCTATAATAATAGCAGGTTAAGAAATTACCAACACCTCATAAATTTAGTGTGAACCTTCCATGGACACCCTTCTGTACGTGTAAATTATATCTCATTGATAATAAAAATTCCAGTTAGGGCTATTGCGAGAACAAATTTTACCAAAAGTTGCAGTACATATAATAATGATGTTTTGCAACTTTCCTACTTCGTTGTTCACATTGACTACACAATATATTTGTTTACAGTTTTTCTTGACAATGAACATTACAGACTACGTCTATTGTTAATATAATAGTAAACATTAATTAAAACAGAAACATAAATTGTGAGCCGATTTAAGCAAAGATTGATGAGCTAAGATAAGATATCGCAACATTAAATTTTGTATATTCAAATAATTATTCGATTGTTGAACTGTTTTGATTGTGACGAGTTTGGTCTAGAAAGATAATCGTGAGTAGTTCTTTAAATATTTATATGTTGTCAAAAAGTATTCGAAAACCTTACTGATAATTTTGCGCATTAGTCATCGAATATTTAGGGCGGTTGTTTCAGGCACGAACAAGAATATTAATATGTCGAGTCATCAGCAGCATGATGAATTTGTAATTAATGAATAATCCGCTGTTATCCGGCTGCAACCGTAAGTTAGTTTCCTGAAATAGCTACTGAATTGTTAATTAATGCTAGTAAGGACTTTCTTCTTGCATATTAAATGATAGTAGTTGTGTGGATTTAACTCGTTTCAATATTCATTATTTGGTATGGCTGAGGAAAGTACAATTTATTAACAATAGCATAATGGATTGCGCTAGAGAAGTTATTTCTTACATAATTAAATTAATGAGAATTTTTATTTGCTAAATTTTATAGCATGATTAGTATTAGTTCAAATGGATTATACTCATGATTTGACCACACCGACCTTTTTTCTGAAAGGGGCAATAAGACTGAAATGTACATAGGGCGATGTTATGCTTGTTTTTCAGATATCTGTTTACAACGAATTATATTTCCAATCTTGGAAAAGTCGTTCAAATATTTACTTTACTGTATTCTATATAGAAGTGATCCTGTATAATAAACGCATTTTTTGTTCTTAACGTGTGTTTTCTAGTGCAGCCATTTTGGTTATTGGAAAGTTTGGATAGTTTTCTTTTAGAAATTGTAAAAACGCAATATTCAAGATTTTTCTTTTAAAATTTGAAGCATCTGCTGAAGAAAATGTGGAATTTCCAGAGCAATTACTGAAATAAATGCATTTTTTTTTCTTAAAATGTTTTTTGTAGTGCAGCCATTTTGGTTATTGGAAAGCACGGATAATTTTCTTTTGGAAATTGTGAAGACGCAATATTCAAGATTATTCTGTCAAAATTTGAAGCACCTGCCGAACAAAATGTGAAATTTCCAAAGCAATTTCTGAAGGAAATGCATTTTTGTTCTTAAAATGGGCTTTCTATTTTGGTTATTGGAAAGTTCGGATAATTTTATTTTGGAAATGTAAAGATACAATATTCTAGATTATTTTGTCTGCCGAA
Organism: Ocypus olens; assembly: GCA_910593695.2. Classification (NCBI taxonomy): domain Eukaryota; kingdom Metazoa; phylum Arthropoda; class Insecta; order Coleoptera; family Staphylinidae; genus Ocypus; species Ocypus olens. The sequence goes on along the minus strand of OU343057.1, from coordinate 266,384 downwards.
GAAAATGTGGAATTTCCAAAGCAATTTGTAATAAACATCACTAGCATTATTCATGGATAGATGACACATAACTTATATCTACAAAATAGCAAAAATATCGATCTAATCAATGACTCATGCGATAGATATTTTCGATTTAATAAAAAATGTAACCTATTAACTTAAAATATAAATAGAGCAACTTCTTCAAAATAGATGTATTAATAATTCAAGAACACGTGTGCAGCCCACTAAATACGTTATTCTAAGAATCTAACTGTTTGTTTGGTGATACTATAATATGCAACACGTTTATTATTTACGACAGACATAAATAATTAAGCATACTTTTTGTTATCGGCCGTTACCGCGAGTTAGTAAACAACACCAAAAATGGTCGATACTTTATAATAATCATAAAAAATACAAATTAAATCAGTATCGATCGTTATGCCAAATATTACAATAGAATAATTATAATGGATGAACTCTGCTCAGTTTAGTAAAGTTAATCGTTGTGCCATATTTAGCGAATTTTGTAACCTACAAACATTCATAGTTTAATGATATTTCAGGAATACTTCATTAAATTCACATAGAAAAGTCTAAGGATTTGTGGTACATGCCATTTGAAAAGAAGCAGCAAACATTTTTTTTTACCTCTAAATAATTAGATACTGTCCCGAACCATTACTGTCGCACTTAATGTACTTGCTTGTTTGGGTCACCAGATCTATATTAATTGTTTACATTATACGCATAAAATATAATCTATTTAATTAAAAGTAACAGTCCAAAAAAATAATTTTCTGAATGATTAAATAATTGACACAAGTTCATAACAAATCTACTTCTACCCATATGATAAATACTTGACCTGGTTGCAGAAATTTGAAAGAATGAAAATATTAATACCGATTCAAGGCTAAATATTAGTAATAATTAAATAAAATAGCTTAGTAGACTAAAAAAACGATGAAAACGAGGTGGTGAAAATAACAGAGAAATGTTGGTGTTTGTGTTCGTGGAAAAAAACAAAATAAACAAAGCACAACGAGTCGTCGTAGATAAACTCAAGTTCAAAAACATACCTTGAACCATGAAGTCATGCACAGTGACCACGTGTATTACATAGTCATTTCATTGCGTTACTCGGACCCACCTCTAACGCTAAAATAGCTTTTAGCAAAGTTGAATAAAACTACGAGAATACTAATTACAACTAATTAAACAGCGCTTGTATTTATTTAATTGGCATTATCACTATGGGCTACGTAATATTACTGATTGCTATCATATCACAAAATGTATTTTTCACAACTTGTTTGATTAGAATAATTAAGAAATGAATACACCCTCCCTTAATATTCGGTCATCTTCAAACCCGGTTTTTTACTTCGACCTCAAATAAATATTCTAAATAACAGTTTATTAGGAATTCTAAAGTACTTCCTATGGCGAAAGTAAACATCCCATTAATTGGTTTATAACAAAACAAATTCTACCAGATTTGAAAATTAAATACACTAAATGTACACTTCAAGTCTAAGAGCTCATTTTGAACACCAAATAAAGATAGGTTTGACACAGTCACTATTTTTTTTAGTAATTATGACTATAATATCATCAAGACGAACGAATCTAATAAATAATGAAAGATCAAATGCGTACCATCAATAGTTATTTGATTAGGCACACAAAAGAAAATAATATTTAGATTTTGTATTTAATCGCAGGTAGACAAAGAAAATGAAAATCTACTTACTTTGACATGGTGATCTGATTATCACAAGCGTCGAAAGTCAACTGCTCGTAATAACGTGTCAAGTATAAAACAATTCTTTATCAAACGATGATAGGAGATCGATAACTGTGTACACATCGTTTAGCTTCAAATCAAATATTTTTAGTGCAACCGTACGCGAAGTCCTCACTTAAATCAGCCATAAAGATTGCGAAATACTTTTTCGCAACGTCACTTAAGCACAATTATATTTTTTAGGGTTGCCAAAAAATATTGTGTACATCTTGTCAGCAAAATCGAGCCGAATGTTTCTTTTGATACTCTTAACCTCTAAAGCATGATGTACAAATCATTATTAAAATGATTTAATAAACAAACATTTTTTTACAAACGAAAAATGTAATAGTTACATAATACATTTTCTACAAAAAATAAAATATTCAGTGAGCGTTATCAGAGCTGGAGAACGCGGAAACAGTCGGTGTTCTTAATTTCCACGTTTATACATAAGATGTGTATGTTTTGTTTTTAAGTAGTTCTATCGTATTTTTCCCCGACGTAGATACCAAATATATTTGTAAAAGACAAATTGCCGTTACTATAGAAGTTATAAGGCTTCTTCGAAGCAATCTCTCGAAATTGCGAAGCCTTCTTAAAAGGATATCAAATTAAGCTTAATATTAAAACTTATTCATTTCGATACATTCGGTCAGCGTGCAGAAATAAATAAAAAATTCAACCTTGTATTATTTGATAGCTTTGCAATTATGAACATTAGTTTTTAATTCCAATATTCCTCGTGGATTTCTAAGACTCTTGTAGATTACGAAAATTATCCTACTTTTTATTATTATTAAATTTACTTTACATGAACTTGCTATTAGTATGTTTAATACAATATTTACATAATAATCAAATACAGTACTAAAATGAATAGAAGCGTCCAGACTTGTATACAATTATATTATACCCAGAGATAATATTTTACGAATATTGATTGTTGTTAACCCTTTAAAGACAAAAGAGTTTTTTTTTTCTAGCGTAGTAACTGAGCACTGCTGAACTTATCACTCATAACACGTTTCTTTCTATGAATAATATAAAAACTCAAAATAAGAAGAGCCAATAGACAATAAAAATGACACTAATTATTTCTTTTGATTATAAAATCAATGTTAAAATAGGTAATTAAAAAAATAAATCTGTGCCACTATAGTGGCTCATGGTCGTTAAAAGATTAGGATTGGTACACAATGATTAGATTCTAAATTTGTGCAATAATATGCTGCACTGTACCTTGCAACATGGGGCTGCTGCCGGTTGCATTTGTGCGCACCTAAAAAGATGTAATCAAAAATAAAATTGTATAATACATTGCATATGTCGCGGAAGTGAATGTTCCTATTTTCTAGCGTGTGCCTATAAACGATTATATATGTTAGCAGTTGATTCAATAGCAGCAAATATTGTGTTCGGCTAAAGTACAGGTCAATATTTATTGTACCCGATGACAATAAACAGGTTTGTGCATATAAATTACATGTTTGTTTCAACAGTCATCATAATATGTTGCAAAACTGTGTTATTAGGATAGCATATTAAACAAGGTACTTTTAATGTTGAAACGTCGTTTGTATTCGTTCTGGTAAGATTAATTAAAATGTAATTCATTTAAAAAAAAACACTTTTCGTATTAGCCGAGTTTTATATATGCGAAGAAGTAAGGATACATTGAACTAACAACTTCTCGAAGATTTTGAATATTTAAATAATTTATTGAATATCTGATTTTATTTAATATTTCAATTCGTGATGCTTTAGCAACTTGGGTAATACTTCTTAGGGCGAGCTTCGTACTTATAGATAAACCTATATTCATATGTAACAGTTTGAAATTTCCCATCATCGTTGCAAGTTTATTGATTAATCTTATATCCTATTGTTCAAGTACCTTTTTTTTATAATGGACTTATCATGAAATCAAAAACAGTTTTACAATGAGCATTATTGCGAAACCGTTTTTTAGTTAAATTTTACTTTCTTTACTTTACTTTACTACTCAAGATTGGCAGTACTTGGAACATGGCAGATGTCGAAATTAAAATGTCAAATTGTCGTTAACTATAACTTATAAGATAATTAGAACGCTCCAATGCGTTGAAATATTAAAAATGTTTGATGTTGCGGTTTATGTGATAGTTCCAACCAGATCCAATGAGCCATGTTACTACCTGTAGTTTCATGCCCAGGAAGAATTTTTAATCAATTCTTAAAACACCTTTTCGCCAGTTAATTTGGTCTAGGAAGATAAATCGTTCTTTCTTTTATTGTATAAGTGGCTCTACCATTAACATGTTCCACGAACCGCCACTGGTTCCAACCATTACACAGTTGAATTTTGCGTTTTTTTTTTTAAATTAAAATGAATAAGAAACTGCTTAAGATCCTCTACGTGTTTAGAATGTTTAGTATCCTCAGCAACAATTTCAACTGGGCGCGGAATAACTGAAAATTATGCTAAATAATATGTTAATCAGGTTCTAGTAAGGATTTGTTAATGCCTCTGTATTCCAATTTATATATTTATTGTAATAAAAAATTCTTTAAAATTATTTACCACCGCATATAACGTAAATTAACCCCTAAGATATAAAATTTAAAGTCCCTCGCAGAATTTCCTCATTTAAGTACGGTGCGATTTTATTAAACCCATTAACATCCTTTGATTTCAATTATTATTATTATTTGAAATGTGTATTTTTCTCTGTTGTGAAACTTTTTGTGGAGGTTAAATATATGTTATAAAAATGATGTAAACAAAAGTATTATTAGTGCAGGTTTCCTTTTTGGCCAGAGTGGCCAGACGGTCACCTTATCTACCGTCCATCCAAGGACAAAACATATTCACTTTTCATTCAAATTAATTTCGTTTGTTTACAAAATATTTCCACGTGTCTGCGGCACACATAAAAATATGCAAGTTACGTGTGTTTCTGGTGAACAAGAGAGATGGCCAGTGGTGAAAACGGTGTGCACGAGCGAAATAGCCGATTCACTGTGTGCCACGCCACAGCGCCGAAGGTCAAAAGTATTTATTTATCGGTTAGCGTTGAAATAAAATATGCGCAACATACTTCAAATGTTCAAATCTAGGCCCGGTTATGTAATATTTATTTTTTCGTGGAGTGATAACTTATCACTCTTTTTCAAATATTTACCTGGAAAATCCACGCAATCTTGATACATTTTGGTTTTGGAATTATGTAACGGCTTACGCATTGAAAGCTTAATTGAATTTAAAAAACGCGTAAAACAAAAGTTGCACTTGTTCACTAGAGATGGGCGAAATGACTCTTTTTTAAAGCATCAATTATTATGTTTTAATAACTACGTATTACAATAAACGGGCGTACTCGCGTTTGTGTTTATTTTCGTATTCGGTATAGACTCACATCAACACACCAGTGACGGTTCGCGGGTTTTTTTTGTACGGCCGAGGTAGCAGAGGTGGTAATACAGATAGGTGCGGTCACGCAGCCAGCCTTTTCTGCAATGAACCCTTCCTATCTGTATTGCCACCTCTGCTACTTCGGCCGTACCAGAAAAAATCCCCGCGAATCGTCACTGCAACACATATATTCGTCCAACGTTGAATAAGAATAGAGAAATTGGATTTCCAATTAGTAAAACACTAGAGCTCGCCACATGGACGTGCATCCCAGGCCAAAAAAAAAGAAAACTTGGTAAAACAAGGGTGACGAATTTTGACAATGTACTACAGTTCGATGTACGAATGTAATCTATCAGTTTACTGAGTATCATGGCGTCGAACAATACCTATTCTGTAGCAAAGATTCGAACATTCTTATTGGTCGTTGCTCGGAATCGATGCTAGCACTTTCGCGTTCTCCGAATACTCTCACGAATATTCTCTCTCTGCGCAAACTTTACCCCAACACGTCTCGAGTGCTTGATAAAGTTATATCCGTTCTTTTCCCCGGTTTTACTAATGCAAAAGCGCTGTATACATTGTACGAGTTATGTTCTAATAAATATATGGGGCAAGTATTAGTATTATGAATTTAGTGGAAAATGTATGAAACATTTTGAATCCCTTGGGATTCAAAACCTTGATTTCTTCCCGCATTTTGGGGCCGAAAAATGAGCACACAGAACAGGTAGGCAGGAAATGTTTTGTTGTTTCAACTAAAGGAGTGGATGACATAATTTTAAATCTATTTTCAAAAGCATATTCGTTTATTTTAAAACCATCCAAAAATAACTATTTCTTATAGTATTAATATAACCAAGTATTTGTTGCCAACAAAATGTAATGAGCAATTTTAAAAGACATTTAGAGATTGTGAGCTATATTTTTGATAATCGGATAGTAATGATCTAATTATTTACAAACAGCTTGTTATAAACATACATAAAATACACAATTTTTGTTTATCCGTTTCAGAAATATTCTTTAATTAGTTTATGTGCTTCGCAATATTATTGGCCGTAAATACATAGGTCATTTACCTCTCGAAAATAGGATTGAATAGCGGATCAATAATTCGTTAGAAAAAATATTAATTTAAGAAATGATATCATAAACGATCCATGTGATACATGTAGAAAAATAATCTATTGTTATTATTAGTGACAGACATAATAGATAAAAGGGAGAACGCAGCTCCCGGTATCGACTTAATCCCAAATATGATTTTTAAAAATCATCCCGAAAATATATACATATTTGTTCTATTTATTCGCCATATCTCTCCTGTGTGTTAGAAAATAAACTGTTTGGACGGATTAACAAAGCAGGTTAATATAACATCTGATATGCCAGTTTAAAATAAAATACATTTATTAATATATACAGATAACGCAATGTTAATTCCAAATATAAATGAAAAAAAAAACGTTTTAATTACATTTTGAGAATTTGTTGACTGAAAAAAATATAAATTCTTAAAACAATACAGTTCAAATATTGAATGTCCACGAACATGTATACAATCTGAAATAACGTAGTTAGATTTGGGATATTCGAAAAAAGTCATAGACACGTTCAAAAATTGTTTAATATAATATTAAAAGATACAAAAAAACAATAGTGCCAAATAACGGCAGATAATATATTTTGCAAAATTTACATGAAATGTAACGTTCAATTGGAAAGTATGTGCAACAAAATGATGGTATAAACCATAGGTCGGGCAAACAAGTAGAGGGTTCATTTACATAATACTTTCGCAAAACTAAACGTATTATAATCACAAGAGAACTACAAATTCCGCCAAGGTAACCACTTCAAACACCGAAATTCACGGAAAATTATTAAACTGGTTAAATTAACGAAATGTGCATTTTGTTACGTTACATTTAGATATCACAAGAATAGCAACAATAATCAGTTCATTTTAAGTGTGCCATCGGAAGAAACTTAAATGGCTAATTTTGGTTTTCCGGGTTCAGGTCGAAAATTGCACAATTTGAGCTGCTGCTCTCGTTTGTAGGTGGCCGGAGAGCGATGATTAAATGATAGTTGAAAGGGCTGCATGTTTATATTTATCAAATCAAATTGTGTAATGTATTGTAAACATAATTATATTTGCAGAGTTACACTGCTACACATAGGTTGTACGATTTTCTAGAATGCCGACACACACACATATATATATATATATATATATGGTTTTTTATATATATGAAAATCGTTTATTTGCTTGCTCCTCATTTCTGAACATTGAGAAACTTTTATGAAATGGAGTGTCTGTGAATTGAGAAGCGAGCAAGCTTGTTTTGTATTTATATTAATATACAATCACAGATATGGAGTAAACAGAAGTGATCTGTGTTAACTAAACTAAAAATTTCTTCAAGTCCAGTACTTTAAGCGTATTCACTTTTTGTAACGATTCAGATTCCGGATAAGCGTATAATACTAGAGTGTTAAAGGGGCGCCGGATAAGAGATGCCCTTATCCGGCGACTACAGTTACTAATTTGTTTTAAATTATAATAATCGAAGTGAGACAAACCGAAAATTAGTGTCTCAGTTTGCATGGGACATACCCAATATGAGTCGAGTGTACCCATGTTCACCCTACATTTATTTACATGCAGGTACATTATTTTTAAGTAGGAAATGCAGATCTAAAAGTTCCTGTTTCCACATTTCGCGTTAATTAAAACAAACAAATAGTAGGTTCGGTCCTAATTCAAGTCTTTACGCCCCTTTGGATAGAGTCATTATCCAAATACTCCGCACTCACTCACAAACACGCACTGACTATAAAAGGAACATAAAACGAAGTTTAAATAAATTAATATGAAAATGAGTCAATTTTCCTGGGGACACAGACGCAACACCGGACTTGATTCTTCGTCGGACTCATAGAAGTAACGCTGTTTGGGCGTCAGACCCAGCTGAACTCGTCTTACCGCCTCGTTGACAAGGCTTCCATCGCGAAGAAGTCTTTGAAGGAGTTCATAAGGGTCTTCTTGGAGGTCCTGGGGTGGTTTGCGCCGCATCTTGCGACCACATTGGGAATCGCAAAGATTATCACAGGAACATAGTTTAGCAGGTACACGGTATGGAGAGGCCCTCGAGGACTTTCTGGACAGGTGACTGCACGGTATGGCTTTCATGGTATTCGCGGAGACCCGGAGATTCTCCTTAATCTCCAACACAAGACCCTCCACATCCTTGGAACTGATGTTGAACTCCGGTCCCCTGATTGGATTAACGGTTGTATTTGTGTTGTTATTTGTACGCATGTTTGCAGACGGCATCGCTAACATGAACACCAAATACTATTAACGTCTGATCACCGTGTGCAACCGGTCGGCCAATCAGCAACTCACAAATTCACAATATGAAAACAACAACAATCGTAATCGAAACGTCTGCTCGCCGGAAATGTCTCTGACCAACTGAATACACGCAACTGCGACAACTCCGCGAACCTGCTCGTTATGCTTTAACCGTTGTTTGGGTGCTACGCTTTCACAATACTCCGCCAGCGAAAAGTAGGACCATGTAAACAAACCCGAATTAAACCCTTTTAACCCGCACTTTCACTCTATTCTAAGCAACGACACAACCAAACTCAACCCCCGCAACAATATCCGGTATGTATACTAAAATGTTCACCCTTTGATGAATATTTTAATTATGTAAACATTCCAATCTCACCGCGTATGAACCAGAATCAAGGTTACGTTACGATCAACGAGGCGAACACAGAATGGCAGCCGATGACGTCAGCCACACTTAATACGGAGGGGGCATCTATTTATTTACGTTCTGCAGTCTGCAGACAAGGATTATTTGGCATGCCGGGGAAAATTCATTATTTTCAATCCGCGTTTACAGAAACAATCATTATCTACGATCTACGATTTAATCATGATTTTAATACCATTCAAATGGTCAATGAGAAGTGAATGCTTGTTTTCACAAACAGGTTCAACGTGTCATTCTGAAACCGCCAACATAAAATGTATTATATAACAATTGGCACTATTCTCGTTTTGCACAATATTTCTGAGTGAAACAGGACGATAATATATGTTTGAGCTTTAAAAATCTGTTTTTAAATTTTACAACATCCAAATGAAACTTTCTAAATTACAATATTCATGACAAATACTAGTCACTTATATTCAATACTTTCAAAGTAGTCAATAAACATTTAGACCGTTACTTCTTCGGATAATATACAAATTTAGTCTTTTTAATACTTAACTGCCCCTTAAGTTATTTTTAAATTTACAAATTATATCTCCTTTTCGTTATTATAAGTTATATGTAACCACTATGTTGCTATCTGTAAAAGGGTTATCGACTGGATGGTCTTTCTGCCCATATCATTTTATGAGTGTATTAAAACTTAGGCAAAATAATTCCGGCGAGAATAACATATATGACGTTATTTTTTCACCCTAAGTTACCGTTTTTATGCAATTCAACAATAAACATTTTTCGAAATTTGCATATTAATTATACATATTACATGCATAACAAGTCATAAATCACACATGAGCGTAGAAATATAGTCATATTATGAGCCAAGAATGAAAGTTGATACCTTACAGTTTAGCTATGTTCTATTCCGGCAAAAATTTGCGCTAATAGCTCTTGCGTTTGTGCACTTGCTCAGGGCAATCTCGTGTTGTACTCCAGCAGTAGTCCGCCATTATATTCCTGTCCCATCGCCCTTGATAAAGCTCTTCCATGATCATCAGGTCCTGGTGGAAGCGTTCAGCTTACAGTCCCAAAGTTTTCTGGGAATTTATCAAGGCTACTGTTCAAGAAATGGACCTTGATACTCATGTTGCACCTCAGTTAGCGGAAAGACAACAACTTCCAGTAAACAAAAGCTCATAGTTGACACAAAAGCCACACATCTAATGATTGTTTTCCTTTCAGCGCGTTCGAGAAGAAATGCGAGTTTTCGGAGCGAATTAGGTGATTAATTTCGAAATATTTACGCGGCAACATATGATGCGCCCGTACACGCTAGCTCGGCACATATTCAACAATCAACAAAAGGAAAACACTAGGTTATTCATGAGGTTTTTTGTTACAAAAGTATGCTGAACTAAATTTAAATAAAACAGAAAAATGCTGCGAAAGTTTAGATGTCGAAATTGGCCAAACGCGCGCGATTGGACAGCTATTAATCGGCATCTGTGCAGAATATTCAAAACGGAAAACGGAAGGTTGTTCGTGAGGTTTCTGGCTACAAAAGTATAGTGAACTAAATTTTAAGAAAACAAAAAATGAGGCAAAAATTTTAGATGTCCAAATTGGCCGAACTCGCGTGTTTGGGCAGCTATTCCTCGACACCTGTGCAAAATATAAAAAAAAACGAAAAACGGGAGGGTATTTGTGAAACATTTGGCTAAAAAAGTAGGCCAACCCCATCGCTTTAATGTTTTCCAATGGCGAGCAATTAAATAAATTCAACACCAAACTTCAGAAATAAAGACAAATCAAAATGTCAAATTGCACGATAACCGTAGCTTGCAGAAGAAAACTGATTTCTGATTTGAAATCAGCATTGTCAAAATACTCAGAATCAGTTGAAACATCTCATGCAACAGGAAATATTGTTTTTTGTAGCCCAGTGTAATCGTTCTAACAAATTATATACTAAACGCAGCGTAAATATTTCCAACAGTCCATATGCGTCTATACTGTTCACATCTCAAGGAATGAGGTGTTCCTCCTTCAGTAAGAACCATGGGATTTCTCCATGGACAGTAGATGAAAGAAAGGCGAAATCGCCCAATAATAAAATTTCGTTTCGGTGCAAATTTTGATTTCGGTTTTACTGAAAAATTTTGATTAATATCGATTATTAGTTCGCCTTAAAGCGCAGAGTAACAAGCAACTCGATTCGTAAACATCGGTCGATTCTTAAATGATTAAATCTCATAGCTATAAGCTGTGACATCTAGTATTTTGACATTGATATATAATGTTGTATGGTACATATGCTGCCATCTATTGGCTATTATTTTAAGAGTTCCTGATAAAAAGAAAATATCAGGTTATGTCTAACCTTAACACCCCAGAATGTCCAAAATATTAAGAAACTTTTATAACAAAGCCAACAAGGCGCTGACAGTGAATAAAACCCTTCTTCGCACACGAGTAAGTATCTGTAAACGCGATAAAACACAAATATAGCATGTAATGTTTAGGTATTTAATAAGATATGGTACGGGACAACAGGTAAAGTCATTTCCGAAGAGCACATTACATCCTTATTGAGGAAAAAGTTCCCTAAAGCCAAAGACGTAAAGGTTGAGGACGTGTCAGGAGGATGTGGAGCAATGTTTCAAGTGTTTGTGGAAAGTGCGGAGTTTAAAGGACTGTCTATCGTGAAACAACACCAAGCCGTCACAAATACGATTAAGGAAGAAATGAAACAAATCCATGGGATAAGAATACAGACTAAAGTCCCTTAGTGCTTAAATGTTAAAAGTTAGAATTTGTTGTTTTAGGTAAATTAAACCATGTATCAAATTACCTGTTTTGACTTTCTCATAACCTCAAAATTTGTGTGATTATTAAACAAGTTTGAGATGTTTTCATTATCTTTTTTTTGATTAAGTCTGTGCTTTGTATTGTTTTTGATTTATTAAAACAATTTGACATACCTTGCATTTACTGTAGCCATAGTTTTGCAACACAGTTCTCAGGAAACACCAACACAATGACTGTCTTTTATATGTGTTATCATATGTGCTGTTGACTGATTAAATTCACTAATTCGCTTCTGTAACACGATCAGTATCATCATGTTTTATGAATATGGTGTCATAATTAGATTAAAAAATATTAAATACTTTTTTTCAATTTTAACGTAGGTGCTGCATTGGCTTTTCTTAATTTATTTGTGAAATTGTTATAATTCTCAAACCTTTAGTATTGGTAGACTTGGGTAGACTCATTCTACCTACGGTGGATTCAAAAACATCTGATATATTGTTATCTAACTATTAATAAATATAAAGTATATTACTTAGTTAAAGTAATATCTGATCAATACAACAAGGCAGCCGCTGAAAATCATGTCTGGAAATCGGGATTAAACTGTGGAAGAATAATACACAATAAATTATTATTGGTGATTCGTATTGTGATATATTTTTAAAATATATATTTACATTAGCACCTATATTTCATTCTTTGTAGTTGGTTAATTTTTGAAATTTCCAATTATTTGTAGTTATGGGTGGTCGTTATTTCATATTTTCTAGTTTGGGAAATCAATTAAGAAAGAAAATTTAAGTTTTTCTAATGTAACTCGTAGTGAACCTTTTCAACATAGATTTCGCCATCTGTTGGTTAACTACACAATTGTCATCCGCTATACCATAAGATATAGCTAAAATACATGTATATAGCTATACATAGTTTTTGTAATGTAATTACGGTTCTTTCTACTTGCTTATAGATGGCGGTACCAAGCCAGTGACCTGTCGTTTTTTCGCTAATCTAATTCATCAGTAGCCATCTATCGCCTAATGGTTAAACTAGCTACCACAATAAGCTGCAACGTTATATCGGTTATAACATTTAAAACTGCTATATATTACTGGCAATTCGGATCCGCTCGGGCGGTGACATTTGAGTTTGTTATTCGGATTATGGTAAGTTCCCAAATCTTCGCGTCAAACGTTGTAAATGGGACCAATGCAAGTTTCGCAATTTTAGCATGCTTTATTACACTTCAAAAATCATATTAATTGTTTAAAACAACGACCAATTATAGTGATTATAATGAAGACACCAGCCATGGTGGAGGAGCTAAAAAGCCAAAATATTCTTAGAGTTATAAGAAAGAAATTTTGAATTGACCGCCCTTCTTCTTCGCTCAGCCACACAGAATTTTTGCTAATTAGTACTAATTTTAATGAAAAATCGACTCGAATAATTACATTTATTACACAAACTTCATTACATTTATATAAATAAACAATTCACACGAATTTAAGATAATTAAATTTTGGGGGAAAATTACGGCAACAAACACGAAAACTGAAGCTACAAAAGGACTTAATGTAATTGTACATAATTAATTTGCGTAAATATACAGTGAAAGTAGTCCCGTCTATAACCCAACCTATGTCCTATCTAAAGCTAGACAATAATATTAAATTAATTACTTCAAATAAAAGCATAAGGTTAAGATTACTTATTACAGTAGGTACGAATGCGCTATATTATATAATTAATTTACGAACTATGGTATCTAACGTATGAAAAACAATTATGAAACGTGAAAAATTAAATGAACGATATATGCGTGGGTGTCTTTTTGTGTGGGTGTGGGGGGGGGGTCTAGTACGTTGTACCGGTTTTGGGCTCCCTTAAATAGTAATAAAAGAAATCTATATATAATCATGCTAATTGCTTAAATATAAAACAACAACATGAACACTATACCGTTCACGTCAAACGTGAAATCAACATCAAACATCACTGTTAAAAGTTATTTGTAAAGATGATTAAAAATTATAATTTCGATGCCGCTGCTTGAGCTTCAGCAACCATTTTCGCTCGCACAGTTGGTACATCATCGTCGATCCTTACAAGTAGACGGATTTTCTAAAAATTTCGCAAAAGTTGTACGTTGTATGTCTTGCAATTAATAAAAATTACACTTACGGTTTCTCTATCTCCTGGTGTTACATGCCAGATGTAAATCATGTATCCCGGAATGCACATCATGGATGTGAGCGCTGTGAACCAACCAACGAAGTGAGCCCAGAGAGGAAATTCGTAGTTTAGGTATTTTACCGGGGTCCATTGAATGATGTTGAATATGAAAACTCCCTGAATGAATGTATTTGTTATTTGAAGAAGTAGGTTTGCTTATATATAATACTAACTATACAAATGACAGGGGTTGTAATGGTCCAGCAGAATTTCCACCATTTCATCGGGTAATATCCAATCATTTCTTTGATTCCATCGTAGAACCGGTTTACTCCAAATGCCCATGAGATCGCTATACATTCGAAGAAAATAAGGAAAAGCAAACAAAAACCACTTACAGCATAGGAGTCCAGAATTTGGAAAACGTACATTCCGCCCTAAAACATGAATACTGTAGCTCTCGATAAAAAAAATATTTCAGCACTTACGTTTGTTATACATGCTAATCCTACAACGTATGATAGTGCGCAGACGATGGCAATGAATATTTCTTTCCTGCGCCGGAGGAGATGTGGCCACTCGTCTATGATGGCAGTAACGAATCCTTCCATCGTACAAAATTGTGAATCAAGACCAATTAGAAGAATCATGAAAAAGAATAAACAAGCCCAAAGCGGTGATCCAGGTAGTTGCAGCACGGCTGATGGATATGCCAAGAAGGCTAATCCAGGTCCTGAAAATAGATGATATATTTACCAGATTTACATCAGCTGGGTGTTATAAATTACCAGAAGCGGCCACTTCAGCCACAGGTTTTTGTTGTTCGTGAGCCATAAAACCTACTACGGAGAATATAACAAAACCAGCAAACATACTGGTACTTGAATTTACGGTGCAGACAATCAGGGCGTCCCTAGAATTGAAACAATAAGCAAAATAATATGCACCATTTTATATTATAATACTTGTAGACATTATTGGTGAATTTGTTGTAGCTTCCAAGAGCAACTAAAGTACCCAGACCAAGACCGTAGGAGAAGAATATTTGTGTAACTGCATCGATCCATACTTCGGATTCCCTTAATTTTGCCATATTTGGCATCACATAAAATTTAATACCTTCCATTGCTCCTGGTAACGTAACACCACGGATTAAGAGAATTGTAAGTAAAACGTATGGGAATAGTGCCGTAAAGTAGACGACTTTCCCAGTCCATTTGACACCTTTCCAGATACAAAAGTAACAGATTATCCAGACAAAGAGTAATGTACCGGCCAGTTCCCAACGTACTCCTCCAACATGTTCGATTCCATCGGAAATCATCAAAGCCCTTCGTCTGTAAAAACATTAAATACTCATTTAAGTTCAGTTCATATAAATCGATTATAAAACCTACTCCCAGAATTCTTTTACAGGATCGGTAAGTTCATTAAGTGAAATATTAACTGAATTAACAGCACATATTTTGGTGAAGGTGTTGTTTGCATTGTATTGTTCCCAACATGTCAAGGCTCCTCTATCGTAGGGGTTTACACAAAGTTTTGTGTTCCAGTAATTGTTGCATGTACGCCAAGGAACATCTAAAATATACATTATTATAACATTGAAAAAAAAAATTAAGTTACCTATATGCTTTACCCGATCTTAACGACATGAAGAAGTAGAATATTGCCCATGCTAGAATAACTATGTAATATATATTCATCCAGCAGGACATAACAGCGGCCGCATAGCCAATTCCTGAAAATTTACAATTTCTAATAATCCGTTGTTTGAATAATGGTTTTTGTACTTACCTTTGAAAATTGGTGCGATTTTAAATACTCCAAGACCGCCAATAGTCATCATTTGTCCGAGAGCTAATTCCAGAAAGAACATGGGAATCCCCGCTAGGAATAGTGTGATAAAGTACGGTACAAGAAAAGCGCCTCCGCCATTTTTGTAACATAAATATGGAAATCTCCACACATTTCCTAATCCAATAGCTAATCCAACGACTGATAAAATAAAGTCCAATTTGCTACCCCATGTACCTCTTTCGGGTACCGCATTTTTGTTTTGAACTTGATTTGAAGCGTTTATACTAGGGATTGTTGGCAGTTCGATAGCTTCTTCGCCGTGTCGGTTTAATAATGTATTTTCAAGGCAGTCTTGAGATTCTTCTTTTCGTTCAGCCATAATTTTTATTTCTTTCAAAGTCAATTTTTAGTGCTATACTATCCTCTAAATAGCGTCAGCTCATCACCGACTCGAATTCCTATCTAGAAAACAAATCGAAACGATCAGCTCGGAGTGTATGTCTGTTGCGGAAAAAAATGATCGTAGAAATCTTCGAAGGGATACAGTTCAGCCAAATAATTATATCCGAACTGACAACCATTCAAGATTTTAATTGTTGCGTTTATCGTGCTCCAGTTACCCTTTCCAGATGTAAAAATCCCGATGATTAATTTCAATACGACAGGTTTCATGGCGTGGGTGTATGATACATATCTGGAGCACCAATATTGTATAACAGGGCATTTCCGCTAATGTTGATCTAGTACACTAAATAGTTTCAATATTAATTCTTATAAATGAATGAGCCGAATCATGAATATCACAACTAACAGGTGCCAAAATATATTATTATTTTTAATTCAAGTGTTATTGTATTTTAAATTTGTTATAGTTTTCTTCCAAATTTTTACAGCGTTGTTTACTTGTGAATTTTTGTTGCCAATAGATAATGTTGTTTGTTTCCTCGAATGGTGTATCATCCCCCAGAAGCACAAAAAATCCTCTTATCCTCTTATCCTCCTATATATCCAATATTTACCGGCAAAAATCCACGTGGTTTACAGTAACACTGACACGACAGCCACAACACATATAACACCGAAAAGCACTAAGCACTAAGAGTGGCCAAGTCAATAGGCGGCGAACCACTGACTATGTGCAATGAGGTTCATCTCGTCTTCAATCCAGGCACGGTGCAATCATTTCATAATTTATCGTCCAATCAAATATTTCATTCGCGACAGTAGTAGGGTGGTGGGGACGAATTAAACTATTTTCAGAAACAATGTATTCAAATTGTTACTTAATTTGTATATTAGTTACAAACATATTTTAATCCAAATGGTAAACGGCAAACGGCAAACGGCAAACGGCAAACGGCAAACGAAATAATGAATTCTAATGGTAACTTTTATACAATGCAGTCAGACATCCGAAACTCACTTAATGTTATGCGCCCATTGATGTTATTCTAATTTGGATATCACAAATCACAACTCACAAGGTACGTAACTTTAATATTCAGGATCTCGTAATATATTGATGGATTAACTGACGTCAAAATATGGAAATTATTGGGCTTTCGTGCGATACGTAAATCCCATCAAAATATTTATTCTATTGTAATTGAAATAAATGATTGTTTTTTGTGTATTTTAGCATTTTTTTACAAAAATATTTATACAAATGGTATTTACACAACTTTTGTTAATAATTGATAAAATACAATTATTTATTAACAAAAGATGTGTAGATTTTTGTTATCTAAAATAATTTGTATAAATGTGTTTGTATTAAAAAAGTTTGTTAAATACGTTTTTTTTTCGAAATCCTAAGAGTTTATAAAAAAAAAATGTATATGCAAATATCTCTAAAGACACTCGACAGAAAAGTACTTTAGAATATAATTTGAGATATACATAATTGAATGAATAAAAAAATAGATATTTATTTACTATACTTTGAGTTAGGCAACTTATTGTTCACGCATATTATCCTATCCACTTGGACGTTACTGTCTATTGTCTATAGAGCGGCACAAACTCATAAATATGAAGCGGAACGTGGTCACCTATATCCGATCACCCTGTATAATGGTTGTTCATTCTCTATCTAACTCACTTTGAATCAACTCGATTGAACGTACGAAAATAATATTTCAAGAAATACGCGTCTAAGGCTTGCGATACAAAAAAAAAACATTTTCTGGTGACTTGGTGCAATCTTTTACAAAACTCATCTCATCTGCATTTGTTTCAGCCTACGAGCTGCACGAGCCTCCTTGGTCGTATTATTTCGGCGCCGCTTCCCTCTAATAAATCGCTGCGCATCGTAATTATCAGCGTGCTGGCCGATATTGATTTCTAGTAACTGCATTGTTAATAAAATGGCAATGCAGCCTTCATTAAAGATGCCAGTAGTCAAATTTTAAAGCCCAAATTCAGGTGTTTAGGCACTCCTAATCGAATCGAAGTATTTGTTGAAATTTTGTGTTAACACCTAGTCAAAAACTCTTTACTGGAAAGATCTTCGGAATAAGGTGCTTCTTAATATCAGGCTTCGTAACTGCCCTGAAATCTTCTTTTCGGTGCTTTCAAAATGCAGCCGCAAAGTACCTCTTGAGCCTGTTTGGATACATATTTCAGACTACCGAACGATCATAATAGAAGCAAGCTCTCTACTCGTCGAAAACACTTACTATTCCTGCGTTTCTATGTAAACTCGCAAACATTTAAATCAGTTAGAACACAAAGTTGCAATAATATGAGTTGTGCTTTACTCAACATCTGTCGATTATAAAATCCGCTCCATGGAGCGCTTGTAAACCCGTGAGACGTGATCTAAAATTTTAAAAAAATTTCGAATTAAGCTCTGAAACTTTGAGAATGTATTCTTGAATAGTGTAACTGTCAATTAAACAAATCAAATCTTACCCGACAAACCAGGTTACCCGTTTAAACCGCATTTTATATTATTATCTTAATTGTTTCTAGTGGCTCACAAAGTATACAAGTGAAGTAGGTAGGTGGCGTAAATGTCATCACTCTATTGAAAGGTGGCGCCGTTATGTTCTTTGGAAGACTTCTCTAATTGTATTGTATAAAAGTGTACTCTGCTATACACTTTAAAGTGAAAAGCATCATGAATAACAAAAGACTATAAGAACGTGCAAACATTCAGATTCAGATTCATTTGACAGAGATCAGTAACATGCAAATTTCTTTTGTATCATCCAATATCCGGCGTGGCACTAGCCAGAGAAGTAGTTGTTTCAATAAGTTATTTGTTTATAGTCTTAGTAAAACTTAATTTTGCAGAATTAAGAACAGGTTGAATATTTACATATTCAGGTTATATTTCGTTTTATTAAATTTAAGATCAGTCAGTAGGAGAATCCAAAAATTTCACACAATTTTCAGAATAAACATAGAGATGACACAAAAAGTTCAGCCTAAAGATCACAATCAGCGTCTGGAGTACAGTAATGTGTTGTTGAATTTTCCAGGCCAATTTGAGAATCTTAGTGAAAAAAATATAATGGGCGCTCTAGCAAATGAGTAAAATAGTCGATATTGTGGGACCGAAAACTCAAGATTAATTTATGCTGTTACATCCCCCAAAGTCACTAAATTTTGAGGCGTTTATTCTAAAAACTTGTATTTTTTAAATAAAAATAGAGCCATGGTAACTAAAATTGGTGAATGTAACAGATAATAATAAAAGATAAATAAAAAATGAACACTTGGTTTGTTTCACAAATTTGTTGTTTATTTACTCGACTAGTTTCGCTTGTTACAGTATTTTCAAGAGTGAATTATAAAAGAAACCGACAAATGTATTTAAATCAAGTAATAAGGAATTTTAATTGGGGAAGACTAAATCTCCTCGTTGTCATTGACGAGATGTTTTCCCTATTTTATGGCTCTGTTTATTTCTAGGCCCTCTCTGAGATTTAAATTAGGTCCTTTATTACCTGAATATCAAGTCTTCAAATTATTTACATCTATAAAATGGTTGTTATTGATACAGTGTTTTGCAATTCACATTTTGGAAGAACTTGAAATAGATTCAGAAGAGCAGAACAACATCACACACAATCGGATAAACAATAGCAATTTTGCAAGAATTATTCCCTGATCGCAAAAATGAACCCAAAAATATCATTGTAGCGTACTAAAAGCCAAAGTTTGTTACACGAATAACGCTTAAATAAATTAAAGACAATGCCTGATATAGATATCGAAATTGAAGAAAGAATATAGAAAAATAATGATTAGAAGGAGGGAATATTAGAGTAGACATGCAATCTTGATTCTTCTTAATGAACACAAGTACTGATAAAACACTAGATACAAAAGAAAATAAGCAATATTACTGTATTTAAGCAAATCCTAATCATACTAATAAAGAATTAGAAATTGGATAACCGACTATTCGCGATGACACCATACTCCACTGTAAAGAAAACTAGCCAGCTATCATAAAGACGGAAGGACTTTGATCGGAAGAAGATTCGTCAATGTCTTATAATAATAATCTTAGCCGCATTTGCATTTATGGTTGGCTTTCAATAAATATCATTGTATATGAATAGAAAAATAAATGATTTATCTTCATTGATACCTATGTTGTGTATTGTTTAAACATGTAGGACATGCATTTAATAATACCTAAAGTTTAGTGTTCTTCTACTTTCATATTCGATTGATAAAATTACTAAATGAGCCAGCAAAATAAATTCCAATAAATTCGTAAACATCATTCATCCTAATAGGATTACAAGGATGATCTAATATAGTGGCATGGGAATCGTGTTAATGTATTATCTGATTACATTTTAAGTGATAGGTATGCCATAAAAGCTGCGATGATAACATTCTAAAGATAGAACAATTTAAATTGTGAGTTAAATGATTCATAAAGTGCCACACGATTATTCTATTATAACCACTTGAATTTTGCAACAGGGTACTTATTCTGAGAGTATTAAGAATACCCCGGAAAATGGAAATAATTGCGAAAAAATAAATTGTTGCTCATTGAATAAGTAAATTAAAGAGTCCGGAGGGCGGTCGAGCCCTGTTTGGATTATGGGGATGAAACGACTGAAGGGTTGTAATTAGCAATGATGCAGACTGCAATTTTGTGAGATAAATCCAGACCTGTTTCAATCAGTTATTATGGAGTATTACACGAGTTATCCCCACAAAGTATCGTCATAGTAAATTAGGTAGATATCCGGTCATGTGACATGTATCCTGCCATTGGTACTTCCTTTCCCGCCGCCCTCAGAGGATGTACCTAACCGGGAAATGATTTCTCTAGCCTTATCATATATTTAAATATTACAACTCGTATTCAAATTGTTTGACACTGACTCGATTTTCGACGTTCATCATGATATTTCAGACACTGGAACCGACCGCTCGTTTTGTTCCCTCTGAAATCTGGATATGGCTCCAAAGGAAGGAGGAAGTCGCCTACAATCAGTGAATTACGTGCGGTAATGTGCTCGCTTCAATTACATTACACATTACACATTACACATTACATGTGATACATTTTAGTTACGTTGAATGAATTACATGGTTATTTCAGACAGACCATGATCAGATCTGACAAATCATTAATAATCAACTGACACACTTAGATTATCTTATATACGACAGCCATTCTAAGAGGGGGGTGGCGGGAGGTGACCCGAAGCAAGTATTAAATCGAATAACAAAATTAACATTTTTGTAAAGTTCACGACAGATTTAAAAATGTAGGCAATTGACCCCATTGTCATTGGATCCGCCAGTGGTATACAATTACATATTTGATCAAAACATCTATCTTTATCTATTACATATGACTGCATACAGATTATTTTTTAAATTAAAATATTGGCATATTGTTCATACTATAATAAAAAAAAATTGTACACAAAGGAAAGATGGGTAAAATGATTCTTTTTTGTAATCTTCTTCACAAGCTCTGGCTCAGTGAAATGAGTCGACCCGGAGTCAGGTCATGACAGAATAAAAATTCAATACTGAGTTGGCTTTTTATATCTTTTTTAAACAGCTTTCTGGTAAAATAATTTCGTGTTTTTATGTTTCCTGTCACTGACAGATAATTTCCGTGTGAAGTATTAATATTGCTTTTCAATTATGGCTGAACGTGAAAGAATTATGTTGTTAATTGGTTTGCTGGTTGGTTTTGGAGAGATCTCTACAAGATGCATGCAACATTCTCTGATAAAAATTTAATATTACTATATCAACAGTTTCAAGGGTTCCGCAAAAGTTTCAGGAAATTCACAAACTTCACTTTCCATTATTTAATTTAATTTAATATATATATATATATATATATATATATCCGTTGCATAGATTAATCGCCGGTTTAGTGTTATGTGAACCAACTTTTATCGCCATTTGAATGGATAATTGTCTTTAACATATTACAATTTTATTTGGCTTTTCCTGTCAATTATAAAAGTAAATATGTCATTGCAATTATGATGATCAGATTATAATTAATTCAGATAGAAGTGATAAAATAATTATTTTGATGAACACTATTATATACCGTGCGTAGAAACTAAGGCGTACATTTATTTTATCTTTTGTTGACGATTTAAACAAAAAATATGATTTTTAGTTTTAAAAACACAATTTTTTAAATTTTTTATCGTCATTTTTTACATTGTACCATCGTATTTAGAAAACAAAATACTTATTTAATAAATTTAATAAAGACGAAAAATAACCTGAATATATTCCACCTGTTGTAACTCTGCAAAAAGTATTACTAAGACTATAAACAAATAACTTATTGAAACAACTACTTCCCTGGCTAATGCCACGCCGGATATTGAAGGATTGTCTTAGTTCACTCCGATTCGCATAATTAAAAAAAACATCTGGCTGCTTTTAATTATCGGCTTAAGTTTCATCCATAAACGCACGGTATTTTCTTATTACTAATGCATATATGATCTGTTATTACTATTATTATTATAAAGGAATTGCTGTGAATAGCCATATGCAACTTCATTTACACATACGAATTTTATCAAGTTTTAAATGTTACATGGTAAACATAAACCTTAAATTTTAAACTTCTGAGTAGAAATGCTTTTGCCACATGATATTTTATACTATGACTTTAACGTGTAATCATTCGTAGAACCTTGATGGTATGAGAAATGGTTGATAATCAGTTAATTTTGATTAAATACTAAACATTTTATTCATCATCCATAGATTATGAAGTAAAAGAAACAAATTACATTTTAACAACATTCTGGCCGTTAATACCCAATAAAAAATCACTCTTAAAGACATTATTATACGGCTGATATCCTCCATCTTGATTTTCAATATTTCGTGGGTTAAACGAATTAAACTATCGTACGCTAATCGAGTTCGATCATCCGTTCCGACGATAGCTAAAGGTTTGAATTAAACCAACCTGTCTGAAGGAACTAAATTGGCGAATGGACTTCCTCAGCGGCAGTAATGACGTGGATGTGATAACGTTATTCAGCGTTATCATTTCCGCAATAACATTAAATATAAATACAGACAGTGTGCAAATGTATATGAGGTTGCGGGTAGATCCAACTGACGAGTTTTCCAATAAGAACGAAACGGATCCGTCTTGGATTCCCTCTCATATATATTTGTACATTTTAACAACATTCTGGCCGTTAATACCCAATAAAAATTCAATTCAATATAATTTCGTTTAATTGGCAAATATTTAAACAAAGATAATTTTGAGTGTAGTTTTGTTTATAATTTCATTAAAAACATGCAGGTTAAATCAAAGTCACATATGTCTTTCTCAATATATTTTAGATCCATCAATTTAAGTAACAACTAGAGATAAATATTTCTAAAATTTTGACAATTGCTGTGCTAGAATTTTAACTATTAATATAGTAGAATATATATATATATATATATATATATATATATATATATATATATATATATATATATATATATATATATATATATGTATGTATGTATGTATGTATAGAGTAGCTAGAAAAATCAGCGAACACGTATCCCATTATATTTGGCGGCAAACTTTTTGAGTGAAACATTTTTGGTGTGACGTCTAGAGGGTTGGGGGGCGGGTGTTAACTTAAAAATTTCAAATGAAAAGATTTGGCGAGACGTTCAAGTTTGGGTAAATTACACACAGGTTCCTAAAATCCCGTTCCGTGCTTGTTTTTGTGACTACACATGCGCAAAAGCACGCATACCTAAATATCGACCTGGGACCAACGTTAATAAACGTTTATTATTCAGACCTTTTTAGAGTTTGACTCCGGCCCTCAATCCCGTAGAAGGGAATACAGCAAAAATATTTCACTAAAAAAAGTAAGTTTGCCCCCAAAAAAAATGACCCGGGGTCAGGTTTTGTAGACGCTCTATATATATATATATATATATATATATATATATATATATATATATATATATATATATATATAAATGCATTTTAATATCACAATATCTTCAGCAGTAAGAGACATTATTTAATAAATATAGTAACTTACTCCTCTATAAAACTTATTCGACTATTATTCTGTATCACAAGAATATAACACATCGATAAATTATATGCACAGAAATCCATCACATATTTACACAACATTTTTAAGAGCAAGACTAATGGGTTTGCCCTCTAAGTACTATTCATTCTCAATTTATGGACACAAATTTATATGTACTATTTTACATTTAATTACGTCTATTTAATGACATATATACTATCTACAACAAACTCTGATCGTTTCGACTTAATTATATTATATAATCCGATTGATATTGACACAAGAGTTTTTTGTTTTATAGTTCCGAACGATTTTTTTATTTTTATCAGTCAAATTAAATCACAAGTCTTATAAATACATGATAGCACCCCAGCTCTTCAGAACCCTGCATAGTAGCAGGATTGTTCAACATATGGACAGCTAGTAAATTAGTACTACAAGCAACATAGTTGTTATATTGTGGTATTCTAGATGCTGTGATAGAACGTCGACATCTTATTAAGTACAAACATATAATTATGCATATATATATATATATATATATATATATATATATATATATATATAAATATAAATGACTCAATTTAGGTTAATTACGTTTATAAAACATTATAAATTGATAGGCACATTCTTCTACGCAAAAAAAATCTAACAATTAGACAGGTTTTTAGTTTATCTTAACATGTAGTTCTATGTTAAAATGTATTTACAGTTTGTTCATACAAATAAATAGAATACATATATAATACTGAATCATTTAATTAGAGGAAGCATTTAGATTTCTTATTCACTTATGTATATATATATATATATATATATATATATATATATATATATATATATATATATATATATATAACTATATACATTATATTAATACTATTAAAACTTCCCTTAGTCTTATTTACAATAAACGGTTAGAAAATATACGTGAGTATACAGACTAAGGCATTTAAGAGAAATAAACTAAAAATATATTATTTATTAAAATTTGTCTTAATAATTTAACAAACTTATTTTCTTTAAATCGTAGTATTACAGATACATTAACACGAGTTCATTATTAACTACATAACAGAAATATCGTAACAAATTTCGAATAAACTTTATCTCAGGATTGCAATTAATGATATTAACTGCCAAAGGCCAAGAATTGTAAATGTTATTATAATATGGTGATAACAAATCATCTTACTTTATCAGCTAATTGATTTATTATAATAACCTATCTTTTGATTTTCAAATGTAGCATTTATAACTGGATCTTATATGCCCGAGTCTGTTTTTGTTTATTTGTTAATATGACGCAGCCCAATTTGATGTTTATTGTTTTATTGATATAGTAATTGATTTGAACAAACGTTAAATTGCAAATTGCAGTCGATTTTCTGCCTGGTAGACCAATCCCTATACTACTCTTCTTATCACATTTATGTCAAGGAACTCTCTTCAATGCTGGGACTTGGAAGTGCATTTGGATCCCCATTCGCATGTTTCTGTCCAAGCCTTGGTGAAGATCTGGAATTACTCGTCATTGATTGGACGGTCTGGGATCGAGGCCCGGCGAATCTCATACTGTATGCTGGTCGTTCAGCCCCCCCCTAAAACACAATACATTAGAGCAGACGTTCCCAATATGCGGTAAATGTTGATCTACCGGTACGCGTTAATACAATGAAATAATAATTCGAACAATTTTTTTGAGAGACAAGCGATGAAAGAAAATGTCATTTATAAAAGAAAATTTAGTACTTGCTTTTCAAAAAATGTTTACCCTCTGGTACACTACTACAAGATAGGGAACCTCTGTATTACAAACAACATATATAATTACCTTATTATACCAATCCCGCTCGAATGATGTACATTTAAAATTGCATCTCTATGGAGATGGTTACTGATTAAATCGTCATTCAGAAGGGTTTCAGTACTCTCAATTTTGATTGTTTTATTATATGCACGAGGCAACTTTTATAAGATTTTTAACTTTGAGACGCGAATTGCTGGTTTGTTCCGATCAGCGAATTCAGTTTGTGGGGTGAAAATTTAGCGATTGTTTTATTAGTGGTTCTAGCTGTATCTATTTTGTTTTGTGAATATGATTGTAGCATGTTGAGGTATTTGATTATGGCTAGGTTTTTCTATAATCTAAGATGTGGAAGCGAGGAGAAAAACAAACATCAAGGAGTAATATTATGTTTCCATCTACAAGTTAAGTTGATGCACCGGCTAATAAAATACCACAATTTGAATAGTGTCTTGAAAATAAAATATTGCTACTTGTTGTTGACATTAACAAGTGTATTTATATTGGCGTGGATACTAACATTCAATTTAATTCCAGTAATTACAAAACCTAAAAGTTATTATTTTTAACTAATTTTGCTCCATTGTTCCTTTATACAGAGTGGGCCAAAAAAACGATACAAGCAGTTTTATACCCTCATAGATCTACGTGAGTTATTAATATTTTGAAATAATTAACATTACAGTGAAAATCCCAATTTTTATAGATAAGGTGAAGTACTATCTAAAAAGTGTAAACTTTTTGTTTGCAAAGCAATATTTAATGTGTTAATTATTATTGAAAATATGAACATTTCCAATTTGTACCGTTTTTCTTTCGGCTCACTGTATATATTGTAGCTCTTGTTGAAAGCTATGTCAGATAGACACAAATTAGTCTATCAGTAGTCTAGATGGTAAGCTTTCATATAATATGTTTGGTAGGTTGATGATTTTGAATCGTTAGGACAAATATCTTGAGAAGTAACTATTACTAAGTCTAAACTTGTATTTACATATTTTAATTCAATTTAAATCATATAAGGTAAACGTGAATATATGAAATGATCATCTCCTACATCGCTAATGCGAATTTCTTGTTAAACCGACAATGATTGAAACATTTCTGTTATAAATAAAACACCCTGTATATTTTGTGATATGTCGAGTTTTACAAGTTTATCCATCTGAAATAGCATACCATTATCGTTAGTAACCACAGCAATTTGGTTGGATCCCACCCTTCAGGTTTTATTTAACCAGCTTAAGTAATGTAATTGTTTTAAATAAAACAGAATACAAATTGTAATTTGTTTATGAGGACAAACTCAACTTCACTGAGAAAATGTAAAATGTTAAAATCTTTGGGTTCGACTTGTAAATATAATTTAGGACCGAGGGCGAGGCGGGTAACGTGTTGACAACAACTAACAACTCAGTGCAATGAACAAGTCACTTATCATTGCTAGCAAAGTAAAACTTCAGAAAGACTGAGGATTTCAAAGGGTCAAACTTGTTACGATTTTTCAACTTAACAGAGGCAAATATATTTCGGTATCTGCATCGCATACTTGAACTACATTCATTAGAAATGGAAAAAAACATTTCCTTGTTTCCAATCTTTAACATAAACACCACGTGGTGTAGTGTTTGTATTGTTTTACTCAAGCCGTTTGTATGCTTGTTAACTTGTTTTTCATATCTTCCACATACGTTCTTTTTCTTAACAAGATAACCTTAGCCATTGTGATGTTTGCCCCAATCAAGAACATCCCTTGTTCTGGGTGCGACTCTACTTCTATTGGACGAACATCACAATGGCTAAAAGCACGTCTTATCCAGCGCAAGAGTGATATAAGGTTAAACATATAGTTATATATGATATATGTAGATAATAATTTTTCAAATTAACAAAACATATAATGTATTTGATTTGATGTCTTACCTACATATTTCATTACTTTAAGAACAAGGATTGTATAACACTAATTAAGGGAACTCTTAAAAGTATCACACTTAAAACCACACAATATACACCTAGTGAAAAGTTAAATAAAAACACACACATGTCAAAGGGGCATTACTGTTAGTTGGACCAGTGAGGCCGTTTGATCCAAAATTTCACACAGTGATGATTTTTAATGAAATTTACACATGCATGTTTTCTCGTATTAAAAGTGATTTTATACATCAATCTAAAGGTAATATTTTTCTTATCTGTGCGTATATCAAATATTTTCGATCAATATGATTGCAAAAATCTGAACAAAATTTTATAACGCAATTTAACGCATTTTTGTAAAATCTATTACCCTTTCTTACAAAAATAATTAAATGCAAGACTAATAAGAAGGTGCATGTCATCCATGTATGATAATGATAGGGATCATTAGCATTAGTACAACTTAATGATCACCAATATTCTGACAGAGTGAGACAATCAGAAAGAAACAAACATTTCATTAAGAAAAATGCGTTCTAACCTTGTGGATTTGTAGTGATACAGCCTAATCTGAAACGTACACACATATATGTTATTCTTAAGTGTCAAAATTGTATAATTTAAACTTTTATTTCGCATAATTATACCTAAAAAAATTGCATTGGAATGATGCATTCGCAGTCCTCTCATATATTCAAATTAGTACAATCCTGAACTCTCACTCATTTAGCTTTAGTAATGGTAATTTAGTATAATTCTTCTTGAAGTTGAGACGTAGTTTTAATGGTCCTTTATTAAAGAACAATTTACATATTTAAACAGTAATAATATACAATATGAGGCATAAAAAATAAATTATAATTTTTAAAATACATCGATTAATGTTTAAGGATTTTAAGTAAAAGTAGCAAGTAGCCTACCCTCAAACGTTAATTCTTAAAATCCTTAAACTTCGTATGAACACGTAACCACTAATCTTTCAACGTTAAAAGTCGTATAAATTCAGCATATCTGTAGAAAAAATAGAGTGTTGTAATTGTTTCTTCCTAATATCTTCTACAACTGCAATTTCCATCAACATCCTAAATGACAGTAGCCATCAGCTTCCCTGTTCCTTATCTGTTTTTATGGTGTACCCATCACCTTAATTCTTGTTTTATAGGAGAACCTCTGTTTTATGTCTTAGCACTAGTAACATTTTTAGAAGGCCGAATCCTCCAAGTAATCTCCGAATATCTGCTATCTACACAACTTCTTGTTCAGAATTGAGCAAATTCGGAATCCAACACTCTGGTACTTAAAAAGAATTACTTTTGATATCACTGTATTTGCAATCACTGAAACCTTCATTTTTTGATATGTCAAAGCCAAATCCTCAAAGATTCATATTTACTTTTAAAGGCTTCCACACTTTGAATTGTCTTGAATTGATTGATCAAAATTTCTAACCCAAATATATCTTTGTTAAACATGACAGTGATGTATATATTTTAGTACACACTTGATTAGATGTCATTCAGATTGTCTTTATTCTTTAGTGAATAAATTTTTATACAATGACTTTTATCGTAATGATGTCAACTAGGATTACCTGAAAACTACAACTTAGTACTGTTCATTCGATATAGGAAGTGATTTAAACTAGTTACATTTAAGTTTATATTTATTTTTAGGTTAATCGAAACATTTGGGATAACCTTATTACAGAGTTAATTTTTTTTAAACTGAAAATATTGTGTTTCAAAAAATGGCAAACCCCAAAATTATATAAAAAGAGTAATACATTTTTGCTCCCAATTCACCTATTTTACAATGAAAATGCAATAAAACTAGCAAATGGGGCTGAATCTAATCACCTCTTATTCTATTATTCTAAAAAGTTCTAGAATGGATTTTGGTCACCATCTAGTCACCCTAAGTGCCAAACACATATAACCAAGTCATTAGTCACATAATCTCACTTCTCTTCATTATTAGCAGCTTTTTCAAGATCTTTTCAACAGGTTTCAAGTTTAGCCGCCATTGGATATCAGGCCACAAACTATAACCTCATAGAAATGCAGTGTAGGATCAAATATACGAAATGTAATTTGTGGATTATAGATAGGTTTGATCGAAATTGAATGGCAGAATTATTTACATATACTTACCTAAGTCCAAATGGCTGAATACAGAAAATTCTAAATTATCTAAAAATTCATAGTTTATTTGTATGATGAAAGATAATTATATAATTATTGCGATGGTAATATATTTGAACAAAACATTAATTACAGTTTTACAACCTTTGAATCCTACTGCTGAACTGTACCCAAAGCAGTGTCGTTGCTGTGTTACCATTACGTAGAAGAGGATTTTACACGTTTCATCAAAAATTATAATAACACCAATGCGAGAATAAAGGTACTAATTACAGGCAAGATAACAACAAGAAGATTATAATAGCAGAACGAAACCAAAAACCTCATGGTGATCTATTAGAACAACAGCTTCGCATTTACAGAACGCATTTATTCCATTAAAAGAAATTCGCTTTGAAACATTTTAATGATTTAATAATCTATCTATCCTTTGTTGCAAAAATTGTCTAAACTGTCCAGAAAATAAAATCAAATTTGAAATTTCATAGCTCACAACAAAATCAGAAAATAAAATCGTTACATGGGCATCCGAAGAGAGAGGCCAGGAGGGAGGCCAAGAATTTTTTTACGCTTTACGCAATCCTTAGCTGGGATATGCTGACAGGTTATATACTATATTGTAGAGTTTAGTGTGGATTAGGTGTTCCCAGACTTATTGAGGAATCTTATAGGGTGTTGATTTAAAACATATACAGATCTAAAAAAGAATTCAAGAACTGTTTGAACACCAAGAAGAATATATCCAATGTTAGGAGGCATCTACACAATCAAAACCACAAATGCAATAACAAAGACAAAAATAAATAAACTAACTCTAAATCTTTATTTCAATAGATAAATAAACAGTGAAATATAACACATAATTCACTTCCAAATAATCAAATTTATAATATTGCCAAGTAACTATTCACAACATACCCACGAATAACACATACTAAAATATACGATTATTATATTTGCAACAATCACATATTTTAATATTTATCTATAGCATTTCATTATTATAACTCATAAGTTATAACTCAAAAAATATATAATCAATTTGTTTCAGGAGTACTTTATTAAAGCCGATTTAATATAATTCAATTGGTAGTGTATTTTTATTACGTGTACATGCCAAAAATTTAAAATATTAATATTATTAACTGTAAAACTTTACCTTAAAGGTTTATTTTTGCATTGTTAAATAAGTGTATAAAGTGGAAATTATAAATTTCAAGTACCTTTCTACTTGAGTTGGGTCACCCCATCAAAAAGAGATTGCAAAAGTTTTTTACTAGGTCTTCGCTTCCATTGGTTCATTGCGACATACATATTTTACCAGAAAGCATAACTTTGCCTTAAATAATCGATTATTATAAAATTATTTAATTAAAATGAGTTTTCAAACGAATGCAAATAAATTCATAACTGTATATTGATTGCCAAGAAAGCGCCGTAACATTTTCAAACAAACCGACGTGACGACTGCTTTTATTCATAAGTCACGAATGGAATAATGATAATTTTCTTTAAGGAAGTGATAAATTGTTATGAAGTTTTGTCGAGAGTTGCGCATTTCTTGGGCTATTTATTATTCAGTCCGTTCCAATGTCCGCAAGTGTCTGTTAAGGCTTTGGGGTCGCGTATCTAATTTGAATTTTGAACTTGACTTTTCACTGAAATCCTTATATTACGGCAATGGGCACGAAATATATTATTTCATCCGTAAATGAAATAATGCGACCATCGACGTCGTTACTACATTTTATTGGATAATTGAGACGTACCCGTTGCGGATTTGCACAATTGGCTGGACGAACGTTTAATGTTTTAGCTTTGGGCCATTTATTAAATTCATTAAAATTATTAGGTAATAATGTTTTGAATGTCTCGGCTATTAAATGTACATTTATATGTATACATACATATATATATATATATATATATATATATATATATATATATAGTGTTTCAGAGCTCTGGGAACGGTCAATCACAAGCTTATTTTTCAAAATTTTGAAAAATGTTTCATACAAAAGTTGTGCAGAAAAGTGAGCTGCATGCGCTAAAAATATTTAAATTTATACAGGGTGTCTTATAACAAAGTTACAGACTAAACTTATGTTTTTTTTAAATGTAACACCCTGTATATTTTAGCATTTTTGGATTCCTTGTTACTTGTAGATTAAAATGACTTAGGTTGTGGGGATTGAAATCGGGCCGTTTTCGTGTTATTTAGTTGTTTTTATAAAAATTTGAACAAAATTGTTAAAGTACTCCCCTGCAACTAATAAAGATAATTAATTCTAATTTAGTGGTACAGTTTAGTTAAACTTTAGTCTTCAAAATTACTCTATCAACCAAAACATAACTCGGCGTATTATACAGGATGATAGCCATTCGCAAGCAGCACAATTTCTATTTTTTTTCAAATGGAACACCCTATATATTACTTCATCATTTAAAAGTTCATTAAGTAAGCTTTCGTTTCATATAAGGTTTCGTATATCTGAAGTTGATGGTTACTCTAATATTTTAAAATTCATTGGTGATTTGCGTGTTTTATTATTATATACAAACTGGAATGATTGGAAATTGGCATTTTGAATGCCCAGCAATTTCATTCACTTGAATTTGCTGTATACTTTGGAGAACAAGAAAATGGAATATTATTTCCGAAATTAATCAAGCCATTCATTTATTGCTATGAATTTGATCTTGGGGAATCAAGTTTCGTAACGAAAATCCGCGCACAATCATGAGGTTCATATCGGGGATCGGTCCAGTTATGAAACAATGCTGTATAGAAATTAAAGCGTACTAAATTACAAATTTTATTTTTATTATCAATAAGGAAGTTTTCATTTTATATTTCATTTGTTTATATAAATCTCTCGTAGAAAGGCCTTCGTAAGATTCCAGCTCGACAATTACACTCGGTTGTGGTTTAAAAAACTATTATTGATGGATTGGCGGTTTGTATGTTTTAGGAGGACACGGATAGAATAATATAAATTCATTACCTGGTTGCCATTGCCTTGACGAACGTTTTTGTAGGGTTGAAAGATGACCAAGTAGACTTTCGGGGTGAATAAACATCCAAGGGCGACGGTGGCGCTTATATTTAAGCACATACACATGCTTACTATCTGTATCTAAAATATAAAAAAAGGTGAGATTACATCGATTATATAGGGACAGGGATTTGGAGACGGTTAAAACATAGCTGCGATCCAATATGTGGTCATAGGGTAGCACGGTTAGTAATCCCGATATAGATTTGATAATGATAACATAGTGGTATATAATCCTTGCTGCTAGCGCATTATCATGTTTGCAATTGAGCAGCAGGGTATCTACTATCTACTTCGTTACTCCAAATACTTTAAATCTAAGCAACGCGCGACGTACCCATTGCTGCGATTTAAATATGTTGTTGTATTCATGTCACTTCCCGTTAGTTCAAATATTAAATTGATCTTAGTTTTAAATTATACTATTAAGAAAATTCATTCCGTAACGGTATAACTCAGAAATTTACAAATACAGACTACTAATTAATAGAACCAGTGACGGTTCGCGGATTTTTTTCTGGTACGGCCGAGGAACAAGAGGTGGTAATACAGATAGGTGCGGTCACACAGCGGTCACACAGCCAACTGACCCTACCTATCTGTATTACCACCTCTTGTTCCTCGGCCGTACCAGAAAAAAACCCGCGAACCGTCACTGAATAGAACTACAAGATTGTTCATCGGCGATATTATAAAAATGTTTACATATGGGAAAATAAAAATAAACTGTTCAAATATATAGAACCAAAATATCATAATTAAGGATTAAAATCATCAGGTTGAAAAGAAACCTGCTAATACTAATTTTAAACCTGGATAACCGACAACTTCAGGATTTGCTTTATAAGGTACATGAACAAAATGCAAAAAAATCTAAACGATTGAGCGAAATTGAATAAAATGAACTTATATAGCGAATAAAACCAATTTCAGAAATCGGACCGCCAAAACAAATGATTATTATTAAGTTCACACCTTT
Organism: Ocypus olens; assembly: GCA_910593695.2. NCBI lineage: Eukaryota > Metazoa > Arthropoda > Insecta > Coleoptera > Staphylinidae > Ocypus > Ocypus olens. The sequence continues at coordinate 232,247 of OU343057.1, read as the reverse complement.
GGTTTGCAGAAAATCGAACCATCTTATATAATTATACATAAAAAATCTGAAAAGATTGTTTTACATTTAGGTGAATATTATAATGTTATTAAAGTGACCTGCCGTGGAATTTGGCATGGGGAACAACCAAATTATTAAACGGAAAATGGTGATGTGGCCGTCATGTTACTTTCTATGATTTGATGGTATAATAATAATTTATTATTTTTCTTTTATTATGGGTAATCCAAAAAATACTAATTAGGTATTCGTAATTTGTAGTTTTTTGATATTTCAAAAAAATAACTCGCGTGAAAATTAACTTTCTGTATATCAAATGTTTTTGAAATAACAAAGAATAATTAATTAAGGGTTTTGTGTTTTGTAAAATTGTACCTTCTCCTTCATATCTGTCGATTTTATCTGATCTCGAAAGTAAAAAAAAAATACTATTTTTTTTTTGTATTACAAAACATATTTGAAGAAAACATTAATTTAAATTTAATGAATTCAGTAATTATATATATATATATATATATATATATATATATATATATCAACTAGTTATTGACCATGCGGTTCATCAATTGCAAATAATTAGCAGTGTTTCGAACTTTCTACATCTTACCTCTAATAGTTTTTAATCTGCAAGGTGGCTGAAGATAATCAAATATACGTTTTTTTCTCATTTCGGAACGCGATTAAATTCCTATCACTAATCCGCGGCGTACCTGTTGATACCAACTCAGTCTGAGGCCGCCGTCGTGAAGAATGTGTCGGTTTAGTGCGCGTGGTGTTGTGATGTATTTTTAGGATTTAATTTCAAAATACATTTCGGAATTACACCCTTTCGAGTGTTAGTGTTTTTTCGCTCCATTCCGCCCCATCGATCCGAGGGGTTACGCCTTAACCGGCTCAAGTGATTTTCCTGGTAAGTTTGGATTTTTTTGCACCGATAGTAATATCAATTTTGAAATCTTAAATCGAACTCTCGGAATATTTTTTTAATTTTCGGATTCAAGACGTAATTTTACATATAAATCAATTGTTTGTTTAAAAAAATACATATGTATATATATTTATTTATAGAAGTTATTCTTGAATATTGGTGACCAAGGCGGCCCTAATAATAAAATAAAATAAACTTGTTTTAGTTGGTCAACACATACCTGTAAATTAAAATTCTATTATTTTTTCACGTCAAAATTATGAAAGTTGAAAACGATTAATTATATTTTAGATTCGATCAGTCTTTACCGTCAGTTTACTCAAAAACTAATGAAAACCGTTCATTTCGGCATTGTCTACAATTATTATTAATATAAATTTGATGTAACTAATCGTTTCATAATTATCGACAAAAAATGACAATAAATTTCAATTAATTTTTCTTTAGAAAAGCACACATTTTAAGAAAAATATTTTTCATATTTAAAAAATTATCGTAAAAAACAAAAAAACGATTAAGGTAAACACCCTCTTCCGATGTTCGAAATTTTACGTAAAGCTTTTCAGTTCTTCGGATTGTGAAGACTTATGAGTAAAGTTTAATTTTATTACCTGTATTAGTTTTTGTGATACTTCGCGGATGCATATTGTAAAAAAATCTAGCTAGTTTCTATTTTTACCGTAATATATATAATATTAATTCGCAATACATTGAAAAGATTAAAGTTAAAGACTAAAAGAAATACATTTTAATTGGTTATGTCGTAGATATACTTGTGGATATTAATTTTTTTAAGTAGACTTTGTGAATTAATTTCATGATGGTATTTTTTTAAGTCTTTGCCCTACTGTAATATATTATCCGCATTGCGTTTTTTTTTTTATAAAGGGGAGCAATTTAGAGGAATTCTCTCTTTTTATTTTCCTGATGCCCCCAAATGATGAACACAATTACTTTAATGGGCACCCCTTCGTGAATTCGCGCACCCCCCATCCTAATTAGCGTGATGTGTACTTACCTTGTAGTCGTTATTTGTGCCAAAATAAATTGGAAGGAAGGCGAGCCACACGATACAAGTGGAATACATCGTGAAACCGATATACTTGGCTTCGTTAAAATTCTCTGGAATCTTGCGGGTTTTAAAAGCATACCAGGTGCAGAGGATGATTAATATCATGTTGTAAACCAGGGACATTATTAGGGCGAATGTGGATACCCTGCACGTTAACACCGCAGTTAAAGGGTACGGATATATCTCTCTTATATCGGGGCGATCTATTACCAACCATACGATTGCTCCAACTAGCTGAATCGAGACGATTCCTGAAAATACAAAACATATATTGTAATTATCAATTAAATATAAATTTCATTGGTACACAATTCCTCGTTCATTAATTATTTCAATTTTTGCTATGAAAATTTAAGTCGAGCAATTGCGTATGATATGGAAAAATAGATTATACAATTCTGAAGCGATTAATTCTGGTTATAATATACTTTGGAATATCTCACGAATATGGTAAATAATAGGGTTTGACATGTAACACCGCATTTACGCAATTTGCTCCCGATTATTTTAGAATAAAAATATGTTCACAGTTTAAAATTCTACCAAATCCCATTTACATGTATAATCGATGTGCTACCGGAGAAAAGAAACATTGAAAATTAAATGGTCTTAAATACATGTAAAATAGAAGTAGCCGTGACAAACTTGTAATTTTTGTAATTTTATAATCAACGACAAATATAACTTTTTAAAATTTTGTTATTGATTTATTCTTGTTTTTCTTGAGAATTTCATTTGTTTCATAAGCTTTGGTGTGACGTATTTACGAATTATGAACTACTCTATTGTTATTCATTATTTTCCTCAAACAGAACCGACATGGTTTGAAAACAGATCCCTATAAATTTTGATTGTTGCTTATTTTTGTTTACTTCTGGCTTCTCCGGACAGATCGCGGACTTTACGGACACTGAAAAACACTGTGGTAAAATAAAAACATAAGGAACATATGATTTGTATTGAACCACGGAAGTCACAATCTTCTTAGAAAAAAAAAATCGTAAATATAATTCTGGGCAAAATAAGGCAATTCCGATTGCAAAGAAAAATGCATTTTTCTCAGATCTAAAGCTTCTTTTTATTACTCCTTTGGTTATTAATTTAGTAAAACTAAATGTTAATAGAACGATTAAATTAATGCCTTCTTAAATAAATAACTATTTTAAAAGTAAATATTAACGAACATGGCCACTTATATTTGCGTTTAATTTATTTTTTAAAGAAGAACATAATGTTTGCTATATAATAGATATTGTTGGAGAACATTGCAAATGACTAACGTCAACGCGGTTATAAGTGTATGCTGTGTCGCAGGGTTGCCTCGTCATTCTGAATCATGATTAATTACAGGGTTGATGTATATTAGTTAATAATATAATTAGAGTTGAAATTACTTGACACTGTCACCTCTGGCTGAAAAAATAGCCAAAATATCACTTACGTTTATATTTTATTATATTTCCATATGTTACAAAATTCAGATGGAATAGCGACATACTCTGTTAGTGAAATAACGGCATGGATTTTAGTGCGGTGTAAACTTTCACAAGTTTACCACCATATGGATTAAACTTAACGGAATAGCTTAATAAATAAATATATTATAATACAGCCAGTTTTATAGTTATTATGTATACATAAAGTTTGATACTAGGCGAGATAGCATAATTTGTATAATATTGTTATTGTATGTATCATAGTATATTTGAAGTATTTTTAGCGTCTCCAATATTTAGACCAATAAACTGAGTAAATTTATTAATCAATGATCACAAAAATAAAATTCATGTTGATAAAATGTAATCTGATTTGAATAATAATTATAATAAAAAATTAAAGCATTACATAAAGACGAATTATGAATATTCAACCTGTGCGTAACTCAAAACTGCAAAATTAGGTCTTATATTGTTTTGTATTGTGTTATTACTATCTTTATCAAAAACAGTTTTATTTATATATAGTTATAAAAGTGCTATTCTCTTCAAAATAAATATAACTGCCAATAACAACAGATAATATTTTATATCGCATATTTAAAAAGGGAGTGTGGAAATATATTTTCCAATCTAGAATGAAATAAATTAAAGGAGGTACTTACCCAGGGCAATGGCTACTTGAGATATCGGTGAAGTGTATACGGGCCTTTTAATGCTTTTGACCCCACGATTGAAAATCCTGGAGATGCGGTTGGTCTTCGTAAAAATCGCACTATAACATATGCTCAAGCATAATCCAAGTCCAATTCTCATTACAGCACACGTCTCCACTGTCGGCTTAGCCAAGATTACAAATGACATGGAATAACATGAAAAAATGCCGCTCAGGAGCACATAGCAGAGTTCTCGGCCTGAAGCCATGATCACCGGCGTACGATTATATCGGATAAAAACGCAGGTTGTGAAAATTGTTCCTAAAATGCCAAAGGCACTGAAGACAAGTGGCACCAAAGCCCATGGATTTAACCAATCAATAACCAATGCCTTCAATTTTACACATTCGGTTTTATTTTTATCGGGTGCATACCCAGGGGAGCACGACTTACAGGTGTCGTTAAATACGTAAGCATCTTCTCGGCAAGCAACGCACACCCAACAGCATTGATCCTGAAAAATATAATAGGAAAATATTGATATAAATTTTCGTGTTTTATGTCTTGCGGGCAAATCAATTATTGATACTCAATGAATAATTATTTCTGTTTATTTAGTGCCTGCGTGCAGTAATAAATACGTTCAAAGTTAGTCATAGTATTTGCCATGAAAGTAGTTATTTTAATAAGGACATATTAAAAATTACATATAAATATAGTTAATAAAGTTATTTATACAATCACAGTGCTAAAATCAATAAACTTAGTGGACAGACATTCTTCAAAACTATAAAATGATTTTTCTTGATATACGATGGTGGGCGGCATAAAACATACTATTATTTCGAGTTCAGTAACTATGTATTTGTGCATGGGTGTTATATGAATCAATGTGTTTGGTGAAGGTTAAGCATTTCAGAATAAAACGGCATGGTACAGTGAGTATTTTCAAATGAATAAACAACTGCTTGCAGTCTTTAGCTGAATGGCGCTGAAGAGAAAATCGATTCATTATTGAGGAATGACTCTACATTGGTGCACCATAAGTTAAATGAAGTGTGCGGTTTGTAGACTAGGTTGAGATTGAGACAAGAAATTTCTTAAATATCTTAAAAGAAAAATTGCAGAGTATAATTTTCTGGAAATATAATTTTCATGAAAATACTATTTTAGCTTACAAACTAAATGCATACCCAGAAATATGACGAAAAGATTGTTTGAGGCATCAATCAGTACTTAATCAAAATGTGTGCATCATCACGGTTTTCTTAACATTCAGGTCAGCCCATTTGTATTAAATCATTCCAGTACTTTAAGATTCATGTTGTTACTGGATATCGGCCGATTGGTTTAAATATGTAGCGTCATCTGCATAGAGGATCAATTTATATAAAGGATCGTTTATATAAATCAGAATTAACAACGGACCCAAGATTGATTTTTGTGGACAAAACAGGAGGCAAAACATTAACTCGGAGATCGTCATTAAAATGCGACAAATAGTAGACTTTAAATATATGTTCACATTTTGAAAGCATTTCGGTGGCGTCCTAGTCTCAGGGAATGACCATAGGAAAAGCATCAATTGTGGTAAATAATTAGACTATGGAATAGAGAGGATAGTTGCGACCGTCACTACGTGGTAATCCATAATTAAACTGAATTGTTATTAAAAAAATATCGAATTTACTTTAATAGACAATGTTCAAAATAACACTGAAACGTCAAGCTTCCCCATGTTCACAACTAAACAAATATGCAGGATAACACCCGAAAAAAATCCATATTCGTATACGAAATGGCATACAGTTTTACATGATTTATTGACTTAAGTTATCTGGTTTATGTACAGATAAATAGAACAATTATATCTCTTTAGCAGTCTTGTTTATACACTACCATTTCTAATATTTAATGTTTAATGAATGCATGGTTAACTATTTAAGTGGAAGTATTTAGTTTGAATTTGAAATTTAAAAAAATAATTACTTTGTTACGCTAGAGTTATTTTTTGCTGTACTAATTCGACTAGTTTCAAGAACTAATTTCTTGTAAAAGCAATGAACTGTAGGAAACGAACAAGTTGTTCATACGCACGACTGTGAAACTGTGGAAAAAGGTCGGAGGAATGGAAAATCAATTTCTAATTAATCAACGCTTTACGGTGTTACGCTTTAACACGCCCCGTTATTTACTAAGGCCAGACAAACTGACATAACAGAGTGTACTGGTCAATCATAATAATGATAAGTACGTCATATGCTGTGCGTTTGAGTAACATATAAAACCATATTTATGGATATTGCTGCTTCCCTGATTATTTTAGAAAAACGGTGTGAGTCAAAATACGATCAGAATTCTAAAATCTACCAACACTTTCCATTTTGCGATTACCACTTCGGGAATTTCCCTTATTAGTGTCCGAAATGTATCTCTGATATAATAAACAAATTTGTACAGAACGGATTTGAAGTTAATTTTTTAATCAAATTTGTAACAGAAAACCGAAATTTTCTGATAGTGAACATAGATTTAGCTACGCAATGTTCTAAAAACAATCTATCAGAGGATATGTTATACTCTAAATGTATTTGTATATATTGTGTAAATAATTCATATTAAATTACCGCAATTGTGTATTTAAATTAAATTTCTAGCAGCTTTAAAACCTTATGCACGTAATTGTAATAATTAGATGCATATTGAAATAAACACTTGCTTAGGTTTAAATTGTAAACGCCGTTCAATCGTCATATAGTTTACTATAAAGTTTAGTATGCGCAGGAATTAATTTCCCTATAAATTGAAACCCGATTTTCTTGTATGTCTGTAATTTAATCTAACGGATTGCCGAAAATTATAAAACCTATTTAATAGATAGCAATAGATATGGCATTTAATACGCATGTTTTATTATACACCATGCTAAAGTTGGACGTTACAGACTCGAAGTATACATTTCTGCGACGAGGCCAGCAAATACCAGAAGAAAGCCTAGCCCAGCAATTTTCGAATTACATTTTACAAGCGTCTACAGACCAAACCATAAAGCAAAAGTGATTTTTTTTTCAGTAGGTCTACGATACGAAACAAAACATACTAGAGCGGTCATGGCCACCTAGATACAAGATTAATATATTAAAAATAACTTATACTTGTCATTTATCAAACAAACAATTGATGTGTATGTAAAATTATGTATTGAAAATTTAAGTTTCAAATTTGGCGCCTCGCCTTGCCCTAAAATCTGTTGGCCCGGAAAACCCTAACTTTCGCGTCTTGGTACACAAATAACTATTAGTAAATTGATTGAAATTAACTTGGCACTAAGGCAATTCCTGAAATGATCAACTGTTTGCATTACGAATTACGATTAAGCGTTCATTTTCACTAGATTATAAATTGAGCACCTAATAAAATAATAGTTTAATTCGAAAGATATCTAATTAGAACTCGTTTATTTAGGATTAGGATACGTTTCAGAAATAGCTCTGCTCTCCAGGAGTAAGAGCAATGATTTCCATCGTTCGCTGAACTTAAACTGATACCGTCAACTAGTCGATTATTTTGGTTTATTCTTTTACTCCCGTTCCGCATTTCCCCGAATCTTCTCGATATTTTACTTTACAGACTATATAGCCTGAAATAGGTTAGCATCAGATACTTCACAATGAACAGCTTCCCGGGATTTCAATCTATTTTCAAACTTAAATCAGTTCCAAGATCGGGCTGTGTAATCAGTAGGAAGGAATTCGATAATCGGAAAAACGAAACTTACTAAGTGGCAAGATATTGTCGTAGGGGGTGATTTGATAACTTAAAGTAACTGTTATAACAATATTAACAATATTAAGTTTACTTCAAACTTGACTAGGTACATAATCGAGATAGAAGAAGCCAAATATAACTACAGGTTTAATTAAAATAATAATTAATTATGACTTTGAGTTTTTAAAAATCTTTCATTATAACAAAAGAGTGTTGAGTTAAGTGAGTGAGCTTTTAAGAAAATGTAATTATTCATGCAAAACCTGCCTTCTTAACAACTGATTTATACAACATTCTCCTGCCGTAAACCAATAAACAAATTTTATTTTATTTTATTAAACAAAAATGCCTTATAAACAACTTAAATACTCTCTGCAATTGCATCAGATTGAATTTACATAAAAAGCATTGCATAACTGGATTTAAAAATGAAAATAAGATTGTATTTGTCTATTAGGGGCGAAACATATTGGATTTTTCAATTCAACTTACTTGGTAATTCCTTATGTGCCCTGAAGGACAAGTATGGCTGCAAATGGAAGTTGGTATTCCCTCGCTGTCTTTCCATTGCAACCGGTTTAAATCAAGATCCAACCTAAAATGCATGAAGCATATTGAAAACTGTATACACCATTTAAATCTTAGTTTTAAGTAATTGTAGTCATTTACTTTAATTTCTACATTGACTTGAAAAAGCAACATAATCTGTAGCTATATTAAATTTATAGTAAAATAAAAACTACATTGGCATTAATTGATCTAATTATTATAAAATACAATTTTTAAAACATTTAATACAAATATAGTATAAAAAGTATTCATTTGGACAATTTACTATTTTTATTTATCTTTTATAAGAAGACAGAACCGGCAATAATCAATAATAAGATCATAAAATTATGTACTTTTACTAACTTTTATAATTACAAACATTCAAGATTCCCCAGATGTTATATATCTGATTTATACAGAAAATATTTAAAATTCATCAACTGAATAAATAACTACTATTCTAAAAGAGCGCTAGGTATATGATAATGATTTAGTATTAACAGATGCTCTTTGGTTTATTCTGCCTTTTCTTTAAAATTGGTCAAATAATTGCATGCGAATGAAAAATTAAGAGTTCTGCCTTATTAATATTATCATTAATGGAGTTGTTTAATTTTGAGACATACGTTATGCATTATTTATTATTTAAACAAGTTGCCAATCAAATATTGTGATATTGTGCATTAATAATAATCCAATAATTACATTAAATAAGTAAAATATACATACCTAGTTTTCGACTTGAATTTACTAAAACAAGTTAACAAAAATATAATTTTCGTTGACATTATAATATATATATATATATTTGTTAAGAGTAAAGGAATGATTATTTGCATTTTGTTTTGTTTCTGTAAAATATAGATAACATTATCGTTTTTAGTCCTTGAATAGAACCGGTAAGTAGGCCAAACAGTTAGTTCACCTTTATTTTAAATCTTTAGATTTTAAAGAAATATTTTCAGGTTAAATTAGAACATGTATTAACACGTTGACTGCCATGGAGGCTACCGGTGACCGACACCAAGATTATTTTTAGCGCAGTGGGGGTTATTTTATATATTATTTTGTACTTCTAATCAATCAAATTAAATTACTGACAAAGAACTCGAACCCCTCTACGAAACTCTCGATTTTAAAGTGCGCTAATGAAGTAATTGATTAATAAATTTAACGGCGGAATTTACGACAATCATATCATATACCACGATATCGGATCAAAATTATTAAAATGCCACACAAACATTTCAAATGAACAAGTATTGGATCCGTGCGAAATCTCATAATTGATGACCCACTTTTACGACATCAATGCAAATTTAAAAGTCGGTGGGGGTTGTAGAATGCGTACGCCGTTTGTGTAATCGTATTTTACAATTATTGGCTGCTACTAAACGTGACAGGGCAATTATTTTTGAATAATTCATATAAGCAAGATGCTTTCAAATAAAAGAAGCTTTTATTTTTTTTTATGAAAAAAAAAAACGTTCTGCGTATTCATTAATAACTTGTAGAGAAATATATTTGTATGTTCTGTATTATTTATTAACACGATTCGAAAATTAGTTTGATTTATTATCTGCCAGGGGTAAAAATCTTGACTTGCCTTACATAGAATAACATTCATTCAGTCCTTTTTTTCGATAGAGTTGCAGTTTCACTATAATAATAATAATCTTCGCTGAGTTAATGTTTAGCACACCATCAGTACACTTTATTTTCACAGGGGCGCTAGAGAGGGCGGAAGGGGTTACGTTTAATTTCGTATGCATGACTTTAAAGAAGACACTTCAAAGTATTTCGCCCTCAAAGATTCATCAAAATCGATTGAAAATACGCCAAGTTATGGCAGTTTGAAAATTTTCATATATATGTATAGCGAGGGGAAGTAACGGTCGTCACTTGTTGGAGTTAAATGTGAAAATTCGGACTCTTATTCCGTAACGGGGATTCGACCAAGGGGCAAGAAAAGTCCTATTTATTTTATCATAAAACCAAGCTTTCGGAATGAGTTTATTCCTTCTTCAGAGAAATTACACTACAAGAATGAAACTGTATTGAAAAATGTGCGTCAGCGATAAATTTGGAAAATTGAATTTAGGTGTACTTACATGTGAAATAGTTTAAAATAATAAATGCTACATCTCGAAGGTACTATTGCATAACGCATGCGGTCAGTGAATCCAATATAATTTTTCTATAGAATTAATTGTTGGTAAGCATATAAAAACAAATTCAAGTTAAAAGGAAAGGATAAGGGGTTCTCTAAAACAAAATATTGAGTGGAAACCCCGTTTCTATTTATAATTTTGGTGGAGATGGAAGATCATTATATCCCTGCGTTAAAATTTAGGGATAATATATCTGCTTTTTACTAAATTAAAATAAATGATGAAACGCTGAAAATACTGCACTACGTCAAGTCTATCCATTCGAAGTTTTCTATAATCAATATCCGAATATGCTGGGCCAGCAGATTTCTTTGTTTTAAAAACACCATTAACTTAAGTATTTGAAGAACGCAATTAGGGACCGTAAGGTCAAATATCTAGATATAAACAGAATATTCACAGCTAAAACTTTTTTTAAGGAATACCTTATGTTAAGTATATATAATATTGTAGAGACAATAAGCCCATTGGCCAAGTATCGTAACACAATGGAAATATCGTAAACATATTCATCATCTAGTATTATTTTATTATTAACTTCCGATCCATCATTGTTCCTCAAAAATTGTTTACCTCGGACAAGATGTAATACGTTCATATGTGGCTTCTATTTAATATAAAATGTAATCATCAATAAATAATACTGTGAAAATGTTTGCATTGATTTATGTTAATCTTATTCTAATCAATTATAAACTTAAGATCGGTTAAAATGGGGTACATTTAATAAAGACAGAGGTTCCTATAATACATTCCTATAATGTCGACCATAATGTCAAATATAGAATAATTTTATCAGGGTCCAGTGCTTTTGTTTCAACTTATTTTTTAATATTCCCTGAAAACGAGTAGTTTCGGGAAGTTTTCAGCATAAAACGCACACCCGCTATTACCTAATCCGTTTATTGGCTGCGCGTTTTTCCCGAATGTTCCGTGAGTAATCCGCATAAATTCCGAACTTTCCTGTAATGTTCAACATTAAATCGGGCACCAACATTACGATTTTTCAAAAACCAAAAAAAGTTGTAAACAAATTAGAAACAACCTTACTTGTTGCAGAAAGCTTTAAATAAATTCAATAAAACGAAATATAGCCTAAATATATGAATATTCAACCTGTTCGTAACTCCGCTATTAGTACTAGTAATAACATGCAAATTTCTTTTGTATCATTCAATATCCGTGCCGAGTGGCACTAGCCAGGAAAGTAGTTGTTTCAATAAGTTATTTGTTTATAGTCTTAGTAAGACTTAATTTTGCTTGCAGAGTTACGAACAGGTTGAATAGTCATATATTCAGGCTATATTTCGTTTTATTGAATTTAAAAAAAAGTTGTAACTGCTAGACGATCTTCGTGTTAACTCCATTCATTCTAGCAAACATTATTGATTCAATAAACAATTTGCTTCTATTTTGTAGTCTGTGCAGATCAAGAATCATTTTTAAATTAGTACGAAGGAATGTTGTCGTATGCGGTTCCTGTAAAAGGGGGCGACTGCACATTTTAGTCTTATAGGAAAATAGATGCTTAGTGATTGATTAGGTAATAGATTAATTGAGAGAAGGATTTAAGATACACTGGACTCGAGTTCATTGCTCCACTTACATGTAAAGTCCCGCAACTGGCAAAAGGGAATTAAATGCAATTGGGAAATATATCAATTATTACCGAAATGAATATGCTTACATCCGGTATAAAGAGTCATTAATAAGTTATTATTTTTGGTTGTAATTTAAGGGAAAACACAAATAATCGACATACTCTTATTCGTTTCCTTCAAAATTCCCTGCCCTCCTTGTGTTATATTTTTCCTTCAAATGTAGTTTATTTTTTGTTTTACTAACAAATATTTTTATGTCAAGAGTGGAGAAAATAATCTTCAATTCAAACTTCGCAAGAGAACACTTTCTTTGGTACAGATATGTAGATAATGTAATTGCATGTTTTAGTGGCACATTACCTGCCATAGCTGTCTGTTAATAGTACACGTTCCTCACATATCACAGAGCGAGTTTGTATCTACCATGATCGTTGCATTCTTTCCTGCATAAATATCAATATTCTAGGTATAATCGTTGTCCTGGAATGTATTGGTGAAAACCCAGACGTTCTCTCCGTGGAATTATGCTTTCGTCCGTTACAATGTGCATGAACAGCATTCTTGGTTAACCGATCTTCAGTTTTAACTGTGATATTGAAATTAATCATCAACTTAACTCCTGTAATTAGCCAGTGAATATGGATATGTTCAATTATCCTTTCTGCAGAATTGCTGGGTTAATTATTTAACGTTGGTATTAGTTTACATCGATAAAGTCTTTCCAGTGTGCGATGATGTGTTTTACACAAAATAGGAGCTTATATTTATTTTATTGGAAAATAATCATAATATTCATCCGAAATTATATGAGGTAATTTAGATTTGGTACTTACACTTCTTTCCAAGAGCCAATTTGGTTGTAATCGTATTTCCCGTCATCATGCCTTTGATACTGATACACATTGTAACTCCCGAAAGCATCGCCGTCGGAATTAAATCTCACCTCCGTTCTCTGGCGCCCTGTAAATATCATTCAATGTTAGTTAATATGAAATACAATCTTCTTAGTTGTAAATTAGAATGAAATCATCAACGAATGCAATGGTTTAGTATGCAAATTTCGCGTGAGAATATACAGCGTACGAACGGATTAATGTGTTGGCAAGGTTCAATTTATTTTCAATTTATTTAAATGTAGGGTTTAATAAGCGTACTTTATTATTGCTTAAATGCGGTTTATCAGTACAATGGCACTTATTTCTTAACTTCATTTATAGTGAACACTACACGTTATTGAATTTGAGATAAATATGATACTGCACTGTACCACAGTGTCCTGCAAAATAAAAAACCAAATAAATTTTATTCAGTTACGTTGATGTGGTGAAACAATCGTACCGCAAGCAAAATTTACATTTCATATAGTAAATAAACTGTTTTTAAATTAAACTTGAAAGTAATTGCTAAATCTAGTGGCATAGCAAAAAGCGACTGGAATTGTATGCAAGCGGTTTTTTGAAAGTCAAGGAGTTTATGATAAACACTTTAAAAACAGTCAATTTTTAACAGTTGTTGAAATATTTTCGTAGTTTTTGATATTTTGAAACGTCAGAGAAAAACAGAAGCAAACAACCACTTTTGCAAAATGTTATTTAGTTCAATATCAATAAAACCTCAATTGGAAAGGTCCATTTAAACATCTGTATTGGTTTTTAAGATACACAGTTCACGGACAGATACCCACACACACAGAGACTTTTGAAGAATTGTATGGTGAAACCTAAAAATAGATATTCTGTGGTAATTTTGAATTCTAAAGTTCTTACACATTCCTACGGTTAAAGTAAAGATTTCCTGTATTCCCCAATTCCTTGCGGAGAAAGTAAATATGTACGTTATTTATGCGCTTTGCCATTCCAACGGGTCGATACGGTTCCATTTATACAAAGTATATCTTATATTCTCTGCGATGAATAATGTTTGTCAGTTTTATTTATTAAAGCGCTAAGAGTAATAAAACCCTGCTTGATTTTAAGTGATTGAAAAGATTTCGGAATTGCGTGATAAACGTTCGTTCCCGGGGGCTGAAACTTTATCGGGACCTAATTTAAAATTGAGACTCACTCTAAACTAGTTCTGAACGGTCGATGGCGAACGATTAAACTCAATTGCCACTTAAGTTCCCGTCGATGATACAAGCAAATTTAACGCTAAACTCGCCTCCCGGTAGTAAATTCTGTTGGTAAAACAAGCTCTCGAAAGATCAGTATGTATTATTTGTACGTTATAATAAGAATTTAAAATGAATCATTTTATGTTATCAATTCGGAACCCACCATTTTGACTTCTATGCATGAAATAAATCTAGGTAATACATATAAAATTCAAACATACTTTTAATTAAAAAGATGAACCATTGCTCTAATAGTTGATATCGTGAATAAGGTAAATCTCCTATTGAGTAAAGGTTGACGGCTTTTCTGATTATCTTGATTATAGTAGACAATAGGTATTCAATAAAACGTCAGTCAGAATGCGAAGCAAATAATAACAAATGGTTTGGATTGAGATTTACAATTAATAACAGTCATGTCAGTATTTTCTACAATTGAAACGAATAGGATGGCTGATAAACATTTTCTTGTATATTTTTTTTTTCTGTAAATGAAATTTTGTAAACTGTAAACTCTAAATTTATCGTCATTTAACATTACAAAACACTACCTGCTATTCTAACAGATCAGCCCATACATTGTAAGATATATAAATACCCCATAATTTGTAGTTTCTCTTCTCCCGCTTAAAGAGGGAGTCTCTATTTAAAGTTTTTTTTTAAATTTAAATTCATATTAATTATAGAGATTCCCGAAATGAACAACTTATGACGAATAAGTTTTTTTCAAAATCTCATCAGTTTTTGAGTAAAGTAATAATCTTTCATAATTTTGACGTTTCATGTACATGTAAAATATTGTTTAAATTGAAAATAAACGATTAACGTACAAATATAAATAACTATTATATCATCAAGTCGGATAAAGTAGCATAATGGTCACATTAGCTAAATTGGTATGTAATTTTTCTATAATTAGGTAATTGATTTTGATATTTAAATATTAATTTAATTATGAATTTGAGATTTTGATTTTTTAATAGTTGCATGCACATTGGACAATAATTACATTTGTTTCTATCGATAATTAGTTCGCAGATTAAAAAAAAATCATATAACTATAATGAGTTATATTTATTAAGCACTAATTTTGGCTATTTTCATATAATAGTTTATACCCGAAAGTTTAGTTTGATAAATGTTAATTGATCTGTGCTACTAAACAGTTGAAGTTATGAAATATCGACATAGGAGTGTTGTTTTGCAGACATATTGTTATCCGAACAGAATAACCATGATATACTATCTGCGGATTGGGATTACATCGCAATCAAACAGAGGGATCATAAAGATAAAACTACGTTCGTGGTAGCTTAGTAGCTAGAAACTTCCCTCATACATCATGCATGTTTGGAATAAAGGGATTGTATCAGGGTGGATATACATTTAATGTTTAGACTATGAAATATATTTCCCACAATTTAGGTAACTTAATTTAATTTAATGGTATCAATTGAATCTATTAAACAAAATATTTATGAATAGTAATCACTTACAAGCCAAGTACGCATGATTTAATAGCTCTTGTTAATTTAATTTTACAAGTTCTGTAATTCAGGAAATTACGGAGGTGCTATACCATAGAAGACGCCGCTTGTCGGCCCAAATTAAAACGAGTGATCGCTTGAGAGGCAGCAATCAAAAATGCGAATCCAGAGGTTGCTTGATTTAAAAGGAACCGGCAGTATTAAGGAAATGCCGCTAAAAGCAAACGCTTTCCTTTTAGTTGAAAGTAATTAACACCAAACAGTCGACATCCGTTTACTGAAATGTGTTTTCGCTCATTGGACAGGAAAGTAATGCCGAAAGGAATAAAAAGACAATATTTTAAACACAAATATGCGCACACGTTTGTTATTGTGGGTAAGAACTTGTTTTTAATGCCGGATAAAAGTCAATCAGTTAAAAATTAATAACTCCACAACAAAACAAGAGCAAGCGGAAATCCCTGTAGATAGAAGAGTTGATGAACGAATAAATGACCCAAAATATTATATAAGTGGCTCTACCATCTGTTTTTAACAACTTTATTTTTTATATTTATCTGTTGTAAATTATATACCTATTTCAAGTACTTGTTACTGTACCGTTTGTAAACATTTTAATGTGTTAAACTGTAATTTACCAAAATTATCATGACCGGCGTAAAACTTATGTTATTAGCACCTATAAACTATTATTATCGTAAAGAAAGGTTTCGAAGAATTTAATAAAAAAAATATTAATCATTTATTTTTTAAACGCCACCACTGACATTTTCGTAAAGAAAGGTTTCGAAGAATTTAATGAAATATTTATGAACATTTATTTTGTTTTACACGCCACCGCTGACACTTTCGTAAAGTTGACAACAGCTTTAAAAAATCTATCGGAATACAATTTTTGCGGCAGAACCGATAATCGATAGCCCAGATTTTTAAATATTTGTATTTTCGTAAAGGTATCGTCTTAATAATTAACAGGAGCGACGTTGCAAATAAAGTGTTCATTTGCAATAATTTCGTGGTGGAATTGCATCGCGTGATTATTGGGAAGGTGATTTGACCTCGCAGTTCTTTTGGGCCGCCTTTGAGTGTAATTCTGGTTATCACATTGCAAAAGTGCGTGAAATGTGCGATCAAAGTGATCGCGAACGCGTGTGTGTAAAATCCGGGCGAGACAACGCCGCGCCGTGCCGGGGTAAACGCTGATCGTAAGTGAAAATGGATTAATATGCGTTTTTAACGTGCACTATGCGAAAGTTTGATATTGCCGATTACAAAAATAGGGTATAAACACAAATAATCAGTCCGTACATACATCCCAGTATGTGTTTACTAAACATATATTACACGTATATATTTGTGTATACGTTGATTTGTTTCTATCCATAATTTTTATGCGATAAGTTGGCGTTTGAAATTAAAAAAATAAATGTTTAAATATTTTTAAAGCTAGTAGTATTTGTTTTGGTTCATACTTCGACGTATGAACGCAGTGAATTTTACAAATACACTAATTAAGTAACCTTGTCTAATAGGCCTTAGATGAAAGATAAAATAAAAAAGCTTGTTGAATAAAATTCAAATTAGTTTATTCGCAACAGGCAATATTGCAGACCAATTATATGTGCAGCGTACATGACCACTTACCTGAATAAGTAATAAGTAATAAGTAATAAGTAAGTTTAAGTACAGCGCCATAATGACAACATTGTAAGTAGTTATCGTAGAAATAAATTGCGATTATTTCAAAAATGAAGCAATTGAATTAATTGAAGCCCGTTCGAGAACTTGTTGAAAATTGTAAAAATCCATTAAAGTATGAATGCATCCCGGTTGCGAAGAGCATCTAAAATGGTTCAGTATTCAGATGCAAATTGAAAAATCTGATTTTGCCTTCATAAGGCGTGAATACAAATCACCGTAAAGTAATCAATAAAAATTAAATATCTTCTATGGCTGTACATAACCGGTAATTTGGATAATCGATGATCTAATATAGCGATGAAATTACCGAAACACCCTGTGTGTCACAAGGTCTAAGTTTGTGAAGAGTCGACTCGGACAATCAGATCATTTACTTTTTCGGTTCGATTAATTTAATTCAATTAAAAAAATCTGCTGATGACCACAGCAGATTTTTTTAATTGAATTAAATTAATCGAACCGAAAAAGTAAATGATCTGATTGTCCGAGTCGACTCAGACTTTCTCTGATTAAATGATAATTGGGTTTTTTGTGGTATATTTCGTATTTATTCACGATCACAATCCATTTTGAGGTATTTGGAGACGATTCTGACATTTATTAAAAACATGAAATCAATATAATTTCAACGAATAAATAACATATATTTTCTATTTCTATAAGTTTATACTTTCAAAAAGCATTTTTTACAATTTTTTTTCTTTGACGTATGATAGCTCAATTCTATATTTTTTTTAGATCTATTTAAAAAAGCGATTTCGTAAAAATAGTTCATGTAACCCTAACCTGACCACCTGACCACAAATAATATTACGTTTTTGTTACCACCTTAGCTAATTTTTTTTTGTGTGAGAATTTTTTCTTTAGACATTTCCTAGTGGGTATTTTTCGCATGGGCTTCATTCATTATAAAGTTTAGAGTCCGAGCTAGTTTGCTAGTAAGAACTATAAATAAGGCGAATCCATAAAATACAATTATGTACGCGTTACATACCAAATTTTATGGTCAGCTGTTTTTAGCATTTTTGGAATACTTTTTAAATAAAAACTGAAGCAATGTGTCTATAAATATTTTAATCATAGTGTGTACGTGCTCCCACACTAATGTCATTCATTACAATTGAAGGTGGGAACTTGGTGTTTAAAGCTTTTGCAAAATGACATTGTTCCAGCGCTTTTTTTCCAAACAAAAATGATCTTGATCTTCCATATAATACAATAGGATTTCAGCAAGACGGCGCACCTCCGCACTATGCGCGTTGTCATTTATTCGACAAATTTCTTATGTGAGATGGCAACATTTTTATACTGCCAGTTCGACAATTGGGGTTGCCAATTAAAAACAAAATGGATAACGTCATTACCCAAAAACAAATGACGACTGAAAATCGACTTTCATGCAAAAAAGTGTATATTTATAAAAGAAAATCGACCTGGATTTTTTCCAAAAATATTTTATTTCGGTTTTACTGAATAAAGCGCTAAATGCAGAAAGGCATCATGTCCAATTTGGCTAACTTTACAGGAGAGAAGAAAAACCTAGTAAACCCATATACACCACATATATAATTTTTTTATATTTTTGTTTTATATAACTGAGCATTTAGAACTTGTATATGTATACTAATAAAGTATGTAAAATATTTTAAGGGAGCTGGATAGATTTTTTTTGTGTTAAGGACATGTTTCTTTTCTGCCGTAAATAAGAATGTTTTTTAAAGTTCAATTTTTCTTTGTTTTCTTGAGATCTTCAATTTTTTATGTTAATTATAAGTAAACAAAATATTGAAGGCGTTGTCATGCCAATCACACCGCGCGGACATGTTTCCTTTTTGCAGTAAACGTTGAGTCTTGCACCTTTACAATTTAAAGAAAAAAAAAGAAAAACCTTTCAACTTGGACATGATGCCTTTCTGCAGTTAGCGATTCGAATATATTCCATACTTTAGGCGCGCACTGTATAGATTAACTTATTGCGGAAATAAATACGGATTTATGGATGTTAAAAAAATCTATTTTTAAAATCTGTTTTTGAAAAATTAAAATAAATAATAAATAAAATTTACTTACCAGTGAAAGTAACATTCCTGATGTACTTAAGTACTTGGGGACCCAGTGGTGCTGGTCGTAATTCTGGACAAAAATTGAAAGACGCTCCACATTCATCTGATATCAGATTATGAATCGCATGAGCGGCTGCGTACACGGCATCAACTGAAAATTAAAAATAGACATTTGTTATAATAATTGCTAAATCTCGGGTAAAACACTCGAAGAATCAATTTAGACGAATACATACATGTCGGAATACTACATACTTTTAATAGTACAATCATGAACTTGTGAAAATGATTTAAAATTGTTCTTGGTTCATTCATAGTATGCAGGAACAACAAACTAACCTTTATAATGGCAGTTTAAACATTCCAATTTTCATTACAGACAACTATACTATGCTTACAGCATTTCATTAGCAAAAAATAACCTTCGTTAATATCGCATGCTAGTACAGAATAGAGTTTGCAATATGAATGCAGTTTATGTTGTTTTGGTTATTCGCTGCGATTCACACTTGCACGAATATAGTAAATATAGTGCGATAAGAATAATAGATACCTGTAAGCTTATTTCATAAATAAAACTATATTAAATATTAATTTCTGTATACATAAAAGATACAATGACATTTAACACTTTTATTAACTATATTAATTCGTTATTCATTAAGTTACTTAAACGTGTTCCTATTTACGCAAAATGTAACTCTTATGTAGTGCTCTCTATTGTAATGACGTCCGACGCTTTAATCTTTTCAAAGTATCTAAAAAGAAGTCGCTTCTCGAAAGAAAAGTAATTTTAGTCTTATTAACAGGCCTGTTGCTTATACACTCTCTTAAATCAGTGTAGTGGTATGGCTCAATAGTGACTGTTTTTGCAACAAGAAGGTATTCATTTTTACTTACTTAAATCATTTACAGCTAGAAACAAAATGAAATCGTATAAAATTGAATTTGTTCAACTGAAATAAAGCAAAATGAGCACATCGCCATAAGATTGTTCAAGCATATAAAAATAATGCTCGGACACTTCGATTTTTATATTTAAATTATCATTTCGAAATGCAATTTTCATCAGCAATCGGAACTTAAGAAATTCCCTTTTGATACCTGATTAAATAGTTTTTTTTATGCTAAACTCAATAAAAAATTGTTTTCAAAATCAGTTAATAAATAACCCAAATATTCAAATTAAAGTGCCAATATTCCAGCATTGCTAGAGCCTGCTCGAATATTGGCACTTTTATTTGAATACATTTTGGTACATATCTCCGTTATTTATTAACGAATTTTGAAAAACTTTTGCTTATTGCATTCAACATAAAAGCAGCTACCAAATGAGGTATCAACAGGGATACTTACCACATGTGTCTTATTAGTATTTAAGTAGATCCAGATGTTATGTTCCCGTAACAGTGATCCAATTTGGTCTATTGTTACATTGTGTAAACAATAGCAGATTTTAGACTTTGTTGTTATTAATGCATAGTAACCAATTTTGCTGGTACCATTTGTTGATTAATTCATGGTAAACATCAAGGATTAAAAATACTGTGACACAAACATGAATTAGTGTTCCCCGCCATTGAAAAACTTCATGTTTTTTTCGTTCACATTTCTGTCAGTGATGGAGAATAATATTTGTTGCACATTATTATTTTATCGTATCCAAATTGTATGTCGGCAATCAAACCGAACAACATATATTGGCATGAAAAAACATAACCGTGGCGGTAACGGCACTAGGGAGTCGATGGTGTCAATACATCTACCTTCAATGTGAGAAATGTTTGAGACTATTAACTATGAAAGGTTGTTTGATATTAGAGATAAAATAATAATTATTTATAAAATGGAAACATTATTAATATCACATTGATTAAAACTCCCTGTAATTTGTTGTCATGGCTTCGTAAGATTTGAATTCAATAAGACGAACCGTTCCTGCTGCAAGACAGAAACCCGAGGAAAACTAATTGGGGCCTGTATAACAAGATACAAGTTAGTCAACTCGGGGCCTGCCTGGTGGTTTCATGAAACAAAACAGGAACTCGAATTCATGGTGTAAGTAGTCCAGACCTCCATCAAAACTGCGTTTGAGGCAATCTTCCCAAGAACCAATAAGCCTACTTTCACTAGAATTACTTGGTGAAATAGGGATGGAAAGTTATTTAACACTAACGAATCCCAGGCATGCGTTGCAATAATATCTACATATTAAATTACTTATTCTATGACAATAGTTTGATTTTCGTTCAATCAAGTACATACCAAACCAATGTTTCGTGCTTTACTGACTCAATGTAAAGTAGCATTTTAATTATTAATTAATTAAAACTATTATAATTGAATTTAGATTTAGTTGGCCGTCGCCGTCAAAGGCTTTCTTTAATAAGGCATTAATGGCCTTTCATGTAGTACAATTTGAAGGAGCAATTATTGAATTGCTAATAATATCCCGCCTTTGTGGAGCAAACTGTATAAAATATTATTCACATCCTATGCAAATCAATACTAGATTTAAATTTGCAGTGGGAAATACACAATTATAAAAATTCATAATTCGTAATTTATCAGTTATACATTCATAGCTATAATACTCCATACATCGATTTTTTTATATGACCTG
Organism: Ocypus olens; assembly: GCA_910593695.2. NCBI lineage: Eukaryota > Metazoa > Arthropoda > Insecta > Coleoptera > Staphylinidae > Ocypus > Ocypus olens. The sequence goes on along the minus strand of OU343057.1, from coordinate 210,076 downwards.
TCAAAAGAGTATTGATTAACCAGTCGTCTATATTGCTCGCACAAATGTCATTTGTTAGGATAGTTAGATTAGTTGATTGATGGCCTGCGTTATTCGTCAAATGAGATGCTGTAACAAAATTCCATAGAATTTTGTCAGATTAATTGATTATTATGTCATACCGAACAGGAATGATATTCCGTTTAATGCATAATATACACATATAACCTGTTATGTTTATTAAAATCAAATCGTTAAATTATTAAATTGTATATTATTACTGTCCCCTTCAAAATCAAATTGATCTGAAATTGATTTTACCTTGGTGGAAGATTATGAAGACAATCTGATACTAAATCAGGAATCTTATATGGCAATGGTAATGTAGTATGTAAAAATACATTTTTGGATTAGAACAGCAGTCGTGGGTATTTACTCAGGTGCTATTTTTGTTTCGATGGATTAAATATTTATTTGCTTCTGTCCGCGTTTTACTCGCGTTTATGGGTGATCTTGAAATATGGTGACTGACGCCAATAATATACGATTTAAGATAAGAAGAGATTTATTCATTTGCAACTATCGTTTATTCATAATAAAAAATCAAAGTGTGAAATAAATCCAAATAAGATAAGTGGCACCAACCAGGAGATCACGACGAAATGATCTAACCGTAGAATCCTGGACGGAATCATCCAGGCATCTGCGCAGGCAGGTCTACTGGTAGACGCCCGAAATAACATAGAGACATAGACAGGGTTGTCTTACGGAGTGGGGCGGTCGCGTTCAGAGGTAACCGAAGGAGTCAAGACGGATCTATCGGCAAACAGAAAAGCGCTGAAAGGGGGCAGCTGAAGGCGACCGTGTACTTGAAGAAGCCACATATACCACTTGTAATACTCGAAGGGCTATAGGCGGCGGTTAAGGACGTGGGGACCAAAAAGGCAGCGGGTCTAGACGAACCCAATTTTTTGTGGGACTTTTAGGAACCGAGAAAAGCAAAATGACTTTTTTTTGAATAGTGCTTAAATCAACCGGAAACACCTAAAAATCGGTTAAATTAAATTTTTCTTCAAAAAAAAAAAAAAATTTTTGAAAAAAAAAAAAACTTTCAGGAACCGAAATATGCAAAATGACTTTTTCGTAGATAGTGCTTAATCGACTGGAAACGCCTAAAAAAACGATGGGTTAATATACCCAGTGGAAACACACAGCTGCAGTGGGATTAAGTAGCTGAAAAAAAAATAAGAATGGAGGTACATTTAATTTTGGCAGACTAGTATCAAAAACCCACATCATCAGGAAAATATTCACTATCATTCTATTCATCCGATAGGACGAAATGTAAATAACTTAAATTTGTCAACCTTCTTTGTTGGCAAAGTATATAATAAAGCTGCTATACCAATTGTTTGGAGTAATTGGTAATTTAATTCATAAAATGCAAATTAAAATAATTACGAATTTAATGCAACGCTTAGGTAAAAACTAAGCGTTGATAACATATTTAAGGAATATTTTATTTGAATTTGTAACACATTTATTATTTACTATCCTATAACTAGAGAATTTCTAGTTAAATGTATTATCCCATTACTTTAATGGGCCGTAAATATTGTATACAAATAGTTTATATCCCCGTTGTGCTGTTTTAACAGTTAATCGTATTTTCTTTTATTTTCTTTCGCTGATGTGCGAACATTGCATTGGAAAACAAAACGCTTATCGGAAAAAGTAAAATTCTCTTTTTTTAGTGCAGGGTTTAAGGTGCATCGACAAGTAAGGTTAATCGCGCCATATTTTTCTTACTTTTAATCCATGTAGTTATTAATTCAGTTTTTAGACTATCTTCTTAATTCTTTATATTTTAAACTAATTTTCTTAACTTAACTTTATTTCCAAATAATCTTATTATTTTTTCATTGTTCATTTATGTGAATGTTTTATTTATATAATTATACTATTTATTCTAATTATTTTTTATAAATCCCTTTGAAAACTAAAACATAAGTTCTACAGTTACATTAAATATACATTCTAGTTAAAATGAATGGATTAGGAGAGTAAAATCCACTTTGAATTATACATTATATTGCTTTGCATATTATACGTAATATAATGTTTGAGTTTATGGTGTGTTCAGTGTGTGGCATAACCGGCAAACGTATCGTTAGTCAAATAAAGCTAGGTATTTCAATAAACTTGCATGAAACAAAACAAGCTTCCTATATTGATAAAATTGTATATAAATAACTATCAAAAGTGGTCCCGATCCACTAGGTCTTTGATGTAGTAAATTTGTAATAGTTGTCCAATTAGCAGTGATTCTTCGAATTCATTTAAAGAAGGTTTACCGATAGTCTAATGTCATTTGATGCAAATAACAGAACAAATACGACGCTTTATTGGTACTTAATTGGAGTCTAGATTTGTTTTCTATCAACGTCGGATCAAAGAAATGGCCGGATTGCATTGGAAACCCTAATTATTTGAGCTAACGTGAACAGCGTGACAGTGGGACCGAAAATAATAAAGGGCGATCTTTTACGTGCTACACATGTTCTAGTAGATGGAGTTTGTGCATGATGCCAAACCCTCACGTGAGCCTAATTTGTTGTAGGTTGGACACCAATTATAGTTGCGTTAGGGCCGTCGGCGTCGTCGCCAACTTGAGGCCGCTGCGTAATTAGATATTTATTGTGTTGGCAATGAAAACTGTAACTCCGGCCGGAGCTGATTTGTTATTTATGTGGTAAATAATTGAAATAAATCCTTGAGGAATTCAATATCCCGTGGAAATATGACTCTCCTGTAGAAATTACATTTATAATATATAAAACCACATTTTGATACCAGTTGGAGATAAGGGGCCACACACTAATTACTGCATGGATCACTTATGATTTCAAAATTACATTTGAGTGGATTTTATATCACTTTTAATTTGTTTGTGGTAATTGTCTCCTTTTAAAAATGCGCCTTGAGGTTTTAAACTCTATTAATCACTTACAATTGAAAAGAATCTTAGGACTCATTTTCCATTGAATTTTTTGTCTTTAAATGAAGCATATCGCATTAACCATTCATCACAGAGCAAGCAAAAAACCTACTTTTCCCCAATATCCTTTACAAACAGTAGCCTGGTAATTTTGTCTTAAGATTTGTGGGAATTCTGTTTGCCTCCCTTTTTACGAATGAAGCTTCCTAATAAATTATTTCACTTAAGGAAATACAATTAATATGAAGAATTTTGACAATATAATCTGGGTTTCAAAGTTACGAGTGTATTTGATTAAATATTTTTTTTTTTATAAAAGATATTTGATGGAATTGCGGGTTAAGGAGAGTGAATGACTATGAGGGAATTGATGTAAGCGAATGGAACAAACACTAAACAACCATGGACCGAACGATAACTTTTCGTTAATAAAAGCTACCGCTCGAGCGTGGGTCCGAACCCACGACACAACGCACCGAAAGCGGGAGTGTAACCGCTCCGCCACGGAGCGCCCCCTTAAATAAATTATTATCTGGTATTACTGTAAGGAAATATGTCAATGTTCGGTAATAGTAAGAACTTTTGTTTTATAACAGAATCTCGTGTGATATATTGCCATTTTCACGAAAAATTCGCCCCAGGAAAAGGCACGAGGACAATAAGCAGACGCGATAAATCATCACAAGGCATCAATATATTTTATATTTAACTTTAAGATTAATTTATCACCGAAGTTTTTATTAAATATAGGGTTATTTGAAGATATCCGATATTATGGGCGTGAAACGGTGGAATGATTGTGTCACAGCTCGTTGACATCCCACAAACGCTTGTTGATCCACCCCTAAAACGCATCAGTTGGTAATCATTACATGGTGGGACCTAAATTAATGAAATAATGTTATAAATTTGATCATTTTAATTGACTTGATTATCAAACCTTAAAATTAAGATGAAATTAAGAAAATTCAGATTGCGTATTATCTATTTTGTTGTAATAAGTAGATACACGTCATATTGTTTACTATAAGTGAATTAAGCGAGTTCTTCGTAATCTGATCATATTTTCTCTATACCCATGAATGTACTTCTTACGAGAGATAATTTGCGACACAACATAAAAAATAAAGTTCAAGATGTTGGTTTTTTACCGTATTTCTGATAATACCTTCTAATCCCTAATAATATTATTTTGGTTAGAAGTTACGCGTATATCATATTTCTATTAAAAAAAATATACCGAAAGAATAGTATTAAATAATATTTCTGCAGACTTAAGTTGAGAGGTACCAGAATATAACATAACTTGATCTATTAAATATCATTCTTTCCATATACGCATTAATATTATTTTTTTTAATTTGATTAGCAAATGGGACCAGTTGTCTTAATATCAAGTATAAAAGAATACCTTATTTAAATGTCTATAAATGGGGGTTGGCTCACTATTAGTTGACCATAAAAATTGTAGTGGCTCCTAAATTTAGTAGTCAAAAACCGGCTCGTATTGACATAATTTTTATATTACTAGAATAATTCGCACTAAGATAAGAATATTTGTTTGCGAACTTGTCCGGTCCTTTCTGGTAGACGGCACCTCATAAACGGAAATCTCACTAATGATACACTCAATCACAGAACAAAATTTAAATGAATGAGTTTACTATATTTTGCAAAAAAGTGTAATTATATATTTTGAAAGACATGGAAATATCAGTCGCTTCTAAGCAAACGTTATCTTTAGAAACCAATTTAATGATTAAAAAAGGTTAACCAAATCATGTGCAAGCCAAGGAAAAAATGTCAACATATAAAGCACCCAAAACCGTATAATAACAGCTCATTGTTATTACGTGACGTGTGATGTAATTGCTATGGTGCAGTTTGTTTCTACACATTAGAAACATTGTGATTTTAAACATTAAAGGCTTCAATCGATTATAAATAGTATAAAAAGACCTTTTATTTCATTTCATTCAGGCGAATTAAAGTTACCAATCACCATGAGATTCTCCAAATATTGATATTTTAGTATGAAATATTCGATTCTAAACTTGAACTCGGGCCATAACACATTTCTTATAAAACGTGTTTTAATGAGATATTTACAATGAAAAACCTTGTTTGTGTCTTCATGACTATATCGCACAGCTAGAAATGCCGTTGAGTTGATTTAATTATCAAAAATTTAATATATTTTTTATAAGGATGTTTAGCAAACAGTATCAATAGAAGCAGTTTGTACTAAGTTTTTTTACAATTAAATAATGTAGAATAAAACAATTTTTACTTTGTTTGTACAACACTTTGATTTATTTGTTTGACTTTAGTTTTGATAACTGTAAGCTGAGTTGCCGAAACTGCAGTCAAATAAATAAATCAAAGTGTTGTTCGTTATATAAACAAGGTAAAAAGTGTTTTATTCTATACAAAAGCATGTATAACGAAGTAGAAGCTTCCTACATAACAACAAATTAAATAATGAATACCTTGTCGTTCATCTTATATATTTATTGTAATTAAATATACCATCAATTCTGATATATAACTGAAATAACTGAAATAACTGAAATAACCTGAAAATAGACTACCATCATCTTATGCAATTAAATAAAACAATAACATAATAAGAAATATGCAAATAATCTCGCTGTTTAATAAATTGTGGTGTATAATTACATTCAATTTTATGCAAATCTTAACTCTAAGACTTACCCACAAATGGAACTAATCCTTCCTGTTCATAGTCGGAGATATCTTCATCACCAGTACATTTTTTCTGTCGGTCATCACTACCCTCAAACGAGCATTTATTGTGTTGACTCCAAAATTCGCGAAACCAGATGTTCCTGCAATTAATTCGATGTGCTGACATTGATGGATGTGGAATGTTCATGCCGTAGCTGGCGTTACAGGTTTCTCGATCCATTTTTGGTTTCAATGACATGTAGTAATCATCAAATTCTGAAACAAGCATGTGCTGAATTACACACCATAGCATGAAACATTTTATTAAATCTGCAAGCTCTTTCAATTGAATTATGCTTGATTACATTGGCCTACCACTCCAATATTTGATAATAATATTAGAAATCTAATAACCCTTGTTAATAAAACTGAATAAAACGAATGGGTTTGTAAATGTATAAACGGAGTTTAAAATTGGACAACTTATGTTTGCACGTTTCTTCGATTTGGTTTTCCAATTACCAAAATTTACAACATAACAAATAAAGACGCTGAGAAGACGGAAAATGAAACATACAGGTGCTAACGTTAAATTTTTACAGTAAACGATACTTGGTAGTTTGTATTAATATTAATTACGAATTCATATTAATTAACTCGCATGATCTGACTGGTAGAAGACGTAAAACGGCCGGTCTCAAAAAGTTCACCTTACTACATAATAACATAAAGACGCTCATATAAACACGCAAAATATATTTACAAACTAAATTACGAGTTTCACACGATACCTCCATTTCCATTAATCGTTTACCACGTCTACCTTTCGGTGTTCTGCTTTAAAGTTACTCATCAGCAAATTTGACCCACTGTTTTTTGCTTTTAAAGTTCCGCACTTACTATATTATCCTTTTAAATACTTGCCATGAGCTTTTTACATTTCTGTTATTGGTATTTATTCTTTCTTTGTCAGTTATTTTTTTTTCAGCTTATTTTTGAATTTTTCGACATCAATGGTATCTAAATTTGTATGTTGTTGTGGTCAGATTAAAAAATAATGGAAATATTGCTCTATTCAAAATTGTCTTTAATATCTTTATTAATTTTGAACTCTGCAGCTCAGACTCTCAATACCGTTTCCGATTTTAAACGTTCTTTAACTATTTTAATTTCTACATACACTAGTTGTACCGAGTAAGTAATAGCTGTACACTATGCTCGCCTATATAAATGAATAATAATTGTAGAATCATACGTCATACTACAGAGACTATATTAATTACATTTGTCGTATATTATGAATACTGTAAAAAATGTTCTTGCAGATACATGAATTCTAAGATACTTATTAAAGTAATGTGTCTCTATCCAATAAAATGTACTTACTTATTTACTGGCTCGAGGATATTTCGATAAAAATTACTTCCCCTCGAATTCGAATAATATAACTTCACCCTTCCGTCATTGGTTTTTGTAAACTTATTTAGTTTTCAATTTATTCTGTTTCAATGTACGTTATACAAGTGCTATATGCTTTTTAAATATCCTATAAATAATTTTAATTAGCGATGTTCAATATAAACTAAATACTCATGCATTATCCACATATGATTTTAAAACAGTAACTGCAATTAGCATGTATGTATTTTTAAATTATTGCAATAATAACATTCAAGTACGCCCACAACTGTATGAATAGCGGTTTTAATATTACTTTTAAATCCATTCCAATAAAGTGGATTATTATAATCGAATTTAATTGATTACCATAGCTAGATATGTATAATAATTAAATGGAATCAAAATATTCACTTAGATTTATTATTATTACCTATTATTACATATTACAATATGTTTCACCAAATACTAAATGAAAAACTAGTTCAAGAAATATGAAAAATTCACTGTGTTTAATTGAAAATATCCTATTAAAGGTTGTTGAAATTAGGCATTTGGTTGGTTTCACAATTTTTTACAATTTTTTACAATTTATTCCGACTAGTTTCGATTTTTACATCATTATCTAGGAATGGTACAGAAGAAAAATGTTTTTGCTTCTTCTATATTCTTCATACATTAATTACAAATTGCATTGATATTTCACAATAGACATTACACTCTGGTTGGTGTTGAATGTGGGCCCAATGTTGCCAGTTAGGACATAGTATTTCGAGTTGGTATGGTCTATCCGTTTGAAAGAAACTGATAAGTTCTATGCCACATAGTTTTACAACTTTTCGTTACTCTCGCGGCCTTTTCACTCCGGTTTCTACGTTTAATAAAGGCGTAATCATCAGTTTGATGGAATTTATGTCAAAACAAATGTAGTCGTTATAATCCTAGCACACAGCTCTTCTGGTCACCTTACTTTTACCTTCCACTCGAGCATGTCTTGCATCCAGACGGAGTGAACACATGTATTAGATATGTGGAGATGTTACGTACTAGCAGGTCGTTATTCTGGTTATGGGATAAGAGCTGTAGATAAATTGCAATACTTGAGCGCTTAGCATTATACAAGGGACATGTAAAATTGATTAACCCCATCGTTACGGATTCGCCAAACCATTCCACTAAATGATTTCATCATCGACTCATACGTCAGAAGCAATTCATCCAACCCAAAACCACCGATAGAGCTGTTATAGCCATTTATTGGTGAAATCCGGCCCCTTATTCACCTTTTAATAGGTAAAATATTTATAAAATTGCGCATTTCTGGATATAACCTTTGACCTATATTCGCTGGATATTGATTTGGATTAAATTTTAACATTAAATTATTTAAATGCAGCTATTCCGTTAGCTATTCAGAACGCATTATTATCGTTGACCGAGTCTAGACAGAAATAGATACCATAAAAGTTATAAAGTATACCATGTTTTATTTTACGAATAAGTTATCCTAGCCGTCATAAAATTTTAAATAGTTCGGACAATCAATCTTTTCAACTTTTACTCTAGACTGTCTACTTAAACTAATCAAGTACTTGGGGATCCTAAGGTTTGGTACAATTTTTTTTCTGATTTAAAAAAAAAACCGAGATAATTTACATACAAAAACGCTTTGCTACCCAAATTAATTTCAAATGTAGAATTTGAAAATAAGAAATGTATCAATTGATTGATCTGGTGCTCTGGTTCTAGTGCGAATAGTTAATAGTTTCCGTTTTTATTGTGTCTATTTTATAATTTAACTAGTATTGCGCCCGGACAATCGGTTTGTGATGCTAAACACATACGTGGTACACAATGTGTCTAAGAGTTTTTGTTATCAACTGATGTACTATCTATAACCCCCTCTATAATGGTCTAGTTCTGCACATCCTACAACTCAATTTGTAAGTTCTTCGTAATAATTTAATAATTTAATTGTTTAGTTTCAATATTAACCAACTTAAAAACTGTTCGGTTAGTTTATATTATTTACAATTTTGCTGCCCACTATTAAAATTAAAATAAAGATATACTTACACTAGACAAAATAAGCTGTCCTATGTTTATTTTCTCCGTTACGAAGTACAAGAAAGTATTGTGATCGTGAAAATTTTTTTTGCGTAAATATCCGTAAATATCCGTTTTGGGGTCCCTAGATGCCATTTCAAGAATGTCTGGAAAAGCAAAATTTGTATCTGTGTATGTGTGCTGTGTGATTGTGCAAGCTGTATCTTAAAAACTAATGGAGTACTTGATATTAAATTTTGAACATAAGTGTTATTTGAGAATCCGAAGAACTGAAAAGGTTTTGGGTTGTTGTGATAAAGGTAATGAAAATGCTCTATGAACCATCGAATTGAAGGCTGCTTTTTTATGTTTTATTGGATGCCTTGAATTTGCTGGTATTACTGAGTCGGTAAATGTAGGTTTTCTATATATTTCAAAATTGAATTTGTCATTGTATATGAAAATTGAGAGATCTAGATATTTTATGTTTTATCACAACAGGCTTTACAACTTGAAATCAATATGCAATTTATAATATTGCTAACAACAACGGCTATACAAATAAAACAATTGACACCCTAATAAAAATTCACCAAAACAAAAATATTAAGAACATTTTGTACGCAGCTCACATTTCTGAAACAACATTGACATATTTTGGAGGTATTAGTCTTTAAATTCGCAATATCCTAAAGAAACTAGATTCTACTTTCGCTAACCATCTTATTGAAAACCGGCATAGTTTTGACGAAGATGTACTCAAAATTCTACATTTCGTGGACAAGGGGATTAAAATGGACGTGCTCGAATCCCTCGAAATCCACAAACGCAAGGATAATCCGGTCAGCCCCATAATTAACGAACAAACCAACCTAATGTTCTCGCCTCTGTTCAACGCGGTATAAATAAGATGTTACTCTGTATTCACGTTACTTATAGTTTGATAATGATCATTGTTTGATCGAAACTGCAGTCACTAATAAATAAACAGTGTGATATTAACTAAGTAAAAGTGCGTTTTATTTAATTAAAAATGTTTCACGAATCAGTTATAAAGAATAAGTTTTTTTTGCTGGTGTTAGTGGGATTTTCCACCCAACCCCAAGGAAAGGACGAGGTTGAATAATCCTTACGGGACCTTCAGATTACATCTTTAGCAAGTTGTAAGAAGAGGTAAATGTAGCTCCAAAAGTAAGCTGTGGACGTCGTGATGCCTCGGTGAGTGACTTTTTGACTTTTCTTTGGTTATTTTACGCGTCGGGTTCGGATTTTTTTTTCATTTCAATGCCAATTCTGCAGGCTATTCAAACGTCAAAATTTTTCAAATTTATTGTAATTTTAAAATTTTTCGATTATCATCACAACTATTTAAAACTTTATGCCACATAAAAGTATCCCAAAATCTATGTCTTTTCATAAAATCATAATTTCCTATGCATTTTTAGTATTTTTTTTATGTTTTCTGCAATTCGATAAATATACTACAATTTTTCACAGCGTTTTTGCGTTCCAATTGCAAAATCCAGAGTGGGAGTCTGAAAATTTTTGCAAAGTCACATCATGAATGTGCTTATAGTAATTTTGGACAGATTCGAGCCTATGCCATTTTTTTAAATCTCGAAAATGATTACAATTTTTCAAAACTACACTCTCTGAATAAAATTATTCTAAAATCCAGTGATAGGATCCATATTATGTGATTTCACGAAATCAATCGTTTGCATTTTTAGTAATTTTGAACAATTTTGTGAAAGTGGCAATTATTTTTCTTTTCATTTGATTGAATCTTCCTTCAAAATTACTACAATTTTTCCAATCCAGGATCGGAATCCATCAAGGTTCTCACAAAATAATAATCTAGAGTAAGTAATTAGTAATTTTAGAAAGATTCAAAACGATGGAAATTCTTTTTCCATTTAATTAGAATCTCAGGGAATCACAATCTAAAATGCATTTTTAGTATCTTTTTACAATTACAAGTCGATGGTGTGTTTTCTATTAATTTCTTAAATCGTTTAATTGCTACAATTTTCGTTCCGTTTACGTTCCGATGGCATAAAATGATCCCAAAATCCAGTGATGGAATGTATCTAGATTTTCATAAAATCGTAATCTCGAGTCATTTTGGAAGGTATTAAGACGATGACAATGTTTAATTTTTTTTAATCTTCAAAATTTGAAATAATTGCAACTTTACACTCTTAACACATGAAATTAATTCAAAATCCAATGATGGAGTATATGTAGGTTCTTACGAAAACGCTATCTTGAATGAATTTTAAGTTATTTTGGAAAGATTCAAGTTTACTGCAATTGTTTTTCTATTTTTCTAGGATCACCTACATTATTACAATTTTTGCAATGTTATGTTCTGATTGCATGAAATTTTGTTAAAATCTGGTGTATGTATGTTTTCACGAAATCATAATCTCAAATACATTTTAAGCACTATTGAAAATTTCCCAGTTGATAGTAATTCTTATTATATTTTTTTCTGAGAATTTCTAAAATTATTACAGCTTTGGCTACTTTAGCTAATTACACAAAATTATCTCAAAAATGCAAGATTTCTATGGAATCATAATCTCAAATAAATTTTGAATAGTTTTGGAAAGTCTTTAGTTGGTAGCAAGTATAAATATAAATAACCAATATACCATCAAACCATCGAAAGATTTTTCGAAATCTCTGGTTTTTGAGTAAACTGACTATTAGAATTTGAAAAATAATTTTGACGTTTTAAACGTTAGTTTCATCCGATTCTTCAAAACGTTCGAAAATATGATTTCAATTGAAAATAAATCATGAAAGTGTAAATATAAATCATCGGAGAAAGAAACATGATGGCCACATCACCATTTTTACGTTTATATTTTACGACAAAATACGATACTTTCAGTCATTAATTGTGCTAAACATATTTATTGTCTTCTTAATAACATATGGGTTGTACAAAATGAATTAAATCAGCTAATGCTTCACGTAATAAATCAATAATTGATTTACGAGTGAACTGCATACCTCTAATTAAGTTTCAACCACATAAATAATAAGCAGATTTAAATTCATTAAATTGCTTTTAATATATTTCTAAATGTTTTATTTATCAAATTAATAAATTTATTATATAGACGAATGTAAAGCTTGCGCTAATAGCATGAATAAAGTATTATTATTATTTTATAATACTATAACTTTCATCGTTACCGTAATCCAGTCATTAACATATCAAGCTACCTTTCATGGATTTTTATTGGTATCTTTGAATTAATTATCAGCATCCTAAATAGCGGCGAGTCTGGGGTGCTAAGAGCCAACCAAAGGGCTAACATCATTTATATAACATTCATCACATTCTCCATAAGGATCGAAATGATTAAAACTCCTCGAAGCTCCTTTGTTTGTGATAATATGTTTTTAACGCAGTCCATCGTTTAAATCGGAACAATACCGAAATTTCTGATCAAAGCCACATATTTCGATTATAACAGACGTTATGATTAATGGATATTGTGAGCAATTGAAACTAAGATGACACTCCAATCATCTTTGAAATTAATGATGTGAACAATCAGAACGAAATAAGTTCCGTTTAATGAAAAGAAAAAATGTTTCGAAGGTATATATATATATATATATATATATATATATATATATATATATATGCAGTGTATATCAGCTAAATGGAATAAATTCGATAATAAATTCGAAATAAATAATAAGTTCGAAAAAATGTTCGGATACGTCGATTAGTATTTTTAGTTGCGCATTTTTTTCCAACAAAAACTTTTTATACAGGGTGTGTCATATAACACAGGCCAATACCAACTTTCTTATTTTAAATGCAACACCCTGTATATTATTCAATTTTTGGATTGCTCAGAAAATTCTAGACATATTTCATGTACCATGTCCTATACCTATCTTCAACTGTACAAAGGATAGGAAAGGAAACAAATACACACACACAGACAAATTTTTTTTTTCCAGAAATTGTTTTTTTTTTTTTTTTTGTTTTCGGCGTTATGCCTGGCTTTGGTGCTATGACCATTAGCCATCATCTATATTGTATTTGTTTAAGTTATAAATTAAATGAATAAATGATGAAATGAATAATGAAAGACGTATACAAACAACCACGGACCCGAACGAATACTTCTCGAAACCGAAAAGTCTTTCGTCCCGGCTGGGAATCGAACCCACACGGCCGCGGTGCAACCGGCACAAGCGCTCGCCTGTACCCACTACACCAACGGCCGCCCAGAAATTGTTGAAATGGCATCTAGGGACCCTAAAACGGATATTTCCTTAAAAAAAAATTGAAAAATGTTTCACAATCACAATAGTTTCTCGTACTTCGTAACGGAGAAAGTAAAAACGAATATCATTTGATTAGAGAAATTCGCTACAATACACTCAAAAACTAATAGGTATAAAAACAGTTGAAGATAGGTATAGGACATGAAATATGTCTAGAATTTTCTGAACAATCCAAAATTTGAATAATACGCCCCCATTTATTTATTATCGAATTTATTCCATTTGGCTGATACACACTGTATATATATATATATATCACAGTTGAAGAAATACGGACATACGGAAATTCATATAATATCAGCTATTCATTTCGTTTATTCATTTCGAACTGGCTCTGTGTATTCAGTTAACCAACCAAAGATCATTAGTTCATGCAATGTTAATAGCTTCATAGCATTCATTATAATGTATATGTAAAGCTTTGATTAGTAATTATTTTTACCATTCATATAATATTTCAAATGAATATGTCTAGAATATGTCTATTAGTTTTCTAAATATAACATTTTATAGGTTTATAAGAATGTATTATTAGAAAAATAGATTTATTCTTACGTAAGTTAATTTTCACCCTATATACATATAAATTCATTGAAATATTGGATAAATAAGATTTTCTTATTTGAATTACGTGTTAGTACTTAATAGCAATAATTATTGTATTCTTTGCGATAAGAAAGTAAAACATATAATATTTTTCTAAACCATGTATTATTATGTAGTATTAGTGTTGGCAGGCAATCCGATTTTTTGTATATCTTGTATCACCGAATCCATCAATCACTCTGTTCGCGATATTTCGACGCGGCACCTTATTGTCAGGAAATTTTTCATTAAACCTTCATTGCACATCCACTTTTAAGAGCAATTTACATTCGACCCAAGATTCGCTTCGAGGCGCAACCCTTCAACTTCCACAAGTACAAAGTCAAATTCATCAAAATGGAGCGATTGGTATATCAATCACCATATACGCCAACGTGTAGATTGTGTCGAAACAAAACTTGTAAAACCTTCATTACTTATTGAATTGAACAACTTACGAAAAATACGTTTTGTTTTAAATCTCATTAGTTTTTGGGTAAACTGTCTGTTAATATTAATTATTGATATTAAACATTAAACATTAAACATTAAACATTAAACATCTTAGGGCGGCCCGGCCCGTTGATGTAGTGGGTACAGGCGAGCGTTTGTGCCGGTTGCACCGCGTGCCCAGCACGGGCGAAAGATTTCGGGGCCGCGGAATATTCGCTCGTGACTATGGTCGTTGTATTTGTCTTTCATTATTCATTTAATTTCGAATTTATTAAAACAATGGTGGTGGCATATGGCCTAGTAGCCGAAGCCAAAATTCCCTAATCATTCACTCTCCTTATCCCCGCAGTTCCATCCACGTCCTTCCTTTTTATAATAAAAAAAAAATGGCATCTTCATCTCTTATAATTTTGACTTTTCAAACGTTAGTATCATCGGTCAAAATAACATGATGGTCACATCACCATTTTATTTTACCTTGAACGTATCTTAACAATAGATTAGGAATTACGTAATTCTCAATCATATAGCTCATTGAAAACTATATTATCATGTCTTACCAAATAGACTGATTTAGCACTTCACCAAACATATTGATTGGTGTTATTTTTCCTTCCGACTATTGACATATTTTAAATTAATTGTTTTAGAAAATTTTGTATGGTATACAAAACGTTTCGTTCCATTTTACCGAGTTTCTATCTATTAAATACATCATCGGGTACTATTTATCTTTTATATTTAATACTCCAAGGTAATAGAATTAGCACGTGCAATATCTCTAATAATATATTAAAAATGCGTTACCTCGCTGTTATTGAATTAAACAGATGAGCACCAATTTACTACAAATGAAACCTTTAATAGTCCACCTGTTGCTCGCACGTTAACCTCTACGACAATCACAGATATTAATTCGGCGAATTCACCTTTACATCATTGAATTGTAATACTGCCCATTATCAAGAACCTTCATCGTTTTACCGGGATTTCATAAAAATGAGGTATTTACTTACCCTTAATTGCATTTCGGTGTGGCAGGATAGTAATTGCACCCTCGGCAGCCCATTCTTGATCCCTAACGGGATGGACTTTCGCACCCCATGAATCGCTTCCTATCCAAAGAAAATGAGAAGTTCGATTGGCTCTGATTGAGGCCTGCAGGAGCTTCCTGCAAATTTCAAATACGGTTCATTTTCTCTACGTTTGCGCCAGGATATTTCAATGCCTAAATTACCGTGTGTTGTCTTCATCGACAAACAGAATCACTGCTCGGGCTTGGGGCTTCGCTGTTAGCTTTTCAATAATTCTGTCAAAGTCTTCTGTGCGAGAGTTCCTTAATATTTTTTCAGTTATTGCTATGCATATGCCAGCCTCGGCGGAATACGATATAAACGAGGCGATTCCCTGGAAAGAAATAAAATGTATTAATAAAACGTGTGTATGGTATAAAACTTCTATTATATCACAGTCTTTTAGGCATCATGTTGAAAAATTGTTTTCGTGCGTGAGCTTATTCTACTTTCTATGGTAAAGTTTATATTTAATTTTAAAATTATGTAAGTTACTTTCCGCACATATATAAATATATATATATGATTATAATTTCAAAGGAAATGTTGAATAGATTTTTTTTGCTGTAACTCAAAAGCAATAAGAGTTACTTGTAAAATTTTGATATAAGGATATTGGTGTTACCCCTTCGCTTTTGATTGTTTTTTTCGATTGCTTATTTTAAAAGTAAATATAGTTAAATGATATTCAGGTTGATATGAATATGTTTTTCCTAGAAACCATTAAAAATTGATTTGCTTATGGACATTTTATTATTGTCAGGCTATTGATCCAGAAGTATTAGACCAGTTGTTACCACAGGATCATTTATTATAAATGTATTTTATTTTATTAATGATATTTAAACGTGATATTAAAAGTTATTCATATTAATTATCTGCTCCAGATTTTCTCAGCTGCTATTTTTTCTAGCCTAGTTGTTTAATTTAGAATACCTTTTATACTTTTATATTAAAATTTTCGTATTAAGTCCTAGTCGAGAATTTCGAATCTATTCAAGTAGCAAGCCGAGAATACAAAATTGTAAAAAAATATTGTATTGAAATTTTTCATCTTTTACTTTTGAAACAACACTAGGTAAATAGACTCATTATTGTTATAATTACTTGGTCTTTAGGATATTTTCTTTCTTACATTCTTACCTGATACAAAAAACCTCTTTTCGTCACGGCGAAACATAAGTAACATATGCAATAATAAAATTATAGCAATAATATACATACTGCTTAATAATTCTTCATAACAATGTAGCTATTAAAATTAATAATCGTCTTAATGTTATTAAATACGAGATAAGTTGTTCTAGTTTCAGCGGTGAATCACCTATCGATTTTATATAATTAAATTTCTATTTAACAGAAAATTAGGTCCAGATACAAGTTGCGTTCGAAATTTATAACTTCTGTACTAACAATGCTTAATTTAACTCCATCACATCCATCACATCCATCAGGATTAGAATCGAAATCTATGGAAGCTTGTTATTTTTCTCGTTTATTTCTGAAAACTGATTAGTGTACAGTTTTGGCAATCCGATGGAGCGTTCGCTGAAAGACCTGGGGGTCGATTCTGTTAATCGGTGACTCTTGTCACCGGTGCTTTTTGTCACCGAAATGACGTCATTTGCGCGAGACCGTATTCTACTAACATATGAGTTTTGCCATCGTTGACAAAACTCACCAATAATCGGTG
Source organism: Ocypus olens (assembly GCA_910593695.2). Classification (NCBI taxonomy): domain Eukaryota; kingdom Metazoa; phylum Arthropoda; class Insecta; order Coleoptera; family Staphylinidae; genus Ocypus; species Ocypus olens. The sequence continues at coordinate 192,843 of OU343057.1, read as the reverse complement.
TCTTTTAACGCATGCTATGTAGGTGGTGACAAAGTGACAGTTCGCGTAAGTTTGTGTTCGTGATTCGCTTGAAATTTTCAATTTCTCTTATAGACTATTCTGATTGACTGTCGACTGTTTTATTGTAAGTGGTAAGTAATATAATCGGTACGATGATTATGCAGTAACGTTTTAGTCTTAATAACGGTTTACATTTTATAGGTTAGGTTATTAATTATGGACCTTTTTTTAATGATGGCCACATTAAACGAGTTGCAAGAGGAAGACTTTTCGCATCTCACCATGCGACTAGAATACCATCTCACCAGAAATGTCAAAAAATCGTGCAATTAAAATCGGTAACAAAACTCACCGGTGACAAGAGTCACCGATTAACAATCGACCCCCTGGAATATTAGCTGTGCCCGTTGTTTTCAGACGTTGTCAAGTCGAAAACGCCGACAGGATTTAATCAGTTTAAATAAATTTCGACAGTTTTTCTTTCCTCTGTAGGATTAAGCTGTTTGTTTTCATCAGATTCGAGATTTAAAGTCACATCGCGTTCGCTTTAATAATTGAAGAATAGTTTATGTTGCTGCCCTCTATATCCCATCGAAGTGAACATAACATAGGTATCGTATGTTCATTAAAAAAAACCTCAAGTGTGCCATGATTTTTTATTTTTTTAAATTTAAGATGGCACACGTGTTCGGAATTGACAAAGAAAACATCAGATCGTTCTAAAAGTCACAATTATTCCGTGGTCACAATGGTTTACAGCAACCAGCAAAAACGTTTCTAGTTGAAAGTTATTTCCGAAATGGGACTAAACTGGACGGAAATTGGGTGTATTCATTCGACGAACGTATGGCAGAGTTTCAGGAAGAATTTCCTAATATTCTCAATATTTATGATGAATTTTAAAATACCTTATCACGGTCTGTTGTATTATTTCATGAAACTGGTAGTATTCTCCGTAAACCAGGAAGTGGTAGACCAGACAAACGTACTCAGGATGCTATTAACACAGCCCAAGGAATTTTGAAAGGTGAACCTAAGTCTTCTCTGCGTCGTTTATCACAGCAAATTAATTTATCGGTAGGAACACGCCGCAAGTAACATAACCTCAATATGTGTTACCAACTCAAATTTGTAAAAATAAAAAATCATGGCACACTTGAGGTTTTTTTAATGAACATATTTTATTTCTGTTAGGTTTAATGGCTTTCATCAAACTTAAAAAAAGCCCCCACATTTCCTATCCTACAAACCAACTAGTAAAACACGACCCGGGGTTTTTGCAAATGAATCAATTTATGAAACAAAACTGTATAAAATAAAACACAGTTTGTAGCTTATGGTTAATTGTTAATTGGATATTAGGAGTGGTGGGTGGGCCCCATACTTCAATCCAACCAGTGAAACATAATCCAAGGTTTTTGCAAATGAATTAATTTACGAAATAAAGTTAAGATATTGATAATAAAACACAGTTATATTCCTTTCTTCACAATTTATTTGTATCGCTGGTTAACTATTGATAATGGATACTTAGTACGTGAAATGTACATTTAGCGATACAAATAAATTATGAAAAAAGGAATATAACTGGGTTGTATAAGTAATTAAATCTTCACGTACCTCGCAAACCACATTAGCAAGATATTGATGATTCATTCAAGGTTAACCTGTGAAATTCCTCACGTAAGTTCTGCTGATTGGAGGATAGGATAGGATAGTGACCACCCACCGCCCTTGGAATTCCTATAAACTTAACCTTTAAACCCCTGTTTATTGGTAATTGTTACATTTCCAACATAAATTGGCATAAAAATGATATTAAATAAAACATAGGTTTGTAGGTTATGTTCAATTGCATACTAAGGGCAGTAGGTACAAAAAAACCAGTAAAACATTACCCAGGGTTTCTGCAAATGAATTAATTTATGAAACAATATGATTATATAATAATAAACACAAAGGCACATATTGAATGCTAACTCAGAGTATGTGCAAAGTGAATTAGGGAAACACAACACATCTTGAAGTTCACACGTATTAAGACAATTTGAAATTTGAAAGCAAATGGTAGATGACTCAAAACTTGAACGATAAAGTTTTCTGGATCCATTGAAAAGTTGATCAATTTTATTGAAACAAAGGCTCAGTACAGTTGATCAACTATGATCGGTCAATTAAACTTCGTGAGAATGCGTCTTAATGAGATTATCTATATCCGAACAATAAAAAATTTGAAAATAAATTGAAATTTTGACTAAGACGAATAATTATTTGTGGTATAACATAATAATGGATTTCCAAGTAATAACGGTCGCAAGCATGCTCTTCACGAACGTGTAAGGGTAACGTAACATTCTTTATAGTATCGTGTGTGTTAACGTTGACTTGGACGTCTTAATCGTTATGTCATTCGATAAGACAGCCAGGTTGTTCAGCTGAACAAGGGTCAGTCTCGCCCCTAGGGAAATAATAATTGGCATGTTGAACGCGTGGCAACATCTAATTTACATCAATTCCTACATTGGATAGGTTTAATCCGGTTCAAGGTTTAAAATGTGTACTGTTTTTCGGTTTATTAAAAGTTTCGAATTTTCAGAAGTCTTTCGGTGAGATGCAACGGCTGGATAGATCTTTGCATTTTAATTGGTTTAGGCCAGTGATTGCGAATCTATGACACGCGTGTCAGTATTGACACGCAAGCTCATTTTTGGTGACACGCATCTTCAAAGATAAAAAATTTCATAATAATTCAAATATTTGTCTTTCATAACGGCCAGAGGTGGTTATTAATAATAATAATATTACTTACGTTAATATTAATTAATAATTAACAAAATTATAATTAGTTATTACTACAATTATAAATATTTCTATTTTTTTTAGTCTACTTTTGTGACGTCACGAAAATTATGTTTCGATTTTTTTAAGTATTGACACACCGAGCTCAAAAGGTTCGCTATCATTGGTCTAGGCCGTTAGCGCGACCAACTAAAATTGTCTCCACCGACAAAACCGGCAAAAAAAGGGACTCTGGCTTGGACTAAGATCGCAGCCCAGAGGGACTATCCCATCACAGATGAGTCTTGTGACGCACCCCTAATCTTCTTACCTTTATTAACTATAATTTAATTTAATATCATTTCGGAGAATACGTATTTATTAATTTAAAATAACGTTTATTTATAATTGAATTGGGAACTTATTATTTATTCATGCAATTGACATATGTTGCTTTTATTGTTAGAAGTTTACTGTAAGTTTTATTGCGCGCTTAGTGATATCCGTAGTAACATCAAATTTATATGTATAGAAATTGTAGAGAATACCGACATGAATAACTAATAAGTTTTTTTCGATATCTCTTTAGTTTTTGAGTAAACTGACGGTAAAGATTATTAGAATTTGAAATATAATTTGTTCATAATTTTGACGTTTCAAACGTCACTTCAATACGCTCGATGTACATATCATTTAAATTGAAAATAAACGATAAAAGTATAAATATAAATAACTACATAGTATACTATCAAACCGGAGAAAGTAACATGATGGCCACATCACCATTTTTTTTTTGTAATATTCAGACTCTAACCTGTCGTTTATTTGGCATTATTATTATCTATTCAATATTACTATTAATTTTGTTTTTATACAAAAATTACTGCAAAATTAATAATGTAATATGTAAAATTTACGAAAATATATTAAATTATGCCTTCATGTTAATATTATTACTATTACACTACGACTTAAACTCCAGGGGGTGAAAAATTAAAATTAATCAAATAAAAATAATTAGAACTAGTGCAGATGGTAAAGCAATAAGTGGAATTATATATGATTTCACAATGAATAATATCGATTAATATAATGACAAGGTAAAGAAATAATTGTAAATCTTGATAATAATTAAATGTACGTCATCACAAAGAACTAATTATTAAATTATTTAAATGGTAAAGGGTAAAAGTGGTCATGAAAATGTAAACAAAAGTACTGGATCTTACCGAGGCGTGCCTTTGGTTCACACCTAGTTGTTTTTTGTCATTCAGAGAGAAAATATGCTATTTTCCTCTACATTGAGCATAAACGTGATGGTTTGCTGGTAGCAGCATGATCCCGTTTGACTTTAACAAGATTATCTTGATGCTATTTTCCGATATCAAAACGTACCTATTAAGAAATTCGGTCGTTATAATTTTCTTCGTTTCCTATACAGCTAATAAGGTTATAAATTTAATAAAGACGAAAAGTAGCCTGAATATATGAATATTCAATCTTTTCGTAACTCTGGAAAATTAACAAAGAACAGTTGAAAGTTTTCAAATCTGTGATGAAGGACTTGGGCGTTATATTTACATCTAAACTGAATTTTTCAAATCATATATCACACATATGTAATAAATCGCTGAAACTGTTGGGTTTTATTAATAGGTTTTCGGTGGATTTTAATGTTAGCACCATTAGAAAACTGTATGTTTCCCTTGTTCGTCCACACCTGGAATATGCCTCGACCATTTGGTCACCATATACAAATAATGCCACTTTACAACTGGAGCGGGTTCAGGGAAAATTTTTAAAACTAATGCATTTCCGAATGGGTGGTAGAAATGCTAATTTTAGTCACAGTGGAGTATTAAGCCAACTCAACATCAAGTCATTAGTTGATAGAAGAATGTTTTTAGATATGTCGCTTTTATACAAGCTTATCAATGGTCTCATACAATGTAGTGAGCTGGTTGAAAGTTTGGATTTTAATATACCCCGTTGCCCACAGTCACGTCATAAACCATTGTTTCGTATTGCCTTTCATCAGACTCGATATGGTATGTATAACCCTATGGGCCGAATGATGCGGTTTGCAAATGAACTGGGCAGTAACTATAATTTCATTTTATTCAATCCTTCTTTTGCAACATTCAAATCTCGACTGCACCGCATCAATTTATCCGATGTCATTTACTTATGTTGAATGTTTCATATTTAAGATGTTAGGTTTTGTATGTTTTGTTAGCTTATATATATATTTTTTATATTTTATTTTATTTATTTATTTTTTTTTTTTATGTGTCCAATATATTGCTTTTGCATATAATTTAACTTAATCTGTGATACCATCTGTGATACATACATTTTGTTTTTTTTTTTTTTTTCTCTTTTGTGTATTTATATATTCATGTATTTATTTATTTATATATTTATTTATTGGTTTGTATTTATGGGTTCATTAACACTGAGATTACTGTTCCTTGTTTATGTTTCTTATGTTACTACATGCCACTTGGGTAATATTTACTTTTTCATTTACCTATTTATATGTTTATATTTTTTATATGTAAAAGATTATTACATTATTTTGTAGAAAGGTGATTTTCCGTAAATAAAAATTCAAAAAAAAAAAAAAAAATTAAATTTTATAATTTCCATTTCTTTGTGTATAGAAATAGACCATCTTAAACCAATGTTATGTCAATAGTAGCATTACTAATAACATGCTCATTTATATCAATCAATAACCGGCGTGGCGTAAGTCAGGAAAGGAGTTGTTTCAATAAGTTATTTGTTTTGAGTATTCGCAAGACTTAATTTAGTTACGAACAGGTTCAAGATTCATATATTCAGGCTACATTTCTTCTTTATTAAATACATTTCATGCTTCTGCAATGAGTAACATTTGATAGTGACAAATGCGATATTAATCAATGCAAATGGTGGAAAATTGGTGTTTACAATTTTGAACGTGAATAGTAAAACTGAAACAAACGAGGAAAAACTTTATTTCCTATATGAGATTGCATGGGCACGTATCTACGGGAAATGAACTGAAGTGACCGCTAGAATAACGGAAATAACTAAAAGGAAAACCATACGAGCGGCTGCCATACGTGCATCTGTAAATATAAATAAGTTCTATATTACCACTATTTATTTAGTAATTTACATCCTCTACTAAATTTCTAATTTAAAAATCTCCTTTCTTTAAATTAGGAATTTAGAATTTTTTGCCTGAGGAGGAACTTGGATAATTTCTGTTTTCCATTTAGGAGAAAAATATTGGTGGATGAATGCTTAATTAAGATATCTACGATATAGGAATGGATTCTGGGAGTTTTATTTAATTAATCGAGGGATTTTGTCGGTACCAGGAGCAGTGTGTAACAGCTTGTTGAGACAAGTAAGTCATGTGTCGTTGAAATATTGTTTGTTATGACGAATCAGTCATACCAGTTGCTTACGTGTTTGGCAGTATGGTGTGTAGGCTCGTATATGTTTTTAAAATGTTTGGCAAATGCATTGGCAGTGTCCGTATAGTCAGCTAATTGTTCGTTTGTTATTGGGTTATTTTATATTGTAATATAAGGTAATAAAAGCTTTATTTAGTTTATTAAACTGAATTGTTCGTTATTTTAATGACTCTATCTAACTAAATTTAATTAGTCTAAGGATATACGATACATTGGTATTGGGTTAGGCGGGTAACTCTCACGGGATAATGCTTGAATTGATAGTAGAAGCATTCTTGTATTCATTTTTGACGGAGTGTGGGCATAAAGCTATTATACGATTGTTTTGCGTTTGGTGCTTGGTGTATTTGATATTTTGAAAATGATGGGTTTGGAGAAGTGATGTTTTATGTTTTTCTTGTTAAGGTCCTGAATGTCTAATTCGATCGTACATATATAGTCGAGAATGTTACATTGGAGTTCGCATGGTGGGTGGTGTTGCGTTCGCAAAGTGGGTGGTGTTGCTGTTTGTTTAAAGGCATTCATTTGTTTAAACGCCCCCAGGAACTGTAATTTCACAATAAGTTCTTTCCTAGGTGAGTTAGATTTAAGGAGAAATCCATATTTAGTTTGTAGTATGACGTCACTCTAGTTTGCATGTTGATTCGCGCAAACGTCGGCAATTGACGCTTCGTACTCGGTTAAATATGGAATGTGTATGCAAATGTTTTTGGTACGTGTTTCTGGCTCCAGTTTAGGTCTTACTCCGATTCTTCTTTTTAGTACACTTTCCATTGTTTGCCCACCGGGCTATTTTGTTGGGTTTTCACTGTTTTAGCGCTAACTAAACTTTTACTCGCGTAAAAATATTAGAAACTTGGGTGCTCTACACGTTTTCCTTGTACGAGAATTGATAAGCGTGTGTATCTTATATATTTTTTCGCTTTTATGCTTTATCTATACCAAGTACGGTGCAGTGTCGTGTAAATGTACAAATTAGAAATTTCATCAATAAGATTGTTATATGATCTTAAAGTCACGCGCCAATCAATGATATTACGCGGTATCGAGTGCATACCAAGAAGTATGGCCTCACATCCGTACTTATGAAGTAATGAAATAATAGAGGTTCCTTCGACTTTTAGCATTTTTTTAAAGGTCATAGGTTCGCAATTTAAATGTGTAAATTTGCGAATTCGACTTTTGGCAAGTAATGCCTTATAATCAGCCAAATGCGAATTGTACGGAATGCAGGAAACCGAAAAATTAATTCGATGCATGGAATTTAAATTACCATAACGCCGTGATTCTCGGTCTCCCAGCCACAACCGTCTTGAGCGTTGTGAAGCTTTTAGCTGTTTACTTAAATCGTTAATATAAATTCAGGACTGAAAACAATAAAACTAATTTTAATATTTGTTTCGTGCTACATCAACTTTATGTAGGGAGCAAATGGAAAGATCTTATGCTCTAGTTCCACTATATTTTTATAACATGCTAACGTTTCGCATAAAACACACATGCATCTTCAGAGCCTAAAACTAATACAAGATTTTGATTAAGATTTAAAATTGAATGATAAAATGTTGCAGAGAATTATAAAGAGACTTACAACTAGTCGTAAACAATTCAAAGTGAGTCCTGCCATTTGTAAATAAGAGGTTAAGTGCGATTATGGATGGCGGATACAAGGTCTGCAAATCCACCGTTTTAGAGTTGATATTGTATTTTGATAAAAAAAAATTGTATTGTGACAAAACGAACAGTTATTAATGTGCTAATAGCACAAGTAGAAGCAAAAAAAACGCCGTAAATGTGGAGCTTGGTAAGACAACAATTTAGTTAGTAATATGAAAATCTTTGGCAGCGTTGCAGCTAATTGTATATTTGAACAAATTTAGAATTGCATTGTGGACACAAACCTATTACGTTAAGTTACTAGTGGATACAAGGATGGCGTGTGCTTTGCAGTGGGTGCCTCGAAATAGAAACTAAAATTGTTTACTCTTTTGCGTTAATAAACTAGATACTACATATGCAATCAATATGCTAAATGACAAGAGTAAGTAAGTTGTTTCTATGATATTTATAACTCATTTTACATATATAAACTTAAACACAAACATTAAACTCCTCAATATATATTTTTAAATTCTTTTATCGATTCCTGAATTGTAATATATTTTTTGAGCAATTTTATTCCTACTTTCTATATTTTTGTAGCTCACATATTCTATAACTTGAAAAATCAGGCTAGTTTTCAACAGATTCGAAAAAATGTTTCAATTATTTTTAAAATGTTCAAAATTATAGAATCACTGAATAAAACACTTACCATGTTTTTTACCACAATTTATTTGATGTATGTACAAATATTACATATAGATACACTTGATAATGACAGTAAAACGTCGAAACTTAAGTCGTGATATGTATGTATATGTAATATTTGTACATACATCAAATAAATTGTGGTAAAAAACATAGTAAGTGTTTTATTCAGTGATTCTATAATGAATTACCACGGTCGCAACCATTACCATGTTCAAAATTACACTTAAAAAATGATAACGTTATGTGAACTGAATATTTGTGTATTATAGAATGTTTTATACACTTCTCATCTACATATATTTATATAATAATATCACACAGCTTACCTTTTCACCGTAATCGCCCTCAACAGCCACCGTGGAAACATATTTCCATCCCAGCTCCCTGATAATACTGACCATAGCTTGCGCTTGAAAATTGTCAGGAGGCACGACACGACTGAAATATTCGAAACGCGATTTGTCGGATAGCTCCGTGCTTGTGGATGCATAGCTGACTTGTGGTATCTGAAAATCAGAAAATACCACTGAATTATGCAAATTCTTTTGAAATCGAAAATAAATGAGGATTTAATTTCCTATTATAATTCTTTGACCGGGCATATGGCAATGCCGTTTATATTTCACTTCTTGACTAGAAAATTCCGTGAGGTCGAAGTCGAAGTTCTCTTCTTACATTTAACTGTCGTAGAATGAACTATTATTTTATCGAGGATCAAATGTGTTTAATTAGTCTTTTGTGTCAGTACATGACACTATTCACACATTGTCGACTTGTTTAAAATATAACCCATATGCAATGATTTTTTAAACTGAATTCTGACTAAAAACTATTGTCCTCTAAAGATATATTTAAAAAGCTATTGATCGAGGTCTGTTAGAAATTTGTATTATATATTTTTTAATAATTGGCTTACGTTTGGCCTTGGTATTAATTTCCATTGGCCAACATGGTATAAATCAATGTTTCTTAACCTTTTTGGACCAAACGCTCACTTTGTCAGGTCCGCCCCCTTTAATTTTAACAGCTTAAAAATTTGAAAGGAACGAAGTAAAACAACATTTAGTATATATTATTTGAAAATAGATACACCATAAACGAAATTTAAAGTTTTAATGAGAACTTTTAGATATTTAATAAGTAATGAACAAATTGTATCTTAAATCAGCGCAAATGGACGATATTTCAAGTTCTCCACGTCCAAAGGCAACAAAATCGTACTTTTTAATTTTATTGATTTATATGTTAAAATGTAATAAATTCAGTGTGTTTTAGAAATACTCATGAGTCGAGTACAATTGTAAAAAAGTTTAAAATTAAAGGCAAGTGCCATAATAATTAGCATTACCTTTTAAGTTATTTTTTTAATTTCTCATTAAACACATATTCCATGCAAATATCACTGGCAAGATCGAACCAAATCAGTACTATTGTTTACGTAAGTAAGGCGATTTTTAATTGAAATTACGTAAATAAAATAAAATATTTTGATCTATTTTGTAACAAATTGCACTAGGCCTGTGCAAGTTGTTATAAAACCCTTAGCTTGAATTAATGGGTTTTAGCTCTGTTATCCATTCCTACCATTAAGTCGGCTAGTGTGTCCACCGTATCAGCCCGGTCGATCTCTAGAGTTCATTAAACCACCTCATCTCTGAAACTATTGGATCACAGAAAGTAGCTGTTGAAATATTATAATATAACTGTTATTTGCATACATAACGAGAACATTTATCGAGTGAGTATAGTTTCGTGTTTTATGAACATTAATTATTATTCTCCACCAAACGACAAATAACAGACTAGTTTCAGACTAACGTGCTCATCAGTGCAGTAGAGCCATCGATACAGAATCGGAATTACTGTGAGAGATATTACCCACGCAGATACCGAACTGTCGATTAAACGTTTTACTGCCATCCCGTCTCTCGGATCAAAAATTGCCGGAGTAGCATTTGCATGCCACTATTTGTTGGCACCAGCATTTGATTTGATAGTTTTTGAATATATTTCTAACAAAAATAAGTAATGCATGGTGGGTGGTTAGTAATTAATGCCTGGGTGAATGCCCATTTATATTTACCTTACCTAATCGATATTTGCATGATTCCCATTACTGCTAATACAACTTCTGATCTTGAGTCATACTTAAATATATATTTATAGAATAATTTATACACAATAGGTATTCGTTATAATTTTAATTATAAAATGATTAAAGTAAAGTAAAGTATGACAATAGTGATTACTCCAACATCGATATTTATTCTACATTTTCAAACTAACTAGGATAACGCTGTTAGAACGTGATTCTTCTAACAGTGTTATGTGATCTTATTTTAAATCAGCCTATATTGCGCAAAAAATCAACTTACTAAATATTGTTTCACCTTACGCATTAGAAAAGTCTACTAATACCTTTTATTTGAAACTATATTGATTCATATCGTTTAAAGTTGATTTCAATTAGGACGATTAAGGTGATTATTATCCATTATATCGGGTGAGAAACCTGTGGATTTAAGTGATGCAGCAATAGTTTAGGGAGTCACGACAAATTACGTGAAGTAGTTTCTGTAAGTCCTGCAGGGTAAAGGGCTCCAGCATTGCTGCATATTCGAGCATGCGCGGCCGCTGGGGTGGCTGGGTGGTTACCAGCTTGAGGGGTTGTTTATCTGATAGGGTTGGGCAAATTTAGCGTTGATAGCGTATTCCGCATTTTAAATTCTAGATTCTTCGTGAGTGATTCGTAGGCGGCTTCCTGCCTCCCCATTACATGTCTGTCCGGAATAACGGCTTCTAGATTTTAATAACGCCACGTCACCCTTAATTGAAATACCCCTGTAGAATTACCGAATATCCATTAATTAAAGAATAATTAAGTCATTTATGTGGCTGAGATTCTAATGCAAGAATTTGGTTTTCATTTTTCACAATAGCACGGAAAATCAACGACAAGTAAATCTTTAAAGACTTTCATGCGTATGTGCATGCATGTGTATTTGTGTGATTTCAAGAAACTGTTTTTTACTACTACTCGTTACTAAACACCAGTCAGTACCAACAGTGAGCTCGTATGATAACTAAGAACAGAAACAAAATCAAATATTTTATAACAATAAATGTGTGTATGAAATTATTGTTAATTGACTAATCAATATTTGATTTTAATACTTATGTTACAGAAATCGAAACATGTCCGGGTATAATTTTATGGCATATTAAAAAAAAGCAAACATAATTAGAACTATTACCAAATTATTAAGTTATTTTAATTCCTACGTGACGCCTGGTTAGATGTACGTCGTCTTTACATGAAGAAATAAAAGTATCATTTTTTTTTGGAACCACTAAGCTTCTCGTGGACGCCATTTACATTACACCACGTCGAATAAATCGGTAAGTAATTATTCGATGGACAACATTTATTGTCAACTTTGATATTGGTAAATAATACAGGATAATACTTTCAAATATTTATTGTCCGAGTTCGCGACAATTGTTTGCCACACTGTGGCTTTTTCAGGCGAAGAAATGGTACATTTGAAATTCATTTTAAACTATTTATACATAATGTGCGGTTACGTTTCGCCAACACATTTCTGTCTCTAGTTAACTATTCAAATAATAAGAGAGGTTGCTTCTAAAACTGGCTTTCATTATTTGACAATTTGTTTTTTTTTCTCTACAAATTCTTTAGAGGTATAACATAAATCTCAATGATTTGCAATTTATGACATCATCTTATATGATGTTCACATAATGTAATTATTGTTTTAAAAAATTCAAACAAATGTAGAAATAGTTATTTATGCAACAAGTGAGTAAAGTAATACTTTTTTTCACGAGTAGGAAAGATTGCCACACGAGCCGAAGGCGAGTGCGGCAATTCCTACAAGTGAAAAAAAGTTGCTTTACTCTCGAGTTTCATACAAAATTTTTTCTACGTCCGTAACTTGAAATAAATTCGATAAAAACTTAATCAATTTTTATAAGTAATCATACTTTTTTTAAATGAAAAAAACTATCATCAAGTTTTCTAGATCGGAAACGAATGTTTGACATTTATCGGCGGAGCTCGCGGCGTGTTACGAAGCGTTCATGACAGACTTTGCGCAAACAATTTTTTAGTTGCGTTAAAAAATGAACCGCTACGGCACTTTTTTTCACACAAAAGAGTGAAAAAATGAACCGTTATGGCACTTTTTTTCACGCTATTTGTAGGGTTCAGGAATCACATATTTTATGAACCCAAATTAATGAAAAAAACTGTACATTTTATAACGGACGTAGAAAAAGTATTTTTTTTTTACTTGAGAGAGGAGCTGCGGATATTGAATTAAACCACAGATCATTTTAAATATGGTTGACATATCTAAATCGACTGACATTTTCCAAATATTGGCGTTTTGATGCACATCATTAGATTCGTTGACATTCGTATTATGAACACGCAGTATAGATTGATTGGGGAGCACACGATGTCTCCCAGTTGTTCAATTTGTAGACCGATGAGAGCATGGCCCATAGGATGTGAGTTCGATCGCTACATAAATGCGCGCCTTTTCTCGCTCTCTCTCATACCTGTAACACTGAAACCTCCGAAAAATGCGAATCGCTTTATATGGCTTACTATATCATAATAAAAGATAAGGCTAAAACTGTAGGGCTTTCACCATATTCATTTCGGGTAGTTTTTAAAACGTTACTTAGAATATTTATTTATTGTAGAACGATTGTTTTAGAAATATTTATATTGTTCAAATATTTTATCTACAAGCTTCTGATTTCCATTTTAATTCAGTTTATCCTCCTTAAGGGGGACTTTTGGTAAATGTAGTCAAAATGGTGCATTTTTGTAAACTAAACAATATTTAAATCTACAAGTTCTTCCATCGCTTTTATTAATGTTTTGTTTACTTTCACTAGTTTTTTTGGTTGCCGGACTCAATTGTACGCCCCGTACCGTGCATACGCTGCAAAGCGTGCGCGAGGTGCACCTCTGATTGGCAGGATAAACCCAGCCCGAACGGCTGCTCTGAAATTAAAAACTAAATAGATCCACAAAGTAGATGAAAGTTATTGGTGCTGGATGTTAAAAAAAAACATTCATTTTTTTTAATGGCGTCTACTCAAAGAAACAATTTACTAAAATTAAAGTTTTTATTGATTTTTATAGTTCAACCTCCAATAAAAAGGGTTGACTTTAATGCCACGACTGTTGGTCAATTATTGCAGCCGCTACCCCGTCAATTAAAAAAAAACATAGTTAAAGTTTTGCGTTTATTTAGTTAGCAAATGGTGTTTTTTTATACTTATTGTTAGAGCTAATCAGCTATTCCAGGACAAAATAATAAACCCTAAACTTGAACTTAAATTTAAATTTTATTCAAACTTAACACTGGAGGACCTCTTTATAGTAATAAATTATAGTTATTATGAGTAGTACACATGACCAGCTGTCTCCCATGCTAAATAGCATTTGTATTAAAAATCAACAACAGAAGCAGACTTGTAAAATTTAATTTTAATAATCTATCTCAAAATATGGCACAAAGTAACCGAGATTATACTGAATATGTAAAACTCGTTAGCAATATCTACTTAATTATCCTTTTACATACTATTCCCCGTAATACTCTAACAAAATTATCTTACACTAATATGAACTACTTAATTTTATTAAATTGTGTATAATCATATAGAAATTACGTTTAACTAGTTTTATACAATAGCATTTATGCTGGTTTATTCATAGAAAAATACAAAAATAACAGCCGTGTGTGACTGAATGGCTCAGCCTAAGTAAAAAAAAAATATGCTGGAACAATATAATTTAATCCTTAGTAGTCAAGCAATTACTGTATCCGAGAGGTTTACACGTGGTATATTGTATGATTTATCCTATGCTATTAATTTAATTATTTAGAATATATGTACATACAATGAGATCAAAAAGTAGAAAATAGTTATCAACCCTTAAACAGTAATGTAACTAACAGAAGTTCAGTGGAACCACTAATAATAGGAATTTTGGAATGGAAAATTCTAAAATTTAAATAAAGCAACTAGAGAATTGATCTTAATCTTATTATTGAATTATAATAAATGCTCAAAATGCAGACCATGTTTTCAATTCAAACATACTAATTAAGTGGATAACACAATTAATTTTTCATAATGTTTAATTGTGTTTATTGGGCGGCCCGTTGGTGTAGTGGGTACGTACAGGCGAGCGCTTGTGCCGTGCCGGCTGACACGCGCGCCGTGTGGGTTCGAATCCCATTCCGGGCGAAAGATTTTTCAGGGATCGAGAAGTATTCGCTCGGGTCCATGGTTGTTGTATACGTCTGACATTATTCATTTGTTCATTTATTTATCTAAACATTGTAAAGATATATATATAGTAGCGGCCTTGAGCTGGCCATATGGGCAACGATCCCGAGGCCAAAAAAAAAATTGTGTTTATTAAATACTGGAAAATACTTTTATAATCGTAAAACATTATATCAAAAAACATAATGTTTACTATTTAAAATAGTTATCCCTATGTAATGTGTAGTGAATGTGCACGGTTAGTGTCGTACTCATTAAGAGGGTGGCCAAAACATCTTGGTCTTGTAATTATAATACTTTTAATGAACGAACTTATGCGTAATTGCTTACTCAACTTTTACGCAACAGTCTCTCGTAACAAGTAGCCACTAATGACTTGAGGTATATAGAAATAAAACCCTTTAATTATCATGAGCAATTATAATTGTTTCAAGATACTACACAAAAAATATTATACCATATAACTTGTTTTGGGATACTTAAAAAGCGATCACAAACTATGGTATCAATATCGCATCTGGAAAATATACTTTCCTCTCAAATTGTCACATTCTTCTAGTATGAAATGAGGCCTAAAATTATATTTTGCATAAAGCCTGTAATAATCATAGCAAGCCCTCTGGTTGCAGTAGCAGTTCATTTTAATTCTTTATTCCCAATTGTTTTATTAATACAAATCGTAATTTATTAAACAGCATAATTAATTTATTAAACAGCAACATTAAAAAATAGTAATATATAATAGTTATGTCATATTAGTGAAAACAACTTATCTGGTAATATTACAAACATATGTTGAAATACGCGATTCATGTTGTTTACGAAACGTGTTTTCAATATTGCATTGAATTTCCGTGAAATTAGTTTATATTGTTTTCGTAAATTTTTTCGAATTTGAAATTTCAACAGAAATATCAATTTTGAGGTCCCCGAGACAATTCCAACCAGTTTTGAAAAATTATCTGTGTCTGTTATCAGACAGAGAACAATCGATAAATTTGCAGATTTATTAGAAATATCCATTTTATATCAAAGTTACATGATGGTCACATCAACATTATTGTATATATATATATATATATATATATATATATATATATATATATATATATATATATATATAATAGAGGAATAGAAGTATCTAGATGTATCATTACGATCTTTCGATTGTAGTTGAGATTTTAGATTATCAAAAACAACACACGCCGAAATAAAGAAATCTTAATTGTTTATCCGGGGCAACATGATATATGTGTCACGTCGATTATTTTTACGGGAGCTCGTCCTTGGTTTGGGTGTTGTTTTTTGAAAAAAAATGTTTCTGTTTCATGTTTCGTAACAAAATTAAAGCTGCCAGAGATATGTGAGCATTTTAAAGCCTTCCATGTCACTCTAAACCAAATCTTATGACAAATATATTGTTTTGTGATAATGTAAGTGGGAGTTGTGATTGATGAATGTTACTTGTGTGTGGATCTGAAAATAAATGGATTTAATGGATACCAATATTTTCTGAATGCGTGGTGAGGTAGTTTCCCTCGATGTGTGAAAATTATGTGCACTGGTGTGCACATTAATGGAGTTTGTCCGATTTCCACTGAACTATGAAGACAAATCACAGCGATTCTATACACTAGTCTGCTCGAATCGTATCAACAAAACTAAACAAATACACCAAATAACTGCAGCTCTCTGCAGCATAAATGTAATTTATTGACATAATTACTGTTATATTTAATTGTTAGTAATTTAATTGGCAGAAATTTATAATCAAAAGGATATTTTAAATTGCAGATTGAGGACTCCGTGAATCTTTTCCCGGCGGGCCGGCTGTCTCTTTGGATAAATAAATAATGAATATAATTTAAAAATAATATTTTTTATTGCAAAAGATAAATTTAGGGGGCCGAAGGTAAAAACTTTCCAGGGCTGGTAAATGTAGCCAGTCCGCGCCTGTCTGTATTATGTTAGGTATTGTTGAGGTTAATGAATCCGAAATTGTATACATGCAACCTCCAAAACGAACAGCATATTCTCGACTATATGTCTGACAAAATAGGGTAATATATTTTCTATATAGAATCAATTTGCTCAGGGCTTTTATTTTAACTCTGCCTATGTTCAATCGTAAAATAATCACATGAACGCACTAATATGTAGGTAATAGATATAAGAGCGGGAACAACACTCGTTGTGTTAGAGATTTGTTTTCGATTACATACCCGAGCAGAAAACTTCTATCCATCGGAACAATTTTTAATATTGTCCATAATTTTGACAATACCGGTTGCGTGAGTAGTAAAAGGGCTAAAAGAAGTCACATTTTAACGGAAGAGACAAAACCAAACATTTTATGTTACCTAGAACAGAACCCTATATCATCTTTAAGAGTTATTGCAGCACAGTTTCAACCAAGTTCAGCTTCCGTTTATAAGACATTCTTCAAATCATCAGCAATAATCAAATCAAACGAACGGAATTCTGTGAAACCGTATTTAATTTAAATAACCTAACGTTATTCGTAATGCTCCGTCACTGTCACCTTTGTATATTTGGTTGCATACAATTTCCATTAAATACCATGTGTTGATGTGATTATTTTACGATTGAACATAGGCATTAATAATAGTATGTTTAGTGTTAAAATAAAAGCACTGTGTATAAAATTATGTGTAAACGGACACAATCGCTACTTTCGTTTCTGGCTGCAGACCAAAAAAAAAAATGTATCTAGTCGAACACACCAGAAAGCATCTAAAGGAAAATAAATGTGCAAAATTTATTCTCTTCCGATAGTCCAGGCTATTTCTATTTTCCAAGCTTATAAAGGTAACAAATGATACGATTTATTGTGAAGTATATTAAGGCGGGAAAATGCAAAGTAATACTAAATTTAATCCCCTTAAGCATTTGGCCTTGGTGCTTTGGCCATTAGCCATCATCAATTTTATGTATATATTTAAGTCATAAATTAAATGAATAAATGAACAAATGAATAATGAAAGACTTATACAAACAACCACGGACCCGAACGAATATATCTCGAAACCGAAATATATATGAACCTTGCATAAAGCAATTTCTTATTGTGAAAAGTCCATTCAATATATGTAAATGATTTCTTAACTTATTCACTTTAGTTTAATTAAGATAATCTAAAATTATATAGTATATTATATATTTCTATTGACAAGTGTAAATATTTATTGTAAATTTGTATACATTTTTCTGTCCGATTAATAGAAAAGTGATAGTGGATGTGCAAGAATGAAGTCCAGACCTGCCCGATCTAGTTCGAAAAGTTTGAATTTTTAACAACTTGAATTTTCAAAAAAAGCAGTTATTGTAATTATTAATTAAATTAGAGAAGTTGCTTCAGAATTGAAAGGAAAAAAAAACTGATTAAATGATGAATGATGAATTCGATTGAAGTATTTGTGCTTAATAAATAGTACTCATCACAAGCAAATTTCGCTTTAGTAGCTATAAAAATGATTTTTTTTTTTTTTATCAGTTGTATAAATATTTTTAGTAAAACTTTTACAATAAGGCTATTATAGGAAGGACAAGTAGCTTTGGACAAATCTACAATTCGAACGAGCCTGCCATCTCAACAGTGCATAATCTTAGTAATGTAATTGCACGAAAAAGTTCAAAACAAGTTGCTCAAGCGGACTTGAAATGATTTCACATTTCTATGCAATATTAGTCCCTCTCAAGAAATATATATATATATATATATATATATATATATATATATAAACAGCACCAATTAGGAAACACATATTAGAAAAATAATAGAATTGAATATATAATAAACCTTAAAATGTCAATCTAAGAATTCCTTTCATTATAAATCACCCCGTCTCATACAGTACCAGCCTACATGATATATTGAGCTCTGTTATCCCTTTGACCAAAGAACACATAAGGCATGAAATAATATTTAAATTCACAAAACTCACACATTCCAATAATAGCCCACACGTAATAATTAAAGCCTCTTATTGGGCTGCTGGTTACTCTCTCTCTCTCTCTCTCTCTCTCTCTCTCTCTCTCTCTCTCTCTCTCTAATCAGTCTGAAGGTCCCTTCCTACCGTAAATAATGTCGACACCAAAAACACTTTTATCCATACCTTGTGACATCCTCGGTTCTTCGGCTTATCTTTGCAAAAAGAAAAGAAAAATTATTAATTTAAAAAATAAATACCCAATTAGCCTTTATATGAAAATGGCTAATTGTATATTTAATAACAATGAACTTATAAGCATACCATTATGTGTATAAATCGTTCGATACAGCATGGCATTACGGAACAGATTGCAACTTAAATTTAATAAATACGAAAAATAGTCTTCATGAATATTGAACCTGTTTCTAAATCAACAAAATATGTATAGTTCATTATATGGTGGAATTAGCTAGGGCGGTATTTATTTAAATAAGTTATTTGTTTCATAATATCTATAAGACAATATTGTACATTTATAAACAGATTGAATAATCACATATACAGGCTATCTTTTGTGTTTATTAAATTTATTTAATAGGTCTGCATAATGTAAGGGTTTTCATTTTAAATTTAAAACAATTTCTCTTAGGTGTTTAATCATGACATTTAATGAATAGATGAGTTAATCTCAAGCTTCACATTAAATGTCTTAATACCTACAGTTCAATATATATCACATCACAGTTTCCATTTCGGCCTCTTCTACATACGATCCTTTATCCTATGTTTTACAACTATCATTACAACACAGATGCACAATTATTTGATAAAATCATATTACAACCCTGAAATCTGCTTATGACATTAATATCTCATTAAAAGTGAAAATGGACGAAAAGTAGCTATTAAGCCTTAACAGATAATGTTACAAAATTATATTAAAAATTGACTCATTACAAACAATGAATAATATATCGTATTGTCCATTAAAAATTAAAAATATTTTTATATTCAAAGTAAAACGCCATTTTTTGTATTATTAAAAAACCTGGTTTTCTTAACTAAAGCCGAAAAGAAACTGAAAAATCGCTTGTAATCTGTTTTTCAAATACTATTTAAATCAGGGGTCTCCAAACGCCCGCGGGCCAAATACGGCCCACGACCTCAACGAATCCGGCCCACGACAAGCAGTTACATTTTCCGTAAATGTCACATTTTAAAATTCTACAACGATTTTTTGTTATAGGTTTTGAAATTAGTTATAAAATTGATTATACCTTGGCCCACTAGCTTATGAAGAATTATATATATGGCCCGCGATGGAAAAAGTTTGGAGACCCCTCATTTAAATTAAAGAAACAATGTTTTTCAATTACAAATATTTTACATGTAGTTTTTGTTTCAAACCCAAAAAAAATAAAAATCAGTATTGTTAGTTTAAAACTGAATATAAACTAAAAGAACGTAAATGTATGTACATAAAACATTAAAAACTAAGAATAATCATATTTTAAAACTAGTTGATATTTTAAATACTTTAAACTGCCTTGATGTCATATTCTTAAATCAGACACATATCGTAGTTGCATTTTTTATTTTAAACCCAAATTAAACAAATCTATATCTTTTAGTTCAAACATGCATTCAAACGAAAATAAACATATTTTATTTAAGAACTTAATTCTGTCCAGTAAAATGATTGTGATTCAAATAGTGATACAAGCAATTTTTGTATTGTTTGTAGATTTAGTCTTCATTCTAAACAAGTTGACTAAAGAATCAATTTTAGCTATGTTCGAAAAGCCGTTGGAATTTAACATCTAAAACCATATTGATGGATTTTGCTGCTTCACTGATTATTTTAGAGAAGAAGCACGAGGGTAACGATATGTTCAATTATATTTTATAAATTTACCAAATTCCATGTACATTTACGATGTTGCCGAAAAGGAGAAAATGTGAAATCATCTCGATCTCTGAAGCAGTATGTGTATTAAGACTTTTTTGCTTTCTTTGATGAGTATTATACGTAGATAAAATATCCGACGTAGGACTGTAGGACAACCCCATCGTTTGAACTTGTACAGCATTTATATTTATATTATCGTGTTTTTTTCACTTGAGATGCACATGCTCATTTAAAAATATTAAAATTGTTAATGTACACACAGGTATTGTATGCACGTACAATATAGTGCAATTTAAATACAAATAAACAGGCACTTTTTTTCTTTGACGAATAAGTAATACTGAAGCAGATAAAAGAATAAATAAAATGTGCACGTAGTGTTTAGTAAAAATTGTAGACATAAAAATTATATAATAATACATTGGTCATGGCCTTCCTTTAAATGCCACCCGATGAAACCGGTCTGGTTAATTTAGTATAACAAAAAGAATATGAAATAAAAGAATACAATTAAAATAATATTGTTATAAATTCAGTTTATACACCGTGGGCCAAACAAGAACGGTATAAGTAGTTTTGGATTTATATATCTTCGCGAGTTATTAATATTTTTAAATAATTAATACAACACTAAAAAGCCCCATTTTTATATATAAGACGAAGTACTTTTGCTCTAAAAATATAGTACTTAAACTTGTGCCCGGAGTATCTTCTTGAATGCACTTGTTCTTTTCCTTCTAGGAATACGTACTGTACGTGGTCTGTCACTTAATTGTTTGCGATTATTGTTATCGTAAGTTTTGAGTTTAATTATTAATCACTGAATAATAACCGACCACAATCTTGCATGCAGATAAATTGTTATATTGAAACAAATGTTCAATGAATATCTTATCTTCTTTATTTAGGCAAACCATTTTTGTCACAATAACTAAAATGACTGATAGAAGGGACAACTAATGTTTGAAATTCATTAGAAAACAAAAATAAATCATGGTCTACTAATAATAATATTGATACCTACAAATGCGACGCGGCGGCGGTGTATTATACACTCCCGTCTTTGTGTAGCCTTCATTAATGCAAAATATCCTTCATAAAAAAACTTAAAAAAATGCAATTAATTATTTTTGCAATCTACAAAGTGTAGCTATTTTGTTTTTAAAAGCAATATTTATTGCGTTAATTATTATTGAAAATATGGATATTTAAAATTTGTACCGTTTACAAAACGGTACAATTACATGGCATCAATTTTCTACCAATAATAAAATGACTATAAATTGGAACTAACACGTTAGGTGCGGTTGAGTCTGAAATAATCCTGTATACATATAATGTGCGTTTTGAATTCTAATCAAATTAATTCATATACAAAACTCACATTTTATTCCATGCAACTTATGTCCTATAAAATAGCGAATTATATGCTTGTTCGGGTTTTCATTTGGCAGAGAACGACAAATGCAATAGGTTTTAAGCCGAAACGTAAAAAGGTAAATGTGTACATTCTCTATCAAACTAATAAACATTGTTGTAAAAAAACGAATTCAACTTCCTACAGGAGCAATAGGAATTTTTGAATTCGAATAAAGCTATAAAGTTTGCTATTTGTATTACTCCACCCACGCCGTTTTCAATTTTAATCCGCAAAAATTGCTGATGCATCCCCCAAGATAGTTATTTTTCAATCGAAAATGTCGAATGCGTTATAACCACTTATTGCTTGACGTTTCAGTTCAATTTCACTCTTAGTATCATCATCGTATAAATATCGAATCATCATCGTCTCATTTCGCTACTACCGCTTTGTACTGTTTCAGATTTTCACGAATAAGGTATAGCTTGATTAGTACGTCGTCGATTTATCTAATACATTTCTTAAATGGATTTAAAACAGTTTAGAGCTATTTTTTATTAAATAACTGTAATTTTGGGAAATTTCAATTCGGTTCACTTATAATGTGAGTTTTAACATGAAATTTATCTTTACACTGTCAACATAGTGCGAGTATTGATTTGTCATGCAATACGTCATGGCTGAATGTTTGCCTTAGTTACCATTTCTAGCCCTCAATTGCATAAGTAACATAAAGTTCATTATACATTTGCGTCGAAAATTGCATCCTAAAGGAATAGGGTTAAATTTAGTTTATTACAGAAAATTTCATAAGAGTCTTCAAACTAGAGACTAGTTTACATTACAAAGTAATGTATAATTCTGATATACAACTGTATTGCTAAATCGTTATATAAATAACTGTTTTTGTCACCAACCAACCAATTCACCAACCACTAACCATTCCACGTAACTCCCAAGCGAACCGTGAAGTAATAACCGTTAATGTTGGGTTAGTTTTGTAACTATTTTTAAGAGAAATGTACATTAAAGATTACAGAAAATATGCAAATGGTTATTTTACAAATTATTTTTACATATTTAATGTCATTGTACTAGGGGGCATGCATAATTATAGTTTTTTGCATTTGTACGGGAAATATCACATAAATTAGAATAAATCAAACTGCCCGGTTGGTGTGCCAAATTCCAACCGGCAAGATAAGAACACAGATGACCGAAGCAAATATGCGAAACTTATAGGAGCCGATCAAGATGAAGGCCCGGCAGGAAGAAACCTGATAGGAAATCAATCGCACGCAAATAAAGGAAGTAGGAAAATTATCCTGTATATGGGAAATGGCATTTAAATTAGGACGATTGTCATAGTGAATTTTATTCGGTGTAATTTGTATGTTGTTGCGGTTGAGTCTGAAGTAATCCTGTATACATATAATGTGCGTTTCTAATTAAATTTATTCGTATACAAAACGTACATTTTATTCCATGCAACTTATGTCCTATAAAATAGCGAATTATATGCTTGGTCGGATTTTCATTTGGCAGAGAACGACAAATGCAATAGGTTTTACGCCGAAACGTAAAAAGGTAAATGTGTACATTCTCTATCAAACTAACAAACATTGTTGTGAAAAAACAAATTCAACTTCCTACAGGAGCAATAGGAATCTTTGATTCCAAATAAAGGTATAAAGTTTGCTTCACAGTCCAGATAAAAGCGGTTCGAGTGCCTCTTTTCAAACGAAGAGAGAACCGAGACATTCCGCGGTCACTCGCCCTATGAAATAATAATAAAATCTTGAGAGTAAAATCATGGGAACCAACCAAATTCAATGGTATAAAATGATCTCCAGTAGTTAGTTTCTTTTTGTTACTTACTTTTCATTTTATTTGTTTTATGTTTTGCATTAAATATTCAATCGTATGTGTATATATATTAGAGAACATATGAGAGCATATTTTAACAATAAAACAAATACAACATACGCAAACCATTTAATTAAAAATAAGCAACTTTCCGAAAATAGTGCCCTAGGGGTTTTACATTTCTCCAAAAACGGCTAGCCTTTCTCGAATTTCTGGAATTATATAAATTGAAAATAATATGGAAACCCCAGTAATTAACAACCAGACTGACAAAGCCTTATACGCATTACACATTGTTTCGAATACTTATATACTACATGTTAAGTCTACTATAAGTACTGCCTAATTTTAAGTTCATAATTATTTAATAATAATTCATTATCTGTTTGATTAATGACGCTGTAAGTGTCGGAACTATAGTCGCAGAATAAAAAAAAAACATGTGCGGTATCAACAAGGTGAAAAGTTTCCGAATTTGAATTTCTGATTGTCACTAATATATACCAAAGGTAATTGATCGACTTCAAGATGGTACGGTAAGACTATCCCGAATAAGTGAATCATGAAGTCAATTAAGAAAGAAAAGCAAATCAGAGATAATACATATTATCCCTAACGTACTTGTTAAATAATTAAGGGTTACTATATACACAATAAAACAATTACATTTAATATTTAATTAAAGCCACAGAAATATTTACATTGATACTTTTGCCTATCTCTGTATAATAGTAAAGGAAAAATTAATATATAGGGTTGGGCAAAACCTGATTTCTGGTTAAACGTCTGTTTTTTCTTATAACTTTTAAAGGAAATGTTTATAGACTTGTTTATTCTATTCAGTGACGTAGTTAGATATTCAACAGCTACCCTGTTTTTCGAGATATGACGTTATCGACATTTAAATAACCACAAGTCGCACACCCACCAAACCCTACACAATTGCAATTGTTGAAAAAGTGTCTATTCGAAAATGTAAAAATATACAGGGTGATCCATTTAAAAATCTACTGATGACGTCATACCCCGAAAAAATAGGGTACCTGTTGAAAATAAAAGTACGTCACTGAATGGAATAAATAAATCTATAGACATTTCTTTTAAAAGTAATAGAAAAAAAAACAGACGTTTAGCCAGAAATTAGGTGCCCCGATACATTTTCCCAACCCTGTATACATGTTATTTTGAATGCCCAATAACTATAATATACTCTACGTGGCTCAAATCAGAAATATTACCTCTGAACTAGTGAAATATAAAATGGACATTAAAAGGTATACGTAATATAAAGAAATGGGAGCGCGATCAATAATCTTAGAATGATAAAATCGAAAACGGAATTATATTATCAAGGGAAATTCAACTCACCTTAAAGAGCCTCAGGATATTAGCAACCATTATAGAAACCACACTAAAAGACGCCCCAATTACAGCTGTAACTGGTTTATGCGGGACGTAAACCGGAGGTATTCCAGATTCGCACTTATATTCCGACATATCCTGAAAATAAACAGTTTAATTAGTTGAACCGTGCGATTCTCCCTCAACTTTGGATTGCATCGTATAGATTAAATCCATTCTTTTTATTTACGCATTCACTTACGTTGTATAAGCTTAAATATAAGAATTATTTGTAAATATTGGATTGATGAGTTGAAACTCCATAATACCACTTAATAAAACACTCGCGCAGTATGTAAGTTTTCAAAATGTTTGTTTATTGTTCTACAACAATGTGTCACCACATAGTGGCTTCATGGTAGATGAAAATATGATTCAAACAATTAATGATTATGACTTAGATACTAGACTGAGTGAACAAAATTAAACAGATTGAGGGGGGATAACAATAAAATTGGCGGCAGAATATAACATATAACATACATAAACAAATATATGTGAAATACAGAATTCAATTGAGAAGTTTGAAAAGTTAGGAAATATTCAGTATATGTGAATTATTGACATCGGTTTGATTATTTAACAGAACACCTGATGAGGCTGCATGATGAAACATTGTAGAAAAAAAAAACATTTTGAAACCTTACACTGCGTCAGTGGTTTATTAAAAATTATTTGTAGTAGGAAACGCGTTTCCACATGGCAATTTCACGGTTATATAATCTAAACAATAAACTGCTATTACAAGCAGCGATTTAGGTCGGAACCACAAAACTCCGTAATCGGGGAGCCCAGAAGTTAGGAAGTCCACATAACTTGGCAGTTTAAACAAAAACGAGTACTAGATGAAAAATGTAGTTCGTAAACAGGAACTACTTAATAATGCGGCCCATGTTATCTTACCTTTAGTTTACGTAAAATTAGAAAATAAAGATATATATCAAAATATTATAGTTAATAAATCGGTTGTTCTTTCTAAAAGAGGAAGGATGGATGAGAGTGGATCGATTAAAATCATTTTTTGTACCAAAATTCATCATTTTTTACACCCTTTCCGAAAATACATCTTATTAATCGTAGGAATTAGCGGGTTTTCGGCCAATGAGCGATTGTGTACACTGAATATTCTTTATTCTATAATACAAGCCAATATTTCGGGAGCATGTTTTCCCTTCCTCGGGGCGCTACAAGTGAAGAGGAAGTAAGTAATTTGATAAAATATTAATTAATGAGTAAATGTAAATTATCACAGTTTAAATTATGAAAAGTAATGGAAATTCTACAACCAAACAAATATAATGTTACATTTATTTTTATAAAAAACTACACTATACACTCACAGATAACTATGCAATCCAATGGTAATAGTTTACGCTGTTATAATTATATTGTGAGCCTTGCGGTATAATTATACTTTTCATAAATTCTGTAGAATGCTCAAAGACAATGCAGTCTAAATTAAGACGCATAATATTAATCTGGATTAAACTCTGCTTCATAATATTTAATCTTGCAGATGAATTTAATTATGGCTCAATAGAGAATTCTGGTACATCGTACTTGTGCAGTACAGCGTTTTTCAGATGAAATATTCTTATGCGCCCAACCGTAAATAAAAAGAAAATCATAAATCAATACGGTGGCGGAGGAGTTATAAATTTTTACCACAGTTTAATATATAAATTTAATACCTGAAAGCATTAAACTGACGCGCTGGCAGGTGAGCAATACAATGTTTAAGGTTAATTTGAAATGTGCCTGGTGGAAAGAGTATAATCCAAACGACATCCACAAATGGCGCTGACACTGGCACCAACTTTTAGTTTAGAATAGGGTGGAAATATGTGAAACAATTTGAACGTGTAATTTGGGTAGTTGTATTATTTACAGTATTAGTAAGACGGTGTTGCAGTTATTACGAAAAGCTCAGGGGTTTAAATAATAATAATTCGCATAAGAAGAACAAAGCGAATGTTCCTGTATCTGAAGCAGAGTCTAATAATAAATTTATTTAGACATGCCTTAGATGCATAATACAGTAATGTCCCTTGGAGCCGGATACTACATATTTTTTTTATCATTTTACTTATTGAATAGAGATGCCATGGTATTAATATTAACCTAAATTAGTTTTCAAGTTCTTCATTACTAACTGTTGAAGAAACGAATTTATATAGAGCCTAATGAGAATTTAATTATTTAATTTATTATTTGCGAACTTATTCCGTGGCATCAAATTACAACTTCTACAATAATAATGGGCACAATTAAGATTAAAACACAGGGCTGCAGTTCCAAAAATCATCTATCCCGTCTTCACCCTTATACCACAATTATTATTTAGGGACAAGTTGAGAATACTTCTCCTGAGATTAATTCATTAATGGCTCTCTTGGGACAATGTAGTTTAAGGATTGTGTTCCATTCATTACACTCCTATTCAATGAAGTATACGCCGAACAATGCCGACAGGGAAATGCTACCACTTTATAATATATTTTGTAATTATTTTGAGGTGTGTCAACAGCTCGTTTTGATGTAATAATTTCAATGGGCTTATCGAATTATATATACACTAGGCCACGTGTTTAATCGAATGTTATAAATGTATTGGAAATAAGCTGCTCATTGTAAGGGTAAACAGGGTCGTCCCAATATATTTATTCTGCAGTCGTTCTAGTGCGGAAAGATCAAATTTTCTCTCGTGTACTTTGGCTTTGCACATTGTGGATGTCTATTTGTCCCATATTAATGTTATTCGCACTATCCCTTTCTATCAATTGGGAAGATCTGTGGACAGAATTGCTAGCAATTGTTACCAGAGTAAACTGTCAGTGACATGCTGCTGCATTGTTTAACTCGGTTTTAATTTATGTATTGCTAATTTACATTATTAAAAGTGTGTTTCAATTCCCTTGTGCTTGATGAAGTGATCTATAACATAAGTTTTGCTTTGATACCGATTAACGATACAGGCTTACTAGATAGTAGTAAGCAATGCTTTGGTTTATTAGACAGTTAGACACTGCCAGAATCACAAACAAATTATTTTAGGATTCATGACACATACAATAAATTATTAGCATATAAACGTAATAAATAGGCGCCCTATTTATGAAAAAATCTGCAAACTCATTTCTTGCAGCATTTAAATCAATAGAATTCAATTAGTCTAATTTTGATGTAAAAATTCTTATTTTTTTTTAGTTGGCAATTCCCTAATGAAGATTTAATTAGCAGTACTGAGAAACATTCTTAGAGTACTAGCTACGCTGGGGAATGTAGATTTAATATTTGAGATTAAAAGTTCTCAAAGGGCAAAAAAGTGTTATTGATTATTAGTTTTTGTCATAAAACAATGTTTCTTTAAATTATTACCTGTGCATGATCTTTTACCCGAAAGGCGTTAGGCAATATTAACACTAATAATCTCGCAGAGCCTTGTTATTATGTATTTTAAAAGTCTTGCATTTCATTAGAGAAAATATATGCTGAGAATGATGAGAGCAAGGATAAAATAAAAATCTTGGCCTGAATACTTTAAAGGGAACCGTCAAACTATCTTTTTAAATGATCCGATGATTAAATAAATACTGTAATAATATCCACAGCACATCATGAATTCCTTCTTCACCTAAAGTCATAAAGTCAACTTTTGTTCATCCCCATAACTATATTTCTTTAAACACTTACATTATTTACAGCATATTAGTATTTTCTATTTCAAACCCCTAATCGTGTTTATTACATTGTCTGATATATGCGAATATAATATCGCAAATACTAACATTATGCAATTGCGTTAAAGGTGCATGCGCCGGGCACAGCACACTGATAACTAGAGAAAATTGAAAAAAAAAACAATTATCCTGTTATAAATTTGATTGAACCATTCAGTGGGTTTATACCAATTTACAATGATATATTTCTCTAGGTTTTCCATAATTAACTTTTGTATCCGATTGGTCACTTTGACTTAGATGAATAATTTGGACATTATATCCTTGCTTCATTTAATATTTGTAGTGGCATTCCCAGTAAAGTAGTTTCTTCAATAACTAATTAGATTTAATTTCATCGGAATAATTTATATTACTTAAATCTCTACGTAAAGCAGTATTTATACAGGCGTATTATGCCACATTTAATCGCAATATATTTGAATTCTATTTCTACGTTATTATACTAAAATATATTTGTTAAATTAAAATTTGTACTACACGTATCGTGCAAAAAGGATGCTTTATAATTTATAAATTTAAAATTTTAAAATGACAATAATCCATAAAAAATAATTATGAGCTTGAGTAGATCGCTTCTATATGTGAAATTTGCCAATGGACACGACGGCGCTTTCTAGTAATAATTTCATGTCATTTATTAATAGTGCATATTCAGTTGGATTTTAACTAAAAATAATCTAACAATAATCTAAAACATTCAATTAGAAGTTTCTATGTAATATTTTTTTATTAACGTTTTCTTAGATTATCAGGATACTAACTATATTTTAAAATAGATCATTTTAAACGATAAATTTGAACAGCCCTTAAAATTATAAAATTGAATAAACCAGTAATACAGTTGTTTAAATGAAAATTATAAATAAAATATATTAAACCGAGTTGAAATATGTCTTAATTTAAACATCGAATATTATAGTCGTGCTTTAAATTCTAAAGTCATATTGTACTTAAAGCACTATTTATATATATATATATATATATATATATATATATATATATATATATATATATATATATAGTTTATATTAAATTTACCTGGTTCATGTAAGATCTGACGAACTCCATTGATTGTTCCAGGGCGTATGTGTCACTGCTGCAGGAATCTATGATTAGTGCTCCGATGGTAATGTTCGGAAGTAAGTCATTGCTGTTGTTTATTTCATCAATAGCATATAGCATAGCTTCAAGTCGTTGAACACCTTTTTCCTCCTTAACAGCCCCACATGGAGAATCTGGCTTACCGCTGATTTGTTCATGCATGGGAAATATTCCCCCTAAGATGATGTCCCCATTTATACGTAAGAACTTACGATCAGAATCAAGTTGCGCACAAACCGGCTGAAATATCAGCAGCACTGATATTAAAAAACAAAATAAGTTTATCGTATCCATCACAGAATTGTTTTTAACAACTTTTAAATTTTCTTCATGTATGTTATAAACCACAAATTACCGCGAAAAGTTTTAATAAGTTATTAAATTATTTATTATAATATTCAATTTATATCTGACACTATCCGATTTCTTAGAAACAAACATATTCGAAGATTAATTTTGGCGGCAAGTAATACCCATTCTAGTTAACGTTTGTAGGGAAGTTGTGCCAGACTGGATTCTCTATCTCGAATGAATTGGATATATAGGGCTGATCTGGCCTGAACCTGCGTGAAACGAAGCTCGTCGCTATGGCAACTGAATGAGCGCCGCGACGCCAGCCTTCGTTGTCGCCAGGACTCACGCGGTTTCCCTCATCCTGATTCATTTCACGGTTATGTAATAAACATATGCTAGGAAATTCGGTAAAAACAAAAGTATTATCAAACCATGCCTCACACGCTAGAACTTTGAGGTGGGAGTGGATACTGTTCTCGCAAGCCGCAAACTCAGTGCATCTGAATTAATTTCAGCAATTGTCAACTATAAATAATAATTTCTATAGTAACTTACAATGAAATCGTATTCTGCATGAGTGATACAATAATGTATCACTCATGCAGAATACATATTAAAGTACTTGGTGTAATAATTTAAATTTGAATGTACAACCATGTTAGTAACATTTATTAATTTATTCTGCATAACTTTTTAACAATGTTAAAATTTTACAAAAATTGCAAAATTAACTTGTTTTCATTCAGTACTGATGATTATCCTGCCGCACTAATAGTAACGCGACTCGCAATAACCATGGAATCAAACTACGCTAGAAATGGTGTTGTTATACTTAATCATTCGAGCTTGGGCACTGTGCAGACCATAGGTAGTTCCGTTACGAAGTACGAGAAAGTATTAGGATCGTGAAAATTTTTTCAATTTTTTTTTTACGGAAATATGTATCTAAAAAAAATAATAGAGTAATTGGTATGAAACTTTGAATATAGCACCTATTTGACAATCCCAAGAACTGAAAAGCTTTTGGTGAAATTTCGTACACCCCAAGTGGGTGTTTACCTTAACTGTTTTTTGTTTTTCTCCGATATTTTTTTTTAAATATGAAAAATATTACAAACACATTTAAACAAATCTTGAAAACAACAAAGAAATGAACATTTTTTGTTTTTAAATTATTTTTTAAATATTTATTAAATTTCTTTGTAATTTTTGGTTTATAATTAGGAATCGATGATAGTTACCTCAAATTTACACTAAGTTGTACGAACGATTTACGTCAAAAGAAATTTTGCTTGTCTCAGTTTCTGTAAGTCTCACAAATAATTTTTATGAACAAATAGTGTTCAGAATGGGATTCTAGACTTGAAAAAATACAAAAATAAATTTTTGAAGAAAAATTAAACTGATCTGGGCGGTGTATTCAAAACCGTAAACGGCTTAATAAATTCAAGTGAACTACTCGCTAGTTGAAATTTTAACATACCATTGACTACCAGATCGTACGTACTTTTTCGAGAAACGTTTCATAGCAGTAATTGTGCCAAAAACAACGCGGTAAGTCGTTTGATGAAAATAGGCAATTCGGTCTGTTCTTCGCCTAATATTATGTTATTCGGAACATCCCTATACTAGATTTAAACGCCATTTAAAATACAATGATCTCTCACAGCACGTCTCAAATTGATATCGTTATTACGATATTTCGTTGTTACTTTATTTATTTCTTTTTATTTTTTTATTTAATGTATAATATGTACTTTACTATTTTTATAATAATTTTGTCAATTACGGTTTTAATCGATCAATATTGATATTTTTTTGTAAAATGGATATACCGCTAAAAAAATGAAAACTAAAGAAATAAAAAGTACTAATTCTGACTGCTGACAAAACAAGCAACTGTTTCAAGTCAATAATAATTGACTTGACCCACGTCTCCAATAACAACTTCTGATTTCTTTTTAAATTATAATAAATATAATAATACTTATCCCAACATTTAGTTAGTATATTCGAACACTAGATGACTAAATATGTTACAATAAAAATAGAAAAAAATCAATTTGCCATAAAATTATATTCAAATGGCACCGAATATGTTATAATATTTTAGCAGACCGGTATATTATTCAAAAAATAACTACTTGTCCCAACATATATGGGGGACATACATATGTTACGACTCGCATTTGTGATGGAATATGCAACCTTAATACTCACAGTATATCCGCATATCAATCAATAATACCATTTAATCCCTAAAAACAAATCTTAAATCAATCTGACTATATGTCAATTTTATATATAAGAAATCTTTATTATCAGTAATTGCATTTAGTACATTTTTTTTTATTCCTACAGTTACAATTTTTCATATGTTAATTCCTGATAAGGGCTATCGACCTTAGGTCTTTTCGCCCAGAGTTCTGCTTGGATTGCTCAATTCAAGGTGGGGTTGTAGGATTTAGAGATGTTACGTATTCAAATATGGTTGTAGTTGGATTTTTAAATCTAGCCGTTGTATTAGGATTTCTTGGGATGCACATTTTCCTAAGGATTTGAAAATTAGATTCTGTACAGGCAAATAGTTCTGCGAGAAATCGGATCCTATCTTCGATAGGTTGTATGTTGGTGGTTTCATAAAGGAGTTTATTGGTCTCAATTTTATTAAGTGCAATTCCATACTTCGACGGCTTCTATTGGAATCAAAGCGAGGCCTACACAATGCAATTGAAAAATATATTGCAGCATTTTTTGTTGGACTAATTCTAATTGTTTGATCTGAATATTATATGAAGATGACCACTACAATACTTAAGATGTAATCTGACCAGAAATTTATATAAAGCTACAAAGCCTCGGGGGTTGTATAGATCGTTAGTACTTCTCCAGTCTATAATTGAAAAATATTGGATTCCTGCTTTTTTAAGTATGATTGTAATTATTATAATGTTGTTTACAATGGAGGTTTCTACTTCGTTATACATTTTATATAATAAATAAAATACTGTTACTTTCTTTATATAACTTTGAACTTTTTTATTCCGGTGAGTATAGCTTCGACAATTTTAACTTGTCATTACCGAACGTATAGTTACTTTACATTCAATTGTAAGTTAAAGTTACCAAAACACCAAAATAAAAATTAATCAACCATACATTTATAAATCCCAGTGCAAATTGTCTTCAATAAACATCGCTTATATGATTTCGTTCCATAAAAACGACTGCTACGCCCGGCACATGCACCATTTATGCAATGACATAATGTTAGTCTTAGTAATATTATGTTGGCCTATACTACCATAAAATGAATTAAACATGATTGTTTTCGAAAAGAAGTTGCAAATATGCAGTGAGAATACAAAAGGGCAAGAAAGTATCGCTTTGGTTTATCAGGCGACGAAAGACTACCTGGTACGGGACGGATAAATAGATTCTATAAAAAGTTACCTTACTATAGTAGGTTTTCGTCTAAAAAATTTCAGGTAAAAATTCATAGTCACGTATTTAAAAAAACATAAGCATATCGCCGATTTGGTCCATTTTTTAGAATGAGTATGTAAAAATCAATACAATATAAGATTCAAGGTCACATAATGAACTCGTGTTTTTTCTACGAAATATAGCAAATTTTATATTTGATATTTAAAGAAAAATATCGTCGATTTGATTTTTTCTTTAAAAAAAATTGAAAGTATAAGTGAATGCAACGTATTATTAAAATTGATTTTTCTATTTATAAAATACCAGGTAATTTACTGACGCAGTTTATCGTGCATTTTTTTTTTAGTTGTAGTGACAGTTGTCATTAGCAGAAACAAAATGCGCATTTAATATTCTAGGAACTGTTAATGTAACTAGCAGCTCATTATATGCATCTGAATGCAGCCGGGATGTATTTTCCAAGGTCCATTCAATTATATCTGACTTTTGCACATGGACGCATTCACAAAAGTTTAAAATAAAAGCATTTAAACGTATGCATGTTCTCCTTTAAACTTAGAAAACATTTCAATTTTGTGGATGATATATTTTAATTAGTATAGGAAATAATTGATAAGTAAATTATTATCTTATTTCATTGTTAAAATAAATGCGATGTATTTCATTTAACATTTTTTTGTGACTAAAATGCTTATATTTCCATTTCTACTTGATTTATTAATGACAAAGCTATCTTGTCAATGTCGAAATTAGTCATATAAAAACAAGGTAGTCGAAGTCAAGATATGGAATGAGGGTAAGCGAGTGAATATATGGGAGTAATAGTTACATATTTTTCCATATCTAAATCTCTAATTCGCCGAAAATGCTCCTTTACATGTATTAGGTTATAAATCATTTAATTATTACTGAATAAATCAAAATAGCTATTAAATTACATATTAACCAGTAATTATTTACTTACTTCATAATCAATTATTACTAATTTAACCACCGGCAGTCAGATAAACTGTAAAACTGAAAACATATATGTAGTTTTGTATACAGAGACTAACAACACGAATCGAAAATGATAATTTAATACCCTTTCAGATATTAACAAATTAAATTAAAATGAACGCTCGCATTAACTGGCCGATGTATTATTGATTCAAATTCAATATTAGGAATATTTCTGGGTATTCACATGTCAGGTTCACATCATCCGTTGCCATTCAAAAAGTAATCAATTTACCATGCCAACGTGTTCAAACTCCATTCCGTTTGTATTGAGAATGTAAATATTATTTTTAGGGGGTAATTATATTAACCAATCAAAGTGGCTCCCGCTGTTTGGCATTTATGCAATAAATTCCCGTGCCCCTAGTATAGTATAGATTTATGTAGATTTTATTTGTAAATAAAGGCTTACATTTATTTGTGCATTCATTATATCTTTGAATAAATGACTGCCATTATCTCTGTAATGAAGTTTTCATTGCAGGAAATTACACCTTAGTTATTCTTATTTTCTGAAGATAAAACAAAACTATACCGAGTGTCTGGGATAAGGGGCGAACATAGGGATTTAACATGTAAAATTAAATATATGTAATTATTAGCTCCCCTATTAATTTTAGAGAAAAATCGTAAAGAAATATTTTTTAGAGAATTAAAAATTGTAAATGAATCATCCATTTAATTTACGTTTGTACTAGAATCCACCTCAGAAATTATAAAAATAAGTCTAAACCATTTACCATTTAATAAAAACCCTTGCCATGACTTTGACAAATGTCATGTTACGGTGAGAATAATTTTACTAGTCAAATATCAATTCACGGATTGTAATTACTATGAACAATAATCTGAGTTATTCCAATGAAGAAAGCGTATTCATTGCCAAAACATTTTGCAGTGCCGTCAGTTTACTCAGAGTTCGTGACATTACATCCAAACGGAACAGAAGAAACAACGATGAATTATAAGAAACAGTTTTGGCTTTGATAAATGCTGAACCAACAACTAGCATACGATGGATTGCTCGTGAGTGCAACGTGTCTAAATTCTCTGTACAGAAAATTCTGAAGAAGCATGGTTATCATTCTTAAAAACATTAATGTCATCAGGAGATACTGTTAGTGGATGAAGAAAGGAGGCGTGTATTCTGCGAAATAATGCAGGATCGATCAAATACAGACCATAATGAATGCTAATAATTTACTTCCATATAACAATAAAACAGTAAACATTCAGTTTTTTAATAGAAAGACACCAATTGTTAATTTAAATCAGAACACCAAATTTCTTGGGATTGCTGAGGACGAGCAACTCACCTGGTGTCAGCATGTTGATTATGTGTGTAGTACATTAAATACTGCTTAGTATACAGTTCCTAAACTAAAACCAATTTTACCACCAGAGCCAATCATAACTCTCTACTACTCATAGGTATATCCTTATCTCTCCTATAATATACCAGGGTAGGAAAGAAGTCGTATTTAAAGGATATTCATAGCCCAGAAATGTTTAACAAAATTAGATTGGAGACTTGCCGTAGTTTATTTTAGGAGAACAACATACTTACATTAATATGCATAAACATATTTAAAATAGCAACATCTACTCCGAATTAATACACTATCTAAAAACTAAACTAAGCTTTTTGCCGTTTGTTTGTTTTGCCGAAAAATACTAGTTCACACTGTACAACGAGCCCAACGTTATTGTTCATAGTAATTACAATGCGTGAATTGAAATCTGACTAGAAAAATTATTCTCACCATAACATGACATTTGTCAAACTCATGGCAAGGGTTTTTTTTTTTAATGGTACATTGTTCAACTTATTTGTATTATTTCTGAGGTGAATTCTGATACAAACGTAAATTGAATGGATGATTCATTTACAATTTTTAATTCTCTAAAAATTATTCCTTTACGATTTTTCTCTAAAATGAAAAGGGGAGCTAATAATTACACATATTTAATTTTACATGTTAAATCCCTTTGTTCGCCCCTTATCCCAGACACTCGGTATAATAAATAGCTTCCTTGTTGAGAAACCCCTGTCCGAAAACTGAAATTCTATAATTAAGATATATTTAACTTGAACTTTACTTATTTTGGTTTAAAAATGCGTTCTATTTGAGGTTAGAAAACTCTGAATAAATTTTAACTGGAGGAAAATCAATGATTAACTTATATGTCGATTTAATCAAGGAATAGCGCTATTTGACGTTGGTGAAACGTAAATTGTCAATTTTATTCGATAAATAAATTGAATCGTTGAATAACGTTTTAATTGACGTTGGTGAAACCGGCCTTAATATGAACAAACAATTTTATAGTTGCGGTAAAAAATGAACCGCTAGGGCACTTTTTTCACTCAACAGCTTTTTTATCACGCCTTTTGAAGGGTTCGCGAATCACATATTGTATGAACGCAAATTAATTAAAAAAACTGTGCATTTTATAACGGACATAGAACAAAAAAACAGTATGACACTCAGAATTAATTACGCCATTGAGACACTGTCAAATCCTTGTTTGGCAGTGACGGTTCGCGGGGTTTTTTCTGGTACGGTCGAGGAACAAGAGGTGGTAATACAGATAGGTGTGGTCAAGCAGCCAGCCGTCTCTGCAACTGACCCTACCTATCTGTATTACCAAAATTGCAGTTGCGATATGTCTATTGTTGCGTTGGTGTAAATCCGGCTTTTACAAACCTCGCCGGCGATCAACCAATTAGACATACTAATTTTACACCCCTCAGTACGGGCTCAATTGCGGTGGACCACAACAACCCATAAAAAATAGCAGGGATCATAAAGTTGTCAAACACCGAGTCCTGTCTGTCGGCTGACTTAATGGGGTACGGAGGACGTTTGGGGCGCTTAAAAATTATGTCAATACAACTCATTCGGACACATCCATAACCAGTGGTGTATTGGTAAAATAAGAAGTAAGGGAACGCATGGTGAGAGCAACAAAATAGTCCGCGACTTTCCACAAGAAGCTTGCTGAAAGTTTTTCGGAGATCATCTTATTTTAAGCAAACTATTGTTTTGCTTGTAAGCTTTTTTAATTTTTTTAAATCTTACCATATAAAATATTAACAAACACAAACGCGTTCCGTTTCTGAAAAAAGGTGCCGGAACGTCGTTCCCCCACGTCCCCCCTCCAATACACCACTGTCCATAACTACCTGTATAATTAGGTAATTAACAATATGGAATTTGAAATAGATAAACTACCTAATATTCACGTGATTCAGTATTATTTTATAATAATAACTTCAAATATGTAACGTAGACGCCAAGCCAAATTTCTTATTGGCCGGTGATCGGAATCGACGCAAGCCCCAAGGAAACGAGCACTCAGTTGGGTTAATTCGTCCTTGTCATATTGCCCTCACTACTACATAAGCGTTCTATACATAGTACGCAGTATATAATAATAGGTATCAGTGACGGTTCGCGGGTTTTTTCTGGTACGGCCGAGGTAGCAATACAGATAGGTAGGGTCGGTTGCAGAGACGGCTGGCTGCGTGACCGAACCTATCTGTAGCACCTTTGCTACCTTGGCCGTACTAGAAAAAACCCCGCGAACCGTCACTGATAGGTATATGATTTACAAACATTCGGATTCGCTTGTGTTGTTGGTGTTCTTTATTACAGTGGTCTGCCTTTGTGATGCTAGCGTCATCTTTTGATACAGTGGCCAAGCTTAAAAGCGAATAATTTCATTTGTATGGAGTGCGCAGGGCAGGGTACAGATGGTGCAGACAAGAAAGTTTGTTGGTTTGTGTTCAAGTGTCGGTGTATTAATGTGCCAGTGTTTGTTGGACATAACCTAGTTATTAATGATTAATCTGTTAACAGTAAGAAACGAGTCTGAAGCCTTATAAATGACAGTAAACATGTTCAAGATGGGTAACAGTATCCATATCATTGTTGAAACAGTAATATTCACAATTTGATGATGTAAAGTGCCTTTGATCAGAAATTTCATAATTATTCAATACCTTCTAATTAGTAGTGAGGAATAATTACAATCATATCAAATGATGGAAAGGAAGATTTTATACGCATTCCGTGGATGGATTGCATTCGTTGCCTTTATGGACTTGGGGACTGCAGTGAGAAGTTACATCGAAAAAAGGTCGTTTTTAAGTAAAACTCTATCGGACACTGACTATGTGGATGGTAAAGTGTTTTGTAGTTGTTAATTATAGTATTTTTATTATGAACTTTTCAGAGGAATACACTACTTCAAGAATCTTAGGAATATACTCGATCCTCAAAGCCCTTGCTCTTATTCACTGCACTCTCTACATTCATTACAAACCGTACGTACTTTTTCTTAAATTAATTAATACTTTTTATTGGCCAAAATAGACAATAAATATACATTTGAAGATCAGTCAAAGTCAGGTATATTGCCCTTAATAAGTTATTTATTAATAAAATTAAGCATAAAAACATAAAAAAAGCTTATGCTACAGCATCACGAATATGATTTGTTTGTTAAATATGTTATTAATGTTGTCAATATAAATCTGGTACCTCATTGCACATTAATATTGAATGCTTTATACTATTAATATTTAACATTTAGTTATTATCAAATTTGTTTCATCTGGAAGCACTAGATAGGTGTAGCACTGTGTGTCCTCAAAAAAGTTTTCTAGCTTCCTCACTTAAATAAAATAGTTTTAAGTTTTCAAATAAAAAGTAGGCCTTATGTGTATCATTGTGAATTATAATAGTGTGCTCTTACACTTGAATTTGCCTTATACTATATTTTATTTTGAGTTATAATGATTTTTCCACGAGATTTTTTGAGACGCAAGTGTCCCTAAACGATACTCGCACAGATAGAGTTTTTCGTCTTTGGCTGTAGCTAAAAAACTGTCCATTATTAAGGCTTGTGCCCATGACATGTTTTTTTCGGTAGATCATGAACTAGAACATATGTGAAAATGAGTCAATTTCACCAGGAAACAAATCCCATAAGATAAGTGCGGGGTCCTTTAAGATCACTTTGCATTAGCAGCGTTTCTCCGTTCAACATTTGCCTTCGCACCAATTCTGATTCTGCACGCCCGTCTCCTCGCGCACTTCGAAAATTCCTCCAAAAAACTTTGGAAAAAAGATCTGAATTTCGCGCAGCCTGCCGTGAACATTTGGTGGCCTAGCACAATTACCTTTGCCATCAATTAAATGTCCGCGGAATAAAATTTGCAACGGTATGAAAATCTGACCGTTACACATTTTATCTGCTCATTAAAAAAAAAAACACATTTTTCAATAAAAAAGTGCGATAAGTCTTATTCAAACAATAACTATTTAATTGCAACTAGTACCTGCCATTTTTGAAATTTTCATGCAAAAATTCAAAATCAGGTCACTTAACCTTTAGTTATGAAATGTAAAAGCTGTGAACTATGTATTAGAAATGAGTAAATGTTTTATAATTAAAAATGAATCACTACAGAGATTCAAGAGCAAGGCAAGAGTGATGGTATTTCTGTCAGACAAAAATACACACAATTGTACAATAGAAAGACCATGTCATTGATTGTCACATGTGCTACTATGTGTGTTAAAGTTAACTTTTGTTTCAGAGTTGTTAGTATGGGTATATGTTCATTATTAGTAACGGTGATACTATATGTAACAGAAACAATCTACTTCCGAGCTGCAACAATTAGTTTCTACGTAGTATTCCCTTGCATATTAAACGGTAAGTTAATCATTGTAAATAAAATATATATATATATATATATATATATATATATATATATAAATATTGTATGTTCATTAAAATAAAATCGCAAGGGTGCCATGATTTTTTATCTAAAAAAATTTAAGTTGGCATGCATGTTAGGAATTGACATTTTTTTATTACAGATTTGGATTCTACTTTAAAATATATTAGGTTTTTATTTGAAACATTTTTTTCGATTAGCAAAAAAAATCCAGTTTGTTGTTACAAACATTCATAGATCATAGAAAGGAATAGAATAGAATTTGATAATCAAATTCATTTTTATTCGTTTCTACAAATTTTTTTTACAAAGATACTTACCTTTACTGCTCACAAAAACATATTGAAGACATAAAATTACAAATGACTTCAATAAACGCCGACTACGAAAAAAATGTCATAATCTGTCATTTGATGCCAGAAATAAATTTAATTCAATAAATGTTTTTGCCGTCATTTGTTGCTCATCGAAATTTTTTTTTCAGATAAAAACCTAATATTTTTTAGCATAGAATCCAAATCTGCAATAGAAAATAGGTGTTCCTATTTAAGATTTTAAAGTTACCCCCCTCCCCACCATGGGGGGGATGATAAACCTTATATATATATATATGGCGAGGGGAAGTAACGGTCATCACTTGTTGGAGTTAAATGTGAAATTCGGAGTCTTATTCCGTAACGGGGATTCGACGAAGGGGCAAGAAAAGTCAAGTAAATAGGACGTAAATAGGACTTTTCTTGCCCCTTGGTCGAATCCCCGTTAAGGAATAAGACTCCGAATTTCACATTTATATATATATATATATATATATATATATATAATTGCGAAAAGGATAATTCTTGAGCTGTATTTTTTTGAAAAATGTGCAAACATATATGGGAGAACAGAAGACTGGGACGCGTTTCATCGTTATTACGAATCATCAGCCAGTCATATCTGCAACCTCACACACATGTTTGCACATTTTGGAAGTGATATTTATGCGGTCTGGGTGGACGGTGCCGCTGAAAATTAATTAATATTGAGGGTATTTTCAAAGTCATCCCACCCTCAATATTAATAGTCATTTATCTTGAGCAATAATTTCACTAATTAAATTGTTATTGAGAAGACCTTTCCTACGTTCTGATACAGTTGCCCGTGGAGATATGATTTCTTCCAGCATTATTGTAGAATAGAACAATTGGACACACTCTCTCAATAACCAATTACTCGTATTGTTGCGAATACGATTTTCAGCGGCACCGTCCACCCAGACCGCATAAATATCACTTCCAAAATGTGCAAACATGTGTGTGAGGTTGCAGATATGACTGGCTGATGATTCGTAATAGCGATGAA
Organism: Ocypus olens; assembly: GCA_910593695.2. NCBI lineage: Eukaryota > Metazoa > Arthropoda > Insecta > Coleoptera > Staphylinidae > Ocypus > Ocypus olens. Next base: position 150,783 of record OU343057.1, on the reverse strand, counting down.
ACGCGTCCCAGTCTTCTGTTCTCCCATATATGTTTGCACATTTTTCAAAAAAATACAGCTCAAGAATTATCCTTTTCGCAATTCCATATTTTCAAAGTCATCCCACCCTCTGTATATATATATATATATATATATATATATAATATTATAATATTCATTCTATAATTATAGCGGTTACACTGGGTGCATTAGTCTACTTACCTAAGCACTTAAAAATTTGGGACCCACCATTAGATAACGATGAAAGTGTTGAAATGCTAAAGCAAAGTGGAGGAATCAAGAGGAGACGCAACGCTAGGAAAAATAATTAACCAACACTACACGCTTGCCAAACTTATCTTAGTGAAATTTTATTTACCTGATTTATTCGTAATCATTTTACTAATCTAATTCAAAATTTCGCTTATAGACGCATTTTTATAATTGAAAAGGAAAGGAAGCCTAATATCAATTAATTACTCAATTTATTATATTCAGATGTGGATAGTTTTTTTGGAATTGATCTACTTATATTAAAAAGTTAACTTTACTAAGTAGCATGTATTTGTAAGTCATTTACAATTGTTAATACATCGTATTTAAAAAATAAAATGATTACATTTACATGACTTTCTAAATTGTTATTATTATTACATTTCTAATGAATCTAATTATTGCGTAGGGCACGTCTCCTTATACTTTCCATTGTTCCCCTTACTAGCCATTGGCTTAATTGTGGTGATATATAATCTAGCATATCGATGAAGGTTACCATTAAAGTGTGTGCAAAGTATCCTGTGGTTCTGTCAGAGATTCCAATGGTTTTTATTGCTTCATGCACAAATTTGTTGGGAGAGGGAGCCATCCAAGTTGAACGTCTAATTTTGGACATTTTTGTAGCTACATAACCTGGCAACAAGCATTGAATTATAATTCCACGTGAAGCATATTCCTGTGCTAGATCATTTGAAAATTTATCTATGTATGCTTTTGAAGCAGCATAAACTGTTAAGAGTGGACTTGGAATTTGAGCTGCTGTTGATGATACATTTACGATAACACCTTTCTTCCTTTCTACCATTCCTAACATGACAATTTTGCACATATTTGTAACTGAGACGATGTTGCAATTAATTATGTTCTGATATAGCTTGCTATTTTCTGGTTGTTCAAGAAAATATTGTGGGTATGGGTAACTCATTCCAACATTGTTGACCAGCACTCCTATCTCTAACCCTTGCAATTGTTTATCAATGTTATGGTAGATATTTTCTCCTTCAGTAAAGTCTGCTGTTATAACTTTTGTTTCAACTCCATATTTTGTTTCTGAAAAAAGTGAAGCAAATTAGTATTTATTTGGAAACACAATATTAGTTTTGTACATATTTTTGGCATAGAATTTAAAGCAACAACTATAATTTTTGTAGTAAAATTACATAAACTATACAAAACAATTAATACTCGTTTTTTCATACTCGTTTTTTCTACTACATACCATATCTTAAAAAGATTGTGAACCTCTGCTCTACATATAATAGAAGAATGTTGATTTTAAATATAGATACTACTGTTACATGTGAATAATTGAAATGAGTACTTTAAATAAGAAAAACTAATGTGTTTATTTAGATTTAATTTTGTAAACCCGTAACCTTCCCCTCTATATACGCTACTGGTAACCAGTAATATTTTCTGCGATTTTAAGCAACTTTTAGAAAACATATTTTAACTAACTTAAATATCTCATATTGGATTTACTGTTATACGTGTATGTTTATATCGTTCCGAATATACGATAGTTTGTTTAATTTTTTTTTAGTGCTATAATTAGGTTAGTCGTCTTTTCCATCGTTGGTCATTTTTGTGGCACTGGTAAGATCATAAACACGGATTTTAATGTACAAATCCAAATATGTAACTACATTTCCTGGAAAATACAAACCTATTTCTTTGGCAACTTGCTCTAATTTAGACTGTGTTCTGCTGATTAGTACTACCGACAGTCGCTTTTGCGCCAAAATCTCCGCATATGCTTTGCCCACACCATCTGTAGCTCCGGTGATAACTAAAACAATAATCAATTAATCTACACAAATTTAAATATAAATGCGATAAAATAAAATCAGCCATTGTTTCAAATGACCCACGCATTGGAGTTATCGTTATTCAGCAGAAATTGTATTATATGCAAATCCATTTGCGTTGACACTAAATTATGCAATCATAGAAGTGACTATCAGTTTTTTAATCGAATTTGCTTGTTTATGTTAAATTAGTTAATAATTATTATAGGATTAATGAACTCTAACGAATATTAGATTATAAATAAATACTAAAATTAGTACTAATCTGCGTTATTATATTACCGATGGTAATCTAGAATCCCTTAAAGTACACGAAGCCGGCGCTGATCCAGAAATTATATTGATTGTATGAAATTGAAAACCGCTGGATGCCAAATCATTTAAATCCGGACTGTTTAGTGGTTGTGATTTAACTGAATAGATCAGTTATCTCTAGAAACTTCTGCATCAAGGTCTTTATTTCACAAAAATCCGGTTTTGCATTATTTTGTGGGACATATAAGGGTTTTTTCTTGAGTTTTTGAAATTTCGATTTGATCGCTGAAATTCTTTTTTTACGCTGTGTTGCTTCAAAAACCTCAAAAAATTGTCAAGCTTGTTTCGAATAAAAGGACCATAAAAAAACATTGACCTATAGAACTGTATTGCAAATATATTATATTGTTAATACTTATTATTGGAAAATTTGGTTCATTAGCATTTGTTAAATTTAGTGAGTAATATTGAATACTTGTGTGCGGAAAGTAAAGCAGTTAACACAATAGATATTTTTGAAGATCGATCATGCCGCCGCCGCCCCTAAATTTGGCCGCTACAGGTGGCTGCCTGCCTTGCCCGTACGTTCCGCCGGGACTGGCTACAGCAGCCATATATAATTAAATTGAGGGTAGCAAATACATTAATGTGCACAGGTACAAATACAAAGGAAATAAATAAGTAATTGTGGAGGCTTTCACTTCGTGATACATTTTGAATAATTCAAATAAAACGAATAACTTTGTTGGTATCGCTTTATTAACTTGGAGTGACTATAGTTTCGACAATTTTAGCTTGTCATTTTCAAACTATGAATATTTACATTACGATTGTACATTTATATGTATATTTTTACAAAGCATTGAACAGGGGGGAGAATATTAAGTCGGTCTGGCCAAGGAATATATTGGTCAGTCGGGGCGCAATTTTAACATCCGTCTAAGAGAACACATCAGCGCATATAAAAATGTTAATAATAAATCGACGTTCGCGAATCATATTAGGGAAAATGAACATTCCTTTGAAAAAGATGTACTCGAGGTGATCCATTTTACCGAGAAGGGATTAAAAATGGATTTACTCGAGTCCATCTAAGTTTTCAAGGTTAAGCCTAATCCAGACATCCCACTCATCAACGATTTACATAAAATGTAAGATTTTATCAATATAAAAAATATGACCGCAACTATATGCAATCACTTACTCTATTATGTAAATACTTGTTAATAGATTTTGAGATCTTAAAAGTTCCAAAAATAAGTCGTCCATTTTTATGATAATATAAATACATGTATGTAAATGGTCAATACTGATATGAAACTGGAATAAGTTTAAAAAGTTTGCGATAACAGTTATATAATCAGTGAGATACGCAAGCATTGAGGAAATAAACTAATATTATAAGATCATTACGCCAAATTGAACAAAAGTGTAGGTAGATAGAATTAAATAATTTTATTTTTATACGTTTATAAGTCAGTTTATACGTTCAAAGGATGGTCCAATCGCTCTGAAGACCGAATAGTTTAATAGTTCCGCCGAAATAATATAACCTACAAAACCACGAAACCATTTCATCATTCACAGTCAAATCAATACAGTACTTTGCAGTACCTATTTTTGTTTGATTTTCATTAAAGAATGTACGTAATGCCTGCTTTTGTTTATTTTGGGGCTCCGTAAAATATGTACTGCTTTAAAAGAGTTCCATCGCCAAGAAAACTTTGAGAACCGCTGGTTTAGGGTATTGAAACGCATTCTCGTTTTATTCAATGTTTTACCATACATTTTTAATGTGTCTGGATCATGGCTTGGTTCTTATTGTTGCTAGTTCTTATTAAACAGATCACTTGTACACCCTGATAAAGGATTAAAATAATAAATCCTAAAGCTTGGTATATAAACAGTCAGTATACTTTGTTAGCCCTATCTCCCCGTCACAGAGTAGTTCTCCGATTATTCATTATATTATATAATCCAAATAATTTAATAATTAAGAACATTGACCGTTGTGAATGGGAAATGACGTTAACTACCGGACCTGTTAACATCATTCCCTGTGACATATATAAAAATGTAACAGTGAAATGAATGCAGGTAAAAAAAAATAATTGAATATAATTTTTTTTAATTTTGACATTACAAACTGAATAGATTTTTGTCTCCAAAACAAAATATTTCAAAATACTCGGTTCTTCTTATGTGTCATTAGATAAATAGCCGCCCCTGGCATTAAGCCCAAAGAATACATGGATTTACGCTAAAGCAAGCTAATAGAATAATTGTTTGAACATTTTTAATAGAATGGACGTAAAGCATTAAAAAGACGAATTCCTATTAAGATAAGGAACACGATAAACCTATAAAATGCAATTCTAGATACACAGACTGGGTATCATGACTTATGTAAGTTGAGAACTGCTCGTTTGTGTGTGAATATAAATAAGGATGTTACTTCAGACGATTACCCCTATCACTCCTAAGCAAGAAAATGTTTATATTTAATTTTAAATTCAAAAAGTACAAACTCACCAGCCCATTTTCCCATTTCCTGGAAATTAATAGTGCCAAATCCAATTTTTGGCGCTAAATAGTTTTTAAATAATATTCGGTAAAGATAGCGGCTTAATTGAAATCCAATAATAGATAAGCAAATCAGAGATAGTGTATCCATCCCGCTCGTTTTCCTCCCCATTATTATGTTTTATTAAACACTAGTTACTTCATACACAACACACTGCCTTTTGTATATTAAATACGACTGTGGATCAGTATTGAATGCTAAACCAGCGCCGACGCTTGCGCCTTATCACTCCATACAGCCCCTTTCTTTCTGTTTGCTCGGTCCTTCTCCAACTTATCAAATTGATCGACCGCTGTTTCCCGTTACATTGCTTGGCGCACGTCGTGCAACTGCAACCGCAATTTCCAACTTTCTCGCTGACCGAGATGCATATGCACTTTCTGCATTTGTAGCAAGTTACGTTTCCTGTAACTGGGTAAGGAGGTTGATGCCCAGACCATTTCTTCAACTTCCTTCCCGCTTAATTAACTACATCCTCCCACGCACAGATATCGAAATTATACCGCAAAATATAGGAAGCATTTTATTTTTTTTTTCTTACAGGAAATGTTCCAAAATTTGTCATCATTGCCGTTCGTGCAATTCAAAAATGACGCACTATTAAATTATGTAGGTCAGCGCAACCACCGTTTCAATAGAGTTTATATAGTAGGAAATTGAACAAATCAATCTATAATAAGGAACATAGAAACCAAACATTACCTTGCAGTGCTCAAAAAAGTTAGGATTCCAAAGCGTTAATATTGCATTGCAGGGGTTCCTAAGCTTATTAGAAAAGTACCTCTCCTACATAATTCCTTCCTTTTCCTCATCTGTATAATTTGTATGCATATAAACAATATTATTCGCTATTCGTTTATAGTGTGTCGCAGATGGACCGTGCACTAAATGTTTATGTACGTTTAATAAATATAATACAGTAACAATCTAAACTTAGTGTGTGAACACATCCCCAATGCATACCTAGGCCAGTATGTAGACAACTCGACTGTAATTATCCAATGTAATACGCGAGAAGACTAGATTACAGATTGCAACACAATAACGGCGAAAATGAATACATGGAGTAATAAAAACAACCTAAAGCTAAATGTAACAAAATCAAATGTTGTAACATTCTCCCACCACAATAACACAGGGGCAGAGTACAGCATACTGGTTAGGAGCGAGAGAAAATCAATACCGGGAACAACGGTGGCAAAATTCCTTGGCGTCTACATTGATCATAAAATGACATGGAACCTCACATCTCACAGATAGTGAATAACTTAAATACAGCACACTATGTGATAATAAATCTGAAAAAGAGTATGTCAAAAAGACACTTTTGTTGAATTACAATGCCAATATAAGATCAAATTATAAATATGGTGTTACCGTTTGGGGCAGCTCAATTCACACAAACCTACTCCTCAGGAAAAAATAGTCCGCCTAATAGCAAATGCGGAAAGAAGAGAACACTGCAAACCCCTGCTGGCAGTGTTTATATTTAGTAATAAAAATAACTATAAAACGAACTATAGCTATTTTTTTTTACATATGCTTCTAAGTCATAAAGTATATATTTTTTACTTCAACTATAACTAAACAAGATAGATAGAGGCGGTAACCCGAGAGGGTCACAGCGGCCGTTTTGGGCCCAGACATTTCCACCACGGTCGGGTATTATTATTATTCGTAACAGTTGACAAACAAAATTTAAAAAAAAACTGTTTCAGTTTTTATTTTACATAATAATCAACTTATAATTAACAGGTATCTTAAATAAAATTTAAATTTGGCTGAAAGACCTCCGGTCGATAGCCAATTAAGAATTGCGGAAAACCATAAATTTTTATATGTATGTATATATATTTGTATCAATTCTTAAATAAAGATGTTTGTATATATAAAATTTAAAATAACGGATTTTCGTTTTAATTTTTACATGTTATTACTTGCTCGGTAACTTAAATAAAATTATTAGCTTCGTTCATCCACGCACACGAAGTCACTATCACTAGAATCGTCAGTGTTAATTGATATAATTAAAGGTGCGTTTTCGTTGTCCAATAACTGTTCCCGTTCCCACCATTTTACGATGTCTTTATTTACATGTTGAATGGTTTTTTTCCACACATCCGCCGTCACTGTACTAAGGGCTTCCCTCCACATATTTAATACATTTTCTTCCGAATAACCGTCTCTACCAATATGTACTTTCGCAGGAACTAATGTCAATTTTAAGGCCGTGACGCGTCAGCAAAAAAACTCGAAAATGGAAAAAATCGAAAAAATCAACTTTCTTAATAATCATCGTAGACGCTTGTGTTTTACCTTTTTTTTCATCAGAAGAACGAGATAAAACGATTGCCGTTAAAAAATTTCATCCAGAGAAAATTGCAAAAAAGTTAGCCAGTCACCATGAAATTTTTTGAAAAAAGTCGATTTTTTCACACTTTGAACGGCTATAGCGGCCGAACGAAGAATCCAATTTGAACGCGGATTGAAGATCTGTGTTCCCCGTGTGTCAATTAGTCGGATTTGATTAAAATTGGGGATTTTTAATTTTTGACAAAAACCCGAAATTTTATCCAAGGGTCCCCCCTTCTTACTTTTTAACAAAAATTGCACTAAAAATGATTTCTTGGCGAAACCACTGGTTGGATCCGGAGTTTCTTGACGTCACTCGAAAGATCGCTTCAAGACGCTTCAGAAAATGTACTTTCGCAGGAACAAATGTCAATTTTAAGGCCGTGACGTGTCAGCAAAAAAACTCGAAAATGGAAAAAATCGAAAAAATCAACTTTCTTAATAATCATCGTAGACGCTTGTGTTTTACCTTTTTTTTCATCAGAAGAACGAGATAAAACGATTGCCGTTAAAAAATTTCATCCAGAGAAAATTGCAAAAAAGTTAGCCAGTCACCATGAAATTTTCTGAAAAAAGTCGATTTTTTCACACTTTGAACGGCTGTAGCGGCCGAACGAAGAATCCAATTTGAACGCGGATTGAAGATCTGTGTTCCTCGTGTGTCAGTTAGTCGGATTTGATTAAAATTGGGGATTTTTAATTTTTGACAAAAACCCGAAATTTTATCCAAGGGTCCCCCCTTCTTACTTTTTAACAAAAATTGCACTAAAAATGATTTCCTGAAGAAACCACTGGTTGGATCCGGAATTTCTTGACGTCACTCGAAAGATCGCTTCAAGACGCTTCAGAAAATGTACTTTCGCAGGAACAAATGTCAATTTTAAGGCCGTGACGTGTCAGCAAAAAAACTCGAAAATGGAAAAAATCGAAAAAATCAACTTTCTTAATAATCATCGTAGACGCTTGTGTTTTACCTTTTTTTTCATCAGAAGAACGAGATAAAACGATTGCCGTTAAAAAATTTCATCCAGAGTAAATTGCAAAAAAGTTAGCCAGTCACCATGAAATTTTTTGAAAAAAGTCGATTTTTTCACACTTTGAACGGCTGTAGCGGCCGAACGAAGAATCCAATTTGAACGCGGATTGAAGATCTGTGTTCCTCGTGTGTCAATTAGGCGGATTTGATTAAAATTGGGGATTTTTAATTTTTGACAAAAACCCGAAATTTTATCCAAGGGTCCCCCCTTCTTACTTTTTAACAAAAATTGCACTAAAAATGATTTCCTGAAGAAACCACTGGTTGGATCCGGAGTTTCTTGACGTCACTCGAAAGATCGCTTCAAGACGCTTCAGAAAATGTACTTTCGCAGGTACTAATGTCAATTTTAAGGCCGTGACGCGTCAGCAAAAAAACTCGAAAATGGAAAAAATCGAAAAAATCAACTTTCTTAATAATCATCGTAGACCATTGAAGTATACCTTTTTTTTCATCAGAAGAACGAGATAAAACGATTGCAGTTAAAAAATTTCATCCAGAGAAAATTGCAAAAAAGTTAGCCAGTCACCATGAAATTTTTTGAAAAAAGTCGATTTTTTCACACTTTGAACGGCTGTAGCGGCCGAACGAAGAATCCAATTTGAACGCGGATTGAAGATCTATGTTCCTCGTGTGTCAATAAATCGGATTTGATTAAAATTGGAGATTTTTAATTTTTGACAAAAACCCGAAATTTTATCCAAGGGTCCCCCCTTCTTACTTTTTAACAAAAATTGCACTAAAAATGATTTCCTGAAGAAACCACTGGTTGGATCCGGAGTTTCTTGACGTCACTCGAAAGATCGCTTCAAGACGTTTCAGAAAATGTTTTTTCGCAGGAACTAATGTCAATTTTAAGGTCGTGACGCGTCAGCAAAAAAACTCGAAAATGAAAAAAATCGAAAAAATCAACTTTCTTAATAATCATCGTAGACGCTTGTGTTTTACCTTTTTTTTCATCAGAAGAACGAGATAAAACGATTGCCGTTAAAAAATTTCATCCAGAGAAAATTGCAAAAAAGTTAGCCAGTCACCATGAAATTTTCTGAAAAAAGTCGATTTTTTCACACTTTGAACGGCTGTAGCGGCCGAACGAAGAATCCAATTTGAACGCGGATTGAAGATCTGTGTTCCTCGTGTGTCAATTAGTCGGATTTGATTAAAATTGGAGATTTTTAATTTTTGACAAAAACCCGAAATTTTATCCAAGGGTCCCCCCTTCTTACTTTTTAACAAAAATTGCACTAAAAATGATTTCCTGAAGAAACCACTGGTTGGATCCGGAGTTTCTTGACGTCACTCGAAAGATCGCTTCAAGACGCTTCAGAAAATGTACTTTCGCAGGAACAAATGTCAATTTTAAGGCCGTGACGTGTCAGCAAAAAAACTCGAAAATGGAAAAAATCGAAAAAATCAACTTTCTTAATAATCATCGTAGACGCTTGTGTTTTACCTTTTTTTTTCATCAGAAGAACGAGATAAAACGATTGCCGTTAAAAAATTTCATCCGGAGAAAATTGCAAAAAAGTTAGCCAGTCACCATGAAATTTTTTGAAAAAAGTCGATTTTTTCACACTTTGAACGGCTATAGCAGCCGAACGAAGAATCCAATTTGAACGCGGATTGAAGATCTGTGTTCCCCGTGTGTCAATTAGTCGGATTTGATTAAAATTGGGGATTTTTAATTTTTGACAAAAACCCGAAATTTTATCCAAGGGTCCCCCCTTCTTACTTTTTAACAAAAATTGCACTAAAAATGATTTCTTGGCGAAACCACTGGTTGGATCCGGAGTTTCTTGACGTCACTCGAAAGATCGCTTCAAGACGCTTCAGAAAATGTACTTTCGCAGGAACAAATGTCAATTTTAAGGCCGTGACGTGTCAGCAAAAAAACTCGAAAATGGAAAAAATCGAAAAAATCAACTTTCTTAATAATCATCGTAGACGCTTGTGTTTTACCTTTTTTTTCATCAGAAGAACGAGATAAAACGATTGCCGTTAAAAAATTTCATCCAGAGAAAATTGCAAAAAAGTTAGCCAGTCACCATGAAATTTTTTGAAAAAAGTCGATTTTTTCACACTTTGAACGGCTGTAGCGGCCGAACGAAGAATCCAATTTGAACGCGGATTGAAGATCTGTGTTCCTCGTGTGTCAGTTAGTCGGATTTGATTAAAATTGGGGATTTTTAATTTTTGACAAAAACCCGAAATTTTATCCAAGGGTCCCCCCTACTTACTTTTTAACAAAAATTGCACTAAAAATGATTTCCTGAAGAAACCACTGGTTGGATCCGGAGTTTCTTGACGTCACTCGAAAGATCGCTTCAAGACGCTTCAGAAAATGTACTTTCGCAGGTACTAATGTCAATTTTAAGGCCGTGACGCGTCAGCAAAAAAACTCGAAAATGGAAAAAATCGAAAAAATCAACTTTCTTAATAATCATCGTAGACCATTGAAGTATACCTTTTTTTTCATCAGAAGAACGAGATAAAACGATTGCAGTTAAAAAATTTCATCCAGAGAAAATTGCAAAAAAGTTAGCCAGTCACCATGAAATTTTTTGAAAAAAGTCGATTTTTTCACACTTTGAACGGCTGTAGCGGCCGAACGAAGAATCCAATTTGAACGCGGATTGAAGATCTATGTTCCTCGTGTGTCAATAAATCGGATTTGATTAAAATTGGAGATTTTTAATTTTTGACAAAAACCCGAAATTTTATCCAAGGGTCCCCCCTTCTTACTTTTTAACAAAAATTGCACTAAAAATGATTTCCTGAAGAAACCACTGGTTGGATCCGGAGTTTCTTGACGTCACTCGAAAGATCGCTTCAAGACGTTTCAGAAAATGTTTTTTCGCAGGAACTAATGTCAATTTTAAGGTCGTGACGCGTCAGCAAAAAAACTCGAAAATGGAAAAAATCGAAAAAATCAACTTTCTTAATAATCATCGTAGACGCTTGTGTTTTACCTTTTTTTTCATCAGAAGAACGAGATAAAACGATTGCCGTTAAAAAATTTCATCCAGAGAAAATTGCAAAAAATTTAGCCAGTCACCATGAAATTTTCTGAAAAAAGTCGATTTTTTCACACTTTGAACGGCTGTAGCGGCCGAACGAAGAATCCAATTTGAACGCGGATTGAAGATCTGTGTTCCTCGTGTGTCAATTAGTCGGATTTGATTAAAATTGGAGATTTTTAATTTTTGACAAAAACCCGAAATTTTATCCAAGGGTTACTTTTTAACAAAAATTGCACTAAAAATGATTTCCTGAAGAAACCACTGGTTGGATCCGGAGTTTCTTGACGTCACTCGAAAGATCGCTTCAAGACGCTTCAGAAAATGTACTTTCGCAGGAACAAATGTCAATTTTAAGGCCGTGACGCGTCAGCAAAAAAACTCGAAAATGGAAAAAATCGAAAAAATCAACTTTCTTAATAATCATCGTAGACGCTTGTGTTTTACCTTTTTTTTCATCAGAAGAACGAGATAAAACGATTGCCGTTAAAAAATTTCATCCAGAGAAAATTGCAAAAAATTTAGCCAGTCACCATGAAATTTTCTGAAAAAAGTCGATTTTTTCACACTTTGAACGGCTGTAGCGGCCGAACGAAGAATCCAATTTGAACGCGCATTGAAGATCTGTGTTCCTCGTGTGTCAGTTAGTCGGATTTGATTAAAATTGGGGATTTTTAATTTTTGATAAAAACCCGAAATTTTATCCAAGGGTCCCCCCTTCTTACTTTTTAACAAAAATTGCACTAAAAATGATTTCCTGAAGAAACCACTGGTTGGATCCGGAGTTTCTTGACGTCACTCGAAAGATCGCTTCAAGACGCTTCAGAAAATGTACTTTCGCAGGCACAAATGTCAATTTCAAGGCCGTGACGCGTCAGCAAAAAAACTCGAAAATGGAAAAAATCGAAAAAATCAACTTTCTTAATAATCATCGTAGACCATTGAAGTATACCTTTTTTTTTCATCAGAAGAACGAGATAAAACGATTGCAGTTAAAAAATTTCATCCAGAGAAAATTGCAAAAAAGTTAGCCAGTCCCCATAAAATTTTTTGAAAAAAGTCGATTTTTTCACACTTTGAACGGCTGTAGCGGCCGAACGAAGAATCCAATTTGAACGCGGATTGAAGATCTGTGTTCCTCGTGTGTCAGTTAGTCGGATTTGATTAAAATTGGGGATTTTTAATTTTTGACAAAAACCCGAAATTTTATCCAAGGGTCCCCCCTTCTTACTTTTTAACAAAAATTGCACAAAAAATGATTTCCTGAAGAAACCACTGGTTGGATCCGGAGTTTCTTGACGTCACTCAAAAGATCGCTTCAAGACGCTTCAGAAAATGTTTTTTCGCAGGAAGAAATGTCAATTTTAAGGCCGTGACGCGTCAGCAAAAAAACTCGAAAATGGAAAAAATCGAAAAAATCAACTTTCTTAATAATCATCGTAGACGCTTGTGTTTTACCTTTTTTTTCATCAGAAGAACGAGATAAAACGATTGCCGTTAAAAAATTTTATCTAGAGAAAATTGCAAAAAAGTTAGCCAGTCACCATGAAATTTTTTGAAAAAAGTCGATTTTTTCACACTTTGAACGGCTATAGCAGCCGAACGAAGAATCCAATTTGAACGCGGATTGAAGATCTGTGTTCCTCGTGTGTCAGTTAGTCGGATTTGATTAAAATTGGGGATTTTTAATTTTTGACAAAAACCCGAAATTTTATCCAAGGGTCCCCCCTTCTTACTTTTTAACAAAAATTGCACTAAAAATGATTTCCTGAAGAAACCACTGGTTGGATCCGGAGTTTCTTGACGTCACTCGAAAGATCGCTTCAAGACGCTTCAGAAAATGTACTTTCGCAGGCACAAATGTCAATTTCAAGGCCGTGACGCGTCAGCAAAAAAACTCGAAAATGGAAAAAATCGAAAAAATCAACTTTCTTAATAATCATCGTAGACCATTGAAGTATACCTTTTTTTTCATCAGAAGAACGAGATAAAACGATTGCAGTTAAAAAATTTCATCCAGAGAAAATTGCAAAAAAGTTAGCCAGTCCCCATAAATTTTTTTGAAAAAAGTCGATTTTTTCACACTTTGAACGGCTGTAGCGGCCGAACGAAGAATCCAATTTGAACGCGGATTGAAGATCTGTGTTCCTCGTGTGTCAGTTAGTCGGATTTGATTAAAATTGGGGATTTTTAATTTTTGACAAAAACCCGAAATTTTATCCAAGAGTCCCCCCTTCTTACTTTTTAACAAAAATTGCACAAAAAATGATTTCCTGAAGAAACCACTGGTTGGATCCGGAGTTTCTTGACGTCACTCAAAAGATCGCTTCAAGACGCTTCAGAAAATGTTTTTTTGCAGGAAGAAATGTCAATTTTAAGGCCGTGACGCGTCAGCAAAAAAACTCGAAAATGGAAAAAATCGAAAAAATCAACTTTCTTAATAATCATCGTAGACGCTTATGTTTTACCTTTTTTTTCATCAGAAGAACGAGATAAAACGATTGCCGTTAAAAAATTTCATCCAGAGAAAATTGCAAAAAAGTTAGCCAGTCACCATGAAATTTTTTGAAAAAAGTCGATTTTTTCACACTTTGAACGGCTGTAGCGGCCGAACGAAGAATCCAATTTGAACGCGGATTGAAGATCTGTGTTCCTCGTGTGTCAGTTAGTCGGATTTAATTAAAATTGGGGATTTTTAATTTTTGACAAAAACCCGAAATTTTATCCAAGGGTCCCCCCTTCTTACTTTTTAACAAAAATTGCACTAAAAATGATTTCCTGAAGAAACCACTGGTTGGATCCGGAGTTTCTTGACGTCACTCGAAAGATCGCTTCAAGACGCTTCAGAAAATGTTTTTTCGCAGGAACAAATGTCAATTTTAAGGCCGTGACGCGTCAGCAAAAAAACTCGAAAATGGAAAAAATCGAAAAAATCAACTTTCTTAATAATCATCGTAGACCATTGAAGTATACCTTTTTTTTCATCAGAAGAACGAGATAAAACGATTGCCTTTAAAAAATTTCATCCAGAGAAAATTGCAAAAAAGTTAGCCAGTCACCATGAAATTTTTTGAAAAAAGTCGATTTTTTCACACTTTGAACGGCTATAGCAGCCGAACGAAGAATCCAATTTGAACGCGGATTGAAGATCTGTGTTCCCCGTGTGTCAATTAGTCGGATTTGATTAAAATTGGGGATTTTTAATTTTTGACAAAAACCCGAAATTTTATCCAAGGGTCCCCCCTTCTTACTTTTTAACAAAAATTGCACTAAAAATGATTTCTTGGCGAAACCACTGGTTGGATCCGGAGTTTCTTGACGTCACTCGAAAGATCGCTTCAAGACGCTTCAGAAAATGTACTTTCGCAGGAACAAATGTCAATTTTAAGGCCGTGACGTGTCAGCAAAAAAACTCGAAAATGGAAAAAATCGAAAAAATCAACTTTCTTAATAATCATCGTAGACGCTTGTGTTTTACCTTTTTTTTCATCAGAAGAACGAGATAAAACGATTGCCGTTAAAAAATTTCATCCAGAGAAAATTGCAAAAAAGTTAGCCAGTCACCATGAAATTTTTTGAAAAAAGTCGATTTTTTCACACTTTGAACGGCTGTAGCGGCCGAACGAAGAATCCAATTTGAACGCGGATTGAAGATCTGTGTTCCTCGTGTGTCAATTAGTCGGATTTGATTAAAATTGGGGATTTTTAATTTTTACAAAAACCCGAAATTTTATCCAAGGGTCCCCCCTTCTTACTTTTTAACAAAAATTGCACTAAAAATGATTTCCTGAAGAAACCACTGGTTGGATCCGGAGTTTCTTGACGTCACTCGAAAGATCGCTTCAAGACGTTTCAGAAAATGTTTTTTCGCAGGAACTAATGTCAATTTTAAGGTCGTGACGCGTCAGCAAAAAAACTCGAAAATGGAAAAAATCGAAAAAATCAACTTTCTTAATAATCATCGTAGACGCTTGTGTTTTACCTTTTTTTTCATCAGAAGAACGAGATAAAACGATTGCCGTTAAAAAATTTCATCCAGAGAAAATTGCAAAAAAGTTAGCCAGTCACCATGAAATTTTTTGAAAAAAGTCGATTTTTTCACACTTTGAACGGCTGTAGCGGCCGAACGAAGAATCCAATTTGAACGCGGATTGAAGATCTGTGTTCCTCGTGTGTCAATTAGTCGGATTTGATTAAAATTGGGGATTTTTAATTTTTGACAAAAACCCGAAATTTTATCCAAGGGTCCCCCCTTCTTACTTTTTAACAAAAATTGCACTAAAAATGATTTCTTGGCGAAACCACTGGTTGGATCCGGAGTTTCTTGACGTCACTCGAAAGATCGCTTCAAGACGCTTCAGAAAATGTACTTTCGCAGGAACAAATGTCAATTTTAAGGCCGTGACGTGTCAGTAAAAAAACTCGAAAATGGAAAAAATCGAAAAAATCAACTTTCTTAATAATCATCGTAGACGCTTGTGTTTTACCTTTTTTTTCATCAGAAGAACGAGATAAAACGATTGCCGTTAAAAAATTTCATCCAGAGAAAATTGCAAAAAAGTTAGCCAGTCACCATGAAATTTTCTGAAAAAAGTCGATTTTTTCACACTTTGAACGGCTGTAGCGGCCGAACGAAGAATCCAATTTGAACGCGGATTGAAGATCTGTGTTCCTCGTGTGTCAATTAGTCGGATTTGATTAAAATTGGGGATTTTTAATTTTTGACAAAAACCCGAAATTTTATCCAAGGGTCCCCCCTTCTTACTTTTTAACAAAAATTGCACTAAAAATGATTTCTTGGCGAAACCACTGGTTGGATCCGGAGTTTCTTGACGTCACTCGAAAGATCGCTTCAAGACGCTTCAGAAAATGTACTTTCGCAGGAACAAATGTCAATTTTAAGGCCGTGACGCGTCAGCAAAAAAACTCGAAAATGGAAAAAATCGAAAAAATCAACTTTCTTAATAATCATCGTAGACCATTGAAGTATACCTTTTTTTTCATCAGAAGAACGAGATTAAACGATTGCAGTTAAGAAATTTCATCCAGAGAAAATTGCAAAAAAGTTAGCCTGTCACCATGAAATTTTTTGAAAAAAGTCGATTTTTTCACACTTTGAACGGCTGTAGCGGCCGAACGAAGAATCCAATTTGAACGCGGATTGAAGATCTGTGTTCCTCGTGTGTCAATTAGTCGGATTTGATTAAAATTGGGGATTTTTAATTTTTGACAAAAACCCGAAATTTTTTCCAAGGGTCCCCCCTTCTTACTTTTTAACAAAAATTGCACTAAAAATGATTTCCTGAAGAAACCACTGGTTGGATCCGGAGTTTCTTGACGTCACTCGAAAGATCGCTTCAAGACGCTTCAGAAAATGTACTTTCGCAGGAACAAATGTCAATTTTAAGGCCGTGACGTGTCAGCAAAAAAACTCGAAAATGGAAAAAATCGAAAAAATCAACTTTCTTAATAATCATCGTAGACCATTGAAGTATACCTTTTTTTTCATCAGAAGAACGAGATTAAACGATTGCAGTTAAGAAATTTCATCCAGAGAAAATTGCAAAAAAGTTAGCCTGTCACCATGAAATTTTTTGAAAAAAGTCGATTTTTTCACACTTTGAACGGCTGTAGCGGCCGAACGAAGAATCCAATTTGAACGCGGATTGAAGATCTGTGTTCCTCGTGTGTCAATTAGTCGGATTTGATTAAAATTGGGGATTTTTAATTTTTGACAAAAACCCGAAATTTTTTCCAAGGGTCCCCCCTTCTTACTTTTTAACAAAAATTGCACTAAAAATGATTTCCTGAAGAAACCACTGGTTGGATCCGGAGTTTCTTGACGTCACTCGAAAGATCGCTTCAAGACGCTTCAGAAAATGTACTTTCGCAGGAACAAATGTCAATTTTAAGGCCGTGACGCGTCAGCAAAAAAACTCGAAAATGGAAAAAATCGAAAAAATCAACTTTCTTAATAATCATCGTAGACCATTGAAGTATACCTTTTTTTCATCAGAAGAACGAGATTAAACGATTGCAGTTAAGAAATTTCATCCAGAGAAAATTGCAAAAAAGTTAGCCTGTCACCATGAAATTTTTTGAAAAAAGTCGATTTTTTCACACTTTGAACGGCTGTAGCGGCCGAACGAAGAATCCAATTTGAACGCGGATTGAAGATCTGTGTTCCTCGTGTGTCAATTAGTCGGATTTGATTAAAATTGGGGATTTTTAATTTTTGACAAAAACCCGAAATTTTATCCAAGGGTCCCCCCTTCTTACTTTTTAACAAAAATTGCACTAAAAATGATTTCTTGGCGAAACCACTGGTTGGATCCGGAGTTTCTTGACGTCACTCGAAAGATCGCTTCAAGACGCTTCAGAAAATGTACTTTCGCAGGAACAAATGTCAATTTTAAGGCCGTGACGTGTCAGTAAAAAAACTCGAAAATGGAAAAAATCGAAAAAATCAACTTTCTTAATAATCATCGTAGACCATTGAAGTATACCTTTTTTTTCATCAGAAGAACGAGATAAAACGATTGCAGTTAAAAAATTTCATCCAGAGAAAATTGCAAAAAAGTTAGCCAGTCCCTATAAATTTTTTTGAAAAAAGTCGATTTTTTCACACTTTGAACGGCTGTAGCGGCCGAACGAAGAATCCAATTTGAACGCGGATTGAAGATCTGTGTTCCTCGTGTGTCAGTTAGTCGGATTTGATTAAAATTGGGGATTTTTAATTTTTGACAAAAACCCGAAATTTTATCCAAGGGTCCCCCCTTCTTACTTTTTAACAAAAATTGCACAAAAAATGATTTCCTGAAGAAACCACTGGTTGGATCCGGAGTTTCTTGACGTCACTCAAAAGATCGCTTCAAGACGCTTCAGAAAATGTTTTTTCGCAGGAACAAATGTCAATTTTAAGGCCGTGACGCGTCAGCAAAAAAACTCGAAAATGGAAAAAATCGAAAAAATCAACTTTCTTAATAATCATCGTAGACGCTTGTGTTTTACCTTTTTTTTCATCAGAAGAACGAGATAAAACGATTGCCTTTAAAAAATTTCATCCAGAGAAAATTGCAAAAAAGTTAGCCAGTCACCATGAAATTTTTGAAAAAAAGTCGATTTTTTCACACTTTGAACGGCTGTAGCGGCCGAACGAAGAATCCAATTTGAACGCGGATTGAAGATCTGTGTTCCTCGTGTGTCAGTTAGTCGTATTTGATTAAAATTGGGGATTTTTAATTTTTGACAAAAACCCGAAATTTTATCCAAGGGTCCCCCCTTCTTACTTTTTAACAAAAATTGCACTAAAAATGATTTCCTGAAGAAACCACTGGTTGGATCCGGAGTTTCTTGACGTCACTCGAAAGATCGCTTCAAGACGCTTCAGAAAATGTACTTTCGCAGGCACAAATGTCAATTTCAAGGCCGTGACGCGTCAGCAAAAAAACTCGAAAATGGAAAAAATCGAAAAAATCAACTTTCTTAATAATCATCGTAGACCATTGAAGTATACCTTTTTTTTCATCAGAAGAACGAGATAAAACGATTGCAGTTAAAAAATTTCATCCAGAGAAAATTGCAAAAAAGTTAGCCAGTCCCCATAAAATTTTTTGAAAAAAGTCGATTTTTTCACACTTTGAACGGCTGTAGCGGCCGAACGAAGAATCCAATTTGAACGCGGATTGAAGATCTGTGTTCCTCGTGTGTCAGTTAGTCGGATTTGATTAAAATTGGGGATTTTTAATTTTTGACAAAAACCCGAAATTTTATCCAAGGGTCCCCCCTTCTTACTTTTTAACAAAAATTGCACAAAAAATGATTTCCTGAAGAAACCACTGGTTGGATCCGGAGTTTCTTGACGTCACTCAAAAGATCGCTTCAAGACGCTTCAGAAAATGTTTTTTCGCAGGAAGAAATGTCAATTTTAAGGCCGTGACGCGTCAGCAAAAAAACTCGAAAATGGAAAAAATCGAAAAAATCAACTTTCTTAATAATCATCGTAGACGCTTGTGTTTTACCTTTTTTTTCATCAGAAGAACGAGATAAAACGATTGCCGTTAAAAAATTTTATCTAGAGAAAATTGCAAAAAAGTTAGCCAGTCACCATGAAATTTTTTGAAAAAAGTCGATTTTTTCACACTTTGAACGGCTATAGCAGCCGAACGAAGAATCCAATTTGAACGCGGATTGAAGATCTGTGTTCCTCGTGTGTCAGTTAGTCGGATTTGATTAAAATTGGGGATTTTTAATTTTTGACAAAAACCCGAAATTTTATCCAAGGGTCCCCCCTTCTTACTTTTTAACAAAAATTGCACT
This sequence comes from Ocypus olens, assembly GCA_910593695.2. Lineage (NCBI taxonomy): Eukaryota > Metazoa > Arthropoda > Insecta > Coleoptera > Staphylinidae > Ocypus > Ocypus olens. The sequence goes on along the minus strand of OU343057.1, from coordinate 131,157 downwards.
AAAAATGATTTCCTGAAGAAACCACTGGTTGGATCCGGAGTTTCTTGACGTCACTCGAAAGATCGCTTCAAGACGCTTCAGAAAATGTACTTTCGCAGGCACAAATGTCAATTTCAAGGCCGTGACGCGTCAGCAAAAAAACTCGAAAATGGAAAAAATCGAAAAAATCAACTTTCTTAATAATCATCGTAGACCATTGAAGTATACCTTTTTTTTCATCAGAAGAACGAGATAAAACGATTGCAGTTAAAAAATTTCATCCAGAGAAAATTGCAAAAAAGTTAGCCAGTCCCCATAAATTTTTTTGAAAAAAGTCGATTTTTTCACACTTTGAACGGCTGTAGCGGCCGAACGAAGAATCCAATTTGAACGCGGATTGAAGATCTGTGTTCCTCGTGTGTCAGTTAGTCGGATTTGATTAAAATTGGGGATTTTTAATTTTTGACAAAAACCCGAAATTTTATCCAAGAGTCCCCCCTTCTTACTTTTTAACAAAAATTGCACAAAAAATGATTTCCTGAAGAAACCACTGGTTGGATCCGGAGTTTCTTGACGTCACTCAAAAGATCGCTTCAAGACGCTTCAGAAAATGTTTTTTTGCAGGAAGAAATGTCAATTTTAAGGCCGTGACGCGTCAGCAAAAAAACTCGAAAATGGAAAAAATCGAAAAAATCAACTTTCTTAATAATCATCGTAGACGCTTATGTTTTACCTTTTTTTTCATCAGAAGAACGAGATAAAACGATTGCCGTTAAAAAATTTCATCCAGAGAAAATTGCAAAAAAGTTAGCCAGTCACCATGAAATTTTTTGAAAAAAGTCGATTTTTTCACACTTTGAACGGCTGTAGCGGCCGAACGAAGAATCCAATTTGAACGCGGATTGAAGATCTGTGTTCCTCGTGTGTCAGTTAGTCGGATTTAATTAAAATTGGGGATTTTTAATTTTTGACAAAAACCCGAAATTTTATCCAAGGGTCCCCCCTTCTTACTTTTTAACAAAAATTGCACTAAAAATGATTTCCTGAAGAAACCACTGGTTGGATCCGGAGTTTCTTGACGTCACTCGAAAGATCGCTTCAAGACGCTTCAGAAAATGTTTTTTCGCAGGAACAAATGTCAATTTTAAGGCCGTGACGCGTCAGCAAAAAAACTCGAAAATGGAAAAAATCGAAAAAATCAACTTTCTTAATAATCATCGTAGACCATTGAAGTATACCTTTTTTTTCATCAGAAGAACGAGATAAAACGATTGCCTTTAAAAAATTTCATCCAGAGAAAATTGCAAAAAAGTTAGCCAGTCACCATGAAATTTTTTGAAAAAAGTCGATTTTTTCACACTTTGAACGGCTATAGCAGCCGAACGAAGAATCCAATTTGAACGCGGATTGAAGATCTGTGTTCCCCGTGTGTCAATTAGTCGGATTTGATTAAAATTGGGGATTTTTAATTTTTGACAAAAACCCGAAATTTTATCCAAGGGTCCCCCCTTCTTACTTTTTAACAAAAATTGCACTAAAAATGATTTCTTGGCGAAACCACTGGTTGGATCCGGAGTTTCTTGACGTCACTCGAAAGATCGCTTCAAGACGCTTCAGAAAATGTACTTTCGCAGGAACAAATGTCAATTTTAAGGCCGTGACGTGTCAGCAAAAAAACTCGAAAATGGAAAAAATCGAAAAAATCAACTTTCTTAATAATCATCGTAGACGCTTGTGTTTTACCTTTTTTTTCATCAGAAGAACGAGATAAAACGATTGCCGTTAAAAAATTTCATCCAGAGAAAATTGCAAAAAAGTTAGCCAGTCACCATGAAATTTTTTGAAAAAAGTCGATTTTTTCACACTTTGAACGGCTGTAGCGGCCGAACGAAGAATCCAATTTGAACGCGGATTGAAGATCTGTGTTCCTCGTGTGTCAATTAGTCGGATTTGATTAAAATTGGGGATTTTTAATTTTTGACAAAAACCCGAAATTTTATCCAAGGGTCCCCCCTTCTTACTTTTTAACAAAAATTGCACTAAAAATGATTTCCTGAAGAAACCACTGGTTGGATCCGGAGTTTCTTGACGTCACTCGAAAGATCGCTTCAAGACGTTTCAGAAAATGTTTTTTCGCAGGAACTAATGTCAATTTTAAGGTCGTGACGCGTCAGCAAAAAAACTCGAAAATGGAAAAAATCGAAAAAATCAACTTTCTTAATAATCATCGTAGACGCTTGTGTTTTACCTTTTTTTTCATCAGAAGAACGAGATAAAACGATTGCCGTTAAAAAATTTCATCCAGAGAAAATTGCAAAAAAGTTAGCCAGTCACCATGAAATTTTTTGAAAAAAGTCGATTTTTTCACACTTTGAACGGCTGTAGCGGCCGAACGAAGAATCCAATTTGAACGCGGATTGAAGATCTGTGTTCCTCGTGTGTCAATTAGTCGGATTTGATTAAAATTGGGGATTTTTAATTTTTGACAAAAACCCGAAATTTTATCCAAGGGTCCCCCCTTCTTACTTTTTAACAAAAATTGCACTAAAAATGATTTCTTGGCGAAACCACTGGTTGGATCCGGAGTTTCTTGACGTCACTCGAAAGATCGCTTCAAGACGCTTCAGAAAATGTACTTTCGCAGGAACAAATGTCAATTTTAAGGCCGTGACGTGTCAGTAAAAAAACTCGAAAATGGAAAAAATCGAAAAAATCAACTTTCTTAATAATCATCGTAGACGCTTGTGTTTTACCTTTTTTTTCATCAGAAGAACGAGATAAAACGATTGCCGTTAAAAAATTTCATCCAGAGAAAATTGCAAAAAAGTTAGCCAGTCACCATGAAATTTTCTGAAAAAAGTCGATTTTTTCACACTTTGAACGGCTGTAGCGGCCGAACGAAGAATCCAATTTGAACGCGGATTGAAGATCTGTGTTCCTCGTGTGTCAATTAGTCGGATTTGATTAAAATTGGGGATTTTTAATTTTTGACAAAAACCCGAAATTTTATCCAAGGGTCCCCCCTTCTTACTTTTTAACAAAAATTGCACTAAAAATGATTTCTTGGCGAAACCACTGGTTGGATCCGGAGTTTCTTGACGTCACTCGAAAGATCGCTTCAAGACGCTTCAGAAAATGTACTTTCGCAGGAACAAATGTCAATTTTAAGGCCGTGACGCGTCAGCAAAAAAACTCGAAAATGGAAAAAATCGAAAAAATCAACTTTCTTAATAATCATCGTAGACCATTGAAGTATACCTTTTTTTTCATCAGAAGAACGAGATTAAACGATTGCAGTTAAGAAATTTCATCCAGAGAAAATTGCAAAAAAGTTAGCCTGTCACCATGAAATTTTTTGAAAAAAGTCGATTTTTTCACACTTTGAACGGCTGTAGCGGCCGAACGAAGAATCCAATTTGAACGCGGATTGAAGATCTGTGTTCCTCGTGTGTCAATTAGTCGGATTTGATTAAAATTGGGGATTTTTAATTTTTGACAAAAACCCGAAATTTTTTCCAAGGGTCCCCCCTTCTTACTTTTTAACAAAAATTGCACTAAAAATGATTTCCTGAAGAAACCACTGGTTGGATCCGGAGTTTCTTGACGTCACTCGAAAGATCGCTTCAAGACGCTTCAGAAAATGTACTTTCGCAGGAACAAATGTCAATTTTAAGGCCGTGACGTGTCAGCAAAAAAACTCGAAAATGGAAAAAATCGAAAAAATCAACTTTCTTAATAATCATCGTAGACCATTGAAGTATACCTTTTTTTTCATCAGAAGAACGAGATTAAACGATTGCAGTTAAGAAATTTCATCCAGAGAAAATTGCAAAAAAGTTAGCCTGTCACCATGAAATTTTTTGAAAAAAGTCGATTTTTTCACACTTTGAACGGCTGTAGCGGCCGAACGAAGAATCCAATTTGAACGCGGATTGAAGATCTGTGTTCCTCGTGTGTCAGTTAGTCGGATTTGATTAAAATTGGGGATTTTTAATTTTTGACAAAAACCCGAAATTTTATCCAAGGGTCCCCCCTTCTTACTTTTTAACAAAAATTGCACAAAAAATGATTTCCTGAAGAAACCACTGGTTGGATCCGGAGTTTCTTGACGTCACTCAAAAGATCGCTTCAAGACGCTTCAGAAAATGTTTTTTCGCAGGAACAAATGTCAATTTTAAGGCCGTGACGCGTCAGCAAAAAAACTCGAAAATGGAAAAAATCGAAAAAATCAACTTTCTTAATAATCATCGTAGACGCTTGTGTTTTACCTTTTTTTTCATCAGAAGAACGAGATAAAACGATTGCCTTTAAAAAATTTCATCCAGAGAAAATTGCAAAAAAGTTAGCCAGTCACCATGAAATTTTTGAAAAAAAGTCGATTTTTTCACACTTTGAACGGCTGTAGCGGCCGAACGAAGAATCCAATTTGAACGCGGATTGAAGATCTGTGTTCCTCGTGTGTCAGTTAGTCGTATTTGATTAAAATTGGGGATTTTTAATTTTTGACAAAAACCCGAAATTTTATCCAAGGGTCCCCCCTTCTTACTTTTTAACAAAAATTGCACTAAAAATGATTTCCTGAAGAAACCACTGGTTGGATCCGGAGTTTCTTGACGTCACTCGAAAGATCGCTTCAAGACGCTTCAGAAAATGTACTTTCGCAGGCACAAATGTCAATTTCAAGGCCGTGACGCGTCAGCAAAAAAACTCGAAAATGGAAAAAATCGAAAAAATCAACTTTCTTAATAATCATCGTAGTCCATTGAAGTATACCTTTTTTTTCATCAGAAGAACGAGATAAAACGATTGCAGTTAAAAAATTTCATCCAGAGAAAATTGCAAAAAAGTTAGCCAGTCCCCATGAAATTTTTTGAAAAAAGTCGATTTTTTCACACTTTGAACGGCTGTAGCGGCCGAACGAAGAATCCAATTTGAACGCGGATTGAAGATCTGTGTTCCTCGTGTGTCAGTTAGTCGGATTTGATTAAAATTGGGGATTTTTAATTTTTGACAAAAACCCGAAATTTTATCCAAGGGTCCCCCCTTCTTACTTTTTAACAAAAATTGCACAAAAAATGATTTCCTGAAGAAACCACTGGTTGGATCCGGAGTTTCTTGACGTCACTCAAAAGATCGCTTCAAGACGCTTCAGAAAATGTTTTTTCGCAGGAAGAAATGTCAATTTTAAGGCCGTGACGCGTCAGCAAAAAAACTCGAAAATGGAAAAAATCGAAAAAATCAACTTTCTTAATAATCATCGTAGACGCTTGTGTTTTACCTTTTTTTTCATCAGAAGAACGAGATAAAACGATTGCCGTTAAAAAATTTTATCTAGAGAAAATTGCAAAAAAGTTAGCCAGTCACCATGAAATTTTTTGAAAAAAGTCGATTTTTTCACACTTTGAACGGCTATAGCAGCCGAACGAAGAATCCAATTTGAACGCGGATTGAAGATCTGTGTTCCTCGTGTGTCAGTTAGTCGGATTTGATTAAAATTGGGGATTTTTAATTTTTGACAAAAACCCGAAATTTTATCCAAGGGTCCCCCCTTCTTACTTTTTAACAAAAATTGCACTAAAAATGATTTCCTGAAGAAACCACTGGTTGGATCCGGAGTTTCTTGACGTCACTCGAAAGATCGCTTCAAGACGCTTCAGAAAATGTACTTTCGCAGGCACAAATGTCAATTTCAAGGCCGTGACGCGTCAGCAAAAAAACTCGAAAATGGAAAAAATCGAAAAAATCAACTTTCTTAATAATCATCGTAGACCATTGAAGTATACCTTTTTTTTCATCAGAAGAACGAGATAAAACGATTGCAGTTAAAAAATTTCATCCAGAGAAAATTGCAAAAAAGTTAGCCAGTCCCCATAAATTTTTTTGAAAAAAGTCGATTTTTTCACACTTTGAACGGCTGTAGCGGCCGAACGAAGAATCCAATTTGAACGCGGATTGAAGATCTGTGTTCCTCGTGTGTCAGTTAGTCGGATTTGATTAAAATTGGGGATTTTTAATTTTTGACAAAAACCCGAAATTTTATCCAAGAGTCCCCCCTTCTTACTTTTTAACAAAAATTGCACAAAAAATGATTTCCTGAAGAAACCACTGGTTGGATCCGGAGTTTCTTGACGTCACTCAAAAGATCGCTTCAAGACGCTTCAGAAAATGTTTTTTTGCAGGAAGAAATGTCAATTTTAAGGCCGTGACGCGTCAGCAAAAAAACTCGAAAATGGAAAAAATCGAAAAAATCAACTTTCTTAATAATCATCGTAGACGCTTATGTTTTACCTTTTTTTTCATCAGAAGAACGAGATAAAACGATTGCCGTTAAAAAATTTCATCCAGAGAAAATTGCAAAAAAGTTAGCCAGTCACCATGAAATTTTTTGAAAAAAGTCGATTTTTTCACACTTTGAACGGCTGTAGCGGCCGAACGAAGAATCCAATTTGAACGCGGATTGAAGATCTGTGTTCCTCGTGTGTCAGTTAGTCGGATTTAATTAAAATTGGGGATTTTTAATTTTTGACAAAAACCCGAAATTTTATCCAAGGGTCCCCCCTTCTTACTTTTTAACAAAAATTGCACTAAAAATGATTTCCTGAAGAAACCACTGGTTGGATCCGGAGTTTCTTGACGTCACTCGAAAGATCGCTTCAAGACGCTTCAGAAAATGTTTTTTCGCAGGAACAAATGTCAATTTTAAGGCCGTGACGCGTCAGCAAAAAAACTCGAAAATGGAAAAAATCGAAAAAATCAACTTTCTTAATAATCATCGTAGACCATTGAAGTATACCTTTTTTTTCATCAGAAGAACGAGATAAAACGATTGCCTTTAAAAAATTTCATCCAGAGAAAATTGCAAAAAAGTTAGCCAGTCACCATGAAATTTTTTGAAAAAAGTCGATTTTTTCACACTTTGAACGGCTATAGCAGCCGAACGAAGAATCCAATTTGAACGCGGATTGAAGATCTGTGTTCCCCGTGTGTCAATTAGTCGGATTTGATTAAAATTGGGGATTTTTAATTTTTGACAAAAACCCGAAATTTTATCCAAGGGTCCCCCCTTCTTACTTTTTAACAAAAATTGCACTAAAAATGATTTCTTGGCGAAACCACTGGTTGGATCCGGAGTTTCTTGACGTCACTCGAAAGATCGCTTCAAGACGCTTCAGAAAATGTACTTTCGCAGGAACAAATGTCAATTTTAAGGCCGTGACGTGTCAGCAAAAAAACTCGAAAATGGAAAAAATCGAAAAAATCAACTTTCTTAATAATCATCGTAGACGCTTGTGTTTTACCTTTTTTTTCATCAGAAGAACGAGATAAAACGATTGCCGTTAAAAAATTTCATCCAGAGAAAATTGCAAAAAAGTTAGCCAGTCACCATGAAATTTTTTGAAAAAAGTCGATTTTTTCACACTTTGAACGGCTGTAGCGGCCGAACGAAGAATCCAATTTGAACGCGGATTGAAGATCTGTGTTCCTCGTGTGTCAATTAGTCGGATTTGATTAAAATTGGGGATTTTTAATTTTTGACAAAAACCCGAAATTTTATCCAAGGGTCCCCCCTTCTTACTTTTTAACAAAAATTGCACTAAAAATGATTTCCTGAAGAAACCACTGGTTGGATCCGGAGTTTCTTGACGTCACTCGAAAGATCGCTTCAAGACGTTTCAGAAAATGTTTTTTCGCAGGAACTAATGTCAATTTTAAGGTCGTGACGCGTCAGCAAAAAAACTCGAAAATGGAAAAAATCGAAAAAATCAACTTTCTTAATAATCATCGTAGACGCTTGTGTTTTACCTTTTTTTTCATCAGAAGAACGAGATAAAACGATTGCCGTTAAAAAATTTCATCCAGAGAAAATTGCAAAAAAGTTAGCCAGTCACCGTGAAATTTTTTGAAAAAAGTCGATTTTTTCACACTTTGAACGGCTGTAGCGGCCGAACGAAGAATCCAATTTGAACGCGGATTGAAGATCTGTGTTCCTCGTGTGTCAATTAGTCGGATTTGATTAAAATTGGGGATTTTTAATTTTTGACAAAAACCCGAAATTTTATCCAAGGGTCCCCCCTTCTTACTTTTTAACAAAAATTGCACTAAAAATGATTTCTTGGCGAAACCACTGGTTGGATCCGGAGTTTCTTGACGTCACTCGAAAGATCGCTTCAAGACGCTTCAGAAAATGTACTTTCGCAGGAACAAATGTCAATTTTAAGGCCGTGACGTGTCAGTAAAAAAACTCGAAAATGGAAAAAATCGAAAAAATCAACTTTCTTAATAATCATCGTAGACGCTTGTGTTTTACCTTTTTTTTCATCAGAAGAACGAGATAAAACGATTGCCGTTAAAAAATTTCATCCAGAGAAAATTGCAAAAAAGTTAGCCAGTCACCATGAAATTTTCTGAAAAAAGTCGATTTTTTCACACTTTGAACGGCTGTAGCGGCCGAACGAAGAATCCAATTTGAACGCGGATTGAAGATCTGTGTTCCTCGTGTGTCAATTAGTCGGATTTGATTAAAATTGGGGATTTTTAATTTTTGACAAAAACCCGAAATTTTATCCAAGGGTCCCCCCTTCTTACTTTTTAACAAAAATTGCACTAAAAATGATTTCTTGGCGAAACCACTGGTTGGATCCGGAGTTTCTTGACGTCACTCGAAAGATCGCTTCAAGACGCTTCAGAAAATGTACTTTCGCAGGAACAAATGTCAATTTTAAGGCCGTGACGCGTCAGCAAAAAAACTCGAAAATGGAAAAAATCGAAAAAATCAACTTTCTTAATAATCATCGTAGACCATTGAAGTATACCTTTTTTTTCATCAGAAGAACGAGATTAAACGATTGCAGTTAAGAAATTTCATCCAGAGAAAATTGCAAAAAAGTTAGCCTGTCACCATGAAATTTTTTGAAAAAAGTCGATTTTTTCACACTTTGAACGGCTGTAGCGGCCGAACGAAGAATCCAATTTGAACGCGGATTGAAGATCTGTGTTCCTCGTGTGTCAATTAGTCGGATTTGATTAAAATTGGGGATTTTTAATTTTTGACAAAAACCCGAAATTTTTTCCAAGGGTCCCCCCTTCTTACTTTTTAACAAAAATTGCACTAAAAATGATTTCCTGAAGAAACCACTGGTTGGATCCGGAGTTTCTTGACGTCACTCGAAAGATCGCTTCAAGACGCTTCAGAAAATGTACTTTCGCAGGAACAAATGTCAATTTTAAGGCCGTGACGTGTCAGCAAAAAAACTCGAAAATGGAAAAAATCGAAAAAATCAACTTTCTTAATAATCATCGTAGACCATTGAAGTATACCTTTTTTTTCATCAGAAGAACGAGATTAAACGATTGCAGTTAAGAAATTTCATCCAGAGAAAATTGCAAAAAAGTTAGCCTGTCACCATGAAATTTTTTGAAAAAAGTCGATTTTTTCACACTTTGAACGGCTGTAGCGGCCGAACGAAGAATCCAATTTGAACGCGGATTGAAGATCTGTGTTCCTCGTGTGTCAATTAGTCGGATTTGATTAAAATTGGGGATTTTTAATTTTTGACAAAAACCCGAAATTTTTTCCAAGGGTCCCCCCTTCTTACTTTTTAACAAAAATTGCACTAAAAATGATTTCCTGAAGAAACCACTGGTTGGATCCGGAGTTTCTTGACGTCACTCGAAAGATCGCTTCAAGACGCTTCAGAAAATGTACTTTCGCAGGAACAAATGTCAATTTTAAGGCCGTGACGCGTCAGCAAAAAAACTCGAAAATGGAAAAAATCGAAAAAATCAACTTTCTTAATAATCATCGTAGACCATTGAAGTATACCTTTTTTTCATCAGAAGAACGAGATTAAACGATTGCAGTTAAGAAATTTCATCCAGAGAAAATTGCAAAAAAGTTAGCCTGTCACCATGAAATTTTTTGAAAAAAGTCGATTTTTTCACACTTTGAACGGCTGTAGCGGCCGAACGAAGAATCCAATTTGAACGCGGATTGAAGATCTGTGTTCCTCGTGTGTCAATTAGTCGGATTTGATTAAAATTGGGGATTTTTAATTTTTGACAAAAACCCGAAATTTTATCCAAGGGTCCCCCCTTCTTACTTTTTAACAAAAATTGCACAAAAAATGATTTCCTGAAGAAACCACTGGTTGGATCCGGAGTTTCTTGACGTCACTCAAAAGATCGCTTCAAGACGCTTCAGAAAATGTTTTTTCGCAGGAAGAAATGTCAATTTTAAGGCCGTGACGCGTCAGCAAAAAAACTCGAAAATGGAAAAAATCGAAAAAATCAACTTTCTTAATAATCATCGTAGACGCTTGTGTTTTACCTTTTTTTTCATCAGAAGAACGAGATAAAACGATTGCCGTTAAAAAATTTTATCTAGAGAAAATTGCAAAAAAGTTAGCCAGTCACCATGAAATTTTTTGAAAAAAGTCGATTTTTTCACACTTTGAACGGCTATAGCAGCCGAACGAAGAATCCAATTTGAACGCGGATTGAAGATCTGTGTTCCTCGTGTGTCAGTTAGTCGGATTTGATTAAAATTGGGGATTTTTAATTTTTGACAAAAACCCGAAATTTTATCCAAGGGTCCCCCCTTCTTACTTTTTAACAAAAATTGCACTAAAAATGATTTCCTGAAGAAACCACTGGTTGGATCCGGAGTTTCTTGACGTCACTCGAAAGATCGCTTCAAGACGCTTCAGAAAATGTTTTTTCGCAGGAACAAATGTCAATTTTAAGGCCGTGACGCGTCAGCAAAAAAACTCGAAAATGGAAAAAATCGAAAAAATCAACTTTCTTAATAATCATCGTAGACCATTGAAGTATACCTTTTTTTTCATCAGAAGAACGAGATAAAACGATTGCCTTTAAAAAATTTCATCCAGAGAAAATTGCAAAAAAGTTAGCCAGTCACCATGAAATTTTTTGAAAAAAGTCGATTTTTTCACACTTTGAACGGCTATAGCAGCCGAACGAAGAATCCAATTTGAACGCGGATTGAAGATCTGTGTTCCCCGTGTGTCAATTAGTCGGATTTGATTAAAATTGGGGATTTTTAATTTTTGACAAAAACCCGAAATTTTATCCAAGGGTCCCCCCTTCTTACTTTTTAACAAAAATTGCACTAAAAATGATTTCTTGGCGAAACCACTGGTTGGATCCGGAGTTTCTTGACGTCACTCGAAAGATCGCTTCAAGACGCTTCAGAAAATGTACTTTCGCAGGAACAAATGTCAATTTTAAGGCCGTGACGTGTCAGCAAAAAAACTCGAAAATGGAAAAAATCGAAAAAATCAACTTTCTTAATAATCATCGTAGACGCTTGTGTTTTACCTTTTTTTTCATCAGAAGAACGAGATAAAACGATTGCCGTTAAAAAATTTCATCCAGAGAAAATTGCAAAAAAGTTAGCCAGTCACCATGAAATTTTTTGAAAAAAGTCGATTTTTTCACACTTTGAACGGCTGTAGCGGCCGAACGAAGAATCCAATTTGAACGCGGATTGAAGATCTGTGTTCCTCGTGTGTCAATTAGTCGGATTTGATTAAAATTGGGGATTTTTAATTTTTGACAAAAACCCGAAATTTTATCCAAGGGTCCCCCCTTCTTACTTTTTAACAAAAATTGCACTAAAAATGATTTCCTGAAGAAACCACTGGTTGGATCCGGAGTTTCTTGACGTCACTCGAAAGATCGCTTCAAGACGTTTCAGAAAATGTTTTTTCGCAGGAACTAATGTCAATTTTAAGGTCGTGACGCGTCAGCAAAAAAACTCGAAAATGGAAAAAATCGAAAAAATCAACTTTCTTAATAATCATCGTAGACGCTTGTGTTTTACCTTTTTTTTCATCAGAAGAACGAGATAAAACGATTGCCGTTAAAAAATTTCATCCAGAGAAAATTGCAAAAAAGTTAGCCAGTCACCATGAAATTTTCTGAAAAAAGTCGATTTTTTCACACTTTGAACGGCTGTAGCGGCCGAACGAAGAATCCAATTTGAACGCGGATTGAAGATCTGTGTTCCTCGTGTGTCAATTAGTCGGATTTGATTAAAATTGGGGATTTTTAATTTTTGACAAAAACCCGAAATTTTATCCAAGGGTCCCCCCTTCTTACTTTTTAACAAAAATTGCACTAAAAATGATTTCCTGAAGAAACCACTGGTTGGATCCGGAGTTTCTTGACGTCACTCGAAAGATCGCTTCAAGACGTTTCAGAAAATGTTTTTTCGCAGGAACTAATGTCAATTTTAAGGTCGTGACGCGTCAGCAAAAAAACTCGAAAATGGAAAAAATCGAAAAAATCAACTTTCTTAATAATCATCGTAGACGCTTGTGTTTTACCTTTTTTTTCATCAGAAGAACGAGATAAAACGATTGCCGTTAAAAAATTTCATCCAGAGAAAATTGCAAAAAAGTTAGCCAGTCACCATGAAATTTTCTGAAAAAAGTCGATTTTTTCACACTTTGAACGGCTGTAGCGGCCGAACGAAGAATCCAATTTGAACGCGGATTGAAGATCTGTGTTCCTCGTGTGTCAATTAGTCGGATTTGATTAAAATTGGGGATTTTTAATTTTTGACAAAAACCCGAAATTTTATCCAAGGGTCCCCCCTTCTTACTTTTTAACAAAAATTGCACTAAAAATGATTTCTTGGCGAACCCACTGGTTGGATCCGGAGTTTCTTGACGTCCCTCGAAAGATCGCTTCAAGACGCTTCAGAAAATGTACTTTCGCAGGAACAAATGTCAATTTTAAGGCCGTGACGCGTCAGCAAAAAAACTCGAAAATGGAAAAAATCGAAAAAATCAACTTTCTTAATAATCATCGTAGACCATTGAAGTATACCTTTTTTTTCATCAGAAGAACGAGATTAAACGATTGCAGTTAAGAAATTTCATCCAGAGAAAATTGCAAAAAAGTTAGCCTGTCACCATGAAATTTTTTGAAAAAAGTCGATTTTTTCACACTTTGAACGGCTGTAGCGGCCGAACGAAGAATCCAATTTGAACGCGGATTGAAGATCTGTGTTCCTCGTGTGTCAATTAGTCGGATTTGATTAAAATTGGGGATTTTTAATTTTTGACAAAAACCCGAAATTTTTTCCAAGGGTCCCCCCTTCTTACTTTTTAACAAAAATTGCACTAAAAATGATTTCCTGAAGAAACCACTGGTTGGATCCGGAGTTTCTTGACGTCACTCGAAAGATCGCTTCAAGACGCTTCAGAAAATGTACTTTCGCAGGAACAAATGTCAATTTTAAGGCCGTGACGTGTCAGCAAAAAAACTCGAAAATGGAAAAAATCGAAAAAATCAACTTTCTTAATAATCATCGTAGACCATTGAAGTATACCTTTTTTTTCATCAGAAGAACGAGATTAAACGATTGCAGTTAAGAAATTTCATCCAGAGAAAATTGCAAAAAAGTTAGCCTGTCACCATGAAATTTTTTGAAAAAAGTCGATTTTTTCACACTTTGAACGGCTGTAGCGGCCGAACGAAGAATCCAATTTGAACGCGGATTGAAGATCTGTGTTCCTCGTGTGTCAATTAGTCGGATTTGATTAAAATTGGGGATTTTTAATTTTTGACAAAAACCCGAAATTTTTTCCAAGGGTCCCCCCTTCTTACTTTTTAACAAAAATTGCACTAAAAATGATTTCCTGAAGAAACCACTGGTTGGATCCGGAGTTTCTTGACGTCACTCGAAAGATCGCTTCAAGACGCTTCAGAAAATGTACTTTCGCAGGAACAAATGTCAATTTTAAGGCCGTGACGCGTCAGCAAAAAAACTCGAAAATGGAAAAAATCGAAAAAATCAACTTTCTTAATAATCATCGTAGACCATTGAAGTATACCTTTTTTTCATCAGAAGAACGAGATTAAACGATTGCAGTTAAGAAATTTCATCCAGAGAAAATTGCAAAAAAGTTAGCCTGTCACCATGAAATTTTTTGAAAAAAGTCGATTTTTTCACACTTTGAACGGCTGTAGCGGCCGAACGAAGAATCCAATTTGAACGCGGATTGAAGATCTGTGTTCCTCGTGTGTCAATTAGTCGGATTTGATTAAAATTGGGGATTTTTAATTTTTGACAAAAACCCGAAATTTTATCCAAGGGTCCCCCCTTCTTACTTTTTAACAAAAATTGCACTAAAAATGATTTCCTGAAGAAACCACTGGTTGGATCCGGAGTTTCTTGACGTCACTCGAAAGATCGCTTCAAGACGTTTCAGAAAATGTTTTTTCGCAGGAACTAATGTCAATTTTAAGGTCGTGACGCGTCAGCAAAAAAACTCGAAAATGGAAAAAATCGAAAAAATCAACTTTCTTAATAATCATCGTAGACGCTTGTGTTTTACCTTTTTTTTCATCAGAAGAACGAGATAAAACGATTGCCGTTAAAAAATTTCATCCAGAGAAAATTGCAAAAAAGTTAGCCAGTCACCATGAAATTTTCTGAAAAAAGTCGATTTTTTCACACTTTGAACGGCTGTAGCGGCCGAACGAAGAATCCAATTTGAACGCGGATTGAAGATCTGTGTTCCTCGTGTGTCAATTAGTCGGATTTGATTAAAATTGGGGATTTTTAATTTTTGACAAAAACCCGAAATTTTATCCAAGGGTCCCCCCTTCTTACTTTTTAACAAAAATTGCACTAAAAATGATTTCTTGGCGAAACCACTGGTTGGATCCGGAGTTTCTTGACGTCACTCGAAAGATCGCTTCAAGACGCTTCAGAAAATGTACTTTCGCAGGAACAAATGTCAATTTTAAGGCCGTGACGCGTCAGCAAAAAAACTCGAAAATGGAAAAAATCGAAAAAATCAACTTTCTTAATAATCATCGTAGACCATTGAAGTATACCTTTTTTTTCATCAGAAGAACGAGATTAAACGATTGCAGTTAAGAAATTTCATCCAGAGAAAATTGCAAAAAAGTTAGCCTGTCACCATGAAATTTTTTGAAAAAAGTCGATTTTTTCACACTTTGAACGGCTGTAGCGGCCGAACGAAGAATCCAATTTGAACGCGGATTGAAGATCTGTGTTCCTCGTGTGTCAATTAGTCGGATTTGATTAAAATTGGGGATTTTTAATTTTTGACAAAAACCCGAAATTTTTTCCAAGGGTCCCCCCTTCTTACTTTTTAACAAAAATTGCACTAAAAATGATTTCCTGAAGAAACCACTGGTTGGATCCGGAGTTTCTTGACGTCACTCGAAAGATCGCTTCAAGACGCTTCAGAAAATGTACTTTCGCAGGAACAAATGTCAATTTTAAGGCCGTGACGTGTCAGCAAAAAAACTCGAAAATGGAAAAAATCGAAAAAATCAACTTTCTTAATAATCATCGTAGACCATTGAAGTATACCTTTTTTTTCATCAGAAGAACGAGATTAAACGATTGCAGTTAAGAAATTTCATCCAGAGAAAATTGCAAAAAAGTTAGCCTGTCACCATGAAATTTTTTGAAAAAAGTCGATTTTTTCACACTTTGAACGGCTGTAGCGGCCGAACGAAGAATCCAATTTGAACGCGGATTGAAGATCTGTGTTCCTCGTGTGTCAATTAGTCGGATTTGATTAAAATTGGGGATTTTTAATTTTTGACAAAAACCCGAAATTTTATCCAAGGGTCCCCCCTTCTTACTTTTTAACAAAAATTGCACTAAAAATGATTTCCTGAAGAAACCACTGGTTGGATCCGGAGTTTCTTGACGTCACTCGAAAGATCGCTTCAAGACGCTTCAGAAAATGTACTTTCGCAGGAACAAATGTCAATTTTAAGGCCGTGACGCGTCAGCAAAAAAACTCGAAAATGGAAAAAATCGAAAAAATCAACTTTCTTAATAATCTTCGTAGACCATTGAAGTATACCTTTTTTTCATCAGAAGAACGAGATTAAACGATTGCAGTTAAGAAATTTCATCCAGAGAAAATTGCAAAAAAGTTAGCCTGTCACCATGAAATTTTTTGAAAAAAGTCGATTTTTTCACACTTTGAACGGCTGTAGCGGCCGAACGAAGAATCCAATTTGAACGCGGATTGAAGATCTGTGTTCCTCGTGTGTCAATTAGTCGGATTTGATTAAAATTGGGGATTTTTAATTTTTGACAAAAACCCGAAATTTTATCCAAGGGTCCCCCCTTCTTACTTTTTAACAAAAATTGCACTAAAAATGATTTCTTGGCGAAACCACTGGTTGGATCCGGAGTTTCTTGACGTCACTCGAAAGATCGCTTCAAGACGCTTCAGAAAATGTACTTTCGCAGGAACAAATGTCAATTTTAAAAATCAGTTGAAAAAATCAACTTTCTTAATAATCATCGTAGACGCTTATGTTTTACCTTTTTTTTCATCAGAAGAACGAGATAAAACGATTGCCGTTAAAAAATTTCATCCAGAGAAAATTGCAAAAAAGTTAGCCAGTCACTATGAAATTTTTTGAAAAAAGTCGATTTTTTCACACTTTGAACGGCTGTAGCGGCCGAACGAAGAATCCAATTTGAACGCGGATTGAAGATCTGTGTTCCTCGTGTGTCAGTTAGTCGGATTTAATTAAAATTGGGGATTTTTAATTTTTGACAAAAACCCGAAATTTTATCCAAGGGTCCCCCCTTCTTACTTTTTAAGAAAAATTGCACAAAAAATGATTTCCTGAAGAAACCACTGGTTGGATCCGGAGTTTCTTGACGTCACTCCAAAGATCGCTTCAAGACCCTTCAGAAAATGTTTTTTCGCAGGAAGAAATGTCAATTTTAAGGCCGTGACGCGTCAGCAAAAAAACTCGAAAATGGAAAAAAATCGAAAAAATCAACTTTCTTAATAATCATCGTAGACGCTTGTGTTTTACCTTTTTTTTCATCAGAAGAACGAGATAAAACGATTGCCTTTAAAAAATTTCATCCAGAGAAAATTGCAAAAAAGTTAGCCAGTCACCATGAAATTTTTTGAAAAAAGTCGATTTTTTCACACTTTGAACGGCTGTAGCGGCCGAACGAAGAATCCAATTTGAACGCGGATTGAAGATCTGTGTTCCTCGTGTGTCAGTTAGTCGTATTTGATTAAAATTGGGGATTTTTAATTTTTGACAAAAACCCGAAATTTTATCCAAGGGTCCCCCCTTCTTACTTTTTAACAAAAATTGCACAAAAAATGATTTCCTGAAGAAACCACTGGTTGGATCCGGAGTTTCTTGACGTCACTCAAAAGATCGCTTCAAGACGCTTCAGAAAATGTTTTTTCGCAGGAACAAATGTCAATTTTAAGGCCGTGACGCGTCAGCAAAAAAACTCGAAAATGAAAAAAATCGAAAAAATCAACTTTCTTAATAATCATCGTAGACGCTTGTGTTTTACCTTTTTTTTCATCAGAAGAACGAGATAAAACGATTGCCGTTAAAAAATTTCATCCAGAGAAAATTGCAAAAAAGTTAGCCAGTCACCATGAAATTTTTTGAAAAAAGTCGATTTTTTCACACTTTGAACGGCTGTAGCGGCCGAACGAAGAATCCAATCTGAACGCGGATTGAAGATCTGTGTTCCTCGTGTGTCAGTTAGTCGGATTTGATTAAAATTGGGGATTTTTAATTTTTGACAAAAACCCGAAATTTTATCCAAGGGTCCCCCCTTCTTACTTTTTAACAAAAATTGCACAAAAAATGATTTCCTGAAGAAACCACTGGTTGGATCCGGAGTTTCTTGACGTCACTCCAAAGATCGCTTCAAGACGCTTCAGAAAATGTTTTTTCGCAGGAAGAAATGTCAATTTGAAGGCCGTGACGCGTCAGCAAAAAAACTCGAAAATGGAAAAAATCGAAAAAATCAACTTTCTTAATAATCATCGTAGACCATTGAAGTATACCTTTTTTTTCATCAGAAGAACGAGATAAAACGATTGCCTTTAAAAAATTTCATCCAGAGAAAATTGCAAAAAAGTTAGCCAGTCACCAAGAAATTTTTTGAAAAAAGTCGATTTTTTCACACTTTGAACGGCTATAGCAGCCGAACGAAGAATCCAATTTGAACGCGGATTGAAGATCTGTGTTCCCCGTGTGTCAATTAGTCGGATTTGATTAAAATTGGGGATTTTTAATTTTTGACAAAAACCCGAAATTTTATCCAAGGGTCCCCCCTTCTTACTTTTTAACAAAAATTGCACTAAAAATGATTTCTTGGCGAAACCACTGGTTGGATCCGGAGTTTCTTGACGTCACTCGAAAGATCGCTTCAAGACGCTTCAGAAAATGTACTTTCGCAGGTACTAATGTCAATTTTAAGGCCGTGACGCGTCAGCAAAAAAACTCGAAAATGGAAAAAATCGAAAAAATCAACTTTCTTAATAATCATCGTAGACGCTTGTGTTTTACCTTTTTTTTCATCAGAAGAACGAGATAAAACGATTGCCGTTAAAAAATTTCATCCAGAGAAAATTGCAAAAAAGTTAGCCAGTCACCATGAAATTTTTTGAAAAAAGTCGATTTTTTCACAATTTGAACGGTTGTAGCGGCCGAACGAAGAATCCAATTTGAACGCGGATTGAAGATCTGTGTTCCTCGTGTGTCAGTTAGTCGGATTTAATTAAAATTGGGGATTTTTAATTTTTGACAAAAACCCGAAATTTTATCCAAGGGTCCCCCCTTCTTACTTTTTAAGAAAAATTGCACAAAAAATGATTTCCTGAAGAAACCACTGGTTGGATCCGGAGTTTCTTGACGTCACTCCAAAGATCGCTTCAAGACGCTTCAGAAAATGTTTTTTCGCAGGAACAAATGTCAATTTTAAGGCCGTGACGCGTCAGCAAAAAAACTCGAAAATGAAAAAAATCGAAAAAATCAACTTTCTTAATAATCATCGTAGACGCTTGTGTTTTACCTTTTTTTTCATCAGAAGAACGAGATAAAACGATTGCCGTTAAAAAATTTCATCCAGAGAAAATTGCAAAAAAGTTAGCCAGTCACCATGAAATTTTTTGAAAAAAGTCGATTTTTTCACACTTTGAACGGCTGTAGCGGCCGAACGAAGAATCCAATCTGAACGCGGATTGAAGATCTGTGTTCCTCGTGTGTCAGTTAGTCGGATTTGATTAAAATTGGGGATTTTTAATTTTTGACAAAAACCCGAAATTTTATCCAAGGGTCCCCCCTTCTTACTTTTTAACAAAAATTGCACTAAAAATGATTTCCTGAAGAAACCACTGGTTGGATCCGGAGTTTCTTGACGTCACTCGAAAGATCGCTTCAAGACGCTTCAGAAAATGTTTTTTCGCAGGAACAAATGTCAATTTTAAGGCCGTGACGCGTCAGCAAAAAAACTCGAAAATGGAAAAAATCGAAAAAATCAACTTTCTTAATAATCATCGTAGACGCTTGTGTTTTACCTTTTTTTTCATCAGAAGAACGAGATAAAACGATTGCCGTTAAAAAATTTCATCCAGAGAAAATTGCAAAAAAGTTAGCCAGTCACCATGAAATTTTTTGAAAAAAGTCGATTTTTTCACAGTTTGAACGGCTGTAGCGGCCGAACAAAGAATCCAATTTGAACGCGGATTGAAGATCTGTGTTCCTCGTGTGTCAATTAGTCAGATTTGATTAAAATTGGGGATTTTTAATTTTTGACAAAAACCCGAAATTTTATCCAAGGGTCCCCCCTTCTTACTTTTTAACAAAAATTGCACTAAAAATGATTTTCTGAAGAAACCACTGGTTGGATCCGGAGTTTCTTGACGTCACTCGAAAGATCGCTTCAAGACGCTTCAGAAAATGTACTTTCGCAGGCACAAATGTCAATTTTGAGGCCGTGACGCGTCAGCAAAAAAACTCGAAAATGGAAAAAATCGAAAAAATCAACTTTCTTAATAATCATCGTAGACGCTTGTGTTTTACCTTTTTTTTCATCAGAAGAACGAGATAAAACGATTGCCGTTAAAAAATTTCATCCAGAGAAAATTGCAAAAAAGTTAGCCAGTCACCGTGAAATTTTTTGAAAAAAGTCGATTTTTTCACACTTTGAACGGCTGTAGCGGCCGAACGAAGAATCCAATTTGAACGCGGATTGAAGATCTGTGTTCCTCGTGTGTCAATTAGTCAGATTTGATTAAAATTGGGGATTTTTAATTTTTGACAAAAACCCGAAATTTTATCCAAGGGTCCCCCCTTCTTACTTTTCAACAAAAATTGCACTAAAAATGATTTCCTGAAGAAACCACTGGTTGGATCCGGAGTTTCTTGACGTCACTCGAAAGATCGCTTCAAGACGCTTCAGAAAATGTTTTTTCGCAGAAACAAATGTCAATTTTAAGGCCGTGACGCGTCAGCAAAAAAACTCGAAAATGGAAAAAATCGAAAAAATCAACTTTCTTAATAATCATCGTAGACGCTTGTGTTTTACCTTTTTTTTCATCAGAAGAACGAGATAAAACGATTGCCGTTAAAAAATTTCATCCAGAGAAAATTGCAAAAAAGTTAGCCAGTCACCATGAAATTTTTTGAAAAAAGTCGATTTTTTCACACTTTGAACGGCTGTAGCGGCCGAACGAAGAATCCAATTTGAACGCGGATTGAAGATCTGTGTTCCTCGTGTGTCAATTAGTCAGATTTGATTAAAATTGGGGATTTTTAATTTTTGACAAAAACCCGAACCCCTTCTTACTTTTTAACAAAAATTGCACTAAAAATGATTTTCTGAAGAAACCACTGGTTGGATCCGGAGTTTCTTGACGTCAATCGAAAGATCGCTTCAAGACGCTTCAGAAAATGTACTTTCGCAGGCACAAATGTCAATTTTAAGGCCGTGACGCGTCAGCAAAAAAACTCGAAAATGGAAAAAATCGAAAAAATCAACTTTCTTAATAATCATCGTAGACCATTGAAGTATACCTTTTTTTTCATCAGAAGAACGAGATAAAACGATTGCTGTTAAAAAATTTCATCCAGAGAAAATTGCAAAAAAGTTAGCCGGTCACCATGAAATTTTTTGAAAAAAGTCGATTTTTTCACACTTTGAACGGCTGTAGCGGCCGAACGAAGAATCCAATTTGAACGCGGATTGAAGATCTGTGTTCCTCGTGTGTCAGTTAGTCGGATTTGATTAAAATTGGGGATTTTTAATTTTTGACAAAAACCCGAAATTTTATCCAAGGGTCCCCCCTTCTTACTTTTTAACAAAAATTGCACTAAAAATGATTTCCTGAAGAAACCACTGGTTGGATCCGGAGTTTCTTGACGTCACTCGAAAGATCGCTTCAAGACGCTTCGGAAAATGTACTTTCGCAGGCACAAATGTCAATTTTAAGGCCGTGACGCGTCAGCAAAAAAACTCGAAAATGGAAAAAATCGAAAAAATCAACTTTCTTAATAATCATCGTAGACGCTTGTGTTTTACCTTTTTTTTCATCAGAAGAACGAGATAAAACGATTGCCGTTAAAAAATTTTATCCAGAGAAAATTGCAAAAAAGTTAGCCAGTCACCATGAAATTTTTTGAAAAAAGTCGATTTTTTCACACTTTGAACGGCTGTAGCGGCCGAACGAAGAATCCAATTTGAACGCGGATTGAAGATCTGTGTTCCTCGTGTGTCAATTAGGCGGATTTGATTAAAATTGGGGATTTTTAATTTTTGACAAAAACCCGAAATTTTATCCAAGGGTCCCCCCTTCTTACTTTTTAACAAAAATTGCACTAAAAATGATTTCCTGAAGAAACCACTGGTTGGATCCGGAGTTTCTTGACGTCACTCGAAAGATCGCTTCAAGACGCTTCAGAAAATATTTTTTCGCAGGAATAAATGTCAATTTTAAGGCCGTGACGCGTCAGCAAAAAAACTCGAAAATGGAAAAAATCGATAAAATCAACTTTCTTAATAATCATCGTAGACGCTTGTGTTTTACCTTTTTTTTCATCAGAAGAACGAGATAAAACGATTGCCGTTAAAAAATTTCATCCAGAGTAAATTGCAAAAAAGTTAGCCAGTCACCATGAAATGTTTTGAAAAAAGTCGATTTTTTCACACTTTGAACGGCTGTAGCGGCCGAACGAAGAATCCAATTTGAACGCGGATTGAAGATCTGTGTTCCTCGTGTGTCAGTTAGTCGGATTTGATTAAAATTGGGGATTTTTAATTTTTGACAAAAACCCGAAATTTTATCCAAGGGTCCCCCCTTCTTACTTTTTAACAAAAATTGCACTAAAAATGATTTCCTGAAGAAACCACTGGTTGGATCCGGAGTTTCTTGACGTCACTCGAAAGATCGCTTCAAGACGCTTCAGAAAATGTTTTTTCGCAGGAACAAATGTCAATTTTAAGGCCGTGACGCGTCAGCAAAAAAACTCGAAAATGGAAAAAATCGAAAAAATCAACTTTCTTAATAATCATCGTAGTCCATTGAAGTATACCTTTTTTTTCATCAGAAGAACTAGATAATACCATTGCAGTTAAAAAATTTCATCCAGAGAAAATTGCAAAAAAGTTAGCCAGTCACCATGAAATTTTTTGAAAAAAGTCGATTTTTTCACACTTTGAACGGCTGTAGCGGCCGAACGAAGAATCCAATTTGAACGCGGATTGAAGATCTGTGTTCCTCGTGTGTCAGTTACTCGGATTTGATTAAAATTGGGGATTTTTAATTTTTGACAAAAACCCAAAATTTTATCCATTTTATCCCTTCTTACTTTTTAACAAAAATTGCACTAAAAATGATTTCCTGAAGAAACCACTGGTTGGATCCGGAGTTTCTTGACGTCACTCGAAAGATCGCTTCAAGACGCTTCAGAAAATGTTTTTTCGCAGGAACAAATGTCAATTTTAAGGCCGTGACGCGTCAGCAAAAAAAACTCGAAAATGGAAAAAATCGAAAAAATCAACTTTCTTAATAATCATCGTAGACGCTTGTGATTTACCTTTTTTTTCATCAGAAGAACGAGATAAAACGATTGCCGTTAAAAAATTTTATCCAGAGAATATTGCAAAAAAGTTAGCCAGTCACCATGAAATTTTTTGAAAAAAGTCGATTTTTTCACACTTTGAACGGCTGTAGCGGCCGAACGAAGAATCCAATTTGAACGCGGATTGAAGATCTGTGTTCCTCGTGTATCAGTTACTCGGATTTGATTAAAATTGGGGATTTTTAATTTTTGACAAAAACCCGAAATTTTATCCAAGGGAGTTTCCGGAGTTTCTTGACGTCACTCGAAAGATCGCTTCAAGACGCTTCAGAAAATGTTTTTTCGCAGGAACAAATGTCAATTTTAAGGCCGTGACGCGTCAGCAAAAAAACTCGAAAATGGAAAAAATCGAAAAAATCAACTTTCTTAATAATCATCGTAGACGCTTGTGTTTTACCTTTTTTTTCATCAGAAGAACGAGATAAAACGATTGCCGTTAAAAAATTTTATCCAGAGAAAATTGCAAAAAAGTTAGCCAGTCACCATGAAATGTTTTGAAAAAAGTCGTTTTTTTCACACTTTGAACGGCTGTAGCGGCCGAACGAAGAATCCAATTTGAACGCGGATTGAAGATCTGTGTTCCTCGTGTGTCAGTTAGTCCGATTTGATTAAAATTGGGGATTTTTAATTTTTGACAAAAACCCGAAATTTTATCCAAGGGTCCCCCCTTCTTACTTTTTAACAAAAATTGCACTAAAAATGATTTCCTGAAGAAACCACTGGTTGGATCCGGAGTTTCTTGACGTCACTCGAAAGATCGCTTCAAGACGCTTCCGAAAATGTACTTTCGCAGGCACAAATGTCAATTTTAAGGCCGTGACGCGTCAGCAAAAAAACTCGAAAATGGAAAAAATCGAAAAAATCAACTTTCTTAATAATCATCGTAGACGCTTGTGTTTTACCTTTTTTTTCATCAGAAGAACGAGATAAAACGATTGCCGTTAAAAAATTTCATCCAGAGAAAATTGCAAAAAAGTTAGCCAGTCACCATGAAATTTTTTGAAAAAAGTCGATTTTTTCACAATTTGAACGGTTGTAGCGGCCGAACGAAGAATCCAATTTGAACGCGGATTGAAGATCTGTGTTCCTCGAGTGTCAATTAGTCGGATTTGATTAAAATTGGGGATTTTTAATTTTTGACAAAAACCCGAAATTTTATCCAAGGGTCCCCCCTTCTTACTTTTTAACAAAAATTGCACTAAAAATGATTTCCTGAAGAAACCACTGGTTGGATCCGGAGTTTCTTGACGTCACTCGAAAGATCGCTTCAAGACGCTTCAGAAAATGTTTTTTACAAATGTCAATTTTAAGGCCGTGACGCGTCAGCAAAAAAACTCGAAAATGGAAAAAATCGAAAAAATCAACTTTCTTAATAATCATCGTAGACGCTTGTGTTTTACCTTTTTTTTCATCAGAAGAACGAGATAAAACGATTGCCGTTAAAGAATTTCATCCAGAGAAAATTGCAAAAAAGTTAGCCAGTCACCATGAAATTTTTTGAAAAAAGTAGATTTTTTCACAATTTGAACGGTTGTAGCGGCCGAACGAAGAATCCAATTTGAACGCGGATTGAAGATCTGTGTTCCTCGAGTGTCAATTAGTCGGATTTGATTAAAATTGGGGATTTTTAATTTTTGACAAAAACCCGAAATTTTATCCAAGGGTCCCCCCTTCTTACTTTTTAACAAAAATTGCACTAAAAATGATTTCCTGAAGAAACCACTGGTTGGATCCGGAGTTTCTTGACGTCACTCGAAAGATCGCTTCAAGACGCTTCAGAAAATGTTTTTTCGCAGGAACAAATGTCAATTTTAAGGCCGTGACGCGTCAGCAAAAAAACTCGAAAATGGAAAAAATCGAAAAAATCAACTTTCTTAATAATCATCGTAGACGCTTGTGTTTTACCTTTTTTTTCATCAGAAGAACGAGATAAAACGATTGCCGTTAAAAAATTTTATCCAGAGAAAATTGCAAAAAAGTTAGCCAGTCACCATGAAATTTTTTGAAAAAAGTCGATTTTTTCACACTTTGAACGGCTGTAGCGGCCGAACGAAGAATCCAATTTGAACGCGGATTGAAGATCTGTGTTCCTCGTGTGTCAGTTAGTCGGATTATTTGATTAAAATTGGGGATTTTTAATTTTTGACAAAAACCCGAAATTTTATCCAAGGGTCCCCCCTTCTTACTTTTTAACAAAAATTGCACTAAAAATGATTTCCTGAAGAAACCACTGGTTGGATCCGGAGTTTCTTGACGTCACTCGAAAGATCGCTTCAAGACGCTTCAGAAAATGTTTTTTCGCAGGAATAAATGTCAATTTTAAGGCCGTGACGCGTCAGCAAAAAAAACTCGAAAATGGAAAAAATCCAAAAAATCAACTTTCTTAATAATCATCGTAGTCCATTGAAGTATACCTTTTTTTTCATCAGAAGAACTAGATAATACGATTGCAGTTAAAAAATTTCATCCAGAGAAAATTGCAAAAAAGTTAGCCAGTCACCATGAAATTTTTTGAAAAAAGTCGATTTTTTCACACTTTGAACGGCTGTAGCGGCCGAACGAAGAATCCAATTTGAACGCGGATTGAAGATCTGTGTTCCTCGTGAGTCAGTTACTCGGATTTGATTAAAATTGGGGATTTTTAATTTTTGACAAAAACCCAAAATTTTATCCAAGGGTCCCCCCTTCTTACTTTTTAACAAAAATTGCACTAAAAATGATTTCCTGAAGAAACCACTGGTTGGATCCGGAGTTTCTTGACGTCACTCGAAAGATCGCTTCAAGACGCTTCAGAAAATGTTTTTTCGCAGGAACAAATGTCAATTTTAAGGCCGTGACGCGTCGGCAAAAAAAACTCGAAAATGGAAAAAATCGAAAAAATCAATTTTCTTAATAATCATCGTAGACGCTTGTGTTTTACCTTTTTTTTCATCAGAAGAACGAGATAAAACGATTGCCGTTAAAAAATTTTATCCAGAGAATATTGCAAAAAAGTTAGCCAGTCACCATGAAATTTTTTGAAAAAAGTCGATTTTTTCACACTTTGAACGGCTGTAGCGGCCGAACGAAGAATCCAATTTGAACGCGGATTGAAGATCTGTGTTCCTCGTGTATCAGTTACTCGGATTTGATTAAAATTGGGGATTTTTAATTTTTGACAAAAACCCGAAATTTTATCCAAGGGAGTTTCCGGAGTTTCTTGACGTCACTCGAAAGATCGCTTCAAGACGCTTCAGAAAATGTTTTTTCGCAGGAACAAATGTCAATTTTAAGGCCGTGACGCGTCAGCAAAAAAACTCGAAAATGGAAAAAATCGAAAAAATCAACTTTCTTAATAATCATCGTAGACGCTTGTGTTTTACCTTTTTTTCATCAGAAGAACGAGATAAAACGATTGCCGTTAAAAAATTTTATCCAGAGAAAATTGCAAAAAAGTTAGCCAGTCACCATGAAATGTTTTGAAAAAAGTCGTTTTTTTCACACTTTGAACGGCTGTAGCGGCCGAACGAAGAATCCAATTTGAACGCGGATTGAAGATCTGTGTTCCTCGTGTGTCAGTTAGTCGGATTTGATGAAAATTGGGGATTTTTAATTTTTGACAAAAACCCGAAATTTTATCCAAGGGTCCCCCCTTCTTACTTTTTAACAAAAATTGCACTAAAAATGATTTCCTGAAGAAACCACTGGTTGGATCCGGAGTTTCTTGACGTCACTCGAAAGATCGCTTCAAGACGCTTCAGAAAATGTTTTTTCGCAGGAATAAATGTCAATTTTAAGGCCGTGACGCGTCAGCAAAAAAACTCGAAAATGGAAAAAATCGAAAAAATCAACTTTCTTAATAATCATCGTAGTCCATTGAAGTATACCTTTTTTTTCATCAGAAGAACTAGATAAAACGATTGCAGTTAAAAAATTTCATCCAGAGAAAATTGCAAAAAAGTTAGCCAGTCACCATGAAATTTTTTGAAAAAAGTCGATTTTTTCACACTTTGAACGGCTGTAGCGGCCGAACGAAGAATCCAATTTGAACGCGGATTGAAGATCTGTGTTCCTCGTGTGTCAGTTACTCGGATTTGATTAAAATTGGGGATTTTTAATTTTTGACAAAAACCCAAAATTTTATCCAAGGGTCCCCCCTTCTTACTTTTTAACAAAAATTGCACTAAAAATGATTTCCTGAAGAAACCACTGGTTGGATCCGGAGTTTCTTGACGTCACTCGAAAGATCGCTTCAAGACGCTTCAGAAAATGTTTTTTCGCAGGAACAAATGTCAATTTTAAGGCCGTGACGCGTCAGCAAAAAAACTCGAAAATGGAAAAAATCGAAAAAATCAACTTTCTTAATAATCATCGTAGACGCTTGTGTTTTACCTTTTTTTTCATCAGAAGAACGAGATAAAACGATTGTCGTTAAAAAATTTTATCCAGAGAAAATTGCAAAAAAGTTAGCCAGTCACCATGAAATTTTTTGAAAAAAGTCGATTTTTTTACACTTTGAACGGCTGTAGCGGCCGAACGAAGAATCCAATTTGAACGCGGATTGAAGATCTGAGTTCCTCGTGTGTCAATTAGTCGGATTTGATTAAAATTGGGGATTTTTAATTTTTGACAAAACCCGAAATTTTATCCAAGGGTCCCCCCTTCTTACTTTTTAACAAAAATTGCACTAAACATGATTTCCTGAAGAAACCACTGGTTGGATCCGGAGTTTCTTGACGTCACTCGAAAGATCGCTTCAAGACGCTTCAGAAAATGTTTTTTCGCAGGAACAAATGTCAATTTTAAGGCCGTGACGCGTCAGCAAAAAAACTCGAAAATGGAAAAAATCGAAAAAATCAACTTTCTTAATAATCATCGTAGACGCTTGTGTTTTACCTTTTTTTTCATCAGAAGAACGAGATAAAACGATTGCCGTTAAAAAATTTCATCCAGAGAAAATTGCAAAAAAGTTAGCCAGTCACCATGAATTTTTTTGAAAAAAGTCGTTTTTTTCACACTTTGAACGGCTGTAGCGGCCGAACGATGAATCCAATTTGAACGCGGATTGAAGATCTGTGTTCCTCGTGTGTCAGTTAGTCCGATTTGATTAAAATTGGGGATTTTTAATTTTTGACAAAAACCCGAAATTTTATCCAAGGGTCCCCCTTCTTACTTTTTAACAAAAATTGCACTAAAAATGATTTCCTGAAGAAACCACTGGTTGGATCCGGAGTTTCTTGACGTCACTCGAAAGATCGCTTCAAGACGCTTCCGAAAATGTACTTTCGCAGCACAAATGTCAATTTTAAGGCCGTGACGCGTCAGCAAAAAAACTCGAAAATGGAAAAAATCGAAAAAATCAACTTTCTTAATAATCATCGTAGACGCTTGTGTTTTACCTTTTTTTTCATCAGAAGAACGAGATAAAACGATTGCCGTTAAAAAATTTCATCCAGAGAAATTGCAAAAAAGTTAGCCAGTCACCATGAAATTTTTTGAAAAAAGTCGATTTTTTCACAATTTGAACGGTTGTAGCGGCCGAACGAAGAATCCAATTTGAACGCGGATTGAAGATCTGTGTTCCTCGAGTGTCAATTAGTCGGATTTGATTAAAATTGGGGATTTTTAATTTTTGACAAAAACCCGAAATTTTATCCAAGGGTCCCCCCTTCTTACTTTTTAACAAAAATTGCACTAAAAATGATTTCCTGAAGAAACCACTGGTTGGATCTGGAGTTTCTTGACGTCACTCGAAAGATCGCTTCAAGACGCTTCAGAAAATGTTTTTTAAAATGTTTTTTACAAATGTCAATTTTAAGGCCGTGACGCGTCAGCAAAAAAACTCGAAAATGGAAAAAATCGAAAAAATCAACTTTCTTAATAATCATCGTAGACGCTTGTGTTTTACCTTTTTTTTCATCAGAAGAACGAGATAAAACGATTGCCGTTAAAGAATTTCATCCAGAGAAAATTGCAAAAAAGTTAGCCAGTCACCATGAAATTTTTTGAAAAAAGTAGATTTTTTCACAATTTGAACGGTTGTAGCGGCCGAACGAAGAATCCAATTTGAACGCGGATTGAAGATCTGTGTTCCTCGAGTGTCAATTAGTCGGATTTGATTAAAATTGGGGATTTTTAATTTTTGACAAAAACCCGAAATTTTATCCAAGGGTCCCCCCTTCTTACTTTTTAACAAAAATTGCACTAAAAATGATTTCCTGAAGAAACCACTGGTTGGATCCGGAGTTTCTTGACGTCACTCGAAAGATCGCTTCAAGACGCTTCAGAAAATGTTTTTTCGCAGGAACAAATGTCAATTTTAAGGCCGTGACGCGTCAGCAAAAAAACTCGAAAATGGAAAAAATCGAAAAAATCAACTTTCTTAATAATCATCGTAGACCATTGAAGTATACCTTTTTTTTCATCAGAAGAACGAGATAAAACGATTGCAGTTAAAAAATTTCATCCAGAGAAAATTGCAAAAAAGTTAGCCGGTCACCATGAAATTTTTTGAAAAAAGTCGATTTTTTCACACTTTGAACGGCTGTAGCGGCCGAACGAAGAATCCAATTTAAACGCGGATTGAAGATCTGTGTTCCTCGTGTGTCAGTTAGTCGGATTTGATTAAAATTGGGGATTTTTAATTTTTGACAAAAACCCGAAATTTTATCCAAGGGTCCCCCCTTCTTACTTTTTAACAAAAATTGCACTAAAAATGATTTTCTGAAGAAACCACTGGTTGGATCCGGAGTTTCTTGACGTCACTCGAAAGATCGCTTCAAGACGCTTCAGAAAATGTTTTTTCGCAGGAACAAATGTCAATTTTAAGGCCGTGACGCGTCAGCAAAAAAACTCGAAAATGGAAAAAATCGAAAAAATCAACTTTCTTAATAATCATCGTAGACGCTTGTGTTTTACCTTTTTTTTCATCAGAAGAACGAGATAAAACGATTGCCGTTAAAAAATTTTTATCTAGAGAAAATTGCAAAAAAGTTAGCCAGTCACCATGAAATTTTTTGAAAAAAGTCGATTTTTTCACACTTTGAACGGCTGTAGCGGCCGAACAAAGAATCCAATTTGAACGCGGATTGAAGATCTGTGTTCCTCGTGTGTCAATTAGTCAGATTTGATTAAAATTGGGGATTTTTAATTTTTGACAAAAACCCGAAATTTTATCCAAGGGTCCCCCCTTCTTACTTTTTAACAAAAATTGCACTAAAAATGATTTTCTGAAGAAACCACTGGTTGGATCCGGAGTTTCTTGACGTCACTCGAAAGATCGCTTCAAGACGCTTCAGAAAATGTACTTTCGCAGGCACAAATGTCAATTTTAAGGCCGTGACGCGTCAGCAAAAAAACTCGAAAATGGAAAAAATCGAAAAAATCAACTTTCTTAATAATCATCGTAGACGCTTGTGTTTTACCTTTTTTTCATCAGAAGAACGAGATAAAACGATTGCCGTTAAAAAATTTCATCCAGAGAAAATTGCAAAAAAGTTAGCCAGTCACCGTGAAATTTTTTGAAAAAAGTCGATTTTTTCACACTTTGAACGGCTGTAGCGGCCGAACGAAGAATCCAATTTGAACGCGGATTGAAGATCTGTGTTCCTCGTGTGTCAATTAGTCAGATTTGATTAAAATTGGGGATTTTTAATTTTTGACAAAAACCCGAAATTTTATCCAAGGGTCCCCCCTTCTTACTTTTCAACAAAAATTGCACTAAAAATGATTTCCTGAAGAAACCACTGGTTGGATCCGGAGTTTCTTGACGTCACTCGAAAGATCGCTTCAAGACGCTTCAGAAAATGTTTTTTCGCAGAAACAAATGTCAATTTTAAGGCCGTGACGCGTCAGCAAAAAAACTCGAAAATGGAAAAAATCGAAAAAATCAACTTTCTTAATAATCATCGTAGACGCTTGTGTTTTACCTTTTTTTTCATCAGAAGAACGAGATAAAACGATTGCCGTTAAAAAATTTCATCCAGAGAAAATTGCAAAAAAGTTAGCCAGTCACCATGAAATTTTTTGAAAAAAGTCGATTTTTTCACACTTTGAACGGCTGTAGCGGCCGAACGAAGAATCCAATTTGAACGCGGATTGAAGATCTGTGTTCCTCGTGTGTCAATTAGTCAGATTTGATTAAAATTGGGGATTTTTAATTTTTGACAAAAACCCGAAATTTTATCCAAGGGTCCCCCCTTCTTACTTTTTAACAAAAATTGCACTAAAAATGATTTTCTGAAGAAACCACTGGTTGGATCCGGAGTTTCTTGACGTCACTCGAAAGATCGCTTCAAGACGCTTCAGAAAATGTACTTTCGCAGGCACAAATGTCAATTTTAAGGCCGTGACGCGTCAGCAAAAAAACTCGAAAATGGAAAAAATCGAAAAAATCAACTTTCTTAATAATCATCGTAGACCATTGAAGTATACCTTTTTTTTCATCAGAAGAACGAGATAAAACGATTGCAGTTAAAAAATTTCATCCAGAGAAAATTGCAAAAAAGTTAGCCGGTCACCATGAAATTTTTTGAAAAAAGTCGATTTTTTCACACTTTGAACGGCTGTAGCGGCCGAACGAAGAATCCAATTTGAACGCGGATTGAAGATCTGTGTTCCTCGTGTGTCAATTAGTCGGATTTGATTAAAATTGGGGATTTTTAATTTTTGACAAAAACCCGAAATTTTATCCAAGGGTCCCCCCTTCTTACTTTTTAACAAAAATTGCACTAAAAATGATTTCCTGAAGAAACCACTGGTTGGATCCGGAGTTTCTTGACGTCACTCGAAAGATCGCTTCAAGACGCTTCAGAAAATGTTTTTTCGCAGGAACAAATGTCAATTTTAAGGCCGTGACTCGTCAGCAAAAAAACTCGAAAATGGAAAAAATCGAAAAAATCAACTTTCTTAATAATCATCGTAGACGCTTGTGTTTTACCTTTTTTTTCATCAGAAGAACGAGATAAAATGATTGCCGTTAAAAAATTTCATCCAGAGAAAATTGCAAAAAAGTTAGCCAGTCACCATGAAATTTTTTGAAAAAAGTCGATTTTTTCACACTTTGAACGGCTGTAGCGGCCGAACAAAGAATCCAATTTGAACGCGGATTGAAGATCTGTGTTCCTCGTGTGTCAATTAGTCAGATTTGATTAAAATTGGGGATTTTTAATTTTTGACAAAAACCCGAAATTTTATCCAAGGGTCCCCCCTTCTTACCTTTTAACAAAAATTGCACTAAAAATGATTTTCTGAAGAAACCACTGGTTGGATCCGGAGTTTCTTGACGTCACTCGAAAGATCGCTTCAAGACGCTTCAGAAAATGTTTTTTCGCAGGAACAAATGTCAATTTTAAGGCCGTGACGCGTCAGCAAAAAAACTCGAAAATGGAAAAAATCGAAAAAATCAACTTTCTTAATAATCATCGTAGACGCTTGTGTTTTACCTTTTTTTTCATCAGAAGAACGAGATAAAACGATTGCCGTTAAAAAATTTTTATCTAGAGAAAATTGCAAAAAAGTTAGCCAGTCACCATGAAATTTTTTGAAAAAAGTCGATTTTTTCACACTTTGAACGGCTGTAGCGGCCGAACAAAGAATCCAATTTGAACGCGGATTGAAGATCTGTGTTCCACATGTGTCAATTAGTCAGATTTGATTAAAATTGGGGATTTTTAATTTTTGACAAAAACCCGAAATTTTATCCAAGGGTCCCCCCTTCTTACTTTTTAACAAAAATTGCACTAAAAATGATTTTCTGAAGAAACCACTGGTTGGATCCCGAGTTTCTTGACGTCACTCGAAAGATCGCTTCAAGACGCTTCAGAAAATGTACTTTCGCAGGCACAAATGTCAATTTTAAGGCCGTGACGCGTCAGCAAAAAAACTCGAAAATGGAAAAAATCGAAAAAATCAACTTTCTTAATAATCATCGTAGACGCTTGTGTTTTACCTTTTTTTCATCAGAAGAACGAGATAAAACGATTGCCGTTAAAAAATTTCATCCAGAGAAAATTGCAAAAAAGTTAGCCAGTCACCGTGAAATTTTTTGAAAAAAGTCGATTTTTTCACACTTTGAACGGCTGTAGCGGCCGAACGAAGAATCCAATTTGAACGCGGATTGAAGATCTGTGTTCCTCGTGTGTCAATTAGTCAGATTTGATTAAAATTGGGGATTTTTAATTTTTGACAAAAACCCGAAATTTTATCCAAGGGTCCCCCCTTCTTACTTTTTAACAAAAATTGCACTAAAAATGATTTCCTGAAGAAACCACTGGTTGGATCCGGAGTTTCTTGACGTCACTCGAAAGATCGCTTCAAGACGCTTCAGAAAATGTTTTTTCGCAGAAACAAATGTCAATTTTAAGGCCGTGACGCGTCAGCAAAAAAACTCGAAAATGGAAAAAATCGAAAAAATCAACTTTCTTAATAATCATCGTAGACGCTTGTGTTTTACCTTTTTTTTCATCAGAAGAACGAGATAAAACGATTGCCGTTAAAAAATTTCATCCAGAGAAAATTGCAAAAAAGTTAGCCAGTCAGCATGAAATTTTTTGAAAAAAGTCGATTTTTTCACACTTTGAACGGCTGTAGCGGCCGAACGAAGAATCCAATTTGAACGCGGATTGAAGATCTGTGTTCCTCGTGTGTCAATTAGTCAGATTTGATTAAAATTGGGGATTTTTAATTTTTGACAAAAACCCGAAATTTTATCCAAGGGTCCCCCCTACTTACTTTTTAACAAAAATTGCACTAAAAATGATTTTCTGAAGAAACCACTGGTTGGATCCGGAGTTTCTTGACGTCACTCGAAAGATCGCTTCAAGACGCTTCAGAAAATGTACTTTCGCAGGCACAAATGTCAATTTTAAGGCCGTGACGCGTCAGCAAAAAAACTCGAAAATGTAAAAAATCGAAAAAATCAACTTTCTTAATAATCATCGTAGACCATTGAAGTATACCTTTTTTTTCATCAGAAGAACGAGATAAAACGATTGCTGTTAAAAAATTTCATCCAGAGAAAATTGCAAAAAAGTTAGCCGGTCACCATGAAATTTTTTGAAAAAAGTCGATTTTTTCACACTTTGAACGGCTGTAGCGGCCGAACGAAGAATCCAATTTGAACGCGGATTGAAGATCTGTGTTCCTCGTGTGTCAGTTAGTCGGATTTGATTAAAATTGGGGATTTTTAATTTTTGACAAAAACCCGAAATTTTATCCAAGGGTCCCCCCTTCTTACTTTTTAACAAAAATTGCACTAAAAATGATTTTCTGAAGAAACCACTGGTTGGATCCGGAGTTTCTTGACGTCACTCGAAAGATCGCTTCAAGACGCTTCAGAAAATGTACTTTCGCAGGCACAAATGTCAATTTTAAGGCCGTGACGCGTCAGCAAAAAAACTCGAAAATGGAAAAAATCGAAAAAATTAACTTTCTTAATAATCATCGTAGACCATTGAAGTATACCTTTTTTTTCATCAGAAGAACGAGATAAAACGATTGCAGTTAAAAAATTTCATCCAGAGAAAATTGCAAAAAAGTTAGCCGGTCACCATGAAATTTTTTGAAAAAAGTCGATTTTTTCACACTTTGAACGGCTGTAGCGGCCGAACGAAGAATCCAATTTGAACGCGGATTGAAGATCTGTGTTCCTCGTGTGTCAATTAGTCGGATTTGATTAAAATTGGGGATTTTTAATTTTTGACAAAAACCCGAAATTTTATCCAAGGGTCCCCCCTTCTTACTTTTTAACGAAAATTGCACTAAAAATGATTTCCTGAAGAAACCACTGGTTGGATCCGGAGTTTCTTGACGTCACTCGAAAGATCGCTTCAAGACGCTTCAGAAAATGTTTTTTCGCAGGAACAAATGTCAATTTTAAGGCCGTGACGCGTCAGCAAAAAAACTCGAAAATGGAAAAAATCGAAAAAATCAACTTTCTTAATAATCATCGTAGACCATTGAAGTATACCTTTTTTTTCATCAGAAGAACGAGATAAAACGATTGCAGTTAAAAAATTTCATCCAGAGAAAATTGCAAAAAAGTTAGCCGGTCACCATGAAATTTTTTGAAAAAAGTCGATTTTTTCACACTTTGAACGGCTGTAGCGGCCGAACGAAGAATCCAATTTGAACGCGGATTGAAGATCTGTGTTCCTCGTGTGTCAATTAGTCGGATTTGATTAAAATTGGGGATTTTTAATTTTTGACAAAAACCCGAAATTTTATCCAAGGGTCCCCCCTTCTTACTTTTTAACAAAAATTGCACTAAAAATGATTTCCTAAAGAAACCACTGGTTGGATCCGGAGTTTCTTGACGTCACTCGAAAGATCGCTTCAAGACGCTTCAGAAAATGTTTTTTCGCAGGAACAAATGTCAATTTTAAGGCCGTGACTCGTCAGCAAAAAAACTCGAAAATGGAAAAAATCGAAAAAATCAACTTTCTTAATAATCATCGTAGACGCTTGTGTTTTACCTTTTTTTTCATCAGAAGAACGAGATAAAACGATTGCCGTTAAAAAATTTCATCCAGAGAAAATTGCAAAAAAGTTAGCCAGTCACCATGAAATTTTTTGAAAAAAGTAGATTTTTTCACAATTTGAACGGCTGTAGCGGCCGAACGAAGAATCCAATTTGAACGCGGATTGAAGATCTGTGTTCCTCGAGTGTCAATTAGTCGGATTTGATTAAAATTGGGGATTTTTAATTTTTGACAAAAACCCGAAATTTTATCCAAGGGTCCCCCCTTCTTACTTTTTAACAAAAATTGCACTAAAAATGATTTCCTGAAGAAACCACTGGTTGGATCCGGAGTTTCTTGACGTCACTCGAAAGATCGCTTCAAGACGCTTCAGAAAATGTACTTTCGCAGGCACAAATGTCAATTTCAAGGCCGTGACGCGTCAGCAAAAAAACTCGAAAATGGAAAAAATCGAAAAAATCAACTTTCTTAATAATCATCGTAGACGCTTGTGTTTTACCTTTTTTTTCATCAGAAGAACGAGATAAAACGATTGCAGTTAAAAAATTTCATCCAGAGAAAATTGCAAAAAAGTTAGCCGGTCACCATGAAATTTTTTGAAAAAAGTCGATTTTTTCACACTTTGAACGGCTGTAGCGGCCGAACGAAGAATCCAATTTGAACGCGGATTGAAGATCTGTGTTCCTCGTGTGTCAATTAGTCGGATTTGATTAAAATTGGGGATTTTTAATTTTTGACAAAAACCCGAAATTTTATCCAAGGGTCCCCCCTTCTTACTTTTTAACAAAAATTGCACTAAAAATGATTTCCTGAAGAAACCACTGGTTGGATCCGGAGTTTCTTGACGTCACTCGAAAGATCGCTTCAAGACGCTTCAGAAAATGTTTTTTCGCAGGAACAAATGTCAATTTTAAGGCCGTGACTCGTCAGCAAAAAAACTCGAAAAAATCAACTTTCTTAATAATCATCGTAGACGCTTGTGTTTTACCTTTTTTTTCATCAGAAGAACGAGATAAAACGATTGCCGTTAAAAAATTTCATCCAGAGAAAATTGCAAAAAAGTTAGCCAGTCACCATGAAATTTTTTGAAAAAAGTAGATTTTTTCACAATTTGAACGGCTGTAGCGGCCGAACGAAGAATCCAATTTGAACGCGGATTGAAGATCTGTGTTCCTCGAGTGTCAATTAGTCGGATTTGATTAAAATTGGGGATTTTTAATTTTTGACAAAAACCCGAAATTTTATCCAAGGGTCCCCCCTTCTTACTTTTTAACAAAAATTGCACTAAAAATGATTTCCTGAAGAAACCACTGGTTGGATCCGGAGTTTCTTGACGTCACTCGAAAGATCGCTTCAAGACGCTTCAGAAAATGTACTTTCGCAGGCACAAATGTCAATTTTAAGGCCGTGACGCGTCAGCAAAAAAACTCGAAAATGGAAAAAATCGAAAAAATCAACTTTCTTAATAATCATCGTAGACGCTTGTGTTTTACCTTTTTTTTCATCAGAAGAACGAGATAAAACGATTGCCGTTAAAAAATTTCATCCAGAAAAAATTGCAAAAAAGTTAGCCAGTCACTATGAAATTTTTTGAAAAAAGTAGATTTTTTCACAATTTGAACGGCTGTAGCGGCCGAACGAAGAATCCAATTTGAACGCGGATTGAAGATCAGTGTTCCTCGAGTGTCAATTAGTCGGATTTTATTAAAATTGGGGATTTTTAATTTTTGACAAAAACCCGAAATTTTATCCAAGGGTCCCCCCTTCTTACTTTTTAACAAAAATTGCACTAAAAATGATTTCCTGAAGAAACCACTGGTTGGATCCGGAGTTTCTTGACGTCACTCGAAAGATCGCTTCAAGACGCTTCAGAAAATGTTTTTTCGCAGGAACAAATGTCAATTTTAAGGCCGTGACTCGTCAGCAAAAAAACTCGAAAATGGAAAAAATCGAAAAAATCAACTTTCTTAATAATCATCGTAGACGCTTGTGTTTTACCTTTTTTTTCATCAGAAGAACGAGATAAAACGATTGCCGTTAAAAAATTTCATCCAGAGAAAATTGCAAAAAAGTTAGCCAGTCACCATGAAATTTTTTGAAAAAAGTCGATTTTTGCACACTTTGAACGGCTGTAGCGGCCGAACGAAGAATCCAATTTGAACGCGGATTGAAGATCTGTGTTCCTCGTGTGTCAGTTAGTCGGATTTGATTAAAATTGGGGATTTTTAATTTTTGACAAAAACCCGAAATTTTATCCAAGGGTCCCCCCTTCTTACTTTTTAACAAAAATTGCACTAAAAATGATTTCCTGAAGAAACCACTGGTTGGATCCGGAGTTTCTTGACGTCACTCGAAAGATCGCTTCAAGACGCTTCAGAAAATGTACTTTCGCAGGCACAAATGTCAATTTCAAGGCCGTGACGCGTCAGCAAAAAAACTCGAAAATGGAAAAAATCGAAAAAATCAACTTTCTTAATAATCATCGTAGACGCTTGTGTTTTACCTTTTTTTTCATCAGAAGAACGAGATAAAACGATTGCCGTTAAAAAATTTCATCCAGAAAAAATTGCAAAAAAGTTAGCCAGTCACTATGAAATTTTTTGAAAAAAGTAGATTTTTTCACAATTTGAACGGCTGTAGCGGCCGAACGAAGAATCCAATTTGAACGCGGATTGAAGATCAGTGTTCCTCGAGTGTCAATTAGTCGGATTTGATTAAAATTGGGGATTTTTAATTTTTGACAAAAACCCGAAATTTTATCCAAGGGTCCCCCCTTCTTACTTTTTAACAAAAATTGCACTAAAAATGATTTCCTGAAGAAACCACTGGTTGGATCCGGAGTTTCTTGACGTCACTCGAAAGATCGCTTCAAGACGCTTCAGAAAATGTTTTTTCGCAGGAACAAATGTCAATTTTAAGGCCGTGACTCGTCAGCAAAAAAACTCGAAAATGGAAAAAATCGAAAAAATCAACTTTCTTAATAATCATCGTAGACGCTTGTGTTTTACCTTTTTTTTCATCAGAAGAACGAGATAAAACGATTGCCGTTAAAAAATTTCATCCAGAGAAAATTGCAAAAAAGTTAGCCAGTCACCATGAAATTTTTTGAAAAAAGTCGATTTTTGCACACTTTGAACGGCTGTAGCGGCCGAACGAAGAATCCAATTTGAACGCGGATTGAAGATCTGTGTTCCTCGTGTGTCAGTTAGTCGGATTTGATTAAAATTGGGGATTTTTAATTTTTGACAAAAACCCGAAATTTTATCCAAGGGTCCCCCCTTCTTACTTTTTAACAAAAATTGCACTAAAAATGATATCCTGAAGAAACCACTGGTTGGATCCGGAGTTTCTTGACGTCACTCGAAAGATCGCTTCAAGACGCTTCAGAAAATGTTATTTCGCAGGAACAAATGTCAATTTTAAGGCCGTGACTCGTCAGCAAAAAAACTCGAAAATGGAAAAAATCGAAAAAATCAACTTTCTTAATAATCATCGTAGACCAATGAAGTATACCTTTTTTTTCATCAGAAGAACTAGATAAAACGATTGCCGTTAAAAAATTTCATCCAGAGAAAATTGCAAAAAAGTTAGCCAGTCACCGTGAAATTTTTTGAAAAAAGTCGATTTTTTCACACTTTGAACGGCTGTAGCGGCCGAACGAAGAATCCAATTTGAACGCGGATTGAAGATCTGTGTTCCTCGTGTGTCAATTAGTCAGATTTGATTAAAATTGGGGATTTTTAATTTTTGACAAAAACCCGAAATTTTATCCAAGGGTCCCCCCTTATTACTTTTTAACAAAAATTGCACTAAAAATGATTTTCTGAAGAAACCACTGGTTTGATCCGGAGTTTCTTGACGTCACTCGAAAGATCGCTTCAAGACGCTTCAGAAAATGTACTTTCGCAGGCACAAATGTCAATTTTAAGGCCGTGACGCGTCAGCAAAAAAACTCGAAAATGGAAAAAATCGAAAAAATCAACTTTCTTAATAATCATCGTAGACGCTTGTGTTTTACCTTTTTTTTCATCAGAAGAACGAGATAAAACGATTGCCGTTAAAAAATTTCATCCAGAGAAAATTGCAAAAAAGTTAGCCAGTCACCATGAAATTTCTTGAAAAAAGTCGATTTTTTCACACTTTGAACGGCTGTAGCGGCCGAACGAAGAATCCAATTTGAACGCGGATTGAAGATCTGTGTTCCTCGTCTGTCAGTTAGTCGGATTTGATTAAAATTGGGGATTTTTAATTTTTGACAAAAACCCGAAATTTTATCCAAGGGTCCCCCCTTCTTACTTTTTAACAAAAATTGCACTAAAAATGATTTTCTGAAGAAACCACTGGTTGGATCCGGAGTTTCTTGACGTCACTCGAAAGATCGCTTCAAGACGCTTCAGAAAATGTTTTTTCGCAGGAACAAATGTCAATTTTAAGGCCGTGACGCGTCAGCAAAAAAACTCGAAAATGGAAAAAATCGAAAAAATCTACTTTCTTAATTATCATTGTAGACGCTTGTGTTCTTCCTTTTTTTGTAAATCTCAGTTTTGTGAATCTCAGTTTTGCAAATCTCAGTTTTGTAAATCTCAGTTTTGTCAATCTCAGTTTTGTTAATCTCAGTTTTGTAAATCTCAGTTTTGTAAATCTCAGTTTTGTTAATCTCGGTTTTGATTCGAGCGGTTTTGGACTGAGCGGTTTTGATTCGAGTGGTTTTGGACTGAGCGGTTTTGGAGCGAGCGGTTTCGGAGCGAGCGGTTTTGATTCGATCGGTTTTGGAGCGAGCGGTTTTGATTCGAGTGGTTTTGGACTGATCGGTTTTGATTTGAGCGGATTTGACTGAGCGGTTTTGATTCGAGCGGTTTTGGACCGAGCGGTTTTGATTCGAGCGGTTTTGGAGCGAGCGGTTTTGATTCGAGCGGTTTTGGAACGAGCGGTTTTGATTCGAGCGGTTTTGGAACGAGCGGTTTTGGAGCGAGCGGTTTCGGAGCGAGCGGTTTTGGAGCGAGCGGTTTTGGAGCGAGCGGTTTGGAGCGATCCATTTTGGAGCGAGCGGTTTGGAGTGATCCATTTTGGAGCGAGCGGTTTGGAGCGATCCATTTTGGAGCGAGCGGTTCGGAGCGAGCGGTTTTGGAGCGAGCGGTTTTTGAGCGAGCGGTTTTGGAGCGAGCGGTTTTGGAGCGAGCGGTTTTGGAGCGGGCGGTTTGGAGCGAGCGGTTTTGATTCGAGCGGTTTTGGAGCAAGCGGTTTTGATTCGAGCGGTTTTGGAACGAGCGGTTTTGATTCGAGCGGTTTTGGAACGAGCGGTTTTGGAGCGAGCGGTTTTGGAGCGAGCGGTTTCAGAGCGAGCGGTTTTGGAGCGAGCGGTTTTGGAGCGATCCATTTTGGAGCGAGCGGTTTGGAGTGATCCATTTTGGAGCGAGCGGTTTGGAGCGATCCATTTTGGAGCGAGCGGTTTGGAGCGACCGGTTTTGATTCGAGCGGTTTTGGAGCAAGCGGTTTTGATTCGAGCGGTTTTGGAACGAGCGGTTTTGATTCGAGCGGTTTTGGAACGAGCGGTTTTGGAGCGAGCGGTTCCGGAGCGAGCGGTTTTGGAGCGAGCGGTTTGGAGCGATCCATTTTGGAGCGAGCGGTTTGGAGTGATCCATTTTGGAGCGAGCGGTTTGGAGCGATCCATTTAGGAGCGAGCGGTTTGGAGCGATCTATTTTGGAGCGAGCGGATGGAAGCAAGCGGTTTTGGAGCAAGCGGTTTAGAGCGATCCATTTTGGAGCGAGCGGTTTGGAGCGATCCATTTTGGAGCGAGCGGTTTTGATTCGAGCGGTTTTGGAGCAAGCGGTTTTGATTCGAGCGGTTTTGGAGCAAGCGGTTTTGATTCGAGCGGTTTTGGAGCAAGCGGTTTTGATTCGAGCGGTTTCAGAGCGAGCGGTTTTGGAACGAGCGGTTTTGGAACGAGCGGTTTTGGAGCGAGCGGTTTCGGAGCGAGCGGTTTTGGAGCGAGCGGTTTGGAGTGATCCATTTTGGAGCGAGCGGTTTGGAGCGATTCATTTTGGAGCGAGCGGTTTGGAGCGATCCATTTTGGAGCGAGCGGTTTGGAGCAAGCGGTTTTGGAGCGAGCGGTTTGGAGCGATCCATTTTGGAGCGAGCGGTTTTGGAGCGAGCGGTTTGGAGCGATCCATTTTGGAGCGAGCGGTTTGGAGCGATCCATTTTGTAGCGAGCGGTTTTGATTCGAGCGGTTTTGGAGCAAGCGGTTTTGATTCGAGCGGTTTTGATTCGAGCGGTTTCAGAGCGAGCGGTTTTGGAACGAGCGGTTTTGGAGCGAGCGGTTTCGGAGCGAGCGGTTTAGGAGCGAGCGGTTTTGGAGCGAGCGGTTTTAAAGCGAGCGGTTTTGAAGCGAGCGGTTTTAGAGCGAGCGGTTTCGGAGCGAGCGTTTAGTAAACAAAACTGAGATTTATCTCAGTTTTGTAAATCTGAGTTTTGTAAATCTCAGTTTTGTAAATCTCGGTTTTGTAAATCTCAGTTTTGTAAATCTCAGTTTTGCAAATCTCAGTTTTGTAAATCTGAGTTTTGTAAATCTGAGTTTTGTAAATGTCAGTTTTGTAAATCTGAGTTTTGTAAATCTCAGTTTTGTAAATCTCAGCTTTGTAAATCTCAGTTTTGTAAATCTCAGTTTTGTAAATCTCAGTTTTGTAAATCTCAGTTTTGCAAATCTCAGTTTTGTAAATCTCAGTTTTGTAAATCTCAGTTTTGCAAATCTTAGTTTTGTAAATCTCAGTTTTGTAAATCTCAGTTTTGTAAATCTCAGTTTTGTAAATCTCAGTTTTGTAAATCTCAGTTTTGTAAATCTCAGTTTTGTAAATCTCAGTTTTGTAAATCTCAGTTTTGTAAATCTCAGTTTTGTAAATCTCAGTTTTGTAAATCTCAGTTTTGTAAATCTCAGTTTTGCAAATCTCAGTTTTGTAAATCTCAGTTTTGTAAATCTCAGTTTTGTAAATCTCAGTTTTGTAAATCTCAGTTTTGCAAATCTCAGTTTTGTAAATCTCAGTTTTGTAAATCTCAGTTTTGTAAATCTCAGTTTTGTAAATCTCAGTTTTGTGAATCTCGGTTTTGTAAATCTCAGTTTTGTAAATCTCAGTTTTGCAAATCTCAGTTTTGTAAATCTCAGTTTTGTAAATCTCAGTTTTGCAAATCTCAGTTTTGTAAATCTCAGTTTTGTAAATCTCAGTTTTGTAAATCTCAGTTTTTAAAATCTCAGATTTGAAAATCTCTGTTTTGTAAATCTCAGTTTTGTAAATCTCAGTTTTGCAAATCTCAGTTTTGTAAATCTGAGTTTTGTAAATCTGAGTTTTGTAAATCTCAGTTTTGTAAATCTCAGTTTTGTAAATCTCAGTTTTGTAAATCTCAGTTTTGTAAATCTCAGTTTTGCAAATCTCAGTTTTGTAAATCTCAGTTTTGTAAATCTCAGTTTTGCAAATCTTAGTTTTGTAAATCTCAGTTTTGTAAATCTCAGTTTTGTAAATCTCAGTTTTGTAAATCTCAGTTTTGTAAATCTCAGTTTTGTAAATCTCAGTTTTGTAAATCTCAGTTTTGTAAATCTCAGTTTTGTAAATCTCAGTTTTGTAAATCTCAGTTTTGTAAATCTCAGTTTTGCAAATCTCAGTTTTGTAAATCTCAGTTTTGTAAATCTCAGTTTTGTAAATCTCAGTTTTGTAAATCTCAGTTTTGTAAATCTCAGTTTTGCAAATCTCAGTTTTGTAAATCTCAGTTTTGTAAATCTCAGTTTTGTAAATCTCAGTTTTGTAAATCTCAGTTTTGCAAATCTCAATTTTGTAAATCTGAGTTTTGTAAATGTCAGTTTTGTAAATCTGAGTTTTGTAAATCTGAGTTTTGTAAATCTCAGTTTTGTAAATCTCAGCTTTGTAAATCTCAGTTTTGCAAATCTTAGTTTTGTAAATCTCAGTTTTGTAAATCTCAGTTTTGTAAATCTCAGTTTTGTAAATCTCAGTTTTGTAAATCTCAGTTTTGTAAATCTCAGTTTTGTAAATCTCAGTTTTGTAAATCTCAGTTTTGTAAATCTCAGTTTTGTAAATCTCAGTTTTGTAAATCTCAGTTTTGTATATCTCAGTTTTGCAAATCTCAGTTTTGTAAATCTCAGTTTTGTAAATCTCAGTTTTGTAAATCTGAGTTTTGTAAATCTCAGTTTTGTAAATCTCAGTTTTTAAAATTTTAGATTTGTAAATCTCTGTTTTGTAAATCTCAGTTTTGTAAATCTCAGTTTTGCAAATCTCAGTTTTGTAAATCTCAGTTTTGTAAATCTCAGTTTTGTAAATCTCAGTTTTGTAAATCTCAGTTTTGTAAATCTCAGTTTTGTAA
The DNA here is from genome assembly GCA_910593695.2 of Ocypus olens. Lineage (NCBI taxonomy): Eukaryota > Metazoa > Arthropoda > Insecta > Coleoptera > Staphylinidae > Ocypus > Ocypus olens. The sequence continues at coordinate 87,410 of OU343057.1, read as the reverse complement.
ATCTCAGTTTTGTAAATCTCAGTTTTGTAAATCTCAGTTTTGTAAATCTCAGTTTTGTAAATCTCAGTTTTGTAAATCTCAGTTTTGTAAATCTCAGTTTTGTAAATCTCAGTTTTGCAAATCTCAGTTTTGTAAATCTCAGTTTTGTAAATCTCAGTTTTGTAAATCTGAGTTTTGTAAATCTCAGTTTTGTAAATCTCAGTTTTTAAAATCTCAGATTTGAAAATCTCTGTTTTGTAAATCTCAGTTTTGTAAATCTCAGTTTTGCAAATCTCAGTTTTGTAAATCTGAGTTTTGTAAATCTGAGTTTTGTAAATCTCAGTGTTGTAAATCTCAGTTTTGTAAATCTCAGTTTTGTAAATCTCAGTTTGGTAAATCTCAGTTTTGTAAATCTCGGTTTTGTAAATCTCAGTTTTGTAAATCTCAGTTTTGCAAATCTCAGTTTTGTAAATCTGAGTTTTGTAAATCTGAGTTTTGTAAATGTCAGTTTTGTAAATCTGAGTTTTGTAAATCTCAGTTTTGTAAATCTCAGTTTTGTAAATCTCAGCTTTGTAAATCTCAGTTTTGTAAATCTCAGTTTTGTAAATCTCAGTTTTGCAAATCTCAGTTTTGTAAATCTGAGTTTTGTAAATCTGAGTTTTGTAAATCTCAGTTTTGTAAATCTCAGTTTTGTAAATCTCAGTTTTGTAAATCTCAGTTTTGTAAATATCAGTTTTGTAAATCTCGGTTTTGTAAATCTCAGTTTTGTAAATCTCAGTTTTGTCAATCTCAGTTTTGTGAATCTCGGTTTTGTAAATCTCAGTTTTGTAAATCTCAGTTTTGCAAATCTCAGTTTTGTAAATCTGAGTTTTGTAAATCTGAGTTTCGTAAATCTCAGTTTTGTAAATCTGAGTTTTGTAAATCTCAGTTTTGTAAATCTCAGTTTTGTAAATCTCAGTTTTGCAAATCTCAGTTTTGTAAATCTCAGTTTTGTAAATCTCAGTTTTGCAAATCTTAGTTTTGTAAATCTCAGTTTTGTAAATCTCAGTTTTGTAAATCTCAGTTTTGTAAATCTCAGTTTTGTAAATCTCAGTTTTGTAAATCTCAGTTTTGTAAATCTCAGTTTTGTAAATCTCAGTTTTGTAAATCTCAGTTTTGTAAATCTCAGTTTTGTAAATCTCAGTTTTGCAAATCTCAGTTTTGTAAATCTCAGTTTTGTAAATCTCAGTTTTGTAAATCTCAGTTTTGTAAATCTCAGTTTTGTAAATCTCAGTTTTGCAAATCTCAGTTTTGTAAATCTCAGTTTTGTAAATCTCAGTTTTGTAAATCTCAGTTTTGTAAATCTCAGTTTTGCAAATCTCAGTTTTGTAAATCTGAGTTTTGTAAATGTCAGTTTTGTAAATCTGAGTTTTGTAAATCTGAGTTTTGTAAATCTCAGTTTTGTAAATCTCAGCTTTGTAAATCTCAGTTTTGCAAATCTTAGTTTTGTAAATCTCAGTTTTGTAAATCTCAGTTTTGTAAATCTCAGTTTTGTAAATCTCAGTTTTGTAAATCTCAGTTTTGTAAATCTCAGTTTTGTAAATCTCAGTTTTGTAAATCTCAGTTTTGTAAATCTCAGTTTTGTAAATCTCAGTTTTGTATATCTCAGTTTTGCAAATCTCAGTTTTGTAAATCTCAGTTTTGTAAATCTCAGTTTTGTAAATCTGAGTTTTGTAAATCTCAGTTTTGTAAATCTCAGTTTTTAAAATTTTAGATTTGAAAATCTCTGTTTTGTAAATCTCAGTTTTGTAAATCTCAGTTTTGCAAATCTCAGTTTTGTAAATCTCAGTTTTGTAAATCTCAGTTTTGTAAATCTCAGTTTTGTAAATCTCAGTTTTGTAAATCTCAGTTTTGTAAATCTCAGTTTTGTAAATCTCAGTTTTGTAAATCTCAGTTTTGTAAATCTCAGTTTTGTAAATCTCAGTTTTGTAAATCTCAGTTTTGTAAATCTCAGTTTTGCAAATCTCAGTTTTGTAAATCTCAGTTTTGTAAATCTCAGTTTTGTAAATCTGAGTTTTGTAAATCTCAGTTTTGTAAATCTCAGTTTTTAAAATCTCAGATTTGAAAATCTCTGTTTTGTAAATCTCAGTTTTGTAAATCTCAGTTTTGCAAATCTCAGTTTTGTAAATCTGAGTTTTCTAAATCTGAGTTTTGTAAATCTCAGTGTTGTAAATCTCAGTTTTGTAAATCTCAGTTTTGTAAATCTCAGTTTTGTAAATCTCAGTTTTGTAAATCTCAGTTTTGTAAATCTCAGTTTTGTAAATCTCAGTTTTGTAAATCTCAGTTTTGTAAATCTCAGTTTTGTAAATCTGAGTTTTGTAAATCTCAGTTTTGTAAATCTCAGTTTTTAAAATCTCAGATTTGAAAATCTCTGTTTTGTAAATCTCAGTTTTGTAAATCTCAGTTTTGCAAATCTCAGTTTTGTAAATCTGAGTTTTGTAAATCTGAGTTTTGTAAATCTCAGTGTTGTAAATCTCAGTTTTGTAAATCTCAGTTTTGTAAATCTCAGTTTGGTAAATCTCAGTTTTGTAAATCTCGGTTTTGTAAATTTCAGTTTTGTAAATCTCAGTTTTGCAAATCTCAGTTTTGTAAATCTGAGTTTTGTAAATCTGAGTTTTGTAAATGTCAGTTTTGTAAATCTGAGTTTTGTAAATCTCAGTTTTGTAAATCTCAGTTTTGTAAATCTCAGCTTTGTAAATCTCAGTTTTGTAAATCTCAGTTTTGTAAATCTCAGTTTTGCAAATCTCAGTTTTGTAAATCTGAGTTTTGTAAATCTGAGTTTTGTAAATCTCAGTTTTGTAAATCTCAGTTTTGTAAATCTCAGTTTTGTAAATCTCAGTTTTGTAAATATCAGTTTTGTAAATCTCGGTTTTGTAAATCTCAGTTTTGCAAATCTCAGTTTTGTAAATCTGAGTTTTGTAAATCTGAGTTTCGTAAATCTCAGTTTTGTAAATCTGAGTTTTGTAAATCTCAGTTTTGTAAATCTCAGTTTTGTAAATCTCAGTTTTGTAAATCTGAGTTTTGTAAATCTCAGTTTTGTAAATCTGAGTTTTGTAAATCTCAGTTTTGTAAATCTCAGCTTTGTAAATCTCAGTTTTGTAAATCTCAGTTTTGTAAATCTCAGTTTTGTAAATCTCAGTTTTGTAAATCTCAGTTTTGTAAATCTCAGTTTTGTAAATCTCAGTTTTGTAAATCTCAGTTTTGTGAAACTGGGTTTTGTAAATCTCAGTTTTGTAAATCTCAGTTTTGCAAATCTCAGTTTTGCAAATCTCAGTTTTGTAAATCTGAGTTTTGTAAATCTGAGTTTTGTAAATCTCAGATTTGTAAATCTCAGTTTTGTAAATCTCAGATTTGTAAATCTCAGTTTTGTAAATCTCAGTTTTGTAAATCTCAGTTTTGTAAATCTCAGTTTTGTAAATCTCAGTTTTGTCAATCTCAGTTTTGTTAATCTCAGTTTTGTAAATCTCAGTTTTGTAAATCTGAGTTTTGTAAATCTGAGTTTCGTAAATCTCAGTTTTGTAAATCTGAGTTTTGTAAATCTCAGTTTTGTAAATCTCAGTTTTGTAAATCTCAGTTTTGCAAATCTCAGTTTTGTAAATCTCAGTTTTGTAAATCTCAGTTTTGCAAATCTTAGTTTTGTAAATCTCAGTTTTGTAAATCTCAGTTTTGTAAATCTCAGTTTTGTAAATCTCAGTTTTGTAAATCTCAGTTTTGTAAATCTCAGTTTTGTAAATCTCAGTTTTGTAAATCTCAGTTTTGTAAATCTCAGTTTTGTAAATCTCAGTTTTGTAAATCTCAGTTTTGTAAATCTCAGTTTTGTAAATCTCAGTTTTGTAAATCTCAGTTTTGTAAATCTCAGTTTTGCAAATCTCAGTTTTGTAAATCTCAGTTTTGTAAATCTCAGTTTTGTAAATCTCAGTTTTGTAAATCTCAGTTTTGTAAATCTCAGTTTTGCAAATCTCAGTTTTGTAAATCTCAGTTTTGTAAATCTCAGTTTTGTAAATCTCAGTTTTGTAAATCTCAGTTTTGCAAATCTCAGTTTTGTAAATCTGAGTTTTGTAAATGTCAGTTTTGTAAATCTGAGTTTTGTAAATCTGAGTTTTGTAAATCTCAGTTTTGTAAATCTCAGCTTTGTAAATCTCAGTTTTGCAAATCTTAGTTTTGTAAATCTCAGTTTTGTAAATCTCAGTTTTGTAAATCTCAGTTTTGTAAATCTCAGTTTTGAAAATCTCAGTTTTGTAAATCTCAGTTTTGTAAATCTCAGTTTTGTAAATCTCAGTTTTGTAAATCTCAGTTTTGTAAATCTCAGTTTTGTATATCTCAGTTTTGCAAATCTCAGTTTTGTAAATCTCAGTTTTGTAAATCTCAGTTTTGTAAATCTGAGTTTTGTAAATCTCAGTTTTGTAAATCCCAGTTTTTAAAATTTTAGATTTGAAAATCTCTGTTTTGTAAATCTCAGTTTTGTAAATCTCAGTTTTGCAAATCTCAGTTTTGTAAATCTCAGTTTTGTAAATCTCAGTTTTGTAAATCTCAGTTTTGTAAATCTCAGTTTTGTAAATCTCAGTTTTGTAAATCTCAGTTTTGTAAATCTCAGTTTTGTAAATCTCAGTTTTGTAAATCTCAGTTTTGTAAATCTCAGTTTTGTAAATCTCAGTTTTGTAAATCTCAGTTTTGCAAATCTCAGTTTTGTAAATCTCAGTTTTGTAAATCTCAGTTTTGTAAATCTGAGTTTTGTAAATCTCAGTTTTGTAAATCTCAGTTTTTAAAATCTCAGATTTGAAAATCTCTGTTTTGTAAATCTCAGTTTTGTAAATCTCAGTTTTGCAAATCTCAGTTTTGTAAATCTGAGTTTTGTAAATCTGAGTTTTGTAAATCTCAGTGTTGTAAATCTCAGTTTTGTAAATCTCAGTTTTGTAAATCTCAGTTTTGTAAATCTCAGTTTTGTAAATCTCAGTTTTGTAAATCTCAGTTTTGCAAATCTCAGTTTTGTAAATCTCAGTTTTGTAAATCTCAGTTTTGTAAATCTGAGTTTTGTAAATCTCAGTTTTGTAAATCTCAGTTTTTAAAATCTCAGATTTGAAAATCTCTGTTTTGTAAATCTCAGTTTTGTAAATCTCAGTTTTGCAAATCTCAGTTTTGTAAATCTGAGTTTTGTAAATCTGAGTTTTGTAAATCTCAGTGTTGTAAATCTCAGTTTTGTAAATCTCAGTTTTGTAAATCTCAGTTTGGTAAATCTCAGTTTTGTAAATCTCGGTTTTGTAAATTTCAGTTTTGTAAATCTCAGTTTTGCAAATCTCAGTTTTGTAAATCTGAGTTTTGTAAATCTGAGTTTTGTAAATGTCAGTTTTGTAAATCTGAGTTTTGTAAATCTCAGTTTTGTAAATCTCAGTTTTGTAAATCTCAGCTTTGTAAATCTCAGTTTTGTAAATCTCAGTTTTGTAAATCTCAGTTTTGCAAATCTCAGTTTTGTAAATCTGAGTTTTGTAAATCTGAGTTTTGTAAATCTCAGTTTTGTAAATCTCAGTTTTGTAAATCTCAGTTTTGTAAATCTCAGTTTTGTAAATATCAGTTTTGTAAATCTCGGTTTTGTAAATCTCAGTTTTGCAAATCTCAGTTTTGTAAATCTGAGTTTTGTAAATCTGAGTTTCGTAAATCTCAGTTTTGTAAATCTGAGTTTTGTAAATCTCAGTTTTGTAAATCTCAGTTTTGTAAATCTCAGTTTTGTAAATCTGAGTTTTGTAAATCTCAGTTTTGTAAATCTGAGTTTTGTAAATCTCAGTTTTGTAAATCTCAGCTTTGTAAATCTCAGTTTTGTAAATCTCAGTTTTGTAAATCTCAGTTTTGTAAATCTCAGTTTTGTAAATCTCAGTTTTGTAAATCTCAGTTTTGTAAATCTCAGTTTTGTAAATCTCAGTTTTGTGAAACTGGGTTTTGTAAATCTCAGTTTTGTAAATCTCAGTTTTGCAAATCTCAGTTTTGCAAATCTCAGTTTTGTAAATCTGAGTTTTGTAAATCTGAGTTTTGTAAATCTCAGATTTGTAAATCTCAGTTTTGTAAATCTCAGTTTTGTAAATCTCAGTTTTGTAAATCTCAGTTTTGTAAATCTCAGTTTTGTCAATCTCAGTTTTGTTAATCTCAGTTTTGTAAATCTCAGTTTTGTAAATCTCAGTTTTGTTAATCTCGGTTTTGATTCGAGCGGTTTTGGACTGAGCGGTTTTGATTCGAGTGGTTTTGGACTGAGCGGTTTTGGAGCGAGCGGTTTCGGAGCGAGCGGTTTTGATTCGATCGGTTTTAGAGCGAGCGGTTTTGATTCGAGTGGTTTTGGACTGATCGGTTTTGATTTGAGCGGATTTGACTAAGCGGTTTTGATTCGAGCGGTTTTGGACCGAGCGGTTTTGATTCGAGCGGTTTCGGAGCGAGCGGTTTTGGAGCGGGCGGTATTGGAGCGAGCGGTTTTGGAGCGAGCGGTTTTGGAGCGAGCGGTTTCGGAGCGAGCGGTTTTGGAGCGAGCGGTTTTGGAGCGAGCGGTTTTGGAGCGAGCGGTTTTGGAGCGAGCGGTTTTGAAGCGAGCGGTTTCGGAGCGAGCGGTTTTGGAGCGAGCGGTTTCGGAGCGAGCGGTTTGGAGCGATCCATTTTGGAGCGAGCGGTTTGGAGCGATCCATTTTGGAGCGAGCGGTTTGGAGCGATCCATTTTGGAGCGAGCGGTTTTGATTCGAGCGGTTTTGGAGCGAGCGGTTTTGAAGCGAGCGGTTTTGGAGCGAGCGGTTTTGGAGCGAGCGGTTTTGGAGCGAGCGGTTTAGGAGCGAGCGGTTTTGGAGCGAGCGGTTATGGAGTGAGCGGTTTTGGAGCGAGCGGTTTCGAAGCGAGCGAGCGGTTTGGAGCGATCTATTTTGGAGCGAGCGGTTAGGAGCGATCCATTTTGGAGCGAGCGGTTTTGATTCGAGCGGTTTTGGAGCGAGCGGTTTTGGAGCGAGCGGTTTTGGAGCGAGCGGTTTTGGAGCGAGCGGTTTAGGAGCGAGCGGTTTTGGAGCGAGCGGTTTAGGAGCGAGCGGTTTTGGAGCGAGCGGTTATGGAGTGAGCGGTTTTGGAGCGAGCGGTTTCGGAGCGAGCGAGCGGTTTGGAGCGATCTATTTTGGAGCGAGCGGTTAGGAGCGATCCATTTTGGAGCGAGCGGTTTTGATTCGAGCGGTTTTGGAGCGAGCGGTTTTGGAGCGAGCCGTTTAGGAGCGAGCGGTTTTGGAGCGAGCGGTTTTGGAGCGAGCGGTTTTGGAGCGAGCGGTTTCGGAGCGAGCGGTTTTGGAGCGAGCGGTTTTGGAGCGAGCGGTTTCGGAGCGAGCGAGCGGTTTGGAGCGATCCATTTTGGAGCGAGCGGTTAGGAGCGATCCATTTTAGAGCGAGCGGTTTTGATTCGAGCGGTTTTGGAGCGAGCGGTTTGGGAGCGAGCGGTTTTGGAGCGAGCGGTTTTGAAGCGAGCGGTTTCGGAGCGAGCAAGTTTTGTAAATCTCAGTTTTGTAAATCTCAGTTTTCAAAATCTCAGATTTGAAAATCTCAGTTTTGTAAATCTCAGTTTTGTAAATCTCAGTTTTGTAAATCTCAGTTTTGTCAATCTCAGTTTTGTTAATCTCAGTTTTGTAAATCTCAGTTTTGTAAATCTCAGTTTTGCAAATCTCAGTTTTGTAAATCTGAGTTTTGTAAATCTGAGTTTTGTAAATCTCAGTTTTGTAAATCTCAGTTTTGTAAATCTCAGTTTTGTAAATCTCAGTTTTGTAAATCTCAGTCTTGTAAATCTCAGTTTTGTAAATCTCAGTTTTGTAAATCTCAGTTTTGTCAATCTCAGTTTTGTTAATCTCAGTTTTGTAAATCTCAGTTTTGTAAATCTCAGTTTTGTAAATCTCAGTTTTGCAAATCTCAGTTTTGTAAATCTCAGTTTTGTAAATCTCAGTTTTGTAAATCTGAGTTTTGTCAATCTCAGTTTTGTAAATCTCAGTTTTCAAAATCTCAGATTTGAAAATCTCAGTTTTGTAAATCTCAGTTTTGTAAATCTCAGTTTTGTAAATCTCAGTTTTGTAAATCTCAGTTTTGTAAATCTCAGTTTTGTAAATCTCAGTTTTGTAAATCTCAGTTTTGTAAATCTCAGTTTTGTAAATCTCAGTTTGGTAAATCTCAGTTTTGTAAATCTCGGTTTTGCAAATCTCAGTTTTGTAAATCTCAGTTTTGCAAATCTCAGTTTTGTAAATCTGAGTTTTGTAAATGTCAGTTTTGTAAATCTGAGTTTTGTAAATCTCAGTTTTGTAAATCTCAGCTTTGTAAATCTCAGTTTTGTAAATCTCAGTTTTGTAAATCTCAGTTTTGCAAATCTCAGTTTTGTAAATCTCAGTTTTGTAAATCTCAGTTTTGCAAATCTTAGTTTTGTAAATCTCAGTTTTGTAAATCTCAGTTTTGTAAATCTCAGTTTTGTAAATCTCAGTTTTGTAAATCTCAGTTTTGTAAATCTCAGTTTTGTAAATCTCAGTTTTGTATATCTCAGTTTTGCAAATCTCAGTTTTGTAAATCTCAGTTTTGTAAATCTCAGTTTTGTAAATCTGAGTTTTGTAAATCTCAGTTTTGTAAATCTCAGTTTTTAAAATTTTAGATTTGAAAATCTCTGTTTTGTAAATCTCAGTTTTGTAAATCTCAGTTTTGCAAATCTCAGTTTTGTAAATCTCAGTTTTGTAAATCTCAGTTTTGTAAATTTCAGTTTTGTAAATCTCAGTTTTGTAAATCTCAGTTTTGTAAATCTCAGTTTTGTAAATCTCAGTTTTGTAAATCTCAGTTTTGTAAATCTCAGTTTTGTAAATCTCAGTTTTGTAAATCTCAGTTTTGTAAATCTCAGTTTTGCAAATCTCAGTTTTGTAAATCTCAGTTTTGTAAATCTCAGTTTTGTAAATCTGAGTTTTGTAAATCTCAGTTTTGTAAATCTCAGTTTTTAAAATCTCAGATTTGAAAATCTCTGTTTTGTAAATCTCAGTTTTGTAAATCTCAGTTTTGCAAATCTCAGTTTTGTAAATCTGAGTTTTGTAAATCTGAGTTTTGTAAATCTCAGTTTTGTAAATCTCAGTTTTGTAAATCTCAGTTTTGTAAATCTCAGTTTTGTAAATCTCAGTTTTGTAAATCTCAGTTTTGTAAATCTCAGTTTTGCAAATCTCAGTTTTGTAAATCTCAGTTTTGTAAATCTCAGTTTTGTAAATCTGAGTTTTGTAAATCTCAGTTTTGTAAATCTCAGTTTTTAAAATCTCAGATTTGAAAATCTCTGTTTTGTAAATCTCAGTTTTGTAAATCTCAGTTTTGCAAATCTCAGTTTTGTAAATCTGAGTTTTGTAAATCTGAGTTTTGTAAATCTCAGTGTTGTAAATCTCAGTTTTGTAAATCTCAGTTTTGTAAATCTCAGTTTGGTAAATCTCAGTTTTGTAAATCTCGGTTTTGTAAATTTCAGTTTTGTAAATCTCAGTTTTGCAAATCTCAGTTTTGTAAATCTGAGTTTTGTAAATCTGAGTTTTGTAAATGTCAGTTTTGTAAATCTGAGTTTTGTAAATCTCAGTTTTGTAAATCTCAGTTTTGTAAATCTCAGTTTTGTAAATCTCAGTTTTGTAAATCTCAGTTTTGTAAATCTCAGTTTTGCAAATCTCAGTTTTGTAAATCTGAGTTTTGTAAATCTGAGTTTTGTAAATCTCAGTTTTGTAAATCTTAGTTTTGTAAATCTCAGTTTTGTAAATCTCAGTTTTGTAAATATCAGTTTTGTAAATCTCGGTTTTGTAAATCTCAGTTTTGCAAATCTCAGTTTTGTAAATCTGAGTTTTGTAAATCTGAGTTTCGTAAATCTCAGTTTTGTAAATCTGAGTTTTGTAAATCTCAGTTTTGTAAATCTCAGTTTTGTAAATCTCAGTTTTGTAAATCTGAGTTTTGTAAATCTCAGTTTTGTAAATCTGAGTTTTGTAAATCTCAGTTTTGTAAATCTCAGTTTTGTAAATCTCAGTTTTGTAAATCTCAGTTTTGTAAATCTCAGTTTTGTAAATCTCAGTTTTGTAAATCTCAGTTTTGTAAATCTCAGTTTTGTAAATCTCAGTTTTGTAAATCTCAGTTTTGTGAAACTGGGTTTTGTAAATCTCAGTTTTGTAAATCTCAGTTTTGCAAATCTCAGTTTTGCAAATCTCAGTTTTGTAAATCTGAGTTTTGTAAATCTGAGTTTTGTAAATCTCAGATTTGTAAATCTCAGTTTTGTAAATCTCAGTTTTGTAAATCTCAGTTTTGTAAATCTCAGTTTTGTAAATCTCAGTTTTGTCAATCTCAGTTTTGTTAATCTCAGTTTTGTAAATCTCAGTTTTGTAAATCTCAGTTTTGCAAATCTCAGTTTTGTAAATCTGAGTTTTGTAAATCTGAGTTTCGTAAATCTCAGTTTTGTAAATCTGAGTTTTGTAAATCTCAGTTTTGTAAATCTCAGTTTTGTAAATCTCAGTTTTGCAAATCTCAGTTTTGTAAATCTCAGTTTTGTAAATCTCAGTTTTGCAAATCTTAGTTTTGTAAATCTCAGTTTTGTAAATCTCAGTTTTGTAAATCTCAGTTTTGTAAATCTCAGTTTTGTAAATCTCAGTTTTGTAAATCTCAGTTTTGTAAATCTCAGTTTTGTAAATCTCAGTTTTGTAAATCTCAGTTTTGTAAATCTCAGTTTTGTAAATCTCAGTTTTGTAAATCTCAGTTTTGTAAATCTCAGTTTTGTAAATCTCAGTTTTGTAAATCTCAGTTTTGCAAATCTCAGTTTTGTAAATCTCAGTTTTGTAAATCTCAGTTTTGTAAATCTCAGTTTTGTAAATCTCAGTTTTGTAAATCTCAGTTTTGCAAATCTCAGTTTTGTAAATCTCAGTTTTGTAAATCTCAGTTTTGTAAATCTCAGTTTTGTAAATCTCAGTTTTGCAAATCTCAGTTTTGTAAATCTGAGTTTTGTAAATGTCAGTTTTGTAAATCTGAGTTTTGTAAATCTGAGTTTTGTAAATCTCAGTTTTGTAAATCTCAGCTTTGTAAATCTCAGTTTTGCAAATCTTAGTTTTGTAAATCTCAGTTTTGTAAATCTCAGTTTTGTAAATCTCAGTTTTGTAAATCTCAGTTTTGTAAATCTCAGTTTTGTAAATCTCAGTTTTGTAAATCTCAGTTTTGTAAATCTCAGTTTTGTAAATCTCAGTTTTGTAAATCTCAGTTTTGTATATCTCAGTTTTGCAAATCTCAGTTTTGTAAATCTCAGTTTTGTAAATCTCAGTTTTGTAAATCTCAGTTTTGTAAATCTCAGTTTTGTAAATCTCAGTTTTTAAAATTTTAGATTTGAAAATCTCTGTTTTGTAAATCTCAGTTTTGTAAATCTCAGTTTTGCAAATCTCAGTTTTGTAAATCTCAGTTTTGTAAATCTCAGTTTTGTAAATCTCAGTTTTGTAAATCTCAGTTTTGTAAATCTCAGTTTTGTAAATCTCAGTTTTGTAAATCTCAGTTTTGTAAATCTCAGTTTTGTAAATCTCAGTTTTGTAAATCTCAGTTTTGTAAATCTCAGTTTTGTAAATCTCAGTTTTGCAAATCTCAGTTTTGTAAATCTCAGTTTTGTAAATCTCAGTTTTGTAAATCTGAGTTTTGTAAATCTCAGTTTTGTAAATCTCAGTTTTTAAAATCTCAGATTTGAAAATCTCTGTTTTGTAAATCTCAGTTTTGTAAATCTCAGTTTTGCAAATCTCAGTTTTGTAAATCTGAGTTTTGTAAATCTGAGTTTTGTAAATCTCAGTTTTGTAAATCTCAGTTTTGTAAATCTCAGTTTTGTAAATCTCAGTTTTGTAAATCTCAGTTTTGTAAATCTCAGTTTTGTAAATCTCAGTTTTGCAAATCTCAGTTTTGTAAATCTCAGTTTTGTAAATCTCAGTTTTGTAAATCTGAGTTTTGTAAATCTCAGTTTTGTAAATCTCAGTTTTTAAAATCTCAGATTTGAAAATCTCTGTTTTGTAAATCTCAGTTTTGTAAATCTCAGTTTTGCAAATCTCAGTTTTGTAAATCTGAGTTTTGTAAATCTGAGTTTTGTAAATCTCAGTGTTGTAAATCTCAGTTTTGTAAATCTCAGTTTTGTAAATCTCAGTTTGGTAAATCTCAGTTTTGTAAATCTCGGTTTTGTAAATTTCAGTTTTGTAAATCTCAGTTTTGCAAATCTCAGTTTTGTAAATCTGAGTTTTGTAAATCTGAGTTTTGTAAATGTCAGTTTTGTAAATCTGAGTTTTGTAAATCTCAGTTTTGTAAATCTCAGTTTTGTAAATCTCAGCTTTGTAAATCTCAGTTTTGTAAATCTCAGTTTTGTAAATCTCAGTTTTGCAAATCTCAGTTTTGTAAATCTGAGTTTTGTAAATCTGAGTTTTGTAAATCTCAGTTTTGTAAATCTCAGTTTTGTAAATCTGAGTTTTGTAAATCTCAGTTTTGTAAATCTCAGTTTTGTAAATCTCGGTTTTGTAAATCTCAGTTTTGCAAATCTCAGTTTTGTAAATCTGAGTTTTGTAAATCTGAGTTTCGTAAATCTCAGTTTTGTAAATCTGAGTTTTGTAAATCTCAGTTTTGTAAATCTCAGTTTTGTAAATCTCAGTTTTGTAAATCTGAGTTTTGTAAATCTCAGTTTTGTAAATCTGAGTTTTGTAAATCTCAGTTTTGTAAATCTCAGCTTTGTAAATCTCAGTTTTGTAAATCTCAGTTTTGTAAATCTCAGTTTTGTAAATCTCAGTTTTGTAAATCTCAGTTTTGTAAATCTCAGTTTTGTAAATCTCAGTTTTGTAAATCTCAGTTTTGTGAAACTGGGTTTTGTAAATCTCAGTTTTGTAAATCTCAGTTTTGCAAATCTCAGTTTTGCAAATCTCAGTTTTGTAAATCTGAGTTTTGTAAATCTGAGTTTTGTAAATCTCAGATTTGTAAATCTCAGTTTTGTAAATCTCAGTTTTGTAAATCTCAGTTTTGTAAATCTCAGTTTTGTAAATCTCAGTTTTGTCAATCTCAGTTTTGTTAATCTCAGTTTTGTAAATCTCAGTTTTGTAAATCTCAGTTTTGTTAATCTCGGTTTTGATTCGAGCGGTTTTGGACTGAGCGGTTTTGATTCGAGTGGTTTTGGACTGAGCGGTTTTGGAGCGAGCGGTTTCGGAGCGAGCGGTTTTGATTCGATCGGTTTTAGAGCGAGCGGTTTTGATTCGAGTGGTTTTGGACTGATCGGTTTTGATTTGAGCGGATTTGACTAAGCGGTTTTGATTCGAGCGGTTTTGGACCGAGCGGTTTTGATTCGAGCGGTTTCGGAGCGAGCGGTTTTGGAGCGAGCGGTATTGGAGCGAGCGGTTTTGGAGCGAGCGGTTTTGGAGCGAGCGGTTTCGGAGCGAGCGGTTTTGGAGCGAGCGGTTTTGGAGCGAGCGGTTTTGGAGCGAGCGGTTTTGGAGCGAGCGGTTTTGAAGCGAGCGGTTTCGGAGCGAGCGGTTTTGGAGCGAGCGGTTTCGGAGCGAGCGGTTTGGAGCGATCCATTTTGGAGCGAGCGGTTTGGAGCGATCCATTTTGGAGCGAGCGGTTTGGAGCGATCCATTTTGGAGCGAGCGGTTTTGATTCGAGCGGTTTTGAAGCGAGCGGTTTTGGAGCGAGCGGTTTTGGAGCGAGCGGTTTTGGAGCGAGCGGTTTAGGAGCGAGCGGTTTTGGAGCGAGCGGTTATGGAGTGAGCGGTTTTGGAGCGAGCGGTTTCGGAGCGAGCGAGCGGTTTGGAGCGATCTATTTTGGAGCGAGCGGTTAGGAGCGATCCATTTTGGAGCGAGCGGTTTTGATTCGAGCGGTTTTGGAGCGAGCGGTTTAGGAGCGAGCGGTTTTGGAGCGAGCGGTTTTGGAGCGAGCGGTTTAGGAGCGAGCGGTTTTGGAGCGAGCGGTTTAGGAGCGAGCGGTTTTGGAGCGAGCGGTTATGGAGTGAGCGGTTTTGGAGCGAGCGGTTTCGGAGCGAGCGAGCGGTTTGGAGCGATCTATTTTGGAGCGAGCGGTTAGGAGCGATCCATTTTGGAGCGAGCGGTTTTGATTCGAGCGGTTTTGGAGCGAGCGGTTTTGGAGCGAGCCGTTTAGGAGCGAGCGGTTTTGGAGCGAGCGGTTTTGGAGCGAGCGGTTTTGGAGCGAGCGGTTTCGGAGCGAGCGGTTTTGGAGCGAGCGGTTTTGGAGCGAGCGGTTTCGGAGCGAGCGAGCGGTTTGGAGCGATCCATTTTGGAGCGAGCGGTTAGGAGCGATCCATTTTAGAGCGAGCGGTTTTGATTCGAGCGGTTTTGGAGCGAGCGGTTTGGGAGCGAGCGGTTTTGGAGCGAGCGGTTTTGAAGCGAGCGGTTTCGGAGCGAGCAAGTTTTGTAAATCTCAGTTTTGTAAATCTCAGTTTTCAAAATCTCAGATTTGAAAATCTCAGTTTTGTAAATCTCAGTTTTGTAAATCTCAGTTTTGTAAATCTCAGTTTTGTCAATCTCAGTTTTGTTAATCTCAGTTTTGTAAATCTCAGTTTTGTAAATCTCAGTTTTGCAAATCTCAGTTTTGTAAATCTGAGTTTTGTAAATCTGAGTTTTGTAAATCTCAGTTTTGTAAATCTCAGTTTTGTAAATCTCAGTTTTGTAAATCTCAGTTTTGTAAATCTCAGTCTTGTAAATCTCAGTTTTGTAAATCTCAGTTTTGTAAATCTCAGTTTTGTCAATCTCAGTTTTGTTAATCTCAGTTTTGTAAATCTCAGTTTTGTAAATCTCAGTTTTGTAAATCTCAGTTTTGCAAATCTCAGTTTTGTAAATCTCAGTTTTGTAAATCTCAGTTTTGTAAATCTGAGTTTTGTCAATCTCAGTTTTGTAAATCTCAGTTTTCAAAATCTCAGATTTGAAAATCTCAGTTTTGTAAATCTCAGTTTTGTAAATCTCAGTTTTGTAAATCTCAGTTTTGTAAATCTCAGTTTTGTAAATCTCAGTTTTGTAAATCTCAGTTTTGTAAATCTCAGTTTTGTAAATCTCAGTTTTGTAAATCTCAGTTTGGTAAATCTCAGTTTTGTAAATCTCGGTTTTGCAAATCTCAGTTTTGTAAATCTCAGTTTTGCAAATCTCAGTTTTGTAAATCTGAGTTTTGTAAATGTCAGTTTTGTAAATCTGAGTTTTGTAAATCTCAGTTTTGTAAATCTCAGCTTTGTAAATCTCAGTTTTGTAAATCTCAGTTTTGTAAATCTCAGTTTTGCAAATCTCAGTTTTGTAAATCTCAGTTTTGTAAATCTCAGTTTTGCAAATCTTAGTTTTGTAAATCTCAGTTTTGTAAATCTCAGTTTTGTAAATCTCAGTTTTGTAAATCTCAGTTTTGTAAATCTCAGTTTTGTAAATCTCAGTTTTGTAAATCTCAGTTTTGTAAATCTCAGTTTTGTAAATCTCAGTTTTGTAAATCTCAGTTTTGCAAATCTCAGTTTTGTAAATCTCATTTTTGTAAATCTCAGTTTTGTAAATCTGAGTTTTGTAAATTTTAGTTTTGTAAATCTCACTTTTTAAAATTTTAGATTTGAAAATCTCTGTTTTGTAAATCTCAGTTTTGTAAATCTCAGTTTTGCAAATCTCAGTTTTGTAAATCTCAGTTTTGTAAATCTCAGTTTTGTAAATCTCAGTTTTGTAAATCTCAGTTTTGTAAATCTCAGTTTTGTAAATCTCAGTTTTGTAAATCTCAGTTTTGTAAATCTCAGTTTTGTAAATCTCAGTTTTGTAAATCTCAGTTTTGTAAATCTCAGTTTTGTAATCTCAGTTTTGTAAATCTCAGTTTTGTAAATCTCAGTTTTGTAAATCTCAGTTTTGTAAATCTCAGTTTTGCAAATCTCAGTTTTGTAAATCTCAGTTTTGTAAATCTCAGTTTTGTAAATCTGAGTTTTGTAAATCTCAGTTTTGTAAATCTCAGTTTTTAAAATCTCAGATTTGAAAATCTCTGTTTTGTAAATCTCAGTTTTGTAAATCTCAGTTTTGCAAATCTCAGTTTTGTAATTCTGAGTTTTGTAAATCTGAGTTTTGTAAATCTCAGTTTTGTAAATCTCAGTTTTGTAAATCTCAGTTTTGTAAATCTCAGTTTGGTAAATCTCAGTTTTGTAAATCTCGGTTTTGTAAATCTCAGTTTTGTAAATCTCAGTTTTGCAAATCTCAGTTTTGTAAATCTGAGTTTTGTAAATCTGAGTTTTGTAAATGTCAGTTTTGTAAATCTGAGTTTTGTAAATCTCAGTTTTGTAAATCTCAGTTTTGTAAATCTCAGCTTTGTAAATCTCAGTTTTGTAAATCTCAGTTTTGTAAATCTCAGTTTTGCAAATCTCAGTTTTGTAAATCTGAGTTTTGTAAATCTGAGTTTTGTAAATCTCAGTTTTGTAAATCTCAGTTTTGTAAATCTCAGTTTTGTAAATCTCAGTTTTGTAAATATCAGTTTTGTAAATCTCAGTTTTGTAAATCTCAGTTTTGTAAATCTCAGTTTTGTCAATCTCAGTTTTGTGAATCTCGGTTTTGTAAATCTCAGTTTTGTAAATCTCAGTTTTGCAAATCTCAGTTTTGTAAATCTGAGTTTTGTAAATCTGAGTTTCGTAAATCTCAGTTTTGTAAATCTGAGTTTTGTAAATCTCAGTTTTGTAAATCTCAGTTTTGTAAATCTCAGCTTTGTAAATCTCAGTTTTGTAAATCTCAGTTTTGTAAATCTCAGTTTTGTAAATCTCAGTTTTGTAACTCTCAGTTTTGTAAATCTCAGTTTTGTAAATCTCAGTTTTGTAAATCTCAGTTTTGTAAATCTCAGTTTTGCAAATCTCAGTTTTGTAAATCTCAGTTTTGTAAATCTCAGTTTTGTAAATCTGAGTTTTGTAAATCTCAGTTTTGTAAATCTCAGTTTTCAAAATCTCAGATTTGAAAATCTCAGTTTTGTAAATCTCAGTTTTGTAAATCTCAGTTTTGTAAATCTCAGTTTTGTAAATCTGAGTTTTGTAAATCTCAGTTTTGTAAATCTGAGTTTTGTAAATCTCAGTTTTGTAAATCTCAGCTTTGTAAATCTCAGTTTTGTAAATCTCAGTTTTGTAAATCTCAGTTTTGTAAATCTCAGTTTTGTAAATCTCAGTTTTGTGAATCTCGGTTTTGTAAATCTCAGTTTTGTAAATCTCAGTTTTGCAAATCTCAGTTTTGCAAATCTCAGTTTTGTAAATCTGAGTTTTGTAAATCTCAGTTTTGTAATTCTCAGTTTTGTAAATCTGAGTTTTGTAAATCTCAGTTTTGTAAATCTCAGTTTTCAAAATCTCAGATTTGAAAATCTCAGTTTTGTAAATCTCAGTTTTGTAAATCTCAGTTTTGTAAATCTCAGTTTTGTAAATCTCAGTTTTGTAAATCTCAGTTTTGTAAATCTGAGTTTTGTAAATCTCAGTTTTGTAAATCTGAGTTTTGTAAATCTCAGTTTTGTAAATCTCAGCTTTGTAAATCTCAGTTTTGTAAATCTCAGTTTTGTAAATCTCAGTTTTGTAAATCTCAGTTTTGTAAATCTCAGTTTTGTAAATCTCAGTTTTGTAAATCTCAGTTTTGTAAATCTCAGTTTTGTGAATCTCGGTTTTGTAAATCTCAGTTTTGTAAATCTCAGTTTTGCAAATCTCAGTTTTGCAAATCTCAGTTTTGTAAATCTGAGTTTTGTAAATCTGAGTTTTGTAAATCTCAGTTTTGTAAATCTCAGTTTTGTAAATCTCAGTTTTGTAAATCTCAGTTTTGTAAATCTCAGCTTTGTAAATCTCAGTTTTGTAAATCTCAGTTTTGTAAATCTCAGTTTTGCAAATCTCAGTTTTGTAAATCTGAGTTTTGTAAATCTGAGTTTTGTAAATCTCAGTTTTGTAAATCTCAGTTTTGTAAATCTCAGTTTTGTAAATCTCAGTTTTGTAAATCTCAGTTTTGTAAATCTCAGTTTTGTAAATCTCAGTTTTGTAAATCTCAGTTTTGTCAATCTCAGTTTTGTTAATCTCAGTTTTGTAAATCTCAGTTTTGTAAATCTCAGTTTTGTTAATCTCGGTTTTGATTCGAGCGGTTTTGGACTGAGCGGTTTTGATTCGAGTGGTTTTGGACTGAGCGGTTTTGGAGCGAGCGGTTTCGGAGCGAGCGGTTTTAGAGCGAGCGGTTTTGATTCGAGTGGTTTTGGACTTATCGGTTTTGATTTGAGCGGATTTGACTAAGCGGTTTTGATTCGAGCGGTTTTGGACCGAGCGGTTTTGATTCGAGCGGTTTTGGAGCGAGCGGTTTTGAAGCGAGCGGTTGTGAAGCGAGCGGTTTTGGAGCGAGCGGTTTAGGAGCGAGCGGTTTTGGAGCGAGCGGTTTTGGAGCGGGCGGTTTTGGAGCGAGCGGTTTTGGAGCGAGCGGTTTTGGAGCGAGCGGTTTTGGAGCGAGCGGTTTCGGAGCGAGCGGTTTTGGAGCGAGCGGTTTTGGAGCGAGCGGTTTTGGAGCAAGCGGTTTTGGAGCGAGCGGTTTTGAAGCGAGCGGTTTCGGAGCAAGCGGTTTTGGAGCGATCCATTTTGGAGCGAGCGGTTTGGAGCGATCCATTTTGGAGCGAGCGGTTTGGAGCGATCCATTTTGGAGCGAGCGGTTTTGGAGCGAGCGGTTTTGAAGCGAGCGGTTTTGGAACGAGCGGTTTTGGAGCGAGCGGTTTAGGAGCGAGCGGTTTTGGAGCGAGCGGTTATGGAGTGAGCGGTTTTGGAGCGAGCGGTTTTGAAGCGAGCGGTTTCGGAGCAAGCGGTTTTGGAGCGATCCATTTTGGAGCGAGCGGTTTGGAGCGATCCATTTTGGAGCGAGCGGTTTGGAGCGATCCATTTTGGAGCGAGCGGTTTTGGAGCGAGCGGTTTTGGAGCGAGCGGTTTTGGAGCGAGCGGTTTCGGAGCGAGCGGTTTTGGAGCGAGCGGTTTCGGAGCGAGCGAGCGGTTTGGAGCGATCCATTTTGGAGCGAGCGGTTAGGAGCGATCCATTTTGGAGCGAGCGGTTTTGATTTGAGCGGTTTTATAGCGAGCGGTTCAGGAGCGAGCGGTTTTGGAGCGAGCGGTTTGGAGCGAGCGGTTTTGGAGCGAGCGGTTTTGGAGCGAGCGGTTTCGGAGCGAGCGAGCGGTTTGGAGCGATCCATTTTGGAGCGAGCGGTTAGGAGCGATCCATTTTGGAGCGAGCGGTTTTGATTCGAGCGGTTTTGGAGCGAGCGGTTTAGGAGCGAGCGGTTTTGGAGCGAGCGGTTTGGAGCGATCCATTTTGGAGCGAGCGGTTTGGAGCGATCCATTTTGGAGCGAGCGGTTTTGATTCGAGCGGTTTTGGAGCGAGCAGTTTAGAAGCGAGCGGTTTTGGAGCGAGCGGTTTCGGAGCGAGCGGTTTTGGAGCGAGCGGTTTTGGAGCGAGCGGTTTCGGAGCGAGCGAGCGGTTTGGAGCGATCCATTTTGGAGCGAGCGGTTAGGAGCGATCCATTTTAGAGCGAGCGGTTTTGATTCGAGCGGTTTTGGAGCGAGCGGTTTAGGAGCGAGCGGTTTTGGAGCGAGCGGTTTTGAAGCGAGCGGTTTCGGAGCGAGCAAGTTTTGTAAATCTCAGTTTTCAAAATCTCAGATTTGAAAATCTCAGTTTTGTAAATCTCAGTTTTGTAAATCTCAGTTTTGTAAATCTCAGTTTTGTAAATCTCAGTTTTGTAAATCTCAGTTTTGTAAATCTCAGTTTTGTAAATCTCAGTTTTGTGAATCTCGGTTTTGTAAATCTCAGTTTTGTAAATCTCAGTTTTGTAAATCTCAGTTTTGTGAATCTCGGTTTTGTAAATCTCAGTTTTGTAAATCTCAGTTTTGCAAATCTCAGTTTTGTAAATCTGAGTTTTGTAAATCTGAGTTTTGTAAATCTCAGTTTTGTAAATCTGAGTTTTGTAAATCTCAGTTTTGTAAATCTGAGTTTTGTAAATCTGAGTTTTGTAAATCTCAGTTTTGTAAATCTCAGTTTTGTAAATCTCAGTTTTGTAAATCTCAGTTTTGTAAATCTCAGTTCTGTAAATCTCAGTTTTGTAAATCTCAGTTTTGTAAATCTCAGTTTTGTCAATCTCAGTTTTGTTAATCTCAGTTTTGTAAATCTCAGTTTTGTAAATCTCAGTTTTGCAAATCTCAGTTTTGTAAATCTGAGTTTTGTAAATCTGAGTTTTGTAAATCTCAGTTTTGTAAATCTCAGTTTTGTAAATCTCAGTTTTGTAAATCTCAGTTTTGTAAATCTCAGTTTTGTAAATCTCAGTTTTGTAAATCTCAGTTTTGTAAATCTCAGTTTTGTAAATCTCAGTTTTGTCAATCTCAGTTTTGTTAATCTCAGTTTTGTAAATCTCAGTTTTGTAAATCTCAGTTTTGTAAATCTCAGTTTTGCAAATCTCAGTTTTGTAAATCTCAGTTTTGTAAATCTGAGTTTTGTAAATCTGAGTTTTGTAAATCTCAGTTTTGTAAATCTCAGTTTTGTAAATCTCAGTTTTGTAAATCTCAGTTTTGTAAATCTCAGTTCTGTAAATCTCAGTTTTGTAAATCTCAGTTTTGTAAATCTCAGTTTTGTCAATCTCAGTTTTGTTAATCTCAGTTTTGTAAATCTCAGTTTTGTAAATCTCAGTTTTGCAAATCTCAGTTTTGTAAATCTGAGTTTTGTAAATCTGAGTTTTGTAAATCTCAGTTTTGTAAATCTCAGTTTTGTAAATCTCAGTTTTGTAAATCTCAGTTTTGTAAATCTCAGTTTTGTAAATCTCAGTTTTGTAAATCTCAGTTTTGTAAATCTCAGTTTTGTAAATCTCAGTTTTGTCAATCTCAGTTTTGTTAATCTCAGTTTTGTAAATCTCAGTTTTGTAAATCTCAGTTTTGTAAATCTCAGTTTTGTAAATCTCAGTTTTGCAAATCTCAGTTTTGTAAATCTCAGTTTTGTAAATCTCAGTTTTGTAAATCTGAGTTTTGTAAATCTCAGTTTTGTAAATCTCAGTTTTCAAAATCTTAGATTTGAAAATCTCAGTTTTGTAAATCTCAGTTTTGTAAATCTCAGTTTTGTAAATCTCAGTTTTGTAAATCTCAGTTTTGTAAATCTCAGTTTTGTAAATCTCAGTTTTGTAAATCTCAGTTTTGCAAATCTCAGCTTTGTAAATCTCAGTTTTGTAAATCTCAGTTTTGCAAATCTCAGTTTTGTAAATCTGAGTTTTGTAAATCTGAGTTTTGTAAATCTCAGTTTTGTAAATCTCAGTTTTGTAAATCTCAGTTTTGTAAATCTCAGTTTTGTAAATCTCAGTTTTGTAAATCTCAGTTTTGTAAATCTCAGTTTTGTAAATCTCAGTTTTGTAAATCTCAGTTTTGTAAATCTGAGTTTTGTAAATCTCAGTTTTTGTAAATCTCAGCTTTGTAAATATTAGTTTTGTAAATCTCAGTTTTGTAAATCTCAGTTTTGTAAATCTCAGTTTTGTAAATCTCAGTTTTGTAAATCTCAGTTTTGTAAATCTCAGTTTTGTAAATCTCAGTTTTGTAAATCTCAGTTTTGTAAATCTCAGTTTTGCAAATCTCAGTTTTGTAAATCTCAGTTTTGTAAATCTCAGTTTTGTAAATCTCAGTTTTGTAAATCTCAGTTTTCAAAATCTCAGATTTGAAAATCTCAGTTTTGTAAATCTCAGTTTTGTAAATCTCAGTTTTGTAAATCTCAGTTTTGTAAATCTCAGTTTTGTAAATCTCAGTTTTGTAAATCTCAGTTTTGTAAATCTGAGTTTTGTAAATCTCAGTTTTGTAAATCTGAGTTTTGTAAATCTCAGTTTTGTAAATCTCAGCTTTGTAAATCTCAGTTTTGTAAATCTCAGTTTTGTAAATCTCAGTTTTGTAAATCTCAGTTTTGTAAATCTCAGTTTTGTAAATCTCAGTTTTGTGAATCTCGGTTTTGTAAATCTCAGTTTTGTAAATCTCAGTTTTGCAAATCTCAGTTTTGTAAATCTGAGTTTTGTAAATCTGAGTTTTGTAAATCTCAGTTTTCAAAATCTCAGTTTTGTAAATCTCAGTTTTGTAAATCTGAGTTTTGTAAATCTCAGTTTTGTAAATCTGAGTTTTATAAATCTCAGTTTTGTAAATCTGAGTTTTGTAAATCTCAGTTTTGTAAATCTCAGTTTTGTAAATCTCAGCTTTGTAAATCTCAGTTTTGTAAATCTCAGTTTTGTAAATCTCAGTTTTGCAAATCTCAGTTTTGTAAATCTGAGTTTTGTAAATCTGAGTTTTGTAAATCTCAGTTTTGTAAATCTCAGTTTTGTAAATCTCAGTTTTGTAAATCTCAGTTTTGTAAATCTCAGTTTTGCAAATCTCAGTTTTGTAAATCTCAGTTTTGTAAATCTCAGTTTTGTAAATCTGAGTTTTGTAAATCTCAGTTTTCAAAATCTCAGATTTGAAAATCTCAGTTTTGTAAATCTCAGTTTTGTAAATCTCAGTTTTGTAAATCTCAGTTTTGTAAATCTCAGTTTTGTAAATCTCAGTTTTGTAAATCTCAGTTTTGTAAATCTCAGTTTTGTAAATCTCAGTTTTGTAAATCTCAGTTTTGTAAATCTCAGTTTTGTAAATCTCAGTTTTGTAAATCTGAGTTTTGTAAATCTCAGTTTTTGTAAATCTCAGCTTTGTAAATATTAGTTTTGTAAATCTCAGTTTTGTAAATCTCAGTTTTGTAAATCTCAGTTTTGTAAATCTCAGTTTTGTAAATCTCAGTTTTGTAAATCTCAGTTTTGTAAATCTCAGTTTTGTAAATCTCAGTTTTGTAAATCTCAGTTTTGCAAATCTCAGTTTTGTAAATCTCAGTTTTGTAAATCTCAGTTTTGTAAATCTGAGTTTTGTAAATCTGAGTTTTGTAAATCTCAGTTTTCAAAATCTCAGATTTGAAAATCTCAGTTTTGTAAATCTCAGTTTTGTAAATCTCAGTTTTGTAAATCTCAGTTTTGTAAATCTCAGTTTTGTAAATCTCAGTTTTGTAAATCTCAGTTTTGTAAATCTCAGTTTTCAAAATCTCAGATTTGAAAATCTCAGTTTTGTAAATCTCAGTTTTGTAAATCTCAGTTTTGTAAATCTCAGTTTTGTAAATCTCAGTTTTGTAAATCTCAGTTTTGTAAATCTCAGTTTTGTAAATCTGAGTTTTGTAAATCTCAGTTTTGTAAATCTGAGTTTTGTAAATCTCAGTTTGGTAAATCTCAGCTTTGTAAATCTCAGTTTTGTAAATCTCAGTTTTGTAAATCTCAGTTTTGTAAATCTCAGTTTTGTAAATCTCAGTTTTGTAAATCTCGGTTTTGTAAATCTCAGTTTTGTAAATCTCAGTTTTGCAAATCTCAGTTTTGTAAATCTGAGTTTTGTAAATCTGAGTTTTGTAAATCTCAGTTTTGTAAATCTGAGTTTTGTAAATCTCAGTTTTGTAAATCTCAGCTTTGTAAATCTCAGTTTTGTAAATCTCAGTTTTGTAAATCTCAGTTTTGCAAATCTCAGTTTTGTAAATCTGAGTTTTGTAAATCTGAGTTTTGTAAATCTCAGTTTTGTAAATCTCAGTTTTCAAAATCTCAGATTTGAAAATCTCAGTTTTGTAAATCTCAGTTTTGTAAATCTCAGTTTTGTAAATCTCAGTTTTGTAAATCTCAGTTTTGTAAATCTCAGTTTTGTAAATCTCAGTTTTGTAAATCTCAGTTTTGTAAATCTCAGTTTTGTGAATCTCGGTTTTGTAAATCTCAGTTTTGTAAATCTCAGTTTTGCAAATCTCAGTTTTGTAAATCTGAGTTTTGTAAATCTGAGTTTTGTAAATCTCAGTTTTGTAAATCTCAATTTTTTTAAATCTCAGTTTTGTCAATCTCAGTTTTGTAAATCTCGGTTTTGTAAATCTCAGTTTTGTAAATCTGAGTTTTGTAAATCTCAGTTTTGTAAATCTCAGCTTTGTAAATCTCAGTTTTGTAAATCTCAGTTTTGTAAATCTCAGTTTTGTAAATCTCAGTTTTGTAAATCTCAGTTTTGTAAATCTCAGTTTTGTAAATCTCAGTTTTGTAAATCTCAGTTTTGCAAAGCTCAGTTTTGTAAATCTCAGTTTTGTAAATCTGAGTTTTGTAAATCTCAGTTTTGTAAATCTCAGTTTTCAAAATCTCAGATTTGAAAATCTGTTTTGTAAATCTCAGTTTTGTAAATCTGAGTTTTGTAAATCTCAGTTTTGTAAATCTCAGCTTTGTAAATCTCAGTTTTGTAAATCTCAGTTTTGTAAATCTCAGTTTTGTAAATCTCAGTTTTGTAAATCTCAGTTTTGTAAATCTCAGTTTTGTAAATCTCAGTTTTGTAAATCTCAGTTTTGTGAATCTCGGTTTTGTAAATCTCAGTTTTGTAAATCTCAGTTTTGCAAATCTCAGTTTTGCAAATCTCAGTTTTGTAAATCTGAGTTTTGTAAATCTGAGTTTTGTAAATCTCAGTTTTGTAAATCTGAGTTTTGTAAATCTCAGTTTTTTAAATCTCAGTTTTGTCAATCTCAGTTTTGTAAATCTCGGTTTTGTAAATCTCAGTTTTGTAAATCTGAGTTTTGTAAATCTCAGTTTTGTAAATCTCAGCTTTGTAAATCTCAGTTTTGTAAATCTCAGTTTTGTAAATCTCAGTTTTGTAAATCTCAGTTTTGTAAATCTCAGTTTTGTAAATCTCAGTTTTGTAAATCTCAGTTTTGTAAATCTCAGTTTTGTAAATCTCAGTTTTGCAAAGCTCAGTTTTGTAAATCTCAGTTTTGTAAATCTGAGTTTTGTAAATCTCAGTTTTGTAAATCTCAGTTTTCAAAATCTCAGATTTGAAAATCTCAGTTTTGTAAATCTCAGTTTTGTAAATCTGAGTTTTGTAAATCTCAGTTTTGTAAATCTCAGCTTTGTAAATCTCAGTTTTGTAAATCTCAGTTTTGTAAATCTCAGTTTTGTAAATCTCAGTTTTGTAAATCTCAGTTTTGTAAATCTCAGTTTTGTAAATCTCAGTTTTGTAAATCTCAGTTTTGTGAATCTCGGTTTTGTAAATCTCAGTTTTGTAAATCTCAGTTTTGCAAATCTCAGTTTTGTAAATCTGAGTTTTGTAAATCTGAGTTTTGTAAATGTCAGTTTTGTAAATCTGAGTTTTGTAAATCTCTGTTTTGTAAATCTCAGTTTTGTAAATCTCAGTTTTGTAAATCTCGGTTTTGTAAATCTCAGTTTTGTAAATCTCAGTTTTGCAAATCTCAGTTTTGTAAATCTGAGTTTTGTAAATCTGAGTTTTGTAAATCTCAGTTTTGTAAATCTGAGTTTTGTAAATCTCAGTTTTGTAAATCTCAGCTTTGTACATCTCAGTTTTGTAAATCTCAGTTTTGTAAATCTCAGTTTTGCAAATCTCAGTTTTGTAAATCTGAGTTTTGTAAATCTGAGTTTTGTAAATCTCAGTTTTGTAAATCTCAGTTTTGTAAATCTCAGTTTTGTAAATCTCAGTTTTGTAAATCTCAGTTTTGTAAATCTCAGTTTTGTAAATCTGAGTTTTGTAAATCTCAGTTTTGTAAATCTGAGTTTTGTAAATCTCAGTTTTGTAAATCTCAGTTTTGTAAATCTCAGTTTTGTAAATCTCAGTTTTGTAAATCTCAGTTTTGTAAATCTCAGTTTTGTAAATCTCAGTTTTGTAAATCTCAGTTTTGTGAATCTCGGTTTTGTAAATCTCAGTTTTGTAAATCTCAGTTTTGCAAATCTCAGTTTTGTAAATCTGAGTTTTGTAAATCTGAGTTTTGTAAATCTCAGTTTTCAAAATCTCAGTTTTGTAAATCTCAGTTTTGTAAATCTCAGTTTTGTAAATCTCAGTTTTGTAAATCTGAGTTTTGTAAATCTCAGTTTTGTAAATCTGAGTTTTGTAAATCTCAGTTTTGTAAATCTCAGCTTTGTAAATCTCAGTTTTGTAAATCTCAGTTTTGTAAATCTCAGTTTTGTAAATCTCAGTTTTGTAAATCTCGGTTTTGTAAATCTCAGTTTTGTAAATCTGAGTTTTGTAAATCTCAGTTTTGTAAATCTGAGTTTTGTAAATCTCAGTTTTGTAAATCTGAGTTTTGTAAATCTCAGTTTTGTAAATCTCAGTTTTGTAAATCTCAGCTTTGTAAATCTCAGTTTTGTAAATCTCAGTTTTGTAAATCTCAGTTTTGCAAATCTCAGTTTTGTAAATCTGAGTTTTGTAAATCTGAGTTTTGTAAATCTCAGTTTTGTAAATCTCAGTTTTGTAAATCTCAGTTTTGTAAATCTCAGTTTTGTAAATCTCAGTTTTGCAAATCTCAGTTTTGTAAATCTCAGTTTTGTAAATCTCAGTTTTGTAAATCTGAGTTTTGTAAATCTCAGTTTTGTAAATCTCAGTTTTCAAAATCTCAGATTTGAAAATCTCAGTTTTGTAAATCTCAGTTTTGTAAATCTCAGTTTTGTAAATCTCAGTTTTGTAAATCTCAGTTTTGTAAATCTCAGTTTTGTAAATCTCAGTTTTGTAAATCTCAGTTTTGTAAATCTCAGTTTTGTAAATCTGAGTTTTGTAAATCTCAGTTTTTGTAAATCTCAGCTTTGTAAATATTAGTTTTGTAAATCTCAGTTTTGTAAATCTCAGTTTTGTAAATCTCAGTTTTGTAAATCTCAGTTTTGTAAATCTCAGTTTTGTAAATCTCAGTTTCGTAAATCTCAGTTTTGTAAATCTCAGTTTTGTAAATCTCAGTTTTGTAAATCTCAGTTTTGTAAATCTCAGTTTTGCAAATCTCAGTTTTGTAAATCTCAGTTTTGTAAATCTCAGTTTTGTAAATCTGAGTTTTGTAAATCTCAGTTTTGTAAATCTCAGTTTTCAAAATCTCAGATTTGAAAATCTCAGTTTTGTAAATCTCAGTTTTGTAAATCTCAGTTTTGTAAATCTCAGTTTTGTAAATCTCAGTTTTGTAAATCTCAGTTTTGTAAATCTCAGTTTTGTAAATTTCAGTTTTCAAAATCTCAGATTTGAAAATCTCAGTTTTGTAAATCTCAGTTTTGTAAATCTCAGTTTTGTAAATCTCAGTTTTGTAAATCTCAGTTTTGTAAATCTCAGTTTTGTAAATCTCAGTTTTGTAAATCTGAGTTTTGTAAATCTCAGTTTTGTAAATCTGAGTTTTGTAAATCTCAGTTTTGTAAATCTCAGCTTTGTAAATCTCAGTTTTGTAAATCTCAGTTTTGTAAATCTCAGTTTTGTAAATCTCAGTTTTGTAAATCTCGGTTTTGTAAATCTCAGTTTTGTAAATCTCAGTTTTGCAAATCTCAGTTTTGTAAATCTGAGTTTTGTAAATCTGAGTTTTGTAAATCTCAGTTTTGTAAATCTGAGTTTTGTAAATCTCAGTTTTGTAAATCTCAGCTTTGTAAATCTCAGTTTTGTAAATCTCAGTTTTGTAAATCTCAGTTTTGCAAATCTCAGTTTTGTAAATCTGAGTTTTGTAAATCTGAGTTTTGTAAATCTCAGTTTTGTAAATCTCAGTTTTCAAAATCTCAGATTTGAAAATCTCAGTTTTGTAAATCTCAGTTTTGTAAATCTCAGTTTTGTAAATCTCAGTTTTGTAAATCTGAGTTTTGTAAATCTCAGTTTTGTAAATCTCAGTTTTGTAAATCTCAGTTTTGTGAATCTCGGTTTTGTAAATCTCAGTTTTGTAAATCTCAGTTTTGCAAATCTCAGTTTTGTAAATCTGAGTTTTGTAAATCTGAGTTTTGTAAATCTCAGTTTTGTAAATCTGAGTTTTGTAAATCTCAGTTTTTTAAATCTCAGTTTTGTAAATCTCAGTTTTGTAAATCTCGGTTTTGTAAATCTCAGTTTTGTAAATCTGAGTTTTGTAAATCTCAGTTTTGTAAATCTCAGCTTTGTAAATCTCAGTTTTGTAAATCTCAGTTTTGTAAATCTCAGTTTTGTAAATCTCAGTTTTGTAAATCTCAGTTTTGTAAATCTCAGTTTTGTAAATCTCAGTTTTGTAAATCTCAGTTTTGTAAATCTCAGTTTTGTAAATCTCAGTTTTGTAAATCTCAGTTTTGTAAATCTGAGTTTTGTAAATCTCAGTTTTGTAAATCTGAGTTTTGTAAATCTCAGTTTTGTAAATCTCAGCTTTGTAAATCTCAGTTTTGTAAATCTCAGTTTTGTAAATCTCAGTTTTGTAAATCTCAGTTTTGTAAATCTCAGTTTTGTAAATCTCAGTTTTGTGAATCTCGGTTTTGTAAATCTCAGTTTTGTAAATCTCAGTTTTGCAAATCTCAGTTTTGTAAATCTGAGTTTTGTAAATCTCAGTTTTGTAAATCTCAGTTTTGTAAATCTCAGTTTTGTAAATCTCAGTTTTGTAAATCTCAGTTTTGTAAATCTCAGTTTTGTAAATCTCAGTTTTGTAAATCTCAGTTTTGTAAATCTCAGTTTTGTAAATCTGAGTTTTGTAAATCTCAGTTTTGTAAATCTGAGTTTTGTAAATCTCAGTTTTGTAAATCTCAGCTTTGTAAATCTCAGTTTTGTAAATCTCAGTTTTGTAAATCTCAGTTTTGTAAATCTCAGTTTTGTAAATCTCAGTTTTGTAAATCTCAGTTTTGTGAATCTCGGTTTTGTAAATCTCAGTTTTGTAAATCTGAGTTTTGTAAATCTCAGTTTTGTAAATCTGAGTTTTGTAAATCTCAGTTTTGTAAATCTGAGTTTTGTAAATCTCAGTTTTGTAAATCTCAGTTTTGTAAATCTCAGTTTTGTAAATCTCAGTTTTGTAAATCTCAGTTTTGCAAATCTCAGTTTTGTAAATCTGAGTTTTGTAAATCTGAGTTTTGTAAATCTCAGTTTTGTAAATCTCAGTTTTGTAAATCTGAGTTTTGTAAATCTGAGTTTTGTAAATCTCAGTTTTGTAAATCTGAGTTTTGTAAATCTCAGTTTTGTAAATCTCAGTTTTGTAAATCTCAGTTTTGTAAATCTCGGTTTTGTAAATCTCAGTTTTGTAAATCTCAGTTTTGCAAATCTCAGTTTTGTAAATCTGAGTTTTGTAAATCTGAGTTTTGTAAATCTGAGTTTTGTAAATCTGACTTTTGTAAATCTCAGTTTTGTAAATCTGAGTTTTGTAAATCTCAGTTTTGTAAATCTCAGTTTTGCAAATCTCAGTTTTGTAAATCTCAGTTTTGTAAATCTCAGTTTTGTAAATCTCAGTTTTGTAAATCTCAGTTTTGTAAATCTTAGTTTTGTAAATCTCAGTTTTGTAAATCTGAGTTTTGTAAATCTCAGTTTTGTAAATCTCAGTTTTGTAAATCTCAGCTTTGTAAATCTCAGTTTTGTAAATCTCAGTTTTGTAAATCTCAGTTTTGCAAATCTCAGTTTTGTAAATCTGAGTTTTGTAAATCTGAGTTTTCTAAATCTCAGTTTTGTAAATCTCAGTTTTGTAAATCTCAGTTTTGTAAATCTCAGTTTTGTAAATCTCAGTTTTGCAAATCTCAGTTTTGTAAATCTCAGTTTTGTAAATCTCAGTTTTGTAAATCTGAGTTTTGTAAATCTCAGTTTTGTAAATCTCAGTTTTCAAAATCTCAGATTTGAAAATCTCAGTTTTGTAAATCTCAGTTTTGTAAATCTCAGTTTTGTAAATCTCAGTTTTGTAAATCTCAGTTTTGTAAATCTCAGTTTTGTAAATCTCAGTTTTGTAAATCTCAGTTTTGTAAATCTCAGTTTTGCAAATCTCAGTTTTGTAAATCTCAGTTTTGTAAATCTCAGTTTTGTAAATCTGAGTTTTGTAAATCTCAGTTTTGTAAATCTCAGTTTTCAAAATCTCAGATTTGAAAATCTCAGTTTTGTAAATCTCAGTTTTGTAAATCTCAGTTTTGTAAATCTCAGTTTTGTAAATCTCAGTTTTGTAAATCTCAGTTTTGTAAATCTCAGTTTTGTAAATCTCAGTTTTGTAAATCTCAGTTTTGTAAATCTCAGCTTTGTAAATCTCAGTTTTGTAAATCTCAGTTTTGTAAATCTCAGTTTTGCAAATATCAGTTTTGTAAATCTGAGTTTTGTAAATCTGAGTTTTGTAAATCTCAATTTTGTAAATCTCAGTTTTGTAAATCTCAGTTTTGTAAATCTCAGTTTTGTAAATCTCAGTTTTGTAAATCTCAGTTTTGTAAATCTCAGTTTTGTAAATCTCAGTCTTGTAAATCTCAGTTTTGTAAATCTCAGTTTTGTAAATCTGAGTTTTGTAAATCTCAGTTTTTGTAAATCTCAGCTTTGTAAATATTAGTTTTGTAAATCTCAGTTTTGTAAATCTCAGTTTTGTAAATCTCAGTTTTGTAAATCTCAGTTTTGTAAATCTCAGTTTTGTAAATCTCAGTTTTGTAAATCTCAGTTTTGTAAATCTCAGTTTTGTAAATCTCAGTTTTGCAAATCTCAGTTTTGTAAATCTCAGTTTTGTAAATCTCAGTTTTGTAAATCTGAGTTTTGTAAATCTGTTTTGTAAATCTCAGTTTTCAAAATCTCAGATTTGAAAATCTCAGTTTTGTAAATCTCAGTTTTGTAAATCTCAGTTTTGTAAATCTCAGTTTTGTAAATCTCAGTTTTGTAAATCTCAGTTTTGTAAATCTGAGTTTTGTAAATCTCAGTTTTGTAAATCTGAGTTTTGTAAATCGGAGTTTTGTAAATCTCAGCTTTGTAAATCTCAGTTTTGTAAATCTCAGTTTTGTAAATCTCAGTTTTGTAAATCTCAGTTTTGTAAATCTCAGTTTTGTGAATCTCGGTTTTGTAAATCTCAGTTTTGTAAATCTCAGTTTTGCAAATCTCAGTTTTGTAAATCTGAGTTTTGTAAATCTGAGTTTTGTAAATCTCAGTTTTGTAAATCTCAGTTTTGTAAATCTGAGTTTTGTAAATCTCAGTTTTGTAAATCTCAGTTTTGCAAATCTCAGTTTTGTAAATCTCAGTTTTGTAAATCTCAGTTTTGTAAATCTCAGTTTTGTAAATCTCAGTTTTGTAAATCTGAGTTTTGTAAATCTCAGTTTTGTAAATCTGAGTTTTGTAAATCTCAGTTTTGTAAATCTCAGTTTTGTAAATCTCAGCTTTGTAAATCTCAGTTTTGTAAATCTCAGTTTTGTAAATCTCAGTTTTGCAAATCTCAGTTTTGTAAATCTGAGTTTTGTAAATCTGAGTTTTGTAAATCTCAGTTTTGTAAATCTCAGTTTTGTAAATCTCAGTTTTGTAAATCTCAGTTTTGTAAATCTCAGTTTTGTAAATCTCAGTTTTGTAAATCTCAGTTTTGTAAATCTCAGTTTTGTAAATCTCAGTTTTGTAAATCTGAGTTTTGTAAATCTCAGTTTTTGTAAATCTCAGCTTTGTAAATCTCAGTTTTGTAAATCTCAGTTTTGTAAATCTCAGTTTTGTAAATCTCAGTTTTGTAAATCTCAGTTTTGTAAATCTCAGTTTTGTAAATCTCAGTTTTGTAAATCTCAGTTTTGTAAATCTCAGTTTTGTAAATCTCAGTTTTGCAAATCTCAGTTTTGTAAATCTCAGTTTTGTAAATCTCAGTTTTGTAAATCTCAGTTTTCAAAATCTCAGATTTGAAAATCTCAGTTTTGTAAATCTCAGTTTTGTAAATCTCAGTTTTGTAAATCTCAGTTTTGTAAATCTCAGTTTTGTAAATCTCAGTTTTGTAAATCTCAGTTTTGTAAATCTGAGTTTTGTAAATCTCAGTTTTGTAAATCTGAGTTTTGTAAATCTCAGTTTTGTAAATCTCAGCTTTGTAAATCTCAGTTTTGTAAATCTCAGTTTTGTAAATCTCAGTTTTGTAAATCTCAGTTTTGTAAATTTTAGTTTTGTAAATCTCAGTTTTGTGAATCTCGGTTCTGTAAATCTCAGTTTTGTAAATCTCAGTTTTGCAAATCTCAGTTTTGTAAATCTGAGTTTTGTACATCTCAGTTTTGTAAATCTCAGTTTTGTAAATCTCAGTTTTGTAAATCTCGGTTTTGTAAATCTCAGTTTTGTAAATCTCAGTTTTGCAAATCTCAGTTTTGTAAATCTGAGTTTTGTAAATCTCAGTTTTGTAAATCTCAGTTTTGTAAATCTCAGTTTTGTAAATCTCGGTTTTGTAAATCTCAGTTTTGTAAATCTCAGTTTTGCAAATCTCAGTTTTGTAAATCTGAGTTTTGTAAATCTGAGTTTTGTAAATCTCAGTTTTGTAAATCTGAGTTTTGTAAATCTCAGTTCTGTAAATCTCAGCTTTGTAAATCTCAGTTTTGTAAATCTCAGTTTTGTAAATCTCAGTTTTGTAAATCTCAGTTTTGTCAATCTCAGTTTTGTTAATCTCAGTTTTGTAAATCTCAGTTTTGTAAATCTCAGTTTTGTTAATTTCGGTTTTGATTCGAGCGGTTTTGGACTGAGCGGTTTTGATTCGAGTGGTTTTGGACTGAGCGGTTTTGGAACGAGCGGTTTCGGAGCGAGCGGTTTTGGAGCGAGCGGTTTAGGAGCGAGCGGTTTTGGAGCGAGCGGGTTTGGAGCGATCCATTTTGGAGCGAGCGGTTTTGATTCGAGCGGTTTTGATTTGAGCGGTTCTGGACCGAGCGGTTTTGATTCGAGCGGTTTTGGAGCGAGCGGTTTTGAAGCGAGCGGTTTTGGAGCGAGCGGTTTTGGAGCGAGCGGTTTAGGAGCGAGCGGTTTTGGAGCGAGCGGTTTGGGAGCGAGCGGTTTTGGAGTGAGCGGTTTTGGAGCGAGCGGTTTTGGAGCGAGCGGTTTTGGAGCGAGCGGTTTTGGAGCGAGCGGTTTAGGAGCGAGCGGTTTTGGAGCGAGCGGTTTTGGAGCGAGCGGTTTTGGAGCGAGCGGTTTAGGAGCGAGCGGTTTTGGAGCGAGCGGTATTGGAGCGAGCGGTTTTGGAGCGATCCATTTTGGAGCGAGCGGTTTGGGGCGATCCATTTCGGAGCGAGCGGTTTTGGAGCGAGCCGTTTAGGAGCGAGCGGTTTTGGAGCGAGCGGTTTTGGAGCGAGCGGTTTTGGAGCGAGCGGTTTCGGAGCGAGCGGTTTTGGAGCGAGCGGTTTCGGAGCGAGCGGTCTTGGAGCGAGCGGTTTCGGAGCGAGCGGTTTTGGAGCGAGCGGTTTAGGAGCGAGCGGTTTCGGAGCGAGCGAGCGGTTTGGAGCGATCCATTTTGGAGCGAGCG
Source organism: Ocypus olens (assembly GCA_910593695.2). Classification (NCBI taxonomy): domain Eukaryota; kingdom Metazoa; phylum Arthropoda; class Insecta; order Coleoptera; family Staphylinidae; genus Ocypus; species Ocypus olens. Next base: position 54,231 of record OU343057.1, on the reverse strand, counting down.
GTTTGGAGCGATCCATTTTGGAGCGAGCGGTTTTGATTCGAGCGGTTTTGGAGCGAGCGGTTTAGGAGCGAGCGGTTTTGGAGCGAGCGTTTTCGGAGCGAGCGTTTTGTAAACAAAACTGAGATTTATCTCAGTTTTGTAAATCTGAGTTTTGTAAATCTCAGTTTTGTAAATCTGAGTTTTGTAAATCTCAGTTTTGAAAATCTCAGTTTTGCAAATCTCAGTTTTGTAAATCTCAGTTTTGTAAATCTCAGTTTTCTAAATCTCAGTTTTGTAAATCTCAGTTTTGCAAATCTCAGTTTGTAAATCTCAGTTTTGTAAATCTCAGTTTTGTAAATCTGAGTTTTGTAAATCTCAGTTTTGTAAATCTCAGTTTTGTAAATCTCAGTTTTGTAAATCTCGGTTTTGTAAATCTCAGTTTTGTAAATCTCAGTTTTGAAAATCTCAGTTTTGTAAATCTCAGTTTTGTAAATCTCAGTTTTGAAAATCTCAGTTTTGTAAATCTCAGTTTTGTAAATCTCAGTTTTGTAAATCTCAGTTTTGTAAATCTCAGTTTTGTAAATCTCAGTTTTGCAAATCTCAGTTTTGTAAATCTCAGTTTTGCAAATCTCAGTTTTGTAAATCTCAGTTTTGTAAATCTCAGTTTTGTAAATCTGAGTTTTGTAAATCTGAGTTTTGTAAATCTCAGTTTTGTAAATCTCAGTTTTGTAAATCTCAGTTTTGTAAATCTCAGTTTTGTAAATCTCAGTTTTGTAAATCTCAGTTTTGTAAATCTCAGTTTTGTAAATCTCAGTTTTGTAAATCTGAGTTTTGTAAATCTGAGTTTTGTAAATCTCAGTTTTGCAAATCTCAGTTTGTAAATCTCAGTTTTGTAAATCTCAGTTTTGTAAATCTGAGTTTTGTAAATCTCAGTTTTGTAAATCTCAGTTTTGTAAATCTCAGTTTTGTAAATCTCGGTTTTGTAAATCTCAGTTTTGTAAATCTCAGTTTTGAAAATCTCAGTTTTGTAAATCTCAGTTTTGTAAATCTCAGTTTTGAAAATCTCAGTTTTGTAAATCTCAGTTTTGTAAATCTCAGTTTTGTAAATCTCAGTTTTGTAAATCTCAGTTTTGTAAATCTGAGTTTTGTAAATCTCAGTTTTGTAAATCTCAGTTTTGCAAATCTCAGTTTTGTAAATCTCAGTTTTGCAAATCTCAGTTTTGTAAATCTCAGTTTTGTAAATCTCAGTTTTGTAAATCTGAGTTTTGTAAATCTGAGTTTTGTAAATCTCAGTTTTGTAAATCTCAGTTTTGTAAATCTCAGTTTTGTAAATCTCAGTTTTGTAAATCTCAGTTTTGTAAATCTCAGTTTTGTAAATCTCAGTTTTGTAAATCTCTGTTTTGTAAATCTGAGTTTTGTAAATCTGAGTTTTGTAAATCTCAGTTTTGTAAATCTGAGTTTTGTAAATCTCAGTTTTGTAAATCTCAGCTTTGTAAATCTCAGTTTTGTAAATCTGTTTTGTAAATCTCAGTTTTTAAAATCTCAGATTTGAAAATCTCAGTTTTGTAAATCTCAGTTTTGTAAATCTCAGTTTTGTAAATCTGAGTTTTGTAAATCTCAGTTTTGTAAATCTCAGTTTTGTAAATCTCAGTTTTGTAAATCTCAGTTTTGCAAATCTCAGTTTTGTAAATCTCAGTTTTGAAAATCTCAGTTTTGTAAATCTGAGTTTTGTAAATCTCAGTTCTGTAAATCTCAGTTTTGCAAATCTCAGTTTTGTAAATCTGAGTTTTGTAAATCTCAGTTTTGTAAATCTGAGTTTTGTAAATCTGTTTTGTAAATCTCAGCTTTGTAAATCTCAGTTTTGTAAATCTCAGTTTTGTAAATCTCAGTTTTTAAAATCTCAGATTTGAAAATCTCAGTTTTGTAAATCTCAGTTTTGCAAATCTCAGTTTTGTAAATCTCAGTTTTGCAAATCTCAGTTTTGTAAATCTCAGTTTTGCAAATCTCAGTTTTGTAAATCTGAGTTTTGTAAATCTGAGTTTTGTAAATCTGTTTTGTAAATCTCAGTTTTCAAAATCTCAGATTTGAAAATCTCAGTTTTGTAAATCTCAGTTTTGTAAATCTCAGTTTTGTAAATCTCAGTTTAGTAAATCTCAGTTTTGTAAATCTCAGTTTTGTAAATCTCAGTTTTGTAAATCTCAGTTTTGCAAATCTCAGTTTTGTAAATCTGAGTTTTGTAAATCTCAGTTTTGTAAATCTCAGTTTTGTAAATCTCAGTTTTGCAAATCTCAGTTTTGTAAATCTCAGTTTTGTAAATCTCTGTTTTGTAAATCTGTTTTGTAAATCTCAGTTTTGTAAATCTCAGTTTTGTAAATCTCAGTTTTGTAAATCTGGGTTTTGAAAATCTCTGTTTTGAAAATCTCAGTTTTGTTAATCTCAGTTTTGTAAATCTCAGTTTTGTAAATCTCAGTTTTGTAAATCTCAGTTTTGTAAATCACAGTTTTGTAAATCTCAGTTTTGAAAATCTCAGTTTTGTAAATCTCAGTTTTGTAAATCTCAGTTTTGAAAATCTCAGTTTTGTAAATCTCAGTTTTGTAAATCTCAGTTTTGTAAATCTCAGTTTTGTAAATCTCAGTTTTGTAAATCTCAGTTTTGTAAATCTCAGTTTTGAAAATCTCAGTTTTGTAAATCTCAGTTTTGTAAATCTCAGTTTTGTAAATCTGAGTTTTGTAAATCTCTGTTTTGTAAATCTCAGTTTTGTAAATCTCAGTTTTGTAAATCTCAGTTTTGTAAATCTCAGTTTTGTAAATCTCAGTTTTGAAAATCTCAGTTTTGTAAATCTCAGTTTTGAAAATCTCAGTTTTGTAAATGTCAGTTTTGTAAATCTCAGTTTTGAAAATCTCAGTTTTGTAAATATCAGTTTTGAAAATCTCAGTTTTGTAAATTTCAGTTTTGTAAATCTCAGTTTTGTAAATCTCAGTTTTGTAAATCTCAGTTTTGTAAATCTCAGTTTTGAAAATCTCTGTTTTGTAAATCTCAGTTTTGAAAATTTCAGTTTTGTAAATCTCAGTTTTGTAAATCTCAGTTTTGTAAATCTCAGTTTTGAAAATCTCAGTTTTGTAAACCTCAGTTTTTTAAATCTCAGTTTTGTAAATCTCAGTTTTGTAAATCTCAGTTTTGTAAATCTCAGTTTTGTAAATCTCAGTTTTGTAAATCTCAGTTTTGTAAATCTCAGTTTTGTAAATCTCTATTTTGTAAATCTCAGTTTTGTAAATCTCAGTTTTGTAAATCTCAGTTTTGTAAATCTCAGTTTTGTAATTCTCAGTTTTGTAATTCTCAGATTTGTAATTCTCAGTTTTGTAATTCTCAGTTTTGTAAATCTCAGTTTTGTAAATCTCAGTTTTGTAAATCTCAGTTTTGAAAATCTCAGTTTTTTAAATCTCAGTTTTGTAAATCTCAGTTTTGTAAATCTCAGTTTTGTAAATCTCAGTTTTGTAAATCTCAGTTTTGAAAATCTCAGTTTTTTAAATCTCAATTTTGTAAATGTGAGTTTTGTAAATCTCAGTTTTGTAAATCTCAGTTTTGTAAATCTCAGTTTTGTAAATCTCAGTTTTGAAAATCTCAGTTTTAAAAATCTCAGTTTTGTAAATCTCAGTTTTATAAATCTCACTTTTGAAAATCTCTTTTTTGTAAATCTCAGTTTTGTAAATCTCAGGTTTGGTAATCTCGGCTTTGAAAATCTCTGTTTTGTAAATCTCAGTTTTGTAAATCTCAGTTTTGTAAATCTCAGTTTTGAAAATCTCAGTTTTGTAAATCTCAGTTTTGAAAATCTCAGTTTTGTAAATCTCAGTTTTGAAAATCTCAGTTTTGTAAATCTCAGTTTTGTAAATCTGTTTTGTAAATCTCAGTTTTAAAAATCTCTGTTTTGTAAATCTCAGTTTTGTAATTCTCAGTTTTGTACATCTCAGTTTTGTAAATCTCAGTTTTGTAAATCTCAGTTTTGTAAATCTCAGTTTTGTAAATCTCAGTTTTGTAAATCTCAGTTTTGTAAATCTCAGTTTTGAAAATCTCTGTTTTGTAAATCTCAGTTTTGAAAATTTCAGTTTTGTAAATCTCAGTTTTGTAAATCTCAGTTTTGAAAATCTCAGTTTTGTAAACCTCAGTTTTTTAAATCTCAGTTTTGTAAATCTCAGTTTTGTAAATCTCAGTTTTGTAAATCTCAGTTTTGTAAATCTCAGTTTTGTAAATCTCAGTTTTGTAAATCTCAGTTTTGTATATCTCTATTTTGTAAATCTGAGTTTTGTAAATCTCAGTTTTGTAAATCTCAGTTTTGTAAATCTCAGTTTTGTAATTCTCAGTTTTGTAAATCTCAGTTTTGTAAATCTCAGTTTTGTAAATCTCAGTTTTGAAAATCTCAGTTTTTTAAATCTCAGTTTTGTAAATCTCAGTTTTGTAAATCTCAGTTTTGTAAATCTCAGTTTTGTAAATCTCAGTTTTGAAAATCTCAGTTTTTTAAATCTCAGTTTTGTAAATGTGAGTTTTGTAAATCTCAGTTTTGTAAATCTCAGTTTTGTAAATCTCAGTTTTGTAAATCTCAGTTTTGAAAATCTCAGTTTTAAAAATCTCAGTTTTGTAAATCTCAGTTTTATAAATCTCACTTTTGAAAATCTCTTTTTTGTAAATCTCAGTTTTGTAAATCTCAGGTTTGGTAATCTCGGCTTTGAAAATCTCTGTTTTGTAAATCTCAGTTTTGTAAATCTCAGTTTTGAAAATCTCAGTTTTGTAAATCTCAGTTTTGAAAATCTCAGTTTTGTAAATCTCAGTTTTGAAAATCTCAGTTTTGTAAATCTCAGTTTTGTAAATCTGTTTTGTAAATCTCAGTTTTAAAAATCTCTGTTTTGTAAATCTCAGTTTTGTAATTCTCAGTTTTGTACATCTCAGTTTTGTAAATCTCAGTTTTGTAAATCTCAGTTTTGTAAATCTCAGTTTTGTAAATCTCAGTTTTGTAAATCTCAGTTTTGAAAATCTCTGTTTTGTAAATCTCAGTTTTGAAAATTTCAGTTTTGTAAATCTCAGTTTTGTAAATCTCAGTTCTGTAAATCTCAGTTTTGAAAATCTCAGTTTTGTAAACCTCAGTTTTTTAAATCTCAGTTTTGTAAATCTCAGTTTTGTAAATCTCAGTTTTGAAAATCTCAGTTTTGTATATCTCAGTTTTGTAAATCTCAGTTTTGTAAATCTCAGTTTTGTAAATCTCTATTTTGTAAATCTGAGTTTTGTAAATCTCAGTTTTGTAAATCTCAGTTTTGTAAATCTCAGTTTTGTAATTCTCAGTTTTGTAATTCTCAGATTTGTAATTCTCAGTTTTGTAATTCTCAGTTTTGTAAATCTCAGTTTTGTAAATCTCAGTTTTGTAAATCTCAGTTTTGAAAATCTCAGTTTTTTAAATCTCAGTTTTGTAAATCTCAGTTTTGTAAATCTCAGTTTTGTAAATCTCAGTTTTGAAAATCTCAGTTTTTTAAATCTCAGTTTTGTAAATGTGAGTTTTGTAAATCTCAGTTTTGTAAATCTCAGTTTTGTAAATCTCAGTTTTGTAAATCTCAGTTTTGAAAATCTCAGTTTTAAAAATCTCAGTTTTGTAAATCTCAGTTTTATAAATCTCACTTTTGAAAATCTCTTTTTTGTAAATCTCAGTTTTGTAAATCTCAGGTTTGGTAATCTCGGCTTTGAAAATCTCTGTTTTGTAAATATCAGTTTTGTAAATCTCAGTTTTCTAAATCTCAGTTTTGTAAATCTCAGTTTTGAAAATCTCAGTTTTGTAAATCTCAGTTTCGATAATCTCAGTTTTGTAAATCTCAGTTTTGAAAATCTCAGGTTTGTAAATCTCAGTTTTGAAAATCTCAATTTTGAAAATCTCAGTTTTAAAAATCTCAGTTTTGCAAATCTCAGTTTTGTAAATCGCAGTTTTGTAAATCTCAGTTTTGTAAATCTCAGTTTTGTAAATCTCAGTTTTGTAAATCTCAGTTTTGTAAATCTCAGTTTTGTAAATCTCAGTTTTGTAAATCTCAGTTTTGTAAATCTCAGTTTTGAAAATCTCAGTTTTAAAAATCTCAGTTTTGTAAATCTCAGTTTTATAAATCTCGGTTTTGAAAATCTCAGTTTTGTAAATCTTAGTTTTGTAAATCTCAGTTTTGTAAATCTCGATTTTGAGTCTCAGTTTTGTATATCTTAGTTTTGTTAATCTCAGTTTTGAAAATCTAAGTTTTGTAAATCTCAGTTTTGAAAATCTCGGTTTCGATAATCTTAGTTTTGTAAATCGCAGTTTTGTCAATCTCAGTTTTGAAAATCTCAGTATTGTAAATCTCAGTTTTGTAAATCTCAGTTTTGTAAATCTCAGTTTTGTAAATCTTAGTTTTGTAAATCTCAGTTTTGAAAATCTCAGTTTGTAAATCTCAGTTTTGAAAATCTCAGTTTTGTAAATCTCAGTTTTGAAAATCTCAGTTTTGTAAATCTCAGTTTTGTAAATCTCAGTTTTGTAAATCTCGGTTTTGAAAGTCTCAGTTTTGTATATCTTAGTTTTGTTAATCTCAGTTTTGAAAATCTAAGTTTTGTAAATCTCAGTTTTGTAAATCTCAGTTTTGTAAATCTCAGTTTTGTAAATCTCAGTTTTGAAAATCTCAGTTTTGTAAATCTCAGTTTTGTTAATCTCAGTTTTATAAATCTCAGTTTTGAAAATCTCAGTTTTGTAAATCTCAGTTTTGTAAATCTCAGTTTTGAAAATCTCAGATTTAAAAACCTCAAATTTGAGAATTTCAGTTTTGAAAATCTTAGATTTCAAAATCTTAGATTTCAAAATCTTAGATTTTAGAATTTTAGTTTCGAAAATCTCAGTTTTGAAAATCTCAGATTTGACAATCTCAGATTTAAAAATTTTAATTTTGAAAATCTCAGATTTGAAAATCTCACTTTTAAAAATCTCAAATTTGAAAAACTCAAAACCGCTCGGTTCAAAACCGCGCGAATCAAAACCGAGATTTTAAAAACTAAGATTTACAAAACTGAGATTTACAAAATTGAGATTTACAAAACTGAGATTTACAAAACTGAGATTTTTAAAACAGATTTACAAAACTGAGATTTACAACAGTGAGATTTTCAAAACTGAGATTTACAAAGCTGAGATTTACAAAACTGAGATTTACAAAACTGAGATTTACAAAACTGTGATTTACAAATCTGAGATTTTCAAAACTGAGATTTGCAAAACTGAGATTTTTAAAACTTAGATTTACAAAACTGAGATTTTCAAAACTGAGATTTACAAAACTGAGATTTTCAAAACTGAGATTTACAAAACTGAGATTTACAAAGCTGAAATTTTCAAAACTGAAATTTTCAAAACTGAGATTTATAAAACTGAGATTCACAAAACTGAGATTTTCAAAACTGAGATTTTCAAAACTGAGATTTACAAAACTGAGATTTACAAAACTAAGATTTTCAAAACTTAGATTTACAAAATTGAGATTTTCAAAACTGAGATTTACAAAACTGAGATTTAAAAAACTTAGATTTTCAAAACTTAGATTTTCAAAACTTAGATTTACAAAACTGAGATTTACAAAACTGAGATTTACAAAACTGAGATTTTCAAAACTGAGATTTACAAAACTGAGATTTTCAAAACTGAGATTTTCAAAACTGATATTTACAAAACTGAGATTTACAAAACTGAGATTTACAAAACTGAGATTTACAAAACTGAGATTTTCAAAACTGAGATTTACAAAGCTGAGATTTACAAAACTGAGATTTACAAATCTGAGATTTACAAAACTGTGATTTACAAATCTGAGATTTTCAAAACTGAGATTTGCAAAACAGATTTTCAAAACTTAGATTTACAAAACTGAGATTTTCAAAACTGAGATTTACAAAACTGAGATTTTCAAAACTGAGATTTACAAAACTGAGATTTACAAAGCTGAAATTTTCAAAACTGAGATTTTCAAAACTGAGATTTACAAAACTGAGATTTTCAAATCTGAGATTTACAAAACTGAGATTTCCAAAACTGAGATTTACAAAACTGAGATTTACAAAACTGAGATTTACAAAACTGAGATTTACAAAACTGAGATTTACAAAACTGAGATTTACAAAACTGAGATTTAAAAAACTGAGATTTAAAAAACTGAGATTTAAAAAACTGAGATTTACAAAACAGAGATTTTTAAAACTGAGATTTACAAAACTGAAATTTTCAAAACTGAGATTTTCAAAACTGAAATTTACAAAACTGAAATTTACAAAACTGAGATTTACAAAACTGAGATTTTCAAAACTGAGATTTACAAAACTGAAATTTTTAAAACTGAGATTTTCAAAACTGAGATTTACAAAACTGAGATTTACAAAACTGAGATTTTCAAAACTGAGATTTACAAAGCTGAGATTTACAAAACTGAGATTTACAAAACTGAGATTTACAAAACTGTGATTTACAAATCTGAGATTTTCAAAACTGAGATTTGCAAAACTGAGATTTTCAAAACATAGATTTACAAAACTGAGATTTTCAAAACTGAGATTTACAAAACTGAGATTTTCAGAACTGAGATTTACAAAACTGAGATTTACAAAGCTGAAATTTTCAAAACTGAGATTTTCAAAACTGAGATTTACAAAACTGAGATTTTCAAATCTGAGATTTACAAAACTGAGATTTACAAAACTGAGATTTACAAAACTGAGATTTACAAAACTGAGATTTACAAAACTGAGATTTACAAAACTGAGATTTACAAAACTGAGATTTAAAAAACTGAGATTTAAAAAACTGAGATTTAAAAAACTGAGATTTACAAAACAGAGATTTTTAAAACTGAGATTTACAAAACTGAAATTTTCAAAACTGAGATTTTCAAAACTGAAATTTACAAAACTGAAATTTACAAAACTGAGATTTACAAAACTGAGATTTTCAAAACTGAGATTTACAAAACTGAGATTTACAAAACTGAAATTTTCAAAACTGAGATTTTCAAAACTGAGATTTACAAAACTGAGATTTGCAAAACTGAGATTTTCAAAACTGAGATTTTCAAAACTGAGATTTACAAAACTGAGATTTACAAAACTGAGATTTACAAAACTGATATTTTCAAAACTAAGATTTACAAAACTGAGATTTTCACAACTGGGATTTACAAAACTGAGATTTACAAAACTGAGATTTTCACAACTGAGATTTACAAAACTGAGATTTTAAAAACTGAGATTTTCAAAACTTAGATTTACAAAACTGAGATTTACAAAACTGAGATTTACAAAACTGAGATTTACAAAACTGAGATTTTCAAAACTGAGATTTACAAAACTGAGATTTACAAAACTGAGATTTACAAAACTGAGATTTACAAAACTGAGATTTTCAAATCTGAGATTTACAAATCTGAGATTTACAAAACTGAGATTGACAAAACTGTGATTACAAATCTGAGATTTTCAAAACTGAAATTTGCAAAACTGAGATTTTCAAAACTTAGATTTACAAAACTGAGATTTTCAAAACTGAGATTTACAAAACTGAGATTTACAAAACTGAGATTTACAAAACTGAGATTTTCAAAACTGAGATTTACAAAACTGAGATTCACAAAACTGAGATTTTCAAAACTGAGATTTTCAAAACTGAGATTTACAAAACTGAGATTTACAAAACTGAGATTTACAAAACTGAGATTTTCAAAACTTAGATTTACAAAACTGAGATTTACAAAACTGAGATTTACAAAACTGAGATTTTCAAAACTTAGATTTACAAAACTGAGATTTTCAAAACTGAGATTTACAAAACTGAGATTTAAAAAACTAAGATTTTCAAAACTTAGATTTTCAAAACTTAGATTTTCAAAACTGAGATTTACAAAACTGAGATTTACAAAACTGAGATTTACAAAACTGAGATTTACAAAACTGAGATTTACAAAACTGAGATTTACAAAACTGAGATTTACAAAACTGAGATTTACAAAACTAAGATTTACAAAACTGAGATTACAAAACAGAGATTTTTAAAACTGAGATTTACAAAACTGAAATTTTTAAAACTGAAATTTTTCACAACTGAGATTTACAAAACTGAGATTTACAAAACTGAGATTTACAAAACTGAGATTTACAAAACTGAGATTTACAAAACTAAGATTTACAAAACTGAGATTTAAAAAACTGAGATTTACAAAACAGAGATTTTTAAAACTGAGATTTACAAAACTGAAATTTTTAAAACTGAGATTTACAAAACTGAGATTTACAAAACTGAGATTTTCACAACTGAGATTTACAAAACTGAGATTTTAAAAACTGAGATTTTAAAAACTGAGATTTTCAAAACTTAGATTTACAAAACTGAGATTTACAAAACTGAGATTTACAAAACTGAGATTTACAAAACTAAGATTTTCAAAACAGATTTACAAAACTGAGATTTACAAAACTGAGATTTACAAAACTGAGATTTACAAAACTGAGATTTTCAAATCTGAGATTTACAAATCTGAGATTTACAAAACTGAGATTTACAAAACTGTGATTTACAAATCTGAGATTTTCAAAACTGAGATTTGCAAAACTGACATTTTCAAAACTTAGATTTACAAAACTGAGATTTTCAAAACTGAGATTTTCAAAACTGAGATTTACAAAACTGAGATTTACAAAACTGAGATTTACAAAACTGAGATTTACAAAGCTGAAATTTTCTAAACTGAGATTTTCAAAACTGAGATTTACAAAACTGAGATTCACAAAACTGAGATTTTAAAAACTGAGATTTTCAAAACTTAGATTTACAAAACTGAGATTTACAAAACTGAGATTTACAAAACTGAGATTTACAAAACTGAGATTTAAAAAACTGAGATTTAAAAAACTGAGATTTACAAAACAGAGATTTTTAAAACTGAGATTTACAAAACTGAGATTTACAAAACTGAGATTTTCACAACTAAGATTTACAAAACTGAGATTTTAAAAACTGAGATTTTCAAAACTTAGATTTACAAAACTGAGATTTACAAAACTGAGATTTACAAAACTGAGATTTACAAAACTGAGATTTTCAAAACTGAGATTTACAAAACTGAGATTTACAAAGCTGAAATTTTCAAAACTGAGATTTTCAAAACTGAGATTTACAAAACTGAGATTCACAAAACTGAGATTTTCAAAACTGAGATTTTCAAAACTGAGATTTACAAAACTGAGATTTACAAAACTGAGATTTACAAAACTGAGATTTTCAAAACTTAGATTTACAAAACTGAGATTTACAAAACTGAGATTTACAAAACTAAGATTTACAAAACTGAGATTTTCAAAACTTAGATTTACAAAACTGAGATTTTCAAAACTGAGATTTACAAAACCGAGATTTAAAAAACTAAGATTTTCAAAACTTAGATTTTCAAAACTTAGATTTTCAAAACTGAGATTTACAAAACAGATTTACAAAACTGAGATTTACAAAACTGAGATTTACAAAACTGAGATTTTCAAATCTGAGATTTACAAAACTGAAATTTACAAAACTGAAATTTACAAAACTGAGATTTACAAAACTGAGATTTTCAAAACTGAGATTTACAAAACTGAGATTTACAAAACTGAAATTTTCAAAACTGAGATTTTCAAAACTGAGATTTACAAAACTGAGATTTGCAAAACTGAGATTTTCAAAACTGAGATTTTCAAAACTGAGATTTACAAAACTGAGATTTACAAAACTGAGATTTACAAAACTGATATTTTCAAAACTAAGATTTACAAAACTGAGATTTTCACAACTGAGATTTACAAAACTGAGATTTACAAAACTGAGATTTTCACAACTGAGATTTACAAAACTGAGATTTTAAAAACTGAGATTTTCAAAACTTAGATTTACAAAACTGAGATTTACAAAACTGAGATTTACAAAACTGAGATTTACAAAACTGAGATTTTCAAAACTGAGATTTACAAAACTGAGATTTACAAAACTGAGATTTACAAAACTGAGATTTACAAAACTGAGATTTTCAAATCTGAGATTTACAAATCTGAGATTTACAAAACTGAGATTGACAAAACTGTGATTTACAAATCTGAGATTTTCAAAACTGAAATTTGCAAAACTGAGATTTTCAAAACTTAGATTTACAAAACTGCGATTTTCAAAACTGAGATTTACAAAACTGAGATTTACAAAACTGAGATTTACAAAACTGAGATTTTCAAAACTGAGATTTACAAAACTGAGATTCACAAAACTGAGATTTTCAAAACTGAGATTTTCAAAACTGAGATTTACAAAACTGAGATTTACAAAACTGAGATTTACAAAACTGAGATTTTCAAAACTTAGATTTACAAAACTGAGATTTACAAAACTGAGATTTACAAAACTGAGATTTTCAAAACTTAGATTTACAAAACTGAGATTTTCAAAACTGAGATTTACAAAACTGAGATTTAAAAAACTAAGATTTTCAAAACTTAGATTTTCAAAACTTAGATTTTCAAAACTGAGATTTACAAAACTGAGATTTACAAAACTGAGATTTACAAAACTGAGATTTTCAAATCTGAGATTTACAAAACTGAGATTTCCAAAACTGAGATTTACAAAACTGAGATTTACAAAACTGAGATTTACAAAACTGAGATTTACAAAACTGAGATTTACAAAACTGAGATTTACAAAACTAAGATTTACAAAACTGAGATTTACAAAACAGAGATTTTTAAAACTGAGATTTACAAAACTGAAATTTTTAAAACTGAAATTTTTCACAACTGAGATTTACAAAACTGAGATTTACAAAACTGAGATTTACAAAACTGAGATTTACAAAACTGAGATTTACAAAACTAAGATTTACAAAACTGAGATTTAAAAAACTGAGATTTACAAAACAGAGATTTTTAAAACTGAGATTTACAAAACTGAAATTTTTAAAACTGAGATTTACAAAACTGAGATTTACAAAACTGAGATTTTCACAACTGAGATTTACAAAACTGAGATTTTAAAAACTGAGATTTTAAAAACTGAGATTTTCAAAACTTAGATTTACAAAACTGAGATTTACAAAACTGAGATTTACAAAACTGAGATTTACAAAACTAAGATTTTCAAAACAGATTTACAAAACTGAGATTTACAAAACTGAGATTTACAAAACTGAGATTTACAAAACTGAGATTTACAAAACTGAGATTTACAAAGCTGAAATTTTCTAAACTGAGATTTTCAAAACTGAGATTTACAAAACTGAGATTCACAAAACTGAGATTTTAAAAACTGAGATTTTCAAAACTTAGATTTACAAAACTGAGATTTACAAAACTGAGATTTACAAAACTGAGATTTACAAAACTGAGATTTAAAAAACTGAGATTTAAAAAACTGAGATTTACAAAACAGAGATTTTTAAAACTGAGATTTACAAAACTGAGATTTACAAAACTGAGATTTTCACAACTAAGATTTACAAAACTGAGATTTTAAAAACTGAGATTTTCAAAACTTAGATTTACAAAACTGAGATTTACAAAACTGAGATTTACAAAACTGAGATTTACAAAACTGAGATTTTCAAAACTGAGATTTACAAAACTGAGATTTACAAAACTGAGATTTTCAAAACTGAGATTTACAAAACTGAGATTTACAAAGCTGAAATTTTCAAAACTGAGATTTTCAAAACTGAGATTTACAAAACTGAGATTCACAAAACTGAGATTTTCAAAACTGAGATTTTCAAAACTGAGATTTACAAAACTGAGATTTACAAAACTGAGATTTACAAAACTGAGATTTTCAAAACTTAGATTTACAAAACTGAGATTTACAAAACTGAGATTTACAAAACTAAGATTTACAAAACTGAGATTTTCAAAACTTAGATTTACAAAACTGAGATTTTCAAAACTGAGATTTACAAAACCGAGATTTAAAAAACTAAGATTTTCAAAACTTAGATTTTCAAAACTTAGATTTTCAAAACTGAGATTTACAAAACAGATTTACAAAACTGAGATTTACAAAACTGAGATTTACAAAACTGAGATTTTCAAATCTGAGATTTACAAAACTGAGATTTCCAAAACTGAGATTTACAAAACTGAAATTTACAAAACTGAGATTTACAAAACTGAGATTTACAAAACTGAGATTTACAAAACTGAGATTTACAAAACTAAGATTTACAAATCTGAGATTTTCAAAACTGAGATTTACAAAACTGAGATTTTCAAAACTGTGATTTTCAAAACTGAGATTTTCAAAACTAAGATTTACAAAACTGATATTTTCACAACTGAGATTTACAAAACTGAGATTTTAAAAACTGAGATTTTCTAAACTTAGATTTACAAAACTGAAATTTACAAAACTGAGATTTACAAAACTGAGATTTTCAAAACTGAGATTTACAAAACTGAGATTTACAAAACTGAGATTTACAAAACTGCGATTTACAAAACTGAGATTTTCAAATCTGAGATTTACAAAACTGAGATTTCCAAAACTGAAATTTACAAAACTGAGATTTACAAAACTGCGATTTACAAAACTGAGATTTACAAAACTGAGATTTTCAAAACTAAGATTTACAAAACTGAGATTTTCAAAACTGAGATTTACAAAACTGAGATTTACAAAACTGAGATTTGCAAAACTAAGATTTACAAATCTGAGATTTTCAAAACTGAGATTTACAAAACTCAGATTTTCAAAACTGTGATTTTCAAAACTGAGATTTTCAAAAATGAGATTTACAAAACTGAGATTTACAAAACTGAGATTTTCAAATCTGAGATTTACAAAACTGAGATTTTCACAACTGAGATTTACAAAACTGAGATTTTCAAAACTGAGATTTACAAAACTGAGATTTACAAAACTGAGATTTACAAAACTGAGATTTACAAAACTAAGATTTACAAATCTGAGATTTTCAAAACTAAGATTTACAAAACTGAGATTTTCAAAACTGAGATTTACAAAACTAAGATTTACAAATCTGAGATTTACAAAACTGAGATTTCCAAAACTGAGATTTACAAAACTGAGATTTACAAAACCGAGATTTACAAAACTGAGATTTACAAAACTGAGATTGACAAAACTGAGATTTAAAAAACTGAGATTTAAAAAACTGAGATTTAGAAAATTGAGATTTACAAAACTGAGATTTACAAAACTGAGATTTACAAAACTGAGATTTACAAAACTGAGATTTTAAAAACTGAGATTTACAAAACTGAGATTTACAAATCCGAGATTTTCAAAACTGAGTTTTACAAAACTGAGATTTACAAAACTGAGATTTACAAAAATGAGATTTTCAAAACTGAGATTTACAAAACTGAGATTTACAAAGCTGAAATTTTCAAAACTGAGATTTTCAAAGCTGAGATTTACAAAACTGAGATTCACAAAACTGAGATTTTCAAAACTGAGATTTCCAAAACTGAGATTTACAAAACTGAGATTTACAAAACTGAGATTTACAAAACTAAGATTTACAAATCTGAGATTTTCAAAACTGAGATTTACAAAACTGAGATTTTCAAAACTGTGATTTTCAAAACTGAGATTTTCAAAACTAAGATTTACAAAACTGATATTTTCACAACTGAGATTTACAAAACTGAGATTTTAAAAACTGAGATTTTCTAAACTTAGATTTACAAAACTGAAATTTACAAAACTGAGATTTACAAAACTGAGATTTTCAAAACTGAGATTTACAAAACTGAGATTTACAAAACTGAGATTTACAAAACTGCGATTTACAAAACTGAGATTTTCAAATCTGAGATTTACAAAACTGAGATTTCCAAAACTGAAATTTACAAAACTGAGATTTACAAAACTGCGATTTACAAAACTGAGATTTACAAAACTGAGATTTTCAAAACTAAGATTTACAAAACTGAGATTTTCAAAACTGAGATTTACAAAACTGAGATTTACAAAACTGAGATTTGCAAAACTAAGATTTACAAATCTGAGATTTTCAAAACTGAGATTTACAAAACTCAGATTTTCAAAACTGTGATTTTCAAAACTGAGATTTTCAAAAATGAGATTTACAAAACTGAGATTTACAAAACTGAGATTTTCAAATCTGAGATTTACAAAACTGAGATTTTCACAACTGAGATTTACAAAACTGAGATTTTCAAAACTGAGATTTACAAAACTGAGATTTACAAAACTGAGATTTACAAAACTGAGATTTACAAAACTAAGATTTACAAATCTGAGATTTTCAAAACTAAGATTTACAAAACTGAGATTTTCAAAACTGAGATTTACAAAACTGAGATTTACAAATCTGAGATTTACAAAACTGAGATTTCCAAAACTGAGATTTACAAAACTGAGATTTACAAAACCGAGATTTACAAAACTGAGATTTACAAAACTGAGATTGACAAAACTGAGATTTAAAAAACTGAGATTTAAAAAACTGAGATTTAGAAAATTGAGATTTACAAAACTGAGATTTACAAAACTGAGATTTACAAAACTGAGATTTACAAAACTGAGATTTTCAAAACTGAGATTTACAAAACTGAGATTTACAAATCCGAGATTTTCAAAACTGAGTTTTACAAAACTGAGATTTACAAAACTGAGATTTACAAAAATGAGATTTTCAAAACTGAGATTTACAAAACTGAGATTTACAAAGCTGAAATTTTCAAAACTGAGATTTTCAAAGCTGAGATTTACAAAACTGAGATTCACAAAACTGAGATTTTCAAAACTGAGATTTCCAAAACTGAGATTTACAAAACTGAGATTTACAAAACTGAGATTTACAAAACTGAGATTTACAAAACTGAGATTTTCAAATCTGAGATTTGCAAAACTGAGATTTCCAAAACTGAAATTTACAAAACTGAGATTTACAAAACTGAAATTTACAAAACTGAGATTTTCAAAACTGAGATTTTCAAAACTGAGATTTACAAAACTGAGATTTACAAAACTAAGATTTACAAATCTGAGATTTGCAAAACTGAGATTTACAGAACTGAGATTTACAAAACCGAGATTTACAAAACTGAGATTTACAAAACTGAGATTGACAAAACTGAGATTTAAAAAACTGATAAAAAACTGAGATTTAGATAATTGAGATTTACAAAACTGAGATTTACAAAACTGAGATTTACAAAACTGAGATTTACAAAACTGAGATTTTCAAAACTGAGATTTACAAAACTGAGATTTACAAAACCGAGATTTTCAAAACTGTGATTTTCAAAACTTAGATTTTCAAAACTGAGATTTAAAAAACTGATAAAAAACTGAGATTTAGATAATTGAGATTTACAAAACTGAGATTTTTAAATCTGAGATTTACAAAACTGAGATTTCCAAAACTGAGATTTACAAAGCTGAGATTTTCAAAACTGAGATTTTTAAAACTGAGATTTACAAAACTGAGATTTACAAAACTAAGATTTACAAAACTGAGATTTTCACAACTGAGATTTACAAAACTGAGATTTAAAAAACTGAGATTTTCAAAACTGATATTTAGAAAACTGAGATTTACAAAACTGAGATTTACAAAACAGAGATTTTCAAAACTGAGATTTACAAAACTGAGATTTACAAAACTGAGATTTACAAAACTGAGATTTACAAAACTGAGATTTTCAAATCTGAGATTTACAAAACTGAGATTTCCAAAACTGAAATTTCCAAAACTGAGATTTACAAAACTGAGATTTACAAAACTGAGATTTACAAAACTGAGATTTTCAAAACTGAGATTTACAAAACTGAGATTTTCAAAACTGAGATTTTCAAAACTGAGATTTACAAAACTGAGTTTTACAAAACTAAGATTTACAAATCTGAGATTTTCAAAACTGAGATTTACAAAACTGAGATTTTCAAAACTGAGATTTTTAAAACTGAGATTTACAAAACTGAGTTTTACAAAACTAAGATTTACAAATCTGAGATTTTCAAAACTGAGATTTAAAAAACTGAGATTTTCAAAACTGTGATTTTCAAAACTGAGATTTTCAAAACTTAGATTTACAAAACTGAGATTTACAAAACTGAGATTTACAAAACTGAGATTTACAAAACTGAGATTTTTAAAACTGAGATTTACAAAACTGAGATTTACAAAACTGAGATTTACAAAAGTGAGATTTACAAAACTGAGATTTACAAAACTGAGATTTTCAAATCTGAGATTTACAAAAGTGAGATTTCCAAAACTGAAATTTACAAAACTGAGATTTACAAAACTGAGATTTACAAAACTGAGATTTACAAAACTGAGATTTTCAAAACTGAGATTTACAAAACTGAGATTTTCAAAACTGAGATTTACAAAACTGAGATTTACAAAACTGAGATTTACAAAACTAAGATTTACAAATCTGAGATTTTCAAAACTGAGTTTTACAAAACTGAGATTTTCAAAACTGTGATTTACAAAACTGAGATTTACAAAACTGAGATTTTCAAATCTGAGATTTACAAAACTGACATTTACAAAACTAAGATTTACAAAACTGAGATTTTCACAACTGAGATTTTCAAATCTGAGATTTACAAAACTGAGATTTCCAAAACTGAGATTTACAAAACTGAGATTTACAAAACCGAGATTTACAAAACTGAGATTTACAAAACTGAGATTGACAAAACAGAGATTTAAAAAACTGAGATTTAAAAAACTGAGATTTAGAAAATTGAGATTTACAAAACTGAGATTTACAAAACTAAGATTTACAAAACTGAGATTTACAAAACTGAGATTTTCAAAACTGAGATTTACAAAACTGAGATTTACAAATCCGAGATTTTCAAAACTGAGTTTTACAAAACTGAGATTTACAAAACTGAGATTTACAAAAATGAGATTTTCAAAACTGAGATTTACAAAACTGAGATTTACAAAGCTGAAATTTTCAAAACTGAGATTTTCAAAGCTGAGATTTACAAAACTGAGATTCACAAAACTGAGATTTTCAAAACTGAGATTTCCAAAACTGACATTTACAAAACTCAGATTTACAAAACTGAGATTTACAAAACTGAGATTTACAAAACTGAGATTTTCAAATCTGAGATTTACAAAACTGAGATTTCCAAAACTGAAATTTACAAAACTGAGATTTACAAAACTGAGATTTACAAAACTGAGATTTTCAAAACTGAGATTTACAAAACTGAGATTTTCAAAACTGAGATTTTCAAAACTGAGATTTACAAAACTGAGATTTACAAAACTAAGATTTACAAATCTGAGATTTGCAAAACTGAGATTTACAAAACTGAGATTTTCAAAACTGTGATTTTCAAAACTGAGATTTTCAAAACTGAGATTTACAAAACTGAAATTTACAAAACTGAGATTTTCAAATCTGAGATTTACAAAACTGAGATTTCCAAAACTGAGATGTACAAAACTGAGATTTTCAAAACTGAGATTTTCAAAACTGAGATTTACGAATCTGAGATTTACAAAACTGAGATTTTCACAACTGAGATTTACAAAACTGAGATTTTAAAAACTGAGATTTTCAAAATTTAGATTTACAAAACTGAGATTTACAAAACTGAGATTTACAAAACTGAGATTTACAAAAGTGAGATTTACAAAACTGAGATTTACAAAACTGAGATTTTCAAATCTGAGATTTACAAAAGTGAGATTTCCAAAACTGAAATTTACAAAACTGAGATTTACAAAACTGAGATTTACAAAACTGAGATTTACAAAACTGAGATTTTCAAAACTGAGATTTACAAAACTGAGATTTACAAAACTGAGATTTTCAAAACTGAGATTTACAAAACTGAGATTTTCAAAACTGAGATTTACAAAACTGAGATTTACAAAACTAAAATTTACAAAACTAAGATTTACAAATCTGAGATTTTCAAAACTGAGATTTACAAAACTGAGATTTCCAAAACTGAAATTTACAAAACTGGAATTTACAAAACTGAGATTTACAAAACTGAGATTTACAAAACTGAGATTTACAAAACTGAGATTTACAAAACTAAGATTTACAAATCTGAGATTTTCAAAACTGAGATTTACAAAACTTAAATTTTCAAAACTGTGATTTTCAAAACTGAGATTTTCAAAACTGAGATTTACAAAACTGAGATTTACTAAACCGAGATTTTCAAATCTGAGATTTACAAAACTGAGATTTCCAAAACTGAGATTTACAAAACTGAAATTTTCAAAACTGAGATTTTCAAAACTGAAATTCACAAAAATGAAATTTACAAAACTGAGATTTACAAAACTGAGATTTACAAAACTGAGAT
The DNA here is from genome assembly GCA_910593695.2 of Ocypus olens. Classification (NCBI taxonomy): domain Eukaryota; kingdom Metazoa; phylum Arthropoda; class Insecta; order Coleoptera; family Staphylinidae; genus Ocypus; species Ocypus olens. The sequence goes on along the minus strand of OU343057.1, from coordinate 33,875 downwards.
TTACAAAACTGAGATTTACAAAACTGAGATTTACAAAACTGAGATTTACAAAACTGAGATTTACAAAACTGAGATTTACAAAACTGAGATTTACAAAACTGAGATTTACAAAACTGAGATTTAAAAAACTGAGATTTAAAAAACTGAGATTTTTAAAACTGAGATTTACAAAACTGAAATTTTCAAAACTGAGATTTTCAAAACTGAAATTTACAAAACTGAAATTTACAAAACTGAGATTTAAAAAACTGAGACTTTCAAAACTGAGATTTTCAAAACTGAGATTTACAAAACTGAGATTTACAAAACTGAGATTTACAAAACTGAGATTTTCAAAACTTAGATTTACAAAACTGAGATTTACAAAACTGAGATTTACAAAACTGAGATTTTCAAAACTCAGATTTACAAAACTGAGATTTTCAAAACTGAGATTTACAAAACTGAGATTTAAAAAACTAAGATTTTCAAAACTTAGATTTTCAAAACTTAGATTTTCAAAACTGAGATTTACAAAACTGAGATTTACAAAACTGAGATTTTCAAATCTGAGATTTACAAAACTGAGATTTACAAATCTAAGATTTTCAAAACTGAGATTTACAAAACTGAGATTTCCAAAACTGTGATTTTCAAAACTGAGATTTTCAAAACTGAGATTTACAAAACTGAGATTTACAAAACTGAGATTTTAAAATCTGAGATTTACAAAACTGAGATTTCCAAAACTGAGATTTACAAATCTGAGATTTTCAAAACTGAGATTTTCAAAACTGAGATTTACAAAACTGAGATTTTCTAAACTTAGATTTACAAAACTGAAATTTACAAAACTGAGATTTACAAAACTGAGATTTTCAAAAATGAGATTTACAAAACTGAGATTTACAAAACTGAGATTTACAAAACTGCGATTTACAAAACTGAGATTTTCAAATCTGAGATTTCCAAAACTGAGATTTCCAAAACTGAAATTTACAAAACTGAGATTTACAAAACTGCGATTTACAAAACTGAGATTTACAAAACTGAGATTTTCAAAACTAAGATTTACAAAACTGAGATTTTCAAAACTGAGATTTACAAAACTGAGATTTACAAAACTGAGATTTGCAAAACTAAGATTTACAAATCTGAGATTATCAAAACTGAGATTTACAAAACTCAGATTTTCAAAACTGTGATTTTTAAAACTGAGATTTTCAAAAATGAGATTTACAAAACTGAGATTTTCAAAACTGAGATTTACAAAACTGAGATTTACAAAACTGAGATTTACAAAACTAAGATTTACAAATCTGAGATTTTCAAAACTGAGATTTACAAAACTTAAATTTTCAAAACTGTGATTTTCAAAACTGAGATTTTCAAAACTGAGATTTACAAAACTGAGATTTACTAAACTGAGATTTTCAAATCTGAGATTTACAAAACTGAGATTTCCAAAACTGAGATTTACAAAACTGAAATTTTCAAAACTGAGATTTTCAAAACTGAAATTCACAAAAATGAAATTTACAAAACTGAGATTTACAAAACTGAGATTTACAAAACTGAGATTTACAAAACTGAGATTTACAAAACTGAGATTTACAAAACTGAGATTTACAAAACTGAGATTTACAAAACTGAGATTTACAAAACTGAGATTTACAAAACTGAGATTTAAAAAACTGAGATTTAAAAAACTGAGATTTTTAAAACTGAGATTTACAAAACTGAAATTTTCAAAACTGAGATTTTCAAAACTGAAATTTACAAAACTGAAATTTACAAAACTGAGATTTAAAAAACTGAGACTTTCAAAACTGAGATTTTCAAAACTGAGATTTACAAAACTGAGATTTACAAAACTGAGATTTACAAAACTGAGATTTACAAAACTGAGATTTACAAAACTGAGATTTACAAAACTGAGATTTACAAAACTGAGATTTACAAAACTGAGATTTACAAAACTGAGATTTAAAAAACTGAGATTTAATAAACTGAGATTTTTAAAACTGAGATTTACAAAACTGAAATTTTCAAAACTGAGATTTTCAAAACTGAAATTCACAAAAATGAAATTTACAAAACTGAGATTTACAAAACTGAGATTTACAAAACTGAGATTTACAAAACTGAGATTTACAAAACTGAGATTTACAAAACTGAGATTTACAAAACTGAGATTTACAAAACTGAGATTTACAAAACTGAGATTTAAAAAACTGAGATTTAAAAAACTGAGATTTTTAAAACTGAGATTTACAAAACTGAATTTTTCAAAACTGAGATTTTCAAAACTGAAATTTACAAAACTGAAATTTACAAAACTGAAATTTAAAAAACTGAGACTTTCAAAACTGAGATTTTCAAAACTGAGATTTACAAAACTGAGATTTACAAAACTGAGATTTACAAAACTGAGATTTTCAAAACTTAGATTTACAAAACTGAGATTTACAAAACTGAGATTTACAAAACTGAGATTTTCAAAACTCAGATTTACAAAACTGAGATTTTCAAAACTGAGATTTACAAAACTGAGATTTAAAAAACTAAGATTTTCAAAACTTAGATTTTCAAAACTTAGATTTTCAAAACTGAGATTTACAAAACTGAGATTTACAAAACTGAGATTTTCAAATCTGAGATTTACAAAACTGAGATTTACAAATCTAAGATTTTCAAAACTGAGATTTACAAAACTGAGATTTCCAAAACTGTGATTTTCAAAACTGAGATTTTCAAAACTGAGATTTACAAAACTGAGATTTACAAAACTGAGATTTTAAAATCTGAGATTTACAAAACTGAGATTTCCAAAACTGAGATTTACAAATCTGAGATTTTCAAAACTGAGATTTTCAAAACTGAGATTTACAAAACTGAGATTTTCTAAACTTAGATTTACAAAACTGAAATTTACAAAACTGAGATTTACAAAACTGAGATTTTCAAAAATGAGATTTACAAAACTGAGATTTACAAAACTGAGATTTACAAAACTGCGATTTACAAAACTGAGATTTTCAAATCTGAGATTTCCAAAACTGAGATTTCCAAAACTGAAATTTACAAAACTGAGATTTACAAAACTGCGATTTACAAAACTGAGATTTACAAAACTGAGATTTTCAAAACTAAGATTTACAAAACTGAGATTTTCAAAACTGAGATTTACAAAACTGAGATTTACAAAACTGAGATTTGCAAAACTAAGATTTACAAATCTGAGATTTTCAAAACTGAGATTTACAAAACTCAGATTTTCAAAACTGTGATTTTTAAAACTGAGATTTTCAAAAATGAGATTTACAAAACTGAGATTTACAAAACTGAGATTTTCAAATCTGAGATTTACAAAACTGATATTTCCAAAACTGAGATTTACAAAACTGAGATTTTCAAAACTGAGATTTTCAAAACTGAGATTTACAAAACTGAGATTTACAAAACTAAGATTTACAAAACTGAGATTTTCACAACTGAGATTTACAAAACTGAGATTTTCAAAACTGAGATTTACAAAACTGAGATTTACAAAACTGAGATTTACAAAACTGAGATTTACAAAACTAAGATTTACAAATCTGAGATTTTCAAAACTAAGATTTACAAAACTGAGATTTTCAAAACTGAGATTTACAAAACTAAGATTTACAAATCTGAGATTTTCAAAACTGAGATTTACAAAACTGAGATTTTCAAAACTGTGATTTTCAAAACTGAGATTTTCAAAACTGAGATTTACAAAACTGAGATTTACAAAACTGAGATTTTCAAATCTGAGATTTACAAAACTGAGGTTTCCAAAACTGAGATTTCCAAAACTGAGATTTACAAAACTGAGATTTACAAAACTGAGATTTACAAAACTGAGATTTACAAAACTGAGATTTACAAAACCGAGATTTTCAAAACTGAGATTTACAAAACTGAGATTTTCAAAAACTGAGATTTACAAAACTGAGATTTACAAAACTGAGATTTACAAAACTAAGATTTACAAATCTGAGATTTTCAAAACTGAGATTTACAAAACTGAGATTTTCAAAACTGTGATTTTCAAAACTGAGATTTTCAAAACTGAGATTTACAAAACTGAGATTTACAAAACTGAGATTTTCAAATCTGAGATTTACAAAACTGAGATTTCCAAAACTGAGATTTACTAAACTGAGATTTTCAAAACTGAGATTTTTAAAACTGAGATTTACAAAACAGATTTACAAAACTAAGATTTACAAAACTGAGATTTTTACAACTGAGATTTTCAAATCTGAGATTTCCAAAACTGAGATTTCCAAAACTGAGATTTACAAAACTGAGATTTACAAAACCGAGATTTACAAAACTGAGATTTACAAAACTGAGATTGACAAAACTGAGATTTAAAAAACTGATAAAAAACTGAGATTTAGATAATTAAGATTTACAAAACTGAGATTTACAAAACTGAGATTTACAAAACTGAGATTTACAAAACTGAGATTTTCAAAACTGAGATTTACAAAACTGAGATTTACAAAACCGAGATTTTCAAAACTGTGATTTTCAAAACTGAGATTTTCAAAACTGAGATTTAAAAAACAGATTTAGATAATTGAGATTTACAAAACTGAGATTTACAAAACTGAGATTTTTAAATCTGAGATTTCCAAAACTGAGATTTCCAAAACCGAGATTTACAAAGCTGAGATTTTCAAAACTGAGATTTTCAAAACTGAGATTTACAAAACTGAGATTTACAAAACTAAGATTTACAAAACTGAGATTTTCACAACTGAGATTTACAAAACTGAGATTTAAAAAACTGAGATTTTCAAAACTTAGATTTACAAAACTGAGATTTAGAAAACTGAGATTTACAAAACTGAGATTTACAAAACAGAGATTTTCAAAACTGAGATTTACAAAACTGAGATTTACAAAACTGAGATTTACAAAACTGAGATTTACAAAACTGAGATTTTCAAATCTGAGATTTACAAAACTGAGATTTCCAAAACTGAAATTTCCAAAACTGTGATTTACAAAACTGAGATTTATAAAACTGAGATTTACAAAACTGAGATTTTCAAAACTGAGATTTACAAAACTGAGATTTTCAAAACTGAGATTTTCAAAACTGAGATTTACAAAACTGAGTTTTACAAAACTAAGATTTACAAATCTGGGATTTTCAAAACTGAGATTTAAAAAACTGAGATTTTCAAAACTGTGATTTTCAAAACTGAGATTTTCAAAACTTAGATTTACAAAACTGAGATTTACAAAACTGAGATTTACAAAACTGAGATTTACAAAACTGAGATTTTTAAAACTGAGATTTACAAAACTGAGATTTACAAAACTGAGATTTATAAAACTGAGATTTACAAAACTGAGATTTACAAAACTGAGATTTTCAAATCTGAGATTTACAAAAGTGAGATTTCCAAAACTGAAATTTACAAAACTGAGATTTACAAAACTGAGATTTACAAAACTGAGATTTACAAAACTGAGATTTTCAAAACTGAGATTTACAAAACTGAGATTTTCAAAACTGAGATTTACAAAACTGAGATTTACAAAACTGAGATTTACAAAACTAAGATTTACAAATCTGAGATTTTCAAAACTGAGTTTTACAAAACTGAGATTTTCAAAACTGTGATTTACAAAACTGAGATTTTCAAATCTGAGATTTACAAAACTGAAATTTCCAAAACTGAGATTTACAAAACTGAGATTTTCAAAACTGAGATTTTCAAAACTGAGATTTACAAAACTGACATTTACAAAACTAAGATTTACAAAACTGAGATTTTCACAACTGAGATTTTCAAATCTGAGATTTACAAAACTGAGATTTCCAAAACTGAGATTTACAAAACTGAGATTTACAAAACCGAGATTTACAAAACTGAGATTTACAAAACCGAGATTGACAAAACTGAGATTTAAAAAACTGAGATTTAAAAAACTGAGATTTAGAAAATTGAGATTTACAAAACTGAGATTTACAAAACTGAGATTTACAAAACTGAGATTTACAAAACTGAGATTTTCAAAACTGAGATTTACAAAACTGAGATTTTCAAAACTGAGTTTTACAAAACTGAGATTTACAAAACTGAGATTTACAAAAATGAGATTTTTAAAACTGAGATTTACAAAACTGAGATTTACAAAGCTGAAATTTTCAAAACTGAGATTTTCAAAGCTGAGATTTACAAAACTGAGATTCACAAAACTGAGATTTTCAAAACTGAGATTTCCAAAACTGAGATTTACAAAACTGAGATTTACAAAACTGAGATTTACAAAACTGAGATTTTCAAATCTGAGATTTGCAAAACTGAGATTTCCAAAACTGAAATTTACAAAACTGAGATTTACAAAACTGAAATTTACAAAACTGAGATTTTCAAAACTGAGATTTTCAAAACTGAGATTTACAAAACTGAGATTTACAAAACTAAGATTTACAAATCTGAGATTTGCAAAACTGAGATTTACAGAACTGAGATTTACAAAACCGAGATTTACAAAACTGAGATTTACAAAACTGAGATTGACAAAACTGAGATTTAAAAAACTGATAAAAAACTGAGATTTAGATAATTGAGATTTACAAAACTGAGATTTACAAAACTGAGATTTACAAAACTGAGATTTACAAAACTGAGATTTTCAAAACTGAGATTTACAAAACTGAGATTTACAAAACCGAGATTTTCAAAACTGTGATTTTCAAAACTGAGATTTTCAAAACTGAGATTTAAAAAACTGATAAAAAACTGAGATTTAGATAATTGAGATTTACAAAACTGAGATTTACAAAACTGAGATTTTTAAATCTGAGATTTACAAAACTGAGATTTCCAAAACTGAGATTTACAAAGCTGAGATTTTCAAAACTGAGATTTTTAAAACTGAGATTTACAAAACTGAGATTTACAAAACTAAGATTTACAAAACTGAGATTTTCACAACTGAGATTTACAAAACTGAGATTTAAAAAACTGAGATTTTCAAAACTTAGATTTACAAAACTGAGATTTAGAAAACTGAGATTTACAAAACTGAGATTTACAAAACAGAGATTTTCAAAACTGAGATTTACAAAACTGAGATTTACAAAACTGAGATTTACAAAACTGAGATTTACAAAACTGAGATTTTCAAATCTGAGATTTACAAAACTGAAATTTCCAAAACTGAAATTTCCAAAACTGAGATTTACAAAACTGAGATTTACAAAACTGAGATTTACAAAACTGAGATTTTCAAAACTGAGATTTACAAAACTGAGATTTTCAAAACTGAGATTTTCAAAACTGAGATTTACAAAACTGAGTTTTACAAAACTAAGATTTACAAATCTCAGATTTTCAAAACTGAGATTTACAAAACTGAGATTTTCAAAACTGAGATTTTCAAAACTGAGATTTACAAAACTGAGTTTTACAAAACTAAGATTTACAAATCTGAGATTTTCAAAACTGAGATTTAAAAAACTGAGATTTTCAAAACTGTGATTTTCAAAACTGAGATTTTCAAAACTTAGATTTACAAAACTGAGATTTACAAAACTGAGATTTACAAAACTGAGATTTACAAAACTGAGATTTTTAAAACTGAGTTTTACAAAACTGAGATTTACAAAACTGAGATTTTCAAATCTGAGATTTACAAAAGTGAGATTTCCAAAACTGAAATTTACAAAACTGAGATTTACAAAACTGAGATTTACAAAACTGAGATTTACAAAACTGAGATTTTCAAAACTGAGATTTACAAAACTGAGATTTTCAAAACTGAGATTTACAAAACTGAGATTTACAAAACTGAGATTTACAAAACTAAGATTTACAAATCTGAGATTTTCAAAACTGAGTTTTACAAAACTGAGATTTTCAAAACTGTGATTTACAAAACTGAGATTTACAAAACTGAGATTTTCAAATCTGAGATTTACAAAACCGACATTTACAAAACTAAGATTTACAAAACTGAGATTTACAAAACCGAGATTTACAAAACTGAGATTTACAAAACTGAGATTGACAAAACAGAGATTTAAAAAACTGAGATTTGGAAAATTGAGATTTACAAAACTGAGATTTACAAAACTGAGATTTACAAAACTGAGATTTTCAAAACTGAGATTTACAAAACTGAGATTTACAAATCCGAGATTTTCAAAACTGAGATTTACAAAACTGAGATTTACAAAAATGAGATTTTCAAAACTGAGATTTACAAAACTGAGATTTACAAAGCTGAAATTTTAAAAACTGAGATTTTCAAAGCTGAGATTTACAAAACTGAGATTCACAAAACTGAGATTTTCAAAACTGAGATTTCCAAAACTGAGATTTACAAAACTCAGATTTACAAAACTGAGATTTACAAAACTGAGATTTACAAAACTGAGATTTTCAAATCTGAGATTTACAAAACTGAGATTTCCAAAACTGAAATTTACAAAACTGAGATTTACAAAACTGAGATTTTCAAAACTGAGATTTACAAAACTGAGATTTTCAAAACTGAGATTTACAAAACTGAGATTTACAAAACTGAGATTTACAAAACTAAGATTTACAAATCTGAGATTTGCAAAACTGAGATTTATAAAACTGAGATTTTCAAAACTGTGATTTTCAAAACTGAGATTTTCAAAACTGAGATTTACAAAACTGAAATTTACAAAACTGAGATTTTCAAATCTGAGATTTACAAAACTGAGATTTCCAAAACTGAGATTTACAAAACTAAGATTTTCAAAACTGAGATTTTCAAAACTGAGATTTACAAATCTGAGATTTACAAAACTGAGATTTTCACAACTGAGATTTACAAAACTGAGATTTTAAAAACTGAGATTTTCAAAATTTAGATTTACAAAACTGAGATTTACAAAACTGAGATTTACAAAACTGAGATTTACAAAAGTGAGATTTACAAAACTGAGATTTACAAAACTGAGATTTTCAAATCTGAGATTTACAAAAGTGAGATTTCCAAAACTGAAATTTACAAAACTAAGATTTACAAAACTGAGATTTACAAAACTGAGATTTACAAAACTGAGATTTTCAAAACTGAGATTTACAAAACTGAGATTTTCAAAACTGAGATTTACAAAACTGAGATTTACAAAACTAAAATTTACAAAACTAAGATTTACAAATCTGAGATTTTCAAAACTGAGTTTTACAAAACTGAGATTTTCAAAACTGTGATTTACAAAACTGAGATTTACAAAACTAAGATTTACAAATCTGAGATTTGCAAAACTGAGATTTACAGAACTGAGATTTACAAAACCGAGATTTACAAAACTGAGATTTACAAAACTGAGATTGACAAAACTGAGATTTAAAAAACTGATAAAAAACTGAGATTTAGATAATTGAGATTTACAAAACTGAGATTTACAAAACTGAGATTTACAAAACTGAGATTTACAAAACTGAGATTTTCAAAACTGAGATTTACAAAACTGAGATTTACAAAACCGAGATTTTCAAAACTGTGATTTTCAAAACTGAGATTTAAAAAACTGATAAAAAACTGAGATTTAGATAATTGAGATTTACAAAACTGAGATTTACAAAACTGAGATTTTTAAATCTGAGATTTACAAAACTGAGATTTCCAAAACTGAGATTTACAAAGCTGAGATTTTCAAAACTGAGATTTTTAAAACTGAGATTTACAAAACTGAGATTTACAAAACTGAGATTTACAAAACTAAGATTTACAAAACTGAGATTTTCACAACTGAGATTTACAAAACTGAGATTTAAAAAACTGAGATTTTCAAAACTTAGATTTACAAAACTGAGATTTAGAAAACTGAGATTTACAAAACTAAGTTTTACAAAACAGAGATTTTCAAAACTGAGATTTACAAAACTGAGATTTACAAAACTGAGATTTACAAAACTGAGATTTTCAAATCTGAGATTTACAAAACTGAGATTTCCAAAACTGAAATTTCCAAAACTGAGATTTACAAAACTGAGATTTACAAAACTGAGATTTTCAAAACTGAGATTTACAAAACTGAGATTTTCAAAACTGAGATTTTCAAAACTGAGATTTACAAAACTGAGTTTTACAAAACTAAGATTTACAAATCTCAGATTTTCAAAACTGAGATTTACAAAACTGAGATTTACAAAACTGAGATTTACAAAACTGAGATTTTCAAAACTTAGATTTACAAAACTGAGATTTACAAAACTGAGATTTACAAAACTGAGATTTACAAAACTGAGATTTTTAAAACTGAGATTTACAAAACTGAGATTTACAAACTGAGATTTACAAAAGTGAGATTTACAAAACTGAGATTTACAAAACTGAGATTTTCAAATCTGAGATTTACAAAAGTGAGATTTCCAAAACTGAAATTTACAAAAGTGAGATTTACAAAACTGAGATTTACAAAACTGAGATTTACAAAACTGAGATTTTCAAAACTGAGATTTACAAAACTGAGATTTTCAAAACTGAGATTTACAAAACTGAGATTTACAAAACTGAGATTTACAAAACTAAGATTTACAAATCTGAGATTTTCAAAACTGAGTTTTACAAAACTGAGATTTTCAAAACTGTGATTTACAAAACTGAGATTTACAAAACTGAGATTTTCAAATCTGAGATTTACAAAACCGACATTTACAAAACTAAGATTTACAAAACTAAGATTTACAAAACTGAGATTTTCACAACTGAGATTTTCAAATCTGAGATTTACAAAACTGAGATTTCCAAAACTGAGATTTACAAAACTGAGATTTACAAAACCGAGATTTACAAAACTGAGATTTCCAAATCTGAGATTTACAAAACTGAGATTTCCAAAACTGAGATTTACAAAACTAAGATTTTCAAAACTGAGATTTTCAAAACTGAGATTTACAAATCTGAGATTTACAAAACTGAGATTTTCACAACTGAGATTTACAAAACCGAGATTTTAAAAACTGAGATTTTCAAAATTTAGATTTACAAAACTGAGATTTACAAAACTGAGATTTACAAAACTGAGATTTACAAAAGTGAGATTTACAAAACTGAGATTTACAAAACTGAGATTTTCAAATCTGAGATTTACAAAAGTGAGATTTCCAAAACTGAAATTTACAAAACTGAGATTTACAAAACTGAGATTTACAAAACTGAGATTTACAAAACTGAGATTTTCAAAACTGAGATTTACAAAACTGAGATTTTCAAAACTGAGATTTACAAAACTAAAATTTACAAAACTAAGATTTACAAATCTGAGATTTTCAAAACTGAGTTTTACAAAACTGAGATTTTCAAAACTGTGATTTACAAAACTGAGATTTACAAAACTAAGATTTACAAATCTGAGATTTGCAAAACTGAGATTTACAGAACTGAGATTTACAAAACCGAGATTTACAAAACTGAGATTTACAAAACTGAGATTGACAAAACTGAGATTTAAAAAACTGATAAAAAACTGAGATTTAGATAATTGAGATTTACAAAACTGAGATTTACAAAACTGAGATTTACAAAACTGAGATTTACAAAACTGAGATTTTCAAAACTGAGATTTACAAAACTGAGATTTACAAAACCGAGATTTTCAAAACTGTGATTTTCAAAACTGAGATTTAAAAAACTGATAAAAAACTGAGATTTAGATAATTGAGATTTACAAAACTGAGATTTACAAAACTGAGATTTTTAAATCTGAGATTTACAAAACTGAGATTTCCAAAACTGAGATTTACAAAGCTGAGATTTTCAAAACTGAGATTTTTAAAACTGAGATTTACAAAACTGAGATTTACAAAACTGAGATTTACAAAACTAAGATTTACAAAACTGAGATTTTCACAACTGAGATTTACAAAACTGAGATTTAAAAAACTGAGATTTTCAAAACTTAGATTTACAAAACTGAGATTTAGAAAACTGAGATTTACAAAACTAAGTTTTACAAAACAGAGATTTTCAAAACTGAGATTTACAAAACTGAGATTTACAAAACTGAGATTTACAAAACTGAGATTTTCAAATCTGAGATTTACAAAACTGAGATTTCCAAAACTGAAATTTCCAAAACTGAGATTTACAAAACTGAGATTTACAAAACTGAGATTTTCAAAACTGAGATTTACAAAACTGAGATTTTCAAAACTGAGATTTTCAAAACTGAGATTTACAAAACTGAGTTTTACAAAACTAAGATTTACAAATCTGAGATTTTCAAAACTGAGATTTACAAAACTGAGATTTTCAAAACTGAGATTTTCAAAACTGAGATTTACAAAACTGAGTTTTACAAAACTAAGATTTACAAATCTGAGATTTTCAAAACTGAGATTTAAAAAACTGAGATTTTCAAAACTGTGATTTTCAAAACTGAGATTTTCAAAACTTAGATTTACAAAACTGAGATTTACAAAACTGAGATTTACAAAACTGAGATTTACAAAACTGAGATTTTTAAAACTGAGATTTACAAAACTGAGATTTACAAACTGAGATTTACAAAAGTGAGATTTACAAAACTGAGATTTACAAAACTGAGATTTTCAAATCTGAGATTTACAAAAGTGAGATTTCCAAAACTGAAATTTACAAAACTAAGATTTACAAAACTGAGATTTACAAAACTGAGATTTACAAAACTGAGATTTTCAAAACTGAGATTTACAAAACTGAGATTTTCAAAACTGAGATTTACAAAACTGAGATTTACAAAACTGAGATTTACAAAACTAAGATTTACAAATCTGAGATTTTCAAAACTGAGTTTTACAAAACTGAGATTTTCAAAACTGTGATTTACAAAACTGAGATTTACAAAACTGAGATTTTCAAATCTGAGATTTACAAAACCGACATTTACAAAACTAAGATTTACAAAACTGAGATTTTCACAACTGAGATTTTCAAATCTGAGATTTACAAAACTGAGATTTCCAAAACTGAGATTTACAAAACTGAGATTTACAAAACCGAGAGTTACAAAACTGAGATTTACAAAACTGAGATTGACAAAACAGAGATTTAAAAAACTGAGATTTAAAAAACTGAGATTTAGAAAATTGAGATTTACAAAACTGAGATTTACAAAACTGAGATTTACAAAACTGAGATTTACAAAACTGAGATTTTCAAAACTGAGATTTACAAAACTGAGATTTACAAATCCGAGATTTTCAAAACTGAGTTTTACAAAACTGAGATTTACAAAACTGAGATTTACAAAAATGAGATTTTCAAAACTGAGATTTACAAAACTGAGATTTACAAAGCTGAAATTTTAAAAACTGAGATTTTCAAAGCTGAGATTTACAAAACTGAGATTCACAAAACTGAGATTTTCAAAACTGAGATTTCCAAAACTGAGATTTACAAAACTCAGATTTACAAAACTGAGATTTACAAAACTGAGATTTACAAAACTGAGATTTTCAAATCTGAGATTTACAAAACTGAGATTTCCAAAACTGAAATTTACAAAACTGAGATTTACAAAACTGAGATTTTCAAAACTGAGATTTACAAAACTGAGATTTTCAAAACAGATTTTCAAAACTGAGATTTACAAAACTGAGATTTACAAAACTAAGATTTACAAATCTGAGATTTGCAAAACTGAGATTTACAAAACTGAGATTTTCAAAACTGTGATTTTCAAAACTGAGATTTTCAAAACTGAGATTTACAAAACTGAAATTTACAAAACTGAGATTTTCAAATCTGAGATTTACAAAACTGAGATTTCCAAAACTGAGATTTACAAAACTAAGATTTTCAAAACGGAGATTTTCAAAACTGAGATTTACAAATCTGAGATTTACAAAACTGAGATTTTCACAACTGAGATTTACAAAACTGAGATTTTAAAAACTGAGATTTTCAAAATTTAGATTTACAAAACTGAGATTTACAAAACTGAGATTTACAAAACTGAGATTTACAAAAGTGAGATTTACAAAACTAAGATTTACAAAACTGAGATTTTCAAATCTGAGATTTACAAAACTGAGATTTCCAAAACTGAAATTTACAAAACTGAGATTTACAAAACTGAGATTTACAAAACTGAGATTTACAAAACTGAGATTTACAAAACTGAGATTTACAAAACTGAGATTTTCAAAACTGAGATTTACAAAACTGAGATTTACAAAACTAAAATTTACAAAACTAAGATTTACAAATCTGAGATTTTCAAAACTGAGTTTTACAAAACTGAGATTTTCAAAACTGTGATTTACAAAACTGAGATTTACAAAACTGAGATTTTCAAATCTGAGATTTACAAAACTGACATTTACAAAACTAAGATTTACAAAACTGAGATTTTCACAACTGAGATTTTCAAATCTGAGATTTACAAAACTGAGATTTTCAAATCTGAGATTTACAAAACTGAGATTTCCAAAACTGAAATTTACAAAACTGAGATTTACAAAACTGAGATTTACAAAACTGAGATTTACAAAACTGAGATTTTCAAAACTGAGATTTACAAAACTGAGATTTTCAAAACTGAGATTTACAAAACTGAGATTTACAAATCTGAGATTTACAAAACCGAGATTTACAAAACTGAGATTTCCAAAACTAAAATTTACAAAACTGAGATTTACAAAACTGAGATTTACAAAACTGAGATTTACAAAACTGAGATTTTCAAAACTGAGATTTTCAAAACTGAGATTTTCAAAACTGAAATTTACAAATCTGAGATTTTCAAAACTGAAATTAACAAATCTGAGATTTACAAAACTGAGTTTTTCAAAACCCAGATTTACAAAACTGCGATTCTCAAATCTGAGATTTTCAAAACTGAGATTTACAAAACTGAGATTTTCAAAACTGAAATTTACAAAACTGAGATTTACAAAACTGAGATTCTCAAATCTGAGATTTACAAAACTGTGTTTTTCAAAACTGAGATTTACAAAACTGAGATTCTCAAATCTGAGATTTTCAAAACTGAGATTTACAAAACTGAGATTTTCAAAACAGATTCTCAAATCTGAGATTTACAAAACTGAGTTTTTCAAAACTGAAATTTACAAAACTGAGATTTACAAAACTGAGTTTTTCAAAACTGAGATTTACAAAACTGAGATTCTCAAATCTGAGATTTACAAAACTGAGTTTTTCAAAACTGAGATTTACAAAACTGAGATTCTCAAATCTGAGATTTTCAAAACTGAGATTCTCAAATCTGAGATTTAAAAACTGAGTTTTTCAAAACTGAGATTTACAAAACTGAGATTTTCAAAACTGAAATTTACAAAACTGATTTACAAAACTGAGTTTTTCAAAACTGAGATTTACAAAACTGAGATTTTCAAAACTGAGATTTACAAAACTAAGATTTTCAAAACTGAAATTTACAAAACTGAGATTTACAAAACTGAGTTTTTCAAAACTGAGATTTACAAAACTGAGATTCTCAAATCTGAGATTTTCAAAACTGAGATTTACAAAACTGAGATTTTCAAAACTGAGATTCTTAAATCTGAGATTTACAAAACCGAGTTTTTCAAAACTGAGATTTACAAAACTGAGATTCTCAAATCTGAGATTTACAAAACTGTGTTTTTCAAAACTGAGATTTACAAAACTGAGATTCTCAAATCTGAGATTTTCAAAACTGAGATTTACAAAACTGAGATTTTCAAAACTGAAATTTACAAAACTGAGATTTTCAAAACAGATTCTCAAATCTGAGATTTACAAAACTGAGTTCTTCAAAACTGAAATTTACAAAACTGAGATTTACAAAACTGAGTTTTTCAAAACTGAGATTTACAAAACTGAGATTCTCAAATCTGAGATTTACAAAACTGAGTTTTTCAAAACTGAGATTTACAAAACTGAGATTCTCAAATCTGAGATTTTCAAAACTGAGATTCTCAAATCTGAGATTTAAAAACTGAGTTTTTCAAAACTGAGATTTACAAAACTGAGATTTTCAAAACTGAAATTTACAAAACTGATTTACAAAACTGTGTTTTTCAAAACTGAGATTTACAAAACTGAGATTTTCAAAACTGAGATTTACAAAACTAAGATTTTCAAAACTGAAATTTACAAAACTGAGATTTACAAAACTGAGTTTTTCAAAACTGAGATTTACAAAACTGAGATTCTCAAATCTGAGATTTTCAAAACTGAGATTTACAAAACTGAGATTTTCAAAACTGAGATTCTTAAATCTGAGATTTACAAAACTGAGTTTTTCAAAACTGAGATTTACAAAACTGAGATTTTCAAAACTGAGATTTACAAAACTGAGATTTTCAAAACTGAAATTTACAAATCTGAGATTTACAAAACTGAGATTTTCAAAACTGAGATTTGCAAAACTGAGTTTTTCAAAACTGAGATTTACAAAACTGAGATTTTCAAAACTGAGATTTACAAAACAGATTTTCAAAACTGAAATTTACAAAACTGAGATTTACAAAACTGAGATTTTCAAAACTGAGATTTACAAAACTGAGATTTTCAAAACTGAGATTTACAAAACTGAGATTTTCAAAACTGAAATTTACAAAACTGAGATAAATCTCAACAAAACTGAGTTTTTCAAAACTGAGATTTACAAAACTGAGATTCTCAAATCTGAGATTTTCAAAACTGAAATTTACAAAACTGAGATTTTCAAAACTGAGATTTACAAAACTGAGATTTTCAAAACTGAGATTTTCAAAACTGAGATTTACAAAACTGAGATTTACAAAACTGAGATTTTCAAAACTGAGATTTTCAAAACTGAGATTTACAAAACTGAGATTTTCAAAACTGAGATTTACGAAACTGAGATTTTCAAAAGAGAGATTTACAAAACTGAGATTTACAAAACTGAGATTTACAAAACTGAGATTTACAAAACTGAGATTTTCAAAACTGAAATTTACAAAACTGAGATTTACAAAACTGAGATTTTCAAAAATGAGATTTACAAAACTGAGATTTTCAAAACTGAGATATACAAAACTGAGATTTACAAAACTGAGATTTTCAAAACTGAGATTTACAAAAAGAGATTTACAAAACTGAGATTTTCAAAACTGAGATTTTCAAAACTGAGATTTACAAAACTGAGATTTACAAAACTGAGATTTTCAAAACTGATATTCAAAACTGAGATTTACAAAACCGAGAATTTCAAAACTGAGATTTACAAAACTGAGATTTACAAAACTGAGATTTTCAAAACAGAGATTTACAAAACAGATTTACAAAACTGAGATTTTCAAAACTGAGATTTTCAAAACTGAGACTTACAAAACTGAGATTTTCAAAACTGAGAATTACAAAACTGAGATTTTCAAAACTGAGATTTACAAGACTAAGATTTCCATAACTGAGATTTACAAGACTGAGATTTTCAAAACTAAGATATACAAAACTGAGATTTACAAAACTGAGATTTTCAAAACTGAGATTTACAAAAAGAGATTTACAAAACTGAGATTTTTAAAACTGAGATTTTCAAAACTGAGATTTACAAAACTGAGATTTACAAAACTGAGATTTTCAAAACTGATATTTAAAACTGAGATTTACAAAACCGAAAATTTCAAAACTGAGATTTACAAAGCTGAGATTTACAAAACTGAGATTTACAAAACTGAGATTTACGAAACTGAGATTTTCAAAAGAGAGATTTACAAAACTGAGATTTACAAAACTGAGATTTACAAAACTGAGATTTTCAAAACTGAAATTTACAAAACTGAGATTTACAAAACTGAGATTTTCAAAAATGAGATTTACAAAACTGAGATTTTCAAAACTGAGATATACAAAACTGAGATTTACAAAACTGAGATTTTCAAAACTGAGATTTACAAAAAGAGATTTACAAAACTGAGATTTTCAAAACTGAGATTTTCAAAACTGAGATTTACAAAACTGAGATTTACAAAACTGAGATTTTCAAAACTGATATTCAAAACTGAGATTTACAAAACTGAGATTTTCAAAACTGAGATTTACAAAACTGAGATTTTCAAAACTGAGATTTACAAAACTGAGATTTACAAATCTGAGATTTTCAAAACCGAGATTTACAAAACTGAGATTTCCAAAACTAAAATTTACAAAACTGAGATTTACAAAACTGAGATTTACAAAACTGACATTTACAAAACTAAGATTTACAAAACTGAGATTTTCACAACTGAGATTTTCAAATCTGAGATTTACAAAACTGAGATTTCCAAAACTGAGATTTACTAAACTGAGATTTACAAAACCGAGATTTACAAAACTGAGATTTACAAAACCGAGATTGACAAAACTGAGATTTAAAAAACTGAGATTTAAAAAACTGAGATTTAGAAAATTGAGATTTACAAAACTGAGATTTACAAAACTGAGATTACAAAACTGAGATTTACAAAACTGAGATTTTCAAAACTGAGATTTACAAAACTGAGATTTTCAAAACTGAGTTTTACAAAACTGAGATTTACAAAACTGAGATTTACAAAAATGAGATTTTTAAAACTGAGATTTACAAAACTGAGATTTACAAAGCTGAAATTTTCAAAACTGAGATTTTCAAAGCTGAGATTTACAAAACTGAGATTCACAAAACTGAGATTTTCAAAACTGAGATTTCCAAAACTGAGATTTACAAAACTGAGATTTACAAAACTGAGATTTACAAAACTGAGATTTTCAAATCTGAGATTTGCAAAACTGAGATTTCCAAAACTGAAATTTACAAAACTGAGATTTACAAAACTGAAATTTACAAAACTGAGATTTTCAAAACTGAGATTTTCAAAACTGAGATTTACAAAACTGAGATTTACAAAACTAAGATTTACAAATCTGAGATTTGCAAAACTGAGATTTACAGAACTGAGATTTACAAAACCGAGATTTACAAAACTGAGATTTACAAAACTGAGATTGACAAAACTGAGATTTAAAAAACTGATAAAAAACTGAGATTTAGATAATTGAGATTTACAAAACTGAGATTTACAAAACTGAGATTTACAAAACTGAGATTTACAAAACTGAGATTTACAAAACTGAGATTTTCAAAACTGAGATTTACAAAACTGAGATTTACAAAACCGAGATTTTCAAAACTGTGATTTTCAAAACTGAGATTTTCAAAACTGAGATTTAAAAAACTGATAAAAAACTGAGATTTAGATAATTGAGATTTACAAAACTGAGATTTACAAAACTGAGATTTTTAAATCTGAGATTTACAAAACTGAGATTTCCAAAACTGAGATTTACAAAGCTGAGATTTTCAAAACTGAGATTTTTAAAACTGAGATTTACAAAACTGAGATTTACAAAACTAAGATTTACAAAACTGAGATTTTCACAACTGAGATTTACAAAACTGAGATTTAAAAAACTGAGATTTTCAAAACTTAGATTTACAAAACTGAGATTTAGAAAACTGAGATTTACAAAACTGAGATTTACAAAACAGAGATTTTCAAAACTGAGATTTACAAAACTGAGATTTACAAAACTGAGATTTACAAAACTGAGATTTACAAAACTGAGATTTTCAAATCTGAGATTTACAAAACTGAAATTTCCAAAACTGAAATTTCCAAAACTGAGATTTACAAAACTGAGATTTACAAAACTGAGATTTACAAAACTGAGATTTTCAAAACTGAGATTTACAAAACTGAGATTTTCAAAACTGAGATTTACAAAACTGAGATTTACAAAACTGAGTTTTACAAAACTAAGATTTACAAATCTCAGATTTTCAAAACTGAGATTTACAAAACTGAGATTTTCAAAACTGAGATTTTCAAAACTGAGATTTACAAAACTGAGTTTTACAAAACTAAGATTTACAAATCTGAGATTTTCAAAACTGAGATTTAAAAAACTGAGATTTTCAAAACTGTGATTTTCAAAACTGAGATTTTCAAAACTTAGATTTACAAAACTGAGATTTACAAAACTGAGATTTACAAAACTGAGATTTACAAAACTGAGATTTTTAAAACTGAGTTTTACAAAACTGAGATTTACAAAACTGAGATTTTCAAATCTGAGATTTACAAAAGTGAGATTTCCAAAACTGAAATTTACAAAACTGAGATTTACAAAACTGAGATTTACAAAACTGAGATTTACAAAACTGAGATTTTCAAAACTGAGATTTACAAAACTGAGATTTTCAAAACTGAGATTTACAAAACTGAGATTTACAAAACTGAGATTTACAAAACTAAGATTTACAAATCTGAGATTTTCAAAACTGAGTTTTACAAAACTGAGATTTTCAAAACTGTGATTTACAAAACTGAGATTTACAAAACTGAGATTTTCAAATCTGAGATTTACAAAACCGACATTTACAAAACTAAGATTTACAAAACTGAGATTTACAAAACCGAGATTTACAAAACTGAGATTTACAAAACTGAGATTGACAAAACAGAGATTTAAAAAACTGAGATTTGGAAAATTGAGATTTACAAAACTGAGATTTACAAAACTGAGATTTACAAAACTGAGATTTTCAAAACTGAGATTTACAAAACTGAGATTTACAAATCCGAGATTTTCAAAACTGAGATTTACAAAACTGAGATTTACAAAAATGAGATTTTCAAAACTGAGATTTACAAAACTGAGATTTACAAAGCTGAAATTTTAAAAACTGAGATTTTCAAAGCTGAGATTTACAAAACTGAGATTCACAAAACTGAGATTTTCAAAACTGAGATTTCCAAAACTGAGATTTACAAAACTCAGATTTACAAAACTGAGATTTACAAAACTGAGATTTACAAAACTGAGATTTTCAAATCTGAGATTTACAAAACTGAGATTTCCAAAACTGAAATTTACAAAACTGAGATTTACAAAACTGAGATTTTCAAAACTGAGATTTACAAAACTGAGATTTTCAAAACTGAGATTTACAAAACTGAGATTTACAAAACTGAGATTTACAAAACTAAGATTTACAAATCTGAGATTTGCAAAACTGAGATTTATAAAACTGAGATTTTCAAAACTGTGATTTTCAAAACTGAGATTTTCAAAACTGAGATTTACAAAACTGAAATTTACAAAACTGAGATTTTCAAATCTGAGATTTACAAAACTGAGATTTCCAAAACTGAGATTTACAAAACTAAGATTTTCAAAACTGAGATTTTCAAAACTGAGATTTACAAATCTGAGATTTACAAAACTGAGATTTTCACAACTGAGATTTACAAAACTGAGATTTTAAAAACTGAGATTTTCAAAATTTAGATTTACAAAACTGAGATTTACAAAACTGAGATTTACAAAACTGAGATTTACAAAAGTGAGATTTACAAAACTGAGATTTACAAAACTGAGATTTTCAAATCTGAGATTTACAAAAGTGAGATTTCCAAAACTGAAATTTACAAAACTAAGATTTACAAAACTGAGATTTACAAAACTGAGATTTACAAAACTGAGATTTTCAAAACTGAGATTTACAAAACTGAGATTTTCAAAACTGAGATTTACAAAACTGAGATTTACAAAACTAAAATTTACAAAACTAAGATTTACAAATCTGAGATTTTCAAAACTGAGTTTTACAAAACTGAGATTTTCAAAACTGTGATTTACAAAACTGAGATTTACAAAACTAAGATTTACAAATCTGAGATTTGCAAAACTGAGATTTACAGAATTGAGATTTACAAAACCGAGATTTACAAAACTGAGATTTACAAAACTGAGATTGACAAAACTGAGATTTAAAAAACTGATAAAAAACTGAGATTTAGATAATTGAGATTTACAAAACTGAGATTTACAAAACTGAGATTTACAAAACTGAGATTTACAAAACTGAGATTTTCAAAACTGAGATTTACAAAACTGAGATTTACAAAACCGAGATTTTCAAAACTGTGATTTTCAAAACTGAGATTTAAAAAACTGATAAAAAACTGAGATTTAGATAATTGAGATTTACAAAACTGAGATTTACAAAACTGAGATTTTTAAATCTGAGATTTACAAAACTGAGATTTCCAAAACTGAGATTTACAAAGCTGAGATTTTCAAAACTGAGATTTTTAAAACTGAGATTTACAAAACTGAGATTTACAAAACTGAGATTTACAAAACTAAGATTTACAAAACTGAGATTTTCACAACTGAGATTTACAAAACAGATTTAAAAAACTGAGATTTTCAAAACTTAGATTTACAAAACTGAGATTTAGAAAACTGAGATTTACAAAACTAAGTTTTACAAAACAGAGATTTTCAAAACTGAGATTTACAAAACTGAGATTTACAAAACTGAGATTTACAAAACTGAGATTTTCAAATCTGAGATTTACAAAACTGAGATTTCCAAAACTGAAATTTCCAAAACTGAGATTTACAAAACTGAGATTTACAAAACTGAGATTTTCAAAACTGAGATTTACAAAACTGAGATTTTCAAAACTGAGATTTTCAAAACTGAGATTTACAAAACTGAGTTTTACAAAACTAAGATTTACAAATCTCAGATTTTCAAAACTGAGATTTACAAAACTGAGATTTACAAAACTGAGATTTACAAAACTGAGATTTTCAAAACTTAGATTTACAAAACTGAGATTTACAAAACTGAGATTTACAAAACTGAGATTTACAAAACTGAGATTTTTAAAACTGAGATTTACAAAACTGAGATTTACAAACTGAGATTTACAAAAGTGAGATTTACAAAACTGAGATTTACAAAACTGAGATTTTCAAATCTGAGATTTACAAAAGTGAGATTTCCAAAACTGAAATTTACAAAAGTGAGATTTACAAAACTGAGATTTACAAAACTGAGATTTACAAAACTGAGATTTTCAAAACTGAGATTTACAAAACTGAGATTTTCAAAACTGTGATTTTCAAAACTGAGATTTTCAAAACTTAGATTTACAAAACTGAGATTTACAAAACTGAGATTTACAAAACTGAGATTTACAAAACTGAGATTTTTAAAACTGAGTTTTACAAAACTGAGATTTACAAAACTGAGATTTTCAAATCTGAGATTTACAAAAGTGAGATTTCCAAAACTGAAATTTACAAAACTGAGATTTACAAAACTGAGATTTACAAAACTGAGATTTACAAAACTGAGATTTTCAAAACTGAGATTTACAAAACTGAGATTTTCAAAACTGAGATTTACAAAACTGAGATTTACAAAACTGAGATTTACAAAACTAAGATTTACAAATCTGAGATTTTCAAAACTGAGTTTTACAAAACTGAGATTTTCAAAACTGTGATTTACAAAACTGAGATTTACAAAACTGAGATTTTCAAATCTGAGATTTACAAAACCGACATTTACAAAACTAAGATTTACAAAACTGAGATTTACAAAACCGAGATTTACAAAACTGAGATTTACAAAACTGAGATTGACAAAACAGAGATTTAAAAAACTGAGATTTGGAAAATTGAGATTTACAAAACTGAGATTTACAAAACTGAGATTTACAAAACTGAGATTTTCAAAACTGAGATTTACAAAACTGAGATTTACAAATCCGAGATTTTCAAAACTGAGATTTACAAAACTGAGATTTACAAAAATGAGATTTTCAAAACTGAGATTTACAAAACTGAGATTTACAAAGCTGAAATTTTAAAAACTGAGATTTTCAAAGCTGAGATTTACAAAACTGAGATTCACAAAACTGAGATTTTCAAAACTGAGATTTCCAAAACTGAGATTTACAAAACTCAGATTTACAAAACTGAGATTTACAAAACTGAGATTTACAAAACTGAGATTTTCAAATCTGAGATTTACAAAACTGAGATTTCCAAAACTGAAATTTACAAAACTGAGATTTACAAAACTGAGATTTTCAAAACTGAGATTTACAAAACTGAGATTTTCAAAACTGAGATTTACAAAACTGAGATTTACAAAACTGAGATTTACAAAACTAAGATTTACAAATCTGAGATTTGCAAAACTGAGATTTATAAAACTGAGATTTTCAAAACTGTGATTTTCAAAACTGAGATTTTCAAAACTGAGATTTACAAAACTGAAATTTACAAAACTGAGATTTTCAAATCTGAGATTTACAAAACTGAGATTTCCAAAACTGAGATTTACAAAACTAAGATTTTCAAAACTGAGATTTTCAAAACTGAGATTTACAAATCTGAGATTTACAAAACTGAGATTTTCACAACTGAGATTTACAAAACTGAGATTTTAAAAACTGAGATTTTCAAAATTTAGATTTACAAAACTGAGATTTACAAAACTGAGATTTACAAAACTGAGATTTACAAAAGTGAGATTTACAAAACTGAGATTTACAAAACTGAGATTTTCAAATCTGAGATTTACAAAAGTGAGATTTCCAAAACTGAAATTTACAAAACTAAGATTTACAAAACTGAGATTTACAAAACTGAGATTTACAAAACTGAGATTTTCAAAACTGAGATTTACAAAACTGAGATTTTCAAAACTGAGATTTACAAAACTGAGATTTACAAAACTAAAATTTACAAAACTAAGATTTACAAATCTGAGATTTTCAAAACTGAGTTTTACAAAACTGAGATTTTCAAAACTGTGATTTACAAAACTGAGATTTACAAAACTAAGATTTACAAATCTGAGATTTGCAAAACTGAGATTTACAGAATTGAGATTTACAAAACCGAGATTTACAAAACTGAGATTTACAAAACTGAGATTGACAAAACTGAGATTTAAAAAACTGATAAAAAACTGAGATTTAGATAATTGAGATTTACAAAACTGAGATTTACAAAACTGAGATTTACAAAACTGAGATTTACAAAACTGAGATTTTCAAAACTGAGATTTACAAAACTGAGATTTACAAAACCGAGATTTTCAAAACTGTGATTTTCAAAACTGAGATTTAAAAAACTGATAAAAAACTGAGATTTAGATAATTGAGATTTACAAAACTGAGATTTACAAAACTGAGATTTTTAAATCTGAGATTTACAAAACTGAGATTTCCAAAACTGAGATTTACAAAGCTGAGATTTTCAAAACTGAGATTTTTAAAACTGAGATTTACAAAACTGAGATTTACAAAACTGAGATTTACAAAACTAAGATTTACAAAACTGAGATTTTCACAACTGAGATTTACAAAACAGATTTAAAAAACTGAGATTTTCAAAACTTAGATTTACAAAACTGAGATTTAGAAAACTGAGATTTACAAAACTAAGTTTTACAAAACAGAGATTTTCAAAACTGAGATTTACAAAACTGAGATTTACAAAACTGAGATTTACAAAACTGAGATTTTCAAATCTGAGATTTACAAAACTGAGATTTCCAAAACTGAAATTTCCAAAACTGAGATTTACAAAACTGAGATTTACAAAACTGAGATTTTCAAAACTGAGATTTACAAAACTGAGATTTTCAAAACTGAGATTTTCAAAACTGAGATTTACAAAACTGAGTTTTACAAAACTAAGATTTACAAATCTCAGATTTTCAAAACTGAGATTTACAAAACTGAGATTTACAAAACTGAGATTTACAAAACTGAGATTTTCAAAACTTAGATTTACAAAACTGAGATTTACAAAACTGAGATTTACAAAACTGAGATTTACAAAACTGAGATTTTTAAAACTGAGATTTACAAAACTGAGATTTACAAACTGAGATTTACAAAAGTGAGATTTACAAAACTGAGATTTACAAAACTGAGATTTTCAAATCTGAGATTTACAAAAGTGAGATTTCCAAAACTGAAATTTACAAAAGTGAGATTTACAAAACTGAGATTTACAAAACTGAGATTTACAAAACTGAGATTTTCAAAACTGAGATTTACAAAACTGAGATTTTCAAAACTGAGATTTACAAAACTGAGATTTACAAAACTGAGATTTACAAAACTAAGATTTACAAATCTGAGATTTTCAAAACTGAGTTTTACAAAACTGAGATTTTCAAAACTGTGATTTACAAAACTGAGATTTACAAAACTGAGATTTTCAAATCTGAGATTTACAAAACCGACATTTACAAAACTAAGATTTACAAAACTAAGATTTACAAAACTGAGATTTTCACAACTGAGATTTTCAAATCTGAGATTTACAAAACTGAGATTTCCAAAACTGAGATTTACAAAACTGAGATTTACAAAACCGAGATTTACAAAACTGAGATTTTCAAATCTGAGATTTACAAAACTGAGATTTCCAAAACTGAGATTTACAAAACTAAGATTTTCAAAACTGAGATTTTCAAAACTGAGATTTACAAATCTGAGATTTACAAAACTGAGATTTTCACAACTGAGATTTACAAAACCGAGATTTTAAAAACTGAGATTTTCAAAATTTAGATTTACAAAACTGAGATTTACAAAACTGAGATTTACAAAACTGAGATTTACAAAAGTGAGATTTACAAAACTGAGATTTACAAAACTGAGATTTTCAAATCTGAGATTTACAAAAGTGAGATTTCCAAAACTGAAATTTACAAAACTGAGATTTACAAAACTGAGATTTACAAAACTGAGATTTACAAAACTGAGATTTTCAAAACTGAGATTTACAAAACTGAGATTTTCAAAACTGAGATTTACAAAACTAAAATTTACAAAACTAAGATTTACAAATCTGAGATTTTCAAAACTGAGTTTTACAAAACTGAGATTTTCAAAACTGTGATTTACAAAACTGAGATTTACAAAACTAAGATTTACAAATCTGAGATTTGCAAAACTGAGATTTACAGAACTGAGATTTACAAAACCGAGATTTACAAAACTGAGATTTACAAAACTGAGATTGACAAAACTGAGATTTAAAAAACTGATAAAAAACTGAGATTTAGATAATTGAGATTTACAAAACTGAGATTTACAAAACTGAGATTTACAAAACTGAGATTTACAAAACTGAGATTTTCAAAACTGAGATTTACAAAACTGAGATTTACAAAACCGAGATTTTCAAAACTGTGATTTTCAAAACTGAGATTTAAAAAACTGATAAAAAACTGAGATTTAGATAATTGAGATTTACAAAACTGAGATTTACAAAACTGAGATTTTTAAATCTGAGATTTACAAAACTGAGATTTCCAAAACTGAGATTTACAAAGCTGAGATTTTCAAAACTGAGATTTTTAAAACTGAGATTTACAAAACTGAGATTTACAAAACTGAGATTTACAAAACTAAGATTTACAAAACTGAGATTTTCACAACTGAGATTTACAAAACTGAGATTTAAAAAACTGAGATTTTCAAAACTTAGATTTACAAAACTGAGATTTAGAAAACTGAGATTTACAAAACTAAGTTTTACAAAACAGAGATTTTCAAAACTGAGATTTACAAAACTGAGATTTACAAAACTGAGATTTACAAAACTGAGATTTTCAAATCTGAGATTTACAAAACTGAGATTTCCAAAACTGAAATTTCCAAAACTGAGATTTACAAAACTGAGATTTACAAAACTGAGATTTTCAAAACTGAGATTTACAAAACTGAGATTTTCAAAACTGAGATTTTCAAAACTGAGATTTACAAAACTGAGTTTTACAAAACTAAGATTTACAAATCTCAGATTTTCAAAACTGAGATTTACAAAACTGAGATTTTCAAAACTGAGATTTTCAAAACTGAGATTTACAAAACTGAGTTTTACAAAACTAAGATTTACAAATCTGAGATTTTCAAAACTGAGATTTAAAAAACTGAGATTTTCAAAACTGTGATTTTCAAAACTGAGATTTTCAAAACTTAGATTTACAAAACTGAGATTTACAAAACTGAGATTTACAAAACTGAGATTTACAAAACTGAGATTTTTAAAACTGAGATTTACAAAACTGAGATTTACAAACTGAGATTTACAAAAGTGAGATTTACAAAACTGAGATTTACAAAACTGAGATTTTCAAATCTGAGATTTACAAAAGTGAGATTTCCAAAACTGAGATTTACAAAACTGAGATTTACAAAACTGAGATTTACAAAACTGAGATTTACAAAACTGAGATTTTCAAAACTGAGATTTACAAAACTGAGATTTTCAAAACTGAGATTTACAAAACTGAGATTTACAAAACTGAGATTTACAAAACTAAGATTTACAAATCTGAGATTTTCAAAACTGAGTTTTACAAAACTGAGATTTTCAAAACTGTGATTTACAAAACTGAGATTTACAAAACTGAGATTTTCAAATCTGAGATTTACAAAACCGACATTTACAAAACTAAGATTTACAAAACTGAGATTTTCACAACTGAGATTTTCAAATCTGAGATTTACAAAACTGAGATTTCCAAAACTGAGATTTACAAAACTGAGATTTACAAAACCGAGAGTTACAAAACTGAGATTTACAAAACTGAGATTGACAAAACAGAGATTTAAAAAACTGAGATTTAAAAAACTGAGATTTAGAAAATTGAGATTTACAAAACTGAGATTTACAAAACTGAGATTTACAAAACTGAGATTTACAAAACTGAGATTTTCAAAACTGAGATTTACAAAACTGAGATTTACAAATCCGAGATTTTCAAAACTGAGTTTTACAAAACTGAGATTTACAAAACTGAGATTTACAAAAATGAGATTTTCAAAACTGAGATTTACAAAACTGAGATTTACAAAGCTAAAATTTTAAAAACTGAGATTTTCAAAGCTGAGATTTACAAAACTGAGATTCACAAAACTGAGATTTTCAAAACTGAGATTTCCAAAACTGAGATTTACAAAACTCAGATTTACAAAACTGAGATTTACAAAACTGAGATTTACAAAACTGAGATTTTCAAATCTGAGATTTACAAAACTGAGATTTCCAAAACTGAAATTTACAAAACTGAGATTTACAAAACTGAGATTTTCAAAACTGAGATTTACAAAACTGAGATTTTCAAAACAGATTTTCAAAACTGAGATTTACAAAACTGAGATTTACAAAACTAAGATTTACAAATCTGAGATTTGCAAAACTGAGATTTACAAAACTGAGATTTTCAAAACTGTGATTTTCAAAACTGAGATTTTCAAAACTGAGATTTACAAAACTGAAATTTACAAAACTGAGATTTTCAAATCTGAGATTTACAAAACTGAGATTTCCAAAACTGAGATTTACAAAACTAAGATTTTCAAAACGGAGATTTTCAAAACTGAGATTTACAAATCTGAGATTTACAAAACTGAGATTTTCACAACTGAGATTTACAAAACTGAGATTTTAAAAACTGAGATTTTCAAAATTTAGATTTACAAAACTGAGATTTACAAAACTGAGATTTACAAAACTGAGATTTACAAAAGTGAGATTTACAAAACTAAGATTTACAAAACTGAGATTTTCAAATCTGAGATTTACAAAACTGAGATTTCCAAAACTGAAATTTACAAAACTGAGATTTACAAAACTGAGATTTACAAAACTGAGATTTACAAAACTGAGATTTTCAAAACTGAGATTTACAAAACTGAGATTTTCAAAACTGAGATTTACAAAACTGAGATTTACAAAACTAAAATTTACAAAACTAAGATTTACAAATCTGAGATTTTCAAAACTGAGTTTTACAAAACTGAGATTTTCAAAACTGTGATTTACAAAACTGAGATTTACAAAACTGAGATTTTCAAATCTGAGATTTACAAAACTGACATTTACAAAACTAAGATTTACAAAACTGAGATTTTCACAACTGAGATTTTCAAATCTGAGATTTACAAAACTGAGATTTTCAAATCTGAGATTTACAAAACTGAGATTTCCAAAACTGAAATTTACAAAACTGAGATTTACAAAACTGAGATTTACAAAACTGAGATTTACAAAACTGAGATTTTCAAAACTGAGATTTACAAAACTGAGATTTTCAAAACTGAGATTTACAAAACTGAGATTTACAAATCTGAGATTTTCAAAACCGAGATTTACAAAACTGAGATTTCCAAAACTAAAATTTACAAAACTGAGATTTACAAAACTGAGATTTACAAAACTGAGATTTACAAAACTGAGATTTTCAAAACTGAGATTTTCAAAACTGAGATTTTCAAAACTGAAATTTACAAATCTGAGATTTTCAAAACTGAAATTAACAAATCTGAGATTTACAAAACTGAGTTTTTCAAAACCCAGATTTACAAAACTGCGATTCTCAAATCTGAGATTTTCAAAACTGAGATTTACAAAACTGAGATTTTCAAAACTGAAATTTACAAAACTGAGATTTACAAAACTGAGATTCTCAAATCTGAGATTTACAAAACTGTGTTTTTCAAAACTGAGATTTACAAAACTGAGATTCTCAAATCTGAGATTTTCAAAACTGAGATTTACAAAACTGAGATTTTCAAAACTGAAATTTACAAAACTGAGATTTTCAAAACAGATTCTCAAATCTGAGATTTACAAAACTGAGTTTTTCAAAACTGAAATTTACAAAACTGAGATTTACAAAACTGAGTTTTTCAAAACTGAGATTTACAAAACTGAGATTCTCAAATCTGAGATTTACAAAACTGAGTTTTTCAAAACTGAGATTTACAAAACTGAGATTCTCAAATCTGAGATTTTCAAAACTGAGATTCTCAAATCTGAGATTTAAAAACTGAGTTTTTCAAAACTGAGATTTACAAAACTGAGATTTTCAAAACTGAAATTTACAAAACTGATTTACAAAACTGAGTTTTTCAAAACTGAGATTTACAAAACTGAGATTTTCAAAACTGAGATTTACAAAACTAAGATTTTCAAAACTGAAATTTACAAAACTGAGATTTACAAAACTGAGTTTTTCAAAACTGAGATTTACAAAACTGAGATTCTCAAATCTGAGATTTTCAAAACTGAGATTTACAAAACTGAGATTTTCAAAACTGAGATTCTTAAATCTGAGATTTACAAAACCGAGTTTTTCAAAACTGAGATTTACAAAACTGAGATTCTCAAATCTGAGATTTACAAAACTGTGTTTTTCAAAACTGAGATTTACAAAACTGAGATTCTCAAATCTGAGATTTTCAAAACTGAGATTTACAAAACTGAGATTTTCAAAACTGAAATTTACAAAACTGAGATTTTCAAAACAGATTCTCAAATCTGAGATTTACAAAACTGAGTTCTTCAAAACTGAAATTTACAAAACTGAGATTTAAAAAACTGAGTTTTTCAAAACTGAGATTTACAAAACTGAGATTTTCAAATCTGAGATTTACAAAACTGAGTTTTTCAAAACTGAGATTTACAAAACTGAGATTCTCAAATCTGAGATTTTCAAAACTGAGATTCTCAAATCTGAGATTTAAAAACTGAGTTTTTCAAAACTGAGATTTACAAAACTGAGATTTTCAAAACTGAAATTTACAAAACTGATTTACAAAACTGTGTTTTTCAAAACTGAGATTTACAAAACTGAGATTTTCAAAACTGAGATTTACAAAACTAAGATTTTCAAAACTGAAATTTACAAAACTGAGATTTACAAAACTGAGTTTTTCAAAACTGAGATTTACAAAACTGAGATTCTCAAATCTGAGATTTTCAAAACTGAGATTTACAAAACTGAGATTTTCAAAACTGAGATTCTTAAATCTGAGATTTACAAAACTGAGTTTTTCAAAACTGAGATTTACAAAACTGAGATTTTCAAAACTGAGATTTACAAAACTGAGATTTTCAAAACTGAAATTTACAAATCTGAGATTTACAAAACTGAGATTTTCAAAACTGAGATTTGCAAAACTGAGTTTTTCAAAACTGAGATTTACAAAACTGAGATTTTCAAAACTGAGATTTACAAAACAGATTTTCAAAACTGAAATTTACAAAACTGAGATTTACAAAACTGAGATTTTCAAAACTGAGATTTACAAAACTGAGATTTTCAAAACTGAGATTTACAAAACTGAGATTTTCAAAACTGAAATTTACAAAACTGAGATAAATCTCAACAAAACTGAGTTTTTCAAAACTGAGATTTACAAAACTGAGATTCTCAAATCTGAGATTTTCAAAACTGAAATTTACAAAACTGAGATTTTCAAAACTGAGATTTACAAAACTGAGATTTTCAAAACTGAGATTTTCAAAACTGAGATTTACAAAACTGAGATTTACAAAACTGAGATTTTCAAAACTGAGATTTTCAAAACTGAGATTTACAAAACTGAGATTTTCAAAACTGAGATTTACGAAACTGAGATTTTCAAAAGAGAGATTTACAAAACTGAGATTTACAAAACTGAGATTTACAAAACTGAGATTTTCAAAACTGAAATTTACAAAACTGAGATTTACAAAACTGAGATTTTCAAAAATGAGATTTACAAAACTGAGATTTTCAAAACTGAGATATACAAAACTGAGATTTACAAAACTGAGATTTTCAAAACTGAGATTTACAAAAAGAGATTTACAAAACTGAGATTTTCAAAACTGAGATTTTCAAAACTGAGATTTACAAAACTGAGATTTACAAAACTGAGATTTTCAAAACTGATATTCAAAACTGAGATTTACAAAACCGAGAATTTCAAAACTGAGATTTACAAAACTGAGATTTACAAAACTGAGATTTTCAAAACAGAGATTTACAAAACAGATTTACAAAACTGAGATTTTCAAAACTGAGATTTTTAAAACTGAGACTTACAAAACTGAGATTTTCAAAACTGAGAATTACAAAACTGAGATTTTCAAAACTGAGATTTACAAGACTAAGATTTCCATAACTGAGATTTACAAGACTGAGATTTTCAAAACTAAGATATACAAAACTGAGATTTACAAAACTGAGATTTTCAAAACTGAGATTTACAAAAAGAGATTTACAAAACTGAGATTTTTAAAACTGAGATTTTCAAAACTGAGATTTACAAAACTGAGATTTACAAAACTGAGATTTTCAAAACTGATATTTAAAACTGAGATTTACAAAACCGAAAATTTCAAAACTGAGATTTACAAAGCTGAGATTTACAAAACTGAGATTTTCAAAACAGATATTTACAAAACTGAGATTTACAAAACTGAGAATTTCAAAACTGAGATTTTCAAAACTGAGACTTACAAAACTGAGATTTTCAAAACTGAGAATTACAAAACTGAGATTTTCAAAACTGAGATTTACAAGACTAAGATTTCCATAACTGAGATTTACAAGACTGAGATTTTTAAACTGATATTTTCAAAACTGAGATTCTCAAATCTGAAATTTACAAAACTAAGATTTTCAAAACTGAGATTTTCGAAACTGAGCGGTTTTGGAGCAAGTGGTTTTGGAGCGAGCGGATTTAGAACAAGCGGTTTCGGAGCAAGAAACGTCGGAGCGAGCGGATTCGGAGCGGTAGGTTCTGGAGCGAGCTGATTAGGAGGAAGAGGTAATGGAGCGACCGCTTTTGGCGCGGGTGGTTTAGGAGCTAGCAGTTTCGGAATGAGCGGAGTAAGAGCAAGCGGTTTTGGAGCGAGCAGTTCTGGAGCGAGAGGTTTAGGAGAAACTAGTTTAGGAGCCAGCGGTTTTGGAGCAAGCGGTCCTGGAGCGATCGTTTTCGTAGTGGGTGGCTTAGGAGCGAGCGGTTTTGGAGTGGGCGGTTCAGGAATAGGTAATTTTGGAGTGAGCGGTTTTTGAGCAGGCGGTTGTGGAAATGGCGGTTTCGGAGCGAGCGGATTTGGAACAAGAGGTTTTGAAGAGAGAAGTTAGTGAGTGAGCGGTTTTGGAACAAGTCGCTTTGGAGAGGGCAGTTTTTGTCAGGTGAGGTGAGGTGAGGTGAGGTGAGGTGAGGTGAGGTGAGGTGAGGTGAGGTGAGGTGAGGTGAGGTGAGGTG